>OX276337.1:19616324-22395871 GCA_946251815.1 Dasysyrphus albostriatus
TATAGAATAGGTATACCTTTAAAAAATTAAAAATTACCTGCAAATTTTTTTTCTTATTGAATACATAAATGTTTGTTTGGCCCATAAGCATGATTTAAACCGAAAGTGCTATTAAAATCAACCATGCGTTTCTTAGAGAATTGCCACACTGGCAAATTTTCATTATTTTTGGTTATGTTCAAGATGCTGAGGGCTTAAGAACATTTTGTGTGTTAAGACATGGAAATTATAAGAGAAAAATGTTTAAAAGCATGAAATCGTGGTTTCAGTGGTTAAAAAATTTTAATTTTAATTCTTAAAATATTTTCAAGGAAACATTTTTGCTATGCAAATCATAAGTATTTATTTTATGTACACACGAGAAATAAAATTTCAAAAAAAGTTGTCTGTCTGTTTTTGAGATATCGAATTTTTAAAAAAAATTATATTTTATTTAAAAATTTTATTTTATTTTTGAAATTTTGCTATGCAATATTTTAATCTTATTTGAATGGAATTTGAATACAAGAAAATAATATAAATCTATTCAGCTGATAATGAGAAAATTCAAAATTTAAAAAAGAAGTGTTATGAGAAGTACTTTTAATAGTTGATTTTTGTAAATTTTTATAATTTTTGGTAGTATATCGCACTAATTTTAGCATACAGAAAAGGTTTATAAATATTGTCAGTTTAAAAAAAAAATATTTTCCTTAACAGTTTCTTAACATTTGTTTAAAAGGTACCGTTACTTTTCATGAAAGCAGAATTTATTTTCTTAAAATACTTTGAAGATTGTAAAAATTCTTAAATACCGAGTATTATAAAAAATCGACCACTTATTTTTCAATATAATTGATTTTCAAAAAAAAAAATTAACATTTTTTAAAATCCAAAAAATATTTGTTTAAAAATTTCTATAAGAAAAACTGTTTAAATTATTTGGAATTTCTGTATAAGAAAATTACTGAAATCAAAATAACCATTTTGAAGAAAATCGAAAGTAAAAAAAATCATTCTTTGGGGGTACCATTAACAATAATTTTTTGGAAAATAGTTTCCTATCAAAAATAAATTAACTGATTTTTTTTTTAAGAAAAGCTGTTGAGCCGTTTTTGGAGAAAAATAAGATTTTGTAGAATTGCTAGATTATATGAAAAAAAAATGTGTGGGTAAAATTTGAGAATTTGTATGACCAATATCTTTTTTTTTGTTAATATCTCAGCACGTTTTTCTCGAAATATGTTGCTCCTATGAAAAAAAGTGTCATAATCTTTTTTGTGCAGAATTTTATGATCTTTAATATAAATTCATTTTTTATATTATATTTGCTGAAAAATTAATGAAAAAGACTGTTGTTTGTCAAATTACAGCACAAAACAAATAGTGCTACTTTGAAATGCTATAACTTCAAGATCAACGAACCTACAGAGTTTGTTAATAGCTCATTTATTAGATAATTTTATTGTATAAATGCTATTGTTTTGTGATTTTGTTGTTTAAGGAAATTTCATGGGGTTGTTGAGTAAAAACCAAATCACTTTCTTTTTCAAGGTAGCTGTCATCCTTTTACCCCGGGCAACCTAAAAACTTTCATAAGAGGAGATGGAGGCAAACTCAAATCGTACAAAAGATTTTGCCCATCGATTAACAAAATTTTAATAAATATTTTGACAAAATTTGCTCTACCGTTGTTAAGTTATTGCATGATTTTCTCAGAATCTCTTGCTTGTATGAAAAAAGTATGTAAATTCTTTCTGTGTAGAATAACAAATGCTACAATTTGTGCCTATAAATATTTGCAAAAAAAAAAAAATTGTCGCTTTCGAGAAATTTAGTAAACTGAAACTGAATTTTCCCCTTTTTAAACTCTTCTAAAAATTTAGGTTTTCAATTCTGGGGCATCATTTCCACTAACGCTGGACGTCTTGATTTTACTTAAAATTTAAGATTAAGTAGAAAAGGTGTGTTTCCTGTCTAATGCCCAGGGCAAGTGTCTATTGCCAGGCCAACAGTCCGTAGTTGCCTACAGATAAATTAATAAGTCGTTATGTAGACCTTGAAATTATTTATGCATGATAACGTCCATCTCTAACAATATTTTTTGATCAATATTATATAGGTATATAAAAATAATAATAATACCTCCTACACCGAATCCATTCTTTGACATAACAGTCTCACTTTGAATGAAAATTTTATGTCTTAACAACACAACAGCTTTTCTGGGTTGTCTGTTGCCACTTAAAATTCCGTAGAAATTTTTTTTTTTCAAAAGTTGCATTTCCCTGAATTTATCATGCCAATCTCAGCTGAGTACATTTTTCCTGTTCACAAAGTTTTCTTTAGTCGCGCATTTTATATTTTCCTTCTATTTTGTGTGTATATTGGTGTGTGTGTAGAAAGTGGATTGAGAATACAATAAACTTCCCTTTAAGCCCTTTCTACACTTTTACTTACTTCAGTTCCATTTTTTTTTTCTGAAACATAAGATTCAAAGGAAAGAAACAAATTTTTTAACAAGAAACATCCAGCAGAGTCTTCTAAAGGATTAAATCGATAAGAAACGAGAGTGAATAAACAAAAAAAAAAAAAATACAACGTTGTTCTGCTCAAGAAGGTTAGTTATATAGTGAAAGGATTCAATTACTTTTCAATATCGAAATTTTTATATTTGGCATTGTACCTAATATTGGAAACGAAAACTACACGAAAAGGAGTTAGTATAGGAAATAGTTGTCCCTGCCTGCAACAGCAGGAGCAACACGAACTAGAATAATATCTATCGAAACCTTAGAGGAGAGAAGGGAAGAGCTATACTCCCGTTTGGGCCGATTGCCAACACGACAACACCCCATATAGCCATAGATGAATTGATATTTTTCTAGGAAAAACCTTGTAAACAAGGATCTATGTGGAGCACGTCAGCTGGGTCCTGTGCCAGATAAATCTATTGCACAATCAATTATAATAGAACATGAAAAATAAAGGACAATCGACAACGACGACACTGTCGACAACAACAACGTTACAAAATCACACCATGTTTTCGAAAGCCGTTAAAGGAAATTGGATGGCCGATACGGTCCGATGTCGTGAGTTATGCCAACTTGGCAGTGAAATATGAAGGACTGCATAGTTAATCTGTGATTTTCTGGAGAAATAAATAATAATTGTAAGTCCTTTGGATATTAATTCATGGCGATATTGATCGCTCATTTCATGACCTAGTTTAGCAGATGGGGTTCATGATTATCGTTTTCTTCGCTTCTATAATAACTCTTTGTGCACTTTAAATTAATGGGTTTAATGTTGGTAGATTAGGTAGGTATTTGCCAACATTTCTGTGGAATAATTATTGCAAGGTGGAGCCAGCTGGATATATTGTTATTTTATTTATCACTTGAAAGCTTCCAAATGTCTTTGGAGACTTTCAACAAATCGTGAAACTCTTATCTTAAGGCGAAATTGTGAACGTTATTCGAGGAGTTGGAAAATTTTTCACACAAAAAATAAGCGGAATTAAAGTTCAATTAATCATTTCCCCAAAAGAAAATTTAAAACAATAAAAACTCGCTTTGTAATGGCCTCTTGGTTTATAGTCACAGAATGACAGTGCTCCTTTAGAATAGAAGAACAAAAAGTGTTTCTTGATTAGATTTCAAAACCGAATTCAAAATCATTAGCAGATTGAAATTGACAATTCTTTCGGATAACCAATCAAAAACGCAATAAAGCTTTTGAACGATTTTCAAGCCCCTTGAATCATCAATCAGTACCTATGAAGGTATCTATTGAATACCTACACAAAAAACTCAATTAAATGCTCGAAAGTATCATAGACAAGATACAATATTGGCTATTGCAATTCCTAGAAGCAAAATGCCAAAAAGAACTACCAAATACAAAAAAGTGATTTAATTTTTTCAGTATTCTCTTTTTTATCGTAAATTTTCCTACATTTCTTCAAAAAATTCAATCAACAACATTTCGACTGATTCACAGGATTTTATTTTTTTTTTAATCTGAATAAAAACTTCCAATTTTTTTTCATGGGCCATTAACCCCATGTCAACAAGTAGCAACAACTCTTGATTCAAGTAGGACGGAAAAATCATTCCGCCACTTAATACGTCAAGTACTTTGCCAAAGTACTTAGCCATCAGGTGATGCGATATTAAAACTTTTCTAGGTCCAACACAACTACACTTACAGAATATTGTCAAACCAAAACCAAACTTCTACTACTAAATTGATGTAGGTATTTTTTGTTAAAGCTATGGTGACCATCAACAATGGTATACAACAGATTTATTTGTATACTTATGTTTAGGTGTATAGGTAACGTATAGAGTTATAGGGTTGTATAACTGACTATAGCTAGAAGTGGAAAATCTATAATCGCTTAAAAGGGAAATTTCGTGCTATCTATTTCTATGGGCAGAGCAAAGGGCTCGGATTAGTTGTGCGTCCCTGTCCCAAAATATCTACAAAGAGAGTAGGTAGGTATAGTGAGAGTTATCATGGTAACGAGAACCTTAAAAGAGGGTTTATAGTTTGAGCTTTTATGTTGCTATTGATGTGAATCTTCCTTGAGCTGCAAGAGGATGTTACTTTTTCTTTATTGGACGGATTTAAAGAAGGCCTTATTGTTCAGGGAAGGATTTATCAGGTAGAAAATCAAGATAAAAAGTATTTTAATTTTTGTTTGAGAGAATGAATACATTTTCTGTGTTTTTTGAGATCTGTATCTTGCTCTGTGGATGATTACAGAAACACAATTCAATTATAGAAATTGAGTGGCCCTTCAGATGGTATACAAATTTTGGAATTATTCAGCAGATGAATGTTACAAAAGTTCTTAACGATTTTTGAAAAAAACTTCAAATAAATCATTGAAAAAAGTCTTCACATGCTTCACCTATAGCAGGGATGGCGAATCTTTTTATAGAGGTTCGTGCCATTTTTTAAAAATAGATCATTTCAAACGCCTTTGGCGAGCCAACATACAGTCTTGATGTGGTTTTTTAGTGACTACTAAAAAAATAAAAAAACTTTATAGTGCGCAGCATATTATATGTATTCAGCCATATTGTGAGCTTCCCTCGGAAAGTATTAATCCAAAAATATTTGCTCACCCGGAATTTTAAAACTAGTTTGTGAGTTTCACCTGAACTTCTCTTTGCCTAAAATAAACAAAAAACTTGCTCAAAGGGCACCAGTACTCTTTGTTTTTTTCGTTTGCCATCAAAAGAACTAACAATTTAAGCTCTAATTTACAAAACCAAAATGAGTACTCACAAAAAAGGGGAATTTTCATTTTTCGAAAAGTAAAAAGTCAATTTTTCCCGGTGGAATGTTGTTTAGGTGAAACTCACATTGAGGTTAAATAATTTATTTTTAAAATTTTTAATTTATTTTAATAAAAAGACAAATTTCAGATTAACCAAAAAACAAATAAGCAAAGATAAACATAAAACAATAACAAAAACTTTTTTGAACGACTGTTGATACACAATCGATATCAAGTAGTTTTTAACAGGAATGTATGCATTTCGTCACGTTAAGCTAATATTAAGCTCAACTAGAATCATGTGAAACAGCGTTTCAAAAGAATTGTTAGTGTTATTTAGCGTTCAGGAAAATGAGTTCTCGGAGGCTAATTTTATCCGTCAAAAAGTGAGCGAATGAATCCAATATTTTTGTTTAGTGATTTGACAGAAATTTTGCTGATTAGTCCTGTTCACTTGACTGAGATTGCTGAGAGCTCAGAGGTCTAATTTTTCAGAAAATTAATTTCTAAAAATAAGGGCTCACACGTCACACCCATAAACATACAAAAATAAAGGGTTTTTCAACAGGGACGCTACATGTCATTTCATGATGGAAAGATATACGAGCCAACAACGAGTCGAAATTATTAAAATTTACTACCGAAATTCGGAATCAGTAGCCTCACCGTTAAGAGCGCTACGTCCAATTTATGGTCGTCATAATCGTTCTAGCAGATCAACAATTTAGCGTCTAGTGAACAAATTTGAATCCACAGGCACAGTACAAGATGTTCCCGTGCCAGTGAGACAAAGAAGTGACCGTAGTGTCGTGAATATTGCTGCCGCTGAGGCTTCAGTTGCAGAAAGCCCAAATGTGTCTCTCACACGTCGTTCTGAAGCGTTGATGTCGTTGTGGCGAATTTTGCGAAAAGATCTTGGCCTACATCCTTACATGATTAAATTGACGCAAGAACTGACCACCAGAAGCGTCGTATGTTCGTGAGTTGGGCTGAGCAACAACTTGAAAATGATTCAGATTTTCATCGAAAAATTATCTTCAGTGATGAGGCTCATTTCTGGCTGAATGGCTTCGTCAATAAACAAAATATGCGGTATTGGTCAGGCAGCAATCCACACGTACTCCATGAGTTATCATTGCATCCCGAAAAAATTACGGTTTGGTGTGGTTTATGGGCCGGCGGCGTCATTGGCCGGACTTCTTCCGTGATGATCAAGACCGGCACGTTACTGTGAATGGGGATCGCTACCGTTCAATGATAAGCGAATATTTTTGGCCCTAATTGGATGATATGGACTTGGAGGACATGTGGTTCCAACAGGACGGTGCCACAAGCTACACAGTGAACGTCACAATCAATTTATTGGAAACCAAGTTTGGAGAACGTGTTATCTCACGAAATGGTCCAGTCGCTTGGCCACCTCGGTCGTGCGATTTGACGCCGTTAGACTATTTCCTCTGGGGCTACGTCAAGTTTATGGTCTATGCCAACAGTACCTTTCATACAAATTTTAAAAAAGGAATATATTATTTTTCTTTAAAAAGGCTAGTGCGATAAAAACTTATAAAAAGCAACTATTTTAACTATTATTTTTATAAAATGAAACGTTTTTTCATTTTGAAATTTAGATTTTTCATATACAAATTTCAAATAAGATTAAAAAAAAGTGCATTTAAACATTTTCAAAAAAAAAGTTTTTTTTTGAATTTTTAAAAAAGTTTCAATTTGTTTGGATAATTCGATACCTCAAAAACGGGTAGGCATTTTTTTTTAAATTTTGTTTTTATATGCATATTAGGGTTGTCGGATTTTTTTGTATTCGAAATGGGTATCGTGGATCTTGTAAAGGATTTAGAAAAAAGTAATTTTTGTAAGTGGACATTTTCCAAAAATGAATTTTGAGACCCCGTGGCTGGTTTTTAAAAAAAAAAAACACAATTCAAAAAAGTGGTAAAAAAACGATTTAAATTTGCGTGACTTTTTTTGCTTTTTAAATCTGCCGCTAAGAAAATAAAATAAAAGACAGTTCCTTAAAATGTCTTAAGTTAACTTTTGACCTTAAATATTCATGAAAGCTCCCCCCCCCCCCCCCCCATCCCAAAAAAAAAACCCACCGATTTTCTAGCTGTTTTCGATTTTTTTTTCTTAATGGAATGCTTGAATTGGCCCAACAATATTAAACAGCACACTTGAATTGATATGCAGTCAATATAAATGAGTTAAGAAATCCAAAATATAACATAATAAACAATTTTGACCACAATCGACGCAAATTTAAATGGTTTTTCAGACCACTTTTTCGAATTGTAGTTTTTTTTTTACTCAAGATTGGCCACAGGGTCTCATAATTCGATTTCGGAAAATGTCCCAGAACAAAAATTACTTCTTCTAAATCCTTTACAAGATCCACGATACCCTTTTTTGAATAAAAACATTTAAAAAAAATTCCGACACCCCTAATGCACATAAGTAATTATTAACGTTTTTTACCAAAATTTTTTTTTTTAAGAAAACTGCTCCAACGATTTTAAATATTTTTTTCCATAAAATCATATTCAATCAAAAATTAAGAAAATTTAAATTTTTTAATTTTTTTGTTAAATTGGCTAATTTGGCTTGGATTCCGTGTAATACGAGTACATAAAATATTATTCAATAGACTATAAATATTATATATACAGTAGATGCTCGATATGTGAAGTAATAAAAACCAGGCCTCTTTACTCTTTCGATATTATTGACTTTTTCGAGCGGGAGTTTTGAAAGGCTTTCTAAAGATAAATTTTATCCAACATGTAAATTTGGTTCCATGTGAATGTTTTAACATTAATTTAATCGTTAAACAAAGCTTCCAATCAGGTAAAAAAAAGCAAAAACAATCCTTAGTGTTCCCATTCCCCAAGCAATGTTAATTACTTGTGAATCATCTACTATACAAAAATTCACTTTTATATAAAATTTTGTGTGTTCACTGTTTCGAGATTCACTAAATCGAGTGTCTTCTGTATATTTATTTTAAGAAATGAATTTATAATACAAATAACTTTCATATCAAATTGCTCATTTTCTAAACAATCTGGGACAAATCTTTAACACTCATCTCAGGGAAAAGTTGAAGTCTTTCTACAACTGGCGAACTATGTAAATAATTGTAGCTCATTATTAATGAGCAATAATTCCCATTTTCTCTAAACAGTCAACAGGGTTGACAAAAGATACCCATAGTTACAGTAATCTTCTCCCTGCAAAATTTCTATAGCTTTGACTAAAGTGACAGATCACTTAAGATAGTCAGATTTTTGAAGCCGAAAAAGTATTTATTTTCTACTTTTATATCAATTATTTGCTACTTAACTAAACTTTATCCATATGTCCATGTAGTTTCGCCATTACTTCTTCATTTGATGGGTATAACAGTTGCGGTTGAAAAGATCCTGGTAATATACAATTAGTAGTTTACCTCGGATCAACTTGCTATAACTAACTGTTATACAGGGCCTCTTCAGTCTCTTTTCTGGAATTAGTGCTCAAATTATAGCTTTTACAGGAATCACCTCGAGATTCAACCTATCACTTTTGGTTGGAGATGCATCTTCTCCTCCCTACATTTTGTTGTTAATCGTCAACTCCCATTCAACTTCAATCCATAGTCTATCCACTTCATTTATGGGTAAGGAATTCGATTTCTGAAACGTTATTGGGCAGGACAGGACAGCTACCACAGGTACACATAACCCTTATTGATTTTTTATATCAAACTATTTCAATTCGCCTTCAAATTCAAATCATCTTGTACAAAATACTGACGAAGAAATCTTTGGAGAATTCGTACTTCAGTCAATTTACCAATATCAAATTGCAACTTTCACAAGTGTACTCCCCGAATTTAAGAGCATACCTGAGCATTTTCCATAAGACGTTTGAAGAAGTTTTCGCTGATCACCGGGAGGTTGGAAATAGGCTAACAGCAGTAGCAATGACTCCAAGTACAGGCCTCATGATTCATGCGCGCCTGGAAAAATTGAAATTTTTTGTCAAGTTTAGTCAAGGTCCTGAAAAGGCTTCCGTAGGGGCATTCTAGACAAGGAAAACTTGTCAACTACTAGTGAGGCCCTCGCTAGAAAAAATATGTTAGAAGAGTCTTTTTATACTATCACAATTACCCCATATAACAAAAAAAGTTTTATGCCCATCATACAATTGCAAGAAAAATTAAAGTAGTTTTTGTCTCTGTAGCCAAAAGTTTACCCTGCGGGAAAGGCCCAAGAGAAAATCGATAGTTACCCATGCTAGCATCAATATTAACATTTTTAGGGCCTCGTATAAAACTGGATTATTTTTCCAGGTCTGTGGTTATGTGAGCCCTCCATTGGGATGGCCATTAAAATCTGCACCTTAAATCTGATTTCGTACAAATACAACCCTGGTTTGACATTTTAATCGGGGATTATATGAAACTGTTGCTTTAAAATTGTTCAACTAGATTTTGTGTTTTGGTGGCTTTGTGGTAAATTTTTATTTGTTTCGCCAATGGGAATAGCTATAAGGATACAAATTGTACGATGGTGATGGTGAGATTGAGAATAACAACCAAAAAGAAACAGGAACACGATAAAAAAAAAAAATCAAAATTGCCATGGACTGTAAATTTTTTGCACCATCTGGCTGCTAGCAGGCCACAGATGGAATGACATTACGCTACATTTTACTTATTTCTGACTTTTTCTCTTCCTCCCTTAAGCAAAATTGTAAAAAAAAGCAAAAAGAAAACTGGTAAAAGTTTTTCAACATTCTTCAGTTTTCCATCAGTTGAATATTAATGAGAGAAAGAAAAATTTGTGCTTTTCAAAGTTCATGGTTCGAAATGATTGGTCTATATAGAAAACGTTGATCGGTGCTGGCGCCGCCGCCGCCTCTACCGAGCTCCGCGCCACCCGGGGTGACACATTTATACGATGGCAAATTGCGAATTACCTACTAAAACCGATTGCTGATGATGCTTCCCCGGCTATTTCCACTCTGACTTGGTAACGACTCTGCTTTATGGTTAAATTTAAAAAGGAAAGGGAATTATTTAATATAATTGGTTTCATAAATCATTGGGATTGTTCTACTATGGCTCTGCTGTTTCAATTGTGATGGTGATTTAGTTTGGTTAGGCGGGACAATTAGGTAGTTTATTGTTACCTCTAACGAAGCATTTTGTGTGGATTAATGTTCCTGGGTGTAGGATTGTGATTTAGCGGTGGAACGGTGGGTGTTGACAAAATAGAATTTATACGGAATTATTCTTTCGAAACAGGGGGTAGGCATAAAGATTGTTGTTGTTAAAGAAATCTTAGTTTACGTGTTTTAATTTTTAAATTTATATTTTTTCAAGGAAAAAGTTTCAGAACAGTGTAGGTATCTTATATTGCACTGACTTCAAATAAATGGGTTAAGCTGTTTTACATAATTTTCTTGTTTAAAATTGCTCATTTTGTTGATTTTAGTTCATTAAATTCATTTTGAAGATTTGCTTAGGGCTGGCTAGAAGAATTTTTGAGCAGCTGTCAACAAAATTTAATTGGTTAAGTAGCTCCATTCTTTTGTTATTGACGTAAATACATTCATATTTATTGTAAGTGTAGACCAAGATAAATAGAAGCGGACCAAGAAAACTTTCTTGAGGAACACTATGATTTGATGTCTGAAGCAAACTCTATTTAACTTTACCTTTAAAGTACGTTTCCATTTGAGAATATTTTCACAATTTTTCACAACAATAAAATATTTCTGGAAGATTTTAGTGCAAAAAGTGATAAATAAGACATCTTTAAGTTAATCGGAAAACAAAGCCTGCACGACAAACGAGCCTAGGCCCAGGCCTTAGAGTTCACGGTCTTGATAGCCACATAGTTACCGGGCGGTCCCTAGATGAGTAAACCTGCAACCAAATGTTGATATCTATTGACGGATAACAAGCCAAGGCATTCATGTGTGCACGTCAGCTAAAATTTACTCGGATCAATACCGTACCTGGTTAGTGCCAAGATGTACATGCGAATAACCATGGAAGCCCTTAAACGAACATAAACCGTCTGGAGAAAATTCAACATTAGGAGATTGCAATCGGAAGAGATGCTTGCCATGCTTGCAAAAAATCCTACTACTGATAAGTTGGGCCTTGAAGCTTCCTGGCAGAAATGTCAACAAGCCATTGATAATTCTGCCGAAGAGGTGCTAGGATTCTCTCTGCGATGCGTCCGAAGTATTCCGATTGAAGGCTCATAAAAAATGGTGGCAATGAAGACAAAAGGGCTTCCCGCCAGCCATACGGTGGCAAACGTATAATAAGAACCCTTGTAGTTTCAGGCCTGGAAAGTCTATCATCGATAAAATTTTCATACTACCCCAAATCCTGGAAAAGATTGAAGCATTTAATATCGATACCTAAACATGACCTTTTTATCGATTCCAAAGCTGCTTGTTACAAAATTGACACATATGAGCAGAGTTGTACTGCATTATGCCAAGTTTTAGTATCCCTACCAAGCTGATATGCCTTATTAAAATGTATTTAGAAAATGCTCTGTGGTCTGCTTAAATTGTAAGAAATTCTATCGAAACCTTCAAAACCACCAGAGGACTACGAAAAGCTAACGAATTTTCATGCAGTTGCTTCAATTTTACCTTGAAAGAGTAGTGTCCAACATAGTTGATACAATTTCCAAAAATCAAAAAATGACATCAGTGTGAAAACCAAATGCATACTAAGATACTCACTAACTTAAGGTTACAGTCCGGGGTGAACCAGGGCTTCAACCAACAAGCTTCTTCCAGCCTGCTCGGTTTTGAGCTAGCTATCTCCAGTTTCGTATAAGTACCTCGTGGTATGATGATTAGTGCATTGGATTGCCATGCTGAAGGTCTGGGTTCGATTCCCAGCCGCTATCACCTAAAAAAACAGAATTGTTTTTCTCGAGGTAAAAAATTGTAGGTCCCTTCCATTCCTGCCAATAACACGCACACAGGTATGCTTGAGAGTTGTATGTCACTATAGGCTCTGGTTCTGCATAAGCTGTTGCGCCAAAAAATTTATTTATTTTACTATCTCCAGTTTCACACGCCAAAAGTTGATTGAGGTGTTTTTCCACTTGTGTGCGACACCTGTTGTGCTTTCTAACTCTAATTCAAAGTCCCATGGGAATGGATTCAAAGAATTTCTGGGCAGCAGCATTGTTGTCCATTCGCTCTAGGTGACCCAGCAATCTACCTAAGTCCTTGGCTTTTTACTTTACTTGCTAGATCGGTGTACAGCCCGTACAGTTCGTGGTTGTATCTTTTTATCCATTTCCCATCTATGCAGACGAAACTAAAAATCACCAGGAGAATTTTCCTCTCAAAACAGCCATCTACCGTTAATAGTGCCCATGTCACTGCACTATACATCCGGACCGGGATGATAAGCGTTTTATACAAGGACACTTAAGTAGCTCGAGAGAGGGCTTTGGTTCTCAATTGCCTTCTTAGCCCAAAGAAACAGCGATTGGCAAGAGAAATTCTTCGTTTGATCTCAGCACTGGTATCGTTCGCTGATAAAGTCTCTGGTGACATACTGACCAAGAGGTCGGTGTTGGATGTCCTTTCTAGTTGACAGCCTATATTTGGTCTTGTCTTCATTCACCATTTAACTCATCTTCGTGGATTCCTCAAGGCTCACGAAAGCACCACTGACATCACGCTTTGTTTGTTCGATTATGTCAATATTGTCACGACGTTCCGGCAAGTAGTTGGATGGACTTTTAAAAATTCTTTCAAGAACGATGTTTAAGAAGTCGCATGACAGCGCGGCGCGCTGTCTTTAACCTTTTTTGACATCAAAGTTATTGGTGAGTTCTTTGTTGGCCTTGATGGAGCAGCGTGAATTCTCTATCGGCCTTGAAATTGATGAAAACGTGGTGGGTATCGAATTGAAACTTCTGGGTTTTTTCCATGATCAGCTGTAGTACCAATATTTGGTCGATGGTTGATTTCCCTGGCCTAAAGCGATAAAGACCTATTAGGCTGTTGACGAATCTTCAGGTGTTCACAAAATACGACAGAGAAGATCTTGTATGCGATGTAAAGAAGACTGATTCCTATGTGTCGTTGGTGCAGTCCAGATTAGGATCATTAGGATCGGGCAAACAATGCTGAGATTCCATTCATCGGACATGCTTTCCTCCGACCATCTTTTGGAGATGAGCTAATGCATGCCCCTAACCAATTCGCCTCTTACTAAAATATTGAGGAATAAAGCCCTACCGAGAAGTACCAAGTACAAAACTCTTATCATTCTGGTCTTGCTCTATGGCCATAGTTCAAAAGCATGGACCCTCTCCCTGGTGAATGAAAGTTGCCTTGGTGTCTTGATTCTTACCAACGATTTAGGGTCCAGTTTGTGCCAATTCACAAATTTTAACATCTGGCAAAGACGATACAACCCAAACCCAGAATTCTACACCAACGTCCCCTTGGTCAAAAACTACGTGTTCAACGGTAAGGGTGGCTAAGGCATGTTGCTTGTAGAGGAAATGAACATCGAGGCTCCAGTCCGTTAGGTATTCAATTCTAAGCCCGAGAGAACGAACAACAGAGGCAGAGACTTCAACTCCGGTGGCATGGCCAAGAAAGGTTAAATTTAAGCCGACTTGGTACATAAAACGGGAGACAGAAAATAAGAAATCGAGATAGCTGGCGGAGTCTATTACTTGCGGCCCAGGAGCTCCCCGCACTTTAGTACCAACGTAAATAAAGTAAGTAAGAAACCTTTTAGCTCCAAAATTGATTTTGGTCGTTGGAACTATAATTTCTTCAGGGACTTGATATTTTGATGAGATATATGAAAGACGTATAAGCTTATAGGTTCAAGGCGATAAGTTGAGTTAAAGCGATTTTAAGTGATTAATTATCCCAGATTATTGGTGGAAAATGTCCGCTTATCCTGTAGCATAGATAGTATTTTCGACTGTTCTATCACTGTTCATGACTCTCTTAAGTAAATCAAAAGTATAAGCCTGCTTAAGTCAAACAAGCTGAACAATTTTCTACCGAACTCATTTCTCTTTTTATCAATGATAGATAAAATTGTTTATTTTTTTTTTAGTGAAAATTGCACACAAATTTTATGTACAACATAAAATTTTCCATGTTTCGTATAAAATAAATAAAAATAAAAAACCATAGCATTGTAGTTGTTTTGTTCAAATTAAATCATTTCCTTGTTTCATTGAAATTAACAAGGCCTCAGGGCGAAAATTCAGTTTGCTTTTAATTCTGCAGTTACAGCAACCTCTAAACTATTGCAATAGGTAGCTTCGAAAATAAGAAACAAAAACAGACATTGTTGGCTTTAATACAGTGATGTAGCAAACTTAGATTGTGATGCTTGCTTAGTCCTTGAATAAAATTCTTTGTGCGACGAGATTAATGTAAATTTTTGTCGAAATAAAACCATTCATTTATATAAATCAGGGAAATCGTCAATTAATTCATGTATTTCTATTTCTTTTTATTTCTAATAATTTTTTTTTTAATGTTCAAAATCAGCTTCTTATAAATTTGTATTTCAGTTTCTTTAAGCTTTAAAATATTTTACACCTTAACAAGATTTCATAATGTGTACCTACCTAGTATAATGCAAAATAAATATTTTTGTCGGTGTTAACAACTACACGTGTATAAAACCAAAACCCGAAAAGCTTTAAAAAAAAATAAATAAAAATAAAAAAAAAGAGGAAACAATGGATAATTCTTCAAGGTCCCTGCTACCAACATCCATTCTTTGCCTTCCGCTGAACACCGACAAACGATTTATTTCTTCCATCCTTTATCCTGTTGCTTTCGGCAAAAGGGATTTTACAAAATCAAATAAGGATGTATGCAAATTTGTTCACCTTTCTCCCTCTCTCACATTTTTCTTTTTGCCATGGCATGGAATCTTTTCTGCCTTTTTCTCATCTAAACTTTTCATTCATTGTCAGTCAATCTGATGATATCATGGTTGTGAGTTTTTTTGTAAAATTCCACAGAAAGAAAATTTTCATGTTATACCAAAAGTATTGTTGGGCAGAATTCAGAAATATGCGAGGATATATGAGAGTATGTTAAATTGTGTGTTATAGAAAAATCTTACTCATGTTTTTCTTATCTGAGGATGCAAAATATAAATACGTTGTTAATCAGTTAATCGCTAAGAGCAAAAATAATAAAATAAAATTCTTAGATTATAATGCAGTGTTTCCCAACCTTTTTTGAACTATGCCACACCAAGACTTTTCCAAAATTTGTATGTCTCCCAACTATAATACTTATATACAACTTTCACGTTCACATTTTCGGACACAGTGAAAACGATCAAAATTTGAGTTTCATATCTAAGATGATATCGAAAAGGGCAGCGAAACCAAATATTTTTGTTTTTGTTTCCTGAAATGTTTTATTTAACCTTTAGTTGTTGGTAGTTGGAGACAAAAAATTGTTAAAATAAGGTAGGTAAAGTAGCTTTGGATGCGAATATTTAACCAACCAGACTTTGGCACTTTTGAAAAGATGGGTTAATTTTTTACCCAGCACTCAAAGGGCTCTGGACCTTTGGCACCTCATACATTGGAATTTTGATAATTGAGAATGTCATCTAATTGGTCAGTAATTGGTCAGAAAAGGTCAACTACTCCAAAAAATTGTTGAGCCCTAGATAACTAAAGGCTTACATTTTCTCAAGGTCACGCGCGATTTCTGGCGCCATCCATAAGATACCATCCGAAAGAGGTCTAGATACTCGTAGTGATAAAACGTAATTGGTTAGTTTTTTTCTATGAATTTTCAAAATTCGTTTCAAGGTCACAATTCGCACCTCATTTGGGTCATTCCAAAATATTAAGTATGCCATTTGAAAGGCCACTTCATGGTGATAAAATGTCAGCTATTTTCAGTAATTGGGCAACCATACATATTTTTTAATGAATTTAAAAAAAAAAATTCAATATCATTGCGAGTTTTGGCACCTCATTTATGGGAAATTTGCAAAAAATTAATACCATCTGAATGGCCTTAAGATCTATATAAAAGTTCAGCTAGCTTCAGTAATTGGTCAGCTATAGATTCTTCCTTACGTATTTTCAAGTTTTTTTTTCAACGTTACGAATGTTTTTTGGCATAATGAAAAAAATTCATAAAAACAAATCTATGGCTGACCAATTACTGAAACTAACTGACCTTTTATAATGATCTAGTAACCTATCAGAGAGTATTTTTTTTTTAAATTACCCAAATGAGGTGCCAAAAATTGTTCGTGACCTTGAAACATTTTTTTTTTTAAATTGTAAAAAAGAATCTGTAACTAACCAATAACTGAAAAAAGCTGACCTTTTATGACCATGGAATGAAATACCCAATATTTTGGAATGACCCATTAGGTGCCAAAAGTTTTTGTTTGTGACCTTGAAAAGAATTTAGAAAATTCAGAGAAAAAAAATGAACCAATTACCTTTTATCACCATCTAGAGCTCTTTCGGATGATATAATTATTTTTAAAAATTTCCCTTAAATAAGGTTCCAGAAATCGCGCGTGACCTTGAGTGACATTGAGAAACTTTAAGTCTTTATTACAAGTTATCTAGGACTGACCAATTTCTTGGACTAGTTGACTTTTTCTGACCAATAACTGACCAATTAGATGGCATTCTCAAATATCAAATTTCCCATATATGAGGTGCCAAAGGTCCAGAGCATACTCAAAGCCGCATCAACTTTGAAGGCTTGGTTTCAAAAACATAGCCACTCAAAAACACAAGGGTATAAGTAGTTTGGGGCAGCAAATCAGTAAAATGCGAATATATTTTATCAACAATACCATAAAACAAAAATTGGCTTCGGTGTATCAATAGGGTTTGAACAGACCTTTTCAGTAGCGTACGGCACTATTTATTTCATTAACTTCCGAATGTGATGAAAAATGTTTGTGTCCAATTTTTTACATTTTTGTGTGTTAATTTGATTGATCTTGCTTGTCTTGCTTGGCCTTGGATAGGGCGACCCATTTACACACCCCGCCGTGACAAAACTGATTAATTTACAAGCCCTGAGTAATTGCCGTGACAATACTGACCCTCTTTTCTTACACCAGTTAACTGCAGGTATTGACTGCCAGTGCTGTCACTTCCAATTTTTAAAAAAGTGGTAGATCAGACTAAAACAAAGTGGTGGATCCTGATTTTTAGTGGTAAATTTTAATTTCCAAGATTAAATAAGGGAAAGGGTAAATTAATAATTGTTTAAGTCAATATGCTCTGCTTAAGTAAAATTTTGCAATTTATTTTTTTTTTTTACATGCGTAATGTAAGGAATTAATAAATATATCAGCTCAAATTAGTTGAATTCATACCTTGCTAAATAATAATGCCCTAATGGCTTCCTTTGTCCGACCAAACTGTTTATTGCATCTTAAAGGGGATATGCAACGAGTTTTACTTACGCTTAAAATTTTGTGGGAACCTTTTCTATTTCTTTATAAAGCCCATAGTTACAGTTCCAATGTGCAAAAAAGAATCTATGCAAATATTATCGCATGCAAAATATAATTGAGGTGAAGTGCAGAATTAATTACAGTCATGAAATGTCAAGCAAAACAATGGACTGGCAATTGTTTTGCATGCAAAAAAAAGTGTGGTGCATAAAACAGTTTTTTTTTGGGTGGTCGGCTTACACTTCCAAAAAAAAAATATTTACCTCAAGGCATTATTTGCATGCAAATGGTTTTTGCATGCAAAAATAATTATTTTCCATTTTTAGGCCTATAGTTTATTAATTAAAGGTAAATTAATGACTCAATGGGTGGTTTACGCCAAGGCAAACATTTTTTACCTTGAATATTATACAATTTCAGAAAAGGTGGAAAATTGTTTTGAAAATTTTAATTTTTTTCACATACAAATTTATAAACTAGGCTTAAGTAAACAAATCAGAGCAAGATATTACCAATGGCTACTTTAAGGTAAGTATATAGAGACAAAAGTTCAGAGGATATTCTTTTGGGATTTTTTTTTGTTCATGAATTCCATTTTGTTTTGTTATGGATGAGCAAAATGTGGTAGATCACCAAAATCTTATTAAAAAGTGGGAGATCTACCCCAATTATGGTAAAGTGACAACACTGTTGACTGCGTTGATTTATTTCGTAAATTAAAGTGAAACACAAATCAACGTCGTTTTGGGTCATTACCACTCCTTTCGATTCCCTGCCACCGAATGACTTTACGATGATAGAGAATACCAAAAAAGTGGGTGGCAACAGTCTCTCTGTTTAATGTTTATCTGTCTGTCTGTTCGGCTATAGCCTAAGCGGCTAGATCGATTTTCTTGAAACTTGGTACATAGTGGTTTTTGATGATTCTGCCCACAAATTTAAAATTTCTTTTAGAACTAAATATAACTCTTCCTGCCATATATTTTGTTTGCAGTTTTACAAAATCTTATTTTTCTCAAAATGGCTCCACAACTTTTCTTAAAAAAACAATAAAGGAAACCATTATTAAAAAATTTGTTATTAGTGGTACTTCCACAGGAACCATTTTTTATTTTCGATTTGCTTCAAAAAAGTTATTTTGTTTTCAATTATTTTTTTTTTCTACAGAAGCTTCTAAGCAATGCAAATAGTTTTTCTAATTAAAATTTTCAAAAAAAATGTTTTTTGGATTTTTAAAAAACATTCAAAAGTTTTTTTTTTGAAAATCAAATATTATGAAAACTAAATAGCTGATTTTTATAAAACTTGTTATTTAAGGGTTTTTTAACACTCTGTAAAGTATTTTAAGAAAAAAATTTACTCTTATGATAAAATAACGGTATCTTCCACAAAAAAAAAAATAAATAAATAAATTAAATGAAGAACCAGAGCCTAGTGACTAACAACTCTCAACCATTCCTGTGTGCGTGTTTTTTTGGCAGGAATAGAGGGGACTTACAATTTCATATTTTCCATACAAATATTAAAATACCGTTAAGGAAAATATATTTTCTTAAAAACGGCTCCTACAATGCTACAAAAAATTATAAAAATTTACTTCTATTAAAAGTATGTACTTCTCATAGAACCAGAGGTTGAAAATAAAACTCAACCTTTTGAAAGATCTTTAAAATTTTGCTTACCTGGTCACTTAATAACCATCTAACTTAAAAATAACTTTTTTCGGTTTCTCTCAGTGAGAAACTTTTATTTCGATTTTTTTTAGGTTTCGGTTAACAACTGATCACTTATTTCTGAGAGAAAAAAATGAATCTCATTTGGAGATCTTTATTTTGTTTTGTCCATTAAAAAGATCTGCTCTACGAATTTCAAAAAATTGTTTATCATTCAAAGCGAGACTATGGCGAAAAAACCGCGACACAGATATCCATGTAAACAGGCACAGTGTTACTACAGCAAGGCGAATACTATGACAGTGACACTGAAAACCTCGTTTGGAATTTTTAACCACTTTTTAAGCTTATTTTAATCGTTTTAAATAGAATAATTTAAAAAAAAAAACTTTGGCGAGACTAAAGCGAGACAAAAGCGAGGTGAAGGCAAAACATGCCTGATGCTTAAAACCACGTGCAAATGTCACGGGGAGACTAAAGCGAGATCATAGCGAGAAAAACATGACACGAATAGCCGTGTAAACGGGTACAGTGAGTCCAAAGAAAAATTAACACAATGACTACTTCAATGCAAACAGCGTTTGAACGACCACACCGTCGGCGTCATCATCGTCGATGAAAGAGAGAAAACCATTGTTGGTTTATTTTTTATGGCAACGGTTTAAGGTTGATCGTTTCCTTTTATTTCTTATAAAATAAGTAAACAGGTAAGAGTTATTTTTGAAGTTAAATGATAAATATCACCAAAAGACCTAAGAAAATAGTTCTTAAAAATAAAACACAAACCGAGATCAAAATGAAATTTGACGAATTAAATATCTCTCAGTGAGAAACTTGTTGAAAATAAAAAATAACTGTTATTTTCGATCTCTGCATAAAACGTTTTTTTAAATTATTAATTTAAGATTACTTTTTTATACGAAAATTTCAAATAAGTAAACAAATAATGCATATCAAAATTTACAAAAAAAAGTTTTTGGTTTTTTTTAAAAAGTTTCAAATTTTGTTTGAAAATTCGATACATATCTCAAAAACGGATTGACAATTTTTTTATAATTTTATATTATTTGCATATGAATTAAAGCCTACGATTTGCATACCAAGAATTTTCCTTAAAAATGTTTTAAGAATCTGATTTTATATAAAAAATTATTTTTTTAAGAAAACCGCTGAAACGATTTTAAAAATTTTGTTCCCATACAATCAGTCATACCCAATGAAAATTTAATTCAGGGCTCTCAGAGAAGTTATTTTAGCTAATTTAAATATCGTATTTCATGTTCTTTAACATTTTTCTCCCATAATTTCCATGTCTTTATTTGTTATCTCAGCATCTTGAACATAAGAGCAAGTACGTGCGACGCAGTTGTGCATTATCCAAGAAACATGCTCTAAGATATTATTGACGTATAAGCGTATTCAAGAAAGTTAGATTATAGATAAATAAAAAATACAAAAAATTGAAAAAACTAAAAATATTGTGATCGCAAATTGAATTTTGGCTTAGAAAGTGCGTAGTGAAGAGCAAAATTTTTGAAATAAAAAAGGGTTACACTTTTTGATCGTGACGATTTCAATTTTTACCCATTACTTATTTTGAATAATGTTTTTTTTAATTTTTTCCTGAAACTGTATTTAGAGACGAAAATTATTATTAATTAAAACATTTTTTGCAAACATTTTAAAAATCGATTGCTCATTACCGGCTTGGTTGGAATATAAGGCTGAAAGTTGGTGTACAAGTTGTTGTTTTCAATACATACCATGACGAAATCGAAGAAAGTCGGGTCGAAAACCCAGTAAACTCTTAAAAACAAAACAGCCAAATAAGATTAATATTTATTATTTAATTTCACTTGCTGGATTATTGATTCTGAGTGGCTTACAAATCCCTAACGTGAATAGTCAAAAAACAAGTTTTTTTTTTAAATATGAGTTTTCACTGTTTCTTATGTTGAATACCTAAATAATTTCACTCTTCAATAACTTCCTCTCAATTATTAATATTGAGTGCTTTAACAATTTGGGTGTAAATAATAAATTTATGCTTTGAATTTGTATCACGCGTGGGTGTTAAAGATGATGATTTTGAAAAATAAAAAAAATATTGCGCATTCTGAAATGTTTCAGATGCTTCTTAAAAATATACTCGTATGTATAACGTCAATATAGAGTATGTACTTCTACTTGTACCCATTTTCATTGATTTTTTTTTTATATTGAGATCACAATTTGATTACGAAAATACATCAGATATCCAGAGTTTGATGTAAATGAAGTATTGAAACGTGTTTTCTCTTCTTCTTCTTCTTCTTCTTATTTTTTTATTTCCTTCCAAACATGAAGACTTTTTACACGGAAGAATGACTGCGACATTTTTTTTTGGTAAAATATGCTTGATGTAAGCCAATTGATGCAGTCACGTGGAATTTCAAATATGAATTTATTTTCTGGAAGAAATATTGAATTGAACATTGATGTCGAATGTTATATAGAAGATGATGTTCGTATACGTACTTCAGATATTACAGATCAGAATCAGAAGGATTTTGTGTAGTATTTTGTGGGAGACAAAGTATTTACCTATACATTTTCTGGTGGCACTTTAAATAAGTAGCTATGTTAAGGATTTGCTTCTTGACATTTATCAAATAACATTATGTAAAGATTTTGGGGTTTTCAATAAGATGCTTGAGAATTTTTATTTTTTTTTTTGTAATTTTTGCTGAGATATTTCAAGAGGATTCTTTTTTGTCCGATTTGAGGAACGTGCAATGGTTTTAGTCAAAAAAAGGTGAAGGTTGTCAAATGGTTTTTGAATTTTGATGCAAGGGATGGTTGCAAAGAAAGAAAATGGTTTAAATATTTTATTAAATTCATTTTTTTTTTGCTTTTGAGGGACTTTCACGGATGGTTGGGTCAAACTTAAAACCGAATTAAATATGTACATACATGACTGAATCGTTCAAACTTGGACTTCTGCTGGTTCAATGCTATGAAGCTGTTAAAGATTAAATATTTATGGAAATTATGTGTTTATGTAGGTACAATCAACCTTACTGAGGAAAACCGGATCAAATTCAAACAAGCTAGAAAGGCCTGCGGTAACGGTCATATTCAACGAACCAATTTGCATGACCAGAAACTAAGGCAAAAAATACTAGGTCCCAAAGATAGTTGAAATTTTTGGTCATTTGTAAAAAAACATAAGAAATTCAACCTCATCTTGGGTTCCGACACTCGTCTTCAATGACACTCCTTCGTTAGGTCAATAGATAAAGCCAATTTGCTTGCAGCATAGTTTGCTGTTGACGTTGCCAGAGAGTGTCATTACTCCTTCTGTATCTGAGAGCGCTAATGATTTCATGGGACAAACCTTCTAAAAGATCTTCTTCTAAAATATCTTGAATTACACAAATCCACTGGCCCGGAAAGTATCCCTTCCATTGTTCGGAAGAGGTGTCCTTCAAAGCTGGCAAGGCCACTGCGTAAGCTCTTCTATCTGTCCTACTCCACTGGTCTCATTCCGAATTGATAGAAAACAGCATTTGTCAAGCCTGTCCCGAAGGTGAATCTTCTTCTCCTTCTAACTATAGTCTAATTGCTCTTACGTCCCTTCCTTCCAAGGTCATGGAAACGCCGTTAAATCATCAGCTTAAGAAATATCTCAAAAACGAAAGCTTCTTAATGACCAGCTGTATGGCTTTCGTTGCAATAGGTCCACTGATTTTCTGATGGCGTATATCTCACCGAGCAGTGGAACAAATCTTAACATGGTTTTGGTGAAAGTAAGATTATTGCACTTGGTATTTCAAAAGCGTTTGATAAAGTTTGACATCAAGCTCTCTTATCGAAAAATTTCTTCTCGATGAATCTCTTCTTTGTTGGATTAGAAATTATTTTTCGGACCATTCAATACAAGTGCTGTTGGATCAGGATTATCAATGAGTGCAATTGTTCCCTCCTCAGCAGGAACGAACCAAGCATAAAATATCAATTCATTCAAATGTCATCAAAAAATGAGTTTATAAAATTTTTCTTGGTAGTGAAAAGAAGACTATAAGTTTTTATTTTCCTGATTTTTTATTTCACGAAATTATTTAAAGATACTAAGACAAACGATTTATTTCAGCTCTCCCAGTGGAGAAAAATTCTGATAGGCAAAAATAGTCTTCAAATCGAGCGAATATGTTGGTGTTTTTTTTTATAATTAAATGTAATGCGGAAGGGAGCAGTGGCACTTATTTACATTTTCAAAAAAATCTCTATTTAATTAGCTTTAAAAATTCAAACTTTGTTTCAAATGCTTAGATGAACAAGTTTAAGATATTTGAATAAATTTAAAATGACAAACTACTTTTTTGTATAAAAATTATTGAGAAAAAGGAACCACAAAATTTCATACGAAAAAGATGCGTATCCATTTTACAGTACTTTTACTAGAAAACTCTCGAGAGTAACTTTCGGATGTTTTCCCCTCTGGTGAGCTAATTTCATGAATGTGTTCACCTGTGAGGTTAACACTGCAGAGCTTTTAACTTTCTTATGTATTTCGAGCGCCGTTCAGTATGCAACTATGTTGCATATCTTTTTTAGCCATAACATACGTTTCTGATGGTAATACAGTAGACGTTTGAAATAGTGAAATAATAAAAACCAGGCCTGTTAAGTTGTCCATCTTTCGAGATTGTTCACTTTTTCAAGTCGAAGTTTTTAAGGGCGTTCCAAAGATGAATTTGATCCAAAATGGAAATTTTGTTCGATGTGAATGGTATTTATATTTATAAGTTAAGAAAAAACGAAACAATTCCTGGGTGTTCTCAAAAGTAATAATGCGCAAGCATTTAGCGCGTTATTTTTATAAAAAATCCAATTTTATAGAAAATTTCGTGGGTTTACTATTGTGGATAGTTAACTATTTTGAGATTCACTGAATCAAGCGTCTACTTTATTCGTGAAGATTTTTTTCACTTTCATAGATGAGTTTTAGGAACTTCCGTACTCTTCATCCATCATCCACAAACCAAACAAAATTTACTTCATCGAATATTTTAGAAACTACAGGTTTTCGCCCATTTTGCTTAGTTTCATGTCCATTTTTTCAGGGAGTACTCTGCATGCAAATGCATTTCTGACTCAAAAAACGGCCTTTAACTTGTTTTCGGCAACAGAATCATATTCCAGCAATGGCTGAAATTTTTCCTCGAACTCGAACGTTATGTGTGGGAATAGGAACATATTGATGTGCTATTATTCTTTCCGAAATTCTAGGTAGTGCTACGAAGATCTAGAGGAAACTTAAAAATGCTGTTAAAACATCCCGTTACTGCCACAAACTGCATAACTTAATTTCACGAAGTTCCAAAGTACCCGCTGCTCGAGGCAATGCATGGATAAAAAAGAGGTAATTACGTTCTTCAAATTTTAAGTAGTATGAAAAGTGCTCTGATTTTCTGTAGATCTTATCAAGATTATGGAAACTATGGAAACAACTTCACATTAGTGTGACCAAACATACACCAAAATGGACCCCCCCCTGAACGAAATCCTGGATGGTCTCAAGTCTGATATTCATAAAATAAATGCTGGTGTGCCCCAGGGCTCCGTTTTATCTCCTACTCTCTTAGCTAGTTCTATAAGTGATCTCCTGTCTGAATTTCTAATCCATTAAATTCTTTTGCAATCGATAGTACCCTCAGCTTTTCATATTCATTTCAAAATTCACTTTCTTGTTCTCCGGATGTGGAACTCAAACTTAAGCTCTGATATCAACAGCATTGCAAAGATTCAATGCTGCCTCCTGCCGTTAAAGTGAAATACACCCCCTGTGCGACTATCCATGAGCGGCACTTGCATCGAGGAATCTTTCAGTTCTGGGTACTGCATCACAAACCACCTTTTGTGGAACGATCATATATTCGACCTTCGACGTTGCCAAAAATGCTACGAAATGTTTAGGTTTTCTTCAAAGAGGCAAGAAATTTTACTCTCTTTCTGATTTTGCTGTAATCTATAAAGCCTTTATTCGTCCAAAGCTTGAGTACAATCCCCTCTACCATAATGGGCAGGTGCTCCTAAAACCTATTTAAGTCTCTAGGATAGAATTCAAAATAGAGCGTTTAAAATTATAGGTGATATAAAAATAACGGAAATATATGCATCTTTGGAACATCGCCGCAATGCTTCGTGCCTTTCATTATTTCACCGGTAATTTTACAAACAATGTTCTAGTAAAACAGTCAGTTGCATTCTTCCCCTTAAATAATTCCACCGTAATACTCGTACTTCTAGAAATGCATGGTTCCTATTTCAGAGTGCCCGAATGTGAAACGCCTTACCTGGCTCTGTATTTCCCTCTCACTTTGATATTCAAAACTACAAAACCAATGTGCATCGTGTTTTCTCCCTTTGAATCCTTTCCCATTTTCCTAACGCTCGCTCTGTCTTAAATCATTTTAAGGGTACTCAAAACCCCTTTAGTGCGTAAAGTCATCAGTATAATTTTTTTAATGAATTTCGACGGTCCTTAAGCTTTTCCCAATTTGTATTTGTATTTCTTGCCGCTCTTTTGACATTTCTCTTCAGTAAGGTTTGCCATTTCATGATGGAAAGATATACGAACCAACAACGAGTCGAAATTATTAAAATTTACTACCGAAATTCGGAGTCAGTGGCCTCAACGTTAAGAGCGCTAAGTCCAATTTATGGTCGTCATAATCGTCCTAGCAGATCAACAATTGAGCGTCTAGTGGAAAAATTTGAATCCACAGGACCAGTACAAAATGTTCCTGTGCCAGTAAGACAAAGAAGTGCCCGTAGTGTCGAGAATATTGCTGCCGCTGAGGCTTCAGTTGCAGAAAGCCCAAATGTATCTCTCACACGTCGTTCTCAAGCGTTGGGCATCTCTGTGACGTCGTTGTGGCGAATTTTGCGAAAAGATCTTGGCCTACATCCTTACAAGATTAAATTGACGCAAGAACTGAAGCCGCTTGACCACCAGAAGCGTCGTATGTTCGTGAATTGGGCTGAACAACAACTTGAAAATGATTCGGATTTTCATCGAAAAATTATCTTCAGCGATGAGGCCCATTTCTGGCTGAATAGCTTCGTCAATAAACAAAATATGCGGTATTGGTCAGAAAAATTACGGTTTGGTGTGGTTTATGGGCCGGCGGCGTCATTGTGCCGTACTTCTTCCGTGATGATCAAGACCGGCACGTTACTGTGAATGGGGATCGCTACCGTTCAATGATAACTGAAAATTTTTGGCCCCAATTGGATGATATGGACTGGGAGGATATGTGGTTAAAACAGGACGGCGCCATGGCACGCCACAAGCCGCACAGCGAATGTCACAATAAATTTATTGCAAACCAAGTTTGGAGAACGTGTGATCTCACGAAATGGTCCAATCGCTTGGCCACCTCGGTCGTACGATTTGACACCGTTAGACCATTTCCTGTGGGGCTACGTCAAGTCTATGGTCTATGCCAACAAGCCAGCGACGATTAATGAACTGCGTACGATTATCGAACGTGAAATTGCAACAGCATCGGCCGATTTATGCTTGAAAACCGTCGAAAATTGGGTTCAGCGTCTGGACTTCTGCAAGCGTGCATGACCACCACATGCAAAAAAAAACGAGTTCCCTACATAATGGCATCGAACGTTCTTTCACAGGAATAAAGAATTGCATTGATATCCAAAACCGTTTTTGTTTCATTTAAAAAAAAACTTTTGTA
Organism: Dasysyrphus albostriatus; assembly: GCA_946251815.1. NCBI lineage: Eukaryota > Metazoa > Arthropoda > Insecta > Diptera > Syrphidae > Dasysyrphus > Dasysyrphus albostriatus. Next base: position 19,643,499 of record OX276337.1, read on the forward strand.
GCGCTCTTATTGAAAAACTCGATATATAGTTTTAAAATACCTGTTAACAATACGCCTCAAATAGATTTACATTAATATAACTCCCGAAATCCCAAGATGGAAGAAACAATCGGCGAACTCTATCAGAAATTGACGTCCCTGTCCATATCTTTCGCAAACATTTTGAATAAGTGCATTTTATTTGTCCATCCACTGAATATTGAGCTTCATTAAAGTGTATTGATTTGGATTATAAATCTTCAAATATTTGAGTCAATTGTTAAAACATTTAGACGAATTTTAGTTGACTATCATTATGTACGTCCATACTCTTCTTTAATATATCAACAATCAATAACTTTGCTGAGTGCTTGTTTTGTCATCTCTTATATAGTAAAATGCTTAGATAAATTTACAAACCTGTTAAATATGCATATGCAAACGCTTCTTCATTGAAGATTCTATACAAAATTATTTTCTCGCTCTCCTGGGTCACTTAACTTATATAATAGACGAAAGCAGGATTTTGGGGGAAAAGATCCTTTAAAATATAAATCAATGGATTTTATATACACAAACACATCGCACAGAGAGAGGCTCTTGTGTGTTAATGGGTAAAGTACCTAAAGTAGCATCCAATCAATTTAATATGTAAATTTCAATTAATTCAATTTTAAAATAAAATGGCATTTTATACAGTTTGTTTTTAACCTACAGGGTGTTTAATTTTTTTAGTGTTCGAGAATGTTTCGTGTGAATAAATACTAATTTCTTGGTTTTAAATATAATCTTTCACAATGCCTAGGAAAAGTGGATTCCGTCATATCGTTCATGTTAATTTGCCAACAAAAAAATAACAACGTGTGTTTTTAAAGCTCCGGAGGAATGGAGGTAAAGATACAACCCACGAACTCTATATGAGTTGTAATCCAAAAAATCAAAATTCGTCGACTATCTGCATTGGCTTCGCCACATCGAGCTCTTCACCCAAGAGAACCTTTAAATCCCTGCATAGCCCCCAGATTCGAGAATACGAAGAAGACCGAATTTCAGGTTTATTGACTTCATCTAGATGACTGAAAGCAGCGTTATTAGGATTGTAGTGGATTGAAGGCCATTGTGTGCCTTAGGCAAAGCCTTTTATCGCTAACTATGATGTCCATTGCATTAACTTTACTTAATTACAAAAGGTGATTGACAGAAAAAAAATCTCATTTTTGGTGAAACAAAACGGGAACATCCTATATAATGTAGGTAGTATAATGGAAAATTTTTGGCAACGATACGAAGGCAACAGACTTTTATTGTAGTTTTTTTCCTCCGAAAGGACAATTTATATTATTCATTCGAAAGTGTTGTTTGTTTTCAAGTTGATTGCCGTTAAATTGTCTTTGAACGATGATGAATATGCATTAAGCAACTGAGAGAGAGAGAGAATAAGAGCTGAGTGAATTTTATGTATCTGAATACGCCTAGTAGAATGTTTCAAGGCTTTTTTTTAATATAAAATAATAAAAGGATTTAAGTGCTTATAGTTGTTGTGTGTATATTGAAAAGATATGGATTGGCAATTTTATTTATTTTCATTATTTTGTTGGCCTGCTGAAATACGAAATATCAATTAAAATTTGTGCTATTTTTTGCCGATGATGGTTCTTTCCTTTTATTCGTATTTATCAATCTTGATGATGAAATCTTTTTCTCAACGCAGTAACAGCCAATTAGTAGTTAGTGCTTTAGTTGTAGGCAACTTATCGCCTAAGTTAGTAGTTGATATTGATAGTTCTAATTCTAACTTTAAAATTTGTACCTATTCATAAAAATATGGATATTATGAGAGAAAAATTAACGAAAGCATTTAATAAACTTCTAAGTAGCTAAAATAACTTCTTAATTATATGTATGTAGTTTCATAGACAAAAAAACAAATTAATTTTTGCAAATAGTTTTAATGAAACCGTTTCAGCGGTTTAAAAAAATAAATTTTTCATGTTAATTTAATTTTTGAACATAGTCTTGAATAGCCGCCTCATTTAGGGTTCCAAATAGTGAAAAATAATTTCCTTATTTTAATTGTAAAACTTTTTTCACCTGCTTTGTCTCCCTATTTTCATATGGGAGCGTAACGAAACCTAGAAAACCAAAATCTCGCATAACGAAATATCGTAATTCAAATTAATAATCCCCAACTTTTCATGATGTCGCAATTACAAAATCTCCCTTTTAACAATCTCGCATTTACATCTCACACCCAAAAGTCTATTAAATATCAACCAGTATTTCTAAATTTAGAAATTTAGCAAATAAAAGTCTCGCAAATCCAAATTTTGCAAAATTAAATTTCAGATTAATAAATCACTCTAAGTTTTCCATTGAAAACCAGGAAAAACAACTTTAAAAATAAATAAAATACACGACTGGGTCGCACGTACTAGTTCTTATGTCCAAGACGCTGAGGGCTTAATGTAAAGACATGGAAATTATAAGAGACAAATGTTTAAAAGCATGAAACACAATATTTTAACTAGTTAAAATAACTTTTTTGTTGATTTTAAATAAAAAAAAAGATTCTTGATTGAATATGATGGTATGGAAAAAAATATTTAAAATCGATGGAGCGATTTTCTTAAAAAAAAATAGTATTTTTATATAAGTATCAAATTCTTAAAACAGTTTTAAGGAAAAATTTTGGTATGTAAATCATAAGTATTTCTTAATGTGCATTAAGGTGGTCTATACACAAAAACTATTGACTCATCCCTTATTGCCGTATCTTCTTCCCCCAATCTAGATTATGTATCTATTAAGATAACACTTCCCCTTAAGTCGCTTTACGTTGTTTGTTGTTACATCTTACCATCACAACCAATCGAATCATATGAACTTGCTATTAGAACAATTGACCACATAATTGATTTGTGTGATCCCCATGATGAGATCCTTCTTTTCGACGACTTCAATCTTCCTTATTGCGGGATCACAAATTTCATGGATAGACAACTTGACCTTATTTTCACAACCGACCCCAATAACTCTTCGGTCTCAGCTAGCCCCCTTTCTCTTTCAACCATCGATAACTACCACCCTCCCCTTCTTCCCTCATTTTTTCACGACTCCCAATTACAATCCACTCCCACTACCGATCTTTATTCTCATGACTTCCATAAAGCAAACTTTCGTCTAATAAACGAACACCTTAAAAAAATCTCTTTTAATTTTGATAACTTAACTGTAAATGATGCCACTACTTTATTGTACACTGAAATATTTAATTCTATTGCCCTTTATGTTCCTTTTTCTCGCCACAAAACTTTGTCTTCTTCTCCACCTTGGTATAATCGTAAACTTCGTTGTCTGCGAAATAAGAGAAATAAGTTGTGGGAAATTTTCCTCCGCTCTCGTTCTTCTACTAACTATTCTAACTATCTTGGTTCTTATCTACATTTTAACGAGCTATACAACTCCCTTTACCAACGCTATCTAATTACCACGCAATCCAACCTAATCAATGATCCTAAGTCATTTTTTCAGTTTGTCAACTATAAACGAAAATCCGATGGCTACCCTAACACTCTCTCTTTCAATAACGAAACCTCAAACGATCCTAGGGCTATCGCCGACCTTTTTGCTAAATTTTTTAAACAATCTTTTGCAGATGACTCCTTTTGCACCTGATTCTGCATATTTCAATTATCTACAAAACTTTTCTCTTGGACCGCTTCTCCCTCGCACTGTGGATCCGTATCTCATCGAAACTAAATTAAATCAACTAAACGATGAATTTAATCCCGGTCCCGATGGTCTCCCTGCCATACTTCTAAAAAAAATGTTCTTCCACCCTTTCTCTTCCTCTCTCAAAACTTTTTAGCCTTTCCCTAAATCTTGGTGAATTTCCTCAGATATGGAAATCATCTTTCATAATCCCTATACACAAAAAAGGTTCGAAGGGTGATGTTAACAATTATCGCCCAATTGCCAAACTTTCTCACATACCCAAACTCTTTGAAAGTATTTTGTACGAAACACTTAGCTTCCACTGTAAATCTCTCATCTCCCCCAGGCAACATGGCTTTCTCAAATGCAGATCTACAACCACTTACCTTGTTGAATTTGTGTCTTTCACGCTATAAAGCATGGAAAAAGGTTACGAAGTCGATGTTATATCAACCGATTTTAGTAAGGCCTTTGATAAAATCTCCCATAAGCTAATACTTTTCAAATTGTCCTCTCTCGGCTTCGAACCTTCTTTGTTAAAATGGATCTCCTCTTACCTAGATAATCGTTATTATAGCGTTCGTTTTAGAACCGCCACCTCTTGCTCTTTCCTAGCTACCTCCGGTGTTCCCCAAGGCAGCCACCTAGGCCCTCTTTTGTTCATTCTTGCTATTACCGATATTGAAAAGGTCATGAAACACTCTTGTATTTCACTGTACGCTGATGATACCAAGTTTTTCAAGATTATTTCGTCGACACATGACTCTTCCCTTATTCAACAGGACCTTGACAGTTTTTCAATTTGGTGTCTTAAAAATTGCTTGGAGCTCAACGTTGCCAAATGCCAATCAATCACTTTTACGCGTAAGCGTATTAAATCTCCTCCCCGTCTTTACCTCCTTCATGATCAACCCATACCCACCGTTGAATTTATTCGTGATCTTGGCATAATATTTGACCCGGAACTTAATTTTCTCTCCCATGTAGATGATATCATTCTCAAGGCAAATTCAGCCCTCGGCTTCGTCAAAAGATGGTCAAAGGAATTCTCTAACCCTTATGTGACTCGATCCCTATACATATCATTCGTTCGCTCACTCCTCGAATACGCTTCTCAAGTTTGGTCCCCTTATCAACTTATACACATTTCCAGAATCGAGAGCGTCCAGCGTCGCTTCCTTCGCTTTGCTCTTCGAGGCCTTGAATGGACTAATCCCCTGATCCTGCCTCCCTATCTAGACCGCCTTAAACTAATCAACTTGAATTCTTTGAAAGAACGTAGAGAAATATCAGACATTCTCTTCATTCATCGATTATTTTCTGGTTCCGTTGACTGCATTTCACTCTACAACTCTATCTCCTTTAACAATAACCCTCGTTCTCGAAATCCTCGTCTTTTTTATCTTCCAACCCACAGGACCTCCTATGGCTCAAACGAACCTATCTCTAGAATGCTGCGAAATGTTAATCTGAACATGAACTCCTTTGACTTTCACCTTAGTACTCCATCCCTAAAACTCCGTCTTCTGAATCGCCCTCCCATTCACTAACGTTAGCTTAAGTTCGTTGTTTTAAGTTAGATTAAGAATTAGCTTGTATTTAGCCGAATAAATGGGGGTTTTGCCCCCACCAAAATTAAAATTAAAATTAATATTATATTTTTAAATATTACAATTTTTTTTGAATTTTTAAGTATATTTTTATTTCAAAAACTGTTTAAAATCATAATTTTATTTAGAAAGCATGTTATAGAATGTAATTGAGGCTTTAAAAAAAGCTAAAGGTGTGGTTCCCGTTTTATAAAATATTTTTTTTTCTGTTTTGAAGCAGATTTCTAGAAAATTACCCCTCTCACCTGAACGGGAGGAAAAATAAACCCCTTCCAATACAATTTTGTACTCGTCTGAATCTAATCTATACATACTGATTTTTTTCGCGTGTATTATCCCCACCCCATAAAGAACCAAGGGGTGGTTAAGGACCTCCCTAATGTGCATATAAAATTAAAATTTTAAAAAAATGTAAACCAGATTTTGAGATATCGAATATCCAAAAACAAAACTTTTTAATTTTTTTTAAAGTTCAAGAAATCTTTTTTGAAAATTTTAATTTGCAATGTTTTTAAATCTATTTTAAAATTTGTATATAAAAAACTTAATCTGAATCCGCCGATAATGGAAAAATTCAGTATTTAAAAAATGTTCTATGAGAAGTAGTATAAATAGCTGCTATTTGTAATTTTTTATGATTTTGGGTAGTATATCGCACTAATTTTTGCATACAGAAAAAGTTTAATCAACATTGTATGAGCCGTTTTATAGAAAAGAAATCTTACCGGGATTTTAAAATTTGTATGGAAAGTACCGTTATTTTCCTATGAAAGTAATACTTTACAAAGCGTAAAAAAAACCTTAAATACCGAGTTTTATAAAAATCGACCGTTTTGCTTTCGTAATATGTACTTCATTTTCCAAAAAAAAATTTGAACATTTTTTTAAAAAAATCCAAAAAATATTTATTTGAAATTTTTTGTAAGAAAAACTATTAGCATTGCTTAGAAGCTTCTATATAAAAAAAAATAAAATTTAAACAACCATTTTGAAGAAAATTAAAAAAAAAAATTAAGAGGTACCATTAAAAATAAAATAATATTTTGTAAAATCTCTCAAAAAATGTATGGTAGGTACCGTTATTTTTAGTTCTAAACAAAAATGAAAAAAAACCTGTGGGCTGAATCACCAAAAATCACTTTGTACCAAGTTTTCAGAAAATCAATCCAGCCGTTTAGGCTGTAAGCTGAACAGACATACAGATAGACTTTTTCCAACCACTTTTTTGGTGTTCTATGCGATCATCGTTAATGTCATGTTTGATTGTTATCTCGAAATTTTGTGTGCACGAATCCAAAACTTGCCTTAAAGTACTCTTATCTCAAGTAAATTCATACGCAATATTATTTGAGGCCGCGAGGACCTCTATGGAATTTAAATCTGTAGGTATTAAGAAATATTTTTGCTTTTAATTTTTTTAAATTAATGGTTTCATGCCACACTTATAGTACTTTTAGCACTAAGAGGCCAACCACAAACAATTAAAAGCTTGAGCGCCAAGAGCAGCCTTATCTGATCAGTTTAAAAAACCTTTTATTTTTCAATCATATTGCAAATAAAAATCAAAGTGGTGACAACGAAAAATAAAAAAAATTGGCTTTATTTCGTTTTCAATGTTGAAATAACGCCGAATTTTCAATTTTGCTTTATTTTGCTTCGGAAAATGAAATAAGACCAATTTGGATTTCCTTCGTTTTCATGTTTGTTTTTGCAGGCTGGTACCGTTGACAAAGAAAAATTTTACCATTTCCTCAAAACAAAATGGTTTTTCGAGATCTTATACAGTTACACTAGCATTGCCTTACTTAAATACAGTGTTCGCAACCAGCTTAACGGCACATACACTGTGAGTCGGGGCATGTTGCTCCCCTGCAGCCCCTTTATTTTCCAAACGAAAATTGGCCTTATTTCGGTTGTGAAATCGAAATAGGCCAATTTGGCCTTATTTCTATTTTCAGAGTAAAATAAGGCCAAATTTGAAATTTGGTCTTATTTCCTTGGAACTTATTTTACATCACCAATCAAAGCTGTTTGCAGATCTTAAAACTACCTACAAGTGTTTACAAGTTTTAAAACTACAAGCACTTGAAAATAACCTGTTTCTTAATTTTGCTCTACTGAAAATAATAAAAAAAGGAGTAAGGCCACTATTCCACTATTGCGCTCATGGCAATAAAAACGTTTTCTTGAAAAATGATTACCCAATGGCTTCTTTTGAGTAGCCTTTACAAAAACTTTGGGAAAAATTAGATTATTTTAAATTGCTACGAAAAGTGTATGGCATGTACCGTCATTTAAGGGTCAAAAAGATGTTAACAAAAATAACGGGAGAGTGACCAAAAAATTGACAAGCATTGACAACTTCCAAACGTCAAAATTGTCAAATTTCTTTCAGATTGAAGCAGATAAGGATTAAGGACTAAACAATAATTTCCATTACAAGTTTTATTTTAACTAACACTCAAATTAGGTGGTTCTAATCCCTTGAGATCATTTCCAAACAATTTGGACATTTTTTTTTTTAATTTTGTACAAATTTCTTTATGAAAATATTATATTCAAGAACATATTTAAGGACATTTCAAAAATAAACCTAAATCAAAATCTGACTTAGACAATACTTAATTTTAAATTTTGGACCATGTTCTAATTTAAATTGTGAATCCCCTATTTGCAATAGGAAAAAATAGTCGATTCCTTCAATCTTCATTTGTGTATTGTTTCTAAAATATGAATTTTCAGTTTTATTGAAAGTGTCAACTTGATGGTTCATCCAGATGCCTCCTTTTCTTCATCATTCATATAATTTTGTAGAAATATCCAGTTTATATGACAAAGATTGGCTCTTTAAGTTTTTGTTCCTGTTTTCTTTTTTTGTATCGTGTGCTAATTTCTTCCTTTTCGTAATGCAGGTGTTCTATTTCTAAGAACAATGGAATCGGCATTATCATAGAGAATATAATAACACCAAACACAGAGAGACCTGTGATGCAGAAGAAAAAGCCCATAAATCAGACCTTTCAAAATATTTTTGTCACTCCAGCTTTTAAGTAGTTCAAGAGGATAGGCTTGGGGGTGTATATACATATATGATGGCTTTGTATTGTTTAAGCCCCCAAAACACACAAAGACTTCCGTTATTGTTATTCATATTTCAGCTAGCGTACGCCGTACATCTCTCTGCTTTCCAATTTCTCATAATGTGTCATCTTTGTTGGCTTCCTGATTCTGTGTCTACGTACGAAACACTATCAGGATATATGTATAACATCCATCCTCTGAGCTTCTTCTAACGTATTCATATAAGTATTAGGTACCTTTGCCGGAAATACAGAATTTATTTTCTTGCGAAATCAGTCCTAGACGAACTATAGGTATGCGGATATGACTTTTTGGACCTGATGATGCAGCTGCAGCATCGGTAGAATCTTTACGGAAACAAATCTGTTTGTGTTTGTCGTTATCAACAACTACTAAGAGAGAACTTTTGTCTTTCATCCGGAGCTTAAGGTAGTGTGCCATATGATGCCAGACAGAGAGTGCCATTTACTAACAGATTATTAGGAAGAAATGGGTTTTGTATTATAGGAACAATGAACAGTATCTTTTTTCGAATATATTATATGATTTTCGTTCAAATCAAAAGAACAAATGGTTTTATCATCGCATGACATAGCTACACAACACAACCAGCCATACGGAATAATATTCTGTTGGAGCTTTTCCGATTGTTCTTATCGAGTTTTTCTGTACTGGAAATTGGGTTGGTGGGACTTTCAAACCACTCTGAGGTTTTCTGAAACTTTAATATCAGCTTGACATGAAATTCATTAATACTACTCAAAGCATTTGAGCGTGTATTCCAATTCGAGAAGTGCATATGGGCGTTTATTGATTTATAAATTAAATATTTATATCCGCACCGATTTCGGATCAAAAATGTCATGTTTTCCATCACAAAGATTTTATTTTTTTTTTGTTTCGTAGAGATTGATTTTTATTTTGTTCGAATTAAACCTCAGAATTACTCAACTATTATAGTCTATTGAATAGGCGAAAATGAGGTGTATAAAGGAAAAATTATGTTCAAGGGTTTTTATTATTGAATATGTTTGTTTAGCCCATGAATTTAGTATAAATTCATTTGGTATTTGAGAAAAATTACAATTTCTGAGATATTAACAAAAAAAAAAGCTGTTATATGTCCATTTACAGTACAAATTTTTGCTCAACGATTAATGAAATTTTAATAAATTTTTTTGACAAAATTTACTCCACCGTGAAGTTCTTGCATGATTTTCTCAGAATCTATTGCTTGTTTAAAAAAAAGTATTTCAATCTTTTTTGTGTAGAATAACCTAAGCTACAATTTATACTTAGGCGTTGTTTCAAAAAACTTATAGTTTTCGAGAAATTAAGAAAAAACTGAACCCTATCCCCTTTAACCCCCCTAAAAAATTGAGCCCCAAGCCCAAATTTACGGACGTGTTTAGGACATGCTAAATACGTCAAATCAAAGCTCTTCACTAAAATTGAGCCCCGTCGGATTTTTTTCGTAGTCTTGCCAATTTTTTTGTCTAAATTTCCTGGGCTACTAGGCCAAATTTTTTAATTTTACAATTAAAAAAATTTCTTCAAAAATAAATTTTCAATCGAAATGGATGGAGGGTTTGAAGAATTTAATTAAAAAATGTAAAAATGTAGACTGGATCGCACGTACTTGTTCTTATGTTCAAGTTGCTTGGAATTAAGAACTTTTAAAATATGAAAGCAATTATAAAAAAATATAAAAAGCATTTAAATCGTTCTTCTTAACAACTCTTCTTTTAAACAACTAGTTAAAAAACCTCTCAGAAACAAGTACAGGGTGGCGCACCAATTGTGCTACAATAAGAAATTCAAATAACTTTTTTTTTAATCGATGTATTTCATTTATTTTTTTTTATTGGTTAGAAAATTAAATTTTATTTTAAATAGTTAGTTGTTTTTAAAGATTATAGACTGCAAATGACCTCCACGCTCTCCCACGCATATGCGGCACCTGATCAAAAAATTATTCATTGCGGCCTGAAGAGTTGAAGTTGGGATCGCCTCAATTATTGTCGTTATGGACTGCTTTAATTCAGTTAAATTCCTGGGCTTCGTTTTATACACCTTTTGCTTGACATAACCCCATAAAAAGAAGTCTGGTGCAGTCAGGTCAGGTGACCTTGGGGGCCAGCGAAGAGTGGAGTTCCTAGAAATTAATTTGTTTGCGAATTTTTTGCTTAGCTCCGCCATAACTGGTCTGGCTATATGTGCAGTTGCTCCATCTTGCTGAAACCAAACGCTGTTGAATGGTATACGTCTTCGGCGCAGTTCTGGGTAAAAAAACTCCTTCAACATCTTTAAATAACGGTCCCCATTGACAGTAACGGTTACACCGTTTTCTTCAAAGAAGTACGGCCCGACAATACACCTTGATGAAACTGCGCACCACACAGTGACTCGTTCTGGGTGCAGTTCCGTCTCATGGAGCATTTCTGGATTAGACTCATTCCATATACGGCAATTTTGCTTGTTTACATTGCCGTTAAGATCAAAATGGGCCTCATCAGACATGAACAAACAATTGATCAATGTGTTGTCTTCTTCGGCCATTGATATCATTTTTTGGCGAACAGGCAAATCCTGAGGGTTTAACTTGCTAGTAATTTGGACTTTGTACGGAAACAAGTTTAAATCGTCATGAAGTATCCGTTGTAATGACCGTCTACTAACTCCAATTTTCCCCGATAAGTTTCGGGTCGAAACGCTCGGATTGGCCTGTATTGCAGATGCTACTGCTGCGATCGTATCCTGAACCCGAACATTGGCATCTCGATGGTACGGCCTTCGTGCGATGCTTCCAGATTCAGCAAACATGTTTACAAACCTCATAATGGTCCATCTACTCGGGGGATTACCGCCAAACTCCCGCCTAAATTCCCTTTGGACGGAAATGACGGACTGCAAAGCATGGTACCGTTGCACTATACATATTCTTTTCTCCGTATCCCAAGCATCCATTTTTATAAATCTAAATAGTAACCTACAAAATAAAAAAAAAAAGCCGATTACTCACACAGAAAAAAAGTTATTACGTTTTATTTTTGTAGCACGATTCGTGCGCCACCCTGTATATGAGGTGCCAAAAATCGCACTTGACCTTGGGTGACCTTGATAAAAGTTAAGCCTTGGTTACAAGTGATCTAGGGCTGACCAATTTCAAGGACTAGTTGACCTTTTCTGACCAATTAGATTTCATTTTCTGTTTTCAAATTACCCATATATGGCCAAAGGTCCAGGGGCCTATTCAATAGCCAAGAACTTCAAGTTTCCGAAGATATTATAACCTTTTCAAAATAACTTCGAACACACTTTAATGAGTTTTGCATTGAAACAATATTTTTTATCAAAAGTCTAAGTCAACCAACTTATTTTATATATACATATTTTGTTTGATGATAATTTTGCTCTGAAAATATTTTCCCAATCACAAGAATCTTACAAAGCCTATAACTCTTCATACAAATTGTTTTAACCTTCTGAAATAAGGAGCAGTACGATACGTATTTATAAAATAACGTCTATATACAAAAACCACTTTAATCGCATTTTCAGAAGTAGAATCGCATTTATGTATATTTATCATTTTTGTTCCTTTATTTCCAACGCAAGGCCCTAAATACTCTCTCTCTCTCTCACTCTTAATACCTTTTCAAAGGCATTAGAAACCGATACACTATAGAAAGCTTTAAAGAGCTGTGTTCTTCAGATACATTCATTATCGTTCTTGTGGTAGGTATAGAGGTACCTAACCTTTACTATATTCGATACCAAGTCGAGACTTTATTGGGACATAGAAATGGTTTATATGTTTGATTTATCGAAAATGTTCATTCAATGCTCAAAGACATTTTCTAATCTGTATTTGTATTTTTATTTTTCGCTTTGAAAAGGATTGGTATAACGTTAAAGGGCTTTTATACTTAGAAGGAGTTTTAAGCGTAACAGAAACCTACAAACTACTTTATATGTTCAAAGGTATATAAAAGCCTTTTGTGTCTCGATTCGACAATCTATTGAAATGCATTTCTTTTCCTCATTTTTTTTTTCTTTTAGGTGAATTTTTTGAATAAAAAAATTGAATTTAAGTCTCATTTAATCATGTCCTTGACTTTAAGGCTGAAGGAGAATATTATTTGTTGATATCTTTTTTTCTGTCGGAATAAATATTTAAGTAGTGTTGTTCCAATCCAACAACCAACAAAATCAGAAGTTTTGCCTAAATATTGACTAATGAAGAGTTTTTTTTCCTTTTTCGAAAGAACTTTCACATTAGCCTCCATTAATAGATATGGAAATCAATTTTAAATGCTTTCAAATTTCAACAAGAGGGATAAGAGTTATGCAGATAAACATTTAAGTTTTAATATTGGTTCAAGTTTTTCATTTTTGTGGGGTGTTCTAATTGTATAAAACTATTATTAAAGAAATAAAGGCCCACAATAGAGCCATATCTTCATTTTATTCTCAGAAAAGAAATTCATTTCACCTAAATCTTTCAGTTTCATTTTTATTTAGGTATTGTGGATGAAAAGTAAGTTTCGAAATGATTGAGCAGTTTGAAGTTTTTCAGGGGAAAATTCATTAGCTTAACTCTACTTGGATTTATTTCGTGTAAAATGAAAATTTTAGTAGTAATTACTAGAAAATGGTCAGCACTAGATAACTTGTTATAAAGAAAATAATAAAAAAAATAATAGTTCTCAAGGTCACTTAAGGTCACGTGCGATTTTTGCTACCAAATTCATGGAAAATTTACAAAAAAAAGTAAACCATCCGAGATATCACTAGATACTCGTAGAAGTTAAAGCTCAGGTATTTTTAGTAATTAGTCAGCTATAAATTTTTTTTCTATGAGTTTTTAAAATACGCTTGAAGATCACAAGAAATACTTTTGGTAACTCATTTAGGTAATTTAAAAATAAGCGGTATACCATTTAAAAGGCCACTTCACGGTTATAAGAGGTCAACTATGTTCAGTAATTTATTACCTATACCTACATATTTTTCTTATAAATTTTTAATGAATTTAAAAAAAATCAAGGTCATTGAAATTTTTGTCACCTCATTTACAGGAAATATAAAACAAATTTATACCACCTGAAAGACCACCTAAAGGCCCTAGGTCAGGTGGTTTCAGTTATTGGTCAGTTATTGATTCTCTCTTACGATTTTTAAGATTTTTTTTTTTTGAGGTCACAGTATACCAATCACTGAAACCAGCTAACCTCTTAAACAAGTTGACCTTTAACATAAATCTTAATGCCTTTGAGATGGTACCTACACATTTTTTGCAAATTTTCCATATATTTAAATTTATGAACATTTTCAAATTACATATAAAAAATTAAGAAAAAAATCACATTTAAAATTGAAACAATTTTTTTTTGTGTGTCATTCAAATCATTTTTTTATTTAATTTTTCTTTTGTGTTGAAAACTAATTTTTAAAAATGTTCGTCTTAAGGTCCTTAATCTAAAGATTTTAAGCATCAAATTTATTTCTATATAACTCACTAAGGTCTTGTTTTTCAGTGAGTTTACATGTCTCTTAGTCAATTTAAATCCTTAGTTAACTCAGAGTTAACTCACCTACTCTGACGAATTAACTCAAATGAGGGTAGTTTTCACTGTGGTGCCATCTTGATTTTGTTATTGAAATCTTAGGATATTGTAATTTCTGTTGAGGCGCCATCTTGATTTCGAGAGTGAAAAGCGTATAAGGGTGGCATCCAATCGACAGTGTGAGACATCGATTTCAAAAGATTTTTGACAGCGGAAGTTAATGTTAGTTCTCGACTGAAAAACTGCTTCTAAGTTAACTCTGACTGATCTTAACTGATTAATTTTTTTTAGAATAAGCTAACTCTGAGTTAATTCTAAGTTAATTAATTGTACTGGTGTGCACAAATTACTTTTTTTTTCGACTTCAAATAATTTTCTGAAATTATGTCATATTAGACTTTTTAAAATTTGAATCTGGTTTCAGAAAAATTCTACCACGCCCAGTTTTTTTCTTAAATGATTTTTGAAAAAATTATGATTTGAAGAAAAGAGCCCTCTAGGATTAGGTTGACCAATTAAAAAAATAAAACTATTGTGGCTATTCAGCTCGAATTTGGAGGACTTATTCCACATAATATAAGTTTTCACATGAAACCAGATTTGTCTTAATTCTTCAATATTTTCTTGAATTAATCCTATGTTTAAAAAAAACACAAGAAACTTCAAAATTGTGTTAACACTGTAAGAAAATGTCTTATTTGGGAGATAATGGAAAAACGTGACATGCCAGAGCAATTTTGACTTTGGATTCGGATTCAGCATGCCAAAATCCATAAGAAAAGTATAGTTTGCCTTAAATGTAAATTTTTTTCCAAACTAGTGTTAATAATCTAAGGCCCGGTTTCACAGTTGAGGGTTAACTCTGAGTTGAATCAAGGTTAGCTAATCCTAAAAATAAATTAACCGCGAGTTAACTCAGAAACAGTATTTCAGTTGGGGATTAACTTTATATATCAGTTGTCAAAAATCTAGGGCCATCGATGTGCGACACTTTGGAAATAAGCCTTCTACGCCATCCACATATGAGAATGTAGATGGCGCCATAACGGAATTGCACTGACAATAACTTTGCTATCTAAATTCAGATGGCGCACCAACTGAAAAGGCACTCAATTAGGTCCTGAGTTAACTTACGAGTGAGTTAATTCGGAGTTAATTTAAACTGAAAAATACATTTCTGGAGTTCACTCAGGTTTAACACAGAAACTAGAATGATCTCGCACTGAGAAAGTGGCCCTTATTATGAGTAATAAGCACCTTTCACTTAAAAGGACCCATAATAACTTAACGATACATTTAAAGTAGTTTACTACATTTAAGACTACTTACTACCCACATATATACATATAAAAAAAGTAAAAATGCACGGAGCTTAATATATTTTTTTTTTTAAACCTTACCCAATTCGCGGTTTTATCTTTTAGAAGCTTCTGCATAAAAATTATGGTATATAATCTGTGAAACAATTTCAGGACAGCGGAAAATCAGCAAATCCACTATAAGTGTATAACATTTTTCGAGGTACTTACATATCACTTAGTAATAAATTTTTTGAAAAATTTATTGATTTGTTTTTTAAAGTTGAAGTCGTTTTTTTGATACCGTTGGTTTTAATTCTAAAAAATAACCAAACAAGCAAGGGAAAAAAGCTTTTCGTTTATAAATTTTCCCAAAAAATAAGAAAAAATTAATTATATCTGCTTTTAGTATTTGTCTAAAAATTGATAAGAGCATTGAATAATAAAAAAAACAGTGGCATTTAATAACGCAAAATTTTGAAAAATCAAATCGAAAAAAGGTCAATTTTGTTTTTATTGAACAAATTTTGTATGTAAGAAATCAATAAAATAATAAAATACGTAAACGGTGTTTTTTTTAGACGTGTGGTTTTCAATCTGGCAATACTTTTTTTGGAGTTGGTGTTTTTGACAGCTGTCACTTGATTTATGCTTAGTTTGGTTCGCCATTTCATAATAAATACTCCTAAACAACTTTTGCAAATCGTGCAAATTTATTACCAAAATAATGGTTTGGTTTGCGTGACTCCAACGACAGCCAACGAAATTTATTGATAGAAAATTTTGGGGTGAGCGCATTATCTCACGTCTTAGGTCTGGTGGATCGTGCGATTTGACAACGCTGGACTATTTTTTGAGGGGTTATATGAAGTCGCTTGTCTACGCAGATAAGGCCGAGACGATTGACGCTTTTGTAGCATCAAAGTTTTTTGATAACTTGTACCTTTAACTTTCAAACAACGGGATTTTAAAATAGCTGAACGCGTAACGTTATAAGCTTCTTCAAAAGACCAATAAATATAAACAAAAAAACTGTATTGATACAAAATGTGAGTCTGACAAAGTCCTACCTATTGACTAATTTTATCGTATGTGCGTGGATGGCTTTTATTTTCATGGTTTAAGACAACTCTCTCATCACCTTTTTGCTCTTAAATATTCAGATTCACCAAACCACACTGCTATAGCCTATATTAGACAACAACGTTGTACTTGTTTTTCTGAATTGGTTTACATACATTTTTTCATTTTTGTAACAATATCTCAGTAAAACCTACGTAAATGCTTTGCATTAATAAATCTATGTCAACCTGGATGTCTCGAAATAATTTATAAGAAAAAAAAAAATTATTAAGTAAACATTTTAATCAAATGCATTTCTGAAATTATTTATACATTTCGAATGAAAATAGAGTCTTGTTAATGAAGAATGAAATTCCATCGAAACCTACCTTCTATAATCAATCTTAATACACAGAGAAATATTTTTACATTATATCTATGCCACAGTTCTATATTTCAATCATATTTTATGCATAATTTTGATGAATTGAAAAACACCATCATTTTCGAAAGCAGAGAAACCTACATTCGAAATATTGATCCATTCGAATATGTGGATGCGATGGATGCCCTAGTCTAGTGGTTTTAGTTGGAAAACTGATGAATTTTACATGAACAGAATGTAGTATGGGGAAAAGCACACACTTGCATATAAATGGAATGGGAATGAGAATGGGAACGGGAACGTCGATGCATTTTCTTGATGAAAATAATACTCTTTGAGTTTTCAACTATACATACGAGTACTCCTATATAAATATTTCTTTACCTCCCTGACATCGACATACTTTTATTAAACAGAGAAATTCAAACCGAGCATTCCATGTTAAAAACATGAATATTTTAAAGCATTGCATTGCATTTAAAAAAAAATACAACCATTGCAAGTGTAACAAGTAATAAGAGACTTGATATTGCATGAAATTGCTGTTGTGGTCAAAGCCCTTATCGTGCCTAAGGTAACGGTTATTGTAGCTATTCGGATAAACAATTATTCTGTAGCACAACTGTCCTGAAGTATTCGTCAGAAGCACAGTTGCCGTTGTACGACTTAAGTCGCATTTTGACCTTTATTTTTGCTAAAAGTTTCACAATACTGTCTTTCCATCTGACTGTCTGTTCGAATGGAGCCTAAACGGTTTTGGATCGATTTTCTTTAGTATAGTTACATAGTGATATTTGGCTATTCCCCCCAATCTTTTTTCATTCTTTTTAGAACCAAAAATAGCGGTACCTTCCACGCATTTTTTTTCAATTTAAGAAATTTTATACTTCTCAAAAACTTATTGATCAATAACTTTTCTTAAAAAAAAAATCAATAAAGTACTTTAAGTGCGAAGCCGTAAACCCATTTTTTAAAAAATTGGAACTAACGGTATTTCTCAAAGAACTTAATTGATTTCCTTTCAATCGGCGTGACTGATTTAGAAACTATTTTTATGCAGAAGTTCCCAAAAAATACATAATTTTTGAATAAAGTATTTTTTGGATAATGAATATTTCTAAAGCGACCATGTCAATTTTCTTCAACTTGGTATTTAACGGGTTTTCAATAATTTTTTGTGCATCAAGAAAATACTTTTATGCAAAAATAACGGTACCTTTCATACAGGTGTTATAAAACTGTTCAAGAAAATATAATTTTTCTCATAAACAATTACGATTTTATTAGATTTTATTTGTGGCCTAGAATAAGTACGATCTTAAATTAAAGGAAGGAATAAGTAACAAAAGGAATAACTATTAACAGCTTGCCGTTCTAAGAAAATAGGGTGTAAGCGCCAAATTAAAAAAAAATGTGTTAGTACCATAACTGGAACGGTTAAATATCTAATTAAATATTTTTTGTGTAAGGCTTAAAACTCATACTTCCAACTGCTAACGGCTAGAAATCACGAACGAAACTTGGGGCAAAACTGTGGTTTTTGGTAATTCTGCTCAGACGTTCTTTTTTAAATGTTTTTTAAACCAAAAATAACGGTACCGGCCATACAATTTTTTTTTAGCAATTTTACATAATTTTATTTTTCTCAAAAATAGGTCCAAATAGTTTAATAGTTTTTCTTACCAAAGTTTTCAAAAATATATTTTTTGGATTTTTAAAAAAAATGTTCAATTTTTTTTTATTTTTAAACAATTATTATGAAAACTAAGTGGTCGGGTTTTATTAAACTCGGTATTTAAGAGTTTTTTTTTACCCTTTGTAAAGTAAATATTTAAAGAAAATTTTTTATTTTCATGAAAAAAAAACGTTACCTTCCATAGAAATGATAAAAAACTGTTAAGGAAAATATTTTTCTTCTTAAAAACGGCTCCTACGCTTTTTTTAAAAAAACTTTTTCTATATGCTTATATTAGTCCGATGTAGTAACGAAAGTTGTAAAAAATTACAAATAACGACTATTAATAGTACTTCTCATAGAACGTTTTTTTTTGTTTGTTAATTTTCTCACTATTAACTGGACAGATTTTGATTAATTTTTATATTTAAAAAACAAATTAAATAAATCTTAAAAAAATGCAAAATTTAAAAAAAAAGAACTTCAATTAAAAAAAATAGTTTTAAATTAATTTTTTTTTAAATTCGATACCTCAAAAACGAGTTGATTATTTTTTTTGAAATTTTATTATTATAAATATATGCACATAAGTAAATATTTACTTACGATTTACGTATCAAAAATGTTCCTTAAAAAAGCTTAAAAAAATTGATATAAGAAAAATTTTTCCTAATAAAACCGTTCCACCCATTTAAAATATTTTTTTTCTATTGAATTATATTCAATCAAGAATTAATATGGAGTCCTTTTTTCATATTAAAAACTCTCAAAAAGTTATTTTAACTTATTTAAATATCGTATTTGAAGCTTTTAAAAATTTTTCTCTCATCATTTTTCCATGTCTTTACATAAAATGTTCTTAGCAGTGCATTTAATTTTTTTTTTAATACGAAGGCTTACATGGTTAAGCAAATTTAATCAAAATAATTTGCACCGCTGGATCGCATGAACTTGCTTTTATGTTCAAGTTGCTTGATGGAATAAAGAACTTTTAAAATATGAAATTAATTATAAAAAAAAAATATAAAAATATAGGAAAAGCAGTTACATCATTCTTTTAATTGTATAAACAACAAGTTTAAAAACTTAGAGCTAAAAAACAAATTTGTTATTGGATTACTTGAAAGAGTATGAATATATGCAAACAAAAAATTAAATCGTTAGAGCGGTTTTCTTAAAAAAATGATATTTTTTATAAAAAATTTTAATAACATTAAAAAAAATAATTGGTATGCCAATTTTAAGTATGTATTAAAATACATTTTCAAACTTAGTTTCAGAAAAAATTCATGAAAAAAAAAAATAAAAAAAATAAATATTTTTTTAAAAATCCAAATTTATTTTTTTTCAAAATTTTGATATGCAATATTATAAACATTTTAAAAGAACTTTTGCATAAGAATTTTGACTGAAATCGTTTGAGCTGTTAATTAAAAAACCTTTATATGGCAGGTACCGATAATAACGGTTTTCGGTACATTTTTTTCTTATCAAAACACCATACCTACAACAATACACTAAATTCTATTTTTAATCAAAATCGTTGGAGCTATTAAAGGTTTTCATTTAAGGTTGTAGGGCAAGTAGGTACCGTAACTTTCGGTGTTAAAAATTGTTTTAATTTCTCCTCTGGAGAGTTAAAAAAAACCATAAGGTCAAAATTTGACGAACATTGCTTCAGTGACTTATGCTGTAGGTCGATATACGGATAGACATACAGAATTGTGTCACCTACTTTTTTCGTGTTCTCTATCATCGTTATGTCTTCTTTGATTGTTATCTTGAAATTTTTTTTTGCATGAATCCAAAACTAGCCCTAAAGTACTTTTATCGCAAGTAAAAATTATTAAAATTTTCTTTTAAATGAATATTTCAGATTTGATATTTTTCAAGTGCTCCACGGTGCAGACTATGGACAACTCGGATAGAGGGAACGATTCTGTGTCGAAACCAACTTTGATATCGGGTTGTTCAATAAGAGCGCTACAAAAGCTTTTTTTTTAAATAAAACAAAAACGGTTTTGGATATCAATGAAATTCTTTATTCCTGTGAAAGTACGTTTTATGCCATTATGTATGGAACTCGATTTCTTTTGCATGGCCTGCATGGGCACTAGGCCGGAGCGCTGATGTATGGGGAAAAAATTAAATTGGAATATCAAAAACATACCCCCCGCAAAAGTTGTGTCAAGTCTTTTTAAAATTTTTAAGATTTTTTTTTTAATTTTTAAAATGACCGCTAGGGGTCGCGCATCGCAATTAAAAAAAAAACAAAAAAAATTAAATATATTTTATACCCCTTTATAACTTCGTTTGGGTCATTTAATTGGCTTTAAGAGCATTTTTAAGATTTTTTTTTTACTTTTTTTAAATGTCCACTAGGGGGCGCGCACTTAAATGAAAGAAAAAACAAAACCATACGTGGTAGAGAAAAACAAACGCCCTTAGTATCTATTAATTTAAGGAAACGCTTTTATTTTTTAAAATTCTAGATTATAAGAAAACCAAGTACAATTGTTGTATTTTTAATTTTTTTTTTTTTTTTTAAGTTTTATTTAATATAATTTTTTTTTGTTTCTATATTTGGAAGTTCTTTTCGTGAAATTAAAGTATTTTTAATGACTCCATCCCTGTTCTTAAATCCACAAACAGTTTGGGAAGCTTCAGTCACCAGCTTAACCGCTCTTTCAACTGCTTGGCTGTGACAAGGAAACTGTTTTAAAAAGTTAGATTTGGTAGTTTCTTTTTGTCCCACAATATCCCAAAGTTTTTCTTCGATAAAATCTTTTAGTACTGGAGGCTCAGTTAAACGGTGATTTTCAGTTTTCCACCAATCTATTAACTCGAAATATTCATCTGCTTCGAATTGAAATTTTGGGAGCTGAAACTTTCGGACAAATTCTTCACTGGTGTTGCTGTTGACTGCTGCTCTAGCCTTAAGTACGCGGCGAAGACCTAGCTCTCGAATATTTTTGCGGTCATCGAACAACATAGCTACTAAAATGTTTTCGCAGTGTCCAAAATATCCATTCCGTGCGAAAACACCATCTACGATTCCTTTCAAATCATTTGGCAAATACCTTGTCAACTTTATAGATTTGAAAAAATGTTTCGCACCATACACGAAAGAAGGTTGAGATTTTATGTCAAACCACATTACTGCGTACACTTTAGCAATATACTCAACTATTTGCTTTAATGGCTTATCCGGGGATTGTTTTGCAACATACACTCGAAGAATGCGGTTAGCAGTCGTAAGCCATCTCGAATGTACCATTGTTCCAGGGTTTTTCTCGAAAATTGAGCCTTCTCGGACACCGTCATTTATAGCTTTGCATATTTCATAAAAATACTTTTGGTCCGAGCTCAGACAAGCCAATGGTATTTCCGGTAAATTTATTCGAACTGCTTGATACTGCACGACGCCTAAATTTTGACAGTTCCTTAAGTCCTTTCCAATTTCTCCGGAGTATGCGCTTGGCCCAGTTGTTTTACCGTACAGTTTCTCAAACAAGTGTCTCAAAGGTAACTCGTTGGCATGAAGTAAGCAAATAGACCATTGCAAAGGTCGCTGTATTTTCGTCTCAATTTGCCGAATGATTCCACCTCTTACCCCGGTATTAACATTGGTACCGTCGCATCCAATAAGTTTGAGACTATTTACTGATATACACGATTTTTCCA
Source organism: Dasysyrphus albostriatus (assembly GCA_946251815.1). Classification (NCBI taxonomy): domain Eukaryota; kingdom Metazoa; phylum Arthropoda; class Insecta; order Diptera; family Syrphidae; genus Dasysyrphus; species Dasysyrphus albostriatus. The sequence continues at coordinate 19,665,557 of OX276337.1, forward strand.
AGAAGTTTAGTATCTCATTGGTAATTGTCTCTGCTTTCCCGTTGTGTGGTGTGATATGACCCAGGTACTGGCTATCAGGTTCTCCAATCAACACAATATGCTCTTCAACCACATTGCCTTTGGCTGTTTTTGTGATGTCCTTGCGACCGTCGAAGTAAATGCCCACGGGATGCCGGTTAGAACTCTGATCCACTTCCATTCTTTGTTTGGATCTCTCCCTCCTTATTTTGCTTCTATCAACAATATTTGACCGATCCATATCATTAATAACTCCATAATCCGTTAATACGGCTGTAACAATAGTTGCTGTTGCCCTATCAGATATCTTAAATCTGTCTGCGACCTTCGCAACGTTCGGGAGAGATTTACGATTTAAATTACAAACCGCTTCATTCTCTAAACGTGGTTTTTTTTCTGGCGAGGGTGACATTGAGATCACAGATTCGATGTCGGAATTAATTTGGGTTCCATCGTCTTCGGTTATACATTCAGCTTGGGTGTTTAAAGTGTCTGAAGGTGAAGATGTAGAGCTTGCAAATCTTCTTGCGAGAGATCTTTGAAGCTTAATGGTTCCAGGAACATCAACTGTCCCAATAGCCATTTTTCTTTGAGATCTTTGATCTTCCAGGAAGGAGCGTTCTTTTACCGGAACTTTTTTGTCTTTTGGACAGGAACAACATTTAAAATCAACGCACTTACAAGCACTAATGTCAAAGAGTCTTTTGGCATCAGTTTTGAATTCCTTTAACTGTTGTTGAAATGCATTGCTGGTTCTTCTGGCTTTCGGTGTTTTTATGAGAGCACTTCTTTTATCGTTGAGTTTATGAATCATTTTTTCAACACTGAACTTACCAACTGTTGGAATTGAAGAAATCACGTATATTTCCATGACCTTCGTAGCTGCGAGCGATATTCGCTTCATCGATGAGTTTTCTTCATCTTCGAGGAAGGTAAGGTAGCGACAAACATCTTTGTACGTTGGTAGCACACGCAGCGATAACATTTTCCCAATTCCAAATACCTGGCAAGTTTTGTTTTGTGAACGAGTATCCATTTAATCTCTAGAAAAAAATTCCAGCAAATGTATTAAATTCACTCAAACATTGCAACGTTTTGTTTTTCAGGGCACTTTTGAAATTACTTTACAAGACTTACCTTTTTTTAAAATAAAGTTGATATAAATAAAGTAATCCAAGGTGAAACTTTAATGTTCGAATACTCGTATTCTTTTGTTTAACAAAAAACGCGAGTGAAAGCGAAAGGTAATTCGATTTAAATTGAATTCAAATAACACGAAATGCAAAGCCTACTTTTATTTTATTTAAAACCGAAACGGTTTTTTTTTTTAAATAGAAGACAACTTTGTTTTTCATTTTAAATAGTTTTGAATTTTCTGAACTGACAAAAATCATATTATTAAATTGAAAATAGCCTTCAAAAAATGTATCTAAAAACTTGTCATTTAAATTTTTTGTATGAACTAAAATTGATTGCTTTTTTGTTGGTTTTCCAACGTTGAAAACCTGACACCGAACGATAAAAAAACGAAGAGCTTTTAAACAATGAATAAGACCTTCTTCAACTTGTTCATATTGATACATACCTAAGTTATAGAGCGACGGATACACTGACAAAAAAACAACAAAAAAATCGAAAAAAAAATCAAAAACAAAATTTTCTCTCGCACTGCGCGACCCCTAGCGGTGAATTTAAAAAAATAAAAAAATTCTTAAAATGTATTTTTTAACCATACGCAACTTTTGCGGGGGGTATGTTTTTAAATTTCCAAAAGTAAAAAAATCACTCCGCCCTAATGGGCACGCTTGCAGAAGTCCAGACGCTGAACCCAATTTTCGACGGTTTTCAAGTATAAATCGGCCGATACTGCTGCAATTTCACGTTCGATATTCGTACGAAGTTCATCAATCGTCGCTGGCTTGTTGGCATAGACCATAGACTTGACGTAACCTCACAGGAAATAGTCTAACGGCATCAAATCGCACGACGGAGGCGGCCAAGCGACTGAACCATTTCGTGAGATAACACGTTCTCCAAATTTGGTTTCCAATAAATTGATTGTGACATTCGCTGTGTGGCTTGTGGCGCCGTCCTATTGGAACCACATGTCCACATGTCCTCCAAGCCCATATCATCCAATTGGGGCCAAAAATATTCGGTTTTCATTGAACGATAGCGATCCCCATTCACAGTAACGTGCTTGATCATCACGGAAGAAGTTCGGCCCAATGACGCCGCCGGCCCATAAACCACACCAAACCGTAATTGTTTCGGGATGCAATGATGACTCATGAAGTACGTGTGGATTGCTGTCTGACCAATACCGCATATTTTGTTTATTGACGAAGCCATTCAGCCAGAAATGAGCCTCATCACTGAAGATAATTTTTCGATGAAAATCCAAATCATTTTCAAGTTGTTGCTCAGCCCAACTCACGAACATACGATGCTTCTGGTGGTCAAGCGGCTTTACTTATTGCGTCAATTTAATCTTGTAAGGATATATAATTCGCCACAACGACGTCAAAGAGGTGCCCAACGCTTGAGAACGACGTGTGAGAGACACATTTGGGCTTTCTGCAGCTGAAGCTTCACTACGGGCACTTCCTTTTCTCACTGGCACGGGAACATTTTGTACTGTGCCTGTGGATTCAAATTTTTCCACTAGACGCTCAATTGTTGATCTGCTAGGACGATTATGACGACCATAAATTGGACTTAGCGCTCTTAACGTTGAGGCCACTGACTCCGAATTTCGGTAGTAAATTTTAATAATTTCGACTCGTTGTTGGTTCGTATATCTTTCCATCATGAAATGGCAAACCTTACTGAAGAAAATGTCAAAAGAGCGGCAAGAAATATGGCATCGTTTGCTTTCCCTGTCGCTCTACTTTTGTAGTGTCCCTTTTGAAAAACCCTTTATTTTATGACTTAGCTATACCAAGGTTATCCATACGATTTGAGCTGTTTTTTCTATAGTCTAAATTGACAACTACTATCTCTGTCAAAAAGTTAATAGTCTGACAATGGTCAGCCAAACTTTGTTTGGAATTGAATCCTAAATTACTTTCGGAAAATCATAGTTCTAATATTACATTCCAGTTACGAGTATGTTCAGAGTAATATCATCTTTTCAAACGAATAGAACCAAAAATCAACAGAAACAAACTGAGTCGATTTAAATTTCTTACAGATTATTGTTTGTCAAAATAACCCAAAAGTCAATATCAATTGAATGATTTAATTGCAAAAGAAATGATAAATATAGACAAATATTTAGGTACATACAAGAGGTGCATTCCGTAGGAATCATTCCTTCTTGATAAACTATCTATCATTGATTTCTTTAGGAGGCCTAGGAATATAATTTAACCAATTCAAAACGTGATAGTGTACTACTATTGTACACCTACACACTATGACCATGTAGTCTAGCTACCAAAGCAACATGCCCAAACTGCCACAAAGTCTGCATTATTTGTCTATCATCAGAATATTGACTGAGTGAATAATAGAAGTCCAAAGGCAAGAACAATTTTACCTGATATAAAATTATTCCTCAAACTAATGAAAGCATTTTCTTCGTTTTTGAAAATATTTCTTTAAAGGATGAAGAACTGTGACCATGGCTGTGGATATGAAACATTTTGTTTGTTAGTTTTGATTTTTTGGGTTTATTTCAACCTGTATATGAAAATAATGTTAACTGAGTGCAATTTTGAAATAGATACACAGAACTGCATATTCCCTACTATGTGCATTATTTATTTTAAGGCTCGTACGAGTACTATTCAAGAGTAAAGTACGTTTATGTACATAAATATTGGCAGGGCCGTTCCTAGTGCTAAGAACACCTGGGGCAAGATCAAAGAAGCCAACATATTTAAGTATAGGTTTTACCTAACCGTAAGCTGCCTTGAACAGGCCCAGCAGATCACGTTCAGCCCGAGTGGCTAGTTGGTACAAAAAATATTAAAATCGAAACTTTTCGCACAAAATTGATAATTTCGAAACAACAAAAATTACATCAAAGTGCAATCGAAAGTGTATACAATTTCCAATAAATCTCTGTCTAATGTTTTTTTCTGCGACAATCCACTTGGACTCAAGCGCTGATTGAAAATTGACGTATTTTAACTGTTTTCGAAAATCCACTCCAAAGCACTAAGTAACTACTTTAAGTGAAAAATTTAAATTTTTGTCTATGATATGAACCAAAACATGCTTTCCTGATGGTCATTTGATGCGCCTTGATCTGGCCTTGAAATTGCTCTAGCATGTCATGTTTTATAGATATTTGAACCTAAGGATATTCAAAACATGCGTTTTTTATGAAAATTTGGGATTATATTTTTTGTCGAGGTATTTTTTTTTTCGAAAAAATGTAAATGGTCATTCTAAAGTATGAACAATTTAACTTCATAATTCTTTTTGAATTTTTTAACGGTGTCAAATCACATGATCTTGCGGCCAATTGACATATCACCACCACATGAGATAACACGGCCATTGAATTTGTCGCGCAAAAGAGCCATTGTTTCGTTAGTTGTGTGGCAATTGGCAGCGTCCTGTTGAAACCACATATTGTTCACATCCATATCTTCCAATTCGAGCCATAAAAAGTTCGTTATCACTTCACGATAGCGAACACCATTCACAGTTACTACCTGACCGGCCTCATTTTGGAAAAAATACGGCCCGATGATGCCGCCAGTCCATAAACAATCACTCCTTGTTTTTCGACAATCACTTTTGGATTATCATTCGCCCAAATGAGGTAAATCTGCTTATTGACGAATCAACTGAAGTGAAAATGTGCCTCATCACTGAAGATGATTTTCTTCGAAAATTGATCATCCGCTGTTGCCATTAGCCTGAATGATTGTGTATTTTTCCATGATTCAAATTGAATTGGTCTGAAATTGAGAAATGTCAAATGATATGCAAACAAAAACTTGACATTTAGGTGTGGTTCACATTCAGCATCGGCCCTTAAAATTTAACCACCCTTTATTAATATTTTATATTTTTAAAAATTGTTGTTTAGGTTCTACTCTCTCAAAAGTTTTTCCATTAAAAGATAGAAAACGGCAACGTTTCCAAAACGAGTATTAAAAAAAAACTACTTTTTTTTTCAAAGTTAATGAAATAAATCGTGCCGAACCTTACTGAAAAGGTCTATTCAAACTAAATCGGCGCATCGAAGTCAGTTTTTTTTTTTAGGTCTATTTAGTAAAATATTAGCATCCAAAGTGACTTTCCCAGATTTTAACGATTTTCTGCCTCCAACTACCTACCTTAATGTCTTTGGATGGCGATATATCCAAAACAGAGCCTTCAAAATTATTTTGGTTTTCAGTGCTGAGTAGAAAAGTAGCTCAGTAACCAACTACGAACACATGTTTGCCCACCACAAAATATCTTGACTGCAGTCCAATCGAACATCTTTGGGCTCAAGATAAACATGCCATTTTAGATCTACTTGGATATTATTTTGATTTTCAATCATTTTGACACCGCATTGGAATTGTTTGCAAAGTTTCGTTTCAAGTCAGTAGAAAATATTTAAAAAATCTACGTCATGAAGTAAAAAGTGGCCACCAAAGTAAAAGGAAGCAAAAGAAAGCAAAACGAGGCCCCAAAAATTCACAAAGTCAAGTCATTGATCAAATGCTCATTTTTGTCTTTCATTGAATCAAATTGACTAAACGGTTGAATCGTGATCTCCTTACCTTTCTTACAAAGTTTATTATTTTATTATCGAGTCTAAGATGTACAGCGATTTCGTAATAAAAAAAAACATTTTTTGTTTTTTCTTCTTAATTTTTTTATTAATATTTTTATTTATTTATTTATTTGTTGATTGTTAAATTTTATTTACAATGATAATTCTTGGTCTTATTATATAAGAGTCCAAAAGGAGGCCGCTGTCTTTAGCTGGCCTGCACCTCACAGTTGGATGATTAAAAACGAACTAACTTAATAATATATTTTTATGAACTCTCCACTGGTAGCGCGATCAGCTTCCCGTGTGAAAGGAATGCACTTGTTTTCGAAATATTCATATTCCATTTGAATAGAATGAAATATGAGTATTTAATTTTCGTTTGTTGGCGTCAGGGGAAAAGGGGGTGTATCCGTTAAGGATTGGTTTTGCCAGCTAAGCAATACGGCGTGGGAATCCGTTATTCATTTTATGGTAATGCTGTTAGGCAAAGGGGAGTGTGTGGGATAACGGGATTTTGGTAACAGGTGGAGTCTGGGACATAACAATCTTACCATATAAAAGAGATATAGTCAAAAGTTTAACATTCTGCTAATCGTTTTATATAAAAGATGACTGTATGTACAGTCATACCCGATAAGTTGCATGTACTTTTTTGTTACATATTTTGACCAAATAAATGCAATATTTGATCTACCAAAATAAAAAAATTAAATGCATTAGTAAGAATTTTCCACTTTTAGATACTCGTACAAAGCAACTGAGAAAATTAAATAAATGGTTGGCAATCTAACAGGTTTTACTGTGAATGTTACGTAATTTGTTATAATTTATACTTGATATAAAAACTATGCATTTCTTATAATATTTGGTTCTCTGCCTTTGTTTTTAGTCTATGCACGTGCATTTTACCGTTTGGAACATGTTTTTTTAGACAATATAAACATTCAAAAGGATATGCTTAAAAATATGCCACTTTTCGACCCATTGACAAAATTTATTTTTTTAAAAGAATTCTACGGCCCTTAAAATCCTAAATTAAATTCATAAATCATTGTTCTACGACAAAAATAACCAAAGTTACAGGTTTTTTCTGATTTACAGGGTAACCGGCTGCCATTTTCAAAAAAGTGATTTCCGATGGCCCGATTTTGGTAAACTTTTTTTCTCTTGCCACAAAACACCATCAAAAAACCTCTTGTTGGAGTTTGTCCCACTAAAAGTTACTTTGAGACTTATATTGACTATTGGCTGCGCCAACCCTAAGATTTCAACTTTAAAACTTACTACAATTTATGTTCTCATACAAAGAATCTCCTAATAATATTTTGCTTTCAATTTCGGTCTTGTCTTTCGGCCTTGCGCCAACAAATCCCATACAAGCTAGCCTATATTCCCGATGTGCTGTCTCATTCTATCTTTAAGAACAACCCGATAAAAATAACCTGGGTAAAGCAAAAATGAAACTACCTGCGTTGACCATTGTCATCTAATACCCACCAGTGGAGAACCCAGTTATATGAATCGAATGTTTTAGTTCGAATTTTATATGTTTGGCTTTAAAAAATCATAACTTTCGTTCTACCCATCCTATCTTCAAGCTTAACGGCTTTAAATAAAGCCAACACGATACGCCAACGATATGTTAGAAAATCGTTAAAATGAGGCACACATTTTAATACTAAAAGGGAGATTAAGTGCCTCCTCAAATCGTTTTGCAACATTCAAAATTCAAAAGTTGATGAACAATTTTACAATTTGAAAAACAAAAGATTCTAATTTATTGCTTAGCCCATCTTCTAAAATTATGTTAAACAATGTTTTACCATCAAACCTACTAGATTTTTTAAATGATTTCTTGCAAATAAAATGCATTTTTATTATATAACCTAGCGACACACCTTCCTTAATAATTTCATTTTTCACAAAGTTCTGCATGGATCTTTAAAATTAAGGCCTTTAAATGCTGTCATTAAGACGGTTTTTAGATTTATAAAACAAAATTATCAACTTCAACATGAAAACTTCGAGAAAAATGTAAAAACAATTTGATAACTCTTTAGTAATGGATTTTATAATTAAAAAATCAGTATTAATAAAGGGTTTTTCAACAGGGACGCTACAAAAATAGAGCGACAGGGACAGCAAACCACGCCATATTTTTTGCCGTTCTTTTGACATTTCTCTTCAGTAAGGTTTGCCATTTCATGATGGAAGGATAAACGAGCCAACAACGAGTTGAAATTATTAAAATTTACTACCGAAATTCGGAGTCAGTGGCCTCAACGTTAAGAGCGCTACGTCCAATTTATGGTCGTCATAATCGTCCTAGCAGATCAACAATTGAGCGTCTAGTGGAAAAATTTGAATCCACAGGCACAGTACAAAATGTTCCCGTGCCAGTAAGACAAAGAAGTGCCCGTAGTGTCGAGAATATTACTGTCGCTGAGGTTTCAGTTGCAGAAGGCCCAAATGTGTCTCTCACACGTCGTTCTCAAGCGTTGGCCGTCTCTGTGATGTCGTTGTGGCGAATTTTGCGAAAAGATCTTGGCCTACATCCTTACAAGATTAAATTGACGCAAGAACTGAAGCCGCTTGACCACCAGAAGCGTCGTAAGTTCGTGAGTTGGGCTGAGCAACAACTTGAAAATGATTCGGATTTTCATCGAAAAATCATCTTCAGCGATGAGGCTCATTTCTGGCTGAATGACTTCGTCAATAAACAAAATATGCGGTATTGGTCAGGCAGCAATCCACACGTACTCCATGAGTCATCATTGCATCCCGAAAAAAATTCGATTTGGTGTGGTTTATGGGCCGGCGTCGTCATTGGACCGTTCTTCTTCCGTGATGATCAAGACCGGAACGTTACTGTGAATGGGGATCGCTATCGTTCAATGAAAACCGAATGTTTTTGGCCCCAATTCGTACGAATATCGAAGGTGAAATTGCAGCAGTATCGGCTGATTTATGCTTGAAAACCATCGAAAATTGGGTTCAGCGTCTGGACTTCTGCAAGCGTGAAATCGAGTTTCATACACAATAGCATCAAACGTACTTTCACAGAATTTCATTGATATCCAAAACCGTTTTTGTTTTATTTAAAAAAAAAAACGACAGCAGAAATTAAATAATAATAATTGAGTTGCACACTTAAAATATGTTTTTTTTACTTTACCCCTGTTTTCTAGTGAATTCTTATTTTTAGTAGCATGTTAATAACAACAATAAACTAGTATAATTCCTTATTGTTGTTGTTGTTAACAAGCTACTTTTTTTTGAGCGAAGATAAAAATGCACTAAAAAACAGGGATATTGTTCCGGACTCATAAAAACGTTAATAACTTTTTTAATATTATTTTATTAAATATTGTATGGACAGTTTATTTTTTGAAAAAGTCCTAGGTAGATTTAAAAATTGTTAAATTGACACTTCTTTTGGCAAACACTACCTATTTTTTTTATATTTCGACTACAGCCACCAAAAGGTTTTAATTTTTCAAAATTCTATTCAACAAGTCCTTGGAAACATTTTGATGTATACGGCATTGCTGTTGCTGTATGTACATGTACAAGCTTAGAAATTAAATAAATTTATTAATCAATTGCAAGTAAATTCATATTTTGATCGTTTTCAACGAGCAAAAAAAAGGAAAATATTGTATGCTTCGAATTGCATTTTCATTTGCATCCAATTTGAGTAGCTATAACAAGCTTCGAAACGTTAGAAGGCAAGTTTTTCACTATCACATTTAATATTTTTTACCTTCTCATTTTTGAATCGATCTTTAAAATGAATATTTTATAATAATTTGGAATAGACAAATATGTCAATGGAAAAAGAAATTTTGCTGGTTATAAGAAAAAAAGAAAGTTTTTTTGAATAACTAGCTACTCGAAGTTTTTTTGAAAACAGTGTGGCGACTGGATCTTATGTACATAAGTTGTTTAAATTGAAAACAAATAAAATTTTACTAATTCTTTTGTTTAATTACTTTTATCTTTAATCAAAGGATTATTTGTAGCCAACCCAGAAATCGCCATTTGTCTATTGTTGGATTACGTGTTTGAATATTTTGAAGCAATGGTGTCTTTTTTTCATTTTCTGTATCCTTTATTAGGAAGGAAAGACATACTTGAATATGAATTTTTTTAGTTTCTTCGTTTTTTCTATCCTACAGACGGATCGAAATAAAAATGAGGCCAGGAAATATAGAAAGTGAATACCAATAAATAAAAAAAAAAAGTGCAAATAAACTAAGAAAAAACTATTTACATGTGTTGGGAGAAACCTACGCCCGAAGAACATTCATCAACATAAATCGTCCCCCAATTCACAATACGGAGGGATTTTCAACGACTTCTTTTTTTCTATTTTTGAAATCCTTGGCGCCCGTTTCCTCGTCGTCGTTGCATTGTGAATAAGGGAGTTTAAATGCAGAAACATATCGTTCAAAATTGTTGGCAACCACCGATGTTAGATCATTTAAATGAAAAAAAAAAACATATTGTCAACCTGTGTTGCATGGTTTATAAAATATTTTAAAAACTTGTCCCGATTCCATCAAGCAATGTTGTCAACAAAGTTGATCATATAAACCCCCTAATATGGCTTCAGCTTCAGTCTTAGGATATCCGTCGAACTGAACGGACGTGTTTCGCCAGTCTTATGGAATCCTTCGTGCTGAACGGACGTGTCAGTGTCGGTGTTAAGTTAAGTTGTAGTTGGAGTTGGAGTTAGAGTTAGAGTTAGAGTTAGAGTTAGAGTTGGAGTTGGAGTTGGAGTTGGAGTTGGAGTTGGAGTTGGAGTTGGAGTTGGAGTTGGAGTTGGAGTTGGAGTTGGAGTTGGAGTTGGAGTTGGAGTTGGAGTTGGAGTTGGAGTTGGAGTTGGAGCTTGAATTGGGACTTGACTTGGAGTTGGAGCTTGAATTGGGACTTGACTTGGAGTTTGAATTAGGGTAAGTTTGGTAAGGTCTACTTAAGCCCTATGTGGACCTCAAAACAAATTTTTGTACTGTTTTGTGAAGGAGAAATTTCAAAATTTGAATAGAAAAACTTTTTTTGTTTCAAAGTTAATTAAACTAATTATACAGCACCTCACTGGATTGGTCCATTCAAGTCCCATAAAAGTATCAAATTTAGTTTTATTTTAATTGATTTTTTTAGGAGATATTTCAAATTTTCCATAGAAAACGACGCTTTTTCAAAGTTAATCAAATAAATTATGACGCACGTCACTGAATTCGTCCATTCTATAAAAAGACGTTTTATCAAAGATAATCAAATAAATCAGTATGAAGAATTTTGAAAACAAAACCATTTACAAGAGCTGGTAGTGAAAATATATCTATCCAAAGGCATTTTCAGGCTAAATACAAATAATCGAATATCAATTTGGTTGCCTATTTTTCGAAAACCATATGTCATAGAAGGTTTTTATTTAAATTTTAAGAAAGCTCTGGCAAATTTCAATACCACATTTTTTATTTTAACCTTCTTCAGGGCTATGTTTTGGAAATATCGCCATCCAAAGACATTAATGTAGGTATTTGGGCAACAAATCAGTAAAATCACTTTGAGCGAATATTTCTTAAGCCATACGATAAAACAAAAAATGGATCCCTAAGAAATGAAGATGATTTAAACTGATATGTAGGGTGTCCATAACTTGTTTGAAAAAAATGAGGACATTTTCAAAAATACAGGTTTCTACTGTAAGATGCCACCACTCACCACACCATAAAACTGATAGATAAATATGATCAAATGTTTATTTTATAAATAAATAAAGTCTATAATGTCTATTTTGCTTACTTTTTACTAAAAGTCTGGAATATTTTAAATTTGACGCTCGTTGAAAAAAAAATAATGGCATAACACAAAAAACCTTGTTTTTGAATACGGCCGTTTAAAGTTTTGGACTTACTTCAATGGTCGATAACTCAAAAAAAATTATGGGTATTTCAGAAATAAAGGGGTTTTTGAAAAAGTTCGGAATAGTGCCAGTTCTGTTTTTATTACTTTTACCTATTTTTCAAAAAAGGTGTAAAATTGTTCAGATTTTAATAGAATAAACCAAGCGAAAATCTTAGAAAATGAACTAAAAGTCTTTTTTATTAATTAGGTATAACGTACCGATTATTTATTTGACAGTGAATTTTTGTCAAAAACAAAAAAAAAATCAGTCAACTCTTAGCTTAACAATAAAAAATAAACTTAAAAAAGAACTCTAAAAATAAATAACACAAACTAAATATTCTCAAGAAAAAACACAACATAATTTACCAGGTACGCAGTAGGTAAATGAAGTGAACCATTAGAGATCAAAAATTATTTATTGAAAATGCCATCAAAGTACGATTTGTAATAACTGGGTATCAAGCCAGAATTTACGAGACTGCTTACATCGTTCTTCTTCCTTTCTGCTATATCCAATTTATGCTGGTACAACCGTACCAACGCTTCAGGATGTTTTTTTTTCTATTCGGGACTGTTCTTTTAGCTTGATCAAGCTCTTTGAAGTCATCAAAGTAAGATGTTTTATAGAAAATATCCTGTAAAGTTTTTTCAATTTTGATAGCTTTAACCTTAACTTTACAACTTGACCCTGAACATATTTGTTCAACCTTGGCACCGGAAGTTTTTTTATATCTATGAAGTCTTCGTAACCCATTTCAATTACTGTGAATGGTGTTCCATGTTTCCATTCGAATAGCAGATACGTATTGCGAAGGCCCGTAAAAAGGTCCAGACCAGCGTTACTACTTCGAGAAAAAAAGTCGAAGTAGATTTGAAGAAAAAAAGGAAATAGATTGACAAAAATCGAGGTAGATTTCAAAATGAACTTTTTTATACAAATCTATATTTTTTAAAATTAAATTAAACTTATTAATAAAAACTTAAAACAAAAACAAAAGAAATTCTTTCAGGCTTCATATTTCCATATCTATTTCAAGTTAAAAAAAACACCTTATTTCTTCATGTATATTTTGCATCATGGTTTTATTAAATTTTTTAGTTTTATTTTGTTAAGGTACCTACTTTACCTATTCACACAAGACTGCGTTGAGTTTCTATGATTTGTAAAACTACTAATTTTTTAATTAAAATTGTGCTAAATTTGTTTTTCTTTTAATGGAAATGATGGGGCTACCAACCAAAAAGAAGTAGATCTGACCTATTAATGTAAAATTGAAGTAAGTTGAAACAGAGATTTTTAAAATGAAGTAGATTTCAAAAATTTAGTGACCGTGCGAAGCAGGAAATAGATTTTATTTAAAATTTAATCGACATTATCATAGACAAAATAATAATAACGACAGGCCGCTTCATAGAAAGAAATGGGAGCCGATTTGAAATTGCCTCCACTTCATACATGTTTTGTCCTTAGCGAGGAAAGCTCTTCTTTATAGCTTGACAATATCGCAAGGTTTGAATGTTGTTAAAAAAATGGTCGTATTTTTATTCGTTTTTCTGTATCCTATATTAGAAAGGAAAGAGATACCTCAATATGGGGTGTTTTTTGGTGGTTCGTTTTTTCTTTCTTTTGTTTTTGTTTGTTTTTTTTTTTTTTTGTTGTCGAGGGATTTAGATATTTTCTTGGTTGGGTTGTTCGTCCTTCGTCCTTGAGTCTTGTTGTTGTATCTTGTGCTTGACAAGTGCATTGGGAAAAAAAGGGTATTGAAATTTATCTACATAGGATAGGATAGGATAGGATGGATTCTACAATTTTGATGATCATCAACACGAAACAAATTAAAGTTGACAAAATGAGGAAGCGATGATATCAACTTTTTCATGTAACTTTCGTTGTTTTGATCAAAATTATCAATATTTTCGTTAGGTAGGTAGGTACCTATATTTGTAGGTATGTATGTGCATAGCTTCTTCAGTGTTTGGCGATTATTTTCTATAGTACGAGGAGCAAGAGTCTAAAGGGATGGACAGATTTGCTTGACTTGTTGTAGGTACACCGTCGTGGAATCTCCATTTCTTTTTTTTTTTTTGTTTGCAATTTTGCATTAAGAAATTTTTAAGACAAAAGAGAATATAAAATAAGTAGTTTAAATTAATTGATTTTTATTTTAAGAAACTCATGGATCTTTTACAGAGGGTCATAGATATTTAAATAAACAATAATGGTCGGTATGTTTGTATGTATAGGTAAATAGATAGGCAGGTAAAATTTGATCTTTTTATTTTTTGTTTTTGAAAACGATTAGGTAACAAAATGCCTAAGAAAAACGACGTTCGATTAAAGAACGTATTTTTAAGAAAAATTTTTAAAAAAATGTGAATACAAATAAATAAATAAACAAAAAAGTGAAAATAAGCTAAGGAAAAAATTATTTATGTTGGGAGGTACTTAAAGATACCTACGCCAGAAGAACATTCATCAACAAAAATGGTGGGTTTTCAGATAAAAAATAAATGAATTAAAAAATCTTTTTTAGTGGAGAACCATATTTTTGAAAGATGATGTTATTGTAAGGGGAGAAATTAGATACTTTAGCAGTATTGTGTTTAAGTTTCAAGCCTCAAAAATGACTGCAATTTACTTATATTTACATATACAAAAAATAAAACTTAAAGGAGGTTTCCCAAAATTGTCCCCCAATTCACTATGCGGACGGATTTTCAACGACGTGTTTTTTCAATTTTTGTTGGCAACCACCGATATTAGATCATTTAAAAGCAAAAAAAAAAACATGTTGTCAACCAGTGTTGCATGGTTTTTAAAATATTTTGCAATAATAGGGCCTCGGCTTCAGTCTTAGGATATCCGTCGAACTGAACGGACGTGTTTCGCCAGTCTTATGGAATCCTTTGTGCTGAACGGACGTGTCAGTGCCGGTGTTAAGTTGAGTTAAGTTGTAGTTGGAGTTGGACTTGGAGTTGGAGTTGGAGTTGGAGTTGGGGTTGGAGTTGGAGTTGGAGTTGGAGTTGGACTTGGACTTGGAGTTGGAGTTGGAGTTGGAGTTGGAGTTGGAGTTGGAGTTGGAGTTGGAGTTGGAGTTGGAGTTGGAGTTGGGGTTGGAGTTATAGTTGGAGTTGGAGTTGGAGTTGGACTTGGAGTTAAAGTTGGTGTTGGAGCTGGAGTTGGAGTTGGACTTGGAGTTAGAGTTAGAGTTAGAGTTGGTGTTGGAGCTGGAGTTGGACTTGGACTTGGACTTGGAAATGGACTTGGAATTGGACTTGGACTTGGACTTGGACTTGGACTTGGACTTGGACTTGGACTTGGACTTGGACTTGGACTTGGACTTGGACTTGGACTTGGACTTGGACTTGGACTTGGACTTGGACTTGGACTTGGACTTGAACTTGGACTTGGACTTGGACTTGGACTTGGACTTGGACTTGGACTTGGACTTGGACTTGGACTTGGACTTGGACTTGGACTTGGACTTGGACTTGGACTTGGACTTGGATTTGGACTTGGACTTGGACTTGGACTTGGACTTGGACTTGGACTTGGACTTGGACTTGGACTTGGACTTGGACTTGGACTTGGACTTGGACTTGGACTTGGACTTGGACTTGGACTTGGACTTGGACTTGGACTTGGACTTGGACTTGGACTTGGACTTGGACTTGGACTTGGACTTGGACTTGGACTTGGACTTGGACTTGGACTTGGACTTGGACTTGGACTTGGACTTGGACTTGGACTTGGACTTGGACTTGGACTTGGACTTGGACTTGGACTTGGACTTGGACTTGGACTTGGACTTGGACTTGGACTTGGACTTGGACTTGGACTTGGACTTGGACTTGAACTTGGACTTGGACTTGGACTTGGACTTGGACTTGGACTTGGACTTGGACTTGGACTTGGACTTGGACTTGGACTTGGACTTGGACTTGGACTTGGACTTGGACTTGGACTTGGACTTGGACTTGGACTTGGACTTGAACTTGGACTTGGACTTGGACTTGGACTTGGACTTGGACTTGGACTTGGACTGGGACTTGGACTTGGACTTGGACTTGGACTTGGACTTGGACTTGGACTTGGACTTGGACTTGGACTTGGACTTGGACTTGGACTTGGACTTGGACTTGGACTTGGACTTGGACTTGGACTTGGACTTGGACTTGGACTTGGACTTGGACTTGGACTTGGACTTGGACTTGGACTTGGACTTGGACTTGGACTTGGACTTGGACTTGGACTTGGACTTGGACTTGGACTTGGACTTGGACTTGGACTTGGACCTGGACTTGGACTTGGACTTGGACTTGGACTTGGACTTGGACTTGGACTTGGACTTGGACTTGGACTTGGACTTGGACTTGGACTTGGACTTGGACTTGGACTTGGACTTAGACTTAGACTTAGACTTAGACTTAGACTTAGACTTAGACTTAGACTTAGACTTAGACTTAGACTTAGACTTAGACTTAGACTTAAACTTGGACTTGGACTTGGACTTGGACTTGGACTTGGACTTGGACTTGGACTTGGACTTGGACTTGGACTTGGACTTAGACTTAGACTTAGACTTAGACTTAAACTTGGACTTGGACTTGGACTTGGACTTGGACTTGGACTTGGACTTGGACTTGGGCTTGGACTTGGACTTGGACTTGGACTTGGACTTGGACTTGGACTTGGACTTGGACTTGAACTTGGACTTGGACTTGGACTTGGACTTGGACTTGGACTTGGACTTGGACTTGGACTTGGACTTGGACTTGGACTTGGACTTGGACTTGGACTTGGACTTGGACTTGGACTTGGACTTGGACTTGGACTAAGACTTGGACTTGGACTTGGACTTGGACTTGGACTTGGACTTGGACTTGGACTTGGACTTGGACTTGGACTTGGACTTGGACTTGGACTTGGACTTGGACTTGGACTTGGACTTGGACTTGGACTTGGACTTGGACTTGGACTTGGACTTGGACTTGGACTTCGACTTCGACTTGGACCTCGACTTGGACTTGGACCTGGACTTGGACTTGGACTTTGACTTTGACTTTGACTTGGACTTGGACTTGGACTTGGACTTGGACTTGGACTTGGACTTGGACTTGGACTTGGACTTGGACTTGGACTTGGACTTGGACTTGGACTTGGACTTGGACTTGGACTTGGACTTGGACTTGGACTTGGACTTGGACTTGGACTTGGACTTGGAATTGTACTTGGACTTGGACTAATACAGGTATCGAAACAAATTTTATTTTCATTTATTTTTTTAGGATATTTAAAAATTTGCATGGAAAAACGACGTCTTATAAAAAATAATCAAATAAGTTATGACGCACATCACTGGAAAGGTCTATTCATGCATTATACAGGTTTCAAATCAAATTTAATTTTCATTTATTTTTTCAGGAGATATTTAAAAATTTGCATGGAAAAACGACGTCTTTTCAAAGTTAATCAAATATAACATGACGCGCATCACTGGAAAGGTCTATTCATGCATTATACAGGTTTCGAATCAAATTTTAATTTCATTTATTTTTTCAGGAGATATTTCAAAATTTGCATGGAAAAACGACGTCTTTTCAAAGTTAATCAAATAAATCATGACGCACATCACCGGAAAGGTCTATTCAAGCCCTATGCAGGTATCGAAAAAAATTTTATTTTGATTGATTTTTTCAGGAGATATTTTAAAATTTGTATAGAAAAACGACGTCTTTTCAAAATATTTCCAATAAATCATGACGCACATCACTCGAAAGGTCGATTGAAGCCCAATGCTGGGATCGAAACAAATTTTATTTTGATTAATTTCTTTAGGAGATATTTCAAAATTTGCATAGAAAAACGACGTCTTTTCAAAATATTTCAAATAAATCATGACGCACATCACTGGAAAGGTCTATTCAAGCCCTACGCTTGGATCGAAACTTATTTTATTTTGATTAATTTCCTTAGGAGATATTTCAAAATTTGCATAGAAAAACGACTTCTTTTCAAAGTTTTTCAAATAAATCATGACGCACATCACTGGAAAGGTCTATTCAAGCCCTATACAGGTATCGAAAAAAATTTAACTTTGATTGATTTTTTCAGGAGATATTTCAAAATTTGCATAGAAAAACGACGTCTTTTCAAAGTTAATCAAATAAATTAGGACGCACATCACTGGAAAGGTCTATTCAAGTTCTATACAGGTACCGAAAATAATTTTATTTTGATTGATTTTTTCTGGAGATATTTCAAAATTTGCATAGAAAAACGACGTCTTTTCAAAGTTAATCAAATAAAACATGACGCACATCACTGGAAAGGTCTATTAAAGCCCTATACAAGCATCGAAACAAATTTTATTTTGATTAATTTTTTCAGGAGATATTTCAAAATTTTCATAGGAAAAGACGTCTTTTCAAAGTTAATAAAATAAAACATGACGCACATCACTGGAAAGGTCTATTCAAGCCCTATACAGGTACCGAAAATAATTTTATTTTGATTGATTTTTCAGGAGATATTTCAAAATTTGCATAGAAAAACGACGTCTTTTCAAAGTATTTCAAATAAAACATGACGCACATCACTGGAAAGGTCTATTCAAGCCCTATGCAGGTTTCGAAACAAATTTTATTTTGATTGATTTTTTCAGTAGATATTTTAAAATTTGTATAGAAAAACGACGTCTTTTCAAAATATTTCCAATAAATCATGACGCACATCACTAGAAAGGTCGATTGAAGCCCTATGCTGGGATCGAAACTTATTTTATTTTGATTAATTTCTTTAGGAGATATTTCAAAATTTGCATAGAACAACGACGTCTTTTCAAAGTATTTCAAATAAATCATGATGCACATCACTGGAAAGGTCTATTCAAGCCCTATGCAGGTTTCGAAACAAATTTTATTTTGATTGATTTTTTCAGGAGATGTTTTAAAATTTGTATAGAAAAACGACGTCTTTTCAAAATATTTCCAATAAATCATGACGCACATCACTCGAAAGGTCGATTGAAGCCCTATGCTGGGATCGAAACAAATTTTATTTTGATTAATTTCTTTAGGAGATATTTCAAAATTTGCATAGAAAAACGACGTCTTTTCAAAATATTTCAAATTAATCATGACGCACATCACTGGAAAGGTCTATTCAAGCCCTACGCTTGGATCGAAACTTATTTTATTTTGATTAATTTCCTTAGGAGATATTTCAAAATTTGCATAGAAAAACGACTTCTTTTCAAAGTTTTTCAAATAAATCATGACGCACATCACTGGAAAGGTCTATTCAAGCCCTATACAGGTATCGAAAAAAATTTAACTTTGATTGATTTTTTCAGGAGATATTTCAAAATTTGCATAGAAAAACGACGTCTTTTCAAAGTTAATCAAATAAATTAGGACGCACATCACTGGAAAGGTCTATTCAAGCCCTATACAGGTACCGAAAATAATTTTATTTTGATTGATTTTTTCTGGAGATATTTCAAAATTTGCATAGAAAAACGACGTCTTTTCAAAGTTAATCAAATAAAACATGACGCACATCACTGGAAAGGTCTATTAAAGCCCTATACAAGCATCGAAACAAATTTTATTTTGATTAATTTTTTCAGGAGATATTTCAAAATTTTCATAGGAAAACGACGTCTTTTCAAAGTTAATAAAATAAAACATGACGCACATCACTGGAAAGGTCTATTCAAGCCCTATACAGGTACCGAAAATAATTTTATTTTGATTGATTTTTCAGGAGATATTTCAAAATTTGCATAGAAAAACGACGTCTTTTCAAAGTTAATCAAATAAAACATGACGCACATCACTGGAAAGGTCTATTCAAGCCCTATGCAGGTTTCGAAACAAATTTTATTTTGATTGATTTTTTCAGGAGATATTTTAAAATTTGTATAGAAAAACGACGTCTTTTCAAAATATTTCCAATAAATCATGACGCACATCACTCGAAAGGTCGATTGAAGCCCTATGCTGGGATCGAAACTTATTTTATTTTGATTGATTTCCTTGGGAGATATTTCAAAATTTGTATTGAACAACGACGTCTTTTCAAAGTATTTCAAATAAATCATGACGCACATCACTGGAAAGGTCTATCCAAGCACTATGCAGATATCGAAACAAATTCTATTTTGATTGATTTCGAAATTTGCAAGGAAAAACATGTGAAATTTTCCCAAAAAAAATCAATTAAACTAAAATTAATTTCGATACCTGGTTAGGGCTTAAATAGACGTTTCCATTGATGGAAGTCATGATTTATATGATTATCTGTGAAGAAAATTCGTTGTTTCAGCCAATTTTGAAATATCTCCTATAAAAATTAGTTAAAATAAAATAAAATTCAATAATTGGAAAGGGCCTGAAAAAACTTTTCATTTGATTTGCGTCATGATGGATTTAACTGTAAAATATTCTGATTAGGAAACCGAACGCCATTTTTTGGCGGGGGCTTTTTATGATTGGAACTCATTTTTTACACTCGGAGAATTAAGTTAACCTTGGAAATATCACAGTAATCTTATCGCTTGAACAACAATTTCAAAAACAGTGCCCTGCCACCTGTGGAAATTGTTGAAATAAAAAAACTCGTTGATCACTTGGAAAATTTTCACTATCAAAATAATGATTGATGTTTAAAAAAAAGGTGTTAAGTGTGTTTCCAATTTTCGGGATCATACTTTTTTGTATGTCAATGAGTGGAAGGGTGCAACCTGAATTGTTTTGATAATTTTTAAAACTTTCAGTTGAACAAAGTTACAGAACTGCCACCAGCTGCCAAATTCGTGTTGGAAAATAATAATTAATGTTTCTTAAAAATTAGGTGTTTAGTAGACGCACCTTCGATTAAAATTTCACTGTTGCCACTTTATGGAAACATACTTTTTTTGATGATCAAAAAGTGGGATTTCTTCTTTTTTTGGTAATTTTTAATATTTTTGTTCGAAAAACATGTAAATAATTTTTGCATCCAAAAATAATTAGGTCTGTAGTTAAGGGTAAATTAATGAACTATGGGTTGCTTGGGCCAAGCAAACATTTTTCACCTTGAATATTGTACTACAGTGATGACCGATATAAGAATATCTTACTGAAAACTCGCTCATAAGGAAGACGTTCTAAAACACCATGCACATTAGGTGTGTTGGATTTTTTAAAAAAAATTTAAATTCAAAATGGGTATCGTGGATCTTGTTAACGATTTATAAAGAAATAATTTTTGTTCTTGGACATTTTTCAAAACTGAATTTTGAGACCCCGCGGCCGTTTTAAAGTAAAAAAACAATTATTCGAAAAGGTGGTCAGAAAAACCATTTAAATTCGCGTCAATGTGTGGTCACAATTACTTATTATGTTTCATTTTGGATTTCTTTACTCATTTGTATTGACCGATTATTAATTTAAGTACGCTGTATCAAGCTGTAGGGCCAATTCGAGCATCCCATTAAAAAAAAATAATCGAAAATGCCTAGAAAATCGATAGATTTTTTGGGGACTTTCCTAAAGATTCAAGGTAAAAAGTTGAACCGGGGGGGTTGCATACCTCACTGTTTATACGCAGTAATGCTTATGCTAGCACTCTGTACATAAGCAAGTTTTGAATTTCCCGCAAAATTTCCCGAAGTAAAACACAAGGGAAAAATATACGTGTTTGGCAATACTAAACACACCATTTAACATTTCTGTGATTTGTAATTGAAATGGATCGTTATTTTCACATCCATTTATTTGTTTGCAAAACAAAAAGTTCTAAAATTAATTAAAAATATTTATAAATGTTGCCCATCCTTAAAATTTTTATATTTAGTGTTTTCTAGTGATAATTTTTCCAATGAGGATATCCGCATTTCCAAATTCCTGGAGTAAAAAGTGCAATTCGGTAAAAAACAAACCCGATTTTCAAAATTTTAAAAATTTTTAATTGCATTTAGGGGGGTTTCTTCACCTTAAGATTTGGAAAATTTTCTATTCAGATAAAATCAACTTCGAAATCGGGATGTCGCCCCAAATTATTTAACAAAACCATTCATTTATCAAATATGAACTAGTTTTAAGAATTTAATTAATCCGAAGCCAATACCATTTTGTGTGATCGCAGGATATTTGAGAAACAAAAATTTCAACGATTTTCGTACAGTTTCTTGTTGTTTTTTTTTTTGGTATATGAAAAACAATGTGTCGAATTTTTTTGCAAATCCTATAAATTATTAATTATAAACAAGTCTGTGAAATTAAATTAACCCCAAGCCAACATCATTGTTCAATGTTCTCAAGACATTTGAGAAAACCCACTTTTTTCAAAAATTGTTAGCAACCCAGGATAAATTAATATTGCAATACAAAAAAAAATAAAAAGATAGGTACTCATCAACCAAATCCACCTGCGCTATATGCAGGATAAGCAGCAGCAACAGGCAGCAGCAGCAGCAGCAGCAACCGAGGATCAGGAACTAACCACACATTACACATATCACTTCACAATACACTTATGCACTTATAATTGATAATTATGATCACTCTGCACATAAATAAATTAAATTAAATACAAATTAGTCAATTAAAAGAATCAGTAACCGCACTACTGATTAGACAATATATTTAATTTTACGAGTATCATCACATCCCGAATGACACTTTCATTTAAAAACGAACACGAACCTTACACTTTTTTTTCTTTAAACCGAATTAAAAAAAAAAAAACACGATACCTTCTACGAGAGGTGGACCCACCGACGACGACGCACGCACGACCGCCATCAATGAAATTCTGAACATTTGAAAATTCTAATAAGATTATGATCGTTAAGAGCTAGACCACGGCGAATTCATTGACCGGCAAGTTGTTGCAAATGCAAAATCATCAAAAACAAAATCATTGGGTTAACTGTTTTTGGATGGAATTAAAAGGAAACAAAACATCAATGGTGTTGATGATGCATAAGCTCTTGCTCTTGAATTTGTTTTTTTCTTATGTTCTTTTGCTTAAGTTCTATTTTTTTTACATGCACCTAAGAAAGCAAAGACAAGGAAACTATTTCAATGGAGTCAATCACCAGGGGCGGTTCCAATATATTTTAAAGGGCCGTGCGAACATCGTTCACCGGGCGGAGAATGTTGGCGACTCATAATTATTTATTTTAATTACTTGTTATTTCAATTAAATCTATATACAATTCAAGTAAAATTAATATTAATTACTATATTGTCAATTAGCCACATACAAATAACGAATTGTCTTGCACTTTCTGGCAGATAAAACATAGCCATGTAAATTAGGTAGGTATGTAAAATATATCTTTTTAACATTGCTAAAATTAAAAGGTCATTCTTTCGAGGAATTTCCAACGCTACACAAGTAATAAAATCAAATTTATTAAAACAAAAGTTGAGTTTTATTTTAAAAATACAAAACTCTAAAATTTATCAGCGCGACACAAAACAGGCTAAATACAAATATTCGAATATCACTTTGTATATCATCAGTAGGTTTTTATTTTCATTATTGGAAAGATCTGGGAAATTTTATTACCAAATCTTTTATTTAAACCATCTTGAAGGCTTTGTTCCAGAAATATCGCCATCCAAAGACATTAAGGTAGGTACTCGTAGTTGGAGGCAGAAAATCGTAAAAATCTGGTAAAGTCAATTTGGAAGCAAATAATTTACCAACCAGACTTTGAATTTTTTTTTGGAAAGGTGGCTTAATTTTCTACTCAGCACTGGAAAACGCATCAATTTCAAAGGTTTAGTTTAGGAAATATAGAAATTTGGATACAAATATTAAAAAATTAACTACTGTTTGAGTTAAGGCATAAGGCATGGAATTTTTAAAAACAGCTAACGTCGATACAAGATACTAGTAAACTAGATTTATTTGTTAATTATTTAAATAAGCAATATTTAAAGATTTCGAATGTTCAAAATTCTACAAAGAAAATTCTATTAAAAAAATTATGACAAAGCTCGTAATTAATTTTTTTTTTCAATAATTCTTTTTTTGTAGGGAAATTTTTGAATAAATAATTTTTGTTGTTGTTTTTTTTTTTACAATATTACCGCACTGAACAGGCTTCAGTCTTAAGATATCCGTCGAACTGAACGGACGTGTTTCAGCCAGTCTTATGGTATCCGTCGTGGGGAACGGACGTGTCAGTCAGTTAAGTTGAGTTAAGTTAAGTTAAGTTAAAGTTGGAGTTAGAGTTATAGTTAGAGTTAGAGTTGGAGTTTGAGTTGGAGATTGAGTTGGAGTTTGAGTTGGAGTTGGAATTGGAGTTGGAGTCAGAGTTGAAGTTGAAGTTGGAGTTGGAGTTAGTTGGACTTGGAGTTGGAGTTGGACTTGCACTTGGAGTTGGATTTGGACTTGGACTTGGACTTGGACTTGGACTTGGACTTGGACTTGGACTTGGACTTGGACTTGGACTTGGACTTGGACTTGGACTTGGACTTGGACTTGGACTTGGACTTGGACTTGGACTTGGACTTGAAGTTAGATTTGGACTTGGACTTGGACTTGAAAATTGGACTTGGACTTGAACTTCGACCTCGACTTGGCCTTGGACATGGACATGAACTTGGACTTGGACTTGGACTTGGACTTGGACTTGGACATGGACTTGGACCTGGACATGGACTTGGACTTGGACTTGGACTTGGACTTGGACTTGGACTTGGACTTGGACTTGGACTTGGACTTGGACTTGGACTTGGACTTGGACTTGGACTTGGACTTGGACTTGGACTTGGACTTGGACTTGGACTTGGACTTGGACTTCGACTTGGCCTTGGACATGAACTTGGACTTGGACTTGGACTTGGACATGGACTTGGACTTGGACTTGGACTTGGACTTGGACTTGGACTTGGACATGGACTTGGACCTGGACATAGACTTGGACTTGGACTTGGACTTGGACTTGGACTTGGACTTGGACTTGGACTTGGACTTGGACTTGGACTTGGACTTGGACTTGGACTTGGACTTGGACTTGGACTTGGACTTGGACTCTGACTTGGACTTGGACCTGGACTTGGACCTTGGACTAGGACTTGGACTTGGACTTGGACTTGGACTTGGACTTGGACTTGGACTTGGACTTGGACTTGGACTTGGACTTGGACTTGGACTTGGACTTGGACTTGGACTTGGACTTGGACTTGGACTTGGACTTGGACTTGGACTTGGACTTGGACTTGGACTTGGACTTGGACTTGGACTTGGACTTGGACTTGGACTTGGACTTGGACTTGGACTTGGACTTGGACTTGGACTTGGACTTGGACTTGGACTTGGACTTGGACTTGGACTTGGACTTGGACTTTGACTTTGACTTGGACTTGGACTTGGACTTGGACTTGGACTTGGACTTGGACTTGGACTTGGACTTGGACTTGGAATTGGACTTGGACTTGGACTTGGACTTGGACTTGGACTTGGACTTGGACTTGGACTTGGACTTGGACTTGGACTTGGACTTGGAGTTAGATTTGGACTTGGACTTGGACTTGAAAATTGGATTTGGACTTGGACTTGGCCTTGGACATGGACATGGACTTGGACTTGGACTTGAACTTGGACTTGGACTTGGACTTGGACTTGGACTTGGACTTGGACTTGGACTTGGACTTGGACTTGGACTTGGACTTGGACTTGGACTTGGACTTGGACTTGGACTTGGACTTGGACTTGGACTTGGACTTGGACTTGGACTTGGACTTGGACTTGGACTTGGACTTGGACTTGGACTTGGACTTGGACTTGGACTTGGACTTGGACTTGGACTTGGACTTGGACTTGGACTTGGACTTGGACTTGGATTTGAACTTGGACTTTGACTTGGACTTGGACTTGGACTTGGACTTGGACTTGGACTTGGACTTGGACTTGGACTTGGATTTGGATTTGGACTTGGACTTGGACTTGTACTTGGACTTGGACTAATACAGGTATCGAAACAAATTTTATTTTCATTTATTTTTTCAGGATATTTCAAAATTTGCATGGAAAAACGACGTCTTTTCAAAGTTAATCAAATATAACATGACGCACATCACTGGAAAGGTCTATTCATGCATTATACAGACCTCGAATCAAATTTAATTTTCATTTATTTTTTCAGGAGATATTTAAAAATTTGCTTGGAAAAACGACGTCTTTTCAAAGTTAATCAAATATAACATGACGCACATCACTGGAAAGGCCTATTCATGCATTATACAGGTTTCGAATCAAATTTAATTTTCATTTATTTTTTCAGGAGATATTTAAAAATTTGCATGGAAAAACGACGTCTTTTAAAAGTTAATCAAATAAATCATGATGCACATCACTGGATAGGTCTATTCAAGCCCTATACAGGTATCGAAACTTATTTTATTTTGATTGATTTTTTTAGGATATATTTCAAAATTTGCATAGAAATACGACGTCTTTTCAAAGTATTTCAAATAAATCATGATGCACATCACTGGAAAGGTCTATTCAAGCCCTATACAGGTATCGAAACTTATTTTATTTTGATTGATTTCCTTAGGAGATATTTCAAAATTTGTATAGAACAACGACGTCTTTTCAAAATATTTCAAATAAATCATGATGCACATCACTGGAAAGGTCTATTCAAGCCCTATGGTAGAGTCGAAACTTATTTTATTTTGATAAATTTCTTTAGGAGATATTTCAAAATTTGCATAGAAAAACGACGTTTTTTCAAAGTATTTCAAATAAATCATGATGCACATCACTGGAAAGGTCTATTCAAGCACTATGCTGGGATCGATACTAATTTTATTTTGATTAATTTCTTTAAGAGATATTTCAAAATTTGCATAGAAAAACGATGTCTTTTCAAAGTTAATCAAATAAAACATGACGCACATCACAGGAAAGGTCTATTCAAGCCCTATGCTGGGATCGAAACTTATTTTATTTTGATTGATTTTTTTAGGAGATATTTCAAAATTTGCATAGAACAACGACGTCTTTTCAAAGTATTTCAAATAAATCATGATGCACATCACTGGAAAGGTCTATTCAAGCCCTATGCTGGGATCGAAATTAATTTTATTTTGATTAATTTCTTTAGGAGATATTTCAAAATTTGCATGGAAAAACGACGTCTTTTCAAAGTATTTCAAATAAATCATGATGCACATCACTGGAAAGGTCTATTCAAGCCCTATACAGGTATCGAAACTTATTTTATTTTGATTGATTTTTTTAGGAGATATTTCAAAATTTGCATAGAAATACGAAGTCTTTTCAAAGTATTTCAAATAAATCATGATGCACATCACTGGAAAGGTCTATTCAAGCCCTATACAGGTATCGAAACTTATTTTATTTTGATTGATTTTTTCTGGAGATATTTCAAAATTTGCATAGAAAAACGACGTCTTTTCAAAGTTAATCAAATAAAACATGACGCACATCACTGGAAAGGTCTATTCAAGCCCTATGCTAGAATCGAAACTTATTTTATTTTGATTGATTTTTTCAGGAGATACTTTAAAATTTGTATAGAAAAACGACGTCTTTTCAAAATATTTCAAATAAATCATGACGCACATCACTGGAAAGGTCGATTCAAGCCGTATGCTGGGATCGAAACTAATTTTATTTTGATTGATTTTTTTAGGAGATATTTCAAAATTTGTATAGAACAACGACGTCTTTTCAAAGTATTTCAAATAAATCATGATGCACATCACTGGAAAGGTCTATTCAAGCACTATGCTGGGATCGAAACTAATTTTATTTTGATTAATTTCTTTAAGAGATATTTCAAAATTTGCATAGAAAAACGATGTCTTTTCAAAGTTAATCAAATAAAACATGACGCACATCACTGGAAAGGTCTATTCAAGCCCTATGCTGGGATCGAAACTTATTTTATTTTGATTGATTTTTTCAGAAGATATTTCAAAATTTGCATGGAAAAATGACGTCTTTTCCAAGTTAATCAAATCAAACATGACGCACATCACTTAAAAGAAGAAACCACGCGAAAGTCTTAGAAAATGAACTAAAAGTCTTATTTTTTAATTAGGTATAACGCACTTATTGTTTATTTGACAGTGAATTTTTGTCAAAAACAAGAAAAAAGTCAGTCAACTCTAAGCTTAACAATAGGAAATAAACTTAAAAAAGAACTCTAAAAATAAATAACACAAACTAAATATTCTCAGAAAAAAACAACATAATTAACCAGGTACGTAGTAGGTAAATGAAATGAACCATAAGAGATCAAAAATGATTTATTGAAAATGCCATCAAAGTACGATTTGTAATAACTGGGTATCAAGCCAGAATTCACGAGACTGCTTACATCGTTCTTCTTCCTTTCTGCTATATCCAATTTATGCTGGTTTTTTCTATTCAGGACTGTTCTTTTAGCCTGATCAAGCTCTTTGAAGTCATCAAAGTAAGATGTTTTATAGAAAATATCCTGTAAAGTTTTTACAATTTTGATTGCTTTAACCTTAACTTCACAACTTGACCCTGAACATATTTGTTCAACCTTGGCACCGGAAGTTTTTTTATATCTATGAAGTCCTCGTAACCCATTTCAATTACTGTGAATGGTGTTCCATGTTTCCATTCGAATAGCAGATACGTATTGCGAAGGCCCGTAAATAGGTCCAGACCAGCGTTACTACTTCGAGAAAAAAAGTCGAAGTAGATTTGAAGAAAAAAAGGAAATACTCGTAGATTGACAAAAATCGAGGTAGATTTCAAAATGAACTTTTTATACAAATCTATATTTTTTAAAATTAAATTAAACTTATTAATAAAAACTTAAAACAAAAACAAAAGAAATTCTTTCAGGCTTCATATTTCCATATCTATTTCAAGTTAAAAAAAACACCTTATTTCTTCATGTATATTTTGCATCATGGTTTTATTAAATTTTTTAGTTTTATTTTGTTAAGGTACCTACTTTACCTATTCACACAAGACTGCGTTGAGTTTCTATGATTTGTAAAACTACTAATTTTTTAATTAAAATTGTGCTAAATTTGTTTTTCTTTTAATGGAAATGATGGGGCTACCAACCAAAAAGAAGTAGATCTGACCTATTAATGTAAAATTGAAGTAAGTTGAAACAGAGATTTTTAAAATGAAGTAGATTTCAAAAATTTAGTGACCGTGCGAAGCAGGAAATAGATTTTATTTAAAATTTAATCGACATTATCATAGACAAAATAATAATAACGACAGGCCGCTTCATAGAAAGAAATGGGAGCCGATTTGAAATTGCCTCCACTTCATACATGTTTTGTCCTTAGCGAGGAAAGCTCTTCTTTATAGCTTGACAATATCGCAAGGTTTGAATGTTGTTAAAAAAATGGTCGTATTTTTATTCGTTTTTCTGTATCCTATATTAGAAAGGAAAGAGATACCTCAATATGGGGTGTTTTTTGGTGGTTCGTTTTTTCTTTCTTTTGTTTTTGTTTGTTTTTTTTTTTTTTTGTTGTCGAGGGATTTAGATATTTTCTTGGTTGGGTTGTTCGTCCTTCGTCCTTGAGTCTTGTTGTTGTATCTTGTGCTTGACAAGTGCATTGGGAAAAAAAGGGTATTGAAATTTATCTACATAGGATAGGATAGGATAGGATGGATTCTACAATTTTGATGATCATCAACACGAAACAAATTAAAGTTGACAAAATGAGGAAGCGATGATATCAACTTTTTCATGTAACTTTCGTTGTTTTGATCAAAATTATCAATATTTTCGTTAGGTAGGTAGGTACCTATATTTGTAGGTATGTATGTGCATAGCTTCTTCAGTGTTTGGCGATTATTTTCTATAGTACGAGGAGCAAGAGTCTAAAGGGATGGACAGATTTGCTTGACTTGTTGTAGGTACACCGTCGTGGAATCTCCATTTCTTTTTTTTTTTTTTTTTGCAATTTTGCATTAAGAAATTTTTAAGACAAAAGAGAATATAAAATAAGTAGTTTAAATTAATTGATTTTTATTTTAAGAAACTCATGGATCTTTTACAGAGGGTCATAGATATTTAAATAAACAATAATGGTCGGTATGTTTGTATGTATAGGTAGGTAGATAGGCAGGTAAAATTTGATCTTTTTATTTTTTGTTTTTGAAAACGATTAGGTAACAAAATGCCTAAGAAAAACGACGTTCGATTAAAGAACGTATTTTTAAGAAAAATTTAAAAAAAAATGTGAATACAAATAAATAAATAAACAAAAAAGTGAAAATAAGCTAAGGAAAAAATTATTTATGTTGGGAGGTACTTAAAGATACCTACGCCAGAAGAACATTCATCAACAAAAATGGTGGGTTTTCAGATAAAAAATAAATGAATTAAAAAATCTTTTTTAGTGGAGAACCATATTTTTGAAAGATGATGTTATTGTAAGGGGAGAAATTAGATACTTTAGCAGTATTGTGTTTAAGTTTCAAGCCTCAAAAATGACTGCAATTTACTTATATTTACATATACAAAAAATAAAACTTAAAGGAGGTTTCCCAAAATTGTCCCCCAATTCACAATGCGGACGGATTTTCAACGACGTGTTTTTTCAATTTTTGTTGGCAACCACGGATATTAGATCATTTAAAAGCAAAAAAAAAAAACATGTTGTCAATCAGTGTTGCATGGTTTTTAAAATATTTTGAAAACTTGTTCCGATTCCATCAACCAATGTTGTAAACAAAGTTGATCATATAAACCCCAATAATAGGGCCTCGGCTTCAGTCTTAGGATATCCGTCGAACTGAACGGACGTGTTTCGCCAGTCTTATGGAATCCTTTGTGCTGAACGGACTTGTCAGTGCCGGTGTTAAGTTGAGTTAAGTTGGAGTTGGAGTTGGAGTTGGAGTTGGAGTTGGACTTGGAGTTGGAGTTGGAGTTGGAGTTGGGGTTGGAGTTGGAGTTGGAGTTGGACTTGGAGTTAGAGTTGGTGTTGGAGCTGGAGTTGGAGTTGGACTTGGACTTGGACTTGGAAATGAACTTGGACTTGGACTTGTACTTGGACTTGGACTTGGACTTGGACTTGGACTTAGACTTAGACTTAGACTTAGACTTAGACTTAGACTTAAACTTGGACTTGGACTTGGACTTGGACTTGGACTTGGACTTGGACTTGGACTGGGACTGGGACTGGGACTTGGACTTGGACTTGGACTTGGACTTGGACTTGGACTTGGACTTGGACTTGGACTTGGACTTGGACTTGGACTTGGACTTGGACTTGGACTTGGACTTGGACTTGGACTTGGACTTGGACTTGGACTTGGACTTGGACTTGGACTTGGACTTGGACTTGGACTTGGACTTGGACTTGGACTTGGACTTGGACTTGGACTTGGACTTGGACTTGGACTTGGACTTGGACTTGGACTTGGACTTGGACTTGGACTTGGACTTGGACTTGGACTTGGACTTGGACTTGGACTTGGACTTGGACTTGGACTTGGACTTGGACTTGGACTTGGACTTGGACTTGGACTTGGACTTGGACTTGGACTTGGACTTGGACTTGGACTTGGACTTGGACTTGGACTTGGACTTGGACTTGGACTTGGACTTGGACTTGGACTTGGACTTGGACTTGGACTTGGACTTGGACTTGGACTTGGACTTGGACTTGGACTTGGACTTGGACTTGGACTTGGACTTGGACTTGGACTTGGACTTGGACTTGGACTTGGACTTGGACTTGGACTTGGACTTGGACTTGGACTTGGACTTGGACTTGGACTTGGACTTGGACTTGGACCTGGACTTGGACTTGGACTTGGACTTGGACTTGGACTTGATTTTGGACTTCGACTTGGACTTGGACTTGGACTTGGACTTGGACTTGGACTTGGACTTGGACTTGGACTTGGACTTGGACTTGGACTTGGACTTGGACTTGGACTTGGACTTGGACTTGGACTTGGACTTGGACTTGGACCTGGACTTGGACTTGGACTTGGACTTGATTTTGGACTTCGACTTGGACTTGGACTTGGACTAGGACTTGGACTTGGACTTGGACTTGGACTTGGACTTGGACTTGGACTTGGACTTGGACTTGGACTTGGACTTGGACTTGGACTTGGACTTGGACTTGGACTTGGACTTGGACTTGGACTTAGACTTGGACTTAGACTTGGACTTGGACTTGGACTTGAACTTGGACTTGAACTTGAACTTGGACTTGGACTTGGACTTGGACTTGGATTTGGACTTGGATTTGGACTTGGACTTGGACTTGGACTTGGACTTGGACTTGGACTTGGACTTGGACTTGGACATGAACTTGGACTTGGACTTGGACTTGGACTTGGACTTGGACTTGGACCTGGACTTGGACTTGGACTTGGACTTGGACTTGGACTTCGACTTGGACTAGGACTTGGACTTGGACTTGGACTTGGACTTGGACTTGGACTTGGACTTGGACTTGGACTTGGACTTGGACTTGGACTTGGACTTGGACTTGGACTTGGACTTGGACTTGGACTTGGACTTGGACTTGGACTTGGACTTGGACTTAGACTTGGACTTAGACTTGGACTTAGACTTGGACTTAGACTTAGACTTGGACTTGGACTTGGACTTGAACTTGGACTTGGACTTGGACTTGGACTTGGACTTGGACTTGGACTTGGACTTGGACTTGGACTTGGACTTGGACTTGGACTTGGATTTGGACTTGGATTTGGACTTGGACTTGGACTTGGACTTGGACTTGGACTTGGACTTGGACTTGGACTTGGACTTGGACTTGGACTTGGACTTGGACTTGGACTTGGACTTGGACTTGGACTTGGACTTGGACTTGGACTTGGACTTGGACTTGGACTTGGACTTGGACTTGGACTTGGACTTGGACTTGGACTTGGACTTGGACTTGGACTTTGACTTTGACTTTGACTTTGACTTGGACTTGGACTTGGACTTGGACTTGGACTTGGACTTGGACTTGGACTTGGACTTGGACTTGGACTTGGACTTGGACTTGGACTTGGACTTGGACTTGGACTTGGACTTGGACTTGGACTTGGACTTGGACTTGGACTTGGACTTGGACTTTGACTTTGACTTTGACTTGGACTTGGACTTGGACTTGGACTTGGACTTGGACTTGGACTTGGACTTGGACTTGGACTTGGACTTGGACTTGGACTTGGACTTGGACTTGGACTTGGACTTGGACTTGGACTTGGACTTGGACTTGGACTTGGACTTGGACTTGGACTTGGACTTGGACTTGGACTTGGACTTGGACTTGGACTTGGACTTGGACTTGGACTTGGACTTGGACTTGGACTTGGACTTGGACTTGGACTTGGACTTGGACTTGGACTTGGACTTGGACTTGGACTTGGACTTGGACTTGGACTTGGACTTGGACTTGGACTTGGACTTGGACTTGGACTTGGACTTGGACTTGGACTTGGACTTGGACTTGGACTTGGACTTGGACTTGGACTTGGACTTGGACTTGGACTTGGACTTGGACTTGGACTTGGACTTGGACTTGGACTTGGACTTGGACTTGGACTTGGACTTGGACTTGGACTTGGACTTGGACTTGGACTTGGACTTGGACCTCATTTGGACTTGGACCTTATTTGGACTTTGATTTTGACTTTCACTTAGTTTCGATTGATTTTTTCAGGATATATTTCAAAGTTTGCATAAAGAACTGACGTTTTGTAAACGTTGATTAAATAAATTATGACGAACATCACGGAAAAGGTCTATTCGATTACTATGCTGCTATTGAAACTAATTTTATTTTGATTAATTTCTTTAGGAGATATTTCAAAATTTGCATATAAAAACGACGTCTTTTCAAAGTATTTCAAATACATCATGACGCGCATCACTCGAAAGGTCTATTCAAGCACTATGCTGCTATCGAATTTAATTTTATTTTGATTGACTTCTTTAGGAGATATTTCAAAATTTGCATAGAAAAACAACGTCTTTTCAAAGTATTTCAAATACATCATGACGCACATCACTGGAAAGGTCTATTCACGCCCTATGCAGGTATCGAAATTAATTTTATTTTGATTGATTTTCTAAGGAGATATTTCAAAATATACATTGAAAACGACGTCTTTTCAAAATATTTCAAATAAATCATGACGCACATCACTGGAAAGGTCTATTCACGCACTACCCTGCTATCGAAACAAATTTTATTTTGATTAATTTCTTTAAGAGTTATTTCAAAATCTGCATAGAAAAACGACGTCTTTTCAAAGTATTTCAAATAAATCATGACGCTCATCACTGGAAACGTCTATTCAAGCCCTATGCTGGAATTGTAACTAATTTTATTTTTATTGATTTCTTTAGGAGATATTTCAAAATTTGGTCAAAAAAGGTCTATTCAAGCACTATGCAGGTATCGAAATTAATTTTATTTTTATTAATTTCTTGAGGAGATATTTCAAAATTTGCATAGAAAAACGACGTCTTCTCAAAGTTTTTCAAATAAATCATGACGCACATCACTGGATAGGTCTATTCAAGCTCTATGCAGGTATCGAAATTAATTTTATTTTGATTTATTTCTTTAGGAGATATTTCAAAATTTGTATAGAAAAACGACGTCTTTTCAAAATATTTCAAACAAATCATGACTCACATCACTGGAAAGGTCTATTCAAGCACTATGCAGGTATCGAAATTTATTTTATTTTTATTAATTTCTTTAGGAGATATTTCAAAATTTGCATAGAAAAATTACATCTTTTCAAAGTATTTCAAATAAATCATGACGCACATCACTGGAAAAGTCTATTCAAGCACTATGCAGGTATCGAAATTAATTTTATTTTGATTGATTTTTTTAGGAGATATTTCAAAATTTGTATAGAAAAACGACGTCTTTTCAAAGTATTTCAAATACATAATGACGCACTTCACTGGAAAGATCTATTCAAGCACTATGCTGGGATCGAAACTAATTTTATTTTGATTAATTTCTTTAGGAGTTATTTCAAAATTTGCCTAGAATAACGACGTCTTTTCAAAGTATTTCAAATACATAATGACGCACTTCACTGGAAAGATCTATTCAAGCACTATGCTGGGATCGAAACTAATTTTATTTTGATTAATTTCTTTAGGAGTTATTTCAAAATTTGTATAGAAAAACGACGTGTTTTCAAAGTATTTCAAATAAATCTTGACGCACATCACTGGAAAGGTCTATTCACGCCCTATGCAGGTATGGAAATTAATTTTATTTGCAAATCCTATAAATTATTAATTATAAACAAGTCTGTGAAATTAAATTTACCCCAAGCCAACATCATTGTTCAATGTTCTCAAGACATTTGAGAAAAACCACTTTTTTCAAAAATTGTTAGCAACTTTTTCTTATTACAAAAAACTATAAGTTGATATGTTCTTATAAATTTACCAATTCATTAATTGAAATTAATTAACTTAAGAAACTTAACAAGGGGGTTTTTAAATTGCTATAGTAAAAAAACCGCTCATTGAATTTTTTTGAAAGCCCTTTTTGCAGGTATTGAAACTTCTATCTACAAAATAACATTTATTTGAAGTTGATATCTTCATTCGTTCTTGAGATATGGTGAACAAAAAAAGTGAAGGAACGTACAAACGTACGAACGTACGAACAGACACAGAAATCTCTCTAAAAATCATGGATCCCGATTCTAGGGAGCTCCAAACGTGAAGACATGTCAAAATTTTCGATTCGACAAATCGGACCAATTACAATAACTTCCAATTGAAAGTTAGCAATATAAAGGAAAATAAATACAAAAATCATATAAATTAATATTGCAATACAAAAAAAAAATAAACAGATACTCATCAACCAAATCCACCTGCGCTATATGCAGGATAAGCAGCAGCAACAGGCAGCAGAGGCAGCAACCCAGGATCAGGAACTAACCACACTTATATCGCTTCAAAATACACTTATGCACTTATAATTGTTATTATGATCACTCTGCGCATAAATAAATTAAATAAAATAAAAATTAATCAAATAAAAGAATCAGTAACCGCACTACTGATTAGACAATCCCAGTGGACAGCACTGGTTTGCTTAAGTTTGTTGTATAGTCAAATCGCTTGTGAATTTTTATATTTATTATACGTATTTCTCTAAAAATAAATATTATACTTGACTTTATTCGAAGAATTAATGATTACTTCACTTAAATTTACCATTTCCTTCTGCCTAATTTGTTTTTAGTTGTGATAAAATTATAATTTAATTTACATAGTGCTCGGTAAGAGTGTTTTTTTTTCTGTAATTTATAATTTGTGTTCCTCTATTCGAGTGAGCTAAATGTTTTTTTTTTTTTTTTTTTTCTGTGCATGTCCATGTGTTTG
This sequence comes from Dasysyrphus albostriatus, assembly GCA_946251815.1. Taxonomy (NCBI): domain Eukaryota; kingdom Metazoa; phylum Arthropoda; class Insecta; order Diptera; family Syrphidae; genus Dasysyrphus; species Dasysyrphus albostriatus. Next base: position 19,701,605 of record OX276337.1, read on the forward strand.
TGTCCAATTGAGCTTGTTGTGCCTTTCAAATAATATTTCTCCTACTTTTTTCCCTTAACTAGCAAGTTGACAGTTTTTGTCTCTTTCTGTTTAATTTCTTTATAAACTTTAAGCCTATCCTTGTTCACGTTTTAATTTTTATTTCAAGTCTTGCTTAATTTCATAATTTTCATTCAAGCCGATGGTGTGGATGGTAAGCAAACAGCTCTCAGATCTTCGCAGTATAGGTTCGAGTCCTAATAAATTCCAATATATATATTTTTTTTTTTTTTAATTAAATTTAGTTAATTTAATTGGTTATTTTAAATAAATTGAAAGTAAAGATTTTGTTTTCTCTTGATATTTTGGAAATTTTCTTCATTTTCTAAAAGTTAAAAGTTTTTTTTTTTTAAATGGTCTGTTCTGCAAAGAATTGTACAGAGGGCTCAAATTCTTCCCCACTCTTTGCCTGTTTTGGTCCTTGTGGGTATCTTTACCATGCCAAATGCATCGGTTCAACCAATGCGTTTATTGAGAAAGTAACCAATTCTAAATTTGCGTATTGGTATTGTACCGATTGCCGCAAACTCTCCTTGTCCCAACTAGCTTTCAAAATGTCTAATTTTAAAGCGGACATTTTGAAACTGTCCAAGGGATTTGAAGAACTGCTAGGTAGTTTTAATGATACGGTCACAAGATTTAGTTCGTTAACACTCCCAAATGATCCGGTAGACATCGGAACCTCTACTGATGACCTAATTCAGGACCCTCTTCCTCTCCTAATCGTGTCCACGAATGATGATTTGCTTGCGCAATCATCAAGCTGTGGACAGGAAAACGTTATTGTTGCCAGAAAAAATAACAAAAGAGGACGAGATAATGCACTAGTTGTTAAGAATTCTGGCCCACCTCCTAAAAGAACAAATCTTTGTCCCCAAATGGCTTTAAAATTAACTTCTTCAGTTCAGGTTCGGAATGAAAGCTTAGAGACGGTTCCATGCACTGTTCCTATTGTAGAATGTGCTTCTGTCCCTAACATAATTATCGATTCAAGACCTATCAAAGCCGTTTCTAAGCCAAAGTCGATCCTTATCTCTCGCCTTGAACCAGAAATTGATGCCGTTGACATTGTTTCCCACTTATTATCTAATAATTGTATCCCTACGAAAACATCTGTTAAATGTACAAAAATTAGTAGGGTAAATAGTTTTGTTTCATCTTTTAAAATAGTCACAAATTCTTCATACTTTGATTCTATTTGCGATTCAAGTAATTGGCCTCCAGAAGCTCTTTTTAAAGAATTTTCAACAAGGAAAAATAGGTTTTCGCGTAACTTACCCAAAAATCCATTCCCAAAAAACTAAATAGGATTACCCTCTTCTATCAAAATGTTAGAGGGCTCCGCACTAAAACTGCTGATCTCTACATCAACTCACAAGGATTTTCACATGACATCTTTCTTTTGACAGAAACCTGGCTTAATTCAAGCTTTTTGGACACAGAACTTTTTAATGAAGAGTTTTTAGTTTATAGAAAAGATCGTCAAGTTGACAAACCAAAAGAAGTGGGTGGTGGTGTTTTGATTGCAGTTCGAAATAAATTTATTTCCTCACTTATTGTATTCCCTTTTAAACTATCAATTGAACTAATCTGTATAAAGTTAGCCGTAGAGTCAAAATGTATTTATATATTAAATGCATACATTCCTCCGAAAAGCTCGGACTCAGTTTATGTGGACCTCTCTAGAGCTCTAGATTTTATTATTGAACTGTCTTGCTCCAACAGCAACATTTTACTTCTCGGAGATTTTAATTTACCTTCTATTGAGTGGGTTCCTTCTGAAGATGAATGTTTTCAGGAGGCAGCTTTAACTTCTTCACAAACTGAGCTTCGGCTTTTGGATAGAATTATTGCAACGGACTTACAGCAAGTATGCTGTATTAAAAATTCAAAAAATCGAGTACTCGATTTAGTATTTTCATCTGACGCTATTAGTACTCTTGTTCTAGAATCTAGTTCTGGAATGACTAATATAGATAGCTATCATCCTCCTTTGGATATATTTCTTGACTTAAGTAGTGATATTTTAGAAAATAGCAACACTTATGATCGCTCATATACTTTTGTCTTTAGAAGGGCAAACTTTCAGTTACTCGCAGAAGAATTAGCTAGATCACGTATCGATGGTATATCAGTATCTAGTAATATTGACGAAGCAGTTAATAGCTTTAACAGCATACTTAATAATTGCATAAATAATACTATCCCTAAAAAAATAATAAAAAATACGAACTTTTGTCATGCATGGTATACGAAAGAGTTGAGGTCACTACGAAATAGAAGAAATAAAGCATGGAAAATATATTTAAAGACCCTATCTTCAATTGACTACAACTCTTACATTACCCTTTTCGAAGAATTTAAATCTCTTTCAAAGTCGCTTTACACTAATCATGTATACGAAATGGGAAGATCTCTTAAAGAAAACCCTAAAACATTTTGGAAGTTTGTCAATTCGAAGAAAAATTCGGATGGTTACCCCGCAAATTTCAAATATGAGAATTGTGTATTGAAAGAAACTATTGATATATGCAACGCCTTCGCAAACAATTTTCGTAACTCTTTTGTGGATACAGCCCTTGATATTGATGAAGATTATTTCAGAAATTTACATTCTTATGCGCAAACGAGTTGTAACAATTTCGCTGTGCAGCAGAGTACTGTTTTAGACCTTCTCTCATCGTTAAATGATGATTTCTCATCTGGACCAGATGGAATTCCCCCAATATTATTGAAACAGTGTAGACATATACTGGCTGAGCCTCTTCAATTTTTATTTGAGTTTTCTATTAAATCAGGGAAATTTCCCTGTTTATGGAAAACTTCATTTCTAACTCCAGTTTTTAAAAAAGGTGATAAAACTGATATTTCGAACTATAGACCTATATCCAAACTGTCATGTATTCCAAAGCTATTTGAACAAGTTGTGTGTGAGACCTTAGCATTTCATACGAAGAATATAATATGTGAACAACAGCATGGATTTGTGAGAAGAAAATCAACAGTAACAAACCTCCTTACATTCTTGCACAAATGCTCTAACGCGTTAGAAAATGGAAGTGAAATGGATTGTATATATACTGATTTCTCCAAAGCATTCGACCAACTTAGTCACAACATTATTATATTCAAACTAAAATCCTTAGGATTTCCAACATTTTTTATCACCTGGATAAAATCATACCTTGAAAACAGATCTTACCAGGTAAAATTTAGAAACTGTTTTTCTAACTCATTCAAGGCTCACTCCGGTGTGCCCCAGGGAAGTCATCTAGGACCATTTCTATTTATTCTTGCTATTAATGACGTTGTCTCTTGCATACGTTTCAGTGATATTCTTATATTCGCTGATGATATGAAGATTTTTAAAACAATAAAGGCTAACAACGACCGCATTCTTTTGCAAGCCGATATAGACAGTTTCGCTACTTGGTGTGTTAAAAACGGTCTTTCCCTTAACCCTGCCAAATGCCAAGCAATTACTTTCTCAAGAAAGCGACTTGCAAATGCTTTTAATTATTCTATTTCACAACACAAACTCTGTCGAGTCTTTAGTTTCAAGGACTTGGGTGTTAACTTTAGCTCAGGTTTAGAATTTACTGAACACATTAACTTCATTGTTAACAAAGCAAGCTCTATGCTTGGGTTTATAAAACGTTGGGCAAAGGAATTTGACGATCCGTACGTTACTCTTTCCTTACACAACTGTTATGTACGTCCTCATCTAGAGTACGCCTCTCAAGTATGGTCTCCCTTTTATGAAATTCAAAAAAATCGTATTGAATCAATTCAACGTAAATTCATTCGCTTTGCTCTGAAAGGTCTTCCTTGGGCTGATCCATTCAACCTTCCACCATATGAACATAGGATCCAGCTACTGCAGATCCACACCTTATATCAAAGGCGGGTGAATAATGATCTAATATTTCTTCACCAACTTATAAATGGTCAAATTGATGCTCCTGATTTGTTAGCAAATATTGGCATAAATTACCGCGGAGGATCTCACCATCTGCGAAGATTTGAACTTTTACATGTAAATTTCCATAGAACTAATTACGGTATACATGAGCCTCTTAACCGTATGTGCAAGATCTTTAATTTAAATGGCTCCTCTGTTGATTTTAACATTAGCAAGATGGGATTAAAAAAATCGTTCCGAACCAGTGATCCACTTTCGTGATTGTTTTTTAACTTTTTAATTATATTTAATTTAAATGTTTTATACTGTATGTTTATTGTTGATTTGTTTAAATTAGTAATTGTATTATGTAGTTTATTCTCATGCATGTGTTAGCTCGCATTATTTTACTAACCACTAACACATGCACTTATGATGAGCATCTGATTGTAGGTTTGCAGCTTGCTCTAAGCTCACTACAACAAAGAATCTGAAGTGTAAAAAAACATATATTTAATTTTATCATCACATCCCGAACGACACTTTCATTTAAAAACGAACACGAATTTTACACTTTTTTTTTTTTAAACCGAATTAAAAAAAAAACACGATACCTTCTACGAGAGGTGGACCCACCGACGGCGACGCACGCACGACCGCCATTAATGAAATTCAGAACATTTGTAAATTGTAAAATGATTATGATCGTTAAGAGCTAGACCACGGCGAATTCATTGACCGGCAAGTTGTTGCAAATGCAAAACCATCAAAAACAAAATCATTGGGTTAACTGTTTTTGGATGGAATTAAAAGGAAACGAAACATCAATGGTGTTGATGATGCATAAGCTCTTGCTCTTGAATTTGTTTTTTTCTTATTTTCTTTTGCTTAAGTTCTATTTTTTTTACATGCACCTAAGAAAGCAAAGACAATTTTTGAAAGTGCCGTAAGGAAACTATTTCAATGGAGTCAATCACCAGGGGCGGTTCCAATATATTTTAAAGGGCCGTGCGAACATCGTTCACCGGGCGGAGAATGTTGGCGACTCATAATTATTTATTTTAATTACTTGTTATTTCAATAAAATCTATATACAATTCAAGTAAAATTAATATTAATTACTATATTGTCAATTAGCCACATACAAATAACGAATTGCCTTGCACTTTCTGGCAGATAAAACATAGCCATGTAAATTAGGTAGGTATGTAAAATATATCTTTTTAACATTGCTAAAATTAAAAGGTCATTCTTTCGAGGAATTTCCAACGCTACACAAGTAATAAAATCAAATTTATTAAAACAAAAGTTGAGTTTTATTTTAAAAATACAAAACTCTAAAATTTATCAGCGCGACACAAAACAGGCTAAATACAAATATTCGAATATCACTTTGTATATCATCAGTAGGTTTTTATTTTCAAATTTCAATACCAAATTTTTTATTTAAACCATCTTGAAGGCTTTGTTTCGGAAATATCGCCATCCAAAGACATTAAGGTGGGTAGTTGGAGGCAGAAAATCGTTAAAATCTGGTAAATTCAATTTGGAAGCAACCAGACTTTGATATTATTTTTGGAAAGGTGGCTTAGTTTTCTACTCAGCAATGGAAACCGCATCAATTTCAAAGGTTTAGTTTAGGAAATATACAAATTCAAAGACATTTCGGTAGGTAGTTAGGTGCAGCAAATCAGTAATATCAGTTTGGATACAAATATTAAAAAATTTAATTACTATTTGAAAATCATAAGGCATTGAATTTTTAAAAACAGCTTACGTCGATATAAGATACTAGTAAACTAGATTTATTTGTTAATTATTTAAATAAGCAATAACAAAAAAACATTCAAGTTTTTAGTGAATATTTTGAATGTTCAAAATTCTATAAACAAAATTCTATTAAAAAAAATTATGACAAAGCTCATAATTAATTTTTTAATTCCAATAATTCTTTTTTTGTAGGGAAATTTTTGAATAATTAATTTTTGTTGTTGTTTTTTTTTAACAATATTGCAGCACTGAACAGGCTTTAGTCTTAAGATATCCATCGAACTGAACGGACGTGTTTCAGCCAGTCTTATGGTATCCTTCGTGGTGAACGGACGTGTCAGTCAGTTAAGTTAAGTTAAGTTAAAGTTGGAGTTAGAGGTAGAGTTAGAGTTGAAGTTGGAGTTGGACTTGGAGTTGACGTTGGAGTTGGAGTTTGAGTTGGAGTTGAAGTTGGAGCTGGAGTTGGAGTTGGAGTTGGAGTTGGAGCTGGAGTTGGAGTTGGAGTTGGAGTTGGAGTTGGAGTTGGAGTTGGAGTTGGAGTTGGAGTTGGACTTGCACTTGGACTTGGAGTTGGACTTGCACTTGGAGTTGGAGTTGGAGTTTGAGTTGGAGTTGGAGTTTGAGTTGGAGTTGGAGTTGGAGTTGGAGTTGGAGTTGGAGTTGGAGTTGGAGTTGGACTTGGACTAGGACTTGGACTTGGACTTGGACTTGGACTTGGACTTGGACTTGGAATTGGACTTGGACTTGGACTTGGACTTGGACTTGGACTTGGACTTGGACTTGGACTTGGACTTGGACTTGGACTTGGACTTGGACTTGGACTTGGACTTGGACTTGGACTTGGACTTGGACTTGGACTTGGACTTGGACTTGGACTTGGACTTGGACTTGGACTTGGACTTGGACTTGGACTTGGACTTGGACTTGGACTTGGACTTGGACTTGGACTTGGACTTGGACTTGGACTTGGACTTGGACTTGGACTTGGACTTGGACTTGGACTTGGACTTGGACTTGGACTTGGACTTGGACTTGGACTTGGACTTGAACTTGGACTTGGACTTGAACTTGAACTTGGACTTGGACTTGGACTTGGACTTGGACTTGGACTTGGACTTGTAATTGGACTTGGACTTGGACTTGGACTTGGACTTGGACTTGGACTTGGACTTGGACTTGGACTTGGACTTGGACTTGGACTTGGACTTGGACTTGGACTTGGACTTGGACTTGGACTTGGACTTGGACTTGGACTTGGACTTGGACTTGGACTTGGACTTGGACTTGGACTTGGACTTGGACTTGGACTTGGACTTGGGCTTGGACTTGGACTTGGACTTGGACTTGGACTTGGACTTGGACTTGGACTTGGACTTGGACTTGGACTTGGACTTGGACTTGGACTTGGACTTGGACTTGGACTTGGACTTGGACTTGGACTTGGACTTGGACTTTGACTTTGACTTGGACTTGGACTTGGACTTGAACTTGGACTTGGACTTGAACTTGAACTTGAACTTGGACTTGGACTTGGACTTGGACTTGGACTTGGACTTGGACTTGGACTTGTAATTGGACTTGGACTTGGACTTGGACTTGGACTTGGACTTGGACTTGGACTTGGACTTGGACTTGGACTTGGACTTGGACTTGGACTTGGACTTGGACTTGGACTTGGACTTGGACTTGGACTTGGACTTGGACTTGGACTTGGACTTGGACTTGGACTTGGACTTGGACTTGGACTTGGACTTGGACTTGGACTTGGACTTGGACTTGGACTTGGACTTGGACTTGGACTTGGACTTGGACTTGGACTTGGAATTGGACTTGGATTTTGACATACACCTGACTTGGACTTAGTCTTTGAATTACACTTAGTTTTGATTGATTTTTTTAGGAGATACTTAAAAGTTTGCATAGAGAACTGAAGTCTTTTCAAATAAATCATGACGCACATCACTGGAAAGGTCTATTCAAGCCCTATGCTGGGATCGAAACTAATTTTATTTTGATTAATTTCCTTAGGAGATATTTCAAAATTTGTATAGAAAAACGACGTCTTTTCAAAGTATTTCAAATTAATCATGACGCACATCACTGGAAAGGATTATTCAGGCACTATGCAGGTATCGAAACTAATTTTATTTTGATTGATTTTCTTAGGAGAAATTTCAAAATTTGTATAGAAAAACGACGTCTTTTCAAAGTATTTCAAATAAATCACGACGCACATCACTGGAAAGGTCTATTCAAGCCCTATGCTGGGTTCGAAACTAATTTTATTTTGATTGATTTCTTTAGGAGATATTTCAAAATTTGTATAGAAAAACGACGTCTTTTCAAAGTATTTCAAATTAATCATGACGCACATCACTGGAAAGGTCTATTCAAGCACTATGCAGGTATCGAAACAAATTTTATTTTGATTAATTTCTTTAGGAAATATTTCAAAATTTGCATAGAAAAACGACGTCTTTTCAAAATATTTCAAATAAATCATGACGCACATCAGTGGAAAGTTCTATTCAAGCTCTATGCAGGTATCGAAATTAATTTTATTTTGATTGATTTTCTTAGGAGATATTTCAATATTTGTATAGAAAAACGACGTTTTTCAAAGTATTTCCAATAAATCATGACGCACATCACTGGAAAGGTCTATTCAAGCCCTATGCTGGGATCGAAACTAATTTTATTTTGATTGATTTCTTTAGGAGATATTTCAAAATTTGTATAGAAAAACGACGTCTTTTCAAAGTATTTCAAATTAATCATGACGCACATCGCTGGAAAGGTCTATTCAAGCACTATGCAGGTATCGAAACAAATTTTATTTTGATTGATTTCTTTACGAGATATTTCAAAATTTGTATAGAAAAACGACGTCTTTTCAAAGTATTTCAAATAAATCATGACGCACATCAGTGGAAAGTTCTATTCAAGCTCTATGCAGGTATCGAAATTAATTTTATTTTGATTAATTTCTTTAGGAGATATTTCAAAATTTGCATAGAATAACGACGTCTTTTCAAAGTATTTTAAATAAATCATGACGCAAATCACTGGAAGGGTCTATTCAAGCACTATGCTGCTATCGAAACTAATTTTATTTTGATTGATTTCTTTAGGAGATATTTCAAAATTTGCATAGAAAAACGACGTCTTTTCAAAGTCTTTCAAATAAATCATGACGCACATCAGTGGAAAGTTCTATTCAAGCTCTATGCAGGTATCGAAATTAATTTTATTTTGATTAATTTCTTTAGGAGATATTTCAAATTTTGTATAGAAAAACGACGTCTTTTCAAAGTATTTCAAATAAATCATGACGCACATCAGTGGAAAGTTCTATTCAAGCTCTATGCAGGTATCGAAATTAATTTTATTTTGATTAATTTCTTTAGGAGATATTTCAAAATTTGCATAGAATAACGACGTCTTTTCAAAGTATTTTAAATAAATCATGACGCACATCACTGGAAAGGTCTATTCAAGCTCTATGCTGGTATCGAAATTAATTTTATTTTGATTGATTTTCTTAGGAGATATTTCAAAATTTGCATAGAATAACGACGTCTTTTCAAAGTATTTTAAATAAATCATGACGCACATCACTGGAAAGGTCTATTCAAGCTCTATGCAGGTATCGAAATTAATTTTATTTTGATTGATTTTCTAAGGAGATATTTCAAAATTTGTATAGAAAAACGACGTTTTTCAAAGTATTTCCAATAAATCATGACGCACATCACTGGAAAGGTCTATTCAAGCCCTATGCTGGGATCGAAACTAATTTTATTTTGATTGATTTCTTTAGGAGATATTTCAAAATTTGTATAGAAAAACGACGTCTTTTCAAAGTATTTCAAATTAATCATGACGCACATCGCTGGAAAGGTCTATTCAAGCACTATGCAGGTATCGAAACAAATTTTATTTTGATTGATTTCTTTACGAGATATTTCAAAATTTATATAGAAAAAGGACGTCTTTTCAAAGTATTTCAAATAAATCATGACGCACATCAGTGGAAAGTTCTATTCAAGCTCTATGCAGGTATCGAAATTAATTTTATTTTGATTAATTTCATTAGAAGATATTTCAAAATTTGTATAGAAAAACGACGTCTTTTCAAAGTATTTCAAATAAATCATGACGCACATCACTGGAAAGGCCTATTTACGCCCTATGCAGGTATCGAAACTAATTTTATTTTGATTGATTTCTTTACGAGATATTTCAAAATTTGTATAGAAAAACGACGTCTTTTCAAAGAACTTCAAATAAATCATGACGCACATCACTGGAAAGGTCTATTCAAGCACTATGCAGGTATCGAAATTAATTTTTTTTGATTAATTTCTTTAGGAGATATTTCAAAATTTACATAGAAAAACGACGTTTTTTCAAAGTATTTCCAATAAATCATGACGCACATCACTGGAAAGGTCTATTCAAGCCCTATGCTGGGATCGAAACTAATTTCATTTTGATTGATTTCTTTAGGAGATATTTCAAAATTTGTATAGAAAAACGAAGTCTTTTCAAAGTATTTCAAATTAATCATGACGCACATCACTGGAAAGGATTATTCAAGCACTATGCAGGTATCGAAATTAATTTTATTTTGATTGATTTTTTTTAGGAGATATTTCAGAATTTGTTTAGAAAAACGACGTCTTTTCAAAGTATTTCTAATAAATCACGACGCACATCACTGGAAAGGTCTATTCAAGCCCTATGCTGGGATCGAAACTAATTTTATTTTGATTGATTTCCTTAGGAGTTATTTCAAAATTTGTATAGAAAATCGACGTCTTTTCAAAGTATTTCAAATTAATCATGACGCACATCGCTGGAAAGGTCTATTCAAGAACTATGCAGGTATCGAAATTAATTTTATTTTTATTAATTTCTTTAGGAGATATTTCAAAATTTGCATAGAAAAACGACGTCTTTTCAAAATATTTCAAATAAATCACGACGCACATCACTGGAAAGGTCTATTCAAGCCCTATGCTGCTATCAAAACTTATTTTATTTTGATTGATTTCCGAAGGAGATATTTCAAAATTTGCATAGAAAAACGACGTCTTTTCAAAGTTTTTCAAATAAATCATGACGCACATCAGTGGAAAGTTCTATTCAAGCTCTATGCAGGTATCGAAATTAATTTTATTCTGATTAATTTCTTTAGGAGATATTTCAAAATTTGCATAGAATAACGACGTCTTTTCAAAGTATTTTAAATAAATCATGACGCACATCAGTGGAAGGGTCTATTTAAGCCCTATGCAGGTATCGAAATTAATTTTATTTTGATTAATTTCTTTAGGAGATATTTCAAAATTTGTATAGAAAAACGACGTCTTTTCAAAGTATTTCAAATACATCATGACGCACATCACTGGAAAGATCTATTCAAGCTCTATGCATTTATCGAAATTAATTTTATTTTGATTAATTTCTTTAGGAGATATTTCAAAATTTGCCTAGAATAACGACGTCTTTTCAAAGTATTTCAAATAAATCATGACGCACATCACTGGAAAGGTCTATTCAAGCCCTATGCTGGGATCGAAACTAATTTCATTTTGATTGATTTCTTTAGGAGATATTTCAAAATTTGTATAGAAAATCGACGTCTTTTCAAAGTATTTCAAATTAATCATGACGCACATCGCTGGAAAGGTCTATTCAAGAACTATGCAGGTATCGAAATTAATTTTATTTTGATTAATTTCTTTAGGAGATATTTCAAAATTTGTATAGAAAAACGACGTCTTTTCAAAGTATTTCAAATTAATCATGACGCACATCGCTGGAAAGGTCTATTCAAGCACTATGCAGGTATCGAAACAAATTTTATTTTGATTGATTTCTTTACGAGATATTTCAAAATTTGTATAGAAAAACGACGTCTTTTCAAAGTATTTCAAATAAATCATGACGCACATCAGTGGAAAGTTCTATTCAAGCTCTATGCAGGTATCGAAATTAATTTTATTTTGATTGATTTCTTTAGGAGATATTTCAAAATTTGCATAGAATAACGACGTCTTTTCAAAGTATTTTAAATAAATCATGACGCAAATCACTGGAAGGGTCTATTCAAGCACTATGCTGCTATCGAAACTAATTTTATTTTGATTGATTTCTTTAGGAGATATTTCAAAATTTGCATAGAAAAACGACGTCTTTTCAAAGTCTTTCAAATAAATCATGACGCACATCAGTGGAAAGTTCTATTCAAGCTCTATGCAGGTATCGAAATTAATTTTATTTTGATTAATTTCTTTAGGAGATATTTCAAATTTTGTATAGAAAAACGACGTCTTTTCAAAGTATTTCAAATAAATCATGACGCACATCAGTGGAAAGTTCTATTCAAGCTCTATGCAGGTATCGAAATTAATTTTATTTTGATTAATTTCTTTAGGAGATATTTCAAAATTTGCATAGAATAACGACGTCTTTGCAAAGTATTTTAAATAAATCATGACGCACATCACTGGAAAGGTCTATTCAAGCTCTATGCTGGTATCGAAATTAATTTTATTTTGATTGATTTTCTTAGGAGATATTTCAAAATTTGCATAGAATAACGACGTCTTTTCAAAGTATTTTAAATAAATCATGACGCACATCACTGGAAAGGTCTTTTCAAGCTCTATGCAGGTATCGAAATTAATTTTATTTTGATTGATTTTCTAAGGAGATATTTCAAAATTTGTATAGAAAAACGACGTTTTTCAAAGTATTTCCAATAAATCATGACGCACATCACTGGAAAGGTCTATTCAAGCCCTATGCTGGGATCGAAACTAATTTTATTTTGATTGATTTCTTTAGGAGATATTTCAAAATTTGTATAGAAAAACGACGTCTTTTCAAAGTATTTCAAATTAATCATGACGCACATCGCTGGAAAGGTCTATTCAAGCACTATGCAGGTATCGAAACAAATTTTATTTTGATTGATTTCTTTACGAGATATTTCAAAATTTATATAGAAAAACGACGTCTTTTCAAAGTATTTCAAATAAATCATGACGCACATCAGTGGAAAGTTCTATTCAAGCTCTATGCAGGTATCGAAATTAATTTTATTTTGATTAATTTCATTAGAAGATATTTCAAAATTTGTATAGAAAAACGACGTCTTTTCAAAGAACTTCAAATAAATCATGACGCACATCACTGGAAAGGTCTATTCAAGCACTATGCAGGTATCGAAATTAATTTTTTTTGATTAATTTCTTTAGGAGATATTTCAAAATTTACATAGAAAAACGACGTTTTTTCAAAGTATTTCCAATAAATCATGACGCACATCACTGGAAAGGTCTATTCAAGCCCTATGCTGGGATCGAAACTAATTTCATTTTGATTGATTTCTTTAGGAGATATTTCAAAATTTGTATAGAAAAACGAAGTCTTTTCAAAGTATTTCAAATTAATCATGACGCACATCACTGGAAAGGATTATTCAAGCACTATGCAGGTATCGAAATTAATTTTATTTTGATTGATTTTTTTTAGGAGATATTTCAGAATTTGTTTAGAAAAACGACGTCTTTTCAAAGTATTTCTAATAAATCACGACGCACATCACTGGAAAGGTCTATTCAAGCCCTATGCTGGGATCGAAACTAATTTTATTTTGATTGATTTCCTTAGGAGTTATTTCAAAATTTGTATAGAAAATCGACGTCTTTTCAAAGTATTTCAAATTAATCATGACGCACATCGCTGGAAAGGTCTATTCAAGAACTATGCAGGTATCGAAATTAATTTTATTTTGATTAATTTCTTTAGGAGATATTTCAAAATTTACATAGAAAAACGACGTTTTTTCAAAGAATTTCCAATAAATCATGACGCACATCACTGGAAAGGTCTATTCAAGCCCTATGCTGGGATCGAAACTAATTTCATTTTGATTGATTTCTTTAGGAGATATTTCAAAATTTGTATAGAAAAACGAAGTCTTTTCAAAGTATTTCAAATTAATCATGACGCACATCACTGGAAAGGATTATTCAAGCACTATGCAGGTATCGAAATTAATTTTATTTTGATTGATTTTTTTTAGGAGATATTTCAGAATTTGTTTAGAAAAACGACGTCTTTTCAAAGTATTTCTAATAAATCACGACGCACATCACTGGAAAGGTCTATTCAAGCCCTATGCTGGGATCGAAACTAATTTTATTTTGATTGATTTCCTTAGGAGTTATTTCAAAATTTGTATAGAAAATCGACGTCTTTTCAAAGTATTTCAAATTAATCATGACGCACATCGCTGGAAAGGTCTATTCAAGAACTATGCAGGTATCGAAATTAATTTTATTTTGATTAATTTCTTTAGGAGATATTTCAAAATTTGCATAGAAAAACGACGTCTTTTCAAAATATTTCAAATAAATCATGACGCACATCACTGGAAAGGTCTATTCAAGCCCTATGCTGCTATCAAAACTTATTTTATTTTGATTGATTTCCGTAGGAGATATTTCAAAATTTGCATAGAAAAACGACGTCTTTTCAAAGTTTTTCAAATAAATCATGACGCACATCAGTGGAAAGTTCTATTCAAGCTCTATGCAGGTATCGAAATTAATTTTATTCTGATTAATTTCTTTAGGAGATATTTCAAAATTTGCATAGAATAACGACGTCTTTTCAAAGTATTTTAAATAAATCATGACGCACATCAGTGGAAGGGTCTATTTAAGCCCTATGCAGGTATCGAAATTAATTTTATTTTGATTAATTTCTTTAGGAGATATTTCAAAATTTGTATAGAAAAACGACGTCTTTTCAAAGTATTTCAAATACATCATGACGCACATCACTGGAAAGATCTATTCAAGCTCTATGCAGTTATCGAAATTAATTTTATTTTGATTAATTTCTTTAGGAGATATTTCAAAATTTGCCTAGAATAACGACGTCTTTTCAAAGTATTTCAAATAAATCATGACGCACATCACTGGAAAGGTCTATTCAAGCCCTATGCTGGGATCGAAACTAATTTTATTTTGATTGATTTCCTTAGGAGATATTTCAAAATTTGTATAGAAAAACGACGTCTTTTCAAAGCATTTCAAATTAATCATTACGCACATCACTGAAAAGGTCTATTCAAGCACTATGCAGGTATCGAAATTAATTTTATTTTGATTGATTTCTTTAGGAGATATTTCAAAATTTGCAAGGAAAAACGTGTGAAATTTTCCCAAAAAAAAAAATCAATTAAACTAAAATTAATTTCGGTACCTGGGTAGGGCTTAAATAGACGTTTCCATTGATGGAAGTCATGATTTATATGATTATCTGTGAAGAAAATTCGTAGTTTCAGCAAATTTTGAAATATCTCCTATAAAAATTATTCAAAATAAAATAAAATTCAATACTTGGAAAGGGCCTGAAAAAACTTATCTAGTGGTGTGCGTCATGATGGATTTAACTGTAAAATATTCTGGTCAGGAAACCGAACGCCACTTTTTGGCGGGGGCCTTTTTTATGATTGGAACTCATTTTTTACACTCAGAGAATTAAGTTAACCATGGAAATATCACAGTAATCCTATCGCTTGAACAACAATTTCAAAAACAGTGCCCTGCCCCCTGTGGAAAATGTTGGAATAAAAAAACTCGTTGATTACTTGTAAAATTTTCACGATCAAAATAATGATTGATGTTTAAGAAAAAAGGTGTTGAGTAGATGCATCTACGGGTCAAATTAGTTTCAGTGTTTCCAATTTTCGGGAACATACTTTTTTGTATGTCAATGAGTGGAAGGGTGCAACCTGAATTGTTTTGATAATTACTAAAATTTGCAGTTGAACAAAGTTACAAAACTGCCACCAGCTGCCAAATTCGTGTTGGAAAATAATAATTAATGTTTCTTAAAAATTGGGTGTTTAGTAGACGCACCTTCGATTAAAATTTCAAAAATTTCAATGCTGCCACTTTATGGAAACATACTTTGTTTGATGATCAAAAAGTGGGATTTCTTCTTTTTTTGGTAATTTTTAATATTTTTGTTCGAAAAACGTGTAAATAGTTTTTGCATCCAAAAATAATTAGGTCTGTAGTTTATAAATTAAGGGTAAATTAATGAATTATGGGTTGCTTGGGCCAAGCAAACATTTTTCACCTTGAATATTGTACTACAGTGATGACCGATATAAGAATATCTTACTGAAAACTCGCTCATAAGGAAGACATTCTATAACGCCATGCACATTATTGGATTTAAAAAAAAAAAATTTAAATTCAAAATGGGTATCGTGGATCTTGTTAACGATTTATAAAGAAATAATTTTTGTTCTTGGACATTTTTCAAAACTGAATTTTGAGACCCCGCGGCCGTTTTAAAGTAAAAAAACAATTATTCGAAAAGGTGGTCAGAAAAACCATTTAAATTCGCGTCAATGTGTGGTCACAATTACTTATTATGTTTCATTTTGGATTTCTTTACTCATTTGTATTGACCGATTATTAATTTAAGTACGCTGTATCAAGCTGTAGGGCCAATTCGAGCATCCCATTAAAAAAAAATAATCGAAAATGCCTAGAAAATCGATAGATTTTTTGGGGACTTTCCTAAAGATTCAAGGTAAAAAGTTGAACCGGGGGGGTTGCATACCTCACTGTTTATACGCAGTAATGCTTATGCTAGCACTCTGTACATAAGCAAGTTTTGAATTTCCCGCAAAATTTCCCGAAGTAAAACACAAGGGAAAAATATACGTGTTTGGCAATACTAAACACACCATTTAACATTTCTGTGATTTGTAATTGAAATGGATCGTTATTTTCACATCCATTTATTTGTTTGCAAAACAAAAAGTTCTAAAATTAATTAAAAATATTTATAAATGTTGCCCATCCTTAAAATTTTTATATTTAGTGTTTTCTAGTGATAATTTTTCCAATGAGGATATCCGCATTTCCAAATTCCTGGAGTAAAAAGTGCAATTCGGTAAAAAACAAACCCGATTTTCAAAATTTTAAAAATTTTTAATTGCATTTAGGGGGGTTTCTTCACCTTAAGATTTGGAAAATTTTCTATTCAGATAAAATCAACTTCGAAATCGGGATGTCGCCCCAAATTATTTAACAAAACCATTCATTTATCAAATATGAACTAGTTTTAAGAATTTAATTAATCCGAAGCCAATACCATTTTGTGTGATCGCAGGATATTTGAGAAACAAAAATTTCAACGATTTTCGTACAGTTTCTTGTTGTTTTTTTTTTTGGTATATGAAAAACAATGTGTCGAATTTTTTTGCAAATCCTATAAATTATTAATTATAAACAAGTCTGTGAAATTAAATTAACCCCAAGCCAACATCATTGTTCAATGTTCTCAAGACATTTGAGAAAACCCACTTTTTTCAAAAATTGTTAGCAACCCAGGATAAATTAATATTGCAATACAAAAAAAAATAAAAAGATAGGTACTCATCAACCAAATCCACCTGCGCTATATGCAGGATAAGCAGCAGCAACAGGCAGCAGCAGCAGCAGCAGCAACCGAGGATCAGGAACTAACCACACATTACACATATCACTTCACAATACACTTATGCACTTATAATTGATAATTATGATCACTCTGCACATAAATAAATTAAATTAAATACAAATTAGTCAATTAAAAGAATCAGTAACCGCACTACTGATTAGACAATATATTTAATTTTACGAGTATCATCACATCCCGAATGACACTTTCATTTAAAAACGAACACGAACCTTACACTTTTTTTTCTTTAAACCGAATTAAAAAAAAAAAAACACGATACCTTCTACGAGAGGTGGACCCACCGACGACGACGCACGCACGACCGCCATCAATGAAATTCTGAACATTTGAAAATTCTAATAAGATTATGATCGTTAAGAGCTAGACCACGGCGAATTCATTGACCGGCAAGTTGTTGCAAATGCAAAATCATCAAAAACAAAATCATTGGGTTAACTGTTTTTGGATGGAATTAAAAGGAAACAAAACATCAATGGTGTTGATGATGCATAAGCTCTTGCTCTTGAATTTGTTTTTTTCTTATGTTCTTTTGCTTAAGTTCTATTTTTTTTACATGCACCTAAGAAAGCAAAGACAAGGAAACTATTTCAATGGAGTCAATCACCAGGGGCGGTTCCAATATATTTTAAAGGGCCGTGCGAACATCGTTCACCGGGCGGAGAATGTTGGCGACTCATAATTATTTATTTTAATTACTTGTTATTTCAATTAAATCTATATACAATTCAAGTAAAATTAATATTAATTACTATATTGTCAATTAGCCACATACAAATAACGAATTGCCTTGCACTTTCTGGCAGATAAAACATAGCCATGTAAATTAGGTAGGTATGTAAAATATATCTTTTTAACATTGCTAAAATTAAAAGGTCATTCTTTCGAGGAATTTCCAACGCTACACAAGTAATAAAATCAAATTTATTAAAACAAAAGTTGAGTTTTATTTTAAAAATACAAAGCTCTAAAATTTATAAGCGCGACACAAAACAGGCTAAATACAAATATTCGAATATCACTTTGTATATCATCAGTAGGTTTTTATTTTCATTATTGGAAAGATCTGGGAAATTTTATTACCAAATCTTTTATTTAAACCATCTTGAAGGCTTTGTTCCAGAAATATCGCCATCCAAAGACATTAAGGTAGGTACTCGTAGTTGGAGGCAGAAAATCGTAAAAATCTGGTAAAGTCAATTTGGAAGCAAATAATTTACCAACCAGACTTTGAATTTTTTTTTGGAAAGGTGGCTTAATTTTCTACTCAGCACTGGAAAACGCATCAATTTCAAAGGTTTAGTTTAGGAAATATAGAAATTTGGATACAAATATTAAAAAATTAACTACTGTTTGAGTTAAGGCATAAGGCATGGAATTTTTAAAAACAGCTAACGTCGATACAAGATACTAGTAAACTAGATTTATTTGTTAATTATTTAAATAAGCAATATTTAAAGATTTCGAATGTTCAAAATTCTACAAAGAAAATTCTATTTAAAAAAATTATGACAAAGCTCGTAATTAATTTTTTTTTTCAATAATTCTTTTTTTGTAGGGAAATTTTTGAATAAATAATTTTTGTTGTTGTTTTTTTTTTTACAATATTACCGCACTGAACAGGCTTCAGTCTTAAGATATCCGTCGAACTGAACGGACGTGTTTCAGCCAGTCTTATGGTATCCGTCGTGGGGAACGGACGTGTCAGTCAGTTAAGTTGAGTTAAGTTAAGTTAAGTTAAAGTTGGAGTTAGAGTTATAGTTAGAGTTAGAGTTGGAGTTTGAGTTGGAGATTGAGTTGGAGTTTGAGTTGGAGTTGGAATTGGAGTTGGAGTCAGAGTTGAAGTTGAAGTTGGAGTTGGAGTTAGTTGGACTTGGAGTTGGAGTTGGACTTGCACTTGGAGTTGGATTTGGACTTGGACTTGGACTTGGACTTGGACTTGGACTTGGACTTGGACTTGGACTTGGACTTGGACTTGGACTTGGACTTTGACTTTGACTTGGACTTGGACTTGGACTTGGACTTGGACTTGGACTTGGACTTGGACTTGGACTTGGACTTGGACTTGGACTTGGACTTGGACTTGGACTTGGACTTGGACTTGGACTTGGACTTGAACTTGGACTTGGACTTGGACTTGGACTTGGACTTGGACTTGGACTTGGACTTGGACTTGGACTTGGACTTGGACTTGGACTTGGACTTGGACTTGGACTTGGACTTGGACTTGGACTTGGACTTGGACTTGGACTTGGACTTGGACTTGGACTTGGACTTGGACTTGGACTTGGACTTGGACTTGGACTTGGACTTGGAATTGGACTTGGACTTGGACTAACACCTGACTTGGACTTGGTCTTTGACTTACACTTAGTTTTGATTGATTATTTTAGGAGATACTTAAAAGCTTGCATAGAGAACTGAAGTCTTTTCAAATAAATCATGACGCACATCACTGGAAAGATCTATTTACGCCCTATGCTGGGATCGAAACTAATTTTATTTTGATTAATTTCTTAAGGAGATATTTCAAAATTTACATAGAACAACGACGTCTTTTCAAAATATTTCCACTAAATCACGACGCACATCACTGGAAAGGTCTATTTACGCCCTATGCAGGTACCGAAAATAATTTTATTTTGATAAATTTCTTAAGGAGATATTTCAAAATTTACATAGAACAACGACGTCTTTTCAAAGTATTTCCAATAAATCACGACGCACATCACTGGAAAGGTCTATTCAAGCCCAATGCTGGGATCGAAACTAATTTTATTTTGATCAATTTCTTTAGGAGATATTTCAAAATTTGCATAGAAAATCGACGTCTTTTCAAAGTATTTCAAATAAATCATGACGCACATCACTGGAAAGGTCTATTCAAGCACTATGCAGCTATCGAAATTAATTTTATTTTGATTGATTTTTTTAGGAGATATTTCAAAATTTGTATAGAAAAATGACGTCTTTTCAAAGTATTTCCAATAAATCACGACGCATATCACTGGAAAGGTCTATTCAAGCCCTATGCTGGGATCAAAACTAATTTTATTTTGATCAATTTCTTTAGGAGATATTTCAAAATTTGCATAGAAAATCGACGTCTTTTCAAAGTATTTCAAATAAATCATGACGCACATCACTGGAAAGGTCTATTCACGCCCTATGCTGGGATCAAAACTAATTTTATTTTGATCAATTTCTTTAGGAGATATTTCAAAATTTGCATAGAAAATCGACGTCTTTTCAAAGTATTTCAAATAAATCATGACGCACATCACTGGAAAAGTCTATTCAAGCACTATGCAGCTATCGAAATTAATTTTATTTTGATTAATTTCCTTAGGAGATATTTCAAAATTTAAACAGAAAAACGACGTTTATTCAAAGTATTTCCAATAAATCATGACGCACATCACTGGAAAGGTCTATTCACGCTCTATGCTGGTATCGAAATTAATTTTATTTTGATTGATTTTCTTAGGAGATATTTCAAAATTTGCATAGAATAACGACGTCTTTTCAAAGTATTTTAAATAAATCATGACGCACATCACTGGAAAGGTCTTTTCAAGCTCTATGCAGGTATCGAAATTAATTTTATTTTGATTGATTTTCTAAGGAGATATTTCAAAATTTGTATAGAAAAACGACGTTTTTCAAAGTATTTCCAATAAATCATGACGCACATCACTGGAAAGGTCTATTCAAGCCCTATGCTGGGATCGAAACTAATTTTATTTTGATTGATTTCCTTAGGAGATATTTCAAAATTTGCATAGAAAAACGACGTCTTTTCAAAGAACTTCAAATAAATCATGAGGCACATCGCTGGAAAGGTCTATTCAAGCCCTATGCTGGGATCGAAACTAATTTTATTTTGATTGATTTCCTTAAGAGATATTTCAAAATTTGTATAGAAAAACGACGTCTTTTCAAAGTATTTGAAATACATCATGACGCACATCACTGGAAAGATCTATTCACGCCCTATGCAGGTATCGAAATTAATTTTATTTTGATTAATTTCCTTAGGAGATATTTCAAAATTTGCATAGAATAACGACGTCTTTTCAAAGTATTTCAAATAAATCATGACGCACATATCTGAAAAGGTCTATTCAAGCACTATGCAGGTATCGAAATTAATTTTATTTTGATTGATTTCCTTAGGAGATATTTCAAAATTTGCATAGAACAACGACGTCTTTTCAAAATATTTCAAATAGATCATGACGCACATCACTGGAAAGGTCTATTCACGCCCTATGCAGGTATGGAAATTAATTTTATTTGCAAATCCTATAAATTATTAATTATAAACAAGTCTGTGAAATTAAATTAACCCCAAGCCAACATCATTGTTCAATGTTCTCAAGACATTTGAGAAAAACCACTTTTTTCAAAAATTGTTAGCAACTTTTTCTTATTACAAAAAAACTATAAGTTGATATGTTTTTATAAATTTACCAATTCATTAATTAAAATTAATTAACTAAAGAAACATAACAAGGGGGTTTTTAAATTGCTATAGTAAAAAAACCGCTCATTGAATTTTTTTGAAAGCCCTTTTTGCAGGTATTGAAACTTCTATCTACAAAATAAAATTTATTTGAAGTTGATATCTTCATTCGTTCTTGAGATATGGTGAACAAAAAAAAGTGAAGCAACGTACAAACGTACGAACGTACGAACAGACACAGAAATTTCTCTAAAAATCATGGATCCCGATTCTAGGGAGCTCCAAACGTGAAGACATGTCAAAATTTTCGATTCGACAAATCGGACCAATTACAATAACTTCCTATTGAAAGTTAGCAATATAAAGGAAAATAAATACAAAAATCATATAAATTAATATTGCAATACAAAAAAAAAATAAACAGATACTCATCAACCAAATCCACCTGCGCTATATGCAGGATAAGCAGCAGCAACAGGCAGCAGCAGCAGCAACCCAAGATCAGGAACTAACCACACTTATATCACTTCAAAATACACTTATGCACTTATAATTGTTATTATGATCACTCTGCGCATAAATAAATTAAATAAAATAAAAATTAATCAAATAAAAGAATCAGTAACCGCACTACTGATTAGACAATATATTTAATTTTATCATCACATCCCGAACGACACTTTCATTTAAAAACGAACACGAATTTTACACTTTTTTTTCTTTAAACCGAATTAAAAAAAAAACACGATACCTTCTACGAGAGGTGGACCCACCGACGGCGACGCACGCACGACCGCCATCAATGAAATTCAGAACATTTGTAAATTGTAAAATGATTATGATCGTTAACAGCTAGACCACGGCGAATTCATTGACCGGCAAGTTGTTGCAAATGCAAAACCATCAACAACAAAATCATTGGGTTAACTGTTTTTGGATGGAATTAAAAGGAAACAAAACATCAATGGTGTTGATGATGCATAAGCTCTTGCTCTTGAATTTGTTTTTTTCTTATTTTCTTTTGCTTAAGTTCTATTTTTTTTACATGCACCTAAGAAAGCAAAGACAATTTTTGAAAGTGCCGTAAGGAAACTATTTCAATGGAGTCAATCACCAGGGGCGGTTCCAATATATTTTAAAGGGCCGTGCGAACATCGTTCACCGGGCGGAGAATGTTGGCGACTCATAATTATTTATTTTAATTACTTGTTATTTCAATAAAATCTATATACAATTCAAGTAAAATTAATATTAATTACTATATTGTCAATTAGCCACATACAAATAACGAATTGCCTTGCACTTTCTGGCAGATAAAACATAGCCATGTAAATTAGGTAGGTATGTAAAATATATCTTTTTAACATTGCTAAAATTAAAAGGTCATTCTTTCGAGGAATTTCCAACGCTACACAAGTAATAAAATCAAATTTATTAAAACAAAAGTTGAGTTTTATTTTAAAAATACAAAACTCTAAAATTTATCAGCGCGACACAAAACAGGCTAAATACAAATATTCGAATATCACTTTGTATATCATCAGTAGGTTTTTATTTTCAAATTTCAATACCAAATTTTTTATTTAAACCATCTTGAAGGCTTTGTTTCGGAAATATCGCCATCCAAAGACATTAAGGTGGGTAGTTGGAGGCAGAAAATCGTTAAAATCTGGTAAATTCAATTTGGAAGCAACCAGACTTTGATATTATTTTTGGAAAGGTGGCTTAGTTTTCTACTCAGCAATGGAAACCGCATCAATTTCAAAGGTTTAGTTTAGGAAATATACAAAGACATTTCGGTAGGTAGTTAGGTGCAGCAAATCAGTAATATCAGTTTGGATACAAATATTAAAAAATTAACTACTATTTGAAAATCATACGGCATTGAATTTTTAAAAACAGCTTACGTCGATATAAGATACTAGTAAACTAGATTTATTTGTTAATTATTTAAATAAGCAATAACAAAAAAACATTCAAGTTTTTAGTGAATATTTTGAATGTTCAAAATTCTATAAAGAAAATTCTATTAAATAAAATTATGACAAAGCTCATAATTAATTTTTTATTTCCAATAATTCTTTTTTTGTAGGGAAATTTTTGAATAATTAATTTTTGTTGTTTTTTTTTTAACAATATTGCAGCACTGAACAGGCTTCAGTCTTAAGATATCCGTCGAACTGAACGGACGTGTTTCAGTCAGTCTTATGGTATCCTTCGTGGTGAACGGACGTGTCAGTGCCGGTGTTAAGTTGAGTTAGAGTTGGAGTTGGAGTTGGAGTTGGAGTTGGAGTTGGAGCTGGAGTTGGAGTTGAAGTTGGAGTTGGAGTTGGAGTTGGAGTTGGAGTTGGAGTTGGAGTTGGAGTTGGAGTTGGAGTTGGAGTTGGAGTTGGAGTTGGAGTTGGAGTTGGACTTGCACTTGGAGTTGGAGTTGGACTTGCACTTGGAGTTGGAGTTGGACTTGCACATGGAGTTGGAGTTGGAGTTTGAGTTGGAGTTTGAGTTGGAATTGGAGTTGGAGTTGGAGTTGGAGATGAAGTTGGAGTTGGAGTTGGAGTTGGAGTTGGAGTTGGAGTTGGAGTTGGAGTTGGAGTTGGAGTTGGACTTGGAGTTGGAGTTGGACTTGCACTTGGAGTTGGAGTTGGACTTGGACTTGGAGTTGGAGTTGGAGTTGGACTTGCACTTGGAGTTGGACTTGCACTTGGAGTTGGAGTTGGAGTTTGAGTTTGAGTTGGAGTTGGAGTTGGAGTTTGAGTTTGAGTTTGAGTTGGAGTTAGAGTTGGAGTTGGAGTTGGAGTTGGAGTTGGATTTGGAGTTGGAGTTGGACTTGGACTTGGACTTGGACTTGGACTTGGACTTGGACTTGGACTTGGACTTGGACTTGGACTTGGACTTGGACTTGGACTTGGACTTGGACTTGGACTTGGACTTGGACTTGGACTTGGACTTGGACTTAAACTTGGACTTGGACTTGGACTTGGACTTGGACTTGGACTTGGACTTGGACTTGGACTTGGACTTGGACTTGGACTTGGACTTGGACTTGGACTTGGACTTGAACTTGGACTTGGACTTGGACTTGGACTTGGACTTGGACTTGGACTTGGACTTGGACTTGGACTTGGACTTTGACTTGGACTTTGACTTTGACTTTGACTTGGACTTGGACTTGGACTTGGACTTGGACTTGGACTTGGACTTGGACTTGGACTTGGACTTGGACTTGGACTTGGACTTGGACTTGGACTTGGACTTGGACTTGGACTTGGACTTGGACTTGGACTTGGACTTGGACTTGGACTTGGACTTGGACTTGGACTTGGACTTGGACTTGGACTTGGACTTGGACTTGGACTTGGACTTGGACTTGGACTTGGACTTGGACTTGGACTTGGACTTGGACTTGGACTTGGACTTGGACTTGGACTTGGACTTGGACTTGGACTTGGACTTGGACTTGGACTTGGACTTGGACTTGGACTTGGACTTGGACTTGGACTTGGACTTGGACTTGGACTTGGACTTACACCTGACTTGGACTTGGTCTTTGACTTACACTTAGTTTTGATTGATTATTTTAGGAGATACTTAAAAGCTTGCATAGAGAACTGAAGTCTTTTCAAATAAATCATGACGCACATCACTGGAAAGATCTATTTACGCCCTATGCTGGGATCGAAACTAATTTTATTTTGATTAATTTCTTAAGGAGATATTTCAAAATTTACATAGAACAACGACGTCTTTTCAAAATATTTCCACTAAATCACGACGCACATCACTGGAAAGGTCTATTTACGCCCTATGCAGGTACCGAAAATAATTTTATTTTGATAAATTTCTTAAGGAGATATTTCAAAATTTACATAGAACAACGACGTCTTTTCAAAGTATTTACAATAACTCACGACGCACATCACTGGAAAGGTCTATTCAAGCCCAATGCTGGGATCGAAACTAATTTTATTTTGATCAATTTCTTTAGGAGATATTTCAAAATTTGCATAGAAAATCGACGTCTTTTCAAAGTATTGCAAATAAATCATGACGCACATCACTGGAAAGGTCTATTCAAGCACTATGCAGCTATCGAAATTAATTTTATTTTGATTAATTTCCTTAGGAGATATTTCAAAATTTAAACAGAAAAACGACGTTTATTCAAAGTATTTCCAATAAATCATGATGCACATCACTGGAAAGGTCTATTCAAGCCCTATGCTGGGATCAAAACTAATTTTATTTTGATCAATTTCTTTAGGAGATATTTCAAAATTTGCATAGAAAATCGACGTCTTTTCAAAGTATTTCAAATAAATCATGACGCACATCACTGGAAAGGTCTATTCAAGCACTATGCAGCTATCGAAATTAATTTTATTTTGATTGATTTTCTTAGGAGATATTTCAAAATTTGTATAGAAAAATGACGTCTTTTCAAAGTATTTCCAATAAATCACGACGCACATCACTGGAAAGGTCTATTCAAGCCCTATGCTGGGTTCGAAACTAATTTTATTTTGATTGATTTTTTTACGAGATATTTCAAAATTTGCATAGAAAAACGACGTCTTTTCAAAGAACTTCAAATAAATCATGAGGCACATCGCTGGAAGGGTCTATTCAAGCCCTATGCTGGTATCGAAATTAATTTTATTTTGATTGATTTCCTTAAGAGATATTTCAAAATTTGTATAGAAAAACGACGTCTTTTCAAAGTATTTCAAATACATCATGACGCACATCACTGGAAAGATCTATTCACGCCCTATGCAGGTATCGAAATTAATTTTATTTTGATTAATTTCCTTAGGAGATATTTCAAAATTTGCATAGAATAACGACGTCTTTTCAAAGTATTTCAAATAAATTATGACGCACATATCTGAAAAGGTCTATTCAAGCACTATGCAGGTATCGAAATTAATTTTATTTTGATTGATTTCCTTAGGAGATATTTCAAAATTTGCATAGAACACCGACATCTTTTCGAAGTATTTCCAATAAATCATGACGCACATCACTGGAAAGTTCTATTCAAGCACTATGCAGGTATCGAAATTAATTTAATTTTGATTAATTTCTTTAGGAGTATTTCAAAATTTACATAGAAAAACGACGTTTTTTCAAAGTATTTCCAAAAAATCATGACGCACATCACTGGAAAGGTCTATTCAAGCCCTATGCAGGTATCGAAACTAATTTTATTTTGATTGATTTCCTTAGGAGATATTTCAAAATTTGCATAGAAAAACGACGTCTTTTTAAAATATTTCAAATAAATCATGACGCACATCACTGGAAAGATCTATTCACGCCCTATGCAGGTATCGAAATTAATTTTATTTTGATTGATTTTCTTAGGAGATATTTCAAAATTTACATTGAAAAACGACGTCTTTTCAAATTATGTCCAATAAATCATGACGCACATCACTGGAAAGGTCTATTCAAGCACTATGCAGGTATCGAAAATAATTTTATTTTGATTAATGTTTTAAGGAGTTATTTCAAAATTTACATAGAACAACAACGTCTTTTCAAAGTATTTTTACTAAATCACGACGCACATCACTGGAAAGGTCTATTTACGCCCTATGCAGGTATCGAAATTAATTTTATTTCGATTGATTTTCTTAGGAGATATTTCAAAATTTACATTGAAAAACGACGTCTTTTCAAATTATGTCCAATAAATCATGACGCACATCACTGGAAAGGTCTATTCAAGCACTATGCAGGTATCGAAATTAATTTTATTTTGATTGATTTCCTTAGGAGATATTTCAAAATTTGCATAGAACAACGACGTCTTTTCAAAATATTTCAAATAGATCATGACGCACATCACTGGAAAGGTCTATTCACGCCCTATGCAGGTATGGAAATTAATTTTATTTGCAAATCCTATAAATTATTAATTATAAACAAGTCTGTGAAATTAAATTAACCCCAAGCCAACATCATTGTTCAATGTTCTCAAGACATTTGAGAAAAACCACTTTTTTCAAAAATTGTTAGCAACTTTTTCTTATTACAAAAAAACTATAAGTTGATATGTTTTTATAAATTTACCAATTCATTAATTAAAATTAATTAACTAAAGAAACATAACAAGGGGGTTTTTAAATTGCTATAGTAAAAAAACCGCTCATTGAATTTTTTTGAAAGCCCTTTTTGCAGGTATTGAAACTTCTATCTACAAAATAAAATTTATTTGAAGTTGATATCTTCATTCGTTCTTGAGATATGGTGAACAAAAAAAAGTGAAGCAACGTACAAACGTACGAACGTACGAACGGACACAGAAATCTCTCTAAAAATCATGGATCCCGATTCTAGGGAGCTCCAAACGTGAAGACATGTCAAAATTTTCGATTCGACAAATCCGACCAATTACAATAACTTCCAATTGAAAGTTAGCAATATAAAGGAAAATAAATACAAAAATCATATAAATTAATATTGCAATACAAAAAAAAAAATAAACAGATACTCATCAACCAAATCCACCTGCGCTATATGCAGGATAAGCAGCAGCAGCAACCCAGGATCAGGAACTAACCACACTTATATCACTTCAAAATACACTTATGCACTTATAATTGTTATTATGATCACTCTGCGCATAAATAAATTAAATAAAATAAAAATTAATCAAATAAAAGAATCAGTAACCGCACTACTGATTAGACAATATATTTAATTTTATCATCACATCCCGAACGACACTTTCATTTAAAAACGAACACGAATTTTACACTTTTTTTTCTTTAAACCGAATTAAAAAAAAAACACGATACCTTCTACGAGAGGTGGACCCACCGACGGCGACGCACGCACGACCACCATCAATGAAATTCAGAACATTTGTAAATTGTAAAATGATTATGATCGTTAACAGCTAGACCACGGCGAATTCATTGACCGGCAAGTTGTTGCAAATGCAAAACCATCAAAAACAAAATCATTGGGTTAACTGTTTTTGGATGGAATTAAAAGGAAACAAAACATCAATGGTGTTGATGATGCATAAGCTCTTGCTCTTGAATTTGTTTTTTTCTTATTTTCTTTTGCTTAAGTTCTATTTTTTTTACATGCACCTAAGAAAGCAAAGACAATTTTTGAAAGTGCCGTAAGGAAACTATTTCAATGGAGTCAATCACCAGGGGCGGTTCCAATATATTTTAAAGGGCCGTGCGAACATCGTTCACCGGGCGGAGAATGTTGGCGACTCATAATTATTTTTTTTAATTACTTGTTATTTCAATAAAATCTATATACAATTCAAGTAAAATCAATATTAATTACTATATTATCAATTAGCCACATACAAATAACGAATTGCCTTGCACTTTCTGGCAGATAAAACATAGCCATGTAAATTAGGTAGGTATGTAAAATATATCTTTTTAACATTGCTAAAATTAAAAGGTCATTCTTTCGAGGAATTTCCAACGCTATACAAGTAATAAAATCAAATTTATTAAAACAAAAGTTGAGTTTTATTTTAAAAATACAAAACTCTAAAATTTATCAGCGCGACACAAAACAGGCTAAATACAAATATTCGAATATCACTTTGTATATCATCAGTAGGTTTTTATTTTCAAATTTCAATACCAAATTTTTTATTTAAACCATCTTGAAGGCTTTGTTTCGGAAATATCGCCATCCAAAGACATTAAGGTGGGTAGTTGGAGGTAGAAAATCGTTAAAATCTGGTAAATTCAATTTGGAAGCAACCAGACTTTGATATTATTTTTGGAAAGGTGGCTTAGTTTTCTACTCAGCAATGGAAACCGCATCAATTTCAAAGGTTTAGTTTAGGAAATATACAAATTCAAAGACATTTCGGTAGGTAGTTAGGTGCAGCAAATCAGTAATATCAGTTTGGATACAAATATTAAAAAATTAACTACTATTTGAAAATCATACGGCAATGAATTTTTAAAAACAGCTTACGTCGATACAAGATACTAGTAAACTAGATTTATTTGTTAATTATTTAAATAGGCAATAACAAAAAAACAAAAACAAGTTTTTAGTGAATATTTTGAATGTTAAAAATTCTATAAACAAAATTCTATTAAAAAAAATTATGACAAAGCTCATAATTAATTTTTTAATTCCAATAATTCTTTTTTTGTAGGGAAATTTTTGAATAATTAATTTTTGTTGTTGTTTTTTTTTAACAATATTGCAGCACTGAACAGGCTTTATTCTTAAGATATCCGTCGAACTGAACGGACGTGTTTCAGTCAGTCTTATGGTATCCTTCGTGGTGAACGGACGTGTCAGTGCCGGTGTTAAGTTGAGTTAGAGTTGGAGTTGGAGTTGGAGTTGGAGTTGGAGCTGGAGTTGGAGTTGAAGTTGGAGTTGGAGTTGGAGTTGGAGTTGGAGTTGGAGTTGGAGTTGGACTTGCACTTGGAGTTGGAGTTGGACTTGCACTTGGAGTTGGAGTTGGACTTGCACTTGGAGTTGGAGTTGGAGTTGGAGTTTGAGTTGGAGTTTGAGTTGGAATTGGAGTTGGATCTGGAGTTGAAGTTGGAGTTGGAGTTGGAGTTGAAGTTGGAGTTGGAGTTGGAGTTGGAGTTGGAGTTGCAGTTGGAGTTGGAGTTGGAGTTGGAGTTGGAGTTGGACTTGGAGTTGGAGTTGGCCTTGCACTTGGAGTTGGAGTTGGACTTGGACTTGGAGTTGGAGTTGGACTTGCACTTGGAGTTGGAGTTGGAGTTTGAGTTTGAGTTGGAGTTGGAGTTTGAGTTAGAGTTAGAGTTAGAGTTGGAGTTGGAGTTGGAGTTGGAGTTGGAGTTGGAGTTGGAGTTGGAGTTGGAGTTGGATTTGGAGTTGGAGTTGGACTTGGACTTGGACTTGGACTTGGACTTGGACTTGGACTTGGACTTGGACTTGGACTTGGACTTGGACTTGGACTTGGACTTGGACTTGGACTTGGACTTGGACTTGGACTTGGACTTGGACTTGGACTTGGACTTGGACTTGGACTTGGACTTGGACTTGGACTTGGACTTGGACTTGGACTTGGACTTGGACTTGGACTTGGACTTGGACTTGGACTTGGACTTGGACTTGGACTTGGACTTGGACTTGGACTTGGACTTGGACTTGGACTTGGACTTGGACTTGGACTTGGACTTGGACTTGGACTTGGACTTGGACTTGGACTTGGACTTGGACTTGGACTTGGACTTGGACTTGGACTTGGACTTGGACTTGGACTTGGACTTGGACTTGGACTTGGACTTGGACTTGGACTTGGACTTGGACTTGGACTTGGACTTGGACTTGGACTTGGACTTGGACTTGGACTTGGACTTGGACTTGGACTTGGACTTGGACTTGGACTTGGACTTGGACTTGGACTTGGACTTGGACTTGGACTTGGACTTGGACTTGGACTTGGACTTGGACTTGGACTTTGACTTTGACTTTGACTTTGACTTTGACTTTGACTTTGACTTTGACTTTGACTTTGACTTTGACTTTGACTTTGACTTTGACTTTGACTTTGACTTTGACTTTGACTTTGACTTTGACTTTGACTTTGACTTTGACTTTGACTTTGACTTTGACTTTGACTTTGACTTTGACTTTGACTTGGACTTGGACTTGGACTTGGACTTGGACTTGGACTTGGACTTGGACTTGGACTTGGACTTGGACTTGGACTTGGACTTGGACTTGGACTTGGACTTGGACTTGGACTTGGACTTGGACTTGGACTTGGACTTGGACTTGGACTTGGACTTGGACTTGGACTTGGACTTGGACTTGGACTTGGACTTGGACTTGGACTTGGACTTGGACTTGGACTTGGACTTGGACTTGGACTTGGACTTGGACTTGGACTTGGACTTGGACTTGGACTTGGACTTGGACTTGGACTTGGACTTGGACTTGGACTTGGACTTGGACTTGGACTTGGACTTGGACTTGGACTTGGAATTGGACTTGGACTTGGACTAACACCTGACTTGGACTTGGTCTTTGACTTACACTTAGTTTTGATTGATTATTTTAGGAGATACTTAAAAGCTTGCATAGAGAACTGAAGTCTTTTCAAATAAATCATGACGCACATCACTGGAAAGATCTATTTACGCCCTATGCTGGGTTCGAAACTAATTTTATTTTGTTTAATTTCTTAAGGAGATATTTCAAAATTTACATAGAACAACGACGTCTTTTCAAAATATTTCCACTAAATCACGACGCACATCACTGGAAAGGTCTATTTACGCCCTATGCAGGTACCGAAAATAATTTTATTTTGATAAATTTCTTAAGGAGATATTTCAAAATTTACATAGAACAACGACGTCTTTTCAAAGTATTTCCAATAAATCACGACGCACATCACTGGAAAGGTCTATTCAAGCCCAATGCTGGGATCGAAACTAATTTTATTTTGATCAATTTCTTTAGGAGATATTTCAAAATTTGCATAGAAAATCGACGTCTTTTCAAAGTATTTCAAATAAATCATGACGCACATCACTGGAAAGGTCTATTCAAGCACTATGCAGCTATCGAAATTAATTTTATTTTGATTGATTTTTTTAGGAGATATTTCAAAATTTGTATAGAAAAATGACGTCTTTTCAAAGTATTTCCAATAAATCACGACGCATATCACTGGAAAGGTCTATTCAAGCCCTATGCTGGGATCAAAACTAATTTTATTTTGATCAATTTCTTTAGGAGATATTTCAAAATTTGCATAGAAAATCGACGTCTTTTCAAAGTATTTCAAATAAATCATGACGCACATCACTGGAAAGGTCTATTCAAGCACTATGCAGCTATCGAAATTAATTTTATTTTGATTAATTTCCTTAGGAGATATTTCAAAATTTAAACAGAAAAACGACGTTTATTCAAAGTATTTCCAATAAATCATGACGCACATCACTGGAAAGGTCTATTCACGCCCTATGCTGGGATCAAAACTAATTTTATTTTGATCAATTTCTTTAGGAGATATTTCAAAATTTGCATAGAAAATCGACGTCTTTTCAAAGTATTTCAAATAAATCATGACGCACATCACTGGAAAAGTCTATTCAAGCACTATGCAGCTATCGAAATTAATTTTATTTTGATTGATTTTTTTAGGAGATATTTCAAAATTTGTATAGAAAAATGACGTCTTTTCAAAGTATTTCCAATAAATCACGACGCACATCACTGGAAAGGTCTATTCAAGCCCTATGCTGGGATCGAAACTAATTTTATTTTGATTGATTTCCTTAGGAGATATTTCAAAATTTGCATAGAAAAACGACGTCTTTTCAAAGAACTTCAAATAAATCATGAGGCACATCGCTGGAAAGGTCTATTCAAGCCCTATGCTGGGATCGAAACTAATTTTATTTTGATTGATTTCCTTAAGAGATATTTCAAAATTTGTATAGAAAAACGACGTCTTTTCAAAGTATTTGAAATACATCATGACGCACATCACTGGAAAGATCTATTCACGCCCTATGCAGGTATCGAAATTAATTTTATTTTGATTAATTTCCTTAGGAGATATTTCAAAATTTGCATAGAATAACGACGTCTTTTCAAAGTATTTCAAATAAATCATGACGCACATATCTGAAAAGGTCTATTCAAGCACTATGCAGGTATCGAAATTAATTTTATTTTGATTGATTTCCTTAGGAGATATTTCAAAATTTGCATAGAACAACGACGTCTTTTCAAAATATTTCAAATAGATCATGACGCACATCACTGGAAAGGTCTATTCACGCCCTATGCAGGTATGGAAATTAATTTTATTTGCAAATCCTATAAATTATTAATTATAAACAAGTCTGTGAAATTAAATTAACCCCAAGCCAACATCATTGTTCAATGTTCTCAAGACATTTGAGAAAAACCACTTTTTTCAAAAATTGTTAGCAACTTTTTCTTATTACAAAAAAACTATAAGTTGATATGTTTTTATAAATTTACCAATTCATTAATTAAAATTAATTAACTAAAGAAACATAACAAGGGGGTTTTTAAATTGCTATAGTAAAAAAACCGCTCATTGAATTTTTTTGAAAGCCCTTTTTGCAGGTATTGAAACTTCTATCTACAAAATAAAATTTATTTGAAGTTGATATCTTCATTCGTTCTTGAGATATGGTGAACAAAAAAAAGTGAAGCAACGTACAAACGTACGAACGTACGAACAGACACAGAAATTTCTCTAAAAATCATGGATCCCGATTCTAGGGAGCTCCAAACGTGAAGACATGTCAAAATTTTCGATTCGACAAATCGGACCAATTACAATAACTTCCTATTGAAAGTTAGCAATATAAAGGAAAATAAATACAAAAATCATATAAATTAATATTGCAATACAAAAAAAAAATAAACAGATACTCATCAACCAAATCCACCTGCGCTATATGCAGGATAAGCAGCAGCAACAGGCAGCAGCAGCAGCAACCCAAGATCAGGAACTAACCACACTTATATCACTTCAAAATACACTTATGCACTTATAATTGTTATTATGATCACTCTGCGCATAAATAAATTAAATAAAATAAAAATTAATCAAATAAAAGAATCAGTAACCGCACTACTGATTAGACAATATATTTAATTTTATCATCACATCCCGAACGACACTTTCATTTAAAAACGAACACGAATTTTACACTTTTTTTTCTTTAAACCGAATTAAAAAAAAAACACGATACCTTCTACGAGAGGTGGACCCACCGACGGCGACGCACGCACGACCGCCATCAATGAAATTCAGAACATTTGTAAATTGTAAAATGATTATGATCGTTAACAGCTAGACCACGGCGAATTCATTGACTGGCAAGTTGTTGCAAATGCAAAACCATCAACAACAAAATCATTGGGTTAACTGTTTTTGGATGGAATTAAAAGGAAACAAAACATCAATGGTGTTGATGATGCATAAGCTCTTGCTCTTGAATTTGTTTTTTTCTTATTTTCTTTTGCTTAAGTTCTATTTTTTTTACATGCACCTAAGAAAGCAAAGACAATTTTTGAAAGTGCCGTAAGGAAACTATTTCAATGGAGTCAATCACCAGGGGCGGTTCCAATATATTTTAAAGGGCCGTGCGAACATCGTTCACCGGGCGGAGAATGTTGGCGACTCATAATTATTTATTTTAATTACTTGTTATTTCAATAAAATCTATATACAATTCAAGTAAAATTAATATTAATTACTATATTGTCAATTAGCCACATACAAATAACGAATTGCCTTGCACTTTCTGGCAGATAAAACATAGCCATGTAAATTAGGTAGGTATGTAAAATATATCTTTTTAACATTACTAAAATTAAAAGGTCATTCTTTCGAGGAATTTCCAACGCTACACAAGTAATAAAATCAAATTTATTAAAACAAAAGTTGAGTTTTATTTTAAAAATACAAAACTCTAAAATTTATCAGCGCGACACAAAACAGGCTAAATACAAATATTCGAATATCACTTTGTATATCATCAGTAGGTTTTTATTTTCAAATTTCAATACCAAATTTTTTATTTAAACCATCTTGAAGGCTTTGTTTCGGAAATATCGCCATCCAAAGACATTAAGGTGGGTAGTTGGAGGCAGAAAATCGTTAAAATCTGGTAAATTCAATTTGGAAGCAACCAGACTTTGATATTATTTTTGGAAAGGTGGCTTAGTTTTCTACTCAGCAATGGAAACCGCATCAATTTCAAAGGTTTAGTTTAGGAAATATACAAAGACATTTCGGTAGGTAGTTAGTTGCAGCAAATCAGTAATATCAGTTTGGATACAAATATTAAAAAATTAACTACTATTTGAAAATCATACGGCATTGAATTTTTAAAAACAGCTTACGTCGATATAAGATACTAGTAAACTAGATTTATTTGTTAATTATTTAAATAAGCAATAACAAAAAAACATTCAAGTTTTTAGTGAATATTTTGAATGTTCAAAATTCTATAAAGAAAATTCTATTAAAAAAAATTATGACAAAGCTCATAATTAATTTTTTATTTCCAATAATTCTTTTTTTGTAGGGAAATTTTTGAATAATTAATTTTTTTGTTTTTTTTTTTAACAATATTGCAGCACTGAACAGGCTTCAGTCTTAAGATATCCGTCGAACTGAACGGACGTGTTTCAGTCAGTCTTATGGTATCCTTCGTGGTGAACGGACGTGTCAGTGCCGGTGTTAAGTTGAGTTAGAGTTGGAGTTGGAGTTGGAGTTGGAGTTGGAGCTGGAGTTGGAGTTGAAGTTGGAGTTGGAGTTGGAGTTGGAGTTGGAGTTGGAGTTGGAGTTGGAGTTGGAGTTGGAGTTGGAGTTGGAGTTGGAGTTGGACTTGCACTTGGAGTTGGAGTTGGACTTGGACTTGGACTTGAACAAATAAATCATGACACACATCACTGAGAAGATCTATTCAAGCCCAATACAGGTTTTGAATCAAATTTTATTTTGATTGATTTTTTCAGGAGATTTTTTAAAATTTGCATAGAAAAACGACGACTTTACAAAGTTAATCAAATAAAACATGGCGCACATCACTGGAAAGGTCTATCCAATCCCAATCCAGTTTTTAAATCAAATTTAATTTTGATTGAGTTTTTCAATAGATATTTCAAAATTTGCGTAGAAAACCGACGTCTTTTCAAAGTTCATCAAATCAAACATGACGCACATCACTGGAAAGATCCATTCA
Source organism: Dasysyrphus albostriatus (assembly GCA_946251815.1). NCBI lineage: Eukaryota > Metazoa > Arthropoda > Insecta > Diptera > Syrphidae > Dasysyrphus > Dasysyrphus albostriatus. Next base: position 19,738,068 of record OX276337.1, read on the forward strand.
AGCCCCATAGGGGTTTCGAAACAAATTTTATTTTGATTGATTTTTTCAGGAGATTTTTTTTAAATTTGCATAGAAAAACGACCTATTTTCAAAGTTAATCAAATAAATCATGAAGCACATCTTTAGATAGCTGTATTTAAGCCCTATACAAGTATTAAAATTTATTTTATTTTGATTGATTTGGTTACGAGATATTTGAAAATTTGCATAGAAAAACCATGTTTTTTCAAAGTTAATCAAATTAGTAATGACGCATATCACTGGAAAGGCCTTTTCAAGCTCTATGCAGGTATCGTCGAAACTTGTTTTATTTTGATTGATTTATTTAGGAGATATTTCAAAATTTGCAAGGAAAAACGCATATGCAAATTTTAAAAATATCTTCTTGGAGAATCAGTCAAAGTAGATTTAGGTTTTATACCTGCATAAATCTTGAATATACCCTTCTTGTGATATATATCATATCAGTGATATTAATGATGAAGCACATGGAGTTTCAGTTGGACTTATGGTAAAATAAAAATTGAAGTCAAGAAATATTTTACAATAAACAATTTTTGAATGTTGAAAGAAAATCCCATTTTGTTTTTAAAGATTCACTTGATATATCGAAAACATTTTTTTTAAAATTGTTGGTAAAATTTGTTTTTAGAGAACAGCAGCTGTTTTATTTGAAATTTTCTCCACAAGTACTATGTAAAAATATATCAAGCATTTTAGATGGTGTTTGGAGAACAAATTGGGAGCAAGAATTCAGCATGTTCTTCGTACTGCTGAAGTATTAATTCTACAAAAAAACATTTACAATTAAAAGAAATATATTTATGTAAGTCCTTAAGTTCTTTCAACTTTTTTTTTTACAGTGTATGTCATTCTTGACATTATAATGGAATACCTCTTAACCCGTTATTCATATAGAATACCAATTACAGATTCTCCATTTCCAGTAATAAATTTTTACATTGGTCTAGGTATATTTTTCCTTTACGAAAAATTTTGTTGGCTCGTTGAGTCGACAAATATATTACCTCAATTAGGATTGACAGATTTAAAAAGAAATATCTCAAGCCCCCCCACAGCCAAATCCTAGATCCGCTACTGTATGCAGGTATCCAATACGAGTAAAAGCTACGTGGTAGCTTCTAGTACCAGAATATTCAATTAGTCAATAATTTTTAACGAATAAATGACAATATTGAGGTATGAATAACAGTACATTCAACTAAATGTGGTTTTTGATCTGAAAAATTTTAAAACCTTTCTGTACATAAATTATAGTGATTTTTGATGTTTTTTTTCTGAGGAAACTAATAAAGGAAAAATTAAATGATTTGTGGGAAAAAAGAGATTTTGAGGATTGTTAAAGTGAATTCTCTCGAAAATGCCCCCCAGCACTGGGTTTGTACATCAGAAAGGTATTAAAAACAATTAGATTCCTACGAAGTCATTCATTCTCATCTCTTACTTTATCAAAATCATTTAATTTTCCAAGTAAAAAAAAAAACGAAAAAAAATCTCTGCATGTATGAAGTATTCCAAGTGCAAACTTATCTTATTGCATAAATCGCAAAATAGAATTCAAGCAGAATTTAAAACTGATCATTGTGGGTTCCTGCGAAGAATTAAAATTGGAATAACTTTACGTTGTAGTTTCTATAACCTGGATGGTTGCATTGTGCAAGTACTTTCCGAAATGCGCTGGTAGTACCTAATGGTTGTGATGGATTTACTGAGAATTTGATATAATGAAATTATGCCAGTACCAGAACTATTCTGGAAAAATCCTCGGGTGTGTTTTGTTCATAGTAAATTATTAAGAGAAATATTTCATTGAGATTTTAAATGAAATACAAAAATTACTCGAAAATACCTATCTGTTTATGAAGCGATGAGGCCAGGTGCATCAGTTTTCTAAATTTTTTGGAAAACATGCGAAATAAACTGCAAAATATAATATGTTGAATTTTGTTTTTCCACGTTACTAAAAATTAACAAGAATTGCAAATAAAAAAAAATATATTAGTCAAACATTAATGTTATACTGGTGTGTATGGTTAATTTAAGTGAAATATCCATAAAATCAATGCCTCTACATCATCTTAGATGACGTGTGTGAAGTTAGCAGGGCAACTTTCACCCACGCAAATATATATAAGTTAGCAGGTCACTCGATTACACCCTTATTTGGTGAACTGCAAAATCGAGAATAGAAATGAAAAAAAAAACTGCAAATTCCTGTCAAGATCCCATTTGCGTGGGTGAAAGTTGCCCTTCTAACTTCACAGACGTTCTTACATGTCACTTACACCTACGTTACCAATTTAATTGAGCAATTCCTTCTAAAAAAAAATTTAAAAATAACTTGCAAAGGAGTTCATATTAAACTTAAATTCACCACAAATCGACCAGAATTATGTGTCAACCACACAAGTTATAGTTGCAATCATGTTTTTGAACCACAAAAAGACGAAAATGAAATGCCATGGCATTTGGCTAATCAGAGTAACCCCAGAGCAGTGGCCAGTCAGTGGTTTGGAAAAAGATGATACAAAAAATTTAACTCACATTTCCACAAGATGACGCCATTGCATGGTCGCGGTGCGGTAATGCTTGCGTTATCAACCCAGTTTATTCATTTTTCATTTTTTTTTTAATAAAATGTCAAATGACAAAATGAGGATCTTTGCACACAAGAGTCGTTAAAAATTATCTAACGTTAGGACCAAGGACATCGCAACGTGTCGTTCGTTTGCGGTTGATTTATAAGTGAATTTATATATTTTATAGCTGCCTTATAGCTGTCTTATAGCCTGTTTGCTATTTAACACTAATGGCAATGTTGATGACACTATAAAGAAGAAGCAAAAGGCTTTTATAGATAGTGTGATTGATTTATGGCTATCACTACTTTTATCATTTCAACGGAAAGCACGACACAATTAAGTATGAAGAAAGAAAATAAAGAAGCAAATTGATTTCAAGAATTTCCATAGATTAAAAATAAAATGCATATTGGGCTCTAGTTTGAGAAATAATTCAAATATGGAAGTTCAAAAAATCCATTTTTGGTTTTCATATTCGAACTTATTTTAGAAATTATTCTTCTGCACAGTACATGTGGTTTTTTATGTTCAGAAGTAAAATAGATACTTACCTAAACAAGAAATATTGACACCAAGTGTACATTTATTTTTAAAGTTAACTTATGCAGCAAGAATTTTAAACTAGAAAAACCGTTCTATTGAAAGTAAAATTTGTAACTGTTTTTCAGGCAAGCCGTAATTTTCAAAAAAAAAAAATGGTTTTATTGCATCGACGAAGTTTTGCTTGTTCTTATGTTTTTAAAAAGAGAGCGGGTCGGAATTCTGGGTTTTCAAAATTCTGCTTGGTCAAAATTCTGTTTTTTTTTTTTAATTCTATCTGGTCAAAATTCTGTTTGGCCAAAATTCTGTAAATGTTAAATTTTGTATTTCAAAATTCTGTCTGGTCAAAGTTCTGTTTCCAAAATTCTACTTATGGAAACTACAATTCTGTCTTAGAAAAATTCTCATTCGCGCGAATATTTTTAAGATTTTTATTAAATGAAAACAAAAACAACTGAACAGTATTATTTAAACCGAACAAAACTATAACAATGAAAAGTATTATTTCATATTAAGAATGAACTTTGAATAAAACAAATTTTAGCCAATCGAATGCTAACATTTTATACAATACTAACATATAAACAAATTATTTAAAATAAAACTACTATTTCGGGATTCTTTTTGAATAAGAATAAGTTTATGACTTGCTTGATTTTCTTATTTTTGAAAATCACTTTATTTTATTTAAATTGTTCCATTTTTTACTCGAGAAAACGAAGTTACTTGAAATTAAATGCGAAATAAAAAAAAATACGACCGGTGACCGACAAACAAAATGAAACGTTTAACAACAAAAAAAAGAAGACGAAGACGAAGCCGAACTGTCAAACAGTCGGCGAAGAAGGCGATAAAATATCGAGTGAATAAGAAGTTGCAACAGGCAACACAAAAAGTGCTGCCACAATGATTATTCTCAACAAGGGGGTGGGTTGACGAAGTTGCTTTTTTATGGACGATAAAAGATTGATTTGTAAAAAACATAATTAAATGAATTAATTGAACTTTCTCTGAATATCACAGGAGCGTTCCTATTGGAAGAGAGAAATTAGGGCGCCAGTAATTTTTTCTTGAATAAAAAGGAAATCACAAACCTTCGGAGAATTTTGTATTTAGCACTAAGAATTTTAAATGGCTTCAATTAAACCTTTTGCTTGGAAAACCTTTTGAATAGAATGAAAACCCAAGATCTTTTAAACAAAGAAACAAAGAAACTTGCATCAAACACGATGGACCGTTAGCACCTGGTCCCGAAAGAACAAAAAGGTTTTGGAAACGGGTCGCGATTCCGCTTTACCGTAATGAAACGTTAGCAAAACCCAAACGAATTAAATGACGATTCTTACGTCTTAGGAAAATTCAACCGAATATTGAAAAAACACTCTGTTCAATACAAATATATAAAACACTATACTTAGCTTTTTTCTTTTATTCCTTCCAACTTTTCCTTTTCTGAAAATTCCCCAAGTTCCTGCAATCTGCTACTTAGCTTTCCATAAAATTCCATTTTTCTTTTCAACAACTTTTAATTTTTTTTTTCAAATTACAATCGCAATTAAATGTCTCTTCTATTTTCTCCAAAACTTTCGATTCTTCAATTCTTTTCTGGAACCTCTGGTTCGTTCTGAAGACGGGTAAGAAGTGCCCTTCCAAACCTTGACATTGCTGGATGACCTCTTCTTTTTTCAAATGCTCAATGCTTTCGACTAATAAATCCCAGCGGCCTTTCCTACTTGCCCTTTAACCAGAGCTTTATGCACAGTCATCGCCATTGAATTCGCCGAACTCTGGTAAGACTTCCAGTGGAAAGCAATCCAATGGGTGCATTCAGCCACTAAATCACCCCAACTCACTTTGTAACCTGCTGCTAAATAGAATTAAAAACTTCCCCAATTATTTTTTTTTTTTCAAAAAAATAACTTCAATCAAATAATACCGACTATTATTATAATATAGGTCCCTGTTATCGTAAGCGTTTCGATGCTACGGAAAAATTCCGTTTCACATTAGCAGAAACTACGCTTTAAGGTAGAACCTGTTTTTAGACGTGTTCGCTGCTGATGCTAAGGGAAATTTTTGTAGTAACATTGAAATGCTTATGAAAACACAGCGAAACAGTATGAAACGTCACCAGTTGCAAAAATAAAAACGAAAAGAACTTTAAAACGATATTACGACAATCTTTCATTCCTTTTTAATATTAGTGACAATTTCGTATTGGACGTTCAATGTTTTCTATGTTTTTTTGGTGCTTTGCTTAATTGACAAATCTTGGCAAGCGGTATAAACGTCTTATAATGTTCTATGGCTAAATAATTTGCCGTTAGTTAGTCTTTATTTAGTTGTGAAAAATGTAATCTAATTGCTTAATAATTTGTCGATAACAAGTCTTTACATCAAGTTAGCATATCACTACCTCATAAAGTGGTAAGAACTGTTAACACACTTAATAATTCATCATTATTTAGTCGTAAATAAGTTTCTATGATTTTGAATTTGTCGTTCTATGTTTTTTATGGTTTTTTTTCGGGAAGTTGTAAAATCTTCTAGAAAAAACATTTTACTACTTAAAATTTCTAAACTCATATGTAATCAGCAAAGAGCTCCAGAAAAGTTCTAAGAACCTTTTCTTTTCAAATATTTTAATTTCGATTAATTTGTCTTTAATTTATTTTAGTTTCAATTCACATAAAGGAACATTCAAACAGGCTATAAAGTTGATTATATTGAACTATTTATTATTTTATTACGGTTTCATTGGATCAAATGAGGGAAGTACATAGAAAACATTGCACGAGAAAATTTATTCTATCACAACTAATTAACGACAAATTAAAGGAAAATAATTACATAAGTAATAAAAAGTTGTTCCACTTGCCGAAAAAAAAACATAGAAAACATAGAACGACAAATCTGAAATCGTAAGAATTTATTAACAGCTGAATAGTCATGAATTATTAAGAATTTAATCATTCGGTGTAAACAGTTTTTACCATTTTTTGATGTAATGATATGATATGATACTTGATGTGAAGCTAACAAAGAGTGCAAATAACATAGAAATCATTGCACTACGAATTCTAAATCGTCACAACTAATTCGAGACTTGTTAACGACAAATTATTAAGCAATAAACCATTCGGTATGAGCAGTTTTTATCCCTTTTTTACGTGATACCTTGCTTACTTGATATCAAGCTAGCAAAGGACGTGAAATAAACATAGAAAACATAGCGTGATTAGATGACATTTTCACAGCTAATTTAAGACTAACTAACGGCAAATTATTAAGCCATAAAACATTAAGTTTAATAAGTTTTAACCGCTTTTCAAGATTTGTCAAGCTAGCAAAGCACCCAAAAAAACGTAGAAAACATTGAACGACAAATTCTAAATTGTCACGACTAGTTAACGGCAAATTATCTACCTACTCATTTTTCGATTCGTCATAGTTGCTTTGCTAACTTGACACTCATTGATTCTTTGCATCTAACCCTTTTCAATGAGTGCGATATGAAAATTCGAAATAGTCGTTTAATAGGGGACACAATATTCATTGGTTTTGATATTTCAAATAAACCGGAACAAACTTCACTTTAAAATTTTTCAGTTTTTCTGTTATAGACAGAATTTCCATGTTAATTCTTCTTTTTTTATGAGCAAAATATGTAGTTTATTTTCCGTCGTTTCTTAAAATAAAAATAAATTGTAATTGAAGTTATGTGAAATTTTGTGTTATTGTAATTGGGCTACTTTTTGGGCAACTTTTTCGGCTCCGATTTTGGAGTACACAAAATTTTAAATTGGGCTTTCGAACTTGTTCAAGACATGGCAACCCTGCAGGTCAGATTTTTTTCATTTCTGTCAAACTAAAAATACGAAATTTTATTAAACAAACCTGCAAGTTAGTGCTGAAACTCTGGTATTAAACGCAATCTTTGTTGGCTGTGAGGGTGAGTCCCAGCTTATACCAATCATCACTTTGTTCACCTGTCAATTTTCCATTAAATTAAATTTCAAACTTTGCGCATAATATAAACAAAAAGCTATTATAGTTCTGGTTGTTTTTCTCATAAAACTGTCAAATTTTAGAAAAGAACAAACTTAAACTTCGGTTCCTTATGATTATCAAACCAAAACACTCCTCAAAAATTTAATTGATGTTTAGGCAATCACCGCAAATTATTCGCTGTTTGTCATAACTAATTTAAAACCCCCCGCGTCAGTCAACCACCAACAAAATTGACTTAATTAATACTACCCATCGCACCAACTGACAACATTAACCCTTTACCGTTTTACTAAAATAAATACACAACAAAATCCCTCTGAAAATGAAGGTGAATCAAATTTATGGAGGTGTTTGTAGTTAAGTAATGAATTTTAGAATATTTCATAAATTTATCTAAAATCGTTGAATTATAAATTAAACTTTCAAGAGCATCAGATGAAAGGGAAATCTTTTAGAATTTCATCAACCTGACGAACAATACGAGTATTTTACTTTCAAACGGCTTGGCTGTTATCTGCTCTTAATCCGAATATTGACTTGTTTTTGAAGCTACTCAACACTCAGACCTTATAGTACCTACCTACTACTACTATCGTCCTGCAGAACGTGCCACATCCTTTTCATTTCGCATTAGTATCACTTAAATTTGATAATCCTTTGACGAACTCGCAATTCGTATAATCTGCATTGTGTTATCGGTGGAATTCCAACTTGTCCTTGTTTTGGCGAATGCGGTAAAACAAGGGACGAGGGTTGAGAGCAGTTAAACCAAAATCCAATAGCTTCATCCGCACCATCATGGAATCACAAGAAGAGCAGATCCAAACTTTGTTCTTCATGATTGTACATACATATTTGAAAAAGTTACTGCTTCCTGATTTCTGGTATTTGACTAGACAATACTAATATTGGGAGAAAGCGCAAAGGATGTTATTGTTGAGATATCACTTAATTGGTTTAAGAACCCCCGATAATCCCTTGAGCTTGATTGTTTTAGTTACTTCAACCGAAAAAGCAAAAGATATTCCGCTCAAGTGATTTGACATTCTTTGAATTGTTTTGTGTGTTGTGTGTTGGTTGGGCTGATTGATAGAGATAAAGATGACGCATTTTAACAGATGAGGGGCTAGACATAAGGCATTCCATGTTAAATAACTTCCTTTTGAAGCAAAACAAAAAACACAAACATTATTTTTCTTTCGTGAAAATAGTCATTGTTTGGTTTTCAGGATATTTTGTTTTATTTTTATATTTGTTGGGTTGGAGGGGAAGATAAGTGGTTTTGTGTTGGAAAACGAGCAATCTTTCTGGTAATTACTTGTGGATAGGATTGTTTTTCTTTTTGAATGCTGAAGAGTCTTTAAGATCGGTAATCCCCTTCAGCGGTTCACAAATAAAAGGATTAATTTTTTATCTTGAATTTATATTTCATAAAACCAACTAGGCGTGGTGTTCTTTGAAACAATCATACAAATGCTAAGAATGTAAGACTGATCAGTTTCAAATATATTTCCTTATCGTCTATTTGAGGTTATCTTGAGACATTTGATCGAATTGAGCATTTGAATGGGACAAAGTTTACAGTCACTCATTTATGATTTAAGTACAGTTTCAACGACTAAAAAAACTTGATTGCAACTAAGCTGGATTTAATTAAGTTATGTGCGTTTTTTTCACATAAAAAATCAAGTTTTAAATTTTTTACGACTAAATAATCTTGCGACAGAAAATCGGAAGTCCGTTCCTAGCTTTATGACCAAACTTACCAGGAATTTTTTGCTGTTATGTGCACTTAATCACATTAAAACTTATGTGCTCTATTTTTGCGACTGGAATAGTAGTGCGTACTACAGAAAATCGCAAGTGCGTTCCAAGGATTGGCTAAAAAAAAACTTCATTCCTACTCTGCGATTGAAAAAGTAATCGCAGCTTAGAAGTTGGGAGCCATTATTATTATTCAATCGAAAAAAATTGAACACATTTTTTTTTTTTTTTTTAATTATGCGCGCAATAAAGGGGTTGTGACTACTCTTAATATTATTGAACACAGTGTGAGCGTTAGGAAAAAAGCGAAGGATTTAAAAGGAGATACCGATGTACATTGGTTTTGAAATTCTGAATGTCAAAATGGGAGGGAAAAATAGAGCAGGGTAAAGCATTCCACATTCGTGTGGCTCGGCTAAAAAAAGAATCTCTGTACTTAGCAGTACGTCCGAAGTTGGGCTCAAGGGTAAACTGATGAGCATTCCTGGCAGTGCGAGTATTACGGTGAAATTGTTTAAGGGGAGGAATGCAACAGGCTATTTCGCTAGAACAATGTTTATTAAATAGCGATAAGATAAGGCGAGGCATGAAACATTACGTCGATGTTTAAGAGATACGAATGTTTCCGTTAAAGTGCTATCACCTATCATTTTTAGAGCTCTTTTTTGAATACGATCCAAGAGGCTTAAATGGGTTGTGGGAGCACCAGCCCAAATGTGAGAATTGTATTCAAGCTTTTGGGCCTTGAAGATTACAGCCAGATAAGAAGGGGAAAAAAATTTCTTGCATCTTCGAAGAAAACCTGAACATTTTGCAGCGTTTTTGGCGACATTAAATATGTGATCATTCCACAGAAGGTGATCTGTGATGGACATACCCAGAAAGCTGTTCAGTTTCCTTGATGCTAGTACCGCTCATTGATAGCGGCATAGGGGGAAGGTTTTACTTTAATGACAACAGACAGCATTGGGTTTTTGAAGCATTAAATTCTACACGGTTTTTAGTTCCCTACTGCACAATCCTGTCAAGATCGGAATTTAATGAGCTTATCATACGATGCCGTTCAAGTTCCACATCCGAAGTGCAGGGATGTGAATCTGGAAACGAATATGAAAAGCTAATGTGTTTAAATGTGAATAAACGCACAAGTCACCAAAAAATCCTAAGAAGATGCGATCGATCAAATCCTGCGATAAGTCGCTGCGACAGAGATCGCAAGTTTGTTCCCAGCCTAAATCATCTTAAGCTTGGATTTCAATCACATCACTATTTAGTCACGAGAAATGGAACACATGAGGTTAAATGAGAATGATCGCACATTCTACTGAAAAATCAAAGCGATTAAAAGAAGTAATTTTTTCAATTTTCTCTGAAATCACACGTGCAGTACAAAATAGTGCAAGTAAGAAAGTCGCAACTAGAAAATCTTACGCACACACTTTTAGTTTTCAACTGTACGATTATTTAGCTATAAAACTTTAAAAACTTGGATTTAAATGTGTATGCACACCTATGCGATTTTACAATCGCAGCGATTTAAATAATGAAATTAGCTCTAATTTTTTAACTTTTGTTCGATCGCAAAATAAAATTAATTAAATGAATTTAAATGAATCTTCTCGCCTTTAAGAATCGCTGCTGGTTTTGGCTGCGATTATAAAAAGTCACGTGACAGTAGCTATTTTTCTATCGCAATGACAAAAAATCATAAGGTTATTTCTAGACTTATCACCTACAAGAATTATGGGAACATGTTATATTTTTGTAGATTAAGGAATCGCGTGATAGATAATCGCAATTGAGTACAGTAAAGGCATTTCTTGTGAATGAAAGTCGCAAGTACTGTATTAGCATTTTATTTTTCTATGAAATTCAATACTTTCTACATCCTTAGCAAGTTCTCCATCCATAAAAATCCTCTTTACCTGGCAGCCTTATTCCATTCTCTTTCAGTGTCATCCAAACCAAAAAATCAAGCTTCTGAAATGGCTTGGTCTTGGACCCGACATAAGAAGAATTTCTTCGCTAGAGCATTCTTGAAATATTGTAGTAGACGAGTGCATGTAAGTGTTTTTGGATAAAAAATTTCAGTTATTCAGCCTTATTATGAGTTTCACATGGAAAATATTTCGCTCTAAGAATGTTTGTTCCCGGAATTTTAAAAGCTGTTATGAGATGAGAAAATAATCAAAAATCTTGCGCAAAGACACCAATTGTGCCCTTTGTTTTTTCTTTCAATCACCATCAAAAAATAAGTGACAAAAAAGTGGCTCACCAAAAAGAGGAATCTTCGTTTTTCGCGTGAAACTTGCAACAGGCGAAAGGTGGAATATCAATTTTTCGACGTGAAATGTTGTTCACGTGAAACTCACAATAAGGCTGATTATAATTTTTCCGTGCAAGAGTTTAATCGCATTGTAGTTTTCGCGGTGTCCTGTGAAGTAAACAAAACAATTGTTTGAAATGGAATAAGAAATGAGAGTTTCCGAAGTATTAATATTCAAAAAAAAAATTTTTTTGTTAACTTCGCGCAGCAAGGAATTTTTTGGTTCTACGTCAATGGGCACCTTAATTGGCAATAGCTTTTAAAAAATTTGTTAAAACAACAAAATGGTAGGAAAATGTTTAGAACTCTTTTAATCAGAACTCCTTTTTTTATTTTTTTGGATTTTGAAAATTTTTAGTTCTACGCCAATGGGTACCTAAAATTGGAGAATAACATTGGAAAAATTAGTTTTTAGATAAAAGTTATAAGGGCAACGATCAGAACTCTTTTTTTGCTATCGGGAAGTCAAATCAGAACGCCTTTTTCTTATTTTTTTTATTTTGGAAATTTTTGGTTATACGTCAATGGGCACCAAAATTTGCGTATAACTTTTGACTCATTTTTCAATTTTTCAGCTTGAGAGAAAAAAAATATTAAGAAAATGTCCTGATATCTTTGTTTGCTATCGGAAACTCTAATCAGAACTCAATTTTTTTTTTTTGGATTTTAAAAATGTTTGGTTCTGCTTCAATGAGCACCTAAATTTGTCCTTTCTTTTCCAATTTTTCTAAAACCCATCAGGAACTCTAGAGCTCTTGATTTTAAGTTGAAAATCATGCTAAGAACTCTTTTTCTCAAAAAAAAATCCTTGCTGCATAAAGTTACCAAAAAAACATTTTTTGAATTTTAACACTTCATTTGCCAGAACTATTGAAAAAAAGTATGAGAAACTCATACTGGAAACTCTCATTTTTTATTCAATTTTAAACAAATATTTTGCTAACTTCACAGGACTCTTTCTCACACGAAAGTTTTTTTGCGTCAAAGTTTTCCCTTATGATAGTTTTCTCGCATGATATATATATCACGTGATAATTTTTTGTCGTGATAGTTTTCTCGCATGAAAAATGTCTGTTATGATTTCTTTTCTTTTTTATATTTGGGCTATTTTGGTCAATTTAAATTTTTATGCAAATAAAAACAAATACATACATTTTATCCTGACGTTTCGCTGGATTTTTTCAGCATCTTCAGGGGCGTTTTATTTATCTACATATATTGGCAATTTCTTAAAAATATATTTATTAGTTATTTTAAACTTACGTTATATTTACGTTATATTTATTGCATTTTAAGTTTTAAAAATTGCATCTTCCCAACACTTTACAGCAAAAACAAAGGCAAAGACAAAATTTTGATAAATAAATACATAAATAAATATGAAAACTAGTTACACTTTAACACAAAACATAAATATCACAGAATGTTGTACACAGAATTGGTATTGTCGATGTCTTCTTTCAGGTTCATGGGGAATTCTCTTTTCTGTTGGATACGTAGGCTCTCCAGTGTGTATCTCGTTCTTGTATTCCTCTTTGTCCAAGATCTTTACGTCATCGATGTTAGCTGTGTGTGCAGTTCGTAAAATGTGTTGTGATAGTCCAGTTGTTTCTCTTTTGTTTTTAATGTCCCCCTTATGTTCTGTCATCCTCGTCGTTAAAGTACGTTTCGTTGTTCCAATGTAGACTAAATTGCACAATTCTCTCTCTTTTCCATTGCAACTGATCTCGTAGATTATGTCGTGTGTATGTTCCTTTGGAATCGGTGTTTTTGTGTTGGTGAAAAGTTTGCAAAGAGTTTCGTTAGATTTATGTGCGAATGTGATGTTGTTTTCTTCTCTTATTATTTTGTACAAGTTTTTACTCTCTGTTAAATTTGGTATGTACGGAACTCTTGCAAATGTTGTAGGGTTGCTATCTGTTTTTTGTGGTGCATTATTGGTAGTTTTTGTGTTTTGTTGGTGTTTTTTATATATTAGGTTTTTTATAATATACGTTGGAAAATTGTTCATTTGTAGTATTCTATATATTTTGTTTTCGTTTTCTTCTTTAATTTGTATGTCGCTGATTTCAAAAATTTTATGTATTAAGTTTGCTGCTGCGTATTTTTTGAGTCATTGGTTGAGTGGAATGAAAGTTTATAAGCCGTCCAGATGATGTTGGTTTTGAGTACCAGTTGAAAGTTGTTTTTTGATTATTCCGAATAAGTAAGGTGTCTAGATATGGTAATTGTTTGTTGTTTTCTATTTCTATTGTAAATTGGATTTTCGTGTGGTATTGATTTAATGTTTTTAAGATTTTTTCTTGGTCTTTTTGTTGGATTATAGCAAAAATGTCGTCCACATATTTGGCAATAAATTTGATTTCGATCTTTTCTTTTTTCAATTCTTCGAAGGCGTTATCAAGAAGGTCGTCTAAAACTATGTCCGCAATTGTGGGTGAAAGGGGATTCCCCATGGGCATGCCAAATGTTTGATGGTAGAGCACATTGTTGAATTCAAAATAATTATTGTCTTTCAAACAAAACTCCAAAATCTTCAAAAATTGTCGCTTGGGTATGTTGGTTTGGTGTTGTAATTGGTCCCATTTTTTCATTATTATCCTAATCGCCAGATAAGTTGGTATATTGGTGAAAAGCGAGACTACGTCAAATGATACAAAAATATGACCTTCTTCAAGTACAACATCTTTGAATTTTGAGTTTTGTATGTTGTACTTTTCAGAGATGGTACTTCTCAACGTTTGTCCAATGAACTTGGACAGTTGGTAGCAAGGCACGTTTACTGATGACGATATTGGCCTTAGAGGAAGGTTCACTTTATGGGTTTTTGGTAGTCCATAGAGTCATGGTGCCTTTGCTGTCGAATAATTCAATTTATTTTTTTGCCACTTGTCTATTATGTTATTTTGAAAAAGTTCTATGACAAGGTTGTTGTTTGTTTTTTGTAACTCTTGTGTTGGGTTAGTTCTGATTGTTTTGTACGTATTTTTGTCAGCTAGTTGTCCCGTCATTTTGTTTTTGTATTCTTCTTTATACATGACAACTGTTTTGCTACCTTAATCTGCAGAAGTTATTATTATTTCATTTTGGTGAATTCTCAAAAAAGTTTGTGTTTTCTGGTATATTTTAAGTATGAATTTTTCCTTAGTTGAATTTTTAATTCGTCGTTTGTGTTCAGAAATGTTGTTGGCTATTTTAAATCTGGCAATATCTTTCTCTTTATCGTCTTGTATTCTTTGAATGGCTTGTTCCACATCTGCTATGATGTGTTTAGGTGAGAAGTTTCTCTTATTAACCGGAAGAGAAAATTTTTTCCCCATGGATAATAACCATTTAACTTCATTAGGAAAGAGAATATTAGTTGTATTAACAAACCAATTTTCGTTAAATAACGGGTGATTTTTTAGCTGGTTCGGTTTTGGCAACACTGGTTTTGACAGCTGACGTGTGTTTAGTACCTTGTGTCACTGTCAAACAGCTTCAGTTTGGTTTGCAGTTTAACCATGGATCGTCTTACAAATGAACAACGCTTGCAAATTATTGAATTTTACTATCAAAATTCGTGCTCGGTTCGAAATGTTCATCGCGCTGCTTCCATTTTATGGTCGGCATTCTCGACCTTCTGAGCAGTCTATTCGGAAGATTATGACCAAATTTCGCACCAAATTTACTTTGTTGGACATTAAACCACCAACACGTTTACGTACTGTGCGTAGTGAAGAAAATATTGCGGCCGTATCAGCTAGTGTGACAGAAGACCGCGAAATGTCGATTCGGCGCCGTTCCCAGCAGTTAGGCCTTTGTTACAGCACTACGTGGAAAATTTTGCGGAAGGATTTGGGTGTTAAGCCTTTTAAGATACAGCTGGTGCAAGAACTAAAGCCAGCCGACCTACCACAACGCCGAATTTTTGGTGAATGGGCTCTTGGAAAGTTGGCCGAGGATCCGCTTTTTTATCGAAAAATTGTGTTCAGCGATGAGGCTCATTTTTGGTTGAATGGGTACGTAAATAAGCATAATTGCCGCATTTGGAGTGAAGATCAGCCAGAAGCATTGCAACAGCTACCAATGCATCCCGAAAAAGCCACTGTTTGGTGCGGTTTATGGGCCGGCGGCATTATTGGGCCATATTTCTTCAAAGATGATGCGAATCGCAGCGTTACTGTCAATGGTGAACGCTACCGAGCGATGATAACAAACTTTTTTTTGCCCGAAATGGAAGTTCTTGACTTGCATGATATGTGGTTTCAACAAGACGGTGCCACATGCCACACAGCACGCGAAACAATGGCGAAATTGCGAGGCGAGTTTGGTGAACAGTTAATTTCACGTTTCGGGCCGGTCAATTGGCCGCCTAGATCGTGCGATTTGACACCATTAGATTATTTTTTGTGGGGGTATGTCAAGGCTAATGTCTATAGGGACAAGCCCGCTTCGATTGACGCACTGGAAGCCAACATCCATGCATTCATTCGTGAGATACCGGCCGATATGTGTGAAAGAGTATGCCAAAATTGGACTCAGCGGATGGGCTACCTGAGACGCAGCCGCGGTCAACATTTGCATGAAATTATCTTTAAACATTAAATTGCAAGGTTCAAACTTGGTTCAAATAAATATTTCATTAATTTTTTCGAATTTTTTGTGTTTTTTTTTTTTTTTAAGTTCTAAACCTCTTAAAAAATCACCCGTTACAAATCCGATGTTTTGTAACTGTCTGCCCTTTAGTTTGTCTATTTTTTGTGAGTGTGTCGTTTGTATTTGTGAAGCAATGAAGTTTTACATGTGTTTTTGTTTTAAGATGAATGTATTATATTCATTGTCATTGAGTGTTGCTCTCATTCTGATAGCGGTGTGAAAGATGATGTTTTGTATTTGTGTTATGCTTGTGTTTGCCTGTCTTATTTCTAAATTCAATACTTTTAAAAGAAATGCGTGTTCAATTCTTTCTAATTGTCTCTTAATTTTGTCTCATGAAAAACTTGTTTTTATTTTCGTAGTTGAGTTTGTAAGATGTTTGGGAAGTATACCGTATTCTCTGCATTGTAGTAAATATTTGAGTTTCTCTTTCTGTTTGACTAATTTATTGTTCTGTTTACTGTAGTTTTTAAGAGTCATGCATGTTTCAATATCGTATTTCATTTTTATATGTTGGAAAAATTGTTTCATTTTGTATATTTATATGTGTATGTAGCAAGAACGCGTAAGATCGGCAGGCCCTCCGATAATTTTCAATTATAATTTTTGATTAGTGACCAATTCTCTTAAATTCAATTTCTTTTCTTTTTTATATTTGGGCAATTTTGGTCAATTTAAATTTGTATGCAAATAAAAACAAATACATACATTTTATCCCGACGTTTCGCTGGATTTTCTCAGCATCTTCAGGGGCGTTTTATTTATCTACATATATATATATACATAAATTGACAATTTCTTAAAAATATATTTATTAGTTATTTTAAACTTACGTTATATTTACGTTATATTTATGATTATGTTATGATTGTTTTCTCGCATTACAGTATTCAGGCATAATAGTTTTCGCGGATGGCAGTTTTCTCTCATGATAATTTTCTGCATGAAAGTTTTCTCGCCTGATAGTTTTCTATCATTATAGTTTGCATGCTTATTTTCCAATTTATTTGATTTAAATCTCAATGGAATTAAAATGTAATAAAAGTAAATCTCTAGATAAAATAATAAAATAACACAAAAAAACGACAACTCGACAACGAAACTCCCAAACCAGAATGTATCTGAAAGGCTTAATTATTTTCACAACAACTCCATGCTATATACACTTCGTTAACATTAATATTCCACTCTCCTACGGATTACAATTAAAATTCCACAAAACTCATATAAAAAAAAAACAGTATAAAGATCCTTTCCTGTATATACATAGATGCCCAGGATTTATACCAGTATAATACTCAAAGCACTTTTCCAGCAAACAACAAGTGCAAATAGCCTGCAGTTTAAGTTAAGAGGATTCGTTTAGTCGTTGAAAATCTTCTGTGCATCCAAGGTAATTGCTATAATATTCCCCACAAAGTCCAGCTACTACAAAACTTCTGATTTGAGAATTCGAAAGACTTAGTTCTCTATTTTCATTTGGGCATGTATGTATTCTTGTGATGCAAGGACATTTCTAATGTTTATCTGTCTTAAAGAAAACTTTTAAAAGAGCAACTTTTACCGATCGATGATGAGATGTTTTCTTTTGAAATTCAACTATTATGTGTGCTCAAAAGTTGGGGATTGCTCAGAAAATTAAAGATAATAAAGAAAGTAATGAAACAAAAAAAAAAAATACCTCAAGATATAAAGGAAACTGACCTGATTACTGATGTCCTTTATATTTTCAACATCCATTTAGAGAATAAACTGGTCAAGCATGAATACGAGAGCAGGAATTTAATAGAAAATTATTGATGAAAAGGCCTCATCAGAGAAAATGAATAAAAGTTATAGGGTTTTATTGGAAAAAAAAAAACAAGATGAAAAGTTAATTCAGTCAATTAAACATTTCAATCATTCTTTAAACCCTTCTCAATATATTTTTGCGAAATTGTTATGACAGCTTCTTCTTATGGATAGGGATGAATAACTTTTCTTCTTTTTTAATATGCCCCTTTAAGTGGGGGGAATGATTCAATTTTTAATGACTCAATGAATCTTTTGGTAATTTTAGCTACGTAAGGAACCAAATTAAAAAAGTTTAGAAAGTATGAAGGGGAACAATTCTTGCTCTGCAGGGTAAGAATTGGCTGCGTGTTCAACGATAATTCAAAAATTTAATCAAAACATCATGAGGGAAGTTCAACAAATTGAGTCATCATATCATGTGTGAGCGTCTTTGTTGTGAATTTGCTGCAAATTTGGATGTTCATGGATGTTAAAGTTCATAGAATGACTTGTAGGTTTTTTTACATTTTAATTTCCGATTTATAGATTCTATAAAAGCAAGCAAGCTATGCATTCGTATAAACTCAAACTCTAGATTTTGATCAAATTTGATGGTGCGGAGAGTGAAAAAAGTCGGTCTCGAAATTCTATGGCAGTCTTTTCGGCTACCTCGTGGCATGATGGTTAGTGCGTTGGACTGTCATGCCGAAGGTCTGGGTTCGATTCCCAGCCGCTGCCACCTAAAAACAGAAATGTTTTTCCCAAGGTGCGGGGAACTGACAAATCCTCGCAGAGTATGCTTGTCATGAATAAGTCCTACTCATCTAGGCGTTCGGACTCGGCAAAAAATTGTAGGCCCCCTCCATTCCTGCCAATAACTTGCACACAGGAATGGTTGAGAGTTGTAAGTCACTAGGCCCTGGTTCTCCACGAGCTGTTGCGCCGCCAAATTTATTTTTTTGTCTGTTCAGCTACAGCCTAAACAGAAACGGTTGTATCAATTTTCAAGTGGACATAGTGTTTTTTGGTCACTGCCCCATCTTTTTTTTTCATTTTTTTTTAACACAAAACAACGGTGCTGTCCTGTCGTACACTTTCTCTGCAATGTTACAAAATCTTATTTTGTTCAAATCTGGCTCCACAACTCTTCCAAAATATATTTAATAAATTACTGTAAAAGTAAAAAAAATATTCAAAATATCCCTTCTATTTTTTGAAATCTGAATTTCAAAAATAATATGGGTTTTTTTTTGAGACTGAGTATCTAATAGTATTTTTAAAATTCTTATATATTGTTCTTTAATGAAAAATTGACAGTATTCTTCAACTAGTGCCAGTGACTACAAAATATTATAAAATATACTCTTGAACCTAGTAGCAAAGACAAATTTTATTTCTACTATTTTTTCTCAACACAAATTCTGAAGGTGTAGAAATAAAAACAAAAGTCAAATGAGAATAGTACCGTGGCTTGAAAGCTTAAAAATTATAAAATTTCCTTCAATTAACATAAATTTTACATACAGAAATCAGATTCTTTCAAAGCATTTGCAGAGCAAGAACATTTGGTCACCTACGGGAACAATATAATGTGGATGAATAAAAATATCTCTAAAAAGTTTAAATTTTTCAGTTTTTTTTTTTGCTTGGGTGATTTAAGGGCAATTTGGTAACATTTGATTGTAAATATACTTTTTCCCTCAAAATATAGTTTGTTTCCCATCTGTTAAGGCATCAACTGTCAAATTTTATTAAAAGATGGCTACGATGTCGACGGATTAAAAGACCACTGAAAATTCCGAAATTTTTTAAGTGTTTTTAGGTACTTTTAGGTACCCAAAAAAAAAAAAATAATTTTTATTAATAGCTTGACATTAGGATCGAAATACAATTTTCCCGTGCAAATATATATAGTCCTCCATCTTTCAAGCCATAAACTGTTAAATTCCATTGAAGGATGGATGTGATGTCGATGGATTAAAAATAAAACAACCAGCATTATAAATGTTCACATGTTGCTCTCAACTGCTTCAGGAATCCAATTGAATTTATCAACTCAGTTTGATGATACCAACTTGGTTTTCCTAGGTTTGGAAATTAATTTAAATTTTGTATTAACAAACAATTATCATGAAAACGAGTTTTTGGGGTTAGGGAAGAGCCGCCACATAGTGGTCCGTTTATTAAACTTTGGCGACAAAAATCATTTCCCACGCCAATTCTTTATATAAATTAATGCAATTTGATAGACTTGATGATTTGAGGATGCTGAATTCAGTGGTGCTGCTTATTTTTTTACTCTAAACAGCGGCTTAATAAATTATAATTTAGGTCAGAACATATTCCCAAATTTCAAAATTTTAAATAAAGTATTGTCGACGTTAGGAACTGAGTGAAGTTTATGTTCTTGAAATGTCCAAAATATGCACTTGAGTGTATATTTTCATATAAAAATGACTCCATTCCTTATTTGTACCAAACTAAGAGAAGATTGTCCAAAATGTTCAAAAATGTTCCCAAGGGATAAGAGCTAATCTTAGTGCTTATTTTTAAAAATGTTAGCATTCTAAATTATTTGAAGAACAAATCTGATTGAGTCTGAACAAAATTTGACAAATTTTACAGCTGAAAGTATTGAATCAAATTTTAGGTCAACTGCTCAAAAAGTGGAAAAAATAAAAATTAATCTAAAGTAATAGTTTTATTAATGTTGATACTTTTTAAAGTTGGATTATTATATTCTGACATAAGGCTAAAAATTTTGACACTTAAAACCGTTAAATTATCATTTTTTTTTTTTAAATGTAAGAATTCTTAAACTACTTTGTGAACAATGGTAGTTTTACGGTTTTTTCAACAGTCAGAGTTCTTAGCCTGATGACAGATTTAAATAAAAACGCCAGAAAAAATATCAACACTATTTAAACTTTTACTTTACATTATTTTTGATTTTGTTTAAGTTTTGAGTGGCTGACCTGAAATTTGATTCGTAACTTCCAGCCGTCAAATTTGTCATATTTTATTATGATTCAATAAGATAGGGTCAAAAAAAATTATTTTCAATCTAAACATTATTAAAAATAAGCACAAATCATAGTTCTAATCCCTTGGGAACATTTCTGAACATTTTGGACCATCCTCTTCAGTATTGAAGTCATTTTTATATGAAAGTTTAATTTTTTGAAAATTTTTTCACACCAAAGGAAGCCTTTACTAAAAGTAATTAGTTGTTTTTTTTTTTAAGTTGTCGAGTCATTTTTGATAAAAAGTCGATTATGTAAAATTGCCAAGAAAAATTGTATGGCAGGTGCCGTTATTTTTGGTAAAAAAAAATTAAAAGAATTTATGGACATAATCACCAAAAACAATTATGCACCAAGTTTGAAGAAAATCGACCGGGCCGTTTAGGCTGTAGACGAACAGACAGACAGAAAGAATTGTAGAATATTTTTAAAGCTCGAACAATCCCACATCGACAAAGTGAATTTTAAATAAAATAGTTACCTAGAATTAGTGCCTAAAAATTTTAGAAAATGACTTTAAGTTTATTTGGTTGGTTTTTAAATATAAGGAATATTTGAAATTGAAATGATAAAACTTCCCAGAGATTATAGATGAAGTGAGTATAAATGGAACAGGCAGATGTTAGAGTGCAAATTATTCTAGTATCTGAAGAGGAATATCATTTACAAATCTACCAACATAAATCACAAGGATTCACCTTTACTCTTCTTGTTGACTTTATAAAATTATATCCATCTTACCAAAACTGTCTGTGTTGTGTGTATTCATAGATGTATGTAGTTATTTGTATATGCGCTCACGCTTGAAGTGAATGACACTTCATAATGAAAGTTCTCTTGGGTGGAAACACTCCGTGTCAATTGATAGAGATCAAGACAGAGAGAGAAACCTTTCTTTGATTGAAATGAAGACAATAAAAAAGCCATCAATAAAAGAATCTGATGATTGGCAAACAAAATTCGTCTAAATAAATAAATTTGGTGGCACAACAGCTGGTGGAGAACCAAGGCCTAGTGAATTACAACTCTCAACCACTCCTGTGTGCGTATTTTTTGGTAGGAATGGAGGGGACCTACAATTTTTTGCCAAGTCCGAACGGCTTGATGAGAAACACTTATTCATGACAAGTATACTCTTGGAGGATTTGTCAGTTCCTCGCAAGTGGTAGTTGGTCTAAGCTCTCTCAAATTGTTGAAAAAAGTAGGTATTTAAAGATGAGTGTTCTGTGTACTCTCACTGTTTTGCGTGCGAAATTTTTTAAGAAGAAGCAAGTACAAATGTCTAAATGAACAAACTTGGACAGGGACACCATGATAATGATGATCGAATGCAAATTCTGCAGATGAGAACTTTTTATCAAAGTCACACGAAAATAATTAAAACTTATCCTTATCGTCTTATTAATCATCGAATTGATACTTCTGATTTGTATGTCGATTGTTAATAACCGTGACCACGTAAGCTTCCAAGCCAGACATGTTTTAATTCAAAAATATTGAATGTTTTGCAGTAGATTCTTAAGAAATATAAGTAAAAGAGAATTCAATTGGATTCAATCAAATTACACGGAGTGTTTTTATAAACTGCCACAAAGCGTTACCTACCTCTCTCTTCTCTCCTAAAGGAGACCATGTATATATAGAATTCACCATATTGTACTTATACATTTTAAAGTTCATTTTCTTTATAGAACGAATGCATGGTCATGGGACAAGGATAGCTACTGAATACTCAAAGTTTATATTAAACTTCAATGTGGTGGCACTATATGGGGAAATGGAATATGTATATCCTTTTTGAGTGTTGTATTTTCATCTATAGGGTTATTTTACTATCTATATATGTCCTGCTGATGGCTTTAACATATTATATCTACAAACATTATACGAAAAGTGTTTAATAGGAATTTGAAAATTTACCCGGAATTAATTTTCACTTTTGGAATCCCTTGAAATGATACCTTACCCAAGATCCTTGTGAAAATATCATTCTCTTAAAATAGGTTCGGGTATAGCTTCTTCGATCTAAAAGCAAAGGTTTAGGTAGGTACCTTCTTGACTTAATTTTATCCCAGGTCCCAGTCTTGACTATTAAGACAACAATGTGACGCAAAGCTGTTTTTGTCTTGTCATTGATATGATACGGTCCTCTGTAAACATTATTTGTTTAATGCGTATGGTCCTTTAATTTGTATTTTTCACTAGAAAACCAACCGTGATGTAGGTATAGGGAAAAAGAGAGTGAATTCCTTACAGTACTATAAAAAGGAGAATATATTTTAACCAACCTTTCTAGATGCTTTTGTTAGAGTACCTACCTAATATTTGAGTCGATAAAGATAGCTATCATCGAATATTATGGGATACGTATCATCAAACGGTACTACGTGCTTAGAGTTAAATTAATTTGATGACGAAGTATATAAAGAGGAGCGGTTTCAACTCTATAATTGAATTAATAACTCACATTAAATTATTTAATGGTAATGTTAACGGGCAACATCACGGTTGTGTTGAAGAATAAATGATGACTATAATAAGAGAGTAATTATATTGTTGCTGAAGCAAGGAACAAAAAAAGCCAACTATTTACTTAACTTTTTTGGAGTGAATTTGTTGAAAAGATAGCAACCAAAAAAAAACAATAATGCAAATAGGCAAAAATGAGTTTGGGGGGCGGAGACTGATGTTTCATGGGTGTAGTTTATGCTTAAGATCTTTAGGGAAAAAAAATCCAAAATCCAATGTCTTAAAAATTGTTAAATCAAAATTATTGTGGCTTCAAAATAGTAGTTTTCACAACTTTTAAATTTCTCAAAACAAGAAGATTAAATACAGTGCCCAAAAGTGTACACAAGGGGGGGGGGGGGGCAGGGAGAGGTAATTGTCCCACTCTCGCTAATAAAATATATTTCATATTATTATATTTTTTTAGGTTTGTTCATAAAACTTGTTTACTTTATTTAAACTTTCACTTATTTATTTCGTAAATCAAGCCACTTAACTTTCTTACTACAAAATAATTTATTATTTACCACTGAACTATACTGCTTTTATACTTTATACTTTTCACACAAGTTCCGGAAAAAAACTTGAAGGTTCCAGTATTTGCTTGTAGAGCTTACCATGGGCGAAATTTTCCATAAATTTCCCTTTCCAAAGCTTTCATTCTGAGGTTTAGTATTATAAGTTCTAAGGCTCCCCAAAGCTCTCCGTAGGCAGGTTTGTGTAATGTATAATCCTGAATTTGGCGCTTCATTTATTCGAGAGTCGTTATAATTCATTGAAAAGTTGTTATAGTACAAATATGTGTTTAGCTACAATATAACGGGTGATTTTTTAGCTGGTTTGGTTTTGGCAACACTGGTTTTGACAGCTGACGTGTGTTGAGTACCTTGTGTCACTGTCAAACAGCTTCAGTTTGGTTTGCAATTTAACCATGGATCGTCTTACAAATGAACAATGCTTGCAAATTATTGAATTTTACTATCAAAATTCGTGCTCGGTTCGAAATGCTTTTTTATCGAAAAATTGTGTTCAGCGATGAGGCTCATTTTTGGTTGAATGGGTACGTAAATAAGCATAATTGCCGCATTTGGAGTGAAGATCAGCCAGAAGCATTGCAACAGCTATCAATGCATCCCGAAAAAGCCACTGTTTGGTGCGGTTTATGGGCCGGCGGCATTATTGGGCCATATTTCTTCAAAGATGATGCGAATCGCAGCGTTACTGTCAATGGTGAACGCTACCGAGCGATGATAACAAACTTTTTTTTGCCCGAAATGGAAGTTCTTGACTTGCATGATATGTGGTTTCAACAAGATGGTGCCACATGCCACACAGCACGCGAAACAATGGCGCAATTGCGAGGCGAGTTTGGTGAACAGTTAATTTCACGTTTCGGGCCGGTCAATTGGCCGCCTAGATCGTGCGATTTGACACCATTAGATTATTTTTTGTGGGGGTATGTCAAAGCTAATGTCTATAGGGACAAGCCCGCTTCGATTGACGCACTGGAAGCCAACATCCATGCATTCATTCGTGAGATACCGGCCGATATGTGTGAAAGAGTATGCCAAAATTGGACTCAGCGGATGGGCTACCTGAGACGCAGCCGCGGTCAACATTTGCATGAAATTATCTTTAAACATTAAATTGCAAGGTTCAAACTATCGATTCAAATAAATATTTCATTAATTTTTTCGAATTTTTTGTGTTTTTTTTTTTTTAAAGTTCTAAACCTCTTAAAAAATCACCCGTTATTAGGGCAATTTTTCTTTTTCGAATGAATATCAGAGCTATAAATACTCTAGTGATAAATATTTTAATTATATAAGAAAGATTCAAAGCAATTTAAAAATGAGTCCAAAGTTCTTTTGAAATGTTTTTAATAGCAAACGAAAAACAAGTCCGTGTCAATCCGCTTTTGATCATAACAATAGCCCACACTATATGATTCCCGTACCATGACACAACTCTTTTCAGACTTTTTTTAAAAGTGAATTTATACCTGTGATTCTTCCAACTGTGATAACTTTGGCAACTGTGATACCTTCTTCAAACTGTGATAATCCTTGACAAAAATGATAAAATTACTAGTCGTTTGAAATCTTTTTCACACTTGACACATATAAATTTCGATATAAAAACGGACGATATTACTCGAAATAGTGAATTACTAAAACCAGGATTGATCACTTTTTTGAGATTGTTCATTGTTTTGAGCGAGAGTTGTAAAAGACTTTTTTAAGATAAATTTCATCTTAATTGCACATTTTGTTTGACGCGAATGTTTTAATATTCATTTAAGCTTAAAACAATGCTTTCAATTAGGTTAAAAAAAAAACGAAAACAATTCCACAGTCTGCTTAAGCTATGTACATTCTTGCGAGGTATTTTTATAAAAAAATCCATTTGTATATAAAATTTTGTATGTTCACCATTGTGAATAATTCACGAGATTCACTAAATCGAGTGCCTACTGAATGTTATATCTAAGTTAGAAGATAACGAAATATCTGGTTCAGTTGGCTTACCAGATTCTGTTTTGAAAAATTGTATAAGCCTATTGTCGACGCAACTTGCTGTTATTTTAACTATTCACTGTCTTTGTGTAAATTTTCCCATGCATATATTTCATAATTCCTCTTTTGTTTTTTTGGGTGTGGGGATATAGTGGGACAATTGATCGTTTTGATATCAAGATAGCAAAGCAACTCTCACGGATTTAATTGATAGGTGCATAATATGTCGTATAAGTCGTCGACTTGTTTTGACAATTTTGAATTTTTCATTCTATGTTTTCTATAACTTTTTTTTTAGCTTTAAAAACTCCAAAAATTAAATATTTTAGTGCTTAAAAATTTATCGTTAATAAGTTGTGAAAAAAAATCTATTTCATCATGCGATGCGTTCTATATCTTTTTGAGTTATTTGTATTCCATGAGTGTCAAGTTAGCAAAGCAATTTTTGATGAATCAAAAAATTGGAGATAATAATTTAAAATTTGTCATTCAATGCTTTTTATGTTTTTTTTTCCGGTGCTTTACTTACTTAATAAGTCTCGAAAAGTGTTGAAAACTTCTTGTACTAAATGTATTACGGTATGTTAATTTTCCATTAGCAGGTCTTTAATTATTTGTGAAAAATTGAATCTAATCGCGCAGTGTTTTATATGTTTCTTAGGTCTTTAATATAAAGCTGGCAAAGCATCACTTAAAAAAGGTGTAGATACTGCTAATATCAAATGGTTTTCAGCTCAATAATTTGTCGTTAACCTTTCATTAATTAGTTGTTATTATTTCAATCCGTTCGTACATTGTTTTCCACGTATTTGTGGGTTATTTTAAAATTGACATTAAGAACCAACCCAAAAATGATAAAAACTGTGTAAACCGAAAAGTTAATGGCTAAATAATTTATGGTTAACTAGTCGTTAATAAATTTAGACAGTTAATAAATTGTCGTTATTTGTCTTCTGTATGTTTTTTTAAGGTGGTAAGAACTTCAAGAACATAATATTTTATTAGTTAATAATTTAGCTTTAATTGCTCGTTAGTTAGTTATGCCAAAATTGATTTTTTTCGTGAGAAGTTTTCAATGAATTTTTCAAAAAAAACCCTCATTTGACCCAGTGAAAGTTTAATAAGGCAATGAATATTTCAATATAATCAATTTTAAACCGTTTTCGAATGTTGCTTCATATGAGTTAAGAAACATAATCAAAAAGCTTGCAAAACATTGCACGACAATGATAAAATTTGACACATATTATCAATGACTAGGTAATTAAGGACAAATTTTTAATCAATTAAAATTTCGATATAATAAGTTCTCCGAACGTTTCCAAAGCTCTCTTCTGATTATATATGAATTCAGGGAAATAAAACAAAAAACATAGAAAACATCGCACAGAAAAAATTTAATTTTTCACAACTTACTAACTAATTTAAGTCAAATTATTAAGCCATAAAATTTGAAATTCTTACCAATTTTTTTTTGAAAAAAACATGGAAAATACTGAACGACATATTTGGAATTATCAAAATATTTTAACGACTAGTCAACCATGAATTATTTAGCCATCAGGCATTCGATTAAACAGTTTTTACCACTTTTTGAGGTGGTGCTATGCTAACTTGATTTCAAGTTAGGAAAAAGAATACAAAAAGTGTAGAAAAAATTGCATGAAAAATTTGAACTAACAACTAACTAAAGACTAGTTAACGAGAAATTATTGAGCCATAAACCATTTGATTTTTAACAGTTTGTACCCCTTTTTAATGATTTGCCAACTTTAATCAAGTTAGCAAAGCTCCCAAAAAATACATAGAAAACATTTAATGACATATTCGAAACTCCTTAGTCTAAATTGGGTTGGGGTCAGAATCCCGAAAACCAAAATCTCGAAAAACCAAAATCCCGAAAATCCAGAATCCCGAAAACCCAGAACCCTGAAAACCCAAAATCCTGAAAACCTACAATGCCAAAAACCCCGAATTTCGAGCACCTAGAATCCCAAAAACCCTGAATCCCGAAAACCCAAAATCCAGAAATCAAAATCCCGAAAAATTATATAAATGAAAAATTTGTTGAAATTTTTCATTTTATATAATTTTTTGAGATTTCGTTTGTACAGTTATTGATTATACGATTTGTTTCTAATTTACTTTTAATTTTAAAATATAGGTGGAATTTTTTTAAACTTCAAAATTAAGTACTTTTTTACTTTGTTATTAATTTATTAAAACTATTAAGATTTCAATTGGCCAGATCCACACCATTTTGCCGATACCGATACATTATCGCTACATTCAAGTATTTTTAAATCAGAAAAACAAAAAATAGCGGAAGCGAATCAGGTATCGACGATGTGAATGTACTCATTGTTTTCTGTCTTAAAATACTATATTTTATCGAGACTTTATCGATATAAAAGTTCTTCAGAGAAGTCGCAGTAACTTTTTTTCAAATTTTGTATATTTTTATAATCAACTCGGTTTTTCAAATATAGTTTTGTGGTTTAAGCCATTCTAAATTTTGGGTTTTCGGTATCTCAGATTTTCGGGATTGTGGGTTTTCGGGATTTTGGGTTTTCGGGATTCTGGGTTTTCGGGATTTTTGGTGTTCAGAATTCGGGGGTTTCGGGAATTTGGATTTTCGGGATTTTGGGTTTTCATTTTTAATAATTAATTCATATATACACACTGTCGCTAGTTAAAGGACTTCAGAATAACCTGCGTGTCAATTCAAAATACATGTAGGTATGAATAAATGCATATGGTATTTAGTATGAGACTGCTTCTTCGAACAATAGTCGTGCAAGCCCAAAAGTAAAATACCTAACTATATACACTTATTTGGCTTCTTTCCTTATTTAAGTAACTAAAGGTTTGAATATGTATGTGGTGGCACAAGAAAGGCACATTCACCTCCTCTTTAACCACAAATAGTTTGTTCTCTCATTAAGCATAAGCACATCAACAGAAACTGTAAGTTAGTTTTGAAACTATTTTGTTGGTTGTAGTTGTATAGAAGCTCAAAGTCACAAAACGAAATTGGGTCACCCGCACGACTCGACTGCTGCACCTACCCTAAGGTACTTACTTACATTATACAAAAAGTACCTCCTATTTCACTTTTCGTATTCTGTACTGTATACTGTCATCGCACTGTCACTTATTCTGAAGAAGATAGTTTTAAAAAGTTTTTACCTTCGTCTCAACGCGAAACAAAAGTGCATTGTGCAGTTTTGCCTGGGTAACGGTTATTTTTTTTTCTATTTTTCTTAGGGACGTTACGGATAATTTGATGCTTTTTTCCCGACTTTTCATTTCTTCCTTACTTTTACTTCCGATTCAGTTGGCATAGGTACAATTCAAAGAGACAAAACTTTTCCGGAGAAAATGACAGATGTTAGAGAAAAACTCTGGTTATTCAATTCTCGAGATAAAATTGTATAGAAAATAGTAAAAAAAAAGTATTAACCGAAAAAAGAAATTATATTCATACAAACAACAACAGAAAAAATGAGGCCTTGCATTAAACTTATCAAAGATGATTCTTCAAAACTTTCAAGTAAAGCCTTTATCCTTCCGGGTTTTGTTTCATTTCTACGGTAATTCAATTTAAAACTATACAAACGGTAGTTTGATGAAGTAGAATTCTCCGAAAAACTGTTAGGTTTCTTACTTGAGAGGGATGAAATTTATTTTCAATTATTCTTTGAAAAAGTTTCTCTGCTGACTCAAAGTAAGACAACGACCAACGAACGATGTCCTTTTTTATTGAGGAATTCTCATTTCATTATGTTGCTTTGGGGTGAATCCTTTTTGTGTGATACAAATTCAATGGGAACTTGGTTCTTCAATAAATAATATATTATTATTATGATCCTATTTTTGGAGTCCATGAAAATTTAATAAGTTATAGTAATTCGAGGAATAAAAACTTCGACACACATAAGAAAAAGATGAGGACAGAATTGATTATAAAGCAAAGTTTAGTATTTTGAGAAAAGAGAGAAATTAAACGATTTATTTTGGTAAGTTTTTGCTTGGTCATCTTAAATTATCAAAAGGTAATGGCTCGCTATAAAGATGTTAAATATCCGTAGGAAATAAAAGATTTAGTGAAAGAGAGACGAAAAGCACGTAATAAATGGCAGCGAACCCGTGCTCCTAAACACAAAACTCATTTAAATCGCTTGAGAAATATGCTAGAAACGGCGATATCAGATTTCAAAAACCTTGAAGTTGAAAAATACCTTGAAGGCTTGACAGTCGGAGAAGAACCCAACTGCTCACTTTGGGAAGCTTTACAAATATTGAAAAAACCGAAGCTTCCAGTGCCCCGATTATGAAAAGCCAAATCGGATGGGCTAAATGTGACTAAAAGAAAGCGGAGGTATTCACCGATTACGTGGAAGAAACGCTTGTGCTTGTAGGGCAAGCACTCAATGGAAATATTAATATGAGTTTTAGCTGAAGTGCAACACAACTAGAAATTCTACGCTAGAAATACTACGCTCACCAATTTGAACTGAGAAATAAAGAAACTTAAGTCTAATAATAAGGCTCCGAGTTATTACTTAATAACAGCAAAAATATTGAAAATGTTTCCTCATAAAGGATTTATTTACCCCTTCATATAGTAAATGCCGCTCTGAGACTAGAATATGTTCCGAGCTAACGGCTTTTACCTGATGGATGTTGGAACAATTATTCAAACATTTATCAAGTACATAAAATTACTGCTGTAATCAGAGAGCTCTTGAAGATAAGAAAATTCGATCGACGATTATTTTTGAAGTGTCGCCAGCGTTCGACAAGCTCAAATTCAAATTGAGACTAGTTCTGCCTGAAGGAAATTCTAAACGAATATTAAGGAAACACACTTTTTTATGTAAAACACGGAAATGAGTATTCAAATTTCAAAGAAATAGTGGCTGGGGTACCACAAGGAAGTGTATTAGGTCCTGTTCTGTACCTTTTATTTACACGTGATAAATCTCAAAGAAAAGACACTATCGTAGCCACGTTTGATGATGATACTGCAATACTAGCAGTAGGCAAATCGATTATGGTAAAGTGGGGCACATTCGTTATGGGGGTACATTCGTCTTTCCAATTTTCTCGAAAACAGTTTTGTGTCAACTGTTGTATGTGTTGTAGTTTGAAAGTTTCAGTTTGTCGTAAAAATAGTAAAAAGTATTTAGGTGTTTTTTTATGTTTTCTGTGTAATTTTCCACTTCTGGTAAATAAGCATTTTCTTAATATTATTTTTTTGTAAAGCCCTGTTTAATTTTGGTGAGGAGTATTTTAAAATATTCGTCTTTAAGATTTCCAGAACGAATTCGTAATTCATTGCTCTTTTATTCTTAAAATAGTTGTTTGGGAAAAAAATCCCACAACGTGGCACATTCGTCGCTTAAGCCAGAGGCAGATTCGTCAGAGTTATTCTTGTGAAGCTTAAAGAAAATTTATTAAAACTTATGCAGCATCTACCTCCAGAAGTCGAAACAAATATTGCATTGGTATTGATTACCTAAGTAACGTTCAGGAGTTTTTTGAAACTGCGTTATACTCCTTATTTTGTTCTCTATGTTTTAGTTTTTTTTTGTTAATAAAGGATTTTTTCTTATGAATTCCAGTTATGTTTTTAAGTAAAATAAATAAAGTAAATATCATGAATGAATTAAGCTAGGAAACGTTCCTAGCTTAAGGTCAGCACCACAAACAATTGTGATTTTCTGTCGTAGCGAAAAAAAAATCGATCGATACTCAGTTTAATTTCTTGGTATTATGTGTGCTCATTCACATTTAAACTCATGTTCTCAATTTCTTACTACTGAAACTGAATGATCACGTGATCACGCAACAGAAAATCGCAAGTGCGTTTGTAGTCCTAAGCGATTATTAATTTTGGCACGAAATTCACTCGCGCAATGTGTTGAATATGTTAAAATGTAAGATTAAAATCCCGCGGAAGCATTTCGTGAAGTTTTGACTGCATTTGCCATTTTTTTATCATCAAGAGCTGCTTTGCTATAAGGAATTAAATCACTTTGGTTGCCAGATTTTTCATAAAGAGTGAAGAGTGAAGAGTGAGTGAGTGAAGTGAGAGTGAGTGAATGAAGATTTGTATTTTATTTAGGAATTTAGAAAAAATAAGGACTTGTGTCATACAAAATAAAACAATGACCATTTTTTAGGACCACCCTAAAATAGGGTGCTGCTTCCAAAAATATCTTCTATTCTAGAAGATAATTCTTCTGTCATTTTCGGGGTCAAATTTTCATAAATGCTTTTATTAAACAACTCACAGGTAGATACATAAATATTTTCAATCTCTTCCAACTACATCATTTTCCAACTACCTGAATTCTGTGGCCACGTTCTGTAACTCTCGCATCGATAAAATTGGTCAAGAAATGATGAAAGTCGATTTACGTGATACAAATATGATTTCTGTTACATGGAAATGTTAGTTTTTTCATTCACAATAGTTTTTTCAAAAGTTTAAAAACAATTTTTTTTTGTCTGAATTTTTGACGGGCCTTAAATCTTCCAATTTCAAAATAAAACAGCCTTAATTTGGACTTATTGCAAATTACGATTTGAAAGAGAGAACAAAATGTGCGATAGAGGTGGTGATAGTAAGACTCGTGTTCGCCCGTTGAGTTCGAGAGGGATGTTAACCCAGGTGTGTACATTTCAAGGTGATCTAAGGAATTGTAGCTGTTCAACACCGTTTTTTACCGATATTTTTTTATTGAAATTAATAAATTGGATTCATGTCGTAAACTTCAGCGAAACATAGGTCTGGAAGTTATAGCGTGACAAACTTTCTGGATACCTGAGTTCTAAAAAAAGGGGCTTTGGATAGCTACTTATTGATTGTGCGAAATGAACTCAACAATTTATGCTCTTCAAGGAATACGTCAGAGCTATTATTCCCAAAATATAGCAATCAAACTTCAGTTGGATTATAGCCTTTTCACACCGAACCGCACCGAAATCTCGATTTTGAACAGCAAGATTTCAACTTGAATCTACTTGAATCATTCCCACCACACATAATCTAGATTCTGTCTGACATTTCAAAAGAATTTAAGTGCTCATAGGAACTCTAAAAAAAGATCCATTGTAATCAGTCGAAGTCCCAGGACACAATTGCACTTATTTCTTGAAAATAACCACAACCTGTTTGCACTGTACTCATAAATATTTGTTTTTTTTTTTGTTTTTTTGGGTGTGGGGATATAGTGGGACAATTGATCGTTTTGATATCAAGATAGCAAAGCAACTCTCACGGATTTAATTGATAGGTGCATAATATGTCGTATAAGTCGTCGACTTGTTTTGACAATTTTGAATTTTTCATTCTATGTTTTCTATAACTTTTTTTTTAGCTTTAAAAACTCCAAAAATTAAATATTTTAGTGCTTAAAAATTTATCGTTAATAAGTTGTGAAAAAAAATCTATTTCATCATGCGATGCGTTCTATATCTTTTTGAGTTATTTGTATTCCATGAGTGTCAAGTTAGCAAAGCAATTTTTGATGAATCAAAAAATTGGAGATAATAATTTAAAATTTGTCATTCAATGCTTTTTATGTTTTTTTTTCCGGTGCTTTACTTACTTAATAAGTCTCGAAAAGTGTTGAAAACTTCTTGTACTAAATGTATTACGGTATGTTAATTTTCCATTAGCAGGTCTTTAATTATTTGTGAAAAATTGAATCTAATCGCGCAGTGTTTTATATGTTTCTTAGGTCTTTAATATAAAGCTGGCAAAGCATCACTTAAAAAAGGTGTAGATACTGCTAATATCAAATGGTTTTCAGCTCAATAATTTGTCGTTAACCTTTCATTAATTAGTTGTTATTATTTCAATCCGTTCGTACATTGTTTTCCACGTATTTGTGGGTTATTTTAAAATTGACATTAAGAACCAACCCAAAAATGATAAAAACTGTGTAAACCGAAAAGTTAATGGCTAAATAATTTATGGTTAACTAGTCGTTAATAAATTTAGACAGTTAATAAATTGTCGTTATTTGTCTTCTGTATGTTTTTTTAAGGTGGTAAGAACTTCAAGAACATAATATTTTATTAGTTAATAATTTAGCTTTAATTGCTCGTTAGTTAGTTATGCCAAAATTGATTTTTTTCGTGAGAAGTTTTCAATGAATTTTTCAAAAAAAACCCTCATTTGACCCAGTGAAAGTTTAATAAGGCAATGAATATTTCAATATAATCAATTTTAAACCGTTTTCGAATGTTGCTTCATATGAGTTAAGAAACATAATCAAAAAGCTTGCAAAACATTGCACGACAATGATAAAATTTGACACATATTATCAATGACTAGGTAATTAAGGACAAATTTTTAATCAATTAAAATTTCGATATAATAAGTTCTCCGAACGTTTCCAAAGCTCTCTTCTGATTATATATGAATTCAGGGAAATAAAACAAAAAACATAGAAAACATCGCACAGAAAAAATTTAATTTTTCACAACTTACTAACTAATTTAAGTCAAATTATTAAGCCATAAAATTTGAAATTCTTACCAATTTTTTTTTGAAAAAAACATGGAAAATACTGAACGACATATTTGGAATTATCAAAATATTTTAACGACTAGTCAACCATGAATTATTTAGCCATCAGGCATTCGATTAAACAGTTTTTACCACTTTTTGAGGTGGTGCTATGCTAACTTGATTTCAAGTTAGGAAAAAGAATACAAAAAGTGTAGAAAAAATTGCATGAAAAATTTGAACTAACAACTAACTAAAGACTAGTTAACGAGAAATTATTGAGCCATAAACCATTTGATTTTTAACAGTTTGTACCCCTTTTTAATGATTTGCCAACTTTAATCAAGTTAGCAAAGCTCCCAAAAAATACATAGAAAACATTTAATGACATATTCGAAACTCCTTAGTCTAAATTGGGTTGGGGTCAGAATCCCGAAAACCAAAATCTCGAAAAACCAAAATCCCGAAAATCCAGAATCCCGAAAACCCAGAACCCTGAAAACCCAAAATCCTGAAAACCTACAATGCCAAAAACCCCGAATTTCGAGCACCTAGAATCCCAAAAACCCTGAATCCCGAAAACCCAAAATCCAGAAATCAAAATCCCGAAAAATTATATAAATGAAAAATTTGTTGAAATTTTTCATTTTATATAATTTTTTGAGATTTCGTTTGTACAGTTATTGATTATACGATTTGTTTCTAATTTACTTTTAATTTTAAAATATAGGTGGAATTTTTTTAAACTTCAAAATTAAGTACTTTTTTACTTTGTTATTAATTTATTAAAACTATTAAGATTTCAATTGGCCAGATCCACACCATTTTGCCGATACCGATACATTATCGCTACATTCAAGTATTTTTAAATCAGAAAAACAAAAAATAGCGGAAGCGAATCAGGTATCGACGATGTGAATGTACTCATTGTTTTCTGTCTTAAAATACTATATTTTATCGAGACTTTATCGATATAAAAGTTCTTCAGAGAAGTCGCAGTAACTTTTTTTCAAATTTTGTATATTTTTATAATCAACTCGGTTTTTCAAATATAGTTTTGTGGTTTAAGCCATTCTAAATTTTGGGTTTTCGGTATCTCAGATTTTCGGGATTGTGGGTTTTCGGGATTTTGGGTTTTCGGGATTCTGGGTTTTCGGGATTTTTGGTGTTCAGAATTCGGGGGTTTCGGGAATTTGGATTTTCGGGATTTTGGGTTTTCATTTTTAATAATTAATTCATATATACACACTGTCGCTAGTTAAAGGACTTCAGAATAACCTGCGTGTCAATTCAAAATACATGTAGGTATGAATAAATGCATATGGTATTTAGTATGAGACTGCTTCTTCGAACAATAGTCGTGCAAGCCCAAAAGTAAAATACCTAACTATATACACTTATTTGGCTTCTTTCCTTATTTAAGTAACTAAAGGTTTGAATATGTATGTGGTGGCACAAGAAAGGCACATTCACCTCCTCTTTAACCACAAATAGTTTGTTCTCTCATTAAGCATAAGCACATCAACAGAAACTGTAAGTTAGTTTTGAAACTATTTTGTTGGTTGTAGTTGTATAGAAGCTCAAAGTCACAAAACGAAATTGGGTCACCCGCACGACTCGACTGCTGCACCTACCCTAAGGTACTTACTTACATTATACAAAAAGTACCTCCTATTTCACTTTTCGTATTCTGTACTGTATACTGTCATCGCACTGTCACTTATTCTGAAGAAGATAGTTTTAAAAAGTTTTTACCTTCGTCTCAACGCGAAACAAAAGTGCATTGTGCAGTTTTGCCTGGGTAACGGTTATTTTTTTTTCTATTTTTCTTAGGGACGTTACGGATAATTTGATGCTTTTTTCCCGACTTTTCATTTCTTCCTTACTTTTACTTCCGATTCAGTTGGCATAGGTACAATTCAAAGAGACAAAACTTTTCCGGAGAAAATG
This sequence comes from Dasysyrphus albostriatus, assembly GCA_946251815.1. Lineage (NCBI taxonomy): Eukaryota > Metazoa > Arthropoda > Insecta > Diptera > Syrphidae > Dasysyrphus > Dasysyrphus albostriatus. The sequence goes on from OX276337.1 coordinate 19,774,244, forward strand.
ACAGATGTTAGAGAAAAACTCTGGTTATTCAATTCTCGAGATAAAATTGTATAGAAAATAGTAAAAAAAAAGTATTAACCGAAAAAAGAAATTATATTCATACAAACAACAACAGAAAAAATGAGGCCTTGCATTAAACTTATCAAAGATGATTCTTCAAAACTTTCAAGTAAAGCCTTTATCCTTCCGGGTTTTGTTTCATTTCTACGGTAATTCAATTTAAAACTATACAAACGGTAGTTTGATGAAGTAGAATTCTCCGAAAAACTGTTAGGTTTCTTACTTGAGAGGGATGAAATTTATTTTCAATTATTCTTTGAAAAAGTTTCTCTGCTGACTCAAAGTAAGACAACGACCAACGAACGATGTCCTTTTTTATTGAGGAATTCTCATTTCATTATGTTGCTTTGGGGTGAATCCTTTTTGTGTGATACAAATTCAATGGGAACTTGGTTCTTCAATAAATAATATATTATTATTATGATCCTATTTTTGGAGTCCATGAAAATTTAATAAGTTATAGTAATTCGAGGAATAAAAACTTCGACACACATAAGAAAAAGATGAGGACAGAATTGATTATAAAGCAAAGTTTAGTATTTTGAGAAAAGAGAGAAATTAAACGATTTATTTTGGTAAGTTTTTGCTTGGTCATCTTAAATTATCAAAAGGTAATGGCTCGCTATAAAGATGTTAAATATCCGTAGGAAATAAAAGATTTAGTGAAAGAGAGACGAAAAGCACGTAATAAATGGCAGCGAACCCGTGCTCCTAAACACAAAACTCATTTAAATCGCTTGAGAAATATGCTAGAAACGGCGATATCAGATTTCAAAAACCTTGAAGTTGAAAAATACCTTGAAGGCTTGACAGTCGGAGAAGAACCCAACTGCTCACTTTGGGAAGCTTTACAAATATTGAAAAAACCGAAGCTTCCAGTGCCCCGATTATGAAAAGCCAAATCGGATGGGCTAAATGTGACTAAAAGAAAGCGGAGGTATTCACCGATTACGTGGAAGAAACGCTTGTGCTTGTAGGGCAAGCACTCAATGGAAATATTAATATGAGTTTTAGCTGAAGTGCAACACAACTAGAAATTCTACGCTAGAAATACTACGCTCACCAATTTGAACTGAGAAATAAAGAAACTTAAGTCTAATAATAAGGCTCCGAGTTATTACTTAATAACAGCAAAAATATTGAAAATGTTTCCTCATAAAGGATTTATTTACCCCTTCATATAGTAAATGCCGCTCTGAGACTAGAATATGTTCCGAGCTAACGGCTTTTACCTGATGGATGTTGGAACAATTATTCAAACATTTATCAAGTACATAAAATTACTGCTGTAATCAGAGAGCTCTTGAAGATAAGAAAATTCGATCGACGATTATTTTTGAAGTGTCGCCAGCGTTCGACAAGCTCAAATTCAAATTGAGACTAGTTCTGCCTGAAGGAAATTCTAAACGAATATTAAGGAAACACACTTTTTTATGTAAAACACGGAAATGAGTATTCAAATTTCAAAGAAATAGTGGCTGGGGTACCACAAGGAAGTGTATTAGGTCCTGTTCTGTACCTTTTATTTACACGTGATAAATCTCAAAGAAAAGACACTATCGTAGCCACGTTTGATGATGATACTGCAATACTAGCAGTAGGCAAATCGATTATGGTAAAGTGGGGCACATTCGTTATGGGGGTACATTCGTCTTTCCAATTTTCTCGAAAACAGTTTTGTGTCAACTGTTGTATGTGTTGTAGTTTGAAAGTTTCAGTTTGTCGTAAAAATAGTAAAAAGTATTTAGGTGTTTTTTTATGTTTTCTGTGTAATTTTCCACTTCTGGTAAATAAGCATTTTCTTAATATTATTTTTTTGTAAAGCCCTGTTTAATTTTGGTGAGGAGTATTTTAAAATATTCGTCTTTAAGATTTCCAGAACGAATTCGTAATTCATTGCTCTTTTATTCTTAAAATAGTTGTTTGGGAAAAAAATCCCACAACGTGGCACATTCGTCGCTTAAGCCAGAGGCAGATTCGTCAGAGTTATTCTTGTGAAGCTTAAAGAAAATTTATTAAAACTTATGCAGCATCTACCTCCAGAAGTCGAAACAAATATTGCATTGGTATTGATTACCTAAGTAACGTTCAGGAGTTTTTTGAAACTGCGTTATACTCCTTATTTTGTTCTCTATGTTTTAGTTTTTTTTTGTTAATAAAGGATTTTTTCTTATGAATTCCAGTTATGTTTTTAAGTAAAATAAATAAAGTAAATATCATGAATGAATTAAGCTAGGAAACGTTCCTAGCTTAAGGTCAGCACCACAAACAATTGTGATTTTCTGTCGTAGCGAAAAAAAAATCGATCGATACTCAGTTTAATTTCTTGGTATTATGTGTGCTCATTCACATTTAAACTCATGTTCTCAATTTCTTACTACTGAAACTGAATGATCACGTGATCACGCAACAGAAAATCGCAAGTGCGTTTGTAGTCCTAAGCGATTATTAATTTTGGCACGAAATTCACTCGCGCAATGTGTTGAATATGTTAAAATGTAAGATTAAAATCCCGCGGAAGCATTTCGTGAAGTTTTGACTGCATTTGCCATTTTTTTATCATCAAGAGCTGCTTTGCTATAAGGAATTAAATCACTTTGGTTGCCAGATTTTTCATAAAGAGTGAAGAGTGAAGAGTGAGTGAGTGAAGTGAGAGTGAGTGAATGAAGATTTGTATTTTATTTAGGAATTTAGAAAAAATAAGGACTTGTGTCATACAAAATAAAACAATGACCATTTTTTAGGACCACCCTAAAATAGGGTGCTGCTTCCAAAAATATCTTCTATTCTAGAAGATAATTCTTCTGTCATTTTCGGGGTCAAATTTTCATAAATGCTTTTATTAAACAACTCACAGGTAGATACATAAATATTTTCAATCTCTTCCAACTACATCATTTTCCAACTACCTGAATTCTGTGGCCACGTTCTGTAACTCTCGCATCGATAAAATTGGTCAAGAAATGATGAAAGTCGATTTACGTGATACAAATATGATTTCTGTTACATGGAAATGTTAGTTTTTTCATTCACAATAGTTTTTTCAAAAGTTTAAAAACAATTTTTTTTTGTCTGAATTTTTGACGGGCCTTAAATCTTCCAATTTCAAAATAAAACAGCCTTAATTTGGACTTATTGCAAATTACGATTTGAAAGAGAGAACAAAATGTGCGATAGAGGTGGTGATAGTAAGACTCGTGTTCGCCCGTTGAGTTCGAGAGGGATGTTAACCCAGGTGTGTACATTTCAAGGTGATCTAAGGAATTGTAGCTGTTCAACACCGTTTTTTACCGATATTTTTTTATTGAAATTAATAAATTGGATTCATGTCGTAAACTTCAGCGAAACATAGGTCTGGAAGTTATAGCGTGACAAACTTTCTGGATACCTGAGTTCTAAAAAAAGGGGCTTTGGATAGCTACTTATTGATTGTGCGAAATGAACTCAACAATTTATGCTCTTCAAGGAATACGTCAGAGCTATTATTCCCAAAATATAGCAATCAAACTTCAGTTGGATTATAGCCTTTTCACACCGAACCGCACCGAAATCTCGATTTTGAACAGCAAGATTTCAACTTGAATCTACTTGAATCATTCCCACCACACATAATCTAGATTCTGTCTGACATTTCAAAAGAATTTAAGTGCTCATAGGAACTCTAAAAAAAGATCCATTGTAATCAGTCGAAGTCCCAGGACACAATTGCACTTATTTCTTGAAAATAACCACAACCTGTTTGCACTGTACTCATAAATATAAAATCTCTTTTTTTCTATCTTCTCTTTTCTAAGTTCAAACTGTTATACGGAAGAACAAAAATCAGTAATAAAGTGTGATTGTGAATAGGCCAATTAGATTTTAAGATTTGGTGGGAATCTACTAGACTACGAAATCTTACAATAAATGGGAAATCTCGTTGATTTGATGAGATTTTTGGCTTTTGGATCAAAATCGAAATATGCATCCGGTGTGAAAAGTCAATTAAAATAAGATTCAAAAAGTTGTAGCTATATCTAGGTTCCAACCAATTTTTGTTTTACTAGCCCTGTATTTTAATGTTTATACACAGGAGATGGTTTACATATTTTTGAATATTATTTTCAATGCAATTTTATATATTTACATTATTTCGACACAAAAATTTATCAAAAAAAAAAAATTCAATCGAATCTACTGAAAGCCATTCAGGATCACACCAGGAAGTTATTAATAAAGTTAAGTTATTTTCCATCAATTCACAAATTAAATAAAAAAAAATTTTCATCTTCTTGAAAGCTGGAAGTTATGTGCATCCCGTCCCGAATGTAGCCAAAATGTATGCAGGCACGATTTCACTTTATTTTTTTGTTGATATTTTTACGAAAAAGTGTGCCTATAGGCGTAAGCCACTCAAACAGTGCCATCATGGATATATAGTAGGTACATGTTTTGTAAGCCCAGGAACTATTTATCGTAGCGAATTTCAATCACGGAATTTACGTTTGTGTTGCATTTCAGTTGGTTTTTATTCGGTTTTTATTTTTATTTTTTTTATTTTCTGTGTTCTCTTGCCATCCTTTCAAGTTTTCTATTATCACACTGCGTTTGCTGTTTGCACGTGCTCATTGCTGTAGACGGAAAGAAATCCCAGCATGCTGCCTCACATCAGCAACCATTATCCTTACCTTGTATGTTGTTTGTATTTTTTCATAAAGTTGAGTAAAATACCTATTCCATATAACTTTTATCCAGTTCAATGGAAATTTTTATTTAAAGTAAAGTAAAGAATTATGTTGCAAGTACTTGTTTTTATTTCAAACATTTATTGTGGACATTAAAATAATAAATTTATTCATTGAAGAGTGTTTTTTTAGACGTGTGGTTTTCAATCTGGCCACACTATTTCGGAGTTGGTGTTTTTGACAGCTGTCACTTACTCCTCAGCAACGTTTGCAAATTATGCAAATTTATTACCAAAATAATGGTTCAGTTCGCGCAACGCATCGTGAAACAATGAACTTATTGATGTCCGTAAACAAGCAACTTCACATAATCCCACAAAAAATATCACCAAGATGCGAGATAATGTGCCCACCAAAAGTTTCCTTCAATAAATTGATTGCTTCGGGAAGCGTTACGCGTGAACCAAACCATTTGATAATAAATTTGGATGATTTGCAAATGTTGCTCAGGAGTAAGTCTTTATTATAAAATGGCAAACCAAACTGAGCATAAATCAATTGACAGCTGTCAAAAAGAGCAACTCCGAAAAAAGTATTGCCAGACTGACAACCACACGTCTAAGAAAAAACACCCTTAATAACGAAACAAAGACCATTAGAATGACTCGTTGGGCTGGTGCGTTGCCTCAGTTTCCATACCATACGCTCCACTTTTCCCAGCCATCTCATGTGCTGTATTTCAGCTTTTTGTACAGGTTGAGGTTGAGGTTTTGTTCATTGTTAAATTTTCTCCTCTATGCTCCATCGATACAAACCGGACCGAAGTTCACCCACTCAAATTTTCCTTTCAAAGCATCCAAACAGATTCTCATACGTTTTTGACAGGATCCATACTTCTGCTCCAAACAGTAGGACCGGGATGGTTAGGGTCTTTTATAAGATTTCCTTGGTTCTTCGAGAGAGGGCTTAACTACTCAAATTCTTTCTTAGTCTGAAGAAGCAGCGGTTAGCAAGAGTAATTCTTCGTTTGATCTCTGGACTGATGTCATTTTGCGATTTAATAGTGGAGCCCAGGTAGACAAAATCTTTGATGACTTCGAAGTTGTACCTATCCATCGTGACGCTTTGCACGATGATAGCATATATTTTGGCCATTTTCACTGCCTCCGATCCAATTCTTGCCACCGCTCCCGGTAACAGCTTGCTTCGTTCTCCCAATAATGTGAATATCATCTGCATAAGCAAGTAGTTGAGTAGACTTTTAAAAAATTAACCCTCTGTTGTTGACTTGTGAGTTGAGAACAATAGCTTCAAGAACGATGTTAAAATGGTTGCATTATAACGCGTCTCCTTGCCTGATATCTTTCTCGACATCAAAGGAGTCATTGGTGTTCTTACCAACTTTCACGGAATAGCGAGATTTCTCCATCGTCATCCTGCACAGGCTTGCTATGATGACATTTTACCCCGCCTTAAAGCCAATCAGGCTGAGTCCGTTACCGGAAGTTTTGTCGTGCAGGCCGTGTTCTTTGACTATCGAACCAAAGATGCCCTCCTTTCCGATTTTGGCGTTGAAATATCCGAAAATATTCTTGGCGCCGTACTAAGGGCACCTATCATACGTATTCTCGAAGAGACCGTAGAGTCATCTTTTTCTTTCGTTGAGGTGATTAGATCACCTAGTAGTTCAACCTAACTGGAGCTATATAGGCGCCACCGTTGATTTAATCAGGGGAATTCTTTCACTGCTAAAAACCTGGATAAAGGAGAAGTGTTTACTGCCACCTAAAACCGTTCACTGGGATTGAAACCCCATCTTAGGTTACCGGTACTAGGTGTCCAATGTTCAACACGGGGAGAGGAGAATAGGAGTTGATAGACAGGGGTTCACTTTGAAAAAAAAAAGCTTGTGGACGCCTGTGTTCTCTTGAATGCACCGTGTCTATCCTTTGAATATGCAATCTAAAGGTTTGCTAACTTTTTCCCTTTCTTTTTTCTTTTCAAAGCTTTTCTTGATTACTATTCAATTTCTCAAAATGTTAAAACCTACAAACACTTCTTTTTTTTTTTTTCTTTTAACTTTACAATTTGCCGTGATTCTATTTGCTTAAACTTTTCAATTCCTCATTCCTCGTATGCTGCGTATTTTACCTTCATCAACCAGCCAATATTATACCAGATATGTTAAATCAAATGGCAGACTAGTTGATAGTGTATGAGACAGGATATAGAAGAACTCACCATGATGCACCGACGAAAACAACGAAGGATGATAAAAATGAATGATGAAAACTTTTTTGCCTACTACACTTCTGATATTTAATACTTTTAGCGCCTCATACCACAATACCTTTGTGATTTACCTTTTTTAGATTTCCTTGAGTTTCAAAAAAAAAGTTAGCAATCTAAGGGAAATGCAATGAGTGTATGTAAGTACGTGGAATAGTGCTAGGTACTTAACTTTTCACAACAAATTCGTCGTCAGTGGTTTGGTTCCTTAAATTGTTGTAATGTAAGTACATTTTTAGTAGGTTGAGAGTGCAGGAACGAATAATGCTACTTGTAGGAACTAACATTGTTTGGCAACTTTCAGCTTATAAGTGAACTGAGGGATGAAAAAAAAAATAAATAGTGTTCAAAGAGTGAAGATTTTTTTTTTTGTTGGAGAAAAAACTTGAAAAATTATTTGAAGGGTTTTTAAAGAAATTATAAAATGTTTATGGTTTAGTTGGTAAGCTCGTTCTCATACGTTGTAACAATTGATACAGTTTAACTGGAAAAGCAATTTACTATAATTTCTTCTCTTTATTTAAGTGTGTAAAATGTGTTCACTTTACTTGATTTTGTCGCCCCGATTATGTACAAGCGGAATGATGAAGCTGTATATTATATGAAATATACAAAAAAAATATTTAAATTTTAGAGAGAATATCGAATTGCTTTGCTTTTCAGACATTTAAGTGTTACTTATTTCTATAACGCTCCATTTACCCCTCTAATAGGAATTAAATTCCTTATTGGAGCATTACTGAGTCCTAACGTATTTTTTGGTGCAAATTATATCAGCTTGACAGAAGCGATGTCAAAATATTTCTTTAATCTCTCCATATTGCTTTAATGAAATGAACACGGTACTTTCGCTTAAATAGTCATCCTGTAAAATTATTATATAATCTTTATGCTAGTTTGCGTGTTTTTGTTTCTTTATTGCTTGTGTAAGTGAATATAGTGACGCCAAGCTATGATTATCCATTTCATAGTTTATATTCAATTTGACATCTAGGCACATGTATTTCATATTATTGTCAATGTTTATTAATTATAATATACCTCTATTTGTTAGTTTTGGCAGTATGTGTTGGTTATAACCATACCAATCAATTATTTTATATTTTTCTTGGACAAAGTTTTTTTCTTATGAATACAAGTTTTCTGTCTCATAGGAGACTATTAAAGATAGTAGTGATTTTTTATTTAATTCTATGTAAACTTCCTAAAGACTCTCATAATTAACTCCTTAAAGGTAAAATAGAAGTTAAAAAAAGGTCGCCTTTTTCTCTCTATGGAGTCTTATACAATGCTTTTATGTATAGGCATCTATGGATGAATATAGAAGCGAAATTTTTAGTTGAGCCGATTGAAAGTTACTTGCAGTTTTTTCCTCTGAAATAATTACGCATCTCAACCAATTTTGTCCATACTTAAAAGCTATGTAGTTGCAAATGGAAATATTAAAATTTTAATATATATGTAGATCTCTCGATAGCAAAATATCAAAAAATATTTTTCTCAAACAGAGAGCGCCAACAAAGAGTAACTGTTGAGAGTTTTGAAAAAGTTTTTTTCGTTATTTTTTTTAAGTTTTTTTCGGAGCAATAACATATTTTCAAAAAAGAGGAGATTGAAATCTTTAATATAACACGTTCCAAACGCTGAAATCCCATTTTTTTCTCGATTTTTCTCCTACGATTTTGATATTTTTTTTTTGTGGTTTAATTACAACGATAACTATATAATAATAATAAAATTTAACGTAACAGCAGTCGAAAAGGGATAAATAGTTTACATCAAAAATTTCAAAAATAAAAAATTTTGTAAATTAAAAAAAAAAAATTAATATTTTTTTTTTGGAAAATTTGATATTTCAAAATTGGGCTGATAATTTTTTTAATATTTTATTCTTCTTCATTCATGTGCTAATTTATAAAAACTGAAAACTTACAAACCAAAATATTTTCCTTAATAATGTTTTGTGTGAATTTACATATAAGTCGTGGGACCCTGTCGTGCATCTTTTTTAATTTTATTTATAAGGGAATGTCAAATTTCCATTTAAAAAAAAAAAAATAGCTTACTTTGAGTTTCACGTGAACAACAATGGAATAATTGACATTTCACTTTTCGCCTATTGTCAGTTCCACCCGTGTGTACTCATTTCGGCCGAAATGTTTTGTAATCAAGAGCTTAAACTGTCACTAACGACGATCGATAGAAAAACTAAAAGTCCTGGTGCCCTTTGCGTAAGTTTTTTGTTTATTTTAGGCCAAGAGAAGTTCAGGCGAAGTTCATAATAGCTCTTGAAATTTCGGGGGAACAAACATTTTTCGGGTGAAATATTTTACATGTGAAACTCATAATATGGCTGAATGGATCTATGTAGGAAAGTTCGTAAGGTGTTGCTAAAAGTGATATGGAGTAGTTGTATATCAGGAACGCTTAGACCTCTCAGAATCGTTTAGAGATCTCAGGACTACTCAGACGACAGTTAGACAATGAGAGAAAAATGAGAGAGAGAGAGAGAGAGAAGGAGAGAGTGAAAGAGTGAGATAGAGAGGTAAAATATTTCCGATACATTAATAAGAGAAACTTTATGCCACACTCGAAACAGGAAATGTTAACCAAGAAACTGATGACAGAGTTCTTATTGGGATAAAACGGTATCCCAGGGAATTCTTTTTGGTCAGTGGGACTCGGAGTGCATATATACAAATTTGTTTATATTAAATTACACATTATTCTTTTCAAAAAAGTACGTCCCATTTAAAAACGACTAGAAATTGGATTATGTAGGTTATGATTTTTTCACAAAGCTCTGCAGCTTCAGAAAGGAAGTTTTTGGACCTTAATTTTATCTTTAAAAGTTCAAAAAATTTTATATGGAAACTGTGAATGCTATTATTTTTTTCAAAGAGCTGTATCCTGAATCTTATTCAGAAAATGTTTGAGCCCCTTTTTAATTGTACATTCATAAACTTTATTTATTTTTATTTGCCTTGAATTATTTAATAAATTGAATTTACCTGTTACTAAATGTTTTAAGTTTTATTTCTTTTTATAATCAAGTTATTGATTTTTTGTCAAGTTTTTTTTTTTAATAAAAAAAAAAGATTTGAAAATTAGTTAATTTTAGCATTTTAAGTGTTAGTTAAATTCTGTTTTGCATTTACTTATTTTCACATACACTCGTTTGTTTTTGAAAGGATACATTCTCTCATTCAGATGTACTCATAAGGAGTTTACTAAGCGATTACACTGCTAATATGGGCTCTATTTCTTTGTTGGCCCTTGACAATAGCCGTGTTTTGTTGAGAAGTTGCCAGCCAGCCAGTTGAAATCTAGCACGCAAGGCAACAACAATCACTAGCTGCCAATAACTTTACCTTTTTTCTGCAGTCTAATATGACAAGCGAACAGTTTGAAACTATGGAATTTTCATACAAAAGGAGCTTAATCAACCAGTTTATTCCGATCCGTTTTGTTGAAAAGCTAATATCTCCTTAACTATGTAGCTGTGTTCTTTATTTTATTCTTGCATCAAAACTCTACTTCTTGAAGCTTTTTGAACAACAAGAGGAACTACACGCGAATGAAATGGGTTCCTACATTTTATTTTTTTTGTCTTTTTTTATTTTGATATATTTACAAAAAATTAACAAATTAAATCTGACATTTATTTCTCTTTTTTATTCATATCGTGGTTGTTATTATTTTTATGTCCTGAACAATAGCATTAAAGTTATAAATATTGAATAACTATACAGTGGAATTATGTTAATGCTATAATTCAACTCAATTAATTCATAGTTACTTGTGATCAATTAAATTGAATTAAAGGCTAAAAATCAATGAATAAACTGTTGAATTAATGATACAAACATACATAAAGCAAAATAATATGTTAAAAATATTTTTTAAATATTAACTTCGGTAATTTATGTTCATAATACTATACATAATGTATTTTTATGATGTGTGCATTATTGTAATTATTTGGTTATCTTTTAACCTTGTAACCAATTATTTTAAGGGCGTAATTAGGTGTAAATTTTTGTAAATCGGAATTTAACGGAAACAAAATGAAAACATCAAAAGAGTGGTTTAAGTTATGTATGTTTATTAGAGTAGTCCTTATAAAAATTATTGGTTAATTTAAGTTGATGCGTCCGTCCACTTCATTTCGTACAAATAATTAAGCAACAATTCCTTTAAAACGTTAGCAAATTATTTTATCTTCAACCCGGGCCCAAGACGAGAGCAGTTTATTAAGAAAAAACAAATGTAAAATGCTCAATAAAACGTTGTATTCTAAGATAAATGTGCAAACAAAAAAAGTAGTACCTCGTGGCAAAATGATTAGTGCGTTGGACTCCCATACCGAAGGTCTGGGTTCGATTCCCAGCCGCTGCCACCTAAAACAGAAATGTTTTTTCTGAGGCACTGCCTCTTGCGAGGAACTGACAAATTCTCCAAGAGTATACTTGTCATGAATAAGTGCTTTTCATCCAGCCGTTCGGACTCGGTAAAAAATTTTAGGTCCCCTTCATTCCTGCCAGCAACACGAACACAGGAATGGTTGAGAGTTGTAAGTCACTAGGCCCTGGTTCTCCATGAGCCGTTGTGCCACCATATTTATGTATTTATATATTTTAAACAAAAATTTTAATATGCCATTTTTTAAATTATGTAAGGGCACTACATTTATACCAAAATTAAAATTTTATATTGATTATTACCGAAGAAATAAAAATTTAACCACAACAAATTTCGAACACAAGAAAATTGTCTGAGGTCATAAGCTCGCGTGTCCTTAATGCCAGTCATTCTTACGTCAAAATTGTGATCTATTAGTTTTCTTGTGACGATTTAGGGGAGAATGCCAAAATGTTATCGAATCATAACAATTCTCTCTTTCTTGTGACAAGAGCTTGTTAGATGTGACTTGTGACCCCTTACAAAAGGGCTTTAAGGTTTGTAAAAAAAATAGATTCACATACATACATACTCGTAAATACAAAAGGTCAACAACAAGCCATCAGTTAGATCAACTGGCCCAGTTTTTAAGAAGGAAGAAAAAGTGAGTGCAAATATTAAATATTGAAAATTGCTAATTTTTATTAAAAAATTCATATAAAGTTAGCAAAGCACCATCTCAAAAAGTGGTTAAAACTGTTTAAACCGAATGGTTGTTGGCTTAGTAATTCATGGAAAAGTAGTCGTTGGTAAGTTTTGATAAATTTGAATCTATCGTTCTATGTTCTATGTTTTCATGTTTTGAAAAGTTTTAAAAACTCTTAGAACATAGCATTTTATTACTAAATAATTTTCCGTTATTTAGCCGTTAAATAGTTGTGACAAAATCAATTATTTCCTGCTATCTTTTCTATGTATTTCTCAACGAAACCTTATTTAACCCAGTGAACGCGTTGTATGTAAATCAATTAATAGTTAAATATTATCAATTTCAAACCCTTTTCAAATGTTTTTTTATATGAATTAAGAAATTTAAATAAAAAAAACATAGAAAACATTTCACAACATTGTTTAAGTTATCACTGTCAATAACTTAGGGCCTTATTGTGAGAGTTTATTCAAAATAGACTCTAGTCGAATAGTAAATATTTTTCCGTTTAATTTGTACGTACTTTTCTATTTGATAAACATTTAAAATCTATCAAGAATTTCTGTTCGACTTTTGTGTATTCGGACGTTTTCGAATTGACTCTCGCAATAAGGCCCTTAGTAAAGAAAAATTATTAATCAATTAAAATATTAATACAATATGTGCAAAGATCTTTTCTGGATCTTTCTTCTGATGAAATATGAATTTGAGAAATGAAACCAAAAACATAGAAAACATCGCATGAAAAAAATTATTTTATCACAACTAATTAACGAATAATTAAAGGCAAATTATTAAGTAATAAAATCTTATGTTCAAAAATATAGAAAACATAGAACACCACATTCGGAACTTGCAAAACTTATTAACGACTAGCCACGACCATGATATTTTGCGAAAACAATTCGGTTTAAACAGTTCTTACCACATTTTCAGGAAGTGCTATGTGAACTTGATGTCAATTTTGAATCCCAAAAGGCATAGAAAACATAGCATGACAAATTCAAAATTGTCATAACCAAAAAAATTAAGATTAGCTAACGACAAATTATTAAGCTAAAAACCATACAATAGTAAGTTAGTACTCCTCTTTTAGGTGACGCTTTGGTAACTTGATATCAAATCACGAAAAAAACATAGAAAACAATGAACGACAACTTGAAAATTGTTTTAACTAATAAACGCCTAATTAACGGCAAATTATAAACCTACTCATTTTCATTTCGATTCGTCAAAGTTGGTTTGCTAACTTGACACTCATAGAAAAGAAATAACCCAAAATATAAAAAGAAAACATCGCATGACAAAGTGATTTTTTCAGAAATAATTAATGAATAATAAACTCCAAATTATTAAGTACTAAAATTTTTATTTAGAAGTTCTAACCACTTTTCAAAAAAAAAAAAAACATAAAAAACATAGAACAACTAATTTAAAACTGTCACATCTAATTTACGACTAATTAACGACAGATTATGCCCCTATCACAATATTCGTGTTGAGCAACGACCTTGAACTAGATCCAACTCCAAGTTGAATGCATTGAATTCTTTATGGACGACCGGCAAGTTCTGAAAAAAAAAGAAAAAAAATGTCACAAAATATTTTTGAAAAAGAAATTAAGTTAAGTATAAGCTACTTTATTCAAAGTCACTATATTTTAAGTTAGAATAAAATTAAAAGTCTAATCCATAAGATTAAGGCCACTTTACACGGTAATAGAAGTCTGTATGATTTCTCAAATGAGCTGTCATTTTAAGTAAAGTCATACGATTATTGTTCTTTCTTTAATTAGACGTTTATATTTCATATTTAATTTTCTCTAAGGTTATCTGTCAAAACCAAAAAAGAAAAGAAAAAAGAAGTCATAAACAAATACATTTTTGTAGGCAAAATTATTTCTTTGGAATGATCCATTGTTGTTTTCATTCCAAATTCAAATTTTTTGTAAAAATATTTTTATTTCAATACTCTGAATTCATTATTTTCCATGAAAACAACAAAACCCATTTGACTTCTCAAATGGAATTAGCTGCAGTTTTAATGTCAAAAAAGTCATATGAGATCTATGAATAGGTTCAAACGGTTGGGTATGATTTTTTGAGGCCATATGAGAAATCATATGACAACCTCCTACTTGGCTCTGTACCAAAATTATCACTGTCTAAAGCTAAAGAGATATAAGATAGTGTGTATGAGGTATCCAAAATCAGGAAAATCACTTTGGATGTATTTTTTGTCTTAAAGCTTTTGCTAGGTCTATAGACTGTCAACTTCAGTTAAATTGTGACACAGTTTCTAAAATCCATCTCAACGCAGCAATATTATCATCATTCAAAACATTTATATACCCACAAAAAGAGCATCGTAAGGCTATCTGCTTACATTTTATTTTCTCGAAAGTAAAGCATCAATAAATGTTATAAAGCTGCCTCCGCTCTTCAAATGCACTTCTCACTTTACTATATAGGTACCTGGGCAAAATTATAAACCAAATTTCGGGTCTATGTCATCTAAGCCTAAAATTTAAAAAATTAAAAAAATACGAGTAAAACTGAAACCAAAATAAATAGAACGTATACGCAACAGTCATCAAAAAATATGAAGCAATATGATCCTTCTACAAAACACACATAAATTAAAATAATTATTAATTAAAATGCAAATCTATAGAAGAGTCTAGCTTTGCTTTTAAATTCTTTAAAACTTAAAATTTTTAAAATAAAAATACTTTGAAAACCATTGAATTGCTTCAATTAACTTTCTAAGATTAAACTTGACTTTATATGCGAAATACTTGAATTAAATCAAACAAATGAAAGCATTTTCCACCTTCGAGTTTCCATTATACCATTATTTACTTTCACTTTATCTCTTATACCTATTGTCACTTAACGATACATGTATACCCGCAATAAAGTTCAAAACAAATACCAAGAAGTCAATATACTTCAAAAATGAACTCCTTTACCACTAAGCTACTTCTTGAACCGAAAAAAAAAAAAAAAAAAAAAAAACGCAAACAAAAACACATTCTTCTCACGGTTTTTCACCTAGTAAGTAAACTCTCACATTGCTTCTTGACAACAACAACAAATAAAAATGAAAGGTGTGTATAAGGAAAATAGGGAAATGGAACACAAAGAGAATCCGCAAGCAACAACAAAAATGACAAAAAACGTATTTGAAAACGAAGCAAATTGTAAATTCAAAATGATTAATGGACGCAAAGACTTTGAGCTTGATATACCTCGTTGGTGTGAAGCGTGTTATGCATATAATGTTTACACATAGAAAAATACTCTACTACCATCTCTAACACTAGCTATAATACCCTCATGAAAGAGAAGAAGAAGATTTCAATGCTTAATCTACAGCTCCGAAGCACAACACAAAGGAAGTGTTGGATTTTTATTCTCATCGTCTTTCTTTCAACCATCATCAACAAAAAAAAAAAGAAGTCATTCTTCCGTTTGTCTTTGATGTTTCTCTTTTTAGTCTCTTGTTTACTTAACGACATTCTAAATCCCAATTCGATACCATACACACTTCAAGTTTGACGAATAAAGCCAAAAAAAGCTTGAGAAGAAAACCGAGGGTGAAAAATCAAAAAAAAAAAATGCAAATAAAAAGAAAATAATTCAAAAAGTCGTTGAAAACATCAAAACAATCTTTGTGGGGGAAGGATTAAAAAAAATTGATGTACTCCATGAGTGAATAACAGAACTCATGAACAGGTCAAATGAACTTGTTGTTAAAAGGAATTAACATCACTTGTGGTGTGAGTTTAAAGCTAATACAAAAATCAGTTTTAAAATAAGACTTCAGGAAAAGTGTTTTCGTAAATAATAATTCCCTGGACATTGACTGAGTTTTTGTTAAATCAATGAACAATTAGTTGGCTCAATGAAAAAATTCATTTAAAATATATTTTTCTAATAAAATAAATAAGTAAAATTTTGTCGCTTAAATTATCAAAAAATCCTGGAAATTTTTTCTTATTGAATTTTCACTATTTTTAAGAAAGATAGGAGAGTAGAATATAGTAAATGTTTCCATTTGTTTATATTCTTTGTCTTTGTTTGTTTGTGCGATACCAATATTTTCCACTTACTAAAAAAGAAAAAAAAATGTGGCTGTGAAAGTTCCATCTTAAATTGTATTCCATCTTCTGTTTTGATGCCGGAACTTCATTGAAACTTGAACTTGAATTAAGTAAGAAATGAAGAAAAGTAAATGTACCCGATAACACTGTAACCGGGTTCTCTGAATAAATTAAACCAAAAGCAGGTGGAAAGTGCACTTAATGCCATTTGGTAAGGGACACAGGCAAATGATAAAAATTGTTTTTATTTACTTTCAAGAATTTAAAATTCAACTCAAAAAGTTCATATTAATTGAAAAGTTCTTATGAAAACTTTACATACATTTATTTTTACAGAAGAAATTTAAACAACTGAGATGAGATAGTTATAAATAATAAAATCATTACATAAATCCCAGAAAATTTTCAAACGCGAACGAACCAAGGTTCATTGATATTATGAACATTTCTAATTAATTTTGTATTCACTGTTTTTAAATGAATTCAAAATCTTTTAAAAGATAAATTTGTTTTGAGTCTGTATTATCTACTAATTCAAACGAACAACAAACTTTTTTTTTGAATATACTTGTTAAACACCATGACAGAGAATTTTCAGCTCTATAGGATTTCATTTTGTTTATCAAAATCGAAATTCTACGATGACAGGGTCGACAGACGATAAAAGTGGATCTCACAATTCTGACTGTCTGTCTGTATTAGGGCTGGCCACGAAACCCAACCCAACGACACTTTGATAAGTATCGTCTCGGTACCATAAAAATTGAAAAACTTCAGTATCGTCTCGGCAACGGCCTCGTCTGACTTTGGTCTAGTCTCAGTCATAATCAAAAATAAAATGCACGACTTGGTAACATGTTCTTGATCTTGAAGTTGAACTTGCTTCGTATTTTTAAGATCTAATAAAAACTAAAATAAACAAGAAAGAAAGACAATCTTTTTTATTAATATTTTTGTATTGTACTAAAAAACTTTGAGGGAATTGTTTAAAAATATCTAAAAAGTAAAGTTACTATTAGTTTTCTGAAACTCTAATTCAGTGTCAAAATATCATAGGAGCCGTTTCCTGAGAAACCAAAATATAAAAAAAATATGCGAGGCAGAAAGTGGATTTCACTTAAGTCACTTCATCTAGCTAATAAGAACCAAGTCTGAAAATTTCATCGAAATGATTGATTTCAGAAAAGCATAGCAAGATCAAAGGGGCATGGAAGAATTGCTTAATTCTCACCCTACCAAAGAAAAAAATACTGGAGATGTCATTTAAACCCTTGCAGCCATCATCGAGAAACCAATTTCAAGAATTGTTTATTATTAGTAAATAAATTATTTTATTCAAAAATAAATGTATTTTTTCGCCAATACCAAACGATACTACCGAAAGTATCATGAGTGTGAAAGAGCAAAGCAACTTTAACATTGACTAATCGAAAAATGGGTAGGTGTATAATTTTCCACTAATTAGCGATGATAATTTCGAATTTGTCGTTCAATGTTTTCTATGTTTTTTGTTGGGTACATTGCTAACTTGACAAATCTCGAAAAGTGGTAAAAACTTCTTAAACCTAATGTCTTAGGGCTTAAAAATTTGCCGTTAGTTAATAGGTTATAGTCCTTAATTGGTTGTAAAAATTTAATTAATCGCACAGTGTTTAATATATTTTTATTGCGTCATTTCCTAGATTGATATCAAGTTAGCATAGCACAGCCTCAAAAAGTTGTAAAAACTGTTCAAACCAAATGATTTATACCACCACGCCGTCAGCGGGCCGACTTTCGATTTTCGCAAAAAAAAAATGCCACGCGATGTATTTCTAATTGCACATTTCAAATATGTAAAAAAATTTAATTGCACACCCCCCTATTTTTTTTTTTAAATATAAACAAATTGCACTTTGTATGAAACTTTCAAATGGTCATATCTTGGTAACCAAGTAAAATTTCGAAATGCACAGGGGCTAAAATAATTGCTTATTTTGAAATTGAATTTGCACACCAAAAATTTTAATTTGCACACCCTTCATTAATTAATAATTAATTAATTAAAATTTCGCTAAAGAAAAGAACTAAATAATTGAAAGAAGACTTATTACAAATAATAATAATCAATCAATGGCCCAGCATGAGAGCTGCCGACTCAGTCGATCTTGAACTGCGGAGGTGAGCAAACGTTAGGCGACTTTCCCAGTGTATCCAAATTAAAACAATCGTGTGTGCGCAAGTATAAATTAAGCCAAGCATTAAACAACAGTGCCAATAGCACAGAGGCAGTGGTGGCGAATCGAGGTGCGGAAGGTACCGGGTTCAAGTCCCAGCCGGGCATTAAATTTATTGAAGCTTTTTTTCACAATAGAGAAGTTGCTAGCTTTATTGCGTGGGAAAACAAGCTGATGGAGGAAGAAAACATTGCGGGGTCATCGAAAGGTGCCCCAGCAACGGCAATTATGACAACGGCAACATCAGCCGATGTTCCTAAGAAAAGAAGAAAGCGTATTCGCTGTGTACCGAATCTCGTGAAGCGTCGCTCCACAGCCACTTCAGCTAAGCTGCCAGCTGGAGTGGAAGGGATAGAGTCCACAGAGACGAAGACAACGGCAGCAGGTATTCAATATCAATTGAATACTTCACCATCTGATGATGACGGTATTCAATATATGTCCGAGGAGGGGGAGGGACAGTACACCGGAGACAGTAATGTGTTTGTTGATCTCTCAACCACAGAGGCGTCGTCAGAAGAAGACGACAACGAAAAAGAGGAGCAAGTTCTCCAAAATACCATTGGGGCAGCTGAGGAAGAAATCTCACGCCTCAGAGCTAAACTCGAGCCCCTGGTTCTGGCCCTGAAAAAGAAACAGGAAGCGCGCCGTGAGAAGGTGCGAAAAGAAAATGAAGAGAAGTCACTACAGCAGCAAAACAAAGTAGCGCAACAACAACAAACACAGCCTGTTAAGCAACAACAAGAACAGCCACAGCAAAGACATCAACAACACCAACAACAACAACAACAACAACAAGTGAAAAAGCAGCAACAGCCACCACAAAAACAACAACAGCACAACGCTCAGCTGTCAAAACAACAACAAAAGCAGCAGCAGCAACAACAACAACAACAACAGCAGCAGCAACAAAAACAACAACATCAACAACAACAACAACAACAACAACAACAACAACAACAACAACAACAACAACAACAACAACAACAACAACAACAACAACAACAACAACAACAACAACAACAACAACAACAACAACAACAACAACAACAACAACAACAACAACAACAACAACAACAACAACAACAACAACAACAACAACAACAACAACAACAACAACAACAACAACAACAACAACAACAACAACAACAACAACAACAACAACAACAACAACAACAACAACAACAACAACAACAACAACAACAACAACAACAACAACAACAACAACAACAACAACAACAACAACAACAACAACAACAACAACAACAACAACAACAACAACAACAACAACAACAACAACAACAACAACAACAACAACAACAACAACAACAACAACAACAACAACAACAACAACAGCAACAGCAGAAACAGCAACAACAACAACAACAACAACAACGACAAAATCAACATCCGGAGCAGCAACAAATACAAAAGCAGCAGAGAGAACACCAGCAGCAGCCACAGCCGTCGCTAAACAAGAAAGAAAAGGTGCCACCCATTAACACGTATAAGATGGACCTTAAGGACACAATAGAACTATGTAAGTCGGCCATAGGCAATCATTTTATTATAAAACGTTTAAGTAGTGATAGACACGCTATTCACTGTTATACGGTGAAAGATCACAAAATAATTAAAGATTTATTGAAAGCATCAACTACTGAATTCTTCAGCTTTACCCCGAAGGTAGACAAGGTTCAGACGGTCCTTCTGAAGGGCATAGATTCCTGCACGGAACCAGAGGTGCTCTAAAGTGAGCTCCGTCAAAAAGCGAACGATGATCTCGACTTTATCGGGGTCAAGCCGTTCGCTACAGTCAGAGCCAGACGGGAGAAGCGGTCTTTGCCATTCTTCCTGGTTCAACTCTCGCCCAGCAGCAAACTGGATAGTCTGAGGAGTATCTCCGTCCTCAACTACCAGGTTGTGACATGGGATAAATTAAAGAGACGCGGTGACATGCTTCAGTGCATGCGCTGCCAAAGGTTTGGCCACGCTGCAGCAAACTGCGAAATGCAGTCACGCTGCGTGAAGTGCGGTGAGAACCACATTAAGGGAGAGTGTAAGCTCGGAACGGAACGGGTCGATGACATGACCCAGCTTAAATGTGCACTTTGCGGAAAGGAAGGGCACCCTGCAAATTATCGGGGTTGCTCAACTTTTCAGCAGATAAGAAGTAAGAAAGCGGCTAAGCAGACAGCGGTAGAGATACGCCCATCAACGCGTGCTCCTACAGCAACGCCCGTTAATCCCCAAATTTCCTACGCCCAAATGGCTGCAGGGAGGGGAAAAACGGTACAGCCTGCAGCTAAGGTAGCCCAACCGGCCCTAGTGCCAAAGGCACCGGACGCTCAGGCCGAAATAAGAAGCATGTTGCTGGCCATTCAAGGCCAGTTAACAGGACTTCAGACCCAGATAAAGGAGCAGGCGACTAGGGTAGACTATCTCTACTCTGTTTTGCCTAGCCTAACGCAAATTAGAGGTTAAAGGCGCGCTGTCGGAGAGGCCTCTTAGGATCCTTGCTGTGAATGTAAATTCACTGATTAGGACCGAACGTAGAGCTAATCTTTTCCAATTGTTGAAAGACCAAAGTCCAGATGTGTTTATGGCCAGCGAAACTAAGCTGAACCAGAAACATAAGTTGACTAACAACAATTACAATATCGTTAGAAGAGATCGACCCAACTCCACTCAAGGGGGGGGCGTCGCAATTTTCATACGAAAAGGCATATATCATAAAGTTATTTATAATAGTGACCTGCGCAGATTTCGGCTGTTGGAGGCATGCATCATATGCATTCCTCTCCAACAGGGGAAGCGAATGTATGTGATCGCGGCTTATGCACCGGCATCACCTCAGCCAACTGATTTTATGACAGAGCTTGAAAAACTTTTCGAATGTCTACACTTGAGCTTGGAAGAAAATTACTTTCTCATGGCCGGTGATTTGAATGCCAAACACCAAGATTGGGGAAATCAAATTCAAAATCAAAGAGGTATCCATCTTTTCAATTGGATGAGTCAATACAACACTGAATATGGTGTCGACCTGCTGGCTACGGATCGGCCATCGTTTCCAAGAAGCGGTGCCTATCTGGATCTATTGCTAATAGACGCAAGACTGACAATTACTGATACTGTGGGTCAAAGACCAAGAAACTGTTTACGAACGATCGAGTACGACAGTGACCACTGCGGACTCGCCGCCGTAATACAGCTTCCGAACGAGCTCGTGGAGTTGGATGAGTATGTACCAGTGCATACTTACAATTTCAGTAAGGTGCGCTGGCCACGCTTTACCAACGCCTTATCGAGTGAAATCAGTTCAAATAACATATCCCCACCAAATGACAGGAATTTGACAAATAACGAAATAGACCAATACCTAGAACAAATGGATGAGACAATCAAACGAACAATGAACAGAACAATACCGAAATACAAACAACGGGACGCAACCGACATGTATCGAAACGCAACCATTGACGCACTACAC
The DNA here is from genome assembly GCA_946251815.1 of Dasysyrphus albostriatus. Lineage (NCBI taxonomy): Eukaryota > Metazoa > Arthropoda > Insecta > Diptera > Syrphidae > Dasysyrphus > Dasysyrphus albostriatus. The sequence goes on from OX276337.1 coordinate 19,796,181, forward strand.
AGACAAAAAAGTGGACTGCTGACAAGACTAAAACTCTTGTACCGACGGTTTACTGACCCTCACCATCTGGAGATTAGGACAGTGAAGTCGTCGATCAAAAACATCAACCAACTAATTAAAGAGAACTATCGGTTGTCAATTAATTTGTATTGGGATAACAAAATTCGGGCCGTTAATTCTAGCGACCCGAGCATGTTTCCCCAAATTAAGAAGATATTTAGACGGAATGATCAAAACGACCTTCCTTGTCTTAAGCTCCAGAGAACGACAGACAACAGAGACGTACTTCTGACAGCAGGAATTAATCCAGAGGACGCCGTCTTGGACGATGACCTCTTTATTGTCGAAGATCCGCAGGAGAAAGTGGAAGCTGTGGGGGCTGCTTTCCAGCAAGTGTACAAGGTGAATGCGTGCATTCGCCCCAATCATGACCTGGAAAACAGAGCCTTGCTCCATCACTTCTACCTTCGGAATGACATCACGCAATGGCGATCAGAGAACCTTGGTTTCACCGGGTTCAATGAAGATCATTTGGCAAACGCCATAATCGCCGAGCGAAATGGGCCCAGTTCCCTGTTAATTACGAAGGTGGAGCTCCAGCTCATCTTCGATTCATTAAAGAAGAAGAAGTCAGCAGGTGTCGATGGCATATCCAACGTTGTACTTCGACATTTACCTCAAGAAGCAGTAGACATTTATACCACTCTATTTAACAACGCTCTGAATAATGCATATTATCCAGTGCGGTGGAAAACAGCTGTGGTGCATCCTCTCCCGAAAAAGGGAAAGGACAACTCCAATCCGGCGAATCTCCGGTCGATAAGTCTTCTTCCGAGTATTAGCAAGGTATTCGAAAAAGTTATCAATAGAGCTCTGTCTAAGTGGGCAGAGGACAATAATATCATACCGGACAATCAGTTCGGTTTTAGGGCGGGACATGACACCATTCATGCCGCGTCGAAACTCGTTTCTGATGTCCAATGGAACAAATCTAAGAAGCAGTGTACGGGTGCCTGTCTGGTTGATTTGGAGAAGGCCTTCGACACCGTATGGTTAGAGGGTCTTTATCTAAAGCTGACCAGACTTGGCATTAGTAATTGGTTATTGAGATATAGCCATTTTAGTAAGTTGTGAAAAATGCATTTTTGTATGTTCGTAGCAATTTCCTGATCATTAAATTACAGTTTAACTAAAGGTGTGCAAACTAAAACTTTGAGTATTCAAATTTGAATATAAAATGCATAATTTTTTAAAATTTTTAACGGTTGAAAATATAGTGTTCGTGCTTTTTTTATGTTTTAATTTATTATTTAGCTGTGCAAGTAAGAATTTTTTTCAAACACATACACTCCCTTTCTATTAGAAAAAAAAAAAAACTGTATAACAAGTAATAAAAAATAAAAAAAAGTGTGACCGACCCTCATAGGACTCGAACCCATGACACTTAGGTTCACAGTCGGCAGCTCTCATGCTGGGCCATTGATTGATTATTATTAATTGTAATAAGTCTTCTTTCAATTATTTAGTTCTTTTCTTTAGCGAAATTTTAATTAATTAATTATTAATTAATGAAGGGTGTGCAAATTAAAATTTTTGGTGTGCTTGGTTACCAAGATATGACCATTTGAAAGTTTCATACAAAGTGCAATTTGTTTATATTTTTTAAAAAAAATAGGGGGGTGTGCAATTAAATTTTTTTACATATTTGAAATGTGCATCGCGTGGCATTTTTTTTTTTGCGAAAATCGAAAGTCGGCCCGCTGACGGCGTGGTGGTAAGGGCCTGTCTAATTTTGATAATTGAGTATCATATAAAAAAAAACAGTTCCTTCAAGAAAGAGCTTGTTTTGTTCAAAGAAGTTCGAAAGGAAAAACTTTTTACATAAAAACTTCTTACTTACGAAGTGCAGATAAGTTAAGAAATCGTTTTCACCTCAAACGTGCAACTTCAGTAAAAATCATTTGGGTCTACTTACATCAGCTGAATCAAACATTACATAGTGTAAATGTTGTTGAATTCTAACCTTAATGAAATAAAACCTTTAAAACAAAACAAATAAATTATTTGTACTTACACGCAGTCCAGTCGGTGCGGTGTATAAATCTGAAGCTCAACTGTGGTATCGTTTTTCAATGACTGAATCCCCATTTAAAGCGAATACAAATTAACAGATTTTTGCCTGCTGCTAAAGCTCTCCCTATCAAACCCATGCATTTGAATAGAATTCATTCGAACTGCTGGGGCGGCTGGCCGAGGCCAGCAACGGCACATATTCCTGCCAATTTTTTTTAGCAAAGAAGAGAAACAAGTTCAATCCCATGTTAAAACTCACAGGCGTCCTTTTAGTGTCGTTTATTTTTGGCGAATGGGATGGTATACTGGGTGTTGATTTTCAGCAAAATAGAGTGCAATTTGCATCATCCACCCTGGCTAAGATAATTGGACACTGCCACAGGGTGACACAAGGTGGGGCAATGAATCCTCTGTTGGGTAGTGTTAGTAAATCTATCATAGAGTTGTCGATACAAAAAACAACAGTTCGGTCTTCCGACCACCCCCCCCCACACGACCATCCTATTTTACGAATTCTAAACAAGGTTTATTGGCCAAAGGGTTTAATTGTTTCACTATTTATGGAACAGCATCTGAATGTAATAAATAAGGATTCGTTTCCCGTTTCGACTATAACAACACACAGAGCTTCGGGCAAAATTCTATCTCTCTTTGATGCTTATTCGGGCAGTACCAATGTGTGTTTTTGGGTTTTTCGAGTGCTATGCACTTCTGATTTGTTGATCCTTTTGTAATATAGATGTCGCTCAATTCGCTTGTGAAACTCTTTGTATGAAGGTTATATGTAAATGTACATTGTACATAAATATGCGTTCATTTACGAGTACAGAGAATTACTATTTGGGATTTTGTATGCAAATAGTGTTTTGCTATTGGATTATTGTTTGATTTAGGTGTGTCGACTTGATTAGGTATAGATTTCTATTTAGATTTTGTAGGTTATTATCAATAGCATTGGATTTGCATAAATTAAAAAAAAACTACTGTTTATTTGGTAATCTGAAACAGTATTTGTAAATAAAGTACATATAGCTATAGACGAAAAATTTAATTTCAAATATTTGGAAACAAATTAATTTTATATCATTATGGACAGTTTTTTTGGGCGTAAAATACAGTTTCTTAACCTTTAAAGCAATGAGTTGATGATTATTCAAAATAGCTCCTCCTAAAATATTTCGATTGTGAACAAAATTAAGTTGTACTTTTCTTATACCTTTTATAGGTATGCGATCTTAACCTCTTAAAAAACGATCGACTTATTATTTATGTTCATTTTATAGGAATTGAGGGTCTCACGTTGGGCGCCAATAGTAAAAAATGATGTTTGAAAGTTAGGTAGGGGTAAGATTGTTACTTTAAAAATTAGCTAATGAATTTAAAAATTCTTAACAACAAGTTGTATCGATTTGTACGTACAAGACACACAGCTAAAAGACAGTAATCGAATTCATATACAGTCGACTCCCTCTAAGTCGAACTTTCACGGGATATCAAAACTAGTTCGAGTTAGAGGGAGTTTTAGAAAAATTCGAGTTAGAGAGTTTTTTTTTTTTTTTTGTATCCCTTTTTTTACTTAGATTCTTTCAAATAAAAAAAATAACTATGAAACTCATAAGCATAATCAGCACAACCTCAAATATGCACATGTATATTGCAATTGGAGTCTCACCGCCACGTTCCCCTTTTCTTTTCCAATATACAGACTCATAATGATTTAAGAGAACTTGAGTGATATAGGTTTACTGCTTTCAAACAAAGCACAAAATGTTTGGAAGTTGGAATGGAATGGAATCTAACCAACGAACCCTTTTTTATTCTTTATGTGTCTGAATATATTGTAAATTGCAGGTATAACAGCGCAGCCCACTGACATGACGGCGCAGGCGATGCAACATAGAGAATCAAAGTGTTCGAGTGTGTGCTTGATGTCTTAATAAGAATTAGAAACAATAACAAGTTGTGGTTTGAGAGATTTTTAAAAAAAAATTTTTCGGCAAAAGAAAAAAAAAATCGACTTAGAGGGAAAGAAAATAGGTCAATAATCAAGAGAATTTGTTCGAGTTAGAGGGAACTTCGACTAAGAGGGAGTTCGACTTAGAGGATAGTTTTTGTATGGAAAATTGAGGGGATTGCAAAAATACGGCCGAAAAGTTCGAGTTAGAGGGAACTTCGACTTAGAGGGAGTTCGACTTAGAGGGAGTCGACTGTATATACATAAATAACAAACAATAATTTCTCTAAAACAAACTTAAAAAATTATTCCAAATAAGCCTTATGAATACAAACTATGACTTACAACTCTAAACAAAATCTCCTTTAATAAAAAAGCACCCTTTTTGGGTTTTTGGATAATACAGGAAATCTTTTTTGAAGACAATAAAATTTTCCATTAAAATTGATAGTTCAAAAAAACAAGAAGAAGTTACAAGAAAATCATTGCCAACAAATTTGAAAAATCACATTTTGGGTTTTATTGACTTATTTCCCTATAACAATATTTAAAATCCTAAAATCTCAGTCGATTTGTATCCAAAACTTTTGTGTAAATATGTCATTTTAAGGAAAATTTAATTTTCTTTCCTCTGCAGGTAAGAAAATTAAAGGCAAATAAGTTAAAAAATAAAAAAAAATGCGATTTTTAACATTTGTTTGGAATGATTTTTTTATTTAAGTAACTAAAATTTTTTGAAACTCATTTTAACTATACATTTTAATGGAAAATTTTACTGCTTACAAAAAATGTTCCTAGAATTATATCAAAATTTTGATTGCTTTTCCAGCTATATGCAAAAACCCGAAAGGGTGCTTTTTCGTACCCCTTTCCAAATGCACCCACTGATTTAATGACACTTCACGGTTTTTCCATCTTCAATGACCCAGTTTTTGTTTTTTACAATATAATCCGATGAACGTCTTAGCTCCATTTTGCTCGAACTATTATCTTCATTTTTTTGTATTACAGTTTTGTATCTTACATATTAATTCATCAAGCTTCCATATAAATCTGCTATCTTCCATCTTATATCTTATATCTTATATCTTATATCTTATATCTTATATCTTATATCTTATATCTTATATCTTATATCTTATATCTTATATCTTATATCTTATATCTTATATCTTATATCTTATATCTTATATCTTATATCTTATATCTTATATCTTATATCTTATATCTTATATATTATATCTTATATCTTATATCTTATATCTTATATCTTATATCTTATATCTTATATCTTATATCTTATATCTTATATCTTATATCTTATATCTTATATCTTATATCTTATATCTTATATCTTATATCTTATATCTTATATCTTATATCTTATATCTTATATCTTATATCTTATATCTTATATCTTATATCTTATATCTTATATCTTATATCTTATATCTTATATCTTATATCTTATATCTTATATCTTATATCTTATATCTTATATCTTATATCTTATATCTTATAACTTAAATCTTATATCTTATATCTTATATCTTATATCTTATATCTTATATCTTATATCTTATATCTTATATCTTATATCTTATATCTTATATCTTATATCTTATATCTTATATCTTATATCTTATATCTTATATCTTATATCTTATATCTTATATCTTATATCTTATATCTTATATCTTATATCTTATATCTTATATCTTATATCTTATATCTTATATCTTATATCTTATATCTTATATCTTATATCTTATATCCTATATCTTATATCTTATATCTTATATCTTACATCTTATATCTTATATCTTATATATTATATCTTATATCTTATATCTTATATCTTATATCTTATATCTTATATCTTATATCTTATATCTTATATCTTATATCTTATATCTTATATCTTATATCTTATATCTTATATCTTATATCTTATATCTTATATCTTATATCTTATATCTTATATCTTATATCTTATATCTTATATCTTATATCTTATATCTTATATCTTATATCTTATATCTTATATCTTATATCTTATGTCTTATTAATATTTATCTCTAATAATTACTAGTGGAACGGAGATTTTTTACTTTATAAGTGAAAAATATTTCACAAGCTAAGACAACCCCTTTTTTTGCAGACCTTAATTTTCTACATATTCTTAAAAGTTAAATCATCTTTTTTGTAGACTGACAAAATTTATTGATTTGCAATGAAAAAGTTCTTGAAAAAGTCAAACAAAAGTGTGGGTACCTGAAAATCTGGAGTTTTATTTATTCAAATAAATAAAGTTTTATACCCACTCAAAACCACACCGTTTGGTTGGAGCAGTTTTTATTTATATAAATGTCCCCACATTTGTTTATTGTCTTCAGGTTGAAAAAAAAGAACATCACTGTCAGCCAGCAGTCTGTTCTGACATACATAACATATAAGAATAACGCACTGTCCATACGTTTTTGCACAATAGCCCCTGGTATGCTTTGGCTATATGTTCACAAATAAATTATTCATGTTTTCAACGTTTTGCTGACATTCGGCAAAATTTGCTGTGATTTTTTATTCGCTCAAAGTTGGTCCATCGTATATTTAAAACAAACACAGATACATGAAGTTTTTTTTTGTTTCCCTGAAATGAACAATTTTGCAATCCAATTTAGAGTGTATCCGGTGAGGCATTGTCTCGTTATAATGCTCCCTTTTTGTTGTTTTTTTGGGAGGCTTTTTACGAAATTAATATGTACATATGTTTGTGAGTATGTTGGCATCGCATACCAAAGGAATACATCAATTCAGGACGTTAGTCAATTTAATTTGTTTTCTATATTCGGGATGGTTGTTTTATTTTGTGTGAGCTACATACGAGTAGATTGATGTATGACTTCAAAGCTCAAAGTTCATGCTTGTGGAGTGTGTTATTGACGCTGTTGGAAGGTTAAAATTGATATTAATATTATAAATAACACGAACACCATAAAAGTATCATCGCTTTGTTTTTTTGTAAGTTTGATGTCAATAATGGTCGTAATTGTTTGTTGTGGATTATTATTCAAAGACTGACCTCTGACATCAAGTTTATTAAAAATTATTAATTATTATTTATCACTGATGGATGGGTTTTTAATACGAGTTTAAAGTTGACAGGTAGATAGGTCGGTTCCCAATTGAGGAGAACCTGGGGCCGAATTACCGCATCAGTTATCGAGCAATACGTGACTGAATTATGTGAGTTTGGTATTACCGCTCACGTTTCCAGCAATCAAGTATACCAAAATTTTAAGTGGTTACTGGTTTATTCGATCACTGATGGCACTCACTCACTCGTTCGTTCACTGAAACGATAATTCGACCCCTGGCTTACAATGGCACAACAAGGTTAAATGGCACACTCACTGAAAAAAAAGCGAACACAGTTGTTAATATATTTTGTCAACGCAGTCTTATATATTTTGCTGAAAACAGTTTCAACGACAGGTATATTTGTGGTTTTTCATTCAAAAATATCTGTAAACAAAGAATTTATACCCTAAAAACACTTTTTACGATATAAAATGAAAATACTTACTTTGCACCCCTCTTTTCGAAATCAATGGATAGAAAAAAGTCTTTGATAATAATTATCTCTTTTTAAAGGATGATTTTTTAGAGCTTGACTTTTTTAAAAACGGTGTGTACTGGTGTTTTTTTTTTAAATTTGTATATTAAAAATGTATTTAAGAAAAATGTATTTTAAACCCTTTAAAATAATAGCTAGAAGAATCATTTTTCAAGTATTTTTTTTTTTATTTTGTGGGGGGGAAAGCAAAAAGTGATATATTTGATTTGGTTAAACAAAGCCTGTAGTTATATTTATAAGTATCATAGATTTCAATGAAATTTTGGTATATGCTAGAATAATTTTGGAATTTTTGAATTTTGTAAATGGAGAGCCAATAGAATGTTTTAAAAATTCAAAAACTCAAAAAATCTGGAACGATATTAAAGGTAGAACTTCAAAAAAAAGGAAGGCTACATATTGCCTATAACTTTTGAAATCTTGCACATAGAATTGCAAATATTAAAAACATTACAACTAGAACCATCTGAAACAAATTTCAAAATTTTGTTTCTAAAAAAAATGGAAAACGATTTTTTGGGTCTTAAACCCCAATTTTTGAATAGTTATACAAAAAATTGAACAAACCGGAACAAATCTAGAATAATCTGAAACAACTTTTAAAAATAACAAACTCAGAAGAAGGGGGGAAGCTTCACACACTCCAGTATAAAAAAAAATTCAAGAAAATGATTTTTGCGCATGTCTCAAAAAAAAACGCTACTTTGACAACAAAAATCAGTTTCATTTTTGTTTTAATAGACCCAAAAGAAATCTAGAAAATATGTTCCCTCTTAGAACCTTACCAAGACCAAAAATGTGTTTAAAGATCGAAATATACCTTTAAAATTTAATATTTACATTCTCTTAGATAAATTCTTAAAGGGTTTGAGATGATGTAGTCGAATGGCATCTATGTTCTTGTTGCAACAAAAATGTTTAGAGACAAAATTTTAAAAATCGTTAGAGCAAAAATATTTATTAAATCTATATTCTATATATTTCGATTGGCTGAAAATCTTAAGTATTAATCAATATGCATACAAAATATTATTAAATATAATTGTCAACAATTTTTTAGATATCAAATTTTCAGAATTTAAATTAATTTTTTGAAAATTTTGAATGCAATATTATTTTAACTTACACTAGTCACGAAAATTAAAGGAACACAATTTTTTCTGGGTTTTTGTGTTTTTTTTTTAAGATCCCCATTTTTCAAGATAATTTTTTTTGTATAACGTAATGGTCAGATATCCTAGTAGCTAATTCGTCTTCAATTCATTATTTTTTTGTGGTGGTACAGTTTTTGATTGCATGGTTTATCAGACTTTTAATGAATGAAATATACGTTTGGCTTTGATTACCAATATCTTAGCAAAAAATGATGTTATTAAAATTCAGGGATAGTTTTGGGAATTTAAGTAAGTTGATTTTTTTTATGATTTTGTGGAAAATATTTTTTTTGACTCTTCACCTTTAGTTTAAAAAAAGTACTAAAAAACGATTTTTTGTTGTCTTTCCAAATTTTGATTTGAGGACTTGCGTTTGTATGTTGATAGACTTTTACAGCATCAATAATTCTGTAAATTTTCAAATTGATTCACCGAACAGTTTTTCTTCACCAAATTTTCAAAGTCTTACTAACCAATTGAAGGGAACAATTGCGTTGTTCCTATATACATCACATAGTCATCAAAATGAATTTAAAAAAACTATTTTTATCAACTTTTGTTTAAATTTCGCATTGGTTCGATATTTTTTGACTTAAATGAAATAAAAAGTACATTTTTCAAAAAATTAAAAAAAAAAAATCGAAAGTTTTGCATCATAAAAAATTAAAGTTTATTTCATTTCAAGTCAAAAAAATATCCACACAATGTGAAATTGTGAAAAAATAGCTGATAAAATAGTTTTTATTAAATTCATTTTGATGACTATGTGATTATATAGGAACAACACAATTGCTTCCTTTTATTGGTTTGTAAGACTTCAAAAATTTGGTGAAGAAAAACTGTTGGGTGAGTCAGTTTAAAAATTTACAAAACAAAATGATGCTGTCAAAATCTATAAATCTGAATACCGACGCAAGTCCTCAAATCCAAATTTGAAAAGTAACAAAAGATTTACCGAAAGACCACAAAACATTTTTTCTAGTACTTTTTTGAAACTAACAGCGAAGAGTCTAAAAATATTTTCTACAAAATCTTACAAAAAACATCTAAAAAACTTATTCAAAATTCCAAAACTGTCCTTGAATATTTTATGACGTGATTTTTTTGCTAAGATATTGGTAATCAATGACAAACGCATTGTTTGGGGTCCGTTCCTACAATAATGCAATAACGGTACTCTTATTAAATTATTTGCAAGCAAATATCGAGACAAAAAACATAAAGCTATATAATGCTTTTTGTTTCAACATAATACGACCACTAAATCACAAAGATTAAGCTTTTCAAAAAACAGTAATAAAAATTGAAAAAGATTTTGTTTCTTTAATTTCCGTGACTAGTGTTTATCAAATTCTTAATATATTTTTTATGGAAAATTTTTAGTATGCAAATCGTAGATATTTCCTTATGTGCACATTAACAAAAAATTGTCAACCCGTTTTTGAAATATCGAATTTACAAAAAAAAAATTAAAACTTTTTTTTCTTTAATTCAAAAACTTATTTTTTGAAAATTTTATTTGAAATTTTTAACAAAAACTTAATATTAAACCGTTCAGCAAATCATGAGAAAATTCAAAATTAAAAAAAATAACTTTCTATGGAAGTACTTTTAATACTTGCTATTTGTAATTTTTTATAGCTTTGTTAGCATATCGCGCTTATTTAAGCATAAATTACAAATCGTATAAAAATCGTAAGAGTTGTTTTGAAGAAGAAAAAATGTTTAATTATCAATTTTTAACATTTGTATGAAATATACCGTTATTTTTTCATTAAAGTAATTTTTTTCCTAAAACACTTTACAGAGTATAAAAAAACCTTAGAATACCGAGTTTTATAAAACTCCACCATTTAGTTTTTATAATACTTGATTTTCAAAAAAAAAACTGCAACATTTTTTAAATATCCAAAAAAAAGTTTTTGAAAATTTTGGTGCTTAGTAGCTTCTGTATGAATAAATTATTTTAATAACAGAAAAGGTTCTTTGGGACCATTTTTTGAAAAATGGGGTCCATCGAAAGATAGCTTTTACCAAAAGAAATTTTTTCCATTTGTTTTAAAGAAAAATGGTGGAGCTATTTTTTGAGAAAAATAAGATTTTGGAAAATTGTTTAGAAAAACGGTATGGCATTTTTAGTTCTAAGAAAATTAAAAAATACCTTGACGAAATCACCAAACACCACTTTGTACCATGTTTAAAAAAAAAAACTGATTCAGGCGATAAAGAATGAAGCCGAAAAGACAGACAGACAAATAGACAAACAGAATTTTGCCAACCTCTTTTTTTGTGGTTCTCTGTCATTGTAATATCTTGTTTGATTGTTATCCCGAAATTTAGTTTTTGCACGAAACCAAAACTTGCCTAGTAGTACCTAAATTTGCAAGTAAATATAAAAAAAAAACAATTCGCAAATCCATTTTTTAAGTTAGTGAGCCATTTTTGAAAAAATAAAGCTTGTTTAAATGAAAAATCAAGCACCATCATTTACGGTTCAATTTTTTTTTTTTTTTAACTTATAGGTGTAATGACCAAACAATGCCATATTGCAAGTCAGCCTGACAAAACAAACTGGAAGAATTGCGGGACCCAATTTTCTTATCTCTCCTATCATCGTTTTGTCAGGTTTGTTCAAAATCCTGAGTTTCATCTTTTACACTTATGTAGAATTAGTATGTAATTAATTTATGGCAGCACATTGAGTGGTTTTACTGCATAATTTTAATTTTATTTAAATATTTTAAATTATGTCTTCAACAAAACCATCACGCTTGTTATTAAACTTTAACCAAAGTTTTACTCTTTCTGGATTCTGGAGAAATTGACACCAACAAACTGGTAATTTACCAAATTTCTAAATTCATGTATATACCTATCAAAATATCTATGCCCTTGCTTGTTATACTGGCTTCCGTTTCCGCCTTTTTTTCCCTTTTTTAACGTTTGCTCTCGGATATGCATGAAATAAATACAAAAAATAGAAGACGAACATCATAAGTTTTCAGTACGGGAAACATCATACCCGTATACGAGTACACAAACTTTGAAGGATGTGAATTTAACAAGACAAGAGTTCGTTAGAGAGGATATATGAAAACTGTATATGTCATTGAAAAAACCCAGCCAAAAACAAAATGCATATATCTTACTTCCCATACCAAATCCTCCCTAAAAAAAAAGAGAAAAAAATGAACTTAAGGATAATACAGTATGATTAACTAATTTACGTGTCAGCTATGATGTATGAGATAATTAGGATGGAAATCCTTATGCATTTGACTTGATGACAAATATTTGGTTTAGCTCAGAATAACGACTCTTCTTCTTACTTCTTACTAAAATTTTTGTTAAAACTGGTGGAATGACGTTAATTTTTCATAATTCTCCTCTCTCTATGTTATGAGGAGTTGAATAAGGACTTTGTAAACGAAACATCATATTCTTCTTATTTTGTGTTTAGGGCAGTGGGTGGAGAAGATAAATATCTTCTATGTGATAAATAAAAGAATGGCCATCATAAAAATACGAAGAAGAATAAAGACCATCTTTTATGTATTTTTTTTTTTTTTTTATATTTTCTTGGTTTTATTTGTTTGCTTATAGACAGTTTTATATGGAAAACATTATCAAGTAAAGGTTAGACTTTTATATGTGAGTAGGTAGGTAGGTATACTTTCGTAAATTTTTTGGGCCAAATAAAAGGTCAGCTAATGGCTACCACGTGCTAGCAACCTTGTTGAGGTATAAAGTTATAAATGATATATAGCTAAGCTATACGTAACGTATACAGAGAATCTTTTGACATTTTGACTTTAATTGAAGTAATTCACCTGTTACAAAAACACATTTTTTTTTTGTATTTCGGTCAGATCTTTATACCCACACAAAGCATACAGACATCATGTGTGTACCTGTGTATGGACTTTCGTTTTTTTTTCATTAATTAAGGCAACACACGTTTTTTTATCTGAATTCTGAAGAAAATTGTTCTTTTGGGATTTGGGAGATATCATCATAATTTCTTTGAAGCTCAATATTTGTTATTTTTTAGAACGAAAATATGCAATTGGGATCATTTTATTTTAAGCATAATAAAAAAAAATGGTGAATAATAAAAAAACGAGTGAATAATAAAATAACGAAGGCGTGGGATTAAATATTTTAAATGCGTTATTTAATATTTGTATTCCTCTTTTCAGAGAGAACTTGTGCTTTAATTTAATTTTGACGACGTCTGTGAAGCTAGCAGAACAATTTTTAGCTAGACCAATTGGACCACGGCAGGAATTTGCAGTTTTTGCATTTTAAATGCATTGCTATTCCGGTTTACCAAATAGTGGAGTTTGCAGTTTTAGCTTTTCTCAGAAACCGGGTTAGCTGTCCAAATTTTGAAGTCCTTATATACAAAAAATTTCATACTGCACTGCTAACTTCAGTTAGAACATTCGTTTTCTCAATAATGAAACTAGCTAGAAAATTTCAGTAAGGTTTCAAATTTGCAGTTTAGTTTGCACTTCAAAAAAAAATTAAGGTCCAAATTTTGAATCGAATAAATTAATTTTTAACTGTTAACTTCACTATGAAGTTAGCAGAACATGTGCTTTTTTCAGCAAACGAGTTAGATAAGAAATTGCAGTTGTGTCTCAAATTTGAGGTTTTGTGTGTACTTCAAGACAAAACTTGGTTCAAATTTTGAGATCCAAATACAAAAAAAAAAAATTGAAAATTCATTTTGCACTGTTTATTTCACTGTGAAGTTAGCAGAACAATTCTTTTCTCAGTAATTAAGCTAGATAGAAACTTGCAATAAGGCTCCAAATTTTTAGTTTTGTATACACTTAAAAAAAAAAAAACAGGTCGAATTTTTCTAAACCCAAATTTGACAAAAAATTTAAAAATCAATTTTGTGAAGTTAATAGTGAAAAATTGATTTTTTGATTTCATCCATTTTTTAAAAAAATGGTAACCAATGGCACCTGCACAAAGAGCCATTTTTTTTAGTTAAGATTTCCTTCAGAACGGTAATTTTGATTTAAATAATATAAAACAATATAAAAAGTTTTTCCTACCAAAATTAAAAAAAAATATTTGTTGCGTCTTTAAAAAATTGAAATTTTTTTGAAAACCAAATATTTTTAACACTACCTACATGGTCGATTTTTATAAAGCTCGATCTTTAAGGGTTTTTTTAACATCATTTAAAAATGTAAGATCAAATTTTACTTTTATGAAAAAATAACGGAATTTTTAAAAGACGTTTAAATATCTCAAAAACAGGTTGAATTGTTTTTTTTATTTAATTTTTATAAGCATATAAAAAAAAAACTAACGATTGCAAAATATTCCTTTGATATGTTTTAAAAATTAAATTTATAAAAAATATTTATATGGTGTTAATTGTTTTCATTAAAAAAAAGTAGTTGTTTTAGCTAATTTAAATGACGTATTTCATGTATTTTAATTTTTTTTCTCTCATAATTTCCATGCCCTAACATTATAATTTCTTACTTCTTAAACCCACAGCGTCTAGGACAAAAGAGCTAGTTCGTGCGACCCAGATGTCCGTTTTATTTATTTTACTTTGGCTAAGCGAATAAATGCCTAATGAGCCGTATAGCAGGTCTTTTATGGTGTTGACCGTCCCCAATGTATTCCAATCACGAAACTCCTTTCATCTCTCAGTCCTCTCTCATTGAAATATCCTTATCCGTTTCCTGTAAGTCACTGAGTTACGTATAGTATCACTCACTGCATTAAGGCCCGTTTTTATCAGACGAGTTCCTGATCAGCTTCTCTATTCTTTTCCTCTACATTCTAAGTACCAAATACTCACACTTGGAAGGCTTTGGGTCTCGTAGCTTTGGATTTTACGTAGTCTATGCTTTTGCTATGATTTTGCTTTTGGTACTTTAGTTTTTTCAGCACATAGGTTGTTGGTACTTTGGGATTTCGATGCTTTGGGTTTTCGGAACTTTGGATTTTCGGTTCTATGAATTTTTGGTACTTTTCGTTTTGGGTATATGTACTTTGAATTTTCCGTACTTTGAGCTTTCGGTATACCTAGTGTGGATTTTGGTACTGTGAAATTTTGGTGTGTTGGGTTTTGGTACTTTAGGTTTTCGGTACATAATCATTTCTGCAATCTATTTAACAGCGATGAAGAACTGAATTCAAGCTGTTGGAGCTGATGGGCTTGCAGCCAAGATATTCAAACTAACTGGCGATGAATTGGTTAGGAGCATGCACAATGCATCAGTTCATCTGCAAAATATGGTCGGAGGAAAACATGACTGGTGAATAGAACCTTAGCAGTGTTATCCCGATCCTGAAGATAGGAGATCCCCTGGACTGCCCCAACTACAGAGGCTTCATTCATCATCAGTCAACCTATGTAATTCGCATACAAGATCTTTTCTTCCGTACCTTGTGAACGCCTGAAGTCATTCGTCAACAACCTGATAGGTCCTTATCGGTGTGGTTTTAGGCCAGAAAAGTCCACCATTGGCCAAAAATTCGAACTACAGCAGATCTTGGACAAAAAAAACCAGGAGCTTAAAATTCTTACCCGCTACCTTTTCATCGATTTTAAGGCCGAGCATGACAGCATCTATAAATAGAAAAGCTATATGGAACAATTTCTAGTATTAACAAACCTCCCAAACTTGTCTATTTGAGCAGGATGACGATGGAGAATGCAGGCTTCTCCATCAAAGACCTCACCATTACTTTTGATGGCAAAAAAAAACATTTTAGACAAGGCGTCAACACTAGGAGAATAATCTTTCAAAATTCTGTCCAACTACTCACTTACGTCGACGATATTGAAACAATCGGACGAACAAAGCGTGCTTTTAGTGCTGCTTTCGTGAATATTGATGAGGAAGCCAAGAAGGTCTAATGGCAAGATATGCTGTCAACAAGAAAGGACACCCAATACCGACGTCCCGGTCAGAACGTCACTATAGACAGCTAAGGTTTTAAGGTGGTCAGAGACTTTCGGTAGTTTGGATTTATATCTTAGGTTTATTATACTATGGGTTTTCAGTACTATAGGTTTTTGGCACAGTGGGTTTTCTGAACTTTGGGTTTTGGTACTTTAGAAGATTTTCGGTTCTTTGCGTTTTGGGGATTTGTGTTTTGGATACTTTGGGCTTTCTGTACTACGAATACTATGAATTTTTGGTTTTCGGTAATTACTGTGCGTTTTGGTACTTCGAGGTTTTTGGTACTTACTGTGAGTTTTAGTACTTCTAGTTTTTGGTACGTATGGTTTTCAGTACTTTCAGTTTTTCGAAGTTTGGATGGGCTTTCGGTACTCTGGGCTTTCAATATTTTAAGTTTTCTGTACTTCGGGTTTCAATACTTTGTGTTTTCGGTGCTTTGAGTTTTCGGTACTTTGGGTTTTTAGTACTTTTGGTTTTTAGAACCTTGGAGTTTTTGGCAGGTTCTTATTTTTAAATGCTTAGCCCTAAATATTTGCTGAACTATTTTTAATGGCAACATTTCACTGTGAAGTTGAAGACTAAGAAGAAATAGATTTTTAGGCAAAAAAATACTTAAATTTTAAAAGGGAAACCTAATACCTACCTTCCTAAAATAATTTAAATAATTTTAATTACTTATGTTACATGACACAAACAAAAAGGCCCAGATGGCCTTATAGCCCCTTTTCCGTTAAAATAAAAATCCTTATTAAATAAATAATCATGAAATTTATTTTTTGTTGCTTTCTTTTTTGAAGAATCAGCCTTAATAATATGTACCTAGAGATAAAAATTTGATATCATATCGCTTTCAATTGTATTTAAAAAAAAACATATACAGTCGAAATATCAAGTAAAAAATTTAAAAAGTTTTCACACCAATAAGCAATACAAAAATACAAACAAAAACAAGTTGTGCTCAAAAGCACTTCCCATAAATCACTCAAAGCCCCATCAATTACCATTGCTTTGGGGCATATTATAGAATTACCATAAATATCCTATTTGTAACCCGGCAAAATCTTCCAATATGTATAACTACCTCTTTTTACTCATTCTCCTGTAGAAAGCCTAAAGTTAAACTGCACAATCAATTCATCATCAAACCCAATCCATACACAAAAAATGAAAATGGATATGAAAGAACAATAAGTAAGGTAATTAAAAAATAATATTTTTCCCACCATTATCCTTTCAATTCACGTCACACGTCAAATATGTAGTTGTATCTTGTTTTACCTTTTCAATAAATCCACCTCAAATTTAATTTTTTTCTACCTACATATTCTTGGCCCTGTTTTTGTTATCTTTAGAGAGGATTTGCATTGATTATCTACTTTCAGATGATTAATAATAATTTTCCAACCAACACAGAATGTCATCATAGCGCGAATTCGCATTTTATCAACAAAGCCCATCATAAGCCAATATCGTTATCACTATTCCCATTGTTTGTTCAGGATCACAAAAGTCGTAACTTACTTCGTCATCCCAGTTATATGTAGTCAAAGCAACATTAGCGACATATTTCTGTTATTTCGCAATAATGCTATTTGTCATTTTTCAGGATGACAAGAAATCATCTTTGCTATTGTCCTGCCAGGCAACAACAACAGTTATACAACTTTAACGTTGAAAGTGTTGGGCGCCATTTAAGCCACCCAAATTATCATCAACAGATACAACCCTTACATTAATTCTGTCACTCAAAAAAAATTAAATTAAGCCATTGTAGTTAGGCTAGCAACCGCATAAGTTCAACGAATTCACTTGAATGACAGTTCTAACAAAGCCACGTCACATATTATTATGACCTTAAATGAAAACGTTTGAATAAACGGATCACAAAAGAAAATACTTAGTGGTAGAACCTGTAGGATATATAGTCTTATCGATAAATGTAACAAATGTTACAAAATAAATCAAATATACCTATATAATGGAATTGGCTTGCTAGGGAATTATGTAACCATAATAGAACACGCATTTCTTCAGAAACAAAAACTCACACACACACTTTAAATCAATTCGGTTATACTACATAGTATAGCAATTAGTAGATATATCCTTTCATCTAAGTATATAGGAGATAGTTGCAAGGAAAGCCAGCACATTGAAATAGTTCAGCTATCATGAACAAATGTCACCAAAGAATGCAAATAGATTTCTATTGTTTTCAGTTTCGATAGTGTCTCGTTTCATATTACAGTTAGTTCAAATGGAGGATAACTGAGGACTAAAACCAATGTGAAAGAAGAGAATCCTTTTATACCATTCAAATATCAGAAACCAGAAAAGGTATATCACTGATAGTGAAGGGAGGAAGTTTTTAGTACTACGACTACGAAAGTGTACAAGTAAGCAATTTGCCGGTATTTGAAGTATTTTCTCTGCCACAGTTTAAGAGCGATTTAAATGTTTATAAGGGAGCAACAAAGAATGTGACTAAAGAGACATAATATGAATGTGAAAATGAGAATTTCAGTAGCAGTGTTGCTGTTTTATTAAAGAAGTACTTTTAGTAACATATGGAAGTTCAAATTTAGTAGAAAAGAAAAATATGGTCACATTTATGCAATGAAAAAACATCATCACAGTTAAGAATGCAGCTATAAGTTCTGAAATTTCAAAGGGATTAATATTTGAGAAAGTTTTTTGTAGATTATAATGGTGCATTATAAGGTACACGTTTTATATTTCTTGTGACTGAATTGACACGCGATGAAAATAGCTAGTGCCAATTTACAATCTCGCGTTGGGTCGGTCGGGCTTTGGTCAAGTTTCGGGCGTTGCACATTTGCGAATTTAAAAAAATAAAAGTTCTGTTTCCTTTAATTAACACTATGAAAATTCTTCACAGAAAAGGGGAACATAAAATTTCTGTAATATTTATAAATAAAAAAGTATTTAAAAGGCTTTCTCTATGAAAACATTTTCAAAATAAATTGTACTAGAGGGTCCCATGTACTTGCTTTGATGGAGATATAAAACTGCTAAGAATATTTACACTTGAATACACATTGAATAAGAAAAATGTTAAAATTATATTTCTTGCATAAAAAGAACCATTTCAAATCGATTTTCTTTTTGGTTGGAAGGAACACTATGACACTACATTTGTTCTTCATTTTATTTCTCATCAAATCAATTTAAGTCTCAATAGAGCAAAACAGTGGTTTAAGGAAAGGAATAGAATTTCTCTAAATTAGTTTGTCACTATTATAATGTGTCTCAAAAGTTAATATACATTATCAACTAGTAACCTCTAAAGTTCAGTGTGTATTTGCTTTTGAAGGTAAAATTATATTTTGAAATTATTTTTAATTTGTTATTCTGAAGTGTCAATAAAATTCTGCCAGAATCTGACAAATATAAGCAAATTTAACCCACTGATTTTGGTGGATTAACTGCGAAGTTCAACGATGTTTCAAGCATGTAAATTAAATTACTTGGCTATTATCACATTCTCGAACCTTGAACCATAATTGAACCTCAATTAATCAACCGTAATCGGTGAGTTAAAATTGTTAAACCACGGATCAAAGTTTGAACCACGTTCATACAACTTGACCTAAAAAAGTTAAAACGACTTAAACAGTGAGAGTTCTTGCAAAAACTAACCCAACAAAACTTTTTAACATTTGGAAACCTAAAAGTGTCACAATTGAGTTTTCGATACGAAAAAGATAAAAATCGGAAACCAATTCCCATTCCGAATCAAAAGTTCCATATTACACGATTATTGACCCCTATTACACAATGACTCTTTGTCCCTGACTCTTTTTGCAATTGAGTGCGAAGGAAACAAAAGATGTGATTTCACCATCAAACTCATTGAATTCACAAGGGCTAAAAGAAATCATGCTATATGTAAGAGAGACCTATATTTTTCGTCCCCTCTTTGCCATCTTTTAATATTTCCGTAAAATTAATGGAGCTCATTTATTAAAAAAAGCTTATCTTTCGTCATTTACTTTGGTATATAATAGTTGTGTTTACTAGAGTGAAATTTCTCGCAAATTTTCACAATTTGCTGTCAGAACCCTTAACAAACAGTTCTAATGTATGTAATAACCATATATTTAAAATTATCTTGCAATCCAGTTTCCATGTTTTATAACCCTTGCATCGACAAAAACTCGCCGTCACCGTTTTTTGTTTCAGATTTCATCATTTCGCGACGTATTTTATGCTAGGCTTACAGAACCTGGGCACCGGGTACATAAATACTCTCTCTGAATTTAAATTTATTAATTCATTCGAACATGCCCAAGAAAGAGAACAGCCCAAACAGCTGTCAAATATAAAAAAATGTAGGCATTTAGAAATTAAATAAATAAAACAATAACATTCAATTTCACAGGAATGTTTCTTTTATTTGATTGATTGTTTTTTGTTATCACTATAAAGTTTGATTCAATTAATAATTATGTAAATAATAGAACAACAGAAACACCTTAATAAATGTGCATAGTTCTAAAATAGGTATCCAATTTGCATGTAGTACACCAAGGAACAACATCAAACACGTACAATGATTTTATTGCTGTTGTTGTCGTTGCATTTATTAATAAAATCAATCGCAAAAACACATTTTTGGTTTCTACAGGTTCAAAAAATTACTATTTGCTTTTTATATTAGAAATTTTTTTCGAATTTGGCAAGTTATAGCTTTTATAGAGCTTGTATAAAGCTATTTTGAGCAAGCCAAGAATTTTCCACCTGAAATTTAAACAAATTGCTGCTATAAGGCATTAAAATATGAGTTACACAAGCCTTATACAAGGCTTGTAAATATAACTTATAAATGGCTTCTATAAGGCCTTCGAAAGTTGTTTTTATTGAAAATGTTTAAAATAATAGCTGCTAAAAGGCTCTCCACGAACAATCACTGCAAGCAACTTGTATAAGACTTTTTTGTAAAGGCCTTATATAAATTAAAATAATCAGTGAAGATCAACAAGTGTGTCTTATAAAATATTGTGCCTATAAAAAAATCAGATTAAATTAAATAAGAACGGTAAGTACCCATTGAACATCGTAAAACAGAGAAGAAGTGCTTACAGTAACATTGAACTTTTTAGGAAAACTTAAAAATGAATAACTCATGGCAAAAATTTAAATGATCTGGAACCTACCAAAGACAAGTGAGAAAAAACAGAGAAGCAATTCTTAATTAATTTTTTAATTTTAATTAATTAATTAATTTTTTTTCTCCCGATGGATTGCTTATGCAAAATAATAATTTGGGTAAGGCCTTATATAAACATCCAAGGCAAGCTATTGACAAAAGCTTGTATTTAATGGCTTTGGTACGACCTTATTTAAACATCCAAGGCAAGTTATTGGCAATAGCTGTCAAAATGGCTTTCGTAAGGCCTTATATAAACATCCACGGCAAGCTATAGCTTGTTCAGCCAAGCTAATAGCAGTTCATGAAAAGCTATTTCCTCCTATTAGACCTATCAATAAAAGTCTTATGGCAGTTAATTAGCTTAGGTAAATGCGCCAAAATAACTTGGCTAAGGCCTTTTACTATTTCTATAGCAGTCTGAAAATAGCTTGTATAGAACCTTATACTAGTTAAATTGTTAGTTGGGGTGCCAGCAAAGCCAAGGAGGCTATTTGTTCGATGTGCTATTTTTTACATTAACCCTATTGTGATGATAATATAAAAATAGCCATTTATAGAAAAATAACTGTTTTTTGTTAAATTAAAATTTTGCGTTAAAACTAAAACACCCTTTGGAACTGTGGCCGCAAAACTTTCATTATTTTTGAACTATTGTTCAACAATTAAAACTTGGTAAGGGATCCCATTTTTACTTACCTTAAACTATGTCAGCTTTTAAATGTTTTTTTTTTTGTGTTAGGGTTGCCAATACTTTAGTATACAAATGTTGCCAAACTCTAATCAGGTTTAAATAAGACACCGTCTGTGTAGAAAAATTTTCTTTTAATTTTGGTCCATTTAAAATGTATGATGAAGAACTTGCTTCCAGCCTGTTAATGCAATAAAATATTTTTGATTTTTTATTTCTTGGCTCACCATGAATACCTCTAACTTTAAATTAAACACAAAAATACAAGCATTGAGCTTTGAGTCTTATTATTTTCGCAAAACTCCTTTTTAATAATCATTTTTGAAAATGGCAGCATATCACGCTTGAGTGCGATCCTTCCTCAGTACGTTCTTCAAACTCTGTATTTTGGATGAGTATCTCAATAAACACTAATTGCTGATGTTGTAGTACAGGGTGGTGCAAAAATTATACCTACCTACTCTGAATTACAAACTCCTTTGTCCTTGAATTTATTGCGTGCAATGATGATTGCAATTTGCATCATCCACACAATAAAAATAGTATCAAAACAAATTATATACCCAGAGCGAGGCAATTTATAATAAAAAGTTGTATAGATAACAACAATTTGTATAGATCCGTTTAACGGATATACGACCTAACTAGCCAAACAAATTTTAACCCACTAAATCAACAGGTTCTCCTGACACCTCCATCAAAGTTTTTCATCTGCCCTAGATCTGGACACAACCATGGCATGGCATCGTATAATAATGTAGAATCCTTCTGGAATCCTGAAAAATGTCCTTTTTATGCCAAATGCTCGAGGAGTTTTATCAACGACAGAATACCTCAAACCAATGGAGCACCAACAAGATATACTGAGAAGTGCTAAGCTGCACAGATAAAATGGCTAGATAAAAGGTAAGATGATATTATACCTACCTATCTATACCGGCACACAATAATGTGAGAGGTTGGAGGTTTTGTAATGAATATATTCGTTTAAGGAAAGAGGAAATTAACTAATACTTTTGCGACAAAAATGTTAAAAGTATTAAGAATAAGCATAAGCAAATCCTAAATTCTCTTCTGGATATCACTGGGAGCTTGGTTTTATTTGTTTCTTTATGTAATCTCATTTCAAAATCGAATTTAATTGTTTATCTTGAAATAAAATACTCTTCCTATAGCGTAGCTAAGAAGATATACCTACTTATAGGTACTTATGAAGGTCTAGGTATATCAAAAAACTCCAAGGATTTAAACAGAAAGAAAATAAATTCTATATTCTTCTTGAGAAAATATCTTGATCCGGTGCTGGAGGTCATTTTGAAGACTCTGTTTTCCTTTGCAAAAATTATCAATTTACTCCAAAGCAACTATACTAGATAGATAGTGAATGATGAACTCAAAGTTTCATGTTCTTGTTCAGTAATTTTTAAGAGAGGGGTCAATTGTTTCTTAAAAAATGATTCCAGGTGGATACCTATATTAAACGTCGAAAACAGCAACAAAATCCATTTTATTCTTAAGGGAATATTCTTATAAGAAAACAATAGCTACCTCCGTTATATTTATCTCTAAACGTTGATAAAACAACACATTGCGTGAGTTTCAAGATTGATTTGGGTTTTCAAACATATGACCGAGATTCAAATTCATCGAAAATTAATTTTAATACATTTTCCATAGGTTTTTCGTCGAACAACTTTTTTTTATGTAAATGTATTTATTTACTTGAATCAAAATTTTCAACACTAAATAAATAAAATGAACGAGTAAGCCACAGGCTTTTATGTCAAAAACAAGTATGCCATTTGAATACTAGAAAAAAATATGAATATACGCAAAAACATGTTAAACCGTTGTTGGAGCCGTTTTCCAAAAATCTAATTTTTTAATAAAAAAATTTGTTAACATTAAAAAAAAAATGGTTGATACCTATACCAATTTTTAGTATTCATAAATATACATTCAAAATTCAAATTTGAAAAAAACTCATTCACCAGTTTTTAAAATAATGAATTTTCAAAAAAAAAAAACTTTTTTAAAAATGCCAAATTTATTTTTCTTTTTAATTTCGAGATGCTATATTATTGAAATTTTAAAGAAAAAAATCTCCTTTAGTGTATCGCTAAAAAGCCTCATATTCAAAATTTGATGAAGATCGGATCATTGGCTTAGGCCGTAGATTGAGAAGATTGAGATACAAACAGATAGACAGATAGAATTGTGCCACCCACTTTTACCTCATTTCGGTTATTTAAAAATAAAATTATGGCATTTGAAAGACCTTATAAAAAGTCAGCTAGTTTTAGTAATTGGTCACCTTATAAATTTTTTTAAATGAATTTTTGTTGAATTAAAAAAAATGCAAAGCCATATATATTATTATATCGTTCATATTTTTGGCTTCTCATTTTTGGGAAATTTGCAAAAATCGTATACCAGCAAGTTCTAGTTATTGGTTAGCAATGAAATGATAGGTTATTAGATTATTATTGAAGGTCAGTTCCGTTAGTTTAAGTAATTGTTTTATGAATTATTATCCTTTTGTCAAAGAAAAACTTGAAGGAAAAAAACTTTAAAAAATCGTAAAAAAGAATCCATAGCTGACCAATTACTGAAACTAGCTGACCTTTTATATGAATCTAAGAAAATTTCATGTGATGGTATTGTTTTTTTTTCAAATCCATAAATGAGGTGCCATAAATTGCTATGACCTTGATTTTTTTTTAAAAATTCATTCAAAAATCTATAGCTGGAGAGACTTTGGAGGAGGAAGCTTTAACAATAGTTCTCCGGATGGTTTCTATACCTAAAAGTACCATTAACTTTTAAGTATGCAAATTAGGGAGCGGGTCGGATTTCTGGTTTTCAAATTTCTCTTTAGTCAAAATTCTGTTTTTTTCTTGTAAGCTCTGCATGGTCAAAATTCAGTTTGGCCAAAATTCTGTATTTCAAAATTCTAAAAATGCAAAATTCTGTATACCAAAATTCTGTATGTGCAAAATTCTGTGTTTGAAAGTTCTGCCTGGTCAAAACTCTGATTTCCCAAATTCTGCTTACTTGTGAAAACTAAAATTCTGTTTAAAAAAAATTCTCATAACACAAAACATTTTTTTTTTTTTAAGATTCTATTATGACCTTGAGTCCACAGAAAATTTTGGATATTAAAACAAGCGTAAAAAAATCCAAAAATAATCAAAGTCTTGGAGTTAATTGCCAAATTTTAATTTGGGAAAAATCTTGACTGAAACTTTCGACACCTAGTATTTATACCCTATTTTTTGCTATATCACTCACAAAAAAATTGTGACATATTTACGAAGTTTAAGGTCTTACTACGTTTACTACTGCTTAACGCTGTTGTTTCAATACTCTTTATATAGCTTTCAAGTAATTTTTTATGGCTCGCGCTATTTTCTTATTTTTTAAAAAACTGTTCTCTTTCTTTATTTGCTCCCCATTTCTTATTGTATTTTCTTGTGCGAAAGAAGTTTATTGCTAGGTTGTTTATGAGCTTATATTTCCCGTTTTTCATTTTCCAACCAAGCTTTTTAGTCAGCGACTCAAAGCATCGACACTGTTTTATGTTCTTGGGAAAACTTCCGTATTTGGGTTTTCATCATCAAAAACAGACCAAAACTCTGGAAAGACCGAAAATGCGCACTTTTTTACATTATCAAAACGATTTCTCTCTTACAACATATTTACAGAATTTTTAAATACAGAATTTAAAAAAAAAAAAATTTGAAGTACAGAATTTTGAACAAAGAGAATTTAGGAATACAGAATTTTGAAAAACAGAATTTTAGTCAAGAAGAATTTTGACATGCAGAATTATGAAAGCAAAATGCAGAATTTCGAACCCAACCCTGCAAATTATTGATTTGTATATTTACACTTGTCAAAAACTGTAAGTGACCAACATATGTTTTTAAAAGTGTTGTGCTCGTATTTTTTTTTTTATTGAGTTGAAACTTGAAAATTTAATACATGCAATTTAATAAATAAATTATATGAAATCTTTGATTTTTTGACTTTTTTGGTTGTTTTTTGTTACTTTTCGCTGCTAATTTATCTAGTAATTATTTGTTTCAATTCATTGTAAAATACGTTAACATTTTTGAAATAATAACAAGACATATAGCCCATCCTTATGGAACGCATCACGCAATTATTTTTTTTACCAAATTACTTTCTATTCATCAATTCATCAACAGATGTTTTGAAATGTTAAGGCTTTCACAATATCAAGAATGAGTTGCTAATTTGTATATTAATTAAGCCCTAAAGGTCTCAGAACTATATCCAATTGAAAAAAAGACCTTGCCAAGAACGAAAAAAAAGTTTAGTGTCATTGTTGATTGCCTTGAGGATGACAGCTGAAATCATAAGAATATATTCACATCACTATGCCATTTCTATACAACAGTTCTTTTGAACATTAAAAGTGCCCTCTATATAAACCTACTTGAACAATAATTAAAAAGTTTAGAATATAATCTTCACCGCCACTATACGCACCGATGAACACTATATAGCTGGTACGATATCCTTGATGCCAACCAACTAACTTTTAATAATAAACAAGAATACTGAACACAAAAACGCTAGTGGCATTGCTTGTTCAACTTCTCTGAAAGAAACAGCCATCATTCGACAAGACACTCATAGCAAAGTCCATAGTACAAGTTACAACCACTTGGGATTCTATAATGGATGCGCAAAGAAATTTTAACAATTTTCCGGACCATCATGCCTTCCCACTATCCGCTTTAATTAGCACTTCTCTTAGTACTACACCACCATGGCACCACCATCTGCGTTGAATTGTTGGGTTGTTAAGCTTTTCCTCATGATGTTATAAAACACTAGAGAAGCAAAAAAAAAAAACAACACAACATGGACGATTGTATACGAGTATCTCGTTACTCAAGGACTTGTTGTGAAATCTTAGAAATGTTCATGTTCTGCCATTTTTAAAATATAGATACCTTAGAATTGGTGAGGACACATTTTACACAATTATCATCAAGGTGAATATTTCAATCAATCAAAAGGCTGTTATCGTATCGATTTTTAGCCTTTGTGAAACAAATTGAATGCTGAAAAATTAAAAAGAAAATACAAAAATGTCCTTGGTGTTGTATCAACCTCGACGAAAAATAAGGATTTAAAGTTCCTATCCAAATGCACTTCAATTAAAATATCAAAATACAAACACACACACTAACTCATTTATATATTGAAGTTCCAAGTTTGAAATACCAATCTCTGTGGCAGAATAGTTGGTTCAATGTCAACAAGTGACCGCACTAAAATCTCTAGAAGGATGTAACAAGCTCTCCATCAAAGCCACCTCATAGTCTCATACTTCAAATTACAAATATCGAGAATAATTTCAAACTGACACCTCAATAAGGTTTTTGTATATAAGTTTACGATGTGGAGTGGCGAGTACCTACAACTTATTGGTTGAATTGCCTGTCTGTCTGCCATTTATATGGAAACTTGGAGTGAAAAATGGTAAACCACGAACACGACCTAATGAACTCAGAAAACTCTGGATAAATTTTGTAGTGGTCTAGAAATGTTTGATACAAAAGAACCTAGGTGAATAGAATTCCCGAGTCATGACTGTGTCACTCGTAATTGCTCTAATTACTTTTTATTTGCAATATATACTCATGTAGGTACTCTACGACTTGTAGTTATGCATTCGTAAAAAAAATCGAGCTCGAGATTATTATAAAATACTCGTAGGTTTGTCTGGGACATAAGTATTTGCCTTAAACCGAAAACGCTTTTAAATTCAACGGTGTGTTTCTGAGAGTATGGTCTGAGGGCATGGTCGAATTTTTCAATTTTGCACTCAAAACTTTTTGTTCAATATATGAATTTCCTATCAAAATGGAAGGTTTAAAAAATTTAAGTAAGAAAATTCAACAACAACTATGTTATTTAAAAAATTGAAAAAGTCAAATATTTTTAATTTTTTTAAAAAAATGTGAATAAAGTTTTTTTGGAGCAAAGCCAGACAAAATGAAGTAGAGTCTCTGGGCTTTATCGAAAAAGTCAATTGTATTCTTAATTGGCAGATGTATACTCATTCAAACCTTACCATTTCTAAAAATTTTTGGCTTGAAAGCCTCTTTATCGGTACAACATGGTAAATTTTGCGTTCGTTAAAATATTTTAAGTCATTATTTTAATCAAATATGACAATACAATTATGAATTTGCATACTTGCGAGTATAGAGCCTCAACTACTCCTACGCACCATTGTGTACGTTTTCTGGAGGTGTATCTCAGCTCTCTTCAACTCTTCCCCAGTTGTGCCGAGTCCTCTTCATGCGTTCTTTGCCAAGTACTTCTAGGCAGAGTTGTAAAGTACTTAAGTAGATTTGTACTTAGAGTACTTTGTAAGTACCCATGACCTTGTACGTGTACTTGTACTTGAAATAAACAAGTACACCTAGTACAAGTACTTAATCAAATACTTTGTTCCAAGTAAATGTACTTTGTACTTTAATACGGCCCAGTACATTTTCATGTAGTTTTTAAGTACAATTCCATTTCATGTTCAAGTCAGTTTCAAGTACTTTTAAAGTACAATTCGTTGAGAAGTCTGTTTGAGCTATCGAATAATGACGACTATTGCGAGACTTACGTGAAATGACGATAAGACAACGATACACCACAGTGATCTGTGCTTTTGAGTTGAATTAGTCATTATTCGATAACTCAACAAGACTACTCAACAAATTGTATATTGAAAGGGACGTGTTATTGAAAAGTATTTGAAACTGACTTGCACTTGAAAAGTACTTGAAATGGACTTGTACTTAAAAAGGACTTGAAAATATACTGGGTAGAAACAAAATATCAGGTACATGTACTTGGAACAAAGTACTTGACATAGTACTTGTACTTGGTGTTTTTCAAGTACCAAGTACATCTTACTTATTTCAAGTACAAGTATAATGTACTGCGAACTTGACTCGTACTTGTACTTGAAAGTTTACAGGTCTGCTTGAAGGTTGTCTTACTCATCTGCGTAGCTGCGTGAGAGGGTTTCATTGAATCACTTGATCCTCAATGCACTCGTTATCTTTCGAAGTGAACTCCAAACCACTGCCATTTTTTTTTCGTTTAGTATAGAGTCAATGATTTCCTGACCTGTCCTCGCATAAAGTTCATTATTGGACATACGATTTGGCAGATAATTCCCTAAATCTTTCGCAAACATATGTTTTTGAACGTTTGTAACTTTTTTTTTGACAGCGGGGGTTACTTTCCAAGTGCTGCACCCATAAAGAAGCACGGATGCAAGTGCAACATTGGAAGGGAACAACCGTAGCTTTGTCTATAGGCTTATATAGTTATTTTTCATATTTTGTCCGGCACTTGTTCCACTCTTATTTGTATTTGATGAACATCCGCCCTATGAGAGAGTAAGCATAATTTGACCGCTACTCCAGATGTTTGATGATGTTTGATGTATGATCACTAAATTCCTTAATTTCCAGTTGACAAAGCTGTACATGCAGCACATCACTTATCATCAAAAGAAACAGTATTGGTGACAGTAAACAACCCTGACAACCATTTTTAATGCTCAATATCAATATTTTCTCAGTGGGGGAAGATAGAGTTTTGAGAGAAATGATCCCAAGAATCATGTCCTAAAATATTAATGATACGTTAATAGAGGGCATGTGTTCTTACCGTCTCTCGATTTTCTTTAAACTAAGTACAGACCGATTTATTTGTCATTCCTCCTTTATAACGAAAAATAACGCTAGGTACACTGTTTGCAAATTTACAAAATCGTATTTCAATTTAAATTGTCCCACTTCTTAAAAAAAACCAAATTCAATAAACTAATTTTAGTAAGGAATAGTTTTTTTGTAAACTTAAAACTTTAAAAGCAATCAATTTTTTTGAAAAATAACACTCCATTCAATTGTTATAAACCAAAGCAAGATACCACTGTAGCAAATTAATAGCACATATTTTTCATTAACAATTCTTTTAATTGAGGTAGATTTAATTTATTTTCTAATAATTTTTTTCAAAAAAGTCTGTGACGGCACATTTTACAACATACAGTACAGTGGATACAGTATCATTCTACTGAAAGAAAATTAATGATAAATAATTAATAAATATAAATAATGAAAAGAATTAATCGGTGAAAAATATAAAAAGACCATCATGTAAGCAAAAACAAAAAAATTACTATTTGGATTAATAAATTTGAAATAAAAATTTAAGTTGTAAATAAAAAAAAATAAAAATATAAAGAAAAATAAATAAGGTAAGAAATACAAATAGAAACAAATATGCTAGGCTAAGAATATAATAAAAAATACACATCTTACATAAATAATTACAATAAATTAAAAAATGCATAAATAAATGATTAAACAAATAAATGAATAAATACAAAAAAATAAGTGAATAAATAAATAATTGCATAAATAAATGAATAAATAAGTATTTAAATAAATAAATACATTAATACATAAGAAATAAATAATTAAATAAATAAAAAAACATACATTAAATAAATAAGTAAATAAAATTGAAGATATGTATGCAATACATAATATGTATAGGATATATTTCATTATAATATTATATAATGAAGTATAAAATAAATTAGCTTTTTATTTTTCTGTTTGTCTGAATGGATTTAAATTTATTTTTGATTTTAATTAAAATTTTGCGTTACAAAATTTAAAAAAAAAAACATTTAAAATTAAAAAAAAAAAATATCTTCATAAGTGTTTCAGGTATTTTCTGAAATTATATTTAAAAAATAACCGCTCCAAAGCGATTTTTCTTTTTTCCATACATTCATACTTATGAACATATATATTCAAGTGTTGAGATAACATTTTTTGAATGAGTTGTTTTGTTGGATTTAATTATCAAATTTTGGCTATCAAACATTTTTCTTTGATAATTTCAATGCTTTTTGAACATAAGAGCAAGTAAAAGTACGTGCAACCCAGTTGTGTATTTTATTTTTGTATAGGTATTGAAATTAAAAAGATAAACCAAAATGTTCAAAAACATATAATCATTTTAAAAATGATATTGCCAGAATAAATGTTAGTTAAATGTTATTAAAAGGTTACAATCTCTGCTTGGTACCTTTCTATAAAATGCTCTGAAAAGCTAAGAATGTAATATTGGTACATGCTGTAGTTAATTGGCCCTTTTTTATAGATGTTTTTTTTTCATATTCATTTAAACACTTTGCAGTAATTAAAAAAAGTCGTTACAAAAAATAGTATTAATGTATAAAAGTGAATACAAAAATCTCCGTTAATAAATAACCTGATCCCATTTATTGTTAAATATCCTCCCATATAGCATTGTAGCTACATGACCAATTTCACCACAAAGCTTTTTAAGTGATTTCATTGGTTTAACATATGTTTGTTTATATGATAATATGGTTCTTATTTAATTTCTTGCTCCGACCGTATTGTTGATATAGTACTCTATCTGGAAGTCCGAGTGCAGAATTTCTGTCATCACCAACAAAACTACACCATTATATCACCTATCCAAATGACCAATGCGAAAACGGTAACGAAAAGATCCGGAGCCGGAAACGAATCCAATTTGTATTTTAAATTAATATAATTAATGTTTCGACGGACGTGCTCTCGAAATGAGCTTATGTACCACACAAGTTTATATATCTGAATAAAAGATAAGTGTGGTAAGGACGTAAGCAATTTACGTTCATCCGGGGGAGTTTTCTGTGAAAAATGTACTTTTATTATAAAAAAATTTAAATATACATATATCTGTCTATTAAACATAAATACATTAAAAGCATGATGTTTTTCCAACCTATTCACAAAGCTGTTGATGGCTATTTTACTCTTTTTCGCTTATTTTATGATATAGTTAATAACGAAGTAGTACCTCGTGGCATGATGGTTAGTGCGTTGGCCTGTTGGCCCACTGAAGGTCTGGGTCTGATTCCCAGCCGCTGCTACCTAAAAACAGAAATGTTTTTCCTGAGGAACTACCTCTTGCCAGGAACTGACAAACTTTCAAGGAGTATACTTGAATAAGTGCGTCTCATCTAGCTGTTCGGACTCTGTAAAAAACTGTAGGTCCCCTTCATTCCTGCCAATAACACGCACACAGGAATGGTTGAGAGTTGAAAGTCACTAGGCCCTGGTTGTCGACAAGCTGTTGCGCCAACAAATTTTACAAATTTTCAAAAAAGTTAGGGGTCATGAGAATGGTTTGATGGGTTTCTAGACGCGTCATGTTTTCTATTCGTGAAAATTCTGCTTACGCGCCCTTTACGATACATTGGTTTCGGGGTAATTTTATTCTCTAAACTAGTTTATAATAAATAATTGATAATTGATAAAATTTTTCA
This sequence comes from Dasysyrphus albostriatus, assembly GCA_946251815.1. NCBI lineage: Eukaryota > Metazoa > Arthropoda > Insecta > Diptera > Syrphidae > Dasysyrphus > Dasysyrphus albostriatus. The sequence continues at coordinate 19,828,212 of OX276337.1, forward strand.
ATGAACAGTTTTTTTTTTAAATTTAAAAACTACAAGAAATTTTAACGAAAACTGATGAAATTTTTTTTCGCCACAAATATTTATTTTGAGAACAAACAATATTCTTGGCTTTGTTTGTAAAATAATTCAACAAACATTGCTTTTTTAAAGTGAAAAAATCCAAAAAATTTTATTCAAATTTTTGCTTCTCAAATATCAAATATCACTTATCTTCTTTTGATTGCAAATTGAACACCTAAAAACGTTTTCGAAGATCTTGAATTGGAGATTTTTTAATAATTAAATAACATCGGGCCTCTAGCTTCCAAGGACACCAATGAATGAATCGCTACATGTTATACAATTATTCTTAGCAATTTAACAAAGTTTTATTTTTCTCAAAAACATATCTACAACTTTTCTAAAAAAAAATCAATAAATTTCGATTTTCTTCAAAACAGTATTTTTGATTTCAATATCTTTTTATACAGAAACTTTTAAAAAATGTAGTAGTTTTTCTTTGCAAATTTTGAAAAAAAAATGTATTCTAGATTTTAAAAAAAATTTTCAAATTTTTTTTTGGAAAATCAAATATTTTGAAAGTAGTTATATCTTGTCGATTTTTATAAAACTTGATATTTTAGGGTTTTTTACACTCCTTAAAGTATTTTATGAAAAAACTTTACTTCGATGAAAAAATAACAGTACCTACCTTCCATACAAATATTAAACAACCGTTAAGAAAATTTTTTTTTCTTAAAATGGCTCCTACGATTTGTATAAAACCTTTTCTCTATATGTTCTTACAGTGGCTGTGAGCAAAAACTAAAATCAAAAATTAAATTTGCGAAAGTTTTTCCAAGAACATAAAACACTGTCGATGCTTTGAGTCACTTGGTTGGAAAATGAAAGGCGGGTTATATTTATAAGCTCCTCCGCAAAAACGCAGGTGAATACAGAAAGAAATGGGGTGTAAATTAAAAAAAAGAAAAGTTTTCTAAAAAATAAGCAAATAGCGCGAGTCATTAAAAAACGACTTGAAAGCTATATTAGGAGTATTCATACAACAGCATAAAGCCGCAGTAAATGTATTTAAACTTTAAACTTCGTGAATATGTCACAATTTTCGTGTTTTCGAGTGGTAACAAAAAATAAAGTATAGGTAGGTGTCAAAAGTTTCAGTCAAGATTATTCCCAAAATCAAAGCCTTGTAGTCCATAAACGACAATGAACTCCAAGACTGATTTTTGGAATAGCCTTTACTCATGTTTTTGACGCCTATACTTCTTTTTTGGCTTTCACTTACATCCAAAATTTGCTGTGGCCTTTGGGTCAAAATAAAATCATAAAAAAATGTTTTGTGCTATGAGAATTTTTTTAAACACAATTTTAGTTTTCATAACCAGAATTTGGGAAAACAAAATTTTGACTACACAGAATTTTGAAATACAGAATTAAAAAGTACAGAATTTTGATATAAACAGAATTTTTTCATTTACAAAATTTTGAAATACAGAGTTTTGGCCAAACAGAAAATTGACCAGACTTAAATTTTGTACTTAAGTTTTGAGTCCTTTTTGTAATCAAGCACATTTTTAAGAAGAATTCAATTTTAAACTTATCTCAGTTCCTACTTTCGACAATACTTTTTAAAATTTACGTTAATTGTGAAGCCTTTTGCTTAAAATATAAAAAGTAGGCAGTATCACTGAGTTCAGCATCCCCAAAGCATCAAGTAAACAAAATTTCATATATCATGATTTGCAGTGGGAAACAAATGGATCACTGTGTGGTTCCTCTGAGCTTTTAATTTTTCCACACTTTTTTGTAAAGGAATTTCACATTTTTACCCAAAGCTGAGTGCCACCTCACGCAGTATACCGCCCCTTGCCATGGCCCTTATGGCCCTAGGGTAAATACGCCACTGTCTGCAGCCTTTGGCTTTGATATCTAACCCATTTTTAAACTAAAACGAAATATTTGAACTAACATTGCACAAAATTTTGGTCCAGTATAATTCAACTATAAGAATTCATAAACTTCGTTTTAGGTTGAAAATGGGTTAACAAAGCCAAAGAGTATACCCAAAGTATTAAAATATCCCTAAACTTTACAAAATTCAGCGTTTTTGATTACTGTTCGAGATGGGTTGCACGTTAATTTTTTTTTAATTTTGTAATAATTTGGGTCATAAATAAGTAAAAGCCTCCAAAAAAATTTATTTCAAACTGTGAAATGTAAAGTTGTTTGAAAATAACTATAAAAAAAATTATAAAAAATTGATAATAGCAACTATTAATACAAAATTTCTTATTTTTCTAAACAGATTTGGATGAATTTTCTTATATAGAAATTCCAAATAAGATTAAAAAATATTGCGACTTAAAATTTTCATTTTTTTTCGATTCGATATCTCAAAAACGGGTTGATAATTTTTTTTTTAACTGTGCATAGTTTTTGTTTAACATTTAGGTAGGATATAGGTAATCTGTGTAGTACAGCATATCTAGGTGGATACTCTTTTTATTTATTTTGACTTCAACAAAAATGCTCTTTTAACGAAAATATCTGGGTACATGCTGTTTTTTATGCTTTCTGATGCATCCATATTGAATTTCTTGCTCATTTGAAGTGCATCATGTTTTTTTTTTTTTCGAATCTAAAAGTACATATTCTTCAAAATTTAATCTTTTTCAATATAACCTTGGTATCTATTTCCACCCATACAAAATTATTTATTTTCTTTTTTATCTTGATTTAATTTTTGTGTGCATCAGTTCCTAAGAGATTTCTCTCATCCAGTGACATGAATTGGGTATAGTAAACATAGACAAGACATAACACCACCGAGCAAGAGTGGGGCTAAGAAGAAAGTTTAACACAAAATCTTATCCAAGACGATGTCAACACACAAGTCAAGTCAACACGAAGCTGGAATTGAAAATGAGAATGGGGGATAAGAAATCAAAGACGATAAAAAGAACAATAATAATAATCAAACCGTAAAAAAAAAAACAAGGAAGTTAGCAGCTCTATCGTTTGGAATAGAATGATGTGAATGTGGAAGCCATATACCTATAGAAGCTTCCTCTAAATCCGAAAATCCTTAAAAGACACACATGTATCCCAGTAAATATGTATGTGTTGATGGAATGCATAAGGAAGAGACCATCAGCCTTGGAGCACTACGAAGATGATACACATCAGGAGGAATAAAGCAAAATGTCATTCCCTCCAGCTTAACTGGGATAGAGATACATTAATATTTCTTCCTTTTACCCGAGATTCCGACTATACACGCAGTCAATATCGCAATACACCGAGTATCGAGACGAATTGTTTTCTTTTTAAAGGATTTTTCCTGGTAAACAAGAATCCATGTACGGAAGCAGCAGTGTTTTGTGTTGTCCCCAGAAAAAATCCATGGCGCAGTCAATTTATGCTTGAGAATTGGGCAAAAAGGACGAAGAGAAATCCTGATAAAAAAGTAACCGCCAACCATTAACTCTGTGTGACAGTATCACACGGTATATTTTTTTTATTTTTGAAATCCATTGGGAGACATGGAGAGCTATGTAGCTTCCAAGGATTGGGTTGATGGGACTTAGGACTTGGGAGGAATATGTTCACTTGACTCGCTTCGTCCTGCCCTGCTTGAGGCTATGAATGATGGTGGTACTCGATAAGTGCGTGTGAAATTTTCCAAATTCTACAATGGTGAAAACTGAAAATTCTTTATTGGGTAGCGCAAAGAGGCACATCACCGGATTGGCATCGGACAGAATTGAAGAATGAGAGGATAACAAACGAACGGTTTTTGATGTCCTTTGACATCGGGAATATCGATTTCTTCTTTAATGACACACAACATTCATTGAAGCTGATGAAAAGGAATTTCTCTTTTTAGTGAAAAAAGTTATGCTGCCTTGAGGACAAAGGTCACAGGACACAGGAATAGAATGAAAGACACTGAAGGCTTGAATGTATACCTATGTAAGCAAGCTCCTAAAAATGCTTATTTTGGTTTAGCTTGTGCCTTTTTAATGGTTAGAATATGGAAAAGTTTGTTAGGGAAAGGTGTTCTAAGTACTGGGATATATAATGAATGTCGACATGTGATTGATAGGCTTATTTATGAAAAGGTCATTGATTTTAAAGCGAAAAAAAAACTTTCCATAAATCCAAGCATTTATCGACATGAGATTATCGATTATAATATCACTCGAATGAACATCCATAACCAAATGAACAATCATGTGTTTTATTTCTTGGAAATGTTTTTTTTGGAAATTAATGAAGCTATTGATGGTGAAAAATGTCTAGTGACTAAAATATTCAGTTGTTTTGTTTCTTATTCGAGAATGTATTCAAGAAAATTTAATGTTCAATATATTATTTACTGTCAAGGAAGAAATTCATGAGTTTTAATCAAAATTGATCAAGCTGTAATTGAGGAAGCACAAAACTAAAACGCAGATAACATTACTCCGAGGCCACACGGGCAAGTACTGGCAAGCAAGTTGGCTACAAACACTGCCTGTAAAATTCGTAGTATGCACTCCACTTGCCTTCCACTTGGTTTCCACTTGCATTCTACTTGCTTGTCTCCTAACTTGCTTCACTACTGGTGGGCTTCAAAAATTCCATGCCAGTTGATGAGCAAGTTTCTTGGATTTGTATGTGTTAGTGAGCAAATGTCTTTGAATTGCAACTTGCTTGCCAGTACTTGCCAGTGTGGCCTCAGGGTAGGATTAGTTATATACTTACGGACAGTTCATGGTGAATAAAGTCCAGACCAACCACGGTCTTAATCACAACAAACAACTTCAGTCCGGGTTTTACATAGCTCGCAGAAGGCCGTTCTCAAAAGGAGCAGTTAGGCAATTTATCTTCTTTTTAAAGTATTTTAAAGCAAGATTTCTGTACCAAAACCATTTTTTTTAATGATTTTGCCTAACTGAAATTCGGAATGACTTTACCCCCCCACCCCTTATCGAAATCCTGCATACGCCCTTGAGCTATCTCCTCAAGTAACACACACCAATTTTACTGATTTCGTTCTTCCATTTTGTTGTCCGCTACACTAATTAGGGGGGCATCCTCTGGTACGTAATACATCAGAAGTAGGTTCGCAGATTTGTCAAGCTGATAGTGTCCCGCTGTCTATAAGCTCCTCTTGTCTCGGTCATATAAGCTACAGTGTATATATATCCAGGTCTTGTCACGTCATGTCACGTCATATCCCTGTTAAGCTCGAATCTTGCTAGTTCCTAAATTTAACGAGGACAAGACCAATATATGCTATCTATAAACCATGAAAGATCTGTCTAGCTGTTGATAGCAACGACTTCGAATTAGTAAAGGAGTTCATCTACCTTAGAGTAAATATTATTCCCATGAACGACATTCTTGTAGACATCTGATGAAGAATTACCCTTCCGATGCTAGTTCGTTTCGGCGCAACAGATGGGCTCAAAACTCCTCAGTTCTCACACACGAAAGACGAAGTGCACAATCTGTAAAACTTTTATACCGATGCCAGTTTTGCTTTATGATGCCAGGTGCTGGGTGATAAGCAGAAAGCTGATACTGGATACCGAAAACGATACCAAGACGATACCAGCTCCAAAGCACCCAAAACGATACCGAGACTAGACTTGGTTCTTGGTTATACGAGACCAAAACGAGACTGTTATACGAAACCGATATTGAGTAGGGCTGGCCACGATACCAGGAAACACTTTTCGGTATCGTTTGGTATCGGTATCAAAAACTGAAGCAATTCCGAGACGATACCAGCTCTAAGGCGTTCGAAACGATACCGAGGCGATACCGAGACCAAACTGTTCTTTTAGGACCGAAAATTATGGTAGTCTCGTTTGGTATCGGCATGAAAAAAAAAATTTCAATATTATAATTAATTTATTACAAATACAAAATTCTTGTTATTGGTTCGCGGAAACGGCTCTACCGGTTTGATGACATTTTCACAGTTTTTTTTTCTCTTTATTAAGGAGAAGGTGTAAGCAATTATGTATATTAGAATAACTCACTTCTCACTTTCTCTTTGTTTCCTGAAACCAATCATTTGGAGGAAGTGACTTTTATGAAATCCGCCAACTGGCTCTCGTATTCTCGGAAACGGCTCCAATGATTTTGTTACAACATTGTTTTAATATGATATTTCGACGCAGAATTTATGTTCCGCATAACTTATCTTAACTTTACTTAGACATTGTGAAACAAGCCCTTTAAATTTCTTAAGATAATAAAAATACTTTGTTAATTGTTTTTCATTTACTATAAATTTTGTATATGATGAATTTTTATTAAATCCTAAAAATACCAAGCGAGTTCAACTAGAGGATATTTTTTTTCTGGCAATACTTTTTTCGGAGTTGGTCTTTTTGACAGCTGTCACTTAATTTATGCTCAGTTTGGTATCTACGCCATTTCATAATGAATAGACTTACTCCTGAACAACGTTTGCAAATCATGTACATTTATTACCTAAATAATGGTTCGATTCACGCAACGCATAGCGAAAAAAATCAATTTATTGAAGTACCCTTTTGGTGAGCACATTTATCTATTATTTTTTGTGGGATTATTTGAAATCGATTGTCTAAGCAAATTAGCCCGAGACGATTGACGCCTTGGATGAGAATATTTAGCGCGTTATTTCTGACATACGGCCCCAATTGCTGCAAAAAGTGGTCGAAAATTAGGTCCCTCGGCTGAAATTTGTTTGAGCCAGCCGCAACAGCCACTTGCCAAAAATCATTTTTAAAACATACAGTCAAGCCCTTATCTTTATAAAAGAGCTAAATTCCTGGCCATAACATTAAATTATATGCATTTTATTTCTCCTTAAAAACCACTCGTCTCAAAAAACAACCTTTTCAAGATCAGGAACATGTTACCAAGTTGTGCACTTTATTTTTGTTTGTGATACCGACACCGACACGATGTTAAAATTTTTCGATTTTGATGACACCGAGACGAAACTTACAAAAGTATCCTTAATTCGGCATCGTCATCGTGGCAAGCCCAAGCAAGAAGGGCAAATGGAGGAGAAGATACAACTGGAAACTCAATGAGCTGTATCAAGATGTGGATGTGGTCTAGGACATTAAAACACGTCCACTATATATAAACTCGGCCACATCCAGCGATTGGACAATAATGCTCCAATGAAGAGGATCTTTGAAACCTAGCCCTGGCTACAAGAACACGAAGCAGACCAAACTTCCGATTTAAAGACCAAGTCTCCTCTTCCAGATGACTGGAAGCAATATGCTCGGAAACACAGGCTAGATTAATTCTGTATCAAATGATTCAATCCTTCATTGATTGGGAGCTGGATATATAAGTAGTTAGTTTACAACTGTTCTTGGCATGTAGCAACTCTTATGGTCAGATAACTTTTCGGAATCGCCTCAGCAGTTTTGCCACTTTTCGGGAATATACTTTTTTATGTCAAAGGGTGAGACCTGCACCTCTTTGGTAATTTTTAGTATTTTGAACATGAACAAAGATTCAAAAACACCACCAGATGTCAAAGCTCATGTTCCAAGAGTTTTATTTATTTTTACCATTTTCAACTGATTAGGAGGCATTTTTTGAAATGGCGCCCAAGCTGCAGAATTACAAAAATGACTCCAAAGCTAGATTATACATCTTAAGCATGTCAAAAATAAGTTACAAATATGAAAATAAGGTTGCCTCCACAAAAAGCGCAAATATTTCTGTCCTCTGGCTGGACATAGTTAGTCCGTCAAATAAAGACTAAAAACAATAAAAACTGGTAGTTATTCAGAGTTCTATTCAAGTTTAACTGGTTTTCTTCGGGAGTATCCTAGACTACTAAGAATTAACCTTAGCTTCGATAAAAAGCATCTGAATTTTAGTACAAACCTTATCAAAACACGTAACACGTACTTGCTAATGAATTTTCAGTCAATGTCACAATATGCTCAGGATACACGTGATATGTGTTATAGCTACACGTGCAGATCTGTCCTTAGCTCAATGCTCTGTTGGGAAACTATGAAACGCCAATTATTCCAAAGATGATGTTACACAATAATAAATATGGTATTTGATGTGCACTGAGTAGTCCTTAAAAACAACTCAAAGTTATTGCTGTTATTCCTTTGAAATAATCAGATAAAATGGAATTCCTTACAATCAACTGAGACAAGAAATTTATAGTCAAAGTAATTTTCAACAACAAATATCACGACAAAACATGCTTCAATCATAAATAATAATTCCAAAATACCATTTCTCAGATGATAAATAATATATTGATTTAATTTGCCTCCTTCGCAATAAAATAAGCTACCATAAATACGAAAACGAAGGACACCTTAATAATAATAATAATTGTTTCATCTTAATGAATAGTAGCAACCGAAGGTTATCAGACTTTGTCTATTTAATAAGCACTTTGTATACCCATAATACTTATACCCTTTACAACAAACAAAGCTACATAACTAGACATATTGACAATAAAAGAAAAGGTGTAGTCTTGTTTTGTTGTTTAATAGTAGATAGACTTGGAGAAAGGTAAGAAAGAACCAAGGTTGAAGAAACTCAGAAGGAAGGTCAATGTCCTTACAGAGAAATGAATAGCAGCTCATTATTTTTAATTCGACGTGGAATAACTGAAATAGAACGAGACTTTGAAAGCTGAGAGGTCATTTTAATTTTGATTGAAGAACAAGGATCGACATTTTCCATCACAAAATTAATTTATGTAAATTCAATTTAGCTACTTGGTGAGAATATTAAACTAAGAATTTGAAAAATATCTATACCCTTGACTCTGGCCCTATATTTCCTCAATCATAGAGAAGTTTTTTTTTTTTAAATATTGTTTTAAAACTAAAAGTATAGTTATCCAATATCAACCTAACCAACATATTTCAACACGTACGCAATTTCAAGTTAAAGAATATCTACTTCAACTATGTAAATAGTTCTTGAATTAAATAAATGTAAGTTCAAGTTCATGATGAAGGGAAACAGAAGAAGTTGGTAAAGAATAATGGAAGAATCACGTTCAGGTAGTTATAAGAGTGGGCGTCCCAAATGAATACACTGAATGCAGACAAAAAAAATAAATAATATTGAACTTCGGGAATTTATTTCGAAGATATCTTATGAATACAAATATTTCGAGACAAGAAACTTGCTAATGAGTTCAAAATAGATTATATTTTTTGTTTGTATTCCGTGGGTAGGTGCAAAGCCTGCATAAGGCTCTATGAGGACCGACAAAAATTCGTGCTCATAGATGTTTGAGATTCTTACTAAACTAAAATAACCTCCACTTCTCGATTGCAACTAAGTGGTAGGGCTGTGGCTTTCAGGAACGAATCGAATTTTTTGATCTGATCCTCGAAAATTGTCGATGATGAAATCACAAATTTTTATTCCAATGAATCCCAATCTCAAACATTTCGACGATTCTCGATTTTCCATCCCAATCTTAATCATTGTATGAAGAATCTTGATTTTTGAGTATCAATCTTTTCAACACTGTCTGAATTTTTTGAGGGTTTTTTTAATCCATCGACATCGTTGCCATCCTTTAATGGAATTCGACAGTTGATAACTTGATAGATATGTGACAAACCATACTTTAAAAGAAAGTGTGTTTTTTGATCCAAATGTCACCCAATTGCTCTAAAATCACCTTTTTCCAGAGCAGTGTAAATATTCAAAAATTTCTGATTTTTAAGAGGTTTTTTTAATCGATGTCAATCGTAGCCATCCTTCACCGCAATTTGACACATGATGGCTTGATAGACAAAAAAGTGTATTTCGATCCACATGTCACCCAATTGACCTTAAATCACATTTTACAGGAACAGTAAAAAAAACTGTGCTTATTTCAGATCTTCTTTGGTATTTAATCCAATCAAATTGTATTTGTCCAGTTTATAGGTCTGTTCCTATAATTTAATTTCTGTGATTTTCTGTGCATTCTGCACATTTTAGTCCAAAGTTCTGTCAAAAATCACATACAATTTTTTTTTGACAAAAGTTTGGACTAAAAATCACACAAATTCAAAGTAAATGAACACACATTATACCTATTTCTCAGTGCTCAGAGAATTTCCCCAGTTTTTCCGTCAAAACCTAAGGAAAAAAATCTTTGCTCATCAAGTCAGTAAGAATGGCCACGATACCAAACCAAAGGATACTTCTCGTTTGGTCTCGTATAACAAAGTCTGGTATCGGTATCGGGTTGGTCTCGTTTCGGTCTTGTCTAAGTCACAAACAAAAATAAAATAAATTCTGCGTCAAAATATCATAGCAGGAAAACAATGCTATTACGAAATTATTGGAGCCGTTTCCGAGAAACCAATATTTAAGAAAAAATATGGAAATTAGCTGGAAGATTTCATTAAAGTCAGTTCCTCCAGCTAAAAAGAAACAAGTCTGAAAATGTCATTCAAATGATTGATTTCAGAGAAACAAAGCAAAAGAAAAATGGGCGTGGAAGTGGGTGGTTCTTATTTAATTAATTGTTTAAAACTTCCCCTAAGTAAAGGGACAAAATTTGTAAAAATGTCATTCAATCCGTTTCCGAAAAACCAATTACAAGAAGAAATGATAATATTCAAAAATATATTTTTCTGTTGATACTCGTACTATACGATACTACCGAAAGTATCGGTAAATTTCGGTCCTAAAAGTATGGTTTGGTTTCGGAATAGTCTCGGTATCATTTTGGATGCTTTGAAGCTGTTATCGTCTCGGTGTCGCTTCGGTTACCGATACCGATACATTTCTGGTATCCTGACCAGCCCTATATAGTAAGTGAGTGCTCCTGATATATAAACTTAACAAACGTTTGTAAATTTGGGATAATTTAGATTCGATCAACGGTTCAGTATTGAATTGAACTCATTAAATTCAGAGGAATTGTATTTCATTGAAATCGAAATAAAAATCGAATGAAAATATTATCGAATAATGAATTGAGTGAAATAAAAATGATAGAATGATCGATTGATTGAAATGATCGAATCATTATTATGGTTTTTAAGACATATAAAATACTACCTATATTTTATTTATTTCGTGAAAAATAACGTTGAAAATCTCTACAATCAAATCAATTGATTTTTGAGCTATTTGATTACTTGAAATGAACGATTTACACAGCTCCACTAAGTTGAAACTTATCTAGCCATTTATTTTTCACGAAGTTAAGTAACGGGTTGCAGGTATTTTTCCGGCAAAATTTCTTGCTAGTTCCGCGATTTTCAAGCGATTTTCTGTTCACTGCACCAAGTAGGAAGGATTTTTCTTCGCAGACGGCTGCTAAATTCGACTCGTTAAGAATGTCAACTATCGTCGATTTAGCGTGTTGTAGCTGATATCTTTGTTTTCGCGTCAAACTTTTTATTTCGTCCCGAACCATAGAAAATCCGAGGTCCATGTGATGATATTCGTTTCTTATAAGCCATCGGGGCATTTACAAATGACCTAAGCTATTTATTTGTAAAAGTTTGTAAGCTATTAAAGTTTATACGGGTAAAGGTACAACCCTAGAGTTGCATACCATAAGTTCAAAGAGGTTTAAGTATCTGTCTGTTTAGTTTTTACTAAGTAGCCATAATTCACCATATGTCTAAATTTACTTTTTAATTCTTCACGTTTCTTTTTAACGTGCGACTTCCATTTCGATTTCGCGTCTAGTCATTTCCAGATACTTTGCCTCATTTTCAAATGGGACACAAGCGGTATTAAGAAAGACGGGTAATATATCTATTTTCTTTATGCTTAAAGTCCATGTGGACTGACTTTTGTTCATTGGGTGCCATCTGCCATGTTTTTGTCAAGTCATTAACATTATAAGGTGCATTTTGTAATCTAATTGTAGCTTTGATAATCTATTTGCCTACCGCTAGTATTGCAGTATCAGCAGCAAAAGTGGCTACAATAGTTTGAGGTATATATCACATGTACACAAAAAAAACAGACCTGGGCCTAATACACTTCCTTGTGGTACCCCTGCCACTATTTCTTTAAAATTTAAATATTCATCTCCGTATCTTGCGCGAAAGAGTCTGTTTTCTAAATATTCGTTTAGAATTTTTTATAATGTCCTTCGAGCTGAACTTGTCCCAACTTAATTTTGAGGCCTTCGTACTACACCTTATCGATCACTTGTGACACATCCAAAAACACCGTCGAACAAATTTTCTTATCTTTAAGAGTAGCTCTCTTGATTACATCAGTAATTCTGTGTGACCAATTTTTAAATGCTTGCTCCTATATTCAAACTGATGTTCAGGTATAACCCGTTTGCTCGGAACATAGTTATTCTAGTCTTAGGGCAGGATTTATTATATAAAGGAGGTTAATTGATTCTTTATGAGGAATCATTTTTAATTTTTCTGCTGTTATTAAGTCATAACCCGTAGCCTTATTAAACATTAGTTTCTTTTTTTTCTGCTCAGTTTGGTGAGCGTGGAATTTCTAGTTTTGTAGCTTTCACTTGAGCTTAAACTCACATTAATATTTCCATTGAGTGATTTCCCATCAAAAGGTTTAAAATGTCTGACATATCAATTGTAGGGAAGCGCAACCAAAAAGTTTTGTTTTTGTTTCACAAAGAGTTTTATTTTTCCTCTGACGTTGCGTATCTATAGGTTTTGTAAATATTGACTAAATATGTAAATTACTTTGAAATTCCATACCTCTATAATTTTTTGTATAAAATTTACGGGAGCAGACCCTAATAAGTTCTATTTTTACTGATGATGGTTCGTTTAATTGTGGTTGATTTTGAAACTCTGAAATTTTATTTTTAATAATCGTATTACAAAAATCGATTACAGAATTTGACGAATGAGCTGCGGAGGGGATCAGGCTCAATTTTGACATTTTTACTATGCTTCAAATGTCAAAATTTATTCTCATTTCCTCCGCAGCCCATTCATCGGATTCTGTAATCGTGTTGAATTTCTTATTCTGTACCACTTTAAGACTTACTTGAAAGAAGAATTTTTACTTATTGAATGTGAAAGGTCAGCTAACTTTTGCCATAAACATTCCTGCATTCATGAATGATGACATATTTCCTATCATTTTCTTAACCTATTTTTTTCTTCTAAAAATTAGATTTCATTTTCAAAACTAATATTAACAAAAATTTTACTCGTATGTTGAGAGCTAAATTTCCTTAAAAAAAAACTATCTACATAAATAATTTTATGAAATGAATAAATAAATCTTACTAATGGGATTTCAGTGAAGATGTCAGTATGATGTCGTATAGTTGTCTTCTGACAATTAGCTAACTTTTAAATAAATTTTTTATTTTCGTTCATCGTACCTAGCTTTTTTATATCTTCTCGCTCAATGATTTTATTTCCAGAATTCAATCCTTGCAGAAATAAAAAAAAAATAAATAAATAACACAACTTGCTTTGCACAAGGCTACGAAATAAAAAAAAACGAACAAAATCTCTCTCTCTGCTGAAGAAGATATACATATGTATGTGCACTTACATATAATACATAGGTATTGTATAGCACCTGTGTAGTTGCAGTTAGATTCAGGTATCTACATAACAACCTAAGTTTACCTAGTTCTGCACTATCTGAAAGTGGCTACTTCATGCATTTCCGTTTTCCCATCCATTTTCCACCTTTAAAAGCAAAAGAAAGTGGAAAGTACAAAAATCGTGAATCCATTAGATTTATGTAAGATGTAAAATGTAATAAATGATGTAAAGGTCCAAATAGGTTTGTAAGAAGATATGAAGCGCTACTTTTCCCTTGTAGATCTTTGAGCACCATATACATTTTAATATTGCAATGAAATAAGAAAATTATGTTTGTTCTTTCAACAATAACAACTAGGTACACCATTGTGCAAAAATGAATGCGTTCGCAATTCAATTATCACTTTTCTCAAATATCAATATCTAACGCTATAGTTGGACATACACTCCTCGTCAACTGAATACGCACAAACATTTTTGAATATATTTTATCCATTTTTTCCAAACAGTGATGGTTATTATGCCATCTGTTGATGGTAAAAATGTTCGTAACATATAAATAACAGAATTTCAAAGTTTTATCCAAAAACAACCGTGAGTTTTTCCTTCAACCACTTCCAAAGTGTAACTTATACAAAGTAGAAGTTTTTTTTTGAGTCAACTGAATAGGTACAAAAATTAAAATTGGTATTGGAATGGAATGAAACAAGTTTTTGTTTAAGTTTAGTAGTGGGTACTTCCACCTTTATTTTTAATTACTTCGTAAATTCGATCCGGCATGGAATCGTATAGCTTTTTAATGTAATTTAACGAAATTTCGCTCCACGCTAATTTGATTGCAGAAATTAAGGTTTCTTTGTCTTCGAACTGACGACCACCCTCATAAACTTTGCGTACTAACCATCCCCAGACATTTTCTATGATGTTTAGATCAGGTGAGTACGGCGGCCATTGAAGCAACTGCACTTGTTGCTCCTCTATCCATGTTTTTATTATGCGCGCTGAGTGAATAGGCGCATTATCATGTTGGTAGGTCCAGTTTATGGGTCCAAAGATGTTAGAAAATTTAGGAAAATTTCTTTCCAAAATTACTTTATACCCAGCTGCTGTCATTCTTGATGTTACAACCTCGAGCTCAACTGTTCCATAATAACTGACTGCTCCCCATATCATGACACCTCCTTCACGACTATGATGGCGCTTTAAAAATCTTTTTTCTTTTCTTAAGTCGTGAAAATAGAAGTTGAACCCATCAGGGCCATCGAAATTAAACTTTTTTTCATCTGAAAAAACAAACATTCTTTTTTCCAACTCATGTGAAGTCTTGAAAAATCTAATCGCAACATTTTCCGTCTCTCGTCAAGTGGTGTTTTTTTCTTAAGTTTCATTCGTTTAAGATGGCTTGAGTTGTTGATTAATCTTAATACTGTTGAGCAACTTGCGTTTACGCCGACTTTTTATTTTATTTTTGCCACAGAATCAGAAGAATTTGATGCATATCTTAAAATTCTTCGTCTCTCAGCTGCTGTTGTTGCTGTTTTCTTACCTCCCTTCATGTTTTTGCCGTATGCATCTTTATTTTTCTAGTAAGAATCAACTACATTAAAACTTCGGCCAACTTTATCAGCTATTGCACGTCCAGTTAGGCCTTGGTCTCTAAGTAAATCGATTTTAGCTTTTTCAACACTGTTAAGACACGTAGATCTACCCATTTTTCTTAAAATTTGAAATCAAGAATTAAATTTTACTGAAAACACTAAAATCGTTAATTTAAACTGTCAAGCACTCCAAAAAACTTATAAACAACGAAGAAAATGGCGTTGTACCTATTCAGTTGACTAGAAAAAAAACTCCTACTTTGCATATAAAACACTTTGCAAGTGGTTGAAGAAAAACTCACGGTTGTTTTTGGATAATTCTTTCGGAATTATCTGCTTAACATCTTACGGGAATAGTTAGCATCAACAGATGGCATAATAACCATCACTGTTTGGAAAAAATGGATAAAGTATATTAAAAAATGTTTGTGCGTATTCAGTTGACGAGGAGTGTAAATATCTATTTATTTATATCGAGGTCTTATATTACTGAAGTATAATTCCGTCTCTGGACCTTTGCCACTTCATATTATGGGAAATTTGAAAAATAAAATGCCATTTCATTGGTCAGTAATTGATCAGAAAAGGTCAACTAGTCCTAGAAATTGGTCAAACCAAGACTACTTGTATAATAAAGACTTAACATTTCTCAAAGGTCAAGCCCGATTTCTGGCACCTCATTTATGAGAAATTGAGAAAATGAATACGATCTGAAAGATCTCTGGATCGTCATAAAAGGTCAACTATTTTCCGTAATTGGTCAGCGATCGATTTTTTTCAATGAGTTTTTAAAATTCTTAAACAAAACTTTTGGCACCTCGATTGTGTCTTTCAAGAAAAAGTAGTTTTCCATTTGAAAAGCCACTTCACGGTCAAAAAAGGTCAGCTATTTTAAGTAATTAAATTTTTTTATGAACTAAAAAAAAAAGTCAAGGTCAAGGCGATTTTAAGCTCCTCATTTATGGGAAATTTGCAAAAATTGTATTCCATCTGAAGGATCTCTAGGTTCATATAAAAGGTCAGCTAGTTTTAGTAATTGGTCAGCCATAGATTATTTTGCTTTAATGAATTTTTTAAATTGTTGTTCAAGGTCGTTGCTATTTTTGGCACCTCATTTATGGAAAATTTTCAGCAAATTATTACCACCTGAAAGGCCCCAAGATTTACGATTTTTTAAGGTCTTTTTCAAGGTAACGAACGGTTTTTGGCAATAGGATAAAAATTCATTAAGAGAAATGAAATCTATGACCGACGAATTACTGAATCTAACTGAGCCTTAATGACGAAATGTTTCAGATGGTTTATTTTTTTTTTTGTAATATTACCTAAATGAGTTGCCAAAAATTCTTCGTGAACCGAAAATCCCAATAAAGAATCTATAACTGACAACCAGTTTCTGAAACTAACTGACCTTGTGGTTCAGGGTCAAACCGCAGGAAGCGAAAACTCGGTTTTCAGTACTCCAGTTCCAAAGTATAAATTATTGTTTATATACGGATAACTTAACAAGGTTTTTCATATAATTTTACAATATTTTCGGTCTTATAACAAACTAGCAAAGTATTTCATATATCGGGTTCTTCAATAAGAGCGGCCAAGCGACTGGACCATTTCGTGAGATAACACTTTCTCCAAACTTGGTTTCCAATAAATTAATTGTGACATTCGCTGTGTGGCTTATGGCGCCGTCCTGTTGGAACCACATCCAAGTCCATATCATCCAATTGGGGCCAAAAATATTCGATTTTCATTGAACAGTAGCGATCCCCATTCACAGTAACGTGCCGGTCTTGATCATCACGGAAGAAGTACGGCCCAATGACGCCGCCGGCCCATAAACCACACCAAACCGTAATTTTTTCGGGATGCAATGATGACTCATGGAGTAAGTGTGGATTGCTGCCTGACCCATACCACATATTTTGTTTATTGACGAAGCCATTCAGCCAGAAATGAGCCTCATCGCTGAAGATGATTTTTCGATGAAAATCTGAATCATTTTCAAGTTGTTGCTCAGCCCAATTCACGAATGTCCGACTCTTCTGGTGATCAAGCGGCTTCAGTTCTTGCGTCAATTAAATCTTGTAAGGATGTAGGCCAAGATCCTTACGCAAAATTCGCCACAACGACGTCACAGAGATGCCCAACACTTGAGAACGACGTGTGAGAGACACATTTGGGCTTTCTGCAACTGAAGTCTCAGCGGCAGCAATATTCTCGACACTACGGACACTTCTTTGTCTCACTGGCACGGGAACATTTTGTACTGTGCCTGTGGATTCAAATTTTTAATTGTTGATCTGCTAAGACGACTTCCCATAAATGAGGTGTCGAAAATCGGTTTGACCTAAAATTTTTTTGTATTGATTAATATGACCAATTACTGAAAATAGCCTGCTTTTAGTGACCTTTAAATGGCCTTTGAAATGACATACTTCTTATTTTTTCATGTTTTTTTTACCTTGAAAAGAATTTTAAGAAGTCAGAAAAAAAACTATCGATAACCAAATATTGAAAGTAGTTTACTTTTTACCGCGATCTAGAGATCTTTCGGATGGTAGACATTTTTAGTAAAAATCTCATAAATGAGTTGTCAAAAATTGCACTTGAGCTTGAGTAACTTTAAGAAACTTAACCCTTCATTGTAAGTTATCTAGGTCTGAAGAATTTCTAGAACTATAGTTGCCCTTTTCTGTTCAATTACTGACCAAAAAAATAGCATTTTCTTTTTCAAATTTCCCATATTATAAGTTGCCAAAAAGGTCCAGAGCCCACAATAACATAATGAAATAAGGCTCCAATTCAAACAATGGGATTAAGATTCAACAAAATGATGAAACCTTAAAATTTATAATTGTTCGTCATTGTCTAATAAATTATGCAAATTTAAGGAGCTCTTTAGTGTAAATATTATTTCCTGGATCCCAATTCCCTAGAGCCTAGAGTAATGAGTGTAAATGGTATACAATACGACCAACAACCCGCAAGAGAAGCCATATGAAGTGTTTGGGAAAAGTAACAACCATAGACAAGTGATGATGAGTTAAGCTATTTATGAAAACATCAAATTTTAAACAAAGAAGCTACTCAAAAATAATTTATTTTATTTTTCCCATCGATTTTTTTAAAGATTTAAACATTTTTACAATCGGTGATTTTAATACGAATCCCTACACTTCAATGTACTTAATATGATTTTCAAATTAGCAGAGATTCCTGAAAAATGTTTTATGTAGGGATTTTAAGTTTGTTTGTTTTTTAAATGAAAATTTCTCAGAGAAAAGTTAAGTTCTAGTTGACGACTAGCGAGTTTTTATTATGTTGTATTTAAGCTATTTTTTGTATAAAATTTAAAAACCTATCATAATTTAATAATTTTAAATAATATAAGCAAAACTGAATTCACAGTTCACTTTAAAAAGTAGATCTAAAAATAAAACATATATAAGTGTAAGTATTCCGTACAAACCTTGACAATAGAGTTTACTACAAATTAATACGCCTACTCAGAACTCAAATCATCTCATGTTCTCAGTCCTACAGGGTAAATATTTTTAATGTCAATAATACTCGTAAAAATAAAAATAAAATGTTTCAGAACCTATTTTCTAATTTTACTGTTCAGTTAAGTGAGACAGGGATAAATACAGTTCACTCCCTCTAAAACGAACTCTCTCTTAGTTGAATTTTCCTCTAACACGAATTGTTACAAATTTCCATACTGTATCTACTTCTCTCTAACTCGAAATTTTGAAAAACTCACCCTAACTCCAACTCATTTTGATATCCCATTAAAATTTTGACTTAGAGGAAGCCGACTGTAAATATGCAAATGTAAAGGAAATAAGGAAGTAAACTTCAGTAATGAAACACAATACACATATTGTTTGTTGTACAGATGTACACCTCATACTTACATACATACACATCTATTGAAAAAGTTTGTCAAATACCAAACAATTTTATTTTTTTGATGAAAGGGAGAGCTTATTGTGATACTAAAAGCATTTATTAAGTGGGTAGAAATGAGACTCAAAGAGGTGTTTTATTAGATTTTTATTTGAATTCTGTCAAGTGGAAATTATTTTATTTTTTTAACAGGTTAAATATCAACAAGCTATAACGTGCTATTTAGAAAATTCAAATAAAAATAAAGAAGGCATATATTTAAAATGTGTCCTTTCAGGAATTATTTTGTTTTTAAGGGATAACTATGAGTTTTTTTCAAGGAAATAAAATTATCTCGAAATCTTACCTATTGTTTGTTATCAAGATATTAGGACGAAAAGAAAAATTTCCAACAATTTTTGGTAATTTTTTTTTTACTTCAAAGTTGAAAAAAACTGTTTATTAATATTTTTTTTTTGCAAATCCTATACCAATTACACTGGTCTGCAACTAAAATCACTTTTAAACCAAACTAGTATACTTTTCTAATGGATTTTGGCATGCTGAATCTGAAACCGAAGTTGAAATTGCCTTGGCACGTAAGGGTTTTTTTTTTAAATATATCAACATAAACATATCAAAAACCCTTTTTTTGTGGGTCTATTTGACGTTAAAAAAACTGTCATAATTTCAAAAAATTATTTGAAAGAGAAAAAAGTTAATTTTTGCAGACTAGTGTTATCAGTTAATTGAACTATATACTAGTGTATAGCATAAAATTATTTTGAGGCATATGTCATTGTTTGTTCTCAAGACATTCAAGTGGAAAATTGATTTTAAAAAATTTTCGCCATTTTTTTGTAACTAAAAAATTTGTTTTTGATTTTTATTTTAGTCAATTTTTCAATATGTCAAAATGGATAAGATAAAAATAACCTGGAGTCGATTGAACCACTTTTTCTCCCGATAGTTTATACCTACTAATGAAATTTTGCAACATGTTTTTTTTTGGCTAATGTGTTTTAAAACAAAAGAAAAAGTTGAATTCTTTTTAAAGTATTTTCGGCCGTTAAGTCAAGATTATCTATAAAATAAAATGTATCCGCTGGAATCGATATCTGTATTCGTTCTTGAGTCAATGAAAAAAGGCGAAGGAAAGGACAGAAATTTCTCTAAAAATTATGGATTTGCAGTGGAGATATTTCACCACTCACCACTCATTAAAATTTACGATGTTTTTTTAAAATTATAATTTTGTCGATCGGGTCATAAGTGACAGCATAAATGCATCTGATGCCTATGTGGACATAAGCTACGCAAAAAGCAGTGATCAACCACTAGAACCACCAAAGGTCTACAAGCATCTTGATGCTCATGTTATATCGAAAAAAAGAAAGAACTTTACTCGCATTGGCGGATACAGGGGGTGGGGTCATGGGGGTCATGACCCCCCCCCTGAGGCTTTCTCCATTTATACAAATTATGAAATATATAATTTCAATCATTAAAAAACGTTTTTAAAGGATAGAATCCGCCTTCGAATTGACTTCAATAAAACGTTACTGTGCGTATTTAAAAAGTCAAAACATAAAAATCCTAGTAAAAAAATACAAATCTTGGGAAAAGCGAAGTCTCAAAAATAATTCTTCCTCCAGAAAAACAAAAGAAATTTTCATTTAAAGAATAATACAGAATTCAACTTTTTGTTAACTTTGATTTGGTCATAAAAGGTCAGGTCACAATAATTTGGCAGGCATAGAATTTTGAGGAATTCTTGAAGTTGCTTGATAGGTGGCATTATGAATAATTTCAACAATAGCTTACACAAAGAAAACAACTTTGAAAATACATTAAGGAAAATCTAAATCGAAAGTAAGCACTCATTTTTTGTTTTCAATTTCGTTATTATTGTTATTGTTAATCAAAATCTCGCAAATTAAAATTTTACTGGTGATTTGGTTTTCGAGATTTTGGCTGATATTTGCAAGATTGCAAATTTTTTCGGTTTCATTTTTCAAGATTTAAAAAAAAAGCAGCCTGACCTTTTACTCGTAGTATACATTTCTTGCAAATATCCCACAAATGAGGTGCCAAAAATCGGATGGTGCTTCGAAAAACTTTGGCCATCATTAAAAATTTATTCTTCCTTTCCTTTCTGGACTAATTACTGATCAATTGGATTTCATAAATTTTTTGCCAATATCCCACTTGAAACCTTTGTTTAACTTTCGAAATTCAGGCCTAGCAACCACCAACCAACTAAGTTACGATCAACTTTAGGTTTTTGTTGAGACCGGTCTCACAGTAGTTTCTGGACAAGAGAAGTGTGGGTGTCAGGGATGTCGTGAGGCATGAACAAAATATAAACACTGGACTCAAACTCTTTTTTTGTTGAAGCTTTGAAGTTGCTGTTGTTTCTATTTGTTTTGAGGCGCCTCAAATGTTTGAATGTAGACACGATGAGACTGATGAGTTCGGATTCAATTTTCCCACTCTAAAAAGGCTCTTAGTCCTTCCTTCGTCTGTCTTACTAACTTGGACTCATCATTAAATATGGCCTTTCCGATTAACAATTCGGAAGAACTCTCCGATTCGGAACACCAATAATACAAATAGACACATGAAGTTTGATTCGGAAGTTTTCGTATTCCTGTATTTGTGCGACTTCACATGCGGATTTATTAATTAGTTCTTCACATTTGATAACTTGGCGGACACAAATATGAATGAGTATGTTAATTTTCACTAAAGAAAATAGGGAAATACTATTCTAAACCGAAAATAATTGTTCTTAGAAGCAGTAAAATGTGTCAAATTTACTTATTTTTAGTTAAAAATTTACTTTTTTGCAAAATATTTGACAACACTTTGATAACTATGTGTTTGAATGTGTGAGTCATTCTGGTTTCGATTCTGAAATAAGATCCAGAATCGTTTTTTGTTCTTTTCAGGTGAAGAACTGTCATTCTGAATGCCAATAGAACACACTTTGAGAAGGGTTTACACGCATTCCGAACGTTTCTGATTTACCCATCGAAAAGGTCAATAATGAGGGCCTTTGTATTGTCTTCCGCAATTTGTATTAAAATCAGTTTAACTTACATGAATTCCTTGACAAAAATCCACTGTAAACTACATATATCCAACAAGATTAGAACTTTTAATCATTAAGCTGGAATTTTTTTTTGCTAGGGGCCAAACACAGTTTCTATAAGAAGGTTTTTATAAATTCTATGTGAAGGCGTTTTTTTTAGGCGTCTGGCAATACTTTTTTCGGAATTGGTCTTTTTGACAGTTGCCACTTGATTTATGTGCAGTTTGGTTTGCCAGTTCATGATGAATAGACTTACTCCTGAATAACGTTTGCAAATCATGCAAATTTATTACCGATATAGTAGATCAGTTCGCACGACGCAACGCGAAACAATCAATTTATTGAAAGAAACTTTTGGTAATAATAATGCCCTTGTTTTGACGAAGGCATCTTTTTACCTATTATTATTTGCTTGGTTTTTGAAATTCCAATATTATTGAAAGCCTAGAAAAAACAGCTTTGAAAACAAACCAAAATAAGAGCTATCCTTAAAATAATTTATGAAGTACGTTTTATACAGGGTATCACCGGGAAGGTTTACTACTTTGTTTTGCCGCCATTTTGCTAAGCATTAGTCTTGACATTTCATATTTGGCAGTCGTGAAGTAGACTCGTGGCAAATTTATTATGGAAAAATATATGATAAGCCAACGTATTTTAATCGTTAAAACATTTTATCAAAATCAATCATCGATTACTGTGACGATGAGAAAGTAACGTGAAATTTTTGGGAGAAACAACAAAACGCACTATTTATCGTGTAGTGAATGATTTCGAAGAAAGAGGGTTTGTAGGTGATAAGCCCAAGCGGACCACAACGTACTGCATGATCGGCTGAAAACATTACTGCTGCTCAAGGAAGTGTTCAAAACAATCCATCAACCTCATTTCGACGCCGTGCTCAGGAGCATGGTCTTCAAAGAACAACTTTGAAAACTTTTTAACACCACAACTGCATGCTTTGTGCTTGATTTACATGTGATATCAAGAAGACGGTGCCACATTGCATACAGCCAGGATTTCAACGGAATCACTGCGAGACCTCTTTCCACAACAAGTTATTTCAAGAAATGCTGATGTTGATTGGCCTCCGCGGTTGCCTGATTTGACTGCTCCGGACTTCTTTTTGTGGGAATATCTGAAAAGCAGGTTGATGAAATTAATAATATACCGCGGGAAATGTGTGAGAATGTAGTAAAAAATGTGCTCAAAAGGACTCGCATTTGTGAGACTAACAGAGGTGGGCATTTACCTGATATTGTATTCCATACATAATTGCCGACATTAAATAAAACATTTATTAATGTAATGTAAGATCCATTCTCTTTCATTTAATCAAAAATTATAAACAAACAAAGTAGTATACCTTCCTGGCGGACACCCTGTATATATTGTATATAGTAGGTATAGCTATACCTATTCCATATAAACTTTCTTCCAAAACTTTCATCCAACTGAAACCAAAAACGTATAAGTAAACCTACCACGAGAACGTGTGAAAATAAACTTTGTTTATTTTACTCTAATGAAGAGAGATTTATTTCAGTTAAAATTTGCCAGGTATTGATTTTCTCTGACAGACACTTTAATTTATTAATGTTCATACTTTGTTGGTAGCTATATCCTTTTATGAAATGAATGAGCAATTATAAATGGAATATCAATGAAAATAATATCCACTAGACGATATTATTTAATTCGCAATTTATGTACCTACATGGGAGAAGAGCAAGGTGTTTGTAATTGAAACTTTTTGAAAATATTTTCGCTTGTTAATTTTATATTATATCTAAATACCTTTTCATATTTTTGTTTTATTTAAAATTATTATAGGCACACCACCGTAAATAAGTAGAAATCATTAGATATATTTCAGAGAGGTTTTCATTATAAATGTGGGTATTGTTTGTATATCAAAACAAATAAATTCAATGAAATATTGGTTTCAAAAACGCACTATATTTGTGCCTCGTGTATCATTTATTAACATTTATTTAAACATTTTTAAACTATAAACGAGTCTCTGGAATCTGGATAAAACACAGGACTAAGTATTTCAAAATCTGTTACCTAGAATTCAGCTTAAAAAAGTACATTTTAAATAGCATACTTACATATTTATGGTGATTTGCTAATTATATTCCGCCATTTTGGCCAGTCCACCATCATATTCGATTAATAGTGAATATATTTTATTATACCTTATATATCAGGCAGTACACAAAGGGAAAAGGTCAAAATCCCGCCTTTCAAAATCCCGCGAGTCGAGATCCGGCCAAATAAAATTACTAATTATATACATGTACACGGATCCCACCAGTCAAAATCCCGCCGATTGAAATCCCGAAGCAAGAATCCCGCCAGTAACCTACTTCTATTTGGAGGGATTTTCAATACTTTCTTAAAATAATCCCAAATTATCAGATAATTCAGAACAGTACTATAATATTACACGTTTGAGCAAATATTTTGTTCATATTGTGAATTTACTATTTATTGAGCCACTCTCCCTTTTTTTTTTTTAAAAAGTATTGAAATAGTATATAGCCCAGGAAAATTAGACAAAAAAATGGCTAAATTTCGAAAAAATACCGACAAAGCTGAATTTTGGTAGAGAGCTTTATTTTGACGTCTTAAGCATTTCCTAAAAAGTTCCGTAAATTTGGGCCGGGGCTTAATTTTTTAGGGGGGGTTTAAGGGGGTAAAATTTAGTTTTTTCTTAATTTTATCGAAAACTATAAGTTTTTTTGAAAAAATGTGAAGGTACAAATTGTAGAGTTAGAATAAAAACTTAAATAATAGAAAATTTATTATTTTTGTTTTCATTTTTGGACCTTCAGTCCAAATGCGTTTCGCCCAGGTACAACAATTGGGCTCATCAGTTAGATGTTGTTGTACCCTTCTAAGACGCATAATTTTGCATTTGCTCGTCAATAGCTCATTTTTTAGATAATTTTATTGTCTAAATGTTATAATTTCATGATTTTGACGTTAAAAGAAATTTCATCGAGTTGTTGAAAAAAAAACCAAATCACTCTCTATTTCAAGATGGCAGTCTTCCCCTTACCCCGGGCACCCCAAAAACCTAGTTTTATAAAGAAAAGATGTAGCCAAACTCAAACCGTACAAAAACTTAAGCCCATCGATTATGGAAATTTTAATAAATTTTTGACAAAACTTAGTGCACCGTGAAGTTCATGCATAATTTTCTATTGCTATTATGAAATAAAGTATGTTAATCTTTTTTGTGTAGAATGACGTAAGCTGCAATTTGTACCTTCGCATTTTTTCAAAAAAACTTATAGTTTTCGAGGAATTAAGAAGAAACTAAATCTTACCCGCTTCAACCCCCCCTAAAAAATTAAGCCCCGGCCCAAATTTACGGAACTTTTCAGGAAATGCTTAAGACATCAAAACAAAGCTCCCTACCAAAATTCAGCTTTTTCTTTTCCTGGCCTAATAGTTCTTTTGCCTTTATTTTCAGTTATTCCTGTCTTAGAACTCGGTGGAGTAACACCTCGAGATAAAGTGATATCAATTGGATTACAATTTGTAGGGTTTGGTGGATGGTTAGGTCTGGACGGAGGTTGAGTATGTCAGGATCTGGTCAGAGGTTAATTTTTTTTTTTGAGAAATTAAATAAAAAACCGTTTTCCAAAATTTGAATAAGAAAAATTTATCAATTTTTTTCTTTTTTTGAAATTGATTTCAGGTCAAAAAAAAAATATTCTTCACACAACTCCCGCCAACCGAAAATTCTAGTTTTATCTCTTAGTGAATGTTTTCCCTACCGAGTCCTAGTGAGGACTGACTATTATTTCGGAATTACTTTTGCTTTTGTACTTATTTTAGTCAACTTATTTGGATGTTTAGCCACCCAAGGTAACTGTTGCTGGAGAAAATTTTACATTGGTAATGAAACTTGGAATTAGCATCATATTCATAATCTAGGTAGTGTCGCCTTTCAATTGATGAATAGCATTTTATGAAAAATCGACTTTAATCTTTAAACGCGATTTGCGGCTTAACTAAGTATCCTAGCAACGTATAACTCCAGATTCTTATAAAAAGGGTGTGAAAAAAGCTTTTTTTTAAACTTTATTGTCAGAAAATATTTATAAAAATGATTTTTATCCTTTGCCCTAGCTCCAAACCTACTTCCAAAACCTATGTTTCAGACCCACCCTGGATCCCTTTGACGAGTTCTAAGTCCTTTGTGCTAGTTCCAGATCCTCAGTACACATATCTTAGGTTTTATCTTGCGCATGTTGAGCAAAATGAGAACAGTCAGATGAAATTCAAGACGGCCGTTTCTGTGACCTCATCCGCTGTATTACAACAACAACAAAGAAAACAAACACGAATTGATTATTTAAAAAAACACTAAAAACTAGGAAGAAATGATGTTTGCACAATAAAATAATATTAATAAAAACTGACGACATGGCCAACGTCATGGCCGTCCTCGTCGTGCCCCGACTCTTCGTCAACCAAACCCAACAACAATGGTGTCACAAATTTCATAGGAATCCAAGTTATTAATGCGCTGTCGCATTGTAGTAGAAACGGCGGAATTTTGACAGGTGGCGTATAATATAAAATCAATTCTCGGTAATAATTTCCTAAATATTTGAGGAGACACGAGAATTTATTTATTTAAATATTAACCCCAATTTAACAGTGGAGGTCAAAGTTCCACTTTTGTTCTAAACTTAACATAGTTCAGCTGAACAATTGAACTCAGTTCAAAGTTTAAACAAGACTGCAAAACTGGGGGTTAATAAAATTCAACGAATAAAATAAACTCAAATTATATAAAGGAAATAGATTATAATTAATTAAAAAAAAAATAACAATATCTCCACATATGGACAATAGAGATAATGAAATATCTAAAACCCTATTATATCATATGTACATATGTAGGTACGAGCTCATCATTTGTGTTTTCTATGCATGCAGAATGTAGATAACATGTAAGCCAAAGCTAATTTTCCATTTTCCAGTACTTTCAGTATACGTTTGTTTGTATATTCTGAATTTGTTTTCAAATCATAACAACCAGAACAACAACCATTCTGTAAAATAATAATCCTCTTAAATTTCAAAATAAAGTCCATTTATTTTGCACACCCCATATCTATCTAATCTGATTTTAAAATATGTATCATCATCATAACACTATCTGTTCAAACTAGTTCTATTGTTTCACAAAAAGTAATTAATTTAATATGCTAGCAAAAAATAAAATCTATTTGAATTTTAAGCCACCTAATTGAAATCATGAAAAAAAAACACAATAATATTAATTAAATATCCAGACCAGGATTTAATCTGAAGGTTGGTCTTTCACAATTTAGCACTTTTGCATTATACACAACCCTGCGAGTTTATCCCCCCCTATTGCGATTGTCAATTATCAATTGATGAGTGACAAATATAGTATTTTGATATTAAACAACGCGATTTATAAAAGTTTTGATCATTAAAACCAGCAGATTGTAGAAACTTAGGAACTACAACAAAAATTGTATGATTATGGGTCTTTAAATTTTTTTGTTTTTTAATAATTTTTTTCAAAAAAAGACGGATGCAAGCTGGCTCTGGACTCTAATTTGTTAGGCCATATTAGGGGATATTAGCTGCCACGCCCATTTAACTTATGGTGGCTTTCTCTGAAACCAACGATTTGGATGAAATTTTCAGACTTGGTTCTCTTTAGTGAGAAAGTGACCTGAGTGTAAATATTTGTTTGCATTATATTCCTGTGAACTTATGACCTCGCATCAAAATTTTTGTGTCCAATTTCTAATCAGAACTTTACTTAGACATTGTGGAAAAGACCTTTAAAAAATTGATAAGTCAACAAAAAAAAACTTTAGTTAAAAAAATTGTCTTTTAAAATAATGATTTTTGTCTGTCTTAAATCTTAAAAATACCAAGCGAGTTCAACTACTAGATTAAGAACATGTAACCAAGTCGTGCATTTTATTCTGGTTTGCGACTCAGACCAGACCGAAATCAGACGAGACGAGACGAGACGAGACTTTGTAAAACGGGACTAAGTTATATGAGACCGAGACCGGTACGGAGACGATACTGAAGTTTTTCGATTTTGACGATACCGAAACAATTCTTACAGTATCGATTGGTTTGGTATCTTGGCCAGCACTATTCAGCCCAAGAAACTTTGTAACCAAGGCTTAAAATTTCTCAGAGTCGCACAACGTGAAGTGCAATTTTTGACACCTCTTCCGAAAATCACTAGATCGTGACGAAATGTCAGTTATTTTCAGTATTTGGTATGCCAAAATTTTGTTTTCTAATTTTTAAAGTTCCTTTTGAGGTCGCAAAAACAATTTTTGGCACCTTATTTGGGTCAATATAAGAAAATTGGTATGCAATTTTAAAAAGTCAAAAAGTCTATAATATTTTTAATGAATTTTCAAGAGTTTAAAAAATAAAATGCACGACTAGATTGCACGTTCTTGCTCTTATGTTCGAGTTGCTTGGAACTTAAAAACTTTTGTAGTACACTCAGAGAAAAATGTCAGGTAAATATTTTACCTGGGCCCTGTTAAATTTACAAGGTGCAAAATCCCGTATAAAGTTACAGACATTTCAGAATTGTACCTGATTTTAATAACCTTATGTCTATCGTTCCTACTCCTCTTCTGAAACCCGTTTGATTTGGTGGTATTATCCCTTTCTCCTCCGCTTCTTCTTCTAACCTCTTCGCTTAAACCGTCGTATATATTTTATACAGCGATGGCATGAGCGTTACTCCTCTGTATTCTTCTACCTTTGTTCCTACACCTTTCTTTATTATCGGGGCAATTACTCCCTCTTTCCACCCCTCTGGCCATCCATCTCCTCTCCACACCTTCCTGCAGATGCCCCATGCTACCTCTATAGCTTGTTCTCCTCCATATCTCCACGCTTCATTAGGTATACTGTCTGTTCCCATTGCTTTTCCTTCTTTGAGTTTTCTAACCACCTTTCTGAGCTCCTCCTTACTAATTTCGGTCTCATCTTCCGCTCTTCTTGTTACCTGTTCTCCCATTCTCACTCTTTCTTCCACCCCTCCAATTAGACTCATAAAATATTTTTTCCATTCCTCTTCTCCAATCCCTTCCCCCATCGTCTTTCTCTTCTTTCTATCTCTATTTATTATTTCCCACACTTTGTTTTCGGTATTGGCCTCTGCAATTTCTCTTATCATCTCATCCTGCTCCTCTCTTTTCTTTCTCTCAATCATCGCTTGATATTCTCTTTTTCGCTCCCTGTATTTTTCCTTCGTCCCGATACTCTTCCTCCACCTCCTTAACTCCTTTCTTACTTCTTCTTTTTTCTCCCTACATTCTTCATCCCACCATCCTCTCCTTTTCTGTTTCCTTTGCCTTCCCCCTACCTCCTCACTTTGTTCAATCTCTCTCTTAATCCTCTCCCCTATCTGATTTTCTGAATCCTCTGCTCCCTCTTCCAAGCTCACTCTTCGCATTCTTCTCTCGAATTCCCGTTTCATCTCCTCCGACCATCTTCCCGTTTTTATTCTTTTTACTTCCTTTGCTTTATCCCTCTTTCTCCTTCTTCCTGTCTTTATAGTGATCACCAATGGGTGATGATCTGACTCTACTCTATCTGTTACTTCCATCCTTTCTATTCCTCTTCTCGTCCTTTCGTCACCTAGTACATAATCAATTACTGTCTCCCCTCTGCCTCCTGTATACGTGAACTCTCCCTCCTCATCCCCCTCTATATTCCCGTTAAAAATTTCCCACCCTAATTCTCCTATCACCTTCGTCAGTTTCTTACCTTCGGTGTTCACTTTTTTATCTTTCGATCTCCTCCCTCTCTCTTCGTCTCCTATACCCCTCACTCTCCCACCCTCCAATCCTGTTCTCGCATTGAAGTCCCCCCCTATTATCACTCTTTCTTCATCTGACTGCCTCTCCATCCATCTTCTTAAGCTTTCCAACTTCTTGTCTATGTCACCATTTACATACGTTGCTACTATAACCCATTCATCCGTACCTGCTTTAACTTTCCTGCTCATTAATCCTTCTTCCTGTTCCTGAATCTCATCACCCTCTATCGCCATTTCTTCTCTAACTCCCATTATCATCCCCCCCATTGCTCTTCCCTTCTTGTTCTTCTTTTTTGCTCCCTGTCTTGTCCATTTATACCCCTTTGGCAGTTGTGTTTTCCATTTTTCCCAATTCTTTTCCTCTACCCACGTTTCTATCATCACTACAACTTCCCATTCTTTGATCCCTTCCCAGAACTCTTTTTCTTTATTCGCTAACCCCGCAACATTCCAGAAGCCTATCTTCCATCTATCCCCTGACTCTTTTCTACTTGATTTATCTCCTTCTTCTTGTTCCCTTATCCGTTTTTTGACTCTGAATTCTCTTCTATTCCTCCTTCCCCTTCTTGTTTTTCAATATTCCTACTTTCACTCTGCAATTGTTTCTCCTGTTCTCCCTCTTTAGCTATTGTTTCCCTTATGACCTCCCTTTTTTCATCCCAAATCCATGTCTCCCCATTTACTATCAGCTTCCCATATCTTATTATGACCTGCTTCCCTTTTCTCTTTTCTTCTTCGGCTCGATCCCTTATCAGCCACTGCATTCTTCGTTCTTTCCACGTTAAGTCCTCTTCAATTCTTTCCCTTCTTCCTCTTAGGTTGGCTTTCTTCCTCATCACCTCTGTTTTACCGTCTAGAGTTTCCATTTTTACTTCTATCATACCTTCTTTCCCGTCTGCACCTCTCCTTCCGACCTCCCTTGCTTCCCCTATCCTTGCTTGGACTCCTATCCTTTCGAATATTCT
Organism: Dasysyrphus albostriatus; assembly: GCA_946251815.1. NCBI lineage: Eukaryota > Metazoa > Arthropoda > Insecta > Diptera > Syrphidae > Dasysyrphus > Dasysyrphus albostriatus. Next base: position 19,859,138 of record OX276337.1, read on the forward strand.
TTTTACCGTGTCTTTTATTGTGCCTCGTATCTGCACGTTTTTAATCATTATATTCCTCCTTCGTTATTCTTTTTCTTGTGTTTCTATCCTTGCTTCCATCTCGTTCATCTTCTCCGCTAGGTTAACCTTATGTTAGGTGTTAAATTAACCTGGTGGTCTATATTACCATATTCAAGTTGATTTAAGAAGATGAACTGTTATTTTAACACTGAATTCTGGTAGAAAAAAAATATCGACAAGAATATAGCGTTCATTTTAACTGAGATCAGGTTTTTTTAACACTGCTTGTTATGAATTTCTTTTTTACCACAAATCAGGTTGAAGTAACATTTTATATGGTTATTTTTACAATTTCAATTTCAATTTATTATATTTATTTATTATTATTGGCTTAATTCAAGTCGATTAACATAAAAAAAAAATATATAACAAAAAAAAAAAAAAAAAAAAAAAAGAAATAAAAAAAAATCTTAATATAAAATGCTTATAAATAACAATATTTAGATAGTTGAATTAAATAAATTAAACAAACTGATAAATCTAGCTTAAATTATTGTTTATAAAAGAGGGTTTAAGGGTAATTGGAATAAAGAATTCTTCTAAGGGAGGATGAACTAAGGTTAAAATCAAAAATATCCGGTACACTGTTGGCTAGGCGAAGCATTCTGATGACTGGATTGTTATGGCCATAATTTGTGCGGTGGGTAGGCAGGCGGAAGAATGGGATGGATCGAAAGTTACGTGGGTTGGTATTAATTAGGATGAGTTGAAGAAGTGCCGGAGAATCGATGGCACCAGTAATTAGTTGGTGGACAAATAGAATGTCGGCAACTGCACGGCGTTTGGCAAGAGTGTGTAGGTCAATTAATTGCAACCGATCTTCATAGGGTGGTAACATATGGGGATCAGACCAGGGGAGATTACGTAAAGCGAAACGGAGGAACCTTCGCTGTACACATTCTATTCTATGTGAGTGTGTAGATTGGTAAGGTGACCAAACCTGACTGGCGTATTCAAGAATGGGTCTTACATACGTGGTGAAGAGTGACTTGGTGACGTAAGGGTTGGAGAATTCTTTCGACCAACGCTTTATAAAACCGAAGCTAGAATTCGCTTTTGCAATGATATGGTCAATGTGCATACGGAAATTGAGTTCTTTATCACAAATTATGCCAAGATCTCGAATAGAAGAAACTACGGGAACAGGTTCACTGCGAAAGTAATAAGTTCGGGCGGGTAGGGGGAGGCGTTTTCTAGAAAAGTTCATGGATTGACATTTACTCACATTGAGTTCAAAGAAATTTTTTTCACACCAAGTAAGAAAGGAATTTAAGTCTTTTTGAAGCAGGAAAGAATCGTTAGAGTTATAAATCACTTTTATAATTTTTATATCGTCGGCATAAATAGAAAGGTCAGAGTAAGAAGGTACGCTTTCAACATCATTAATAGCAAGGACAAAAAGTAGTGGACCAAGATGGCTTCCCTGAGGAACGCCTGAGGTGGCATAGATAGGTTCAGACTCGGAGCATCTGAAAATTACCCTATAAAGCCGGTTCTCTAAGTAGGATTTAACCCATAAAATAAAAGATGAAGGAAAACCAAAGGCTTTCAACTTAATGTAGATAATTTGGTGAGATATTTTATCGAATGCCTTACTGAAGTCAGTGGTGACAACATCAACATCAAAGCCTTTTTCCAAAGCACAAAGGGTCATGGAAACAAATTGAGCCAGATTAGTGGTCGTGGACCTACCCTTTAAAAAACCATGCTGAAGAGGAGAAACTATTGATTTACAATGAAAGTAAAGAGAGTCGTAAACAATGCTTTCAAACAGCTTGGGTATTGATGAGAGTTTAGCTATCGGACGATAGTTTGAGATGTCGTTTCTACTACCTTTTTTATGAATTGGGAATATGAACGAGTTTTTCCATAAAGTAGGAAACACTGCTTGCGAAAGCGAGAGGCGGAAAAGAAATGAAAGGGGTTCAGAAAGCACATTAACACATTTCTTGAGAAAAATGGCAGGGATACCGTCAGGACCAGGAGAAAAATCGTCTTTCAATAAATTGATCTTTTCGCAGACCGAACTAAGACTTATATCGACAGAAACAAGTGACGTTTGAGGATTGTTCGATAGGAAGCTAAAATATTCAAGGTCAGGCACATTTGTATCATCACCGTAAGACTGCCCGAAAAAATTGGCAAAGAGGTTAACTATTACTTGGGGATCAGCAGATGATGAGTCACGAAAATTAAAAGAGGAAGGTAAGCCATCCGATTTTCTCTTGATATTTATAAATTGGTAGAACCGCTTAGGTTCAGAAATGAGGCTTGTCTGCATTTTGGCAAGATAATCATGGTATAGTGATTCGCAAAGGGAAGAAAAATCGACGGAAGCTTGTTGGTAGACTGAAAAATCAAAGGGAGTCCGAGATTTCAAGTAATTATTCCATAGTTTATTTCTTAGATTACGAAGAGTTCGCAACTCTTTCGTGTACCAGGGAGGAGATGATAAACAATTTTTTTGGGGCAAGTAAGGGACACATTGAATAAGGCAATCGAACACAGCAGTATAGAAAAAAGTAAGAGCAATGTCAATGGGAGTATAAGGATTTATAAAAAGGTTGTAATCAATATTGTTTAAAAGGATATTAAGTCGATTGTAGTCAGCTTTACGAAAGTTAAAATAGTAAGATAATTCCGAATCAACTGTAGGAATTCCTTGATCATATGTGAAAAGAAGAGAAAGAGGAGGGTGGTAGAGGTCTAGGTTGGAAAGAAGATGGGAGCTTTCAGTGACGACTGAATTGCAAGGATCTGATGAAAAGATGAGGTCGAGCAACCGTCCAAGGTTGTTAGAGATTCCACTTATTTGAAATAGGCCAGATTCAAAGAGACGATCGACAAAAAGAGATTCTTTTTCAGAAGTGGGATTGCCGGGAACAAAGAATGATTCGTCCTCTGATGGAATCCAAAGTAAATCGGGTAAATTAAAATCCCCGACGATGATAAAATCATCGCTTGAAGCCGCAGCGTCAATCAGGATATCAAAAGAATCAATTATTAATTTATATGCCAGAATGGGTTGTGAGGGACGAATATAACAACAGAGAATGTAGAAACATCTGTTTGAGATGGACATTTTTATGCATATGTATTCATAGAGCGGTGAATTAGAGGTTCCAACTAAAGAAGCATTTAGACGATTGTGTGCAGCCAAAAGAACACCGCGCCCGGAAGGAGCATTATCATAGCTTTGACCATCTGCACGAAATACAACATAATCGGAAGAAAATAACTCACAGTCTAGAATATTGGGGCACAAGTTTGTTTCAGTTAAGGCAAAAATATCAAAAGGTAATTTTTGAGAGTTAAGAAACACAGTAGAAGTTTTGGTACGCAAACCTCTAACGTTCTGATAGTAAAGGGACAAAGTTGTTCGGGCTAAGTCAATAGTCGCAGGCTGTAAAACAGGACTAATGTTAAAAAGGAGGTTTTTCCGAACGTTTTGACGATGAAAAACGTTTTGAGGTAACATGTGAAGCGTATGTAGCAAGATCCTTCGAGACTGTAGATGGAGATATGTTGAAGCTTTCATGAAAGCGGGTAAAAATTTTATAGAGAGTAGAGGGATCTGTTGGGAGGCCTTCTTTTAGAATAGAAACTGTGACGTTGGTTTTAGTTCTACCATCGATGCAAACTGAATCGGGCTTGTCGTGTAAAAATGCGAGGTACAGACGGACACTATCGTACAGTTTGTTGTCCCGCAGCCTAGCCATCAAATAACGGCCATTGATGTCATTAATAAAAGGCTTTGAGTTGGCAAAGTTGGCTGTAAGCCTAACGCAAGGAGGAAACATAGGATCGAGAATAGAGGGAGGTAAAAGGTGTGTGTTGGAGTCAAGAGTATGGTTAGTGACGTTAGAAGAAGAAGGGTCAGATGACGGAAGAGGATTTCGGGTAAAAGATTGTGGAGCAGGATTTAAGGTGTGAGATTGGATGAAATTACTATAGTTTATGCCGATAGGGGAGGTGCTCGTGTTAGAAATATTATTAGGAGAGGGGTTGGTCGTACGGTTAGATTTAAAAGATACGTGTTTACGTTGAGGCATTAAGGAGTCTATTGAGTGAGGTGGTATAGTATTGTTTGATTGATACTTAGATCTAGTGTTAACATAATTAAGATTTTTACTATTTTTTTGTTTAGAGAAGAAAGGTTTGTTAGAGATTTTAGTAATTTTAGTAAACCACTTGGTGATTTTTATATTGCCAATCCAGCAAGAAGGATGGGCATTAGAGATAAATAGCCATTGAAATCTGGATGGAATAAGAACTTTGAAGCTGGATGCGGTTATTTTGGTACATTCACCCATGTTGATTTTGAATTTGCGGAAAAAAAGTTTACGGATCCAAGAGTCATCTGCATTGTTTGGAGTACCTTTCACAAAGAAAGGGGTAAATTCAGCAGCATTTTTTAATTTATTTAGCCTGCTGTTCCATTCACTTGCAGTCCAGGTTGTACCAAAGTGGTGGATTGTAGGCTCCGTTGAAATGGGGCATTCATCTTGGTTTGTGTTTGTTGAAGTTGTTGGTGGTGGTGCATCAGGAAATGAGAGAGAAAGAGACGATCTCTGAGTGGACTCTGATATTTCAGCAAGGATGGATGTGTTATTGTAGTTGGGCACTGATTGTTGAGCACAAACGGGAATTTCATCAATTTTGCAGGACGTTATTTTAATTTCTTCGATAATGTCATTAAAGTAGGTACGCGATGCAGTTAGTTCATTACTGATGTCAGATATTTTTGAAGATAAATCGTGGAGAATAGAGGTGAGATGGCCGGAAGCTGAAGACATTGAACTGGAAGTGTTTTGAAGGAAAAGATCGATATCGGACCGAATGACTTGAATTTGTTTATTAGTGTTATCGAGAGGAGATAAACTTAGAACGGCCTCAAGTGAAGAGCGTATTTCTGGTATAATTTTTTCAACGTGGCAATGGGTTTGTAAGTCAGCGCGAGAGTTGAGTGTTAGCTGCATGGAGGAAAGTTTTTTATCGATTGAAGATTGATAAGAGAAACAACGATTACTGAGAGTCTCTATAGAATTGTTCAGTGTTTCTATACTTTTAGAAAAATCATCGAAGTGTTGAAATTGAGCCAAAACATTTTTATGAAAGCGATTATTGTCCACAATAATTGAATTAGTAGAGTCACTAAGGCATTTAACCGCAAGAAGTACATGGGAAAGGGATATATTTTTGCATTCATCGCATAGAAAAACGAAGAAGTTCTGATATTCCTTTAAGTAACCACAAGATCTTTTGCTTAGACCAAGACATAAGGGATGGTAAGAATTACCGCAAAGACCACGACACGACACTTTTTCGGTGTATTTGCTGTCGAGAAGACAGTTTAGGGAGTCACATGGATTAATTTCCATTTTGTTTGGATTTTTGCGCGATTATTCGAAATTATATTTTTTTTTTATTATTATTAGTTTATAATTATTGTTTTTTCGGTTTAAGATTTTTGGGCAATAGTGTACACGGTAATTTTTTCCACAAGCTAGTAGTTGAGACACAAACCATACGATGCAAGTCCACAAACCGCTGTACACATTTGCTGAGAAGAGTAGAGTTGACGTTGGCGATAGTAGATGTCAGTGTTATGTAAACAAAAAAAAAGAAAACATCCAAGGGGAATTGGTGGGTAGTAATAAAGTATGGGTCTGCTTGGCAGAACACTACTAAAAAAAGCTCACCCAGAAGAGTTCACTGTGTGCTGTTCAGTCAGTGGAGGATGTCCAAACGATGGTAGCAGCAAGATGAGGTGGAGGGCAGAGATGAAACTTGGGCACTCGATTGGAGATGTTATTGTAGGTTACAGCATGAAAGTGAATGCAAACAACAGGGAAGGCATGTAGTTTCAATTTTGCTTCATAGGCAGAACATATACTAATAAATGTTGTACTCACTAGGAAAGAAGGAGACAGATATCCAGAAATTTATGTTGATTAGTCACCGTCAGCTTAGATGATGTAAACAAACAAGCAATTAATGAAGAACTTCAGTGTTGATCACTTTGTTGCGGCATGTAATAAGAGTAATGCAAGTGTGTAGTTTCAAGATCGCTTCACAGGCAGAACATATACCAAAAAAGTTTCACTCACCAGGGAGAAAGAAACAGAAAACTTTAACGGGAGCAATGATAAATAATATTGGAGAGCAAAAATGACTTTACACTCAAAAGAAATGGGTACTTTGAAAATTAAAATTTTAATTTAAAGCAATTAAACTAGAAAATGTTCTTGCAATATAGTTCACAAATATTATAGCAAAATGTTAGATGAATCAAAATATGCACAAACTACAATATTATTCGGTGGATTGATTAAATAAAAATAGTATAAACTCGGGAGGTAGATTCAAACGCAGCCAGACAAGAAAGTATCAGTGTTGAGTATGTTTACCTGTTGAGTTTAACCTGGCCTCATCTTAAAGAAACAATCTGCCAGTTCATTTCAACGTTACACTAGTGTTAAAGCACAAACATACATTTGGCAAAAGTTTTTTATGCTGCGAAGTAGCCCAGGGGATGCGTACTATCTCCATGTGTGAGAGGTTCCCAGTTCAAAACTAAGTAAGTATCCCAAAGTATTTTTATAATAAAATAATATACAAAAGAATAAATTTCTATACTTTCAGAATAATGCAAAATGAATTGGACGATAAGCTGCGTTAGAGATGAAACCTACAAGCATGGATCCAAGACATAATACTACCGGATACAGGGTTGATTTAACATTGAATCATGTTTAATTAACTAGATCTTCATGTTAAATTAACAGGACGTTGAACATTTTATCCATGTCTTTGAATGTAAAATTATGTTGATTTACAGGTATAATTATCAAGATTCTCAGGTAAAATATACAGTTTTACTTCTTTAAGATAGTGTTAAATATACCTGAAACCAGCGTTGATTTCACACGACATTAAAATCAGGTATCAGGTGAAGCAGTTAACCTGATCTACCGAGCTGAAAAATAACAACCAGAAAAATTGGTTGGTTGGTTATATCTATCTGCTTTTTTCTCAGAGTGTATGCATGTAATTATAGAAAAAAATTGAAAATTAGAAAAAATCATTTAAATCGCCGTTTTAATGGTATAAGCATCTCGTAAAAGTAAAATTTATGACTGGATCGCACGTACTTGCTCTTATGTTCAAGTTGCTTGGAATTAAGAACTATTACACTCTGAAAGTAATTATAAAAAAAAATATAAAAATACATAAAAGCATTTAAATCGTTCTTTTTATTCTAGAAACATCTAGTTAAAACATTAAGAGCTCAAAAATAAGTATGCCATTTGATTACTTGAAAAATATGAATGTGTCAAAAAAAAATGTTCAAATCGTTGAACCGGTTTTCTTAAAGTTTATTTTTTTATGTATAAAATTTAAATTACGTTTAAAAAAAAAGGGTTTGGTGTGTCAATTTTGATTTTATATTAAAATACATTTTTAAAATTAAAAATCTTCAAAAAAACTCATAAACTCATTTTTGAAATATTGAATTTTCAAAAAAAAAAGTTTACATTTTTTTAAAAATCCAAAAATTATCTTATTCAAAATTTTGAAATGCAATACTATGAACACTTTAAAACAAATTTTGCATACAAATTTTGAATGAAATCGTTAAGGCCGTTAATGAGAAAATCGAAAATTAAAAAACCGCAAGTACCGTTAATAACGGTTTTTGGTGAACTTTTTTCTTATCAAAAAGTACACTATACCTAAAATAATACACTGATTTTTTTATCAAAATCCTCAAGGCCAATTTTAGAATAAATACGCTTTCATTTACGATTGTAGGGCAACCTCAACTTCAAAATTTTAAATTTAAATTGTCCTAGAGTACCTATTTCGCAAATAAAAATGTGGTATACCATTTTATTACTTAAAGAAATATGAATATATAGAAAAAATTATAATCGTTGGAGCGGTTTTTTTAAAAACAAATTTAAACCTATATATAAGATTTTAGTTACATTTCTTAAACAAAAATCTGGTACGCCAATTTTGAGTTTTGGTTAATATACGTCTATAAACTTACTTTCAAAAAAACTAATCCACTTGTTTTTGAAATAGTGAATTTTCAAAAAAAAAATCGTTTTTAAGGCCATATTAATCATAAACTTAAAAATAATTCTAAAAAGTTCAAACTGACTAAATGAACAGTTCTTAAAGGTACTTTAAAATATGCCAAATAAATAAATTTGAACAAGGGATTTATCACAGAGGTAAGAATAGATTGGACAAATTTAATATTGATTTTAAAAGAAGAAGATTAGTTGTTTCAGGAAGTTTTGAAGATTTTTGAAAAAAAAAAAAATCATAGAAATAAAAATTAATTTCGATTTTTAAAGCTCGACCTGAAAAATCAATTTTTCATTCACCACTTGAAACACGCGCCAAAGGAGCAAACAGTCCAATCAGTAGACAGACACAAAAAAAATCATAATAATTTTCTAATACATGCAATGTTATAGACAACAGCTCATTTTCAGTTTCAAATTTAATATTTTTCTTTTAATATTTTACGTTCGATTTAATTGATAGTTCAGAACAAAGTTTCCCGGGTCAGTTAGTGAACAATAATATATAAACTACAAGTTTTACAATATCAAAATCTATTCAAGTTATTACTAATGTCCTTAACTTCGATTCCATTAACCGAGGGCTTAAGTTTTCTTTCTATTCAAATGGCGCCCAACACAACCAAGTTATTATTCTTAGAAAAAACTTTCAATGCTTTTCTTATTTGAAAAATTCAACTGAGCAAGCATTTATATCACTCAAGGAAAACCCAAAAATATAATACTCATTTTAGTTTAAAATTGGGCTCTTAAATATAAAACTTAAAAAAATCCTTTATTTCTCACACAAAAGTAATAAAATTGCTAAAAAATATTCATGATTTTAATATTCCATTTCCATGTAAAGTTTCTTTGCGGAATTCCTTATCTTTATAATATAGGAGAATCAGATTCATTTAAAAGATGGGTGTAGTAGTAGAGATCCAATCAGCCCTCGTCTTTTGTGCTTATGGCAGTATAACAATAAACAATAAACCACATCGTTAATATTAAGTTACATTTAACGTATTTTTTTTTTTTTTTTGTAAAAAGAAAAAGAAGAAAGAACTATTCTTGGAGAATAATGCTATTTTTAATACAACAACTACTCAAGAATACACCTCCATTTAGCTGCCTTTAGATTGTGAGGAAAGATAATAACAATCCTTAAGTCATTCTTCTTGGAGGATAATGACTTTCTTTCTCCCGCGGCTATCTTTTTCCCTCCATCACAATACTTTCTATCCTCCTTATTCATTTAACGCTGAATCCTTGTAGTGTGCGGTTTTCTTATTTACTGCAATCTAGTCACTCATATTTTTTTTCTACTTTTTTCTCCCACCTTCATGCTGAAATACGGTATTATAAACAATAACCACAAAAACCCACCTCTCTTGTTTCCTACTCCTTCGAGGCACATTGTCAGCTCATTCCCCTATATTTCATGTTCTATTCTAGTTCTACATTCTACTACCTAGACTTAGCAGCACCTCCGCCACCATCACCACCAACACCACAGCCCACCGTCATCACATCGGCCGGCTGATGCCGTGTTTTGCTGCCTTTATTTATAATTGTGTAGTCAGGTTGGCTGGCACATTCAACTTGTGCTTTTGGCATTTGGCCATGGTTTGCTAAAGTGTAGTGGCTTTGGCTTGGCACTTCGATGCGGCACACTCACTTACAACCATCCCTATAGTATAGAGCCAATCCAACCAACAAAATTAATATGGTCGAAACCACAAAAAATGTAGCTAGGTATGCATGTTTCCAGGAAAAACACAGTTCAGAACCTTCCTAGGTATGTTTTTAAAAGCTTTTTGGCAGGAGAGGCAAAAATAAATAAGAAAATACTTGTACTTATCGTCCTTTCCCTGTAGAATGGAATTTTAAAAACACCCATCGACCCATCAACATCATGATCCTGATGGAATATGAAGATAACAGTGCGGAGAGTAGTTGACAGCAACGAACAAATTATCCTGTTCACATGCACATGCACAAAGCACAATGCACAGTGCACATCCACATATAAGACACGCTCTATTCATCCTTGTGAATTTTATGAGCTCGCCCTGTTTCTCAATTAGATAGCCACAACAATTTTCACCCTGAAGTCTATCCCCGCACTTCATCTCTTCTAGAGGTATTGCTGCTACTATTGCTACTGTATAGCTGTAGCTATTCCTGTCAAACTGTATCATGATACATAGCGGAAAATAGGATCCCCTAAGTGGTGCCAGGTGTTTTGTGGTGTTTCACGCTATTTAATGGAAAATGCTATTCTTGGTAGATTTACGAAATTTTCGAAGGGCGATTTTAAATTTTTGAAGTTTTTTTTGGTGGGATTAAAGCTGAATATTTCAAAACTTAATCAAGGAATTTTCTGAAATTGGTAACAGAAATTTTTACTGAAAGCGTAGCTAGCTCCCGCAATATTTTGTTTAAGCCTTAAATGATCTTTAAGTTGACAGGAAATGTGAATTTAAACATTTGAATTTTCATTTTTATTTTATTTAAGTGGCGCCCAATGTAAGTCAATGAAAAACCATACAGTTAATCCTTCTGATAAGCTGGTAATTTCTTATGATCGAAAGAACAAAAATTCATGTTAAAGATATTAAAAAAAAAAAAATAATAATTATAGTATATTTAAATGGCGCCCAATGCAGGACCTAAAAGAAATTTGTATTGGTACGATGTTGAATAGAATCCAATGTCAAAGTAATTGATTATTATACAATTATACATTGCACCTCTCTACTACCTTTGACATTTATTACATTGCTAAAACTTCCACTTCCGATGAGCATATAGAAAAGAAATCCCAAACAAATACCCGTTAGGTAAGTGCTTTCTATGTCCCTGCACATACCACAAAAGCCATCACTGGTTAATTAAACACTGGAATAGTTAGTTTTGTGTTTCTGGGAAATTCACACTCAGTTTTAGCTTGTTTTCGCACAGACAATGGCTGAGGAAACGTCTGCAGATGATCCATCAGCAAAGAGAGTCCAGCATAGCCAACGTACAACGACGACTGTAAGGCAGTTAAAAGTCACCTGCAGCATGTGAAAATCATGTCTCGAACCTCTATCCAGCACCACAACAATATCGAATTCCAGAAAATGTTGTAAGCAATTTAAACAGGACCGAATGCCTGCAAAGATATCAGGAAAATTACAGGGAAAAACTTACCAACAGCCGATAAAGCAGAATCATTTGCAAATCTTTTGACGAAATATTTTGTGAAGCCAAATCTAGTAGGCATCCAGAAGTAATCCCACACCTGTGCATCATGGATGAAGTAGCAGTGATTTCGGTCTTTTCACAATAACTGCTACTTCCCTACTTCCGGGAAAATCACGCGACGCTACACCCGCTACTTAAATTTCAATAGTATACTTTTTGGATGTCTAAAAAGCATTTAAAAGTGTATTGATAGAAGCCCGCTTATCCATAAACTGTATTTTCAAGATTTTCCATCATCAAAAATAAAAAATCTTTTTTTTTTCTCCTCTAGGAACTATTTAGTACAACTAGCAGAGAATTGAAGATCATCTATCAAGAGCATCAAAACTAGAGAGCTGGAGTAGTCCCAGTCCATTTGATAGCTGTTGAGAATATGGAAGCCCATATCCACAGACGGTCCAAATCAGCAGACCCTTCAACGGCAGTGGCCAATCAGCAGACAACTGCAGGTAAAAAAAGGAAAATTAAGAAAGAACTTCGTTTTTCCCCAGCCCAAACTAAAGGAACTTTTTAAAAAAAGCTTAAAGGCCCCGACCTATAGAACCCGTGCGTCTGTAATTCAAACACACACATATAACAACCACTTGAAATCCAAAAAAACACACACACAAAATTTGCTGTCAACGCATCTGCCAGAGTGCATAAGTTAAAAGTTCAGCTACTTTATCCGTTGCGGCTGACGTAAACGTTCCCATTAGAAAAAATGTATTTAAAGCATCTGTCAGTTGAGTGCGTTGTCACAACGGACGCAAGGGATTCTATGAGTTGGGGCCTTATAAGACGACAAAACAAAGCTCTCCATCAAAATTCAGCTTTTTCGGAATTTTTTCGAAGTTCTGCCATTTTGTTCTCTTATTTTCCTAGGCTAATAAAAGCCTATTAGAAAATAAATGGACAATAATCCAGCAAATGGGCTATCCAACCACCTTGGATAACAACTTGGCCGCTATTCGAGGAGACGCCAAACGTAATTCCAGATCTTGAAGCCTAAAATCATCGAAATAAGTAACAATATATCCCAGTATTGAGGTAGAGGGCGTTTTTTTTAGACGTGTGGTTTTCAATCTGGCAATACTTTTTTCGAAGTTGGGTTTTTTGACAGTTGTCACTTGATTTATGCTCAGTTTGGTATGCCAATATGTTATAAAAAGACTTACTCTTGAACAACGTGTGAAAATCGTGCAAATTTAGTACCAACGAAATAGGGTTATGTGAAGTCACTTGTCTACTTAGATAAGCCCGAGATGCTTGGCGCCTTGTAAGAGAATATTCGTTATTGCTGACATACGGCCCCAAATGCTGCAAAAAGTGCTCGAAGATTGGGCCTCTCGGCTGGAATTTATTCAAACCAGCCGTGGCGGCCACCTGCCTGAAATCATTTTGAAAACATAATGGCAAACCCTTATCTTTATATTAAAGCTAAATTCCTGACCATAACCTTAAACTATATGCATTTTACTTCTCCTTGAAAGCCACACGTCTAAAAAAACAACTATTAAAATATGCTGCTATTTCTTACGTCAATCCCTCTAATCAAAGTGTCCTATTTATTATTTTGCTGCAGATTCAACATTTGGGCAAACTGCTTCTTTCAAAACGTTTCGTCAAAATCTTCCTTGCTTTTTGCAGCTCTCAATTAAATGCATTGTGCGTCGAGCAATCGGGATCGGGAGTTGATATTTCCAATTTTGTCAACAAACTGCCACATATGAGCAGACATATCATGTCTTGAAACTTCAATCATTATCAAAGCCTCTGTGGATCTCGTGACGATGGTGTTCACATTGGATTGGAAAAATTTTTCTTATTTCTCAGTATTTAGCCCAGGAAAATTAGACTTTCACTTCGAAAAAACGGAACTTTTCAGGAAATGCTTAAGACGTCAAAACAAAGCTCTGCACCAGAATTCAGCTTTGTCGGAATTTGTTCGTAGTTTTGCCAATTTTTTGTCTAATTTTCCTGGGCTAGTTCCCATCTCGTTCGTTACGTAAGTGATATGTGAGTACTGAAACGTTTGAAAAAAAATCCAGTTTTTCATTCCAATGTGAACGCCGTTCATCGTTCATTCAATTTTAGAATTTGATTTCGTTCTTCGAAGTGGATTCGTGAGTCTGAGAGCCGCCATTCTATGTTGTTAATTCCATTTGGTGAGGGACAATGGACAAAATAAACAGATTTTTAGTTCTGAAAGGTTTGTAATTCCTTAAAATATTTTCTTCTTCCCTGTAAATGTATGTAAATTTTTGTAGTTTAAATACTGAGATCTAAAACTTCAAATTTAAAAATTTTCTATTCCGTTGAGTTACAATTTTACTTACTTAACTTTACTTTAGATGGCGCTCACAGTCCAGGATGGATGTTCAAAGGGTAGACACCAGTGCATTCAAGAGCACACAAGCCTCCACAAGCTTTTTTGCAAAGCCTTTAGCTGAAGATGGGGTTCCAATCCCTGTGGACGGTTTTAGGCGGCAGCAAACGAGAGAGGGGGGGAGTGTTCCCACTAAGGCACTTTTCCTTTATCCAGGCGGCAGTGGAAGAATTCCCCAGATGGAATCAACGGTGGCGCCTACAGTTCCAGTTAGGTTGAACTACTTAGTGAACATCTTATATGGGCTACTACGACATATTCGCAGCTCAGACCTATAAGGAGCGGCTTACTGGCTCCCCACCCTTGGATTTATATTAAGGGTCTGGTCCTCCAGGTCGGGGGTTGTGCGTCGGGGTAACTTTCCTACCACGGAAAACAACAACGGTTCCGAAACAACAACAAGCCTCGGATATGGATGTTTTTAATGAGTTACAATCTGGTTCAATATTAATCCAATTAAAAACGATATCTCCATCATGCAAATCGGAATAATGAAAAACATTAATTCAAATTTTGAAATAGATACTTATAAAATAGAGTATTGTATGCTTAAAGCTTACTGATATTAATTTTCTCAGTGTAACCAGTAAATCCATTGCCAAAAAGACCAAGTTAATAATATTGCTCCCGTAAAAATATTTACAAACGTATTGAACGTATTTATAGTATTGCCATTATTAACATCCGACGTGACTAAGTTATATCACTTTTAATGCCTCCAATCAATAAGAAAACACGTTTCAATACTTCAATTTTACATCCTTTTTGTACTATCTCAAAAAAGAAAGTATCTTAAGGGAATTTTTTTTATAAACAAGTCCTTTGTCATAAAATCACGATATTATCAGAGACAGTAAAATATTGTGTGCTTCTCCTTACTAAAGAAAAGATATTCTAAATATTGCCAAACTCGAATACCGTAAAATAAAATATTAAGACAGAAGAAATTGCAAAATCATTCAACTTAAATTGAGCAAAAAAAATTTATGGAAGACGATGAAAGAGAGTGTGCGGGCAGGTTGTGAAAGAATGAAGAGAAATGCAAATATAAACAAACAATTTCGATTTAAGAATTTTTTTTAGCCAAAAACTAAAATTAAACCAATTTAAAACGGATGTGCTCTTCTTTTGGTCTTTAAAATTTAGAAGCCTTCTTGCTTGTATGGAATTTACGTTCAAGTTTTTTTTTTATTACTGTGCAAACATTAAGACGTAAGGCAGTCGCTAAATTTTCTCACGAACTTTGTATGCCATCGAAATAAAGTGCGAATAAAAACAAAAACAACCTTGAAAAGAGAAAATAAGAAATTTACATAAAATTCAACAACTTTGTTGTTTTTTTTATACAAACAGTTGTATGGAAAAAATATAATAATACCCTATCATTTCATGCCAACTCTAATGAAATCGAAAGGAAAAAAAAACCTTATGCTCTTCGCAATATAATAAACAAGGAAATTGGGCATTTATAATATTCAATAAAAGTTAAATGATTGACTTTTTTTGAATTGAACCTTAAATATGTAGTGTGCAGGTACGATTTAATCAAAAAAAAAAACAATAATATGCTAAGCAGAGTTGCCATGTCTTAAACAAGTGCAATCGTCCAATTAAAAAAATTTTGCAGCACAAGCACATAAGCCTCCCCCAAAGCTGCCCATTGTTTTCTATGTGTTACTATGTTACACCAGTTTTGGCTTATTTGGTCAAGATCATCGGACCAACTCTTCTAAGGTCTTCCTAATTGCCTTTGGATATCTTGTGGCGTAAATTTTTTAGCTATTTTTTTTATATTATATACTTATGTTAAATTATAAAAATATTATAATATGTTAAATTATTAAAAGCGTGACACTAATGTCTCTGTGATTGGAAATACAAATGAACTACAGGGTCCTTTTCAAAATTAAAAAAAAAGTCTCGCTTACAAAAATAAGATCTGAACATTTTACCCTAGATCAAAAAAAGCCATCTTTTAGAAAAAATATTGAAGAAAAGTAGGTGTGGCTTTTTGAAGAAATAAATTCAAATTTCATCCAAATCCTTATAGTCGTTGCTGAGTTACTAACTTTTAAGAAAATTGAGTGGCAGAGGGGGTGGATTTTACAAAAAGCTGTTTTATCTAAACATTTGAGAGCTCTTTTTTACGAAGTGTATTCTGGTTAAACGGTCCTATCACACGTGTGCGGGGTATGTGTGAAGAAGTTATCCATTCATTTTACGCAGAATCTGGCAAGTAAAGGTTATCCGTACGTTATCACACGTCACAGTCTATTACACATTTGTTAATAAGAATTACAAGTTAACAAATGTGTAAGTCCTAGCTCGTTGTTATCCTCCGTTTATTAATAAGAAAAGACTGATCTCTTCGCTGAACATCTCGCGAATGGTTTTAAGACATTTCCAGCAAGCACAGCTACAGATCCCTTACAGTTTGTTGATAGAAACGACAGATATGAAATTCCTTTTGTCACGCTCAAAGTAGTAAGAACCATATGTCAACATACCTGAATTGTCTAACAAAAAATCACCACGGTACAATCTAATAACTGCTCAGGTTTTGAAAGAAATGCCTTCAATAACCTTCAAAAAACTCCAATTTATAATAAATGCATGCCTTAAACTAAGATATGTGCCACATCATGGGAAAATTGCAGAAGTCATTGTTATACCTAGACAAGGTAAGACACCAACAAAAGTAACATCTTACAGACCTATATCGCTTATACCAATCATGACAAAAGTTTTTGAAAAACTGCTTCTGAAAAGACTAAGCAAAATAATAAAAGAAAGAAGACTTATTCAGAGCCATCAGTTTGGATTTAAAGGGTGATTTTTTAGCTGGTTTGGTTTTGGCAACACTGGTTTTGACAGCTGACGTGTGTTTAGTACCTTGTGTCACTGTCAAACAGCTTCAGTTTGGTTTGCAATTTAACCATGGATCGTCTTACAAATGAACAACGCTTGCAAATTATTGAATTTTACTATCAAAATTCGTGCTCGGTTCGAAATGTTCATCGCGCGCTGCTTCCATTTTATGGTCGGCATTCTCGACCTTCTGAGCAGTCTATTCGGAAGATTGTGACCAAATTTCGCACCAAATTTACTTTGTTGGACATTAAACCACCAACACGTTTACGTACTGTGCGTAGTGAAGAAAATATTGCGGCCGTATCAGCTAGTGTGACAGAAGACCGCGAAATGTCGATTCGGCGCCGTTCCGAGCAGTTAGGCCTTTGTTACAGCACTACGTGGAAAATTTTGCGGAAGCATATGGTCGTCAAGCCTTTTAAGATACAGCTGGTGCAAGAACTAAAGCCAGCCGACCTACCACAACGCCGAATTTTTGGTGAATGGGCTCTTGGAAAGCTGGCCGAGGATCCGCTTTTTTATCGAAAAATTGTGTTCAGCGATGAGGCTCATTTTTGGTTGAATGGGTACGTAAATAAGCATAATTGCCGCATTTGGAGTGAAGATCAGCCAGAAGCATTGCAACAGCTACCAATGCATCCCGAAAAAGCCACTGTTTGGTGCGGTTTATGGGCCGGCGGCATTATTGGGCCATATTTCTTCAAAGATGATGCGAATCGCAGCGTTACTGTCAATGGTGAACGCTACCGAGCGATGATAACAAACTTTTTTTTGCCCGAAATGGAAGTTCTTGACTTGCATGATATGTGGTTTCAACAAGACGGTGCCACATGCCACACAGCACGCGAAACAATGGCGCAATTGCGAGGCGAGTTTGGTGAACAGTTAATTTCACGTTTCGGGCCGGTCAATTGGCCGCCTAGATCGTGCGATTTGACACCATTAGATTATTTTTTGTGGGGGTATGTCAAGGCTAATGTCTATAGGGACAAGCCCGCTTCGATTGACGCACTGGAAGCCAACATCCATGCATTCATTCGTGAGATACCGGCCGATATGTGTGAAAGAGTATGCCAAAATTGGACTCAGCGGATGGGCTACCTGAGACGCAGCCGCGGTCAACATTTGCATGAAATTATCTTTAAACATTAAATTGCAAGGTTCAAACTATCGATTCAAATAAATATTTCATTCATTTTTTCGAATTTTTTGTGTTTTTTTTTTTTTTTAAGTTCTAAACCTCTTAAAAAATCACCCGTTAGAAACAAACATTCCACGATAGACCAAGTGCATCGGATTACGGATGTTGTGGAAAAGGCACTTGAAGAAAAACAAGTATGCTCGGCTATATTCTTAGATGTTGCTCAAGCCTTTGACAAGGTTTGGCACTTGGGACTTGAGTACAAACTGCAAAGGGATCTTCCCAGGCAGTACTACGAAATACTGAAATCCTACGTTACGAACCGACTCTTTAGAGGACGGTACGACCAAAATTACTCGGAACTAAAGAAAATTGAAACCGGTGTACCACAAGGAAGTGTCCTAGGACCAACCAACAATATTGCCATTCAATTAGTTAAAATATACAATTTTCGTTTAAATTAAACAAGATATCCATTAATTTAATTCAAGCAACAGGATTGTTTAATTTAAACGAGATAATTGATATAATTTTAAACCAAAGGTGTGTCAAATTAGCTTAATATAATTATTTGTATTGTTTTTATAACTCGTTTAAAATAAAAAATCTTTCAAATTTATCATCTAAAAAAAATCTCGGTTTAACAAAGACCTTGGGTCAATTTAATCTTCTTTTTAGTATATTTTAAACAATTTTATTAATATATTATTATAACCTAAGGCAAATGCGTAATTTTAACCCGAAACTATGTTGTTTTTAACAAATTTTTGTTTTATTCCACCGAAAAACGCACTCGGTTAAAAATTATTTTTCTGCGTGCATACATGAATAGAAAAGGATTACTAGTTCCGTATCATTCATTAGTTCATACATACATAGACCTTCACACAAAGGTGTGATTTAATGGTTTTTTTTTCAATATATGTAGGTACTTTGGAACTGTTGAATTTTCCTGCATTTAATTTTCTATTCATAGTGCAAAATTAAATAATGGACCTGACATTACAAATTTGCTTACAAATTGAAATTGCATTTTGTAAATTAAGCTTGTCTGAATAATAATTGTGCTCTGTACCTAAAAATACTGCCAAGAGAAATAATGTGCACATTTCGGTATAAATCATTAGGTAATTTGAGTAAATTACCTCTACAAAACAGTTTTATAGAATATGATAGAAATTTATTGTTACAGTATAATAAATCAATGCAAAATTATTAAAATAATTTCAATAAATTGAAATATGTAGTTCAATTTAAAATTTATGACTAAAATTGCAGATTTTATGCAGAATAAGGGTAAATTTATTATTTGACATTTTTCATGTAATTTCTAAAGAATTACTTAAATTATAATCTAAAATATTTTTTTAAATCAAGTAACATACATAATTTGAAATATGTAAATGGATTTATTTTTTGTAAGACTTAAAGCTGTGTGGCCAGCAAAATTAGTCGTACAAAAGATGAATTTCAAAAACAAAACTATAGACAGGTACATCATATATCACGTCTATGAAGTACGCAGGGCAACTCTTACCCAGGCAAATGGGACCTTGACATAAATATGCTTTGTTTTTTTTAAATTTTTTGTTGCATTTCTGTTCCGGAACTACAAAATTGGGAACAGAAATGCAAAAAATAGTATGACTAATGACTTATGACTTATGACTTATGACTTATGACTTATGACTTATGACTTATGACTTATGACTTATGACTTATGACTTATGACTTATGACTTATGACTTATGACTTATGACTTATGACTTATGACTTATGACTTATGACTTATGACTTATGACTTATGACTTATGACTTATGACTTATGACTTATGAGTTATGACTTATGACTTATGACTTATGACTTATGACTTATGGCTTATGACTTATGACTTATGAGTTATGACTTATGACTTATGACTTATGACTTATGACTTATGACTTATGACTTATGACTTATGACTTATGACTTATGACTTATGACTTATGACTTATGACTTATGACTTATGACTTATGACTTATGACTTATGACTTATGACTTATGACTTATGACTTATGACTTATGACTTATGACTTATGACTTATGACTTATGACTTATGACTTATGACTTATGACTTATGACTTATGACTTATGACTTATGACTTATGACTTATGACTTATGACTTATGACTTATGACTTATGACTTATGACTTATGACTTATGACTTATGACTTATGACTTATGACTTATGACTTATGACTTATGACTTATGACTTATGACTTATGACTTATGACTTATGACTTATGACTTATGACTTATGACTTATGACTTATGACTTATGACTTATGACTTATGACTTATGACTTATGACTTATGACTTATGACTTATGACTTATGACTTATGACTTATGACTTATGACTTATGACTTATGACTTATGACTTATGACTTATGACTTATGACTTATGACTTATGACTTATGACTTATGACTTATGACTTATGACTTATGACTTATGACTTATGACTTATGACTTATGACTTATGACTTATGACTTATGACTTATGACTTATGACTTATGACTTATGACTTATGACTTATGACTTATGACTTATGACTTGATTTTTGTCGTTTCTTTTATTCGTTACTCTCAGTTCTTTGGGAACATTTCTTATAAATATTTAGGATCTTCTTCTTTAAATTTTGAACAAATCAGTATTATAGTAATTTTAAATGAGTATATACATAAACTTGACTTACTTCCTGATGATTCACCTTAATTTTGAGGCTACTATTTGAAGACAAAAAATTGGCAGTGCCACTGAATCCAGCACTCTCAAAAATGAAGTGTGTCAAAATTTCATTTTTTTGTATTTAGATCAAAGAGTGACAAAGTGAGAGTCACCACAGGAAGTGCCTAGCACGCTTTGGTCCTGAGGTACGTGATGAAAGCTTCACAGTGAAGTAAAGCTAATCAGTATAATTTTTTTTTAAATTAAGGACTATAAATTTTGAACAAGCTTTACCTAAAATTAATGACAATCTATGATCGTCTACCCAAAGTCTGGTCTAAGTATATTGCGTGTGAAACCCGATTTTTTTCCTAAATATTCTCCATGACTCTTTCTACTTTTAATGCTAGTTGAAAAAAAAAAAAACTCAACAATTATTATCAATTTAAAGGTCTACAAAAACGAAAAAATCCTCTGTCTGTATATTTTATTTCTATCAAACATATCTGTTGAACTTTTATTAGTGGTTGTAGGCCATTAAACGATTATAAAAAATTCATATGCCAACATTCATCGTGTTCGTCCTTTTTTTTTTTTGCTATAATATTAAGCTACACCATTTATAACAGTTTTGTATCAAAGCACGTTTAAGGCCACATATATTGGGTAAGTTACAGAAACAGTACCGAAAAGGAGAGAAACACCATAAGAATTTTTGTATCTAATAGCAACAACAACACTCACTCATGAATAGAATAATATAAAGAGGAATAACCCTCGAATTGAAGGTTTTTTTTTGTGGTGGTCAAGGGGGTATGGCTTTATTGAATTCAGATAACTTTTCCAATAAAACAAAAAAAAGGAAATACATACTCTCTCTCTCAATGAAGAAGAAAACTTTTGAGTATTTATTGAAATCGTGAGTTTATTTCTGGTTGATTTCCCTCCTTTTTTTTGGCCTGTTTTATTAATAGAAACAACAAAATGTTGGGTTCTAGGATTTTTGAAAACCCTATGTGTGGGATATTCGCAAAAAAAGGAAAAGAGAAGCATCTAATTGATGATTAGTACCTTATTAGTCAAAAAAGGTCAATTAATTTTCTAAAATGATCAACATACGAAAAGTTTGGAATCCATGGTGATTTTTGGCAGCTCATATATGGAATATTTTCAAAATGAAATAAAAATACTGCGAGTCTATTAGACCATGATTAAAATTCAACTAGTTTCAGTGATTGGCCACTTAATTATTTAAACATTCTTTTTAATAAATCTTTTAAGTTTTTTCAATGTAATAGAAATATTAACCTTTTATGGTGGTAGTCTTTGCGAGTAATCTATCAGATGCTTTACAAAACAAGGTGCCAAAAATCATTCGTAACCTAGAAAAAAACTTTGAGGAATATGTAGCTGACTAATTATGTAACTTTATCTTATTGTGTTTTTATCACGACGCCTTTCTTGGAAATATCCAACAAATTTATGAGGTGCTGAAAATTATAAGCCTCATTTTATTATTCACATGATCTCATTCGGATCAGATCGTGGTATAAAACTAACAGGATCTTTTTAACAGAAAAGTTAATTTACCTAAGGACGTGTCAAAAATTAATTCAAATCAGATCATGTGGATAGTAAAACGCATTGAAAAACATTAAATTATGAAAAATATCTATTCCGACCAACTAGAAAAAAAAAAACATTAAAAGCAGTTTGCCGGGGTATTGAGTTTGAGGCAACGACGTTAGACATAAGACTTTATTTAATTCAAAAATTTCGGTTTATCATCATAAAAATTGTATCTGTCAAGGCATTTGTAAGGGAATTTTAGCCTGCTTTTTTGAACGGGGACTTGTGTACAAATTTCAAAAGGAGTGAAATTAAAAAAAAATACTAACCCAATCTCATTAAGATAGGGTTTAAGGCAGAAACGTTACACATAAAACTGTGTTTGATTAAAAATTTTTAGCTTAGACACATTCAGTCTGTCAAGGTGTTCGTGAAGGAATTTTGATCCGCCTTTTTGGATTGGCAATTAGTTTGACTTACTTGACTTTGTATGCCTCTTGCTCTCGGTCAAATAGTTTCACCCTTACTTTGAAGAGACTTGCGAGCAACTGCATTTTATTTGACAAATTTTCTTTCGAGGTTTTCATTTTTTCAAGTTTTCTTATTTTTTTTTAGAACAAGCAAATTTGAATATCCAAAAATGTCAAAAGGTGGCACTGATTTTTGCGCTTTTAATGGGCCTCAAATCAAAACAATATTTTTGTTCTTATATGAGGTCTTGTAGATGGCTACTAGGTAAGAACTTTAAAGTGCATTTGGTAGTTCAGTAATACTACACTAGTCACGGAAATTAAAGGAACAATTTTGTTTTTCAATTTTCATTAGTGTTTTTTGAAAAGCTATAGTGGTCGTAATTTGTTGAAACAAAAAGCATTATGCAGCTTTATGTTTTTTGTCTTGATATTTGTTTGCAAATAATTTTGTAACAATACCATTCAGTTTCAATTTAAGTTTTTTTTTTTAAGATCATAAAATTTTGTTTGCATGGTTTACCTGACTTTTAATGAAAAAAGATAGAAAAGATGGCTTTGATTCTCAATATCTAAGCGAAAAAAAGTCGTCATACAAAATTCAAGGACAGTTTTGAAAATTTGAGTAAGTTTTTTACATGATCTTTTTAAGATTTTTTAAAAATGGTTTTTTTACTCTTCACCGTTAGTTTAAAAAAGTACTTAAAGACGAATTTTTTTAGTTTTTCTATAAATCTTTTGTTACTTTTCAAATTTTGAATTGAGAGCAAATTTATAGATTTTAACAGCATCAATAATTCTGTAAACTTTCAAATTGGTTAACTGAACCGTTCTTCTTCAACAAGTCTTACAAACCAATTAAAGGGAACAATTGTTCTCAAATCAAAATTTGACAAGTAACAAAATATTTACCGAAAGATCACAAAAAGTAATTTTTAGTACTTTTTTAAACTAAGGGTGAAGAGTCGAAAAAAGATCATGTAGAAAACTTACTCAAATTTTGAAAACTGTCCTTGAATTTCTTATGACGATATTTTTTGCTAAGATATTGGTAATCAAAGCCGAACGTATCTTTTTTCATTAAAAGTAAGATAAACCATGCAAAAAAAATTGTACGACCACAAAAAAAAATTAAATTGAAGCTGAATAAACAGATTATCTGACCATTTCATTTGATTAACTCAAAAAAAAATTATCTTTGAAAATGCGGACTTTCAAAATAACACAAAAACAAAAAAAAAAATTGTTTGGTGTCCGTTCTTACAATAACGCAATAATGGTATTGTTACAAAATTATTTGCAAGCAAATATGAAGACAAAAGACATAAGGCTGCATAATGCTTTTATTATGTTTCAACAAAATACGACCACTCACGACCAAGATGAAGCTTTTCAAAAAACACTAATACAAATTGAAAAAAAAAAAGTGTTCCTTTAATTTCCTTGACCAATGTATTATGTAGATATAATTGTTCGTTTAGTGATATTAATATTCATAAAGGGCTTTTTATTTAAAAATTTGTGTTTGCCTTTTTAAGCAATTTGTTTAAAGAAAATATTTCGGAATGAATTGTGTTTTTTGAAGAAATTGGGAAGTGTGGTGTTGTTTTTAAAAATCGTCGAAACCGATGGTACCCTTAAGGAATGTGGAAAAAAAATTTTTTGACTAGGCATCAGAATGAAGAATGAAAAGAAATTAGAAAATTATTAAGGGTGAAAGGGTGTTTTTGTGGATTTGGATAATTGTAAAATCTAAAAATCATGTGTTTTTGAAAAAAAGTATTCACAATAAAAAACACTCTTTTACTAAAGATATGTTCTTAGACTCTTTTAATTCTTCATCCTGGTAGTTCAAAGCACATTTCTATCAAGTTTCATGAAGGTACCATTTTTGTCACACATTTTATGATAACAATCCTACCACTATCCTTACCACCAAAAAAAACACTTGTTCACCACAGATATTTTCTAGGGATTCTTCTTATTATTGCTTTTTATAAGAAATGAACTAACTATGCAAAATAACATCGATGGACCATTATTTCTAATTGGTTGTCGGTAATATCTACCTTTTATACTGAAAATATAGTTATCCTTACATAAAAATGGTGAAAACTTTTTTCACTGAGTCCGCATCGATTTGCTTTTAATGTCATTTGATTAAGCATTAAAAACTACCTTAAAAACATGTATCATATGCTTAGGTTTCACGAAGGTAAATTTTTTCCTTTGATGCACGGCAACTTCCCCCCTCTCCCCCTTAAAAAAAAACACTCTTCTATGTGAAATATTTTTATATAATCGCTAAATTCTTCACTCTCATAGTTTATGAAACGTTCCTACCAAGTTTCACGGTGGTACCGTTTTTTTTTTGTTGTTTTAGTTATTTATCCGATTTAACCTGTACTGATAAGACTTATTTCCTTAATGATTTTCTAATATTTCTAAGTAAGATACGTTTTTCTTGCTCAAGAATAATATTCAGTTGCACGCGAAAATAGCAAAATTACAAAAAATTTTAATAAATGAGGCAAAAACTTTTTGCTTAAGTTGGAAGTATACCAATTAGAAATGTTTTGGTTAAACATTTCTAGTCAATTTTATACACATTTTAAGAACATTTTAGGGGTTTGTGCTATTAATTAATATCAAGAGACAAAAGTCATAAAAAAAGTTAAAATTACACCCAAATAAGCAATTTAAAAGTTCATATCAAATTGATTATATTTTTACAGACTTATATATTAACCGCTAGACAAAAAAAAAGTTCTAAATTGTTTGATAGGTGTGGTACATATAATAATAAATTTCCAGCCAGAACTGCACCTAAAAATAATACTTTCTCCCCACCTTCACTAAATTCATTAACCTTTTTATTTTTTGCTAGGCCTTGCAATTTCTTTTTATGAAAATAAATACATTCCGAATTTTATGAAGCCTTTTGTGACCCAATTATTCATAGCGACCAACTACCCAGCCAACCATTAGTTTTCCTCAAACCCCATTTCCAGCTGACTGAATGTTTGTATGAGTATTTTGCTATATTTTTGCATGTGGTCCTTTTATTTGCTTAATGGGGCAGGTATTGGTTTTGTGTAAATGAATTTAGAGATTTAGATATTATGCTATATCTTGTCGGATTTGCTTCAAATTTGATTTTGACCATTTTTGAGTATATGTACTCTAAATTTGACATGTTTCTTTTAACTCATCTAAAAATGGAAGCTGTCACTCAAAAATGAAATTGTTTTTAAAATCTGAATCTTATTTCCAACACAATTGCAATCATGCTGTATTTTGTAAGACTTTTGTTGAAAAACTCACAAGATTGAAATGGGATTTTGTTGTTTTTGAAGAAAATTTACTTATTTAAAAGTTACTTTCTTGTAGTTACTTTTTTAATTGCTGAACCGGTTTTGTTCAAATTTTGTAAACTGATAAATTTAGTCATCAGTTTTTCATTATAAACGTTTGTTCTCAATTTAGCTGCAAACTTCGGATTTCTGGTTATGCAACTCAAGTTAAAGTTACAGCGCAGCAAAATTTGTCACTACTTGCTAGTGGAGACTTTACAGCCCTAAGCCATGAGAGCAAATTCGTATGATTCAATTGTGCAATTTATTAAGTTTTAACATATGCCACCATCACGCCTTGTTTATATTTCTTGTAGGGTTTATTTTAATATAATATTTTGTATATACAAATTTTGTGGAATAGAATTAAATCCTTTGTGGCATATGTGTCGACAACTGAAATTGATTAAATGCCCTTTTGTTCTCTACTTCAACGTCTATCCTTTTTTGCTACCAACATTACCATTTACCACATAAGGGAAATCATGGATAAATATACCTATACAAACTTCACATAATATGTGTGTTCGTATATTGAGCATGAATATATTGACACCAATTTGAGTCAAAGACAAAAAAGTCCAAGTTCCTATTCATAATGGGGATGTGGGAACTTATGCAATTTTTTTTTTTTAAATTTTTTTTTTAAGTAAGTGAAGGGAATATGTTTGGTGAGTTAGATTCTCTCTGCTATATTTGTTCGTGTTCTATACAGAGTGATTCGTGGAGATGCACCAAGCTAGAGCAAGTAGGTTGGGTTAAGATAAGAAAAAATCGTTAAAGAGGGAGGTTTGTGTCCCCCGTTTAGGCGGAAATAGAAAAAAAAATATTTTAAAATACGGTGAAACTTACAATGCCATGCTATACGTTTTGGAAGAGACAAAAGTCTCTTCTTTTTTTTTTTGCATTTAAAATTAAGTTGTATTAATAATAGTTTTTGAAAAAATAATTTGAAAAAATAATTTTCAAACTCGAAACTTTGAAGAATTTTTTTTTTAATTTCAAACTAATTTTTTCAAAATTTTATGTAATAAATATAGTTTTTGTTTTCAAAATTCAATGCTCTTATTAATTTTTTATAAGAAACTAAAAACTTGATGCTTAAATGTAACTTAGTTTTTGAGAAATAAAAAAAAAAAGAAAAGTACTTATGATTCAAAATAGCTTTTTATGGCATTTAGTCCTACATAACTTACATGAATTTTTGTACAAAAATCCACTGTAAACTACTTTAGTACTTTTTTTTCAATAAAAACACTTTGCTTTTGGTTTTTCCAAGTTTGATCTGCTCAGGTCGGTTATTAAATTAGCATATTATCCCTTTCTTATTACTTGCGATATATGTAGGTACCATGAGACAAGTTTTAGATTCGTGCAAAAAAAAATTTGAGATTTCAATCGCACATGACATTACGATGATAGACAATTCCAAAAAGTGGGTGGCACAATTATCTCCCTCTGTCTGTCTGTTCGTCTACAGCCTAAACGGCCCGATCGATTTTCTTCAAACTAAGAGCATAGTGGTTTAGGGTTTGGGCCCACACGTTTTTTTCATTTTTTTTTAGAACCAAAAATAACGGTACCCGCCATAAAATTTTTTTAATCAATTTTACATGATCGAATTTTTCTCAAAACTGGCTCGACAACTTTTCTTAAAAAAAATTCAATAAATTACTTATAGTAAAGGATTTTTTTGGGTGGAAAACCATTTTTCAAAAAATGGTTATTAATGATACCTTACAAAGAACCATTTTTTTAATTTTCGATTTTCGTCAAAACAATAAGACTGATTTCAATATTTTTTACACAGAGGCTTCCCAAACCTATAAATATTTTTGTGCACATAAATAAAAAAAATTTTAAACGTTCCAAATTTTTTTTTTGAAAATCAAATATATTCAAAAACGATATGATCGAGTTTTTTAAACCTCGATACTTAAGAGTTTTTTAGTGTTCTCTAAGATATTTTTAGAAAAAATCGATATTTCAAAAAAAAACTTTATTTAAAACTTTTTTTAAAAACTCAAAAACTTGTTTTTTAAATTTTGATTAGCAATACATTTAATTTTATTAGAAATTGGTGTATTAAAAAAACTAATCAAAATCTGTTTAGCCGATATTCAGAAAAATCTAAATTAAATGAAATTTTCTTTGAGAGGTACTATTAATAGTTTCTATGTGTGAATTGTTACATTTGATGATAGTAGATCAAACTAATTTTAGCATACAGAAAAAGTTCAATAAAAATCGTAGAAGCCCTTTTTTAAGAAAAAAAACATTTGCATCGAAGGTACCGTTATTTCTTTATAAAAGTAAATATTTTTCTTAAAATACTTAAGAAAGTGTTAAAAGGCCTATAAATACCGAGTTTTATAAAAATCGATCATGTAGTTTTCAACATATTTGATTTTCAAAATATATTTTTGATCATTTTTTGAAAATCAAAAAAAAATTGAAAATTTTGGTAAAAAAAAGCTTTTTATATTGCTTAGAAGCTTCTGTATAAAAAACAATTGAAATCTGAAGAAATCGGGAAGCACAGAGATTGTACGCTGAAAGGTTCCCCAATAGATCTTCCCGAGAATAACTTGCCATTGTTTTGTATCCACGATTTGATACGCAATTTTAAATGAGTTTTAAGCAGACTGTCCTTCCATGTTTAGTTATGGTTTGGTCAAACATATATGTTTTTTTCATGCAGGCTAATATTGTTAAATTGAACAAATGCCTCAATAAATTAAATGTATGAATGAATTGCACGTACTTGCTCTTATGTTCAAGTTGATTGGACCTTAAAAACTTTTGAAATATGAAAGAAATAATAGAATAAGCACAAAAAGTATTTAAATCGCTCTATTAATTGTATAAGCAACCCGTTAAATCACTTAGAGCTCAAAAACAAATATGCCTTTTGATTACTCAGAAAAATATGAATATGTATTGTGTATGCAAAAAAAAAGAAGAAAT
Organism: Dasysyrphus albostriatus; assembly: GCA_946251815.1. Classification (NCBI taxonomy): domain Eukaryota; kingdom Metazoa; phylum Arthropoda; class Insecta; order Diptera; family Syrphidae; genus Dasysyrphus; species Dasysyrphus albostriatus. The sequence goes on from OX276337.1 coordinate 19,887,981, forward strand.
TTAAATCGTTTCACAGTGGTTCAGGTTGTATAGAGAGGCGATCATAATTCTATAAAATCTCAACCAGTTAACCGATTTGAATGAAATTTTCAGACAGGGTTAAAAAAAGCTTAAGTTATCATCAAAGTAAAATGTAAAACAAAAAATTTGGTATTGAAGTTTTGAGTATTTATTTATATATATATTTATAAACCAAACCCGTTTTTGGAATATTGAATTTCACAAAAAAAATCAATATAAAAAAAAATCCAAAGCTTAGTTTTTTTTTTTAATTTTGGTATGCAATACAATTTATATTTTGTAGGGGCCTTTTGATAAAAAAAAACCCTTATATGACAGGTTGGTGATTCCGTGCCAACTGTTATTATTTGCGTCCAGTGCTTTTTTGTTTGAATTGGGTAAATGGCTATTTACTACAATCCACATTTGATATCAAGACTAAATTTACAAATTTTTCCATATGGATTGGGAAAGTGCAGTCAAAATGTCAGTACCGTGGCATGTCCATTCCTTGTTTTTCCAATTAAATTCACTATTTTCTAATGAAATACTTCATTGAATAGAAATGTTGCTCTTAGAAAAATTTGAGTGCAATACTTGCTTACAATTTTTTTTGCAAAAATTAAGTCAAAATACTTATTGCTGAAAAAAATAATAATGAATGAATGTTGTCCCAAGATTTACTTAAATTTTTAAATTCAAGGGCTTTCTATGTAAACCACCATTTTTTTTTTTAGATTCAAGATATTTGAACAGTGGATTTCTAAAAGAAGCACTTTTTATGCATAGCTTACACTAGTCGTTTTATTGTTTTAAAGTTATTGTACTTTGAAAGTGATATGTTTTCATTCGAAGAAAGAGTGTCACAAATTTATTTGTCATAACATGTTTTTGGATGATAATTAGAATTTTGTATTTCTTTTAACGACATTTGTTGAAATTTTTCTGGAAATTATTTTTCTCATTAGCATAGCGAAGTAAGGTCACATAAACTGTCTAAATGTCAGTATCGTGGATGTCGTGAACTTTAATGAAATTGAAATTATTTCTTGAAATAATATTTATTTTGTAGTGATTGTCTTATATGAACGGAAGCATTACGGGCCAATCAAAAACAATTCCACGTAATAAAAACTAAGTAATAACTCAGTACAATGAAAAAAGTTGCCATTCAGAAGAAAAGACTACAAAAACGAGAAAGCTATACATTTTTAAAGAAAATAAGGGCAGTAGAGGTCAAGAGGTCAAAAAATATCACATTATCAAGAATATCAACAGAAATGTGGTCAAAAAGAGAAAGTACAAAATACAAATAAAAAAAAGTAATAGAGTTTCATTATCGTCTATTCCAGTTTTAGTACATTTCACTATATTTTTTGTTTTCTAAAAGTTGTAGCAAAATGCTTTTACGTATTTGATACCCTGATTAAATAAAGCCACAAAAACAAAACAAAAATTATTTGCAATAAGTTTTAATTTTTGAAATTAAAAAAAAAGGGATCACAGTTGGCAGAGAACCAGATACTGTTAATAAGGATTTTTAGTAAATTTCTTTTTTACTTAAAAGTATACAATACTTTCAATAATTCACAATTTTTTTATCAAAAGCCGTTTTAGAGATAAATACATTTTTCCTTAATGTTATTTTAGGAACTAAAAAAAAATCCAATTTCCCCTCTGGAGAATATAAATCAACTATTTAGCAAATCGAATATTTTTAAGTTTTATGTACCTGTAAATGTTTTCTCTAGACCCCACACACTTTTCCACTTATTTCTTCAAAAATAATAATCAGACTTTTTTTGTAGTTTAATTTGAAAAAGTGAAAAGCCTAGGACTTCAAATCAATCTTCTTAATTTCAATAAATCGATAATTTCCCATTTTTATTGATTCACTCAATCTCCATTTCACGATAAGAAATTAAATGAATATTAAATTTTTTGTCAAATTATTTCAATATCCATTCAATAATTTAACACAGTTTAAACTGAAAATAAAGATTTTAAGACTATTTTCAGGAAAATGAAATATAAACAATTTCTCTGAAAAGAACAAAGAATAAGTTAAAACCATGAACATGGAATTGTTTGTGTTCCTAAATTAATTACCAACGTTTTTTTACAATGATTTTTTTTTTAATTCCTGTCACTACCATGTATGTATGCCAAGATTGCCTTGGGACTATGGAAAGTTTTTTAATTAATTTTTGTTGATTTTCCGCCCTGTTTGGGTATTTAACATTCGAGGTATGACATTTCGTTTATTTTGTATTGGCAGGCTACGGAGTACATATTTTGATAAAAAAAAAAAATGTTGTCTTCTTCTTAGATACCTTTTTGATTCGATGGCAGAAAAAAGCTCGATTACTCATTGAAAAAACTAGGCAGTATTTCATTCGATGAAAGTAAATTGTTACTTTTTATTAGCTTCCGAATAATTGTAAGTCTTCGAAATATTAGTTTGTATGCATTTGTTCATGTTTCTCAAGTTAAATTTATAGGTTTCGGGAGAAAATGCCTGAGGGCAAATTTCAAAAGAATTCAGCGCTTATTTTTATAAGCACTTTTAATAGAATTCACTGCAGTATATATTCTACTAAAGTCAAAAAATTGTTCAAAATCTTCAACAATTCCCAATAAATCTCAACTTTAACATTGGTGAAAGGTTTTCTATGAAATGAAGTGTATTTGAAAAATCGATTAAACTTAAAAGTTCAAAAGACATACAAATCAACAACTTTCTGGACATCCATTCTCTATTTGATTGGGATTTACCTTGAAGATTAATATTTATATTTCAAAACTTTAAAATCTTCTACGAAAATTCCTGCTGAAACTGTTTTTATGCGAGTCTACTTTTAGGGTTTTATTTCCTTCGGAGAATTATCCTTAAAGCAGTTTATTGTCAAAACTTATATTTCTTTTGCTACTCTTGCAATTTTAATAAAAAAATTTTCTTCTATCAACTTTGACATTGCAGAAAATTTTCCTATCACATTTCATCGCTGCTGTCGCTCATCCGTTTTCCTTTTGGGTTAAGGCACGACTTTATTAAATTACAATTTTGTGCTTTTGTCTTCCGCGTATAATTTCTTACTGTGTGCAGTTTTTCAATTTTTTCAAGTTACTTTTTTGGTGAAAAGAAGATGAAAGTAAAACAAGACAAAAAAATCCTCACCATGATATTGTCTCGTCTGCTTAAGTTGCAAGGATTCTATTATCTAGGAAATTTTTACTTTCACACAAAGAAACAAACCCTTGGTCATGATTTTTTTTTGTGTGTTGTTTTTGATTTAAAAAGTTTTTGCATTTTTGCCATGAAGGCGGTAGTGGTATATTTTTCTGTCTTTCTTTTCTTTCGTGAGTAAAAATTTTTTTTTGAAGATACTTTAGTGAAACAATTGTCCTTTCTAAAACTTTGGCATTAAATTATACCATTGGGTGTATTTTATTGTAACTAATTTTTTTATATCCATAGTTTCGTGGTAAGAGAAATTTTCACAGAGAATAGATTATTCTGGGAATAGCAATTAAAATCTATAGGAATTAATTTTCCTATCACAGTAAAGTTTTCAAAGACAATATTGTACATAAATTAGTCATTTGAGGTATTTTGAGATTTTCTTCCCAGAAATAGTCACCCGTAGTTGAATGAAAGTTTGGAACACAAACTGGCTACAAGGGAGCTAACAAGCTAATATCAAGTACATTTTTGCTTGCGATTATTTTCTTAAATTTACTTGTGCTTGTGATTATTGGTACTTTATAATGCAGGGTTATGTATTCGTAAAAAAATAGAACTTGAGATTGTGATCAAATCTGATAACGATGATAGGGAAGGCGAAAAAAGTATAGGTCACGCAATTCTGTGTGACTATCCGTCTGTATGTCTGTTTAAATGTTTGTCTGTCAGTCTGTTTGGCTACAGCCTAAACGATTAGGTTGGTTTTCTTCAAACTTTGTTCATAAGTTTTTTTTGTTATTTCCTCCAAACAATTTTTTTTTCATTTTTTTCTTAGAACCAAAAATAATGGTACCTGCCATATACATTTTTCAATTTAACAAAATCTTATTTATCTTAAAAATGTCTTCAAAACTTTAAAAAAAAAAATATAAATTAACAAATTACCTCTCACTTATAGACCAGCGCCAATAATTTTGTAAAAAAAATTATTAGCAGAAAATGAGAGATGAGAAAAATTAGCATCAATAGTACCTAAAAGGGGACGGATAAATTGCCACGCAACAGATGACCTGAAGTGGGGTGGATGGTCGAAAATGTGGAGTGGGGGTGTAAAAACGATTTCTGGCAAAAGTAGACCTCCTATCGACAAAAGTTATATGGGAAAGCTTAAGATATTTAAGAGACCTACAACTTTTACTTGGATCATTTTTTCACATAACGTCAAAAATATTGAGGAAAATACCAAAAACCAATTTATTTTGTTTTTTTTTTTTATCTTCGACAAAAATAATTCGATTCTGATGAAATTTGGTGAAAACTTACTTTATTGTATTTCAAGTAAGCTGTAATTTTTTTTTAGGGCCAAAATGTATATGTTTGGTTTTTTTGTGAATTTAATCATCATCATCGGCTCGACAACCGGGGTCCGGTCCTGGCCTCTTCCAACAAGTCTCTCCACCTATCCCGGTCTCGAGCCGACGCCATCCAGTTGCGCACCCCAAGGCTTCGGGCGTCCTGGTCTACGCCATCTCTCCAGCGCAAGCATGGTCTACCACGCTGCCGTCTACCATAGAATGTACCACAAAAGACTTTCCGAGCAGGTTCCTCTTCGCTCATTCGAGCTAGGTGCCCTGCCCACCGGAGTCTACCGAGCTTAATTTTTGTCACTATGTCTGCTTCAAGGTAGATTGCGTACAACTCATGGTTGTACCGTCTCCGGAATCGTCCTTCCTCACATATGGGGCCAACAATTCTCCGTAAGACTTTTCTCTCGAACGCGGCTAAGAGGTCACAGTGCCTTTTGCTAAGCACCCAAGTCTCGGATCCATACATGAGTAATGGCAGGACCATGGTCCTGTACAGCAGCAGTTTTGAAGTTATGGTTTGATTTCTAGATTTGAATAGCTTTGACAGACTGTAGTAGGCTCTGTTGGATTTGAGAAGCCGCCCGCGTATTTCTTCTTCTATATTGTTATCGGCTGCTACTGTTGACCCAAGGTATTTAAAGGATTGCACCACTTCAAATTCGTGCTCCGCTACCTTGATTGTTTGACCAACTGTTCTTCTCGCATTCGACGCCACCATGTACTTTGTTTTACCTTCACTAATGTGCAGCCCCAGATTTTGTGCCGCCTGCTCGATCTGGATGAAGGAATCGTGTACAGCTTGTTCGGTTCTTCCGATGATGTCGATGTCGTCTGCGTAAGCCAGTATCTGGCTGGACCTGTTGACGATGGTCCCTCTTGTTGCCGTGCCAGAGTCACGGATTGCTTTCTCCAACGCCAGGTTGAAGAGGAGGCAGGCCAAACCATCCCCTTGTCGGAGTCCATTAAAGATGTTGATTGGTCTGGATAGCAATCCGCTAATTTTTACTTGGCTTGTTAAGTTGGTCATGGTCAACCTACATAGTCGTGTCAATTTATTTGGGATGCCGAATTCTCTCATGGCTTTGTAAAATTCTACCCTGGCTATGCTATCATAGGCGGCCTTAAAGTCTATAAACAGATGGTGTGTTGGAATGTTGAATTCAAGACATTTTTCCATCGCCTGCCTAAGGGTAAAGATCTAATCAGTTGTTGATTTGCCTGGAATGAAACCACACTGATATTGGCCGATGATTGTTTTAGCGTATGGGGTTATCCGGTCTTGTAGGATAGAGGAGAGTATCTTATAGGCGGTACTCAACAACGTGATACCTCTATAATTGCTGCACGTTGTGACATCTCCCTTCTTATGTATGGGGCATATGATACCTTTTCGCCAGTCTTCTGGCATTTCTTCATGCTCCCATACGTGCACTATGATATCATGAATTGCTTGACGTAAGGCTGGCCCGCCGTGGTGGAATAATTCGGCTGGTATGCCATCGGCTCCCGGGGCTTTGTGAATTTAATTTGATAAAATAGACTAGTTGTGAATTTAATTTAATAAAATTAATAAAAATAGACTAATTTTCAATCAAAAAAGTCGACGAAAAAATTTTTGATTTTTAAAATACTTTAGTCAAAAATGGCAAAAACCAAAAAAACGTATAACTGATTTTAATTATTTTTCTATGCAAAAGCTTCCAAGAAAATTTAAAAGTAGGAAAAGTTTCCAATATCTTTTGAGATGACTTTGTATGTTTTTATATTCAAAATCATTTTTTGAAAACTTAATACAGCCGATTTTTTTTTACTTGGTACTTAATGATTCCTTATGCTTTTTTGAACATTTTTCAAAAATCTTAAAAAGCTATTGAGGAAAAACTTATATTTAACGAAAAATACTCCAACGATTTTGAACAAACTTTTTAGCTAGCAAAAATTAAAAACTTGATTTTAAAAATTTAAACTTAGCAAATAAAAAGGACCTCCCACAGAACGGGTTTTGAAGTTTTTTCATGTTGAAATTTCAAAGTGTTTTTTAAGTTTAAGCTTACAATTTTTGATTATTTTTAATATACAAATTTATTAACACTTAATACTGAAATTCAGCCAAAATCCCGAAGAACCCAAGATCCCGAAAGAGCTAAACATCCCAAATGCCAATATCCCAACTGAAAAAAAAAAAAAATGTTCAAGTTGCTTGGAACTTACAACTTTTTAAATATGAAAGTAATTATTCAGAAAAAAAGGGTTTTATTTTGGTTTTGGTGTACGACCCCAATTGCTTCAAAAAGTGGTCGAAAATTGGGCCACTTGGCTGGAATTCATTCGAGCCAACCGCGATAATAAATCCTTATCCTAGCATTTGATTACTTGAAAAATATAAATAGAAAAAAAAAATAAAATCGTTGAAGCAGTTTTTTTTAAACTAGTTTTTATATATAAATTTTGTAACATTAAAAAAAAAAGTTTTCTAATGCCAATTTTGAGTATAAATATATATAAATAAATAACACATTTATAAGATCAGTTTCAAAAAATTCTTCAACTTTTTTTTTTTAATAATGAATTTTCAAAAAAAAATTAATACTTTTTAAAAATCCACAATTTATTTTTATCAAAATTTTTGATATGCAATATTATTGACTGAAATAAATTAATGAGGATGTTAAAAATCAAGAAAACCTTTATATGACAGGTACCGTAAATAATGTTTCTTGGAAATTTTGTGTCCCAAAAAGTACATTAAACCTACAGTAATGCACAAATTTTTTTTTTATGAAAATCGCAGCCATTCTTGAGATAAATAAGCTTTTCCTTAACGGTTGTGTGGCAGCTAACGATATGTTTGGAGCGAAAAAAAATCAATTTTCCCTCTGGAGAATAACAAAAAATCTTGAGTTCAAAATTCTAAGAGAAGTGGTTAATTGGTTTAGGGAGGGTGCAGATTGAGGTACAGACGGATAGACAGACTGACAGATAAACAGAATGACAGAATTTTATCATCCACTTTTTTGGAGTCCCTTGTCATCGTAATGTCATGTTTGACTGTTATCTCGAAATCTTTTTTCGCACGAATCGAAAAGTTGTCGTTTAGTACTTATATCGCAAGTTAAATAAATACAAACTTCATTAGTGGAAAATGTTTGAAAAGTAGATCCCACATTTGTTTTGAGATTTTTTATAGGAATTAACGGTACAAGGTACTATACACTGTGGTTTATTCAACTTGATGTAACATTTGAAGGATCAAGTTGAATACAATCTTTAATGAGATAGAACACTCTTTTTTTTATGTTTGTGTTCTTAGAACGTACATACAAATTTGAAAAAGGATCTAGGAGAAGAATAATTCCAGACCAGGTTTTTTTTTTATTTTTTGTTATGTGCACTTTTAATATAGACACACTAATGTAGTTTCTTCATATCGTTAAAAATTCATGTGAATACCTATGCAACGCTGAGCAAAGGATAGTAAATGAGCTTTGAGGGTGTTTTCTTTAACATGACACACATATCCTGGCTGATTCTACTTAACTTAATCCCCAACATCATTCATTTGTATCTGAGTATAATTTAAGTTCCTTTAATTTTACTTTGCAATGCATACATTTCATCCTGCAAATAAACCCTTCTTTAAATCCTTGATTATAAAAATAAACATATTCAACTGAGCTGTTAAAGGAGACCCGATACTCAGTTCTTAGATATTTTAACCATTTTCCAGGATGTCAGAAACAGATGAAGATTATTTCGAAAATTTTAAACTTAATTTGTTGGGGTATATGTAGGTTTTATATGTAATGTAGGATTATAGGTATGCACATATGTATGTATATGAATTAAGCGTTCTCTCTGACAAAACAAAATAGATAAAACGAAGAAAAATACAGATAGAATTATACTCTTACTTAGTGTGTGTAAGATAAGCATTTGCATTTCTTATATGAATGAGTTTAAATGGGGAGTATTAAATGAATCACCCATCCGCAAAATAATTTTTGTATTTGTTTTTTTATGAACAAATTTAATTCAATATTTGATTTCAAATATACTACAAAATATTGAAAATTGTGTTCTCCTTTTTATTTGAAAACTTCATTCTACAAGAGAAGAAATATTTTCTTTTAAGGATATTTTTACTTTTAGACTACTACTTTTAGACTTACTTTTAATATTGAATAGGAGATATCGTAGCAAACTCGTATTCTATCTAATTTGGTGCTGGAATTGAAAAAATAAAAATCATGATTTTCTACAAAAAATTATTCTGAGTGATGAGGTTCATTTACCCATCTATCTTGGTACGATATAAAATAAACAACTGGGTAGTACGTACTAACAGTTTTAGTAAAGAGGTCTAGAATTTAAAAAAATTGTATGTCTTCCTACAAACTATATGCATACTCATGAAATGTTTGATAATATAATAGTACAAGAGCAAGCATCGTCAAAAAGAAGGCCATTTTAGTACGGCTGGCTCTTTTATGTTTTCGCTAACTCCTTACACTTGCATAAGGGCAGTATGGCTGGCGTTGTCCGCCATTTTGAAAAAAATGTGCTGAAAGACATAAATGCAATTTTCTCGGCTATGACTGGACTAAGAGTAAAATTTATTTTTCGATTTTGTATAGGTTAAAATATGAAGGACCTCGTGGCATGATGGTTATTGCGTTGGATTTTCGGAATGCCGAAGGTCTGGGTTCGATTCCCAGCCGCTGCCACCTAACAACAGAAATGTTTTTGCCGAGATACTGCCTCTTGCGAGGAACTGACAAATCCTCCAAGAGTATACTTGTCATGAATAAGTGCTTCTCATTTAGCCGTTTGGACTCGGCAAAAAATTGTAGGTCCCTTCCATTCGTTCCAACAACACGCACACAGGAATGGTTGAAAATTGTAAGCCACTCCACGAGCTGTTGCGCTGCATAATTTATTGATTTTTTTATCGGTTAAAATATCCTTTAAAATTCTTGCTGACAATATTTCTTAACATCTTTTTCCAATGAAAGGTTAGTGTCGAAAAACTGTCAAATATTGATGGTAAAAATGTTTTTTAGCATTTATCTCGTCTCTTGTTTGTCTGAAGGAAAAAAAGATACATAATTTTTTAAGGAGTATGTACTTGATTTCCTACATTTAAGCATCTTTAGATTCTGTGTGAGAAAAGGTCTTAAATGCATGGTAACAAAGTTGCCAACATACAGAAAATAATTAATAAAAAACAACAGAAAATCTTAAAACAATGTTTTATAGATAGCTCGCTTAAAAGCTAGAGAATCCTGTTATTTAGTTATATTTTTGAAAGGAGTTATATTAGTTAGTTATTAAAAAAAAATAGTTAGTAATAACCAAAACTACTTTTTAATTTAAACAAAAGTTTTTTTTCGAAAAAACTACTATAACAAATATAACTTGTTTGAAGAGTATAATTAAAAACAAAAATTCTAGCTTTCAAACGAGCAATTCAAAATAGTTGTAAGCTTTTCTGTTGTCTTTTTTTTAACATTTTGTTTAATTTTAAGTGATTGTTTTTATAAAAAGTGCTCCTCCTTCATAAACGGTAAGAAATCGCCCATCCTTTAGAAGTAATAAAACACTTGTCTGACCTGAGGGCCCTCCATAAGAATCCTCTTTATTCTTTGAGTATCGAACGATTAGTGAGATCCCCTAAGGAATAATTTGCTGTGTGTTGGCAATTTTGTTACCCTGTCTTTAAGTTATTTTTTACTCTACATAAAATCTAAAGATGCAAGAATGTAGTAAATAAGGTACTCTTAAAAAACTCTTTAATCATTTTTTCGATTAAACTAACGAAAGGTGAGATAAACGCTAAAAACTATTTTTTACAATGACAATTTTACAGTATTTCGACAATAACTTTTCATTGGAAAAAGATGTCAAAAATTATTGTGGGCAAGAATTTTAAACGACATTTTGGCCTAAAAAATCAAACAAAATTTTTAACTCTAAGTCATATAACATGGAGCCGAGAATATTGCATTTATGTTTTTCAACACACTATTTCAAAATGGCGGATAACGCAAAATCTCCTACCATCCAGACTGCATTTTCGTGAATCTAAGCCCTAAGGTGTTAGAGCGAAACCACATACAAAAAAGTCAGCCATACAAAAATGTGTGGTATGCTAGAATGTTGTTTCGGGGATAAGCTTTAACATTAATCATTATGATTTTAATGTTTTCTATCATGATATCTTTCAATCTTGATATTTTTCTATTACAATAGTTTTCTATCATGATAGTTTTCCTTCGTGATAGTTTTCTATCATAACATTTTCTATTCTATCGTAACAGTTCATGATCATGATTTCTACTGTGATAATTTCCTATATGATGTTTTTTTTCAATCATGATAGTTTTCTATTATGATAATTTTCTGTTATGATACCTTTCTACCATCATAGCGTTCTTGCACGATATATTTCTAATGTGATAATTTTCTATTACGATAGTTCCTATAATGACAATTTTCATGCAAGGTAGGTGTTCTATCATGATTTTTTCCTATCATGCTTGTTTTCTATTTTTTTTTTTTGTAAATTCATTTTTATTTTTCAATTATCTTAGAACTATCTTAAAGCTAGACAAAAATTCATAAAAACTAGCCTACTTATCAATATCTTAAAAGTAACTTACTGGCCCCAGTCGGGCGCTCTAAGTTAAACTAGAATAACTTAATGCTAATGCCTTTCGGCCTAAGAACTATCTTAATACTAAATCCAGGTCGGTTTTATTTTTTACCGAGAAGAATTTCACAAAAACTCGGTATCTATGTCTTTATTTTTTGGTTTTATATAAAACTTACAAACTACATAAAACTAAATTAAAGCTAATTAAAACTACTTAAAACTACTTACAACTAATTTTAAACTAATTACAACCTACTTATAAGCTACTTACAAACTAGAACAGCCACAGCAAGCATTTTCCGGTTTTTATAATTTTTTTTTTGTATTTTTGTTGATTTTATAATTTTTTTGGTGTTTTTGTATGTTTTATATATATATATTTTTTTTTGGTGCCACCCTGACTGTCCTTACTTAAAACTAACTACCTAAACCTATGTAAGTCGGCCATACAAGAGAAAATAGCAAGGTCAACTATTAAATGTCTGAAGGAACTTCATCTTCGTTTTTCAACCACCAGAACTGGTTCTCCTGCTTTACCCTATCTCTTCGGTCCCGTTCGGACACAGTCCTACTGAACCGAAGGTGCTCAGCTCCGTCTTGTGCGAGGACGTCTCGACTGTAAAGGAGCCGCCGATCTACAGTTCTACGGCCGACGTGGTAGATTAGCGGAACCGCCGCTCTATCCTTGTTTTGCTTGTTTTCTATTCTATTATGATAGTTTTCTATTATGAAATTCGTCTCTCATGATAGTTTTATGCAAGCCTCACTTCAAATATCTTGTACGCTTGGTTCTTGAAATACACGATGTGACCGGCTTACTTCTCTGTGAAATAAGCAGGTCACTTGATGGCACTCTTTTTTGATGAACTGCAAAATTGGGAATAGAATTAAAAAAAAAAATGAAAAACACTGCAAATTCCTGTCATGGTCCCAATTTGATGGTTGAAAGTTGCCCTATTAACTTGACAAATGTAGATTTATACCGATGCTAACGCAGAAGACAAAAATGTTGCTATCATCCTTCTTAACGCCAGCAATTGCTATAAAGTAAAAAGCAAACTAAACGAACTGCAGTATAGCGATCCATCGGAAAACGTCTACATAGCTTATTAATCAATTTGCACTGCACGATATTGATTTCGAAGTCACTAAAAGAACAAAATTCTACCAGGTGCTCAGCGGGAAATCTCCAAGCACAATCTCTGAACGAATTCGATTCGTGGGGAAGTTTTGACTGTGACCCGCTGGTTTCAAGCGATACGGCGATTAGGATTGCGGTGCTTTGATTTATGCAAATGAATGTTGACACCTGAAAGATGCTAAAAATCAGAATAGAACATCACAAAAGTTCAAAAATCAATTGTGCATCGAAAGAAGTTAAAATCCAATGAAAAAATTGTGAATCCTTACAAAACACACACAAAAATGATCCCAAAAGTAATATCCTTTTTTTGTTTGCATTCGAGTTGAATTAAAATAATGTAGGGTTGGTCATTGTTTACATAAACTGACTCTTATGTGATACGCGTGGTTAGGTCTGGTCAGGACCTAGAACCATTCATGAATACTAAATGAGCTTGGTACATCTAGCATACAAAAAAAAAAAAAACATAAGAAGGAAAAAGGGATTAGAAAAGAAAATCTAAAACCATGACTGCATGATTGTGGTTGACATTTTGAAATTTCAAGAGGAAACAAGCATTCGGACATGTTCTGCCATTTTAATGTGTGTCCTCCACATACATCCGGAGAATGTTAAGTGCAATTTGACAGTAGTTGACATCATCTCTTGTTTTTTTTTTTTTTTTTTGCTTTGGAAAGAGGAATTTTTATTTGACAGACAATCGTTTTGGCTTTTCGTAAAACTACGAGTATGCCGTATAATCTTTCTAAGAAAAAAAAACGTTAAAAAATTTAAAGTTGGTTGGCAGATAAAAAGAAATCCAGGAAATTTTGTGATGAATGTGTTGAGTGCTTGCACATTCTCTTACAGTCAAAAATGCGGATTTATCAATGAGTAAAATGTTGAGTGTATATTACGACAGAGAGAGGAAAAAAAGATGAACTTTTCAACGACAAAAAAAAAGAGATTATTTTCGAATCAGTTGCTGCTGGTTCTTTTTAAGTCGACAATCCATGAAACATACATTAGATGGAAGTTTTTCTTTCTTTTTGTTGATGGCATATTCACAGTGAACAGTTTTTAAACTTTTTTTTTTAATTCTCTTCTGGTTAGGTATTAAAGATAGAGATGTGGAAAACAGGATTTCATTTCTTATTTTCCTATTCTAATATTCTAAGATTAGGTTCTTTTTTTCCTGGGAAGCTTTTAGGATATCCTAACATTTCTTGATTGTTGATCTTTTATTGAAGCAATTTTTTTTTTTTGTTAACAGTTTTCTCTTCAATTTGTGACTTTTGTTCAACTAAGTTCATATAAACTAATAATCCCCTATCAAAAGGACTTTAAAGAAGGATACTAGATATTTAAGGAAATCTAAAAGAAGCTTATTTGAAAAAAGAATATAAATGGCGCCCAACAAAACATTCCGAGTATTTTTAAGTGTTAATATTTTAATTTTGAGTTTTTTGATAAAAGCAAATCAATTTCATTGAAGTTCACTCGACAAATTTTCTAGATTGTCTTAGCGAATTCTTAAGAGTTTTTTTTATTTGAACGTTCAATTTATATTTGGCAGTACTTGCCATACACGTGTCACTACAAAAAATATTATTGTAATATTTTCCTAGGTTCGTTAACAAAACTTATTCATTTTATTTATTAAAAAAAAAAAAAAAAATAATAAAATGCAAGATAAGTTTCAACTTAGTTGCAATCGGGAAGTGGAGGTGGTTTTTGTGTAGTAAGAATCTCACACACCTTTGAGCACGCGTTTTTCGGTCTTCATAGATCCTGATGCAGATTTTGCACCTACCCACGGAAAAAAAACCATATTTATTAAGCAGTTAATCACTTCACAAAATAAAACACTTTACTTTTCTTACTACAGAACAATTTATTCTTCACCATTGAAATTAATTCACCAACTTTTCTTTTCACTTTTAGTACAACAAGCTTTAATCATTCATGATTAAAAATAAATTGTGTCAACTGTGGGTCCTTTTATACCCATCACACAGATTGTCGAAATAGCTTGAAGGTTCTAGTATTTGCTTCTAGAGCTTTCCATAGGGGAAATTTCCCATTAATTTCCCTTTCCAAAGCTTTCATTCTGACATTTAGTAATAAAAGTTCTAAGGCTTCAGGTATAAGCCGGAAGATGGCACTTCTTCATTCGTGAGTCGTTATTTGTATGTGGGAGTCGTTACATTATGCAAGAGTGATTGAGAGCATATAAATCAGACGAAGAGGTAACGTGAAATGGCCACTGAAATCGTGGATGATGATCCCGTTAGAATTATAGGGTTTCTTTTAGTCGCATATTTGTATATTTAATAAGCCAACCATGCATTCGAAGTACTATAACCCGTACTATCGGTAAAATTTAGTAGATTTGTCGAAATATTAATTCAAAATTGGTTTTTACAGCTTCATCTTTTATGCTTACAAAAATTTATGTTTTCTGGTGATCTAACCTTGGCTCATCCGTTACTAGTGAGGGCATCGTCCTTACGTAATCTTCGTTAGCTTGTAACAATATAATAATGACTATAACCAACCCCTTAGAACCTGATTATTCCTCTTTGAAATAGTTTCGCTTTCATTTGAACATCGAATGAAACAAATCAACAAGGAAAGTGGCGCCCAACGTTTGGAAATGTATTTTTTTTCTCAATTATCTTGTTGTAACCATTAAAGCTTTTAGTTTTTGTTTATAAAGCACTTATTTTAGTTATTTAATATTTGCTTTATGTTTTTAATTTCTTACCTTTTTGTAAGAAAACAAATCTTGTGTGGAATCAGCTAAGCTGATTTGTGATAGCGTTGACAGTCACAACACAGTAGAAATGGTATTGAGTTGTGACTGTCGGACCACTTTAGCCGATTCTACTGCTGATTTAAATTTCCGCAAAAGTCTAAAAATGAAAATTATGATGTTTTTGAAAATCAATCAATCTGCAACAAAGTGTGTGTATGTGCTGCTAAAGGTGATACACTACAACGTTTTCCCTAAATTAAATTTATTTCAAAATACATCTTTTATAAAAATATGTTAACTAAAAAGATTCTTGTTGCCGTACAAGTGAACAACAGGCAGCATAGCTTTTCCATGGAAAACAAATTCAAAGCAATCTCTAGGCAGAAACGTGGCAAATAATTGAAATTTCTACAGGCTACCGTAAAAATCTACTCAGCCCCCAAACAAAACCCCATGCTCATTCAGAATACAAATTTCAAAAAGGCTATTTATGTACACTTAGCAATCGAAACGTATTTCCATCGACATATTAAAAATATTCAAAGGATAAATAAGTGAAAATCTGAATATAAGCTCTATGTATTTACCTGATGTTCATTTTTTTGTTTATTCACTCACATGCCATTTTGGAAAAAAAAAAATGTTTATTAAAATGTCCCTTTGAAAGGCCTGACTATACAGTCTGTAGGTAAAATCAATAAGGAACAACTTATCTCTACATCTCTCTACATCCGATGAATTTGCAGTCATTTTCTTTTTTTAATAAATTCTACCTACGTACATTTTTGAGAAAAAACTCGAATGAATTTAATTTTAACGAATCAATTGGATTTTCTTGCTTTATTTGTTTAGTTGCAAATTGGAATGGAAGTACGAATAGAACGAATAGGAAATAGCAATGCATGATGCTTTAGCTTGACAGAGAGTGAATAATGCTGATGCCAATATTATGATGGCCGGTTGAAATGTCAACGAAAATATCATCAGTTGCAGAAGAATGTTTATATGTCAACAAAACAATAACCTACAGCCAGTGCAGTAATATATTTTAAAAAAAAATAGAAAAATATTTAAATCGACGCAGAGAATTAAGTTGGTCATTTGGAATTTGGTTGATAGCAATCGAAATAGATAACAATCAATAATTTTGTCCAAAATTACTGCATCAGCCAAGTGCAAAGGGAACGGTTGTTACTGGCTAACCAGATCTTTATTTGATTAACGCCGAATTCATTCAAAGAAAGTAGGATTGATGGCTGGACAATACTTCAAACATTTTTTTCATAGAGCACGCTCTAAGTCTGAAAAATCTCTTAGTAAAAGAATCATCCTTAAAAGAAACACAAATT
Organism: Dasysyrphus albostriatus; assembly: GCA_946251815.1. Classification (NCBI taxonomy): domain Eukaryota; kingdom Metazoa; phylum Arthropoda; class Insecta; order Diptera; family Syrphidae; genus Dasysyrphus; species Dasysyrphus albostriatus. Next base: position 19,904,414 of record OX276337.1, read on the forward strand.
TCTAATAAGTTGGGATCTCCAATTCTTTGAATTTCAAAGCTGATGAATCTACTGATGTTAATAATAGCCTTGAACTTTTTGCCCAGTTTTTTGAATCCGTTTATTCTAACGCCCATCAGGGAAATGCTATCATTCCATCTAATGATCAGCCCAAAGTGGATATCGGGTCCATTCAGCTAATTTATGCTGATGTCTCAAAAGGATTACAAAGTCTTAAACAAAACCGAATTCTAAACCTGGGGTTGATGGCATTCCTGTGTTAGTCTTAAAACGGTGCTCTAATTCTATTTGCCTGTATATGCTTATTACTTTTAATCTTTTTCTGTCTTCCGGAATATTCTTGGACGAATGGAAATCTTCTTTTCTGACTCCAATTTTTAAATCGGGTTCAAAAAACAATATTGAAAACTATAATGGTATCTGTAAGTTATCTGCAATTCCTAAGATTTTATAAAGTCTAATTAAAATCAAACTTGATTTTCTTGTAAAGAAGATATTAGTAGTGCCCAACATGGTTTCATTTCGAAAGATCAATTTAGCCTGTTTTTCTTCTTTCGTACTTGAATCTATCGAAAAGCAAAGTAAAGTTGATGCTATTTATACCGACTTCAGCAAGGCTTTCGATTTTGTATGTCACAATTTATTGCTTCAAAACAAAAGCTTGAAGTATTTGGCATTCACTCAATCCTACTTCAGTTAGTTGGTAGAGGGCAAGATTTGAAAATTGATTAATGTACTTCAAGGCCTATAAGATGTACTTTAGGTATCAATCAAGGTAGCCATCTTGGTCCATTGCTAATTATAATATTTATTGATGATATTGTTAACCGCATTAATTCTTGCCAATGTGTTATAAAGGGTTTTTCAATAAAAGCGCTACAAATTTTTTTTTTTTAATAAAACAAAAACGGTTTTGGATATTAATGAAATTCTTAATTCCTGTGAAAGTACGTTTGATGCCATTATGTATGGAACTCGATTTCTTTTCCATGGCCACCACGGACACGCATGTAGAAGTCCCGGCGCTAAACCCAATTTTCGACGGTTTTCAAGCATAAATCGGCCGATACTGCTGCAATTTCACGTTCGATATTCGTACGAAGTTCATCAATCGTCGCTGGCTTCCTGGCATAGACAATAGACTTGACGAAGCCCCACAGGAAATAGTCTAACAGCGTCAAATCGCACGACCGAGGTGGCCAAGCGACTGGACCATTTCGTGAGATAACACGTTCTCCAAACTTGGTTTCCAATAAATTGATTGTGATATTCGCTGTGTGGCTTGTGGTGCCATGCTGTTGGAACCACATTGGAGACAAAAATATTCGGTTATCATTGAACGGAAGCGATCCCCTTTCACAGTAACGTGCCGGTCTTGATCATCACGGAAGAAGTACGGCCCAATGACGCCGCTGGCCCATAAACCACACCAAACCGTAATTTTTTCGGGATTCAATGATGACTCATGGAGTACGTGTGGATTGCTGCCTGACCAATACCGCATATTTTGTTTATTGACGAAGCCATTCACCCAGAAATGAGCCTCATCGCTGAAGATGATTTTTCGATGAAAATCCGAATCATTTTCAAGTTGTTACTCAGCCCAATTCACGAACATACGACGCTTCTGGTGATCAAGCGGCTTCAGTTCTTAAGTCAATTTAATCTTGTAAGTATGTAGGCCAAGATCTTTTCGCAAAATTCGCCACAACGACGTCACAGAGATGCCCAACGCTTGAGAACGACGTGTGAGAGACACATTTGGGCTTTCTGGAACTAAAGCCTCAGCGGCAGCAATATTCTCGACACTACGGGCACTTCTTTGTCTCACTGGCACAGGAACATTTTGTACTGTGCCTCTGGATTCAAATTTTTCCACTAGACGCTCAAGTGTTAATCTGCTAGGACGATTATGACTCCGAATTTCGGTAATAAATTTTAATCTTTCCACTATGAAATGGCAAACCTTACTGAAGAGAAAAGTCAAAAGAGCGGCAAGAAATATGGCGTCGTTTGCTGTCCCTGTCGCTCTACTTTTGTAGCGTCCCTGCTGAAAAACCCTATCAAAATTTTGAAAAATATTAAATTTTGGAATTTTTTCAATTTCTTTTTTGAAAGTTCAATATTTCAAAAACGAGTTAATGAATTTTTTTAAACTTGGTTTATTAATGTTTTTAATATATGGGTGATTCCGTGCCAGCTGTGATTTTTTGTGTCCAGTGCTTTTTTTGTTATTTAATGTAAAATGTTCGTCTATAATTTTTGTTTGAGTTGGATAAATGGCTATTTACTACAATCTTTACATTTGATATCAAGACTAAATTTACTAATTATTCCATATGACTTGGGAAAGTGTAGTCAAAATGTTCAGTACCGTGGCATGCCCGTTCCTTGTTTTTCTAATTAAATTTACTATTTTCTAATGAAATACTTCATTGAATAGAAATGTTGTTCTTAGAAATATTTGAGTGCAATATTTGCTTAAAATTAAGTCAAAAAACTTATTACTGAAATAATAATAATAAATGAATGTTGTCCCAGGATTTACTTAATTTTTTTAATTAAAAGAATTTCCCTGTAAGCCGCCATTTTCTTAGTTTCAAGATATTTGAATGGTGGATTTTTAGAACAAGCACTATTTATGCATAGTTTACACCAGTCGTTTTATTGTTTTAACGTTATTGTACTTTGAAAGTGTTATATTTTCATTCAAAGAAAGAGTGTCACAAATTTATTTGTCAGTACCGTGGTAGCATTTTTTTAAGCATGTTATAACATGTTTTTGGATGATAATTAGAATTTTGTATTTCTTTTAACGACATTTGTTGAAATTTTTCTGGAAATTATTTTTCTCATTAGCATAGCGAAGTAAGGTCAAATAAACTGTCTAAATGTCAGTATCGTGGATGTCGTGAACTTTAATGAAATTGAAATTATTTCTTGAAATAATATTTATTTTGTACCGATTTTCTTATATGAACAGTAGCATTACGGGCTAAACGAAAACAATTCCGTGCAATAAAAACTAAGTAATAACTCAGTACAATGAAAAAGGTTGCCATTCAGAAGAATAGGCTACAAAAACGAGAAAGTTATACATTTTAAAGAAAATAAGGGAAGTAGAAATATCAAGAGGTCAAAAAATATCACATTACCAAGAATATCAACAGAAATATGGTAAAAAAGAGAAAGTACAAAATACAAATAAAAAAAAGAAAAAGAGTTTCATTATCGCCTATTCCTGTTTTAGTACATTTCATCATATATTATGTTTTTTAAAAATTGTAGCAAAATTCTTTTACAGATCTTATATCCTGGCTAAATAAAGCCACAAAAACGAAAAAAATTGTTTCCAAGAACCACCCATATACTCAAAATTATAAAAATTTTATAAACATACAAAAAATAGTTTTTAAGACAACCGCTCCAATGATTTAAATGCTTTCTTATATTTTTTATTTTCATATAATTTCTTTTCTCTTTAAGGTCTTTTTTTACTAGCATTGAGCCGTCAATGAAATTAATTCTTCAAAAAAAAAGGTTTCAAGACAAGACATTCTGAGACATTTATCTAAAATCATCATACATCATCTTTCATTAAATATTTACTCAAAATGATCAATACCTATTGAATAATGATAGGGTAGTTAAAGAGCTGTTGTTTTGCGAATCAACACTATTGATGTATTGTGTTATGTACATAATATAGAATTGTCACCGCAAATAAATTAGCTCCCCTGCAGTGTTTGTGTGATGGAATAATTTATAGCATTCTTCATTAATCATCAGAGGAATTTAGTTTATAAATTAATGTTGTCTCTTTCCCATTTTTCATTCTATCATTAATTGAAGGTACCTATATAGGTAGGTATCACATTCTTTGGAAAATCAAATATTAACATGTTTGGAGGAGCTTTAAATTTTAAATTTTTGTCTGGAAATTTTAAAATGTTGAGAAGAAGATTTACTATGTATTAAAATGGTACTTATATGGAAAGGCTGGAGCTCGTGGAGCTGTACTTAGGGGGAAAGGAGCTATCTCTTGGACCAGGGTTTTTGAGTTGCTCAGGTATGTGAGATCTCATTTTCCTGAACATCTATTATCCTATTCTATAGTATTTCATCACTATATTTCATCGATAAGAACTTTGAAAATATAAATCGATGATTTTTTTCTCTAGGATCACAACTTTAAGGCTTCAAAATAAACACACAAGCAGATTACTGGCACAAGATGAAGGTACAGATAGCGAACATGATTGTGAAATCCCCTTTTTTCATCATCCTTACATAAGGTTGCCTCAAAAACTTTGGTTTAAATTATTAAGAAGGCCAAAAATTGCTGTAGCAATAGACATAATGATGATAGAAAAGAAGAAAAAACTTGATCTCATTCAACTCTCCTTAAAAAAAAAATCATTACTTTTTTGTTAGTAAATGCTACCATGGGATAAGAAACCATTTTTCAAAAATGGTTATTAGTGAGTAATGACACCTTCCAAAGAATCATTTTTTTACCTTCTTAAAATTTGTATTCCTTTATCAATCGTTTTATCATGCAAAAGCTTCCAAAAAATATAAATATATTGCATGTTTACCAAAATTTTGAAAAAATATATGTATTTTGGATCTGAAGCTGTTCAAAATTTAGACTTCGTTCTTTTTATTTAAATGTTCTTATTATTTTTATTATAAGATTAAATAATATGTATTGCGTATCAAAATTTTCAAAAAAAAAAAATAACTCGGAAAATAAGTCAAATTTGAAAATTTTACACTTAAAACTTTTTGTTCAAAATTAAATTTTCTATCGGAATGGATGGTCTAAAAAATTTTATAAAAAAAATTAAGCATGAAAAGTCATAGATATTATTTTTAATTTTTTTTCTAAATTGCAGACTTTTTTCGGAGCAAAGATGCGTTCAGGATATACTTAAAAAAAATAAACTAGAATCGGAAGGCCTTAATATAACAACATGCTTAAAAAGCCTTATTAATTTAAATCTCTCAGAGTAACAGCAATTAAAACCTTACCATTTCGAATAATTGCTCACAGTTTTTGCTCGAAAGTCTATTTTTGAGGACCACATGACAAATCATTCCTTGCACCTAGTACCAAGTCTTACATAAATCGGATCAGCCGTTTAGCTTTTTGGTCTAAAAGCATTTAAATAGACCTGGAAAACAAAATTGCAAAACTACCTTTTAATAAACTTTTTAAATGAAAATAATAGTTGTTATGGATGTCATTTTCATTCAAAACTTGAGTTCGAATATTTAAAAAAATGTGAAATCTGTCATAATGTACCGAAAAAAGGGCGCTCTGGCCAAAACTACCAAACATTATATGAAATGGTAATGTTTGAATGGGTATTTCTCTGTAAAATTTTAATAAAAATTAGTTTTTGATGACGCCATATTGAAGCCATTAGTCTCTACCTTATTTTGTCTATGCAATCCTTGCTTAAGAAAAAGTAATCTGCAATTTAGAAAAAAAATCTTTGATTTTTCAATATTTTTGTTTTTTTTTTTAATTTAAGTTTATAGAAAATTTAATTTTCAACTAATAGAATTGTTTTTAGTATTAGATTGTCAAATTTTGCTTGGTTTCCGAGCTTTACCAAAAATATTGAAAAGCAGCCAGTATGACCATTCTCTCACAAAGGCAAGGGTGAATTTAGTACCTAGCATTTTCAGTTTTAAGCATTCTTATTAGCGAAATAAACATATTCAATAGTAAAACCCTTGCACGTAAATGTTCCTTACCCTCATTTTCCGATCTAGTTCATAGCCTATTATATCTGATCAAGAATTTAGATAGTATTCTCTTTTTCACCTCAAACTATTGGGGGAGTTGTTTTATCTAATTTAAATATTGTATTTCATGCTCCTTAACATTTCTTTATAACGGGTGATTTTTTAGCTGGTTTGGTTTTGGCAACACTGGTTTTGACAGCTGACGTGTGTTTAGTACCTTGTGTCACTGTCAAACAGCTTCAGTTTGGTTTGCAATTTAACCATGGATCGTCTTACAAATGAACAACGCTTGCAAATTATTGAATTTTACTATCAAAATTCGTGCTCGGTTCGAAATGTTCATCGCGCGCTGCTTCCATTTTATGGTCGGCATTCTCGACCTTCTGAGCAGTCTATTCGGAAGATTGTGACCAAATTTACTTTGTTGGACATTAAACCACCAACACGTTTACGTACTGTGCGTAGTGAAGAAAATATTGCGGCCGTATCAGCTAGTGTGACAGAAGACCGCGAAATGTCGATTCGGCGCCGTTCCCAGCAGTTACAGCACTACGTGGAAAATTTTGCGGAAGGATTTGGGCGTAAAGCCTTTTAAGATACAGCTGGTGCAAGAACTAAAGCCAGCCGACCTACCACAACGCCGAATTTTTGGTGAATGGGCTCTTGGAAAGCTGGCCGAGGATCCGCTTTTTTATCGAAAAATTGTGTTCAGCGATGTGGCTCATTTTTGGTTGAATGGGTACGTAAATAAGCATAATTGCCGCATTTGGAGTGAAGATCAGCCAGAAGCATTGCATTAGCTACCAATGCATCCCGAAAAAAGCCACTGTTTGGTGCGGTTTATGGGCCGGCGGCATTATTGGGCCATATTTCTTCAAAGATGATGCGAATCGCAGCGTTACTGTCAATGGTGAACGCTACCGAGCGATGATAACAAACTTTTTTTTGCCCGAAATGGAAGTTCTTGACTTGCATGATATGTGGTTTCAACAAGACGGTGCTCATGCCACACAGCACGCGAAACAATGGCGCAATTGCGAGGCGAGTTTGGTGAACAGTTAATTTCACGTTTCGGGCCGGTCAATTGGCCGCCTAGATCGTGCGATTTGACACCATTAGATTATTTTTTGTGGGGGTATGTCAAGGCTAATGTCTATAAGGACAAGCCCGCTTCGATTGACGCACTGGAAGCCAACATCCATGCATTCATTCGTGAGATACCGGCCGATATGTGTGAAAGAGTATGCCAAAATTGGACTCAGCGGATGGGCTACCTGAGACGCAGCCGCGGTCAACATTTGCATAAAATTATCTTTAAACATTAAATTGCAAAGTTCAAACTATCGATTCAAATAAATATTTCATTCATTTTTTCGAATTTTTTGTATTTTTTTTTTTTTTTTAATCTTAAACCTCTTAAAAAATCACCCGTTATATAATTTTTTGAAACCTTTAGCCCCTTGAACATGAAAGCAAGTACCCTATCGTGCATTTTATTTTGTATGCCGAAACAAATTTGTTTTGCCTGCCAAAATCTTCAAAAAAATATTTCCTGGATTTTTAAATTTTTAATTTAATTTAATTTTTCTGGAACTCATTACTTTAAGATTATTTACCACTCTTTATACATATATTTAGAACAAAATTTACTTCATGGAAAAATAACGGTACCTTCTATACAAATATAAAAAAAACATTAAGGAAAATCTTAAGATTTTGATTAAATTTTTCCGTTATCCTTAATTTCAGCGATCAACTACAAATAATACAAAAATTTACATTAATTGACTATTAACTGTCACCTATTAACGGAACTTGTAATAAAAACTAACTCCATCTTATGTTTTCATTTATTTAAATGGCTTCTATTCCGTTCCAACCAAACCAACTTAAAACGCAATCCTTAGCGGAATAGAATTCTTTTCCTGGATAATACAGTGTGAAAGTTCTTTAAAGCAATCCTTGTTTTTTGTATTCATTTCAGCTTTCTGAAGTTCGAACTATATTTTCGCTTATTTTGAGAAAACTTTTATTAACAAAAACTTAATATTCTTCATAGTTCCTATAAATATGTGAATGTTTAGGTACCATCAAGATTGAATATATTTATCCTTATTTTATGTTAATGCAATAGACTCTTGCCCCTTAAGGTAGACACACACATAATATATGTATAAACTTTTCTATAATAAATTATTTTCTGTACAATCTTTAACATTAATATGATATGGGAACATGCTTATTTATATTGGAAAAACTTTCCAGCCTTAACTGAGCATCTGTTATCCTTATCATAAAGAAGTTCTTTTCTAAAAATATCTATTTATTTTTAATTAAGTGGGATAAACGATGGTGGTCTTTTAAGGTCCCAAAATATACAATGTCCTAGAAATAAATACAACAACAACAATAAACTAGTTCATCGATTAAGTTAGGGATTGGTTGAATCCCTCAAGCATATGTTAAAAAAGGTATAACTCAGCAAAATAAACTTCCTGACCTTAAACAACAGACGTGAATAACCAATTTATAGAAAGAAAAGCTGGTTTAAGTTTCTTTTCGCTGCGGGCCACAGGTAATACTGCCAGTATAGACAGTATCCTAGAAAGATAAACTTTCAATTTCAGATCCGCAAAATAAGAATAGGAAAAAGCAAAGATACTCTTGCTCTGTTTTTGTATTATTATTATTTAATTCGAAACTTTTATTATTGCAAATGATTCTTTCGAAGAACAAAGGACGACAATACACCATAGAATTTTAAGGAATGGCAAAAGTCTTCAATAAAAATAGTAAAGGTTAAAAACCAAATGCATGACGTTAGGTTTTAAATATTACGGAAATTGAAATTAAAATAATAAAACTATTTAAATGGCCTGTTAGTTAAAGTAACTGTAAATATTGTGATATGAAAAAAACACAATGAAGTAAAATATGAATAGAATAATTGCAATTTTTAACAATATTTCACTTAAACTTTCAAATCTAAAGCAAAAGGGATATCCAGAAAAAATGGCACGTCTTAAATCCTCTAATGTGTCTTCCGGTAGCTCAAACCTTTTATTTTTGCTTAGCACCAACTATGCTTAATGCAAACAAAAATACCAAAAGTTCGTTTAACTAAACAGACTTCCAAAAATCTCTTACTTTTTTTTATTCATAAGGCTCAATAGATATTATTCGATTGAATTCCCAATCATAACTGATTTTATTTAATTGAAAAAGTTCTATTAATACAGAAATACGGATGTAGTCGAATCTGGAGGTTCAATTTTTGATGACTTTTCCATAAAATTGTGGCCATATATTCGCAATAACGCGGTGAATGTTGTCTTCCAAGTGGTCAATCGTTTCAGGCTTATTGGCGTAGATTAGCAATTTCACATATCCCCACAAAAAATAGTCAAGCGGCGTTAAATCCCCTTGACTATTTTTCAATCAATCCCACGGCCAATTCACGGGTTCGTAACTTGAAACTATGCGGTTATCTAACGTTTTCTTCAATAAATCAACTGTGGCACAAGCTGTGTGACATATTGCTCCGTTTTGTTGTAACCACAGCTCCTGAAAAAGTCAATAAATATGGCTCTATAGCGGTCACCATTGACTGTTCCGTTCTTGCCAATATCGTTTTTCAAAGAAGTACGCACCAAATATTCCACCAACCCATAAAGCACATCAGACAGTCAATTTTTGTGGATGTAACGGTGTCTCAACATACATTGACATCAGTCTATTCATGTTGAAATGCCAAACCAAGCAAAAAATTAATCACTTGACAGCTGACAAAATGGCCACCAGTTAAAATAGTGCTGCCAACTTGAAGTTATATATCCTTTTTATATCATAAATATTTTAAGAAATGTATGTTGCCACACTGCTTAGATTTTATAAATTATTTTTTCCGCAATTAGCGAAAGTATAATGTCTATAATAATATTCTTGATTTAATTTTAATTTATTTTTGGTGGGGGCAAAAATCTATATTTACTCGGCTTAATACAAGCTAATTCTTAATCTAACTTAAAAACTAAGAACTTAAGCTAACGTTAGTGAGGGGGAGGGCGATTCAGAAGCCGGAGTTTTAAGAAAGGGGTACTGAGGTTAAAGTCGAAGGAGGACAAGTTCGAGTTGACACCCCGCAGCATGCGAGAGATAGGTTCGTTGGAGCCATAACAGGTTCGGTGGGTGGGTATGTAAAAGAGACGAGTGGTACGTGTATTACTAGGGTTAGTATTAAAAGAGACAGAGTTGTAGAGCGACATGCAGTCAACGAGAATGTCTGATATATCTCTTCGTTCAGAAGGAGGAATGCTCTCGATTCTGGAAATATGTTAAAGTTGGTAAGGGGACCAAACTTGAGACGCGTATTCTAAGAGTGGACGAACGAATGATATGTATAAGGACCGGGTTACGTAGGGATTGGAGAATTCTTTAGACCATCTTTTGATGAACCCTAGCGCTGAGTTTGCTTTGAGAATGATATCGTCTATGTGAGAAATAAAATTAAGCTTGGGGTAGCATAAAATGCCAAGGTCTCGAATATTATCGAGGGAGGGTATGGGTTAATTATGGATAAGGTAGAGACGGGGAGGAGATGTCATGCGTTTGCGTGAAAAAGTGGTTGATTGACACTTGGCGACGTTTAGCTCTAGGCTATTTTTTAGACACCATACTGAAAAATTGTCAAGATCTTGTTGAATAAGGGAAGAGTCATGTCTTGAGGAAATGGTCTTAAAAAACTTGGTATCATCGGCGTACAGAGAAATAGAAGAATGTTTGATGATTTTTTCGATATCGTTAATAGCATGAATGAATAAAAGTGGGCCCAGGTGGCTTCCTTGGGGGACCCCAGTGGTAGCTTAGAAAGGACAAGAGGTGGCAGATCTAAAACGAACGCTGTAAAAACGGTTTTCAAGGTAGGAAGAAATCCATTGTAACAAAGAGGGTTCGAAGCCAAGAGTGGACAATTTGAAAAGAATAAGTTTATGGGAAATTTTGTCAAAGGCCTTGCTGAAATCCGTTGAGATAACATCAACTTCGTGGCCTTTCTCTAAGGCTAAGAGGGTGAAGGACACAAATTCAACAAGGTTAGTGGTAATAGTTCGACATTTGAGGAAGCTATGTTGTGAGGGGGAGATGAGAGATTTACAATGGAAACTTAAGGTTTCATACAAAATATTTTCAAAGAGTTTGGGTATGTTTGAAAGCTTGGCAATGGGCCGATAATTGTTAACATCACCCTTCGCACCCTTTTTGTGTATTGGGGTTATGAGAGATGATTTTTCATATCTTAGGAAATTCACCTTGATTTAGGGAAAGGCTGAAAATTTTTGAAAGAGAAAGAGAAAGAGAAAGGGTGGAAGAACATTTTTTTAGAAAAATGGCAGGAAGACCATTTGGACCAGGATTAAAATCATCATTAAGTTGATTCAATTTATATTCGATGAGAAAAGGATCGACAGTACGAGGGAGAAGCGGTCCAAGAGAGAAACTTTGCAGATAATTGAAATAGGCAGAATCGGGTACAAAGGAGTCATTGGCAAAAGATTGTTTGAAGAATGTGGCAGAAAGGTTGACAATAGTGCTGGGATCGTTTGAAGTTTCGTTATTGAGAGAGAGAGATGTTGGGTAGCCATCGGATTTCCTTTTGTAGTTGACACAATGAAAAAATGACTTCGGATCCTTGATAAGATTGGATTGCGTTTCCGCCATACAGCGTAGGTAAAGGGAATTGTAAAGTTCGGTAAAATGTAGATAAGAGCCAAGATAGTTAGAATAGTCAGTAGGAGAACGAGAGCGGAGGTATAATTCCCACAACTTATTTCTTTTATTTCGGAGAGAACAAAGTTTGTGATTATACCAAGGTGGAGAAGAAGACGAGGTTTTGTGGCGGGAAAAAGGAACATAAAGAAAAATAGAGTTGAATATTTCTCTGTAGAATATGGTTATGGCATTTGGCGAAAGTTTTCTAATTAATATTTTTAATGAAAATTAAAACTCAAAAAACTTCATATACCTATTTGGATATGAAGATAGTGATACAAATCAGATTTGCCTCTGGCATCCGTTACTGTTTGTTATTATAGTTTTTTTATTTTGTTCTTGTTTGTGCGAATTTGATGAGAGTAGTTTTTTATTGAGGTGTGTAGGTACCTTTTACAGGGCTAGCTTCGTGCTTAATGGCGCCTGAACTACTTTATTATATATATATTTTTTTTTTAATTTTACCTATATGTATCTGAAACTCAAAGAATTTAGAAATAAATTTGAGAAAAAAAACTTATCCACAAGAATAATTTTTGAAAAAAATGTTACCGCCGCACCGCCCGCCCGGCTATGTTAACTTCAGAATTCAGATGAATAGATAAAAACATGTGCTACAAGAAATATAACAATCTGTTACTTTTTCAAAGTGTAGCTACATATATGTTTAGTTTCATGATTCATATGCTTCCAACCGCAATATTCTGAATAATCCAATAAAAATATTAAAAAGTCTTGTATGTTTTGTGAATGCCACACAAAAATGACGGTCCTTGTTCAATCCGCTCTTGAAGCTTTAAAATACAGCTTTACATTTAACACATTGTGTAGGCAGGCTTTACACTCTATACAGCACCATATAAGAACCTTTTTTGTGAATTTTTGATATGATTTTTTTTATGTTCATCCATTAGTGGTATGATTTTTTTTGTCTGAAACTGCTCCTATTCATGGAGTGATTGATGTACAGTTAAAAATACCCGATATGTTTTTCTTCTCATATTCTTTTATTTAAAAGAAGAATATTAAAAAAGTACCCATATAAAAATAAAACTACTATAGAGCTCATTGCCTAATGGATGAGTAGAAGAGGTACAAATTGAATTTTGTACTCTAAAGTCTAATTGGTGGAGGCCCAATGATGTTTTTTAATTGAGTCGATAGTAAAAAACAAATTAAAAAAAAGTAGATTGAAAGCTTTTATTGAAGGTGTATCTGTATAAAAACGATGGATGTTTAATTGCCATTGTTATTTTTTCTTTAAATTGATAAATGTAAAGGGTAATAATATTCAAACAAAAGAAAAACCACTATTTGTCAACGATAAAGTTATAATTTGTGGATTCGATTTTGAGAACCTGTGACATTTATATATATATGTAAAATTTTCAAATTTCATTTTTATTCAAATGCTCGCATCATATGCTACGGTATTGGATTGAGTTTTGTTTTTAATTCTGAATTCTTGGATCAGATCACGAAAAATGAGCTGCAAATTACGAAAAATGAATTCCGATTTATACCTTCGTAATTTACGACTATTTGTTTTTTGATTGCAATTTGAGAAACTGAGCAAAATGAAGATATTGATACTCAAAAATCATAAATCAACACTCTTAAGTATCAATTATTCTATCGAGAGAAAACAAAAATTACGACCAACAAATCGCAATTTGATCCAAATATTCCTCAATAGCCCAATTTGTAAATTTGCAAAAAAGATTTTGTTATCACCACCTTTATTTCTAGATATTGCCTCTTGAAAGATCAATCTTGCTCAACTCTATAATTACTTTAATCTTGACTCTCCTTGGATTTGAACTCGCAACCAGGGCTACCTTCGTGGCTCTAAAGAGCCACTTTTCCTCTTTTTTCAGACGTGGCTCTTTGGCTCCACTTTTCTAAAATCACCCAAAAATTACTCTTTTTGAGTTTTTCGTGGCTCTTTTCACTCTTTTCCAGAATATATATTTATACCTACTTAAATTTCTTTTTTAATAATTTTTCAGTTTTCCTTTAAGTAAAAAAAAAAACTCTTTCAAATTTTTCTCTGAGAATAAAATTCTTTGAAATTTTTGCCTCCGAGTAAAAACATTTCGGAACGCGTTCATTTTCATTTTCATGCGCATGTGCCGAGAGATTTTGCTCAAAATTCGAATTCCTGTATCTGATCTTTCAGTTTGAATTTAATTGTTCAAAGAGCTACAAGATTGGAAATCAGATCCTGAACTCATAAAAAAAATAGTTAAAATGTCACAAAAAAAGCTTTAAATAAGACATATGTTTTCAAAGACTTAAAGATTTTAACAAGACTTATATTTTTGAATTGGTTCGAAGACATCATCATACACTACCAAGTCAAATGTCAAATTTAATTCTTTGGTGTTCAGGGGAAATATCATAATTCATAACTCCAAAATTCGTAAGACACATCTAGCTTGATATCCAGTGGACGTGAAGACGCACTTGATTTTTGGAATTATCAAATTTCTCTCACGCACTGCAACATTGATTTTTCGAATTTTGAATACAATAAAAAGTTAATGTGTACCTATATTTGAGTTTCACAAGTTTTTTTTCAATTATTTTCAATTTTTTTTAAATAAATAAATAATTGTGAATTATATCTTCTTTCTTATTTTTGACGTTTTCAGTGGTGGCTCTTTTTTATTGGGAATACTTTTTTTATTGGCTCTTTCTCAAAATCTGGAAAGGTAACCCTACTCGCAACCCTCCAGTTGTGGAGCGAACATGCAACCACTATGCCAATTTGCAATATATACTACGTTTACAAGCAGTATCGAGAGTTCGAGTTGAAATATGGTTGAATATACGACCCAGGTTTTTCTTCACTTTGGCTGAGTGCTCCATTTAGAGTTGAGTTGAAATGGTATTAAGATTCCTGAAAAATTAATGGCATTAATGTATTTATTTCAATGCAAAATAAATTTAATTGAATTAAAGGACTTATCAACACGTATTTATTTGTACACAAACATGCAAAAAACAGACCATAATGCAGTATCTGTGAATCCAACTCCTAGACCAAGGTTTTCCATCACAAATTTCGACTCCACTCCGCTCCTCTAGTGGATTCTGGGTTTTCAGGATTTTGGGTTTTTTGATTCTGGGTTGTTGGGATTCTGGATTTTCGGGATTTTGGATTCTCGGGATTCCAAATTTCGGCATTGTGTCCATCTTCCCTTTTAATTTCTTTCTTGCCTTTTCAATATTTGATTGTTATCTCTGAACTTTTTACGATAAAACACCAAAAAAGTGGGTGGAACTCTGTCTGTCTATTTGTATCTGGATCTACAAGCTAACCCAATGATGCAAACGCACCTTTTAAATGTCAATAAAATTACATACAAGAAATAAAAATAAATATTGTATTTGAAAAAAAAATATGATTTTTTTATTTTTTTTTTTTGAAAACTAAATTAAGGGTTGGTAGTACCTCTTGGCATGATGGTTAGTGCGTAGGACTGTCATGCCAAAGGTCTGGGTTCGATTCCCAGCCGCTGCCACCTAAAAACAGAAATGTTTTTTCGCGAGGTACTGCCTCTTGCGAGGAACTGACTAATCCTCCAAGAGTATACTTGTCATGAAAAAGTGCTTCTCATCAAGCCGTTCGGACTCGGCAAAAAATTGTAGGTCCCCCCATTCCTGCGAAAAATACGCACACAGGAATGGTTGAGAGTTGTAAGTCACTAGGCCTTGGTTCTTTACGAGCTGTTGTGCCACCAAATTTATTTATTTTTTAAATAAAGGGTTGATGAAAAAAACCGCTCAAACGACTCTAATTTTTATTTCATATATTTTTTTCAAGTAATCAATTATTTTTGAACTCTGGTTATCTTTGAGTTGTTTATTCCATTAAAAGGACGACTCTAATGTATTTTTTTTTATTTTTCTATTTTTTTCTGTAATTACTTGCATTTCTCAAAAGTTCTTTAGTTCGAGTTTACTTGAATATAAAAGCAAGTATGTGCAATCCAGTTATTCATTTTATTTTATAATAACACAATCCGAGTCTTAGAATATCTTAAATAGCCACACATTTTAAAGCTCAATCAATCCAAGTTACATTGCTTGCATTATTAAAATAGAAAATATTTATTTCCTTGTATCTCAAATGAGTTAAGTATAGGTATTCTACATATTATATCCTTCTATAAAAGGACTTGGCATCAATTGAATATTTTGCTAACCTCGGTCTATTGCACAAAATTTAATAAAATCAACTTTCATATAGACAGACCTCTATAGTAAAATTATTGACCCTTGTTCAATAAATGCAAATTTATTCGATGTCTCATATGCATTTATTATTATATCTCCTCACAGTTTTGTTCTTCTTTCATCTTTTGAACAAAACATTTTACTCTCTTAAAAAAGAAGTTATTCCAAGCAAATTCTGTTAGAGAGTTAAGTCCCTCAAAATTGAATGGTAGCCAAAGAAAATGTTAAATGTACTCCTTTATGGATTCAAGATATAGTCGTGTACGAGTTTATATATATAAATTTCTATGTGATAGTAGAAGTTAAGTTCTTTATAAGAAATTCATCTTTTAAATATCTATCAGTTTATATCAATAGAAATACCATAGAAGGCAATATATAATGATATCCCTTTATAAAGACCTTTATTTGAGTACATATTCAGAGTGCCATTATCTATGAGCTTCATCCTAACTATATACCGAGTATGTTTCGAGTTGCTTGGCATTGTACAAGATATTCCTTGTGAGGGATTTTTATTTTTGCAATATATTGGGACTATAGAGCAAGTCCTGGATTCACAAACAAAAAAATAATCTTAGAAATGTATAGGCTATAGAATATCCCTTTAATAAAGGTCAAAGGATTTATTTTTGAATGTGTTTGCTTTGGAGCATATGCATGCTTGAAAACAAAAATACAACTAAATTCAGTTGAGTGTTTCTGAGAGAATAGTCTCACTGGCATGTTTTCACATTTAACAATTTTACACTTAAAACATTTTGTTCAAAATTAAATTTTCTATCGCGTTTGAAAATTTGTATATCATATAATAACCCGGCAAACACGAATTTTGTGCTACAATTTAAGCGGTTTACAAAAGCCGAAGGCATATAAATTATATATCATTGGAAATGTTATTTTGCACTACAAAAACTAAAAAACAGTAAAATAAATGCGTAATAAGTGCAAGCAAGAGCGAGAGAGAGACCGAGATTATTTGTCGTAACCTTAATGTGACGTTTCGATTTGTTCCACCCACCAATAAACTACTTTTCCAGCACTGGAATATCTGATGGCAGCGTTCAGTGCTGCAGAAAATAATTATCAGTAGCTCATACCACGTTTACATGAGTGGATCGAAATTTTAACCAAGGTTTATGACAATTCCAGATAGAAAGATTGAATTCAAATGGAATTGAAGCGAAAGTTAAGCTTTACTTGTGAAGGTGCGACGTTGTTAATAAAGATTAATTTCGACCACAAATAACAAACAATCAAAATAAGCCAAAGATTCAACATACAACAGTTTGGAAACAAAATACACCAACAAGAATCTGAAATCTCGATTCTCCAATTCTTCGATCTAGGTATATATAGGGTTTTTCAACAGGAACGCTACAAAAGTAGAGCGACAGGGACAGCAAACGACGCCGTATTTCTTGGTGCTCTTTTGACATTTCTCTTCAGTAAGGTTTGCCATTTCATGATGGAAAGATTTACGAGCCAACAACGAGTCGAAATTATTAAAATTTACTACCGAAATTCGGAGTCAGTGGCCTCAACGTTAAGAGCGCTACGTCCAATTTTTGGTCGTCATAATCGTCCTAGCAGATCAACAATTTAGCGTCTAATGGAAAAATTTGAATCCACAGACACAGTACAAAATGTTCCCGTGTCGTGCCAGTTAGACAAAGAAGTGCCCGTAGTGTCGAGAATATTGCTGCCCCTGAGGCTTCAGTTCCAGAAAGCCCAAATGTGTCTCTCGCACTTCGTTCTCAAGCGTTGGGCATCTCTGTGACGTCGTTGTGGCAAATTTTGCGAAAAGATCTTGGCCTACATCCTTACAAGATTAAATTGACGCAAGAACTGAAGCCACTTGACCACCAGAAGCGTCGTTTGTCAGTACATTGGGCTGAGCAACAACTTGAAAATGATTCGGATTTTCATCGAAAAATCATCTTCAGCGATGGGGCTCATTTCTGGGTGAATGGCTTCGTCAATAAACAAAATATGCGGTATTGGTCAGGCAGCAATCCACACGTACTCCATGAGTCATCATTGAATCCCGAAAAAATTACGGTTTGGTGTGGTTTATGGGCCAGCGGCGTCATTGGGCCGTACTTCTTCCGTGATGATCAAGACCGGCACGTTACTGTGACTGGGGATCGCTACCGTTCAATGATAACCGAATAATTTTGGCCCCAATTGGATGATATGGACTTGGATGACATGTGGTTCCAACAGGACGGCACGCACCACAAGCCACACAGCGAATGTCACAATCAATTTATTGGAAACCAAGTTTGGAGAACGTGTTATCTCACGAAATGGTCCAGTCGCTTGGCCGCCTCGGTCGTGCGATTTGACTCCGTTAGACTATTTCCTGTGGGGCTACGTCAAGTCTATGGTCTATGCGAACAAGCCAGCGACGATTGATGAACTTCGTACGAATATCGAAGGTGAAATTGCAGCTGTATCGGCCGATTTATGCCTGAAAACCGTCGAAAATTCGTTGATATTCAAAACCGTTTTTGTTTTATTTAAAAAAACTTTTGTAGCGCTCTTATTGAACAACCCAATACTTATCCTCAGTTTCACAGTCTCGTTTAAACCTGGAACTGAGCTTAATTTTTCTGCTGATTTAAAGTTTAAACCAAAAATTTAGTTTAGGAAAAAATATTTTAGAAAGAGCTTCAATTCGATTTTATTAGCACAATTTCAAACTTGAGGAAATTTCATTCGTTGGCTTATTTTTGAATTTGCTCAATTTGGTCAGATAAATCTAAACCATAAAACGAAAATTAACATTTCTTATCTATTTTTTGTGTCTTAAATTCACTTAAACCGAAACCATACATACATAGCTTTATAGCCAATAAAATACTTCAAGATTCTTACAAAACAAAATTTTTATGAGGAATTTTAATAAGTCTTTCCTTCATTCAGAAGCTATAACCTACATTCTTCAAGTAGAGTTCTCAAACTCAAATGGTCTCAGGCAAACATAATTAACTTTAAGAGCAAGTTCGTCCAATCTATCCGCACAATTAAGTTCTGTTTTAAAGAGCCAAAGCATCAAAGCTTATAATATGCTTCCTTATATAATATTTCATCGAAGAGCCATCATCATTTAAATTTAAGGTCATCAAGAACAAACTTCTCCGACACAGAACCTCATAATCCAGACAAGGGTGAAGTTCATTTTTATTATACATAGAAATTGGAGTTGGAGTGTGTGTCTGCAGCCAATTTATTTAAATGTTCTTGAAAATGGGTGCGGACGGATATGCCGATGGGTGTGGGCACATTTAAGGACTAAGGACATACATAAGTAGATATAAACTGAACTGATGTTGGCCCAGATATACATGCATATTTAAAGAATTCGAACATATGTATTCAGGTCGTCGCTAAAGGGTGAATATGCTGTTTGTGTTTCTTTTGAATAAATTATTTTTATAAAATAATTTGCTTTATGTATACTTAAGTAAATTGCTTTTTGTTTTTGTTAAGTTCTGGGTTTTTCCTTCGTACATCTATTTCTTTATGGTTGTTTTTATTTATTAAGTCGTTTAAAATTCTTAATCCTGAAAGATTATATTATTTTTAGGGAGGATTAGAGATTATTGGAGGAAAACTTAGAATAAGTTGCGAGCAAAAAATAAACAAAACCCATGTTTTAGATTGAGGTTGCTTACCTTCAACTTTAAAGCAACTTAAAGGACTTTATTGCTGATATATCTATAGTAGGCATTTCTACAAATTTAATAGTCAACGACTTTTTGTACAGCCATTTAAACTTGGCAGCCACATTAACCATGATGCGTACACTGACTGCACTGCCGTCCTAAGAGTAAAGGTCATAGCTCATTTTTTTTTAGATTTTTTATTTGCTACCTGAAAATATGCTTTAGTAAGAAAGTCGTAACTCTTTGCAGTTCGGATATTTTTATATTTTCTTATGCTTAGGATGAGTTTTGGGAGTCATTGGCGCCCAATCTACGCCAAATGGCAAAATTAAAAAAAAAAATCGTTGATCATACCTGGAAAATTTCCATGGTTTAAATAACGCTTGATTTTCAAAACATAGGTATCTATACTGAGAAGGTAAACCTTCAGGTAAAATATTAGTGTTAAAACTTTTCGGGAACATACCTTTTTTTAGTATTCAAATGGTAAGACATCCACTTCTTACTGTATGGATTTTAATACGTTGACCATGAAAAAAGTTGCAGAAACGACTCTTGATGCGTTGACAAAAATATTGATTGATGGTGTTTAAAAGATGTGATTTGAAAATTTTAGTGTTGTCGCTTTTGGAACATACTTTTAAGGTCAAAGGGTGGGATCTCCACTTCTATGGTAATTGGCTTCCGGATGGTGTTAAGAAAATAAGTTGCGTTAAAAGGCATTTCCTTAACTTTTTCATATTCAAAATGTAAACAAAAATTCAAAGAAAGGTCAAAGGATATAAAAAAAGGAGGTTCCCAAAAAGTACCAATATTGACATTTCAACCCAATTGTCTTCTCTTTAACACTTCAACACATATTTCTAAAACATCAAATATAATTTCGAACACTTATTTGGCAGCTGTAGGTGTTTCCGAAACTTTTTTATGTTCAAACTAACAAAAGTTTTCAAAAAAAAGTAGAGTTTTGCCACCCCTTGAAATCAAAAAGAAGTATGTTCCTGAAAAGTGGACACACAGATATTATACCCGATGCACAGTGGTCCGTATGTTGAATTTTGGCGACAAAAATCATTTTCCACGCCAGTTGTTAGAACATATTAATGGAATTTGGTACACTTAATAATTTGGGTATTCTGAGTTCAGTGGTCTTGCCTATTTTTTTTTTTTACTTTAAACAGGGGCTTCACAGTTAAGGTCAGGACCTTGACTTGGTCCCAAATTTCAAAATTTTGAATGAGAATTTCAGAATTTGAGTCATGTTTATGTTTGAATGTATTATTTCATATAAAAATGAGTTCAATACTGATTTGTACAAAATTTAGGAAGATGGTCCAAAATGTTGAGAAATGTTCCTAACCCTGAAGCCACACGAGCCAGTACTGTCTAGCCAGTCGCAATACACTCACATTTTTTACTAACACATACAAGTCTAAGCAACTGGCTCGTCAACTGGCTTGTTTTTTTCGTACCCAGTTGAAAAACCAGCAGAGCAGCCAGTAAGAGGGTTCGGCAGTACTTTTTTGGAGCAGATTTGGAAAAATTGCTCCAAAACTAAAGCTTATTCACATTTTCTTACACAAAATATTAATAAAATACGAATGGGGGAGTCCATATGTCTAGTCTTAAAGAACTCAAAGTTTAATAATATAATAATAAATTTTGCGACCGAGTTTAACCAAAAATTTGTTATAATTTTCATGCGTTGGCGAGTTGGCTTACTCGAGACTCACATGTCTCTCGCCGTGGTCGTCGAAACGTTGTTCCTAGTATCATGGTCATTAGGCTTATCTCGCTATGTTCTCGCCATGCCCATCTACACGCTATGGTCTCGCTTTGGTCTCGCCATCACATTTACACGTAGTTCTTTGCATTGAGCATGTTTTGCCATCTTCTCGCTTTGGTCTCGCCAAAGTTTTTTTTTCTAAATTGAATTTTTCAAAGTGGTTAAAATAAGATATAGTCTAAATGTAGTTGACAATATCGTGGTCATTGTGTCCGTCTCAAGTGTTGTGTTTTTGGGTCCTCTTACCATTCGAGAAATAGAACCAAAAAGGCTTTCCCAGACCAAAGTTATCAAATATTCTAGTGAATTCACATCGCGTCAGTGTAGTTGCTTTCATTTAACGCCATGTTAAGTAATTCTGCCAAGTAAAATTTTAGTTTTCTTTCTTCATTTAATTTAGAAAGAGCCTCTAGTTTTTAAGATTTGTAATGCTGGAAATTATTTTAAAGACCAAACTTGATTGAATCTGAAAAAAAATTGACAAATTTGACAGCTGAAAATAACGAATCAAATTTTAGGTCAATTACCCAAAAACTAAAAAAAAAATAAGGAATAGTCTAAAGTAATAGTTTTTATTGTATTGATATTTTTTCTGGTTACATTAATTAAATCTATTTTCAGGCTAAGAATTCTGATTGTTGACAGTTGAAAAAACCATTAAATTACTATTACTTGCTAAGCAATTTAAACATTCTTATATTTAAAAAATAATTGTTTTTTCCAACTGTCAACTACCAGAATTCTTAGCTTGATGTCAGATTTAATTTTTAAAATTCCAAGGTTTCTTGACCAGACTACAGATTGGGCGCCATTTGACAGGCTAAGAAAAATATCTCCTAAGCTAAATTGCATCCTTTGGCCGTGTTTCAATTGTGTATTGCATTTAAATTTTGGTTTAATTTGATCCGAGTTTAAATGTATCCACTTTATGGGGGTGAATGACATTGAAAGTTTTTGTTGTATCAATTGATTTAAATATGATTTTCTGGAGCATACCTTTCCCATTTGTTTTGTTGTAGCTTTTTTTCAATTCACGACAATCCACTCAAAAACATTAATAAATTTTTTTGTGTGACAAATACTTAACTTTTGACTTTAACATGGTCCAAATTATATTTTTCTGATGCTTTTTAATTTGCTGAATTCGAATTTGACCTCTCTAAACTGCTGTAGCATGATACGTTTTAAAGATATTCGAATCGGAGCATACCTTTCCCATTTGTTTTGTTGTAGCTTTTTTTCAATTCACGACAATCCACTCAAAAACATTAATAAATTTTTTTGTGTGACAAATACTTAACTTTTGACTTTAACATGGTCCAAATTATATTTTTCTGATGCTTTTTAATTTGCTGAATTCGAATTTGACCTCTCTAAACTGCTGTAGCATGATACGTTTTAAAGATATTCGAATCGGAGCATACCTTTCCCATTTGTTTTGTTGTAGCTTTTTTTCAATTCACGACAATCCACTCAAAAACATTAATAAATTTTTTTGTGTGACAAATACTTAACTTTTGACTTTAACATGGTCCAAATTATATTTTTCTGATGCTTTTTAATTTGCTGAATTCGAATTTGACCTCTCTAAACTGCTGTAGCATGATACGTTTTAAAGATATTCGAATCTAAAGATTTGAAGAGAAATGCGTTAAATTATTTCTGGAAATAATTTTTCTCAATAAAATTTGTAAAGTCATTCTGGAGAATGAATATTTTTTTCGAAATTTCTTTTTGAATCTTTCAAATACCTTCATTCATCTTTGAGAAATCATTTATAAGGTGTTAGCCTTTGTGAAAAATTCCAAACAAAATGCGTTTTCCCATAATTTTTGTTTGCTTTTTTTCTACGTTGCGTCACGAAATTTTAATCGCAATTCTCAGATTTGGATTCAGCTTCTCCGAGCAATGAACAAATTAAAACTACCAAACAATTTGCTCGCTAAGGGCCCTTTTGAGCACTAATCAACTGGACTAACATAGCAGCTACTCGATTTAGATGAGCTACAACATTTTAATTCTTAATCTACATTCTACTACTCTGTCCAAATTATATTTGCAGTACAGGGAAGATACATTATAGATTTCAATAAACTGTGCTTATATTAAAACTCTTGAGGGATTGACGAAGTGAGAATTTCAAACTGCGGCAAATTTAAAAAAATATCGATAGGGTTACCAACTATTTATAAAACAATTATGGCTGCAAGTATTATTTAGAACCAGAGTTTTATATGTTATTTCCAGAAGGCCTTTTCCTTTTTAAGTTACATAACTTTAAAACTTTGCTCTTACAATTTAATTTTTTTTTTTTGTGATGAGTTGTGGCTTTCGATTTTGTTTTAATTGAAACAGCTGTAAACATTTTCATTTTGATACAGAATAAAACAACTGCTATTTTTTCAGCTTCTGTCTTATATTTAACAAGGCCATAAATTTGTTGGTTCTCCAGCTTTTTTTTTAGCCTGTGCCCTTCGAAAGAACTTGAAGCTATTTTTGTATGTAAATTTAACACGGCACAAAAATAATACCTCCCAAATTCTTAAAGGAAAATTTTTTTTTACTACTCCATTTTGAAGATATCACACACGAAAACATTCCTCTTTTATTTTTTTTTTTATATTATTATCATTTTTATAAACCAAAAAACTATTTACATTTCGAAATCAAAATTGAACACTTAATTATTAATGCCCATACATAAAAAAAATCGAAAATGTAAAAACATAAAAACGTCCAGCGTAAGCAGCTTTTTCTCTATTGTCAATACATTTGTTATCAAAAGCTCAAAAAAAGCTTTAATCATGAAAGCTCCATAGCAAAAACCAAAGAATTATGGGCAATGGAAACTGTGATTGAAAGTGTTATTTAAATAAACACACAAAGTCAATGAGCAGACTTGCCAGCTTGGGCTATTTATCGGAAATTGGGCAAACTTTTTCGAAAATTGCTGACAGCAATTTCAGTTTGACAGCCCGATCATAATTGGTCTATAAATAGCCAAAAATCTAATCTCGTGCGATTTTGTTTCATATAAGTAAACCATATAAATAACTACTTTTTTCCCTCTTAACATATCCTTTAAGCATTCCACAATTTGGCACCACTTTTTAGTCACTGAACATACTCATTGGTTTTGACTTTTTTTTTTTTTTTTTTGTAAATTCATTTTTATTTTTCAATTATCTTAGAACTATCTTAAAGCTAGACAAAAATTCATAAAAACTAGCCTACTTATCAATATCTTAAAAGTAACTTACTGGCCCCAGTCGGGCGCTCTAAGTTAAACTAGAATAACTTAATGCTAATGCCTTTCGGCCTAAGAACTATCTTAATACTAAATCCAGGTCGGTTTTATTTTTTACCGAGAAGAATTTCACAAAAAAAACTCGGTATCTATGTCTTTATTTTTTGGTTTTATATAAAACTTACAAACTACATAAAACTAAATTAAAGCTAATTAAAACTACTTAAAACTACTTACAACTAATTTTAAACTAATTACAACCTACTTATAAGCTACTTACAAACTAGAACAGCCACAGCAAGCATTTTCCGGTTTTTATAATTTTTTTTTTTATTTTTGTTGATTTTATAATTTTTTTGGTGTTTTTGTATGTTTTATATATATTTTTTTTTTTTTTTTTTTTTTTTTTGGTGCCACCCTGACTGTCCTTACTTAAAACTAACTACCTAAACCTATGTAAGTCGGCCATACAAGAGAAAATAGCAAGGTCAACTATTAAATGTCTGAAGGAACTTCATCTTCGTTTTTCAACCACCAGAACTGGTTCTCCTGCTTTACCCTATCTCTTCGGTCCCGTTCGGACACAGTCCTACTGAACCGAAGGTGCTCAGCTCCGTCTT
The DNA here is from genome assembly GCA_946251815.1 of Dasysyrphus albostriatus. Lineage (NCBI taxonomy): Eukaryota > Metazoa > Arthropoda > Insecta > Diptera > Syrphidae > Dasysyrphus > Dasysyrphus albostriatus. The sequence goes on from OX276337.1 coordinate 19,929,503, forward strand.
GTGCGAGGACGTCTCGACTGTAAAGGAGCCGCCGATCTACAGTTCTACGGCCGACGTGGTAGATTAGCGGAACCGCCGCTCTATCCTGGATCAGCCCTCGACTGTCTAGGTGGAGGAATGCATCGGGCGGAATAAAGCCGCTTAGACGCACACTCTCGTAGTATTCGTTGTTGGGGTAATAAGCCCCGAAAATTAAGCTGTTAGTAGAGGACATCGCTCTTGCAATGTGACCTCGAATAAGCTTCAGCAAGAAATTATCTATCCTGTTTATGTTGGCCCCGTTGTATAGAGCCAGGTTGGAATAGTAGTGTTTGTACTCCGACTCTGGTGTTCTGTGCAATCCAAGGCAGCGTCGAAGACACTGCCTCTCAAACACCCGAATCTTTTCCATTTGAGATGGGGCAACGTTGAACCAAACCGGGCATCCATAGGCAATCATCGGCCGGATAAGGGCCATGTAGCAAATCACCTTCACCCTGCTATCAAGCCGGCTGCTATAAAACAACCGTTTCGTCAGGGCAAAAGCTCCTCTAGCCCTGGCCAGAGCAGCATTTATATGTCTGTCGAAATACAAATACTGATCCATCCAGATGCCAAGGTATTTTACTACACTTTTACTCGCCAGTGGATGTCCATTTGGCCCTACGATCACCAGCTTGCGCCAGTTCTTTCTCGTATCCCTTGTGGCTCCACGCAACGGAGTCCTAAACAAGATAGTTTCTGATTTCTGAAAGTTGATTTTCAACTTCCAGTCATCACAATATCGTTGAATCTCATCGAAGTCACTCTGCAGAAGAATCCTGATGTCCTCGACTTTTGCAGCTGTTCTGTACGCAATTAGATCGTCGGCATACGCTATTGCCTGAGTTAGACTACCTATCAGATCGCTGGTGTAAATGCTGAATAGAATCGGCGAGTTGACCGCTCCCTGCTGAAGACCATTTTTAATATTAAAGGTTGTGGCAGAAGTTACATTGCCACTTTTGACAACAAACTTTCTGCCATTGAGCATATCATAAAGCATATATAATAGTGGTTTACTAATGCCAAGTCTGGTCAGCTTTAGATAAAGACCCTCTAACCATACGGTGTCGAAGGCCTTCTCCAAATCAACCAGACAGGCACCCGTACACTGCTTCTTAGATTTGTTCCATTGGACATCAGAAACGAGTTTCGACGCGGCATGAATGGTGTCATGTCCCGCCTTAAAACCGAACTGATTGTCCGGTATGATATTATTGTCATCTGCCCACTTAGACAGAGCTCTATTGATAACTTTTTCGAATACCTTGCTGATACTCGGAAGAAGACTTATCGACCGGAGATTCGCCGGATTGGAGTTGTCCTTTCCCTTTTTCGGGAGAGGATGCACCACAGCTGTCTTCCACCGCACTGGATAATATGCATTATTCAGAGCGTTGTTAAACAGAGTGGTATAAATGTCTACTGCTTCTTGAGGTAAATGTCGAAGTACAACGTTGGATATGCCATCGACTCCTGCTGACTTCTTCTTCTTTAATGAATCGAAGATGAGCTGTAGCTCCACCTTCGTAATTAACAGGGAACTGGGCCCATTTCGCTCGGCGATTATGGCGTTTGCCAAATGATCTTCATTGAACCCGGTGAAACCAAGGTTCTCTGATCGCCATTGCGTGATGTCATTCCGAAGGTAGAAGTGATGGAGCAAGGCTCTGTTTTCCAGGTCGTGATTCGGGCGAATGCACGCATTCACCTTGTACACTTGCTGGAAAGCAGCCCCCACAGCCTCCACTTTCTCCTGCGGATCTTCGACAATAAAGAGGTCATCGTCCAAGACGGCGTCCTCTGGATTAATTCCTGCTGTCAGAAGTACGTCTCTGTTGTCTGTCGTTCTTTGAAGCTTGAGACACGGAAGATCGTTCTGATCATTCTTTCTAAATATCTTGTTAATTTGGGGAAACATGCTCGGGTCGCTAGCATTAACGGCCCGAATTTTGTTGTCCCAATACAAATTGATTGACAACCGATAGTTCTCTTTAATTAGTTGGTTGATGTTTTTGATCGACGACTTCAGTGTCCTAATCTCCAGATCGTGAGGGTCAGTAAACCGTCGGTACAAGAGTTTTAGTCTTGTCAGCAGTCCACTTTTTTGTCTGTGTAGTGCGTCAATGGTTGCGTTTCGATACATGTCGGTTGCGTCCCGTTGCTTGTATTTCGGTATTGTTTTTTTGGTTTTGACATTTCAAACCCACAGCAACAATCTTCACTTTGATAATATCATTCAGTGAATCTGGTTCTCTCAGAATTCCTATTTTTATAAGTAAAATGTGGTGGTATTGGGCTACTATTTGAGCTACTTTTTCTACTCCAATTTTTTGCTACATACAGCACCTCACAAAAACACTTAAAATCTTTTAATCTTGTTCCCTTTATACCGTCTTTCATATCTTTATATTCCTCCTTAACTTTAGTGCCCTGAAGACCAGGTAACAACCTGTAGGTCTAACAGGTGGTTAGCTCAAATTGCTGCATTATTATTTTATGCTATTGACCAAAAACTCACCTTAAGTTAGAGTCTCAAAGGTTTCATTTATTTCAAATTCAAAGAAATTAGTTTTCATGCCACTTTCATCTAGAAAGACAAGACAAGATTTTCACCTTATATCCTTTTGCTTTATAATGGTATCAAAAAACCCATTAAAATCCATTAAGCCTACAAATGTCAATTTATATCTTGCTTGTCATTAGCTCTTATGTACTACAGTAGTTATACACAATCACACGATAGATAAAGTACTTTCCAATGCCAAAAATTGTTGGATTTTAAACAGAATTTACATCATAAAGTATAGCTACTAGTTCTTAAAGAGTGTGTGGTTGTAAGAATCGCCTTTAGGATTTGTGGGGTTGACAACTAAATGATGTTATATTTCAAAGACACTATAAGAGAGGTGGAATTTCAAAATCGTTATCCATGTCAGAAAGACTCCCTCTTTGAAGTCTGAAACATATGAAAATTTGGTTTTTACTTCCCAATTTCTGTACATACAAATCAGATATACACTCTATCTCCGATTTTATATGGAGGCTGTTTTTAAAGGTTGAAACTTGTCACCGTTCTTGAGTCTGCAGCAGGCTTGCCAGATTGGGTTATTTATCAGAAATCGGGCTATCTTCTTCCGAAATTGCCAACAACAATTTCAGTATGAAAGCTCAATCATAATTGAGCTACTAATAGCCCAAATTTAATCTTGGGCGATATTTTTTTTCGTATACATAAATAATAAATAAAACACCTTTCGCCCCCTAAACATACTCTTCAGGCTTTCCACAATTTGGCACCACTTTTTAATCAGTGTCAACTATTATACCATGATTCCTTGCGTCTAACTCTTTTAAATGGGTGCGAAGGTGAAATCAGATATGGAAATTCGAAAAGAGTCAAGCGCAGAGAATAGTCATGTAATAGAGGCACATAATACCCATTTCTTTTGACATTTCAAATCAATTATACTGATTGCTGTTGTTTCCAGAATTTCCATTTAAATTCTTCTTCCTTTTATGAAGAAAAAATGAATTGAAAAAAGCTTTTTATGGCCTTTAGTCTTACAAATTGGCGTTTCGTCTGGCTTACTCACTTGGACTCAAGACTAAAGGCCATAAAAAGCTATTTTGAATTGATAATTCAACAAGTCTAATCCTTAATGCTTAGTCTTCTACTTGGCTGATTTATTTCAGAAGTATATAGAATTTGTATTGTAAAAAAAAAAACTTCTTTTAAAAATGAATTTTATTTTTCGTTATTCTTTAAATTTTAAGATTAAAGTTATGGTATTGTTTTTGGGCTACTATTTGGGCTACTTTTTACACTACAATTTTGGGCTTGTCAAATTACTAAATTGGGCTCTGGCACTTGTTCAAGACATGGCTACCCTGGCCTGCAGTTGTTATAGATATAACATTAAGACAACCCTTTGTAGGATACTTCTATGCTTGTTTGGGTCACTACTATAGAAGATGTAGAAAGAGATCAACTTCTTCTTGGTGAATTTGTCTGGCCTTTTTCACAAAATATAAAGCAGACAAAATTCTTTAAAGTGTTCAAGTATCTTTTGTAAATTGACACATTGAAATCCATTTCATCCAATCCATACTTTAACTATTTTGGGGATGGATCCTATTTTTCCTTTTACTGAGAAGACTACCTCTGTAAGAAATAGAATTAATATTCCCACTTTGTTATTCTATTGTTTCTTTCGTTTAGAATAATACGAAGAATAAACCTGTAGATTGTACCTAACACACATAAAAAGAATATTGTTATTGCGAAATATATATATAAAAGGGGTAATGTTCTTTGCCTATATGAAAAGAATTGTCATTTAGATAAAACCTTTGCCCTCAAGCAATGAATGAAACAATACAAAGAAAAACAAAACAAAAAACAATAAGTTGTGAAATATGTTTCAATAAACTCCTACCGACGCGACGGACTAAGTGTTAATAAGAATTTATTTTAGTATGTACTTAACTTAACTGAACAGAGTGAAAATAATTTTCCCCGGGTATTTAATTGTTTATGACATACATTCCCTTCTTCATCGTCATCACAAACCGAGTTGTTAGAAGTCAAATAAAACCAGCAAAATGATTGCTAATAAGATTTTCACCTATTCATACTCTATACAGGGTAAGTAAGTACTTTGGTCTCGTGTACCTAGATATATACAGGGGGTTTTGCAAAAGGTGTAACTAAATAATGAGCATGTACTTTGGGTCCAAGTAAGAAAAACATCTTTAAGGAGGAGGGAGGGTCTATTCCCCCGTTAAAGTACGGGTATCAAAATTATAAAGAAAAAATACAAACAATATTAAAAAAAAAACAACGGCAACACTTTGAATGCCAAAGGATACTTTTATTTCATTTTTGAAAACTGTCCCTCCTGCCTACACAAGGCGTTGTTGCCAACCATTTCTACCTCCCAAACGATTTTTCTTTTCTCGGCGCAACCAACATGCTCTAAACTTTTGACGCATCTTATTCAAAACACCCTGTAGGAATATCATGATGTGTATGAGTATTCTATGTTAATACCTTGGATCATAAGGGGATAATAAAGACACCGATGAGCCAGACGTTTTATGTTTATTGCTGTCGGTCTCTCTTTTTTGATTATATTTATTTATTATTCTATATGCGAGTATAACTAACCGGAAGTTGAAACCCAGATTAATGCTAAGAGTTTTCCTTTAAGATACTCGTATCATTATCATTTTATTTCTTATGTTTAACGAGTGGTGCTTTTCATGTCCGTACTTGGATTTAAGATGGATTATATAATACTTCTGTGAAATTGAATCACCTGAAGATCTAAATTTTATGAATAATGAGTATGGTTTTTTTTTAAATTTATTTCTTTGGGTGAAAAGTGAGAGGAATTATACAAACGTGTACCTGATTTATGTTGATATGATTATCTGTGTGGCATTGGTGTTACGATTGGGTATAATATTTCATAGCCTACAGACTAGTTTATTCATAGTGGGTAAAATGATTAAATAACGCTTATGAACTTAAATCGGTTGATAAGCCATTTCGATGATTACCAATTCCAACTATTGATTAATAGATTAAAATGTTGGTTAGAGAGCGCATGCGATGATTTATACCAATTGAAATAATCGTTGATTAAACATAAATTGCCGTTGGCAACCCTTGCAAAAAAAGAAGAATTTAACATCTAGTAATTAAATTTTAGTAGAAATCGGGCATTCGACAAGAAAATAAAGCGTTTTCATTTTTGAATAATAAATGTAAAATAGTTAAAAAAAAAAAAAATTGTTCAAAGAAAATTTAGACAAAAACGTCAATCTGTCGAGTATGCGATAACTTTACATAAACCTATATTCTGTGTAGTTTTTTAATAAAAAATAACAAAAAAAAAAACAAGAAAAAACAAGAAAAAAAAACTTTTTCTATGTTTTTAATAGCAAATCTTGCATTAATTTTGGAACACCCTATTCAACTTGTGCCAGCCAAATTTCTAGTATTTTTTAAGTGTAGGTTTTAATATTAATATTACTCAAAAATGAAAACATTGTTTTCTAGTCCAATGTTTGACTCTTTGACTCTTTATTTACCCTAAATTGTCAGAGCTGTCAATGTTTTGGGAGGTTGCCAAAACTTTTCTTACTAGACAAATAGTGTCAAATTGATATCTTGCGGTTGTTTTAGGACAACCTTTGGTTGGTATGTACCGAATTTCGTATATAAACTTGCAACTAGAGTTTTCTTTACTGAATACAAATTACGCTATGTACTGGTTACAATTTAAATTTATGTAGGTTAGGATGGGGTGGATTTGACACAAATTACTATTTTAAAAATGAATATTTGATCGATTTTTTTTATTTGAAGCCAAAAAACCCAAAATATCATTAAAATCAACGAGATTTCCCATACATTTTAAGATTTCGTAATCTAGTAGATGTCTACCAAATATTCTTTAAAGTTAATTGGCCTATTCACAATAACACTTAATTTTTTCCATTTTTTGTTCTTCACACTCATTTTTTCTCTCCCATATAACAGTTTGCCCATACAGGAGAGAAGATAGAAAAAAAGAGATTTTATATTTATGAGTACAGTGTTAACAGATTGTGGTCCTTTTTATGTTTTATTTAAGGAAAAAGTGAAATATTTCCAGTTAATTCCTGGGACTTTGACTGATTGCAATGAACGTTTTTTATTTGAGTTCTTATGAGAACTTAAATTCTTTTGAAATGGCAGACAGAAGCTAAATTATATTTGATGTGAACGATTCAAGTAGATTTTGAAGTCTTGTTGCTGAAAATCTAGATTTCGGCTCAGTGAGAAAAGGCTATAATTTGAAACTCCTTTAACAGAAAATAAAATATCACTTACCTTGTGAGTTAAAAAAAAAAAATACCCAAATCACAACAATAACTAAAAACGGTCTAACCACTACAATTTTTAAAGAAGAACTGCCCGAACAGTAGTGAAATTGATATTCTGCTTTAAAATTTTATTTAAAAACCAACTGTCTTATGATAATCCCCAAGGCAAAAGTGCCCCATCGTCTAAACGGCCCTACCCTACAAAACAAAAAGAAGATGGCAACATGTAAGCTTAATACATAAAATAAGGACTCAATGATCAATGCTCAAGCTTTAAGTGAAGCCACCGTGAAGTAGTTAACAACATAAATATTTTAAACCTATATTGAAACTGTATACTGAATACATGATGTATATGCATTCGTTACATACATTTCGGTCAAGAATACATTAATATACAAAAATATTATTATTTCCGTTACGCTGATCTAAGCAATATTAACCAGAAACAAGACCAAAATTATCCGATCAGCGTAACGGAAATAGTAGATTATATTCTTGTACTTTTTGCAACGCTTGTTAACTTGTCGTTGGTATTTTCACAAATAGCTGGTGATAAATAGTCCTGGGTTAGTCATGATAGCCGATTAAAAAACCTAATCGGCAACTTTGTAAAGCAAAACCAATGCTTTAAATCGAAAGACAAAGTCTCAAGAGACTGAATATCGAAAGCAAACATCTCGAACCAAAAGAATTTCGAAAACCAAAATCTTGATTTCTTTCATGATCTTGAAACCCAAAATCCCGAGTGGGCAAAATTTCGAAAAACCATTCTCTTTTGAATAATAAAGATTCCTTCAGGTATAAAATCGACAATTACTGAATAAAACGAAACAAATTTCACGTTTTTTTTTTAAATTTTTTACCATGTTACGCTTGGCATTCGAGGTCTAAGACCTCGACAATTTATAACGCCAACATCGCATACAACTCAGCAAAACATAAGAACAACTGAATCTGACGCAAGGTCTGCTATTTATAGTTACTAGACTAAAAGAAAATTTTAAAAGTCTAAAAATACAATATTACCTAATGTTCGCAACGATCCAAATAAAGCAAGTTCAATAAGGTCCTTCAATCACTTATTTGTCAGCAGGAAGATTTTTCCATCAGCACTTAAAATGTCCAAATGTATAAATACATTGTTATTTCCCAGGCAAATTTTAAATGACATTTTTAGAATTTTATTCCCTTATGGTTTAAGTTTAACGTCTAACGAAGGTTCATTTCCTTTTTCTATGAAGCTGGAGTGGCCCTATAAAATCTATAGGGTAGTCAATATCTCTGATGTCATCTTGGTTGTCTCGTAACATATCTCATGAAAACTTGATTTTTAGAAATTTTTATTTCAGGATCTTCATTTAATTGTAATGTATCGTTCACGGCATTGAATAGAAGTCCCTAATCGATTTCATGAATCCTCTTCAGTTACTTAATTATCCTAATCCCAAAAGACTGTTTAATATCATGTGATTTTGTCCCACTATAGAGACTCATTGTTATCGATATGTTCTTTTTTTGTCTAATGTTTATATAGAAGGTTATTAATTGTGTAATTGATTATTTTTGGCATAAAAAGTTAGTTCTTTCTTTTTAGATGTTTCACATAAATTGATTTTTGTTTTTTGCAAGGACTCCTTGATAAAAGAACCTAAACAACTTTAAAGCTGTATAAAAGGTGATATTTTTTTTAATTTGGGACACTGTAGCTTTTAAACTGCGTAGGATTTTTTTTTAAGCTGAAAAGTCACGTCCTGCAAATTTTTAAATTAAGTTCCTGGGCATACCTTTGAATGTCTTTATAAAACAGTGCAAAATGAGACTTTTAAATTAAAAAAATGCATTTCATTACCAATTTTGTTTGAACATTTTTTTCTGCACCTAGTGAGTTTTACCTTTAGACCGACGACTTACTGAGTTTTGGACGACTAAGAATCTAAAATAGCACTGTAAAAAATTTTCAATAAAATAAGCTCGGATGTACTTCTTTATCATTATTTAGTATTAAATATTGATATGTATTACCTATCCTCTAAGGGTTACAAGGTTCCCGTTTCCTTATTCTCCTTCCTCTCTTCCCTTTTTCGTCCATTATTTCCCTCATTTTTTCCCCTATTGATTTTCCTTCATCTTCGCCTCACCTGCATTTTCTTATTACATATTTCCACTTCTCTTGTTCAACCTCACATATTCTACACATTCTCTCTTCTTTTCTTTTCGTTTCTCTCACCTCATTTTTTAGCCTGACTCTTCCTCCTTATTCTTTTTGTCTTCCATCCCGCTTTCAAATATTGCAGGATCCCCTCTGTTATTACTTCTTTATACAACCTTTTAAATCTCTGTATTCTTTATTCGTTCCCTTCTTTCCGTCTCCTGATCTCTCTCGACTTCTCTTTTCACTCCCTCACATCCATATACTGTGTCTTCTATTCCATCCACTTCCTTCATTTCCTTTCTCTCTTGTTCACATCGTTAATTCGTAATCCACTTCCTCGTCCATCTCTCTCTCATCTCTTCTAAACATTTCGTTGCTACTTTGCTTCCATTTTCACCTGTTAATTTCTCTCTTACCATGTACCATGGAGCTTGCCAATTTACCCCTAGCGTCCATTTGGGGTACTTCTTTTGCAATCTTTCTTATGTCTCTCCCCATCCCCATACTTTCACCCCATATTACATCACCGTCCAACACCACGGTGTCAAAAAGCCTCATCTCGCTCTTCCAAACCTACTACTGTAGATATTTAAAACATATTCAGTAATTTTTTGTAGTTAATGTTTTTTTTGCCACACTCAAAATTTATAGTATAGTTTGTGCTTATTATTAATTTTACAATTCTTACAGTTTATTTTTGTTTCTCTTGAATTACTGTATGCATTCTTAATATTTTCTTTTTAATTTCCATTTCATAATAATTCTTTTAAAATTTAATTTAAGGCAAGATCAAGAGAAATAAAAACTAAAATTCAGTTAAATGGTACAAATTTTAAATTTTGAAGTAATAATTTAAAAAATATTGAAATATATTTTTCTTGGATATTAAAAATTGCTTACATAGTTTTTTTGTAAAGAACTTTTACTAGAAAATCAGCAAAAATAAAATGCATGACTGGGTTGCACTTACTTGCTCTTATGTTAAGGACACTCAGGGTTAAATAACATTATACTTAAAGACATGGAAATTGTGAGAGAAAAATGTTTGAAAGCATAAAACACAATACTAAAATTAGTTAAAATAACTTCTATGAGTTTTAAATAAAAAAAAAAAAAAACATCATCTAAATTTTTGATTGAATATGATTGTGTGGAATCAAAATAATTAAATCGTTTGAACGGTTTTCTTTAAAAATAATTTTTAATATATCAAATTCTTATAACATTTTTAAGGAAAATTTTAGGTATGTAAATCGTAAAAATTAATTAATTTAAATATAAAAATAAAATTTTCAAACAATTCTCAACACGATTTAGAAATATTAAATTTTCAAAACATAAATTTTAAACTTTTTTTTTTTAATTTTTTCTAAACACCTTTTTTTGAAAATTTTGATATGAAATATAATCTTATTTGAAAAATTTATATAAAAAAAACTAATCTTAATCCGTTCAGCCAATAATAAGAAAATTCAAAATCTAAAAAAAAACTTTCTACGAGAAGTACTTTTAATAGTTGCTATTTGTAAATTTTTATAATTTTTTGTTTGTATATGGCACTAATTTAAGCTTATAAAAAGGTTTTACAAAAATTTGTAAGAGTCATTTTTAAGAAAAAAATATTTTCCCTAACAGTTTTTTTTTAACATTTTAATGGAAGGTACCGTTATTTTTTCATAAAAGTTAATTTTTTCTTAAAATACTTAACAAAGTTTAAATACCGAGTTTTATAAAAATCAAACATTAAGTTTTCATAATATTTGATTTTCAAAAAGAAAAAAATCGAACTCTTTTTAAAAATCCAAAAAAAAAAATAATATTTTAAGAGTTTTTTCTCTTAACATTGCTTAGAAACTTCTGTATACAAAATATTATTTAAATCAAAAGCATTTGGAAGAAAAGCGAAAATTGAAAAACGTTTCTTTTGGGACGTACCATTAATAAAAATTTTTTTGAAAGAATGGTTTTCCAACCAAAGGTAACTTTTACCAACTGAAAATTTTTGAGAAAATTAGAAAAAAAAAATTCTATGACAGGTACCGTTATTTTTAGTTCTGAAACAAATTAAAAAAACGTGTGAGCAGAATCACCACCAAAAACCACTTTGTATACCAAGCTTTAAGAAAATCGATCCAGCCGTTTAGGCTGTAGCTGAACAGACAGACAGACAGAATTTTGCCACCCACTATTTTGGTGTTCTCTGTTATCGTAATGTCATGTTTCATTGTTATCCCATATTTTTTTTCCGCACGAATCCAAAACTAGCCCTATGGTACTTATGTATTTCGCAAGAAAAAAACGAAAAAATGATGTATGTTTAACCGTTCTTGTGGTGTTCTGGGGTTAAGGTTCGGTATTTAGAGTACGTCGCACATACTGGCAGGATCAAATACCGATATAAAAAACAGCCTTGAACTCATCTGTCCGTTAAATATTACGCCATTTTTCCCGTTAAATACTACGCCGTATTTCCAAAGGAAATCCCACGTATTGCATTCTTTTTTAATCTGTGATCTACTATTTTAATGTTTACAGCTGTAGTTGATCTCGACGAAAAACAATACACCTCTTCAAATCTTTTTATTCAGCAGCAATCTTATTTGTGAAAAAAAATATCTACAAAATTGCGTTGTTGGCACAAAAATTTCATCTGTCGCTCTAAAAACGCCCTCAGCACTGGTACAAACTCACTCCATCTGTGAGTTTATACATAAATCTTAGCCTGGGAATGGAAAACAAAAACGAACAAACAATTTCCCATTGCTTTGACTTGTGGAAATTTTTAAATTCCATTTAATATCTCACGATGGGAAGATAAAAGTACAAATAAAATGACCATCATAAAATGCAATTCAACAAATAATACACAGGTACGTTCTTCAAACAAACCTAAAAAAACAAAAATTTTATCAACCAAAGCTCTGACTCTGAATGAAATTGAAATATGAATTAGTTTACACAGACGGACGTTGAAGTTGTTTGAGTACCTAGAGAAATGAAAATCTCTACGGTAAAATGTTGTTTATGGTGAAAATTTATTTGATAAGGGGTTCATAGTAAAATCAAAGGGAATTTTTTAAGGTAGACATAATTTTGTTCTTTGATAAATCAAAAGAAAATAGGTATGATGGGGGATCACTTATAGTGACAGATAAAAAATATACTAAATTAAATGCCCGACGGGATTAATTCGGTAAAAAAGATATAATTTCAACTTATCTTCAAAATTATACATATAGTTAATAAAATATAAAAATATCCTTGCCAGAATAATTTTATTTTCTAAGTAAAATTCCGCCATAAGAGGAAGCACATATGTACATACATACATATGTATATTAAACAGGATATTATTTTCTTATTGGTATTGTGAGATTTAATTTTAATAAAAAGCAATACAGCATAAAATTTTTCCAAGAATTCTGCATTTATGAAGTAAATTATCTCTACCCTACTCTTAAACTGGTTGCTATGATAACAACAGACTTGTGTTTTCATGGGAAAAGCTCTCTTAAGAGTTAAGGAAAAAAAGTATCAGGTTTGTTTTTCTCAGTATGTAACCCACCTTATGTATGTAACCCACCTTATAGGTACATTATATGCATACGACAGCTAAATTTAAACAAAATTTCTAAGAAATTCTATTCGTATATTCTTATTTTAGAGATTATTAGAATCTATAGGTTCTCAGAAACGCGAGAAACCTGAGCTTACTAAATTAAGGTATTCAAAGATATACAGATTTTACTCCATCACTCATTAAGTTTGTAATGCCACAGCCATCGAAGAAAAGACAAGGTGAAAGACTAAACCCTTGAACACAATGGATGTAGCTGTAGCTTGTAGCAAAAATTGAATTTTATTTAGCTTCTACTTATGCACCAAACATTTCTTGCTAATTGCATAGCTTCACATTGTGGCATTGTATACTATTTTTGTCATTGTATACTACCCATGACATAATGGTTAGTGCGTTGGACTGTCATGTTGAAGGTCCCCAGCCGTTGCCGCCTAAAAACAAAAATGTTTTTCCCGACGTACTGCGTCTTGCGAGGAACTGACAAATCCTCCAAGAGTATACTAACCTGTCATGAATAAGTGCTTCTCATCTCGCTGTTCGGACTCGGCAAAAAGTTGTAGATCCCCTCATTTCCTGCCAACAACATGCACATAAGAATGGTTGAGAGTTATAAGTCACTGGGCCCTGGTTCTCCACGAGTAATTGCGCCACACAATTTATTTATTTATTTACGTAAAATTGTTTGTATCTTTCTTTTTTGACAGTGCTACGCGACACAACTAGTTACAGCTAAAGTATTCTGTTTGGCCAGTACGCTACAAATACCTTCACCTCCACGCACGACCTGACCTCTTGTCTCACAGGCGTTATAACATAACTTATATAGGTACTGTGACTTAAAGGTACATAATACTGTATAATGCTGTTATCATCGTCTGCTCAACTAACTTGCTATACTAATCAGTGTTGCCATTTTCAAAAATGGTGACCAAGCTGTGGAAATGGTAAATTAAAAAAATTATGGCGAATTACTTAGGTTCCATGGTCAAAATAACGACTTATGTCTTAAAAGAAAGGTTTTGAGTAAATGCAGCTTCGGGTAAAAATTCGGTGTTGTTACTTTTCGGGAACATACTTTCTTTTTAAGTCAATGGGTTAAACCTCTACTTTTTTGACCATTTTTAATATTTTGAACATGAAAAAACGTTGCGGAAATGGCTATAAATGCCAAAAGCGTGCTATGGAATAAAAATTAATATTTAAAAATAGGTGATTAGTAAACGCAACTTCAGTTTAAATTTTAATGTTTCCACGTTTCAAGGACATACTTTTTGTATGTCAAAATTTTGAGTTTTCCCCTTTTTTTATAATTTATAACGTGCAAAAAAGTTGTGGAAACGACTCAAGATGTCAAACGCGTATTGGTTGAATAATGACTGACGTCTTAAAAGATAGGTGTTGAGTAAAAGCACATTCGGTTAAAATTTAAGTTTTGACATTTTTCGGGTATATACTTTTTTTGATGTCAATTTTCAATTTCTAGGTACTTTGTAATATTTTGAACATGAAAAAATTGGTAACTTTTTTTCCCAACACGCGTTTGGTGCCTGGAGGCGGCAACTTTGTTTTCGTTATAAATATGAAAAAATACCAAAAAAAATAGAAATCTCAAACTTTGACATCAGAAAAAGTATGTTCCCGAAAAGTGGCCACACTGAAATTGTACCCAACCAAATGTGCATCTTCTGTAAACCTTTCGTCTAAGTCATCAAAGTTATTTTGATCATAGAACTTTCCAAGTAATTTATAATGGTTTTTTAATTTTCCATAAGCAACAGGATTACAATTATGATTCCTTAGCTAAATGACATCCTAAGCATGTCAAAAATAATTTAAAAACATACAAATTATGTCCTTCCCTACAAAAAGTGCACGGATTTTTGTTTCGTTACTGGACTACAGGTTGGGTGCAATTTTTCAAAATGGCGTCTAAGCGAAAGGATTACAAAAATAACTTTCAGGATAAATTTCATCCCTAATGTGTAAGGAATAAATTCCAGTCATATATATATTTTGTTCCCAAAACGGCTTATTTCAAAATCCTTCGTGCAAGGGGAAGGATGGGAGAAAATCAATGATATGGTCCTATGGTTTCAGGTGTGTTGAATCCAACGTGAGTTCTCGGGCCCTCGTCCGACACCTGGTTTCCGATTTATAGGCCAATGTTTGCAACATTTCGGGATTAGAACTGGTAAGTGAAAACCATTCTCCCGTCCTTCTGATAGTGTTGCCACCTTCAGCACTGTAGCACTTCTTAAAAGTAAAGTTTCTCTTAATTTCATTTACTTAGCCTGGCCACGGGCATAAAATCAGAAATTCTAAGTGCAAAACTTTAACTGAAGTTCCTTAGAAAATATAATTTTTAGTGAGTTCGCTCATTTATATTTATATAATCATATATTTATATTTTTATAAATCATCGACTAAAATGGCTTATTAGTTTGGGTTTGGTGGAAACTTGAGCAAAGCCCAACAACCTATTAAAAAACGGTAATACCAAAAAAACATTCGGCATAATTTTAAAATTCCATTATACTTTTCACTCCTCTATAATGCTATAGATCTAGCATTAATAATGCCATTATGGCAACGCTGATATTAACTTTACCATCACCGTTACTTTTCAATGTATTTACTTCTGTTTCGTCAGCAGAGGTAAAAGTTTTAAAATTGTCTTTCAGAAGTGACAATAGTATAGAACTTTTTTTCCATTTTTTTTCTGCTGCACTCTTTAATCATTTCAGAAGTAAGATCTAACCACAATCCCAAACTTAAGGAGAAAATAAAGGCTGTTGGATTAAATTGGGAATAAGTTCGAGTTGTGTGGTTTTGAGTAGTTTTGAAATTTACCATCTCTCTGGTGGTTTGCTGATGTCGATGTGCATTGGAATTTGGAATGCATCGTATATGTCTTTCTCGTTTCGTTTTAAAGGTTAGCCACAGTAGTTTAGTCTCAATGGCCTTGCCTTCGGTAAACACAATAATGTTTTAACAGTTTTATATAGTAGAGGTAGTTGTTAGGAAGTTAAAAAAAAAAAATATAACTTGAGGCAATTCATATTAAGGAAATAATTTATTTATAAGACTATAATAAAGCATTTTTGAATACAGTTTAATTTAGTTTTTTTTGTAATAAATGGCTGTTTTCTTACACGTCACTTCATCGACTTAGAGTGAAAACAGAAACATGAAAGAAATAATTTTCGTCTTTATGTCCACTTTACTTTGAGCTAGAACTGATTTTTTTCAAATAATATTTTCATAAATATTTCTAATTTGAAGAAAATCAGTCAACCCGTTTAGCCTCTAACATTATGTAAAGTGTACGTAAGACATGAAATTATTTTATAGATTATTTTATTTTACAGGCCTACCGAGGTAACAGTAAGTAAAAACAAACAATTTTTGTGTCTCCATACAAAATAAAGGGCCACCCTAACTGTTACTTTATAGGTTGGTTTACATTATAAGTTCATTGAAATATTTAAAAATTTTGGTTGAATCTTGTATTTTGAGTAGGACAAGGTTTTTATTTGTGTAGGGGTGGTCAGTGTGATTATAAAATTTGAATTTTCGGAGTTGAAATTTGAAAGCCCCCATTTGGCCGCCATCTTGAAAATTTGTTTCCACGACATTTTTGGAACCTTTATACTCTCACAAGATTTTTTTTATTGAAATTTAAAAAAATAAATGTTATTCCTAAGGTAAAAGTTTTATCGTAAAATAAAAAAAAAAGAAAGTACAATTACAAATAGGCGAAAGTGTTTCAGAAAATATTTTAAGATGTTCGTCTATTTCTGAGTGTAACTTTCTTTTTTACTAATTTACTTTCAAATATGTTCATTCATATACATTTTAGAGAATTTGATTTTCTATAAAAAAGCACCCGATTTTTTGAGACTAACTATTCTCAAGATATCGTGAAAACACTTTTTTATCCGATTTTTCAAGTTGGCGGCCGAATAGGGGCTTTTAACTCCGAAAATCAAATTTTACACTCAAGCGGATCCCACCGATTCATCGAAAAAAACCTTGTCCTACTGTGATGCTTTTACCTTACAGTTGAGGAAAGCTCAGCGGTGTCCAGGATTCTTCCTCAAGAAGCAACAAAACTTGGGGTTAGGAGGGTCAAATCTCCGAATAAAACGGCTTAAAATTGCTTTATTTATTTATAAACAAAAACTCTTTTTTCATTTCTGGTTTTTTTAAATTAGGAACTAACATTTAAGTTCATATACCTAAATTATAATTTAAATTTCTTAGGATAAATAATATGGTATTTTATATAAAGGGGGGTTAAATTTCAAGGGCCGTTGTCTATTTTGAATAAAACTTAAATTATCTATTAAATAATTGTCATCTCTTTTTATTATGATTAAATTGGTATGGTTCAATTATGTATAGAATACCTCCATCCAATGGTCCAAATTTTCGATGACACTGAGGCATAATTGAGGTTCTATGCCGCTAATGTTGCGAATTATCTCATCCCTTAGCTCTTGAATTGTTGCTGGCTTATCGACGTACACCTTTTATTTTAAATAACCCCAAAGAAAGAAGTCCAACGGTGTCAAATCACATGATCTTCGTGGCCAATTGAAATTTCACTACCCTTTTAGTTTACAATGATTTCTGGTCTTAAAAATAACTAGCATGGTATTTCATATAATATGTCCCTAGCAAGAAACCTAGGGAATAAAACGGTCCGAATCCTCAAAGGAGAACCTTGTCCAGCCAGATTCTTGAAGACGAACTCGAAGGAACAAATCGATCAAGAATCCTTATCGGAAGCCCCATGTCCTCGGTAAATGAGGAATAAAGCGATCGGAACCTTCAAAGGAGAATCTTGTCCAATGAGCTTCTGGAACAGTAGAACAGCCCTATCTTTAATTCTCTAAACTCCTGATTGGTATCCACAACTAGACGAACAGAAAAGACTATTTTGAAGTTTTTTTCTTACTTCACCTTATAACATTTGGTGGAATAAGCCAATGTGAATCGTAAGAATGAATTTCAAATTTATGTGCGATTCCATGATTTTTTTTTCTTCATGATATGAATGAGCTATCTAAAGGCGGGTGTCATACGATGCAAGTACGAAATGTGTATGTGTAGAAGTTGAAAAAAGTTGGTCTCACAATGGCTCAATCGTTTTTTTTTTTTCAAACCTTTTTCTTGGTCTTGGGTCGTTTCCCTAATACGAATTTTTATATGACGGTATAGCTGAAATATGAATATAGCTATCCAGAAGTTTCAAAAAAGATATAAAAAGTATTGTATCTGTATATGCATGAAAAATATATTTCTTGGATTTTTAAAATATATTTCAAAATTTCTTCATGAAAAATAAAATGTTTTGAAAACGACATGATGATTTTTTTTAACGTTAGAACCTATTTTAAAACAAAATTTTACTTTTATGAAAAATAAATATACATTCCAAAAAAATGTTTAAGAAAACTTTTTCTTACTTTGGGGTCTTCCGAATTCTCTACAGTAAAATTGTTTTGCTATCTTTTTTTCTAAACAGTCAAGTCTTTGCTTCTCTTAATTCAACGCAAGCTTATAATAAGAGAGATGACAGAATATTGTCCCCTGATTGCAAAAACTAAGTAACTCAATTTTCAGTTTTTACAATATCTCGGCAAAAACGGCATTATTTTATGCAATTTTGAAGAATTTTCGTCCAATTTTTTTTACAATTGAAAAACATAAGATATTTAAGAAGTGTGAGCAACATAAAAGTTAAACTTTCAATCATTCCCTAGTAGCTAGGTAAAATTGAGCTACCTAGTTCTTGCAATCAGGGGACGATATGACGGTTTTGTCCGTTGTTTTCAAATAGTGTAACAGAGTTCGTGAAGAACCAGGAACCAGGGCCTAGTTTTTTAACCACCTACAATCTTTTCGCCGATTCCGAATGGCTTCTTGAAGGATTTATCAGTTTCTTGCACAAGGTAGTACCTCAGAAAAAATATTTCTGTTTTTTAGTTGGAATCGAACTCAGACCTTCGGCATGACAGTCCAAACGCACTAACCATTATTCCACGAGGTACTACTAAGATGCTTCCAACTTGAGTTTTAATGTGGTCCTGTCTCGAAGATTAAGATCTTTAATCACTGGGTCTGTGTGTATTTATTTGAGAAATTTTTTGACTCGAATATACAAAAATTTCCACTAAAATTCCAGAAAGTTTGGTGAAATTTTAAATGAAAGTGGCGTTAATTATGTATTACGGGCGCCACTGATATACACTCATCAAACTAGTACATTCATTCAACATGTGTTCAATTATCCAATATCACACCAATTTTCAAGTTTCTATTGTTAATATTTAAATATTTATGTATCTTTAAGGTTCTTAATCACAAATGTATAATTCATGTACAACATTCATTTATGAAAAATCCAATTCATATCCTTCACAATTATTATCTGGAAACTACCAAACCAACCCACAGTTCATTATTACATCATACCTCAGGACATTTCTCAAAAAAAAATAATCAATTTTTACCCTTCGGTTCGATGTCATTTCATTTCCGTGTCCTGCTCAGCTGGCGCCATACAAATGTTTTACAACAATCCAAACTAATTTTAATTTTTTTTTTTTTTTTGTTCTTCTTTCCGTAAAAACTCGGTCTCGTCTGAATAGTCTGATCCTAATCCTAGTCCAGGAGAATATATATTCCCAAAAACAATTCCGACCATATTCCCAACCCCAGCACACAATAATCCTTGATCATGAGCATTAGTAAAACTCCATCACAAATCCTCTCTAGTGTAACCATAAGAACTATAGTCCTTGCAGTTTCTAGACCCGGTCCCGGTCCCGGTCCCAGACTCCGGATGAGGACAAAATCGAAATTAGTTTTTTTTTTTTGTTGCTGGTGTTTCTAGCAAAGTTTTCCTTTTAAGCGATTATAGATTTTCCATCGGAGTCGTATATTAATTTGTAGTACATTGGGGTGGTCATGGTCTACCAACCAACTACAAGTTTCCATTTTTGTGGGTGGAATTCTGGGTTCAAAGTTGGGACAACTTTTTTACATATTTTTTTTTTGGTTTCTGTTGGAACTTTTAGGGTAGACGCAGCGGGACTTGTGGAACACTTTTATCCACCCGAATGAATAGATTCAAGTGATGGTTACTTGTTGACATGGGATTAACTTTACATAGAGACTATGAGCATACAACTATGATGTATCCGTGGATGCACTCTAAATGAAGATAGATTTTTTTGTATTTATAGAAGAGAGTAAAGGGAAAAAGTTGGCTGGAATATCGAAATGAATGAATTTTTAATCCATATGGAATTAGGTCCCCATATAGCTTAAAGACAAATAAACCAGTTATGTTAGTCACTCAAATTGTTTGGAATTATGTCCCACAAGCAAAATGAAAACCATAGTAAGTACCTTAATTATTTAAATTTACAAAAACATTAGATATACAAATTTTAAATATAACCTACATACTTTTTTGTATGCCATACATAAGTTTCGAGTTTAAATTCAGCAAAAACACTGGTAAAGTTAATTTAAGGGTTGTTCAAAGTTCATGTTCATGGTATAAGGGGCACGTTGATGAAGTTAAACTATTACTGGCTCCAACAGCAACTGTTGTTATGCTTCTAATTAGCTACGGCCATTGGGCACTAGTGCTCACAAATTCTTGTTAAAAACCTCCCTGTTGAGTTGTTTTCGAGGAATTTATTATCCGAAGCAAATTTTTCAACGCTAAAGAGGCTTATTTCATTGTTTCTAGTTAAAAGTTTGTTGGTAGGTTCACAGCTTGATAATAATAATTATAGTTGCAACTAGGGTGTTCCATGTTTTTTTTCGATTGTAAATCTTCAATTGTTATATTTATGGCCTTAGAAATGTGGACAGCAAAATTCCAGAATATATATCCATTTATATGCATAATTTTTAAGGAGTTGGAACTTAGAAGTGTTTCGTAGTTATAGTCTGTAAATTAAGGTACTAGATCAGCTTTTATAAATCTTAAGGTAAGGAGGATTTTACTATTATAGAAAATTTTGAGAAATTATAAATATAAATACTTGTAGTAACAGCTCATCAGGAGTTTTAGAATGGAAATGGGTCAGACGCTTTAGTGGAACTTCTGGCGACTACTATGATGAAACCCATAGCATGTGACCTCAGAACTAGTTTTTGCAGAAGTCCTGTAATGGTCGACAGGTTGAAGTAGAGTAGCCTGTTGCTACTAATTACCTAAAAAACGGAAGAATGTTTCCACCAAGGCACTCCAACGATTGGGCTCCAGCGGATGAGTTCTCCAGATGGAATCAACGATGGCGTGTCTACAGTTCTAGTAATGCTGAACAACTTGGTGAATACCTTGTAATAGGCTTCTCCGAATGAGTGTTAAGTTGGCAAAGCAATTTTTACGAATCGAAAAATAAGTAGGTGGATAATGTTTCGTTAATTTGTTGTGACTATTTAAAATTTGTCGTTCTGTTCTATGTTTTATTTTGTCTGTCGTAAAATGGTTAATTCTTCTAAAACTCAATATTTGTTTGCTTAATAATAATTTGTCATTAATCAATGGTGAATTAGTTGTAAAAATTCAATTTTGTCATTCAATGTTTTTTACGTATTTTGGGTGATTTGTTTTCGATGAGTGTCAAGCCAGCAAAGCAAAATGGATAGCAGGATAATTTATCGTTAATAGCCGTTTATTAGTTGTGTTAAATGTTTTCCAAGTTTTTTTTTTTTTTTTTTTTTAAGTTTGGTGATAGAAAAGTACTACTCAAAAAGGGGTAAGCATAAAGCTTGTACCGAAAAGTTAATGGCTTCAATTAGTTTTGACAATTCTGAATTTTTCGTCCATTTTTTCAAATTTGTCGTTCTATGTTTTTTTCTAAAAGTGAAAAATTTTCGAAAACTTTATATTTTAATGCTCAATAATTTTCCGTTAATTAGTCACTAACTAGTTGTGAAAAATTCAACTTTGTCGTTCTATGTATTCTATGTTTTTAGGTGATTTGTTTTCTATTACCAAAGTAACTTTCACGGATACAAATAAAGGTAGGTAGACTATTTGCAATTATGTAATTAATCATTAATTAGTTGTGACGATTTCGAATTTGTTGCTCAATTTTTTCTATGTTTTTTAAATGTTTTTTTAATTTGTCAAAGTTTCTTTGCTAACTTCACACTCATCTACTACGACTATTTGAGGCTCAGGCATTTTTTTCTGGTGGCCGCACACTTGGAGTAATTTAAGTGTCTGGTCCTCCCGGATGTAGAAGTTGTGCGTTGGGTAACTACCCCATCATTTCTGGTTCAGCAACATTAACAAGCCTCTTATATGAACCATTTTAATGTTGAGTTGGTGCTGCCAGCAAACGAATTTCAAGTCTGCACGTGGAATGTACTATCCTCATATAAACCCCGTGCTACCAAATCGACTAGTGGAGACCCTGGATAAGGCTGACGGGACAGCTATTCAGGAAGAGCAATGGGATGGAGAGGGCATATGAAGGGTGAAATCGTGTGCCATCTAATACGGAAAGTACTGTAAGGAGCAGAGTTGGCATCTATTTGGTCTTGGGCTTACAAAATGTAGCACCTGGTCACAATCCGCATCAAAACCAAATTATTCTAGAACAGCACGCTGATCTATATCCACGACCCCAAAAAAAGGAGGGAAGATTTAACCAAAGAAACATTCTATGATCTTCTGGAAAACAAGTACGATATCCACGCCCAACAGAAGAGAGACAAAACTCAACCAAAGAAACGTTCAACCTTCTCCTGGAGAAATGTACCATATGTGCCCGAATGCCCGAAATATAGCGTAAAAATTACTCTGGAAGACTTCACTGCCAGATTTGGCAAGGAAGGCATATTTCGTTTGATAGTTGAAAAAAACACAGCCTGCACTATGAAACTTCCAATAGAATCAGACACAAGATAGTGGACTTGGTGACATGATGAAATTTCATCATAGCTTCTACTCTTTTCAGACACCATGCTATACACAAAGAGGCTTGACAGTCTTGTGACCAAAAACCGATAACCGAATTGGTCACATCGCGATAGATAAATGCTTCCAATATCTTGGATATCCGAACTTTACGAGGGACAAAAAAGGATTCGGAACACTACTCTTGGTAGTGTCTCAACTCAAGTACTTGAATGTTAATATCCACGTCTGCACAGTACTTAGCAGATGCTGTGAAAAGATGTTTGAAAGCTAAACTCGCCAGAAGAGACTACTGTGCTGGGTTTTACTAGGAGACTGATGCATGCAGCTAAGAATGACGCTTCCCAATAAATGCTGCAGACGAGAACTAGATCAAATGATAGAGCAACCCGGGTCCCAGGAGATCTAGGGGCAAAAAAGGAGTAAGCAACGCTGACTTCTCGGGAAGAAAAAAAAAGGACTCAAGAAGTGGGAGTTCGAATATATATAGAATTTTCAATCGATCTAACCAATGCTTCAAGACCAGAACAGAAGCCTGTCGAGATGGGATCAGGTGAACAAACATGAAGAAACCCAGTTTGTGCTAAGGATCTGGAGGAAACACTTTTCTAGATTTCTTAACATCTAAGATAGCCAATATTCCGCTGCTAGGCAAGTCATTCCATTTAACTTGGACGATCATGGCCAAAATTTAAATCCAGCCGACATTGATAAAGTACAGTTAGTGACTTTCAAGCTTAAATCTTACAAAGCTCCTGGTGTAGGTAGACTCTTAATCGAATAGAACAGCCAAAAGCCTGGTATGACATCATCTGCAAAATTTAGGCAAATGGAAGTATGCCCGATGAATGGAACATTGGTATAGTGTGATCCATTCACAAAAAAAGGATATGACCTGTTCCAACTACAAAAGCATAAGACGATAGTCCCCTTTCACACAAGGAAACTGAGTTGCTAGCATCCTTTAGTTCTAAGGTGAGAAGAACAGGAGGAAAGAGAGGTGAACAAAATCTAACCGGTCGAGGATTTGAAGAAATTTTTTTTTACTTTTCCTTTCACACCTATGGTCAAGGTGCATTCAACCAATAGAATTTCATGAAATCATAAAATTGCCAGGATTTGTTTCCTTGTGTGAAATTTACAAGAGATTTTTAAGGAAATTAAAGAAAAAGTCAGGAAAATCTCCAGCAACTTGTTTCTGCGCGTAAAAGGGGACATGGGCACATAGGTATGCATAAAAATAAGGCTGAACATTTTAAGTTAACAAACAGTTCTATAGAAACGAACCAAGAAAATAAGCAATCCTGAAGACATGGGCTTTCTGTAATACCTATGTATGTATTCCCATAAATCTTATAAACCTATTAGGTATGTCTACTATCTCTCACATTTATAATCCATACCTTCAGTTACTTCGCCAAATGATACAAATAAAAACACAGTGTAGGATGTATAAGGAGATAAATGAGAAAACATTCAATAATTTAAAAATTAAATCCTGGCCACAAACCCTTTCCAAATAAACTCCGTCGATATCAAAAATTCGATATTGCATTTCGACTTGTGCGATGCTGCCCTATTTTAGAATTTTGTTTTCATTACCTTTCCTGTCTTTTTGTACCCTTTTTGTTTTGCCTTTTCTCGAACATGTCACATCCTTTCTAGAAGAAAGAATTTGCTTAACTGAGTTCCGCGCAATCGATTTATAATAAATTCTTCGGATATTGAAATTTGAAATGTATATAAGGAAGGGACATATTGAACGTATGAAGCTATCAGTTAAGTGGTTAGTATTCTTTGTTATCACTTAAGAGCGTTTATATCCTTCAATAAATCTCTATTCTCAGCTCAACATCGCGTCGATTCTCCAGTTTTGCAGTCATTTTCACCTATTTGTTTTATATACCGCAATCTTACTTGGTGAATAAGGATACACATTCAGTATATGAAGAAGTTGTCAGATAATAAATTTTACTTTGCCCTATAAAGAGTCCTTGATAAATGGCATAGGTATAGGATACGAATGCGATAGTTGTTCTTTTTAAAGTCACGATACACAGGGTATAGCCCTGAAGTTTGAAAAGGATATAGCAATGCATTCAGAATATTTTTTCCGCAGATATATTTGTATGTTTTTTTGCAGCAATTTATTCATGATGAAAAACAGCAGGAAAACTATATTCTGCATGATACCTATTCTTTGAAACAAAAAATAAATAATATAGTGCCGAAAGGAAAACATGTCTGCACTAAAATTTGGTTGTAATCAATCATATCTATGGGATGAAACTAACAGTTGGGTGTTGTTAATTTTATATAATTTATGCCTAGTGGAGGCCTAGCGGACGCTTAGTTGACACCTGGCGGAAGCTTAGTGGATGCCTAGCGAAGGCCTAGCGGAGATCTGGCGGACGCTTATCCGATCCCTAGCGAATACCTGTCGAACTCTTAGCAGATGCCTCGCGGTCACTAGTGGATGCCTTGCGGAGACCTTGTGGGCACCTAGTTAACGCTTAGTAAAGACCTGGTGGAAGCCTAGCGGAAGCCTGGCGGGTGCCTAGTGGACGCGAAGTGGAGGCCCAGCCGACACATGATGGACGCTTGGCAGAGACCTGGCGGACACTTAAAGGATGCCTAGTGCATGTCTAGTAGATGCCTGGCGGACGCCTAGCGTAGGCCTGACGGACTCATGGTCTTTTAAAGACTTTTTTGCGGTATTTTTTGGTTTATGTGTTACTATTTCCTTTGAAAGCTATAAGCACTAATTGTTCAAGTTTTTTGTAAGAAAATACCCCAATTAAAAAACTTTTAATATTGTAACGAAAGCATTTATTTTTATAATTTGATTTAATTTCACCTAAAGAGTTCAAACAATAATGCTTTTAAAATTAATAAAAACAAATTAATAAAACAAGTTAAAAGCAAGGTTATTTCTTTTTATTTATATAAATTACTTTTTCAAAAGAAATTTGATTTTATTTACATTTAGTTTATGTAAAACACAATCTAAAAACTTTCAGAAACAAAAAACTCGCAAAAAACTATTTTTTTGATCCTTTTGTCATAACTTGTTGGGTTAAACATATTTTAAATGTGGCATTCCTCCGATTTCACACAAAAATTTCTGGCAACACTGGTAACGACAGACATAACTCAACCGTTAATGGTTTTGGTTACCCTACTGTACATAACTAATTATAAGAAAAGCTCGTTTCCGAAAGGCGGCAGTGGATAATGTTTATTCGAAGCACGTAAAGTAGAGGAATATTATAAAGTCTTGTTATACGCAATAATCACCAAATTCAAGAATTTATGAACAAACCCCAACAAAAAAATATTAAATTGTTTTTGGTAAGGGTTAAGTGCTACAATATATATATAAACTAATAATGACGGTCCGTCATGACGGAAATAAAACGATAAACAAGACGATTTTAATATTTATGTATTTTTTTTTTTTTTTTTGATGATGAGTAAGTATGGGTGAGAAATTATTAAGTTTAACCCCTTTCCTTTATTATCTCACCCTTTTTTGTTTAATGTTTCTTCCTCCAGTTCATCAAAAAGATTTCTTTGAAATTCTTTTGTTTTTATGAAAAAAAAAAAATCAATATGAAAAATTGGTTATTTATGGTAAATACATACAATACGCCTTGCAAACCCCAACAAAGAAATTGATGAAGAGATTTGAGTTATTTATGGAACATCGCAAGACAAGCGGTAGGATATATTGAAATTGAGGAAAGATATTTAGCTTTAGCGTGAGTTTGATTTTTTTTTCTTGCAAAATAAAGTTTTTATTTTTATTAAAACTTTTTCCGAGGCGGAAATCTCATCTTTCGGGAATTATTGCTTTTAAAATAAAAAGATAAAAGAAGTTCAGAGTTGTAAAAATTTCAATGCAAGAAAACTGTATTTTACAAAAAAACATTGAATGCAAACTTGAAAATGTATTGCATTAAAAAAAATGTGAATAAAATTTGATAATGTCTTACAATGAAAAAGAAACTTGAATACAAATTGAAAATTTCTTGCATTCATAAAAAAATGTGAATAAGATTTGCAAATGTTTTGCATAAAAAAAATATGTGAAAATTATTTGCGTTAAAATAAAATATATGAAAATTTTTCACCAAACAGCTTGATTCAAGTTTTCAAGAAGCTGATTTTTAATATTCAATATTTTTTGCATTTAAAGACAATTTTTCAAAAATAGCTCCCTCTGCTTCATGGTGGAAATACATTTTACGTTTTTTTTTCTAAGAATATACCAAAGAACAATGCCCTTAAATATAATTGACGAGTTACCGGACACCCTGTAGTTTAACGATTTTAATTCAAACTTTTCACACATTTAATTTTTACTTGCGAACACCAAAAAAGTGGTGGCATCGACCTACAGCCTAAGCCACTGAAGCAATTTTTTTTTTAACTCTACAGAGGGGAAATTGAATTTTTCTTAGCACCAAAAATAACGGTGCTTGCCCTACAACCGTAAATGAAAAGCCTTATAATCTCAAAAACGGCTCTAACGATTTTGATTAAAAAACTCAAGAATTATTGTAGATAAGCTGTATTTTTTGATAGAAAAAAATACCAAAACCCGTTATTAACGGTACCTGTCTTATAACGTTTTTTTTTGAATTTTCGATTTTCTCAGTAACGACTCAAACGATTTAAGTCAAAATTTGTATGCAAAGGCTCTTTTATAATGTTCATAATATTGCATATCAAAATTTTGAAAAAAATAAATCTAAAAAAAATATTAAAAATTTTTTTGAAACTAAGTTTAAAAATGTATTTTAATACATACTCAAAATTGGCATACCAAAACTTTTTTTATGCAAAAGCTCTTTTCAAATACTAATAAAACTGCATAAAATAATTTTTGAATTTAAGGAAAACACACATTTTTTTTAGGAAAATTCAATATTTTGAAAACGGGTTGATAAATTTTTTTGAAACTAGGTTTATAAATGTTAATGTTTTAGCAAATACTCAAAATTGTGAAACCTATTTTTTTAATGTTACCAAAATTTTATATCGGGTTGTTCAATAAGAGCGCTACAAAAGTTTTTTTAAATAAAACAAAAACGGTTTTGGATTTCAATGAAATCCTTTATTATTTTTAAAGTACGTTCGATGCCATTAGGTATGGAACTCGATTTCTTTTGCATGGCCACCACGGGCACGCTTGAAGAAGTCCAGACGCTGAACTCAATTTTCGACGGTTTTCAAGCATAAATCAACCGATACTGCTGCAATTTCACGTTCGATATTCGTATGAAGTTCATCAATCGTCACTGGCTTTTTGGCATAGACCATAGATTTGACGTAGCCCCACAGGAAATAGTCTAACGGCGTCGAATCGCACGACCGGAACGGCCAAGCGACTGGACCATTTCGTGAGGATAACACGTTCTCCAAACTTGGTTTCCAATAAATTGATTGTGACATTCGCTGTGTGGCTTGTGTCGCCGTCCTGTTGGAACCACATGTCCTCCAAGTCCATATCATCCAATTGGGGCCAAAAATATTGGGTTATTATTGAACGGTAGCGATCTCCATTCACAGTAACGTGCCGGTCTTGATCATCACGGAAGAACTACGG
This sequence comes from Dasysyrphus albostriatus, assembly GCA_946251815.1. Lineage (NCBI taxonomy): Eukaryota > Metazoa > Arthropoda > Insecta > Diptera > Syrphidae > Dasysyrphus > Dasysyrphus albostriatus. The sequence goes on from OX276337.1 coordinate 19,957,701, forward strand.
CCCAATGACGCCGCCGGCCCATACACCACACCAAACCGTAATTTTTTCGGGATGCAATGATGACTCATGGAGTACGTGTGGATTGCTGCCTGACCAATACCGCATATTTTGTTTATTGACGAAGCCATTCAGTCAGAAATGAGCCTCATCGCTGAAAATGATTTTTCGATGAAAATCCGAATCATTTTCAAGTTGTTGCTCAGCCCAATTCACGAACATACGACGCTTCTGGTGGTCTGGTGGTCAACGGCAGCAATATTCTGGACACTACGGGCATTTCTTTGTCTCACTGGCACGGGAACATTTTGTACTGTGCCTGTGCCTGTGTTTTCAAATTTTTCCACTAGACCCTCAATTGTTGATCTGCTAGGACGATTATGACGATCATAAATTGGACGTAACGCTTTTTACGTTGAGGCCAATGACTCCGAATTTCGGTAGTAAATTTTAATAATTTCGGCTCGTTGTCGGCTCGTATATCTTTCCATCATGAAATGGCAAACCTTAATGAAGAGAAATGTCAAAAGAGCAGCAAGAAATATGGCGTTGTTTGCTGTCCCTGTCGCTCTACTTTTGTAGCGTCCCTTTTGAAAAACCCTTTACATACATTTTAATTTTGTTTAGCGTATATTGATATTTTTTTCAAGTTATCAAATAGCATACTTAATTTAGAACTCTAAGTTTCTTACAAGTTGTTTATACCATATTAGATGGACGATTCAAATCCCTTTTAATTTTTCTATTTTTTCTGTAATTACTTGCATATTTCAAAAGTTCTTAAGTTAAGTGCATTTAATTTTTTAATGCATGAAATTTTTATATTTTATTTTATTTTGCTTTTTTGAAAAGGTTCGAAAAATGAGAAGTGCAAACCGAGGTGTCCAGGCCAGGCTTTGGAGATCGATCAACTTGACTATTCTACCATTCTAATTGAGTCAAATAGTTACTATAGGCGGTGGGTAGTGGGTGGTGGTTAATTAAAAAGATTCTGTAGGAACTGCCATAGCCTGGACTTAAAAGAAGCTGGTAGCGTTAACCAAGGTAAATGAACTAGGTAGTGTGAGTGTCAATATGTTTGGAATTGAAAATTTTTCAAATGATTTTTGTTGTATGCATTTTATTTAATCATGAACTGTAGTTGCACCTGTACAACATACTGTGTTGAGCAATTTAATAATTAGTTTCTCTTTCAAATTTTATACATACATATATTAACTCTAGATTAAAGATTATTCACTTGATGTTAGTTGTAAATTAGATTTAAGTTGATTTGTGTTTTGAGTCATTAAATAGAAGTCAAAGACAAAACTTCGTGTTTTCTATATCTCCGATATATAGTCGTACCAACTCGTACTCGTATTAACAGTATTGTCAAGGAAGATCCTATTTTGACGCATTTATTTTTTAATGCAACAAATTTGTATTCTGTATTAACATTTCTTTTTTTTTTAATGCAATTATTGAGTTAAAAATTTTCTAGAAATTTAATTTCAAAGTAAAAATTTTAGGAAAAAATAGCAGGAATCCAAAAAAACGCGAAATTTTCGCACCCAAACCCAACAAAATGATGGATTTCATCATACCGTGCGCTATTCAAATGTGTGATGTCTGTACGTCTAGACTTTGAGGCTTTCTCTATGAAATGGATACTGCAATACCTATGGCAATAATTTTTTTTCCCAGAAAACAGCTACCACAATGTAAATTTAATTTTATACGCCGTGTAATGTTCGATGTATGCAGAAACTTTAAATTAGCTTTAATTATTATTAAATGACTTATTTTAGGAATTTCAAGAGTGAATTAAAAAATCAATCATTGCCTGGAATATGATAAACTGCTATTTAGGCTTTTCCACCTCCACCATAACAATCAATTAGTACCAGTTTCAAAGGTTAAGCTTTCAAACATTTTCAATGTAGGCAAACTGTTTTTTTTTTCAGTTAGTCGTGTAATATTATATTTTAATCCTCGAAAATACATTATATTTATACAAAAGAGATAAAATAAAATTAGCTAATATGGTATCTTATTTATTAATAATGATGAGATACAAAGGAAGCTAATAGTTTTTAATTAAATCCTGTTATAACTATAAACTTTGGCTATACTTATATAAGGCTAATTAAATTCACTTAACAAAACATAAATCACAAATAATTTGAAACAAAGGCCATGCTTTAAACCTATTTAAAATGTAGTTAAATAAGTATTTCTCGAAAATGCATTTAATAAAATTGTGTGTGGGTTTTTTTTGCGGTGTTATTTTGGTAATTTTTCAACAAGTAGGTATATCACGGATATTTCGCTGGTGAACAACAATTTGTATTGTTTAACAATGGCTTTGTTGGATTTAATCATGCAAACTAAGCTTATTTATAATGAATCAATTTTGATACAACAAATTTTATTGAATTAATAAATTAAATATGGAAATCAACACTGAATCTTTTGATAAAAAGTCTTTTTTTTTCGTTATTTCAATAAATATTTCAGGGAGATTAGAAACTATGATAATAATGTCAAGTGGGTTCAATTGAAATTTTAAAATATCTTCTAAAATGTTAATATTTGATATTTATTTACTTATTTATTTATTAACCAATAAAAGTAACCACTAAAAGAAACCTTTAATCTTACTTTTTTATTGGTTAACTTGTTAACTTTAACTGGTTACTTTGTCTATTAATTTCTTTTATTAGTTATTTTTATTGAAAACTATGTATATACGAATTATAAATTTAGCTTTACCGAACAGTTTTCAAGAATTTGTATGTTTATTTTATTCGAATTATTTTTTAATTTGAATACACACACATTTGGAGGCGTGACAGAATTTTCCATCTCCTGATGAGTTTGTTTGGTCTAGTTTTTACTGTTTTCTTATTTGGTTAAACAAAACAACGAAATTTCTTTCTTTTTTAATTTATCAACTTTGTAGAACAACTTCAAAGAGATATCAATTTGAATAATTCTATTCCCAAACCACTTAACCATCTTCTTTAAGTTAAGCATGCGAATTAAAAAAATGATACATTAACCTAATGCTATCATTCATTCCAAAAGCGTTTGAGCTTCATGTAGGTGATGTTTATATATTAAACCTTATAGAAATTCCCACAGAAATTAAAATATTTACAAATTTCGTTGTTATGGTGTGGCATTTAATTGCTGTCAATTACAAAATAGACCCAATGGCGGTCATAAGCACTATTAATTAATTTAAGGTTTCTTTTCAGAAGGAAATATTTTGTTTATGTTGAAAATAATAATGTACCTTTTGCATACATTCCTACTCCTTCGTCATGAGCTTTGTAAAGGGTTTTTCAAACGGGACGCTACAAAAGTAGAGCGACAGGGACAGCAAACGATGCCATATTTCTTGCCGCTTTTTTGACATTTCTCTTCAGTAAGGTTTGCCATTTCATGATGGAAAGATATACGAGCCAACAACGAGTCGAAATTATTCAAATTTACTACCGAAACTCGGAGTCAGTGGCCTCAACGTTAAGAGCGCTACGTCCAATTTATGGTGGTCATAATCGTCCTAGCAGATTAAAAGATCCTTGCTGGTAGCTGATTTCAATTATATTCAAAACTTCCAAAAATAAATACAAGCACTTTCCTATGTGGATCGATTTTAAAGTTTATTCTGAAATAATGTAATTGTTATATTAACAAGCATCGAAGCATCACCCATGCCAACGCAACCATCGCATTAAAAAATATACAATTTTTTTACGAAAAAAAATATGCATCCATCCTTAAAATACGATTTATGCCATTGGCTTGTGTGAAAAAAAAAATAAAATAAAAAAGCAAATTTTAAACAACAGTAGCATAGAAGTGTAAGTAGAGTTGTTAGAAGTATGGCTCACAAATTATATACTCTTCACATAAATAATAAACTTTTTTTAAACTCGAACTTGTTTACCTTATGAACATCCTTTCCAATTAGGTCGCCACACTTGGTCTTGCTGCAGGTATGTAGGTATACTCCTGCCAACAATAGCAACTGTATATCCTTCCACCGGTAAACTATCCAGTGCTATGAAATATTGCAGAGTATACGTTTCAGTGGGTATCATGATGATGGTGGGAGTTGTTTTTACCTGCACAAAGCAGGTGATGCAAGTTTCTAAAAGTGGGGGCTTTTATTTCTTAATTGAAGCCCACTCACTCGCTGGGTTAAATTAGAATTGCTAAATATGTTTTTGAGTGCACTCGTTGCGCTTCGAGAGGGAATTAAATATTGTATTGCCACTCTATCTAAACATTCAGTTGAAGGCGAGTAGGAATTATAAGGATAACATAAAAAAAAGACTAATGGATTTGCCGGTGTTAACTCCGACAGTTAAACATCTTTAAAATTATTGTAATAAAATTTACTGGAACATGGCAGCTTGGACACAAATTGTTTCAATAGAATTAGTTAATATCGCAGAATGAAAAAGGGACTAAAAGAAAACTATTTTCAAAGAAAAATGGCAAATCCCCAAAACACGCATCCACTTAATAACAAATATTTACACGATTGGATCTCAGGAACTTGCTCTTGTGACTCAAGATTATAACGTGGAGTCTGAAAAAAAGATATATGTAAATGCAGCAGTCATTTCAATATCCAACCACATTCCTTTGAACTTTATTTTCTTCCCAGAATTTACCATTTCTTCAGAACTGTGTAGGTACCTTTTTCCTGTTCAGAAAGTTTTCTTTAGTCACCCGATATTTGTATGTATTGGTTCTGTTGTATATTCAAGAACACAATAACTTCACTTTGAAGTCGTTTTCCACCCTTTTTTCTTGCTCTAGAAATTTGTTTCTTTGAATCGAAGAAGCAACGGGGTAAAAAATGGCAACAAAAAGTTTCCAGAAATTGTCAAAAGGTTAAAATCGATATACAATTCGAGATTGAAAGATGAACAAGAACATTGACGCAACCAAAACAAACATCAATTCAATATGGTTTGCTAAATAGGTTAGTGAAGGATTCAATTACTGTTCAATATTCCAGTTTTGATATTTTGGCACGTTGGCTATATAATATTGGGTATGACAAGTACATATGTACTATACCCAAGAAGGAGGGGAACTACAACAACAACGGACAAAATAGTTGTTATGCTGCAGCATCTGCAGCAGGAAAAACACAAAACAGAAAATGTCTATTATTTAAATTTGGTACGTGAAGAGGAAGATAAACTCCCATTTGGGCCAATTGCCAACATCAAAAATAAAAAATTTATATAAATTTTGTTGAGTAAAGAATCTCCTTGCAGATTAGTAGGTATATATTTGGGGCACGCCAACAGGGTGATTTGCCCAGATAATTTATTTCACAACCAATTATAGGTTATAAAAACAGGGCAGTAAGGAACTAAGATGTTCATGGGTTTTATTATTAAAATCAACAAAAGGGTCTTTGTAACGGGGTTTTCAAACGGCACGCTACAAAAATAGAGCGACAGGGACAGCAAACGACGCCATATTTCTTGCCGCTCTTTTGACATTTCTCTTCAGTAAGGTTTGCCATTTCATGATGGAAATATATACGAGCGAATAATGAGTCGAAATTATTAAAATTTACTACCGAAATTCGGAGTCAGTGGCCTCAACGTTAAGAGCGCTACGTCCAATTTATGGTCGTCATAATCGTCCTAGCAGATCAACAATTGAGCGTCTAGTGGAAAAATTTGAATCCACAGGCACAGTACAAAATGTTCCCAAGCCAGTGAGACAAAAAAGTGCCCGTAGTGTCGAGAATATTGCTGCCGCTGTGGCTTCAGTTGCAGAAAGCCCAAATGTGTCTCTCACACGTCGTTCTCAAGCGTTGGGCATCTCTGTGACGTCGTTGTGGCGAATTTTGCGAAAAGATCTTGGCCTACATACTTACAAGATTAAATTGACTTAAGAACTGAAGCCGCTTGATCACCAGAAGCGTCGTATGTTCGTGAATTGGGCTGAGTAACAACTTGAAAATGATTCGGATTTTCATCGAAAAATCATCTTCAGCGATGAGGCTCATTTCTGACTGAATGGCTTCGTCAATAAACAAAATATGCGGTATTGGTCAGGCAGTAATCCACACGTATCCATCCATGAGTCATCATTGCATCCCGAAAAAATTACGGTTTGGTGTGGCTTATGGGCCAGCGGCGTCATTGGGCCGTACTTCTTCCGTGATGATCTAGACCGGCACGTTACTGTGAATGGGGATCGCTACCGTTCAATGATAACCGAATATTTTTGGCCCCAATTAGATGATATGGACTTGGATGTCATGCGGTTCCAACAGGACGGCGCCACAAGCCACACAGCGAATGTCACAATCAATTTATTGGAAACCAAGTTTGGAGAACGTGTTATCTCACGAAATGGTCCAGTCCCTTGGCCGCCTCGGTCGTGCGATTTGACGCCGTTAGACTATTTCCTGTGGGGCTACGTCAAGTCTATAATCTATGCCAACAAGCCAGCGACGATTGATGAACGAATATCGAACGTGAAATTGCAGCAGTATCGGCCGATTTATGCTTGAAAACCATCGAAAATTGGGTTCATCGTCTGCACTTCTGCAAGCGTGCCCGTGGTGGCCATGCCAAAGAAATCGAGTTCCAAACATAATGGCATCGAACGTACTTTCACAGGAATAAAGAATTTCATTGATATCCAAAACCATTTTTTTTTTTTATTTAAAAAAACTTTTGTAGCGCTCTTATTGAACAACCCGATAGATGGGAAAACTACGGAGTACTATAAAATTAGGGGGTGTTTTTTGCATATAACTCAAAAACGAAGCAAAATTTTGAAATTTTTTTTGTACACAATAAAGTAATAATAAAATAATACCATTAAAATGGATTATTCAATTTTTTTTTTTTTAATATTTTAGTTAGGACCTAAATTTTTAAAAAATCATTGCAAGAAAAATGTGAAAAATCACAATTTTTGTTTTTTTTTTTACTTATTTGCCTATAACTTTTTTCCTTGCAGAGAAAGTTATAGGCATTATCATATAAAGAAAGATGATTTAATTTTCTTTTCAATGATATATTCAGTTTCGGATAAAAATCGACCGAGAAATGGGCGCTCAAACTAAGCTGATTTTAGGATTTAAATGTAAAATTTATGGCATTTACGGCTATTTTGAGAAATTTGTAAGATGATACGTTCAAACTAGATATATGATTCATTCTTGACCATTAAAGTAAAAAATAATAGACAAATTCAAAATTTTTTCGCACTTTAAGGGTTGCCATCTATTTTTTTTTTTTTCAAAATTTAAAATAATTGCCAACAAAATAACTGTGCTCCTAAAAACCCAATTTTTGAACATACGTGCCAGTGTGCCAGGTGAGTTTTTCGGACGAAAATGCTCTTATTGAACAACCCGATAGATGGGAAAACTACGGAGTACTATAAAATTAGGGGGTGTTTTTTGCATATAACTCAAAAACGAAGCAAAATTTTGAAATTTTTTTTGTACACAATAAAGTAATAATAAAATAATACCATTAAAATGGATTATTCAATTTTTTTTTTTTTTAATATTTTAGTTAGGACCTAAATTTTTAAAAAATCATTGCAAGAAAAATGTGAAAAATCACAATTTTTGTTTTTTTTTTTACTTATTTGCCTATAACTTTTTTCCTTGCAGAGAAAGTTATAGGCATTATCATATAAAGAAAGATGATTTAATTTTCTTTTCAATGATATATTCAGTTTCGGATAAAAATCGACCGAGAAATGGGCGCTCAAACTAAGCTGATTTTAGGATTTAAATGTAAAATTTATGGCATTTACGGCTATTTTGAGAAATTTGTAAGATGATACGTTCAAACTAGATATATGATTCATTCTTGACCATTAAAGTAAAAAATAATAGACAAATTCAAAATTTTTTCGCACTTTAAGGGTTGCCATCTATTTTTTTTTTTTTCAAAATTTAAAATAATTGCCAACAAAATAACTGTGCTCCTAAAAACCCAATTTTTGAACATACGTGCCAGTGTGCCAGGTGAGTTTTTCGGACGAAAATGGTTGCTATTGGAGCTCAGTTTTTAAAGCAAGTATTATAAGAAATATCTGTTTCGACAACCAAACTCATCTGGCACTATTTTTTCAAATCTAAGGAGTTATAATTAGCTAACATATGTTCAAAAACCAGGTTTGTAAGATCAAATTTGTTGATTTTGACACTTATTTTAAATTTGGAAAAAAATAAGATGGTAACCCTTAAACTGCGAAAAATATTGAAATTTCTCTTTTTAAATGACATAATCAATAGCCTATGACATTATCGGCTACTCCAAGCGAGCTGTACTAGAAGCATTTACAGCTATTCGTGAACAGGCGAAACGCGTTGGTCTTGAAGTGAATAAGGATAAAACAAAGGATATGCTATCAACAAACAAAGCTTCATCTGTCCATTGCCTAGGACAAAACGTCACTGTATGGTAGGAGTAACTTTGAGGTTGTCAAGAAGTTCACCTACTGCGGAACAAACATCAATCCCACGAATGACACTTTAGTGGAAATCCGACGAAGAATTACCCTAGCAAACGCTCTGCTATTTCGGTTTGGCCAAACAAATGGGTTCAAAACTCCTTTCCCGAAAGACGAAGTGCACGCTGCACGCTAATTTTACCAGTTCTACTCTACGGCCGCACCGAGTGCTGGACGATACGTGAAAAGGGCAATTGATACTGGGCACTTTCAGAGAAAAATTCAATATGCGAAGAGGACGAATGGAGAGGAAGATTCAATTGTGAATAGTACCAGCTGTACCAAAATGTGTGTGGATGTAGTCCAAGATCGTCGTCGATCACACTGGCACGGCGAATGGACAACAACGCTCCAGCCAAGAAAATCTTCGAATCGAGGCAACCAGAAAGACCAAACCTGCACTAAAGGGACCAGGTGGTTTCCGACGCAAGAACGCTTGGTCTCGATGACTGCAGGGAGCGTGCGAGGGACCGCAACCGTTGGAAGACCGCAGTATCTCAAGCAGAGACCCTCCATTGATTGGGAGCCGGGTAAGTAAGTTGGTAAGAAAATCTTTTTATATTGCTCAGAAGATTCTGTATAAAAAAAAAGACCGACAGGCAAATATAATTTTAAGCTCCACTTTTTTCGTCTTCTCTATCATCGTAATCAAAATCTCGAATTTTATGCTTTTTACGCAACTAAAAATATCATTAATTAAATAAATAAAAAATCCATTACCATATGAGCGAGTTAATTCAACCCATTGTGAGTTTTTTATCTGAAATATTGTTCATGACACAGAATAAAGCTCTTTAAAATAATCATTTCCAATTCTTCCTCAGAAAAGAAATAGTTTCTTAAATAAACTATTTACTGGGTGATTTACCATTTCAAATTCGAAAACTTTGTTGAAAAATTTTAACAATAGTTGTGAAGATTTCAAATGTCTCGACTGCAATTTCATTGAAACTTCTTGAGAAAGTTCTTTTTGTCTTAAGTCAATCAAATAATAATTGTAGTCAGTATCAATATCACCCCCCATTACGAAACATAATAGGATCAAATACCACCAACTTCAGAGCTCACAGTAAATGTTCTCTAGATAAAAACAATATACTTGTGCATAGTTATGTATGAACTAAATCTTTTATGAAAGAATTTGAAGGAATTTTAAATCCCCATTGAAACATCAAACAATAGCTACAATATACCTTTACAAAGGCTTAATTGAATACACAAAAATAATTGGCATTCGCAGTTCCCAAAAACAAAACACAGTATATGCAATACCTACACAATATGATGAAACGCCAAAACTGACCTATCCAACTTTTTTTTTTCAAATTTCCTTTATTCATTCTTTCCGAAATTCAAATCGAAAATATTTCGACTACACTTTATATTGTGACTTTGTGTAGAGAAAACTTTCACGTTTCTATGGGCCATTAAAGCCTTGGCAACAAGTTACCACTTGAAGTAGGTATAGGATGGAAAATTGTTCCTGGCACTTATTACGTCAACGTCAAGTATTTTGACGAAGTACTTAACCAGGCGGTGCGATATTAAAACTTTTCTAGGACCGCGAACGACTACAATACAAGCAACAGCAAAGTTCCCAACTTACATCTCCGGCCACAAAATTGATAGCTTATATTCGTAAGTATACCATGGCGACCATTAACAGCTTGTACAACTGTGTTATGTATTATGTTGTATGAAGAGTGAGAAGGAATGTTGGTATTTAGGTATTGCTGAATTGAAATGGAAATCACACAGTGCAAAGGGTTGGATTAGTTGAATGCCCATCATGGTTATTATGGTAACAAGAACCAGTGAAGGGAGCTAGGGGATTTATAGTCTTTTGTGTGCATAGTTTGTACTTCTATGTAGCTAGCTGTTGTGAAAATTTTTCGTTTAGGAAGCGGATGTTATTTTTTTCTTCATCGCTGGACTTTTATTGGAAGACTTTAAAGTTGGTCATTTCTCAATGTTCCCAGGGCTGGATTTTTGAAGGAAAAAGTAGCTTTTCACGGAATTTCTAGAATGATCAAAGCCATAACTGCTAACCTCAAAAAAAGTTATTGGGACTATTAAAGCGTCAAACGCCTCAAGCGACATTAATGCCCCTAAAGGACAGTGTCACTATTTCATGTATATGAAGAAAACATTTGGGACTTTTACCAATAGGCTCAGTTCAAAGCAAGCATCAAGTTTGCATTTCATTCCTAGCTCAGCGCATTGAGAGCTTCGAATTGATTTTTCGTTTCATTTTGTATGTTCAGAATGCGCTGTATGAGCTCTAAATAAAATTAAAAAGCAGATGGAGAAAAAAGGTGAAACATAGCTGAGTTGACATTTCATAAACGGGGAATAATAAAGAAAACAACCTCCAAAAGAATTATTATGGTAGACGAGGCTAAGGAAGGTTTTGCAATGATCACGTTTTACCCTAAAATCTTGTCTATGATGTTAAAATTAGATTAACGCTAAGACGCTAAGCTACACCAATCCTAAGAGTGATCCATCTTGATCATTCCATGGTAGATTTTTGAGATTAATAAGCAAATTCAGACCAAAGAGTCAACTGGGTGAGGTGAGTAATACAAGATCCAACTTCACTCTAAAGAGGTTTCCACGAACTTAAATGGAGATCTTCGCATTATTCTCAACAATTGGATCAACAACAGTTACTTCCTCCAGTAAGAGAAAACTGTAAAATCGTAGCTATTCCATAGAAAGGTGCAAGAAATATGGTCACCAACTACAGGCCAATATCTCTCCTCAACAACCTTAGTAAGGTCTTGAAAGAACTGAAATTCAGTTAGCTCAGGTATTTCAAGAAGTTCTACAACAAAACGTCGAAAGAAACATCATCCTTGATATGCAAGTGATTTCGAAAAAAGCTTGCTGACTTCATGTGACATCACCGTCAGGCTTGCCAGATTGGTCTTTGTATCGAAAATTGGGCTATCATTTTCGAAAATTACCGACAACAATTTTAGTATGACAGCCCAATCATAATTGGGCTATAAATAGCCCAGATCTAATCTTGGGTGATATTTTTTTTTTATATATAAATAATATCCTTAACGCATTCCACAATTTGGCACCACTTTTAGTTCACTGAACATACTCATTGGTTTTGACATTTCAAATCAACCGTAATCTTCACTTTAATAACAGCCTTGTTTTTTACTTTTAGTGCATTTTTATCTTCGTTTAGAAAAACATGTGTAAGTAGAACCTGATATAATATCTTGTTGTTGTTGTATTAAACATGCTACTCTTTTCTAAGCGAAGATAAAAATGCATTAAAAAAATTGAATTTGTATTTGGCTATTATTTTGGCAACTTTTTCGGCTCCGATTTTGGGCTACAATATTTCTCAAATTGGGCTATCGAACTACTTCAGGACATGGCAACCCATTAAATTGCTGTCAGCTATACTTCTTGAGAGTCGAAAGAGCATTCGATAGTGTATTGATTGAATCTCTTATACACAAACATTATATACTTAGCTCAGCATTTAATAAAAACTATATTTTGTTTTTCTTCCAGGAACTTTTTCGGGCAACTGGAGAGTTGCAAATCGACACTGGAAGAGCATTTGAGCTAGAACTGCCCTAGGGTCAAAACTAAAACCACTTCTATACAACATCATGACTTCTGACCAACCAATTTTAAGTGAATACGGGAATTTTCTTTTCGCTGATTACTCACTGACTGAAAAGTCGACGGTCGAATCTGCAAACTCTTCGAGCTGAAACGTCAGATGGGGTATCCCGATCAAATCACCCAAATCGGAACTTTTATGCTTTAGAAGCCCAGGTGGCAAATGTATGCTTAGTTACTCGGCGGGAAGCTGCAGAAGCAGAACCATCATCCAGTGCTCTCAAACTGAACAAGTTTACCAGGCAAACGCAGGGCCAAATACCTATGTATTATCTTCAACTATTGCTGAGATTCAACCCACGATCATGGAACGGGCTGTACCCAAAAAATACAATTAGCTATGACCGCACTTGCGATTTTAATCACCCGACAATTCAGTCGCCAGAAATAGAACACATGAATTTAATTGCTAATTATTGCACATGCTACCGTGAAATCGCAACGATTAAGGTTAGGAACGCACTTGCAATTTTCTATCGCGTGATCATTCAGTCGCAAAAAATAAAAGATATGTGATTGAATGAGAATGAGCGCACATGAAACCAAGAAATTATACTGAGTTGCGATCAAACTTTTTAGTCAGTGCGGTCCTAAGTTTAAAATTTGTTCTATTTTTCGAGCGATGCGATTGTTGAAAGCTAAAATGAAATATGCGCAGTTAGGTGTTTGTGCCCTCACTAGCGATCTAAATTAGTGTGACTAAAACATCGTAGTCACAACTATTTTCAATTGTATGATTATTAAGCCGCAAAAAATTATGACACACGGTTTTAAATGTGAATGCGCACATAATGGGACTTTCCAATCGTAGCGATTAAAAAATGGAACCAGATCCATTTTTTGAGCGTTTTTTTCAGTCGCAAAACTAAATATATCGCATGTGCGTGCATTCACATTAAAAGCTGCATGTTGTATTTTAAGCGATAAAAAAATCGCAGGATATATAATCGCAAGTGAGTAAGTGATAATCACGACTGAAAATCGCTAGTGTGGTCCTACCCTTATGCTTTCATTGGCCTCTACCCACTGATAAAAATAGATCTGGAACTGCAAGCAACTCCTGAGACCCAATTATCAGCTAACAGCTTTTTAGTATTTTAACATTAACAAATGCATAACATTATGTACTTATATATGCCGAAATATTTGAGCTAAATTGGTGCCTTACTTCTATTTATTTTAAGTTGCGATGTGAATACAGTCCTGATTTTACCATTTCGCTTGATAGGATTATATGAATCTGTTGGCTTGAAATTCTTTAAGTGGCAAATGGCTTTGTGGTAAATTTTTATTTGCTTGGCTTATATTGGAGAAAAATAAATTTATTAAGAAATCAAAATTGCCTCAGACTGTTTTTTGTGGCTACATCTGAGAATGAATCTCAGATAGAAAATTCACAACACTACCACTAGATATACCTACGATATATTTATATTCATTTCATTTTCTTCATTTTACCACTAAGAAAAACAAAAACAGGTCAAAGTTCCCAAACTTTAATCCTGTTATTTTTTTTTTTTATGAATATAAGTGAAAAAAAAGAATGAAATTTGACTTTTTCAAACGAAACTCACAAATTATTCGAGTGTAGAAATCGTTTATAGAGAAAATATTCTGTGAAGTTGCAAATTGCGCAACTATAACTAATAATTCTTGCTTCAACGAGAGTAGTTGCAACTCAACTTTGTGTTATGCTTAGATCTGAAAGGGAATTATTTTCTATTGTCTACATAATTGATTTCATCAAATGACAAGGATTATTTAACTATGACTGATATTTCAATTGAGAGGCAAATTTGAAGTGGTTATGCACCATTATTAAAGAGTATATTGTGTTGCATCTATAACGAAGCCTTTTAGAGTGGATTAATGTTTCTAGAAGATTAGATTTATGTGTAAGTATGCGCCTACTTATTGATTTTGCTTAAATGATTTTAGTACTAGGTGACAGCATTGAATTCAAAAGATGAATTTAATGAAGTCATTTTTTAATAGGAAAAATCAAGCATTATACTAACAATAAAGGGATCAATGAGTTCTTAATAAAAGCCTTTATCTAGGACCCAACGTGAGAAAACCAATCTAATTTTTAACGAGGCCCTATAAAATGTATACATTAATACTGACAAGGGCCTAGCAAGGGTGACTTTCAAAATTCTGTAGGGCCTCTCCAACTGTTTTTATTTACGAAGCTTTTCTGGTGGGATAGCAAAAAGTTTAACTTTTAAGGGAATAACGAGCTTATAACAAGTTTCCCTGAACAAGATTTCCCCTACAGGAAACTTTCTATGGCATTAACCAAACTTGGACTGAAGAGACTTACCTTTTTTTTTCAGGTGCAACGTCTTCGTATAAAAGGATATAACACACAATTTAAGTATCAGCTTCTCTTATTCTTTTAACTTTTTGGACACTATTTGAATCTTCAGCCAAAGACCTCTTCATATACAGTCCGTAACATTTGGATAGCCTCACTTTTATTTGTTATTAAAATTAACTGTTTTTGGTACCTTTTTAATGTAAACATACGGAATTGTGTATTGAATCACAAGATGAGATAGCCTTCCCGAGATTAAGTTAAGTTTTAACTGATTTCTACAAGCTGGTGGAGATTTCTAAGCTATTATTTGTCTTGCTGTCACTAATATTAAGGTTTTTTTTTGTAACATTGGAATAGCCTCACCGTGTTTTTATTGCAATTAAAATACTAACTTATCGATTTATTTCTTTTACACTTTTCTTTTAATTTTTGCAGTTGGACAAATTAAATTAGTGCTATTTATTGCTTCCATTATTTTCAATTACCTCAAAAAATGCGAGTCTTTAAGGAATTTTACACAGATTTCAATATGTCCGAAGAAATGATGCTACTAGGACACTTAAATGCCAATACTTGGCTCTTATTTACTCGAGTACTGCTTTTCATCTTCATAAGCTTTGTATTTAAGCTAACCCAGTACATTTTTAATGATCTTCTAATCTTAAGTGTAAGGAAGAAAGGAGAGTTACAGTCCAGTTTTGTTTTCCAAAAAAGTTAAACTTACACCTGCTGTATGAATTGAACGATTGTTCTACTGAAAAACAATCAGCAGGTATCCAAAAATATCCTCAAACTGTCGCAAGGCTGTTTCCAAAATAGTATTATAGATTCTCGTTGTCATTTTAAAGTTTAAGAAAACTAAATTTATTACGTTATAAGGAGATAATGTACCAAATACCAAAACTTGTCTCTTTTAGCTTTGATGGGAATATAAATAAAATCAACTTTTTCTTTCTTAACTAGTGACGATAGTATTTTACTTTTTTTTCTGCGTCCAAAAGTTAAACTTTTGTTCCCCTGAAAAATATATGTTGCAAAATTCCTGAGTTGGATGCTGGTATCAATATTTCATGCGATGTAGTATGATGTGAATTTTAGAAGATGTAGAAAAGCACACTGGTAAATGGGAGTTTTTTCGTCAAGTTTCGTTAAGTTTAAGCTCTTCAGGTGTTCCACACTTTTGATAACCCTGCTTATAGCCATTTAGCTCACTTTTTTACCCAGGTTTTTTCATACCTTGAGCAGATAGTCAGTGTAGTTGGTCGTTTGACTAGAGATTTTTCGCTTGTCTTGTATGATAGAATAGAATTCCAATAAATTTTTCGAGCTTGAAAGCGATGAGACAGTAATTTATCGTTGTAAAACTTAATTTTTCCGAATTTCGGTGCAGTTAACGATTTGTTCCTGCTTATTTCAAAAAAAAAAAAAATTTAAACCACCAATCATCATGGTCTCACACTCATCAATATATTTTCATTAATAAAACTGGCAAATTTTCGCTTAAAATGGCATAAAAGCCAAGTGAGGCTGTTATAATGTTACAAAAAAAAAACTTAATTTTAGTAAAAGTAAACCGAATTAACTTAAAAATGTAAATGTAAATGATAAAAATTGAATTTAAATTTGTATACTTTCAATTTCTATCGCAACACCTAGCATTTTTCAGAATGTTAGGGATGACAAACCAGTATAATATTTGTGTTTAACAACCACCAATAATGCTATTTTATATCCAGTCAAATTCGTTAAAAGTAGGTTGGGGATGAGTGCATTGCGACCTAAGGATCTATTGTACTCCTTTGTTACTTGAAATTGTGTTAGGTTTGATTTTTGTATCTATTTCTATTTTAGCTTTGTAAAGTTAACCTTCGTTAATACAAAACAAATATTTTGTTTGCTCCCAAAATTATATTTTCTTTTATACTCTATTTAATCCAAAAAAAAAAAAAACGGAAACAATATGAGTTATTTTTCAGACCCACCACCGCTGCCACCAGCTGCCGATGCTGGACCGACAAAAAATTAATATTTTTCATCCTTTATCTTGTTGCTTTCAGCAAAGGGATTTAACAAAATCAAATAAGGATGTATGCAAATTTGTACATCACTTCTTTTACGTTATTTTTTTTTTTTTGTCATAAATCTTCTGCTTTTTCTCATCTAAGTCTTTCATTTATTGTCAGTCAAACGAACTTAGTCCTTTTGTAAAATTCTAAATAAAAAAATCGTCATTATGAATTATGGTGGGCAAAAACGTTCAGATATTATATGATATTGTTATAAGGTTTGTATAGATGGCAAGAATTTAACAGACCAAAAAATGTTTGATACTACCAAAAATATTAGTTCATCAATTAAAATAAAAATAAAAAAATATTTATAATAATACCTTACTACAGTATTGTGCAATACATGAGCAACTATTTAATATTAACACTTCACATTTATTATTTTTTTGTATTTCTGCTCATAATAGAATTACACAATTTATGTAGAATTACCTATGCATGGCCCTAAACAATATAGGCCGTTTTTGAAAACGTCAAATCGTAGTCAATTTGATCGTCAAATGACCGTAATTTTTTGACGCCAGATGCGATTGCCAAATATGCAACCGTCCTGCTAGCACAAAATCGTTTTGATCAACGTCCATTAATTTACTTGACGTTAACGAACACATCACTCTCTGACTTTTCAATATTTTGTTTGTCAACCCAATTTTTTTCTGCACAGCTGCACTGCAGATGAGGTTTTCGAACATGTAACTTCAGCAAACTGCATTATCGAACACAGTGCTAATGCAGCAAAATTTGTATTGTCGTTTTCGTAGAGAAGACTTCTGCATTTTGCGTTTAAAAACATTCTGCAATTGCATTTTCGACGTAGATGACGTTTTCGAAAACGGCCATAATATATTTGCTAACTTATATTAAAGTAATCATTCTTCAAATTTTTATGAAAATAAAACAAATAAAAATTTATAAAATATATAACTGTGTAAAACTTCAGCAACTACATAGTGTTCCTTATTTTTAATAACTTATCCACCCAAGGACTCCATGCTGGAATAAAACGATCCTCAATGGGATTCAAGTCGTGTGATTGGGCCTGTCAAAAAGGAATTTTAATCCCGTTATCTTGGATCCATCGATCAGGGCTGCCGAAATGAGTACTTAAGGAGTATTCGTTTTCCCATAACATTCACCGTACTCCCGTACTCCCTTCACCTTAACTGTACTTGTACTCCTCTCGAAAATATCCAGAACATTTCGTTAAGTATATGTGAGCAAAAGAATATAAGTGGCCTCACTGATCTCATTTGATTCGTTCAAAGCTTAAATACTCTGAACGTTTTCTTTCTATTCGAGCCAGAATGTCACTCTTGTCAGTTGCATGAATAAAATAAAATGTGAGTTAAGTTGCTTTTATATAATAAAAGCTATTTTTTTATTGGTGGTTTAAATAATTTATATTTTGTAAAGTTTTTCTTTCTACCAAAAAAAAATATTGTGAAATTTAGCGGTAAAATAATGAGCTTAAATTATTTTTACTTGCATTTACTTCGAAGAAATAAGGGGGTGCACCAGCTTTAATTATTTAATTACCTTCATAAGGACATTTGAAATTTAGTACAAATTTAAAAAAAAATTAATAAAGTTATATTTTTAACATCGTATGTGATTGAACTATTTTTTGTGTATTCCTCACGAACAAGAAACACTCCCCTCTAATCCTCTAAAATACTCCTCTCGAAATTTATAAAGTAGCAGCCCTGACTTCGATGTGTGTTTTTGCTCGTTGTTAGATTGAAACATCAAAGTGGCTCCCACACGACATATGGCAACAATTTCGTGTTCAGGAAAAAATCCAGGCCATATGCAGAGAAGAAGTTCCAAATTGGTGCTTCGCTGAGGCAGAAAGGGATTAAGTCATTGGCTCTTTCCAAGTACCACAGTTCATATTCCTTCTGAGTTATTAAGGTTGAATTTTCACTAACCTTAGAAAAGAGCCGTTTTCCATGTTTGAATGAATCTTTACTGGTCCGTATTTTTTTTTTTGAAAAATATTACTTGTTAATTTTTAGTTAAAACCAAATATTAAAATATTAATAACATAGTAAAAAAGAATGTATACGACTTGGTAAGGGCCAATAACTTAATTTCTTGAATTCCATTGAGGATCGGGCAACGTATTCGAAAATAAAATGCATGACTCGATCGCACTTACTTGCTCTAATTTTCAAGTTGCTTGGAACTTTAGAACTTTTGAAATGATGCAAGTGAATAAGAAAAAAAAAACAAAGAAAAGCATTTAAATCGTTCTTTAAATTTTATAAACAGCCCGTTAAATTGCATAGAGCTCAAAAACAAGCATGCCAATTGATTATTTGAAAAAAAAATTACAAAAAAAAATTCAAAATCGTTGGAGCAGTTTTCTTAAAAACTATTTTTTATATATGGAATTTTGGTGACATTTAGAAAAAATTGGTATGCGAGTCTTGAGTACTTATTAATATACATTTGCAAATCTAGTTTCGAAAATATTCATCGAACCGTTTTTGAAATATTGAATTTTCAAAAAAAAATTTATATTATTTTCAAAATTTTAAGTCTGGCAAGAGTAATTTTCTAAAATGTTTACTCAAAACAGAAAAAAATTATTTTAAAAAAAGTGAAGACTTACAGTGCTAGGTATTGCTTTTTTTAAAGCCATATGTCGATTCTATAACATACTTTCTAGATAAAGTTTTTATTGTAAATAGTTTTTGAAAAATTCTGTTCTCGTCTGAGCCAAATCTATGCGCTCTTATATTTTTTGCGGTTTAAAAGAATGGCCTTAAGCCAATTACCAAATAGCAGATCTGTTAACTTTCAAGTACGAGTACCAGTGAAGTACCCAGTATCTAGTACTTGTACTTGTACTTAAAAAAAAATACAATGTACTTGGTACTTGAAACTCACCAAGTACAAGTACTTTTTCAAGTACTTTGTTTCAAGTACACGGACTTGGTACTGTAATACTGCCCAGTACATTTTCAAGTACAAGTCCATTCAAGTACAATTCCATTTCAAGTACTAGTCGATTTCAAGTACTTTTCAAGTACAATTTGTTAAGTTGTCTGGTTGAGCTATCTTATAGTGACTATTTCAGCTCAAAAACAGAAATCACGACGGGTGATTGTTCGTTAACTAAAACAGAACACTCAACGAAGTGTACTTGAAAAGTACTTGAAATTGGCTTGTATTTTAAATGGAATTGTACTTAAAAGGCACTTGAAATGGACTTGTACTTGAAAAGTATTACAGTACCAAGTACATGTACTTGAAATAAAGTACTTGTACTTGGTTTTGTTGTAAATACAAGTACATTGTACTTTTTATTCAAGAACAAGTACTTGTACAAGGTACTGGGTACTTACACAGTACAAATGTATTTAAGTACTTTACAACCTTGCCTAATAGTAACATAAAGTGAAAGAGGGAACGATGGGGGTGAAACAAAAATCTGAAAAATGAAAGAAAATCCTTTTCAATGTTTTGAATCGAATGGGGCCTATCCAAGACTATGTCCAATTTAAGGACCACTCTCACATACATACATATTTACCTAACCTAAGCTAAGAAGCATTTTGATATAACTTATAAGTATTGCAGTGTGTTTTCACTTTTTATTTTTACTGTTTTTAAACACTCTACATTAATATTGTCTTGCAAGTGAAAACGAACGACTGTGGCTTTGTTTTTTCTTTTCATAAAATATTCTCGATATTATAAGCCAATTGATGCAGTCACATAGAATTTCAAATATGAATTTATTCTCTGGAAGAAATATTGATTTGCACATTGATGTAGAATATATATAAGTCTGTATACAAGAAAGATCATAATAAATACGAGTAAGAAGGATTTTTATGTTATATTTTGTGTGACAAGATATGTGGGTACTTTTTGTGGCACTTTATTTAAGTAGCTCTGTCAAGAATTTGCTTCTTGACATTTCTCAAATAACATTACGCTAGGATTTTGGCATTTCAATAAGATGCTTGAGTATTTTATTTTGAGTTGTTGAGGTGCTTGAGGCTTAAAGGATTTAAAGAAAAAAAATTTAAATTGAAGAGATGGGTAATTTTTTTTTTTAAAGGAAATGATGTGAAAATTGTCAAAATTGAATTAGCTTATTTTATTTCACAGCCATGTTACATAGATATGAAAAAAAACGATGATGTATTCCATTATGCTCTATAGTAGGCCAAAGAAGTTTTTCTTTTGTATTTTAATTTTTTGTTTTTCTTCCCATCAGGGGAAGATACGAAAACTCATTGGGCTGGTGAGTCGGTGTCCAAACGATCCACGTGTTATATAAGGGGACCGATTCTGGCTCTGTGAAAAAGTGAATCGAAAAACTTTTCATGCTGAAACACTAATTCTAATTCTCGTTCTGTGCAAATGTGAAACCAAACATCAAAAACTTTCATATGAATAATTTTCTTTCCAAAATGAAAACGTGAATACGAACAAACAGTGTCAAATTCAATCATATCTCTTTCTCTGTTAAATCCATAAAGAAAAAAGTGTTTCCATCTGATGCATTTCTCTGTTCTCTTTAAAACACAGGTAAAATTGAGAGAATCGTGCAATTTTCAGGAAAAATGGTTAGGTGGTTCGAGCATCGTGCGTCGATAATATAGTTTTCATTCACAGAACCAGAATCACTTGTTTATGCCAAATGAATCGAAAAAATAAAAGCAAGCTCGGCAGCGAATGTGAAAACTATTTAATCGATTCACTTTTTCACAGAGCCAGAATAGGATCCAAACACACAGATCTTTGATTCACGGGTTTAAGCGATCACACAGTACAGAAGACATGATTTTGTATACGACATTCAGGAGACTTATACCTCTACAGTTAGCATCTCTAGCTAGAGCATCTCCTTTCTTGTGGATGGGGCACATTATACCGAGGTTCCTATCATCTGGCATACATTTATCCGATAAAATTTTGAAGATAAGTTGGTGTCTACACCCTGCCAAGTCATCTCCACCAGCTTAGAATATCTTGGCATTTGCACCAGTAGCCTTGTACGATTCTAGCATGGCTATCGTTAGCTGCACTTCATTTAGGTCGGGTGGACGCAAATTTTGAGCATTATCATCCACGCGAAGAAAAAGCTATGAACTTTTGAATCGAAACCCCAAGTTTCGAGAGAGCGAAGAAGACCGAACCACCGGTTTAATGTCCTGCCATCGCGGATACAAGAAAGCTTGTTTCTTGCTTGATCTATAGATGACTGGAATCAGCATGCTCGGGTTGGTAGTGGATAAAAGGCTGCCGTGTCTCCAGGCGGGTTTTTTTTTTAATTTTGAGTAACAATATATTTTGAGCTTTTTTTCCTTAATTTGTTTGCTGAAATTTCCTAATGTGGCGTAATTTCAGAGAGACTCTTTTGTTTTTTAATGTTAATTTTTTAATGAATTTCTGGTTAAAACTAGGCCAGACCTAGTTACTACAGTTCACACTCGAGATCATGAAAATATTAAAATTAAGAAAAAGAGTCTTGAGTATTTATTTAATACTGATGTTTTACCTCTATACTTTCTATTTGATAAATTAACAAACATATAGAACTTTCAATATTATTGCAAATTTAATTAAGGTATTGTTTATACAAAATGTCACATCAATTTCTCTATATAATATTTTATTTACTTACACAACATGCCTTACTCTAGGAAATATTTAAATTTCAGAACTAAATTTACACTCCTTATTCACCTAATTGACTTTGCCGACATAAATTTTCACAACAAATTGTCTATTCACATATGACTTAATATCTAATCAAAAGTCAAGTCACTCTAAATTACGATTTCCAAGAGCAAACACCCTCGTACATAATATTCAGGATGTGGACATGAAGTAAAGATAGTAGTTATGTATGTAGATGCAAATATAATGTACATTTTGTACAAAGGTTATTCAAATTGCAGTCACAATAATGTCTATTGTACAATTTGTACATGTTCACTCATTTGCTACCGCAGTAGATTGACGTTTCATCCTAAACAAATTCATGGCTGCCAACTTTTATTTCCTTTGGTACAAATGGCAAACTTTTTAGTTTGTGGGTTAGTCTCCATGTTGTGTGTTGTATGTATAATAAAAATAAAAATAAAATTTTTTAAAACTTTCAAAAATTATTTATTTATGTTTAAGAAACAATAATCACAACATCGTTTGTTTTTCTTTTATTTTGCGACGCGTTTCGGTTTAAAAAAAAGTTCTTAAATTAACTAAAAATACTTATAAATGTTGCCTCTCCTTAAAATTGTGATATTTAGTGTTTTCTAGTGATAATCTATCCAATGAGGATATCCGCGTTTCCAAATTCCTGGTGTAAAAAGTGCAATGCGGTAAAAAAAACCCCGATTTTCAAAATTTTAAACATTTTTTAATTGCATTTAGGAGGGCTTTCTCACCTTAAGATTTGGAAAATTTTCTATTGAAATACCAACCTAACCCCAAAAAAAAAAAAAAAATAACTTCGAAAGTCGCCCCGAAAATAGCACTTATTTTAAGAGTCGTTTGCTTAGTTAAAACTTAAATATTTAGATAAGTTTAACTTAAAAGCTTATCTTCTGGTTTTTCTACTTCTCAGACTATGACGTATGTAAGATTTTCAGCAAATTGGCCAAACATATTTTTTTAATTATTATAAATTTGTTTTAGGCAGGAACAGTCAGGGTGGTACAAATAAAATGTTTATTATAATGTGTAAATATGTATATATAAAACCAAGTAGTTTTAAATTCCTTTAAGTAAAGTAGTAACTTGGTGTCCTCCAACTGCGTCCACTTAGTCCGACGGCTGTCCTATGACTGATTGACACGTCCGTTTAGTTCGACGGATATCCTTAGACTCAAAGAATGTTTATTCTGCTAGCTAGCTAAAGTATAGTTAATAGAAGTCTTAATAGATTTAGTGAACATCGAAATAGTGAACTATACACAATAATGCACACACAAAATTGAATATAAAAATAGACAGTTTTTTGTAAAAATGTCTCAAGCAATTAACATAGCTTGTTTCCGTTTTTTTGAACCTGTTTGAAAGCTTCTTTAACGCTTAAATAAATTTAAAAATATTCATATCGAATCTTTATAAAGCCTTTAAGAACTCCCGCAGCAAAAAATTAACAATCTCGTAAGAGTGAACAGGACTGGTTTTTATTACTTCACTATACTGACTGCCTGCTGTAATTTAAATTAGCTAAAGTGTAGTTTTACGTTGTTTATAATTTTATACCAAAAAAATAAAAAAGTCTTTTCCAAATTCTTCTTGGCACAAATAAAACCGACATTAATTTAATAAAGGAAGAAAGGCATTAGCATTAGTCAGTGTTGCCAGAAACACTGATTTATCGTAATTCTCCTGATTTTTTGACCCATTTCCGATATACCGATTTTTGATTTAAATATGCCACTTTTTCCCGATTTTCAATATATTACGAACAAAAAAATATATACGAATAAACGGCTGGTCTGATGTTCGGTCAATTTGAATCCTTAATAATGGAGCATCCGTTTGTTTCAACGTTCGTCTATGAGTCATACATTTTCGAAACGATGGATCTACAATCTGCCATTTTTTGGGGTTTTTAATTCTGGTATCTTTTTTCTATTTTCAATCCGTATACAGATTCATTCGGACCGAAGGGATAGAATATCAAAACAGCCACCATAAAAATAGAAAACACTCTTGAACAGAGAATATCAATTATCAAGAGGCCTATCTTTCGTACGTTTCACCCTCCAAAACCCTATTTGTTCACATAGTTGTGTTTGTAATTTCACTTCGTGTCGATGAGAAGATGTGAATTGCAACAACAACAAGACCTGTGCTGAATGATGTCCTGAATGGAATACAAATACAAATACTTTGGAAATCTAATATATCAGCTGATCGCTTCCAGCTTATAGGCAAATCAAATTGACAGCTGAAGATTGACATCTTTATTTGTTTATCTATACTCTTGAATTCATATTCTGACTCATTGTGAGTTTCACCCGGAAAATATTTCACCCGAAAAATTTGTATTCCACCGGAATTTTTAAGGCTATTGTGAGTTTCGCCCGAACTAAAAAAGTTGCAATACCCCTGATTATCTTTCGTATGGAGTCAAAAAATAAATGACAAATTAAGCTTCTAATTACTATAAATTTTGCCCGAAATGAGTACGAGTTTTCATTTTTTTTCATTTTTCGGGTGAAACTCACAATAGACGAAAAGTGAAATGTCTTTTTTTTCGGGTTGAATGTTGTTCACGTGAAACTCGTTATTGATTGCTTATAATTTTATATAAAATGTGTAAACTTTTTTACCTGATTATGTCTAGCTTAATATAATAAAATAATCCTGATATCGGTTTTCGTTTTTGTAACTTTTTATACGTGCAGTAGATCTGTTGGGTCTTTTATTTAATTGATATTTTTGAAGTTTATCCTTATAAGTTTCTTCGATAGTATATTTTGATAACGCAATACCAATGGTATATTCTCTCGCATAAATAAATTTGTTTCCACCAAACAAAAATCTGAATTTCAGCTGATAATTTTTGAGATCTCGAATTGGTGAAGCGGGATTTCAAAAAGATTTTGTTGAAATTCGAGTTTTCATTAAAATTTGATTGAAATCTTGTTCCATCAACTTGAAACATCAAAAGTTTTCAACCAAAGTATCGAATTTAATTTTGGAGAGAAAATAAACATAACAGAGCTTGAACATCAGATTACTTTATTTCATGTAAATAAACATAAAAATATCTAATTTTAATTTAAAGGTTTTACCTACTGTGATCAAACAATATACATAACTTTAAAAATGAATAAATTACAAAATAAATAAAACAACAGTAATGAAAAAAATTTTTCTTAAATATATGACATTTTTACCTTCAAAAAAATAGAATTTTTCTGATTCTAATGAAAACACAATCTGAAAATACATTTATAAAAAAATCAACACAAAATAATTTTTTGTTATCTGGGTGCGTTTATTAGGACTTGTAGGCTCAAAACTGTTTCCCCTATTTACACCAATTTCTAATGTGGTAATCAGAATAAGAACCATTTTATTTTTATTTTCAATTTTCTGCAAAAGAGTCATTTTGATTAAAATTTTTATTTTGTAAAAAAGCTTTCAAGCAATATAATTTTGTTTAACCAAAATTTTCAAAAAAATATTTTCTGGATTTAAAAAAAAATTTCAAAAATGTTTGCTTGAAAATCAAATATATTGAAAACTGCATGGTCGATTTTTATACAACTTGGAATTTAAAGTTTTTTTTAAATTTTTCAAAATACCTACTTTTTTTCAAAAATTACACTTTTATGAAAAATTAATGGTATTTTCCATACAAATGTTAAAAAATTGTTAAGGAAAACATTTTTTTCCTAAAATGGTTAATACGATTTTTATTATACTTTTTTCCGTATGCTCAAATTAGCACGATATTCTACCAAAAATTATAAAAATGTACAAATAGCAACTACTATTATTAATAGGATACTTCTCATAGAATGTTGTTTTTTTTAATTTTGAGTTTTCTCATTATCGACTGAACGGATTAAGATTAATTTTATATATATTTTAGAACATAACAATAATAATAAGTTTAAAAAATATTGCATTTCAAAATTACAAAAAAAAAAAACTTTTTAAATTTTCTTAATTAGGTAAGTTTAAACAAAAATTTATAAAAAAAATATCTTAAGTTCTTCAAAAGTGGCAACTTTATAGTGCTGACACACTCAATACGAAACACATGCTCAAGGACCAAAAACATAATTTGCACACTGAGATTTGTTTACACATAATAAATGGAAGTCCATTTCAGAACAAGAATATATACTCGTATACCCTCCGAGATTCATAGTGTGAGATTGTTTTATTAAGATTTAACAAACATTCCCATTTGTCACCATCACAATGTTCATTTTCAAACAATTTAATTGTTTTGCTAAAAATGAGTACGAAGTATGTAGATATGTGATTGTATATATTTAGTGTGAAAAAGAGAAGGAGGTAGGTAAGGTATGAAAATTGTTGCAGATACACAAATCCAATTATAAACAATCCAGATACGTCGAGCCTAGATTCAGAGTCAGCAGCAAAATACGAATGTGAATAAATAAATAATCCAAGAGAAATTAGTCCCTGAATGACAATTCGTGCGGCATACACATATTCACACATACATACAAGCCCACACACACTCTGGAACTGAGATTTCAATCATATATACCTATTCATAGAATGGGAATGGTTGATTATTTCAAATCCTCTTTTTATCTCTGAGGAGTAATTAACAAAGCGAAATGAATTCAATGCCAATTAAATAACATAAAATTATTTATTTTTACCTTCGTCACTAAAACTGTTTGTTATTCGATTTTGTATTGTTTTTGAGTTAAAACTCTTCTTTTTTTTTAACTGTATTTTAAACCTGATTTGTCACTGAATGGAATGATGGGAAATTTTAAATTTATTTGTTTGATATTTAATTGAGTTTGGACTGTTTTTGAATTGCGTCAATACAATAAAAGTTTTTGGAGAGATTTTCAATTGTAAATTAAACAAAATGTGCGCAACTCGATTGCACGTGTACCTACTTGTATAAGTTTTAAAATTTGATTATTTCAGCTTTTATTTTCTGTATGTGCTGCTGTGAATAACCAGCTAAGAGAATTTGAAAAAAATATCAGTTTAGCTTTTAACAAGGTAATGGGAAATAAACATACAATTTTTGAAATTTCTCCAAAAACTACATTTGGCATTAGAAGTGCAAACGTTTAATGAAAATCGTAAGAGCTGTTTTCGAGAGAATTATGTGTCTACAAAAGGAAACCAAAAATGTTTAATGGGAAACATAAAGCTTGAATAGAGCAAGAGCAATATGGTGTTTAACTTAAACTAATCCTGGAGGCATTCTACATATTCTCGCACGATAGCATTGTAATTTTTGAATATAAATCCTTTTGCACATAACTCATATCGATTAGCCGAATCTGGAATTCAGAGTAAGCATACATATCTAATAATTATATTTATTTGCAAGGACCAACTATTGCAATTAAATATACTTACATATTCTTGCAAGTCACGTCTTCAGTGGCCACCATCATGCATCGATGAAACAATAATTTAGCTGGAAGGTAAGTAAACATATTCGATATTCAAAGCCTGATTCAAGATTCAGATTAAATTATTGAAATTATATTGCACTAAGTAGCTACATAGAGAGGTACTTAACAGGAGAATATTGAATTTCTCATCTATGCTATGCAGCTCAACATTCAAACCAGAAATCATATTCAATTGAATTTAAGTAGTGTATATTCAATACACTTGAGTGCAAATAGCTATAATGAATGAGGGAACGTCTTAGATCACACTATTCATGAGTGGGTCACACATTCAAAAACTGATTAATGAAATATGAAATGTATGCATTTGTATGAAGAAATTGTTGTCCCTTAAAGGTTGAATTTGGCTAATTAAAGTATCAACTTGCTATGACAGTTAAAGTGTATTTGCTATTAGTTAATTAAAGTTGCAGGCCTATAGGTTAGGTTTGGTTAGGGGGGCGTGTCCAGCACAGAGGTTGTTGCGTACACAGACACTTAGGGATCCATTGTGATTCCTCTACAAAAGAAGGCAGAGATGCTCCTAAACAAAAGGTTCAAAGAGACTGGTTCATTTTGCGAACCATCAGCCTTTGCTTTCTATGAATTTTTTCATGTTTGCCATTGAGACCTGCTCTAGATCGTCCAGTTCTCCAACAAACCTGTTACCAAAGTAATTGAGGAAATTTGTTTTGAAGTTTAGAAAATCGCAGAGCAGGTTTTAATGGTTTCTATTTCTTCGACGTTCTGATAGCTCCTACAGAAATCGTGTGCAAAAACAGGTGGCCATTCTGCCAATGACGGGATGACCCGTTAGTACACCTATCAAAATTCTTTTATGGGTGTTAACTTGCTGAATACGAGTATCATAGAAATATTTTTAAACCTTAAAACTAATTTTCCTTAACTTCACCGCATCACATTCTTTAACTATTCATAGACTGAAAACTAAGAGTAATTTTCAACCCACAAGAGTGAGTTTACGAAATGTTTTATGCATGAAATTCAACACGAACTGTTGCAATGTATCACATTTAACATTTCATCTTTGCGCTGTTGTTTTTTTTTTTTTGAACCCCCACAATAAACTGGATGAAGTTAACGGAAATTGCTTTACACATAATAAAGCAAAAGGAAAACATATGTATAGCTACACTACACAATGAAAACTGCTTCGGGTAATTACTTTTGGGTGGATAAAAATGTGGTACAAAAATCAGAGTGTTTACTGTTACTTTTATTGTATTTTAAATATTATGACAAAATACCACATTGTTGGAGTTTAAAATTATTGAAACTTTTTATAAGTTATTTTAATACATTTTTGTTGTTTTGCCTGAATTATTAAAGCTCAGTCCCATCATAAATGGAGGTTTAGCTGGCAATATACCACGGAAAGTTGCATATCTGCATGGAGGTGAAAGTCTGCTTTAATTTTTGAATTATTTCAGGGTAGATTTTGATTAATTTTTATTAGAGTGTCTACTTGCATAGCTGCTAAATAGGTAAATGAAAATATTTGTTGACTAGGTTCATTTTATTCACATTAACATGGACGTTTAATTAAGCTTTTCTGTCTATTCACTCTCAATTAAGGATGACAATAAGTTTTTTTTTCACCTCAAAAAAATTCGGTCAAAAATAAATTTTTATGGAGAGCTTTGTTTTGACGTCTTATAAGCATTTTCTAAAAAGTTGAGTAAATTTCGGCCGGGGCCAAATTTTTAAAGGAGGGAGGAGGGGGGTAAAATTCAGTTTTTTCTTAATTTCTCGAAAACTTTCTTTTTTTTCAAATGCCAAGGTACAAATTGTTACTCATGTAATTCTACACATTTTCATTTCTGTTAACAACAAAATCTTGAAAGAACAACATTTAGACAGTAAAATTATCAAACAAATGAGTTAGGTACCTATGTACCTATTAAATTTCAAAATCTAGCCTTCCTACGAAAAAAAACTGACATAATCTTTAATTTTGGAGAATTATATGAGCAATATGTTATTTGTCCCTTCTAAAGTGGCTCTGGACCTTTGGCACCTCATATATGGGAAATTTGATATTTGGAATGCCATCTTATTGGTCAGTAAGTTGTCAGATAAGGTCAACTAGTCCTAGAAATTGGTCAGCGTTACTTAACTTGTAATAAAGGCTTAAAGTTTCTCAAGGTCACGCGCCATTTCTGGCACCTCATTTGAGGGATATTTACAAAAAAAAAGTATACCATCCGAATGATTTCTAGATCGTGATAAAAAGTCAACTCTTTACAGTAGGTCAGCCATTTTTTTTTTCTATGAATTTTCAAAATTCATTTCAAGGTCACAAAAAACTTTTGACATCTCATTTGGATCATTCCAAAAGATTAAGTATGCCATTTGAAAGGCCACTTCATGGAGATAAAAGGTCAGCTCTTTTCAGTAATTGGCCAACCGTACATATTTTTAAATGAAATTTTAATGAATTAAAAAAAATCTAGGTCACTGCGATTTTTGGCACCTCATTTTTGGGAAATTTGCAAAAATTGTATACCATCCGAAGGATCTCTAGATCTATATTAAAGGTCAGCTGGTTTAAGTAAGTGGTGAGCCAAAGATTTTTTTAAATGAATTTTTAAGTTTCCTTTCAAGGTCATTGCGATTTTTGGCAAACTCTTTTATGGGAAATATGCAAATAATTAATACTACCTGAAAGTCCTTAAGATCTATATAAAAGGTCAGTAAGTTTCAGTAATTGGTCTTTTTTAAGATTTTAAATTTTTTTCAAGGTCACGAACATTTTTTGGCCTATGATACAAATTCATAACAACAAATCTATGGCTGACCAATTACTGAAAAAAGCTGACCTTTTATATAGATCTAGAGATCTTTCAGTTGGTTAATAATTCTTGCAAATTTCCCGTAAATGAGGTTCCAAAATTCTTAATGACATAGAATTTTTTTTTAATTCAATAAAAATTCATTAAAATATGTGGCCTTTCAAATGGCATACTTAATTTTGGAATGACCCAAATCCCAAATGGGGTTCCAAAAGTTTTTTTTTGTGACCTTAAAAATTTTTTTGAATATTCACATAAAAAAAACTATGGCCGACCAATTACTGTAAATAGTTGACCTTTTATCACTTTTATACTTTTCTTGTAAATTTCCATTTAATTAGGTGCCAAAAATCACGCGTGACCTTGAGAAACTTCAAGCCTTTATAACAAGTTGTCCAGGGCTGACCAATTTCTAGGACTAGTTGACCTTTTCTGACCAAACTAATTACTGACCAATTAGATGGCATTCTCAAATATCAAATTTCCCATATATGAGATGCCAAAGGTCCAGACCCCTCCTCCTTTCCTTAAAGATTAAATTCCAGTCCAAATTTGCGGAACATTTAAGAAAATGCTTAAGATGTCAAAAAACAAAGCTCTCCAACAAAATTTAGCTTTTTCGAAATTTTTTCGTAGTTTTGCCATTTTGTGTCTAATTTTCCTGTGCAATTAACTTCTCTGGTTGGTTGTTATTCGAACTGGTCCGATTTTTCAAATTAAAAATTTTGACAACATATTGGAGTAATTGAGTGCTGAATATTGTAGCCGAAGTTATAGCAAAAATTGTCCTGTAGCGAATAAAAGACCACCTCGAAAACACTTGGAATCGTAGAGAGCTTTCAATATCTTGGGAGTATTGTCTTTATTATGATGGTGGAAAATTGGACTGAACAAGAATCGGGAAAGCAAAAGCTGTGTCCGAAATGATGTCTTTTACACTTCAGAATTCTTTGTTGTAGTGAGCTTAAAGCAAGCTGCATTCTACAATCAGAGGCTCATCATGAGTGCATGTGTTAGTGGTTAGTAGATTAAGTAAGCTAACACAAGCACATAAATAAATAAATAAATAAACATTAGCAAAACTAAACAATTACAAAACATACAATATTAGAAACATAATATAAAACATTTAAGAAAACAAAATTAAACATTCACGAGAGTGGAGCACTGGTGCGCAACAATGTTTTTAATCCAACTTTACTTAGGTTAAAATCAACAACGGAAGCGTTTAAATTAAAAAGTCTACACATACGATTAAGAGGTTCGTGTATACCATAGTTAGTTCTATGAAAAGGAACGTGAAAAAGTTCAAATCTTCGTAGATGGTGAGCTCCTCCGCGGAAGTTAATGCCTACACAGGCTAACAAGTCAGCTGCATCAATTTCACCACTGATAAGTTGGTGGAAAAATATTAAATCATTATTAACACGCCTTTCATATAAAGTTTGAAGTTGCAGAAGCTTAATTCTGTGTTCATAAGGTGGCAGGTTGTACGGATCAGCCCAAGGGAGTCCTTTCAAGGCAAAACGAATGAAGTTATGTTGTATTGATTCAATACGGCTTTTATGAATTTCGTAAAAAGGGGTCCATACTTGGGAAGCGTACTCGAGATGGGGTCTCACATAACAGTTGTATAAGGAAAGAGTAACGTATGGATCGTTAAACTCCTTTGCCCAGCGTTTTATGAATCCCAGCATGGAACTCGCTTTATTTACAACAAAGTTAATATGTACCGTAAAATCTAAATCAGAACTAAAGTGAACACCCAGGTCTTTGAAACTTAAAACACGACAGAGTGTGTGCTCTGAAATGGAATAATCAAA
Source organism: Dasysyrphus albostriatus (assembly GCA_946251815.1). Classification (NCBI taxonomy): domain Eukaryota; kingdom Metazoa; phylum Arthropoda; class Insecta; order Diptera; family Syrphidae; genus Dasysyrphus; species Dasysyrphus albostriatus. Next base: position 19,989,999 of record OX276337.1, read on the forward strand.
AGCACTCACTGCTCGCTTTTTAGAGAAAGTTATACTTTGGCATTTCACTGGGTTAAGAGAAAGGCCATTTTTCCCACACCAAAGATTAAAACTGTCAATATCAGCCTGCAAGAGAACATGGTCATGATAAGATTGTACTGTTTTGAAAATCTTCATATCGTCAGCGTATATAAGAATATCACTATAGCGTATGCATGAAGTAACATCGTTTATAGCGAGAATGAACAAAAACGGGCCCAGATGACTTCCCTGAGGTACACCCGAGTGAGCACTGAAAGAGTTTGAAAGACAATTTCTGAATTTTACCTGATAAGATCTTTTTACAAGGTAGGACTTTATCCATGATATAACAATCGTCGGAAAACCAAAGGTTTTAAGTTTGAATAAAATAATTTCATGACTAAGTTGATCGAACGCTTTCGAAAAGTCGGTGTATATGCAATCAACTTCATTTCCGTTTTCTAATGCATTAGAACATTTATGCAAAAAGGTAAGGAGATTTGTAACCGTTGACTTTCTTCTCACAAATCCATGCTGTTCATCACATATAATACTTTTAGTATGAAATGCCAGGCTCTCACAAACAACTTGTTCAAAGAGCTTTGGTATGCATGACAGCTTTGCTATGGGCCTATAGTTCTTTATATCATTTTTTTCACCTTTTTTAAAAATTGGTGCAAGAAACGATTTTTTCCAAAATTGGGGAAATATGCCTGTCCTTAAGGACAACTGGAACAAAAATTGAAGGGGTTGAAGTAGTATAAATTTGCACTTTTTCAATAGTATAGGGGGAATTCCATCTGGACCAGATGAGTAATCATCATTTAATGATGAGAGAAGGTCTAAGATAGTGCACGGTGGCACTGGGATATTATTGCAGCTAGTTTGGGCATAGGTATGTAAGTTTTTAAAATAATCTTCGTCAACATCTAAGGGCTTGTCAACAAAAGAATTACGAAAATTTTTTGCAAAAGCGTTACAGATATCAATGGTTTCCAGCAACGAACAATTTTCATACACGAAGTTCGTTGGATAACCATCTGAGTTTTTTTTAGAATTAACAAACCTCCAAAATGCCTTTGGGTCATCTTTTAGTGAACTACCTATTTCGTTTACGTGGTTAGTGTATAGATTTTTTGAAAGAGTTTTAAATTCTTCAAAAAGGGTTATGTAGGAGTTGTGGTCTACTGGTGAAAGAGTTCTTAAGTACACTTTCCATGCTCTGTTTCTTTTATTTCGGAGTGTTCTTAGCTCTTTCGTATACCATGAGTGACAAAAGTTCATATTCTTTGATACTTTTAAAGGGATAGTATTATTAATGCAGTTGTTAAGAATGGAATAAAAAATAGAAACTGCTTCGTCAATATCGCTAGACACTGATATATTCTCAATACCAGACCTAGCTATTTCTTCTGAAAGCAACTGAAAGTCTGCTTTTTTGAAGTCAAAAGTATATGAGCAATCATAAGGGTTACTGTTTTCAGTAAGGTGATTGCTTAAGTCAAAAATAATATCCAAAGGAGGATGATAGTTATCTAAATTAGTGACCCCAGAACTAGATTCTAGAACCAAGGTACTACTAGCGTCCGAAGAAAATACCAAATCGAGAATTCGATTTTTAGAATTTTTAATACAGCTTACTTGCTGTAAGTCAGTTGAAATTATTCTATCAAGAAGCAGAAGCTCATTTTGAGAAGAAGTTAAAGAAGCTTCTTGATAGGATTCGTCATCAGAAGGAACCCACTCAATGTGAGGTAAATTAAAATCACCAAGAAGTAATATGTTGCTGTTAGAGCAAGACAAGTCAATAACAAAATCTAAGGCTTTACAAAGTTCGACATAAACTGCGTCCGAACTTTTCGGAGGAATATATGCATTTAATAAGTATAACTGTTTGGACTGTATAGTTAATTTTATACAGATTAATTCAATAGAGAGATTAAAAGGGAAAGATATAGACGAAGATATAAATTTATTTCTAACTGCAATTAAGACACCACCTCCAACTCCTTTTGGCTTATCAACATGACGATCTTTTCTATATACTAAAAACTCTTGATTGAAAAGTTCCGTGTCAAGAAAACTTGAATTCAGCCAAGTTTCAGTCAAAACAAAGATGTCATGTGAAAATGCTTGGGAGTTCATATAAATATCAGCAGTTTTGCTGCGTAGCCCTCTTACATTTTGGTAGAAGAGGGTAATTCTGCTTAGTTTTTTGGAGATATATTTTTGGGCAAACTACGAGTGAGTCTATTTTTCTTAATAGAAAATTCCTTAACAAGAGCTTCTGGGGGCCAGTTATTAATATTGCAAATAGAATCAAAGTAAGAGGAATGTGTTACTATTTTAAAAGATGAAACGAAACTATTCGCTTTGCTAATTTTTGTACACTTGATAGAATTGTTCGTTGGGATGCAATTATTAGCCAATAAGTGGGAAACAATGTCATCCGCAACGATATCTGGTTCAAGGCGGGAAATGAAAAATCTTAAAAATTACGAAATAACTCTATAAGCATAAGGACCAAATTTTTAGCTGTTCAACTCCAATGTCGACCCCTTGATTCATCGTCTTAAAAATGACGAAACAAACTCTTTATTATATGTCTCATGAAAACTGCAAAATTTCGTGAATAGATATCTGTGAAATATCGTGAGAATTTTCTGAACTAACCTATCTGAAATAATGAGGATATATCAGGAAACCATTGACTTTATCATAGAAAAACGAAAGTTGCAGTAAGGGTTTGGACATACGCTTCAAAACGGTCAGGCAATGCAATGCGAGTCAAGCTATGCAATGAAACCCTCTTACGCAGCGAGGAAGACAAGTGGGTTGACCTAGAAGTACTTGGCGAAGAACGGTGGCGGAGGAATAAGGAAAAGAGTTGAAGTTTACAGAGACCTGAGGTACATCCCCAAAAATCCTGCGTAGGAGTAGTAGAGGTCATATATCCTGCAAGGGGAACCTCACGGACATAACATTTCAGAGGATATTTAAAAAATAAAAATTATTTAATGAATTCAATCAAAAGACTGCATTCATTTGAATTTAATTTAATTTATGAATTACCAATAAGGAAATTATTTCATCCTTTTTCTTCCTTTTCTATAAATAAATAAATACAACCACCAAACTTTGAACTATGAAAACTACTGTCGACTGCATTCATTGCTTTCAGTTTGAGACTACGATTCCAAATTCTGCAATCACCGCTTCACATTGTAATGATTGCAATAATTTTCTCCCTCAATTATTTTTCAGCAATCATTCGAATGCAATCTTTAGGGAATTCATGAATTCTTTTTACGTTCATTTGCACTCTTTGAATAAATTTTTATTCATTGCATTCTTTGTACTCATTTATCATTTGAATGTTAAGTGAATTGTGATTGTAGAACTTGAAGTCACAGTCACAAAGTCAGATCAATGAATGCAATCTTTTGATTGAAGTCATAAAAGTTTGCATTCACAAAATAAAGCATTCTTTTAAGCCACTGCTTAAGACGAGTGGTTTTCAATCTGACAATACATTTTTTTCGGAGCTAACTTTTTTGACAGCTGTCACTTGATTTATGATCAGTTTGGTTTGCCATTTCATAATGAATACACTTACTCCTGAACAAACGCCACGTTTGCAAATCGTGCAAATTTATTACCAAAAAAATGGTTATGGTTAGGTTGTGGAGTTATTTAAAGTCGCTTCTCTACGCAGATAAGCCCGAGACGATTGATGCTTTGGGAGAGAATATTCGGCGACTCACCAAAAAGTTTCCTGCAATAAATTGATTATGTTTCGCGATGCGTCGCGCGAACCGAACCATTATTTTGGTAATAAATTCACGACTTGCAAACGTTTTTCAGGAGTAAGCCTATTCAAGTGACAGCTGCCAAAAAGACCAACTCCGAATAAAGTACTGTCAGATTAAAAAGACATGTGGTCTAAGAAACACCCTTTACATTGAAGCTATTTTCAGAGTCATGCTGGAATGTGAGAGGTCTAAAATGTCGCGATATATCTGTTCACAAAGGAAATACTTGTTTTTTAAGATATTTGTACCTATGTACTTCATTTTTATGAATACCTATCATCAATAGTTTTTATTCCTTTTTACATATTCACGAGAAACCCCATTTATGGTGGTTTTAAGCATTTATACCTAAAATAGCAAAGAAAAATCTCACAAATCACACCTTTCACAATATTTGTGTCCCTCTTCCATTTAAATACTCGTAGTTCAAAATGAGTATGAAGATGCCTATGTATTGTCTAACCTCCCCAAATCACCCAAAGGATTCCGGCATCATTATTTGTTTTTCAGGCAGCACACACACCTCTATAACCACACTTTTGTCTTTCTTTTTTAATTTCTCATAATGTGTCATCGCCACCGTTGTTGGCTTCCTGCCTTTCCACGTATGTACCTTTGCATTTGTAATCCGAACGTCCTCAGGACCTCCTCACATATTCATAAGTACAATTCGCAAGTATTACCTTTTTCCTAAAACATATGGAATTTATTTTCTTTCATAAAATCTTTGTGGTTTGTGATGATGCGAAAATAGTATAGAATCCTTACCGGAAGAAAATCTGTTAGCTTATGTTATCCACTATGAGTGAACTTTTGTCTTTCACTATAGAAGCTTAAGGTGACAGGGCGCATATAATGCCATACAGAAGGCGTACCATCATTGACTATGAAGAAGGAATGAGCTTTGAATATGCGGGAACAATGAACAATACTTTTTTAAGAAAATTTAGGTTAAGTTGTGATTTTCGTTTGAACCAAAAAACAAATGTGTTCATCATCACATGGTGTGGTTGGCATCACAGCCAAACAGTATAAAACTTTTGAAGCGTTTCTATGCAGATGTTAATTACAGACTTTTTCATAGACAAATAAGGCACGGAATAATATATTCAAAGCACTTTGTGAGACTTTTCTGAAGCTTTATTTAAAATATGTACCGATCTTATTTCTAAAATGTATGTTCTGGGCAACAACATATTTTGATATGGTTATAATTATTGCATTATGATGTCTTATTGTGAAGTTTGTGAATAAATTAGAAAAATTCTAGATATTAGTCCATATTGATGCATTTCTTCTCCTAGCCATATTTCACTGTCCTCAATCTCTAAATCACAACTGTTTTAAAATAGTTTCAACTTAGGTGGCTACCTTAGTTCCTTTATCACCTAAAATGTTTTATAAATTCCCACTTAAGTGCCTTTTCAAATATAGAACTGCATAACAAAGTCTTAAATGTTGAACTATACCTTCAATTTCTTTTGATCAATATTTCTTGTTCCATTCAATAAAAGTCATATAAATTTCTCTCTAACTATTCTCAAATGAATTTAAATCCTATTATGTTTATACATACAAGAGATATTCCTTATAAAAACTTTGGTTCATCGTCATGTTTCTGTCGTCCTTGTCATATAGTTGACATCGAGACTTTATTGCTACCTACCTGTTTGTGAAAAACTCAATGGCATTTTCATATCTCCATCACCATTTTTCGTAAATAGGCAAGGATTGATTTCGTTTAAGGACTTTTATACTTTACAAGGACTTACAAAAAAAGAACAACAATCTGCTTTTGATGTAGGTACAAAGATGAAGTACTTTGTGTCTCAATCGATTGACTATTGAAATATTTTGTATTCTTTCAGCTCTAGTTGCATTTTTTATTTTGAAACTAAAAATGTATCATGTTAACTAAATAAATTCCTCTTGGAGAATTTGTCAGTTCCTCGCAAGAGGCAGTACCTCGGGAACAACATTTCTGTTTTTAGGTGGGGTGGCAACGACTGGGAATCGAACCCAGAACTTCAGCATGACAGTCCAACGCAAAAACCAATATCCCACGAGGTTCTCCTTTTTCTCTTTTCTGCTTGCCTTTATATGAACTTATAATTTTAATTTAAAGAAGAATATATCAACTATCAACATTTATTGCAAAGATTTCAGACTTTTAAATTTCCAGAAAGAAAAAGGCTGGGGTGCGACCCACATTGATTGCTGTCCTCCTAAGCTAGAGATACGAAACTATGTTTTTTTATTAAAAAATTGCCATTTCAAGATCTTCGAAAACCTGATCGGGTGTTCAATATTAATGGTCTGCAACGAAAATCGCCTCTTAACCAAAATAAACTTTTCTTAAGGATCTTGATATGCTGAATTCAAATTCGAAGTCAAAATTGCTCTACTACGTCAAGTTTTTGAGATATTTTTCAGCCTGTTTCTTTCTAAATCATTTAAAATTTTTTTCGAAAATTATTTTCTTCTCCAAAAAGAAAAGTTTTCAAAAACCACTTGGGTAAAAATATATAAAAACTAATTTTTAAAAACCTTATCGTTTTGGATCTTTTAAAGGACAAACTAAAGAGAGTCAGGCCTTTGACAACAATTGGCCAAAATCGTAAGCTTAATATTTTTTGCATACACACTTTATCTCTCAGACCAGTGGGTATATGAAATAAATCAATTTTAAAAATAGAGTGGTATAAAGGGGGTGGGAAGCACTGTGGGCGGGGGGGAACACTCCATTTTTGTCCATTACGATATAGACTTTGAGACACAAAAATGTGAAAAACCCAACCCGTAACGAATTTTTGTGATGTCAAAACCTGGTTTAACTGTTCTATCAGTGAAATAAAGTAATAAAAAACTTTTTTGGATTTCAATACGCTTAAATGTTTCTTTTTTAAATCCTCTATTCAAAATCTGCTTTTCATACTTGAATATCTAAGAGAAATTCCGCTACCTCCTGAATTAGATGCATTTTGTCTATAATCGTAGAATCTACGGAATTTTAAAATGTCTGCTGTTTTCTTAAAGCAACGGCTAAGAATGTAAAAACCCTTCCACACTAGCCCACTGAGTATTAATAGATGTCAAATTGAAAGTGGGAAAGAATTTCTTGCGACTGTCAGATTTGTGGGAAATATGACTTTCAAAATTTTCTTCCACACTGGCTTGTATTAATACATGCCAAAATTGTGTTGACACACAGGTGAAATTTATAGAACCAACCCTAAAAATTGTAAAGTATTAATACATGTCAAATTATGTATGGAGTCACATCTTGTATTAATACCTGTCATATTTTGTTTCCACACTATACACATTTTTTTCTTCCCACTTTTTTGACATATATTAATACTTAGTTGGCTAATGTGGAAGGGCTATAAAAAAACATTGATGAATAAAGGCAAATCTGATTTCATGTGCAAGCTTATATTATGTGGAATAAGCCCCCAAATTGGAGCTGAATCGCCAAGAGGGCTCTATTCTTCAAATCATATATATTTTCGAAAATCAATTTAAAAAAAAACTGTACGTGATTGAATTTTTCTGATAATAGGTTTAGATTTAAAAATTTCTAATATGTCATAATTTCAAAAATGATTTGAAAGCGAAAAAATAGTGTTTTTGCAGACCAGCGTAATTAATCAAGTAAAGTCCATAAAGATTTGTTTGTTTTCGAGATATTCGTGACAAAAAAAATATCTAAATAATAATTGTCTTGTAGGAGCTATGTTTAAAAAAAAAAACATCAGCATGGAGTGCAGTGCTGCCATCCTACTCTTTTAGCAGTCGATCTACTGCGTTTAGTCATAATCATAGTCCAAAGTTTCTATCTAGACGTTTTCATTGAATTCATTAATGGCGAATATAAAAAAGTTAGGCAAAAATAGTTGTATGTTGATGTATACTAGTACGTCCAGCCCTCGAAACTAGAGAGCTAATAACATTATTTGTCAATAAAAGCTGTCTTTAGCATAGAGAAAAACTGATAGCTGGCTTACATGGAGAATTGAATCCGAATTGAATCAGGATTTCGGTCCATTTAGACCTGTAGCTCGGCGAGCTGGATCGAATCGAAAACAGAATGTATATACCTAGATCAAAGGATTGAAGAATCGATATTTCCAATACTTGTTGGTGTTCGTGCGTAATTGTGTATTTTGTTTCCAGACTGTTGTATATTGTATCTTTGGCTTATTTTGGCTGTTTGTTAATCTTTAGATCTGGAATTGTCATAAGCCTTGGTCAAAATTTCCATCCGGATCGAATCCGATCCTTCGATCCGCTAATGTAGGCGTGGTATGAGCTACTTATTATTATTTTCTGCAGCACTGAACGCTGCCATCAGACATTCCAGTAATTTTTCCAGTTAGTGCTGTGGAAAATTGATTGGTTGGTGGGTGGAAAAAATTGAAACGACAAATTTAGGTTAAGGCATATAAAAACAAATAATTGCTCGGTCTCGCTTTCGCTCTTGCTCGCACTTATAACGCAATTTTATTTTATTGTTTTTTAGTTTTTGCGGTGCAGTTATTTAATAAATCTTTACATTCTGAACTTCTGTGCAAAAACACCGTTGCAATGATATATAATTTACATGCCTTCCGCTTTTGAAGATCGCGTAAATTGTACCCCAAATTTCGTGTTTGCCGTTTTATTATATGATGAACGGAATGTTATTTTTTGTAAGTTTAGTCTATAAAACTTGTATTTTTCTGTTATTAATGCTTGATTTTTTGTGAAGTTCGTTTTTAAAGTTTTTGCTAACTTTCCAAATTCTCCGGATTTTATTAGTAAGTTCGTTAAAACTGATTAAATTTAATTTTTTTGTAGTTTGTAGTACCTATATTGTAAGATCTACTGCGGCTTACTACAATCAACTGTGTTTTTTCTCATATGTACTACGCTCAATCATCTATAGGGTGGCAGCGCTGATTGTGTGGCAGAATAAAATTTCTTTGGAGCTGATGTCATTAGGCGTTTTTCTTTTTAAGCTCTGAGCAGAGCATGGAGTAGAGCTCGAGAGATTTGAGTAAGCTATGAGCAGAGTATGATCATAAAGAAGGCTCTATTATTTAATTTTGAAACAAATCTTAGCACTAAATTTTCATACGATTCGATATAAATCGACTTTAAATCTGACTGGCAAATGCTGATCCATCAAAATCTCGAAAAATTCAAAAATACCAACTTAAATTTTATGTGTTGGACGCAATTGAAATTGGAAATAAATGGACAAAAAAGCGAATATGGCTGCTCTGGGCCTCAGCTTTTTTGTTTCCTTATTATTTTGAGCTCATGGAGCGTACAATTGCAAAAAGAAAAAGCACAAGTTGAGAGATATGGAGACTTAATCTTTCCCAAATCCAACCGTCTAACTTCACTTATCACTAAGATGTTTAAGTCCATCCTTAACCATCACATGAATTCCTTTTGAAATTGAAGATATCTGCCATTTTGAGGACCTTCCCTATATGGGGCTGGAAAAGAATTCTGCACTGATGGATGTTTCTGTAATGAAAATTGTTTTTTTCTTTCCAAGATTCCAAATTAACCTTTTTAATAATAACTGTCTTAACTTTTAGAGAGTTTCCTTGAGAAAACATTTGTTTTAAAATTCACGTCATATTAAGCATCGTTCACTTACAAAGAACGTTTAAAACAATCTAACCTCAATTGCGTCGAACTTATAAATCGAGAAATAATAACTTTCTACTTCAACATACACAATCCATCTGATAAGCAATTACATCGTTTGAACAGCAATGAGAATCTTTTATTCAACTTTTCAAAAAATGTAATGGAAACCAAAAGAAAATGTCACGAAATCACGAAATAAAAAGTCTTTTCCTATTTTGGAAGTTTCCCTAACGAAATTAATCATTAAACATGTCAAGCTCATAAGTTGACCGAATCTCAGAACCCAAAAAATGTTTTGTAATAAATACACTTGTATTATTTATTTCTCTCTTATTTTTCTTCTCTGTTTTTCTTTCGAAAAGAAAAAGTTCACACAACCAGATAATTAGCCATGTATACCTTATACCTTATTTTGTTAAACTTTTCTGTCTCAATTATTTATTAATAACCTTTTTGCTTCCACCTTCAAAACTTATCCTTAACCTCCTCAACTATTATAAGAGTACCTGCAAGAAACAACATACCTTCACATAAAACACATACTTTTACATTCTTCCTTGGTAAACATTTCATTAGCTCAAGACAAACAAACCGAAGATTCACATGGATTCACGTTTTCATACCGAATAAACGAGTAGGTATATTTATATGTAGGTATACATAGTTTTAGCCAGACACTGCGGCTAATTCTTAGCTTTATTTAAACACAAGACTCGAAAGTTTTCTTCTATTTCTTGGAATTTCTTTTATATAATGTCTTTTTTATTCATTAATTTGTCTTATGCATTTAAGAGAACAAAAAAGAAATTAAAACTGTAATCCGCTAAAATGTTCATCACGTAGTAATAATTTTCGACGTTTGACCTATTTTTTGTCCTTTCGATTCTTCAAAGATTATAGAGCAGAACTTATACCTACAGTTTCATGAAGTAAAAAGAAACTTTATGAATATAAGTTCTGGAAGAGTGGTTTCAAAACCCAATTAATTCGGCGTTGGGCGCCATTTAACATGTTAATGGAGCTAAGAATATAGCTTCTTTAATTTAAAGAATAAACTGTAAACATAGTAGGACCAGTCATATATGAACACAAACATCTCTTGGACTCAATTGGACTGCAAATCTCATATAGTATATGGCAAAGTTTAAAATTCCATTAAAAGCTATTTTGAATAAAGTTTCACACTGTTTGTCACATAAAATTAATTGCAAAATATTAATTGACATTTAAAAATTGTCAAGAATTTTGATGAAACCGTCATCATCAATTTAACGGTGAAATGCCCAACTTCCACTGCAATAAATGTAGCAATTAAAAAGATTCCATTGTGATGCTGTTTTCATTTTAATTCGTGCTTACTTGACCATAAATTTCATAATGAATTGAAATTTCTCCTTTTTTGTTTTGTTAGATTAAAGTTTTTGTGATTAGCAGATTAGCTGGTCATTCGTGCATACTCCAGCAAACATCCTTAGATATTCTTTGAAGTGCATTTAATGTTGTAAGGATTTTAATTTTAATCAACAGAAAAAAAAATTGGTTTTCCCAGTTTCTCTACTAATTTTGTAGACGAAAATTAAAAAAGAAGAAACTGAGACAAAAAAAGGCGAAAAACTTGTACCTGATAAGTTTTCAAAACTGCAACGGACAACGGAATAGTCCGAGTGCATAACTTTGGAAATGTGATTTAAGCTGAATTTTAAATTAAACCACCCCTCCTCTCCATTCTGATGCCATATTCACCAAGAGATTACAAGCAAATCCGTTGAAGTAGACATGACTACGGCTACAGCGCTAGAGGTTCATAGTGTGGTTTGAAAATACTGGAGGTGGTAATGGTTGAGAGATGAATTTACAGGAAATTCCAAATAATGAAAATCTGCCACTGCCATTCATGGAAAATACCTTGTTTTTTCTCTCTCTTCTACCTTCATTATTAAAGGAGAAACATTTTAAAATGAGAAATTTCATCGAAATATTGAATTTACAATGTGAATTTTTTAATAAAAATTGTTAATGGACAAGTCAAAACTGACAGGTTGGTACAAAATGTTTATTTTTTGAGTTAATATTTTTATTATGAAATGATGATGTAGGTTTCTGTATTTGTCACGAATTATGTAAGAGGAAAATAAAGAAAATTATAGTAATTATTCCTCTTATAGAAGGGTCAGTTAGTAAGCATTAAATCTGTTTGAAACTCTTTATTGTATCGTGCAAATGGCGCCCAATGTGAGATTTTATGGTTTGTGTTATATGATATAGGTATGGTACAGTATGATGAAGCCATATAGTTTAAACTTAATTTGGATTCTGTAAAAAAATTTAGTCATTCAAATAACCAAAATAAAAAAAAGAAAATCATCTTTAAGTTTGGCACCCAACTTTTACTCAACCATTTTTGCCTAGGAAAAAAACATCTGTTTTTTTCTTTATTCATTTCTGACTTGCATTAATCCTTGATCAAAGTTCATGTTTTATGAGAATATGAAATAATTCCAACAGAATGAAAAAAATACATCGAAATAATCTTTAACGCCAAATGCGAGATCATCTATTTTTTACTCCATCATTTTTTTCTGGCAATAATTCTTGATCCAAGTTATGGAGAAAGGGTGCTAATTCCGTAGGAACATGTATACACTCGAGCGCTATAAACAAAAAAAAAAAAACAATTGAAATAATCATTAGGTTGGCGCCCAATGTGAGACCATTTGTTTTTAATTCAGTTTCTTAGACCTGGCAATAATCCTTAATGCAAGCTTTGGACCTAAAGATGTATATTCTGTGGAAAAATGCATCCATTCAAAAACATTGAAAACAAAGTATATTGAAATAATTCTTTGGTTGGCGCCCAATGTAGGATCGATTTTTATTTTTTTTTTTGTTATTATTGATTGGTATTTATTTTTGTCTAAGAATGTATGTACATTCTATAAGAAAATATAAATTCATTCGAACACAATAAAAAAACATAATCTTTGAGTTGGCGCCAAATGTGAAATTTTTTTGTTTTAGTTATATTTGTCTGGGAGAAATGTTTTCTCCAAGTTTTGAGCCTAAGGATGTATATTTATTGTGAAAATGAATTCATTCGAACACAATACAAACAATACAAATCGAAATAATCATAAGGTTGGCGCCCAATGTGAGATCATTTGTTTTTTTTTTTTTGTTATTATTGATTGTCATTAATCTTTGATCCAAATGTTGGGCCTAAGAATGTATGTATATTCTATAAAAAAATATAAATTCATTCGAACACAATAAAAAACATATCGAAATAATCTATGGGTTGGCGCCCAATGTGAGATCTCTTATTTTTTACACAATCTTTATTGCCTAGCAAGAGTTCTTGATCCAAGAAATGGTATTTATTCTGTAGGAAAATGTATTCATAAATGCATAAAACACTGATCTAAGTAATGAGTGTAAATCTCGTTGAAGGAATATTATAAGTCTGCAATTCGATTAAACGAAAATAATTGATACACTTAGTTGTGAAACAATTTATTTATCTTTTATAGATGCAAAACTAATGTGATACACTTAGCAAAGCAATGTACCTACCTGTCCTGTATTGTAAAATGCTCATCAACTAAATTGGCGAAAAGGAGAAAGTGTAACTCTATACCAAATTAAATTATAAAATTATCTTTAAATACATTTAATTCCATTAAATTGCAATAAAATATTCAATCAGCCGCATAATAGCATAATAATCTTTGTGTGGTTAATAAAGTTTCAAATTCAATTACTCCCACTCATCTATCCAATTGCGCCAATTAAATTGAGTAATCCCTTTGAAATAAAAGCTCAGAACTAAGGACTTCACACCACCACCATCTAATCCGCTTTGTATCACAACCATAAAGAAAGATGAACATGAAATGTCACGGCTTTTCATAAGCCCAAGAGTTGGAGATTTGAGAATTATATAAAGATATAAATTTATCTCATTTCAAGGACATGAAATAACGCAATTTCTTTGACATTAACAATAACTGCCAACAACTCTGGTCGTTAATTTTTCATTTTCTTTTAATAAAATGTCAAATAATATCACAAAAAAATGGAGATCTCTGCGCACAAGAACCGTTAATATTAATGCAAGGACAAAAAGGATATCTCACATAGTCATTCGCGGTTGATTTATAAGTGAATTTATTTGTACTAGAACTCCTTAACCGTCTGCGGTTCTAGATAATGACAATGCTGCTGACAGGAAGAATACGTATAAAGGCTTTTATGAACGATTTATAGCCAGCAAAGATTGTCATTGCAAATAGATAATTGAATTGATTTTAGAAGAAATATTGAACGAAAACACAATTGAATAGAAGTTCTTTTTTTGCAAATAAAAAAAATATAATGCTGAAGGAATTGAGAGTTATTATTCATTTAAACCTTGAATCATGATTTGATATATGTGAGTTACATTTACTTAAACAACTGCTAGATGGGTATACTCTCCACTTAAGTGGTTCGAAACCATCACCTCAGAGATCATTTAATTATAATCTCATTATTCTGTTTACTTTACTTTTACGTATGTTTTCTAAAATAATGTTGCATGCTTACATTATCGTTAAATAAAAGGAGAATTACTCGCCTTCCCATCATAATCGTTAAAATTGCTCCTCTTTACTTCGTCATCAAATTAATTTAACTCTAAGCACATAATATCATTTGATGATGTCCCATCATATTCGATGATAGCCATCTTTATCGACTCAAACATTACTTCAACAAAAGCTAGCAGAATGGTTGGCTGAAATATATTTACCTCCATTTAATAGCATTCTAAGGATTTTACTTTCTTCCCACATACCGCTGATTTCTATAAAAGATACATAATATTTAAGGATATACTCGTATACCTTCATAAAAGCAAACAATGTTCATGAAGGACCTTCTTATCGTATCAATGACAACACAGAATTTAACTTTACTCATTGTTGTCTTAAAAGTAAAATTTACGCCCTAATAGTCAAGTACCTACCTACGTACACAAGATCTAAGAAATTACCAAACTTTTTAAAGAAAAAGATATTTTTCCAAGGCTATCGGGATCATTTCAAGGAGTTTTCAAAAGTGAAAATTAATTGCTGCTAAATTTGAAATTCCTACTAAGCACTTTTCGTTTACGTTATAGCTATCAGCAGGACATATAAAATAACCTCAGACACAAAACATTCTCTCAAAAAGGATATATTAGATTTCCCGTACCATATCCTGATGGGTTGAAATTTTAATAATAAACTTTGACTGTTCAGTATTTCTTGTCCTTTAATGTCGTTGTCTGTGGGACCATCATGCATTCCTTATATGTATGCGATATGAACTTTAAAATTTAGAAAACATTGTGAACTCAACAGTTTTGCTTATGAGATAAGCTGGGTGGCATAGACACTCAGAGTCAATTGATAGAGGACTGTGATAATATTTTCGACTTGATTTTTGCTGAAAAGATGGATCATTTTAGACTTTAATGACGGAAAAATTAAACTGCTTAATTTGTCTATTTTTAAGAAACTGTAAGAAGTATCCCCATAGACATGAGAACACAATGATACAAGAAAAAATTAATATCAAACAATATTTCGCTGATATTTGAAAAAAAAACTTTTTATACATTTTATTGGTCTAACTACTAGCCACATTTTATAGAAAGACATCATTTGAAAGTATCACAATTTTCTAAAAGAAACGACTTGGGACACCCTGGCCAATCGTTGATTGCAGCACGCAACTCATCAATTAGTAAATAATTAACTGCATGGACAAAAGCTCGCTTACATTTGTGGCTTCTTTCAAATCTCGGAAAGAGTTAAAATGCTTTCTTCGATGTCTGAGCATACACTCAGCTATTCTGTTTACTAAACGATTCCTCATCATTTAAGAGAGTTTCTCTGTGATCATTTTCTGCGTACTAAGGGTCGATTCTCTATCTGTTTAACTGTGAAGTGAGAAATTTGATTATGCTTCACGCCAAATGCGATTCCGGAAGTGTGAAAAACTGAAAACGAATGTCAAAATGTTTTCATATGATAATTCTTTTATGACAATCAATTCACTCTGTGAAAACTTGTGAAAAGATAAATGCTAAAGAGAAACAATTTATGCTCATAAGATACACCCGATTCGACATCTTGGTATCTCTATGACACAATAACCAACTTTTGCTATGAGAGATTGAGAGAGATGAGATGTATTTCTCATTTTAGTACTTTTTAGTACTCTCTTTGGCAGTTTTTTTCATAACGAGTTCGGGAATCGCCTTGTGCGTGTTTGTGAAGTGATAAAATAATAAAACTCTGTGCAAAATGAAATGATAACTTTTTTCACTTCACGTTTTCACAGTTAGGGAATCGACCCCCTGGAGTACCTATTACAACTTTCGATTTTGTTCGCGTTCCTGCTTTTGTGTGACTGAGAGCAGGTGTCAAGTTTGTTTTTTGTGTTCGTTGAGTCGAAAATCTTCTTTAATAATACAAAACATGAATTTTTTGAAAACAATCATTTCCCGCGACAAGATTTGCTCTTAAATTTCTTGCTGAAACTTATTCAGGATCACACTGCAAGAGCGATGTTCTCAACCAACAGCTTAATTTTTGGGGTTTATTACTTCAAGAACGATACGACGAGAGTGTGAGTCTAAGCGGCTTTATACTACCCGACGCATTCCTTCATCTAGACATTCGAGGGCTGATCCAGGATAGAGCGGTGGTTCCGCTAATCTACCACGTGTCGGCCATAGATCTGTAGATCGGTGGCTCCTCAGTCGAAATATCCTCGCACAAGAGGGTGCTAAGCACATTTGGTTCAGTAGGACTGTGTCCGAACGAGTCCAAAGAGCAGGAGAACCTGGACCTTGATATTTTCTTTTTCTGTCAGGGCTGACTTACTTGGGTTTAGGTAGTTAGTTTTAAGTAGGGACAGTCAGGGTGGAACCACAAAAATATGAAGGAAATTGAAAAGGTTTGTGTCAGAAGCTCGGTGATTTTGCATAGAATGCCCCATTTGTGCATTACATCCCGTCGTTATTGGTTTTGTAGAGCGTTTCGTGCTATTCTCCTTTTTTTATATTTCTCAGAAATGGTTTCAACAATTTTTTAAAACTACGTAACTTCGATATCTTAATAGCCCTTCCACAGTGTAAACAAAATGTGTATGATCATGTATTGTGTGGTAACAGAATATGAAGTTTCATTAAACACATCTCACACAGTTTGACATTGTGTTAATAAATAGAAATTTTTAACAATCACACATTCGATCACATTTTTGTTAGAGGCTATGGTGAAACTGATTTGTTAGGATGCAAGGGTGCGGAAGCAAAATATTAAAATGAAATTTGGCAGTCGTATGAAGCTCCCATGGCATTGCTTGTAACACAATTGTGTCGGAAATACAGTTTTAACGTTTTTTTAAGAAAATATCATATTTACATACATTTCGTTAATGGTTACACGTCTTCTTCTTACAAGCTTCTTCAACAAGTTAATATTGTATTCCAAACTTTGTACAAACAATTTGTTAAAAATTCAAAAAAATCATTTTCTTCATCTTCAATGCCTAGCCATACAGCTTTGAACAAGTAGATAAAGCAGTTTTGTGCAATCTAATCCGGTATGTGTTAAATAAACTTTTTATTTCTTAGTACAAAATTTTAAAATTTGTTTAAATTAAAAGGATAGGGTATGGGCTTATTCAAAATAAACCATTGTGACACAGAGTGTTACTCTCTGTAGAATCCTTTTTACTATAAAATGTCATTCTTTTCAAGTTCAAATGCATATCTTTATGTTCTTACATATAAACATATACATATAGGTTTTATGTGCATGAAGATTTTCAGTTGATTTAATAGTTGCCAAAGTACAAGAGAGAGAGTGAATTTTTGTGATGTGATGATAATCCAGAATGATATAGTCCTCTTCAGACAGAATAATTTGCACTCGACATCCGTTTGTTCCTTTTATAATACTTCATCTAATCTCTAGGAGCTATCATCATTTGAATTTCGGGTATAGCTAAAGACAAACTTAAATTCATTCACAATTTTCTTTATAAATACCTTCAAGCACCAAGGACAAAGTTTATTCCATTTTATAGAGTGTCTGTAGCTAATTTATTTTCATATAGACCTTGTGTGAGTGGATTTATGTGGTAGATATTAAATGGAAAGCTGTTGGCTCTTTTATTATACAGAAGAGGATAAATGTTTTGTTTTTTTTTAAGTTGATAAGATATTTCCTTTAGAAATTAATTGGATAAATGTTCTATTTTATATGAATGAATGCATTCAAGTATTTGTACCAAACCTTCTGCAAAAATACTCTAAATAGGGATCAATTGAACACCCTTGAAGTGTTTTTGCAAGGAAAATTATTTTGATATCAAAAAAGTTCTACATTCATGATACACAAAAATAATCGGTTCATCGAATGCTAATCAATATCTCTTGTAACTAATGACATTAGTATTTAGTGACACCTTCTCAGACAGAAATTATAGCAAAAGTTATAGCAAATCACCAATAGCCAATAAATAACCAACTGCCTAAGCAAAATAAGTTCCTGATGTGAATATTTTTATTGGTAACCTGATTTATACTGGATTAAGTGTCAAAGTTGTACAAAAACCTTGATTCTGAAATTTATATAACCTTAACTTCCGATTTTGCATTTTTTATAAGTGTACCTACCTATAAAAATGCTTCAATTAATCAGTAGGGACTAATAGTGTGAAAAAAATCAAAATACGTGGATAGACTTATTGAAGGATGCCGGAAGCTAGAACCGGTGATGGTGTGCTAACATAATCATGACACCAGCCAAAAATAATATAATTTCCTATTATACTTTATATATACTTATTTAATATCCGATACTGTCACTCAAAAACAAAATTTTCACTGAATCATTAAGAACATTAAGTCCAACAACATAAAATGACATGATTTTCTTTTTTATATAAATTTATATTAAAGAACAAAAAGAAGACATTAAGTGAGGATATAATACATCAATGGCCAATTTCATAAACAAACACTAAAATTGCATTTATCTAAACTCCATCTAAATTTAATCGGACATTTAAATTTTTTCAGTTTCACCAATATAGAAAAGGGAAATTTTAATTAAACTGAGTTTGCCTCACATCCCTGGATATAAAAGAAGAGGTTGTTTCACTTGCTCATGTAAAGTGTATGAGAAAAAGTGAAAAGGCATTATGGATGAGAGAACAATGATTCTGACAGCAAGATATCAGCTGTCATTGACTGGAATGGCTGAACAAAAAAAAACTTTTAACATTTTATAAGAAAAATACTAGCTTTTAGTGTACAAGAGCATTTAGAATCTTTTTAAATTTAAAAACATTTGGTAAAACAAAAAACATCATTTATACCTAATTTCACGAAAGACTTTTAATTATTTTAAAAGCCTTTTAGCCTTTAAATGGAGTTTTTTGGTTTCACCAAATGCTTTTATATTTAAGAAGATATGCCCTTGGAAACTAAAAGCTCGTTTTTGTCTCGTTATATTTTAAAAGTCTGCTGACATTTTTTTGTCAGAATAATTGTCCCCTCATTCATTTCGCGTGTGCGAGTGAAACAAACTCTTTTTTATGTCCAGGGATGTGAGGCAAACCCAGTTTAATTAAAATGTATCTAAAATACCCCTTTTCTACATTGGTGAAACTGAAAATTTTTAAATGTCTGATAAAATTTTGGTTATTAGAGTTTAAATGTCTTTCGTGAAATTGGGCATAACTCTGTTCTAAATATTGAGAATTGTTAGAAATTATGGAATATTGCAGGAAAGTGTTTTCTTTTCATCTTGTACCCTTTTGTACATTTAAAATAATAATGTCCAATGAACCCCGGTTTCTTTTTAATTAAATTCCAGTTCATGTTCCTGTTAGACCAACTCTCAATACAGATA
This sequence comes from Dasysyrphus albostriatus, assembly GCA_946251815.1. Classification (NCBI taxonomy): domain Eukaryota; kingdom Metazoa; phylum Arthropoda; class Insecta; order Diptera; family Syrphidae; genus Dasysyrphus; species Dasysyrphus albostriatus. Next base: position 20,009,407 of record OX276337.1, read on the forward strand.
ATCAAGTAATTTTCCTTATTATCCGATAGATACGAGTATACATAATACTTATTTAGTTTTTGTTTCAATAGGTCTTTTCTCTCTTAGTATTTCGAGCACACAATATACTCGTATGTTCATAGTTGAGTTCCAAAAAAAGACATTCAGTCTTTCACTATTAAAAGTTTTTTTTTTAAAGAAAACAGATGTCCTTGCAACAGGAATGTGGAAATGTATACAAGTGTGTACGAAAGGTTTTAGGTATCTACATTATAAAGAGTGATTTTTTAGCTGGTTTGGTTTTGGCAACACTGGTTTTGACAGCTGACGTGTGTTTAGTACCTTGAGTCACTGTCAAACAGCTTCAGTTTGGTTTGCAATTTAACCATGCATCGTCTTACAAATGAACAACGCTTGCAAATTATTGAATTTTACTATCAAAACTCGTGCTCGGTTCGAAATGCTTTTTTATCGAAAAATTGTGTTCAGCGATGAGGCTCATTTTAGGTTGAATGGGTACGTAAATAAGCATAATTGCCGCATTTGGAGTGAAGATCAGCCAGAAGCATTGCAACAGCTACCAATGCATCCCGAAAAAGCCACTGTTTGGTGCGGTTTATGGGCCGGCGGCATTATTGGGCCATATTTCTTCAAAGATGATGCGAATCGCAGCGTTACTGTCAATGGCGAACGCTACCGAGCGATGATAACAAACTTTTTTTTGCCCGAAATGGAAGTTCTTGACTTGCATGATATGTGGTTTCAACAAGACGGTGCCACATGCCACACAGCACGCGAAACAATGGCGCAATTGCGAGGCGAGTTTGGTGAACAGTTAATTTCACGTTTCGGGCCGGTCAATTGGCCGCCTAGATCGTGCGATTTGACACCATTAGATTATTTTTTGTGGGGGTATGTCAAGGCTAATGTCTATAGGGACAAGCCCGCTTCGATTGACGCACTGGAAGCCAACATCCATGCATTCATTCGTGAGATACCGGCCGATATGTGTGAAAGAGTATGCCAAAATTGGACTCAGCGGATGGGCTACCTGAGACGCAGCCGCGGTCAACATTTGCATGAAATTATCATTAAACATTAAATTGCAAGGTTTAAACTATCGATTCAAATAAATATTTCATTAATTTTTTTGTGTTTTTTTTTTTTTTAAAGTTCTAAACCTCTTAAAAAATCACCCGTTACAAGCAGGTACATATAACTACTCTTTTAGAATTCTCGAATTGAAAGTTTATCTCTGGGGCATTGTGGTGAGCATAGTAGCAATTACCTTTGGTGAACAGAACATTTTCAACAACTAAACGAATCCTCTTAACAGAAACTTAATGCTATTTGCACAAGTATCTACCATACTTATGTAAATATATGTATGTAGTATATGCTGATTTTGGTCGACCATTTGAAGCAAAAGAGGAGACTTTTGTTTTGTTATGTGAAGTTTTTTTTGTGGGATTCTTATACTCACCCTTCGGGAATTGGAATGTTGTTGTTTATGGACTGCATGGTGTTGACTTGTGAAAATAATGAAGCAGATTATGTATTCTGGTTTGAATGCCAGGATTTATAAGTCATTGTTTTTTACTTGGGATATATATATATCTGGCAAGTTATGCATTCGTAGAAAAGTGAACTCGAGGTTTTGATCACATTTGTCATTCCGATGACGAAAAAAGTGGGTCTAACAATTTGTATGCTTCTGTTTGTCTGTCTGTCTGTCCGATCGGCTACAGCCTAAACGGCGGGATCGATTTTCATAAAACAGGCTACATAGTGGTTTTTGGTGATTTTACTGACACGTTCCTTAATTTTTTTTTTAAACTAAAAATAACTGTATCTGCCAAACAATTTTTTTTTTAATTTTACAAAATCTAATTTATCTTAAGAACGGCTCCACAACTTTTCTTAAAAAAAAATCAATAAATTGCTTTTACCTTTGAATGGGAAATCATTTTTCAAAAAATGGTTATTCATCGTAACTCCCAATGAATCATTTTTATTTTCGATTTTTTTCAAAAAAGGTTTTTGATTTCAATGATTTACTTATATACTGAAGCTTCTGGCACTGTAAATAGTTTTTCTTACCAAAATATTCATTTTTTTTTGTTTTCTAAACAAAAATTTTTTATTTGAAATATTTTTAATAATACGAAATCGAAATTCTGTTTTGTCAAAATTCAGCTTTTTTTGTAAATTCTCTCTTGTCAAAATTCTGATTGGCCAAAATTCTGTATTTTAAAATTCTGTAAATGCAAAATTCTGTATATCAAAATTCTGTATGTGTAAAATTCTGTATGGTTAAAAATTCTGTTTAGCTAAAATCCTGTCTAAAAAAGATTCTCATTTCCACAAAACAATTTTTGTTTATGATTCCATAGACCCAGAGCCCACAGCAAATTTTTGGTGTTAGCGATAGCAAAGTGAAGGCGTCAAAAACATGAGTAAAAGCTATTCGAAAAATCAAAGTCTTGGAGTCCATTGCCAGTTATGGACTTCAAGACTTTGATTTTAGGAATAATCTTGATTGAAACTTTCGACACCTACCTACACTTCCTTTTTTGCTACAACTCATAAGTAAATTGTGACATATTAACGAAGTTTAAAGCTTTACTACACTTAATAAAACTTAATTTCTTGTTTTTTTAAAAACCAATATAGCTTCCAAGTCATTTTTTTATGGCTCGCGCTATTTGCTTACTTTTTAGGAAACTTTTTTTATGTGCTCCCCATTTTTTACTGTATTCACCTCCGCTTTTGCCAAAAAAAGATCATTTTAGCTTTTTAGTCGGCGACTCAAAACATTGACAATGTTTTATGTTCTTGGAAAAACTTCCATATTTGGCCACATCATCAAAAGATAGTATCTACTCGTAGATAATTTAAAATCGTTTCCTTTATGTTAGTATGTTCTAACCACGTTTAATCTAGTTCTATTTTAAGAAATCTGTTTTCCAAAGTATTTAAAAATTCTGTAAATGTGTTGAAAAAGTAAAATCGTTTTGATAATGTAAATGTACATGTACATGCTGTTTTGTTCAAGTTGCTTGGAACTAAGATTTTTTCAAATATGAAAGTAATTATAAGAAAAAAAATATAAAAATATAAAATTTAAATGGTTCTTTTAATTGAATAAATAACTAGTTAAAAACTCAGAGCTTTAAGAAAAGTATGCCATTTGATTACTTGAAAAAATATATACAATGAGCAAAAACAAAAATTTAAATCGTTAGAGCGGTTTTCTTTAAAATTATTTTTTTATATATAACATTTTAAAAACATTTTTATAAAAAGTTTTGGTATGCCACTTTTGAGTATGTATCAAAATACATTTTTGAACCTATTTTCAAAAAAATTCATCGACTCATTTTTGAATTATTGAATTAAAAAAAAAAAAATTATTTTTCATCAAAAAGTACACCATATCTACAGTAATTCACAGATTTTTTTTATTCAAAATCATTAGAGCCGTTTTTGAGATAATTAAACTTTTCATTTATGGTTGTAGGGCAAGTACCGTTATTTTTGATGCTTAAAAAAATTTCAATTTCCCCTCTGGAGAGTTACCAAAAAACCTTAAGTTCAAAATTTGAAGAAAATTGTTTCAGTGGTTTAGAACACCCACTTGCTTCTCTATCATCGTAATGTCATGTTTGATTGTTATCTCGAAATTTTTTTTCACACGAATCCATAACTTGCCCTTTATTACCTACATATATCGCAAGAAAAAAGTGCGCACTTTACAGAATTTTGACATACAGAATTTTTACATGCAGAATTTTGAAATCAGAATTATGATCCAACAGAATTTTGACCCCAACCCAAACGCCTCCTTTGATTTTAATTAAACTTTTTCTGTTCAAAGCAGTGCGATATACTACCAAAAATTATAAAAATTTACAAATAGCAACTATTACTTCCTCTCATAGAACTTTTTTTATTTTGAATTTTCTCACATTTAAAATTAGATTTAATAAAATTGCATATCCAAATTTTCCAAAAAAAAAGTTTCAATTTCTTTTTTGAAAATTTGATACCTCAAAAACGGGTCGAAAATTTTGTTTGAAATTTTATTTGTATAATGCACAAAAATAAATACTTAAGAATTGCATACCAAAAGTTTTCCTTAAATATGTTTTAAGAATTTGATAGGATAAAAAATTATTTTTCAAAGCGTAGCAACCCTGCTGTCGAAAAAGTTTTTTAAAGCAACCTAGCATAATTGCATTTTTCATAGAATATTTTCTAAAGTAATTTTCAATTAAATTACCAACAAAAGTAAGAATTTAAAATTCCAAAATCGTCAAAAATGTTTCTAAAAAAATTGCTAGTTTCAAAAATTCATTTGAAAAGCTCAAAATTCTAAAAACACCGTATTTTTTTTTTTAATGGTTCTTCTGAAAATATTTAAATTATTATTATTAAATCATTGTGATTTATGGTGGAGGTTCGTTGAGTCCAATCGGACCGTAATTAAAGATCGAATAAATAATGAACAAAGAAAAATATTTGTACATAATTAATCAACATTTATTTCAAAAAGTGGCTACAGAGGATCTGAATTCACTGCCTAACAAAATGGTAATTGCCAAAAAATCTCCAAATTTATCAAGGATTTTTTTGGAAATCAGTAGTTTCAGACAATGGTATGGCCCAGCACAAAACCCTGACCTCAATCCAATCGAGAAAGAATGTCCCGTTATTTGTAAAATGATGGTTATGGAAGTATGAAATTAATCCATATAACACTAATAAGCTTTGGGGTCGAATTAAACAAGAGGCGAAGCCAATTTCCGATCGATTCCTTCACAATTTGTAAGAGAGTATGCCTACATGGTGCGGTGTTTGCAAATGATAAAGAACAAAGGTTTTTATAGAATAAATAGTGAGACAAAAATTTTGTCCCGAAATGGGCAAAAGTGGTTGAACCCAAAAATAAATTTCACATTTTTTTCTGTGTACAGTAATAATTAAAAAAAAAAAAATTAAGAAAATAAAATTAAAGTTTGTACATAAGACCAAAAAATTAAAATTGTTTTCTTTTGGCTTAACTAAAAATAAGTAAAGGACTGTGGAAACCCCATGTGTTTTGTATAAAAAAAACTTTAAATTAATAGAATTTCAATACACACATTTTTTTCAACAACCTTGATCAATTTTATCATTGGGTACTGAAATTAATTTAAAAATCTAATTGAATAAAAAAGAATCTTTACTCGTACGTGTCTTCTCCATTACCATCTTTAATGTTATTCTGATCGTAAAATAAAACTTGGCACTAAACCAAGGATGATTTTTGATATATATTGGCAGTATGTAAGTGTTAAAAAAAATAACTTCATATCTTGATACCCCGCACAGAATTTAAACTTTAAGTTTAAAGCCCGGAAATCTCTTAATCGTACGTGTCTTCTCCGTTTCAATTTGTTTGTTCAAAATTTCGGATTTTTCTTGAAATACAAACTAAACTGCACATTTGGAGCTTCTTGCTAGTTTCGTTGCTGAGAAAAAGAGTTTCTTGCTAGTTTCGTTGCTGAGAAAAAGACTGATCTGCTTACTTCACAGTGAAGTAAGCAGTGCAGTATGAAATTTTTTATGTGTAAGGACTTCAAAATTTGGGGTGATTCTTTTCTTGAAATGCAAATTAAACTGCAAATTTAGAGCCTCATTTCAGATTCATATCTAGCCCGGTTTGTGAGAAAAGGACATGCACTGAACTGTAAATTTCTGCCATGGTTTAAAGAGGATTGTGTTGGGCCTGAATTTTCTTAGACGTTTTTACTGTTCAGGTTTCTAGAAAATTCAATGTTGATTTCTTCAATGTTAACGTCAAAACTTTAGATCTTTTAAGCTTGTAGCTGAGATATGATAGGAAGAAAACAAAAACATCAGCACGGTCATAAAATTGATTTTTGTTTTTACTAAAGAAAACAATTAAAATCTTAGAAACAAATTTCTAAGACTAAATAAGTTTGAAGCAGTGTTGAAACTGCAGTGTGCTTATATCTATTACATAATGTTCAAGCAGTGGAGTTTGGAGTTCAAACACAGTGATCTAAAATATAAATCGTTTAAAAAAGGCTTAAAGTTCTTACTGTAGTTTCTTAAGACAAAAAAGTATGCATAACTCAGAGGCACGAGCTTGCTCTTGCGGTTCAAAGCTATAATGTGCTCTTTCCAAGCATCGAATACATTTAATATTATTACAATATTATTAAAGTACAAGAGCCTATATCAAATTTTGGAAGTGGATGTATAATCAAAATATAAAAGTGTGGCAGGTTTCTTTTTCAGCTTTTGGGGAAAAAAAATATAAAACATTAAGTCTGTAGTTTCAGCCATTCTACTTTCCACATATTTATTATTTTTCAAAAAAAAACTATTTCTGTGGCGGGAATCCTCCCCTAAAAAAAAGAACAATACATTAAACGATTTTTATTTAAAAAAAATATTAAACACCACAGTAAATAAAAAAAAGACACCAACAATCCTTTTTAAATATTTGAAAAATCATTTCACATAACATCTAAATACCCTCCTAAAAACATTATTCCATATCGGTGTAGCGATGCTCAGCTTCGTTTTTTTTTTCAAATTTGGAACATTATTTTCAAGGATCGTTTTCATATACGTTCCAAATTTGAAGAAAATCCGTTCACTAGGTTTGGCGCTAGCTCGATTTAAAATGGACGTAAGGACGCAAAGTATTTTATGGTTTCTGCCAAACAACACAGATATAAATATTTCCAGCATCTAACCACAATAGTCAAAGTTCTGTAATATCGTCTTTAATTGTGTAAAAGGAGCTGTTTGTTTGTATAATACTTCTATATAATACTCATATAAAAAACAATTGCTATATAAACCACTTCTACTAGTTGTTTTACTACAACTTTTGACTGAAAATTATTTCCTTTTATAAACCACTCGAGATAATCACCATTCCAAAATTATGCACCATTAAAATCTTATATCTTTGTGTGACCTATATTCATAAATTAAAGCAGACCCCCATATAAAAGTAATCACCAAAAAGATTGCTCATTTTCTCCAACATAAAACCTCTTATCTCCTTTTTCCTGTTCATGAAAACAGTTAACATCCTCATAATTTTTTCAAAACCTTCTGTCTCCACTCCTGGCTGGAGAACAAAGATCATTCTTCACGAAAGAACAGTTTTTTCCTTTCCTTTCTCAATATAAATATATCTAACCCCTCATCTTCATCTTCTAAAAAGTGCTTATAACTTAAGTCATCTTTATCTCTATCAATCAGCAAAACACTATATACACAACAAAACACAAAACAATTTGAAGAATGTCAAAGCACTTGAGCGGAATATCTTTTCCATTTTTGTCGGTTAAAGTTACTAAAACAATCAAGCTCAAAGGGATTATCGGAGCTTCTTAAAGCAATTAAGTGATATCTCAGCAATAACATCCTCTGAGATTCCCCATTGCCAAAGCCAAATTTTGTTAAGTCCGATACCAGAAATCAGAGAAGCCCACTATCTTTTTCCGTATAATCATCCAGGAGGAATAAAGTTTCTCTTTCTAGGTCGGATGGGGTTGGGGTATTTGACTTTTAGTTTTACTTGTCCTTTTGCTTTGTTTTCCGGAATTCCCCTAAGCAAGGACAAGTTGGGATTTGGTTAATAATAACCATATGAACTTAGAGTTTGTCAAAGGATTATCAAATTCCTAAGATAATAATGTGGGAGAGAAATTATGTTGGTGGCACGTGCCACGAAAATATTTTCCTATGATTTCATCGTTGATTAGCTTCGAAAACAAGTCAATAGTAAAATAGGACTTATGAAAATAAATACACGCACATCAATCAATTCGATGAGATTTCAAAAATTTCCTTTTCGTCTGCTCTTGAAGAATGTGCGGCTCTATCTCTCTCTATATATTATCCTGCAAGGATTTTAGAGAAATTTCAAATATACATTCTCAAAATTCGTTGCTTGACTACACAAAACACCTTGGGAAATTTCTTTTGCTTGAGGCTTATGTGTAGAATGAGGTATTTTCAAAGGTTGCGGTTGTGGTGGTTATACATATACTAATTAAGTCAATTTCATAAGTTGCTCACGGAGGATATGAATTAGTAACGACAAACAGCGTATAATTTGTGGTGACAGCCTAAACATCAATTAATTTTTTGGTAAAGGTTTTGATTTTATATAAGCAACCCTAGGTTTTAAATATTCTTCTTTAATAAGATTGACAGTTTTGGAACACAACAACAACAACATCAACAAAACCCAAACATCTTTTTGTTTATGTGGGAAAGTTTCAGATTACATTAAATAGGAAGTTGACAGGTGCTGGATAAGGTGCTTGAGAAGGATGATGAAAGTCTGAAAATTCGGTGAAATTCATTTAAGTTTTCAGGGGAAATGAAATATTTAAAGCCACATTATGAGGGGTAATGGGTTCTCGGGAGACGTTTAAAAGGCAAAATACTGAGAATAAAATATGATATTTTCTTCGAGATTTTAATCAAACCCAACGGTACACTTATTAAGAAGCCAGAAATAGTATAAGTTCAGTTTTTTGTCGTATTATCTGTTAAGGGTAGATCTACATAATATCTATTAATGTTTCTGTGCTTCTATCTTTGGGTGAACTTTTAGCCTCTAAACACTTAACTAATTCACATTTTCCTCAAATTTGGAAAATAGCAATTATAGCAAATAGTTCTTTACTGGAAGTTGCCATTGCCACAAAGTAACCAACAACAACGGAACTCTTTGTCTCTATATAGACGAATTAGTTGTTAAGTAGCACGATGCACGAATAAGTCTTGGTACTCCAGGTACAGGTACTTTTATAACATACTTAATTAAGTACACACACTCATTGCATTTGCTAAATTACTTAATTTTCTTAAAACCGAAGAAAATTGAAACAAATAAAATCACAACGTTACCTACACTATATGGAATGAAAGTACATACACATATCTACTAAGAATATTAAAGTAGCAAGAAGAGTATATTCCTGCTATAGCAAGAGAAAGTTTTCTTATTTTTGTTCATCTTTTCTTGTTTTTGTCATCGTACGTATAGTCATATCCGAGTTCTTTTAAAGTTTTACATTTAAATTAGTGGTAGAGTGCGGGTAAAAGTCAAATACGCAACATAATTGCAAACTTTCAGCAAATACTATCACGGAAAATTTTAAAGTTAAATGGAAAAAAAATTTAGTTTTCTTTTATGTCGCAAATTTTCGATGTACTTACTTACTCAGAAGTGGGATGGTGGTAGTGTTTGTTGTGTTTAAACTCAAAGAGACAGTAATCAATTTAGTTGGGCAAAAGAAGTTTTCTGATGCAAATAGAATTCGAAGAGGGAGAAAGAGAGAGAGAGAGAGGAAACTTTTAAGTGAAGATTATCAGTTAATTTAGAAGTCTTTTTGAATTAAAGTTTTTAGGTCTTGTCTTGGAAATTTGATGGCGGACGTTTTTGTTTTAATTAAGATGAGTGCTATGAATTTAGAATGTGTTAATGTAAATGACAATGTTTACTTAATTTAATTAATTTAATTTTTTTGGAACAATGTACTTACTTTTTATTTCATTTCAAGTCAAAAAAAAGTATCTAACCAATGCAAAACTGTAAAAAATGTCAAGGGAATTGTTGGTTTTACATATATTCATGATGACTACGCAATGTTTGGGAACAGCACTATTTACTACTTTTATTGGTTTGTTAGACATTTAAAATGAAGACAAACTTTTAAAGTGAAGAAAAACGGTTAAGTGAATCAATTTGAAAATAAACAGAAATATTTAAACAATAAAAGACTACAAATTTGCATAGCAAGGCAAGACACATAATCAACATTTGCAAAGAAAATAAGATTCACCGAAAGACAGAAAAGGTCATTCTATAGAACTTTTTTTAAACTAACGGTGAAGGACCAAAAAAATTATTTCTACAAAATCTTTAAGAAATCTTGTAAAAATATAACTCAAATTTTAAAAATAAGATGACATCAATTTTTGCTGAGATATTGGGCAAAGTCATAAGGTATTTTTTTTTTTCATAAAAAAACGATTAACCATGCAAAACAAAACTCTACGACTGCAAAAATATAATACACGACTGGGTCGCACGTAATTGCTCTTATGGTGGTGCTGAGGGTTTAAGAAAATTATATGTAAAGACATGGAAATTAGGGAGAAAAATGTTTAAAAGCATGAAATTCGATATATTAATTAGCTAAATAAACTTCATTTTCAATTTGAGATTAAAAAAGAGCGCCATCTTAATTCTTTTTTGAATATGAGTATATGGAAAAAAAATTTAAATTGTTCGAGCGGTTTTCTTAAATAATATTTTTGTATATATAAAATTCTTAAAACATTTTTGAGGAAGACTTTTAATATGCAAATCTTAAGTTTTTATTAATGTGCATTTAAAAATAAAATTTGAAAAAAATTTGTTTTTGAAATATCGAATTTAAAATAAAGAAGGACACTTTTGAAAAAATTAAAAAACTTTTTTTTGAAAATTTTGATATGCAATATTATTTAATCTTATCTGAAATTTATATATAAAACAGCTTATTTAAATCCGTTCAGTCGATAATGAAAAAAATCAAAATAAAAAAAACACGTTCTATGACAGGTACCAATTAGTGGTTGCTGCGTGCATAATTGTATAATTTTTTGAAGTAGATCGAATTAATTTTAGTATACAGATAAAGTTTAATCAAAATCGTAGGAGTCATTTTTGAGAAAAAAAATATTTTCCTTTCTGGTTTTTTAACTTTTGCATGGAAGGTACCGTTATTTTTTCATACATGTAAAATTTTTCTAAAATAAAGGGTTTTGCAAAAGGGACGCTGCAAAAGTAGAGCGACAGGGACAGCAAACGACGCCATATATCTTGCCGCTCTTTTGACATTTCTCCTCAGTAAGGTTTGCCATTTCATGATGGAAGGATATACGAGCCAACAACGAGTCGAAACTATTAAAATTTACTACCGAAATTCGGAGTCAGTGGCCTCAACGTTAAGAGCGCTACGTCCAATTTATGGTCGTCCGCTGAGGCTTCAGTTGCAGAAAATGTGTCTCTCACACGTCGTTCTCAAGCGTTGGGCATCTCTGTGACGTCATTGTGGCGAATTTTGCGAAAAGATCTTGGCCTATATCCTTACAAGATTAAATTGACGCAAGAACTGAAGCCGCTTGGCCTCCAGAAGCGTCGTATGTTCGTGAATTGGACTGAGCAACAACTTGAAAATGATTCGGATTTTCATCGAAAAATCATCTTCAGCGATGAGCCTCATTTCTGGCTGAATGGCTTCGTCAATAAACAAAATTAGCGGTATTGGTCAGGCAGCAATCCACACGTACTCCATGAGTCATCATTGCATCCCGAAAAAATTACGGTTTGGTGTAGCCGGCGTTGTGGTGGGCCGGCGGCGTCATTACTTCTTCTGTGATGATCAAGACCGGCACGTTACTGTGAATGGGGATCGCTACCTTTCAATGATAACCGAATATTTTTGGCCCCAATTGGATGATATGGACTTGGAGGACATTTGGTTCCAACAGAACGGCACCACAAGCCACACAGCGAATGTCACAATCAATTTATTGGAAACCAAGTTTGGAGAACGTGTTATCTCACGGAATAGTCCAGTCGCTTGGCTGCCTCGGTCGTGCGATTTGAAGCCGTTAGACTGTTTCCTGTGGGGCTACGTCAAGTCTATGGTCTATGCCAATAAGCCAGGGACGATTGATGAACTTCGTACAAATAACGAAGGTGAAATTGCAGCAGTATCGGCCGATTTATGCTTGAAAACCGTCGGAAATTGGGTTCAGCGTCTGGACTTCTGCAAGCGTGCCCATGGTGGCCATGCAAAAGAAATCGAGTTCCATATAATGACATCAAAAGTACTTTCACAGGAATAAAGAATTTCATTGATATCTAAAACCGTTTTGTTTTATTTAAAAAAGTTTTGTAGCGCTCTTATTGAACAACCCGGTATAAATCGAATCAAATAACTTCCTCTAAGGGCCAATTTGTTGACAGCTAATATTCTTTAATCAATCATTATTTGTGACTGGTAATTCCACAAATGTGCTTCTTGTTAACCACAATTTTAGTCTATGAATCCATATTTGAGTTGTTAATTATCGAAATCACTATTCAGCCAATATTTGTTAATAAGCTTAAACCAGAGCCTGTGAAAAATGTATAACAGATTTAACTCAATGTGGAAAATTTGGCCCTAAGTATATTCTCGGCAAAAAAATCCTAAATTTACTATTGGCTTGGATAGAGCCTGATCTTAGGAGTGCTGCCCCGGGTGTTTTACCCCGGATGGTTACTAAAAACTTATTGTATGAATTTTGTAATTCATCAAAGCATAAATAATCAGTTCACTTTTTATGTACATAGCTATTAATAGAAAAAGGGTCTCCAATAAATGATTTTTAGTAACTATCCAAACTGGTCATGAAGGTGAAAAATGAATTTATTCTTCGAAATATGCACCTTGAAGGCATTAGAAATCAATCAATGGCATTTCTTCGGAGCTTTAAACTTCGGCCGCTTGATTTGTGGCAGAACTGAACTTAACTTTATAAGAATTCGATTAGCTGTTCGTTCCGGAGCAAGTTTATCTATATAGATTGCAGCTTCTGATGTACTTTAATCAAATGTCATTTTTGTTTACTCCAGTATCTGCTACAAATCTTGAGACTGAATTTCTTTGGCTTCTTTTGAGACTTGAATGAATAAACTAAATACTTTCCTTTTTATCATATTTTGTTTCGTAGAGTAGAGAGTGGATGGAATCATGCCTTTCCTCTTTTTATTGAATAACTTATTACGTCATCTTTTTGGTGCAAAGGAGATTATTACTTATACAAAAAAAATACATAATGATCTTATGTACCATCTTAGTTTATTGCATATTAATCTTATGTACCATCAAGGTACAAAAAACTGAATAGAAAAACAATATAATAATACTCATACCTGACACCTCCATATTCATGAATTATTTAGCATTTTTTAACTTTTCAGCAATCTATGTATTATGATGAATAAATTTATGAGTTAAAATATGACATACGTTTTTAATGTAGATAAAACTGAAAATACCGATGGAATACTTTTGGTCATATGTCTATTAAAAGTATTTCATGCGATACTACTCGTCGGGTCATGCATTACTATTCGATTAAAAGTGAATTGAAAGAATGGTTTTCTTAAAGGTGGTCACTCAAAATTTATATCACATACTAATTCCCATTCAGTGAATCTAAAGCTTTGATTTGAAATAATTGCATGCGTGTGGTTACTAGTTGCCCCAATGTATTGAATCCAATAAATAATTTTTTAAGAGTTTGTCCATTTTTCAGGAAAATATTAAAAACAGAATTGTTTGAACTTGAACATGAACTTTCCCGGAAACTTGAATCTTTACCAATTTTTTTTCAGTTACTAGATCAAAAAAAATAGAACAGAATGTAAAACTTCACGTCCAAGATTAACTGATTGTTCCAATTTAAGTGATTATTATGTTATTCAACAAAACTGATTTTGTGCTCATAACATTAAAAACATCAATGCTCAGACACATTATATAATTAAACCACAAGACCAAGTTCTTACGATGCCAGTCATGCGTTTTATGCAATGTGTTAACTTGTGTTAATTTTGAACTCTCAAATGATCTCAAGAACTCTTTGGTTTATGTTTACAAAATTCACACTTAATCTCAAAACGTCAATTTAAATAATTACCATATATACATACATTTTGTGAAATTCAGCTTCGAAGAGAAAATGATTTTTTTCTCTATTCAAAACACTTTTAGATATAACACTATTTCTTATGTGTAAGTAGGTTTAAGTAGATATAAAAGGGCTTGAGTTGAAGTAGCACTTTCTATCTTCAAAGAGAAAATTGCCTCTGACGAATTTTCGGTACAAATATAGAAAGATGACTCTACATTATATTCAAAAGGTTAATCCTAGATTATCCTAACAATGCGTTGGTACAAGCACAGTACGTCGGAAATTCTATGAAATATAAGGAGTGGAGTAAAAGATTTAATCAGTTAAGATTCAAATAATAGGTAAATTAATGGCATTATTTAATCCTTTTTTTACATATATATTACTTTTGTGTGTGGGTACCAAATTCAATTCAATTCAGTTTCTTTGTTTGTACGGCTACAGGTCAACTTCAATTTTTTGGTAGAGTTTTTTTTTTAAAACGATGCACTTAACATTTTCTATAAATTTTCGTGAAGGAGTTTTGAGTTCTTGGGATCATAACAAATTGAAGAAAAATTTTATTTTTCCTTGAACAGAAAAGGGCTTCTTTGAACAAATAAATGGTTTCGACTGGAATGCAAAAAACCGCTTTTTACATTTTTCCATGCAAAACGGCTTGGTTTTGAAGATGTAAAGGTATCTATGTTCAGGAAGACTAAAATTGATTTTCATATTAATTCATAATTTTTTTCCATTCAAAAATCATAACTTTTTACTTATAAATATACTCTCCAATTTTAATCAAAAAAGCTACAAAACTCGTTTCCTTTAATTCTTTTTTTTTTCTTGAGATTTATTTGTAGGTATTTTGATGTAAATTTTACATGAAGTTATGCTTATAGTAAAAAAAAACCAATCCAAATGCTATTCACGGAAGGTATTTAAAAAATGAAGATATCTTCCATTCAATTCGTATTTCGTAGTTTAAATAAAATAGTTTTTTTTTTATTTTGAAATCTGCAAGTCATGGAGCGGAAATAAAACATGTATGCCATTCCGGATATGGTCGAAACGAAACGTATGCAGACACGATTTCTGTTTTATTATTTTTTTTTTTCACACAAAATATTGCCTTTGCTCAACCATAGTCAGCTAGCAAGACTACACTATACTCTACTCTGTGTTGTAAGCCCGGCAACTATTTATCGAATGGAATTCCAATCACGGAATTTACGTTTGTGTTGCATTTCCGTTAGTTTCTATTGGATTTTCAGCTTTTTTTTATTTCCAATTCTTTTGCCATCTTTTCTAGTTTTCCATTATCACACTTCGTTTGCTTTTTGAACGTGCACTTTCGTCCAGACGGAAGGTACCCCGAGCACCAGAAGCTACTATACAGGCTGGAGCTGGTGCTGGCTCACACAACAGCCATATCCTTCCTTTATATACATACTCTAATACACTGAAAGGCCACACAACTTCGATGTGGAAATTTAATTGAATAAAGTGAAAAACTATGTTGCACGTATTTAATTTTAAGATTTTAGGTTAAAACAGAACTCTGACTTATTTTTGAAGGAAAAGAAATAATGTGTTGGTCACTTGTGACAACAACTTTCAAAAAAAGCTAAAATTTCATTATAAATGTACACACTCGTACATAGACCGATTCTGGGGTATTGCAATGCCACTACACCAGGTCATTTCAGAAGCAAGCTCCTTTGTTCCTTACATTCTGTCTTTTGAAAAAAAACAGTTGTTTCTTTCTGACATCTTAGCCAAAAACGACTTAGTACCGATAATAAACAAAATGTATTCTTTTTAGGCAGGGCCGTGTCTAAGGGTTGGGCAAAGAGGCAGTTGCTTCCGCAAACGGTGAGCCATTCCGTGAAAGGCACCGCTCCCGCCGGCCGTGCAAAATACAAAATACTACTTTGAATGGAAGATTAAATTTTCTTGTCGTACACCGGCCTCAGTTTTCTTTAGTTTCGAGTAATTTTGGTCGTACCGTACTCTAAAGAGTCGGTTCGTAATGTAGGATTTCAGTATTTCATAGTACTGCCTGGGAAGATCCCTATGCAGTTTGAAAATAAGTTTAGAAATTCTTGAAAAAATTATTCTTGACCAAATAACTAAAGCTATCGGACCTTTAATGACTATTTAGTGACCTTCGAAATGACAAATTTGAGTTAATTTTAAATTATCTAAATAAGGTGCCAAATATTTGTTCATTGACCTTGAGTGACCTTGAAAACAACGTTAAATTCATTAAAAATAAATAAATCACTACTGAAGGAAGTTGAACTTTTATCCCTTTTAGGTTGGGGTACCAAAATGATACAAAATCATGCTTAAAAAAATGCTGAAATTCAAATATCCATAAATAAAAACCTCGTTAAATTTAATTGCATTGCTCCAAATACATTTTTCTACCGTTCCTGGCTTTCCTAAAATCATACAATATTTACCAATATCTCACAAATAAGAACTAAAAATTTTCTATGGCCGATCAATTTCCATAACAAGTTGCCCTTTTTCGACCAATTATACGCCAAATTTTTGGAATTAGCACACATATGGGGTGTCAAGATCCTTGAATCAAGGCTGCCGGCCACTGGTAGGCAACTACGTTGCAATCAAGTTTCAGTTGCTCGCAACATTAGGCCTTGGACAAACCGAAGCGAAGCGAATCGCGTTAGGGAATATATTTTTGATGTCAATTTGCTTCCATTTGCTCGTTTATTTACAAAGCTTGTTTTATCAAAAAAAAC
The DNA here is from genome assembly GCA_946251815.1 of Dasysyrphus albostriatus. Lineage (NCBI taxonomy): Eukaryota > Metazoa > Arthropoda > Insecta > Diptera > Syrphidae > Dasysyrphus > Dasysyrphus albostriatus. Next base: position 20,025,918 of record OX276337.1, read on the forward strand.
TTTGTAGAATTATACCTATGTCGAAAAATGTGGTAAATTTGGTTTTATGGTAAACTTGGTTTGCAAAGTTTATAGCCTTTATCTATTCAATAGTCCTCACAATTTTATATATAAAATTAAATTTCAATATTTAATTTTCTTTTCAATTTAAATTTTAAATACATAGGTACCGTTCCATATATTTCGACATAAATAAATATCGGTATTAAAAAAGAATTAAAATCCTTTTGCAAATATTTATACAAATCGAATTGATAACCCTTAAACCAAAATAAATAAATAACCCCGTAATCAATTTGACACACCTAATACAAATAAATGCAATAAAGTAAAACAAAACAACATTTGCATACAAAATCCCAACATTGATTCACAAATCTCATTTATTAAGTAGAGTATATCAGAGTGAATGTATATAGAGAGTATATGTAAGTTAAGCGACATTTATAATACTTAAGGATCAACAAATCAAAAGTGCATAGCTCGCAATCAAAAATCTGAAAAACATACATTGGACGAACCATCCGCTACTTATAAACATCAGAGCAGGACAAAATTTTGCTTCAAGCTTATGCACCAAATGGAAAACAAACCCTTATTTATTGCATTTGAAATGCCATTCTATAAATACTGAAGCAATTATGCTCCCATTGGCAAATAAACTTTATTTAGATTTCTGAAATTGGGAGTTTGAGAAGGTCGGAACTCTTGTACACATTTAACTTCATCATTCTATGAGAGTGATAGATTTACTAGAACAATACAAAATCAGAGCATTCATTGACCGATATTCTGACACCCTGAGGTAGTGTCCAATTATCCCAACAAGAATGGAAATAAACTGCACTCTATTTTGGCGGGAATGAAAATAAACCCCCCATTTACCAAAATTAAAGGAAACACTATAAAAGGGTGAGTGTATGTAAGCTTCGAATGGACTAAATCTGTTCCTCTCTACTGTCCTGGCATATATGGTCAAATCTGTGTGCTGGTGCTAGTCTTTGCCACTTGGCAGCAGGCAAAAATAATTTGCATTCGCTAACAATACTGCTGTCACATTCAAAATCAGTGTGTCCAGAGGGAAAGTTTATTTCATTATTTTGTAAGGAAATTCACGGACCAATTTGTAAAATTAAAGAATTTACATTTAATGCTATCGAAGGTAAACAGAGGAAACATTTCTCTAGCCTCAATTTGTTCACAGAGATATCGATATATGTATAGTTCTCTTGATGGGTGGTGCAATCAAATTATTTGTGTTTATCGATTTAATAAACACTAAAATAGTTCCTACACTTTTTTCTTGCGAAAGTAGCGTAACTACGGGAGGCAAAGGAGGCATTTGCCCCCCAGACCATGCAAACAAAATTAAATAAACACTGGAAAGGAAACTGCAGAACAGCTTCAGTCATGATCCGTGTGAGTGATAAATCGTTTAATAGATGTTAATCAGTTTATCGATTATCTTGCTGAGAAAAAAATGTATATTTTTTATTGTCCCCGCAAAACTCCATTAGCTAGTCAATTTGGTCAATAGCAAAACAATGATTTCTTGAAGATGAATGAAGGTATTTGAAAGGTTGAAAAAGATTTTCGAAGGAAAATGTTCATACTTCACCCTCGAACATGACCAGAGAATGGCATTCTGATCGTATACGATTACTCGATTTAACTTTTATCGAAAGAAACAAAATCACAATCAAACAGAGTTGCCTTTTTCAAGTCAAAACAATACAATAGAGCGGTTTTCATCAAAGAACTTTCGGTTTTTAAACTCTGAAAATGCATTACGTATTCATATTCATTTGAAAAGGTGTGGCGTGGTGGAAAAAGATGGTTGCCATATGCACATTATTCTTCGATTTGCGGTAATTTATAATTCAGAGTATGGAAACCCTGTGAGAGATTAAACTTGAGACACATGTATGCAAGCCAATACAACCAGACTGAGAGGCAAACGCCAAAATAAATAAAATTCTTCCCTGTACTGACAATTTCTGTTGGACAGAGTATATAGATTTTTCGAGTGGATTTTTGGAAACAGTAAAAACGTCAATTTCGAAAATTTTGTTCCAAACGAAATTAATAGTCTTCGAGCGACAAGTGGAAAACTCCCAAAAAATGCATTTTTAAATCTTTTTCTGTATTGAGTCACGAAATTTTACTCGTGAACCTTAGATTCTAATTCAGCACCCCCATAAAGCACAATGTAGGGAAAAACTGAAAACTATCCCACTATTTGGCCACCAAAAAAACCGTTTGCCCCCTAGAACAAAATTCTATTTACGCCACTGACTTGCGATATATAGGTACTACTACAAAAAAATCGAGATAACATTCAGACATGACACTACGATGATATTGAAGGCGAAAAAGGGGGGTAGCAAAATTCTGTCTGTCTGTCTGCAATTGACCTTTAGCGGTTTCAAAGTGAGTCTCAAAATAACTTAGTCGACCACCGTACAAAATCCGATAGGTAATAAGTTGAAACTTAATATTTTTAAAGTGGCTCCGCAATCGTGGAAAAGTAATCACTTTATTTAATTTTTTTCAAATTATTCATTCAAAATCGCAAACTAATTGATGGTATCGGGAACGCACTTCTCCAAAATTTCAACCGAACATATGCTCAATGACGTTCAAATTTACACACAGTACACATTTTAAAGGTAACCTCATTAACGTTTAGATTTTTGTTGTATGTTGCGTGTGTGTTTCTTTGTTACTGGCTTAGAAAATAAGATTGTTTTGACCTATTTAATGTTTGTAATTATTATTTTACTACTTTGAATTTTTTTTCGTGTTGTTGTATTTGTTGTTGTTGTAATACGGCGGACAAATCACGAGAACGGCCATCATGTCTCATTTAAGACAACCTGTGCAATATTAAACCTTCTATTTGTGTACTGTGATTTGTATCATCCGATCGACAGTATTGTAAAATGTGTATGTATTGGTAAAAATTATTTTTCCATCGTCTCATTGACATTTTGCCAACCTCAGCTACTACCTTTTCCATCCTGACACCGTATTAGCGACCTCAGCGCATAGATGTCACTAAAATAGTTATTCGGAATATTCTGCTTGATTATTCCATAATTTTACCAATGATTTGCAATTGCACTCAACTAATTCACCCATAATCTATAAAAATTCTCAACGCTCTTGTCCACGATACACATATTGAAGGTAATATCATTAGCGTTTTCATTTTTGTTCAGTTCTGCGCATATCTCAAAATCAGTGGAAAATGGTGGATCCCGTGTTATTTGACTGAAAATTATTGTATGTTACGTGTGTATTCCTTTGTTACTTGATAAGAAAATAAAATTGTTTCGACATATTTAATGTTTATAATTATTATTTTATTAATTTGACAATAAGAAAATTGGTTTTTAGTGTTATTTAAATAATTTCTTTTGCGTTTGTTGTTGTTGTAATTCGGCAAAAATATCACGAGAACGGCCATCTTTAATTACTTCTGACAGTTGTCGTTTTAGACAACCTGCGCAATATAATACCTTCTATTTGTGTACTGTGGCTCTTGTCAACCTTCAGAGTGTCTATCTTTACATTGAAGGACTTGCGCCAGTAGAAGTGAGTGGGTGCGTTCATCGGCAGGAATCTGAAAATTCAGTACTGAAACGTAACGTTGAACGCACAAAAAAACTGAAATTTCAGCCAAATGTCATATATTTTTTTTCTGCCATAATCTTGAGTTAACCTGCTGATTTTACTGAAAGTAATATAAGGAAGAACTTTTTTTGTCGCATAATAAGTGACTCTGACGTGGAAGTTACTATGTAAGTTGACTGGAAAAAGCTTGTTCGTTGTTTTTACTTGGATTATAATACCTAAGAAAATAGATGAAGCCACACTTTTCACTTGCAACCAAAACATCTTAATAGTTATTACTCCAAAATGCACGTCTTATTCGCGATTTTCCACCAAATGTAATTATTATAAATAAAAATGGGGAAAACTTCACTTTTTGTTAAGGAAAAACTAAAGCCAAAATGCCATGGAAAAAACTACTTCTCAATCTTATTTTTTATTTTATTCACTTACAAGAAAACAAAACTTAAAAAAATTATATAATATTAAGTTGAGCTTCTATGTTCAGATTCTTATTTTTTGTCTTGTTTTTTAGCTGTCATCTGAATTTTCAGATGAAAATTTTTATCTGAAAAACGTAAGCAAACGTAACGAAAAGTCATCTGAATTTTCAGATTTTTTTTGACAGCTGACCAATCAGAAGCCCCAAAAATTCAGATTTCTGGATCCTTGAACGCAGGGAGTTTGTTTATCACTAATTTCCTTAACCAATGATTAATGGAATTGGCAAATCATCGAACGATTCAATGAACTCTTAAAATGTTAATAGGTGCATTCATAGGTTGAGTAATTGGCTGATTTTATTGGATACGTGCCAAATAATCATGAGCCGATGGACGCATTCAAGTGGGTAAGTACATTAAAGCAAATTTGACCTTTCTTAATTTCTTTTATTTTCAGATTAGTGGATTGGTATCCAGGAGCAATGAAATCACAAAATTAAAACACTAGAGTCTTTCGGGCCTTATTGCTATAGTCTATTCAAAATAAACTTATTGAATAGACTTAAAGTCGATTTATCGTTCTATTTGATTATTACTATGACTCAAAAAATTGAACGTACATTTGATTTTCTTGAATAAAAAACCATTGTACTCAAATTTGCAAATTTGTGTGCATTGTTGTTTCAAAAACAAAATTTCAGACACCATTTTCATCCATAACTCCCCAAACCAAAATGATGTCACCTTCATGTCTCACCGTAGTCCTTAAATTGTTTACCTATACGGGTGTGTTCAGTTTTTGGTACAAACATATTCGACCGTTAAATTCAAAAATGTTGAAATTTTGTTCGTCAACAAAAACTTCTAAAAAGTAAAACAGAAAAACGTGATAAATAATTTGCAAATTAATTAATTTCTAGTCACAAAAATTTAACACAAATTCCTACAATTTATTAAATTTCAGTTGATGAACGTGCAATTTTTTGATACTGTGTTTGTATTTTCCTATTTGAAAGAAATTTCAAGTCGATCAAGAATTTCTGATCTACTTTTGTCTGTTCGAATAGACTCCGTAATAAGCCCTAAAATAAAAAAAAAATGCATGACTGAATCAAACGTACTAGCTCTTATGTTGCTTGGAATTAAGAACTTTTAAAATATGAAAGTAATTATGATTTAAAAATTAAAAAAAAGCATTTAAATCGTTCTTTTAATAATTGTATAAACAACTTGTTAAAAAACTTCGAGCTCAAAAACAAATATTCCATTTGGTTACTTGAAAAAATATGAATATATGCAAAATAAAAATAAGTCATGGGAGCGGTTTTCTTAAAAATTATTTTCTTATGCATAAAATTTTAATAACATGAATTAAAATATATTTTAAACCTAGCTAAAAAAAAAATTTCAACTCGTTTTTGAAATATTAAATTTTCCAAAACAAAAAAACTTAGTACAGTGGTGGTCCAGTATAACGAATGATATAATGTCCAAGGTCCATTCGTAATATTGAAAATTCGTTATATTGAATACGTTTCATTTCTTATATCATTTTTCAATGCAACCCAAGTTAATCCTCAAATCCGTAACACAAAATAAAAATTCAAATATTTTCATAAATCAAATAAGTAAAGATGAGAGATTTAATTAAACACAACAAAACAAATTTCATGTTGTAAGGATACGTTACATTAATTCATCGTAAGTCAAGAGTTAATTTACACAAATTAAATTTCTGAATTCAGGAAAAATTATTATTCTCAGACATTTTTGGGTGTATTTTGGAAATTCGTTATTTATTCGTTATATAGAATACCTAATAGACTTGACAAAATTGTTCGTAATATCGATCATTCGTTATATCGGCATTCGTTATACTGGACCTCCACTGTATTTATTTTTTTCAAAATTTTGATATGCAATATTATTAATTGCGTTTGAATGAAGAGCACAGGGTGAAAGCTGACACAAAATATAATATAGGGAGTTTTCAGAATCCCTATTTTACTTTACTGATGTTTAAGGAAATGCATTTGGTTTTGAGAAAAAAAAATCAAAAGAATTAATACAAATAGGTACACATTAACATGCTTACAAATCTATGGGGAAGAGATAAGAAAATCAAAATTATTCACATAAATAAAAAAAGGCTTTCTCGAAAATATTTTTTTACCCAATTAATATACCAACATTTTATGACCCATTGTAACTGTTGACATTCATTCAAAAAGTATTAAATGTTTTTATCGGAAAGTATTCATGCGTTTTATTTGTTATTCACTCAAAGAGATAATCCATTTTAATCCTTCCTTAACAAGATTTCTCGAATGTTTTCAACGACCTTTTGAGTTACATATTTTCTATTTATTTGCATTATTTTTTGTTTCTTTTATTTTTTGCATTTTAACATTCCTTTGGCTAAAATCGTGTCAAACTCAATGTGTGTATAGATATGGGATCGGATTTCGTTTTAAAATTGTCGGAAAGTCAACAAGACTAAATAAAAATGTCAAAAACGAAAAGAGGAAGGGATGGCGGATGCAAACATCGTCGCATGGTGTACTTTATTTTTATGTTACGTATATGGTTTTTTTCTCGGAATGATGATAGCAAGAGGAGCAAAAAGCACTTACTTTATTGTACTGGAACCATCAAAGAAAGAGATTGATTGAGAGTAGATATCTTCTTTTTCATTAGAGTATTAATATTTTTTTGCCAGATTGCGTATTTCATTGCGTAGTTCATTAATCATTTTGAATTTACAATTTACATTTGGTTTTGAAATAATTTTCTAGTATAGCCCTCTACATTGAAGACCAGTATACCACGCTCTTAAATGTTTGTAATTATTAATCATTTCATTTTCATTATATGTATTTGTTATCTTATAATCATTGTTCTTTATTTTATTTTATAAAGTGTATGTCTTAAGTAGTTTGTTGCTTACTAACTACTAACACTACACTAAGTGATGACCCTGATGAGCTTTTAATTTGTGGTGGCAATTCTTTGTTCGCAAGATGTCGCTTGTACTAAGCTCTCTTCGGCAAAGATCTGATAGTGTTACAAAAAAAAAAAAGTTGTCATGGTTGTTGTTACAAATTATTCTGAAAAACGTCATGGAACACAAAGTGACAGAATGTAAAACAGTTTTGGGCAAAGTTTTTACTTTATTTATTTTTAAATTAAATTTTAAGGCCAATTTAAAAAAAAAAGTGGTTATTTATTCAAAATGTTGCATAACAATACCAACAAGCAATGGGAAAAAGTACCCCTTGTTTGTTTTTAATTTCTCAAAGACATAGAAAGACTTTTTTAAGTACATGCAGGCTTTCATACTTAAACTAATAATTGAATAAAATAAGAGCACTAAAAATAAAAAAGACAGTGGCACTTAATTGCGCAAAACTGACATATTTATTTCCAAAATATTGATTTGAAATTCAATTTCTCAAAAACTGCTTGAAAAAGCATGACATTTGCTATCAAAAAAGTTAAAGAACATCATTGTATTTTCATAAGTTAAGACCCCCCCCCCTCCCCCTGCTTCATAGGGAAAATATTTCCCCCTATAACATTTTTAAGAATTATCCCTATTATCATCCATCGAAATATTGAGCACAAATTAGAGAACTCCCTGTGTCAAGGTTCACTGTGGCGTATGCGTACTATTTTGTTTGTAATATAATGCATTTGTAAACATTAACAAAACGATGATACACAGTAGCTGTTGCTGTTTTATTCAAACTTGGAATATTATTTTGATGATACTTTGAATACTGCCCGTGTGTTATAAAAAAAACACCTTCAATAATAATTAAAACTTATGTACTAGAGGCTTTTCACCATTTTGTCAGAAGCACAGCATTAATGTGCAAATCATAATTTAAGTGAGCTTCTGAGCGGTAATCAAAAAATAATTCATTTATGTATAATTTAAAATATTAATTTTATCATTACGACTTCATCATTCAAACACATGCAAAGATTATATCCAAAAAGAAATTATTTAGTCCATTCATGCTTCTAGCATGAAGCCTTATTCACAATGCGACAAGAAAACGAGTCGTGAACGTGACAAGTTGTCGTCCTTTATGTCAAACGACTCTCAAACAACTCTCAAATAATGATAGCATACGAAGGTATACGCAATGCAGCGTTTCTCGTCGTCACGTCACACCAAGGATTCGAAAAATTGAAAAAGAGACGAGACGTGACGACGAGAATTTTGGAAACAAAATTTACAAGAAAGGAATACAATAAATTGAGATTAATAGATAAAGCAATTGATAATATGTTGTCTGGAATATTTTTTATTTAAATTTTCTGGTATTTTTTTTTAAGAAAATTAGTTCTCGTTGTTAAAAATCCCACCGCATTGTGAATTGGGGAACGATTTTATAACTAGAAAAAGATGACAGCGTTTCACGTCACGCTCTCGTCTCGTTTCCTCGCCGCATTATGAATCAGGCTTGAAGGGGACAGTACCAATCCAACTAATTAGCAATTAAATAATTTAAAATTTATTCTTCTTTATTTCCCAAACCATAGATGGTTTGTCACGTCGACGGTTGATCTAAATAAAAACAATTAACTTGAAACTTTACTTTTAAATTCAAATGCTCCTCAAGCAGACCGATGCAATCTATAACAAAGTTTTTTTTTAGGTGTTTATAATGTAATTTAAGAATTAAATACAAATACAAAATAATAAATACAAATTTTATTTTCCTTTTTTAGTAAATTTTGAAACTTTTTATACTTACATATTTATACATACATATTTGAATATCTGAAATATATATAATAACTTTTAATGAAAAATTACTATTGTCTTTTTATTATAAATAACTTAACAAATAGTGACGCCATAAGAAATACATAAAACATGGAAATTTGAATATTAGTTTTCTACAAAACATTACTAATACTCTGTGGAGTTTTTTTTTTTAATTTTTGACCGTTAGTTTAAAAAAGTAGTAAAAAAGGGCTTTCTGTTTTCCATTGAGATTTTTTTCCAAAAACTTTAAAAAAGTTTAATTGCACTTAATTATTGCTTTTACGGACTTAATGAATATATGCACAAATTCGGTCAAATGTTTTGCTGGATTTTTCTTAAAGGCTATAGTGCTTCCAACACTCATCGTTATAATGAACTTAGATGCACACTCAAAAGCCAAATTCCTAACAATATTTAACTGGGATGCTAGTGAAGATAACTCCCTAAGATACCAAAATTATCCACACACTAACAAACAGTTTGCCATCTCATTAAGCACATCAACAAAAATGCAAGTAAGTTTGAAACTATTTCGTAGAGAAACTCAAAGCCCCAAAACTTAATTGGGTCAACCACGACTACCAGCCTTAGTTATTTTAGGTAAAAAACTTTGTCACATTTTGTAAACAACAACAAAAGTGCATTTTGTAGTTTTTTCTTGGTAATGGTACGGTTTTTACTTTATAGGGAGGTTACGAATAATTGTATGTGTCTGACTTTGAATTTCAACCTAACTCTTACTACTGATGCTGCAACATAGAAAATTGTAACATGTATTATTTCCGTATGTAAATAGAACTGCAAAAACAAATAACAGTTGAACCGAAAAAAAATAGGTACAAAATCCGACAGTAAATTAAACTGGGAAAAGAAGAAAGGAACTGGTGATTCAATAAAAATAATAAATTAAAACTGGATTGAAAAAAATTTTGAGTCTCTGGCGTGTTTTCAGGACGGAATTTGTTCTTAATATACTTTGGAAAGTTTCAACTTATTCATAGAAGGACGACGACATTAGATATCCTTTTACTGAGAGACTCTTATAACGTTATGAAGCTTGGGGTGAATCCTTTTCGAAAAGTTAATACAAAAGGAAGTTATTTATAACTACTGCGACAGTTCTTTTTGAATCTCAAATAAATTCGAAAACACAATATTCAGACAACAAATGCCTTGGACAAGAAGTTAATGTAAATACTTAATGGGATGAGTGATGAGTTATTCAACTTTAACTTTTAAATTTGTATCGAATAAGTACTTTTTATTTTTTCACACTTCATTAAATCGTAATACATACATAAATATGACAATGTTAAATCCTGTTTGCTTGCATTTTTGAAAATTCGAATTTTCAAGCGGATAATGCTCGAGTTAATAGAGTTGATTCTATTTCTATTTTTAATCAGTGGAATTTAATAAGAAATAATAGACTGATCTAAATAAGGGATTACCTAAGAGATACGAGCGATGCGTGATAGCAGCCCAGTTCAGTGCCCAATCGTATACCCGTGGCGTACGTAGAGAGGCAGATACTGCGTACGCTCCTGTCTTATACTGATTAATAGATCGTAATCCCTTCAAATGTAAATTAAATCTAGAAGGTCTTCACCGATAGAAAAGTCACTGCATATTCCAAAGTAAAATGAATTTAAAATCAAACAAAACATACAAATTTAAAAAAAAATACACAATTATGTTTATTAGTTTCCTTCTACTTTCTTAAATATAAGTTATATCTAGTATAACCTTCTAAAATGAAGCTGCTGTCCTCTTTGCTGTTGTCCAGACATTTGTTGTTGCTGCTGCTGTTGTTGTTGTTGTGGATGTCCAGGATTCCCGCCACTCTGCGAATATCCTTGAGTGATGCTTCCGCCTGGCTTGTTGTTCTATGAAAATAGAATTTAAAATCGAATATTTAAAACGAGCGATGATGTTGGATACCTGCTGTGGGTTTCCGCTCATTTGCATCACACCCGGATGCATTGGCATACCCGAAATCAATGAAGTGTAAACCACTCCTTCAGGCAGGTGAGTTGGCTGCGGAGGCCCATGTCCTGACTGATCGACTTTCAGTTCGACATGATAACGATCCGAGATCTTCTCCATTGTAACTTGGGGTTTGTGCTGTGACCCCACAGACACTGATCCAGAAGCCTGTGATATCGGCGGCTGGTCCAAGTTTATGTGGTACACTTGTGCGGGTGGTTTTTGAGATTGTTGGTCATTTTTCGAGGAATGGCCTTGCGCTGATTGTTGCTGTGGTTGCATTTCCATGTGATAGCCCTGTCGCAAAGGTAAATTAAGATTAGGATTATACGAAGGGTAGATGATCGCAGGCCCCCGATTGTCTTGCTGACCGTGACTGGGTGCATTGCTAGCTGTTTGGTAGAACAGAGTGCCAGGTGGATTTTGATACTGGTTTGGGGGTTCTATGAAAAGAGATAGCAAAGGTTTAAATGCTTTTCATTTGAAGTAGCACAACTTACTGTTCCACAAAACGCGCGCAATATCTGCCCCACGACGCCCATCATCGTGCTCTGGAAAAGAAGAATTGAAAGAGAAAGCATAGCTTGATTGGTAATTCTTTGAGGTAGGCTCACTTGGCTGCGGATATGCGGCGCTCTTGTAGTACGCTTGATGTTGTGGAGGTGACGGACTACGATTCCGTTTGATTCCCTGATTACTAACCCCCACAGGCTGAATAACAAAATAAAAATGGCATCTTCGATTTTGATTGCAGATATCAAGACAAAACTTACAACTTTCTGAAGAATCTGTTGGTGTTGGTGCTGCAGTCTTTGAGGGAGGAATACTTGAGGTTGAGGTACGTTCTGTGCTTGCATCGCTTGCATTGCAAACAGTTCACTTAATCAAGGAGATCATTAGTTAGTGATTGTTTCTTATGAAAAATCTAGTTTTTTTTACCTATCCTTTTGTTGTTGTTGTTTCTTGCGATTCTCATCTTCGTTGAGAACTTTTTTCAGTTGCAGAAATAGCTGTTGTTTTTGATTCCTCAGTTCAGTTAGCTTTTGGTCCAATTTTGTGATTTGTTCGCGTGTCTCGCCCAGGGTCATTACATCTTGACGTTCTCGTGCCTCGCGCTCTTTTCGTTGGCGTTCTTCTTCAACTTCGGCTTCATATTCTGCAGGATGAAATGTTTAAAAAGTATATTTTTTATATATTGGGCAGGTAGACCTTCTTTTTTTCTTTGTCGTTCCTTTAATATGAATGATTTAAGGGCCTCCCGTAGACGTTCGTCACGCTCAGCCTTACCAGCCTGGGTAACTGCCGAAGCTGGTGGCATTTTACTGGAATTTTTGTCCGAAATTTTGGCAATTTTTCACAAGTTTATATTTTATCAGAAGAAAAATTAATTCTTTTGAAGAATAAAAAAAATGTTTAATTCAACAAAAAGTAAAAGGAGGCAAAAAAATCTTATAATTGAGATGAAAAATGTATGACAGTTCGAAATGTCATTGGGTGCGTTCATCGGCAGAAATCTGAAAATTCAGTACTGAATCGTAACGTTGAACGCACAAAAAATCTGAATTTTCAGCCAAATGTCATATATTTCTTTTCTGCCAAAATCTTCTGTTTACTTGCTTATTTTACTTAAAGTGAAAATAAGGAAGAATTTTTTTTGTCGGAATTTAAAAATTAAGATTAAATTTTAATCAAAAATAAGTGGCTCTGAGGATGAAGTTATATGTAAGTCAACTGGAAAATGTTGTTCTTTTTTTATTTGGAATATAATACTTTTGAAAATAATTGAAGCCACACTTTTTACTCAAAACCAACAAATCTTAAAAATTATTACTCCCAAATGCACGTTTTCATCACGTTTTTCCACCAAATGTAATTATTATAAATAAAAATGCAGAAAACTTTCACTTTTTGTTAAAGAAACACAAACGTTGAAATGCCATAGAAAAAACTACTTTTCGATCTTTATTTTAATTTTATTCACCTACAAGAAAACAAATCTTAAAAAAAATCTAACAAGTCGTACCATACCGGCAACAGAACACGAAATAGCTGCATCTACTATTAAGTTCAGCTTCTATGTGCAGATTCTTATTTTTTGCCTTGTTTTTTAGCAGTCATCTGAATTTTCAGATTTCTGGATCCTTGAACGCACGGATTTCTGCAGTTTTGAATTTAAATGGACGCATTCAGTGCGAGATGATTTGTTCATGATAAGTCCCCTTTCAAACAGTTTCAATTTCAGACCGCCAGATTTAGTGCGGACCAATACAAAATTTCACTTGTGGAACGGGTTGGCACTAACATGCTGGCTCCACTAGACATGAGCCATGTTCAGACTATGAACCTGTCGAAAAAGAAAACCAATGGAGGCAGAAAAATCCATGTCTTGTCGACGACATGTCGAAGAAAACCCACTTTTGATCACAATATGAACGATGTTCAATGCTTGGCCATGAGATTTGAATATTTTACGTGCGTGTAAGTTTTTTGACTGATTTTCGATAGATATAGGTTCTCCCAAACCAACGAGAATGCGGAGAAATTCGCAGCGAATCATTCACAATAGAAAAAAATATGACAAATACACAACGCTAAACAACAACAAAAATTCGTCGTCGCTGCGGATTCGCGTTTGAGCCTTATTGCTGCAATAGTTGTTATTTATTTATATTACCTTTGTTCCTAAAGTTTGAGTTGAATATTGTTGCAAAAGATAGAAGTTGTAGTGAGAGAATCACTTTTATTTTGAATAATCTCGTTTGAGGCAACATCAAGCTTGCTTTTATAATAAAAAACTTTGTTTAAGAAAAATAAATATTAACAGCCGTATTTATAAAGAAAATTTTAAAGGCTTCGTAACTTTAAAAAGCCAAGGTGTGAATCAAAGAATTGAATAATAGAGTTTCTGAACACAAACATCAAAGCATCAGAAACCAAAATGGAATCATGTTTCATTTCGTTTGCATTAGGTATACCAGTTGCTTCTCTTTCTTTCTTATAAATACATGTGCTCATCTTTTGTTTGCATTTGTTTGCAAGCTGTCAAAAAACAGCTGAAAAGAACATGTATTAGTGAGTTTTCTCACGTTACGTTACATTTCAATCGTTTAGTTAAGTAGCAATGGAAAATTGATTATAGATGAGAATTTAAGTAACGTTATTTAAAGGCAACTTAAATATTTCAGCAAACTTAACTAAATGACCTCTAAGAGGCATTTTAAGAAAATCTAATAAATTCGGCTGTAATTGTTTTGCATGGCTATAACAAACACATATGTTGATTAAATAAATAGAGGTATAATTGATTAATTAATTAGTCAATACCAACCTTAAACACCGGCAATAATAATAAATATATGTGCTCGGATGCTAAATTGAATATAAAATATAAAATGGCCAATTATAGCTTGGTGACGCCATATTCACTAATACAAGCAATATAGAAACAAAAACTAACATAAAGATTGTATAAGAATTTTATGGGATGACTATTGCAGCGATAGTGTCTTGGATATTTCTTTAGAGTATTATAAAAAGATTAAAGAAACATTGGTACTTGCCTCTATCAAGCTGATATAATTTGCACCAGAAAATATTTAAGGATTCTGTAATAGTCCAATAAGGTATTTACTTTCTGTCAGAGGGCTAAATGGAGCGCTATAGAAACAAATAACTCTTAATGTCTGTAATGCGAAGCAATTTTGTTAGTTGGGTTTTTTCGTTCATATTTACATTAATTTAAATATAATCATATTCGTCTTGGTTTTCATTTCCGTGCTTCAATCTTGACATTTGAATCAGACTGATTCACAAAAACATTTTGTTTAGAGTTTTTCGATTTGATTTTATCTAATTTCCTACCTAATTTCGTGCAAATTTGAGTTTCTCGAAATTTGAATTTGTGTGGGAAATGAGATAATTTTGGATGTATAATGTATAATGTAAAGGTTCTCCCAAACCAACGCGAATGTGGAGCGATTCGCAGCGAATCATTCACAATAGAAAAAAATATGACAAATACACAACGCTAAACAACAACAAAAATTCGTCGCCGCTGCGGATTCGCGTTGGTTTGGGAGAGTCTTAATGAAAACGTAGTATAAGAATGCAAAATCATTTATTATTCTGATGAACAAATGAAGTTCAAGACTTAATAAATATTTCTAGTCAAAAACTAAATTTCAAATAGGCCCAACTTTCTATTGTTTATTTTTCAATAAATGAACCTCATATTTCTTGAACGTCACAAAAACGAATGGATTTTTTTTGTTGTGTGTAATCATGAAAGTATGAACCTGTCAAAAAGGGGAAAACTGAAACGAACGAAAAAACGACTCATGTTATCAAGCTAATGAGAAAAAAAGGTGATATGGAAAACAGTTGCCCTGTGCGTCGTGGGCCAAGATTTCCAAGACTCTTTTTTACGTTTCTGTGTCCCTTATTACACGATGATTCTTTGCGTCTGACTCGTTTTGAACATGAGTGCGAAAGAGAAGAAAGATGAGATAGCAGACAAGTTGCCCTGTGCATCGTGGGCCAACATTTCTGAGACTCTTTTTGACGTTTCTTTTTAGCACTGTCCGTATTTTCGTATTTTCCTATAAGACTCTATACAAACCACTTAAACAGTAAAGAGAACTGTCAATTTTGCATCAAGCATCGAGAAGCTCCGTATAATAACGCGTGACTCACAGGATGATTTTCAAAGAGGAATACGAAAAAAGAATCAGACGGAAAGAATCAACATATAATAGGGGACTTTTTAGCATTTTCTGTATTTTCGTACTTTTCCAATGCATATACTGTACAAACCACTTAAACAGTAAAGAAAATTGTCATTTTTGCATCAAGCGTCGAGAAGTTCATTGTAAGACGCTGTTTAGATTGGGTAGATAGAGACAGGTCACAATATTCTCAATCTAAAAAGGGTCTAATAGCGCGTGAATAACAGGATGACTTTCAAAAAAGAATTCGAAAAAAATCAGACGCAAAGAATCATTATGTAATAGGGGAGTAACCAAACAGACCTAGTGCAGACAGACGCTAAAAGAGGACCAATCTAAGCAGGGTCTAACATCCACATCCCACAGAAATCCACATATCTCATTCCTCTTTCTCGTGAAATTCGTTTCAAAAATCGTGTGTACTCGCTCTTTATTTTGTTGTTTTACTTTTCTCCATCATATTCGTCGCGGTCGCCGATGAGTTATGTTAAAATACATTTTTTTCCAGTCTCATCAAAAGTCAACTTAAAGCAATAAAGTTATAATTTCATTTTCTTAAAATTTAAATGTAGTGTAAAATAGTTTTTAAAACTTCTTGTAAAAATTTTTAGATAATTCATAATTTCCACTTGAATATAATTTTCGTATTTTATTTATTGGTGTCGTGTTTTTTCCAAATTATATCTCGGGTCGTGTGTCTCAAGTGCACTAAAAAATTTTTCACCCTGTTTAGAGAAAATTCAATAAAAAACGGAGAAACTTTTTACAAAGTATCCCCTCATTCAATTTTCATTACGAATTAATAAACAAAAGTTTAAAATAAACATCAAACCATGGCGAGTAAGTAAAATATATGTAAATAAATTTCTATCTTGTAAATAAAACAAATTTAAATAAGTGTTTAAAATAAAACTTCTTCCAATCAAAAAAAAAAAAAAAAAATATATGTACATATACATATATCTCCAAAAATGGGGGACGAAGTCGTCCGTGAAATTCCAACGATCATTCATCGTCAGGATATTTCATTTACTGAATTATAAGTTGGTAATTAAGGGTCTTAAAGGTCCGTACTAGCTTTTAATTGTTGTTCATTCATCTTTTCATTTAGAATTGCTATGAAAAATCGAAGGAAATCCAATAGAAAATACTATTTGTTTGAAAAATCAATATTAACGACCTTTGTTGGGGCCATAAATAACATTGTGTCCCAACCTCACTTTTAAAGCAGCAGCAAAAACAGTGTTCACAGACTGAGTTTATTTGATTCTGATTGGGATTTTTATAAGTGGTATTAAAGTGGCTTCATAAGATCTATAAAATTTACCTAGATAATTTGTATAAGATTTAGAGTTAAAACAAAAAATCTGCTCCAGGTGAGATCTCAGTCCTCAAAAGTGTGTCCTTTTTAAACCCGAAGTTCATTTTCATCATTCCTTTAAATCAGAAAAAGTAACTTTTTAATGACGTCACAAAGTTGTTCGTAAATTCAAAGTTAAAGTGTCATAAAGTAACTTTGAGTAACTTTGTTCTACTCATCTCCTTGATATGAGTTGAGAGGTTAATGTTTCAAAAGCAGCTGAAATAACAATTGGCGTGTTCAGTAAAATGAGATCACTTGCTGCTCAGTGGTTCGTTCTTTTATGTTACTCTAGTTAACTATGGTTAATGTGTCAAAAAGAAGAGTTGCAACGTCATAGTTAAAAAAGTTAATTCGAGTAACTTTACATTTAAGAACGACCAAAGTTAAAATAGTTGATCTGTCAAACAAAATGGATGAACAAAAAATCAAAATGCATTTGGAATTAAAAATCAAGAACAAATTGTGATTTCATTTGATTTATTGTAAAAAGCTTTTATCAGTACTTTGAAAATGCATACATTTTAAAAGTATAATTTCATTTAACTTCGTTCTAGCTCAACATTTAATGTTTTAGCAAAATATTTCCAATTTTTGTTTTCATTCACAAATGCACAAATCTCTTTATTTCAAACCGTTCAAATTGGATAGAAATATTTCGCAAAGCATATAAAATAGTTTCCAAACTCACTATCGACGATAAAATCAATTAAATAATAAATATATTACTACAAAAATGAAACCCAATCCAAACTGAACGATTGAGAAGCAAACAAAAGATAGTCCAAAATGGAAACATTGTGGTTTGAGCTGCTTTTGACAGATTAACCCTTTCAACTCATATCAAGGAGATGAGTTGAAACAAGTTACTCAAAGTTACTTTTTGGCACTTTAACTTTGAATTTAGGAACAACTTTGTGACGTCATAAAGTTAAATAAAGTTACTTTTCTAAATTAAAGGAACGATGAAAGTTAACTATAGTTAACTTTGGTTAGAAAAAGAACGCACTTCAGCAAATTTTATTCGTCAAAAAGTTAGCAAGCGAATCCAAAATTCTGTTTCCTCTGTAATTTGACAGACATTTTTCTATAATTTTTCTTATTGAATAAAGCATTATATTAAATAAAAAAACCATAAATTTGGCTTTGGAGGAGTTTTCTTAAAGATATCCTACTGAATTCAGAGTGAAATGAAAGCAAAACCCATAATATAAAAATTGCCTTTTAAATACCCCTTTAGGTAAATAAAATTGAATGCTTTTATCAATGCAAAAAAAAGGTGAACATTCCTATTATTTCTTAGTCTGTTTCAGCTCTACAGATCTTTTTAAAGATATAGCCCTTCAAAGATTCTCAAGTAGGTATTCTCTAATAGTATGCACCTTCTTCAACCTAACTTAAAAGTTCAGTGCCAGGTGCGTTGAGCATTGATGGTACATTTTCGTATATACCATGTTAAAAAAAAATCATACTAAAATGGTGATTCTGTTTTACCAAAACCGTAGCTTAAAACAATAAATTAATTTCTTTTTTAAACAGAATAAATTAAAATAAAAAAGATTTTTTTGGTTTGTAAAATAAAAAATAAAGAGATACAAAAAAAAAACGGGATTTTTATAACAAAAATCAGGGATGTTTTTTCTCACACATTCTCACTACACTGGAAGAGGTTTTGTCCCAGTAGAGCACCAGCTATCAGAAACATCGCAATTGCTGCGGTTGTTGGAGGAATTGCTGATGCTTCTATGTTGGTTGTTGTTCGTCATGGTGCGGGTGGAGAACTGCGTTGTATTTATTATTTGCTTCATCTTCTCGGGTCGAGTTTTAACTTGGAGTTTAGTTTGATGATGATGATGATTGGTGTTTCTGTTTCTAATGCTGAAATTGCGACTTCTTGCTAGTCTGGGATAAATGATGCAACCGAACAAGGGGGACGAAAGTGTTTTTTTTTTTTTGTTGATGTATGATATTTTTTCTTGTGGTGTAGTGATGAGTATGTGAAGAGGAGTTGAGGGATGCAGAGAAATGTTTTACTTAAAAAAGAATCAGGAAAAAATCTGAATGGCATTCACCTGTGCAGATGTTATATTCTTGTCATTCCTTTTGGCTTGGAAGAGGAGTTGACTTGATTTGTTAATTTAATTATATACTCTTGCAACTAAATAAATTAGATACAAACAAAAATAAATAAAAGACACGTGAAAAGGCTGGGTTGGTGTTTCACTTTTAAAAATTCTCTTTCTGTGCACATTATTGGAGGGTTGTTTGTGGTTGGTAGGAAAAATATTTGTACACTATCATTTTTATAGATTGTATGTATTACCAACCAACAAAAAAAGCTAAAGATATATGTTCCTATAGACAATCTATTTTTTTTATGTTACATAATCTAATAGAAGAAAAATATTATTTGCTTAATTTATTTTCTATAGCCGTTGGGCTTTTTAAATAATTTTCAGTTGTAAAAATAATCCTATGAGTAGCTAAGCCTCTATTTGTCTTTTCTTTTTTTGACGCACCAACCTTAGCGTCCTTTTGAACATATGTTAAACTTAAGATACACACAAGAAAGTTCATGATAAGCTGCATATCAATTTGAGAGTAAAAAGAATGTCAGCACCTCTCAAGCTGCTCTCGAAAGTGAAGAAAGTCATAAAATTAACTCGCAGAGCTCATTTGTGTTGAATTGAATCCGAATGGAATCAGTATTTAGGTTCATGTTAACCTGGGTCGAATTGAATCAGGATTACTTGATTCGATACAGCTCGATGAACTAGATCAAATCGAAGATATGCATGTATACCTGGTTCGAATAGTTGAAGAATAGAGATTTCAGCTTATGGATTGTGTGTGTGTTGTTGTTAGTATTTCATTAGCTTGTTTTATTTTCTGCTGCGTGTTGTATAAGCTCTTTATGGCTTAAATTTGTTATTAATTTTGCGAAATTATTGTACCTAAAACAAAATCTATTACTTCGATTCCATTTGAATTCAATCTCTGGATCTGGCTTTGTTACACAGTGAGATGGGAAGTAATTCTATCAGGCCAAAAGTCTTTTCAAAAATTAACTCCAAAATTAAAATTTTTTCAGGCACTACTGCTGATACCTGGGTCTGAAATATTACATTGCCAGTTTGGTCAAAACTTCATGTATTCGTTTCTTAGATGCCTATGAAAAATCCGAAATATGAGTTCAAACTACTGCGTTTTCAAAATAAAAATATCGATATTACTCCCTTTAATAGATGAAAATCAGCTAGAACTTTTTTTCACGTTCAACAATATTGTTATCACTAAAAATGATGAAGTACATTCAAATTTAATCATGGATTAACACTTACACTATTACAAAAATCATTACCAACTGTAGAGAAATCGTTGCCCACGAATATTCGAATGCTCCCCCGGGTGACTCAAGGTCAAAAATGTACTCAGTTGTATTTCGATGTACCTAGTGATTGTGTTCAGAGTCTTTTTTTTTTAAACCTCAAGATACATCCATCCATCATTTTAATATTTCTGGTAAACTAAGAACAGCAAATCTAAATCCAGTATGTTCCTAATTTTCTGATCAAATATGCAAACAAAGTAAAAATTAGTTTTTGTAATTTTCAATTTGCTCAAAAACTAGGAGGCGCATAACAGTCAGATTAATTCTGATTGGCTCTTAATTAAAGGTATTGAATTCTGAGACCCAAACTAGCTTTAAAAGACGTATTTTTTTAATTAATAAAAAAGTAATTTTTTCAATTAATAAAAAAGTATTTTTTTATTTTTTGTTTTTTTTTCAAAATTTAGTAACTTGATTTTGAAATGAAATAAAGGATCAGATTTCTGACTTCAAGAAAAGCTAAAACAACTTATTCTAAATGTTGCCGTTGTTTTTTAGTAATTGTTTTCATAATTTAAGTAATTTTTTTTTATAAGATCCCCCATTTACTTAGAGGAGGGGAATTAGACCCCCTTCCCATAGAATTTTTTTCTTATGCTGATTTAACATACACTACTACCCACATCCCACACGCTTAAATACCAATTCATCCCACTGTAGATATCTGGATCGAAATTTCGATTCGTATTCAATCCGATCCTTCAGTCCACTCATGTTAACATGGTGATGATTTATTAAAATTTAGGCTATGGTTTCCATATCAGCGGCTTTTGGGCATGTTTGCGCAAGCAACAATATCAACTTATTAGTTGAATATGTTTTTATTACTCCATTGCTGTTTGTTTTTATGATTTTGCATGAAATTGTATTTCATATTTCACAAGTTAAACCTTCTCAAAGCTGTTTTGGCTTCATTCTATAACATTTATCCATCATACTTTTTCATTGGAAACTCCTGTTCTCCACATTTAATTAGTCGTTTATAAAAGTTACACTCGGAAACCTTATAACAAAATATCTTTTAATTGATAAATTTTGTTTAAACTTACCCAAGCTGCTGGATTAGATGGGAATCGAGATGAATCCAATAGATGCATAGATATCGCCCTAAGAGAAATCAATAGTGGCAACTATGAGAAAGCACTCAAATTTCTAAGAAAAGCTCAGAACCTTTATCCATCCAAAGAAGCTGAAGAGCTAATTAGCACCATCATATCAAGTTATCAGCCGTCAACTAATGCTGATGAGCAGCAAAAATCAGAGCAAGAAAACACTACTCGTCAAAGAAAACGCAGTGAGAACGAATTTCACAACGAAAATGACTACTCCGGCGAGCAGACAGAACTTGTTAAGAAAATTAAGAACTGTAAGAATTTCTATGAAGTTTTAGGTGTTACTAAAGATGCCACTGATTCTGCTATCAAAAAGGCCTATAAACGTCTTGCCTTACAACTGCACCCGGATAAAAATCGTGCTCCGGGAGCTGTAGAGGCTTTTAAGATTGTCGGCAATGCTGTCGCCACTCTAACAGACCCCCAGAAGCGTAAAGAGTACGATATACTGGGCTCAAAGGCAACCATTAATGGGTTGAATGGCCAGAGTAGCTTCCAACAATACTATGCGCATCACAACCATCATCGAACATTCGAGAGTGCATTTGAGCGCGAAGGAGATATATCAGCCGAGGAGCTCTTCAATATGTTTTTTGGGAATTTTCCCGCAAATAGAAGACGTGGTGGTGGTGGTGCAGGCAATGGCGGCCATGCCCACAGGGAGACCAGTCCTCAGCCGAGCTTGGCTTTCGGCCTCATCCTCATACTCATTCTGATTTCGATGTTGTCGTCCTTCTTCACCTCGGATCCAGTGTATAATCTATCTCAGTCCACGTAGGTTTCAAATTTAAAATGCATTTATTTTCAAAAACCCATTCACACAATTTGTTGATTTGTTGAACACACATTGACTGACATGACTTCCGTTTCAAAATTTTGCAGAAAATACCCAGTGAGACGGGAAACCCAGCATCTTAATGTTCCGTATTACGTGCGAGAGAATTTCCAAAGTGATTACCAAGGCTCACTAGGGCGACTAGAGAATTCCGTGGAGGAAGATTTCATTTATACTATGAAACAGAACTGTTTTCGCGAGAGGAGCTACCGTAAGTGTTGTGTTATTGTGACCACGATAATTTCTAATTTGATTTTTATTGATGTAATCCAATGACACAAATAACTTACTTAAACTCTCTCTCTATCTGTTCTTCTCTTTTCTCTCCCTTTTCTTTCAAAATATGTGCCTCAACCAGGCGAATCAATGATGGCTCGAGCTAGAAGTTTTGGCAGCCGTGCGCAGTTGGCACAGGCACAAGGCCTCAAGATGCCCTCGTGTGATAATCTCTATAAAATTGGAATCACCCGTTACTCGCTTTATTAAATAAATTATCTATAGAAGCATTGTTGTTGAGAGTATTATACCCCGATATCGGTTGAACGTGGGCGAACCGATTTTAATAAAAAACGAAAATCCTAGTAAAAAAACCCTAATCTCAATTTCATCAAAATGAATTAAACTGTCAAAATACCAAAGATAAATCCAAATAAAAACGAATTTAAATCATTAAATAAATAAGCATTCTTCAAATGGTTTGTTTTTTGGTTTTGTTATTGTCACTAATTTTATGTTAATTTGCACAGACAAGTTCCATACTGCATTGAGGAGAAGTCAAATTATATGCAAATTGGAGTATATACAGTCAGATTGTAATTATTATTTTATGAGAGTCAAAGTATTGCGGATTGGCTGGTCTTTGTCTTATAGCTAAAATATGTGAAATCCGCTTTGAATATTGTAGACCAAGTGTGCCGTAATTAAGCATTTGGTTCAATTTATTGCGTAGTGTTGTATTTCATTTTATCTCAGTTATCCAAATTGTATTTAAAAAAAAAAAATTTAAGAATAATTATTGGGATGTAATGTATTATTATTATTATGGATTTAGTATAAATACTTCTCAACCTCTATAAGTTGAAAATCACCTATCCCGGGCTATGCCAAGGGATTAGGCTGTGGTGGGCCTTAGACCATGTTCTATCCCTTTGGTGCACTTTGGTCGGATAAGGTTATGAGGGGGAGATGGGTCTCCCAACTCATTACCGTCTATTGTATTTGTGTTATTATTTCATGAATGATTTTTAGAACTGATGGAATTTTCTTTCAATATTGCATGTGTCCAACAGTACCGATTATTAGACTTATGCCAGTAGCCATTCAATATTGTGCTGCTTCAGACTTCTACACAGATTTTTCGGAACAAGGCCCGTTGCAGAAATAGTAATTGAGGTCACATCTACCCGTACAACATTGTACATGGCCCGCAGTTCAATTGCAAGGGCAGCGTATTTTGATATCTTTGTGGAGTACGCTGTTTGCAAATTCCGGTTATCTCAGTTTCGAAAAAATTTGACTCACGGAAAATACATTGAACATCGACGAAATGGTGCTTAAACCTCGTTTAAAAAAAGTGAGGTTTCATACATTTTTTGGTTTCGCCAACGAACGGCCCAGAATTATTAAATACTTAAAGCTTACGCTAGAAAATAAAAATAAATTGCCCGAAGAGATTTGGATTTTTGTATGTTGATTTTGCCTCAAAAATATCAAGGGTTCATCTATGGAGGCAATATACCCTCTCATTCATTTGGATAGGTTAAAATTTTCGGGTGGGACTAACCGTTATAACTCCGAACTTAGTGCTATAAATGAGTTTTTGTAGGGCAGAATTAGAAACCCCATAATCTTAAACGTACCGTCATTACACGTTTTATTATTCGTGTTTTTTGAAAGAGTGAATAGGCAACTCAGCAAATTTTTACACACAAACAACAACACATTTAAGAGTGCATATAATTTTGTTCAGTAATCAGAGTGAACAAGGATTGAATATAAATTGTTGTAGTCGTGAAATGATTGAGGGCGATCAACTGGGTTGCAGAGTAAATATTCCTGCCCTAAAAGTAGGCTATGCCAAAAGTGGCGCTCAACTCGGTTGAAGATTAAATATTCCTGCCCCAAAGATAGGCTATACCAACCAAAAGGTAGGCTATTCCAAGCAAAAGGTAGGCTATACCATCCAAAAGGTAGGCTATAACAGGCAGGCTGTACCAACTTTGAAATTTATAAGATAGTTAATATAAGCGTTTTGTTCAGATTTTATTGCTGCGCTGCTAATAATTTTACCAAAACACGGCTATTATCATTCTTTAAATGCATGTTGAAATCTCAGCCTTTTTTTGTTCATTTGAATAGGTACACCGCTTTTATCATCACTTTTTCTTAGAACTAGGAAGGTCAGACTTTTTAGAGCTATTATTTGGTTTTATATCATGGATTCTCTGATATGACACAAAAAAAATTGAGAAAATGTGGAGAATGGGTGGGGGAAAAGCTTTTTGCGTGGTTGAGTACGCGCGAATTTTTAGTTTTCTTGATCAAAGACTAACGGGACATCAAATTTTGATGTATACCTAATTATGTGAGAAATAATCAAAAAGATGGTTTAAACATGAAAGGATGCAAAAAAACCTGCTAACTCCGCAAGTAATACACGAAAATATCAAATTTGTGAAGAAGCATCCTTTTATTTTTATTCCTTCTTTACTTAAACATCTATCCTCATTTCTTTCACCATATCGTCTTTGTTCTTATATTCTAGAAATATTAATCCAAAAATTATGAAATTATATTCCTTTTAGCAAACCACAAGATAAACATACAATAGGCATTTAATGGGGTTTTCCTTTGGTAAATTCAGATTTTGATCTGAAAATTTATTTTTTTTTCTTCGCGAATGGTATAGGATCATAGATTGATTTTTCGTTTTTATTGTATAGAGGGGTAAATCTGCCGAAAAATCCAAATCTGAAAAATTGATTTTCGATCAAGAAAAAAAAAATTGATTTTTTTCGCCATTGGAAGGCTTATATTGTCAAAAGCTGTGTTTTGACAAATCAGGAGGGGGAAAAAATCAATTTTTGTTACCAAAAGAAATTCCCATAAGTAATACGACTTAATTATAGTTGTGAACATATTTGCATTGCTAACTCATTTTGTTAAACGAATCATTCAAATAAGTTAAACATTAATAAATTAATTTTTAAAAAATTATAGGTTTTGGGTTCTGTTTTTATGAAAATCAAATCAAAATTATTTTTCGTTCAAGTTCCAATAGATAAAATCAAATCTTTTAAGTTTCTATTATTGAAAAAAAACTAAACGAATGACTTAAATGTGTTATATTATTTACTTAGCATTGCAGAACTGAAATAAAAAAATTCCAACAACACAAAACAGAAGTATAGATTTCCATATTAACAACAGAAGCCATGGATGGAACACCTTCGGCAATCAAGAATGTGAATCGTTAAAAAAAAGAATGTGCTATATTTATGTGTGTATATACTCTATCCATTCCGCACCATGCATCAACGAACGATGCATCTAATAAAAATAAAAAAAAAAACCCAACCCGCTCATACCTTTCTGCGCCCCCAGCAGACTGTTGAACAAATAAACCGACAAGAACATAAAAAACACATTCTCTTGACTCTGAAACTCATTCAATGAAGGGTGCTTTGCTTACCCTTGGATTGGGCTTTTGGAGTATATGTACATGGGGAGGAAGAAGCGTGGTGTGGATTCCATTGCAACGTGAATCCTAAAATAGGACATACTTAATGCGTCTGCAAGCGCGAATGAACATAAGGACCGGACAGGTCTGGTGGTATGTTAGGGAGTATGAGGCTTTGTATTTATTCAATTTTTTTCTCTATTCATTGAGCGAACTGCTGTTTCATATTGACTGAAAAGTCTTCTTTATGAATGTTTTTTTTTTGAGCGAGGGGATGAAAAAAACATTTGTATCCAACAGCCCTTGGGTATTGTTTCAGACACACTTTGGAATGTAATTTGTGGAACAATTGTCACGTTTTATTTATTTTTTGTTTTGTTTTAAAGGCAGTGATCCCTTTAAAGGAAAATCTTGCAGGAAGAATGAATGATTGGAATTTAATGATTCGGTAAATTTTTGAAGGCTTGAATTTAATAGGTAAAACTAGTAAAATTTAAGTGACCCCAAATTGCTGCCATATAATTTGATTTTTATCATTGTCATTTTCATTGTAGTATCATATTAATGGCAATAAATTTATTTAATCTATAATCAGGAGTGTTATTGAATGAATTAAAATTTGCAACAAATTTAATAATACTATTTTTAAATATGTAATATATCATCTATTTTCGACCTTTAGAAGGACAACTTTATTATTCAGCTAACAAGTTCAAACCATCTCCGTTGTCACTTTACTTTGATAGAACTAAAAAAAACTAATGCCAAATTCGTATTTCTTTCATTTTACAGAAGAAATTGATGATCTGATACAGAAACTTAAATCCACCTCGATCGACAGCACAACCGATGTTGATAAAACTGCCTCGCTTCTGAGTGAAATATCAGCCACAACCGACCCCAAGAGTTTCGATAAATTCGAATTGGCTGATTCATTTCTAAATCTCATCAAATCTGATAATCAAGTTATTCAAAAAGAAGCTGCCAAATGTATAGCAGAAATCACCAAATCCGAAATACAACGAAAGAAATTCACGAACAAAAATGTAATCGATATGTTTGTGGATTGTTTGAAGAGTGTCAATAGCACGTCGAGTCTAGAATTGCCTATACAAATTTGTCGTGCTTTAGGTAATATTTGTTTTCTAAATGATGAAGCACGTGATATAATTTTGAATACACGAGGTGATGAGCATCTTATTAATCTCCTCGATGTTACCACCGAATCCGATAAGGACAATGAATTGCTATTTATTAAGGTCCGTGGAGGCTTAATATCGAATTATTTGCTTGGTGGTGAACGTGTGGCAAAACGCGCCATGGAACTTAAGATCATGGATAAAATTCAAAATATAATTGATACAAGTATTGAAAATGTTGATGGACACGAAGATCTCTTGATAAATACATTGCCAATTTTGAGCATTCTCACAGAAAATGTTGCTGATCTAAATTTTAGTACGAAATTGAATACGCAGTTGGCGCGGATTCTTGCCGCATCAACAAATCCCGATCTAGCGGAAATGTGCCTTGAACTTCTGCATTATCAAGCGGAGAATGATGATGTGAAGTTGTTGCTGGCGAAAGATGGTCTCTGTGAGACTATCTATAATCTTTTGGAGAAATATAAAAACTTGGCAAGTACTAGTGAAGCGCGGGCCTTAATGAAGCTGGCATGTGAGCTGATTGTTCTTATATTAACTGGTGGTATGTAGATACGTTTTTTTTTTCTGTCTAAAATGTTGTGGTGATAATTTTTTTTTATGTTTATAGATGAATCAATGCATTATCTCTACTCTACACCGCTGTTAAAAAACATGGAAGATTGGTTGGATTCAGTGGATATAGATTTGTTGACCACAGGAGTATTAGCTTTGGGCAATTTCGCTCGCACAGACAGCCATTGCATTTACATGGTCGAAAACAAAATTATGAATAAGTTGCTAGGCAAGTAAAATATTTTTGCATAAAAAATACTGACATAGTCTTGAAAGCAGTAATGAGTTTTTAGTAATGTATATCAAAAAGCTGAAAGTGAAAAAAAAAAAAAAACTTAATCAATAACTTACAGTATAGTTCCTAGGGTTGTACCTGCGGTACAAACTTAAATAACTTACAAACGTTTGAAAATAAATTGCGTAGGTCATTTGTAAATGCTCCGTGGTATATAAAACGAAGATGTTCACAGGGATCTCGGTATTCCTACGGTTTGGGACGAAATAAAATGTTTCGCGCGAAAACATAGAAATCGACTATTAAAACACGCTAATTCAACGATTATTGACATTCTTGACGAGTCGAATTTAGTACGCCGTCTGCGAAGTACAAAACCTTTCGACTTGGTGCGGTGAACAGAAAACCGCTTTAAAATCGCGGATTAAGCAGGAACTTTCACTGGAAAGTAACCTGCAACACGTAACTTAACTTCGTTAAAAATAAATTGTTAGATAAGTTTCAATTTAGTTGCAATCGGGAATTGGAGGTGGGTTTAGTGTTGTAAGAATCTCACACTTCTATGAGCACGCGTTTTTCGGTCCTCATAGAGCCTGATATGCAGGTTTTTCACCTACCCACGGGAAAATGAAAAAAAAAAAAACAGTATAGTTCCTAATTTGTCAAAATTTCGTCCAACCTTTTTCAAACGGTTTTCTTAAAAATGCAGCAAACATAAAGGGCACCCGTTTTCAACATAGGAATAGAATATCAAAAATCAGTAGAAGATTGTATTATTAGATATTGACGACTAAGATCCGTATTTATCAAAGAAAACGATAATGCCCTCATTTGGGTGCTATAAGTTTTTGATTGGGCATTAGAAAGCTCAGAGATAATCGTGGGGCTTAAAGTTGCTCTAGGGTGGTGAGATCTAAGACTAATGAAAAATTATGTTTCTTTAAATCGCGTTATTACGGAAAACGCAGAATAGCGTTTGATATTCATTACGTCATTCTTCGCCATTTCTTTGTTTTCGAGAATTTTAAGTAAACGCTTACATCACTAACATGATATTACAGCAACGACTTAGCGCTCATATGTTACAAATGTCATCAGATTATTAACATGCGGAAGGATGAATTTAAAATAAATACTTTATAATGTATGTTTTTATTGATTTGTTTCTCTTTTCAGATGTTCTCTCAAAAAATAACGGTGTTAGTAATGACGTTAGATTACAACATGCCTTACTTAGTGCATTGAGAAACTTAGTCATACCAAAGCCAAATAAAGGTGCTGTTATACAAGCAGGTCTTGTGCAAACCATTCTACCGATGTTGGAAATACACCAACCGCCAGTTGTCTTTAAATTATTAGGAACACTCCGAATGACTGTCGATGGACAAGGTATGCTAAGAAAAAAATATATATATTAATAAAAAAATTTTGAAACTTACCTTATTCTTTTATTCCATTTTAGAACCCTTAGCCATGGAACTACTCAAAAACAAGACACTTATTACCCAACTAGTAGAATGGAGCAAATCATCAGATTATGCTGGAGTTACAGGAGAATCTCTACGTCTCTTAGCTTGGCTAGTAAAACATGCTTATCTTTCAAAAATAGCTTATGTAATGAACAGAGATGGTGCCGAACCGTCAGGAAGTACCGCACCACCGAAACCACCAAACATAGATGAGACCAGTTTAAAGGCTTTTATAGAAATCGATGGTACTGTTGAATCGATGGTAAATATGCTAACGTCACAGCATTTGGTAATGCAAAATGAAGCCCTTATTGCCTT
This sequence comes from Dasysyrphus albostriatus, assembly GCA_946251815.1. NCBI lineage: Eukaryota > Metazoa > Arthropoda > Insecta > Diptera > Syrphidae > Dasysyrphus > Dasysyrphus albostriatus. Next base: position 20,055,583 of record OX276337.1, read on the forward strand.
ATGCATCCTCTCCGTTGTGTACTTAAATAAAAAACCAGCTGACAGTGAAATCGAACTGCCCGAGATGCTTATCAAATATGAACTTGGCAAAAAGCTTGGTGAATTAATAAGAAAATCATCGGATACAATGACAAAAGAAATTGTTGAAAATCTACAAAACTTCACAACATTGCTGATGACATCAGATAAGTTGGTTAGTCATTTAAATCAAAATAACATAAATGAATTGTTGAAATCAATTCCACGTTTAACTGAGTATTGTACGCTATAAGACCTAGGCTGGGTGTGGGATGGGGGTGAATTCGAGATTGTTATATAAAAAAAAAATGAAAACAAAACAAATATTTGTGAGATGTTAGGTTTTGTAAGAGAAGAGGTGCAATTGACGGAAAGCGAACGAAAAGTGAATTGTAGTAGCATTGAATGAAAATTTTTTGAAAGTCTTATAAATATCTTTCAAGTCATAAGGTTTGTAAGAGATTCCCCTTTGTTTTTGTTTTTAATTCAAAAGAGATTACTTCATTGAAAAGTGTTATATTTTATCATTATCCGGCATATTTCTGATTTTACTCAAATTAAGGTAATTATTTTGACTCAATTAAACAAACTTATCTCCTGCTTTAATAGTATTGTTGGCATATCTCACCCGCCACTTCAAGCTGTTTTGCACGGTACGAAGAACAAAGGAATCCTGCCCGCCCTTACCGTAAGGAATTAATAAATAGCTCTATTAATGGCAGTGTTTTTTTATGAGTCAGACAGGCCTGGTTTATTTCACTACCAAATTCAACTAATGGCTTTTTCAATCAACTCCTTGGTCCCACAAATGACTGATATTATTCTTATTCGCATTTGTTCCCTTCCGATGACTTTGACTCTAATAACAGAACTAAACTTTTTACATCTTAATTTCGGGCAGACATAATACTGGCTTATAGCTGGAATATTTTTTAAAAATTATTTAATTTGGTTGCATCCTCTGTAAATCCTTTAAAATTACGCCTGATGTAAGTGATTTAATCTTCATGCTGGGAATGCCGATCTATTTGGTTTGGTTGGATTTCGGGGTCGCTGAAAATCCAAATAGATCGAAGCCTGATCCACCTCACACACGATGGATTTTGGATCGGTGTCGGTCATTTTTCAAGTTAGACTTTTTTCTTTCCTCAGAGTAATACCTCGAAGGTAATAGGGTTCCAAAAAAAATTTTTAAATCTTCTACATTGAAAAAAAGCTGTGATCATCTTCGTTGTCAAATCCAGTCGTCTGGTGCTAAATATTATTAAAAAAACCTCACCCGGAAAATCTTGTGATATCTCTACCGTCTTTATGATCCGTTACTAGTCTACCGGCGGCGAAAATTATGCGGTGACTTATTTTTTTCTAAACTTCATGTTTATTTCGAATAAATATTACAGAAGTCTGGTCGGTTAAACTTTTTAAACCGACATATGATTTCAAAAGCCGACAAACTCCTACTGCGATTAATAAAAACTGTTAATTCAAACATTTTGTTTATTTTTTTCTTTGTTGAAAGATTTGATGATTTTGCGAAAAAAATTTACACTTTTACCATTTGTTCATGTTTTATTCAACAAAACAGATGGGTTCGCTATGAGGTTTCAGATGCGAACCTTCTAGTTTGGGAGATTAATCTTTAAGAATATGATATACAGAAAGATAAAATACGATTCGTTTCTCATGAAAAATTCTAGAGCTAAATTTCTAAATTTGAGCCAATCGCAAATCTTTTTATTTTTAAAAAAGTATTTTGTTTTTACGATCGAATTCAATCACGAACCGTTCAAATAAAAAAAAAAACAATAATATAGTTAGTAATTAGACTCGAAATATAAGTTCCAGTGAGAGAGAGCTTAACAAAAATTGGAGTTAGAGTCAAATATTATACAATGAAACCTCCCCTAGGCGGACAGCAACGGTCACAACCGTCCAAGAGAACAAATAAAAAAAAGTAAAAAAATATTAACTGGTCCTTAAGTCATTCAACAAAATAAATTATAATAACTAAAAAATACAGAAAACAAGAATCAATTCCAAAAAGAAAAAAATATTAATTTATTCAGGCATTAAAAACATGGTGCCATAAAATTCATAAAACAACGGGAAATAAACGAGCAAGATGATACAAAAACAGACCACAATAACTGCAGAAACAAAATTTGTGATTGATATAACAAATTTTTTTGTCCGCTTAAGGGCATGCGGCAGAGTGGCAAAACTGTAGAATCCTGAGCGGCACCAAAAGATTAAAACATAATGGGATTGTATTGTTGTGGCCACGTACTGAGCGGCAATTCTAAGCTGAGTGACGTCGCTCTGATTTGGATTCTGTTTAATTTTTTATTCAATCCTAAGCGGCAAGTTCTTTGAATTTTTTTAATGAAACAATGAAATAAAATGATTTGTATTTTGTTTTTATGTTTCGTTACTTGGCATGGCATATTTGAAACTAAAGAACTTGCAGCTAACTACGTGACCAGGCCCTAAGAGAATTAAAATTATCAAATTTCGGCTGATATTCTTGTACGAGTCCGATAAAGGGAGTGTCTGCTAAATGGAATTTAAATTCTAGATCCATGGTCGTGAGATTTTGGCCGCTAAAGAGATCTGTCCGTTAAAGGAGGTTTCACTCTAAAATGTATAGTATGCATGTATTTGAGAGGGATTCAAAATTATGGTGAAAAAATTCGAGTTAAAGGGAGTTCGACGATTCGTACGATTTCCGGAGTGGTGAAATAACTGAACATTTCTTATTTTGAGAGTTTTTTTAATCTATTGATATCGTAGCCCTCCTTCTATATAACTTCACGATTGCTTGCTTGGCGGATGGGGGCGAACTACATTTTGTCGGAAAAAGTCTATTTCGATCCAAATATCATCGCATTGCCCTAAAATCATTTTTTTTTAGTAGCAGTGAACTGATAAATATCTTATTTTTTAGAGGTACATACGTATTTTTAATCCATCGATACAAAAGCCATCCAATGGAATTTGAAAATTAATGGCCTTACATATGAAAGACGAAATATATTTTGATTTTTCACCAGCTTCTTTACCATAAGAACAATATTTAACTTCTCAAGTGTCTCTCTTTTCGCCATTTCAACAAAAATTATTTTTTTAAATAAATCACTTAACAAGCGTAGTAAATGGATACTTTATGAAGAAAGATTTGTTTTAAGGATCTTTTCAGGTCCTTGTCGTGAGAAAACGCAGCTCCCAACCGTTGCCACCTTTAAAAAAAATTATTATTTTCGAGCATTTGGATTCTGCAAAAAATTGCAGGTCCTTCCTTTTCTGCCAACAACGACGCAAAGAAAAATGATTGAGAGTTATTAGTCACTAGGCTCTGGTTACTCACGAGCTGTCGCTCAACCAAATTATTTTTTTATTTATAAAATGTCTGTTCGTTTACTTCCCAAAACTACAAATTTCTACCAATTTAGCCCCAAGTTCGGTCAAAGTTTGTATAAAAAAATACAATTGTACTTAAATTCGTAGAAATTTGTGTTGAAAAGTAAACGAACAGACATATATATTTTGTATCCTTATGCCAATGTTGATGTTAGTCTCTGCATTGGAGGTGAGAGTTTTAGTTTTTGTATGTTATTTAGTTTAATTTTCGGTTTCGTGATTTGAAATGTCAGCATGATTTTCCCAGCGCAGAAGACAATTTAAGTAAAAAGTATCTGATATTTAGCTGGAGAGAAATTGAATCACCAGTCGAAGACCTTACTTTTGGAAAAACACAAAAAACTGAAAAACTTCTTTATTTGAGTGTTTTCACCTTTGTGATTAATAGATAAAATAAGGTTCTCTTTATTTCAATTCGATTGAGATACATTTTTTTAACGCTGCCAAGAAGCTAGATATACAGTGTTACAAAGCTTAGATTTATTCCCTTCCAACTTAAAATGTAAATTTTGACAAGAAATATCGACATGTATACCTTTGGAAAGATATTTTTTATATACTTCAATAGTTACTATGGGGACTCATTTCAAATCCCTGTGTGAAAATAGTAATTTATTAAATAAGATTGTGTTGTGCTGCATTCTACTATGAATAAAATGCATTGTAGGGAAGAAATGTTCGTATGCTTTTTAAAATCCCCAATATTTCTGTATTCTGTTTTACTACTTTCTTAGACTTAACTGAGAAATGACTTGATCAAATGATAATTTCGAGATTTTGGGATTCATTCTCTTTTTCCAACTACGAGTATTATCAGGTGTGTTTTTATGTGCACATACTTCACTTCAAAAATTATTTGCATGTAAAATACAACAACAATTGCGCCTTATTAGTAAGGAAAAAATCTCCCGCTCATACATACTAAGTGGGTACAAAAACAGAATTATAACTGTTATAAATAGGGAAGGTAGTGATAGCAGTTTTTGTGCATACTTATTTTAAAGTAGAAATGGGAAAATAATACAAATATTAGCCCTGTTCTTTTAGTGCATTTTTTTCTTCGCTTAGAAAAACTTAGCATGTTCGATACAACAACAATACGGAGTTATACCAGTTTGTTGTTGTAATTAACAAGCTTTTTTCCAAGCGAAGATAAAAATGCACAAAAAACAAGGTTAATTACAACAACAAACTAGTAGAATTTCATATTGTTGTTGTATTTAAGCGAAGATAAAATGCACTAAAAAACAGGGGTATTGTTGAAGTTATGCTCAAAATTTATGGTGATGTTCCATTTTGTATGTATAAATATTGTTATAATTTTCAATGAAGTGATCTAATAATTTTAAAATCAATACGCACAAAAAAATCTATTATTAGATACCATAAGCCTTAGCCTTTTATTTAACTGCTGAATCTACTTACTTATTTCACTCAAATATCTACATTTATTTTTTTTGGACTGCCAATTTATATAAGGAGACTTTATTATTATGATTTTAATTAAAATAGTTTTAAGGTTTTCTTTAATTAAAATGCTTGTAAATGTATGCTCTTATATGGTTAAAATTTCATAATTACATTTTGTATAGACTTTGAAAATTAAATATTTATTATTTTATCAAAACAGTTGACATGTTTAAAACGTGTTAGCAATCTAAAAAAAAATGTTACTATTATTCTATTTTATTTTTTACATAAGAGAAAGTGATTAGATGATATAATGATAGAAGCAATCGAGAAGCAAATATTTATTTAGAAATAGTCAAAGTTTCTAAATCAAATTTAAAAATTAAAAAACGTCTGTGTTGTGAACATGATAACATCTTTATTTCCTTTTAGTTTTAGTTTTACCCAACATTGTAAGTCAAAGCACATTTTATAATAAAATGAAAGAAAAAAACTTATGCAACGAGTTATGTAATTTAGATATACAAAAAAAAAAAAAAGTTTAAAAAAATCACAAATCGATTGTGAGAAAATCATTATTACTGTATGCATTTATTTACAATTATTTCTTCATTAAACGTTCTTTATTAAGTAGAATTTAAACAAATATTTAAGTTATAATAAATTGAAAAAAAAAACATACGCAAAAAGTATTTTATTATAAGAATTATTTAAGCAAAGTAGTTGACATCCAACAATCATTTCATAAAGAACCAGTTTCAACAAATTGTAACAAAAAATTAAATATTTTACTTAACGAACAAAACAATATTAACGCAAACAATCAGTGGTAACAAAAAAACAAGTGAAACATTTTTTTAAATAGAAACATTTTCAATTCAAATCAATCTGCAACCAAAAACTAAAATAAAACCGAGATTTTTTGAGAGTAGATTTTTCGTAAAAAGAAATTAAATTTTTAATATTTATAATGTAGACAAAAAAAAAATCAAATTCAATTTGAATAAAAAAATTAAAAATGATTATTTTTAAATTAAATATTGAGGACATTTAATTGATTGACAAAAAATTATAGTGTGTATTTATATTTATTCTTAATTGGAGTGAAAGTTATACTTAAGAAATATACATGAAAAATTAATTTGAAAAATAAAAACAAAACAAAAAAGTATATATTTAAAAATAAAGTATATTGCAAATTTATTTAAATATATAGACAAAACAATTTAAATCTGTTTTTTTTTTATTTTATTTGTTTATTGTATTTATATCTACAAGACCGAGTGCCACGTGGGTGAGGTTCATTACGTTTTGGTAAATTCATTTGATTTGTATCTTCACTTCGGTTTTGATGGGGTCAAATTGTTATTATAGTATCCCGAATGGCAACAAATAATGAGGATCCCGAAAGCCAAAATCATTTTTATCTTGGTTTGGAAAAAAGTAGCATGTTAATAACAACAACAATACTGAATTATACTAGTTTGTTTAGAGCTTCAAGCTCGCTTCAACACTACATGTAAATGTAGTATATATCGCAAGTAAAAATGAAGTCGGGGTTAAGTGACAACAAAAATTGAATTTCAATTCGTAAGGCTTAGGTTAAGCCCCGAGATTTCTCTAGGCTTAGCTTAATCCAACTAACATTTTAGTTTCTGTTAGCTTATAAATATTGATATGCTGCAAGTCTGGATATGTATATTAATAATGTTTTTGATTTATGTTGAACGCACCTGTATTTACTACGACAGAAAAAACATATGATTTGTTTGATTGTTTTTATTTTAAAGCCTCAACTACATTCAACACTTTGCAAAATTACAAAAGTAAAAATATTTTTTTCCAGCTAGAGCAGTTGATTTGTGAAAAAGAATTTTCAAATTTTTTCCTAAACCAACATTTAAGATTTCTGCATCATTTTTATAAGTTTTCCATTGAGAACACTATATCCCAAAAAAAGTTTGAAAATTTTCACTTTTGTACTTTTTCACTTTTTTTGCTTATGAAGTTAGGGCTTATTAATAGGTTAGCTAAAATGAAATAATAGGTACATGCATATTATGTTTATTTTTCAATCATCTTCGCTTAAAAAAAAGTAACGTATTAATAGCTTTATTTTTTAATACATTTTTATACTCGCTTGGAAAAAAATAGCATGTTAATAACAACAGCAAAGTGGTATAATTCCGTATACTTTTTTCCAAGCGAAGATAAAAATGCACTAAAAAACGGCTCTTATTTAAAGAGAAAGCAATTTGAAATAGTAGAAACAAACATGTTAATGTCGATAGTTTCGATAGTTCACAACTTGTGAGATTGCCAAGACGCATGTTCTGTAATGTCGTTTTCGATTGGATGTTTGGTGTACTCCTTTTCTACTCCTTTTTCACTCCTACTACTCCAGTTTTTCCATAAGCCATAGGAATGGAACAGAACACAAAACCAAGCGAAAACGGCATAACTATCGCATCGATAAAATTCGTCGAGAAACGTTGAAAAATGAAACAAAACTCATACAATTTATTTCAGTTTCCATCGTTTCTCGACGAATTTTATCGAAGCTATAGTTACAGAACATAGGTCCAGAATACGAAAACCTCGCAAAATCAAATTAACTGCACTTTATGAGGTTGTTGTGATTTGTGAGGTATCAGTGAGGTTTGCCAGAATAGGGCTGTAAAGCGTGGTACACATTAGCAAACCTGAATGTTTGCTAATGTGTACCCATGTTGGGCCTGCGTGAAAAGTTTCGCGTGCCCATTTATTTATTTTTTTCACTTTTCCCACTATTTCGCTTTAATAATTCGTGTTTTGTCCCGTGAATGACGTCTCTTGAATTATATTAGGCACGTCTCACCAAATAAAATCTCTGAGTGCTCAGAGATTTTTTAAGTGGGACAAAAAATTTCACCTGAGCACTGAGATTTTTTAAGGAGATTACTGAGAAGAACATTTTTTGGATTCATTTCTCAATGTTCTTTCTCTGCTTAAACAGCTGTTAATTTGACAACCAAATTGGAATTTCTTGCTGATGTACAAATACTAAAATCAATAAAAAATACAAAATAAAGTTGGAATGTTATTAAAAATGAAAATAAATTGAATTTGCTATTATTTTTCATTCCTTTGATAAAGTTTTGTGCTTTTACATTTAAATATTTTAGGCAAAGTTATATTTTTGTTTCTAGAATTTTCGTAGGGCAATGGTTTTTTACAATTCAACGGAGAATCTTGTCCCACCAAAGCATTCTACCTCCATCAACTGGACATTGAGCACTCAGTGAGATTTTAGTTGGTGAGACGCGCCTATTGTGTACTACAAATCATCGATCAACCACCCAACAAACCAAGGGTTGTCAGGTAGTATAAACATTTTACTATGTTTACATGTGGTGTTGAAGCGAGCTTGAAGTGCATTTACATGGCTTCATTTTAATGACAATATTTAATGCCAGTTAGCTCTGTCATTTATTTTATGACGAATATTATGGCAAATTTTTAATTCATTTACACGATTATGTCATTAATGGCAATAAAATGGAAGAAATTATGACAATTTGTCACACGTGTTAATCCGACATTAGCTGCGTTTTTTTGCATGTCCATATGGACATTGGCAAACAAAAACGACATCGGGATATTTCAACATTTGCCTTGGTCTGCCATTTTGTATTGAATAATTTTACCAACAAACATTTGTCATTTCTATACAAATTATCGATAAAACAACGACAATAGTAGTCTGGCAGTACCGTTTTTATCGGAACGAAAGTTAAATCCACTTAATTATATGGACATAACTAACTTTATATGGACATAGTTGTTGTTGTATTTGACATGTAAATTGCTTTGGTTTGTTGTCGTTTTTAGACTGAATTTACTGCAGTTGCAAAAAATCACAGCTATTATGTCCACCAATATTTTTGAATTGAAATAATCAATTCGTGTTTTTTAGTGCGTTTTATCTTCGCTTAGAAAAAAGAAGCATGTTAATTACAACAACAAACTGGTATAATTTCGTATTGTTTTTGTACTTAACATGATACTTGTGTCCAAGTGAAGATAAATATGCACTAAAAAAAAAACAGGGCTAATTTAAGAAAAAAAACAAGATTCTTAACACAAAATAAGTTTATTGGCATCACTTATTAAGCATGGAAATCATATATAACTCAACAGATGACGCTCCCTTCGCCCACGGCCACGTCAAAGTGTGCTCATTTTCGCTATCCAAAAAAAATTACTTGAAGTTTTCTCGCGTACGTAAAACTGCTGTGACGAGTGACCTGCCGTGGTTTTACTTTTGTTTTTTGAAAAGAATCTAAAATGTTAAATTTTCAAAAGCCCATAAAAACAGATCTACCATAAAACTTTTTATAAATTCTCATCGCCGTGATATAACTTAATTTATTGCAAGTTTGTGAAAAATCGGTTTTAAAATAGACATTTAAAACGAAAATCAATTTTCGCTCTGTCACGGACAACTTCATCGTCGTTGTAGTCTCGTCCTCCAAAAATTCATACCAACTTTGTTCCGCTCCTCTCTTTCTCTTTGCGGAAATTCACATATTCAGATTCACTATTCGCCAAATCGACATTCTGAATTAATAAACAATAAAGAAGCCCGTACAGAAAAATTAAAACCAATTGGCGGTGGGTGCTCTTCGGATTCTTTATATCAAAACACAGAGTGTGTAATGAATTGTTAAGGGTGAGTCAATCTTTCTTCTTTTTTATCAAAGGTGATTATGATGTATCTTCTTCTGGAAGTGAGGAGCTTTTATGTCTGCCCAATTAGCCAAATGTCAACTGGGATCAAAGTTCTTTGCTGTTCAAAAGGGCAGTTCCTACCTACATAATCAAATGATTTATTCCATATCTTATAAGTTGCCCAAGATGCTATTCATAGGTATCCAATTCGATTGACACACATAACTTATTTCAAAAGTAAAGCTTACTGGTTGTGATAGATTTTGAATAGAAAATGAAAGGGCTTGTTCACCCTTTCTGTCAAAAAAAGTTCCAGGTAAATACTTCACATTCAATTATTGGAGTCAATTGTTTTTTGCAATTTCAATCTAAAACAGTTGACCTACATCGAGTTCCATATATTATGAATTCATAATGAAGAGACATCTCTATTCCGGGTTTGCGTTTGCGATTCACCCTCGCCATGGGAATACATTTTCAGAGCTATGCAAGAGACTAGGTATAGGTATGTGATGTACAACTGCTAGGTATACAGTGCGTGGAGTGTTTATTAAACTAATTTCATTCCAACTTCCGACTGAGTGTGTATTTATAGAGATAGTTTAATGAGCTTCTTGGCTATTATGTAAAATGGATTAGATAGATTGTTGAACACATTTTATTTTTTTTTACTTCAAGTGTCAGTGGCATTGTGACAGTGACCTCGAAAGTATTTAAGTTGATTTGGAACGTGCAAGGTTGCTAGATTAATTTTATAAACATATTGGTAGAACAGAAAGAAACAAAATTCACAGTTGAAAGTAGTCACCACAAGAAAATATGTTTTCAAGCTGAATCATTAATTCACAATAAATTCGTCATAAAACTTCATTATCATTGTTTAGAATATTCCATAAAACGAAATATAAAATAAACAAATTCTTGAATTTCATTACTTTGGCCAAATTTCTTTTATACCTATAGTACAGTAAAAGCTTACTAGCAAAATGCGGTTCGAGATTAAATTCACTAACAATTTATGTGCAGTAGAAGGTAGCACTAGTACCGTTGCAATGGAAAGTTATTAACGTATAAGTTGTGTGTGATTGATTAGCTGTTCTTATTGCTAATTATTTAAGCTGACTCGAAAAAAAACCTGTTATGATGATGTTCTTTATTTACAAATCTAATTTACCTCGAATTACGTGTTATCAATTGTTAAATTTTTAATAACAACACATTTTAAGAGATTTTTAATTTTTTGAAAACCAACTCACTACATTATGTTCATCCTTTTATACAGATGAGGTCTTTTATAACGGGTGATTTTTTAAGAGGTTTAGAACTTTAAAAAAAAAAAACATACAAATTCGAAAAAATGAATGAAATATTTATTTGAATCGATAGTTTGAACCTTGCAATTTAATGTTTAAAGATAATTTCATGCAAATGTTGACCGCGGCTGCGTCTCAGGTAGCCCATCCGCTGAGTCCAATTTTGGCATACTCTTTCACACATATCGGCCGGTATCTCACGAATGAATGCATGGATGTTGGCTTCCAGTGCGTCAATCGAAGCGGGCTTGTCCCTATAAACATTAGCCTTGACATACCCCCACAAAAAATAATCTAATGGTGTCAAATCGCACGATCTAGGCGGCCAATTGACCGGCCCGAAACGTGAAATTAACTGTTCACCAAACTCGCCTCGCAATTGCGCCATTGTTTCGCGTGCTGTGTGGCATGTGGCACCGTCTTGTTGAAACCACATATCATGCAAGTCAAGAACTTCCATTTCGGGCAAAAAAAAGTTTGTTATGTCTTTGAAGAAATATGGCCCAATAATGCCGCCGGCGCATAAACCGCACCAAACAGTGGCTTTTTCGGGATGCATTGGTAGCTGTTGCAATGCTTCTGGCTGATCTTCACTCCAAATGCGGCAATTATGCTTATTTACGTACCCATTCAACCAAAAATGAGCCTCATCGCTGAACACAATTTTTCGATAAAAAAGCGGATCGAACCGAGCACGAATTTTGATAGTAAAATTCAATAATTTGCAAGCGTTGTTTATTTGTAAGACGATCCATGGTTAAATTGCAAACCAAACTGAAGCTGTTTGACAGTGACACAAGGTACTAAACACACGTTAGCTGTCAAAACCAGTGTTGCCAAAACCACACCAGCAAAAAAATCACCCTTTAGTTTTAACGAATGGACCAATTGTTCTAAAATGTATCATTTGAAGAATTTCATCGGATTTTAGTTTGACGAGTACTTAAGCCACTATTGCCAAGAAATTAACTGCAGTACCGGATTGAGTTAGACCTTAAACTGCATATCTATACGCACTCTGGGAGTCAAAACCTGCCATTAAAGATATATTATAAGTGGTTACCAAATAATCTTAAAACGTCAAAAACCACTTGGGATTTTTCGTAACCATGTTTATAATCAGTGAGTCGAGCATTGTGTGATGAATTGAAGTGATAACCCTCACTTAATGAATTTACAGAAAAATTGTACTTTTGATGCATTTTTCTCGGGTGCGGGTAAGAGGTCTCAGTCTCAATCAGATGATTTATTATATTTTGAATATTTTCATCAGTCAAAAATATCTGTTGTGCAAAACTGTTTTATACGCATAAATTCATTTCTTCGATCATTTGTGAAATATAAAGTTCTTTAATGGGTGAATTTAGTTTCCAGATAATTTAATTTGTGGGATAACAAATTATAACTTTACTCATACATTGTGAAACAAACACTAAATAAAATATAGGTAGGTACCTGAATAATTTGTTGAATTTGAAATTTTACCCAAAAACGCCTAAGAAATGTTTATACAAAGTTATGAGTATTGAGTACACGCAAAAACTTTGCTGTGGATTATCATTTATCATTCAATTTTTCAAGAAAAATATAAACGAAAATAATTACTATTTAAAGAGGTCAGGTAGACAGACATGTGAGAGCAAAAAATTCCAAAGAAGCAATAGAAAACAATTTCTATTATATTGCAAGCAGATAAGACTAGATTGGTTATCTTGTTATCTTATTAATAAGACAAAAATAATTATAGAATTCAAAAAGATTTTATCTTTCTGAGCACTGCATTATAAATTTTATACGCATCTAAAAAAGGGATGAAAAATATTATTGTTTTTATAAAATACTAGCTGGCCCGTCCCGGCTTCGCTCGGGTATAGACAAAAATTTCTTTAAAAAAGATAACAAAATTAAATAAACAAATTGAACAGAATAAATGATCAGCCTTATTTTGAGTTCCGCCCGGAAAATATTTCCTACGAAAAAAATTGTGTTCCCCTGTTATTTCAAAAACTGTTATGAGTTCGCCCGAAGTTCTCTTTCCTTAAAGCTAGCCATACACGACAGAAAACATTTAGCCTGCACCCATCCTCTTAGTAAACCTTTCTAAACATAAAAAAAATAAAAAACCGACACCATTTTCTTGTCTTAACCCCTTTTCACTCTACAAACTCAAACTTTTTACAAAATTGTATGCCTAAGACGATTCTCTTAAAATAACCTTTCAAACAGTAAAAGAATTTTTGAAATCGGATATGTAGTTTTTGAGATTAGAACAAACAAACATATAAAGCAAGATAAGAGCTAAAATAATATAGACGGATAGATAATGCCGTTTAATGAAGAAAGGACTTTCAAAAAAAGCCAAGCGGATTTTTCACTATTCTGCGAACTTCCTTCACTTTCTTTGCCGTCAGCTATATGTTCCCGAGTTTATAAACTATCCTCACTCTTCATTCACACTCCAAAGCAGAAAATAAAACAAAATATCATACAGGCTTAAATTTTATGCAATCATTGTTCTACTATTTTTATGGGCATCTTCACTGTTACTCGATAAACCAATAATAATAAAAATATATGTAGCTGATGATGTTTTTATTTTACCAATATCTTTACATATTTCCCTGCACTTCTCCAACTCTTCTTTTTGAAATAATTGCTGGGCCATTCTGATGAACTGAATACTGAATTTAATAATAAAAAACTATTTAATCGACCCGAGTTAATGTCACAGATAATAAACTTATTCCAACTTAATAAAATCAGTTTAAATAAAATTGACAAATTAACAAATTATAATTACAGGAAGAAAACCTGTTAGTTTAGTAATGCTTGATAAAAAAGAACGACGTTACCGCTCTACCGAAACCTTTGTAGGCATCAACAGAAGATCCTACCAAAATATTTGTTAGAAATTTGACAAACACAAAATGCACTAAAAATGCATTTATGGCAAACTGCTTTACAAAATTTTAACCAAACTGCACAGAAACCTTAATAGACATTCTTAAAAGAACCTACGAAAAGATTTGTTAGTAGTTTGACAAAATGCACTAAGAACGCATTTTGCGGTTTTCCTTACCGAATTTTGACCAAACTTCACAAAAAGACCATCCTGAACATTAAAGATAACCTTATAAAAAAAAATTGAAAAATTCGGCCCAGCCATTCTCGAGTTTATCGAGTCCGAACATAAGGCAACTTCTTTTTATATAATAGACTTTATATCACAATTTTCATAAGTATTATGTTTCACTTGAAAAATGTTGGCCGTAAAAACATTTATTTTTTTTTTATAGGGTTTGTTAAAAGTATTTTGTTGATAAACAGAATGTACAAAAAACAACTTGTGTGGCTACTAAAAATGCTAGTCTCATTGCAATTGCTAAACAATTAAACTTACATTAACATCGATTTGATCACGTAGTTTCGGTGAGTAGTGGGTAGTACATAACATGCTTCTGAAGGCGCTCGGTATGCTCACGCTCCAGTAACGGCAAGAATTTTTGGATTGAAATTATCGTTATAGACTGAGCATCACCAAAGGAGCCTGATGATCGGCTTGTTACCTGTTAAATAGCTATATCTCCCATCTATCAAAAATCTGACTCAAAATATGAATGCAACTTCGAAGATAATCGTGTTAGCCAAAATTGGTTTTTGCCCCTTCCTAGATAAGATCCTCGGATCACATATCACGGAATCCGAAACCATTTTAGTGTATAATTCGCCCTGCCCGACTTTAAAAAAAAATCGTTTTTCACTTTATATTTTGAATTTTTTAAACGGTCTGGCAGGGTGAACTATGCACTCAAATGTTCTCGTATTCCGTGATATGTGATACGAGGAGCTTATCTAGGGAGGGGTGAAAACCAATTTTGGCTAACACTTCGAAGTTGCAGTTATATTTTTTTTTGATGCACTGTTCAATCAAAAAAGCCCCAGTTGTAGATTGCAAGACCTCGATCTTTTTAATAGAATTTAAATGAACCCTTCTACGCCTATACTTATTTTTCTCACACAAAAAATCTGCTGTAGGCTCTCGGTCTATATACAAAAAATAAAACGCTGATGGCAGCTGTTCACGATTTGATCTGTGAATCAAGATTCCGGTGAATTAAATTAGCTTCAACCATGGTTGAAGTTTATGCCTGGCTATTATCGTAAAGTTGAAATCAGTGAATCTTGATCTGCGGATAAAATGATTGAAACAAGTTTGTACAACTGGCCCTAAAAGCAAAACGATTTGGCTACAAACACCATGCAATCTAGTTTAAATAATATATGTACACATTATTATTTGTTTACCTAATTATCTCTACATAAAATAATTTTTTTTTATTGATGTTATAAAAATGTCTTGTTTATTAACCTTAAATTTACTTTATATTATACTATTCTGAATATTTTGTGTAGTATAATAATACAAATGTATTTGAACTATCACAGAAGAAGATAATTAAAGTTCTTCTCTTATTCAATGCGTTTTTTTCCACCGGTTTATTTACTGTTTTTAATTGATATTATCAAAATTATTCATGTTTTGACAAAAAAGTAAAAGTCATTTAATATAAATATGCGAATATTTGTATCAAAACTTGTATTTTCACTTTCCAATTTCATTGTATGTATGTATGTTTATGTTCTCATATCTATTAAAATTTTATAAACCTAACTCTTAGAGGTCAATCTGTTCATTAATTTTTTTGTATTTATTTATTTGGATGCTGGAAAGCTCGAGCTTTGTTTTTGAGTAGATACATAGAATGAGTACTGACAAAGAAACATTAACAGTACAACGCTATTGATTAATGAGTCTTGATTAAAAGAATATTTTTGTTTATTATGTGATTGTGTCGTAGTTAAATAAAAAAAATGAGATGGGAAAATATAGGGGTTTGCGGGTATATGTATGCATTTTTGATTTTTAATTACCTTAGCCAAAATTGGTATCAAAATCAGAGAATTTTTGGAAAATCTACTTATTTTTTCTAAGGAATTTCCATTTCAGTTTTTATGTTTAATCACTCGATGTCGAGAGATACGCTTCAATGCTATTGTCGAATTAATGGTGGCAGGCAGCACTCAATATAATGTTATTAAATCCTTGAGATTCCACTCGGCTTTTTTTCATTTGCCCTCATTTTAAAGAAGTGCATGAAGCTGGTTTTTTTTGCTTATTTAAAAAAAAATTGCTCAGTGAATACTTGGGAATTTGTAAGTTACAAGTAATAGGCAAAATAGGAGTACATCACATTTATAGGAAGCTGAACTCTACATATTATTGTTCCCTAAAGTATACGTGCCATTTCCACCTTTTGTTTTTAATCAATCTATTTTAATTCCTATTGGTTCATTTCCGTTTCAAATGAAACATTTTTTTTTCAGTTCACAAAATTTGTTAAGAGTAAACAAGATAAGACAGTCCAATCTGATCTTAAATCTAAACAGGTTTAGATACTCGTACATTTGTATGTATGTATATTTTTAGTGTCAACAATAACAATTTCAATATTTTGGTTATTAAACGTGACTCATAAGTTTTTTTTTGTATATTTTCTACCTGCCTCAAGAAAATATCCTCACTCCGTACTTCTCTTACCATCAAACTCATTTTTGGATAAACACAGTTTTTTTCAAAGAATATCTCACAAAAATAATTCTTAAAATTGTGTTAAGTAATGCTTTTGACAAATAAATAAGTACCTAAAATCACATAGAAAAAAGGTAAATATTTGTTGTATACTTTTTTACTGTGATAACGAATACGTGATAAAATTTTCTTTTGACATTTTAATTCGTTAACTGGCATTACAAGGTCAATGCAAACAGTTTGTTGTCTAATTTTATAAATAATTAATGATTTTTGCTTAAATTTACTCAGAGTTGACTAGGTTTTCTTGACCGAGAATTATTTCAGGGCTCAACGAGCAATCTATTGATGCTGAGGCGGACTTTAGGATAGTTAAAAGTTTGAACAGATTGACGTTAAAAATCTCTACTAACCATGCAACCCGCCTACGACCGTTTCAACGTGAATTAACCGCTTTACAAAGGGCAATTCTCGCTACTAAGATCACAAAAAAAAAAATGGTTAAAAAGAGCTTGGTTTCTTAGTTGTGTGTTAGGGTCACTAACACTTCAATTCACTTTTAATAAATAGGAAATGATGCTCTGTCGTTTTCCATAACCCTGAAGACTTTTATATTGATGATCCGATCAAAGGACTCATGATATAAGCTTTTTAAGCCAACTTTATCGGCATTTTTGTGGAGACTTTATTTGGTTAATTAAAGTGGGTATAAACCAGACAGTAAAATAGAGGAACTGGTTCTTTTTAACACCCTTCAGAGGCTGAGAAAAAAACTTGCCTGACTTTAGTATTTTATATCACGATACATGTACATATAAACCCACATACTCAGATCGAGCGCCAAACGCATCATTGTCAAAAATCAAAAATACTAATTATTGAGTGTTTTCTCCCTCAAGGACTCATAAAGATTATTATTGCGTATTACACTTAATTTAACGACTGAGTTGGCTTCAATTTAAGCCTAAAATTGTTTCTCATTACCATTAAATATTTTAAGCAAAAATAGTGCAAAAGTACATGAAATGAAAAGAAAAAAAAAACATTTGAAAAAGATCATTGTTTTCATCAATATTTTGTATTTGAAAATTATTTTTTCAAAAATTGTCAATCAAAATAACGGTATTTTAAAATGATAAGAAGTAAAAACGAAAATAATAGAGAATTATTTTTGTTTTTGTGAACTAAAGGTATCTTTTATCATTGCCGTTCTTCGAAACTTAGCATATTGTAAATTTTTAATTTGTATTTATTATTTTAATTGTTGCCATTGGTCAAACAAAAACCCACTCAGATAAGCACTTGCATCGGTATTCATAAACGCAAATAAAACACGAATTATCTTTAGTCAGTGAGTTAAGTGTCAAATCTTATTTAAATCAATAAAATTCAAGGTAAACAACTAACTCACCAAAATAGGTACATCAAACGAGTAATTAAGTTAAAAATACTTCTGTCACTGTTGTCAAAAACTAGATATAAAAGGAAACAGACACTAGTGACACACATGCTTCTTACAACTTCAAATGAGAGAGTGTATGTGCAAAAGTTCACATTTTGTGAGAAAGTATATGTGCAATGCAAAAAATAGTCTTTGCTAATAGTAGAGTTCTTGTTGATTATAGTAGATTTTCGTTAAGATTTTGAACTTAACGTGGATTAGCAGTTTATATTTTTGTTGATATGAAATTTGAATTCGTGAACTAACTCCTAATGGAAGTTTAAGTTAATTTGTGAATTAAAAGATATCTAAGCAATTTTTATTGATAGGGCTGTTGATGTTTGGTAACTTCACTGCTCTCTATCTCTCTTCTTAGAGGCACACTTTTTCCCCCCGACCAATAGAAATTGAAATGAATTGATGTAAAAAAAAAATGTAAGCAAAATCTTAAACTTCTTCACGTGTTTAGTTAGGCAGACAAGAATGGATCAAAACCCTCAAAATCTATTAAATAAAATGACTACAATATTACGCAAATGACTGCTCTTATAATATTCACGATCATTGTTCATCTTAGTTGATAAAATTATTTTGAAGTTCAAATCGAGCAAAATAAATATTCTTCAACATTGACACGAAATTTTGTTTCACGTGAGAAAAAGAAATGTAGATTTCCTTATGTTTGTATCAATAATCAACTTGGCGTTAAGTTGATACTTTTGTCATTATATTTACATAGCGAATTTATTATTTTTAGTTATCGTACCGTTATTATATAGTAAAAAGTTTTGATTGAATACTTCATCGAATGGATATAGCTTCAGGGAAAGCTTCTGTGCTTATATTTTGTTAGTGATATGTGCGTGTTAAGCTTGATAAACCTGAAATCATTACAACGATCTTTGTCTTTAATATTAATAATTAAAATGTATTTGAAAATTTCATCATCGAGATATAAATAGTATTTTGCAGTGCACTTAAAAACAGATAAATAATAAAGGGTTAAGTTCTAGATTAGAAACAATTTGTTTACAGCTTTGTATAATATGGTAGTACATCAGTACCTCGTGGCATGATGGTTGGTGCGTTATACTATCATGACGAAGGTCTGGGTTCGATATCCAGACGCTGCTACATAAAAACAGAAATGTTTTTCCCGAGGTACTGCCTCTTGCGAGGAACTGACAAATCTTCCAAGAGGATACTTGCCATGAATAAGTGCTTCTTATCTAGCCATTGGGACCCGCGAAAAATTGTTGGTCCCCTCCATTCCTGCCAATAACACGCACACGGGAATAGTTAGGAGTTGTAAGTCAGTAGGCCCAAGAATTCAAAAAAGGTATTAATTTCTCGTATTGCTCGTAGTCGCTACTTGAACTTCTATTAGACACGTCATTTTCATTAACATTAAATACATTATGTATTTGCTGAATTAAAATGCCTATTTAGTGTAGAAACTCGATTTCTCTCTTTATTTTCAAGATTTGTAGCGTATCATAATCACTATCACTCTTTTAGTAGTTTTTAGTTTTTAAATCCATTTCCACATTTAAATCTACTAATTGAAACTATTCCTGATATCTGTTCTAACGATACTATTCTTATCTCTACGCGACTTTAACCAGGCAACCAAAATTAAAAGAAAGCACGTTTTGCTTTTATCATTCGCGAATGTAAAAATAAAGCAGGTTTGATTATAATACTTAATAATATCATATCTTTACATATCTTAAAAACTAACTCACTATTCAATACCATTTCTAATTGTAAATCACATCGTTTGTCTCTTTTTAGGTTTATAACTGTACACATGTTACAAGATAATTAAAATAATTAAATAACAATAAAATGTCGTCATTTTCAAATGCAAACTATCCACCACCACCAATACAGCAACAGCAGCTATCTACTGGAGGTAGCAATATGTTGGTCAATGGAATGACTCAACAAACTATGCAGTCAGCTGAACAGCAACAAACACAACAACAACAGCTACAACAACATCAGCTACTACAACAACAGCAACAACAATTGCAGCAACCTTTGAAAACCATGCAAAATAATTTCCCTCCAACGTCTAAAGCAATGCCAAGCATGAACCAATTTATGCCACCAACATCGCAGTATATGCCACCTCCGCCATCAGCACCAGCACCAGCACCAGTATCGCTTTCACCAGCTCAGCCACCAACATCCACGGCGTATGGAAATGGACCACAGGTGCATGGTATGCAAGGAAGTCTTCCAGTGCATCTTAGACCTCCTAGTGGAGTGCCATTAACAAATGGTGGTGGTGGCAGCAGTGTCAATTCATCGAGGACCGCATCGCCAGCTTTAAATAGTTCACCCAATCATTTTGCACAACAGCAGCAACAAAGGATGCCACCACCTGTATTACAGCAGAACCTAATGGCGCCCGGTAATAATCTCAGTAATAGCATGCAAAATCTCTCGATGGGAAGGCCTAGCAATGGTCAGCAAATACAGCCCACAATGACAACAACGGTCAGTAGTCCGTCACATTTTCCTCAAAATTTTAAGGGTAACTTCAAGACATCAGCGTTAAATACAACCCCAGGAAGTAGCTTTCAACAGCCTGCTAGCCAAGGTCAGCTTCTGAGCGGCCCTCCACAGCCTAACACTTACGGCACATCGACTACGCCGCTGGTTCGAACTTCAATGCCAGCACAACCGGCTCCTTATCCAACGCCTCCTGCACCCCAATTTGTTGCACAACCTCAAAACGCGAATTATCCTCCAACAAGTACCGCTCCTTACCCAAATGCATTCAATCAGAGTCAACTGAATAACAATATGGCTCCACCACAGATGGCAGAAATTCAGCAGCATCAGACAGCTCCAATGACAGCACGGCGACCGATGTACCCACAGCAGCAAAAGCTTCCACCACCACTTCACCCACAACAACAACAGCAGCAGCAGCCTCAAGCTTATCCACAACAAGTCTACCAGCAACAGCCAATGGCACAGCAATCAACGAATGGACCAGCAAACCCTGGCCAGCAGAATGCATTTCCCAGTGTCGTCAAACAGGGATTCAATAGTCTTTGGGGTCAGGATACTGTAGATCTTATGCAGAACCGTCATGTGCTGTCGCCAGCAACATTGCCATTACCAAAAATAACTCTGCACAATCAATTCCATGAGTCCATAAATTGTCATCCCAAGTAAGTATTTTCGAGATCTTTCATTTAAAAGTTGTTCTTTTTTAATATTTTTTTTTTAATTTTCCAGTATAATGCGATGCACCGTTACTAAAATACCAGAAAGTAATTCATTACTTCAAAAGTCAAGACTGCCACTTGGTATACTCATTCATCCATTTCGTGATGTTAATGTGAGTTTAGCAAGTTTTATTATAGAAAATATCAAAGTAAGTGCTTCATCTTTTTTGCTTTCAGAGCTTACCAGTTATCCAGTGTCCAAATATTGTAAGATGTCGCTTATGCAGGACATATATAAATCCATTTGTCTACTTTGTAGATAGCAAGATGTGGAAGTGCAATCTATGTTATAGAGTCAACGAATGTAAGTCGTTTTTTTTTTAACGAAGCATTTTTTTACCAAAGTAATCACGCATTTTTTTATAGTGCCCGACGATTTTCAATTCGATCCGGCCACAAAAACATACGGAGATGTTACACGAAGGCCTGAAGTTCGTGCAAGCACTATTGAATTTATTGCTCCATCCGAGTACATGGTAAGAACATTTTGTTTGTATGATTCGAACCCAGTTAAGCAGCCATACATTGTAAGCCAATACATGGCTTATTTAAAGTTAGAAGAAGGGACGATACAGTAAGCCGAATCCTCTCACTCGGAGATAAATGGTTCGATCGCGCTACATACGAAAAAAGAGTAGGAAAAATTAATTTTAATTGAAAACAAACGGGTTTTCAACGTCATAATTTCTCGATGTGTCGATTTTTGAATACCCATCATAAGCGGTATTTTGTTGATCCAACAGTGTGATTATAAGTATTATGACTATAAGTCTCTGAGTCCTGTCGATTGTATCTATGCTAATGAAACTTATCTTCTTAACTGCCAGATTTAATTGCAACAAATATATAATATTCTTCGTTTTACAGTTACGGCCACCACAGCCAGCAATCTATTTGTTCCTGTTCGATGTCTCTATAATTGCCCAACAAAGTGGATACCTTGAGAATGTGTGTAATGTTCTATCGAAACATTTAACTGATATGCCCGGTGATGCACGTGCTCAAGTTGGTTTCATTGCATATAATAGTGAAGTGCATTTCTATAGCATGGCTGATGGTTACAATCAACCTCATGAAATGACTCTGATTGACATCGATGGTAAGTGCTGTTTTTTGTTTCTCTTTCGATAAAATTTGAAATTTGTCTTATTTCCAGATCCATTCCTTCCACGACCGGATAATCTTTTGGTTAATTTGAAGGAATGCAAAGACCTGATTAAAGACTTGCTAGTACAATTGCCTGAAAGATTTGCAGGAACCCATGATCCTGGTTCTGCCCTGGGGGCAGCTCTACAAGTTGCTTATAAATTAATGGTAGAAAAAAGTCTTTATTTTTTTTTGGAAAATTATTACAATTTTTTCTTTTGTTTAAATATTTTAGCAAGCTTCTGGTGGGCGTATAACAGTGTTTCAAACGTGCCTTCCAAACAAAGGTCCTGGTGCTCTAGAGGCGCGTGAAGATCCAAACAATCGTTCAGCGAAGGATGTTGCACACTTAAACCCAGCTACAGATTTTTACAAACGATACGCTCTCGAATGCTCCGGTTACCAGATAGCTGTAGATCTATTTTTACTCAACCAGCAATATAGTGATCTTGCAACAATGTGTAAGTTACCACCTGATGTGATTCGGTGGCACGAAAGTAATTTGATTGTTTTGTACTTAAGCTGGTATTAGTAAACACAGTGGTGGAGCAGTTCATCATTTCCCTCTGTACCAGAAGACTAAACCTCAACATGTTGATTCATTTAAGCAGTGCTTCAAGCGGTATTTAGTGAGAAAGATTGGTTTTGAAGCTGTGATGCGGATACGTTGTACGCGAGGTCTTCAAGTTCATACATTCCATGGTAATTTCTTTGTGCGATCGACAGACCTTCTTTCATTGCCAAATGTTAATCCTGATGCAGGCTATGGCATGCAAGTAAGTTCAGAGCATTCTTTTCCTGTTAAGGGAGCTCTTTTTAATCTTTGAAAAAAATCTTCAACAGATTTCGTATGAGGAATCGCTTACAGATGTTAAAACGATATGCTTCCAAGCGGCTCTACTTTACACTAACAGCGAGGGCGAACGTCGCATTCGTGTGCACACCCTTTGCCTTCCAGTCACAGCTAGTTTGACTGAAGTAATGCATTCGGCAGATCAAGAAGCGATCATTGGACTCCTATCGAAAATGGCCGTAGATCGATCGATTTCGTCAAACGTGGCCGATGCTAGGGAAGCCTTCATAAATGTAACTGTCGATATCTTAAGTGCATTCAAATTGGCACAAAATCTGCCCTCTGGCCAGGGTGGATTGATTGCGCCACGAAATTTGGCACTGTTACCCTTGTATATTTTAGCTTTACTAAAACATGTAAGGACAATTAAAGATCTTAAGAAATGTTTGTTAATAAATCTTTTCTCTAGCCCGCATTTCGTGTTGGCACTAGTACACGACTTGATGATCGTGTCTTTGCAATGGATGAATGCAAGACATTACCGCTGGATCAACTAATGAAGTATATTTATCCTGAGTTCTACCACATTGATAGTTTGTTCTATAATTTGCAAAATTCAAACGACACCGATGACGACGACGATAATATTGCCGATCTGCCAAGATTACAATTATCAGCTGAATTGTTAGTATTTTTGACATTTTTTTGTTTTTAAATATATCTAACCAAGAATATTAATTTTATCTTTCTTTCTAGCCTCGATTCCCGTTCAATTTTCTTGCTAGATTGTGGAAGACTGATAATTATTTATGTTGGCCTTAATGTCCCAACTAATATTCTTGAAAATGCTTTCGGTATGAAATTAAAAAAAAAGAAAGTTGTTTAAAAACTTAAAAAAAAAAAATATTCTGGCTTTAGGTATTAAATCAACTGCAGAACTACCGGATTATTGCTATGGTTTGCCTACAATAAATAGTCCCGAAAGTACTGCCCTCAAACGATTTATGCTGAAATTGAATGATGATAAGCCTTATCCACCACTTATACAAATCATAAGGTTAGTAATTTGTATGTTTTGTGTGCATTATTAAATTGAGCTATATAATTTAATGAGTAAATCATAAGAGAATCAAAGTTTAAGTTTTTGTAGACTACTCATGTATTGAATGCAAAGTTTTATGTCTTAATCCAAATACTATTCGCCCAGGAACAGCAGTTATGCTCTTTAGTTAGATGCTGCTATTGCCTTCCTAGATGAAATAGATTGGTTGATTAAAATCCACAACGCAAATTCAATCTTGTGATATAATGTGCCTATATGTTTCTTCACTACGCCAAATCCGAATCGGTTGGAATAATTGTTTAGTGTTGTCTCTAGCATTTTCTTGACATTGCATAGAGCAAATTTCAAATTTTGGTACATGTCCTTGTCATTATCTGTGTACTCTTAGTTAACAAAGTTGCCACTGTAAAATAAATAGAACGAGAGGAACTTAAAAGGAATTAAAAATCTATGATGTTCGAAATTTATTCGTGAACATTTGTTGGTTCTTTGCAATTTTTTTCTTTGCAATTTTTTTTTTTTTACTGAAAAGCCCTTTGTAGGGAAAATGAAAATGAATTTAGAACGATAATAACTTGGAATCAAGTTTGGGATGGCATTAACACCTCTGTATTCTGTTCCTATTTTTAAAAACAAGGGTGATGTTAGCAAGAGGTATATATCAATTATTTCCATTTAGAATACTCGTAATATGAGCTTTTAATATTTAAACAAAAAAATCAATTGTTATTGGCGTTCTGTTGATATATTTGCATAGTTAAAAGATAACAAGTCAATGAACACTTTGTGGTTAAGACATCAGATCAAATATTCGTAGAAAATGGTTTATTTTAATATGTTTTTAGAAAGCAGGTGGGGAATAAATATAACTTTTTTTATATTCATTATTTTTAATGTTTCAACTTCGTATCTTGAGCAAAGCCAGCTTTTGATTTTTTGTAAGAAAACGTATTTGTAGCAATGATACCTTTCTTCTTGCGAGGAACTGACAAATCCTCCAAGAGTATACTTGTCATGAATAAGTGCTTCTCATCTAGCCGTTGGGACTCGGCAAAAAATTGTAGGTCCCCTCCATTCCTGCCAAAAATACGCACACAGGAATGGTTGAGAGTTGTAAGTCACTAGGCCTTGGTTCTTCACGAGCTGTTGTGCCACCAAATTTATTTATTTATTTTTTACCTTTTATGTCGATTGGTAATTTGTTAAATTGTTTAAAAATTGTTAAGGTCGCAGTGCACTTATACCCCAAATTTATTCATTCAAATCATCAAATTTGGGTTAAATTAAATTGGTTACCATCGTAGCACTCGTATATTATTAACTATTAGTTGGTTGTAAGGCGCCCGTTGAAAATTAATTTAATATAAAAAACATTTTGATTAAATACACACGAAGTAAATATATATACATAATTTATGATCTCAAAACGTAATACTATGTTTGTGTATTTTCTTGCAGGGATACAAGTACGGCGAAACCAACATTTATTGAGAAACTCGTAGATGATCGAAGTGAATCGAGCTTATCATATTATGAATTTTTGCAACACATACGGACTCAGGTGAAGTAGTACTATATAAGCTTAACTAAATAACTAGTGTAATAAAAATATCGAGTAAAAACAAACAAAAATTGTGTAAAACTGAAAAAAAAACAATACAAGATATAAATGTTATGAAAATAAAAAACAAAAATATACAAAATATAAAAAAGAACATTTATGTATGTATTTACGAAGCAAAGCGAAAATTTAGATAGATATTTAAGAAAAAAAAAAATAATTGAAGTGATCAAAAATGAAAAGAAAACCCTAAAGGTAAAAAAAAAACAACCAAACTATACTGCTCCCATGTGTGAAAATTATTATTTATTTCAAATCCGCATTTGGAACTTATAACTACGATTATATAATTCAAAAGTAAATGTCAGTGGGTATTATGTTATCTAAACTTTCTCCTATATGCTCTTTATTTACTTTCGCTTTCTATCGTGTTTTTGCTGAAATATTATCCTACGCCTACATATATTATATACACATCCAACTTTTTAAATAGAAGCATAGACTTGATCATGAAATTACATAATGATTTTTCGTCAATTTGTTATTTTATCCCTTTAAGGGATGTGGAACTGCAAGCAGTAAGATTATTCGGAATTCAATAGGCGTTTTTAAGAATTGCTAATGCTTTTATGAATAGTATAATTTTTGTTTAAACAATAATTTATTTAAGAAAATTATATTTATCTTGTAAATAATATTAAAAAAGGTCCGCTGTGTTTTTTTATAATTTATTAAAAATTTTCCTTTTTTATGTTTTAATTTTTCTTAAATGTTTTCAATTGTGTCTTTGAGTTAAGTAAGATTGTCTTATGAACAATTTTAAAATATATTCGCCGTCAAAATATTTTCTTTTATTTTGAAACTAAACTAATCATATGTAATAATTATTTCAGGTTTATTTAAGATAAAATTATAATTACTGATTGTATCTTGTATCTTATCTACTGTAAAAGAAAAATTTATCATTTTAAAAAATAAAGCAAGAAATATTACTCACTGATGTAAATAAAAATTTTACTTTTGTCTTTAATTATTTCCTAAGGAGGAGTTTTTCAGAAATTTATTTAATTTTTGGCGGATTTTACTCACCAAAAACACATTTATTTTAAATACATATAAAGGAAGCCATTGAGGAGAAAAGAAAAAAAAAAAAACACATACTAATTTTCTCAAAAATATAGGTCATTGATTTTTTCTATACAGAAGTGTGCATTGGCAATCTAGAAGATTTGATACGTGTGAACGGTTCTGGTTTCTAATCTGAAAGCTTAGAAACAGCTGTATATTTATGTACATACATGTATGTATTTTCGTTTCTTTTTAACGAAAACGGGATACAAAAAGTACGCTGATTCTTTACAATTGAGAAGGGATTAAAAAACCATTTTGCATAAAAAAGTAATTGTAGTACCTACCTCAAAAATTCAATTTCTTGACAAGAGCGTCTGGTAACTCTCGGTTTATCTTTAAACTTCTATTCATTTTCTTATTAAAAATCGATTCAAATTAAAATGAGCTTCAATATTTTAAGGCCGGATCAGTTAAACCATGTTCGTATTTGTATTAGCCTTTTTGGAAATTTAAGTCATTGATTTCTTTGGTACCTACTACACCCCCAATTTAAAGATCCAAATTTATAGAAGTTCTGCCTTAACCTGAGATCTAAAATAATGGTGTTAAGCCTTGCTGAATAAATGAGTTAGAAACAATTAAGTTTGAATATGTTGTTAAATCCACATCTAGGCGTTAAAAAACTTTGTGGAGGAGGTAAGTACACAAATTTATTGAAATTCTTAAAAAAAGTTACAATCTTAACTAACACGCACATTGAAACAATTGAATCTCCTCACAAATATAAAAACAAAAGAGTCTCAATACAAAAAAGCAATACATTTACGCAACAAATAAAAATATCATTTTTAAAAAATATTCCACTGTGCTTGAGTTTTTTTTTTCTACATAAGATTAAAATCGCAAGGTCAGGATCAAACCGTAACAAATGCATTTTATTAGTATCACTATCAGTATGGCTACTTGTTTCGAGTTTTTTTTTTATGGATGAGTCAAATTGGAATAACATTACAATAGCATACTCAGACTGCGAGGCGACCGACCTCGAAAACTTCTAAGATTACAGCTGATTACTTAGTTTTTATCAAGTCCAACAATTCAATAATAATTTAATATTTAATTGTGTGCTTCAATTCGAAGTCGACAGACAATTCTCGGCGCGGTCAAATCTCACAAATCAGTTCCGTATTCCGTGTAATGATGGCGAGTTTCAAAGTTTCACTAGTAATGTTCTGCTTAGTTCTATTTATTTGCACGGTGATGCAATTAACTAATGGTTATTCTGTGTTAGGTTTGAATTAAATAGCCTTAAAAGAATTTTTAATTTATCAAGAGAAACTAATTTTAGGAGGACGAAATCAATACGAAGAAATAAATACTAAAAATCAAGGAGGAAATCGCCCGATCTTTATGTTTTGTGATCAGATAGGAAACCACTTGAACTGCATGATGCATTGTAAATCTTGGGGGCACTTAAGTGGACATTGTGCCAGTGATTTTTTGTGCAACTGTCTGTGATTTATTTTTTTTAATTGAATATAAAATGTGTGATAACTATGTATTTAAGTTGAAAGAGAAGGTCAAATTCAAATAAATAATCTTAAATTAAGCTAATTTATAAAAAAAAATATATAGTCGTCTTGTGGTGTTGTTGTAGCTAATCCCTAATGATAATCAAAAAATGTGTACCTACTCTATTTTGTATACATCATATATGGATGTATATGTAAAGTGGCAAGGAAATTGTGAATATTATTCAAACCTTGACATTTGAAGAAGCAAGTTTGTATTCCTAAAAAAATCGATTCCGACATTTTAATTGAACTTGTGATAGAAAACACGGTAAAAGTGGGCCCCAAAACTTCGTTTGTCTTTTTGCATGCCTTTTTGCACGAAAATGACGGTTTACGCAGTACAAGACAACCCTTAAGAAAAAGTTTATTATCTTGAAAATGACTTACTATAATATATAAGAATCTGTGCCTATTGTACTTATGGTTTACATTTTGGTAAAACAAAATTTATCAACGATAACTGCCATGAAACTGTTATTTTGAACCTTCTTCAATGCAGAAGCTTCTCCAAAATATAAGAGCAAATACAAATTGTAAAAAATATATCTCATATTAAATGAAAAAAAAAGATTTTTTTTTATCAAAAACTCAATACTCAGTCTGGATAGTCTGGTCTTGTTAGACATCCTTTGCATTGTGTAAAACATGATACGCTTGAATCCATCATACATACAAAACGTACCCATTGCCTTGCTTATCCAAATAAAATGTTAAAAATGTGCAAACCAAGCTCTGATTAGCCAGCAGATTTAACTCCTTAAATTCTCTAGGAATATTTGCCATTTAAACCACATAGACAAGAAATTTATACCCACGACCCGGTCGAATTTTTATTAATTTTTTTTTTAAATATAAAAATAATTCTTATTATTATCTATAAATTAAACTATCACATTATAGGTATGTAAGATATGCATTTAAAGTTTGCTTGGAATTGACGGTGTTTCGATTGTAAAGCCCGGTAAAATATCATTTGCCACCAAATTATTCAAAACTGTTATATCTGAAACAATAAAGAGCAGAGTGCTATACACATACACAGCAAATATTTATCTAGAATTAAACTCACCATTAGTTCTCGCATATTTCTCTAATATGTGTCGGATACCAGTAATCGGTACAGCGGTATTACAATTTGGATATATGACATCATCCAATTTTAAATTGGACACACAAATTCCAAGTACACAACCTTTTTCATCGAACATTGGTCCACCACTTTGTCCATTTTGAATACAACCATCTGACATGATGGCTCCTGGGGAGCATTTAATAATTCTACCCTGGAATATCGAAGGATTAAAATCATAATCATTATGAAAATTGATGAAGAACGGGAATCCAGCATTGTAAACCCTCTGACCGGAATGGGGTTTTGATGTCGAGAGTCTGACGAAATATTTGTTCGGAATATCTGAACTTGGTTTTAGTAGAGCCACATCAAATGGTTGATTAAAGTTGGGATTTTTCCAAACTAAATCAGCTTCGAAATTTCCGTAGGCACTTCGGCATAGAACTAATTTATTGTCCTTAAATAAATAATATTATTATTGTGACCGAATTTTATTTTGGAAAGACATACGTTTGTTATTACATGTGAACATGTAAGGATAAAGGCCTTATTGAGGATTTTTACTAGAGTGCCAGTGCACTGTTTATTATTTATCATCACAACCACAAGACTACGTTCCCCTGAAGAGATTGAAACATATAAGATTTTAAATTCGAGATCGATAACATTCTTACATTGAAAAGCTGAAACCTTTGTTGGCAATTCAATCGTTGTAACATTTATTCCCACCTTCTTCAAAAAGTCCCTCAAAATGTAAGTAAAGCTGGCTGCCAAGGTAAGGTTAACGTTTTCATTGTGCCTTTGGAAAGTTGTGCAAATGATCATACCAATAAGGCGCCTACAACAACAAGAGATTGTTTATAAACTTGGCTTAGTTTATGATTTACCTTACTCACAGTTTATCATTGAAAACCGCCGCACCCTCACATCCCGCCGGCAGAGTGTTAGACAAAACAAACAAACTTCCGTTTGAACTAATTAAATTTGATACTTTACCGATGTTAACGGTCTTATAGAACTCCTCCAATCCGAATGGAGTACAAATAGTGAGGACATTGTCTAATTTTTGAACTTTGTAGAGAAATGTGAGGTAGTGTTTGATGTTGGTTAAGAATCTTTCAAAGGCCCTTTCTTCGTTTGTCCCTTGGAATGATAATACGACAAAGCTTCGTAGGAAGCACTCCTCTTCGTTGCCAGCGAAATGTGCACCTGTTGTGCAAATTTTGCGCATGTACTGTGATACTTCCTTGCAGCTAAATACGTAGAGTATCTTGGCGCAATAGCGAGTTAATATTTGAGGTCGATTAACTAAACCTCTTTGATCAAAGGTTATTTGATAATTGAGCGAATTGAGGAGCTTTGACTCGTCAGTTTCTTCCTGAGCATTGATGAGCAAGTCATTCTGCAGATCCTTAATTATTTTCGAAGACGTACATTTTCCTCCTTTTCCCAAAGGTCGGATGAAGGGTTCGAGAATACTCCCAGATGATAGTATGATTTCGTCGTTGATTATTATAGCTGATTTTCTAGTGTTTGGATGGTTTGTTATTTCCAAAATACCGTGACGTATTTTAAGAAGCATCTATTTTGATGGATTTTTAAAGCAGTTTGATGTAGGTAGATATATGAAAATAGACCGTTAATTTAAGATTGAAGTACAATACTTACGTTTATATGATGCCAGTAGGACTTTGTTTGATTGTTATCATTTTCTGTATGCTTTTTTGCTTCTCTTATGCAAAACAGCAAGTGGAAAAGTTTACAAATAAATTGTTTTCTTTTGTTTTGTTGCGAAAACGGAAAGCAAATAGAAATGACAACACAAATGCGTATGTCAAAATCTTGGTAGTTTTTAAATTTAAGATGCAGATGGCATTGACAACATATGATAGAATATGATGGCTGTATCCGGTTAACTATGAGTGATCGATCGTTAATTTTTTGAAAACATTTTGTATGCCGTATTTTTTTTTCAACTGGGGCTTATGATGGTCGGGTTCAATGTGGCAAATGAAAATAAAATGAGTATAATTTTTGATTGTATTACATGTATCTTTTATTATTTCGTACCCTAGTTCATGGTATTAATGAATAATTATATAATTGTAAAGTCGTATCATCCTGGAAAGCAATACAAAATAAGATCTGCTTTCATATTTTCCTTTTCTTCTTTCTTCGTTTTCCTTTGGTTTTTAAAAATATTGGTACTCCTTTCATCATTCGTCATATAAATGTAGGATATCGCAGGACACACAATGAAATTAAAACTACAATGGTTTGGAGCGATAGTGAAACTTTCGCGTTTCAAAATTAATTTACATGTTATAATCTCTGTCTGCTATAGCTATTACACGACGACTTTTAAGTCTTGACTTTTTTCAAAATCAAGCGAACAAGAAAAATATTAGATCTCACCTTCGCACCGATTTTAATGTGAAAAATTAAGACTTAAAAAAATCTTCATCGCATCCATAAAATCATAGTCGAGAAACGGGAGAAAAATAGAACAAAACTCATGTATTTTGTTTCAATCTAATAATTTTTCGAACGAATGTTTTGGATGCGATATTTACAGAACAGCACACATAACATAAATAAAAATACTCAACTCATAATGTACTTATTGTATTGAACGAATTTATACAGTGAGCGTCAAAAGTAAGTAAGCCACCCATATGATTTCTGAAGTCATACATGACATTTAAACCAAAAAATAAAAGCGTTAAATATCGAGTACCTATATTTAGTTTTTCTTAGAAAAAATAACAACTTTCACTTGCACCTTTATGTAATTGACGAATAATTTACAGTTTGCGATCCATAATTGAAAAACTTTAAAAAAATGCATTTTTGCATCATTTTTTCCTTGTTACGTCACGAAAATTGAACCTCAAATTCGGATTCGGCACGCACGAAAACATGAAACAGGGAAAAAATCAAAATTACCCCCCAAATTGTATGGTAAAAACATAGTATGACTAGACTACATATTTGTTTTGATTTATTGCTTTTAAATAGGCTGTTGATTTTCATTTTTAAGATGCAATTTTTATTTAACTCCAGAAAATCATATGAATATTAACTCATTTTTGACACTCAATGTATAAAGATGGCGCTTCAGTTGTATGGTGGAAGCAGTAATGCAGTAGAAAAGCTTTCAATGGCGATAGTTGGGAGCAACACTGAAGTGATGCGAAGTCACTAGCAAAATAACAACAAAAGCTAAGTTTTCGAATGTTTTATAATACCTGCCGCTTTCGTTTGGAGATGGCAAAGTACTCACGAATAGATAAAATTCCAAATGTAGTACTATCAACTACACATATACTCTCAGATGGTAGATATATTTTACATGTGAAAGCAGTTTGATGTGTTTCATTGAAAAAAGTACTCATGAGTACTTTGTCACTCCCAAAGGATAACACTGAAACTGATATTGAATGTCTTTGTTCAAAACATGCGCTCGTTACGTCTAATATGTTACCTCCAATTCGAGTCAAAAAAGCTTTTATACATTAAAGGAAATGCACTTTCAAGTGTTTTATTGCAGAGTTCAATAATTAATCCTAGTACGCTAGTGATGATGCGAAATGAAAAAATCCAAAATAAAGAATTACATAACAAAATCATTAACAGTGCAGATACAAGTAAAACTGATAGTTGTAGCAGATTGTATGAAACAATAAATTGAAATAGAATTGTGTATACTTGTGTGTGGAAAGATGACGTTTCACTAATTTCATGTGGTCTATTGTTTGTTCAGTGCAGGGCTTCCCAAAGTGGAGCCCATGCTCGAAAAGGGGAGCAATTCGATTTTTGAAGGGGGGCATCAATTTAACATTCTGATGCATTACAACCGTTATAGATTTCAAAAATTAATAAGTGAGAAGTAGAAAAAAGATCTAAGTCTCTTGCACTTATTTATTTTTTAAAATAGTCCAGAGCCAATATTGGCTCGTTCAAAATTTGGCTTGTGCCAAATTGTGAAAGTTTTTTCCATCTTTGTATGTATTACTTCACACTGAAGTTAGATGGCTCTCGAAATTATTTGAAAAATGTGTGGAACAGATTTTGACAATTTTAGCTTTCCAAACGGCACGAAAAACAATTTTTTTCATCGGAAATCCGTTTTTCAGATTACATTTTGGATGACATTATCCCTCCTAACGAAGTTCACAATGGACTGTCAAACTGGATTTTTTGCTTTTCAGTATTCACACAAGAACTGTACACAAGAACAACTGACAGTCATTAGTTTGACAAGTTTTTATCGCTACAGCTTCAAAGACTAAAATTAAACACCAATACAATGGCAAAAAATAGTCAAATAATCAATAAGGGTATTCATCCAACGTCGTCAGTTTAAAAATTAAGTAAAATGATAAGTTTACACAACACAAAATTTTGCATGAACGACCTCTTTTTTATACATTTGATTAACTGCTAGGTAATTTATTCACAAGTAAGAATCACAATGACGTTTGGATAAGTATAACCAGTTTGGTTAATTTTACGCCACAAAATCTTTTGATAAGTTTAATCAAATTGTGTAATTCATTTCCCATACAAAATTTGGCAGTTCATTAACCAAATGATAAACTTAACCAATGTGTAAACTACTTATCTATGGTTTTTCGAAGTTGCATGAATACCTTTAATATAAAATTTCAAATATTTAAGACAAAATAAAATAAAGTTCTGATCTAATTCAGAATTTAAAAATAGAAAGCATACACTGGAATTTTTAAGATCTTAAGCATACTCTCTTGACTAGACTCATTAAAATATTAGGTTATACATTATACATAAATGTTGAAAAATTCTTTGAATTTGTTTTCATGGATCATAAACTGATGCTCTACTGATTCTACATAACAACCCGTCTCCACAAGCCATACTGATGTCCAACATCGCAACCACAATCCAATCAACAATCAGCAGGTTTTTTTCTCGCTGGGCAGATCATGTCATGTCGTTTCATTTTTCACCACTACTTCTTTGTTTTGCAACAATATTCAACTCAAATTATAGAAACATAGGCCACGTAAATAAATAACAACTTTTGCAAAAATATTTACCTCAAGGTACAACGATAACTATACATATTGGCCTTCATTGCTTTTTTTTCTCGAAAGGTTCATAGTCTGAGCACGGCTATCATGTCTAATAATGTAATGTGTGAGATGCAAAAAAACTTTTTCTTTTTTTTTAAAGTAGTTTCATCCCAAAATCATTTTACAATTGCTTTCGTCGCTCAGTTTAACGATGAATCCAAATTTCGATCACTTTCAATTGATTTAATCGCTTACTCCTTTGAGTACAAATCGCTAGTTGTTAACAGAACTACAACATAGGAAATGCGTGTATTTTGAAATCGAAGCAAGCATCGCTTACTCACGAGAGTAAAGTCTCCCCTGAACCAACATGAAATCATATCGAATCCTAGCAACTATACAAAATATGACATGATATGCTTTACATGGAGAATGTCAATTATCAAGAAGCCAATCTTTCGTACGTTTCACCCTCCAAAACCCATTTGTTTACATTGTTGTATTTGTAATTTCACTTCGTGTCGATGAATAGATGTAAATTACAACTAAAACAAGACCTGTGCTGAATGACGAGTTGATTCTACATAATGTGTGCGGCTTTTACTGCTTTTCACTAAACTTTGCAAATCTAATCATCGCAGCTGTTCGCTTCAGCTTATATGTAGGTAAATCAAACTGACAGCTGAGGATTGCCATCTTTATATTGTTTATCTAGGGCACGTTCAGATGACCCAAGGCACTAGATATTCAGTCAACTGAATTCATTGAACCCAAATTTAACCAAGGTAACTAGGTTTGTTTGAAATATCAAACTTAAAAATTTACTTCAAACATTTACTTGAGTTGATCCTGCTAAAGGTACCGATATTATTTTTATCTCAAATAATCATAGCAACAGGTATAAACCCTTTACGAGTTGTAATTAATTTGTTTTTTGAAGACTATTATATTATGCTATATAGATACACTCCTCGTCAACTGAATACGCACAAACATTTTTGAATATATTTTATCCATTTTTTCCAAACAGTGATGGTTATTATGCCATCTGATATTATTTTTATCTCAAATAATCATAGCAACAGGTATAAACCCTTTACGAGTTGTAATTAATTTGTTTTTTGAAGACTATTATATTATGCTATATAGATACACTCCTCGTCAACTGAATATGCCATCTGTTGATGGTAAAAATGTTCGTAACATATAACTAACAGAATTTCAAAGTTTTATCCAAAAACAACCGTGAGTTTTTCCTTCAACCACTTCCAAAGTGTAACTTATACAAAGTAGAAGTTTTTTTTTGAGTCAACTGAATAGGTACAAAAATTAAAATTGGTATTGGAATGGAATGAAACAAGTTTTTGTTTAAGTTTAGTAGTGGGTACTTCCACCTTTATTTTTAATTACTTCGTAAATTCGATCCGGCATGAAATCGTATAGCTTTTTAATGTAATTTAACGAAATTTTGCTCCACGCTAATTTGATCGCAGAAATCAAGGTTTCTTTGTCTTCGAACTGACGACCACCCTCATAAACTTTGCGTACTAACCATCCCCAGACATTTTCTATGATGTTTAGATCAGGTGAGTACGGCGGCCATTGAAGCAACTGCACTTGTTGCTCCTCTATCCATGTTTTTATTATGCGCGCTGAGTGAATAGGCGCATTATCATGTTGGTAGGTCCAGTTTATGGGTCCAAAGATGTTAGAAAATTTAGGAAAATTTCTTTCCAAAATTACTTTATACCCAGCTGCTGTCATTCTTGATGTTACAACCTCGAGCTCAACTGTTCCATAATAACTGACTGCTCCCCATATCATGACACCTCCTTCACGACTATGATGGCGCTTTAAAAATCTTTTTTTCTTTTCTTATGTCGTGAAAATAGAAGTTGAACCCATCAGGGCCATCGAAATTTAACTTTTTTTCATCTGAAAAAACCACGTGATACCATTCTTTTTTCCAACTCATGTGAAGTCTTGAAAAATCTAATCGCAACATTTTCCGTCTCTCGTCAAGTGGTGGTTTTTTCTTAAGTTTCATTCGTTTAAGATGGCTTGAGTTGTCGATTACTCTTAATACTGTTGAGCAACTTGCGTTTACGCTGACTTTTTGTTTTATTTTTGCCACAGAATCAGAAGAATTTGATGCATATCTTAAAATTCTTCGTCTCTCAGCTGCTGTTGTTGCTGTTTTCTTACCTCCCTTCATGTTTTTGCCGTATGCATCTTTATTTTTCAAGTAAGAATAAACTACATTAAAACTTCGGCCAACTTTATCAGCTATTGCACGTCCAGTTAGGCCTTGGTCTCTAAGTAAATCGATTTTAGCTTTTTCAACACTGTTAAGTCACGTAGATCTACCCATTTTTCTTAAAATTTGAAATCAAGAATTAAATTTTACTGAAAACACTAAAATCGTTAACTTAAACTGTCAAGCACTCCAAAAAACTTATAAACAACGAAGAAAATGGCGTTGTACCTATTCAGTTGACTAGAAAAAACTCCTACTTTGCATATAAAACACTTTGCAAGTGGTTGAAGAAAAACTCACGGTTGTTTTTGGATAATTCTTTCGGAATTATCTGCTTAACATCTTAAGGGAATAGTTAGCATCAACAGATGGCATAATAACCATCACTGTTTGGAAAAAATGGATAAAGTATATTTAAAAATGTTTGTGCGTATTCAGTTGACGAGGAGTGTATTAGCAAACCCAATATAAAATTATCAATCTCATACGAAACTCTTAATTTGTTCATATTTGTTACTCATCATACAGGTTTTTTCGAATTTGATAGAGAATTAATTTGCACAAAATGGAAAAAAATGAACGTGCAAAAAAAAAAACAATCAAAAAAACAATCAAAAAAACAATAAAGTTCAGCTTTCAGTTCAATAATAAAATATAATCAGCTGATATTCTGGCATAAGGGCACTTGACTTGATAATTAAGGGAGATTTTTCATGACTTACTTTCCAGTCAACTTTCTAATAAAGTTGCCTTAATTGGAAATAAATATTTTGACATCTGACCAATCAGAGACTAGAAACTTGCCTTTATTTCTAGGTTGTCTGAACGAACGTACCCTATGGCTTAACAGCCACAAAATATTGTAGTCAGCGAATATTTCTCATCGGTTTGGGAAAGTCTTAAAAATCGCTATTACGGAAATCATAACCTTACTTTAACAAATGAATAGACGAATGAATTGAGTGAAAGTAAAACAAATTTATGTATAAAACTCGTGTTTAACATATTTTTAAAAAATCTGTTAGAACTTGTTTTTACGATAAACATCGTCATTATCAATTACGATATAGCTTTGTTCACTATTTTCCATGGGTTTTGTGGAGCTCCGGATTTAATAGATTTATTTGTCAACGCATATAGACAAACGGAAATAAGCCTCTTACTTCAGAATAATTAAAAAAAAATATTATTTGTTCTTTCAGCCGAACCCATTTAAGCAGCCCATAATCAGAAAATTTTGCGAGTGAGTATCAGCACATAGTTCATAACCTCCTGGTTTTCACTAAGGTATCAAGAGCCATTGAAGTCGAATATTCAAAAATGGCACCAAATGTGTTGAACATATGTACATATGGGTTAGTCCACTTACTTCTATGGGATACTATGGCGTATGCGTACTTTTTTGTCGCTCTTTATTTTCAATGACTCTAATATAAAAGTTAATCTAAATTTACAAATTTGTACTAAGAGCATTTAGATGAAAGATAAATTTACACTTAATGAGATTTAAACATCCCGTTATCACTCGCAGGTTGTTAATTTTATAATAGCCCCACTTTTATTTAGTCTACAGTCAACGCTACAAATGAGTTTAAACTATTTAAAAATTTATTATTGCAACATGTGAATACCATCAATTAATTTATTTAATATCTTTTTATGTATATCCTGTTGTTCTATATAAAAATCTATCTCTTTCTTTACAAACTAACTCTCTTCTTGCTTTTTATATTCTTGTATTTCAATGATCTTTTATAATCTTTTTAATTTTAATTTTTAGTGTGTCATTATGACTTTGTTTATTTACCTTAATTTTCTTACAACGCAGTTCTTTTTATTATTCACACTCAAACTTTCAGCGTATAGCCATCGTAAACCTTGTAAAGGTTTAAACTTCGTAATTGTTTCACATTTTGTATATAAAATTGCAAATCACCATTCACCATTACAAATAGATAAATCAATTTCTATAAGATGGAGTCGTGTAGGTCGTTACAATACAAAATACTAGGTCAAGTGCCGCATCATAACGGCGAGAAATGGCAATAAAAGAATGGACAAAACACTTCTGTTTGTTATGTATGGTGCAGTAACAGCCTGATGGACACGCAGAAAAGCAAGTACCTTCATTAGGCGCTTGCACCACGAATCTCAATACCTTAAATATGCGTAGCGTTTATGTTTAAGTTACCATAAAAAGGTGCTGTTAAGCCCAAAAATAGAACAATCTGAGAGGAGAATTAACAGAATAAATATCCATTTTAAATAAAACACAACAATTCTTCTTTAGTTCTTAGAATATTTTAATTGTTGCATCAACAATCAATTTGTCCTATACAAAAAAATATCAATAAAAAAATTATCTCATAAATTAAAAATTAAACATTAAAATAATTACAATTTAATTTAATCAAAATAATAAAAAAAAATAGACAAAAATAAAATCATAAGAACAAAAGATAGACTTTTAAGGAAAATAAAATATTAAAGAAAAATACAAATTAAACAAAATTATACATTTACAATCATCATTAATTTTACGACTAGATCCAAAGAAATTTAATCATATTAATGTTCGTTTATTGTTCTCCCCTACTTTTGTTTTTTTTTTTTTGATTATATTGATTTAATCTGTTATTTTTTTTTAGTTTTTCTTTAAAAATTTTCCATTTTATGAAAGAGTATTTTAAGAAAAAAATTACAAAAAAAATAGTTGTCCTTATTTATGATCTCATAAAGTATAAATTAAAATTAAAAAAATCATATTTACATCAGTTTTTTTTTATTATCTGTTATGTACTATTTTCAGTATGAGTTTTGACAAATAAAATATGTAAAACGGAATATATTGCATGGAATATTTTCATATATATTTTACAAATAAAAGACAAATAGTTATTTGAGGCAATTTGAAGCGCTTGAAATTTATGTAACAGAAAAACAATATATTTAAGTTGTATATTTAGTGTTTTGCTATTTTAATTTAACAATAATGTTTGAAAAACATGCAAAACTACAAATCCGACACTATAGTGGAAATAGTTTCAAAGACATAAAAATCCTTTTAAATTGGTTTAAAGGTCAAACTTAAGAGCATATGTAGTTTACTTAAAGTGTTAAAGATGAAAAGAACCACAATTTGATTGGGACAACATACAAATCATTTTGCTTCTGGTTTGTTTTTAAAATAATTTTTTAGTTATGTACACAATTTTGTCAAAAGATTACATATTTTTTTTTGTTTGTTTTATATTTTATTTATACATTTGTATGTGTATAGTTTGCATATAGATGTTAAGGATAATAAATAAATAGATAAATACATATGGATTTTCATTTTTCTTTTTATTTTCATTGGCCTTTATAGATTTTATGATGTCAATTTTTTATTTTGAATTATTTTCTAAAAATCGGTCGTTTTTCGAACTGGTTATAATAGGAAAGTTTAATTTTCTTCAGCTTATTTCCTTCCAAGTTGATCACGCCAGTCAACGAATTTATCCATTTCTTCGTGCAATTGTAATGCTTGAATGCATGCTTCGAAGAATTCAGTACCAAAGCAGTCTTGCCTGTAAATTATGAAGAAGAAATACAGTTAGAAACATTAAATTGACATTATTTTATTATTCCAAGCAAAATACAAAAAAAAACTTTTCTTGATGTCCAAAAAGTTTTAGAACGAAATTGAATCGATTTCAAAAATTTCAAATTTCGATCATTACCAAAAAAGGGTAATTTTTGTTGAAAAAAAAAGTTATTTTCAAAATACAAAAAGTTGTGTAGATTCAAAATTTAACGGAAATTAAAAAATTATAATAAATTTTTTTTGCATGTTATACCACTGGTTTTGTTTGCTAGAAAAAATAAAAGCATAGAATAATTCTGTTCAAAAACACAACGTCGCCTTATCCTCATGTGTTTATAAGCGTTTCAAAAGTATTTTTTTGACATACCGCTGAGAAGAAAAATAAATTAAAAAATAACAAATGATTATAGGTAATATTGCCCTAGAACGTTCTCATCAAAAAGGTATAAGGCTAATTCAATTTATTTTCCCTAATTTTATTAAAAGTATTTATGCAACGTCGTAAGTTTACAAATTGTGTAAAATGATAACTTTACGCAAAGTTTGCATGAACGACCTTTTTTATACATTTGATTAAATGCTAGGTAATTTAATTGGAGTGAGTCACAATGACGTTTGAATAAGTTTTACCAGTTTGGATATTTTTACGCAACAAAATCCTTTGATAAGTTTAACCAAATTATGTGAATCATTTCTCTAACAATATTTGACAGTTCATTAGCCAAAAGATAAACTTATCCAATTTGTTAACGTATCTAGGGTTTTACGAAGTTGCATGAATACCCTTATTGTTTTCTTTTGAATTAATTATCTCAAAACTGTCTTTTGATCATCTTATTTGATTATAAGATTCAACCATTGACGGTTTTCAGACCAACTTCACGTGAGTCGACTTATTTTGACTTCTCTTTATACCTCACTCCTATTTTTTGGAAAGAAACAGATAGCTACATACATAGTTGAGGCAGGAATTTTCAAAAAAAATCAAAACTTCTGCCTCACTTGGCCATCTTTTTTCTTTTCAAGACGGTGTGCACATTGAACTGAAAATCTGATTTTGTTTTTGACGTTTTGGTATCCACATCTCACGTCAATGAAGGATGGGAGAGAGAAGTGAATACTGAAAAGTCAGAAAAAAACAGCTTTTCCGTTCAAAGTGAACACCACCCAAGAGATAACATAGTGAGTGAGATAAAGTGAAAGACGTCAAAATGTGTAAAAAGCATCACTTTATTCAACCGTTTTTTTTTAGTTATTAACAAGTTGTGACATTTGAAATGTCACGATACAATTAGAATTTTTGAAAATTTATGTAGAAAAGTTTACAATTTGCTTTAAAAGTAAAGGAAATAGTTTGAGCACAAAAAAAGTAAGCTCAATCTGAGCAAAGTCTATTCTCCTCAACTGAGATGAGAATTATTCACAATAGTTTATTATACGAAATTGTTAACGACAAAAGTGACAAAAATCATTTTTTGAGAAATTTTTAAATCTTTAGGGAGGTTTGCCCTTAGTAATAAGAAACCTTGTTTTATAATTGTGTTAAAGTTTTTAAAAAAATTTCACTTTATAGAAACATATTTAAGACCGTGCCAGAATTATCTTTTACAATTGAATTAACAAAAACCCTCAACAGAGATTTCAGAGGAATCAGAGCGCTCAGAAATATAAAGAGGATTCCTCTCAAAAATTCCTCACTTTTCCCCTTAAAAAATGAGACTGAATTTTTTTTTTGGATTAGTTGCTCAATTATTGCTCAAATATTTTTTGTCGCAGTAAATTACATAAGAAGAAAAGAAAAAGACGGTTGTTTTGGAATACTGTCTATAATTTATTCTCCTACTCTCTCAAAAAAACAAGGAAAATACTGAGAACTCAAGAAGTCAAGAAATAAAACTAACTAACTGATTATACCAGTTTAGTAACATCTTTCTGATTTGTTGATTTTTTTGAGTTAGCAAGAGCCCATTTAAAAATAGGAACAAATAGTTGAAGTTTATTGAAACTTGGAGAGTTATAACTCTTGTGCACCTTAAAATTCAATTAAAAAAAAAAACTAAGTAATCCGGACGCTCCCTCAAGGGATATCGCCCTGGATGTTTTTTTGTTTTTTTTTTCATGTACATATATGTAAATATTTTGAGTGTTAAAACTAAAAACTGATTCATTTTATTTAACTATCCCTTTCAGATCATAAAACTCAATTCTGTTAAGTATAAAAATTAAACGTAGAAATCTCAATTACGATTAAACCAATTTAATCTCTAACATTAAACCAGTAATACAACACGCTGAGAATGCAATAAGGAAAAAATATAAGCAAAACAAAAAATTAAACTTTTTGTGTACAAAAAATATTACACATAAGTTTTTTTTTTCTCAAAAAAAAAAAAAAAAGATTAAATATCATAAGAAAAATAAGATTAAATGTATTATAATAAAACAAATTCAAATAAAAATTAACATACCAATAAATTGAACTTAAGTCAAAATGAAAAGTAAAATGAATGTATTTTGTTGTGATATACGTAGTTGTAGGTAAAGTAGTGTGTTGTATATATTTTATCTTCTTGAAATTCAGTAGCCTTCTTAGTTTCATATTTTCATCACCATTGCACTTTTCTTATATTTTGTTCGTTACTGTTTATATCCGTAGACATTTTGAAATTCGTTTTTATGTTTTTTGCTTTTCTCTTCCCCAAAATCCATTGAAATCATAATGTTTCAGCTGCTTAGCATGTGTGGATACGCCATTCCTTATATATATTTCTCTTTTTTTTTAATTATTTTTTTTGTTTGTTTTATTTAAAAATCTGTTTAAATTTTTAGATTTTTTTATCAAGTTAATTAATCGAGTAGTATAGTAATTTTCTTTTTTTTTTATTGTAAAAATATAGAAGTAGTTATATCACTTTGTTTTCGTTTTAAACTAATATAAAAATACAATTGAATATTAAATAAAAATCATAAAAAGTAAAATCATAAAAAAAAATATTTTCATATAATATATAAATCTAAAAAAAGCTATAGATGTAAGAAGTATAAAAATAAATACAGTTTCATTTTGTATAGCAATATATACCCAAAAAGAATTATATAAATTATGTATCTAACAACAAATTAACAAGAATGTACGTTTTACTTTGTCCTTTTTCTTAATTTTTTTTCACTGGAAATTTTGCTTTTCCTTTTTCGTTTTAAATTTTTCTTTTCGGTCTCTTTTTTTGTAAGTTAACACTTATTTTTTGTGTGTTTATTTCTTAGACACAATGCACTAAAGATTTAAGTTTTATTTTTAAGTTTCAAACTTATTTGCACTTGATATTATTATATAACAAACATTTTACAAGAACTACGATTTAATAAAAAAAAGGATTATGTGTATCGTTTATATAAGATTAATTTTGTTTTATTTTTAAAAATAAATAAGAAGAGTATATAATAAGAGAGGGAAGTGGAAAAACAAATTAAAAACAAAGAAAATAAGAAAAAAAAATAATAATTTTGTTTGTATTCTTATACCAATTAAACTACTGATTATATTGAGTATGGCGTTGGTGGTGGCGCAGCACCATTTATTGTTTTCACATATGTTTTAAGTGCTTCAACTTCCTCTCCCAGATGTAGCGCTTCCACACATGC
This sequence comes from Dasysyrphus albostriatus, assembly GCA_946251815.1. Classification (NCBI taxonomy): domain Eukaryota; kingdom Metazoa; phylum Arthropoda; class Insecta; order Diptera; family Syrphidae; genus Dasysyrphus; species Dasysyrphus albostriatus. Next base: position 20,099,546 of record OX276337.1, read on the forward strand.
CTTAAAGTAATCCGTTGTAAAGCAATTTTTCCTAAATAATTGACAAAAATATTAGGTAAATTTAAATTTAAATCAAAATATATGAATAATAATAGAATTTTATGAATTTCAAAAATTTGATTTGGTTCTTTTTATATGACACTAAATTATCTAATTGTTTATTAACTCTGCACATAATTAAAATTTCGTTCTATCATTAACATCATCGAACCAAAATCATCCATTAATCATTAAAAAGGGCAACGACCATCAGAGCTGACGAAGACCGACCGACGTTGTGTGAATCTTAAATCAATTTTAGAATTTTAGCTATAGAAGAAAATTAATTTATTTTTACTTTTCCCATTTCAATCATCAAATTAGAATTTTCCTGCGGACATTTTGTAAACATTGTTTGGATCGTTTTAAATATACAATTATTTTAGTGAGTGGGAACATTTTTCATTATTGAATCACCAAACAATACATACTTAAGGCTTGTTGGGTCTTTACGATCGATTTAATGTATTTTAAGAATTTCTTATTTTAAGAAATTCACAAAATAAAAATTACTTAGAAAAAAAAAAAAAATACAAATTAAACACGTAAATTTCAAATATGCCAACAATTGATTGATGGATATTAATACCGGTGGTCTAAATTTTTGTTTAAAAATGTACTTGGATATTTGTTTTAATGAGTTGGCCTTAACACATTTTCACTTTTGGAATGATCGTAGTGAATTGGATATAAATATTTTTAGATAAGTCATCAATGAATCGTCATTAGAAAATAGTTTCAATTTTGATGAAACTAATTGTTCTCATTTGAATATGTATGTTTTTGATCTTAAAAACTTAATCATCTGAAACCTTGAATGATTTATAAGGTTAACAAGGGTTAATGTGTTCAAAATTTGAAAAAAACTATATTCTAAACGGAAGTTGGAAAATTGATTTTTTTGCATTCGGTTTTAAGATATAAACATTTACATATGTTTTTATACCTATAAAGAAGTATCTTAATATATTGAAAAGTTATGAAAACCTGTTTTTAATTTTCACTCTAACCGGTAGATAGCTATTTACCATTACACCTTTTAGCTCCGAGCATATCAAAAATGTCAAAAATGATCCGAGTTTTTTTTTAAGCTCAGAGTGCTCAAGTTATATTTCTTTTTTTAATCAGAACTATAGCCCAGAGTAATGATGAGCTATTGTGAATGTTGTGAATGGTGTCAGCCATTTGTCAGCAGTGTAAGGTAAGGAAATGAGGAATCTTTTTTTCTAATGTTCACTTTTCTAACATTAGTAAAGAAGAGGTGGGTGTATAGCACAGGTGTTGCACTTACCCAAATCTATTTGTTTTCACGAAGTGAACCATATCATATGGGTTATGATTATGAGTGAAAGTAAAACGTGGCTATAATGTAGTAACAACTTGCGCCTTACTCTACTGATACCATTGCCTTTTTTCTTTTCATTACTGACACCATTTCCAAAACAGAATAGCCGCCTACTCATCAATGAAGAAACTAATTTTGGGCGATGCTCATAAATAACTTCTTAAGGTTTAACTATATTTGATACTTTTTGCAAAAAGGGCAAAAGTGAAAAGATACAAATAAACGCTAGTGACGATACTTCCTGCAAAAAAGCGTACAAGAGCCTGTCTACATTGTCTTCTTACTAAAAGTCGTTTTCATGAACAGCGTGTCTACATTATGCAAATCAAATCCTTTCAGTTCAATATACCCATCCTTATTTCACGCAATCAGTCTCCATACATCTCTCACTCGCACAAAAAAGAGTCCATTATGTTGAAGCCAAGAATTATGTCGCATTGGTGAATTTTCGGTGAATTCACTGGATCCACCTTTCAGTAAGAAGACAATGTAGACACACACTAAGACTTGAGTTGAGCTGAATGTATTCAGATACAGGAAAGGCTAGTTCAGCAATTATTATTGATGTGAGTGATGTAGTTAGGCTTTAAATGAAAAAAGGAAAAATCTAAAACGTTTTCAGCCTTTTCAAAATGTATAAAGAAAATAATGTATACTAGTGTGGAAACAAAATATGAAATTTCTTCAAACACAACTTGACAGCGCATTCGGAACGATTTGACATATTTTTATGAATGAAAATATTTAGGACCAGTTCTAAAACCATCACAAATTCTATCCCACTTGGTGTTTGACCTTATGGTGAAACTCATTTTTTTGGATGCAAGTGTGGAAAATCAGTTTCATCACAAAATTTAAGCAATCATATGAAATCTTTCCCAATTTATTCTGGCGCGTGTGAATACTTTATGGGATAGTGTAGAAGCACTTTTATATAACAAAATAAACATTTTTCTGTCGTATAGTCATTCAGTATGAGTTAACTTTAAAAAAATGTAAAGCTTGAAGTAGTATTTACAAATAAAAGCCATTTGAGTATAACGGTTTAATCCTTGGGAGTACTGTTAAAACAAATTTAGAATGACGCATCGTTTATGAGCTGTCATCAGAACAATACAAATAAAGGTGTCATTTGATAAATACTTATATGTCCTTCAAATGCATTTTATTCCAAATAATTTTGCTTCACCAAAAAATATAATAAAATATTTTATTTTTAATTGAACAAAAAATCCATAATATGACTTTGCTCAACACGTGATCAATTTCTAAATGGATGCATTTAAAATTTAATGTAATAAAATTATAATAAATACAAATACAAGGAATTTTAAGAAAATCACAGAACCAAATCAAATTATTATTTCCCATACTATTATTCACACTAAAATTCCATTTAAAAAAATTAATAATCTTTTATAATTTTTTTTAACTCACTTGCACAATCGATGCACAGTTGTCTCCCGGAATAATTGATAGCAATCTTCACATATACGATCCAACCGGAAGAACATTGATTTATTGTAGACACCTTTACAATCCAGTTCGAAAAATGTGTTGCTTCTCTTAGACAAACTGTGATTGTGTGGCAGGGTAACGATAAAGGGGACCAATAGTAAAATTAGCACCACAGAGATCTTTAAGTTGCGGGAACACATCTGTAATTGCAAAAAATAATAATTAAAATTGGTTAGTTTAAAAGGTTTTAATATATACAAAATATAAAAATTAATGTAAGAAAAAACTGTTTTTGAGAAAAAGAAGTAGAATTAAGAAGCGACATTCATCTAACAATTTATTATTGTTAAATACTTAGGCACGCATTTTTTCATTATTGCTCTTAGTTTGCATACCGATGTACGTAATAAATAAGGGACTAGGCAAAGAAACTCGAACGGATACAATTTAAAGATTTAACGAACACATCCAAATTATCCATTTCAAATGTCAACAAATAATATTTGAAATAACGGCATGGGAAAAAACAGCAATACCGAGCATGACGAATTTGTTAACATCAAAAGTTGCAGTTATTAATTTGTTAGAACTACTCTCTGGTGTAGAACTACAAAGTAAAAAGAAAATGTGACATTTTATTTCTAAAGAATTGTACTAAATTTTGATGAAAAATATGCCACACATGCCATCAGTATGTGCTTTAAGAACAATTAAATAAACAAAATAATGTCAACATGACAATTCCCACAAAATGATGGTTTTGTTGGTTGTGAATAAACGAAAGAGAAATGTTAAGCTATTTCGTAAAGAACTCTATTATGGCCTTTTCGATTGGCAATTCAGAAGCGTTCGGAATTCGTGTAAGCCCTTCTGAAAGTGTTCTTTTGGCATTCAGAATGACAGTTCTTCTCCTGAAAAGAACAGAAAACGATTCTGGATTTCATTTCAGAATCGAAACCAGAACTACTCACACATTCAAATACATAGTTGTCAAAGTGTTGTCAAATATTGCAAAAAGTAAATTTTTAGTTAAAAATAAGTAAATTTAACACATTTTACTGTTTCTAAGAGCAATAATTTTCCATTTAGAATATTATTTTCCAATTTTCTTTGTTGAAAATTGTCATGATTGTCCATATTTGTGTCCGCCAAGTTTCCAAATGTGAAGAACTATGTCAGAATCCACATGTGAAGTCGCACAAATACAGAGATACGAAAACTTTAGAATCAAATTGCATATACCTGTTTGTTTCTTTGTTGTTCCGGATCGGAGAGCTCTTCCGAATTGCCAATCGAAAAGGCCATTATATGAAAACCCTTTTTCAGTGATTCGTTCTTGTGAAGATTCCCACTGCGTTACATTTTGGTAACGTATAAATGTAAAACTATGATGGTCGGAAGGGTGTACTAAAGCTAATGTCAAAAAAAAACCAAAAGTAGTTTTTTGTATCGAAAAAACGGGAACACACCCATAATGTAATTATCATCTATCTCTTTTTGGCATTCCTATTTCACCTAATGTCAGTTTTAAGTAAATTCCACTCGGGAGCGCACCTATCTGTGTGGTAACTTGCAACTGGTTGCTAAATTGTTGGGTGAGTCATTTAACAAAATCAGTCATGTCATATCGTTTAAACTCTCTCACGTATTGTTTAGTTTGAAATTGATTAAAATCTTTCACCAGAAGAAATGTGCCTTCAATAACAATTTATTCAATAAAAAAAAAAAAAAATTGGAAGGTTTTCGCTGATATAATCTAATGATAAACCTATTCGTATTCTTAATCTATATATCTACATATTACCTAGAATAAGTAATAACTAAAACAACAATCAACGTGCTAGAAATACAAATTCAGCTAAAAAGCCTTTCATTTCCAGACTTACAATTAGTCGGCGGTCACAAAAAGACAAAGTTGTGATTTCATTTCATATAAAAAGTTTTTTGTTTGATGGGACCAAATTTGTCGGAAGTAATAAAGTTGAAAGTTTCACTTGATATACAGCTTCATGCTCAAGTTGTTTCAAAATCAAAAAGTCGAAGCGTCAGTTGTACAAACGTGGTTAAATTATTTTATCAAAAATTTTAATCCACAGATTTCTGTGCATTAACTGAGGTTTTACGATGGTTCATGGTTCAAGTTTGTAATAATAGCAATACTAAAAATCATTATTGAACCTCAGTTAATTTTCCAAAATTTGAACTAAAATTCCTGAGCCACAGATCGAATATTTAAAACAAGTTTGTTTATTGTTTTGAAATTAAATAATTGAGAGTTTTCTTCTAATTAAACCAAGATCTATTCTTATTTGTATGTAAGCAATGGATATGGTAAGAATAAAATGCCAACTTTATTAAAAAAGGTCCGTTGTACGAAATATCAGCTACTGGAAATTGTAAGATAATAATTAAATAAAACTATTTTCAATTATTTCCAATTTAAATCTTAGCAAGCTTTTATTTTTGTCTTCTTTCCAGACTAAAATTTAAATTACAAAGCGTTATAAACTATTATGCATTTAAAGCTTAAAGCAGGTCTAAGTTAACTAATTTTCCACTCAAAATCAAAATAATTCCTGGAAAATAAAAACCTCTCTCAAGTGTCATATGCAATTAAGTATCTTCACAAGCGCAACACAACATTAACTTAAGCTATGTACGTGCGGCTTGGACACTTGATGAATGGCTGACTCTAGTCTTCTTTTCTTTGTTTTGCTTTTTATTATAAAAGAGTGCGATCAAAAAGGATTTGAGTTTTTTTTGCTGATTGACAGTCTAAATACTTGCGATTGTACGCGAAGGAACACAAAAAGCCTAGCTTATACACTGCTGCCGTATAGAAGATAATTGTATTTAATTCAAACATTTAATCGCCCCATTATACTCTGTCTACATCAACTACTACCTGTTTAATGGAAATTGGTTTATTAAAACAACAACGTAGGTAAAGCAAAGGAGCAGCAACAACAACAACAGCTTACAAAAATTGCAATCACAATTTGCAATATGTGGGAAACAGCGATCAGCATCAGACCTAAGCAAGCACATTTTACACGCACAATTAATGCCCACCCGGTGCACATGCGCACAAGCAAAATATATAAAAAAAAAAATAAAAATAGAGGCACATATAAATGAGCGACAACGCAACGATTCGCCATTATGATGCCTTCCTGACTGCTGACTTTACTCTACTCAACTAGTCTCTCCACAGAAACTCTCGTCAACAAGATCTTATCAATTAAATTTCCACCCAGAATTAAACATTTTGCCCACCGTGAAGTTGTATTAACAACTTTTTCCTGACTCCCGGTGCAGCAGCGTGCCACCTGCAATGCACTCTGCAGTACAAGCTGCAGCAGTAACAACATGGTGGTGATAGCCAAGTTGGAGCTGTTGGTCTTCTGATCTGTCTGCCGCAATGTCTGTAGAGTGTGTATATGTTTTAGACCCGATGGCATCATGAATTAGCAACCAGTTGCTTTTGAGAAGATACTAGTTTGCCGATGGTAGATTTTTTTTGTTTAACTTTTGTTTTTCAATAGTATAGATAGAGGAGGATGCGAAACTTGATTCCTGATGGGTTATGCTATTAATAACGATGTTTCTTCTGACCAAGCTGCCGCTATTTTATTTGATGTTAGCTTCATTGCGGTTGTGAGGTGTATAGTTAGCTAAATATATATAGTGTAGCTCGGGGAAATTTGATCACAAGAAATTTTGCAGGTCATAATTAAACAACTTTGTTTAATGACATTCTAGAGAGAACTCTAGATTACTATATATAAAAATATATATGTATTATAAATACTTAAATTTTCATTCGTTTCCCCTACATTTTAACACCCCTCACCCAATGTATAAATAAGACGAAACAAGAGAAGACCAAAAAACGAATCGTGTAATCAGACTCCTATGCACACAAATTTTAGGTATTCAAAGTACGGGAACGGACATTTCACTTTTAGATCCGTTTTCACTTTTAGATCCGTTCGTTTACATTCAAAAACCGCCATTCTTGACCATTATACCGCCATTGTTAACCATCATTATATACTAGGTGTGTAAATATTTAAGTTTCGTATCAGCAAACATGTCTTAACGTCAGTTGGTTCATATTGGGTTAAAGATGTAATAAGTTTTTAACAGGCTTTGGGTAAATGGACCTAGTCAACCAATATTAGCCAGTTAGCGATTTTGATATTTTACAACTCATACTATGGATTCATTGAATATTGTGGTTAACAAGCACATTTATGGATTTACAGTCACAATAATCTTTAATTAAAGATGATTAGCTGTGAACAAACTGGACCTTAAAGAAATAGCTAATTTTTGTTTGATCGACTATCTTTGTTCTACCTCAAAAGTGTAAGGAGAATAGAGATACCTTCATATCTTTCAAACCTTAACTGGTTCATTAGGCTCAAAACAAATCAATTTATTGTTATGATGTCACTTTTATTTCAAAACAATTTTTCAAAAAATTGGTCATAATATGTTCAATTAGATATTGATATCACATCGGCAAATAGAAAATGATAATTTTATCGTTTTTATAGACAAATATCAGTATTCTATTCGGTTGATGTACAATTGCCACTAGTTGTCAGTGTTTGTAATTATAATATAGCCATTGACAACAACAAAAAAAAAAAAATCCAACACTATTGTCAATGTTTGATGGTAAATAAATTGATTACTTATCCAAGCGCACAAAGTCCCACATCCCCCAAAAAAATAAAAACAAAAAACAAAAAATTAACGATCAAACGCTGAACTGAATACTCTATGAGCGATAATAGTTCGGTGACAAGCTGTCTGGTGAATATAAGAAGAACTTTTAAATTGAAAACTACACTGTCAACGAATATTCAACTTCATGCTCGATGAGATAATATTCAGCTAGGTGTTGTATGTGTGTCATAATACAATGACTCCATCCTATTCTTTGATTAAATCAATATTCCGTAAAGAATCTACGAAAAAAAGCAACAACAATGCAAAGTATTCTAATTGCGGTCTCAATTGAATGCAAAACAGAGCAAACATGTCATGTGATACGCTATAAAATATTGAAATGATAAATCTTATGTAATATTTGAATGTGTGTGTGTATATGAATGTATACATCTTTTCTAAATTCATGATAGCCAATAATAATTGAATTGAAAGAAAAACAATAGCAAAATAATAAAATTATGAACCATGTGCATGTGTTAAGTCACATGTTGTTAAAGTTCATAAATAGAAGCTACACAACAACTTGTTAAACATGTCACTTTGACAATTATGAGCTGACGACGATATATTATGTCGACGTTAAGTTAAGCCAGATGGCTTTCTTATATAAAATAAGAAATCCTCATTGATGAAAAGCAATAAACTTCACAATCGTATTTAATAATTAAGACAGTCAGAGGCAGTCGGCAGATGGATAAGCTTATAAGCTGTCCGATTCCTTTCATCTAAAAAAATAAATTATTTGATAAAGATGGTGGGCGAAAATATATATTTTAATAACAAAATGTCAGAATGCTTTTACTATGTGAATGTGTAGGTATATACGTCAGCTTGGGGAAATTGACTGCTAGCACGCGTGTTACTCACCATTTCGTAGAAAATGGGATTTATTTATCAATTCGTTTTTGGTTTTATTAAATTTAATTTAACAGACTTTCTTCAGACTGTTCCTGAAGTAGGTTTAAAATTAAATAGCGGGTTATTTATATTGTTAATGTAAAATAAAAAAGAATTTAATTTATTTGTTTTCGAAAGTCTAGGAAATACCCAAGTTTCAGTAAGATGGAAGTAGATATTTAGTATTCGATTCTGCCAATTTTTTTAATTTCCGAGGAATAAACACTCTTCTCGACCACATCTGTCATCTATAAATAAAAAGTGATTAGACCCCTACTAAAGATGATTCTTTGTCCTTGAATATTTAATTCATGTAAAACTGTCAGAAATTGGAAATTTTGAAGTAAAAGAACTGACTCATCCGATTGGTACTTTGGTCCTAATGGTCTTTTCAATAAAGAATTGGAAGATTCTTTCAAAAATACAAAAATACAAATCGAAAATCAAAGGCGTTTGTTTGAACCCTTAGAAAAATTATATATAGTTTTAATAAAAATAAACATCCCATTCATATTTATAAATCACACAACTAAATACATGTACCAAAAAAGAAGAATAATAAAAGTATCAGACTTTGACATTTGTGAATAAATATAAGAGAGTAACATTACCTCTGTTTGTTTGCTTCCCAAAACTGCCTATTTTATTAGATTTTGTTTAGGTGTGTTTGGTAACGTGAAATTGCTTACAAATTTTGACAATTTGCTGGTGAAACCAGACAAAAAAAGTCCAACTTTGGAAATTTGGTGAAAGTTTCACGTTACCAAACAGGCAGTTTAAATGAACTTTGGACTAAAATTGATCGAAATTTGCAGTTTTGGGAAATAAACGAACATACCCTATTGCTTTTGCATTTGTGTTTCACTAACAGAACCTATCTTGGAAAGGCCCCATGTATGTTTCTGAATGACTAAAACCAGATAGGTTACATTTGGCTGCAAAGTCAGGGGTGGAATTGGCTAAAGTGATTTGTGATAGTTGGCAGCCACAACACCACAGATTATAATCAGCAGTTTTTGACATTTCTCAAAGGATAGCTTTGTATATTAAAATTTTCAGAATAGTTTGAGATTTATTTTTGGAAACGGCTGTTTCATTGACAGCTTGTTTCCACAAGGCACTACACATTCTGCTTAGATAAGGAAGATTGAGTCCGGCATCACGGCAGCTTCAGAGCTAGAGAATTAGGAATCAGGGATTTAGTAAGTATGAAGAAGACATACATTCCAATAACGGAATACAATGAATGATTTGCGGAATGAATCAGAATCAGTTTTAATATTTTAACTATGAGCAAAATGCCAAAATTTAGTCTTATTCCCTCCGCAGAATATTCATTCATCAGATTCTGTAATCTAGGTGATGAACTCCGAAATAATGAGACTCATTAGTTACAGTTTTAATCAAGAAATTATTGCACTTCTTCAAAGCTATTCACGTTTTAATAAATGCTAATGTTGTTGTAATGTGTTTTCATAGATATCCTCGTGAAAACATAGCTGTTGGTAGTAACTAGAGGTGTCTGAAGGTCTTTAAAATGAGTTTGTTTTCAAAATACAATCCATCCAAAACTAAAAACTTCACACATATCGAATGGTTTGGTTCTTCATTTGAAAATCCTCATAAACATTAAAATTTTGTACCGATTGGCTTACTTAGGTGCTGAAGTTTACCTACAGACAAATTCTTTTTTCTAATGTAGACACGTTCAATAAACGAGGCAAGGCAAATGTATCTAGTTTTGAAATGAATGAAAAGCGATTTGACCGTGTAACATAAAAGCTTACTGAATTTCATTAATTCATTCAAAAATTAATGAACACAGGTATGTTCTGAAAAAATGAGGTGATATTTGGAGAATTACTGTTGGAGCGTTTTTTAAATACCAAGATGGCTAAACTATAAAGGCTAGCTGGATATCTCCCCAAGCGTATCTTCAGAAAATCTAATAAATATGACTGATAATGTTATGCGTTTTAATTTTCATTTTACTCTAACCCAGAAGAATCATCAGACCCAGTTTCAAAGTGGAAGTGAATAGCATCACTTAATAGACAAATATACGATTGATTACCACTCATGATTGATTGCCAAATAATGCATTTCAAAAGTGGACGTCAGAATTCCGAAAAATGTATGTTAAATTTTAACACGTATACAAAATACATTAAACATAATTTTATACTTTTTCTACAATTTTTTTTATATACTTAAACTTAGTTTTCAAGCCCAGATTATAACTAATGATTCAAGTGATTAAGCATAAATGACTGTCGTAAATTTTGTGCTCGATGCGGAAAATACATTTCCTTTATATCCATCCAATCTCTTCTTTCAACATCTTTGTTGATTGTTTATTTATTTTTTTTGTTTAATGTTGTATGTTATAAATGAGCTTTTAAATGTTTATTGATTACAGAATTAATTGTAATAGAAAAAGACAGTAAGTAAGTATAGTATAGGTACAAGTGAAAGAGAAAGTTTAATATTTTGTTTAAACAGTGTTTCTTCCGTCATTTGAGAAATTGAGCTGCCTCTCTGATTGAAAAAGAAAATCTATTTTGAAAAATCTACGCTACATATATGTTGTTAGCCTTGCAGATGTTTCCTTTGGTATATAAAACTTATGAAACAACAGAAATATTATTACTATAAATTTATTTTGAAGCGTAAACAGTTATTAATCTTTTAATAGAATTTTATGACATTCCTACATCAATTGACGATGTTGCTTTTTAAAGATTTTTATTATACTCTGTGGAATGCAGTGTCTGTTGAAAAGTATAAAGAAGGAGTCTATTATATAGCTAATGGCCAATAAAATCTACTGCGACTACGTATTACTCATATTGTCTGTATGAATTCATCACAAAAGCACGCATTTTTAACTGCACTAATTTTTGAAATAAACTAGATAGGGCCAATGTTTTTGCGGTTTTAATTTTGCTGCGCAATTCGACTTAAAAGTCATCAAGGGATCTAAAATGATAGTTTAATTTCGTCATAAATATGGGACGACTAGCATGATTTATTGCTATCGTATGAGTAAGAAGTAGGTTATAGGTATTTTTTTGGGGTGAGCCTTTTTGCCACTTCAAAACAAGATAATTTACATTTAGGAAAATGAGCCGCACGGTCCTTATAACTGAGGCCCCTTATAGAACTGCAATGCATTCTAGATTATTCAATACAAAATTTAATTTTTTTTATCCCACGTCTAACTCGCGAATAGGTAAGTATATTATTATTTGTCATTTATTATATTGAATTAACATTTTTATGGATTTCTCGTTCATGCAACCTGACCAGATATACTTCAATTATACGACATCTGACACAAGCGGTAACTGTTTGCAGTTTGCATAATTTTGTTTCTATTTTTTATTTCAAACTGCCTTGCCGTCACACGACTAATTAAACTAATAGCTACTTCATCAAACTGCCAGTTTCAAAACAAAGTCTAAACAAACCTATTTGCCATCACACCACAAACAACGCTCAGATGCTTGCTCATGCTACACTCTACATTATAACTTAACTCATATATAAGATTTAATGGAAAAACATTCTAGATACATCACATCTGTCTTATGTACTGTGGCTTGCTTATAATTTATTGTAACACTCTTATTTTATCGGCAATTTTTGTTGCGTGCGAAGTCTTTTAATTGAGTCGGTGCATGCATTTACGTCTATGGATAGATTCTCCCTCGGATATTCTACTATAGCTATACAGAGTGGCTATCGACACTCGGCCCCCTTTCTGTGTGGCAATTATAAATTAAAGCGCAACAACAACAAAAAAGTTGTATTACAAGTAGTTGCCTGAGACTGCTTGGTACCAACTACATCACCATCCGATCCACGCTCATTTTAATAATATTTGCCTCTGCGAAATTAATAGACGATAATAATTGGATCTTGTGCGGTGCGGCCCCGTAGGAACTAGAGAAACAAGTTTTCCGAGCTTCTACCTATTAAAATTGGTATGTAAATGTGTTTATACTTAGTTTGTATCTTATAACTCAAACACTCTTTAGTAACACCGACCAGCGATTAAATCATTTAAAAATATTCTTCGTCAATTTTTTTTTTTTTATTTTCGCCATACCTACTTGTTCGGCAAAGTGATCGAGCAAAAATATAACTCATGTTCCTCCCCTAACCAATTTGTGTTACCTTCACAAGTTTTCATCTATTGCAAGGAATTTTCCAATTTTAATTTTAATAAAAATTTTAATTGTAAATTTTCCTTCACAACACGACCGACGATGCCGACGACGCAACTGAGAGACAAATAATTATATCAAAAAGAAAAATAAAGCATAACGTCCGCCGAGCGCACGCCATTTACAAAAACAAAATAAATGGTTTGCCATAAAAATAAACGCGATCCTATAAATTTCAATGTGTGAATATGAATATCTCACAGCCAGCAAATGGATTTTTAAGCCAAATGCGAATGATGGGGTAGACATGCTATGAGGGGTAAGGTTTCGAGCGGAAGTACATTTTCGCAATTACAATATATTTAAATATTACCGGAAAATTGTAAAAATTCTGTGCATACTTAAGTATCTGTCTGTTTGTTTGTTGTTGCTGATTAAATGAAGTGTATTTTGCAAATTTTATAAAGTGTTTTTTTCATCAATATGCACTTAGCTTAGAGATGAGTGATATTTTATATGCAATTTACGGTCGCTTGGTGCATGTGTACAAAAAAAAGCAAAAACCCATACCTCTTATAATCAACAATCACGTAAGCCCGTTTTTTATTTAACACTTTCCGTTTAGTTAATAAAAAAAAAAAAACAAATTTGAATAAGGCAGAGATAGTTTATTTCTACATTTTAAACACCACATTTCAAAGAAAAGTCAAATAAAATAAAGTTTTGACTACTTTTACAGAAATTTTTATAGTAGAAATTCGCAAGTTTTTCAATACACTGGGAATTTTCGCCTGCTTGATTGTCCTATTTTGTTGCACCTTTTTGGAAAATTGTTAAAATTAGCAGACAATTTCACGTTACCAAACACACCTTATATAAAATCAAGAGATTTTTAGAATTAACTAAACAATTTTGCTCTGAATGCATTCATTTGACAGTCTCCATTTCACTTTTCACTAGAGCATGTTTTCCTCCTCTTTTTATTGTTCGTCTCGTGTTTCAATTTTTAGACACATTGGGCAAGACCCTGTTTAGATTGGCTAGTTTCACTACGTAGTGAAAAGTTATGTCGTGTATACACTTGTAGTTTTTATACTACATGGAATATTTGCAAATTGGAACATTCGATTTAGGGCAGCATATAAGCATTGGTTGTGTTCAGCTAGTAAAGCAATCCATAATCAAAAAAAAGTTTCAAATAAGTTGAGTTGTTTTTGCATCAGCTTTTTTTTAACAAGGGATTATAACTACACAAACAAATCCAGATCGCTAAAGATACGTACCCAAATGGGTCTATTTCTTCTTCCGATCTCATCCAACTACATTACAAAGATAGAACCTTTCTGTTTAAATCACAAGCAAATATGAACAAAATGGAATGGAAACGTGACTGTTCACTGAATTTTTTTATTTTCTTCTCGACGAGTTCCTCCCTTTCCACCTCACCGATTTCATCATCGATGCCGTTATACTGTAGTGAAATCAACCTATCTAAATACGGTCTAGGGAGTGTTGAAAAGCAGGGGAACGAAGTGATGAAAGCACGTATATGAAAATTTTAAAAATTTTCGAGTTGAACTTTGACGTTTATAATTTGACAAACGAGTAGAGGAGAATTAAATAGGTTAAGGTAAATTTGAACCAGAAGTTATATCAACTATTTTAAGTTTTGCTACTTTCTATTTTCCAATAAATGAACCTCAAATTTATATAATTTTTTCGATTTTTGAAAAAAAAAGTGTAAAGATAATTTACCTACCCGTCAAAAACACGAAACACGAAACGACTGAAAAACAGAGCGTGTAATTTGACTCTTAGAAAAATTGAAAGATCATCATGACTTTGATAGACTATGTCAAATTTAGATCCTTTGTCCAAACAGATATATGTACCTATTAGGTGTGTTCCACACCTAGTTGCAAACAGTTTCAGAGCGCCAGATTTAGTGCAAACCCATTCCACAAGTGAAATATTATACTGGCCCGCACTAAATCTGTTAGTCTGAACTTGTTTGAACTAAGGAACAGAGGTGTTATTAAAGGCTTTTTAAAGCAAATTTAAATAAATATGCTAGGTCTTCTAATTGGCTGATTTTTATTTCAGTAGTCGTATTTTTAAACTTTTTCTAACTTAAGACAGCCGGTCCAACTCCAAAAAAAATATATAATTGTTTAGATTTGTCTAACTTGTTAATTTATTACATTAACTAAGGCATGTTTCCAACTATTAAGGACTTTTAAAAAACTGTCTAACTAGTCAATCTCCCGCCTAAAAATTCTAATAAATAAGGCTGTTTATATTTTACGACATTCAAGTAATCAATTTATTCACGCACACAAAATCTTCTGTTTATTTCCAGCATTTTTTTTTAAATCCCGCCAAAATTGAACTCAATTTTTATTATACAACAACTGTAATTTATGATTTGCGGTTTTACCTAGACTGTCTATGTCTACATACAATCCATTACACCTCTTTCATGGGATCTTCGAAGCAAGGTCAAACATTAAATATTCCGACTTTATAACGAAAGTTCAAGGATAAATGCAAGGCGCTGAAAAATTGATTGGGATTTAGCTGCCGCGATTCTCTTTTTTTAATTAGGTAATAAAAATAGATAAAAAAAATACTCAACCAGTTTTTTATTTTGTGTTTAAACACAATTTTATAAACATTTAATTATTAGGTAAGTGCAGGTAGATATAGATAGATGGTATTGCCTGAGTATAACATTGAGAGAAGTGTGTTTAAGTGGATGTTTGTTATAGTAACATTAACACTGAGAAAAATAAATAAAAAAGGTGCGATTGACTTCTCCAAACGTCAAAATTTTAATTACCAAATAGTTACTATACGAATAGCTCAGATTTAAGAAGTCTATACGGTGTTTCCACCACACAAAAAGATTTAATAAAAGAAAGAAAATACAAATGGTTTTATTTTTTTTATGAAGTGGAAGAGAGACAAAATGTTTCATGTGAGAAGGACTGAATTCAGCCATGAATGAATCCTTCAGCACCCTTTAAGAATAGGAAGTATTTGTCCTAGGAAGATATAGCAAGATTAATTTCTAACCTTCAAGATTTACAGAATAAATTTATAAAGTAAATCTTTGAGATTTAAAGAAGATTTGAGGTGAATCTTATTAAATCTCAGATTAGCGTTAGGTGGAAATGTAGTATAAATCGAACTCCACACAAGTACAGTACAGGCTGCAAAGTATACATCAATTTATATTGAATATTTTTTGAATGAACAACAAAAACGTGTTTGCATTACCACCAAGTATAGGTTAGAGATATAGCTATTTTACGAGTGTGCCACCTCAGTCAACAGACACCTTAAGTGGTGCTTAGTCTGGTTATGCTCGTATTAACCAGATAACTTAATAACTTAAACCAATAAAACAAAAACATTTATTAATTATAAGTTATTTAACAACAACAACAAAAACTGATAACAGCAACTGCCAACACCTCTATTTGTATGCTTTCCAAAATAGACCAATTTAGTTTAAAGTTCTGTCAGTTTCATTTTTCTTGGGAAGTACACGAACCGACCTAACAACTACTGACAAGAGTGACATTTGTTTCAGTTCAGACTCATACAGAATGAAAACATTCCAAATATTTTAGCTCTGAACGAATCAGATGAGATCGGTGATGCCACTTAATTTTTTTTCCTGAAAAAATTATTATTATTATTATATGTAGAATTTTTAAAATAATTTTAGATATTTTAGAGAGGAGTTCGAACATTCTTTTAGTACTTACTTCGGCAGCCCTGCTCTTATACCTGTTGATGTTCTAGCATCACGTAACTAGTTAAAATCAATTTTTAAGACTATAAAATAGCATTATAGCTCCATGGGAGTTAGTGCAGAGGAAATCTCTTGCAACACATTTTCTTATGGTTAACTAGCAGCCAAGTTGTATACACTTAGCACAAATCAATTCTACCAATCGAATTATTTAAAAAAAAAAAACAGAACTGATATTGTTTGACTGTATTATTATTATTTTGGACGGTGAAGCTTTAAATACCTGTTGCCACAGCTTTATACAGGATATCAGAATGTATCATCGCATCTTCCGTTTGCCTTTTTAAACGCTGTGTGCGGCAACAACTTTTGTTGCCCTTAAGCCTCAACCAAACTAGGATATAACCAACATTCACTAAGTGAGTTGTTATTGCAATAAAAGAGAAGATATATGTATACATAAATACGTACAACATTCGATATTATTACGTCGAACGTTCAGTAAAGATGAATACAAGGACGGTGTTGCTTTAAGCCGCAGAATAACCGTTTAATAAAGCAAATTTCTCTGAGTTCATCAAGACATAAAAGTAATAGTTAAGTCGCATAAGCTTGCTCGAAGATGTTCTTTATAAAATTAATAGACAAAATACTAACTATCCAATAATTTGAACGAGGCAGTCTACAGTCATTCTAAAAGATTATCTTATCTTAGAGCAGCTTTCAACTCAAAAGTCTTATTTGTATTCATTTGTTGTGGATGTTTAAAGTCAGTCTAACAGTGAAACCAAAATTACTAGTTGAGAGTCGAATTTAAAAACCGCTTTGTTCAACTCTAAATCCTTATTTTACAAATCAAATGTCTAATTTATACATCAACATCTTTGTCTAGTTTAAAACAGCCGAGAAATGAAAAGATTTCAATGGCACGTAAAAGGTGAATAACTTGATAACACTTGTTTAAACCTTGACTAATCTAATAAAGCATATTTGCAATTGTTTAAAACTATTAAGACAATGCTAAGCTACAGTCAACCGTCTAAGAAAATCAAATAAAAGTAAGCCAAGCTTATGATTTAGAATTTAATAAGGATTTACTCAACGTTGAATAATGGGAATTAATAATGGCTTATACACTGCGTAACTATTCACCCATTGAGAGGTGTTTTAGCCAGTTCTAATAAAAACGGCTTTTACTGTATAGATACAATTAATAAGTATGTATGTATGTACATTGTGTTAATTACTGTCACTCTTGTAACAATTGAAACACACAACACGTAAATATTATGTTTGATAACAACACTCGACCCCTAAGATGAATTCAACTACACAAATCGGTGCAGTGGCGGCATTTTTATGCTACGGGTTTGTGGCTAAAAAATATAAAAAAAAAACTTCAAACTACTCGTACTCAAATTATCATATTCCATGTTGTATCGAAAGATAAAGATATAGGTTTTTCATTCAGACTTTATTACTGGCTAAAAATAGATTTTCTTATGTAGTTTTTTGTTGTTGTCACTATTTCTGTCCCGCAGTCGATTTTATTTTCAAAAACTATTTATAACTCTCTGGTACATACCTTTAATATAAAGCAGCAAGGTGGGAAACGGCAAAGCCATTATTTGCCTGTGAGGTCTTTGAATTTCTGCACCCAGAAGAGGCCAGAGGAGCCCACACATACATCTGGTGCACATTTTGTGCCTTAAAAATCCCCATTGCGTGTTTCTTTCCAAGTTCGAACCAACTTTAATGGAAAAGGGCGAGGGGTGGTGGGGCCACAAAACATCGGTTTCTTGACTTGAATTGAGTGGTGGTTGTTCAGTCTTCTATGGTGCTGAACATGATCTCCCATGGGAAAAACTTGGCTCACTTATTGGCGCTGTGGTTTCTTTCATCTGGTTGCGGTTCAACTCCGATGCGGTCGCAGCTGGAGAAGCCGCCTCCACCAGTATCTTTATCATCATCGGAACAACTGGAGAGGATGAAACATTATGCGCTCGCACAAGGAGCACACTCGCTGTACTTCATTGTACCTTTGCTAAGAAGCTATTTATGCATATGCATACCTTTATATATTCTTATGGAGGAATATGGTGATTGATCTTGAAATGCTATTTTTGTTCCGCCATATGGATAATTCATGGTGTATTTTTTTTATGTGAATACTTCTTATACACCAAGTATGTTTCATTAAAAATTAATACTCCACTGCCAACCATTACTAGCATCGTCAATACCACCAGCACCGATTGCGGTGATTTTGAATTGATGAGTTATGGTTTTTGGGTGCAATAGAGATGTTTGACTGTATCTTGGCCCACTTCCTTGGTGGCAATACTTATCATGTTTTACGAAGCTAAGATAATTCTTAAGTTAAATAGAAGTCATTTGAGTTATGCATGTTGCAAGAATTTCTGTAAAAAGTTGTTTACATATTCGATTGTAACTATATGAATCATAGATAGATTGAGTTGATAAGGTTAAAATGAAGACTTTTATAAATAATATTGAGGCCGTAATGGAACATAAGCAATGCGGTAGGTAATCTAAAGGGAGTTTTTTTTTTAGACGTGTGGTTTTTAATCTTGCAATACTTTTTTCGGAGTTGGTCTTTTTGACAGCTATTACTTGATTTATGCTTAGATGGTTAACCATTTCATAATGAATAGACTCACTCCTGAACAACGTTTGCAAATTGTGCAAATTTATTACCAAAATAATGGTTTACAATCAATTTCTTGAAGGAAACTTTATTTAATTTTAAAAATGTTGGACCAAGGTTCAAAGATACCTTGCTACTAGAGAACGATTGATAGTTCAATTTTTGAGTTTCTTGCACTTCATAAATATCTTGTATTTTTTATGGTAGACAAAAATTGGACGAAAAGTTTTCATTGAGACATTGTAAAAGTTGAAAATTAAGTTACCTAGTTCTTGCAATCAAAATATGTAGAACTTAAAAGTGTCAGAAAATATGGCAGTAAGAAAGTGGATACAAAAGTTTAGATGAAAGGTACGCACCAATAAAACGCTATACTCACTTTATATTCAACCCAAGTTTGGCATCACATAAGTTTAAACTTAACGAAACTTTATCTCAACTTTTATATCCACTTTTTTACTGACTTATTTATCGACACTTTTAGGTTTGTTATTGTTTACCACGGGAAATTTTACTATCCTAGCTACAACTTTTTCAATAAAACACGCCTAAAGTTTCATTAAGTTTAAACTTAAACGGTGCTATTCTTGGAGTGAGTAAATAAGTGAGTACAGCCTTTTATTGGTGCTTGCATTGCTGGGCCGTTAGACAATTTCAAGAATGTGCTAATAAGTATATAGTAAACACTTTTTACAACATCTGAGTAAAAATTTCTAATACCACAAGTCCACAAGCCAAAATTATTAAAGTTTGACGTTTTTTTCGCGGTAAAGATCTGTGCGAGTGCACATTGGCGTATACATTCTACATAGAACCTTTCACACGACGTTTGTACATTTGCGGTTTGATTTATACTGCCGTTTGGATTTATACTGAAAAAAAAGGAGCGGTTCATTGCCGTGTTAACCAAGGCTAATAGGATCCACAAATAACATTGAAACAACAACTTCAATGCTTAGCACATTGGTTTTCCTCATACCTCACGACATCCCTGACTCACTTCTATTTTTGACAAATTGGCGTGATTTCAATGATTCTGTTTAGATTAGGATGATTGAGTCCTGATGACGTTTCTTGGTAAGTCGGTATTTAGATCACCCGATTTTTCCAGTGCATTTTTGTTTTTTGGTGGCGTAGGGAAAAGGAGAGAATTAAAAATGATGGAAAAACCAAATAGCAACAACAAAAAGATCTTCATTGGAAAAATCGAGTAGTGTAAATACCGACTAAGAAGTGGGAAATCAGGGATGTCGTGTGGCATTTCTAATGAAGGTACGAAAACACTAACGAGTCGGGACTTAATCTTCCAATCTAAACAGGGTCATAGAATGTTTCATTAGTGTCAAACAATCAAGAACTGAATTCCGCTTTTCGTCATGAATAAATCCTTTGGCACCATATAAGAATAGAGGTTAGTTCAATTTGTAAAAGTATTTATTTTCAGAAGATTTAAAAAAATTAATTTTAAATCTTTGAGATTTCAAAAATAAATTTGTTTGGTAAAGACTCGAATGCGGAGCGACAACGAATTTTTATTGTTGTTTAGCGTTGTGTATTTGTCACTATTGTGACGCGTTAGTTTGGGAGAACCTTTAAGGTTATCATGACAGTATTCTTACATTAAACTCTGTTAAAAATCTCTAATTGAAAAACATAAAATCCGCCTTAATATGGTGAATACATACATATACCTTTAAAATTATAAATACGTTAAGCGGAAAATACACTATACAGCTATTGTATCATCATTTGACAGAAATGCTATTTTATACAATTTTGTATGGTTTGTAGCCGAACAACTGACAACTACTGTTGAACTAACATCGTATTGTCCTAAAGGCAAATACTCGTACACTTTACACGATTCTACCAATATTTTGACAAAAATGCTCTTGTTTACGACAATTGTATGGTTTGTTTCCAAAAAAACCGACAGTTGTTGGGTAAGCTGACCAGCACACCAACACCAAGTCAGTATAACGTTTATATCGTGTATTTCCCGCTTTAAGAAAAGATGTACATCACATAATTATTAATTAATAACCTACTCGGCAACACTGATAAAATGTTTTAAGCCAGCTATTGTCATAATAATTGTATTTATGACTTCTTTAAAATGGCAGAGAATATGGCGATTTTCCTTGCATCATCTATCAATCCAACAACACTTTAAGTTGCCGCAACACAATATTGCTAATAAAGCATCACAATCACTAGATTCATTGCGCATCTTTATACGATTTTTATGGCATAGCAACAGTTTATTTTTCAGGGAATAGTGCGCACAAAATCTTGCTTCTAATTTTTTTTTAATGTGCCTTCTTTTTAAAAATTTCTTTATTCTTTATTTTATTTGTCTCGTGTGTCCAACATGTTATATTCTTAATTTGTCTATATATTTCTTCGAAATAAATTCTAAGAATGTCAGCGTGCGGACTCAACTGCTTAGAAATAGGAAGAAAAACAAAAAAAAAACCACAAGGATGGCGGCTTCCGTCGTCGGCATCATAACTTCCATCCTGGGATTTAATTTTTTAGTTATTTATAGATCGATAGCATCATCGAATTATTTTTCTTCGGGTTCCATATACATATTCTCTTTCTCCCACCTCTAACTTTTTTTTCTGAACTATTTTTGCGTGCAGTCTTTTTTCCGTCGAAATAAGATGTATCGTGGTATTGATTTCCGCTAATTGGTTTCAAATTGCAAAATTAATGGCCTTAAATATGATGGTGATGACGGTATATACTCAAAGATATGGTGGTATAAGAGTGTTATACATACATATATCACACATAGTAAAGTTGTGGAAGTGTGGTCAGTTGAAAAAAGTCCCGTGTCGGTAAAACTTAAGAAATAAATTAACTGTCAAGCTAGACATGGGTCTTTTGACGTGACTATAGCCTAAGGCCTAACCTATACGAATTCTTATGAATGATACTAATATTATTCGTGAGCATCATCATCATCATCATTATCATTATCATCAGCATCACACATTTCAAACATTATTGTCATCATTCCTTTAATATCAAATTGAACATGTGTAACTTATCGGTTTGGTTCGCGATTTCGTACGTATTCTGTATCAGTTTTTCAAGAGCACTAAGCAGAGCACACACTTAAGAACTTATACCCTGCTGCCACTTTATTTAGTTGGGGATTGTATTGTCGTTTATTCACCCAAGAACTGTCAGATGTGTGGGGAGATGAAGCAGGTATAGCGAATGAAAAAATCAAAAGAAATATCGTTTTAATTGAAAAGGAATTTCATTTGAAGGAGACGACGCATGAAGTATCAATTTTTTTTTGTTTAACGTTGGTCGCGTTGAAATGAATGAATTAATAAAAATGAATCAAAGCATTATAATTGTTTTGATTGCCACCACTAATATAACTTTGGATGGCAATTTAATTGTTTCATTGAGAATGGAGCGGAGAATGAATGGAAAAACTGGATACATGGTAGTTTGATTTTTTTTCTTGAATTTTCAAAGTACATACTATTTAGTCAAAAACCAAAATTATTTCGCAAATGTTCAACCCATTTGATAAAAATAAAAAAAAAAGAACTATGAAACTTAAATGCGTGTTGATCGTATTGGCCTTTTTTTTAATTAAATGGCGCAGGAGATAGTCTACGACACGAGTTGGAACCTATTATTAGAACGCTTGATTGATAGCCTACGCTGTTCAATTAATCAATTGAAATTGTCGGTGAAAATAATTGAAAACGAAATGATATTTTCGTCTTTATTTTATTTTGTGAAAGTTTGTACACACAAGAATAAACTAGCGCAGACAGTAAGAGTCAATTATTATTAGAATTATACATAGACATATTTGACAGATGGATTAATAAACTAATTAATAATGTCATTAGTTTAAGTGTTGCTTATACATGTATATATAAGTATATTTATGCTTTTTAGCTAAAATAAACTTTATTTAACTTCCTTTGTTAAAGAATATATTTTTGATAATTTTAAATACAATGCATAGCCAAATAAATCAAAGATCAATTATTTGTCTTAAATAACTTAAACCAAAACGAAACAAAATTATAAAAAAAAATAAGATTTCACGATATTTAAGTGGTAAATTAATTGAAATTCTTCAAAGTTGAGCGCCAGCGGTTATTTTTTTGTCAGAAATATGGCGCCTGCTTTTGAAAATAAATTCCCAAACAGATGAAGCCTCGTTGATCATTGGTTGCTGTTAAATATGATAAATTGTCAAACAATCAATGTTTTTTAATTGAATTGATATTTTCAACGAACTTGAATTTTATTGAAGTGCATTTCATTTTGAGAATCAATTAACTTTAGACTTTATGGTAGAAGTTTAGTTTTAACTTTGATCTTATACTATAGCTTACATTAGATATGTACCTACTCATAGAGAAATCTTGGAGTTTCGACACCAAATAAAGGAGATTTAAACTATGTTCAAAATCTGGGGAAGAATTTCTGTGATACCTTAGTTTTGTCAAGATAATCTGCAACAAGGTTTAGGAAAGACTACTTTGAAGACAAACTTGATACTGCGAACCAGCATCAGGGCTTATTTGAGGATCTTCTTAAGTCAATCGCTTTACATTTAGCAGATAACCGTGGATCAGTGAATTTAATATCGATCGATACTTCATGGAAATGTGAAAAAGTGCGCTGAAATTGAATTATTTCAACTTTTATGTTGCAACCACTTATATTACGTTGGTTTGTGTACTTACTTATGGATGCCAAATCGTAACGTTATGTCAAACGGGTCCTTGTAAACTCTTAACAAAAAATCCTATGCCTGAACTTTTGCATTGAAAATCAGCCATTAGGAAGCATCTTCATACTACATCAAAATTGGAAAAAAATACAAAAATCTGTCAAAAGTCCATTGTAAAAAATTAAAAATAAGTTGATAGCTTGGCAATTTCCAGAGCTAGGCTTACTGGTACAGAAAGGCCCATACCGGACTATAGCCCCATTTTAAGTTAGTAAGTAGGTTTATAACCATTATGTATATGTAAAAGTAGGTACATATGTACGTATTATCAAGGAAACATCATTATGCATGTTGAGTCCAATAAATGTCATGTTCGCGTTGAAAAAGCTTATCCATATGAATTTGAAAAACAAAGTCTAGGCTAGGACATCAGTAGTATACTTTGTCACTTTGCGTGCAACTAGGAAAAAGTGTAAATATGGATATGGATGTGGTGCCAATAATAAGGATAAAAAACATCAGTTGTATAAGTTTTTTTTTGTAATAAAGACCTTGGAGTTTTTAAGACAGTTCAGTTTTATTTAACCAAATTAACAACATGAAATCAAATTTATATAAAAGTTGCCTTAGAAAATTTAAGCTAATCCATTTTCCAAAATGGCGCCCAACAAAGTTTGAAGTTGCGATAAGATTGATCAGCTATAGGATAACTGTTATTTCTTGAGTTTGAAAATAATTATGAGATGAAAAACATGAAGCACCAAACACTTTTTGAGATGATGAAAGATGCCTGAGAAAAAATTATCAGAATGGTATGAACTGAAAGAAAAGTCTTAATAAACAAATGTAGTTTAATTTTTGTCTGAGATATTTAAATATTTTAATGAAATCGAAAAAAGTTTTAAATTCCACCCAATTTATATTGTTTCATGTTTAATTTCCCCATCGTTACGGTATGCTACCATCAATAAAAAGCACAAAATATTAATGCCATTAATAATTATATTAATCATCATCATTTCTGAAACTATAAAAAAAAGTAGAAAATGGGAGAATCCGCCATAATAATAAACTTCCAGTGATATAAATTCTGTCAAAATAACAATAATCAAGGCATTCGTTAGAAACTTTCAGGAATGTGAGTTGTATGTTGTGTTTTTTGTTAATTTGAATTAGGCATTAAAATCAGTTCACGGACAGATAAAATCAATTTGAGTTACAATAGTTATTTTGCCACAGATCAGCAACTCTGCACTAATGAACGTATAATTACAAAACAATACGTGATCAAAAATTTTTCACCGAATGATCACATCATTCAACTGCCAACACTTAAAATTTTTCTGCTGATGCAATATCACTCTTTTATTACCTAAGTCAATAAAAATCCAAAAACTACCTTTACTTTTTTTTTACCAAAAACTAAAATCGATTTTCTTAAAAGATCTTTACCCAAAATTAATTAATTAGTTCAAACCCAAATTAAATGAATGCGCAATTTTCTTCAGCAGAAGGAATGCACTCCAAAATGCATTTTGTAGTTAGTATCTATGTATGTATATAATACTACCACTTGTGAATGTCGTATAACTTACAGCATAGCAATAACGCTCAGTCGCCACATTGGCTGCAAGCAACAGAAATGCAGCACCATCATGTCTAACCAAACTCTGACAGTCATGTCGGCCATTTTCAAACTGATCACCTTGTGCAGTGTGCACCACACACTGCTAAACTACGTTCTATGGCTGCTCGGCTAAAGACTCGAAAAAAAAGATGAAAAATGGAAAACCCTGGGCTGGTAAAAAAAACACAAAAAATTCCAATAAATTGCCAACTGCAATTGTGTCTGCATTTGCAATTCTGCTAAGGTGCGCGCGCCAATCAATCTGATGTAGCACCTCAAATCCAACATCCCGCTGTTGCCGCTGCCTCACCACGCGGCTATGCAGTGAACGAAACGTCACGTTTCAACTGATCCTACATCTTCGGTTATAGGGGAATGGGTGCGGGGTCTAAACATTGTCATACAATGCTACATCGGGCCGGGCCTCCTCGCTTTGGTTTCTGTATGAGCTTCTATCCGATAGTAACGCTGCCAGGCCAGCCACACCAGACTCTCTGTCGTCGTCGTTATCGTGTTTGTTGGTGTTGCTTTAGCTGGTTGTGGCTTTGCTTCAGCAGGCTTGCTTGCTTGTGCTGCCACTGCTGGCTGTTGCCATAGTCTATGTATAAATCGTCGCAATTAAGACTTTCATGTTGCGATCGTAAATTACATTTTAAACGACATAGAAAAAATACGAGCCACGTATCTCTAAATTTAGCATTTAAGACATTGCGTTACGACGGCACATTTTTTATTGAGTTTATATCTTTTAGCCTTCTATTTGAATTCTCTTTTTTTTTAATTTTAGATAGATTACTGTATAAATCTGCGCTGCTTAACGCTTTGATTTCGCTTGAAATTCGTTTAGCGTTTAGCAAAAAAAAAAAATTGCTGTGGGCTGACAACACATCGCTGTGGAATGATCGATTCAACTGTGATCTGAATGCCTAAGCAACAAGCCCATATTGTAAAAGATACAGTGTGATGTAGTGCGCATTTGATATATAAATATACAAATACAAACAAAAAATACACGAGAGAGAATTCCATACGTCAAAGTAGGCTGGAAATAATGACTTGGCAAGACGATTGGAATTTTTCTACCATTAAAAATGGCTTTTCAAGTTACCGTGTCGCGCGTCCTGTCACAATAATAAAAACCATAAACATGAATGATTTTAGCATTTTGTAATACAAAATGCAAGAATCCAACAGGTGGAGTCATTATTATTATACGTTTTGTCGTCACTAAGTACGTATATCCTTGAATTAATGCAAATATGCTCATGGTTGTCTTTCTGATGTCAATCTTTTACTTTGATCCACCTATTAAATATCATCAAGTGCATATGCATCTATAAAAGGCTGTTAAGTAGATTGTTTTGTACATTTAGTTTCATTGGCAGATAGTTTTCGTTTGACATTCCAATTGAATGCACACAATACCTTCAATGACACCCTTTGACTGCAACATTAATGGAAATTAGATATGTTTGTTGGGATAAAAATAAAATAAATAAAAGTGTCACCGTTAGGTCTGACTTTTATCATGTTTTTATTTTTTCAGTAAAGAGAGTAGTTCGTGCTTTGCCAAACTCAAAGAACAGTTTTTATAACGAGCTTAAAGTAATCCACCTTGTCTACATGTCTTGAAACGAATAAAGGGTGATTTAAAAACATTTATTAGAATAAGCTTCATGCACAGTAAACACCTCCAGTCGTATTTATTTCTCTTGACTACTCTTTGACAGTTGCCCTGATAGTCGTCATTGTCTAAGGGCCATTTGCAATTCTAACTCACTGCCTTCGGCGAAGTTACTGAGGTTCAAAAATGGTTCAGGGATTAAATTGGCTACTATAACATACTTGAATCATCGTTGAACTTAATTAATACCACCGAAATCAACCAGTAAACATTTTTGAACCCCGGATCAAAATTTGAACCACGTTTGTACAACCGGTCCTAAATGGTTTAGCCATTTCCGTATTAACGAAAGCATTTCATTGATTATCTTGACACGACCTCATTTATTCAGAGACATACCTGTATTATATAGATTCGAGTGAACTTTGGGTACGTTCAGTAAAATTCTCATTTGTTTCCTTGTTCGCTGCACGTTTTTATTTTAGAAAAGATTTTATATTCTCCCAAACCCACGTGAAATCATAGCAAAAAAAATACGTCGGCTATACTATGCAAAGTAACAACAAAAAACTGTTGACGGCGAATGTTTAAGCTCGGTATGGTACCCAACCCAACCAAGCGAATTAATAGTGAATCATTCCCAACGATACAGAATATGACAAATTTGTACACAATGCTAAATAACTCCAAAATCTGTCGTCAGCAAATATTTCACGCCAGTTTGGGAGAGCCTTTATACAACCAATTTAGGCATTTAAGGGCTAGATCATTAACAGCTAATAATCTTTAACATAACATAAAGTTGGCAAAAAATACCCTAAATTCCTGGAGTTTGTGAAAAATTGTGTGGTTCACTATCAACAATAAATGTAAAACCGGCTTTTTTCAACAATTTCAAGCTTTAAAATGATCTCTGCAATATCACAATCAGAGCTAAAAAACTATATTTTCCAAAAGCGTCGCATACAAAGTAACCTGAATGTAGTGAATGTAGTGTTTACATATCGGTAAAACTTCAAGAATCTAATTCCCTATCAACAAGATTCTGCGAATATATTAAATTGTCTGTGTGCCAAAAACCTTCCTTCTGGACTTGCTCAACATCTACAAAATTCTGGACAAAATATTTGTTTTTTTACATTGCATACTTGCTGGACGTGTATTGGGTAAATACGAAGTCTTCGAAATAAATAAGCACAAGTGCTTAAATATTTTAAATTGTCAAATCGACTTACTTAATAATAGCTCACTTCTTAGCAAATAGTTATTTTTTTTTTAATATTTTTTTTTTTAATTTTTTGTTCATATTTATAAAAAAAATAAACAAAATAATAATAAATAAAACAAAAAACTATAAACTTTATTCGTTTGAAAACTTTAAATCTTTTTTAAAACGTCTGAATTGGGTAAAAATCCGATTTTAGTTATTAAACGCCAAATAAGTTCACAGATTTAACCCGCTGTGCACAAACTGATTCTCAGTAAGCTAACCAATTAAAGAACATCAAACAATTCTTCCAAAAAACACATTTTAACGCCAAACAATAATAGTATGTTCTGTAAAATAGTTATCCCTTAATGAAGTCTCTTTTTTTTTAGAATTTATCATAAATAGGAAATTTCAAAATTATTTCGCATGGATTAGCTATACCAATGAAACTCCAGCTGCAGATCAAATTTCACAATATTACCTTGGTTAAAATATCACAAATCTTTGGTCGTATATAGATATAGATGCAAATCGCGAATATCTTTCCAAGCCAGACAAATTTCAAAACAAACATAAGATTGACAGGGCCAAAGTAGAAGCCAGACAAAACCGCATTAATGTAAACAAAACAAGTTACGCTTCTATGAAATTGAAGCACTATGCTTAGCTGCTTAGCTGACCATAATACCTTGACATCTATTCTCGACTAACTCTGCGGGATGTTATTGAAGCTATCACTTTGGATTAGATAAATAAAATAAGAAAATACATATACAAACTACAATGATACTCTAGCAACTAGATCAAATAAGAAACGGAAAAGTCTTGAATAGAGACAATATGAAAAAGCATGATAGTCATTGCACCATCCAAAAGTTGAATACATGAGTGTGATATCTTCAATTAACTAACTCAGCAGTTGGCATCACTTTTTATTAAGACTCTCTCCTCTCTGTGTATAGTTTTATTCAGTCTTATAACATAAGCATGCTGCTCAATGACGTTTCACCATCCATTCCAACTTGTTATGAAATATTATTTTGTCTTTGATCGTTTTTATTTTCCTTTATTTTCTGTCACATACTGATTGCATAATTTTAGCAGTCCATTTAAAATTACCGCCAAAGTGAGAGCGAAAAACGCCATTACGGATTTCCGAAACTGCACGTCATCCAGTTATTGGCTTTACAGACAGGCTGCGCTCTCAACACAATCCATACAATAATCTACCAGAGATGTGATGGAGGTGGGAGGGGATAAACTGCAAAAAACCAAAAACCACCAAACTGACCAATTTATATGCGGTCATTAATTTAACGTTGGTATAATTGAAAATGATATTGCCGTCGTTAAAATTAATGGAAAATTAACCATAAAACAGCCATCATAATATCCACACAGAATGCATATGCATTTTTTTTTTCGGAGACACATGAAGAGGGCGGAGAGTAATTTTATTACACTCAACAAGAAGAAGATCACGCAAAAGAATCATTGGTTGACTTTTATGAGCGTTTATGAATGAAAAAAATGAGAATATGCGAATCGGCGAAGCAACATAAATTATGTGTCATTTTAGTATGCATAAATGTATTTTTTTCTTTTCAGGGAAAAAATTTAGCTTTGGCGGCCGACTCGACGTGGCTGTGATGCGGTGACTTGGAGAGTTGTTTTTTTATTTTTACCGATCAATGAGGGTCAAATTCATAAAGTTCCAGATTTATGTATTCACTTTTATAATAATTGAACTTTAGTTCTTGATGACAAGCAGGCAATTGCAAGCCATTATGTCAACGATTTGTTGTCAGTTGACAAAAAAAATATAAGAATAAGAATTAAAATATGAAATGAACGCGCAATGGAGGCCCGACAGGAAACAGGCTCATTTTCTGATGTTTAGTTTCTTTTCCCTTCCTTCTTCCTTTTTATGGTCACGACTTCAAAAGTAAGAGAAGAACTCAGAAATAATCATGATGACACATTGTGTTTCTTCAGAGTTGTTGAAATTTAAACTCACGTCATCCGTTTCGTCGTTGATGGCCGTAAAGCAGGCACACCAAATGGAATTCCTCCAAAATTACTGACTTTTGATTTTATTTTAGCTGACTCATTTAGTATGTTTTATGTCTAATGGTTAATTTCGGAGCAAAATCGCATCGTCACCTCCAAGTGGTGCCCGCTGGATAGCCAATTAGGTGAACTAACGACGAGCGTTGGATCTATTGGATCCAAGAGCTGAGACACCTGAGTTACCTTCTCAGGAACTAGGAGTATAAGATAAGACATCGCTCTGAAGAACCAGCTCTCCATGAAACCCAAGAGCGTCTGACGCATAATGTGCGGCTCATTGGTCAGCGTCTGATCCCATAGGGGCGGCTGTATTAAAGACCTTGAATAGAATAAGTAACGAAGCTATTTATGGGTAACAAACAAAAGTTACAAAAAAATAAAAAAAATATGGCAATGAATAAAACAAATAGATATTGTACCCCAGGTGGCAATCCAGATAAACTGGTAAATCCACTCTCTTCGGAGATCGGTCCTACGGATTCTGGGGAGGACCAATTATTGCTAACAGGAAGTAGACGGAGTTCTAAAACACTGAGGACTCCACCAAAAATATTCTCAAGGGTCACTCCATCGAAAACCCTTACCGAAAAATCAAATGACAAAGAAGTCATTAACGAAAAAGGAACCAAAATCTATGAAAAGATCGAAATAAAAGATCCGCAGTGTTCCAAAAAAAGCAACGAGATCCACCAAGTTGAATCCGAAAATTATTTCGAGGAATGGCAAAAAGAAATAATAGCCAGAAAAAAACTTGAAGTGCTCGTTGAAAGTCTTCAGCAACAAGTTAAGAGACTTGAAGAAAAAGTCAGCTTGCTAGACAAGAAAACTTCAAATAATGACAGCAAGACTAGTCCAAAAATACTTGTAGTGAAAAGCCCACCAAAAACCATTGAGTTTCATACTGATGAGGAAGAGCTTCTTTTTGAAACAGATGGTAACAGAAATAAACGTAAATCCAAGAAACGAAAAGCAGAGGGTAGCCCAGAGACTGTTCAAAAAATTAAGCAGGTAGCTTCAAAAGCGGATATTCCTGCAACAGTGAAAACATCAAACAATGAAATAAAAGATGTATCCCAAAAGAAGTCTTTTGCTAAAGGTACTAAGCAAACTTCACCACCTCCAATCATGATTTCCGGATTGACAATGTTTGGTGAGCTTAAGAGCATAGTAGAAAAATGCAGTAATAAGGCATGTAAATATACATCATACAATAAAGACAATTGGAAAGTCATTGTTGAAGACGCCGATGCGTATAGATCTATCACTGAAGAATTGAACAAAAAGAGAATTCAGTGGCACTCGTACGAAAATAAAGCTACAAGGTCGATAAAGGTAGTAGCAAGAGGCCTCCACTCTTCATGTGATGCCAAAGATATTGTCGAAGACCTTATTCAAAAAGGTTTCCAAGCTCTCGATGCGAATAATCTTATTAAAAATGAGACAATCAAAGACTCCACTGGGGTATCAACGACAACAAGGAGATCTCTACCTTTGTTTATGCTCACCTTTGAAAATAAAGAAAGTCTCGATAAGATCTACAGTATAAAATCAATTATGGGCATAGTTGTCAAAATTGAACCACTACGAAAGTCAAAAATTGTTCCACAATGTAAACGCTGTCAGGCCTTTGGGCATACACAAAAATACTGCAATCGTGAGTTTGCTTGTGTTAAATGCGAAGGCAAGCATGCAACAAAAAACTGTCCCATGGGCAGAGAACAAAAAGCGAAATGCGTTAACTGTCAAGGCAACCATCCTGCAAGTTACAGAGGATGTCCAGTTGCCAAAAAATTCCAAGACACAAAAAGAAAAATCAAAACTGGGAACAAGCTAAGAAACCCAACAAACACAAAAGCAATAGTTGAAAGCAAAAAAGTAGCCGTTGAAAACAAAACTAAAAATCAACCGCCAAAAGCAATTGCACTAAGCAAAAGTGATGAAAATAAATCCTATTCCCAGATTGTTAAAAATGTGCGGAAGAACGAAGAAACATCTATTAAAGAAATGCTTGAACTTATCCTGAAAAGGATTGACAAACAAGATTTAAACATAAAACAGCTAAGCGAAGAAGTCGCTCTTAAGAAACAATGATGGACAGAACACTCAAAATCGCAACATGGAATGCAAACGGTCTTTTACACCATGTATCAGAACTAAACATCTTTTTAGACATTGAGCATATAGACATTTGTTTGGTGTCCGAAACTCACCTCGCTATAGAACAAAATCTTGATAATAAATTACCTAACTATACGTGTTATCACGCTCCGCACCCAGCTGACAAAGCTAGGGGAGGATCGGCAATACTAATAAAAAAGTGCTTAACACACTATGAAGAGCCGAAGTTTACTAATGAAAACATGCAAGTAACCACAATTAGTATTGGTATAAAAAAGAAAGAGTTTAAGATAGCATCTATATACTGCCCTCCGAGGCGCTCTCCAACTGAAGAAGACTATGCAGAACTCCTAAATTTGTTAGGACATAACTTCCTTGTTGGTGGCGACTTCAATGCTAAACACACCCAATGGGGATCTAGGCTCATAACAACGAAAGGCAAACGGCTATATCAAGCAGGCCGCAAATACAACTGCGAATTTTATTCTTCTGGCTCGCCAACATATTGGCCATCTGATTCTAACAAAATACCAGACCTTATAGACTTTTTCGTAGTAAAAGGTATTAAACGAAATCATATAAGTGTCGAAGGTAATTACGATTTATCGTCAGATCATACTCCAGTAATATTATCACTGAGCGAAGCAGAAATAATAGAAAAAAGCAATCCTAAGCTCGTGAACAAAAGAACAAACTGGAACGAATTCAGAGATAAACTTGAAAGTTTTATAAACCTAAGATCCCCTATGCAAACAATTGAACAGATTGATCATGAAGTAGAACAATTTATTGCTGATGTGCAACAGGCTGCAGAAGAAAGTACTCCAACAATTTCGAACTCAAGAGAAAAAGAAATAAAATATCCTGTCGAAATAAAGGAGCTGATCTTGGAGAAAAGAAGAGCTCGAAGAAAATGGCAAGCTACGAGATTTCCAGGTGATAAGGCAGTTTTTAACCGTCTTAACAATGAACTAAAGAAAAGAATCTGTGAATTTAAAAGTGATTCACTTAGTAGATTCCTGAATAGTCTGACGGCGGATGCTTCTACGGAATACTCCTTATGGAAAGCAGCTAAGCGCCAAAAAAGACCACAGGCACAAAACCCGCCAGTAAAATCTCAAGATGGTAAATGGATCGGAAACCCAAAACAAAAGGCTGATCTCTTCGCTGAACATCTCGCGAATGTTTTTAAGCCATTTCCAGCAACCACAGCTACAGATCCATTACAGTTTGTTGATAGAAACGACGAATGTGAAATTCCTTTTGTCACGCTCAAAGAAGTAAGAAGTATGTGTCAACATAAGTTGTCTAACAAAAAATCACCAGGGTACGATCTAATAACTGCTCAGGTTTTGAAAGAAATGCCTTCGACAGCCTTCAAAAAACTCCAATTTATAATAAATGCATGCCTTAAACTAAGATATGTGCCACATCATTGGAAAATTGCAGAAGTCATTGTTATACCTAAACAAGGTAAGCCACCAACAGAAGTAACATCTTACAGACCTATATCGCTTATACCAATCATGGCAAAAGTTTTCGAAAAACTGCTTCTGAAAAGACTAAGCAGAATAATAGAAGAAAGAAGACTAATTCCGAGCCATCAGTTTGGATTTAGAAATAAACATTCCACGATAGACCAAGTGCATCGGATTACGGATGTTGTGGAAAAAGCACTTGAAGAAAAACAAGTATGCTCGGCTATATTCTTAGATGTTGCTCAAGCCTTTGACAAGGTTTGGCACTTGGGACTTGAGTACAAACTGCAAAGGGATCTTCCCAGGCAGTACTACGAAATACTGAAATCCTACGTTACGAACCGACTCTTTAGAGTACGGTACGACCAAAATTACTCGGAACTAAAGAAAATTGAAGCCGGTGTACCACAAGGAAGTGTCCTAGGACCAACCCTGTATCTGTTATATACAAGGGATATTCCAGTGGACATCAACGCTATCATGGCCACCTTTGCTGATGATACTGCAATATTGGTGCCAGATAAATCCGTTACGAAGGCTACACAAAAACTGCAAAATGCAGTCGATAAAGTTAGTGATTGGACGCAAAAATGGCGAATCAAACTAAATGAAACAAAATCGACGCATATAAACTTTACAAACAAAAAAATAAACAATGTTCCAATTCTTATAAACAGTACAACAG
This sequence comes from Dasysyrphus albostriatus, assembly GCA_946251815.1. NCBI lineage: Eukaryota > Metazoa > Arthropoda > Insecta > Diptera > Syrphidae > Dasysyrphus > Dasysyrphus albostriatus. The sequence continues at coordinate 20,134,157 of OX276337.1, forward strand.
TACCTTACTCCAATACTGCCAAATACCTTGGAATGACTTTGGATGCAAAGCTTAAATGGAAAGAGCACATCAAAAAGAAAAAAGACGAACTAAACTTGAAGTACAGAAAAATGTACTGGTTACTAGGAAAGAACTCTGACCTATCTATCCAGAACAAACTAATGTTATATAAGCAAGTACTGAAACCCGTTTGGACATATGGCATCCAACTATGGGGCTGTACAAAGAAAACAAATGCTGAACCCATCCAAAAATTCCAAAGCAAGGTCCTTCGCGGAATAATAAATGCTCCTTGGTATATAAGAAATAGCGATCTACATCGTGACCTTCAAATTGAAATGGTTACAGAAGTGGTTAAAAAACACGCTGTATCACACAATCAGCGACTGCAAAGTCATACCAACTCCGAAATGGAGACCGTCTTAAATGTACGAGACAATGTTCGGAGATTAAGAAGAACCAAGCCTCATGAGCTGATGGTCTAAAAGCTATGGAAAGTGTTATAACTTAAACTTCCCACAATGCGACTTATAAATTAAGAAAGAAAAATCATTTGTCGATCTTTCATAGATTGGTCCTGATTCACCGGTGGTTTTAGTGCGGTAAGAGTCCCACACTACTTGGTACCGATTCTTACCGAGTGTCTTTTGAAGATTTCCATCGGATAAAAAAAAAAAAAAAAAAAAAAAAAAAAAAAATGGTTAATTTCGCATTATCAGAAAAAATAAATGTCGATACCTACAGTTTTTGAGGTTTCCACGTTTTTTAAAACTACAGATTTAAGAAATTTTTAACTTATACAGATATTTTGTTAGAATGAATCCAGTTTATTTTAAAAGATTTTTGGGGTAAAAGTTTCTGCAATACAAATCAGAACATTGATTGTATCGTGCATCTTTCCGTTGTATGATCGTTTATCACTATACCTACTGGCTATTTTAGCTTTATGACTAGGTTTAAGACTCTCGTAACTCGATTATTATCAACCTAAATTTTGACAATATTTGCATCTTATTCTTTATTCAGAAGAAGAAGAGGGAGATTAATACTTTTAGGCTTGGGAATCACTGGGCAACTTAGTTGCTTCAAATTGCTCACAACCTCTACCAGATAATTTCTGAGATGTCAGTAACTTTTGGGAGTTTGACTTTTATTTTTTGTTTTTGCTGGGTTTAATTGTGTGTATTTACCTATTTTTTGTTTGCTGATGTCTGATTGTCTAAAAATATTCATTCTAGCAAGGAAAAGCAATTTAAAGTTGCTCCGTTTAGTTGCTCACGGAACTTAGTTGCTAGCCACTCAACGGAGTAACAATAGAATAATGGCGATTTTTAAAGAAAGGTCTTCTGTTTAAGGCGCCAGTTACAGTTATCATTGAAAACTTAAATGATTGATTTTGAGACATCTAGAAAGTACAATCAATTATTTTTTTGATGGACAAATAAAGATTCAAACTCAATTAATGTTTCTAGCAAACAAAATTCCAATAGTCTTGTTCCCAACTTTATCGGAGTTACTTAAAGTGTTCAGTTGCTTAGTCACCTGGTAAGTGTTTGGTAACTCAAAATTGTCACCAAACTCCCCAAACTTGGGGTTTTTCTTACTGTTTCTGACAGGATTGCATAGCGTATTTAACTATATTATTGTTTCAAATTTAAACAATTTGACAAATGAAAATAAACTATGTATGTCCCAGCAAATGAGTGATACATATATAGACACTAAGTTCTAGTTGCCTCTTTGTCTGCAATACAAATTTTCATTTGAATTTTTCATCGTCAATGCACCTACATATAAACCTTGAAAACCACTATCGAGACATCGACTATTGAACTTAATTATTCGTTTTTTTTTCTATACATAGAGGCGTGTGTGTTTTATTAGAACATATTCTATCTAACAGACATCGACAAGATGTCAGACGTTTTGAGGAAATTCTTTAAACAGGTGTTGTAGTTTCAATTTGTTATAAATAAACTTGAGTACGAGTAGGTAAGTATTAAATCAATTGAAAGAGAGGAAAAATAAAATTTATTTATTTAATTGCGAACTTGTGGTCAGTCATTATATTTATCGAGCACGATCATTCTAACGAGTACATAGATTTTATTTGCTTTATAGAATATAGATACTTTAATGTAACAATAAAGTAGGTTAGGTTGTTTGTTGTCAACCATCTATTTTATTTAAACATATAGGTACATAGGTAGGTACTTATATCTGTATAATTATTTTGTGATTTTTACAAGAAAAAATCCACATTAAGTACTCCTATAATATACATAGTAGGTAGTGGTTATTATCAAGGCAAGACAAATTAACCTTCTTTGCAAAACCCTAATTTAACTTCTTGGAAATCTGATGCAATAAGCAATGAAAATCACAAAATAAAGTTGATTCCTAAAAACTTAGCAACAAAATGAACCTGTTTTAAATGTGGTTTGGTTTTGAGTAACGTATTTCGTCAATGTAAATACTTTTGCTTATATGAAGATAATAACAGAGGTGAGTAAAAAGGAATTTCGTATTTTATTATATAATGTAATATGTAGTATATCTTTTTTGATTGGAATTTCGGACTGTTCCTAAAATTAAAAAAAAAACATACATAACCGAATGTAGCCATTTAACAAAATTACATCTCTTTTCATAAGTAATCTGAAGGAAAACCTTATGAATATTCATCAAACGTCGTAAAACTATCGTAAATGTTAAAAAACCTACGATACGACGACGTCATAAATGAACTGTAAGAAATTGTATGGGAAATCTTTAACAACGAATTTGTGTCATAATCAATTGAAAGATAAACAAAGCAAAATTTGTTGGAATAGTATTTTATGACGTTAAATGTGTTCTTGATAGCCGAAAACTAAGGCCGGATCCACACTACTGTGCAAATACTGATAGACTCTCGCTATGATAAAATATTTTTACATAAAGCTTGATTTACACTATAGTTCTAATACTGATACAGTCTCGGTACGTTTTGACTGCAGTAGAATATTTTTAAACGAGAAACAACGCTTATATTCAGAAGAATCAATGAGATGATGTGAATATACTCATTGTTTCTTGTGTAAGAATATTTTATCGTATCGAGACTTTATTGATATTAGAACTATAATGTGAATCACGCTTAAAAGACATCGAAAACAGTCAAAAGACAAGTGATTTTCTATTAAAATTGCCTGATAAAACACAATCATTTATGTCTCAACTAAAACAGCTGAATAGTTCTCATTGTCCCAACATCGAAAAATATATGGGCATTGTAATTGTACGAATACGCTGTGTGCTCTTTCTACAGTTCTTCTGCATAATCTGGAACATAGGAAATAGATACCAATAAATTAAGGACGGTGTTCACATTGAACTAAAAAACTTGATCTTTTTTTACTTCTACTTTACACTTCAATGAAGAAGTGGGAGCGAGATGTGAATACTGAAACGTCAAAACTCTAGTTTTTCAGTCCAATGTGAACACTGTCAAGGAAAATCAATTTTTGTGCTTGCAGTCGGTAAGACAGGTGTCTAAATCAGCGACTTCGAAAGTTCAACCCAAAAGAAAGTCAACTTGAAATATATATGACGTTTTTCATTCAACTACTTCAGATAACAGAGTTTGATTTCAGATCAATCGTGGTGAATATGACGAAATGAGATGTGTGCTACAACTGAGAATGAAGTGAGTGAGTGATATACAAAAATTAATCAATGTTTCAATGATTGAACCACCTTATTAGTTATTACCAATGATCGTGGAAATTAAAAAAAAATATTTTTATGTGGAAGGTTTAGGTTTCATTAAAAATTTTTGTTTGACTTTAAATAATAATAAACCGTTAAGGCTAATTTGTACCTGAAAATAATAAGGGTGTTCATAAAACATCGAAAAACTATTGTAAACATCGTAATCGTTGAAAAGTTTACTACAACGTATACTAATTGTCAACATTTGTATGAGAAATCTTTTCCAACAAATCGTAAACTTTTCTACATGGATTTGTATCGTAAATAAAAATGGTAAACGTGGTAAGCTTTTAAACTAATTCTGAACGAAAAAGAACCAGAAACAAAAAAAAAATTAAAACATCAAAACGAGAAACATTTTAATCAAAATGGCTGAGGAAAGATAAAATTAAAAGAAAAATTATAAAAATGGAAAACAAAATTGAACGAAGGTATATATTTTTATTTGACGTTAAACAAACAGCGGAACAGTTTACGATGTTTACGCAAGCCGTTTCAAAAAATTACTACGTCGAAAAGTTTACATTGTAAACTCTTAATGATTTATTTTGATTTCAAAACAGTCTCAAAATTAAGGACAAACATTTTTAAATAATCTTAATTTTCAATGAAAGCAATAACTGGCGCCCAACTGGAGGTTAACCAGGGCTCTAGTTGGGTACTATCACATAAGTGACAATCTTATCAAATAAGATAGATTAAAATTCCTTTCACTTCGAAAAGAAAGTTAATTCTACAAAAGGTTCAAATAGCAAGTGTTCCCTTATCGAAATACATTATTTGTATATATCTACCTATTTTTGTTTACAAAAGGAGAAAATACATACAACTCAAAAGACATTGTCTGCTACTTAACTTTACCATAATTCACTCAAATTGAATTTACTATTGGTTTGCTATTATAATTGCGTTCAAGAATTTTCACACACACAGGCAAACTTTAAGTAAATTTAAATAAAAAGAAAACTTCGCAGTTCGCACTTATTTTGTTTAACGCAACAAAAATGCATTGCATCTTTCAATGAGTTAAATAAACGTAAGCTTCACACTCGTTGGTTTGTAGGTATCTTTACTTTTTGTTTGCTTCTAAAAATAAATTAAATCATTCGGTAAGAAGATTCGACGAGTAAATTATTTTGTGTATGGCTTGTTCCGTTCGAGTAGATATCAAAGTAAACACTTTTTTTTTATTTAAAAAATCAACACTTCCCCAGAACATCAGAACCTCAGCTCTGCCAGAAGCCAAAGGCAGACGTCTACGTTTTTATTTTCTTATTCTTGTTCTTGTTCTTTGAATTTTAATTTTATTTTTTCAAGTTCATTAACAAGACCATGCTAAGAAGCATAAAGTATTCGATAATTTTGTTCCTCTTTTCAAGACGTAGGTAGGAACGGCCGGCGTATATAACGCCGCCGTACAACGCATACACCACTTGAGTAAAGTGTCGAGTGAGTACCGACTACTGAACCGAGTGAGAAGAAGTGCAATAATAATAATTAGCAATTGGCCACTACCTACACATACTTTAAAGAATGAATTTTCGTACACACATTTTTTTTTTTACATATGAATAGGTAGAGAGATTCTTGTGACTTTGTGGTATTCATCATTGCATGACTTATTTCATTTTGGTCTTAAGAACGGTTCAACAGGTGTACATCTTTTATCTTCTTTTAGAGAGCACACACCACATAATTTCAAGTTAAAGAAAGAAAGTAAGGTGCCAGGTATAGCTATCATTGAAACTCAACATTGAAAACTTTTATGTGGAAAGTAGGGCCTATTTGAAAATTTGTTTGACTTAAAAATTAATTAAGTCTTGAGCTTTAATTATCTATTAAAATTATATATAATTTTGCTTTCTAAATGTCTCAAAATCCATCATTAAAATTTTCAATGATGAGTGTCAATGATAGCTTTAACTGGACCTTAATCCCAATCAGTCTAAGATCAGACACTACATTACCGACTCGAAATCTTCGAAACATCTACAATTTCTTTGAACTTCAACTAAGTTCTATGATGATGGTTTCTCTAATTGAAATTTTATGTTTGGTACTCCCTGACAACAAATCTGAAGGAATCCCATGAATTTTCTTAAATTTTCACATTTTGTTTTAATTGAATATTAAATTAAATTTTAAAAATACGCAACCGCTGACCGCACTGTGCTGCGAATGAGTTAAACTTTCAATGCTGATGTCGTTTTAATAAGAACCTTGTTATTTGAGATTTAAGCCAACAATAACGGTGGTTTGATTTATGACAGACAATTAATATGTTGTAGTATAGATGGTTTTCAAATGGATTTGATTTCTATAATAAGAATTCAAGTTTTTTTCTATTTATAGTTCAAGAAATCAAATTATTAGAAGAATTAGGTACATACATTTATTATGTTTATGATTTTCCTATGAGTAATGAAATTTTTACACTTTTGTTAAATGTGTTTAGTAAAAGTTTGCACTTGTTTTTGGTGCTTTAAACTAATGAACTGGTTATTACGATGGGTATTGCTTTTAGATAGCGGATAATACCTGAAACATTATCGTTGTACCGACTTGGGTTGTAGGTACGCAGGTCGGTTGGTTGTATGCTGAACAGCTTAGGAATATACCATTCTGTCAAACAGTTGGTGAAATAATTGTTGTATAGTGTATTTGTCGCTTATAGCATAGTTAACAGTTCCCATAAGAAATTAAAGTTTTCAAAACAATTTTCCCCTATTCTGTGTACCATATTGTATAGTATTCAAAGCAAAAAATATTTGCCTTGGCCTAAGCCACCTGTTGAGTCATTAATTTACCCTTGGTGAATAAACTATAGGTCTACAAATTTAAAACTATTATTTTTGGATGCAAGAACTCTCTGCAATGTAAATATATATTTTAGTCACCACTTTTCTTTTTTCATAAGGATTTTAAATACAATTCTATGTAATTTTCACCAAGCTATCTTAAACATAGTTTTTTTTCCATCATTGTTTCTGGCAGAAAATTGTAATTTTTTCTTAAAGTTTCAAAGATTCATGATAACAAACATACCTAGTAAACTAGTAAGACTCCTACATAATGTGAATGAAATAAATTGCTGTTTTGAATGAAAACGTTGATGAAAATTCTTACCCCCAGTTTCACAGCGGAAATTTAAACTTAAATTCAGCTAAAATTGAACTTCAGCTCAAATTTTTAGTTAAACTTGTTTGGTATCACAGTAAAAAATAAACTTTAGTTCAAGAAGATTTTGTGAATGCAACTTGGCAGCATTTTAGAAATAGTGCCATTTGCTCTCCATCAAACGTGCATTTCTCTTTTCTCAATCTCACAAAGTCTTAGATACTTTGCTCCCAGTTTCACCGTCTCGTTTAAACCTTGAACTGTTCTGCTGGATTAAGCTTAAACCAAAAGTGAAGTTTAAACTTTCACTGTGTAACTGGGGGTTAGAGTTCCAAAAGAATACACATTACGTAGGTATCACAAAGTTGACTAAGCACGTTATCAAATATTGTGAAGCAGTTGGATAGGCTAAAAGTCTAATTTAACATCTGTCATAAAGACAATGAAGGAAGTTGAACAAAATAGCTCATGGGGGAAACCGTTTCTGTATTATGTTGTGACAACAAATTTAACTGTAATCTTTTTAATGCAAAAATGAGTGATATTACTTCCTCTAAACAGTAGTCTAAATATAACCTCATTCATTCAGTGATATACCTGTATTAATTAAGCCAGTATATATTTCTTGAGCGCTCAGTATTTTTCTGCTGCTTTTTGACAGAGCAAGAGAATGAGATATAAACAGTATTCCTCACATAGAAGTCAAAACAACTCTTTTTTTTCTTTTCTTATGTCAAACAAAAAATAGTTAAGAAAGCAAATCCAAAAAATTAGTCTGAGTTTTAAGAGGAAATGTAAAGAATTTTTGTGAAGAAACCTTGTTATATTTCTGAGTCCTATGAGATCACCGAAATATAAACTGGCTTATTTATTTTTGAGTGAATTAATGAATTTAAGCTTAGTTTTGAGCACGTTCCATTCATTTTTATTAATTTCAAAACTTGTCAAACTAGGAACTTTGGCCTAATCTTGTTCATTGAACGTGTCAACTGTAAAAAATGTTAGACAACCAATTTGTGTGTCCTATTTAGCCAATCGATGCAAAATGTTTATAAGTAAGGGTTTTATAAATGGACAAGTATATAAAGTTAAACGTTGTTTCTCATGAGTTTACCAAAATACGACTGAATATGTCATTTCATGTACTACTCAGAACTACAAATTTCTACAAATTTTAGTACAATTTTAATTTTGTATATGAAATTGGCAGAACTTTGGACTATATTAAAATTTAAGTTCATAACACAAGCAAATAGAATAACGACCTAAACTATTTTCGTTTAAATATTTGAAGTATTCTTTTTGTGTTCCTTTTAACTCTTATTAGACTTCTTTGAACTGTAATTTCTTTACGTTTTCTTTTGCTGTTGATTTCAGAAAGGACATAGAGTCGAACAATTTAAAATCAAAATACTCGTAGAAAACGACATTAGTAAAATAAAAATTTGTAGAAGTCAGGAAAGTTTCACTCGGGAAAAAATAAATAGGGGCACCAATGGTTCGAAATCAAACATTATACACAAGACATTACTTCAGTTATGGAAAGACCCCTAATTTTCCCCAAAGAAAAAATAAAGAAGCCCGAAGTTGCATTGAGTAAAAGTTGGTTAATAGTAAAAAATACAGACATCCAAAACCATTTATTGACGATGTTTTTTATGTCAGATCCACACCAATGCCAATACCGATACTCTCTCGTTACGAACAAATAATTTTTCAATTAGAAACAACGAGATCAAAATCATACTAGGCATTGACTTTGTGAATATGTTCTTGGGTTAGAATATTTTATTGTATCGAGGCTTTATCGATATAAGAACTATAATGTGAATCTGGCTTAAGTCTATTTTAAGCTCAAAACATCTTACTTAAGCCAGATTCAGATTAGGCCAGATCCACACTATTGTGCCAACACCGATACACTCTCGCTACAATAAAATATGTTTACATAAGATTCAATGAGATGATCGAAATCGTATCAGGTATCGATTATGTGAATATACTCATTGTTTTCTGTTTAAGAATATTTTATCGTATCGAGACTTTATTGATATTAGAACTATAATGTGAATCTGGGTTTATAGTTCTCATATCGATAAAGTCTCTACAATAAAATATTCTATCCCAAGAACAATGAGTATATTAACAAAGTCAATGCCAAGTATAATTTTGATCATCTCATTGTTTCTAACGTAATATTTTATAGTAATGAGAGTGTATCGTTATCGGCACAATACTGTGGATTTAGGATAATGTCAGTCTTAAGTAAATTCTTTTGAAATTAAAATAGACTTAAGCCAGATTCACATAAGCCAGACTTCAAGAATTAGGACTTCTATTTTTCATTTTAAAAAGTTTTTGAATCAGAAAAAGACTCTTACGAGTTTGCCTTCACCTCTGCTATATTTGACGTTAGAAGCTTATTATTTGTTCAAAGTTTAAATCTTCAAGGTAAATTTCTTTCAATTCAGGAGAAATAACAAAATTGAATTTAATTACAAAAAATGATTTTGGATTTTTATAAATGCTTAATGAGGTAGAACAAAAAACGCAATTCGAGTTTATCCATGAATCTCTGTTACTTATAGTTATTATTTTCTTAAATGACGATGTTCTGTTTTTTGTGCATTTTAATCTTGTGCGTAGAAAAACCACACCTTATCCCATGAAGCGCAAACTTAACAGCTCAAAATTAATCGACCGTTGAAAGATTAGGAAAATATAGGAATAATTTTTATGACAGTATGAATAAAGTTGTTTTAAAAAAAAACTATTAATTGAAAATCTAGACTAAAAGTAGCTAAATTTTTAATGTGTACAAGCCTTAATTTTTTAAATTGAATCAAATGAATGGAAATTAATATTAAATTGCAGACAGATATAATATAATTATACATATCGTCCCCTGATTGTAAATAAGAACTAGGTAATTCAATTTTCAATTTTTACAATATCTCGGCAAAAACGGTAATTTTTTTGCAATATTCAATCGTTCTCTAGTAGTTAGGTATCTATGAACCTTGCTCCTCCAAATTTTTTTTGAAATTGAGTTATCTAGTTCTTGCAATCAGGTGACGATATATTATATCATAAAACAAGTCAAACGAGTACTAATTCCACGATCTTGATAGTCACCAAACAACATATTTGACAGATGCCACTAAAACAACATGGCCTCCACAGTTCACAGACTGTCAACAACAATTTGTCTTTATTGAAAAACCCTTTACAAATGTATATGCACTGCATTGAACGTCTTCACTTTATATGAAGCTCAATGTTTATCGCTTTTGATTAGACTTTGTAGCTTAAGCCGGAAATTAAATGTCTATATTAAAGTGACGTTTAGTTCACAGTGATGGAATTCACAACTAGATGTGAGTACCCAAATGTGAAAGCAAAATATAAGACAAAAAAAAAAATTGTATAAGAGGGAAGTCTATTTCTCCCCGTTCAGACAGGAGAGCAATTTTTTAAAAACTTGACTCAAAACAGAAAAATAAAAAGGTAGCTTTTCTTAAAGCCACAAATTTAGTCTATATTATGCTTTCTAAATAAAGTAATTATTATTTTTTTAATTTTAGGTGTAAAAATAATTATTTACAATAAAAAGGATATAAGAATCACCCTTACCCCATAATCAGTACCTTAAAGTGAAAAGAGGGAGACCAAAGTGGTCAAATAAAAATCTGAAAAAATTGAAGACTTCCATTTCAATTTCCATTACAATGATTAATAAGATGGTTTCATCATGACGTTCGGCGGTCTGTCCGTTTGAGTGTCTATACATTTATGCTATTCGTGCGTTTGTGTGGCTGTTCGCATGTGCATCATGTGCATCGAGCTAGAGCCAATTTGATACAAATTTGGTACATTTTATCTTTACACACGCGTAGTTCTTAAAGAAGAAATAATTAGCCCTATCATGAAATCCATCCTAACCGAAATCTTTTACACACCCCGAAAAACAAGTTCGCAAATTCATGAAGTTTTATCAGAAATTTCCGGAATTTGTTAAGAAATTTTTTAGGCACTTTTGGTATAAAATCCAGGGTGACTTTTTCCGAGGAAATTCCTATTAGGTACTGTATATTTTTTAAACAAATGAATGAAAACTTAAATAACCTTAAGACGCAAGAAAAATTCTCGATATTAATTTTATAAATATTCATAAAAATGATTTTTTAGTTTAATTATTTTTAATAAAATATAAATAGACTTTTTTTTTAATTTTACTTACATTTGGAGCAAATATCGTGTATTTATTTAAGTAGTTATCCAAAGAATTAATTTGTATCTATCAAAACTTGAAAATACTTGTTGTATTATTAGAATTGCGCTGGTTTTATTTTTTATTTAATTTAATTTTTAATCTTTAATCAGCTTTAGATTGTTTAACTTTGATGAATATGATGTAAAAATTAAGTACAGAAGCACAGTCGTTGCTTAAGTATAAAGTTGTTTAAATTCACATTCGGTAATTGATTGTTTCTTTTTTGTTCACCTTTTCTTTGAAGTTATCACTATTTCTTGTATCAGTTTTAATATTCGAATCACATTCACATGTGGATTTTTTTTTAATACAATTATTTTATTATATACATTTTGTATGGATGATTTTTTAAGTAGATATACTAAAAGTCAAAAAAGTCAAAACTAAAATAAGAAAATTATATTAATTTATTAATAAATCTTCGTTTCACTTTTAAAATAGTTTTTTTTCCTTCATAAAAAAAAATCTACTTAAAATGTGAATATCGTCGCTATGCAAGATAGTCATCGCGTCAATTGGCGTCACTAAGACGGAAATGTCGGAAGTACCTAGTTCGTTGTTAATCAAATAAAAAAAAATTTAAAAAATGTTCATATAAGTATTTCCTGATAAGTTTTTTTTTTCTTTTTAACTTTATGCCAATGTTTGAAGTTTATAAATTTATTTTTATCTTATCGAGATATTTGCATCCAAGCTCTGCCGCGTTATAGTGATGAATTTATTTTATTAAATACATGCTGCCGTGCAGATTTGATAGGAAATATATAAGATTAAGCAGGTAGGTAGGTATGCCGTCAGTTTATTTTTATTTCAATAGGAATACATCAGAATTAGGAAAAAAATCGAATGAGATATGGTTAAGATAACAAGTTACAAATGAACATGTAGGTACCTTCTCAACACACTCATTCATGAAAAAAAAAAAAAAAAAAACAAGCATAGGTACTTAGTTGCGTGTATGCAAGCATGTCTTCAATCAAAATTTATTGCAAACGGAAGTCATCACATTAAGAAAAAAATGAAAAAAAAAACTCAAAAGCGGCAGAGCCAGCCAGAAAATCTTTGTAAAGTTTCGACGAACCGGGGTAGACAAAATGCAAAAGTAGGCAGTAAAATCCGCAATTTAAAATCCGCGTGTACTATAAATTATTTTTTTTTTTTGTTCAAAACTATGCACTGTTATTCCAATAGATACACTTTTAGATACAAAGTTTGTACACTGTATGATAGTGATAGCTGCAGATCGTACAACAATAATCATAGATGCGATCAACAGCTACCGCCAACATCATTTATACAGCAGCAGCACCACTACCACCTCCACCAACACCGGCACCTATATTCACGCAGTAGATTTATTGCTGCAATTTGTGTGGTTATTACTACTGCAGCAAGTGTTTAAGATACACGTCCTAGTAAAATTTGTCGGATTAGTGGTCACACACTTTACAGTTACCGCCGCTTCCAAAGAGCCGACAAAAACACTCAGTCACAATCGAATTAACTCAAATAAAATTACATTTGTTTATTTAATTTAATTAAGTCTGCACACTGGCCGGTCATGAAAGTGGAGGACAATTAGACGGTCAAACGATGGAAACAAAAGAACTTCACTTGCACACTTGTTGGTCACACAAAAGAACACCTTTATAGTATTAGAACAAAAACCACTCAAGTTGAGTGTGGTATAGAATCTATTTCTTGGGTCGTCTTTTCCAAGGATACCCTGTCTAATTTTACGGACACAACAGGTAGACATCAAGAAATGTCCCAGACGGACTTGGATTATTTTCCAACAACAAATTAAAATAGTTCTTAATTAAATTTGAGACCAGAAGAAAGTATCTTTTTATTTTATCTGATTTGACCTTTTTGTTTGGTCTCGTTGTTGCAAAAACTCATTGAAAAAAAAAAACCGCGCGCTTTTCATTCAGGAAAAAAAGTGCCGCGCGATACAAATTCATAATACTAGAAAATAATTTATTACAAATAAAGTGCACACACACCCTTGGCGAATTAAATCGAAATCCAATTAATAATGTAGGTAAAGTAGCTATCTTAAACCAAATTCACACTTCTTCGAAACTCAGATATGTTTGTTTCTTTTATTTTTCTTTTTGTTACTGAGAGAATAAAGAGAGATGCTTACTTGTTGCTTCTTATTTAAGGACTAAACAGAAAATTACTGAAACGAATGTATTTGAAGAGTACATCCCCACTCTATAAAGCAATAAAATGAATGAAAAGAAGAATAAAAAAACACGAATTATACGAACCGAACGGAACGAACAAACGACAGCGGGTGAAGTGATTTTTTTATGAAATTCTACTCAAAGCACTGAGATGTTGGTGGCGTGGCGGGGTATATACCAGCAACATCATATTACTTGGAAAACTTGGCAACATTTTTTAATTTTTTTTTATTTATTTTGGTGATATTTCGAAGCAATACTGCATCAACCTTATAACGAGTGAAAAAATTAACAACATTCTTCCTTGTGTTTTAGTGATTTTACTAACAGTAGTTTAGATATTTAGAAAAAAAAATGCTTTCGCCCAATAATATGTCTTAATAGTTTATTCTGCAATCAATCTAAAGTACTTCATCATCTTTGCACTTTTCTGTTAGTTACCTACATCGCACTCGTAACATGTTGCCAATTAAGAATTGAGTGAAAATGATCATTTTTGAGTGGGATTTTCATTAATGTTTGAGATGGAGGTAAGGTAGTTCAAAAAGATCATTATTTTTACTCTTGTTACTGTAAAGTTGCTGTCGATTATTTAATGTTGCTATCTGCTCTTAAAAGTAAGAGAAAATTCTTGGAAAAAGAGTGATGCACCAGCACCAGCATTTATTTAATGGTAGGTGTATGTTTCACTCAAGATTTTACACTCACTTTACAGGTAGGTATGTACTTGAAAGAATCGAACAAGTGAATGGATTTGAATGGCAATGACGACAAGTAAATGTGGATTTGGGAATTTTCTTTTGTTTAGTATAATCATGTTCTTAATTAGTAATTCTTGTTTTATTGGTTACCAGATGTTACAAAAAAGATATTCATGTTTTTAACTATTTCTTGGAAAAGTTTATTGTTATAAATTAAATAGTGAAAAAGTCTGATTGAAATTGATTTGTTACATACGTAGAATGAAATTAAGCAAGTCATGTTTGTAATATTTTCGCTTATATGCTATTATAAAAATTGCCGCCCAATCTGTAGCCCGCCAGGAAACTGAAATTCTTGCGTTTTTTTTGTGGGGGTGACCATTATTTTATATTTGTAATTTATTTTTGACAGGCTAAGGATGAAATTAAACTTTTGGATGTCATTGTTTTAAGCCTGTTGCTCTGATGCAATTTATAAAAATGGTGCCCAATCTGGGCCAATTGCTAAGATTAAAAACAGACTCGCAAATTACTTGGAAAATTTCGATGGTTAAAATAACGGTCGATGAAAAATCAGTGTTTTGAACTTTTCGGGAAGCAACAAAAGTTGCGGAAACATCTTCAGAAATAGTTGATGTTTTTAAAAGAGGTGTTAAGTAGACGCACCTTCTTTTTGATGTATAAGGCTGGGACCTCCACTTTTTTGGTAATTTTTATTTTTTGAACATGAAAAACTTGCAACTTGTTTTTCAAACACGCATTTGACGTCTGGAGGTGTTTCTGCAACTTTTTTCATTTTCACAATATTAAACATTTCTAAACAGGTTGAGGTCCTACCATTTGGCACTTCCTGAAAAGTGGCAACACTGATATTTTAACTAAAGTCACATCCACTTTACACCTACGTTTCAAGCAACCATGGAATTATGGTTTTTTGAGTCATTAGATGTTTGTTTATATAAAAAAAATAATGAAAGCATTCAGACACTGTGGAAATCATTAATTAATTAATTTTATAGTTTTCTTGGTTTATAAAGCGTGGTTGCTCTCAACAATGAAATAGATTATATTATCTCTATAATGTAAAGACTTTTTTATATTTTTCAAGGACTCAAGATATTAAGAATGTATGTATGTTTTTAAAATTCGTTACATTTAATTTGGTGCTTTTTTGGTAAATAAATTAAATAAAAATAAAAATCTTATCATGGCCTTCCTATCCCAAGTTCCATTCCAACATTCAACTAAATGTAAAAGTTTTTATTTGATGCAAAGCAATAACTGTCACTTCAGAAATTCAATACAAGTTAGTGAAATCTAGTTAATTTGTTTTTTTTTTTTTTAATACATAAATGTAATACAAGAACCTCAAGATAACTATGTTGTTGTAAATGAGGCATAAATGTTGACACACTTGATTTTCAAATTGTTATTTTTCGGTGTTGTCCAGACATGAAAGTAGTTATTAAGCAGCATCAAAATTATGTTTAGTTGTGTAGATCAATATCATTTTTCCACAGGGTTGAGTAATTGGAGACGTGTTGAATGACAGCGCCATTCAATATGTTGACCCGAACGCAACTCGATTCCAATGGATATAACAATTAACAAAGCTGCTCAAAAGTAATCTTTATAGTTATAATAATAGGCGCGTTTATCTATGCAACTGTCAGCTGTCTCTTTTATTTCATCGGTCACTGCATTAATCTTGACTTTTGATATCAAAAATTATTAAAATAAAAAATATAAACATAGTTCAACACAAATAATAGTCCACACGTCCACACGGAGACGTACAAAATAGCATGTTGATCGACAATGTTAGACGACAATATTGATCGGCAAAGTGTGGACGCTGCTTTAGCTTTAAAATAAAGATAAACATATTGGTGTTCATATAAGCAAATAAGCCACGAATCATCTTTAGTTTGTCAGTTAAGTGTCAAATCTTATCAATAAATCAAAATTCAAGATGATAAACTAATTCTCCAAAGTTGGTACTAACAATGAATTAAATTCACACATGCTATTTATAACCTAGAATGAGATCGTGTGTGTGCAAAATTCACATTTATTGAGGAAGTATATGTGCAGTTCAATAAATATGGTCTTTGGTAACAGCAGACTTCTTGTTGATTGTAGTAGATTTTCGTTAAAAATTGTATCTTAACGTGCATTAGCTGTTTATATTTTGATTTATATAAAATTTTAATTCGTAGACTAATTCTTCATCAATGCTTTAGCTAGTTTGTAAGTTAAAATATATCTGAGTAATTAATTAATTAATAGAACTGGAAGACGGTTGAAATAAAAATAAATTGAACTAATTTTTATTTCATTATTGTTTTGTCCTTTTAACCTAACTTACAGTTCCCGTGCGCAAAAAAATCTATTTTCGCATGTCAAAAATTATTGCAAACAAAATCTATGCAAATATTTTCGCATGTCAAAGAATATTGAGGTGAAATAAAAAATTATTTTTTGGATGATTGGTTTACGGTCTCATGCAAAAAAACCATTGTGGTCATGAAATGGCATCGCAAAGAATGGACTGGAATTTTTTTGCATGCAAAAAAAATGTGGTGTGTAAAATATTTTTTGGATGGTCGGTTTACACTCCAAAAAAATAAATATATTCATCTCAAGGCATTATTTGCATGCAAATGATTTTTGCATCCAAAAATAATAATTTTTCATTTTAAGGTCCATAGTTTATTAATTTTGGGTAAATTAATGATTCAATGGGAAAATTGTTTTGGAAATTTTAATTTTCTGTCGCATGGTAACTGTAAACAAGGCTTTAAGCAAACGTTGTTTACAGTTCCCAAGCGAAAAAATTAAATCAAAATTTTCAGCACAATTTTTCAATTATTCTGTGTATAACATTGTATACCTTTATGTAACCCATTCATTGGTCGCAGAGCTATGGTTTGAGTTAGTTATTTACCCTTAATTAATAAACTTTAGGTCTAAAAATTAAAAAAAAAAAATTTTAGAAACAAAAACAAAAAAGTGTACACCGACCATACAAACAAATTTTTTTTAATTCACCACGATAATTTCTAGCAAGAAAACCTATCACTTCAAAGTAAGTGTGATACAATTTCAATACGAATAACATACAACAAACAAATTGTTTATTAACCTATTTTGTTTACAATTTTTCTAAAAAGCGTAATTTTTGCCAAACCTTAAAACCCCTTTTTGTTAAATTAACTTTTGAGTATTATTGTACAAAGTTTGAATAAAATCGTTGAAGCATTTTTTGAGAAAATTTGTAAATAAAAATGCGTGTAAGGATGCTTTCATTTTATGAAATTGATTTCAAGATTTAATAAAATTAAAGAAAAAAGAAGGAAGAAGGGAAGGAAGACTTAAATTTGTATTTTATTTTTCCAACATTTTCTCTGGGCTTATCAAGATGGATATCTACTTGAACGATATGCTAGTCTGCTTTTTAAAAGCTGTTTCCAGTTTTTTAAGAACGAGTTTTAACAGATGGAGTTGTGTTAAGAAGTGAAGTATTTTCTAGGTAGTTCGGGTTCAAATTTGAAAACTTTCCAAAAAAGGGTTGTGCGAAAGCCTAGTATGGACCAAACCCCTAAAAAAAGGATTATGTTTGGTATAGGATAATTATTTTAAGAAATATCATCAAAATTGGTTAAGTTAGTCGCGTTATGAAAATGTCTGAATTGATATTTAAAAAAGTTTTGTTGTTGCTTTGTGATGTGGAAAAATTAAGCTAAATGAGAAAACCCAGGAACAGGACAAATTGCATGTTTTTTTTTCAAAATGATCCGGACATTTTTTTTTAAACAAAAAGAGGACATATCTTCTAAAAGAGGACGTCTGGTCAGTGCCTCACAAATAAAATATAATTAAACACAATACAGTGGTGGTCCAGTATTACGAATGATATAATGTCCAAGGTTCATTCGTTATATCGAAAATTCGTTATAATGAATACGTTTTACCTACAAAGAAGTAGGCTTTTGTTTTATTTTCAACTCCTATCTAAAATCATTATCCGCAACCCAGTTTAATCTTCAAACCTGTTACAAAAAACAAAAATTTAAGCATTATCATAGTTCAAATAAGTAAAAATGAGAGATTTAATTGAGCACAACGAAACAAATTTCATATTATGAGGATGCATTACATTAATTCATCCAAAGTCAAGAGTTAATTTACATAAATTAAATTTCTTAATTCAGGAAAAATAATTATTCCCACAAATTTTTGATTTTATTTTGTGAAATTCGTTATTTATTCGTTATATAGAATACCCAATGGACTTGAAAAAAGTGTTCGTAATATCGATCATTCGTTATATCGGCATTCGTTATACTGGACCTCTACTGTATAAGGTTCCCACCGCACATCACACATATCTTAACAAATCTTCTCTTGTTTCACTTATAGTCGCAATATTTGAATCAATATTTGAAAAGAACCTTTTTTGGAAATCCCTGATACATAATATTCTTATCTTAAAAAAACAAATCATATGACATAACCTATAACATATAACCCAATATTCTATAACAATAAAAACAAAGGCATACAAAATTATGTGTTTTTATTATTCCCTAAAAATAATTCAATCTTCTTTTTTTGTGATTCAATTTTGTCTTCCAGTTAACCCATGAATGAGTTTTTCTAAATATTTTTTATTCTTTCTAGCATTTCATTTGGGTCATGGGTTTTTTCTTAACCTCATAATGTAATCCTACGTAAAACAAACCAACCCAAATTTTAGGCATTGTTGTGTTTTCATCAATTCAATCGCAATCTTTTTCGTTAAATGTCAGCAAACAGTCATATAAATACAAAATGTTTATATAATTTTCATCACGTCAATACAGATATGAGAACTATATTAAAACCCCCCACTCAGGCTCCTATCCTATATTCCATAGAAATACCTGTACTAGACAATTCCCTGTTATGGTATTCATTTGATCGGACAAGTGAAACTGATTCACCCAAAAGGAATTGGAGGTAGGCAGAGTAGTAATCATATACATACAAGCATATATAAGTACTTGTAGTTTGCAGTTATAATTATAATTTTCCACTTTTTTTATTACGAACGACTGTACACAATCTGATTGATGTAATTATCTGTTGAGTGATGGTAAAGACCTTGGTACGGGAAGAGGCGTATCGTCAACTGCAATTTGCAACAGAAAAAAAAACAACCGCTGCATTGTTAGTATTGGGGCAACAAATTTTCCACTTTAAGAAAATTCCATCGAATAAGAACGATCCATTGGCACGATACTTAGATAACTTTTATTTATTATTTTATTTCTCCCACTCCACCACCCCTTAGACAGAAGTGACATTTGTAATGCAATCATTATAACAGTCAGGTAAAGTTGTTTTAATATTTACTATGTTACCGTCTTACCACCAGATCGTCTCTTGATTTGTCTGTTTGCTTGGACTGGATTCGATTTTCATTTATGCCATAAATGGACGAAAAATTACGTAGCAGTGCTGTCAACGAGTTGTTTTCTATATTCATTTGATAGAAACAAAAAAAATATTGTCTAACCGAGAGTTTTCTTTGCGTAACTACTGTCGATGAAATATGTGCATTTGCCAATAAGAAAATATTATAAACTTTTTTAAATTGCTATTTTTTACGATATAATTATACGAGATTAGTATTTATTGATATAGAGGTAAATGGCATGATCTTTTGATTAAATTTTATATATCATTAATGTTTGATCTTTAAAGGAATGCAGGTACAGGTATCTTTACTTTTAATTTAGATTACTTCGTTTTGTTTGATATGCATGTGTATTAACATAAATATGGACTTTCGAAGTAAATTCAGAGAATTTAATTTATAATGGAAAATAATTATTAAGTTTGATAAAATCAATTAAATGCAGAGAATTGAATATATGAATCAAAACAAAGGCTTATCAATAATATTTATGTGCTGGAATTTTTTGGAATGTTAATTGAATTAGGTTTACTTTTTGAATATTAGTAAATCTTTTGCTTTAAAAAATAATCAAAAATTGGTAAAATGTGTAGGGACAGATCTACCCACTCTTGGTCTTGATCCATAAAGGGTCGCTCTTATCTTGGCATGGCGACACATGATCTATTTTGTACAATTGATATTGAATTTTTTTTATGCTAGAATGTTAATTAAGTCTTGGGATTTAATTTTCCATCAAAACATTAAATTTTGTAAACGTTTTAAAATGGAAGAAATTGAAATTTTCAATAGTAACTTTCAATGATAGCATTTAATTGTGGCCTAAGAGTTTTCTAGACCATGCACTAAAACTCAAGTTTGAGCCATTTGTTCCTTTTCTCATTGACATTTATTCTTTGCTTTTTGACGGATGTTTGTTTGCTTGTTTGTTGATAGAATTGGCTTTACTTAGTTTTTCCATTATTTAACTTAAGGCAAGTGAATTTCACCTTTTTTTAGGCGTTACTTTTCGGTACGATATTTGTATTCGTTATTTTCTTTTCCATATGAAGAAAACCGATGCTGTATTTCTTTATATTACCTTCGGAATAAATCTTTCTAATTCCAAACAAAAAATCAAAATTGATATCAGTCTCAGAAGACGTAATTTTCCATATCACATGAGGTAAACACCCTGTATACCTTCCTTTTGCCACAAATATTCATTGAAATCAGGAAAGATACATTGAATTACATGTCTTATTTACAGTGGACACCACAGGATTTCTGAGCATACCGAGCATTGCGTTGTCACATCGACAAATTAGGGAGCGGCCTTAAACGCCGTAATGGACTACTACTACGCCAAGTCGAGAATGGTTGACAATACAGTTCCGTTGATTGTAATAGAGAAATATTTCCACACAAAAATTTGATTTACATAAATATGTAAATAAAAGTTGAGCTGTGTATTCAGAAATAAGGAAAATCCTGATTTTTTTAAAAAATAAAAACAATAGATCTGTTCATGTACTTCCCATAACTACGAACTTTGGGCTAAATTTGTAGTTTTGGGAGGTACTCGAACAAACATATTGTTTTGATTGCCCTGAATTTTATTTTATTTTTTTTTTGACGGTGTTTACATTAGACTGAAAAACTGTTTTTTTTTTTACTTTTCAGTATTCACATCAAATTTGACATCAACATCGAGGTTAGACCTTAGACCTTAGACCTTAACCCTAAATTCGATGTCATGGACTTTTCAGTTCTTTATTCTTCTGACAGTTCTCACATACTTATGCTGATCTGCTCTGTTTTGATCTAGTTTTTCTTCATTAAACACTGCTACTGTAATCGATTCCACATGAATTTTGACATCAAAGTTTTCGTAAAGATACTGTTGAAGTCACTGTTTCAATATATTTTCGCATAATTCATCAATCCATTTAGCTATATATATGAACATATTTTGATTTCTATGTTATTTAATAAACAAAATCGTGATGAAATACTTTTTACTATGTACTTTGAGTAACCGCATCATCGGTTAGCTTAAATAAAAATTATATTTTTTCTATAGACTACAAATTATTTTTATCAATTAAAAAAATAACTACTATAAGCGATGACAAAAACATTAACACAAAACGTCAACCATACAAATTACTATAAATTATCAGAGCAAAGCAAGACATATTTACATTTTTAATTTGAGTAATTACTACAACTACTGACTAATCGCTTTTGGATTTAAAAAAAAAGTGAACAATTTAGTTAGGTTGGTTGAAAAAATGATATACATATGTATGTATATGTATGTAGACGTAGACCAATTTAATTCTTATTTGATTTAGCTTAGATGATCTTGCAAGTTTTCTAGAGTAGGTAGGAGTATATCTTGTTTTATTTTATCTTATCGATTTTCTATTTAATTTGATTGTTTTTCTATGATGAACGGAAGTAGGGAATGGGTTATTAAAGTTTTATGGAATATTTTTATAATTGTTTCAGATGAATTCTCATCACATACAACAAATCATGTTAAATTTTCTTCTTCATTAGAAACAATAGTAATTTTGCTAGATCAGAAGTGATTCCCCCAATAACAAATTTTATTCAAATTATGTAGTTTAAAATGAAGGCTTACAACTATTTTATGATTTATCAAAGATGAATAAAGGTATTTGAATGATTCAAATAGAATCTCAAAGAAAAATGTTCAAACTTTAGAATGTGTATAAAAATGCATTTGAAAAAAATTACCCCCGAAAAATAATATAACTACAAATTTGCATCAAAAACGCATTTTTTTAAAACTTTACATTCGAATACCTTAAAATCGTGATGTGCAATAGCAATTCTGGACCCAGATTTGTTTCAACAAAGCAAAAACCATTAGAAAAATATGTTTAAATTTATTTTACAGATTTAAATTAAAAATTTTGTCCAAAAAGTAATTAATTTTTGTTTTGAAGTGGATTTTTGAAAACAGTAAAAATGTGAATTTTCAACTAGTGCTTGCGTCTAAATGGATTGTCACAGAAAAATTACATTAAATAAGGATTTGTTGAAAATGTATGTACTCTCAGTTGTACTTAAATGAAATTTACGAATGATTTATAGTTTTCGACTTCTAAGTGAAAAACTCCCAAAAATGCATTTTTGCATCATTTCCTCCTTTTTTTCCGTGTGGCATAAAGAAATTTTAGTTGCAAATCTCAGATTTGGATTCAGCACACTCCCAAAATAATTGAAAAAGGAGTATAATCAAAACTATCCCATAATTTGCTTACTAAGGGTTCTTTCGAGTACAAACTGACTGGATTAAATCATTTAAGACATTATATGTCTGTTTGTGTACTTCCTAAAACTACGAATTTTATTTTTTTTTACACGAGTTCTGTCGAAACTTTGGGCTAAATTCGTAGAAATTCATAGTTTTGGAAGGTACGCGAATAGACATTATTAGTTTAAAAATAAATTAAAATTATTGGAGCTAATTTTGAGAAAATTTACAAAACGTA
Source organism: Dasysyrphus albostriatus (assembly GCA_946251815.1). Classification (NCBI taxonomy): domain Eukaryota; kingdom Metazoa; phylum Arthropoda; class Insecta; order Diptera; family Syrphidae; genus Dasysyrphus; species Dasysyrphus albostriatus. The sequence continues at coordinate 20,157,160 of OX276337.1, forward strand.
AAGCAAAAATTCGAATAAATTTTTTGTTGAAATCTGATCTGAAACAGAATAGTTTAATTTTTTTTAAAGAAAATACTTAGCCTGTTCCAAAATAATTCATTTACATACATATTCAACAAATTCTAAATAATCCTCTAGAAAATCACATTAAAATGCTTGGTTCAAACACAGGGCTTACATGGTTTTTGAAGCGGGCAATTATAACTCGTTCTAAAGATAATTTTTAACGCTAAATCAAATTCGTTTTCCACCATTAATTCTGGCTTTTAAGATATTTCCGTCTTTAATTAAAATAAAAAAACCCTTTTTGTTATTTTGAAAAATACAACTACAATATACAACTTTTCCTGGAAGTACTAATCTTCCTCTCTAAAATTCAGTTGAAATCTTTCCAATATCTGCTTAAGTCTTGGAGAAACCCTAAGTTAGTTGATATTCTTCACTTGCCCTTACATGACTTAATAAGAAGGGTAAAATGGATTTTTATGCAAAACACATACACTTTAACAAGCGATTTCTCAGAAAATACAAAATAAATATATTGGAAAGGTTAAAACTGTATTAAAGAAAGTATTTTGAAGAACAACATTTTATAGTGTCTGTAACCACCCTATAAAATTTTGTTCCTCAAAATACTTTCTGATCGAAATAGTGAAAAAACGGTGATAGCAAACATATTTTTAAGAATATCTCGGAGAGTAAAAATGATATTGAAAAGATTTTAACCAAATTTAGAAGAAATAGATTAATCACTACAAACTTTTCTGAAAAAAAACGATTAGTTTTTACTTTTCCAGAAATATCTAAAAAAACCGCCCCCAAAAGTTTGCCTAGAAATATTCTTTACCTGTCGTGTAAAAAAGTCAATTGATATTTTTGTGAAACTGTGTTATCATTGCAATATTGCGTTTGATTAAAACATCGAATTTTTGTTTTTTATAAACGAAACCAATAAATACTCTCTTTCTACAGAACAAATAAAAAGGGATTTGTGATGAAGAAACCACTATAGGTATACATTTATACTTAATACATAAGAACATAATCAATTTGCGAGAGCCTTTTTAAGATTGATTACTGATTTTAAGATACTGGCTAGAGGATATGATTGCATTTTTTTCCCAAAGAATCAAACCAATGATGAAATATTCCCAACAACTTTTGTCTCAGTTTGTAAAACGAATTATTTTTTGTCTATTTATTTGGTTGTCAAGGTTGTAAGCACAAGATTATAGAATAAATTGGCAACATTTTATATTAGGTTAGAATAGCTTTGGTAACTAAGGATGGATACCGGAGTGTTTTTTTTTTTGTAAACAAAAAAGTTTAGTTAAAGGAATAAATGAAATTCTCAGTGCCACGGCGGTTGAATTAAGTATTAAAGCATTCAAAAAGTTTAACAAAGGAAATAATCGGAATTTTTAGATAAAATAAATAAATAATTTAATTTAAAGATTACACAAAACATTCAAAACACAATTAAATGTGGTTCTTGCATTTTGGTAAAATTAAATAGTTTGCCAAAAAGCACTTTATTTGGAAGCAAAATTTTTTCATTTTTTGATCTTAAATTAATTTTGAAGATGTAATTTTTTCGTACTAACTAAAATAATTTTCAGCTATAAGTTTGCAAACATGTTTTATGACTTATTTAATTTATTTCGATTTTGAAAATTGTGAAGAAAGAAGCAATTAAAAGTTAAAACTGAATTGGTAATTCATTAAATTATTTTAATTAAAAATAATTTTTTGAGTTTTTTTTTTCTAAGTGTTGCATCACAAAGTTTTAGTTTCAAACCTCATTAAATTCAGCACACACGAAAATGTAAGCAATTTGGTCGCTAAGAAAATAGATTGCCCCAGAACAAAATCCTAGTTACGGTACAATATGAAGTAAAGTAATGTTTTTCAGTGAATAGACATACATTTTTTTTTATCAATAGAATCAAAAGAATGTCCTACGCCCTTTTATTATTAAAACTGACTTCGAAGAGGACATTATTTGGTACAATATAAATAGTTATGAAAGGTGATTATAATTAGAAACATCATATTAGAAGTAAGGACACTGCGGCGTATACGTAATATTTTTTGCTTAACTTTTTTTTTAATTTTAATCTGATGATTTACGATAGATAAAACAATCAGAGTAGAGAAGTTGGTTAGATTTTGTTCATTATATGAATATGTACAATATGATCAACAGTAGTGTCTCTCTACTACGAATTAATTTTTAAAAGGTAATAATTTGGTTTGCGAATAACTCGAAACTAAATTATTTAAAATATATGTGAAACTAATGTATCTCTTACATTGGCTATGTAGATGCTGAAATCAAATAATTGTTGTTCACATTGAATGAAAAACTTGCATAAATATAAGTTTAACAAAACGCTGGAAAACTATGAAAATATACCTATGTGAGCGAAACAAGAAAAACATTTGCGGTGTTTGATAGAGATCCAATAACTCCATAAAATAGTTTATGTATTTAAGCCGGCTTTCTTTTGATCTTCAGTTATAATTTTTTGACCGATTGTCTTCAAATTTGAAGTATTTATGAACATCATTTTTGAAAAAATAATCTTCTAAAAACAAGGAAAATTATTTCACTCGTTTTGGCTCTAACTCAGGGTAAAATTGACATAAGAAAATGAAAACGAAGCAATCAAAAAAGAACATACTTTCAATTTTGGACATTCTTCTCTATCTTTAATCACTTGTTTGGGCTAACGAGTATTATCAGAATAAATGTATAGAGATATGGATGGAAATCGCATGTTTGTTTTTCAAAGTAACCTTTTCCTAGTCATTAGATACATAAGTTTTGATGTATGTACAAACTTTTCAAAAAAAATTTCAGAATGTTTTTAAACTTCCATGTCTCCTATCTACTGCCTCAACACCACTTCGTTTATTCCTTTTAACTAGTACTAGTCTTGTCCACCTCCTGTGTCGAAATTTGACACCACTCTGAAAATTAAAGCTATACAAAGCTATAAAAATTGAACCAAATAAATTTAATATTTTCTGAATGTGCACAGTGATCTTGAGTATAAAATGGAAGTTAACACTAAAATGGAACCACAATATCTAATTTTGTGATTCGCACACCCTCCGCAGCTATGGTTTTCCAGCCATATAAAATTAATTCAAATCGGTGGAATACTTTTCGAGAAAATGGTACCACAAAATTTATTCAAGGGTATTTTAAAAAAAGTTAGGTTTTAAATTGGCAACACTGTTTTTGAAACAAAAACTTTGACATCTGACATTCACTATGAATGACGGTGATTGCATTTGTCCCATTATACAATCCCATCACTTGGCCATTTCTTTTTTACCAAGAGATGAGAGTAAGATACAAAAAAGAGATATTAAAATCCGTCTCGTAAAGTGAGGGCAATGTCAATGTGTCACTATTATGTGCTTGATTTTCTCAATCACCGCAAACATTTGTACAGAGATGAGACTGATTTTTGTTCAGAATTGGAGTGGAGAAAATCCAGAATCTTTTGTTGAAATACCATCACATCCACAAATGTCACTGTTTGGTGAATTTGAAATGAGAAATCACAAGTCTAAGCAGATAAACCTCAGACGTTGCACTATTTAGAGGTAACATTCACTGCGTGATTGTCGACCGTTAAAAAATTACCAAATCAAAATTATCAAACAAATTTCAATGATATATGACCTGCGTATTATTATCAGTATACGACTGATTATGACTTTTAAATTTCATCCCTAAACAACTGTCGAAAAAAATTGGTGTTTAAGATCACTAGGAGTAAATAGTATAAGTTGCAGAAGGTTTTTTTTTTGTACAAAAAAATACCATTTTATAGTTTCATGTTTTTCACACTAAACAATTGATATTTTTTGTGCTAGCGGATATTTACTGATATTTACCCCTCACAAACAAAACAAATATAGCTGTCTGTAAGCTTCATCAATCTCATTATTTGCTTCTTGAACTGAGGTAACTTTCAAAATTAAAAGTAGGATGTATTCTGTTATCAGTGCTAACTTTTATTTCCGCTTTTTCCCTAGTAACCATAAAATACGTACTACCTGCCTTAGAATCAGTTATTCGTGGAATCAATAGCTTAACGATTCTGAGGAAACGTAATAAATAAAATATCAAAAAATAATAAATCGCGCAGCATCGAAGCCTTATAACATCCGTCAAACGTGCTAAGGAACTATAAAATGACCACTGCCTCCATATCCATTATATAATTATCAGACAAAATTTTCAATGCCAAAAAATCACATTTAACACGCCCATTAATATACCAAATGTATAACAAATCATGACTACACTGCATTCTTCATACGCAGCCATATATTTACATATGTACTTCGCTTATGAGTAGACACTTTTCAATTTCAATTTTAATACATAGTTTCCTCCTGCAATCATATATACGAACTATGTAATGGTAATTCTACAAAAAATAACAGTTTCATTATTGTTGTAGATATTTTGACAATCATACAAAAGCGTATGTGGACACAGGAAGGCCTTGTAACAAATTCATATTATAATCTCCAATCAAGTAGAGCATATTATAGTGTTCCCACTTTTGTGAAATGTCAATAAACTTAAATTGGGCCAACCTTAAATTTTCTCATAATGCAATTGAAATATTTTATACAAACAGGTCTGGAATTTTTGTCCTCAAAATTTAGAAGAGACAAAAATTGATAGTAAATTGAATACATTTGATAACCATTTTTCTTATTTTTCTAGAGGACAAAATCCAATGACTGAAAACTAAAAATAAAATTTGTGAAAAAAAAAAATATGTAATTAAATTGTACTTACCTTAAGCACTTTTTGATTTTTGCCTTTGCCAATTAATGGTAATTTTATTTGGGTGGGGTTGCCAGAGGTTACCCAAAAAAATGTGAGACTTAAATGAATTAATTGCACGGAAAAATTAAATAAAATAAAAAAATATCTATGTGAATGTGAAATGGACATTTTCTGCAGATACTATGATGGAAAAATGATTCAAATTCAAATAGAAATTCTCTCTGCACGATTTAATTTTCTCCATTTTGTATGAATTTTTGTTAGATCTTTATTTGCTCGATGATCTGGATACATAGATAGGTTTTGTTGTTGTTGTTGTTTGTTCGTGTTTTGTTTCTACTAACTTACACTGCACTGTGCACTATTTAACTCTCTACTAAAAAAATTGACAAAGGGCCGGCCGAGCCGAAGGAAATTTAAATCACTTAAACGAACTTTGTCGCACTGGAGGAATTCGCATTGCTCATAATATGTATATTCGAAAAGTAAATTAATAGATAAAACTGGGGGAGTGCAATATTTGAGTTAACACGCATATTTCAACCGTTAATTGGATGACACAGCCATCCGCAAGATTATCGCTCGACTGCAATAGCTTGGGCTTGCAGAGATATACAAAGTGAGCGAAAAACTCAGCGAAAATTAATTTGTTTTGAGTGTAACTCTTTTTTCTTTTGTAAAACAATACAACTCGAATATCTATGTCAATTTCGATGAAAAACAACGTCACGGCGTTACTTATGTGTAATTCTATAGATGAGGAAGCAGACGACTTGGTTCGGTACTAGCCAGAGATGGAACGGAACAATCCAGTCACACGATAATTTTGACCCAAACAAACAAAATAAAATAAAGAATGAAGAAGAAGACAAAAAAACAACACACCAAGAAATAAAAATGCGTATAAATCACTGATTTTCTCTTTCCGGCAGTTATATATACTTATTTATATATATATATATATATATATATAGGTATAACTAAGTATCTCGAGAATAAAGTATTAAATTATTCGTAGGATATAAAATTCGTATTCGGGTTTGGGACGCGCAGTTGTCTTATCTAAGACAATATATACGGTCAACCGAAGAAAAAGAACTAAAGGCAGGCATAAGCGCTCAAAACTTAAAGCCCACCAGAATGCATATAAAGCAATAATAACAAAAACAACCAACGAATTGTGTTTTCGTGTTGTGGGGATGATGTAGCTGGAACATGGGGCTTCCATACCAGAGTCTGATTCACAAATTGAACATATCCCTCCATTGAATTTATTTAAATTGTGCGTAACAATATAGTTGGTTAGTTTTTAGTTTTACTTTGTTATATTTTAGTACAAATAACAAAATTGTATTAAAAGTTTTCAAAGGTTTTTGTCTTCAGCATTTATATGCATAAGACGCCAAAAACAACGCAACAAACCACATTCTATGTCAACCAGTTTTCTTAAGATTAAGGATAGACTTTTTTAATATTGAGGAAGGCAAACTGATGTTCATGTCATGTCTGTGTTAGATTTGTCAATATTTTGCTTAAGTTGCTTATAAAAAGATTATGTTAATGAAACGGTGTGATTAATGGTTAAGCTCGAAGGGAAACTGGAATGATCTGGGTGCTTGTGGCCTATAAACATAGACAAATCCTTCATTTAATTTTAAAGTAAGCAAATAAATAAAAAAAAAATCGTAGAGTAACAGCTCGTGGGGAACCATTGCCTAGTGACCTACAACTCTCAACCATTCCAGTCTGCTTGATGTTGGCAGGAATTATCAATTTTTTGCTGAATCTGAACGGCAAGATGAGAAGCTTTTTTTCATGACAAGGATACTCTTGGAGGATTTGTCAGTTCCTTGCAAGAAGCAGTAAAAAACATTTCTGTTTTTAGGTGGTAGCAACTGGGAATCGAGCTCAGACCTTTAGCATGACAGTCGAACGCACTAATCTTTATTCCACGAAGTGCGACTAAAAATAAGTGTTCGCATAAGGTCGTCGTAAACACACGATCAAGTTGTAAATTGCGTAAAACTGTCCGATTTTCCTTACAATTTGTGAAATTTTTATCTCAGTGAGAACATATTGCATAAATTGAAAAATGGAACAGATGATGAAATAAACTCCCATGTGGAGCAGATGACCGTGGAATTATTTCCCTGCACCACTATCAATATGTTCATAATATAGTAGTTATTTGTGGATTTTTAACTTATCCTAGTTGTTTAGATAAGAGTGATCATAAATTATGTAATTTTTTTCTTTTTAAAATTTTCTCTAACAAAAGAAAAAATAAAGCAAAGCAACGCAAACATGGCCTTGCTAGTTTCAATTAAAAATCATCTAAACGAATTTATTTGATTACTTTATCAATCAAATAAATCATTGATATTGTATATTAATCATTCAATACAGTTTCTGCTTATTATAAATACATTGACTATTCAATTTCAATTAAACATTCACTATACCTGTTCTTAGGTACTCAAGGCCAAATTAAATGGCATTTTTTTTTAAATAAATTTTGTCGTATGATTCAGAAATCAACAGTTATGTATCAAAATAATTAATTTAAATTGCAAAACACCAGAAGTCAGAGAAATTATATTCTTTTCATGGATTTAATCACCAACATACTTGATACACTGAATTTTAATTTTAATTCTTGGTTTTTATTCAAGCCAAACCTGGTAGAAGATCTATTTAAACGATAGCCAAAACTTTTTAATTAGGTGTCTATTTATAGATCGTGGTAGTAGCAAGCATTTGATAGTACTGTAATTTTTGTCATAATCTTGTTTACCAAATTGTTTTTGGCTCTATTAGATAAATTTTTGAACTATTTTTGGAGCCCTATTATTTTCAGGGTTGTTACTATTTGAGTGAGGGGTTTAAGTTTTCTTCGATATTTGACCAAATTAATACGAAAACTAAAAACAATGCATTTTGAATTTTTGCATTAAGCTAATGAAAACATTCAGGGCAGCTAAACGAAAAGAGGGTCAAGAGGTTTTTTGTTTTTTCTACAGCCAAACCCTGAAAAAATAAGATAGGTTAAATTATCTCTCAGGATTTATTTAACCCTGGATAATCAGCTACTCTCTTTATTGTAAAGTCATCTTGGAAAACAGAATTTAAGTGGAACAACTCATGGTTTCATAAGATTGGTAATATCCACTTGTCCAGTTAGCCTTGTTTAACCACCAGTTTTGTGCCAACGATTTCTTTAAGTCTCCCTTCTTTATCTGAGTTACTTTCACAAACATCATGAAATTGTGTGCAGAATTTTTTTGCGTTAAAATGAAAAGGAGCAACTCACCACTGGCACTGAAAACTATTCTAAGGGAATCTGGACTTGGACTTGGATTGGATTGGATTGGACTTTTGGAATTTTTTGCATGGAAAAATGACGTCTTTTCAAAATTAATAAATTAAAACATGACGCACATAACCTGAAAGGTCTATTCAAGCCCTATACAGGTTTCGAATCAAATTTTATTTTGATTGATTTTGTCAGGAGATATTTCAAAATTTCCATAGAAAAACGACGTCTTTTCAAAGTTAATCAAATAAAACATGACGCACATCACTGGAAATGTCTTTTCAAGTCCTAAACAGATATCAAAACAAATTTTATTTTGATTGATTTTTTCAGGAGATTTTTCAAAATTTGCATAGAAAAACGACGTCTTTTCAAATTTAAACAGTGCTGAAACAAGATTATTAATTTCTCAAACAAAGTCTGAAATGTATTTTATTAGGTATCAAAATTTTGAAAATTACAGACACGAAGTTTAATCAAACTTCCTTCCGAATTCTTTGTAGCTTAGGGTGGCTTATGCGAAACGAAAAATCAAAAAAAAAAATGCAAAAAAAGGAAAATTTTAGTTCCACTTTTTTAAATTTGTGTAAAATTTCTCATCGTTTTCGTAAGCATTTCGTAAATAAGTAAAAAATTCACATTGGCAGCGTAGTACGGCTTCACAAATCATTCAAAAAAATTATTTTTAAATATTTGGTACCGAATTTGAAATAAATCTCTCCATAGTCCATACACGTTAAGATTCCAGATCGCTCTTTGCTGTTTGGACAAAGAAGTCTTGTCAATTTGATTAAAGCATGAATATTTATTTTTACCGAAATCGAAACCTATACACAAGGCAATTAAAAAATATTTTCAACAAAAAAGTACGCATACGCCATAGGAGCCCAAATAATAATTCTTAAAACGATTCAAAGAAGACTTTATAAGTTTGAAAAATAACTTAAAATGTTGTACACACGTGGCTGCATTTATAAAAAAAAATTATTTGACTGTTCATAATTATGATAATATTAGTTTACCCATGCTGGGATTCTTCCAATAAAAACCTATATGATTATCTAAAAATGTGAAAAAGTCACGTGTTCAATTTTTTTATTTATCAAATTATATTGTGTTTCACAGCAACATTATAGGAAGCAAATTAAGCCTTTACCAGAATGAAGATATATTTTATCACAACGTGATTAGAGAAAATGTTTTATTTTTTAATAACAATTCATAAATTTAAAAATGTTTTCCCATTGACGAACAAAATTTGTGGGTTCTTGGTTTGAATTTTAAAAATTTCAAGAATTGGTGAAGCATTAGTTGTCCTTTGAGGCTAATGTCATTAGTTCAGATGTTTGTTTAAAACTATTGCAATTGAAATAGATTTCTGTTAATGTAATCCGTGTTGAGAACAAACCAGACAACGCAACAACTACTCAAAAAATCCCACATCTTATAAATGTCTATAAATTCAGCAGTTTATGGAAAGCCTACTTCACCTCACACCCACACAAGGACAAAGGGTGGTATGCATGAAACTGTAGTGTATTACGTTTAAGAACACAGCTGACGCAATAACAACTAAAAATTCCTAACCTTCAAATTCTTTAATGTATTGAAATAGATGGCCTTAAATCTAAACCCTTAACGAAAACAAAAGGTGGTATGCAATAAACAGAAGTATTTATAGTACAGTTTTTAAAAGTCAAAGTAAATCACAGTAAATACTAGAACTTTAAGTAGAAGGTAATAGATTGATTGCATATTATATCAAAAAATGCTTTATGCAAAAAATAAAGTTTCAACTTAAGTTTATATGAGACCGTGAGTCTTAAAATATTTTTTTTGGCAAAATTGACTTTTCATCTAATATTTTTACATTTAAACATCAAAAACTGTACACCGCTGCTTACAGCATTAATTAATAAATCCCTTGATGAAGGTATCCTGGTAAACTTAAAATTGCACAAATAATACTGATATATGTATACAAAAAAGGATAGAAAATGGAAAAAAAACTACTACTCTAACACCCTAAAGCTATAGCATCGTTTTTTTTTTAAGATTCTTGAAAATATTTAAAAATCGACTTCAAATACATCATCAAAATAATCAAATACTTTGTGATAAACAATATGGTTTCCATCATCTAATCAAATACATCCATCGCTCTGTATGATCTTTGCACAGACATTCAAAAATACATGTATGTAAATATAAGAAGAGAAAAGTCTCAACAATTTTCGGCAACCTACAAAAAAAAACCTTCAACTTCGTCAACAAACAAATATTGATAAACAAATTAAGAATGATCGGTTTTAATTGAAAGGGAAATCCAATGAAACAAATCGTTTCTAGAAAATCGCAAATAATATGTAGACATAAATAGTTCCGATATCCAAGAATTCATTTGTGGAGTACCATAAGGAAGTATTTCGGGACCATTATTTTTCTTTGTCTGCATTTAATGATCTCGTAAGAATCTCATTATATGGACTTTGTTTCTGTTTGCGGACGACTTTCGCTTGATTTTTTAATGATAATCTGAAAAAGATCTATAAGAAAAAATGCAGCAGGATCTGATCCAAATAAGCAAATGACTAGACCAAAACAAAAAACTCTTCACTGTCAATAAAACTAGTTATTGAGCTTATTTATCCAAATCTAAACTCAAATATATTTTACAATAACAGTCCAGTTGAAAATGTCATAGAATTTATATATCTTGAAGTTCATATTGAACTGGGGCTCGAATTAAAAGCTGACACTGACCTTCTAGAGCTGAAACTGTCGATTGTTGTTGGAGTTTGCAAGAGAGTTTTAAGTTTTCTCGATGGTTTTTTCCAGAAAAGCACTTTTTTATTCCTTATTTCATAGCTTTCTCATTCATGAAATCTAAGTTTGGGATTCAATAAACAGAATTAAAATGGCAGAGCTACAAATTATTTAAAATAAAGCGCAAGGACAATTTTTTTCGGCATTCAACAAGAGAAGGAACAAACTACATTCACAAAGCTCACAATAAATATCCAACGTCTATGAGCATTAAGTTATTAAACATCACACACAACTTAATTACATATGAACTAGATACATACTACAACTTAACTTGTGTCTTACAGAAATATCCATCAATACAACACAAGAGGAAACAATCTTATCCACATTTCACCTGATGAAACTTCGTCAATACAACTTCAGTCAATTACAAAATATAATAAGGGTATTCATGCAACAGCGTAAAGTAGTCGTAAACGTAGTAAAGTTGTAAACTGCGTAAATCTGTCATATTTTTCATACAAGTTGTGACACAATTACGAAGTTCAAAACTTTACAACGTTTACGACGACTTTACGCTGTTGAATTTAAAATTTAAAATTTGTATGCAATCATTTTATTAATCTATTTTTTATGACATCTCGCGTCTGCTGACGTACTAACAAATTACTTACATATGTGAAATAAATGTCAAAATTCACGACCACATTTGAAATTACTCGCTATTCGCAGCTCATATGCAAGGTACTTAATGGGTGCGTTTCAGGAAGAATGAGATTGACTGAATTGAAGGATTATCTGTAGGTTTAATTTCGAATACAAACTTTTTTTTGTCAAAAAACCAAAAGTGTAGTAGATTTGATTTAAAAGTAGTAGATTTGTTTTACGAAACAAATACAATAAATCTACAGATGCAATTGCAATGCAAAATGGCAACGCTGTGTCATCTACCTCCGATATTAAATAAAAAAACAACAAAAATAAAGTATGTAGCGGACAAGGAAAAAATCCCACTGGAAAGATTGTTTCAATGTAAGCATTTCACCAGACTTTGGGAAAAATCGTAGGGGAAAAGTCGGGCAATGTAAATTCCAACTAAATCACAAACACGAAAAAACTGATGCTTATTCTTCAAGAGAATCTCCTGTCATCACAAAGTGCTTTTAGATAAGATTCCATTTTTCATATAGAAAAATGTAGGTGCCCTCCACTGCCTATGTAAGTAATAAATGGTGCAGGGAAATAACTCCACGGACATCTGCTTCACATGGGAATTTATTTCATCTTAAGTGGCAATTTGTTCCACTTTTCAAAGTGCAATTTATTCTTACCGAAAGAGGGAATTTATTGCACTTTTTAATAAGAAAGACTTCTACTTGGAAAGTGAAGTTTTTTCCCACTTGGTATGAGAATCAATTTCACTTCTTTTTCTTTGATTCGTTCTTTGGAGGTAAATTCTCATACGGAGCAGAAGCCCGTGGAATTATTTCCCTGCACCGTAATAAATACGATTGGTTCATAAAAAATATGGGATTTTTATTTTCAAGAATACTATCCTGGAGCAAGTTGAATTGTAAAATTCAAATTTCATATTTAAACATTTAAGCATTTTAATTTTTCTTGTTTTTAGAAATTTTATAAACAAAAAATCCATTGATATCATCGATTTTTTTGTTTTATTCAGTTCACAGAACAAGTAGGTATATGACATTCTCTTGCTTTTGAACAGGCTTTCATTTCGGGCATTTCCTAAGTGAGAAGTGCATTTATCTTTGTATTTTTTTCCATTGCGGTTAATTTTTGTCGTAATTTGATGAAACATACACAATTTACGACCCCGATTAGTATCACAATCCAGTTCCAAAAATCACTCACTCACTATTTACTGGTGTATAGACATTATGGAATTTTTTTTTTTAAGTTTTGCCGAAAAAATTTCCACAATTCTGAAGTAGAGCTTTCATTTTTAAATACTCATTCTCCGTCATTTGGATATTTGGGGTGGTTTACAAAGTCCAGTTAGTTAAGCAGAGTCATGGATGCAATTAAAAAATAATCTGGTAAAATTTTGATTGCTTCAGTTTTAATGAAGGTATAAATGCATGTGTTGAGAACAGATTGTTAAATCAGACAATATAGTATCTGCGACACTGGAAACCCCCGTTCAACTAAACTTACGATCATTGGGGTTGATTGAATGGGTTATGCAAGAAATAAATGGATTCAATGGAAGCCACTGTTTTATAGTTATCCAAAAGGTATTTTTGTTCATTGCTTTTGGTGGATGTGGAGATGCTGAAACCCAGGTTTTGTGTATGAGTAGTTCCTTTAAAACGAGGCATGATATTGTCGAATAATTTTTGATATTAGTTGTATTTTTTTGCAACTCCAAATAATACTGCCCAAAAAACGACAGCAAAAGAAAGCAATTTACATGTCAAATACAACAAAAACTATGTCCATTTAAAGTTATCTATGTCCAGATAAGTAAGTGGATTTAACTTTTTTCCCGATAAAAATAGCATTGCCAGACTACCAATTTCGTTGTGTTATCGATAATTTGTATAGAAACGTCAAAATGTTTGTTGGTTGGATAGGTCAATACAAAATGGCAGACCAAGGCAAATGGTGAAAAGTCCCGATGTCATTTTTTTCGCGAAAATCCATATGGACATGCAAAAACCGCAGCTGTATAGCGCAGTTCCGCTGAAGTGCAGTTCCGTCGAGTGCGGTCTTACCGTAAAAGTGATCAGAATTTGAGGCTAATTGTTTTTTTTTTTATATCTAAGCCCCGACTGATAGGAATCGATATTAAGCAAGTATTTCAAAGGATACAAAATAATTTTTAAGTGCTGATGAGAAAGGCGCGGAGAAACCAAAAATCTAACCTGTTCAAAATTTATGTTCAAAATTTGTGTGATCTTCCCTTATAAGATTTTTAATATAAAATTACTTTAATACTTAGGTAGGTAGAGATGGCAGTCGCTAGCCCTGGCCTCGCGACTCAATTAGCGCTGGAGTGCGCCGTTTTGATACCAATTACTTGTGTTAACCTAGTAGGGATTTAATACGGAATTATATGGCTTTATAGACTTTAACGGACTATTGTTAGAGCCATTTAGTCGCATTCAGAAAGATAATCAGATCTTTGATTTTCTTCTCAGAAAGCTCTTTTGGGTCATCGAGGAAGGCCTTTCCAAAAGATGACAATCTAGAATTGGCTAAAGCAGGGCAGTTGCAAAGAAAATGAACTACAGTTTCTTTTTCTTGAGGGTCTCCACAGCTACGACAGTGGGAGTTGTAGGGGATTCCCAGCCTCCTTGCATGCTCCCCTATGGGCCAGTGTCCGGTGCATATTGCTGTGATCCTGGCTATATCGCGCCTGGGTCTGCATATAAGATCGTTAGAACGAGTTTTGTTATAGGATGGCCATATCATTCTTGATATGACACAGTTTGTAAGACTGCTCCATCTGAGGTTAGATTCATCGAGAAAAATCGAGAAAATATTTCTCTTCATAGCACCAATAGGCATATTTACATTTACCGCTAGTGAGCTATGAAGGGCCGAGCCTTGTCGAGCTAAGACGTCAGCCCGTTCATTACCCTCTATGTCACTGTGACCTGGAACCCAAATGAGAGTGACCTGGAGGTTAATGTTCAGACTTGATAGTTCATCTCGACATTGCTGGACAAGTACAGAGGTGGATGTAGCCGATTTAGTAGCCTTAATGGCAGCCTGGCTGTCGGAGCAAATTGCTGTGTTCCTGAATTGATTATGGTTTGATTTGAGTAACTTGCATGCTTCCCTGATTGCTAGTAGTTCAGCTTGAAATACGCTAGCAAAGTCTGGTAGTCTGAGGGACTTGGGTATATTAAGGGTCTTAGAAAAAATTCCAGAACCAACACCGCACTCCATCTTAGACCCATCAGTCCTTCGTATCAATGTCATTTTTCCAATCCTCTCTGGTTGGAAAAACGGCTTTGAAGTCCCCGCCTAGGCCAAGAGGGGAATACAGTAGTCGGTGTTCGTTAGAAAAATATCCTGAGGAATCAATTTTGTTATATTTCCATGACCATAGGGTTTTGAAAACCAACAATTAGATTCTTTTAGTCTTACAGCACTGCATGCCGCTAGATATTTTATATAAAGGTCGAGTGGTAGAAGGTGCAGGATAACGCTAAGGGCATCTGTTGGACAAGTTCGAAGGGCTCCTGTAGTGCCGACGCTAGCCGTTTTTTGTACCTTCTTAAGTTTTCCAATATTATATTGTTTGCTAAGTGCAGGCCACCACACAATCGATCCGTATGATAAAATCGGTCGAACCACGGCAGTGTACGTCCACAAGATCATCTTCGACTGTAGGCCCCACATCTTACCAAATGTTTTTCTGCAGGCATAGAAAGCTATGCAGGCTTTCTTAACCCGTTCTTCAATATTTACCTTCCAATTCAATTTGGGGTCAAGAATAACTCCGAGGTATTTTGCCTTAGAAGATAAGGATAGAGTTTGTCCGTTAAGTCGAGGTGGGGTGAAGGTAGGTATTTTAGTCCTGGTAGTAAAGAGCATCAGTTCCGTTTTACTCTGATTAACCCCTAGTCCACTACTTGTGGCCCAGTTGCTAACTTTTTTCAGAGCCGACTCAGTGATTTCGCTAATCACTGTGGTAAACTTTCCTGAGACCAATAAAACCAAATCATCAGCATACGCTACTGCTTTCACACCACTACGTCTTAGCTTGACAAGAATTTTGTCCATGACTAAAAGCCATAGAAGAGGGGAGAGGACCCCACCTTGGGGTGTTCCTCTACTAACATATTTAGTAGCTGTAGTGTTTCCCAACGATGCTTGAATCCTTCTGTCACTGAGCATAGAAACAATCCATTCAGATATGAAGCCTTCTATCCCGAAGTGAGCAAGTGATTCGCGAATGGATTCAGTTAGGACATTATTGAAGGCACCTTCCACGTCTAGGAAGGTTGCGAGGGTATATTCTTTATAGTGAATTGTCTTCTCGATTGTACGAACCACTTCATGCAGGGCAGTCTCCGTAGACTTGCCTTTGAGGTATGCATGTTGTGATTCATCAAGAGGACGACCAACTAGTATAACTCTAATGTGAGTGTCAAGAATGCGCTCTAGTGTCTTAAGTACAAAAGATGTCAGGCTAATTGGTCTGAAGTCCTTCGCGGATTCATGACCTCTCTTACCGACTTTCGGAATGAAGACCACTCTTACATGTCTCCATGACTCAGGTACATGATTGAGATAGAGGCAACCTTTGAAAATCATTTGAAGCCATGGCACTGCCAAATCTTGCAGTTTCTGTAGCATAATAGGTATTATGCCATCAAGGCCTGGTGATTTATAAGAGGAGAAAGTATTAATGGCCCATGAAATACCATCTCCAGTTATAACGGAATTGATTTGCTCCCTATGAGCTAAATTGGTGTTCGTATTACTAAGCGTTTCAGGGTTGCTGTTCACGCAACCCGGGAAATGCGTTGTCATCAGCAGTTCCAAGGACTTAGCTGGAGAGGCTGTCCAGAGATCGTCAGATTTTTTCAGGAACGAAGGATTGCAATGTTCCTTCGATAACACTTTACTAACTACTACTACTACTTTAATACTTAAATAAATTATTGAAATTAAAACCAAAAATAAATTGTCCGACAAAAAATAAAAATTAAGTTGAGTTGCAGCTTAAACTATAAACCAAAAGGAATTCTCAAATAAGCATACGTGCTTGTTTTGTTCACATAGATACTAAACAAAATAAACGTTTCTATTCGCACATGCATAGCTGGTTATCACGGCATATACTATGAAAAAAAAGAACCTTTACACTTAATCAGTTGCTCCATTGCTCCGCACTTTCATATACCTACTTGTATGATGATGATTCGTATAAAATAATTAACCAGCAGGTTTAAGGCTACGAACGGATTATTGTTTTTTTCAAATGAAATTATGGTTACATTTTAATTTAGAAAAGTCATGTGAGAAAGCAACATCAGTACATACATACATACCGTCATACATATATGTTCATAATGTATATATGCACAGTTAGTGCACAAAATAAATTATAAAACATAACAGACCAAAACAGCAGCAGTGTGCTTGTTACCTCTAAATTATAAAATTTTATTTTATTCAAAACAAAATCACTCTTCATTCACCTTGCCTCCCCTGGGACAACAGCAACGGTGAGTAAGTGACAGTGACAAACACAAGAGAGCCCCAATCCACCAACCGATGACATGTGACGAGACAAGTCTCAAATGTCAGTTATTTAATTCAACAGGTATTGGATTTCTCTTATCTATTTATAAACTTACACTGTGGTTACACTTGGTTGCAATGAACTCTGCTATTGATTTCCTGGTGTGTACTGGCTCGCCGGCCGTATGTGAACTTTTCTGACTTAACCTCCCCTTACAAAACGAGAGTGTGTTTTTCATTAACCGAAACCGATACAATAGCCGACTCTTTTCTCATCCCGTTAGTTCAGTTGTCCATACAAAAAGAATACAGAGAAAAAAGAAAACACGGACAGTATAAGAAGGACACGCTATTGATGAGTTGATGATGATGAATTTAAAAGTGGCGCCCAATAGAATAGGAGTGAAAAGCTTGCAATCATCGATATACAAAACATTGTTCATTGTCATCATAACGGTTATTTGTTTGACTGATGCTAGTCATCTGAATTCCACCAGTAATTCACACAAAATTGAACACTCATCTTTCACCTAAATATGTTAATTTATTTAACTGATTCTCTTGTGCATAATTCTGTTTGCAACTTAATTATTATCTTAATCTTTTATTCCCAGATAAATTTGCGTAATGCCTTGGTCATCGACTAAACTATGTATGTCCATATGTTTTTTGGAAAATTTCCATTGGTGTCCCCGTTCAGGGAATAAGAAACAACAAACAAATGAAAAAAAAAATAAGAAGAAAAACGCAAAGGAAAACGAAGTGACACTCTATAGTAAACAAAAGTGATATAAACATGTGATTGCACCTGCGAATGCGTGCATATATGCATAAAATAGTCCACATGGTGTCGCTGTGTCTCGAGATTTCAAGGTGCCATAATTGCCGGTACACCGGTATCGTATCGGTATGTATGTTCACATGTGAATGTGGAGAATATGTTCATCATGTTACCGTAAAACAACAGATGGAAAGAAGTATTTATTGAAAATAAATCGTATGTTGTGTTGCTTTAAGACGTAAACACAAGGTATACGAACATAATAATTATATGCATATGTAGATGCGATGAGTGGATATCGAATTTATTTAATAGTTGGTAAAAAGTTTTCAAGAACATGAATTGCTGCACGTGGAATTGAATTGTAAATTTCTTTTCATTATGAAAGTTAGGCTTTGAAGTTTATTAAAATTGTTGATTGAAATCATACAAATAAATTCAATGGATTTGTGGGAAATTGAAGGGTTACTAAAAAGGGTTGTGAAAAAAAGGACAGTAGGAATTATACAACATGGGCTGTTATGCCAATTTAAATGCTAGATAACTAATAGTACAGGTCAACAAAATATGATGTTCATTTTACCAAAATCAAATTATGCTTTTCTGTAGGTTTTTGATATCCAAAATTTAAATTTAGGTTTTGGGTTAATCTTTAGTTTAAAGTTAAAAAATTAATTTAGTTTTGCTTTATTTAGGTTTTACTTCAACACCAACATATTTTAGCGGAAAGTGTTTTAGAATCAAGGCCCAACTTTTCAGTACTGAGTTTATCCTGACATCGTGAGTTAAACTAAAGTTGGTTACCTAATTCATGATATGTTATTAATTTATGTGATGTTTGGTAGAAATATGATAACTTCATCAAATAATTTGTGACTTTACAAACACCTATTGCTTTTTCTTTTCTTCTTATACTCGTACATATAATTTTCGGTGACAAAGTAAGTGAATCCAAAAAATTCCAGCCTCGGGTTTTAAGGAGAAAATTGAGGAATTTTTGTGAGAAATTGTAATTATATTTCTGAGTCCTCTAAAATCTCAGAAATATAAGCTGACCATTTGAGTTTTTAAAAAGAGTTGAAATTTGAAATTTTTGATATGAATTATTATTTGAACTTTCAATGAACTTCTAAAAAAACATTTTTGTATGGCATGTCCGAAAAGCCAATTTAATTAGAAAATGACAGAGATATACATACATAGCCATTTAAATTAAAAAATAATCATTTTGACAGAAAGCCCATTTTGAAGCAGATACTACATGAGATATTTCATATTCCTTACAGCTAGGGTCAATTCCTTTCAGACTTTCGTGTCAAAACTGCAAAAACTGATAAGAAATGGTGGCGAAGAAGACGGAGACTTGACCCCCTTTTCAGTTTTTCTTAAATTAATATTACTTTTTAACTATATAAATAAAGATACAATCATTAGCTTCCTTTTTTGTATAGACAACAGTGCTAAGTTGTAAATAATTATAAAGCTGTTCTAAGAAAAGTATAAGGAGTCAAATGGATCAAATCTCTCCAAACTATGTGTGACTTGACTTAACCCGCTTCCTTAAGGGGGTAAATATTTATTAACCATAGGTATATGGGCGATTCTCCTCAAATTAATACTTTTATGAGTAAAACATTTACAAACAAAATGATAGATTTTTCAAACTTTTTTTATGCTATAATGATTGTTATCATAACTAAAGTTATTGCTGAAAGTGGTCGCACTGCAAATATACATTTTTTTAAAACCATATCTTACATGTAAGAATGATGAATAACCACGGTAGTGATACGTGGTTGCTTGCCACGGAGCTGACATCTTCATACTTAAGTGCACTTTGCCAAATAACTGTTACAGCCAAAATATTTTCCGAGCAAATTTAAGATAAGTTAAGCAAAAACATACCAACAATTTTGATTTTAGGGGTGTCTTAAATTAAAAAATGAGTTTTGGGAAATAACAGACACCCTTCTATAAATTTATATGACTTTATTTAAAAAAATGTTATTGCCTTCTTTCTTTTATTATTTTATAACTCTTACATTAGTCATCCGATTTTGGCTAACTTTAGCTTAAATGTTTGTTAAAATAATTTTGTGTTACCTGCGTTTTAAAAACTATTTAAAATTATTTTTGTTACCCATATAGAGTAAAAAAAAAAAAAATCAAAAATACTCGATTTCAAACTTTGACTGTCTGTTACTTATTAAATTTCAATCCGACTTTCACAAAGGTTACATTGTAGAAAGAAGACAGATCAGAGCATTCAGGAAATATACATTTTATGTAAATTAGCTTAACTGTTAGCAAGATATATCCCAGTATCTGAAAAAGTAGCTGATTTGCGCATTTCTCCAAAACGCTTCTTTGGAAAAAAATTTTTTTCATTTTCGTGTTCAGCGAAACAAAATTTTACTTATTTTACTTAAGGACCTTATCACGACCCAAATGCTCTGTAATCTAGTGTTATTTTATTTCATTTTTTACTGAACTTGGGGACAAATTTTTAACTCAGACTGAAAATTAAGGAAACGAGTTATAAAAATATGGAATATTAAAACTGCAATTAAATATCTTACGTAAATACATATGTATAACTCAAACCAATGTTTGCTTTTTACTTAATGTCGAGTTTTAACGAAATAGTTGGTAACCTCAGGGTGGAGACATGCCAAGATAGTGACATTTGGGGTGTTAATTAGTTAATTAAAAATATAACGCTAGGGATTTTTTCGCAATTGAACTTGCCATATATCGAAAATAATGATTTTCTAGATAGTACAGTTGTAAAAAGTGGAAAAAATACTAAGAAAATATCTAAAAGCCGCCGGGGACATAAAAGTATCAGTTTTCTCAGAATCACCTATGTAGGGATTTTCAATTTTCTTTTTGCAGAAATGTTTACTGTCTTTTTGGAATAAGGAAAGAAGATATTTAAAAAAAATCGAAACCATATTCCCATAAACTTTTTTGATAATGTAACGATTATTTCTTGATCAATGATCAGGGTCACAAATAAAGTGAAACACTTTTCAATCACACTTTCCAGTTCTGAGGTAAGATTTGAATTCATGATCATGATAGTTTTGCCTTTTCGATTGGTAATTCGGAAGAACTCCCGCAATTAGAATGCCAATAAAACAAACAGACAAAAAATACAATTTAATTCTGACGTTTTTGTATTTCTATGGAACTTCACATACGGATGCCAAAATATGTAGTTCCTTACATAATAGAAACTCGACGGACACAAATATGGACGAGTATGATAATTTTCAATCAAGAAAACGGAAAAATAATATTCTTTACGGAAAATAATTGTTCTTAAGCAATGAAATGTGTGAAATTCACCATATTTTTAGATAAAAATTTAGCAGTATTTAGCTTAAACGCATTCCAAACGCTTCGATTAACAATCGAAAAGCCCATATGATTTTCTATATTTTAACACTATGTATGTTGTATACATAATATGATCTGCATTCACCCATATATGCAAATATTTTATCAGTTTTGACAATATTTTTGTTTTGTGTAATTTGTGCAGGCAACATATGTCGTGTGTGTAAATTACTTTTTCTTTGAAACCACTAAAAAAAATGCCTAGATGTTTCATTCAAAGGAACAATTCGAAATTTTGTGATGCAATCTTTCAAATTTTAATGAAAAACGGCATAAGTTTTATAACAACAGATACAAATAATGGTTATGTAATGCAGAGGCCTGTATTCTTCAACTTTCACACACAAATTAACAAAGGTTTTTTATTATTCATTCAATAATTATTTTTCAAAACACTACTAAAGCTGTGTGAGAATTATATGAGCTGCGAAACTAAAAACTATTTTTTTGATTATTGAAAAAAATCCATATAAAAGCTAAATTACAAGTTTTTATTATTTTAACGTGTTGAATATGTTAATGTATCTGGATCAGATCACGATTATACTTATGTTTACACAATTTTTAAAAATTGGGGCTCTGATGCAAAAATAATGCTGAATAAAAATCTTGCTGAATTTATAATTCATTAGCTTGAATTTTATAAGCAACTGTGAATTACGTTCTGATGTTAAAATTTATTAAATTTACATTATCTTATTAAACATAAAGTTTTTATAGGTAGGTATATATTTTCCACCTTCATACATACCTTATTAAAATTAAATTTCACAAACAGTGCAACAGTATTATTTGAATTTAAAATCAAGACAGAACAAAATTATATTTTTTATGTGTATCCTTTTCGATTCGTCTTACACTGAACTGAAACTCAAAACTGGACTGAAAAATGCGACTCCTTCTTAACTTGTTGACAAGCTCAAAGGGAATAACTAGGTTTCTTATTCGATTCTAACTTTTATATGTACCCACAAAAAAAAAGCTCGATAAGGAGGTGCTCGTCTTTGTAACCATTTACTCCTTCCAAATGAATATGTTTATGAACAAATAACTACGGCGAATTATTGTCTTTCAATCAAACAAAATCGACTTGAGACGAGCTATTATAGAAACATCCCACCAACGTAATTTTTTTTATATCATCCGTTCCAGTCTTTTGTCAATCAAATGAAAGTGACAATTCAAGGGGCTGAATGAATATTTCACTCAAAGCCATCACCCATCCCATCCAACTAGACACCTTTTGTCCCCTCCAATTGTTGAATCCTTCAAAGTTACAGTTTGGGTGCTTGTTTTCATCTACATCTTATAGTAGATGCATGGACAGAAGTATTCGACCCGGTTAAATGGATGCATGTCACATTGCACGGTTGGTGGTAAATTACAGACCTACTTTGATAACAGTGGTGGATAATAATTTTCTTTATCAAATAAATGGGAAATGATGCGAGCAAAAAATAATATCACACATCCTTTTCATTTGGAATTATGGTTTTGAGTATCATTATCTATATGAGTGTCTATGGAAGCTGCTAAGCAATAAAATATCTTTGTGGAATTAGTTCAAAGTTCTATTTGTAGAAAACTTTGACGTAGGTTTTGTATTACAATTATTAGTTATGTTGATTACTTTTATACGCACACAGCTTCTTTAGTACGAAACATGTTTATGGATGGTTTTCCTTGTTACTTTCGTGTTATATGTCCAGTACAAAAGTAACACGCTCTGGGGACAGAAGTAACACAAATCTTCATGGAACCAACCCTTACATTCTTGACATTGAATAAATTTATCACCTCCATTACTTTTTCGAAACCACTCCTCCAAGCATGAACAATTTTTTTTTATTGTATTTTGAAGAAATGTCGCTTTTGCGTTCATCTAAATAATAATTTTGATAAGTTATGCATTCGTACATATAATTCAACTCGAGATTTTGGTCAGACTTGTCAAAACGATGATAGGAAAGACGAAAAAAGCGGGTTTCACAATTCTGTCTGTCCTTTCTACTAAAGCCTAAACGGCTGGATCGATTTTTATAAAACTTCGTACAAAGTGGTTTTTGGTAATTCTGACCACATGTTTTTTCATTTAATTTTTTCGTTAGAACTAATAAAATGACGATACCATTTTTTTGGCAATTTAACAAAATCTCATTTTTCTCAAAAATGGCTCCACAATTTTTCTCAAAAAAATCAATAAATTTCTTTTAGTAAAGGCTATATTTGGATGGGAAACTATTTTTCAAAAAATTTTTATTAATGGAACTTTCCAAAGAACCAATTTTTATTTTCGATATTCTTCAAAACGGTGATTCTGATTTCAAAAAAATTTGTGTACTTTTAAATAATGTACATAAATAAAGGGTGTTTTTTAGACGTGTGGTTTTCAATCCGGCAATACCTTTTTCGGCATTGTTTGTTATTTCATATCATAATGAACAGACTTACTCCTGAACAACGTTTGCAAATCGTCCAAATTTACTCCCAAAATAATTGTTCGGTTCGCGCGACGACGTTCGCGAAACAAACAAACGCAGATAAGCCCGATTCAATTGATAAATTGGAGGAAAAGTAAATTGATTGTTTCAGGATGCGTCGCGCGAACGAAACCATTATTTTGGTAATAAATTTGCACGATTTGCAAACGTTCTTCAGGAGTAAGTCTATTCATTATGAAATGGCAAACCAAATTGGACATAAATTAAGTAACAGATGACAAAAAGACCAACTCCAAAAAAAGTATTGCCAGATTGAAAAAAAGCTTCTGTATACAAAAATTTTGTTTTAATCACCAACCTTTTTCTGTATTCTTAAATTAATGCAAGGATCTCAAGTTTGAAATTTCGCAGGGTTTTCGTACCTTAAATTATAAATTGCAGAAAAGTGGAAAACAATGTGCATATGGTAACCATTGCACCATCGTCTGTTTTGAAACATGTAACAAAAATCCATTTATTTGTTTTTCACTACATCACAGGCTATTTTATAATGATTATAATCACGCATAAAGTGAATGTTTAAGAACTTCTAAAAACTTCGCGCAGATAGCTGTTTTCTTGCGAAAGAGAAAGACAAATTTTAACAGCAATTTAACGTATCCATACTGCGTTCGCCATCTTGGATTTTAGAAAAATGAGTTTTTGATAAATAACTCAGCTATTTTCAATTTTTGACTACAAATGCACTCAATAAAAGTTGTTCACAATTTAATTATCCATAACTTTGGCCAAAATATTACTTTTTTCTCTGCCATCGATATTTTTGGACTTTATATAATATTTGATTTGTATTTCAGTAAACTCATCTCTAAGTAAAGAGCTTTTTTAAATTATACAAACACGCAGCTGACAGTCGAAAATTTGGTTTTATTTTTATTTAATTAATTATTATTAATACAATTTATAAAATTTTTGGGATCTATAGTTCAAAAAGACTCATTAAAGCCCGTATGACACTACATTTTCTCTCATTATTAATGAACTGAAAATTAAATAAGAGCGGAACCTACAATTTCTTATTCAAACTTTGATTGGTGTGAGTGGGTACACACTATCAGCCTTATTTATTAGATTTTTTAGACGGTTGACTAGTTAGACAGTTTTTCGAAAGTCCTTAATAGTTGGAAATATTCCATTTTTAATCAGATAAAATGTCAAGTTAGACAAATCTTAGACAACCGATTCCGTTGTCCAAGCAAGACCACTTTAGGACAGCAATAAACAAAGTTTATTAATAACTTTTTGGAGTTGGACGGCTGTATAAGATTAGACAAAATTTATAAATACGACTGTATATCATAAATGTAAAAATGTCGAACAAATTTATTAAAGAAAGTGATTTTCAAATAATATTTGTCAGGTTCTGGCAGCTTTTTCTTGACATTTCAGAATTAAAGGTCGTGTTTTATTATCTTCTATCGGGATCCGGATCTGGATCTGGATTAACTTTTACACGTAATACAAAAACAAAATAGTGGGAAATTTTCAAAATTGTTTTTGTAGTACGTGTTAAAAGTTAATCCAGATCCGGATCCCGATGATAATAAAACACACCTAAAAATGAAAAATAATTTCAAGTAACACTCAGTCACAAAAGAAAGTGTAAACTGGACCTTACAGAACATTAGAGTGTTTTCGAGCGCGCAGATATTTAACTTTGGCCGCCATCTTGAATTCATGGCAAATGGCTTTATTAAAATATACCGGGTGCTTTGCATATAAACAGGCAGCCTTATTTATAAACTCGATATAGCGACGAACTAAAGTTACTCTGACCTTACAACGCCTCTAATTCAAGAAAACTTATAAAAAAATATATACATAAGGAATAGAGTCGGAGTAAGCTAAAA
The DNA here is from genome assembly GCA_946251815.1 of Dasysyrphus albostriatus. NCBI lineage: Eukaryota > Metazoa > Arthropoda > Insecta > Diptera > Syrphidae > Dasysyrphus > Dasysyrphus albostriatus. The sequence goes on from OX276337.1 coordinate 20,182,823, forward strand.
CTGGTTCATAGTAGTAATAAGGCCTTAGTAGAGCCGTTTTAGTATGTAAATGTTATTTTGACATGACATCGTCTGAAATTTACAAAAGTACGATTACAAGAGTACGATTTTTTCCATCTATCATATCAACCTATACAATCTCTGCCCATAATCTCGTAAAAGCCCTACCTACAAAATTTCCGAATTTTTAGTTTTTTGCAAATTTGGAGCTTAGGAATTGTTTCTGATTTATTCGTTTATTTGTATAAATTTCTTGACTTCTTCCAGAAAATGGGAATCTTTAAAAGCCGTAACTACAAATCATAGGCACTAAAATTTTAAAAAGCCCTTACTAACCACATATGCCCTTTTATAAGCGGCTGCATGCAGAAAACAGACCCACTTTATTGTTTAAAAAAGCCCTATGTGTCAGTTAGGGCTTTTTTTTAATGTTCCAGACATTTCCGGAAGCCAGTTATAGCTATCATTAGGTGTGTTTTATTATCATCGGGATCCGGATCTGGATTAACTTCTAACACATACTACAAAAACAATTTTGAAAATTTCCCACTATTTTGTTTTTGTATTACGTGTAAAAGTTAATCGAGATCCAGATCCGGATCCCGATAGAAGATAATAAAACACGGCCATTGAAAACTTTAATGGTTTATTTCGAGACGTCTAGAAAGAAAAATCATTTACTATTTTGATGGACAAATAACACTTTGAACCTAATTAATATTTCTAGCCCAAAAATTTGTTTTTGGTTGGAAATATGAATTAAGTCTTGAGATTTATTCATCCATGAAAATAATAAATCATTTCCCTTTCAAAATGCCTTAAAATTGATGAAAAATTTTTCAATTATGATATTCAATGATAGCTATAACTGGCGCCCTAGAATCCTCTTTCAACGAATTGAAAAAAATATTGAGGGCATTCATACAACAGCGTTAAGCCATCCTAAACGTTGTAAAGATTTAAACTTCGTAATTCTGCCACATTTTGTATGAAAAATTTGGCAGATTTACGCAATTTACAACTAATACATTGTTTACGACGAATTTACGCTTTTGCATGAATACCCTTATAATTTTTTTGTTTGTATAGTTCTAAAACGGTCGTTAATGAGTTTACTTTGAACAAGTTTCATTGAGTGCATTTTTAGTTAAAAGTTGAAAATAGCCAAATTATTTAACAAAAAATAATTTTTCTAAAATACAAGATTGCGCCAACGCAATAGGGGTTATGGGTAGGAGGACGAAAACTATTTTTAGACTCTTTATGAACATCCCTAACGAATAATAGCCCAGGAAAATTAGACAAAAAAAACGGCACAACTACGAAAAAATTCCGACAAAGCTGAATTTTGGTAGACAGCTTTGTTTTAACGTCTTAAGCATTTCCTGAAAAGTTCCGCAAATTTGGGCCGGGTCTGACTTTTTAGAAACGTTATAATAAGAGCTTTTCACTGTAATTAATTTTTTTTCTTCATTTGCCTTGGTAAAATAGGTAATGAGCGCGTTTGTGCACATTTTTCTCAGAATCTGTTGCTTCTACGAAAAAAAGTGTCATAATCTTTTTTGTCCAGAATTTTATGAGCATTAACATAAACTGATTAGTTCTTCAAAAAGAAATAACATCTGCTGAGATATTAACAAAAAACCGTTATTTGTCAATTTACAGAACAAAATAAAGTGTTACTTTGATACGCTATAACTTCAAGATTAATAAACCTACAGAGTTTGTTAATAGCTCATTTTTTATATAATTTTATTGTCTAAATGTTATTGTCATGATTTCGTTGTAAAAAGAAATTTTATCGAGTTACTGAACAAAAACCAAATCACTTTCTTTTTCAAGATGGCTGTGTTCACCTTACCCCGGGCACCCCAAAATCTTGTTTTTTTTTAAAGAGATGTAGTCAAACTCAAATCGTACGAAAATTTGAACCCATCGATTTATGGAATTTTTATAACTTTTTTGACAAAATTTACTCACCGTGAACTTCTTGCATGATTTTCTCAGAATCTATTGCTTGTATGAAAAAAATGTTAATAATGACAAAAGCTACAATTTGTACTTTCACATTTTTCAAAAAAAAACTTAATAGCTTTTGAGAAATTATCGAAAAAACTGAATTTTACCCCAACCCCCCCCCCCCCCTCCTAAAAAAATTACACATTCCGACTGGGCTTATAAGAATAAAACATAATTGGAAAGATTAATTTTCATACTTTGCTCAGTAGTTTTATTTATATAGTTTAATATATTTAATAACCGTTATTTTGAATGCATAAGATAACAGTGTGTTAATATAGATAAGAATTAATAATTAATTAAATTATGTTCAGAGAATGAACGAATACAATTTGACATTGTTTTAAGTCGTATTTTGGTTTTCTTGAATCGGTACAGATAAAGATTTGTAACTAACATTGTGATTTCTTGTTTTTAACTCACAAAATTCATTATTTGACAGTCGTTAATATGTATATCTATTTGTTTTACAATTTTTCGAATATTGAATATTTATATAAAAAAAAATAAAATTTGCTTTTGAAAAGAAAAAATATCTTAAACTAGAAATAAATCATGTGTGTCAAGATTATAGTACCCGTTTATCCATTCAGGTATACCGGTAGGGAGGGTATGTTGGTATAATATCAATATCTTAAAATCTAATAATAAAATTGAAAAAAACAACAAGTGATTCGTTTCTTTGTTGACTGCTAAAACTAATTCCCATCCAAGCACTGATTTACATGAGTCTGTAAGATGCACAGAGTTTTGAAGATCTTACCACACAATGGACAATTGAAGTTATTTTCAGGCGAATAAATCTAAACAATTGAAGAAATTGCATATTATTTGAATATAATTTTAATTTAATAAAAGATTATTCTTACACTCGACGATGTAGATGTCACAGATTGATTTCTGGTCTTGGGAAAAGCTCCTGTTGCGGCCTTGACTTGTTTAGTTTGTTCTTCATAGCTGAATTCGATTATTTTGTAAAAATTTTAAGTTAACAATGAAAATATGAAATAACTTACTTTTTTTGAGCCTCTTCAATGAGTCCTTGATTTTTTCGCTGCAACTCTCGCAAATCTGATAGCAGTTGATCCTTCTCGTTCGCTAGATTCTCCCTTGATTCTTGTTCGATTTTAAAGTCACGACAGTAGATTTCCAATTGTTGTTTCAACACATCAATATCAACTCTTAGACTCTTACGTTCAGCTTCGAATTTATTAAATATTTCGGTCTTCTCCTCGTCACTGGCTTTGAGGAATTTTATATCCGCATCTGATTGCTTTTGTAATTCCTCAGCAGCAACAAGACTTACTTTGAGGCAGTTGATTTCATCAATATACAAATTTTGCTGTAGAGCAAGAGAAGCATGAGATTCCATAGAATAAACGTTTTAAAAAAAACTTACCATGTCTTTAAGTTCCAAATTCTCAGCCACAATGGTAGACATTTGCCTTTCAAAATCTTTTACAATACGTTGATGTTCTATTGTAGTCACATATTCGGCACAATCTGCTGCCTCTTTAGACTGATTAGCGGATAATGCCTGTTCAATTGCATTTTTGGGAATAAATTCAAAAGAAGCCTTTTTTAAATTAAAAAATATAAAATTTAAAAATATCTTACGAAAAGATATTGAAGATTTGTCGAGATTTATTTACCAATTGTTGTTGTTCCAATTTTTGAATTTGTGTACTCATATTTTCAATTTGAGATGTTTTCTCAGAGAGACTTTGAATAAACTCTTCGTGTTCTTTGCGCCTGGCTTGTTCGTTAATATTGATTTGTTCAACTTTCATATCGAGGTCTGTAAAGAATCTTAATTTAATAAAAGAAAAATCAAAGCTTTGCCAATTGCAAAAAGTTGGTTCAAGGATTTTATCTGCGGGTTTGAGGACCTCAAGTATTTAGTAGGGTTTTTGCGTTCGAGTATATGGTAGTAGCCAATAACATACTTGAACCGTGGTTGAGTGTCAGTTTATTCCTCGAAATTGGTGAGTTACATTATTTCAACCGCTGATCAAATCGCTGAACCACGTTTGTACAATTTTCCCTTAATTCAATAGTTAGGCTGCTTACCTCGACGAAGTTCCAGGTTTTCATTGCGAAGCTGAAATATAATCAATAAAGAGAATACCAATTATTTTGGCAGTTACATACATGAGTGTTTTTGAAAGATTCTATCTCTTATGAAAAATTGAAAAGAGTTTCGGACGTTGCAAAGATAAAATAATTAAATTGAAAGACGGTACTTGACAGTAAAGTGACCAAGTGTGATTTAAAAACATTTTTTTTTTCCGCACAGAGCAGGGGGTATTAATTTAAGATTGCGTCACAGTACAAGATGGACGTCGGGCCCAACTTTTTATTAGCTAGCTGGCCACGCACCGTGGCAAGAGCACAAATCCGATGGCCGGATAGTATCTTTACTATAACTCTAAAGGAGTTTTCTTCAAAGATGAAAAAATGACTGCGTAAGCACGTTGGGCTACCGATAACCTAGATTAAGACAGGGAAATGCAAAACAATTACTGAGGAAATTTTACGGCAGAAGCCTACAGTCGCAAGGGATCGCCAGGTCCTTTCCCGACTAAGTCTTTAATATGTTCTTAAAAGATCCTATGACGATACCACCAAGCGTTAAGAACAAGTGGAATAACTGCCAAGAAGCAATCAGAGATCTAGACGGCGTAGGCCAATATTTTCGTTCACTAAGTGAATGGAGCTTTATCTTAACTTAAGTCTAAAGAAGCTGCTGGAGTTGATGGCCTTGTGTTAAAAACATGCCAAATTTATGGAACTATAGCATTGTTTACCCGAACCTCAAAAAAGGTGATCCTCTGGACTACATCAAATCTCTCCTTAAAATGGCGCAAATTGTCGCCGTCGTATTATGTGAAAGCCTGAACAAAGCCATTCTTCAGCAACCTAGTAGGTCCATATCATTGTGGCCTTAGACCAGGAAAGTCCATCATCGAGCAAATATTCATATTTTGGAAGATCTTGGAAAAAACAGAAACTTAATCTATACAGTTGAGCTATATCGGACAGTCTAGTTTTGGATGCCCGTCCGTTTGTGCAGGTTGGCAGATATGTGCAGAATCGCAGTCATGCAATTTCTTTGACGGTGTTCACATTGGACTGAAAAACTGGATTTTTTTTGGCGTTTCAGTATTTACATCTTCCTTTACTGAAGAAGTGGGAGCGAGATGTGAATACTGAAACGTCAAACAAAATCCAGTTTTTCACTCCAATGTGAACACCGTCTTTAAAGTTGCGTATCTACCTAGACGACTTTGTGAGCTCTATCAATTGCCAGCTAAGACATCAAGGCTGTAAAATTGAAACGACCGTTTAATAAATCATACTTTAATGAACCAATATGTATGTAATTTGGCAATCATGAATATTACACAACATCGCTCTTTAATGGATATTTTTTTCGCAAAACTAAATAATTTGTGTTTGTGAAAAGTTTTACATTTCTTAAAAATTTACAGAAATTAGTATTTTGGAACAAAGTTTCGAACTAGCGCAATGTTATATTACTGCCATCATTGCCGCACTACTAACCCAAGTGATCAGGTCCGTTTTTCATTTTATTACATATTTTGTAAATACCAGATTCACTATATTCTGAGATAACAAGAAAATGAGGATTGGGCAACAGATAAAATTAGAGCTGCAAAGCAGAAAAAAACGTTAACTATACAGTTTCAAACAATACATTTTGTGCAATAGGAATTAAGAACATTAAAGCGATATAAAATATCAACAAATATTTAAGAGCCACTGTCACGACTCAATTTTTTTGCAAACAAAAATTTAACGACGGATCGCCTAGATATTGTTTCATTTATTTAATTTCGAGTATGCCCATAAACATTGAATAGCCCATGTTTCAGACATAACATGCTCGACATGCCTGTGGTCTGCTTAGCTCTTTGCTCTGAGCTAAGGGGCTTTTTATTAATTTGACGTCATTTCTTATCAGTTTTAAATAGAAAGATAAATGATTTCGGAGTAAGGTCTTCACATTATTTAGAAAGTCCAAACAGGTATGGAATGATGACTCATCTATCATGAATATGAACAAACTTACCTTGGCAATTTCAACTCTACGATCATCTTCCATAGCCTTGACATCAGCCTTCCACTTTTGTGTTTGGTCGTACAATTGTTTCATGGTTATATTTGTGTTGAGTAGAGTTTCTAGAAAAGAAGTATCATATGAACTCAGTTTACTGGTGCAATAAAAAAAATATCCTTACTCTTCAATTCCATATACTCGGACATCATGTTCTGTAGCTTCATCACATCTTCGGGGCAGGCACCCATGGAACAGATACTTGGAAATTGTGAGTAAACACTTGCCTTCAAAATATCGGAATCAACTTCTCCAAGAATGAAACTAGCCGCCAGAGAAGGCTCTGGATTAGGTGGCTTGACAGAATTCGACATAATAGATGCATCCATTCCATTTGAATGCGCAGCAATGGTGTCCTTCTTACTTGACATGCTTTTATCAGATATAGTGGAAATAACTGACGTAAGTATTCTCGGTGGAGTTGATGACATACAGTCAGCTATTAGTGCACCATCTACATCACTGCCTCCATTCATCAACTTTGGTGCGTTGCCGTTGTGGACAATACTGAATTGACTTTCCTCTGAAGACGTGGAAGTCATCAGCTGACTTTGGGTGATTCCACTGCCATTGAGCTTTACGATGCCGTTTAGCGGAGCAACCTCACCGTTGACAATTTCCTTCACTGCTGGAGAATTCAATGCCATAGGCAGAGAATTGAGTGTGTCCATCGATGGTGTCGGCGATGTGCCCAAAATAACAAAGGATTCTTCGTCAGACATTATTTTAGACTTCTTAAAACACTGTGGTTTTTTCAATGAAAATCAGATAAACAACGCAGTTTCGACTATCCGCTGTTTGTACGAAGAAAAAAACCAAAAGGTTTGTTAAATAATTTACCCAAGTGATTCACTTTATTTATACATAGATAAGATTCTAATCAATATTATTGTTTAGTTTAGTTACCTTTTTTCACTTTGTATTTTGCTTGGTTTGGTAAACAATGTTATTTTGAATAAAACTCTAGCAGCAGATTAAACTTTGCCGAGGGAATTAATGAAACAAAAATGAAAGATAAATTCATCGACGGTGGTGTACTGGTGTAGAAGTTGTGGAATTTTGTATGGGAAAAATGGTGAAGTGCATTTGAGTAAAATGGGAAACACACATATGCAAACACATACAAAAAAAAAAAAAACAAAATGACAGCAAACATCTGGTTTAAAGTAATTTGATGAACAGACAGAAAAGAGAGAAAAGATAAATGGATAATTAATACTAAGGGGGGAAACACAGTGCCCAATTGGCAAAGGGCCTGCTCACATCACACTTTGCGGGCATCATTTTCACAAAGCGAACTTAGTCCTTTCACATGAGCTGCGAATAGCGAATTGCGAATGGTTGCGAATTTTGACATTTTTTTTTCATGAGGGGTCGGCAACAGACGCAAGTTGTCATACAAAATAAACCAGTAAAATGCATGCCAACAACAAAATTGACGTTAAATTCGAGCGAATTTTTCATTCGCAGATTTGTGGAATGCGTCCTATTGTTGTGTAGTGAAATGAAGTGTTTGACAATTTGCAGAAAGTATTTCGTTGGTCGTGTAGAAAATATAAAAATGCTAAATTAATTTTTGGCCGTTTTCTTTTGAAAACTGTAGATAGGATCGTTTATTCAGTTTTTTAAAAAGTAAAATCAAGAATTTGTTGATATTTGAGCTTGGAATTGCCTGAACAAATTTATTCGCAGTTCGCGGCTCAAGTGAAAGGCACCTAAGTGTTTGACAATTCGCAATAAATTTCTTCCTGGTCACGTAGAAAATATGAAAATGCTAGATTTAACAGTTTTAGGCCTTGCTTTCTTTTAAAAACTGTAGGATCGTTTATGATGTTTGTTGATAAATTAAAACAAGAATTTGTGGATATTTGCACTTTGATATGCCTAAGCAAATTTATTCACATTCGCAGCTCATGTGAAAGGCACTAAATCTGCCCAGTTCAAAATTATATTTGAGGTAAGCCCGAGGCCACACGGGCAAGTACTGGCTGGTAAGTTTGCTACTTACACTGATGCCTTCCACTTCAGGCTCTCCAAAACCATCGCGAATGCTGAGCGATTCGCAGCGAACCATTCACAATAGTATAAAATATGACAAATACACAACGCTAAACAACAACAAAATTTCGTTGTCGCTCCGCATTCGCGTTGGTTTGGGAGAGCCTTTCCACTTGCTTTCTACTTGATTGACTTGAATTCCATGCCAGCTTATGAGTAAGTTGCTTGGGCTTATATGTGTAAGTGAAGAAATTGTATGCATTGCAACTTGCTTGCCGGTACTTACCCTTGTGGACTGGGGTAAGCATCAGCTTCGATCAGAATGCCCTTATCACACTCTAAGTCGAAAACAATGCATTAAAAAATGTACAGCAAAAAAGACGAATTTAACGAAAAATCATTGTATTTATTTATTTTTAGGTTCTTACTCACACGTGAAGAACGAAAGTGTTCAGTGTGTGTGTGAAAGTGTGATGAAAATTATTCTGCCGATTTTGTTTTACTTTTTCGGCCTGTGCAGCAGAAAGAGATACAAAGCTTGAAAAATTATAATGCTCTTACTTTTTAACTCGGAGGCATGAAAATGCCCTTTCAACCTTTTAGATTATCTGGCATCACTGCCTTCCTATTAATTTCAAATTATAGTTGCATAGAAATAAATGACAAAAATGTATAATAAAACGATAATCTTATACCACTATCGACACATATGCGATCATTGAAAAGTCTAGTAAAATACTAATGACTACTTCTAACAAATCAAAAAGAAAACGGTTAACATCAACAACTTAAAGTCTCTCCCAAACTAACGCGAATGCGGTGCGATTCGCAGCTAATTATTCACAATAGTACAATATATGACAAACACACAACGCTAAACCACAACAAAAAATTGGTGTCACCGCGAATTCGCGTTGGTTTGGTAGAGCCTTAAATGCATTTCTCGTCACGTCATATTTTAAAAAAAATTGAAAAAAGACGCATTGCGTCAAACAGTGGAAATCTATAACAAGTACAGATGTTTCAAAAAAAAAACCAAATAGAGTTAGGGAGTTTTTCATTGAACGAAGACAATATTTATTACTTTTTTTAAGGAAATAAATTCTTTACAATTTTAAGATGGTGTTCAGGCAGGCTTCACTGTGGCACGACATTGGAGCCTGTTTAGATTGAGCAATTTGAATCCGTACTCGTGAGTCTCATCGTGTCTACATTAGAGCATTAGTGGTGCCTCAAAAAACAACAACAACTTCAATGCTTTGCTTGCTGGTCGGTGTTAATAATAGCTCAGTTTGTTAACGTGAAATTTCTTGCAAATTGTTACAGATTCCTGTTTGTTAACTCAAAAAAGTTGCGAGAAGATAGCGCAATGAGAGAGCAAATAATTTCCCCTGCGTTGAAAAACTTGCGAATTTCCGCTTCACAAATTTCTGTGTACACGAAGTGTTACAAGTACTGTCAAAATTCATGGTGGGCAGTTTCTGTCACTGCGTTGCCCCTGATCGGAAAATTTTCCGAAGTAGGTTTCAAAACAAAAATGCAGTATATTAAGTTTTCCTACAGAAGATCTATGAATTCCAATTTTACCTTTAATTTTGAAAATAGGAGAACAAAATGGAAATGCTCGGAGACGCACTTCAGAGGTCGGAAGAAAACAAGCTGGTACACGGAAAGCATATGACACGGCTATAACTACGAAGTAGAGAGTTTTGTCAAGTTTCATTTACTTCCCTTACATTCGGTGAAATACGAATGCCAAATCGAGATAGATGATAAGTACAGTACGGGTGTGTTACCCATTTGACGATAAGGAAAGCTACTTTTCGTTGGTTTTTGATATTAGCCTCAGTGTCCTTCCGACGATTATGTTCTACCTTGCCCTGCAAATTCTCTAAGCTTAAAGGCTGACCCAAACCAACGCGAATGCGAAGCGATTTGTAGCGAATCATTCACAATAGTACAAAATATGACAGATACACAACGCTAAACAACAACAAAAATTCGTCGTCGCTGCGAATTCGCGTTGGTTTGGGTCAGCCTGCCAGCATGTATCATAGAGCGGCGTTGAGGCTCAGCAACATATTTCTTTCTACCCGTAATGTTCATTAATGTAATATGTATTAGAAAATTAGGGCACTTTTATTTACCAAAAATTTATTTTTCACAAGATAAAAAACTCGTTTTAATAAAATTTACTTCGAGTGTTCCGAGTGTTTTTGGCCGACCAAATCGATCACTTTTAGCATAATAATAAATTGTAACTGATTGAATTCTTCTTCGTTTTTTTTTTTTTGGAAAAAACATACAAACAACTATTGCTTATATACAGATCAGTTATTAGTTAAGGTTAGGGTTGCCAACTTTTTAAAGAAGAAATAGACTATATTTGATTTTAGAGAGGATAAATAAAGAGTACGGTCCAATAAAATATAGTATCAAATTTTCAATTTTAAAACATGTATTTTTTATACTTTTTGCTGAAAATACAATTTTGTATTGTTTTTAAAATAATTATAAGAGTATAAACATTGTAACTTTACGTTAATACAAATAAGAACTTCATTTTGAAGCCGCATGTCCTTCTTTTCTCACCACTAAACATTAAAAATCGGAACGTGGCCATGTGGACTTTGGTTTGGCGAAAAGATTTTAACATTTTCCTTAGTCTACCATTTTTATTGAAATATCTTACCAACAAACATTTAAAATTTCTATATAAATTATCGATATCAAAACGACAATGGTGGTCTGGTAATGCCATTTTTATTGGGACAGTAGTTAAACACACTTAACTGTCTGGACAAACATAATTATTTTGAGTTGCAAAAAAAAAAAATACTAACCGGTTTTTCATATGCACACCTATACAAATGAGAAACAAAAATGGTATATGGCTGTTTATAAATATAAAGTTCGTGAAATGGAGTTGAAAATACTTATACTTTATAACAGCATATTTCAAGAAAGAAGAATAGTGGACAAAAAATAATTTAAGTAAAAAAAAGTATTTTAGCGTACTCTATTAGAGTCATAGATCATAGAGTACGCTTTCATGAAATATACTCGTAGTACAATACTCTATTTTAGAGTAAAGTTGGCAACCCTAGTTAACGACATTGGAGCCTGTTTAGATTGAGCAATTTGAATCCGTACTCGTGAGTCTCATCGTGTCTACATTAGAGCATTAGTGGTGCCTCAAAAAACAACAACAACTTCAATGCTTTGCTTGCTGGTCGGTGTTAATAATAGCTCAGTTTGTTAACGTGAAATTTCTTGCAAATTGTTACAGATTCCTGTTTGTTAACTCAAAAAAGTTGCGAGAAGATAGCGCAATGAGAGAGCAAATAATTTCCCCTGCGTTGAAAAACTTGCGAATTTCCGCTTCACAAATTTCTGTGTACACGAAGTGTTACAAGTACAGTACAGTACGGGTGTGTTACCCATTTGACGATAAGGAAAGCTACTTTTCGTTGGTTTTTGATATTAGCCTCAGTGTCCTTCCGACGATTATGTTCTACCTTGCCCTGCAAATTCTCTAAGCTTAAAGGCTGACCCAAACCAACGCGAATGCGGAGCGATTTGTAGCGAATCATTCACAATAGTACAAAATATGACAGATACACAACGCTAAACAACAACAAAAATTCGTCGTCGCTGCGAATTTGCGTTGGTTTGGGTCAGCCTGCCAGCATGTATCATAGAGCGGCGTTGAGGCTCAGCAACATATTTCTTTCTACCCGTAATGTTCATTAATGTAATATGTATTAGAAAATTAGGGCACTTTTATTTACCAAAAATTTATTTTTCACAAGATAAAAAACTCGTTTTAATAAAATTTACTTCGAGTGTTCCGAGTGTTTTTGGCCGACCAAATCGATCACTTTTAGCATAATAATAAATTGTAACTGATTGAATTCTTCTTCGTTTTTTTTTTTTTGGAAAAAACATACAAACAACTATTGCTTATATACAGATCAGTTATTAGTTAAGGTTAGGGTTGCCAACTTTTTAAAGAAGAAATAGACTATATTTGATTTTAGAGAGGATAAATAAAGAGTACGGTCCAATAAAATATAGTATCAAATTTTCAATTTTAAAACATGTATTTTTTATACTTTTTGCTGAAAATACAATTTTGTATTGTTTTTAAAATAATTATAAGAGTATAAACATTGTAACTTTACGTTAATACAAATAAGAACTTCATTTTGAAGCCGCATGTCCTTCTTTTCTCACCACTAAACATTAAAAATCGGAACGTGGCCATGGCCATTGACATTTTGACAGTTTTGGGTGCCTTCAGAAACACTTGAGTGTAAGGATTGGCTCACAATAGCTGCGTTTTTTTTTTGCATACCCATGTGGACTTTGGTTTGGCGAAAAGATTTTAACATTTTCCTTAGTCTACCATTTTTATTGAAATATCTTACCAACAAACATTTGAAATTTCTATATAAATTATCGATATCAAAACGACAATGGTGGTCTGGTAATGCCATTTTTATTGGGACAGTAGTTAAACACACTTAACTGTCTGGACAAACATAATTATTTTGAGTTGCAAAAAAAAAAAATACTAACCGGTTTTTCATATGCACACCTATACAAATGAGAAATAAAAATGGTATATGGCTGTTTATAAATATAAAGTTCATGAAATGGAGTTGAAAATACTTATACTTTATAACAGCATATTTCAAGAAAGAAGAATAGTGGACAAAAAATAATTTAAGTAAAAAAAAGTATTTTAGCGTACTCTATTAGAGTCATAGATCATAGAGTACGCTTTCATGAAATATACTCGTAGTACAATACTCTATTTTAGAGTAAAGTTGGCAACCCTAGTTAAGGTAGAACTATAATTGTCTGAAGCTAATGTCAAAAACCAACGAAAAGTAGCTTAGTTTGCACCAATTGCCTCCACTTCACTCAAACGAAATAGTCGCTTGGTAAATATCTTTTGAAAGTATGTAGGTTAAGTGTTTCTATTATTTTAGCCATAGCAGCTGCACACAGGTCATAGATACGGTAACTATGTTTTAGAATGCATAATAATGAACAAAAAGAAACAAAATTCAAAGTAATTTTTAATTATTTATGCCATTAAATAAATACCCATCTAAAAAAATTACTTTACTTCAAATAGAATACAATTCAAAGAATTTAAAGCTGTAAGGAATTCAGTCTTCGCTTTATATTAAACCATTTTTTTCTGTATGAAATCGTAATCTCAGCACTTTTGCACTTCACCGTTTTCAAGTGTTGTTTGACATAGAGTTTTCCAAATGTTCTCTGAAAAAAATAGTCATACATTTTCTGCATTTCACATCGCCAGTCATTTTCTTTAATTTTCAATCCCATTACAGGTCGTATAAACATCAGGTGTCATTGGGGTTAAAAATAATGAAATACTTTCAAAATACAGAATATTTTTAAGTTTTTGCTCACAAAATAATTCATAATGAACACTGTCTTCAAATACAGAACTGTTCATTACAATAATGAACGGATGGTCACCGTAGTGATAGATCAGTACGAAAATGCATAATATTTACTTACATACCTGATAGTGAACTTATCCCTGATTGCACTTAATGCAGGTTTATTCTGCACATTAAATTTAAATTCGATAACAGTTCAGTAAAATTAATATGTAGGGTATACTCGTAAATATCAAATAAATACCAATAATCACTTGTGGGTAAATTAAAATTAAAAACCCAAAGTAGGTATGTATGTCTTTGTATGTATAAATATATATATACAAAGTGTATGCTTCTTTAATCTCTGATTTTCTCATACGAGCAAGCTTAAATGAAAACTAAAAAAACAACACAAAAATATCAAAGGAAAGAAACTGACTACTCATGTTTACGTTCTCTCAATACAAAATCGACAATTCACCACAACATGGGGGTTTCCCTTATTGAAATGAATGGTCGCGTTCGGCTGGTAAAGCGATAGGGTATCCATAATCCAAACAATTTTCAGATACGTTGAGTTGTTTTTGCATCAGCTGTTCTCTAACAAGGGATTACAACAACACAAACATATCCGGATCGCTAAAGATACGTTGCTGAATGTGCCCAATGCTAAACATACGCAATTCTGTCACCCAACTTATACCTATTTTTATAAAACAACCATGAGTTTGTGACCGTGCACTGTGCACTAAGAAATATACTCCCGTTTTGGTTTTTTCCCCAAACATATGATAACTTTACTTAGCTAGTTCTTTTTCAATGAACTTATAAGTAGGTACATAATTCTTTGAAATCGAATATGTACATGCCTACTTATGTATATGTATTTACCCAGTTGAAAAATATTTAAAAGAATCAAATATTGAAGAAAAGAAATGTATTACGCCTAAAAGTATACTCTTAATACTTGTTTGTAAATATGGTTTGTTCATATTGTTGATGTCTGCGAAGTCTCCGAGTACCAAGATTTTTTTTTGTCAAACCAAAAAGTTGAACTAACACTTCTCGGAAGGGCCCATGTTAAGTGGTCTGGAGAAAACAATAAGTGAATAGGTGCAAGGAATTCTTTGTGTACAATGTACACTATATATGTACAATTCAGAGGTCTCAGAAGACTCAGGAATATAAGCAGGATTCCTTATAGACTAAGAGCCGACAGCAGTTTTTGGGTGTGAATGATAGCATAAAAAGAAGTAGAGGCGTCGAAAGCGAAATCAAAGTCTTGCAGTCCACAACTGGGGCCTTTGTGATTAAACCGTGTCTCAAAACACATATCAATGCAACTTTGAAGGTAATCGTATTGGCCAAAATTAGTTTTCACCCCTTTCTAGATAAGCTCCTCGGATCACATATCACGGAATCCGAGACCATTTTAGAGTATAGTTCGCCTTGCTCTCGACAGTTTAAAAAAACCATTTCTCACTTTGAATTTCTAATTTCTTCAACGGTCTGGTGGGGCGAACTATGCACTCTAATGGTTAAGGATTTTGCGATATGTGTTTCGAGAAGCTTTTCTTGGGGGGGGGGGGGGCTGTGGGTTTGGAGCTTGGGTGAAAACCAATTTTAACTAATACGATTGATTACCTTCGAAGATGCATTCATATTTATTTTGCATCCTTTGAATTGTTTGCATTATTTTGAATTCCTTTGCCTTCTTTTATATTTCTTCACGCGTGAACAGGGACATTTACTATCTTATAAGAGCCTGTCTACATTGTCTTCTTACTGAAAGTCATTTTCATGAACAGCGTGTCTACATTACGCAAACAAAATCTTTTCAGTTCAATATACCCATTCTTACTGTGTAACTTGCACAATTTCATACTTGTTATCGATAGGATAGTTTGTATGGAAACTCGTTGCGTTTCACATGAGCCACGAACTGAGAATGCGAATAAATTTGTTTAGGCAGTTTCAAGCGCAAATATCAACAAATTCTTGATTTTACTATTCGACAAACTAAATAAACTATCCTATCCTAGAAAACACGGCCTAAAATTAATTTAAATTGTTTAATCAAGCAATTATATATTTTCTACATGACCTAACAATTCACGTCTGTCGGCGATCACTCATGTGAAAGAAATGTCAAAAACCATTCGCAGTTCATATGAAAGGCACTTGCCCCGGTGCCCGGTGTCGTTCTTTTTTTTTCGATTCCCCTGGGTTTGCAAAAACACACATAAGTGCGTGTTTACATTGTTTTCTTACTGAATCGGTCGATCTAGTGAGATAGGTTGATTTTATGTGCGAAAGAAAGAGAAAAGGAATTTCACTCAAAATCCACTGATGCGCCACTTATAATAACAGTTCTTGGCTTCAACATGAAGGATTCTTTTTTGTGCGAGTGAGAGATGTATGGAGTTTAATTTCGTGAAATAAGAATGGGTGTATTGAACGGATAGTATTTGTTTTGCATAATGTAGGCACGCTGTTTATCAAAACGACTTTCAGTAAGAAGACAATGTAGACAGGCTCTTATGAAGACAGGCCAGGCACTAAGCCTCGTGTACACAAGAGAGTGGTGATTTTCTACTCTGTAGTATTTTTCATTTTTGTATTTGTATTATGTAGATTTTGTTTCTTTTTACGGAAATTCCTTGAGTGAAGTAGAGAAAAAAAGTAGTAGATTTGACTTTTTTTTTGGTAAAATTGAACTAAGTTGAAACAGAGTGTTGCGGGCGCCTGGTTTACCATCCAGCTGGTACAATGTGGACTCCACCTAGAACGAAAAAAAAAGATTTTTGCATGAAATTAATATAAATATTAAATATAATACCTACCATCCATGTTCAATACGATGTTTGTCTTTTTGTTATTGTCGTGAAGGAGAATTGGCAGATAGCCAAAGACAATAAACATAGAGACGAGAATCGCATTGGAAGCATTGAAAGGATGGACCAGTTGCCAAACACGTCTACACGGTCGGCATCACTTCGTTTTTACACGTTCGTCACCACGTACGCTTTCGTTTTTGTTACTTGTGTTATACGTTTTTATTTATATTCGTGGGCGTTTCTTTTTGCCAATTTACGTTTCAATTGTATTCTTGATTGTCGTTAATTTTCAACCGAATTTAATAGTGTTGAAAAAAATGTAATTGTAGTTGTTAACGTTTATATTCGAGAAAGTGATTTGTGACATTTCTCACTGATTCTGGACTTTACACGGATACAAAAAAAAAAATAAATTATGTTAGCATCTATTTCCTAAAAGTTTCACGAAACCTCATTTCCAACACCACCTGTCGACAAATAGTTATGTCCACTGGTATCTGTGCCATTATTGTTGAACATGTCCTTGTCGAAATTCGAAAAAATGAAAAAAAAAGAGAAGACTAGAAAACTCATATTTTTGGTTTGTTCACCCATACTAGTACCCAACTGGGTAAACACATCTATGTTTTGTTTTTGGTTGGCTATATTTAGGTATGTGTTATACACAGAGATGTGAATCGGATGATGTTTTTCCAGTTAGAGGAGAATCATCCGACTTAGTTTTTTTTTATATAAATTATTTTTCAAATTGCTTCTTTTAGTTCAGTAAAGATCTATCTCTTTCTTTCGTGTGTGATCGTTTCCACGTCTCCTTGGCATGACAACTGTTCGACTCCTTGTATGTTCGGCAAGAATTCACATACTTGGATTGACATACGACGATACGACCGGTTGGTGCGATCGCTAAAAGTTAAAAAAAAAAAATATAAGAAAAAAAAAACCCAAAAATTTTCTAAATCGGATAAGAATAAAGAAATTGAAGAGACGTAAAAACTAATATAAATAATAATTTACGGTGTGTTACTCAAGTTTGAAACCATCTCAAGTAAAAATTAAATGTTGAATTGTGTTGTTTTTTTTAATTTTTCCTAGATAGTGTCAATCAGTAATTTTGAGGTATATGAAAAAAAAACCCAATCAATCTTAAATTATAGAAAAATTCAAAGTGGTGAGTTTGATATAAAAAAAAAGTTTTATTGATTAGTGGTTAAAAGTTATAAACTTTTAGGTAACTTTTTGGCGGCCTCATATACGTATTCCAATACGGGCCGCCACATGTTTTTCTTTGAATCTTGGGATAAAGGCCCATACGAACAAATCCCTTTTGGAGCTTTTATCATTTTTGTGGATAACCATCTGATTTCCAAAACGTTGTTTACTGGCCAAGAAGTGGAGTAAGCCAGGTGAGTCTGCTTCTCCCAACGCAGTTTGACGTGGCTGCAGCTGGAGGCTGTGTTCTACCCGCCGATACGTCCATCAGCCGTAGGAGTACGGAAGAACTTCCGCCATAACAGTCACGGCATTTGGCAAGATTTTGGAGCCTCAACCATCCAATTTCTACGCCTGATTGTGATTTACAACGGCACAGTGAGTTCTGGAATTAGAAACAAAAAAAAAACGGAAATTCAGGTATTTTTACATCTACACTTACGTATTCAAAATATCGAAGCAGAAAGTCAGAAGTTAGCGCAGAAAGTGAAGTAGCCGATGGTGTTTTTCGCCAAACTATTTTTAAAGTGTTATACACCTTAAAAAGTTCCCGAGTGTTCGGCAAAACGGGTTTTGAAGTTTTTTTATTATTGTTTTGTTGTTAAATTTTCCATTTAAATTATTAAACTTTTATGTAAATGATAAGGTTTTGTTTCGTCGACTGTCGCGTGTTTGGTTATTATTTTTTTCTTTTCGGTCAGTGTTGCAGTATAAGTCCCCCTCCACTGAGCTCACTTGAGGGTAGGGAAAAGCGTTTTGTAGGAAGTAATACAAAAGTGCCAAGAAAGTGGTACTATTTTGGAGTTTTGGAAGTGATAGTCAGGTGCTGAAACATTTCAGAATCATATTTGGGTTTTTTGTTTTGTTGTATTTGTTTATTTTGTGTTTATTTACAGATTTCATTGTTTAATTGATAAAATAATGCTTAAATTCAATGATTATAAATTTTTTTTGATAAAATTAAAATTAGAGGAATCGTAATAAAACTTCAGCCCAGGCCATTTTAATGAAATTTAAGTTTTGTTTCATTGTTTCGAGTAATCGAAACATGTCTTATTGAAGACCTTTTTTTCAGGGGTGCTGAGGGTGGCTGAGTTTCGGTGAAGATGGTATAATCTGAAACCGATCATCCACCAAAATTTGGGGAATCCAAAAATGGCCAAGGATTCTATTGGTAGGGTGGGTAATGGCCTCACTGCAACAACATCCGCAGTGCCTTGGTGTGACGATAGTCCGTCCGACAGTCCTCTAGTGCGACTTTTTTTTGTTCCCTAGTTTTCCTTAGGCCTGATATGTGTTTTTGTTTGCAGGCGAGGTTAAGTTTCTGGGGGCAAGATCCCCCCCGTCCGACGAGCTGACGCCGTGCATATGCAAGCAGGCCGCGTCCCCGGGACTTGACATTCCACCTTCCCTTTCTAAATTCTTCCTTTTCCTCTTTCCTATCTCTTCCTTTTCCTACCCTTCCACTTTACCAACATCCTCCTCACCTCTTGCTTTGCAACAAAATGGCGCCCAACGTCGTTAAAGCGTTTTTCCAACATAGTTGGAACGTTTTTATGACAATTTAGTTTTTGTAGTCTTTGATTTAGTTAATTTATGTTGTATAGTCCCCAACTTAACTTGCTGTGGATTTTTAAACCTCGTAAGTCTTTATCAGGAAGGTCTCTGACGTACCTAGATAAATCGCGACGAGTGTTTGAAAATTCACAGTGACTGAGGTTAGTAAATGTTATGCTTTTGTCTGTTATCACTGAAGTTTTTGCAAAGGGCGTATGTCTGCAGCAGGAAGGTCACAGACGAACCTAGTTGTATCGCGACGTTCCTTTGTGAAAGCTTGAGTAATGTCAGATAGAGTATTTTAGTATTGTCTTTCCCTATTCCCATCCTTTCTTTTTTACTTTTCTTTCTAATTTTCAATTTTCTTATCCTCTAGTATTGTGTTATCTATTTGGAAGCGAGGATTGTGTGTGACGTTTAGTCCGACTTCATCGTTCCAACATTTTTGTTAGTGTTACTTCACCGTTTCATGTCTTCTAGCAAGGTCCTTGAGACAGTCTAGGATTGCGGAAACGGTGAGGGAAAACTTTGTAATGTAATTTGTTAGTGTTTCTAGTAGTTTTCCTAAATTATTATCGTCACATCAGGGGAGTTGGTTTTCGTCCGTCTGATGTCTTTTTCTTTAGCGATGTCGTAAGTAGGGTTATACCATATCGCTAAGAAACCACCGAGTAGAAGCTACCTGAAGCACCCCGTAAGCTCATGATACAAACTTAAAATACCATCGTCATAATTTCAATACTTGAAAATTAAAACATTAATCGTATCTTTTGAAAATTCAATCAAGTTTATTGAAATTTCAAAACAATTGCCTTATCAAAAATAACTATTCAAAGTTGGGTTAGTAACTACATACAAAAATAATAGTTTCTAATATATATACATACATTCTTAATAATAACAAACTTAATATTAACAAAATCTTAAAACATAAGTTCTTAAGAACAAAATTTTTGAAAATCCGTTTATGTTTATCTGTTTTCGTTATTTTTTTTTCTTTAAACATTCAAATATATCTTACAAAGTTTTAGCTTTTTTCTTAAGTAAAGAGTTTCAAAGCTTTAAAGTTAACAAATTCACCATCTATTTATTTTTTTTTTTTCGTTTCTTTTTAAATTAAGTTTTTTTTGAAAATACAAAAGAATCTTCCAATTTATATAAGAAACTAGGAAAGTAAGTTTTTGGATAAAGTTTATTTAGTTTTGTTTTTGAAAAACTCTTTGTTTGAAAACATTGTTTGTGAAAAACTTCTTTTTTTACATTTTTTTGTTAGGTGTTTACTTTGTTCTTGAAATTTACATTTATTTATTTATTTATTTATTAATTTGTTTAGTTTTTTTTGTTTTCTTTAATTCAGATTTATCTATAAAATTCTGAAATTAAAGAATAATTTCAAAAATATTTCTAGTTTATGTTAAATTTAGTATCTTTTCTGAGGAAAAAATACTTTAAATTTTTCACAAACGTTATTGGTTTTTGATTAATTGGTTTTCTTGTTTTTATCGATTACATTTCAGTTTTTTTTGTTATTTATTTTCGGTATACAATTTAGTTTTTTTATTTGAAATTAAATAAATTTTTGAAACTTTTTCATTGTTTTTCAAAATTAATTGATTACAATTGTTTTTTTTCGGTTATTTA
This sequence comes from Dasysyrphus albostriatus, assembly GCA_946251815.1. NCBI lineage: Eukaryota > Metazoa > Arthropoda > Insecta > Diptera > Syrphidae > Dasysyrphus > Dasysyrphus albostriatus. The sequence continues at coordinate 20,203,645 of OX276337.1, forward strand.
TTCGTTTTTTTGTTTTTTGTTTTATCTATTTTCGTCAATAATAACAATATATTTAATTTATTTTCATTATTTATTTACATTTTCTTATAAATTCAGTTTTCGTTATTTATTTATTTTTTTGGTACAACAGTTACATTTTTTCTGTGATTAATTTATTTCATTTGGTTTTTTTTCAATCGGTTTCGTTTTTTTTTAAATTTACTTATTTGGTTATATCGTTTTTGGAATTACTTTATTCGATATTTGAGTTTTTTTTTGTTATTTATTAATTTTTGGTTTACAATTTCATTTTATTATTCCAGTTCAAATACATTTTTGAAATTTTTTCATTTTTTGTTTTGAAAGTTTTGATTAACAATCTAATTTTCGTTCATTTTTAGTTTATTTTCATTATTTATTTACATTTTGTTCATATATTCTTTTTTGTCAAATTAGTTATTCTTTTCTTATAACAATTACATTTCATTTTGATTAATCTATTTCATTTTCGTTTTTTTTCAACAAATTTCGTTTAGTTTACATTTTTTTTGGTTTCCGTTTATATTTTTTTTGTGAGGTTTCGTTACATTTTGTTACTTATTTATTATTTTTCTTTACAATTTTTTTTTTGAGTAAAAAATTACATTTTTTTCATCTAGTTTTGAAAAGTTAGTTTTCTAGATAGGAATAAGACTTTTTTAATTCAAAAACTCACCCCTTTTCGATATTTTTTGGTTGTTGAATTTTGTTGTTTTGCTGAGTTGGTTGTAGAATTAAAGTTGATAATGGCACACACGAATAAAGATGAACACGATCGCATCAGTAAAATGATCAGGGAAGCTGAAATAGAGGAAGCAAGGATTACTAGGTCGGCTACACAAAATTTAGGTGAAGGTGCTAGGCACCGAGTATTACATTCTCCTCTGATCAGTGATAGGCACGTCCGATCCACATCTCTCAATGTAGATAGTTCCGACGTACCTGGTGTCCGAAGTACCAGTGCTCATACAAGCACAATATCAACTCCGTCTTACAGTGAAGTAAGTAATACGGGAGCCGCAGGTTTACCACCTCGACAAGAAGTGTTTGGTTCTCTCGACGACACGGTGAGGCCAAATACCGGTAGGGAGAATGAAGATAGGTCTCCAAATATGCCATCCAACCAGGGTTCGAGAGGAATTCTCGAAAGTATTGCTCGGACATTACCTAAAACTAAGCCAAAAACAATAATAACAGAAGATTTACAAAATTTTATAAATATGGGGATAGCTAGGAGTATGTCTACCTGTAAGAAGGGGTTGGAGATAGACGTGACGGCGCGCGTAAGTGCTGAAGTTGAGAGACAACTCAGTGGTTTCCTTGAGAAACTGAGTTTAGCTCTTCCATCTACAGCTCCAGCAGCGAATAATCAGCCTAGACAGCAAACCGTTCCGTTGAAGCCACCTCCGATGCCAATTCATAAACCAGTTCTTGCAGGGCCACCACCAATGATACCAAATCCTTCCGCTTATCAAGGTAGGAGTGCATTTGTACCGATAGGACAACATCAGCGTAGAAGTGATCCAACTCCGGTAGCTACCGAAAGGCCTTTTCAATCTCAGGCCAATCAGCCAGCTTTTGGAGGCTACCAAACTCCATATACACCATTTCCTTTTCCACCTCCAGTCATTAACCAGTACCATTCTGGATACAAAACCCCAGTCAAAGTCGACAAATGGGGGTTGAAGTTTGACGGCCTTTCTAACAACTTGACGGTCGAAGATTTCGTCTTCAGGTTAGAAAAGTTAAAAAGTCGTTATGCCTGTTCGTGGAACGATATTTTGAGAAACTTCCACCAATTACTCTCTGGTCCAGCCTATGATTGGTTCTGGCAATTTCAAGTAGATAGGGAATTCGATTGGCCAACCTTAAAAGAGGCATTATTGAGTCGGTATCAAAACCCCATGACCGATCTAGAGATTGTCCGAAATATTCTAGATCGGAAACAGTATTCCTACGAAAGTAGCGAAGAATTTTTCGCAGCCATAAACAAGATGAGGTTCCAATTGAAAATGCCGATACCGGAGGCCGACATGGTCAAAATTATAAAGAGAAATTTAAATGAGAAGATTAGAAATTTAGTGTTTCCACAGGCGATCTTTTCTCTTGATCAGCTTCGTTATGTGTGTAAGGAAGCGGAGGCAGCTCTTCCGAAGAGAGATAGAGACCTACCCAAACCAGCTGGAAGGCCTCCACATAAGTATGGTGTGAATGAGCTGGAATACGAAGAATACCAGCATACTGATGAGCAACTGGCCGCTTACCAGTTCGGTGGAGCGCGTTCCAAAAATTTACCTAGGAAATATGCCGACACTACAACTCTTGTGTGTTGGAACTGTAAGGTTCAAGGCCATACATACTTCGACTGTGAGTCGGATGTCAGAAATTTGTTTTGTTTTAGGTGTGGTCAAGAGGGTGTAAAAACACCAAGTTGTCCGCGATGCCACCCGGAAAACCGAGCGAGGGACGCGAAGGCTCTGGGGGAATCGCGTACCAACCCAAAGCAGAACCCCCAATAAACAGCAGGCAGGAAAAACTAAAAGAAAAAGAAATTATTTTAGAAACTCTTCCAAAAGAGGAAGAGCCAGTACGTAAAATCTTAAAACGTTCAGAAGACTCAGAAAACAAAGAAAAATTTCAAACTAAACCGTTATTTACAATAAAGCCCTTACATATTCGTCTTCAAGAATATGAAGAAGCAAAAAAGAGAATTTTTAATAGTGCGATTAGTATACCTTCGAAAAATATTTTAAATGCTAGGGCCAGGTTTAAGGCCAGGAAAGATACGAAGAAGAAAATATCTTCAACAATCTTAAATTTGGAATCTGATCCTAGGCCTTATGCCAAAATAAAAATAGGTTCGCAAGAATTTTTAGGTTTGCTGGACAGCGGAGCCAGCGTTAGCATTTTAGGCAAAAATTGCAAACAATTGATTCAGCAACTCGGCTGCCCAATCATTCCCTTTTATTCGGGAGTTAGGACGGCTGACGGCAAGAGTCAATCAATCGTGGGCAAGGTTGAAATAAAAGTCCAATATAAAGATAAAGTTGAGGGGCTTACTTTCTTCCTTGTACCCAATTTGGATCAGGAAATATATCTTGGGGTTGACTTTTGGAGGGTATTCCAGTTAGCTCCGGGAATTATAAGTAGTATTTCGATTGATGAACAATCAGATTCTTCAAATGCTCATCAGTTGAACTCTGATCAGCAGGCCAGGCTGGATGCGGTCAGAGAGAGGTTTTTATGTTTTGAACGTGATGGTCTTGGAAAGACGGCGTTAATGGAGCACGTCATTGATACAGGGGATGCACTTCCTGTGAAACAGCGTCACTACCCTGTATCTCCAGCGATACAAGCCATTTTGTATGAAGAATTAGATCGGATGTTGAGTCTCGGCGTTATTGAGGAGAGTGAAAGTCCGTGGTGTTCGCCAGTGGTTCTCTTGCGGAAACCAGGCAAAAATCGACTTTGCTTGGATTCCCGTAAGGTGAATTCACTGACGAAGAAGAACGCTAACCCTCTCCCCCATATCGAGGGACTCACCAGCCGATTTCCGGATGCGATCTACATGAGTAGTATCGATCTAAAGGAAGCATTTTGGCAAATACCGCTGGAGAAACAGAGTAGGGAAAAGACTGCCTTTGCGGTACCGGGGAGACCCTTGTACCAATTCACTGTGATGCCGTTTGGGTTGTGCAATGCAGCTCAGCGGTTGAGCCAGTTGATGGACAAGGTAATTCCTGCACGACTTAGGGAGCGGGTCTTTGTGTACCTCGATGATTTGCTTATCATGGCACCGGATTTCGAGACGCATATCACCCTGCTTAGTGAAGTAGCCGACTGCTTACGCAGAGCTAATCTCACCATCAACATGAAGAAATCAAAGTTTTGCTTCAAGGAGCTAAAATATTTGGGCTTCATAGTTGGTGGTGGGAAGTTTAAAACCGATCCTGCTAAGGTGGAGGCAATCGTGGATTTCCCGATTCCCAAAACCCCAAGGCAGATTCGGAGGTTGCTTGGCATGGCAGGGTGGTATCGGAAATTCATAAAAGATTTCTCAACCCTGACTGCACCCTTGACTGACTTGTTGAAGAAGAGGAGCGAAAAATTTAAATTGACGGATGAGGCGCTGAGAGCCTTTGAAGATCTGAAGAAAGCGTTGATCTCGGCGCCGGTTCTTTCGCGCCCTGAGTTTACAAAAAGATTTTATATCCAATGTGATGCTTCGGACGCGGGAATTGGTGCCGTACTGTCTCAATTGGACGAGGAAGGGGAGGAAGTTCCCATTGCGTATTTTTCACAGAAATTTAATAAGAGCCAGAGGAACTACAGCGTCACCGAAAAAGAGTGTATGGCCGCGGTGATGGCTGTGAAGAAATTCAGGCCGTATGTCGAGGGAATGGACTTCACTGTCATTACTGACCATTCAAGCCTTCAGTGGCTGATGAGCATGAAGGACTTGAGTGGTAAGCTGGCAAGGTGGAGTTTGTCGTTGCAGTCCTACACCTTCGACATACAGCACCGTAAAGGCAGCCAACATGTAGTACCGGATACTCTTTCTCGGGTACACGTAGATTCTCTGGATCTTGAGGACGTGGCCCCGTTGATTGACTTGGAGTCAGCTGAATTCCTATCCGAAGAATATTTGGATTTGATTGAACTGGTAGTCGAATACAAAGATGAATTGCCTGATTTAAAAGTTGAAGGCCGGTATGTTTATAAAAAAGCGTTTAAAAAGTTAGGCGAAGAAGAAATGTTAGAGCATTCTTGGCTTCTTTGGGTGCCATCAGGTCTCACTGATGAAATTGTAAGTAGGGCCCATGATCCCCCCAAAGCTGCTCACGGTGGAATAGCTAAAACTCTTAATCGCATTAAACGATATTTTTATTGGCCTAATATGACAGTGCATGTGCGTGAATATGTTTCTAATTGTAGTGTGTGTAAGCAATGTAAAGCATCTAATCAAGTAACTCGTCCACCTATTGTAACGTCTTATTGTAGTAATCGTCCTTTTGAAAAAATATACATCGACTTTTTAGGGCCTTATCCGAGGTCCAAATTAGGAAATGTATATGTTTTCGTGGTTTTAGATCATTTGTCCAAATTTGTGTTGTTAAAAGCTTTACGAAGTGCGACAACGGCGAGCGTAATTAAATTTTTGAAAGAGAATGTTTTCGATATGTTCGGAGTTCCGAACATAATTCGTTCTGATAACGGCCAACAATTTGTCGCAAAAGAATTTCAAAATTTTATAACCAAGTATGGTGTTAGGCATTTTAAAACGGCTTATTATTCCCCTCAGTCGAATGCGTCGGAGAGGGTTAACCGCTCGTTGTTAGCCGCTATCCGATCATACCTTAAGGATGACCAAAGAAACTGGGATACGCACCTTGGCGAAATAGCGTGTGCGTTAAGGAGCGCAGTTCATAGCTCTACTGGTGTATCACCATATTTTGCCTTATTTGGTACTAATATGATGATGCACGGTAGTAGTTATGAACTTGCTAGAAAGTTGAACGCGATAGATGACAACGAGTTGTTAACTCTTCCCCGAGCGAGTCGATTGCATTGCATTCGAAATCAAATACGCGAAAACATATTGAAAGCCAACGAAAGATCCGCAAGAATTTACAATGTCCGTACTAAAAATATTCGATATGTACCTGGACAAGAAGTGTACCGAAAGAATTTTGTGCTGAGTGATTCCACAAAATATTTATCCGCGAAGCTTTCACCAAAATTTATCAAATGCCGAATAATAAAACAAGTTGGCAACCAAATGTACGAACTTGAAAATATGAATGGAAAACGAATCGGTATATTCCACGCAAAAGATTTAAAACAATGAGCTCATCGATAAAAACTTTTATTTTTTCACCGAAAATTTTGATTACATGAATCAGAAAACTATTCGCTCCATTTCATATTGCCATGCTTAATCGTCATTTATTTGTTGTTAGTTATCTGTTATTTATTTATTTATTACTGTCGTATTCTATTACTATATGTTAATTTATTTTCACATAGTACCTGACCGCTGTTAAAACACGGTGATTTTATCCAAAATCCAAAAATTGTTTCGTACTATTATTTACTAGTACTTTTGTTAATGATTGATGAAAATCGAAACACCCTGTTTTATATTCACGTAGTACCTGACCGCTGTCAAAATACTGTGATCTTATCCAAAATCCAAAAATTGTTTCGTACTAGTATTTACTAGTGGATAAACTATTTACAAAAAATTTCATCAATGATTCAAAAAAATCAAAACACCGTTTTATATTCACCAAGTACCTGACAACTTTGAAGAAAAACAAAGAAATTTTATATGTTTTAGTAAATATTTTATTAATTGCATGCTTTTATTACTTAAATGTTACTTAATGTTATTTATTTTATTTATTTCTTTTACTTATTGATACTAAAATTAGTTTACTAACTGTTATAAACAAGCATCTGTGATTTCTAGATATAAGTTACTAACCACTTAGCTTGCTGTGATATTTTATTTAATTTTATTTTCTTTTAAGACTGATTACTATACTAACTCTCAACAATCTGTGATATTTACTTATTTATAATTTTATTTAATTGACTTTTAAACTGTGGTACTAGCTTTAATATTAACTGTGATATTTTTTTTTATTATTTATTTATTTATACCACTTGTTATTTAACTTGCATGTTTGCTTATTTGATAGAATTTAACTAATTTTCCTTACACTTCTACTTATGAACTATTTCTTAATATTTAATTAGAGCTATGAAATAAAATCATTCTCACTCACCCGTTTATGAAAGAAAAATTTAAGTTTAGTTGATAGGTATAGGTGGGTGGCAGGAAATTATCCCATTATCCACAGCTGATGTAGTTTTTTTTTGTTGCAAAATTATATTGAGGGGTCGTTGACCTCGCGCTTATTGAAGGTATTCTGAAATTCCAATGAAAAAGAACATGGTTAGGACAAGTAGAAAAGAATATAAATGAACGGTGCTTACTTGTGCTGTTATAAATTGGCGTCGGGGATGGTGGATGAAAAAAAAAAAAATTGATGGTAGGAACATTCCTTTTGCCCGGCTGAACGTGGGTTTTTCCCCACATTTGTCTTCTAACTCCCTTTAGTTGCCTGAAATTATTGTAAACAAAATTGTTAGTAAATTAAAGAATTAGAAAGATAATTTATAAAATATCTACCAACAAATGCTTTTAAACCTTTTTGAGGCACGGCGTCTTTTAGGTTATGACGGCATGTAGGCACTTCACAGGCGACCGAATTTCTTTTTTTGTTGTTTATTTGGAATATATCCCAATAAACAACAAATTTTGTTGCGGGCGCCTGGTTTACCATCCAGCTGGTACAATGTGGACTCCACCTAGAACGAAAAAAAAAGATTTTTGCATGAAATTAATATAAATATTAAATATAATACCTACCATCCATGTTCAATACGATGTTTGTCTTTTTGTTATTGTCGTGAAGGAGAATTGGCAGATAGCCAAAGACAATAAACATAGAGACGAGAATCGCATTGGAAGCATTGAAAGGATGGACCAGTTGCCAAACACGTCTACACGGTCGGCATCACTTCGTTTTTACACGTTCGTCACCACGTACGCTTTCGTTTTTGTTACTTGTGTTATACGTTTTTATTTATATTCGTGGGCGTTTCTTTTTGCCAATTTACGTTTCAATTGTATTCTTGATTGTCGTTAATTTTCAACCGAATTTAATAGTGTTGAAAAAAATGTAATTGTAGTTGTTAACGTTTATATTCGAGAAAGTGATTTGTGACATTTCTCACTGATTCTGGACTTTACACGGATACAAAAAAAAAAATAAATTATGTTAGCATCTATTTCCTAAAAGTTTCACGAAACCTCATTTCCAACACCACCTGTCGACAAATAGTTATGTCCACTGGTATCTGTGCCATTATTGTTGAACATGTCCTTGTCGAAATTCGAAAAAATGAAAAAAAAAGAGAAGACTAGAAAACTCATATTTTTGGTTTGTTCACCCATACTAGTACCCAACTGGGTAAACACATCTATGTTTTGTTTTTGGTTGGCTATATTTAGGTATGTGTTATACACAGAGATGTGAATCGGATGATGTTTTTCCAGTTAGAGGAGAATCATCCGACTTAGTTTTTTTTTATATAAATTATTTTTCAAATTGCTTCTTTTAGTTCAGTAAAGATCTATCTCTTTCTTTCGTGTGTGATCGTTTCCACGTCTCCTTGGCATGACAACTGTTCGACTCCTTGTATGTTCGGCAAGAATTCACATACTTGGATTGACATACGACGATACGACCGGTTGGTGCGATCGCTAAAAGTTAAAAAAAAAAAATATAAGAAAAAAAAAACCCAAAAATTTTCTAAATCGGATAAGAATAAAGAAATTGAAGAGACGTAAAAACTAATATAAATAATAATTTACGGTGTGTTACTCAAGTTTGAAACCATCTCAAGTAAAAATTAAATGTTGAATTGTGTTGTTTTTTTTAATTTTTCCTAGATAGTGTCAATCAGTAATTTTGAGGTATATGAAAAAAAAACCCAATCAATCTTAAATTATAGAAAAATTCAAAGTGGTGAGTTTGATATAAAAAAAAAGTTTTATTGATTAGTGGTTAAAAGTTATAAACTTTTAGGTAACTTTTTGGCGGCCTCATATACGTATTCCAATACGGGCCGCCACATGTTTTTCTTTGAATCTTGGGATAAAGGCCCATACGAACAAATCCCTTTTGGAGCTTTTATCATTTTTGTGGATAACCATCTGATTTCCAAAACGTTGTTTACTGGCCAAGAAGTGGAGTAAGCCAGGTGAGTCTGCTTCTCCCAACGCAGTTTGACGTGGCTGCAGCTGGAGGCTGTGTTCTACCCGCCGATACGTCCATCAGCCGTAGGAGTACGGAAGAACTTCCGCCATAACAGTCACGGCATTTGGCAAGATTTTGGAGCCTCAACCATCCAATTTCTACGCCTGATTGTGATTTACAACGGCACAGTGAGTTCTGGAATTAGAAACAAAAAAAAAACGGAAATTCAGGTATTTTTACATCTACACTTACGTATTCAAAATATCGAAGCAGAAAGTCAGAAGTTAGCGCAGAAAGTGAAGTAGCCGATGGTGTTTTTCGCCAAACTATTTTTAAAGTGTTATACACCTTAAAAAGTTCCCGAGTGTTCGGCAAAACGGGTTTTGAAGTTTTTTTATTATTGTTTTGTTGTTAAATTTTCCATTTAAATTATTAAACTTTTATGTAAATGATAAGGTTTTGTTTCGTCGACTGTCGCTTGTTTGGTTATTATTTTTTTCTTTTCGGTCAGTGTTGCAGTATAAGTCCCCCTCCACTGAGCTCACTTGAGGGTAGGGAAAAGCGTTTTGTAGGAAGTAATACAAAAGTGCCAAGAAAGTGGTACTATTTTGGAGTTTTGGAAGTGATAGTCAGGTGCTGAAACATTTCAGAATCATATTTGGGTTTTTTGTTTTGTTGTATTTGTTTATTTTGTGTTTATTTACAGATTTCATTGTTTAATTGATAAAATAATGCTTAAATTCAATGATTATAAATTTTTTTTGATAAAATTAAAATTAGAGGAATCGTAATAAAACTTCAGCCCAGGCCATTTTAATGAAATTTAAGTTTTGTTTCATTGTTTCGAGTAATCGAAACATGTCTTATTGAAGACCTTTTTTTCAGGGGTGCTGAGGGTGGCTGAGTTTCGGTGAAGATGGTATAATCTGAAACCGATCATCCACCAAAATTTGGGGAATCCAAAAATGGCCAAGGATTCTATTGGTAGGGTGGGTAATGGCCTCACTGCAACAACATCCGCAGTGCCTTGGTGTGACGATAGTCCGTCCGACAGTCCTCTAGTGCGACTTTTTTTTGTTCCCTAGTTTTCCTTAGGCCTGATATGTGTTTTTGTTTGCAGGCGAGGTTAAGTTTCTGGGGGCAAGATCCCCCCCGTCCGACGAGCTGACGCCGTGCATATGCAAGCAGGCCGCGTCCCCGGGACTTGACATTCCACCTTCCCTTTCTAAATTCTTCCTTTTCCTCTTTCCTATCTCTTCCTTTTCCTACCCTTCCACTTTACCAACATCCTCCTCACCTCTTGCTTTGCAACAAGAGATTTTTAAAATGAAGAACATTTCTATAATTTGGTAATGACGCGAAGTAGGAAGAAGATTTTAGTATCTATGGAAAAAAAGAAATAGATCGAAGTATTTCAATTGAAATAAAATAGTAGTACTGGCTGCTATCAATAGTTTGTATGGTAACTCAATTTTTTTTCTGTGATGATGCCACCAAGCCTTGCAAAAAAAAAAAACACCTATATCGTTGTAATCCTGTCACTTGGACGCCATCGCCATTTTCCATGACTAAAATAAAAAAAAATTTAAAGATAGTTGTTGATTAGACGCATCTGTCTAGTAAAATTCCAGTGTTTCCACTTTTCGAGAACATAGTTTTTCTTATATCAAATGGTGGGTTCTCTACTTTTTTGATAATTGGTTAATGTTTTGAACATGAAATAAGTTGCGGAAATGCCTTCCTCCAGATGCCAAAACCTAAAAGCACGTGTGTTGTGAAAATAATTGTCCATGTTTTTATAGATGTGTTGGGTAGACATACCTTTGGATTAAATAATTAGTGCTGCCATTTTCTGGGAATATAAATACTTTTCTTTTTTATGTATTAGGGCGAAATTTAATATTTTTGAACATGACAAAAGTAGCGGAAACGCCTCCAAAAGTCAAAGATCGTCAAGCGCGTGTTGGGAAAATAACGGTTCAGATCTTAAAAGATGTTGAGTGGAAACACCTTAAAATGTCAGTTTTGGCACCTTTCGGATAATACATTTCTATGTCAAAACTTCCACTTACTTATGACCAGTTCTTTGGTAGTTTTTAATATATTGAAGATGAGAAAAGTTGTAGAAACACCTTCATATACCAAATGCGTGGGAACTTAAAAGTAGAAAAAACTTTCAGAAAAAGATAGTATTAAAACCAGAAAAAACAAACAAAACTTAAAACCACTTACTTTATGTGTAGAAGAATTTTTGTAAACAATACCGAAAAAACAAACTGAATGTATTTTACCGGCAAAACAAAAATAAAGTAAATTTTAAATATTTTCATAATTAAGTTTTAAGATACTTTATCATTTACTAAGGTATTTAAATGATTTAGAAACATCAAATATGAACCTTGTTTTTTCGTGATGAAATAATATTTAATATGTACACAAATATTGATTTGAGAAACATTTTATTTGACATAAATGTAGTTTATTTTTAAAGTTTATAACTTAAAGTTAAAAATATGTAGAAAAAAAATATACACTAATCATAAAGAATAACAAATACATAAACAAATATCTTTGGCTTATTTTTTTTTTAAATCGTGCATACATATATGTATGTGCACTAAAAATCACTAAAGTATAAATTTGTTTCACTAAAATTGTGGTGGGCCTTTAACTTTTTTCGACACAGAAACGCGATATCGAAACACTGGCCTAAATACGTTTACTTCAGCTAGTTCCAAATCGTTTGGATTTTCATCGTATCCATTATTTGACGATACTTTGTTTTCCAACAATGCACTCGAAAGCACTAAGTTTGAGTCTTCTTCAATTGCTCGTGTCAGCAGTTGAACACTGAGACTTTCTCCGTCATTTGCTGGTTCAGTATCGAATTCACTGAGTGGATATGGGTAACCAGTAACTAGAATCACTCCACAAACTAATACGATCAGCTTCTGCAAAAATTCAAATCAAAACCATTTAAAATTATGTCCAATGTAAGTAGTTTGGTAAGCAAATAATAACTTACAATACAAATTTTTGACAACATTTCGTTATGAATACGAGCAAGTAAGCAAGAACCTCCTATAGTGACTTGAGTTTAGCTTTGTCTAATAATTTTTGTATTGTATTTGGCTTTTATAGGCCAAAAGTCACTCGTGATAAAATGTAATTAGCTTCCAAGAATCGCTCTCCAGCTTATTAACACCTAAATGTGAATTGGAAGTATTGGGTCTGAATCTATTGCAATTAACAAAATATTTACACGACGGAAGTGTGACTTGACTAATTGGTGGAAATGTAAAAATGGGATTTGCTATGTAGATGCATTTTCGGAAGATAGCTTTAGATATTTTTGTTTTATTTGTTATGTTCTACTTTAATTGGAAGTGCAAATTTTTGAAAGATCAGGAACAAAACAGAATAGAAAATATTGAATTATAGGTGATTCATAAATTTAAAGTACAATGTACCACTTATATCTAGATATTTTAGAAGGAACTTGTGAACTTGTGATAGTGAGTCAGGTCAGGTGTCTTTATAAGAACATCGCAGAAACGTTGTCATCGGGTATTTTTGAAAATTATTAATTTGATAATACGTAACATTGATACTATGAATTTTGTTTTATTGTTTGTTGATTGAATGAATTATTATGAAATAAAATTAGCTGTATGAATATTATGTAAAGCTAATTGATTTTATTAGCATGCGGATTGCACATGATATTATAAGACCTTAAGAAGGTATCTATGTTCGTTTTATTTTGCTTCCGGGTTGTTCCGGGTTAATGACCCAATGAACTTTTGAATAAATTTGATGTTCAATACACTTTGGATGACTTATTTTTTTTTTTGACAAAACAGAATTATTATTTTAGTTAAATTCATAAAATTCAGACCAATATGAATAATTGAAACTAACTGTCCTTTTGTGACCCACATTAGTTAAACTCAAGTTAATTCAAATTGCGTACGACAAAGGCCATCACTATGTCACTGATAAGTCCAAGTGAGTAAGCCGGACGAAACGCCAATTTGTAGGACTAAAGGCCATACAAAGCTTTTTTGGATCTTTTATTTTCTACTGTAGTTTTTATATATTGCAGAATCTACAGTAGGTATAGAAGTTGCTGTAGAAATAAAGTAATATATCCTATATGATAATTTATTACAAAATACAAATAATTTTACAAGGTTATATCCGTGGAACTTGATACTTTCGCCATTGATGAATGACTTCTGCGTAAATAACCTTAATATCCCAATATGTATATAGCTAGGTACATGTATAGTGTTTTTTTTTTGAGTTTCAATGTTTGGATTGGAAACAACGAAAAAATTCTTATTTTTTCTGATTTTTATTTTCATCCCCAATGGCTCGAAAACTATGCACAATTTCCAATAAATCTCTGTTTAAGATTTCTTTCTGCGACATCCCGTTTGGACTCAAGCGGTAGTTGAAAATTAACGTGTTTATTTTTTTTTTAAATCTACTCAAAAGCATCGTGGCATGATGGTTAGTGCGTTGGACTGTCATGCCGAAGGTCTGGGTTCGATTTCCAGCCGCTGCCACCTAAAAACAGAAATGTTTTTCCCTCTTGCGAGGAACTGACAAACCTCCAAGAGTATACTTGTCATGAATAAGTGCTTCTCATCTAGCCGTTTGGACTGAGCAAAAAATTGTAGGTCCCCTCCATTCCTGCCAATAACACACACACAGGAATGGTTGAGAGTTGTAAGTCACTAGGCCCTGGTTTTCCACGAGCCGTTGCGCCACCAAATTTAATTTATTTTTTACTCAAAAGCACTAAGTAGCTACTTTATTAAAAAAAATTGAAACTTTGTGTGTAACATGAACCAAGATATACTTTTCTGATAGTCTTTGATGCCCTGAGTTCGAATCTGGCCTTAAAATTGCTCAAGCTTTTCGAAGTTATAATCAAAAAACTGCAAAAAAATGCATTTTTGTAACACTTTTTGCAATTTTTTGCATGTTACGTCACGAAATTTTAGTCGCAAAACTTTAGATTTGGATTTAGCACCCTAGTTAACATAAAACAGGGAAAAAACCAAAACTACCCCACAATTTGTTCTCTATGTGCCCTATTGAGCACAAATTGACTGGATTTTTCAAATTTAGTAGTTTAAGAAGAAGGCTAAAGATTTCTCGAAAATGAATGGTGGTATTTTAAAAATTCAAAAATTATTCTTAGGCAAAATATACATTCTTCAGAATGACTATAAACATTTTTCGAAAAAAATTACCTCGCGAAAAAATAGAACCCCAAAATTGCATCTAAAACTCATTTTTTGTTTAATCTTTAATTTTGAATATCTCAAAAACTTGACAAGGTAGAGCAATTTTAAGGCCAGATTTGAACTAAACGCATCAAAGATTATCAGAAAAGTATATCTTGGTTCATGTCACAGACAAAACTTCAACTTTTTTAAATAAAGTAGCTACTTAGTGATTTCGAGTGGATTTTCAAAAACAGTAAGAACACGTCAATTTTCAACTACCGCTTGAGTCCAAATGGGTTGTTGTAAGTTGCGTCACGAAATTTTAGTCGCAAACCTCAGATTCGGATTCAGCACCCACGAAAACTAACGCTAAGAGCCTTTTTGAGCACAAATTTACTGGACTATACAGTCACTGTAGGGGTTAATTAAATTTTCCTTTTTTATTTTTTCATACTAGGCTTAAAGTCTGCCAAAAAATTCAAAGCATGTAGGTTAAAAATAGACAAAACAAATCCCAAAGGAGGGGATTTCAAAAAAGTTACAAAGCAATACACTCTAAGTGTTTTGTCGTTATTTATTAAATAATATTTTTCTATTTAATGTAATTTTTTAATAAAATTTCTCCTCCTAACAAAGCGGAGGGAAATATTTCCCCCTTTCTTTGGGTATTTTCCTACATGCTCGTATATTAGAAGAAGGGTCTATTTCCCTCGTTAAGGAGATACGGGCAATTTTCTTAAAAGTTGCCTCGAAAAAAAAATGAAAAAACAACGGCAACACGAACAATGGCACGCTATAGCTTTATTAAAGCAAAAATCCATTCCCTTGTTAAACATACACTCCTCGTCAACTGAATACGCACAAACATTTTTTAATATACTTTATCCATTTTTTCCAAACAGTGATGGTTATTATGCCATCTGTTGATGCTAACTATTCCCTTAAGATGTTAAGCAGATAATTCCGAAAGAATTATCCAAAAACAACCGTGAGTTTTTCTTCAACCACTTGCAAAGTGTTTTATATGCAAAGTAGGAGTTTTTTTTCTAGTCAACTGAATAGGTACAACGCCATTTTCTTCGTTGTTTATAAGTTTTTTGGAGTGCTTGACAGTTTAAATTAACGATTTTAGTGTTTTCAGTAAAATTTAATTCTTGATTTCAAATTTTAAGAAAAATGGGTAGATCTACGTGTCTTAACAGTGTTGAAAAAGCTAAAATCGATTTACTTAGAGACCAAGGCCTAACTGGACGTGCAATAGCTTATAAAGTTGGCCGAAGTTTTAATGTAGTTTATTCTTACTTGAAAAATAAAGATGCATACGGCAAAAACATGAAGGGAGGTAAGAAAACAGCAACAACAGCAGCTGAGAGACGAAGAATTTTAAGATATGCATCAAATTCTTCTGATTCTGTGGCAAAAATAAAACAAAAAGTCGGCGTAAACGCAAGTTGCTCAACAGTATTAAGAGTAATCAACAACTCAAGCCATCTTAAACGAATGAAACTTAAGAAAAAACCACCACTTGACGAGAGACGGAAAATGTTGCGATTAGATTTTTCAAGACTTCACATGAGTTGGAAAAAAAGAATGTTTGTTTTTTCAGATGAAAAAAAAGTTTAATTTCGATGGCCCTGATGGGTTCAACTTCTATTTTCACGACTTAAGAAAAGAAAAAAGATTTTTAAAGCGCCATCATAGTCGTGAAGGAGGTGTCATGATATGGGGAGCAGTCAGTTATTATGGAACAGTTGAGCTCGAGGTTGTAACATCAAGAATGACAGCAGCTGGGTATAAAGTAATTTTGGAAAGAAATTTTCCTAAATTTTCTAACATCTTTGGACCCATAAACTGGACCTACCAACATGATAATGCGCCTATTCACTCAGCGCGCATAATAAAAACATGGATAGAGGAGCAACAAGTGCAGTTGCTTCAATGGCCGCCGTACTCACCTGATCTGAACATCATAGAAAATGTCTGGGGATGGTTAGTACGCAAAGTTTATGAGGGTGGCCGTCAGTTCGAAGACAAAGACACCTTAATTTCTGCAATCAAATTAGCGTGGAGCGAAATTTCGTTAAATTACATTAAAAAGCTATACGATTCCATGCCGGATCGAATTTACGAAGTAATTAAAAATAAAGGTGGAAGTACCCACTACTAAACTTAAACAAAAACTTGTTTCATTCCATTCCAATACCAATTTTAATTTTTGTACCTATTCAGTTGACTCAAAAAAAAACTTCTACTTTGTATAAGTTACACTTTGGAAGTGGTTGAAGGAAAAACTCACGGTTGTTTTTGGATAAAACTTTGAAATTCTGTTATTTATATGTTACGAACATTTTTACCATCAACAGATGGCATAATAACCATCACTGTTTGGAAAAAAAGGATAAAATATATTCAAAAATGTTTGTGCGTATTCAGTTGACGAGGAGTGTATTTTTATATTTTTGTATGTAAATGTAAACTGACCATCAAAAAAAAAAAAAAATGTATTTACCACAGTTTTTTTTTGCACGCAAAACAATTGCCGGTCCAATGATTTGCATGAAATTTCATGACAGCGTTTTTTTTTTTTTTGCATGAAACTGTAAACCAATCATGCAAACAATTAATTTTGCATTTCATCTCAATTATTTTTGACATGCGAGAATATTTGCATGGATTTTTTTTGCGTGCGTAAACTGTAAACTAGACTTAAACCCAAACGACATTGCCGTGTGAACTAGGGTGGAAATTGATTGTTTGAAGGAATTTGATGTTTTGAACAACAAATCAAAATGTTGGATATAAAATTTTAGGAAAAATAGTTTTCGTTAATTCAAATGTTTGTGAATTTTGAAGAAAATTGATTTAAATTATGCTAATATTTCCAAAAACTCTTTACCTAGGGGCAAAACATGGAAGGAGCAGTTGATGTTTTAATACTTTGTATTTGGATTCTGACTTCTTAATAAACACATAAGGAGTTTCTGGAAACATAAACGTATTGACAGTAATTTTCTTTGAAATTCGCGAAAATTTGAAACAAATATTGAGATGGCATCTATTTTTGAGAAGGAATGGAAGAACATGGGTTTTATTCTTTCATTTTTATTCGAAAACCCAAACCCTCTACGTGTCCACAAGTGCAGACTGGATTAGCTAAAATAGGCCAAATTATGATGTGTGGGAGGTAAGATGGCTTCTTAAATCTTCATAAACAAATTAATGAATTTATGACTGCTCTCAGTACGTGTCTCTCAAAGTGACGCCATTGATTTTTTAAAAAAAATTTAGTGATAACATCATACAGACAGAAAACTTAATTTGATCACAATTGATTATTATAAATTAGACAATTATCTTCAGATATAAACAAAACAAATCAGTCAGTAACTTTCCCATACTATGAATCAACGCGTTGAAATTTGTTTAGTTTTTGGAATGTTGTTGATTCTGAAATAATATTGTTATTCGCTAATGAATTTTTTCTTCATTAGCGTTATATAAAACCGAAAGAGTGTTCGTTTATTTATTTAAAACTCGATAGCTTAACCCCAATTTAGCAATTACATACCTTTATAGACTATGAGCTGGCAGCATTTTTTGGGTTAAAAACATAACGAAAAACTGAGTATGAGGGTCTGTAGATGCATGCATCTTGACACCAAAATTCCAAAGTCTGGCAGGATTTTTTTTGGTAAACATAGTAAAGATCAAGGGTTGAAAAAGGCGTTTTTCAAAATATTGTGATAGGACCACATGCACTTCAATTAATTTATTTTGAAAAGGTCTTTGGACTTAAAGAAAAAATAGAGCATTATTTCCAATTTTTAATAAATGAGTTGAAAAGCATGTAGCCCTAACACAAGAGTCTGAAAACCGCTCCCCTCCACAAGAAGAATGTTTTGGAATTATAATCACTATTTATGATTTGTACTTGTAATAAAGTAGGTACTAAAAGGCAAGTTTTGGATTCGTGCAAAACAAAAACTTTCGAGATAACAACCAAACATGACATTACAATGTATGCAATGCAAAACTCTGTAGGTATGTCTGTCTGTCTGTCTATCTTTCTGTCTGTTCGGCTACAGCCTAAATGGCTGGATCGATTTCCTTGAAACAAGGTACTAAGTGGTTTTTGGTGATTCACACTTTTTTTTTTTCATTTTTCTTACGTGCGACCTTTAAAGCTTAAGATATTAAAAATTATTTCTAAAGAAATAAGAATTCATGCAATTGGGCCAAAAGCAATAGCATTAAGTTATTATAGTTTAACTTAGAGGGAACACATGGAGCCAGTCAATTAGAAATAAAATATTGATAAGTGTACTAGTTTTTATAAATTTTCGTCTAGCTTTAAGACAGTTTTAAGAAAATGGAAAAATAAAAATGAATTACAAAAAAAGGAACAAATGATTTCATGCAAACAAATTTTAATCGTTGTAGCGGATTTAAGAAAATTAAGATTTATATAAAAAAATTCTTCCCTTATTTTCAAATACACTAAAACACAGCTTTAAAAACTAATTTTTCATATTCAAATTTTTAGTGGGATGATTTAATATTAAATTGAATAACACATATATATAGAAGTAAATTCGAGGATCTAAAATTGACTTGCAGTGAACCCAGAGCCTAGGACACCTGTTGGGCAAAATCTTGGAATCCTTGTTGTAACAACGAAAAAGTAGTTAAGTTTCATCAAATTTAAAATCACAATTAAGTTCTATTTGCTTAGATTAGATTAGATTTTAATTTTCCTTTGATAATGCTTAAGGAATGAATTTTTTAATTACTTGAAATTAAAAGCAATATATGCAAAATCAACATAATATTATTTTTAAAAATTATTTCAAATCCTACAAATAGAATTTGACACTTCTTCGTGAAGAAAGAGGAAGCATTATTATGATATATTCGTACAAGTCTCGAGAATGATGTCTTATTAAATTTATATTCGTGATTGACGTCAAAAAAGAAGTTACCAACAGCAAATTCAAGAAAATTAATTCAATTGTGTTATTATTTTTAAAACGACCTTATGCAGTCAAAATCGTGTTAAGTAGATATTTTGGAATAATCAAACGTGAAGATGATAATTATTTTTATTATGATGTTAATAGTAAATAACACGCTTAATAAGACTGCAATCAACAAATGTTGAATTTATTTGAAACAATAAATAAACAATTTGATTAAAAAACTATTAAAATTTTTTATTTTTTGGGAAAATAAAAAGCCTTATTTATTAGATTTTTAGGCGGTTGACTAGTTAGATAGTCTATTTAAAAGTCCTTAATAGTTGGAAATATGCCTCATTTAATTTAGTAAAATATCAAGTTGGACAAATCTTGGACAACAAAGCCGCTGTCCAAGTTAAACATCCTTAAGACAACAGTAATCAAATTTAACTAATACTTTTTTGGAGTTGGATGGTTGTCTAAAGTTGGACGACTGAAAGTCCTTATTGTCTTTATTGATGTTTTAATTATTTATTTATTTAGTTGTTTCAAATTAATATGAGTGATACTTGAATAAATAACTGAAGAAATAATTTTAGAATAACTCCCTTTTTGCCTCAAAAATGTAACATTAGTGGGTTTATGTTAAAACAAAGCATTTCAATTGATATAACCTCCCATTAACAGGATAGAAATTTTGAGTTTTTTGTTGATTTCAATTTCTTATGCAGATAGCTTGCAATATTATTTTTCAATAAAAAGGAAAATTCGTTAGAGTATACTGAATAAATTCGATTTTAATACTATTTTTATTGTTTTTGATTTATAAATTTTAATAATACTTTAAACACAATTTTCAAATTTCAGAATAGTTTTTAAGGATTGAATATTCTATTTTATGTGCACTTTATATTTATATATGAAAAAATTATAAAAATTAGCTTCAAAAGTTCGTGCGTTCAACTGGTGTGTATATTTCTTACTAAATAAGTTCAAATGTACATTCCATGAGATACGCCAATACATTTCTTATTTATTTACGTTTTAAATTACTATATTATTATATCCCGATTTGCATAGCTCTAATCAGTGGATTATCCCTATAAGTATGAATATTCATTGTAAAGTAAACAATATCAAGTCAATTTTTCACACATTTCAGAAATTTTCCATATTCGCACAAAATTTTTAAGGCGTTACGCCTTAAATAATTTAAAACTTTCCATCAATCCGAATTGGTTCCATAGTTATAAGTTATAACAATGTTTACTTTCTTTAGAAACTTTTTATAATAGTAGTAGTAGTTTTGATGTGGTTACTCAAAATTTTTAAACTATTTTTGTTGTCCTGTTTAACAAAAAAAAAAAGAAAAAAAAAACTTGAAATTGAAAACTAAACAAACTGTGATTTTCAACACTAATAAGAATTTGCAAAACTAAAATTGCAAAAAATAAACAAAATTTGTTAGCCATGTACAAAAGGCGTAATTTCAATAACTTGTTTAGTGATTTTATCAGTAAATATTGTGTGTACACAAATATAATTATTTGATCGAACAACACCATTGTAATATAATATTTAGTACTTTCATGGAGTATTAGTTTAAACGTATTTGAAAAAAAATCGAAAAAAATGTGTTAATTTCAGTAAATATGCAATAATATTATTGATGATTTTCAATTTAAAATTGAACAAAATATTTACTGTAAAAAGCAGTCTAGACTTTAAACATTACCGATAACAATAATTTCGTGAAATTGGATCAAAATTTTAGGTCAAGTTAAATAAATACAAATACGTTAATATGTAAATAAATACAAATATTGTAAACAAACAGGTAAATAATATTAATTGTAATACATAAATGTGATAAAAAATTAAATCCACCAATGCATTGCAAATTCTTGCTGTTATGCTTCAAGAATGAAAAGTATAATTATAAGTTAAATTTTTATTATTATAGCTTGGTAATTCAGTCCTACATTTATTGGGCTCCCGCGTTCTCTTTTGTTTTAATTTTAATATTATAATATTTTAATATTATAAGATCATAGGATCATTTCATCCTAATGTAATGAAGCACATTTTTTATCAATTCCAAACATTTAAATAATCATACATAACGCAGTTGCTTTTCTTACTGCAAAAACCGAACTAAAGCGGTTGCTTTTCTTACTGCAAAAATCAGACTTAACTTTTCTAAAAGATTTTCTGCTCTCTGAATTCAAATTTGTTTCCGATTTTTTAATTGGTACATATTGCCTTCCTTTAATACAGAATACACATCCATAAAGTGGGCGTGGTAAAAAAATTATTCAGCTAAATTGAAAATTTATTACAATTCTTACTATCCACAAATTTTTTCAAGAACACACCCCTCATTTATATCAGAATTCATGATAAGATGACGTATGTATTTTAAAAAGCGGTTTTTTCAGTGGACAGACCTATTAGATTTTATAGATTTAATAACTCCTCTCCACTCAACTTTTTTTCTTTTTACACTTTCATAATGTAGTTTTGACCAATGTTCTGGATCAGTTTTCTAAAGAGTTTTTCCTGATTTGATATGAACTGACAAAAAATTATGCAGAAACAAAATCAGGCTAGTTGCAGTATTTCAACCAGAATTTAGCGTTTTCCAATATTGCCAAAAGTTATTCCGAAAAAATCATCAGCCGATGAATTTTTCTGCAACGTATCTCGCTTTTTTTTTTGTCAAATGCAGTTTCTTTTCTTATCCCCAAAAATACGACAATTTCATCCGGCAAAAATTAAGTTCGTTGATAGCGGCTTGACCGGTAAATTTGACGTAAATTGCCAGCCACATTTTTCACAAATATTTCATTTTATCCATACTTCAATCACCCCAATTTATTCTCACCAAGAGAGGGAATTTATTGCACTTTTTAGTGGGTAAGATCTCCGCTTGGAAAGTGGAGTTTTTGCCCACTTAGTATGAGAATCAATTTCACTTCTTTGATTCGTTCTTAGGAGGTATTTTTGTATAACATATAGTCCTTAATGTTATTAGAACTGCGAAAGTATGATCCATACCTCTGCTTTTGAATACTCTTCTATATAAAGATACGAGTATCAAAATGATACAGTTACAATTATTGTTGGATATAAAGGATAAATTCAAAGTTTCTTTAAATCAGATTCTTTAAATGGAAACGAAACTGTGCATACACCCAGCCCCGCACCTACCCCAAATCCTATAATGCGCCCAAGCAGAGAGGTTGCATACATATATATCTCACTGGGAACATTACGTTTGCCTGAAATCCAGTTTTCCGAATCACGTTTGCCCGAATAACGTCCTAGCCACTTATAAATGCAGATTTTTTACCAAATCCTATAATGCGCCCAAGCAGGGGGGTTGCCCCATACATGTCTCACTGTTTATCACCCAATTAATGCATCGTTATTCGGGAGAACGTGATTTGGGAAAACGTTATACGGGAAAACGTAGCCAATCCATCTCGTGTCGAATATTTTTTTTTTTTGTGGGAATTCAGCAGTTGGACATTTGTGCGATCTGTTTCTGTCAAAATTCGCGCTACAGTGTTCCATTTTTTGGGGACAAAATAAAGGCAATTGTAAACACTGAATAGTGTTTTTAATTCTTTAGAATATTTTCTTCTTATCATACAAAATCAAATTTTTGATATCTTCACCTTAAAATATGAAATTCCTTATTTTCACGATTTTTCAACTTTTCCAGCCCACAAAAGGAATTCATTTTTAATTATCAAAGAAAATTGTTTGTAAAAGAAAAAATATCTTAAATATTGTGTAATACAGTTGCAAATATCTAAGAAATAGTTCCTAACGGGAGATTACGGGAGGTACATAATTATAGTTTTATTACTTATGAAGGATGCTCCTATTACTTAGGAAGGAGGAGAAGTTTTGTTAAAAAGCACTTAAAATTTGAAAAATGTTAAAAACGACGGAAAAACGAGCAATAATAATACTCCTTTAAAAATAAGAATACTTTTACCTTATAACATTTTTCAATTTGATTTTTGTAATAATTAAAATAAAACATTTAAATAAAAAGCTTTTGTTTTTGTAATGTTCAATTATCTTTTCTACCCAAATTTTTACATTACGTAACTTTTCGAGACGTCAAAATTGTTTAAAAGGAAACATTTTGAAAGATATTTCAACCTGCAAAATCAAATAAAGATTTGTACTCTAAGTCGACTAGGAGCCGTGTAATTTGAATCAACGTCTCTCAAGGAACAACGCAAAATATCGCATCAGCCAAATGTAAAGAGTAAGAGAGAACATTGAATAAAAAAACATGGGTATTAAAATTATTTAGTTTTTGACCTTGCTAGCACACGTACTTTTAAATACACTAATAAATAACAACTTAACTTAACTTTCGATCTCTATAAAATTTTGAGATTCTCACTAAAAACATTCTTACGGGAAAGTATTGATATACAAAAATGTCTATATAAAATAATATTAATACAGGAACAAAGTCATTGGGACATATTATAGCAACAAGGTTAACGTGTTAATTAATATTAAAATCATGACCTTATTTTTAATTTTAGTGCTAACGTTAATGTAGGTATACTTTTATTTTACTTACCAAAATATATGCAAGGATTTAAAAATTTACAACATACCTCGATTTTCGATTTCAATGACATAAATATCACGTTGACATACGATTTACATGTATATGTACTTGTATATACACATATATACATATGTATGTACATTTTATTGATTTTTTTTAGGTTTACATAATTTATTTAATGTTTTATTAAGAAAAACAATTTTGACTTTTCAGATTTTTATGTTATTGTTATTTTTGGGTATAAGCTCTTGTTTGGGGTTCTGTGGCGTATGAGTGATATTTTTGTTAACACATTTATTACATCTGATCTGTGTTCTAATTTTATAGATGTGTAATTGATTTAAGCTTCCACTCACAGTATTTATTTATAGAAACGACAAACAAAGTTTTAACGCAACATTATGCTACAGTAAAGCTTTAAATTAAAACAGCAACGTAACTTATTACAACCCAGTTGCTTTGTAATGAGAATCAATTATTATTCTATCATTTGATTAGTTTTCATGCAATTTGTGTTATTTTATATTTGGTTACTATATCGTAAACTTTTTTATTATTAGTTAAATGATTTAACGATAAATTCTTAATACAAAATACAATATTGCCATCAGCGTCCCCGATCACTTACAAGGACGAAATAAGGAAAAATGTAAACAAAAAATAAATAGACCGATTTGATTTCTTTCTTAACATTTAATTATATCTGGTTTCTCTTTGGTTGCAATAATGAAAAACAAAAATCAATTAAATAATTTTGTGTCACAATTTTAGCATAAATACACACCCGTACAGGTACTTAAGATTTAAAAAAAAATGCTTTTTGTGGTTTTTCGTATTAAACCATATCGCAAGAACGAATAAAGACTTCGACTTCGGATGGATATTATTTTATAGAAAGCTGTTTCCATACGTGCAGAAAGGACTTTCAAAAAAATTCAATGAGCGGTTTTTCCTTTTATAGCAACTAAAAAAAAAAGTTACTGGATTTCCTTAGTCTTAAATGTCGTGAGAACAAATGATGATATGGACCACAGGTTAATTTTATTCTACGCATATAGACGTCATAAAGAACTGGTAAAAAATATGAAAACATATAAACTTACAGGTTTTTTAGAAGACTGCTGAAAATTATTAAAAAAAAGTTTTTCGGCTCAAATATCTTATGAGTCTTGTTTTACGGCACATACGTCACATACATTGTATGTGAAGCATCTTTTTGAAAACTGTCCTACATAAGATTCCTGTTAGATTTTAAATTTTGTATAAAACAATGCAGATAGGTAGAAGTTGAATATTTTTAAATATTAAAAATTGCACTGGGTCATCTGTGTCCAAATTCAGATCACGACATACATTGTTTTTTGTTGTATGTGATGTATGTGCCGTGAAATAAGCTCCCATTTTTTTAAGTGAAAAAAATTATAAGAAATTTTACCAAAAATTGTCGATTTTTTTCTCTCTCAAATATCTTCATTACCACTTCGTGGTAATTTTATTCTGTACACTAGTTCAGGGATGGCGAACATTTTTAGAGCCTCGTGTCATATTTTAAAAATAAATAATTTGAAATGACCTTAGCGTCCCAAACTGGTGTCTAGATCTAGTTTTCTAGTGACTACAAGACAAAAAAAAAATAACTTCACAGTGCGCAGTATGTTAAAATATCAATTTATTTTTGAAATTTACAGTTTATAATGCATTTTAAAATTTCAGATTAACAAAGAAGCAACCAAAAACAAAGAACACTGACAAACTTTTTTAGTATGACTTGACTCCTGTTGTTGCGCTCTTGATTCCAAGTAGTTTTATTAGGGCTGTATTTTGTCACTTTAAGCAAAATGTAAGCTGAACTAAAATCATTTGACAAACGGTTTCCAAGTGAATCGTTGATATTATTAATTTCTTAAAATAAGGACTCACATGTCACTCCCATATTTCCGTGTTAAGAAGCAAAAAACGGGCAAGTTTTGGCATCTTTGATATGTTAACTATTTTGTTCTTTAAAAATAAAAGCCTCAACTTGCTTTTGTACTGGTTAAAATCACTTAAGAGAAATGACATTCGGAACTAAAGTTTTCGTTTATGATTTCGTTTTGTTATTTTTAATGGGATTTTTAGTTTTGCATCAGCAGCGTACCAGACTTTAACACGGCAGCATATAGGTAGACGAATTATTGTAAAGATAGCAAACTCCGGCTTTTTTAAATACTTCGTAGGTAGAAAACCAAACTGATGCAGATAGTTGATACTGTTGCTTAAAAGAGCAATCGGATTTCTCAATTGATAACGTTTTACCAATGGCACGTGTACCATTGGTTCAACATCACTGCACTAATTTATAGGAAATAATTTATAAATTTTGTTATAAATTTGTGTCTCAAATATCTTGAGAACAAACGATGATATTGGCTTCAGATTAGTCAAACTCTGTAGACTAGTTTGTAATAATAATATTTGATAGGTTTTGTAAAATAATTCAACAAATACAGTTTTTTTTTTAATGAAAAAAATACAAGAAACTTAACCAAAAATTGTTAAACAAAATTTTTCTTTCCAAATATCTTTATACACCCATTTATTAAACAATGTTTTAGTCTCTGTCTTATTTCTTCACTTGATTGCATATTGAACATCTGAAAAGCTTTTCGAAGATATTGAATTATTGAATTTTCGAATCGAGCCACTAGCCACTTCCGAGGGCACCAATGGGAAGTTACAAGTTACAAGGTCGCACCCAGCTACTTTTTTTATTGAAGGTAATAAGTTTTTCTGTAACTCTGTATTTGAGTATATCAATTTTTTTTGGCCAGGGTACCTTTTTTAGCGGTAGTACCTCGTGGAATGGTGGTTAGTGCGTAGGACTGTCATGCCAAAGGTCTGGGTTCGATTCCAAGCTGCTGCCACCTAAAAAAATAGAAATGTTTTTTTCCGAGGTACTGCCTCTTGCGAGGAACTGACAAATCCTCCAAGAGTATACTTGCCATGAATAAGTGCTTGTCATCTAGCCGTTCAGACTTGGCAAAAAATTGCAGGTCCCCTCCATTTCCTGCCCAAAAATATGCACACAGGAATGGTTGAGAATTGTAAGTCACTAGGCCTTGGTTCTCCACGAGCTGTTGTGCCACCAAATTTATTTATTTTTACCTTTTTTAGCGAGAAAATATCTTACCAATAATCGTATTTCGAGTGCATCAGCAATCAGCTATTCCTGTTTTTCATTCGGCACAGTGCTGCTCATACGATTAATTAACACTGCCTTTTACAATTTTGGGGATAACTTGTGTTTTTTTTTGATTAATTCTATAAACACATTTATGTATGTTTTGAGAAAAAAATATAGTCTTAATAATATATTTTTTTATAAGGAGAAAACAAGGGAATAAATCGATTTCTTGTGTTTTCGAATTTGTTCACGCTTCCTCGTTTATTTTTTCAATTTTTTTTTTCACACTTTTGTTAACAACATAGTAATTGGAGCAGTACCTACTTTACATCTTCAAAGTTCAGCCTCGTTATAGTTTTCAACCACAGGAGTAAGCTAGTGCGGTCCAGTGAATACCTCTAAATTGACTATTTTAATATCTTTGTGTGCTCGATTTGATTTCTTTATTTTTTAAAACATATATTTAATTAAATTACCTTGCATGCAAAAAAAAATATCATTCAAAGGAATTGACTATGGGAATTGTAGTGAAAAAGAATTAATACTATAGTAAATAATCACTTGATTGATTCTTGCCGTTGGGTATTCTTTATCCAATTAATTAACTTATTTTGTATGAAGACGAAATTGGGTAAGTTTATGGTTTATCGTTTTTAGATCACCTTTGTATTACAGTATCCATTAAATCAATGCTTTTCAAGAGCTTTTTTTTTTTAACAAAAGCTTCATCAGTATTTGAATCAAAAACTCAAAATGCTTCGCATTAGTCATATGGAATTAAAATTCACAAATTCATATTTACCGAATTAATTATATCAATGGTTTGGTTAGACTATCAAAATAACATCGTAAACACATTATAATGCATCACATCACATTCAGATTCATCGAACTTATATACGCATCAACTTCCTACATCACATAAATATAATATTTGTTCATACAACCAATTAGAGCATTTGACTGCGATGTGATTCAATTTCTCTCTGGCGAACATGAAGATTCACAGCGAGAGATTGGTACGTTTGAGTTTAGATACAAGAAAAACAACATGTGAGTTAAAAGCGTTAATCGATTTTAATAAATCAATATAGAACATCGACTATATAAGGAAAAGGTTCTGAGAGAAATGGTATCACAGTTGAATTAGTAGTATTCAGGAAAAGGCTTATTCACATCCAGATTATATATTTAGAGATTGCTGCGCTTCCAGACTTTTTTTAAGTGGATTTATAGTTGAAGGCAGGTGGTAAAAATGAAAATAGCGGTAAGAATATTTTTGAGATTTCCTGAAAGTATTTCCGAGTTATCTATAGAGGTTATTGAAATATTTATAATTTTTATCTTCCACAGTTCATTATACTCTTTGTACTGATGTACATCTTTGAGTACTCATCAACCTATCCACAAAGTTATACAATCGATCGGTTTGATAGAAATTATGGCGCCGACTTTGATGATCCACGTCACGCCGATGATTATAGAAATAGCCGTCTCAGGAGAACTTACTATAGCGATGACGACTTCCATCGTGGCTACTATCCATCGTATCAATCCTACAACAGAGCTCCAGTACCAATCCGTAGAGAGGATGCTAATATAGACAGGGCATTGAAATTCACTCCACTCGTTCGGTATAAGTCAACACGTACCAAGCGTAAGAAGTTGTTCGTACCAAATCTTTGGGGTTAAAAGTGTCTTCAGTTTACACAAAAAATAAGAAGAAAGATCAATACGATGAGAGTATAGACTGATGTACGCGATAACTATTGTATCCATTTATAATAATTGTTGAAAGTGTTTTTTTTGTTGAATTTGAACCAAAATGTGTACCTACCTATTTTTAAATATTATTTTATAATAATCTAAAATTTTTACAATAACCATTATTATTTTATCAATAAAAAGTGAACAAAAAAATGCAGTATATTTTTTTTTTTTTTGTATGGAAAGTGACTACTGTCTAAGCGACAAGTTCGATTTACTTCAAAGAACTCCGCACTATATGTATGAAAAATGTTTCCCCCCCCCCCGTCAAATTGGCTGGAATTTTAGTATGTCATACGAAATTCTGATAAGAATATTTTCTGAGTAGCGGGCTCTGAAAATACGACAAAAAATGGGTTAAAAAATTTTTATTTTCGTGTACTTTATAGATTTATTGTCACCAGAATAATAATAACTGGATTGGATCCTTTGATTTTTAAGGCCATTGGTTAAGAATTATAATTATTTTAGCTTTATTTCGACCCTGTTATTAAATATTTACTCTAACTTCAATTGTAAGAGCACATCAAGTCCGAGAAAAAAAGTATTTACTTTGTTCGTCGATTTTAAAGCTGCATTTTAATTTGGTGAATCAAAATGCTTTATTCTATAAACTTTTGCAACTTGGAGTGTCAACAAAATTTATTCAAATAATCCCATATTTGTACATAGATACTAAAGCATCTGTTTGGGATGGCAAAACTTATTCAAAACCATTTAAATCACTAACCGAAGTAAAACAAGGTTGCCTCCTAAGCGATCTTCTATTTGCTCTCTTCATAAATGATATAGCGACACACATTTCAGGAAAAGTCCAATTCACAGGTATTGCAATAAATGAATTACTTTATGCGGATGACCTGGGCTAACTAGCTACAATTGATGATAAATCGTCTTACGAAGTACTGTAATAATTGGGGTTTAGTCATCAACACTGAAAAGTCCAAAGTCATATGGTCTTCTCGAGTTCCAATCGGAGTAAATTTAGGAACAACAGGATGCTGAATGGATAACGTAAAGAAGTATCAAAAGGATATAGGTATTTGGGAATGCGGTTTAATCCAACCCTGGATTATAGCAAGCACCATGCTGAAGAAGCCAAAACTTCAAAAATTTTGATCAACCTTACTTAGGAGAAGATATTCTCAAACGTTCACATAAATCTTTCAACAAATAAATGAGGAATGCAAGAAAACTTAGAAGTTGAAAAGTTTCAGAGGAGTTTCATCAAGAAAATATTCAATATTTCTTTAAACGCACCAAACTATTATTTATTTGCAAACAAGTCTACCAAAACGTTCAACTTCAACTCTAAAACTACAAGCTGACTGAACTTAAAGTCTGCGGTCTCCAGGAAACTCGTTTGTAAAGGGTTTTTCAACAGTGACGCTACAAAATTAGAGCGACAGGGACAGCAAACGATGCCATATTTCTTGCCGCTCTTTTGCCATTTCTCTTCAGTAAGGTTTGCCATTTCATGATGGAAAGATATACGAGCCAACAACGAGTCGAAATTTTTTTTTTCAACGTTAAGAGCGCTACGTCCAATTTATGGTCGTCATAATTGTCCTAGCAGATCAACAACTGAGCGTCGAGTGAAAAAATTTGAATCCACAGGCACAGTACAAAATATTCCCGTACCAGTGAGACAAAGAAGTGCCCGTAGTGTCGAGAATATTGCTGCCGCTGAGGCTTCAGTTGCAGAAAGCCCAAAGCTCTCACACGTCGTTCTCAAGCGTTGGGCATCTCTGTGACGTCGTTGTGGCGAATTTTGTGAAAAGATCTTGGCCTACATCCTTACAAGATTAAATTGACGCGAGAATTGAAGCCGCTTGACCACCAGAAGCGTCGTATGTTCATGAATTGGGCTGAGCAACAACTTGAAAATGATTCGGATTTTCATCGAAAAATCATCTTCAGCGATGAGGCTCATTTCTGGCTGAATGGCTTCGTCAATAAACAAAATATGCGGTATGGGTCAGGCAGCAATCCACACGTACTCCATGAGCCATCATTGCATCCCGAAAAAATTACAGTTTGGTGTGGTTTATGAGCCGGCAGCATCAATGGGCCGTACTTCTTCCGTGATGATCAAGACCGGCACGTTACTGTGAATGGGGATCGCTTCCGTTCAATGATAACCGAATGTTTTTGGCCCCAATTGGATGATATGGACTTGGAGGACATGTGGTTCCAACAGGACGGTGCCGCAGCAAATGTCACAATCAATTTATTGGAAATCAAGTTTGGAGAACGTGTTATCTCACGAAATGGCCCAGTCACTTGGCCGCCTCGGTCGTGCAATTTGACGCCGTTAGGCTATTTCCTGTGGGGCTACGTCAAGTTTATGGTCTATGCCAACAAGCCAGCGATGATTGATGAACTTCGTACGAATATCGAACGTGAAATTGCAGCAGTATCGGCCGATTTATGCTTGAAAACCGTTGGAAATTGGGTTCAGCGTCTAGACTTCTGCAAGCGTGCCCGTGGTGGCCATGCAAAAGAAATTGAGTTCCATACATAATGGTATCGAACCTACTTTCACAGAAATAAAGAATTTTATTGATATCCAAAACCGTTTTTGTTTTATTTAAAAAAACTTTTGTAACGCTCTTATTGAATAACCCGATATAAGGGTAGGTAGATTGAACTGAAAAGATTTTTTCTTAGTCGATGATAAGACGGGAAATGTGGAATCGTTTATACATAAGAGCATAGAGGGCAGCTACAAAATAGGCTGCGGGTGCGAACCACACTGGTAACTTCTCAATGGTACCCTCGGAAACTAAAAGCCCGATGTTATTTTATCAAGATCGTTCTAGTTGTTTTATCTCTAAAAAAAAGCATGTTGAATTTTTTTTACAAAACCTATCAATTATCAACTATATACTTTTGTATAAAATTAAACGAACCCGAAGCATAGCAAAGTAAAAAGTATAAATAATTGAAAGAACTCTTACGGCACTTTTTTGTGCAAAAACCCAAATAAAAATAAGACGTTTATATATAAATTTTTTTTTAATTGCACTGTAACTTTTTAACTATGGAAGTTAGCGAAAAAAGTTGTTTAACATATTATGTAGATAATTTAATAAACTATAAATTTATACATTTTTTTATTCTGAAATGAAAGATACGAAAGTTATTAGCAAAAAACCAATAACCGTTAAAAACAAGATGGAAGTTATATCGTCCCCTGATCACAAGAACTAGGTAACTCAATTTGCAGTTTTTAAAATTTCTCATTATCAAATTTTTTCCCAACAAAAGTCTAAATACCACGTATGAACTTTGTAGTTTTTTTTTACTTAAAAAAACTGTTAATTGAATATTATTACAAATATTATTAACTACTCATTGTCAATTAGTTTTTAGAATCACCCTGAAGCCAATATCATTATTTGTTAATGGAGAAGTTTAACAAAGTAGACTTTGCCCATCGATTTGTGCGTCCATATGTCTATGCGTCCATTGTACATCAATCTAGAGCCTAAACGGGTGGACTGATTTGCTTGAAACTAACATTTCTGTTTAAATCCAGAGGAATAAAATTCAAAGTTGTTTTTTTAGCTCATCTAAAATGGTTAACTGCCACATAATTTTTTTTTTATTTTATAATTCACTCAAAATGGAGGTGGCCTACGAAACAAAATGTTTTTACATCGGAACTGCTTTCTGTATAAAATAAAAATTATCAATTTTCCATCAATTATTTTCTGCATCAATTTCTTCTTAAGAAATCCAATGGTGCGCACACCATTTTTCCACAAACTATATGATACTGGACGACAATTGTTAGATTTTATGAGCAATAGCCATCACCGGCTTATATTATACCCACAAAATACCAAATGTTTTAACTTCAATTTCTTCTACTAGTGTCATTCAATTTGCATTTGAAGAGGTCAAAGGTTTTCACAGGCTTTTGTAAATTTTTGATGAGCTTTAGTTCAAAGCAAGACTCCCTTAGTCATTACAAAGGGTTTAACCTATTTAGCAGTTGAAATCATTTTATTATTTATTTATTTTTTTCATTTCATGAGAATTTTATTTATCTTAAAAAGCTCACCAATTGTTAGACCTATTTCTTACACAAGTTTTTTCGTGGATAACCATAATGGCACGTTTCAAAAATCATGTGAACAGTATTTAACAATAATTTAAAATAATTGTGTGATAAACAAATAACTGATTTTCAATTAGGTTCACATTTGTTAATAAAAATCAATCCTTTAATAGAAATTCATTGACGTCATATTAACACCTAAAAGTTATCGTTTTTTGTATACGCTTAGTCCAGTTTAAAAGTAAATAAAAAGAAAGTGAGTAAAGCAGGTATCTACGTGAGCTGTGGCACTGTGGTTATGTTTATTTAAAAAAACCATGGCATGGTAACCTGTTATAAAATAATTTTTGGTTATAAGATTCATAAAAAAAATGTTTGGAGAACTACATAATTTTTTTTCTTACTACAGACCTCTTGATTTTGAGTGGGTGGTATGGTACCTGTATTACCCGAGTACAACCAGAACTAAAACCGAAAAATTACACTGAAATATTTCTGGTACCCCGGTATTTCCAAAAATTATGTTAATGAAAAACTAACTAACATGAAGATTTTCAAATCTCTGATTGGGTCATCTTTCGAAGAGGCTTAGGAAATGACAGTTGTATGAACTCAATTTTTGTTCACACGTCCCTAAATAATGCCCCCCTGATCAAAAAATATTTATCTAAGACAATTTGGTTGCGGCCGTTATTCTGCCAGACCGTTTGAAAAACTCCAAAAAGTCATCTCAAGAAACAATGTTATGAACCCAAATTTATTTTTACATATCCCTAGACAGTGCTCCCCTGATCATGAAAATGTGTGTTCAAACCCATTTGGTGGCAGCTGAAACTCTGTCAGACCGTTTTTTAAATTATTATTAAAAGTGTTAAAAAGGATAAAGCTATCGATTCAACAGAGATGCGGAAAAACCCCGGGGTGTATAGACTAGACTAAGACAAGATACATTTGCCACCATGTGCAATTGATCGTTTCCTATAGTATAGTTGGTAACAATGTGTTGATATCTGTAAAATTCACGCAAATATTTTGTATTTGTTTCTTATAGTAGAAAAGGAGAATAGGACAAAACAGTCTACAAGACCAATAACAATGAGACATATGTAGTTGGAAAGGTATTTTTATTACCGACAATATCTCTTACAGCAGTTAAGTTCAACAGTTTTATAACGGTTTTATACAGAATTTTTGTAAATAAGGTCTTTTAAAGGGAGTATTAAGAAACAAAAATCAACAAACAATTTTGAATAACTGCAGTAATTTGAGATAAACAAAATAAAACGTAAAAAGAGCAAAAATCCCATACAAATTTGCATGGGGAAAAGTATGGGCTTAGAGCCAGGCCCCGATCTAGGGTAGGGCATCCGGGCATTTTTCCCCGGGCGGCAAAATTTGGGGCGGCAAAATTGAAAATTTAGGGTGCTTAATGGCTACTAAGAAATGATTTTATGAATTTCGTAACTGATCGAGGCATACATAAAGCTTAGTTATTTCGAAATATAACTATTTATTAAAAAGACTTCAGTAAATTATTCACTGAAAACTAGAAAACTAGTATTCAAACTGCTTATGAAACTGAAAAATAAAAGAACACAATTTAAAAACTTATTTTGAGTGAATTCGATAAAACACCAATACAGGGGTGTACAATGTCAATACATTAGAACATTGTAACCTCGAGACTATTTGTGTCTATTAGAATCAAAAGGAAAGTATTCCACTTTTTCTAGTTTTGAGATAGTTAAAAAACGATTTTAAAGACGTGGACTTTATTATTCTTGGAACTAATTTGTGTTTGTTTTTGCTTAGATCTTCAATTTTAAAACCATGTCGATTTTTTTTTGTGGTCAAATAATCTTCAAATTATTTAACAATGCATTTTGGAATAGATTTGTTTTGAAAATCCGATTTCAGAATAGATACGTTTTGAAATTTGCTTTTCTTTTGTGTTTGAAAATAAAACCGGAAAACTTTTTTTTCGGATCAAGATAAAATTTTACTGTTTTAACACAATAGAACAAACCAAAAATGTGAAATTCATGCATGATAATAATTAATTTTCGCACCAAAATTGGAATACATTTGTTTTGAATCAAACACAAAAAAAAAAATTGAATTTAGGTTTGAATAAAGCTACATACAGATTCTTAAGTGGAGTAGAGTGATTCAAAAGAGTCTGAGGAATAAGTTGATTTTGATTCTTCCCCTATATTCAAATCAAAATAATTCTGGTATCAGATGACTTTTGAAACTTTTGAAATAAGCCAAAGATAGATTTTTGAGAAATAAGTTAAACTCATCATTTTTTCGAAAAGTGGAATACGTTGCTTATTTTAATAGACACATTTTGACCCATGAGGACTCATCTGATATTGTTCTAGAATTAGAACTTACATTCCTGTGGCTGTGGCTTTACATAATTACTGTGCCTTTTTTATAAAATTTAACAAATTCATTCTTCGTGTAGTTTTATTCATTCATTTTGAACGGAAAGAAACAATTATTTCAAGAAAGTCGATATTACAAAAGAAGAAGATTGTTTTCCAATTTTCTTTTAAATTCAAAATCACAAACCCACTTATAAAACATTTTGGTGAAATATTTTAAAGTACTGAACCGATTTCGTAAATTTTTCTAGGTCAATAGCCGAAACGTTATTTCAATGCGATCGATTCTGAGAAATTTGAAAAACAACATAAAATACACAAATAAAATTTGAAATACTCGTTAAGAAGCCGTAGTAGACTTACATTTGCATTGATGTGCAAATTACACAATTCCAACCATATTACATTCATACTGGTCAGAATTATAACTTCCTTTTTTTAAAGCCGGTTAAAAATCGAGCCATCTCTGCAGTGACATAATATGGCTTGAAAAATGTCCTTTCAAAATTTTTAAGGGTCACTCTGCGGCAATAAATTAAATAAGAGTATAAAAAAACTTTGAAAGTCCCATGTATTTTGTTTGAAAAATTCAAGTGCTTCTGACGTGTTAACCTTCACCTATTTCGATGAAATTTTACTCACAGTTTTAATTACCTTGACAATTAAAATAGTAATAATATCTTATAGAATAGAAATTACAATTGAATAAAAAGAATCTTTAGTCATACATGTCTTCTCCGTTACGATTACTTGTCTTCTCCGGTACCATCTTTCATGTTTTGTTCTGATAGGTAGTAAAATGAAACTTGGCATTAAACAATGGCTTTTTGAAAGTTCATATTATTCGCATGTATTTATACATCAAGATCAATCAAACCCGTAAATATCTAAATTGAACGTGTCTTCTCCGTTACCATTTTTTTGTACAAACAAACTATTTGAATTTAATTATTTTTTGGAGACATCTATGTGTGGTGAACTTTGCCATGAATTCTTAAAAACAACTGAGTTTCATGAAAATATTATTTTCTTAACAAGAAAAACTTCACTACAAGTCCGTTATCGATTTAGAAAAAACATCGAAGTTTAAAGTTCGATTTATTTTGGCATTGACGCTAACTTCAAATATTTTTTTAAATCTCATTGAATAATTGTTTTTCATAAATGAAAAAGGGTTTATTTTTGAAAAAGGTTATCTACAAATTATTTTAGTTTTTTTTTTTCTTTTAATTTTCCAACAAATTAATCTCAAATTTAATGAACGTCAAAATGACTAATGGACCTCCTTACGTAGGTACATATAAAGGTACTATCATGAACCGTGTAATCACGATGACACGCACACGGAACATACCAGCCAAAAAGACGAAAAAAGAAACGATCGAAAAAAGGAATCAGCCTCTCAATGGTTGTGACTTATAACTTTGACGTGGAGAAGTTTGCAAAATGCCCTTTTGCCTTGACCTTAAACAACTGTCAGTTAAAATTTTAATTGTTGTCTTAAGGTTTTAAATCTTAAAGCTATTTAATTAACAAAAAAATATTATATTTTTATAGCTATATTATGCTGGTTCAGAATTCGTTATTTTATTATTTGGTCTTTCCAATTTGTTTGATAATTTTGTTTTAAAAAAAGCTATGTAAATAAAAGCTGATTATTCCTAAAAATAGGCTTCAATATTTCTTTAATCTTTGAACAGTTTGACAGCCACTATGTTATCTCTCTTCTCCTAAAAGTATATAATTAATAGTTGGTTTCAGTATGAGACAAATTGAAATAAAAACGTTTAAAAAGAATTTTTCTTTCGACTTGTACGGCGGCGGCGTTGAATAAATAGTAAAATAAGGATTTAAAGAGATTGAAAAGTATTGAGTTCTTAATTATTATTAAAATGAAATACAAATTCAAATTTGCCTGTTCGTTAGTAAAATGCGTTTCGTCCAGAATACGTCTAAATTCAAACAAATTCCTCTAAAATAATGTCTGAAGCATTCGGAAGAAGGATAATCAACTCCATAAAATAATTTACGTGGATTAATTTGTAAGCCATTTTTCATTAAGTTTGGCACAACAGTCGCATCTGGGAGTAACGCATTTGGACAAGGTCATAAAATACTATAATTTGAAATAACTGATGTTGAAAAATCCAAGAACTCATCAACGTTACATCAATGGTTGAATACTTTATAGGAATAATCTAATAAGAGCCAACTCAAGTATCAAAGATAGTGTTATATTGGGAAGACAATCACGTTCAATCTCCAGCTCAATCTGAATTAAAATTGAAAAAAATAAATACATGCTTCCCCTAAGCTAAATATACCTTCAAAATCATACTATTTTTCCATTTGGTGTTGTTATTTTTTAAGAATCAATTTTTTTATTTACATCAATTTTAAATTTAATTCTGGAATGTTTGTATGCAAACTACTATCAAGTCTATTTATGCAACCACGTGCGTTTTTGTTTAAAATTTTCTGTTTGCTAAACAAACCAAATCATTTCTGCTTCTTATATCGATTTAATTTTATATTTTTATGAATTAAGATATGTAAAAAGCTTCTTTATTTTTGTCTAACATTTTTTTTTTCTAACACACCTTAGTATTTTTCAGTTTCTGGTTTTTGTTTTTTTTTTTTTTTTATTAGTTACATACATTAATTTTTGGTTTTCTATTTTTGGTTGACTGTTTGTGCAATTGTTAACTTAATCATTGATATGACCCTTAAATAACATTCTGCATAATTCACCGCCACCGGCTTCTTCGCACAGGAGTAACTGGCGGGAACGTTCTTCACTTTTCTTCACATTACCCATGATGCGCCTGGTTCGGGTTTCAATCCACGCCTCATTGTTCTCAGCTGCACCAGATGATACTACACCAATGTCGCGCAAATTAGCTGAAGGAATTTCGGAATTTTTCACTGTTGGTGTTGATCCTATTTCACTTAGCTCCAATTGTGATTGAAAATTATCATTGTATGGAGATGTTGGTGAATTACTTGCGCTGTTGGTGAACATTGCAGGAACTAGCAATTTCTTATTTGCTGACAAGGGTTCCGAGTAATGGATTGTTGGATTGGTTGGATATGAAGATATCTTTTTGAAGTTCCTCTGATAGGACCAATTTGATCGAATGTCATCTTCCGATGAAATTGTAGAAAGTGTTGGTGAAGATGAGATAAATTTGTCTCCGACTCTGATAAAGACGC
Organism: Dasysyrphus albostriatus; assembly: GCA_946251815.1. Taxonomy (NCBI): domain Eukaryota; kingdom Metazoa; phylum Arthropoda; class Insecta; order Diptera; family Syrphidae; genus Dasysyrphus; species Dasysyrphus albostriatus. The sequence continues at coordinate 20,241,891 of OX276337.1, forward strand.
GGTGTTTCTTTTTTCTTCGCATGTTATTCATCTTTGAAGATTTTCGAAAAGATTTTTCCTTCTTATTTGCTCTCGAGTTCAGCTGTTTTATGAAGACTTCATTGACTTCAGTGTCATCGAAAAAGTCACCACTACCACTGCCGGCTGTTTCAATCTCCGAATCATAGATGTCATCGTCTTTTCTCAACTTCAAGAGCTTGTTTTTATCCCATCGTCGTTTGTTATTGATTCTCGGCTTCAATTCACTTTCATCAGCAACATTATTGGAAGCCTCAGAAATGATTCTGGTTTTGTAGATGATTGAAGGAGCAGTTTCTTCAATCTGGATACTACTAAATTTCTCCACTGATGGCATCTTACTGTCCACAATTTTATGATCAACGAGAATTGTATCGAAATAATCGATATTGCCCAATTCCCCACGACTCTTACTGCTATAAGTTGGTCTATCGAAATCATCAATGTAAATTGTATCAGAACTTGCATACGTATCTTTCTGTCCTTTCGAATTGATACTCTTTTTTGTAGAAACAACTTGTTTCCTATTATGATCATCTTCAAATTCTTGTGCAGCTTTCAATATTGAAATTGTGCTATTCTCAATTCGAATTTGATCGTTTTCAACATAATTCGAATAAATACTCAAAAGTTCTTGATCGGTTTTGTATTCATTCTTTTCGAGCAAATTTTGTCGATATTGTTGACTTGGTTTATCATCGACATATACCGATTTTAATGGAGTATCAAATAGAGGAGTACTATTTTCATTGAAGAAATATATCAAAAATAATGATCCAACTGCACCAAGTGTGATTACCATACAAAATAGTATGAGCGCCAATGTGCGACGTGGAAATTTTGGATAAAGCATATTTGCAGGAATATATTTTGTTATTTCGTCCCTTTTATCATAAATTTTTTAACTGCAATTGCTGGTTCAATATAAATGGACTGCAAAGAAATCAAAGAAAATATTTTATATATTTAATAAAAGAAAAATCAGAACAATCATTAAAGAACATTTGGAAGCAGTTAACTTTTTCCTGAATCGAAATGTTCAAAATGTTAATATTTCATTATTCAATCAAAAAATGTTATCATATGTAATTTCATGCAAATGAATAGATGATTCGTAATTTTAACCAAGAATTTGCACCAAATGTTAAGTGTTAGTTAATTGTTAGATTACACATGTAAGTTTTACTTTCCACTTATGTAAGTCTTATAGAAGCAACTTACAAGAGGCTTTATAGTATAGATAAATTTACAGTAAGAAATTCTTTCGTAAGTTTGAAAACTTATCACGGCCGTGAGAGTTCCGTTAGTTAGAAAAAAAGTTTTTCTACTTGTAAGCTTTTCTCTTAACTTACAGCTTACGCAACCTAATAAATTGAATGTAAGTCACTTAAGGAGCTGTTTACACTAGTAATTTTATCAAAAGCTGCTTCCGTAAGTAAGTAACTTACCACAGTAATATTTATATGTGTAACCTTGGCCTAAGGCCAGGATTTCATATGTATCTTTTACTTATAAATTACGAACATTTTATAGAAGTTTCTTACAAGAGCAATTACAGTAAAAACGAAAGTTCCAGTAAATTTTACTTATCGTAAGCGGAAAACGTATCAGTGCTGTTTGAGTAAGTTGTGAAAATTCCGTAAGTGAGAAAAAACGTGTATATACCTGTAAGTTTTTCTCTCAACTTACAGCTTACGTAAGTTGATAAAATTTACTGTAGGTCACTTACGAAGCTGTTTACACTAGCAAATTTATCAAAAGATGCTTAAGTATAAGTAACTTTCATAAGTAAAACCTACATGTGTAATCTTGGCTCAAAGATCAATTTTACTGTGAATGATAAGGTGCCCAAATATGGATTCAGTTTGAGGGTGGGGAGGGAAAGGTCAAGAAACTGAAACATAAATTATAATTACTTAAACCTCTTGGAAAGATATTAGTTTTTGCACATTCTGTGCTTGGGATGAGAATAGGAATAGGGAAACTATTTTTTTTTAATGTTTGAGCAGTTGACAGTAATGGATTATGCAACTAAGACACATTTAAAACGGGTAGTTCAAGTGTCAATTTGAAACGAAACAGCTAGAACAAATTGCAAAGATATGGTGGATTTCATGCTGATAAAAAAAAAACTGTTATCACATTGAAGAAAAGAGTATTTTCTTTCTAATATTACTAAAATAAAATGCATGACTGGGTCGCCTGTTGCTTTTATATTCAAGAGACTGAGCCAGTAATGCCGTTTGGCCTTTTTAGTAGCCAAAATGTTTCTTTTTTGCATACGGGTCCCGTGGTCAATTCTTTAAAAATCAGCTAATTGGCTCCTTTTTAAAAATTCATTGTGATTGTCATTCAAAATTGATTTTTTATAAAATTAGTTGCCTTTTAATAAATTTCATACTAAGTTCTACAAACTGACAGATGAAATTTATTCTCGAATTTATTTTAAAAGCAAAAACAGTCTTTTCGTGGCATATTCTTAAACGGGACACTTTTTTTGTCTTGGTACCCTTTTTGGGTCCCCTTTTAGTTTTTTTCCAACAGCAGCGGTGGCAACACTGGACTGAGGGCTTATACAAATTTTACGATGAGTGTCAAAAGTGAGTAACAACTCCTTTGATAGTTTGAGGTGAAAACATTTTTTTAAAATAATTTTTAAGAGAGTGCTTAGAAGCTCCGTACCGACCCGAGTTCAAAAAAATTAATTTAAATTTAAGAATATTTATTTTGTAATGTTGGTATACAATACTATTTATATTTTTTTAGAAGCATTCGTCAACAAAAATATATCGAAATTTTATAAAGAAAAGTTGTGCAGCCATTTTTTTTGAAAAATAAGATTATTAAAAATTATAAAATTGCTAAGAAAAATGTATAGTAGGCACTTTTTTTATTGGTTCTTAAAAAAAAATTATTCGGGGAATGACTGAAAACGCTATATACTGATATACCAGATAGACAAACGTACAGACATTCAGAAATACAAACATTCACACAGAATTGTGAGACAAACTTTTTCTTCTTCTCAATCATCGTAATAAAAAAATCGGCTTCCGACTTAATTATTAATAACTGCTCAGGTTTTGAAAGAAATGCCTTCGATAACCTTTAAAAAAACTCGAATTTATAAAAGACGCATGCCTTTAACTACATAAGATATGTGCCATATCATTGGGAAATTGCAGAAGTTATGGTTATACCTTACCTAAACAAGGTAAGCCAACTAAAGTTCAAATTTAAAGACTAATATTGCCTATACCCAATCATGGCAAATATTTTACAAAATATGTTCCTGAAAAGGCTTAGTAATATAATAGAACAAAGAAGGCTAGTTCCGAGCTATTAATTTGTATTTAGAAGTAAACATTCCACTATAGACCAAGATCATCAGATTACGGATGTTCTGGAAAAGGCAATTGAGGAAAAACAAGTATGTATGCTCGGTCATATTCTTGCTCGCCTTTAACAACTGGGGAACAATCTGGGGAGCGAAGAATCTCGATCTTTATTAAGTTGAGAGGACAAAAAACTTATTTTAATGAAAAAGCACTGTGCAAATCTATCAGAGATTTGTTTTTCTGTATACTTAACGCCGTAGGCTGAGTTTTCATTCTAAATGGATTTTGCCAAAAATTTGTCAAAATATGTAGGTAGCTGGGAAGTAATGTCAGCTCGGAGCTCAAGCATGATTCCTTGCGAAAACTCATTTGAATCTGGAAAGCATTTAATATTTTCCTTCTAGGTGCACAGGTACTAGGAAAGACTTCTTACCCAACAATTCAGAACAAACTAATGTCTTCTAAGCAAGTATTGAAACCCGTTCGGACATATAGGGCTGTAGAAAGAAAACAAATGCTGAAACAATGCAAAAATTCCAAAAGAAAGTCCTTCGTGAAACAATAAATGCCCCTTGGTATATACGAAATAGCGATTCACATACATGACCTTCAAATTGAAATGGTTAAAAAACACGCTGTATCACAACAATCAGCGACTGCAAGTTATACCAACTCCGGAATGGAGACCGTCTTAAATGTACGAGACAATGTTTAGAGGTTAAGAAGACCCAAGCCTCATGACCTGATGGTAAAAAAGTGTTATAACATAGTAATTTATAAATTAAAAAAGAAAACCCACTTGTCGATTTTTCATAAGAAATTTTTTGTTTTTAGCTCTGAGCATAGCACTGAGATGTCAAAAAAGATATTTTTTAGCTCAGAGCACTCAGAGTGCTAAACTTGTGATTCTTTTTTGAATCGGAGCAAGTTTGGACTTTTGAATAGTCTCCAGCTCCAGAAGCTCAGAATAAAAAGACCGAGCGAATGGAGTAAATAAATGAGGGCAGCCAACCTCACTCTTTTTTTCACTCAATTTAAATGGGCGCTTTAATTTAATTTCACATTTTTTAATGTTTCAAGTTTTTGATTAGACAGCTAATCGTATCATATGAAAATTTAAAACCAGTACTAAATTATAATGAGTTGAACGCATCACAATCGTATGACAGTTCAGTGCTCAGATGCGTTTCAAAATTATATCGGAGAGCTCTGATCATATACTCTGCTTCTGAAAGCTCGTGCAGGGATCCCACTATGCTGCAATTGCAGTAGATCTACTGAACTTTTCACGAAAAATAAATCTACTGCCACTAAATCCAATTTACTACACTTTTTTGTTTCATAAATCTTTTCTCGAGCAGATGTAAAAAAAAACCAAGCATAAATTTAACCTCTGTGAGTTTCGATTTAAACCAAGGTTACAGTTTCCGTACGCAAAAAAAAAAAAATGTATGCAAAGATATGCGCATATAAAAAATTATTGAGGTGAAATAAGAAATTTTTGCATGCATTCTTGGTTTACAGTTTAATAATGCAATAATCATGAAGTGTCATGCAAAGCAATGAAACATGAAATTTTGCTTGCGGAAGTTTGGTGAATAAAATATATTTTTTGGATGCTTGGTTTACACTTAAAAAAAAATGTATTTATCTCAAGGCATTATTTGCATTGCAAATGGTTTTTGCATCCAAAAATAATTGTTTTCCTTTTTTTAGCTAAATATAGTTTATTAATCAAGTTTATTTAGGCCACGGCATATATTTCTTGCCTTGAATATCATACAATTTGGTGCTCACTCCCTTACAGTAGTTCTTTAGCAGAGAGAAAGTTATCGATTGTAAGCCTAGTTAAAAATAAATTAAGAAACAAATCAAATGTAAATACTCTGGAAAAAGTAATATTGTGACATCGTCAGTGCCTGGGCTTCTGGACTTCTTTAAAAATTTTAATTTTACAGAAATGTAAGTAAGAACCATGTAAGTGTAAGTTAGTGCTTAATCGAAGACTGTTTAGATTATAATTATTTATTCAATAATATATTTATTATTATAGACTTAAGGAACCGATTTTCATTTTTTGTTAAGTAAAAAATATACTGCGGAAATATTGAATCTACTGCAATCTTTTAAAAGAATCTACTGCGCTGCTCTTTTCTTGAAGTGGCAACCCTGAGCTCAAGCTTTACTCCTTGCTCTGCTCAGAACTCGGAGCTTTTAGTGCGGTAAAAGTCCCACACTATTCTGTACCGATTCTTACTGGATGTCTTTTGAAGATGTTCATCGAATAATAACAAAAAATATTTCTTTCCTTACAATATTATTACGGAACTGAAAAGTTTCTCTCTGTTCACTAATGCTCCAGTTGATTCCTTTCTGAGGGGAGTCATGACCCCCTGAAGAGGGGTTACTAGTAATACAAAATAAAATTAAGAAATTCTGTTACAAAGTGTTATATAGTTAATAAAAAAAGCAAATAAAGAGTTTTCTAATCGAATTTTTAAGAGACCTTCTTTTTCAAAATGGTTGACAAAAAGTTTGGCCATCGGCAATCAAGGCAATTTTTAATTTTGACTATTATTATTTCTATAATACTTTATGTATATGGAAAACAACTTCATACTTAACTAGTTTTTATCAAAATTTCACGTCATTAATTACAATGTTAGTTTATAGTTTTCAATGCACTAATCAATTCATAATCAAGCACTAAAAAATAGCCGAAACTATAGTTTTCCTGTTTAGATTCTTTCAAAAGGTTTATTTCCATTTAACATTTGTAGTAAAACAAGGTTATTGTTATTGTTTTCCAAATCCAAATGTTTTTCTCTTTTTAATTGTTTTTTTAAATGGATTTTAAATCGTCTAAATAATCTAATAAATTAGGTTGTATGTGGATAAATTTAATACAAGCAGTTGTTTGTTAAGTAAAATCAATATTTTGATTTTTTTAGTGCATCTGGAAACTCGCATATATATCTTTACTATATTTACGCGTATCTACATAAAATCTTAAGTGAATTACCTGGATGTAAAATCCCATACCTATACAACACTTATCGCTCTATATTGAAATAATTGTTCCGAGAAAAAAATTTAAATTGAATTACTAAGTTCATTGACTTTTTATTCAGTTTTAAATAAATGCTTTGGAAGTTTTTTTTTCAACGATACGACAAACCATAATCAAATATATCTATACACATTTTTTATGATTTTAATTGACTAGGCGCCATAATTAATGGATTTTAAATGGCAATATATATTCCTGTTCCCACTTGATATTGGTAAATATGTATTCGAAAATATGAAAGTAAAAATAAAAGTACTATTTCCAGCTAGATTTTATAGTAAAAAGATTATTTTGTTTAAAAAAAAGAAACATTTTCAAATTCACTATTAAATTTTGTTCAGTCTTTATTCTTTTACAAATATATAAAATGATAAATTTAAAGTCCTAACAATAAATTACTATTATTTTGAGTTAAAATATTTTATAAATTCAATTCTAAGGTTAAAAATTTCAAGAAAAAGATAATTATAAAAATCAAAGTAAATATGTATATATGTAATATAATTCTTGCACATAAAACGTACTTTTCTACGTACACATAACTGTTTTGTGTGTTAATTGATTAAAACGCTGATTTTATTTAATATTTTAGACAACAGTCACTAAGAATTCAAACAAATCTTAAAAAAATAAACAAAACTTTTATTTATACACATTTTTTCATAATATGTTCCTCATACATATAGTAATTCAAACAAGTAAATATTGAGAAAATAATTTTATGTTTTTCACATAAATCATTGCACACAACACTGCACCCCCGTTGTTATTATACCAACCAATAAAATTCTTACCTTGGCGAAATTCACTGGCTACACATTTTTTGTTCGCGTTTTTGATTTTTTTTTTAACTAGAATTATTTTGCAGTTGAATTAATCAATTCAGGATATCTTTGAAATTGTTTTTAAGTAAAAGTGCTGTTTGATCTTTATCATTTTATTTTCTTTTAAAAGAATTATTAACACTTTTGTTTAAATTGGTTTTATTAATTTTTTATTTTATAAGCAGCTTTCGTCGTGTATCCTGGAATTTTCTTCGAATTAAATTTTCAGTTTTAACTCACACACAAAACAAACGCAATGACTATATGCATTCACCGATGAAATGATTTAATACGATAGAAAGAGAAACACAGATTTTCAATTATTGATTGTTTGAAAAAAAAAAGAAAAAATTGTGTATATTCCTTGCACTTCAATGATTTTATTTTTTTTTTTATAAATCACACTTTTATTGATAAATTATTATATTTTTGAATAGAAATGATAATAATTGTTTTTTTTTTTTATTAATAAAAGGAAAGTTCTATTAATTAAGAGAGGGTATATTTGTTTACAGTTTACATCATTTGCAGCAGTAAATTTTAATGCGCATGAGTTTTTTTTTTATTTAAATCCATACACATTGACAAGATGAGTTCCTGAAGGAGCAGGATTTGTTTTTCGGATAAATTTAATCCTGGTATAAATCACAAACATGCGCAGTATGCGCAAAGAAAAATATCAAAATAATATTTATATGTACTCGTATATAGGTATTTATGCTTTTGGCAGTAAAATGCACTACTGTTTAGTATTTACAATATCTTCCTTTTATAGTAAGTTATAGCCCGTTTTTGGGATTAAGGATTCATCGTAAGCTGGGAAGCATGGAAAATATAAAATTAAACGCATGACGAGTAGGTCCCATGTATTTGAACCTATAGCTTAAGTATTCCAATCTCTAGCCAAGCAGTGAATGAAAAAGATGATAGTAAAATTGGCTTTAGGTTAGGGACAAATAAACTAGAATGGCTTTTTAATTATAAGCAAATTTAAAAAAATTGAATCAAATAATATGCCTTATTTGATTTTTTTTTTGTGAATTACATACTAAAAGTTTATTAAAATGAAATATGTCTATGTGCGATTGAATCGTATAAACCTACCAGCCAAATGCTATCTAGCAGCCAAGCATTGAAGTTTTCATTACACTTTAAGGTACAACAATTTTAAAGAAGAAGTTTTAAAAAATTTTAAATTACTTAAATACTAGCGCAAAATTTTTAACGATTTAGTACGATGCCAAGGAAATTTTAATATGATACTAAGCTAAAATAAGCATTTTGCTAATTTTAAAAGATTTAAGCATCGTACTATCTCTTAAAATTTTACTAAAGTTGAAATTACCAAATGGCTATTTTAATTTTTTAAGTATCGTGCTAAATCGATGATATCTGTCATTTTCTTCCAAAAACAATACTTGGAATTTGGTAAGCACAGAATAGGTGAAAAACAGTTTTGAAAATCTTTATTTTCTTATTCGCACGGAACTGTACACTATGCTTTATTGCAGCGATGGTGAACCAATGGCACTCGTGCCAATGGTGGCACGTAACAAAATATTGTGGGCACGTCATTAATTTAGAAATCCGATCGCAGCATCAGCTTTCAACTTCGAGTTTTGTTCTCTTCGTATACCTTTTTTAAAAAGTCGAAGTTTGCTTTCTTGAAAATATTTTTGTCTACCTATGGGTGTGAGTCGTGAGTCATTAATTTTAAAAATAGATAACATACACCATTCACTTGGAAACCGTTTGGCAGATGATTCCTCTTCATTTACATAGCTTAAGAAGCCTCCACCCATAATTTAGAGAAAACGAAAAACTGGCGATCGGTGACAGCGCTTGTGAAGTTCATAAATCACGTAGTACAAAAAACTAAACCAGAAAACATCGACCCATTTTTTAATCTTTATATTTATATTAACTGCTCAGAATCAACTAGTTTTGAGAAACTGAAGTGGAAAAAATGTTTTATACGAGTATTCACGTTATTTTATAGTTCATGAACTGAATTAGAAAAACGTTTAAGGTTTAGTACTATTTTAGAATAATCATCTTTAGAAAAACATCGAAATAGCTAATTTTCTAATGTATTTTTGGGTGTGTAATTATAAGAAATAAAACAACTTCACTTTGGCAAATATGTTTTCTTAAATTGTTTCAAAACAAAAAATGTCAAAATAACACATTTTATGGAAGTCTTTTGTTTCGAAAAAAGTCATTATTTTATTTTATGTGCAGTTACTAGTTCACATATTTGCCACAAGATGGTTGTTTTCGAAGTTACCCTTTTTTATGTTGGAAAATTAACAACAAAATGTATGAAGAATATGAAATGCGAGATCTTCAAAACTGAGCTCGACATTTTCGGAAGAGGCCTCGAGGCGAGGGCGCAACTACAGAAACAGCTAAAAAAGTGCTTTATGTTTTCACGCCAAAGGCATTTCAAACTATTCATTTTTAAAAAATAGCACGAGTCTCTAAAAAGTTTCGCCATCCCTCCTATATCGTATAATATTCAAGGTGAAAAATGTTTGCCTTGACATAAGCCACCCATTGACCCATTAATTTACCTTTAACTAATAAACTAAGATGGCTTTAAAATGAAAAGAATTCCTTTTTAATGCAAAAGCTATTTACATTCACATAATGTCTTAAGATGAATTTTGTTTTTGCGTAAAACTGTAAACCAATCATGTGCAATAATTTTTGATATGCAAAAATATTTGCATGTTTTGGATTCTTGCAAAAAAGAAATTCGAGATAACAATCAAACATGACATAACGATGATAGAGAATACGAAAAAAGTGGGTTGCATAATTATCAATCTGTCTGTACCTCAACTTACAGTCTTCTAAATCCTTGCTTCCCAAACCGTGTTCGGCGAAACCGTAGGTTTTCATGAAACATTCTTCAAACTTCAGTGGATTCTTTAAGTAAAACTCAAAAATTATTTGTTTAAGTAGAAATGTAGTTTCAAAAAAAATTTCAAGTTACTTTTGGTGAAAATTCATAGTTTCTTTTTTTGTATAATTGAAAAACATGATGGAAGTTACCAGAGCCATTGCATTTTGAATTTATATTCACTTGTCCTTGATGTTCAATGTTATCCAGTTATGAATATTTGCAAAGAAACATGCAAGAGCTCAGAACTGATATTCACCAAGATCTTGGCCATTCCATTTATAATAAAATCTCAGCATTGATTTTGAAATGTTTTGTCTTTCATCATATAGGCTGGGAATTGCGAAAAGTCACAAATTTTGACTTTTTCTTGCACTTTTCATTTGGACATTTGAAGATTTGTAGAATGCGTCCTGTTGTTGTAGATTGCGAGTATGTGTTTTTTACAGTTTGCAGAAAATTGGTAGTGTAGAAAATATAAAAATGCTAAATTTAATAAATTAAACTTTTAGGCCATGTTTTCTTTTTTAAAATCGTTTATTCACTTAATCGAAAAATCTGTTGCGCGGTTGGTTTGAAATGCCAAAACCAATAAATATATTCAGTGAATAAAAAGTGGTGCCAAATTGTGGAATGCGTTAAGGATATTTGTAAGGGGAAGAAAAGTAGTTTTTCTTTTTTCGCGCAGTAAAAACTCCTTATTACTCCTTTAGTCAACGATTTTATTAAACTTCGGAATGAGAGTTAAGCCACCGGTTAAAATTTCTCATTAAAAAAACTAGATGTTCGTTGAATAGCAAAGTGACGTTTACCCTGCTAGGCCCGTTTAGTTACTAGAAATTTTTACCAAGTTTCGCAAATTTGTTTTTTTTTGTAAGCACACCTTTCTGATCTCTCTTTTGTTTATGTCTACCTAAACTATTATTACTATGAAAAATTTAATTAAAAGAAAGAAAAAAAGCGAGTAATTGAAGCACAAATGACAAAGTAAGTTTATACAAATCAACTGCTTGTATAAAGAACTTTTTCTTTTCTTCTTTAGAACCTACTGAAATTATTGTTCATAAAAAAAATATGTTATTGAAAATGTTAACTGGTTGATACCAAAACAACAAAAAAAATTTTGATACCAACACCAATACAAAAAAGAATCTGTTGCTTATTCCTTCGCTAATATAAACTATCTGCTTCGGTGGTTTAGCTTAGTAAACGTCACTTAGAAATTTTGTTTTATTAGTAACATTTTGCACTAAATCCATCGAAAAAGGCTAACCTTTTGCTTTTGCATTTTTTTATAGTTTTTTAAATTTGTGTACCTTTCTTTTAATATTTGTTTGCTATGTTTTTGTTAGCATTTCTATGGCTTGGTGGAGACCAATTAAAAATTTCGTATCACATCAGCAGCGTACTAGACTTAAGACAGTACCTTACGCCAATACTACCAAATTCTTGGAATGATTTTGGATGTAAAATTCAAATGACAAGATCGCATACAAAATCAGAAGAACATATTTGATATACAGAAAGTTGTACTGATTACTTTGAAAGACCTGTCATCGCTCTATTCAGAGCAAAATAAAAAGGGTATTCAACTTCGTAAAACCCTAGATTAGTGTACAAATTTATTCAGTTTATCTTTTGGTTAATGAACTGTCAAATTTTATATGGGAAATGATTTACACAATTTGGTTAAACTTATCGAATGGTTTTGCTGCGGAAAATTAACCAAACTAGTTAAATTTATTTAAATGTCATCATTACTTTTAAAATTAAATCAAATGTAAATATAAAAAAGGTCGTTCATGCAAAATTTTGCGTAAACTTATCATTTTATACAATTTGTAAACTTACGACGTTATATTATTACCTAGCTTAAATGATATCAAATGATCAAAGTCTTGCAGTTCATATCTGGCTTTAGTCATTAAAAATAATAATTATAAAATTATGTAATTCGAAATTCTTAGCATCTTAGCATTTTTTAAGCATCTTAATTCAACATAATTTCAAAGCTCTATAAAAGCTGACAAATCTGATATTATTTAGTTTTTATAATAAACAAAAATAATCAAATCATTTAAGATCTTCAAGTGTAATAATTAGAATCAGAGTGTTAATTAATACGAGAGTAATTCCGTCTTCCTAAGATCAACGGCACTTCTGTTTCATTACCGCATTTTTTGCAATTTGCAGAATTGCTGTTGATTCATTTGGTTCTGAGGTCAAGTAATCAGGAATTAAAATGATTTAATTATTGATTCATTAGAGATAACTGATGAATCTTCAATGGATGAGAATAATTTTAGTTAGCACCTTAATAATATACAAATTCACTTTGTTACTAATTGAAAGATGTTTTAATAAACTGATTGTGGAAAATGAAAAGAAAAAAAATTGAAACGAAGTTGGTGCAACACCCTTATTTCTTCCAAATAAATACAAACAAAATCCTGTAAATTTTTTGTTCACTATTTTACCATTGTAATGCGGCTCGTTGTAATATAAATTATTTGCTCTTTAAATACGTACCTTTCCTAACAATTTTGAATTAGTTGTAAATTTAAAACGAAAATGAATTTGTTTGAGATTTGTTTGATAGTTTTTGTATCGGAACTTGCCACAGTGATTTCAGCCATGATGTCTTGAATTATTGAGTTATGTAATTTGAAATAATGTCATATGTTTACAGAGCCAACGTATTTCTAAATTTAATTATCCTGTGGAAACACACGAAGTTGAAACAATCGATGGCTACGTTCTTACGATGTTTCGTATTCCCCGCTCAGCGAAGGAACAAAATCAAAGCGAACATCAACGTCCAATTGCATTTGTCCAACATGGCATCCTTTGCTCTTCGGATAGTTTTATTCTGAACAGTCCAGACAATGCCTTGCCGTTTCTTTTGGCAGACGAAGATTTGACGTTTGGCTGGGAAATAATCATGGAAACACATATAGCCGGAAAAATTTCAATATTTCCCCCGATAATAGAAAATTTTAGGGATTCAGTTTTGATGAACACGAGATTTGCCAGCGATGATTGACTATTTTTTTTTTAACTTATTTTTCAAAGACACTACTCCCACAACTTGCAGAGACTCATCCCGCTGGTACTTCAACAAATTCGTTTTGTTCACTACTTCCAAGAAGTCAAATTACGAGTAGGTCAGGTTGAGAGTTATAATATTCCAGTAAAAGCTTGGAATCACTTTGATTTCTTATAAGCTATTGATGTTAAGAAGTATTTTAATGATAAATTTATAAAAACGGCTAAGTAATTTGAGAAAACTAACAAACAGTTATAAAAACTTACACAGTTATTCATAAACATAATTAAATTTTTAAACTTTATAATTTTATGATAATTTGCATGGAAAATATGACAGATTTAAAAATTTGATAGCTGTACTAGGTTGACGACGACCTTACACTGTTTTCTTTTAAATACTAAATAAAAACGATAAAAAAGAACTCGATAGTGGAATCTTTTTATGACTCGTATTTAGGGATGCCAGATTTGAAAAATTGCTTTGCTTGACTAATTTATTTTGAGAACTTTACCACCTTTCCGAAAAATTTTTAAAGTATTATTTATTTGTTATTCGAAACCAAACACTTTAATTTTAAAACAGTCTTTTATTTAACATTCTTATTTTATATGTAAGTCACAAACTATTATTAGGGACTATGAAGTAACACTGAAGTAAATCTAGGTTTTTGCTGGGGCGAGTTGAGGTAAAGAATAAAATGTCAAAGTTGTATGAGCTCTGAATCATTTTTTTTTTGTGGATTAAAGTATCAAATTCTTTTGGTTTTGAAACAGAAATTCAAGGAATGTACATATTTACTTTAGTAAAAAATAAAATTAGAAAATGTAAACTGTGTTATGTTTTAGTAATTTTTAAAATAAATTTAGCTTTTTGCTTATTTCAACAACATTATTAAGGCTCTTTGGTGTTTTTTACAAACCTAGGTTTTTTGACAATTCTTGGGTTTGTCAAGAAAAAGTGGGTCAACCCTGGGGAAACTTCAACGAACGAATCTATTCTTGTTATTATTCTCTTTCATTGAGTTTTTCGATTCTCGATGAATTGTGGTGCTGATTATTTTGAATATTTTGCGGGACTTGCGGGGCAATATATAAAATTGCAGAACATAATTTTGGAGCGGGACAATACTCGTTTTACAAGACAGTCTCACACCTGGCGGGACGTCTAGAATCCCTACTCGTATTAATTTCTTTGCTGAAACTGAACCAAGTATGGTCAGTTCAGGAGGTAAAATTTTTGATTACCCTTACCCTTTTTAGTATTGTGACTTGTATGCTCCCAATTACGCGAGAAATATTGGATTCAAAATTCTGAATTGTAACTGAATTATTGGCTTTTGAAAAAAAAAATAAATAAAATGCACACGTCTTTATGAAAACGTGTTCAAGTTGCTTAGAACTAAAGAACTTTTGAAATTATGCAAGTAATAACAGAAAATTTGTGGCTTAGTAAATTTTTAGAATTTATTAAAATATAATAAAAACTGAAATTTAAAATCAGAAACCCGTTTTTGAATTATGTATTTAAATAAAAAAAATGTAATGTTTTTCAAACAGTACAGACATTTTTTTAAAATTAAAATTTGAATATGAGTAATCATACTGAGGGCTGATCTGGTTCTTCAGTTTCTTCCATAATATAACTTGTGCTGTCGAAACTTAACAAGACACATAAAAACATACTAACACTGTATAATAAATACCTAAAATTTATATTTCACACACAAAAACAAATCATGGCATAAGCAGTTTTAATATACATTTAGATTTTATCTTCAGTATTTTTATAGGTAAAGAGAAAACTAAAATTTCCAATAATGACTATATTTAAGTTAAACAAAGATTTTATCAAACACGCTTGAACAAAATTCTGGGAATTCCTTCACTGGAAATTTCTCAAAATAAAATTACCTGCCTTTGTTAACTGAAAATAATTTTTGTCTGTTAATTGTGCCTTTGTATATTTTAGATTCCCTTACTAGATCATGTCTGATGTTTTAAACCCATATATAAAGAACTGCATCCTCAGTTTTAATAATCATTCAAAAAAGTCTCATCATTCTAAACCGAAAATGAAAAATTTCAAGTTTTTGATAATTTGTTTGGCGTTAGTGCTATTAGTGTCGACGACACTTGCACTCGATATCAAGAGTTCAAAAACTGATAAGGAACAGGATGTCCAGCAGAACAAGGCTCCAGAAAAACAAAAGGATGACCATTATCGTTCTCATAGTGGTCATAGTGACCATCATAGGGAGGGAAAGCATCAATTTGGAAAGAATCATTCAGGTGGTGCCAAGAAATCAGCGAATTACGATAAGAAAAATAAGTATTCGAAATATTAAAAGCAGGAAATAAATATGCCTATTTAATATAACTAGTATCTCCACCCTGTGTCGAAATTTTACACCTCTCAGAAGCTTGTTATAATATATAAGAAAATTTAAGTAAAAAACAATTTTTTTAATTTAATATTTTTGAATGTATTCAGTGATCGGCAGGATAAAATGGCACTTGACTAAAATGGACCTACAGTGTTTACGATATACAATATCGCAATAAAACCATCTATTCAATGAAAAAATTATGTATTCAATCTTTCAATTATGTAACAAAATGTCTGCCTTGGATACAATTTATGAAATCTTCACAATTATTCCACTGAAAAGACTGCAAAAAACGACTAAAGAACATCAAATCCTTCCAGAATTTCAAGCTACGTATAAAAACGACAACTCTACAATAATTATTGTAGACTTGACTTATCCTCACTTCCTTAATGCAACAAAAGCTGAGTCAAAAAAACAAAGAAGCCACCAACTTAGAAGCGAATGATTAAGGAATCGCAATACTTCCACTATAGACCCAGAATCAAATCTAACTTTCAGGGAGACTTATTTTTGATCAATTACTGGAAGAACGACGTCCGATAAATTATTACTACATTTGGAAGTCATTTTTTTTTTTAGAGTCCTTTATTGTAAATTACTATGAAGATGAGTGCCAAGCACCATTAGAAGTCATTAAAACGAGTTTTGTACATATATCAATCTCAAGATTCGATCTAAAAATCAAAATAACTGAGTCATTTTATTGAACTTGCATTTGACATAGAAAAAAAAATTATTGATAAAGTTGTTTTGGTCTGGTTATATTAGTCGATGAAATATATAATTTCTTATCAAAATCAATTACAACAAAAAACAACAAAATAATTAATGCATAATATCACGAGTCACGAGGTAATCTCAAGTACAGTTAGAATAATTTATTAAATAAAACTTGTTATATAAAATGAAATTCTCAAACAATATTAATATCTTTGTTGAAAAGCCATTATAATAACAAAAAACAAAGAAATTAGCTTTTAATTTTTATATTTTGGATTTAGTTTCATATATCGAAATGTGTAATGATGATGAAGGTTACTTTGTTTGGCAAAATTTTGTATTTAAGTGTTTTTAAGAAAATATATTTTTGGAAACATCAAGAACCAACGTCACATGAACAACACTTTTTTGAAAAATTTGATTTTATTCTGCAGGGGTAATTCCCCTTAACTTGCTTAAAAGTAAACCATTTTTGTTTCACTCCCATAAGAAACAATTCCCATAGCATAACTTCTTCAGTGTAAGTCTCAATCTATCGATGAATTGATATAATGCCAACCCTGTAGATCTATCTTCATCAGTAGAATTTCTTAAATAATTTTTTAGACGTTTCACTGTCGAAAATGCATGTTGAAACCGCTAGAGCCCTTACAAATTTTAAGAAGCTTGTGTATGTAGTTGTTTATGGCATTTTTTTACAAAAGTAAAGAAATGATTTGTCTTTTTTCAAGTAATCATATCTTTTATCTCAAGTTTTACAAAATTAAAGGTTAGAGCGTCCCTAGCTTTTACTTTTGTAGAAAAGTGAAACACAACTTCATGTAAATAAACAGGTAAAAAGCTGATTCATAGATGTCACTAACATCGACATTTGTTGCTGATCTAGCCTTTTTCGTTATTGAATGCATTCAGCTCAGCCCAGATTTTGTATTGTTTTTCACGGAAAGGTGTCGCTAGTATATATTTGTAGTTTTCACTTTTACACTTTTGTATACAAGTGAAATGATTGTATTTAGGCCTTAACTTAAACATCTCACAATTACCAAGATAAATATTCATTGTAATTAATTTTCGAAAGCCCTAATCAAAAGTTTAGCGTTTTATGTAGACTAGTACGTCTAGCACTTAAAACTCGAGTTCTAATAAATAACATTATTGTCTTATTGACAAATTGCAAGAAAAAAACTTTATTTTTCGATGTAAAGGCCTAACTACATTCATTTCACTTTTGTAGAAAAGTGCTAAAGAAAAAAAAACTAATAATATATGCTAGCGACACCTTAGTGCGAAAAAGAGTATGAAATTTGAGTTGAGCTGAATGCATTCAAACACAGAAAAGGCTAGTTCAGCATCTATTATCGATGTGAGTGACATCTACAGCTTTTTAACTGTTTATTAAAAGATGTAGTTGTGTTTCACTTTTCTACTAAAGTAAAAACTAGTGACGCTCTAACTTTTACTTTTGTAAAACTTGAGATAAAAGATAGTATTAAGTAATTGTTTGAAAAAAGACTAAATATTTTTTCACTTTTGTACAAAAGTTAGATGAATATAGTTGAACATTGGAATGAATAACCATATAAAGTATAAATTAATTAAAGTTTGAGGTTTTCATACAAATTATCGATTGAAAATTAGTTGCACCAGTTACACAGTTTTGTGAATACGTCCTTGATTGCGTATCTACTCATCACAAAATTTAAGAAATTAATACTGATTGCAGGTGCAGATGACACCCCTATATACTCCAACATTAAGTAAAAAATCGTAAGAATAAATCCATCGCTTAAAGGCAGGCTTCGGTGTGGAGAAAAACTGAGCTACTAATTATTATATGAGCTTCTTTTTATTATTTTCCACAGCCCTAGAGGCTGCTTTTGGACATTCCAATAATCTTTCCAGTCAGTGGTGGAAAATTCATTGGTTGGTGGGTGGACAAAAATCGAAACGTCACATTTACGTTACGACAAATAAAAACAAATAAATAAATACTCGCTCTCGCTTCTACTTATTGCGCAATTTTATTTTTGTTTTATTAGTTTTTGCTGTGTAATTATATAATAAATGTTTGCAGTCTGCACTTTGATGAAACCTTTTTAAAGATATATAAATTTTTTTGTTTATTCACATGTCAAAATGAAAAACTTGTTTTTTTAAACCATCTGTCATCGGAGCAAAATATGCACTCAAATGATCTCGGAATCCATGATTTGTGATCAGAGAAACATTACCTAGGGAGGAGTGGAAACAAATTTTGGCTCAGCGATTATGCACTCTCGAAGTTGAATTCTTATTTTGTATTCGATGCCTACGCTTCTTTTTTACATCTAAAATCTGCTTCGGACTCTTAAACAGCCTTATTTCATTTTGCATCCATAATTTGTGATCAGAGAAACAATATTTTTGACATACGATTCGACTTGGAATGAATATCTTTTTAGGTGGAGATAAGAATGACGTGCAGCAAATTCTTAGATTGCCATTTTTCAAAAAAAGACTAAGATAAGCCAAGATATTTTGTACCTTTAAATAACTTGAATACAAAAGTTTATACGCATATAAATATGTTTATTATATTTTGTTATCAGTTTCAAGGCTGGAGTTTGGAGAAGATAGAGATGGGATTCAAGATTTTTGTGGTTAAAAAATGTTCTAACTAAATAAATGATAAAAACAATAATTATAGAAACATTGATGAATAATAGTCAAAAATAATTAATTAAAAAATTAAAAAGAAAAAAATAAGGAAACAAAACTTAAAAAATAACGTTAAATTATTTCTGAAAATTTTTTGATTCATATTTGCCTAATTCAAATTTTTTTATAATCAATTTGCTTGGAAAAATATAAAAAAAAAAATAAAAATACATGGTTCGGTATCATTAACTCTATTTGAGAAATTTTTTGAATTCAGCTTTTCATTTTTAGAAAAGAATATTGGCATTTTTTGTAAGTAGTCAATTACATAGAAAAGGTACAAAAACAACTTAGCTTATACATCTCATTGTTTGACACACAAAACTTTGAAGTCAAATTAATTAACACTAAAAAGATTAACATTTACACACGAAATTACTTATTTAAAAAAGAATGCAAGCAGTTGTTTTGGGGTATGTAAAATTTTTTGACTTCAGTAAAAATCAATCCAAATCAGTGGAATTTTTAATGGAAAATGAAATAAAACGGTTTGTCGGATTAAACCATATATGAACAAAAAGATATGGCAGTCCTCTGCTGTCAATTTGATTTGCCTACAAGCTGATGTATTAGATTTGCAAAGTATTTGTGAAAAACAGTGAAAAACGCACACTAAGAATCAACTCGTCCATTCAGCACATCATTCAACACAGGTCTTGTTGTTGTTGCAAATCACATCTATTCATCGACACGAAGTGAAATTACAAAAACAACAATGTAAACAAATAGGTTTTGGAGGGTGAAACGTACGAAAGATTGGCTTCTTTATAATTGATATTCTCTGGATTAAACATTTAAGAACATTTTTTGGTAAACATTTTTTCAACCTATAAGGCCTTGTTCACATGGCATGCACAGTAAATTTTTGGTTTAAAAAAGATAAAACAAAAAATAGTATTGAGGCCTTGAGCTTCTACTTTATTATCTTTCGTGAGGTATGTATATAACCTACTTACATATCTAAACTCCAAAAAAGTTTCGCGCAATTAAATTAAAATATTTGATTTATCGATGTTTTTGGTTGGTTTTTAACATTTTTACCAGTTTTTCCTGCATAAATCAAGTGACAGCTGTCAAAAAGACCAACTCTAAAAAAAGTGTTGCCAGATTGAAAACCACACTTCTAAAAAAACACCCTTAACATATTTTTCTCGGAATCTTTCGAATAGAAAAATGACAAAATCATCGGTGGTTTCAGTCTCTCCGCGTTTTTTTTTTTTGAAAAAAAAATTGGATCGCCTGCTCTTTGTTCAAGTTGCAAGTAAAAATTATGTTATTTTTTTTGTATTCAGTTATAATTTTGACTTTCACATACAAAAAATTGAAGACATATAACATTTTTGCTTTGGCCTAAATTGGTGGTAGTTTTAATGAAAAGCTTACGAAGTCAATCAAAAGTCTAATTTTTCTTCCCTGTGAACAACCAGTTTCACAAAAACAAAATGTGTTCACAATTATTCCCCTTACAGCTACTTTTGAAAAGAAATATGTTCTTATTGCTGCAACCGAAGATACATTGCGCAGAAAAAGAAAAAGAAAAAGAAAAAGAAAAAGAAAAAGAAAAAGAAAAAGAAAAAGAAAAGATGCGTCGCCCTAATTTTAAGAATGCAATGTCTTCTCTAACACCTGTACTAATAAAAGTAAATAAACAATCTCTCTTCATCACTGACTCAACAACAATTAAAACTAAAAAAAAAAAAAAAAAAAAAAAACAAAAATTAACACCCCCAAACGAACTAGTCATTTGTATGCCACCCAGTCATGTTCATAGATCAGACATAAAGATAGAAAAGTATCTTACTCGTATAACTTGAGCTTCATCATCTCCATCATAACATTTATCTGACATCAACAATACTTTTTGTATTTCGTTTAACTTCGTCATCGTCTAATGCTTGATGTAAACTCGTTTACTAAAATATTATATCGCTGCTCAGCAGAATCATCATCATCATCATAATCCGAAGTAACATCACAGTTGGATGACGTTTATCCAGGCATAATCGTGCAACGGTCCAATTTTTATATAAATTCAAATTTGTCAACGTGATTCTTGACAGTATTGATTAGATACTTGCCAGGCTCGAACGAAACAGAGATACACAACTAAAATAAAATTAAATATTTTAATTTAAAACAAAGGACATTGCATATATTAAACAAAATATTAAGTTTAAGAACAAAAGCTTGTGAAAAACATTAAAAAAAAAAACATCGATAAAATGGGATCGTTAATCAAAGTGAGTGTGTTCTTTTGTTTGTTGTTTCAGCCTATCTGGGTGTTAAATTATTATAAATGTTAAATTATTCTAAACTCGTCTTCATAAAGGCATCAATACTTACCCAAGGATGATTCTAAGACGTTGGTTGTCAACCATAAAATTGTGTGTGAACAAGTATTCAAAAATAAAGTTAAAATCTACAAAGTAGTGACTTTGCCAATAACTTATTCATCAGTAAAGTGGTACTAATTAACTTCTAAACTCATATGGTTGTGCGTGATGATATAATTTATGAAAGATATACCATTTACCCATTAGAAGAAGACTTTACAGCATTACTGAGTTACAAAAAAAAAAAATACTCGCTGCTAATAGCTTGAAGATATAAAATGTAATTTGAATAAATTGAACGCGGTTTTGCATTAATTCATGAGTTGCGAAAGTGAAAGTGTCCTCAAGGTACATTAACTGCTCAGGTGTCAACAAACTTTATAGTTTCAACATCTTAAATATTCATGTGGTCTGCGTATGCTCTGGTCTTTACAAATTGAACTTGAGATTTTTATCAAACATGACTCGACTATAATTGATAATAATTTGGAGGGAAGTCAAAAAAAGTCGGAATTGTGTGTTTAAATTAAAAGCACTTGCAAAAGCACTTAACCTTCCTCATTGGATCTATTTCCTAAAAAAAATAAAAGCCTTTGTTATGAAGTTTTAGACATAGGTTCCCACGGCAATTGAATAATTTGTCGGGCTAGTATTATTTGTGCTGCCGACTTGACCAATTTTTGGTCGTAAAATCATTACATTACTTTTTTCCCAAAGAAAAGAACTCAAGAAATTTGCAAAAACACGTTTTTTAGACTCGTTAACAGTCTTTCCATTATACATTTAGTATACAAGTATATGGACATGCCAGGATAAATGTAGAATGGATACTTGCGTCTTGTCTTGCGTGATGTGAATGTTGATTTGAACATTTTTTGCCGAGAATTAATTTTAAATAACTTCAAAGTCGCCAAACGATAACATTGAATTTTAACGATGGTCTAATGGTGAAATTATTTAAGTTAAATTATGTCACAAGACCAAAATTGTTCCCCTGATTAAGATTTTTTTGAAGTTTTATTTTTAACTGATTTTTTGATGGCTATTTTACCATTTTTCGATTTTAGTCACTTTCGATTTGATCAAAACATACGCCTTATTAAGAGCCTTAATAAGAACTGGCAAAGTATTACTTAAAACAAAAATTGAACAATTATACGTTAAATAAAAAAAATAATTATATTTGTGTAAGTTTTTGTAAAAAAGTCACAGAAAACAATAATTATAAAAAAAAAGTTTGGAAACAAATATTTCTTAGAGAGAAAAAACATCTAACACCCATTTAATTCAATAAATCCAAGAACTCAGAGAGTCGGCCTTATTATAAATTTCACATGAAAACAGTTTCGCCAAAAAAATTTTGTGTTCCCTCGTAACTTTAAAATTTTATTAGTAATTATTATCAGTTTTGCCTGAACTTCTCTTTGCCTAAAATAAACAAAAAAAAACTTACGAAAAGGCATATAGCCACTACCCTCATATTTGCTTTTGTTCGCCGTAAAAATATAAGTGACAACTTAAGTTCTTTATTACGAATAATTACGAAATGAGTATTCACAAAATAGGGCAGGATTTTTGTTTTTCGTCTCAAACTCATAATAGGTGAAATGCCAATTTTTCCGCATGGAATGTTGTTCACGTGAAAATTTCAATAAAGTTGAATATTGTTATAAGCTCTTTACTATACACAATCCAGTAAAATTGAAACGACTTGATAGAATTTTGTATTTGTTTGCAATTATTGACTTATCAACAAAAAAATAATGAAGTAAGTCGATTTTTACTCTAAAAAGACATTATCTTGTGATAGCTACTTTTTCATGACAAGACATACTCTTTTTAGTAGCTCGTGGCATAATGGTAGGTGCGTTGGACTGTCACGCCGAAGGTCTGGGTTCGATTCCTAGCCACTACCACCTAAAACAAAAACGTTTTTTCCAAGGTTCTATCTCTTGCGTGGAACTGACAAATCCTCCAAGAGTATACTTGTTATGAAAAAGTGGTTCCCATTTACATCAAACAATTTGCTCTCGGCAAAAATTGTAGGTCATTCCTGCCAATAACATATGCATTCAGGAATGGTTGAGAGTTGTTAGTCACTAGGCCCTGGTTCCCCACGAGCAGTTGCGTAACCAAATTTATTTTTTAGGGTGTTTTCCATTTACCCGCACAGACTTAAATGTTATTTTATCATTCAAGTCTGTGTCTCCCATCTCCAGCATCACAAAGTTGTTGATGTAAAGTTTTTGGTACCAAGAATTATTTCTTGTGACAATTCTTGACGAAAATGAATAAAATTTAATAAAATTAGGTCGGTTTTCTTCACTATTAGCCAACTTGTCGAAAACTCCGAAGGTGGCTTGCCAGATTGGGCTATTTATCGGAAATTTAGCTATCTCTTTTTAAAATTGATAACAACAATTTCAGTATGACAGCTCAATCATAACTGGGCTATTAATAGCCCAAAACTAGTATTGGGCGATATTTTTTTCATATACATAAATAAATCATGTACAAATCTGCTTTTCTCCTCCAAAACATTATCCTTATCCTTATCCTCATTACAAAATTTATAGAACTAGTTCAAGACATGGCAACCATGGAGTTGACATCAAATCGGGAGCTGGGTGGCAAGTTACAATTTTTTTCTTCACTTATGGGGTTTTCTTTTGGTAACAAAAATTGATTTTTTCCCCTTCTGATTTGTCAGAAGACAGATTTTGACAATAAAAGCCTTCCAATGGAGAAAAAAAATCATTTTTATTTGTTTGATCGAAAATCAATTTTGCAGATTTTTCGGCAGATTTACTCCTCTTTTACTAATACCAATATACAACAGAACAATTGACAGCCATCAGTTTGACAAGCTTGGATCGCCACAGTTTCACAGACATACATTTTACATCAATACAATAAAAACGAAAAATCTATCTGTGATCGTATACTATTCGCGACGAAAAAAAATCAATTTTAAGATCAAAATCTGAATTTACCAAAAGAAAGCTCCTTCTCAACTCGCGAGTTGAAACTTGAAAGGTGGCCTACTTCAATTTTTTAAAATATCACTGAGATATTTGTGACAGATATGTCAATTTCAATGGTAGATTTGAGTTAATTTCGTCGATTCAATTTGTAATTAAAGTTTCGGAATTTTTTGTATTGTCATAATCTTGAAAATATCAATTTTCCCAAAATTGTTTCCTCGTTTTAATCAATTAGTTCTGAATAAAGAACAAAAACCTAGAGTATGGATGTATAATCTCAAGCTTGCAAGACCAACCACTTCTTTTTTTTTGGAGTTGAGAAAATCGAAAGTTTTTAAACCCTAGAATTGAAAATTGGAAGTTGAAACTGTCATCTTTGAGTGAAGGAAAGAAAACCAAAAACACAAGTTGACAAAAAAAAAAATTCTCAAGTTGTGTTCAACTTGCAGCGAAGAAAACGGCTCTTAATTATTTAGGGACTCTGAACTTAATACTTACTTACTTGCGAGGCATAGTTCCTCCACTAATCCCACGCACCATTGTGGACGATTTTTGGATATTTATTTCAGCTCTCTCGAATTTTAGCTTCGAAAAGAACGGTACTTGCCATATAGCCGTGCAGGAAAATTTTATTTATCTCAAAAACGGATCAAACGATTTTGAAAAAACAAAATTAGTTTATTATGATGAGGATAGTGTTTTTTTTGGTAAAACAAATTTACTAAAACCCATTATTAACAGTACGTGCCATATAACGTTTTTACTTGCGATATAGGTGCTACAGGGCAAGTTTTGGACTTGTGCAAAAAAAAATTCCAGATAACAATTAAAGATGACATTACGATGATAGACAACACGAAAAAAGTGGGTGGCACAATTCTGTCTGTCTATCTGTCCGTATATTGACATACAGCCTGAGCCAGAAGCAATTTTCTTAAAATTTTTAAATTTTATTTGTTTTGTAACTCTCCAGAGAGAAAATTGAAATTAAAATGTTAAGTTTTGGATTTTTAACAAAATATTTAATTTTTTTTTTTTGAAAATTCAATATTTCAAAAACGAGTTGATGAATTTTTTTGAAAAATGTATTTTAATACATGCTCAAAATTGGCATGCAAAATCTTTTTTAGAAAATGTAATTAAAATTGTATGCATAAAAAATTAATTCTTAATTTTGGGGGAACAAACATTTTTGGGGTGAAATATTTAGCATGTGAAATTCATAATAAGGCTGATTTTAAATGAAATAAAGTCCCACCGAAATGAGAAAAGCCCCAAAAATAAATGCATCTTGTTCTATATTTTTTTTTTTTAAATTGAATAATACCCAAAGGAAAATGCCCAAAAATGTATGGGCGAAAACCCAGAATCGATTAAAATGAAACATATGTGGATTGTAAGGGCGTTAGTATAGCAGATAATAAATATGAAATTAATTTCTTAAAAATTAATCCCCGAGACTGACTAAGACATTTTTTTTTGTATTTTGAATAGAACGACGGACACAATACCGAAATTCTGAATCCCGAAAACCCAAAATCCCGATAATACGGAATCCCAAAAACTCAGAATCCTGAAACCCCAAAATCCCGAAAATCCAGAATCTCGAAGACCCAGAATCCTGAAAGCCCAGAATCCTGAAAACCCTGAATCCTGAAAACATAAAATCCAGAAAGGCAAAATGGTGTGGATCTGCCCTTATTAAATTGAAATCAAATAGTTTTAATTCATTAATAACAAAGTAAAGAAGTCATTAATTTCGTAGGAAATGCATTCCATCAAGATTTCAAAATAAAAAGTATAATAGAAATCAACGCGTGAAAGCCCTGGGTAGGAATAAAAGTAAAATCACTAACTGTATAATCCCAAAAAAAATAATATAAAATAAGAAAATTGGGATTTTTGGTTTTCGGGATTTTGGGTTTTCGGGATTCTGGGTTTTCAGGATTCTGGTTCTTCGGGATTATGGCTTTTTGAGATTTCACGATTTCGGGTTTTCCGGTTTTCAGGACTCTGTGTTTTCGGGATTTCGGTTGTCGTCATTCTGACCCCAGCCCTTTTTTAATAACTATAAGTTTTTTTTCATGAAAACAAAGTTGGTAATGGTGATACAGAAAAAAAACACATATCACAGTTATGGATGAGTAGATATTTCTCTTACAGAAGAAAAACATAAAAACATACTTTTGTATAGCTGTTACACATTTTTACAAAAGATAATCAAGCAAATTAAAATATTAAAATTTTGAATAATTGGTCGTTAGAAAAAGAAAGTATTCGCCACAGTAGATATATCTCATACATTTCGAATGTTAAATGATATCTAAGCAGACAAAAATCATTGGCCTCCATATTATGAACTGTTTTGGAGTTATACTCATTTGAACTTTTACTTTTAGGAAAAATATCAAAAGAAAAAATCCCAAAAAGATTGCAATCAGACTGAATTTTTTAAATGTGTATATTTAATGTTTTCTTATTTCTGCTTAAAATAAAATATTAAAAAAAAACATATTAAGACAACTTACTTTAATTCAATTCTTCGCGGTGACATTCCTCAATAAGCTGCAAAAATGACAAACATTTATCCATAACGACCTTCTCAAGACTTAACGGGTAATACCTCTATACTCTTAAATTAAATATGGGCTGAGCTCATTTTTTTTCTGTCACCTAGCTATCAACCATCACCTATCAGTCAAGAGTAGATAATTTTCCAAGGCAGTAAAGTTTAAGGCATTGTCTATAAATCATACTATTTACTCCTTTATTGTATGTGTGATGTAACAAATAAATATTTGTGCTGCATTTTTGATTTAAGAAAACGTGATTTTTTTAAATTTTTCTTTTGTTGTCGCCACTTGAAAAAAATTTGATCTTGGAAAACAAAAGAAATAATAATAATTATGAACATGGTAATATTTGGCAGCAAAAAAAAAAACGAGTTTGAAAAATTTCAAGCTTTTCACTCATATTGAATTGATTTTAATTTCCATAATAACACCGCTGGTGTGGCAGCGAATATGGCAGCAGCTAATTTTATTTTGCATTTGAATTATGATAACATTTTTATTTAGCTAGGTAGGAAGGTAAAGACACTTAATCGTTTTTTAATAATAGATAAAATAATACATATTTACAAAGAAGTAAATTATTAAGCATTATCTTGGGGTGAATTAAGCGTACCTTCACTTATCATTCTTTTGCTTACATTATGATTATCTTAATTTCAAAAAATAATGACACACTTAACTGCTATCTGCAGAGTGTTAATGAGGTGAACTTCAAATGTCCAAGCTACCTCACCTACTTAAGTTGGTACCTGCTTGACTACTGGCATTGTTTGTCGTCTGATGAACTTGAACTTGGAGCTTATAGGTACCTCACTCGCAATCAAAATTGTGAAGGTTTTTGGTTAAAATTTTTTGGATAGCGTTACTTTATACTTCTTACTACAAGCTTAGATAAGTTTAATGAATTTTCAAATAATTATTATCATTGTTTGTTTCAAATAGGTTCAATGCTTCGAGGTTTGGGGAAGTAAAGTAATTTTTTTGATGACAAAATAAATGTGCATTTAAGGCAAGGCAATATCAAAAGATTTTTTTTTTTTTATCGTCATGCCAAATTGATTTAACAACAGAAATAATAAACCTAGAACCGGCATCAAACATGTGAGTCGAAAGCTTATGAAAATAAATCACACGAATGGATCACACGTACTTGCTCTTATGCTCAACGGTTTCAGAATACTATATGTAAAGAATTGAAAATAATGGGGCAAAAATATTTAAAAGCATGAAATTATATTTATTGTTACTAGCTTAAACAACTGCTTTCAGAGTTTGAGATAAATAAACGCTATCTAAGTTCTTAATTGAATTATGATTGTATGGAAAAAAAAAATTACAGTCGTTGCAATGGTTTTAAAAAATTTAATTTTTTATATATCAAATTCTTTAAACCTTTTTAAGGAGAACTTTTGGTATGCAAATCGTTATTATTTATTTATGTGCATATACAAATAAAATTGTAATGTCAACCCGTTTGGAGATAACAACAAAAAATTTAATTTTTTTTAAATTCAAAAAATGTTTTTGAAAATGTTTGAATAAATATTTTTCTTAACGGGTTTTTAACACTTGAATGGAAGCTATCATTATTTTTCATTAAAGTAAGTTTTTTTTCTTCAAATACTTACTTTATTAAAGAGTGTAAGCATAGTACACGGACCGATCAAAGACAAATTTTGTCTCAACAACTTAAGTCAAATGAGAACAGTGGAGTAGCTAGAAAATTAAAAAATTATAAAAAATTCACATACATTTGAAAATTTTAAATACAGAAATAGCAATTTAGGGCAATTTGGTAACATTTGGATCAAAATAAACTTTTAATCAAAATATAGTTTGTCTCCCATCTGTCAAGCTATCAACTGTCAAAATCTGTTGAAGGATGGCCACTATATCAATGGATTAAAAAACTTTTAAAAGTTTAAAAATTTTTGAATTTTCTTACTTCTGAAAAAAGTGATTCTGGGGCAATTGTTTGACGGTCAAAAAATAGTTTGTCTCCCACCTGTCAAGCGATAAACTGTCAAAATGTATAGAAGTATGATTACGATGGCGATGGATTAAGAAATT
The DNA here is from genome assembly GCA_946251815.1 of Dasysyrphus albostriatus. Classification (NCBI taxonomy): domain Eukaryota; kingdom Metazoa; phylum Arthropoda; class Insecta; order Diptera; family Syrphidae; genus Dasysyrphus; species Dasysyrphus albostriatus. Next base: position 20,270,861 of record OX276337.1, read on the forward strand.
TCTAAAAACTCCAAATTTTTTTAAGTTTATTTATTTTTCGGGAAAAAAGTGATTTTAGGGCTATTGATAGATAATATTTAGATCAAAATTAAATTTTAAGTTCATAAAAAGCGAATAATAGGTACTAAAACGTCGCAATTTGTCCGGAAAAATAATGCTTCGAGCATTCTTTTTCCGCGCAAAATTAAGTGAAAACTTTCTTTGATCTTTTCACGTACAGCGGCTACAACTGTCAAATTTTGCGCTTGAGCTGCGTACTACTTTGAAAAATATCAGAGATAAAATTTGCCCTGGGAAAAAATTACTATGGGAGATAAATTTTGTCTCAATCTGCGTACTAGGCTCAAATACCAAGTTGTATAAAAATCGACTTTGTAGTTAAGAAAATATATTTCATTTTCAAAATCAAAACTTTTGAATATTTTTTTAAAATCCAAAAATAATATTTGTTTTTTTAAATGTTGATAAAAAACTGCTTATTTTTATTTTTAAAAGCTTCTATATAAAAAAATATTGAAAACAGAATTACCGCTTTGAAGATAATCGAAAAAAATGGTTGTTTGAGAGGCACCATTGATAACCATTTTCTCATACAAAGGAAGCACCCATTTTTGAAAAATATAAGATTTTGTAAAACTTCTAGAAAAAATGTTCATAATCATCAATAAGCCACCATGTACCCAGTTATAAGAAAATCGATCCAGCCGTTTACGCTGTAGCCGAATGGACAGACAGACAAAATTGTGAGACCCACTTTTTTCATCTTCCCCATCATCGAAATGACAAGTCTGATGAAAATCTTGAGTACCCATGTATCGCTAGTAAAAATGAAAAGCTTGTGGTCCCTTGGTCACAACTAAGTGCCAGCATGTCGAAAATATCCAAAAATTCAACTTTGGTGATAAAAGACCAAAATTAGTCATAAAACTAATGATTACCAGATTTGAGGTCCCAGAACTAAAATTTTGGAATAGATCTAGACAAAAAGTGGAGTTAAACCAAAATTTATGGAGAATATTATTTTTGTAAGAGTTTTAAAATTCAAATTTAAAACTTATGTGAACTTTAGTGCAAAAGCATTTCGCCCGGGTACAACTAGTTGGGTTTATCAGTTAGATGCTGTTGTACCCTTCAAGTCCACAAAAATAAAAAAATAATGTATTTTATATTACATATATTTGCGTTTTTCTTCATAAGGCCTAGTACACTGCTGATGCAAAACGAAAAATCACATACAAAAATGACACAAAGAAATCATAAACGAATTCAATCTGCAGTAGGTATACGCTGTTCGATGAACGAAATTGATATGACAGAGAAAGAGATATGATTGAATTTGACATTGTTTGTTCGTATTCACGTTTTCATTTTGCATATTCATTTTCATTTTGGATATTCACTCGCCCCCCAGGTGGCTGATTCTGGTTCTGTGAAAAGTGAATTGAAAAACTTTTCATGCTTTCACATTGATTCCGATTCCCTTTCTGGGAAACTGTAAAACTAAACATCAAAAACTTTCATATGAATAATTTTCTTTCAAGGCGTCATTTGGGAGTGAATATCCACAATGACAACGTGAATACAAACAAACAATGTCAAATTCAATTATATCTCTTTCTCTGTCAAATCCATAAAGACAAATTAGTTTCTATTTCATGCATTTCTCTCTATTCTCTGCAAAACCACAAACAAATTGAGAGAATAGTGCAGTTTTCAGGAAAAATGGTTAGGTAATTCACGCATCAATAATAAAGTCTTCATTCACAGAACCAGAATCGCTTATTTGTGCCAAATGAATCGAAAAAGTGAAAGCAATGCTCGGCAGCGAATGTGAAAACTATTTAATCTATTCACTTTTTCACAGAACCAGAACCGGCCCCAGAGGATCGATTCCCTAACAGTGAAAGCGTGAAGTTTAAAAAAAATTATCATTTCAGTTTTCACAGAGTTTTATCATTTTATCACTTCACAAATACGCGCAAGGCGATTCCGGAACTCGTTATGAAAAACAACTGCCAAAAAGAGTACTAAAAAGCACTCGTACCTAAATAAGAAATACATCTCATTTCTCTGATAGTAAAAGATGTTTGTTGTGTATCTAATGAGAATAAGTTGTTTCTCTTTATCATTTTTTTTTTTTTTTTTAAAGTTTTTCACAAAGTAAATTGATTGTGATAAAAGAATTATCATATGAAAACATTTTGGCATTTATTTTCATCTTTTCACACTTCGGGAATCGCATTTGGCGTGAAGCATAATCCGATTTATCACTTCTCAGTTTCACAGGCCATTTATTGTGCGTGGAAAATGACATTTGTTTTTTGTTTGGGTTTATTTTTGCTGTTTCTTTCATCATAGCATGATTTTTCATTTGCATGTTTTGACTTTTTGAATTGCTGCAACTGTCAATAAATATTTGTTCGCTGCGTTCTCGTAAGCATTTCGTTATCTTGTTGGAGACCAACTAAAAATTTCATTTCGTATCAGCAGCGTACTAGGCTTAAGAGTTTTTGAGTTATTTTTTTTTTAATCAAAACTTTTTTTTAATAAAATCTTTTAAGAAATTGTTCATTAACATTTTTTGTTGCTATCTGAGAGTTGTCTAACTTTGATATTTTTATAGTTGAAGCATACATTTTACATACTTATATTATGTGATGTCAAACTTTAAGATTTTTTCAATTCACACACTGTCTAAGAATTTAATAAATGTGACTGCTAAAGTAAACATAATTTAAATCAATTTCTGAACATTAAATCACAAAAACAAACCCTTTTTTCTGATTACTTACCCAACCCAATGCCAATTTTCTGCTAGTAAAGTAAATATTAATAAATGTTCAATCATAAATAATATTGAATGAATTGCATTCATAAGTCATTTTTAACAAATTAATATTACATTTAATATATTTTCTACTCAACGCGTTTAAAATATTCACTTAATTGATTTTATCTACAAGATCTTAGGTACCTATATCAAACCCATAATTAGTTTGTTTTGTTAAATGGTCTGCTATTATTTTGCATAGTGAACTATGGATTACCATTTAGAAAAAAAAAACAACTTTAAAGATTTTATGATACAAAAATCGTGATAAACTTGTCCAGACATTAATATGAATCACACCTCTTTCGGAGAATATGCATATTTTATACCATCCAATATTATATTATTCACAAAAATTTACCTTTCAATCCGTTTGAACGCCACTTTTGATGAGTTAAATCGACGTACATACATGTGCATGTGAATGTATTAACTGTTCACACTATGACAGGTGGAATACAAAAATAACCCGCCGAATAATGAAAAATATCAAAAACAAAAACATTAATTAGAGAATTATTTTATTTTAATTTACATTTTGTATGCTTTTAGCTTCTTGATATTTTATGATAATGCTAACCAAATTGAAGTACATATTTTTTTGCCAAGATAAAAGTTATGTACATATTAAGATTTTTAGTTTAATTGACTCATTATTATTTTTATGAGCTAAAAAGTTAAAACTTCTAACTTATTTTTTTTTAAAACGAACTAGTTGAATTATTTTAATAACAAATATCACTTAAAATTATTTAATTAATTAATATACTATTCGTTTCAAAACAAAATTATTTTGATTGAAAACAATTTCACAATAGAATTTTTTTTCCTAGATACCTTAATAGACTAAATTTTAAGGACAAATATTTACTTATTTAATTTGCAAGTTTTTGACACTCGCTAATTGGTGTTGAAAACATATCAATTATGACATCAAACTATTTGAATTTGGCTATGCAGAGAATTTTTTTTATTGAAAATGCAAATAAATAATAAGTCTGCTGTCAAATTTTACACCATTAAACAAAGCTTAGCCCAAGCTGTTTTGGGTAGAAGAAAATGCGGACGAGAGAGTAAAAATGTTCTCTTCCTGACAATGTTTGCCATTTTCTGGCAAAGAATTTTATTTGATTACAAATAGACAACAACTCAAAAAAAAAGATGTTGTTTACGTTCGGTTTGGTTTTTTTTTTCTTTTTTTAAATGTATTTTCTAAAATAGGTTAAAATTATTTTTAAAGAAGGAAATATGTTTAAATTGTGAGTTTCTTGTATTTGTTAACTGTGCAGTATTTTTTGATTAAAAAAAAAAAAACCGATGCCTAGCTATTTCATAACAAAACTTGTTTTTAATAATACAGAAATTTTACTTTGAAGTATTTTTGAATATTTTCAATTTAAGCTATTGAATAGATCTTTTAAAAGAGAACAATTACTTGCATGGTTTTTTATTTCTGAATATTTTTTTTTGGCCCATAAGCATGCTTAAAGCTGAAAATGCAACTGAATTCACCCATGCATTTCTGTGAGAATGGTCAGACTAGCCCCTTTTCAATAATTTGTAAAACTATGGTATAACTCAGAAACTAAGCTTAATTTGATAATTTTACACTTAAAACTTTTTGTTCAAAATTTAATTTTTTATCGAAATGGATAGATAGTTTAAAAAATTGTATAAGAAAATTTAAGCAGAATTATTTAACAAAAACTAACACTAAAAATCGAAACATTAAAGATTTTTGTAATGTACCTGCATAGTTTTTTTTCGAAGAAAAGATATACGCTCAAGACATTCTTAGACAAATTAAAGTAGAGTCTTTAGGCTTTCATAAAACTATCAGAGATATAGCCATTCAAACTTAACAATTTCTTATCATTTTTAGCCCTAAAGCCTATTTTTTGGTATCACATAACAAATTTTACATGCCTTGCACCAAATTACCAAGTTTGATATTAATTGGACCAGTCGTTCAGTCTGTAGGCTAAGAAGCATTTAATGAGAGCAGGAAAACAATATTGTGACATATACTTGCTTACTTACTTATCGGGCTCCCGATCCATGGAGGGTCTCTGCCTGAGCTATTACGGTCTTCCATCCGCTGAGGTCCCTCGCACTATATTTCCGGTCGTCGAGACCAAGAGCTTTTGCTTCTTTAACCGCAGTCCCTTTAGCGGTGGTTCAGTCATCCTGGTCGTCTCGAGCCTGTGTGTTGAAATTCGAAGATTTTCTTGGCTGGAACGTTGTTGTCCATTCGCTCGATATGGCAAAGCCAGTGCAATCAACATGTTTTAGCTCTTTGGACTACATCCACATCTTGGTACAGCTTGCACAATTCACGATCGAATCTTCTCCTCCATTAGCCCTCTTCGCATATAGAGCCAGATACTCGCGGAAAAATTTTTCTCAGTATCAATTCTACTTCTCTACTTATCGTTCAGCACTAGAAACCGTAAGTTATAATTGGTAAAACTGGCATTTTGTCTTTCGAGAAAGGAGTTTGGAATCAATTTGATTAGCCAAACCGAAGTAGCAGTGGTTCGCTAGGGTAATTCAAATTTTTCAGATTTTTACTAAGGTTTCATTCGTGGGATTGAAGTTTGTTCCCAGGTAGGTAAACTTCTTGACTACCTCAAAATTACTGCTACCAACAGTGACGTTTCGTCTAAGGTGATTGAGAGATGTGGCTTTGTTTTGTAGATAGCATATTCTTTGTTTTGTCCACATTTACTTCAAGGCATTTCGCCTAGAGCGGCCGATGATGTCGATATCGTCCACATAGCTAGGCAGTTGAGGAAACCTGTTGAAGAAAGTGCCTTCCAGGTTAACGCCACTCTTGTACTCTATGTGCTCCAAGACTAGGTTGAAGAAATCACATGATAGCGCATCTCCTTGTCTGAACCCTGTACACGCCTGGAATCATTTGCACGTTGCACCGCGTATATTGTAAAGTGATGCAGTATAACTGTATCAGTTTTTGCGAGATCCTAAGCTCCGACATTGCAAAGAGAAGCTCTTGGTGACTTATGCTCTCGTATGTGGCTTTGAAGTCAATAAAAAGATGAACTCGACCTGAAATTCGTTTGTCTTTGTCCAGGATTTGCCTCAATGTGAAGATTTGGTTTGTATGCCTGGCCTGAAACCACACTGGGATTAGCCGATCATAGTGCTGAAAAAAGGTTTTAAACATTCGCTTAGTACGTTGGATAGGATCTTGTAGGCAGCATTAAGCAGTGTTATGCCTCGGTAGCTTATGCAGGCCATATAGTCGCCTTTTTGTAGATTGGGCATATGGAGCTATTTGACCAGTTACGGGCATACTTTCCTCCTCCCACACTTGGTTGACGGTCCTTGGGTGTATCTAATGAGCATAAATTGTTTCTCTTATCATTTATCTTTTGACAGGTGCTCACTGTTTACAGAATGAATTGAATGTGATAAAAGAATTATCATATGAAAACATTTGTTTGAATTTTTCACATCACAGATTCACATTCACAGATCGAGAATTGACTCCCAGGACATCTCCTCCATACTTAAAGAGTCCCGCAGGTAGGCCCCCTGAGCCGGCGGATTTGTTGTTTCCTAAGCTTGTTGATGACTTTCTTAACTTCTTCAGAAGAAGGGCGCTGGAACTGGATCTTCATTGACTGGTCTCGTGCTTCCTTGTTCTCCTGTCACTTCCTCTAATGCGCACTAAACAATTATTGTAAATGCTGTTTTAACGTGTCTACAATTCCCTTTGCTTCAGTAACGATGTTCCCTTCCCTGTTTGGAAGAGCTTGCGTGCCGGTCTAATTATCAGGTGCCCAGTTTCTTGGCTGTTTTGTAGAACTGGTGGGTGTTGGTGGCGGTGCTACCTTTTACTCAGTAGTTTTTTAAATGGAAATAGGATCTTACGTATCCCGAGAGATCATTTATTATTTTGGTGTCCTACTCTACTGGTCTCTTTCCAAGCAGATGAAAAACGGAATTTGTCCTCCAGCCTGTTCTCAAAAAAGTAATATCTTCTTCCCCCTGTCATTGTCGTCTAATTGCTATTACGTCTCTTCTCTTCAAGATCATGTAAGGGCCAGTTTTCAGTGCGAGATCATGCTAGTCTCGGTGTTAAACCTGATTTAACTCCTGAAACTTGTTTTTCAGTTGAAGTTACTTCACTTACTTTGGTGAGGAATAGCTAACTTTGATTTAACTCAGAATTAAGCCTGAGTAGATAAACTGGTGCTAAGAGTTCTTCTTCTTCTTAGGGCCAGTTTTTCAGTCCAGGGTTAGCTCTGAGTTAAATCAGGGTGATCTAATCCTGAAAATAATTTAACCACGAGTTAACTCAGATATAGTTTTTCAGTTGAGGATTAGGATTAGGATGATTCCGCAGTGAAAAACTGACCCTCAATGACTTGTAGAAGATTTCTTAGCATAAAACTGATATTACATTGCTGACCAAACAGTGGCACAAATCTTGAAAACATTTGAGAGAAACTCAGATTATTGCACTTGTAATGGTTTGGCATCAGGCACTTTTAGAGACAGTGTATGTATTTGGTATCAATGAATCTCTTCTTCGCTGAATTAGAAATTACCATTCAGATCAATCAATACGAGTTGTATTGAATCGTATCAAGTATGAAACTGATGAAATACATTATGATGTGCCCCAGGGCTCTGTTTTGTCTCCGAATATCTTTTTTCAATGTTCTCAAAGAGTCTATTACAGCATACGTTGCTCCAGAACAAGATTGAAGAAGTCAGATTATAGCGCACCTCTTCGCCGAACACCAATTCATAATAGGAATATTTCGATGCACATTATACACCGAGTATTTTTTATTGTCACGGAACATGACTAAACTAGGATCACCTTCTGTGCAGATTTGGCCTTTGTAGTTGATGTTTATGTTATCACTTATCGGGAATTCTTTATGCCAACAATATTTCACCTTGGATCTAAAACTCTGTTAGAAAAAATGACGGAAGCATCCAAACGAAAGGTCATATAAGTATTTAAATGGTGTCTCTGTGTCACAGTGAAAAATATCAATATTTAAAATATAAAAATTCATATTTTTCATATTAAAAAAAATTAATCCCCAAATATTTGTGTGATTTAAATGACCAAGTTATTCAAGAACATGAATTTCACACAAGAACTATCAAAGTCACTTTACAGCTGACTTGTTTTTGTGCTTGATAAAAAAGTGACATTTTATGTAGATGCGTTTGCTGTCGCATCAAAAAATTTAATCCTCCTCGTTTTGTTGTTCAATAAAATTGTTAATTAATGACTTTTTTTATATGAATCTTGAGCAAAATTCTATAACTTATTGTATATTGTCAAAAATTTGCATAAAAACTCCTACAAGTTGAATGGCACATTATGTTTATGATATAGATTCCGCATAACTTATAAATATTCATATAACCTCTTACCACTTTGCATTTAGAATTCCCTTTTAAATTTAAACTTACGTAATTTTTTATTATAATTTGATCTCTTTTAAGCTCTATTAAATTCAAATTTAGCTTAATTTTATTAGAGTGTGAAAAAAAAACATTTTAAATATGAAACTAGTTTCTACATTTCTAAAAGCAAGTTCTATTAAACTAGGATTTTGAACTCAACCTTCACCTTAGAGCGTGGAAAATAAAAAAAAATGATATTTCAAAATTAAAAATTTTGCAAATATTAAAAAAACAAATTTTAAGACTTGCTGAGGCAGTTTTAAGAACACGTATTATTCAACTTATCAGAAGAAAGTTAACCAAAAAAAACAACTTGGTCACATTTATATGGTTGTGAGAACTGTTACAGTTAGATTACCACTTTGTGAAAAAAAACTTGTTGTCTCAGAATTTAATTAATTTTTATTTAATAAATTAGGAATAAATTATTGAATTAGAAGCCTTCACAAAACCATAACAAGTCACAGAGCTTATAATCCGAAGATAAGCCCCGTCACTGAAGCGGTCTACTGGTATTCTATTCTTTTTTTTTTTTAAAGAATCAATTATTGTTTAAACCAAAATCAGGTTTAATTAACTTCCGAAATGTTAATCTTTCTAATCGTCGCGTCGTGGTATTTCGTTTAAGTGTTTTTGAGCATTTAATATTTGAGATAAAGGCCTTCAAGTTGTACTTCCTAAATTTAGAACTTATATTATTTGTATTATTATTTACTCTTGTTAGGCTTTTTGATGTACTTACTCATATGGTTTTTGTATCTTTTTCATTTACAGATTATCGCACTTTGCCTTCTGCCAATTGTAGCCTGCCAATACAAAGTGAACGTTCAACAACCTCAGCAGCAACAACAGGCGCAGCAAGAAAATGCACCTGAACAACATGAATATTTAGACATTCAGACACCAGAGGCGTTTTCATTTACAGCTTCTCCTCTGCAAAAGCCCGAAAGTCTACAAAGCCGGCCATATTTTGATTTTTTGAGCACCCTTTACGCTCATGATGCGGGTAAAAAGTCACTATTTAGCCAACCCCCAAGAGATAGGCGTCTAGCAAGAAGTGTGGCCGTGCCAGAAACTCTTCGAAGTGAGTTGGAACAATCTAGAAAGAAGCGTGCCATAGTCTTCCGTCCACTCTTTGTCTACAGGCAACAAGAAATCAGAAAACAGAAAATCCAATCCCAAAATGATCTAAGGCGTTACTAGATTTTAAGATCTGGTTGGGTCTTCTGGGTTGTAAGATTCATTTGTTATTTAAAATATATAATTCTTATATGAGAAATATTGTTGTCTTGCTTTATGAAGAAAAAAATAAGGCATTAATTTAAAACAAAATCAAAATTTATTGATATAGAATTTATGTGGAAGAACACAAGAAACAGGAATTTTATTATTATAAATATATTTAATTTTGATTGTTAAATATAATTATTTAATTGTTATTGTTTTTCAATTTATGTAGATTCATGACTTAATTAATTTAACTAAGAAATAAATTAAATTATTATTATAATTAGAATAAATAAATCGAAATTTTAAAATAAAACAATAATTGTTTTCTGTTTTTTCATGATGTGGGAATGTGGACGTATTTATATCCAAATTTTGTAGATAACATCGTTAGCCCCGAAAAACTTAATTTTAATTTTTTAAAAGCTTCTTTAATGTCTTACTTGGATAAAGGTATAGGGTAAATTGTGCAAAAGGTACAAAAGACCTTCAATTTTTTTTCAATGTTTAGAAAGTCGTCAAATTTCTATTCGGCTTTTGGATTGCTCTACTCATTCCGTTAGTCAACTCTGGCTCTGGCCGTTTGCTAAAACGTTGAATCAAAGACAATTTGATCGTCAAATGATCTTTATTTTTTGATGCAGATTGCAATCGTCATATGCAATCGTTCTGCTTGAACATAACCGGTTCGATCAACGCCATTTTATTTACTTGCAAACGCATTTGATGTTTTCGAACATGCTTTCTCAATTTTTTGTATCGTCAGCTCAATTTTTTAACTCCACAGCTGCACCGCAGATAATGATTTCAAATATGAAACTTTAGCAGTTTGCGTTGCGTGTGACTCTGCAAATGCATTTTTGGCGGAGATGACGTTTTCGAAAATGGAATCGGGAAAAAAATTCAATACGGGATGGAAATGGAGTCAATAATAATTTTTTTTTAATTTAATTTATTTGCAAAATACCTGTGTTGCAAGTTGATATACATTTATTCAGCTTAAAGTCTAAAAAAGTTTACCAAACATTTTATGGTTGGCTTGCACTTATCTTTGAATTGCTACAGTTTGATAGAAATGAAAAAAATTGCAAGTTCATTTCCACGTGTGTTTTTAATTGGCATAAAATCGTTTGTCTCCTTGAAAGAAAAAGAAATTTTAACAAACGCCCTTGACAGCTTGTCTGAACATTGTCATTTGTTTCATCTTTAATGAACGCACACTAATTATCAATAGGGTTTTTGAACAAACAGCAATACATCTCTGTCTTGTTCATTTCTAAACGTCAAACTCAAGAATTTGGCTCTGATGACATTCATGAACACCCATTTTGTTTTTACGTTGGAAGAAAATACACTCCACTTCAACTGAATGAGCACATAGATTTTTAAACGTGATGATTTGTCCATTTTTTTTAAATATTGTACAATGTACATTGTCCTAAAATTGTTATAAGCACTAAAAACCATTTCAAAACAAAATTATTTTACTTCCTCTTCCATTAACTATTATTTTTGTGTTTATTTAGTTCGCTTCATTTTTCCGAATGGAAAGATTTCAAGAGAACTGGAGAAAAAAAAGCAGAGCCTTGTGAATTAATTTTTTCTGTTTTCTTTTTCCAACACCGTTAACAAACAATAAGGATAATAAAATGATACATTACTAGACAATGTTTAGAAAAAATGGTCAAATTAAGTTTGAAAATTTTAGTCCTTATTCAGTTGAAGCGAAGTGTAAATATTTGGAATTTTTGTTTGCCTTGCAATTGCAACCATCAAAGAGCCAAATTGTAAGCTGTCACTTTGATTCTGACAATTTGGTAGAGATCCCTATTAGCAAATTTTCACAGCTGTGAGTGAGTCATCTTTAATGAAATATATGTCTGTATAGTAGCGTCAAGAATTATTGTTTTTTCTATTTTTATATAATTTGTGGTTTGTATATTATTGAATTTATGCAATTTGTTAAGCTTTTTTTCATTTACATTGCCATTTCTAGAGTGGACATTCTGCTCTTTCTATTTTTTTTGTTTTCAGGGACATTATCATCCTTTGAAATGGAAGCAGGTAAGTTTTATGTTGTGGCCATTTATTTTAAAGTCTTATTTTTTTCTTTGGCTTTTGACAACAAAATCATTTAATTTTTTTTAGATTTCGAAAACTTTTTTGGGACAATTTCGTACTGGATGTCAAATACCAGTTGTCCGTATGTCAGATTTGAAAATATGTCAGTTTGAATTCTAATAACAAAACAGGATATAAATAGCTAGGGTTACTGTTTTTTGGTTTGTTTTTGTTAGAAGTGGATCATTAATAATTTTTATTTCTTTTTATCAATCAAATGATTTTCTTAAAATGGATGTGCCGTCACAATTTGACATTTAGTGCGAAATAGTGCGAATAATTTAAGGAACACACCTAATATCTCTGTCTCTTTAATTTCTTAACGTCAAACTCAAGACTTTGGCTCTTATGACATTAAAGTAAGTTCTTATTTTATTTCAAAGGCAAATACACTCCACATCAACTGAATCAGTACAGCGATTTTCAAATGCGTTTGGTCTCATTTTTTTCCAAGCATTGTGTATTGCCCAAGAATTAATATAATTAGAAAAAAACTTTTTCAAAAAAAAAAAGAAAATGGTTTTCTTCATTCCATTAACTTTTTTTACCAGCTTAAATACTATGTGTTTTTTCAGTGAACGTAAAAAAACAACTGCATTTTCCTATATGGAAATATTTTTAAGGATGAAAATATAGTAGCGCTTTGTGAATTAATCTTTTTGTTTTCTTTTGAGAGCACCATAAACACAATGTTTAGATCAAATGGACAAAGTATGCCCTATGAAATTGTTTGTCCATATTCAGTTAAAACAGAGTATAAATAATTAAAAAATTTGTGTCACTTTGCAATTTTATCTGTCGAAAAACAAAATTGTTAGCTGTCACTTTGACAGTTTGGTATAGAGATCTCTATTGAGCTATTTCCACTTGTCTTTAAAATTTGTTGTCTTGTGCATTAGACATGCTCAGAAAAATGAAATCTCAGAGAGCTAAGCAATTTCAGTCCCGTGAACTGGATTCTTAAGCAAAACTTCTAGATTTTTCTGTCAAATTACTATGGAACAAAATTTTTCTGATGTCTTCAAGATCATATTTTCTTGAACATCAATTAGTTAAAAAAAACAGATTTGAGAATATTTCCAATTATCATTATGTGAAACGATACAAAAATGCATTTTTCGTCAGTTGTTGGTAAATGACAAGTGGAAATCTAGCATTGAGGTAGAACTAGAATAGGCAGAAGCCAAAATACGTAGTCGTACAAAACTGGGCGAAAGCAAGAAATTTTTATGCCGAACATATAATTGCGAAGTTGTATTCCTCGTTCAGTTTTCGTTAACTTCTCCCATCAGACGTGAGAGTACTCACCAACCGCTCTTTTGTAAGTTGACAATATGCAAAATCAAAATGGTGAAAGCAAACTAGTATGAGTGAAGAAAAATCTTACATTTTCTTTTAATTAATTTAAAACGCATCGAAAGCCAATCACTCAGTGCTATGAATAGGTATAAGGGAAATAACACTGAACAAACAATTATTTTCATTTTCTTCGCTTTCAACAACTTAAGTGCATTATGTGTGGCTGTGAAATTAAAGTTTCGGAATGCTACTTTTCGGCCGGTTTTGACATAAGCTTCCGACAGCTCCCGCCTATTTTAGTACTACCTTAAGTATTGAAGGTTCAAATTGGGCTGAAATTGCATTTTTTTCTGACATTTCAATATTCACATCTCTCTTCCATATAAAGGAGTGGGAGCAAATTGAGAATATTGAAAAGTAAAAAGACCCAGTTTTTCAGTCCAATGTGAACATCATCATTAGGTTTGTTCGTTAAGCTCTAAAGTCAATCTGGGTTCGCCCCAAAGCGTTTTTTGAAAACCCTGAACTCACCCTGGCCAACTTATTTTGTGTCTTTTGAGACCTAGGGTTACCTTGAACTTGCTCTAAAGTAGAACTAGGTTTTTTGCTGAGGCGAGCTGAGGTAAAGAAGAAGCATTTTTCTGCTGTGGATTCAGGTGCTGCAATTTTTTTTAATAGAAATTCAAGTAAAATACAAATTTATTTATGTAATAATAACAAATAGAAATAGAAAATGTAAAACTGCGGTTTGCTTTTATTCATTTTTAAAACTTGCTTGTCTCAAAGCTGTAGCCTTGTAGGTAGAACCTAAGTGTACAACAATTTCGAAAATGTGTCAAATTTTTGATTCAACAGTGGAGATTGATTCTAAACGTATGTACATATGACATCCAAAAATTATAGATGTCATCAGTTTACCGAAACAATAGGTGTAACGGGTGATTTGTATAAGGTTTTAAATTCATTACCCGTCCAACTTTCCTATCTTTTGTGTCTTCAAAAATGTATATAATGAGTAATGAGTATTAGTGCCTCTTAGGGAAAGAGAAATATTCGAAAAATAAGAAATAATAAACGCCGGCATTGACCTCACAGAAAATTCATTCAAAATTCAAAAATAAATGATAATGGTAGATCTTGACAATTTGGTCTTTCAAACTTTTTCGTTGCTAAAATCAATTGTTTTGGAAATATCGTAGATCATAGAATAGATCAATTTGCATTCATTTGACTCCACCAGGGACCAGGAGTGGACTTCAGCTATTGATGCAGTTATGAAAAAAACCAGCCTTCTTTTATTAAATCCCAAAATATGGTTGTTTTTGACTAATATTATTCTGTACTAAAATTATTCAATATAAATTTACTAATGGAGTTTATTTCCTATTAATTAAATTTGTGAAAATGATAACACAGGTAAAAGATACTGTCGGCTTTTTCATTCAAAAATATCACTGAATTTAAATATCATCGTCCTGCAACTTTTTCATGGTTCCTCTTAAATCTGTCAACCAGAATTTCTAGCTTTTAAGTATCTAAAAATCCATTTTATCAATTTTTAAAGCGGTTTTTAGTCTATTAATCGATTTTTTTATTTGGACTTACAAGTTTTTGACCGAAAGCCGACGATATGTGCATAAAATGTGTGTAAGAAAATACGTTTTTTAAAAAAATCATCATATTCAGTAACCAAAACAGTTTTTTTGAATTTCAATTTCAAATTGAAACTGACGAACACGTTCAGTCAACAATAAGTTAGCTATTTAGTGAAATTGATACCATTTCATTGCATATTTCTAGACTCAATACAAGATATATTCAAATTTTTTTTTTGAACGGTTAAAAGTATCATTGACATGGCAATGTGAAGTTTTTTTTTAATAATTGTTAAGTTAAATAAATGTCCTTATTGGGATAAGCACGGGTAGTGCACACATTTGGTACAAATATTAGGATAAGCTTATTTTTAAAGAGATTTTCAAAAGTGTGGAGACAAAGTGGTAATCGAGATTCAAATTTTGCAGTCACAATTCCTTTGATATTGAAATGATTGTAATTATTTTCAATTAATCAATTGAATGCAATCTTTTTGGATATCATGCATTCATTTTGCATTCAATAGCATTCTTGTACATTCTTTTGATTTTTTTAAATTCTTTTGAATTTCCGGACAGCCGACGAATTGAGTAACAAAAAAAAAGTAATGTGATTTAAAAAAATTGTAGGGAAGTTCAAAAGTATGAAAGAGAATTCAAAATGATTCAAGTGAATGCAAATAATGCAAATGAATGCAAGGAAAGCAAAAAGAATGCAAAGAATGCAAAAGGAATGCAAAGAATGATTAATGAATGCAAAGAATTCATGAATTATCAAAAAATTGTATTTTCAATTGGTTACTTTAAAATGGTAGAAAGCATGATTGCAATAATTTCAAGTAAATGGTAATTGCAAAATTTGAAGTCTCAACCTTAAAGTTTTCTTAAGTAAGGTCGATGAATGCAATCTTTTAATTGAATTCATAAATGATTTCTAATGATCGCATTCACAAAAGATTCTTTTACAACTCTGTTACCTTTACGATTTTGTTTGAATATAATTTTTTTGTAAGAAACTTTCTATGTATATGAAAAGGTGCTTAAAATACGACATGGGAATCAACTTTAAAATTATACCATTAGCATACAAATATAAAAAAATAAAAACAAAAATTTTCACACAAAAAAGCACTCGTGTTTATTTAAATAAAAGACTTACAAATATTACAATTAAATTCTACAAAATATTGCTTAAAATAAAATTTTTAAAATTAACATTTAAATAAGTTTCATAAAATTAATATTTAAAATAAAGTTATACACGAAATGCATTAGCATTTAATTTGCTGGAACACCATAAAAATTGTGCGGTTGGATAATATCAGAAACGGGATAGTGCTGGCTGCCCGCATTATTTTCAGGAACGAGGCTATAATCATTTTAAAATAAAAAATTATGAAGTGTTTTTTTTTAATAATAAGATAATATGAACCTATAATCATTATTGAATGTCCTGGGAGCATCTAGACCAGTTTTATAGTATTGAGTTTTTACAGGAATTTGATGTTGCGGTGATGCTTGGTAAGTTTGTCCATGGCCAGGGTATGTATAGATGTCAACTACTTCAGTCTGATGTGTCACTTGGGAAAGTGGTGCAGGCTTAGGTTTAAGTGCAGCTACTGCTGCTGTTGCTGCTGGTTTAAGTGCTGCAACTGCAGCTGCTGGAATTGCTGCTACTTTTGCTGGAATTTTTGCTACTATTGCATGAGCACCTGTTACTGCTGCTACAACTGGAGCAGTTTTTTTACCAGCAAAATCTAAAACTTTCTTTGCCTTAGCAGCTTTAAAGGCTGCCAATGACTTAATAGCTCCAATTTTATATGAAGCAACTTTCTTCCCAAGAACAAACGGTGCCTTTGCAATTGCTTTCATAGCTGCCCATTTCTTAAAGGCTGCAAGTTTTATTTTGGCTGCAATAGATTTTGCAATGCCAAGTTTTTCAGCAATTACAGGCTTTTTAGCTTCTTCTATTTCATTATTGATATCTTGAATTGCTTTTCCTTGTGATGATGTAAGAGCCACTGCAAGGACAACCTGTGTTAACACAAGGAAAAATTGATAAAAAGTTTAAATATACAAAAAATATTATTATCATACCAAGAAAATTAAGGCAAATTTGCAATTCATGATATTTTTGTTTTACTGGTAATTTTCTTGTAATTTGAAAGTATGGTGGCTTAGTTAAAAGACAAGTTGTAACTGATATTGTTTTCGAAAGTCTTTTGGGTTTTTATAGTTTGAATGCAATTTTAGTGTATTCTTGGACTGAAGTGTAGGCTTGGGCTGCATTTGATAGCAATTTTGTAAATGAATTTAAAAAAAATGTAAGTAATTTGAAACTAATGAGGGTTAACACAATACTAATGGACTTAGTTTGTACGCATTCTTTGGGAATAAGACCTTTATCGCGTAGCTGCATAAGTTATGGATATTTTAATGAAGCACTTAGTTTAGAAATTTCTAATCTAATAGCAAAGTGATTATAAAAAAATGTTTGAGTGAGTCAATAAATTGGCCTCATGCAATATTTTCGGTAAAGTGCTAGATTTAAGACCCAAAATTAATTGCATTATCAAATTGATTGATGGAATTTGGATATTCACTATACATTAAGAAACACATACCTGCAGAACGATCACAGTCATGGTGGCCACTTTGGTCATATGTGACCAAATTTGGTCATTATTTTTCACTTGGTAGCATGGTCATTTTTTGTTCCATTTGGTTATTTAACTCGACTCCACTCTTTTTATGTTTTCAAAATTTATTTTGATGAACACATAAAGCTCAAGAGTTAATTAATATTTTTAGTCAAAAAAATTTCAAATCGGCCCAACTTTCCACATTAAAAGACTTTTAAAAGTAGAGTCCGCCCACTTTCACGCCCACTTGGCAAAATTGGTAATTTGGTTTTAGTAAAATGCACGAACTGCCACTTCCACTTTTCTTATATCCTTATTTCTTGGAAACGCCTTTGCAAAAAATTTTCAGAGTTGTTTCATTATGTTTATGTTTGTTATCGGGAAACACAAAGTGTTACAACTACTGTCAAAAATCATGGTGGTCTGTTTGTGTCATTGCGTTGCCTTTTATAAGAAAATTTTCCGAAGTACGTTTTCAAAAAGAAAAAAAAATTGGAGTATATTCAATTTTCTTACAGGAGATCTGCATGCTCCAATTTTTACTTTGGTTTTCAAAATAGAAGAACAAAAGCAATTAAAAATTAGCATAATATATTTAAAAATAATGTTGTCATGAATTTAATCAAAGCATGCATTCCAATAGCCGGAAGACGTAAAAATAGAATTGAAAAGTAAGTGGACTCTGAATTTTGAAGAATGAAATTTTTTTTTCCAAAAAATAAAATTGCAGTAGATTTGTTTTAAAACTAGTAGATTTTTTTTACGAAAAAAGTGCATGAAATTAATTGAAATCATGGCAAAGTGGCATTGCCGTTTATACACAGAGATGACGTTTCCAACTAAAAGTGATGCAGTTCATAGTTCAGGTGCGTTCCTTAAATTCTTCGCACTATTTCGGACTAAATGTCTAATTGTGACAGGTGGGAATGAAATCCTTTGACGGTGTTCACATTGGACTGAAAAACTGGAATTTGTTTGACGTTTCAGTGTTTACAGCTTCCTTTACTGAAGAAGTGGGAGCGAGATGTAAATACTGAAACGTCAAAAAAAAAAAAATCCAGTTTTTCAATCCATTGTGAACACCGCCTTTCAGAGAGAAGAAAAACTGTCAAAATGTCGGGAACGGCTTGGGCACTAATTTGCACCACCTTAAAAGAAATATTTGACTAGAGCTGCCGTAGTGCAATCATAAGTCAATCAATTTTTTTTCATAAAATCACTGTACAAGAAATTGAATGTTAAGAAAAAAGAAACGTACATGTATAAAAATGTTAAAAAAAATTATTAGAAGTAAAAACAAAAATAACCACCTCTATTAGTGAATTCGGCGAATGAATTTTAAGGCTCTCCCAAACCAACGAGAAACATTTGCCGACGACAATTTTTTGTTGTTGCTTTAGTGTTGTGTATTTGTCATACTTTGTATTATTGCGAATGAGTTGATATGAATTCACGTTGGTTTGGGAGAGCCTTAAAGTTCATTTGCTGAATTCACTAATAGAAGTGAATATAATTTAAAGTGCCTTGTCTTTGTAAGTTTAAATAGTTGTCAGTATCCATCGATTGAAACTAATGCATCTTAGAAGGGAAGAACAGCATCTAACTGATGAGCCCAACTGTTGTACCTGGAAACGCATTTGGAATAAAGGTCCCAAAATGCGATAAGTACATTGTCATCGAGTACTTAACAAATTTCAACTAAAATTGAGCCCTTAACACTTCTGTCATATTAGAAGAATAGATTTCTTTCTTTCTAAAGAAAGAGACAACTATTCTTACAACATTGCGCGCGCATGGCCCTCATGCGTCACTTTTTGGAAAAACTTTATATTGATTCGGCGCCACCAGTTGCTTAATATCTTATTAAACATAACAAATATAATTCATGTTAAAGTTATATATTTCGTTGTGAAAGCAAATTGTCATTTTTTTATTATATGGATATACCAATTCTAAGAATTAATTTATTGTTTCTTAAAGTTATTAATATATTGTTATCCTTTTAGAAAAAAAAAATTAAGTAGTTGAACTCAGAAAGAATTGTTATTTATTCCAGTTCTCTGTTATTTTTTGGAGTTTCATTTGTGCTTAGAGCAACATATTGATATTTTATAATTTATTACGTAAATTATAAAACATCAATTGTGAAAAAACTACAGTAAACAAAAGTTGCACAAAGTTTCATTATTAAATTTTCTTCTCCTTAAAAAGATTTTCCCAACGACATGCATTTTAAGAAAATCATTTGATTGATAAAAAGATAAATAAATTAATAAATTATGAACATCTACCAAAAACGAAACAAAAAAAAGTAACATTTGGGTAACCCTAGCTATTTGTATGCTGTTTGGTTATTTAACTTCAAACTGACATTTTTTTTCAAATGTGACATATGAACACTTCGCATTTGACATCCAGTACAAAACAGCCACCAGAAATTTCTCGTACCAAATCTGGTAAGTATAGAAATTTTTTCCTCTCTCATGAGGGCTCTCTTTGGTCCGAAAAAGTACAAACTTTCACTTGTGGAATGACTTCGCACTAAGACGGTGTTCACATTGGACTGAAAAACTGGATTTTTTTTATGTTTCAGTATTTACATCTTCCCTTACGGAAGCAGTGGGAGCGAGATGTGAATACTGAAACGTCAAAAAAAAACAGTTTTTCAGTTCAATGTGAACACCGTCTAAAAATCATTAAATCTGGCGATTTTAAACTGTTGGAAACTTGCTCTGGAACGCACCTTGTGTTTTTTAACTTTTTTCGATATTCCCCAGCTCTGAGAGAGTTTTCCCCTCTTTTCAAATTTTGACAGGAAAAAGATACCTATAACAAAATTAAAAAAAGAAGATATGTACCAATTTTTATCTTTATTATGGTAAATTGGTTAGACTAATTGTGTGTTTTTGAATGGACTAGTTAGTTGAGCGAACCGTGTTGGATGTAAATAAACACGCATGGAAATTTTAAAGTATTGACTGGTGTTCTAAATCCAGTTGCAAATTAACCGAAAAGCTGAGTATGTGGGTATTTCCGTCTATGCACATTTGTTTACAAAATTAATAGATGAATACCAACCATGCAAACTTTTTCTAATTTAACAACAATACATATGTAAAACCCAATCACAAAGTTAATAGTTTAAAGGCTGTTTGAGATTATAACAGCAACCATATATAAATACTGATAATGAAAATATCCTTATCAATCTTAAAACCATAACAGTTTTTCGTGGGCTACCTCAGACTTATTCTAATCGAATGACCTTAACCTGTGTAAGATAACGCTACGAGTATAACAAGTGAAAAATATTTACTGTTTTACAGGCAGGGACAGATTTTTTTTTTATTTTCCTTTCAATAACCTCCAAATAAACAGCTGTCATATTATTTCATCAATTCAGTCACTGACGCCTACAAAATGATGCATATGCGTAAACTGTCCTAAAAGCTTAAACTTAACTTCTTAAGAAGTTCGTAAACAAAATACATTCCATTGATTCTCAAACTTCTACAAAATATTATTTTGTGATCGTTCTTCATTGTTTTATAGTATTTCTGGTTCAAACGTTGTAGTATTAGTGATTGATTAGGCCATTACAACATCGTTGTGAGAATTTGTTGCAATTAAGCATTTGTTCATTTTGTATAAAAAGCAAGTGCAAGTGTAAGTATTTAGTTTAGTTGCTAAAATTAACAGAAGAAGATGAATAAATTACTGGTTAGTATTTCATTTGGATCGAATTTTGAGAATTGTATTTTTGAACACAGCCCTTTAATATGTAGATATGCTGTGGGCTTGTGGCACTTTCTGCTGCTGTCCTAGCTTTACCATATGGAGAACATAGGAACTCAATTGGGTCATCAGATGGACGTGGTGGTGGAGGCTATGGAGGTGGTGGAAAAGGATTTGGTGAAGGCGGTAGTTGGGGAGGAGGCGGAGGTAGTCATGGTGGACAAGGAGGTGGTCAAGGTTTTGGTGGTGGACATGGTGGTGGACAAGGTGGTGGCTTAGGGGCTGGTCAAGGTGGTGGCTTAGGAGCCGGTCAAGGTGGTGGTCAAGGTTTTGGTGGTGGACATGGTGGTGGTCAAGGTGGTGGCTTAGGGGCTGGTCAAGGTGGCGGTCAAGGTGGTGGCTTAGGAGCTGGTCAAGGTGGCGGTCAAGGATTTGGTGGTGGACACGGTGGTGGTCAAGGCAGTGGTTTAGGAGCTGGTCAAGGTGGTGGCCAAGGTAGTGGCATAGGAGCTGGCCAAAATGGCGGTGGTGGATATGGAGGAGGAGGATCTGGCGGCCCATACATAGGTGGTGGCAGTCGTCCAGGTGGTTCAGCTGGATTTACTAATTCAGTAGGTGGAGGACACAGCAGAAATCCAAGTCTTGGCGGTGGTGGTGGTAGTGGCTGTCAGTTTGGCGGTTCATGCGGTGGTTCAGCTGGCGGTCATGGTGGAGGCCATGGTGGAGGTCATGGTGGACATCAAGGTGGTTACAAGACTCATGGATATTAAATTGCTTAATTTTAAATTTAGTTTATAAGTTCCTTACTGTGACTATATTTTAAAATAGATTATGTACTTCCCACATTTCCATGTGTAAGATTTAAGTTTTAATAAATTTTATATATATTTTCTATACCAAAAAATCTAGCAGACTTATTTATTAGATTTTTTAGACGGTTGACTGGTAAGACAAATTTTGAAGAGTTCTTAGTAGTTGGAAATATCATTTATTAAATGAAATTAAATGTCAAGTTAGACAAATCGTAGACAACCGATGCTGTTGTTCAAGTTAGACTACTTTAGGACAACAGAAAAAAAAGTTTATTAATAACTTTTTGGAGTTGGACAGCTGTCCTAAGTTTTGACAAAGTTTAGAAAAACAACTGTAGTAGTTTAATTTTTCAATAATTATCCATAGTAATATTGTGTTTTTGGCATGCAAATTGTGGGGTGGCTTGGATTTCTTTCTTCCTTTGTGTTTTTGGTGTGAAGCTGACTGCTGAATCCGAATCTAAGGTTTGCGACTAGATTTTCGTGACGCAACATGGAAAAAAATGCCAAAACTGATTTTTTTTTACTTTTTCACTTATGGCTAAAAACTTTTAGTTATTCGTAAATTTGATCAAAATACAATTGAAAGTATACACAATTTTCAACAAATTTCTGTTCAAGGATTTTTTCAGTGATATAACGCATTTGGACGCAAGCTCTAGTTAAAAATTGAAGTATTTTTACTTTTTCAAAAAATCCACTCGAAAACATTAATTAATTTTATACGTGTGCAAGGGTTTTTATTGTTAAATATGTTTGTTTTGCCCATAAGCATGAAAAATGCTACTAAATTCATCCATGTGTAGATACTGGTCAGACTGGCCACTTTTCAAAATGTTTGGTATAACTCCGCAAATAAGCTTAATTTGACAATTTCACACTTAAAACTTTTTGTTCAGAATTAAATTTTGTATCGAAATGGATGGTTTAAAAAATTGTATAAGAAAATTTAAGCAGGAAAAGTTAACAAAAACCAACATTGACAAATTGAAAAATCTTAGGTTTTTAATTTTTTTCCAAGCATTACACTTTTTTAGAGCAAAGTTTGGGTCAAGACATGCATAGACCAAATAAAGTTAGCACTTAAGGCTTTAATATGGCGTGACAATAAAACTTAATTCAAACTTAATACAATTTCTTATAATTTTTTGGACATTATTGCCCGAATGTCTCTTTTTTGGTACAATATGACAAATTTCGCATTCGTTTAAATTTTTAAAATCAAGATTTTAATCAAATATGACAAGGAATATTTAAAAAGAAGATAATTTTACAATTTTGCCTTTCGGCTCTTTTTAAATGCTTCTGGACCCTACAGACTTAATAGTTGGTCTGATTTATATAAGACTTGGTAATAGGTGCAAGGAAAGTTAAATTTGTCATGTGGTAACCAAAAATAGGCTTACTGGCAAAAAACTGCGAAAAATTATAAGAAATGGTAAAATTTGAATGGCTGCAACTCTGACAGATAGAAAACAAACTATATTTTGACGGGAAAAAAAGTATTTTTACCCAATGAATTTTTTTTTTACAAATAAAACAAGTCGATTCGATTTTATGATTAGCAAACAATATTTTACAACCGGCCGAATGGGCTTTTGATTATGTCCTAAAAAACAGGGCAGTAAGGATTAGTTCTCTCATGAAAAAATCAAATTTTTAGTTCTTTTTTTTACTTATTTGCCTATAAGTTTCAGCCGAAAAACTTGTCTGGCAGAATATTTTTTCATCTGGCAACACCGTCACTAACTTTTTTTCAGAAAAATATATGGGTTCAAAAAAGATGAAGTGCGCATATATTCCACCAAACCCTTACTCTGCCAGTCCCGGATAACGGCTGCCAAATGTTGAACAATTAGAAGAATATGAGTTCTGATGCTGACATTTGCCGAAAGTAAAGACAGATAGTTGGTTTTGTGTGCGAGGAGGGAAAATTAAAAGGAAGATATTACCACAACTCTTTGAATTGTTTTAAGATGAGGATGTACTTAAATTTAAATTTTGAATTTGAAGAAAATTGAAAAACAATATTCTTCTGTTTAAGTGGAGCGAATGAATTAAGTTCAAATAAAAGTATTAAGTGAGCTCTACTCCATATTATTGACCAACTGTTGTACCTGGGCAAAAAGCAATAATATGGAGTAGATCTCACTTAATACTTTTATTTGCAATTAAATTTGAAGCTCAAAATATCGGTTACAATGGATCAGCCACGTCGAGGGAATGGGATATGGGGAACAATAGATTTTCCCGAAAATCAGTTGCCCGTGTAACGTTTGCCCGCGGATTATATATGTACCTTTTTAACTCCAATCCCCCAGCACGATATCCCGTGGTACAGTATCCTATGGATTTTCTGGCGGGATTTCAAAAAGTATTTAATAATAATAATTAAATAATTTAATTGAAAAAAATATTTTATTTAAGTAACTACATATTTTGATGGATTTTGAGCTCCAAAAAATTAATTTTATTTTAGTTACTATTTTGATGGACTTTTAACCCAAAAAAAATAAATTCTCAAAAAAGCTAAGAAAACGTAATTCCTGCCCCAAATGCTTAAAAACCATTTTAAACTTGAATAAAATTTAATTCTTCTAAAATAATTTTAAGCTAAAAATTCTACAAAGTTTATTCCGATGGATTTTAACCGCGAAAGAAATGCATTTTAAGCGCGAAAAATTTAAAATTCCCAAAAAACGATTCTAAGCTAAAAAAAATATAATTCCTGTTCAAAACGCTTGAAAACCATTTTAAAATTGAAATAATTTTTACTATCAAATAATTGTTTATCCTAACGATGTTCGTTCTTGTTGATTCTCACAGTTTCAAATTTCAGATTTAAATGAAATGAATGATTATTGAAATTCCCTAAACAGTGACGTGGCGAAGATTCAAGGGCAATTTCAATGCTGATGACAGCGAAAACGATAAAAATAGCTCAAGAATGTCTCTGTCATATAGTTTGGAACGCAATTGAATTACAGTACAGCTATTAAAAGTTCTCTTCAGGGCTATACAAAGCATTGCACAGGGAAATTCAGTTTATTTTGCTGTGAATATAAGGCAATTTTCTGCGCTTTTGAGACAAAGACAAAACGTTGACATTGACATCGGCGCCTGCCTGACGACTCTTAATACCCGAACGGAGCAACGGAGTTACTCGAGCGGGACAGAGGACGAAATAAGGATTGTTAAAGCATGCCCCCATTCATGCATGGACTGGTCTCCGATAAGATGTATTTTCTTAATGACCAGAAATCTGGGAAATCAATTCTTCGCAAGAAGTGTCAGTGCCATTGAACAAATTTGTTTTGTTTCTTAGATCGAAAAATCTGAAATTTGGTAGATACAACTCCAACTGCTATGAAGTTTCAACTTCGACTGAAAAAAAATTCCATAAATATCAACTTTACCATTTTCTATTTATAGTTGTGGCCATATTTACAAGAAGTCTTTTTTCTTCAAAAAGTTATCACTGCACAGCCTGCAATTTTGTTTTTAGGATCTTTGCTAAGGTTATCAACACATTTCTTGAGTCTCATATTATGAATTATCAATATTTTGTCATTTTTTACAAGTCATCATAATAAAGGTAGTTACATAAGTTGACTAAAATCTTACATCATCAATAATGAAACCTTACTCTTCTTAGCCTTGAATTATAAGGATTAAGTTCATCATTCTTTGTCACTTAGTGGTCTAATTTATTTTAATTGCAATAAAAATATACCTATACACCTGCCTAATTTTAAATTGCAGCTTTTGGGTAGGTACCTAATCAATTTTTTCTTAAATAACTTATCTCTTCAGTGAAATAATAAAAACAAAGAAAAAAAAAACAATTAAATCAAAACACAAACAGTTAGCATCTTAGAAAATATAAACAATAATAGGTTCACTGATATTAAATATATTTTCTGTATAAAAGCCGAATCTTTGAGATGTATTTTTAATTAAGTAATCGACCGTTCTTAAGAATAGTCCTCTCATTTTATACCTATACAAATTTACGCAGTGGTTAAAATAAACTAAAAATGAAATTCCTAGTTATTTTTGTTACTCTTCTAATTGTGGCTCTTGCTAGTGCCGTTGAGTGGGGACGTGGTGGACAAGGACATGGTGGACAAGGACATGGTGTACAAGGACATGGTGTACAAGGACATGCTGAACAGCATGGACATGGTCATGAGCAAGAAAGATTTTCTGGACATGGTCAACAAGAGCATAGCCATCAACCTGGGTTATCTGGACACGGGCCTCAGGGTCATGGTCAGCAACAATTTACACAGCAGCACCATAGCGGCCATGGGCAACAAGAACATGGAAAACATTATTAACTAAAGTAAATTTGAAATTATGATTTGAGGTGAATAAAAAAAAAATAAATAAAAATGGCTTAATTGTTTAGTAAAATTTCTAAAAAAAATTTAAGATCGTGCTGAAAAATATTTCTTTACGAAAAATAAATATACAAATACACCTAAATAAGGCACAGAATACAGGGTGTGAATAGTTTGGACATTTGTTGCTAGCTAATTTTGCCTCGAATTAAAAGCTTATCTAGCTTCTTTTTCCAAAAGAAACAAAAGAAAACTAACTGGCCAAACAGAACCGTGTAGGTGTAGTGGAGCTGTGGCTCGTAGCACTGTCAAAGAAGAAAGATACAAAATTAGTTTACATCGCTACAATGTTCAAGCCTGATTCACAATGCGACGAGAAAACGAGACGTGATTGTGACGAGTTGTTGTCAGTTACGTCAAATGACTTTCAAACAATAGGTGTGTTCCAGAACGACTTTCAAACAGTTTTAAACCGCCAGATTTATAAATTTTTAGTGCGAAGACGTTCCACAAGTCAAAGTTTGTACTTTTTCGGGCCAAAGAGAGGGCTCATGAGAGAGGACAAAATTTCCCATACTTGCCAGATGTGCAATTTTACATTTAGTCTAAAATAGTGCGAAGAATTTAGAGAACACACCTAATGATAGCATACGAGAGTATACAGAATGCAGTGTTTCTCGTCGTCAAGTCACGCCAAGGATTCGAAAAATTGAAAAAAGACGCGACGCCCGTGACGATGATTTTCCTTGTTTACAAGTCATTTACATAATGGAAACAAAATTTGCAAGAAAAAATACGATAAATTGGGATTAATAGATAAAGCAGTTGATAATCTGTTGTCTGGAATAATTTTTATTTAAATTTTTTGATATTTTTTTTAGAGAAAATTAGTTCTTGTACTTAAAAATGTTCGGCTCGCGCGACGACGCACGCATCGCAATCAAATTATAACAATCAATTTATTGAAAAAAAAAACTTTTGGTAAGCGCATTATCACGCGTCGTGGGGTTTTTTTGTGGAGATATGTGAAGTCACTTGTCTACGCAGATAAGATCAAGACGATTGACACCTTTCGGAGCCTCACACAAATTTTCCTTCAATAAATTGATTGTTTCGCGATGCGTTGCGTGAACTGAACCATTATTTTGTTAGTAGGTTTACACCATTTGCAGGAGTCAATCAATTCATTATAAAATGTCAAACCAAACTGAGCATAAATCAAGTGACAGCTGTCAGAAAGACCAATCCGAAAAAAGTATTGCCAGATTGAAAACCACATGTCTAAAAAAAAAATACCCTTTATTTTATCTACCATTCACCTCATTTTGTTATGCGCACTTTAAGAATCT
The DNA here is from genome assembly GCA_946251815.1 of Dasysyrphus albostriatus. Taxonomy (NCBI): domain Eukaryota; kingdom Metazoa; phylum Arthropoda; class Insecta; order Diptera; family Syrphidae; genus Dasysyrphus; species Dasysyrphus albostriatus. Next base: position 20,298,271 of record OX276337.1, read on the forward strand.
CATTTAGTAATTTTCCTAGAAAAATATCTAAGACATTTGTTTGCATTTTTTTTAATGTTATGTGCAGCTTTAACGTTCGGTAAAGCTTAAGAATTGTTTCTATTTGTATATACAGTTAAACGTTTACCTTATGTATAATAAATGAAATAAAGATATTAGATTGAAATTAGTTGACAAACCAAAATGTTATGAACGATTTTTTATACCGATATGACCCACGGGTGCAATTTCATAAAAATGAATCTTAAATAAACACAATTTAAAATGTCTTAAAGTTCAAATAGATTTGAAAAATAAATTCAATGATAAATATTTGCTTAAGGCTTTCTCTATTATTATTTTTGTGTACCTAGCATTTTAAATAAATAAAGTAGGCAGATAGGAAAAAAAAAAACAATGACTCTCATAAATTGCTTTAAGGTTCTTACTTGCAATATGTACTATATGGCAAGTTATGCATTCGTAAAAAATGAATTCGAGATTTTGATCAGAGTTGTCATAACGATGATATGGATGACGATCCCGCCTAACATAGCCGTTTTTTGGTAACTCTGCCCACACGTAATAAATATATCAGTACCTGCTCTATAATTTATTCGAAATTTTACAAAATCATATTTTTCTTAACGGTTCTTTACTTTTCTTAAAAAAATTAAATAATCTTCTTTTGGTTTTAGCACCTAACCATTTTCCAAAAACTAGTTACTAATGGTAGCTCCCAAAGAACCATTTTCTTATCTCCAATTTTCTTGAAAACGGTTATTTTTATTTCATTTTTTTATATAGAAGTTTCTAAGCAATGTCTTTTTTACCAAAATTTTCAAAAAAAATGTATTTTGGATTTTTAAGAAATGTTCTATTTTTTTTTTTTGAAAATCAAATACCTTTTATGAAAACTAAATGGATTATTTTTATAAAACTCGAAATTTAATAGTGTGTTTAACACTCTTTAAAGTATTTAAAAAAAAAAAAAATTATTTTTATAAAAACAACGGTACTTACTATACAAATGTTAAAAAACCGATAAGAAGAATATTTGATTTTTTTTACCAGTTTTATAAAAATATAAAAAAATATACAAATTTCAAATCAGTTTAAAAAATATTGCATATGAAAATTTACAAAAATGATGTTTTCGGATAAAAAAAAAACTAATTTTTTTTTTTTTTGAAAATTCCATACATACCTCAGAAATTGGTTGACTTGGTTTTTTAAATGTTCTTTTTATAATGCACAAAGTATAAATACTTATGATTTGCATTTCAAAAATCTTCCTTGAAAATGTTTTAAAAAATAAAGTTTTAAGAAAACCGCTTCAACGGTTTTTAATATATTTTTTCCATACAATTTGATAAAATTACTTCAACTTGATAAAATTAAGAATTAAGATGGCATTTTTTTTATTTAAAGAGAGTTTTAAATGAAAAATAGAATCCCATCTTAATTCTTGATTTTATCAAGTTGAAGTAATTTTTTCTAGTTTAAATATCGTATTTTATGATTTTAAAGAGTTTTCTCTCATAATTTCCATGCCTTTTCATATAATGTTCTTAAATCCTCTTATGTCTTGAACTTAAAAGCAAGAACGTGTGACCCAGTCGAGCATCTTGATTTTGAGCAACAAGACTTCAAAATCTACTTGAATCGTTCACATCACACATAATCTAGAACATAGAGTACCAATACTGTCTAGAGAACCAGAACTTACATTGCCCGTCTGTTTTTTTATTTTATTAAACACAATTATTTACCACAATTATTATTAACTATGTAATTCAATCAGCCACAAATTTTTTATTAAATATTTATAATCACAAACGAAAAAACAAACAATCAAAAATTCACAATGGTTTTGTTTCGTGTTTCTTTTATCTGTCAAAATATTTGAGCTAATTGAGCTACAGTTCGTGGCAAAGGTTGGGGTCGTATGCTTCAAATTCCTATGGCGAGTTTATACTTTTTTAATTGATTTTCTTTACATTTATCATAAATCATCATAAATAATTCTTTATTTTAATGCCAAACGAAATAACTATCTACATCTATATCTTTCTTCAAAGAGGCAATTTAATATAAAAGTGTATGATTTAGATTCTGTCTGACATTTCAAAAGAACTTAAGTGCTCATAAGAACTCTTAAGAAGATCCATTGCATTCAGTCAAAGACCCATGACACAATTGCACATAGTTCACTTTTTCTTTGAATAAAACATAAAAAAGACCACAATCTGTTTACAGTTTACACCGTACTCATAAATACAAAATCTCTTATTTCTATCTTCTCTCTTCTATAGGCAAACTGTTATACGGGAGGAAAAAATATGTGTAATTAAGTGTGATTGTGAGTAGGCCAGTTCCAATTTAAGAAGATTTGGTGGATCTACTAGATTACGAAATTTTGAAATGTTGGTAGGTATGGGAAATCTCATTGACGGTGTTCACATTGGACTGAAAAACTGGATTTTTTTGACGTTTCAGTGTTTACATCCTCCTTTACTGAAGAAGTGGGAGCGAGATGTGAATACTGAAACGTCAAAAAATCCAGTTTTTGACTCCAATGTGAACACCGTCATTGATTTTGACGAGATTTTGGTCTTTTGGCTCAAAATCTGGATTTTCATTCGGTGTGAGAAGACTATTAGTACAGAGTTTTTGGCAGGAATGGAGGGGATCTATATCTTTTTTTGCCCAATACAAACGGTAGATAAGAAGAATTTGTTTAATGACAAGTATACTCAGAGGATTTGTCAGCCAAGAGGCAGAAAAACTGTTTTTTTTTTTGACGTTTCAAAATTGTGAGCGCAACTTAGTGCTTACATGAGGGTTAAAGAGAGTTTCAAACTCTTTTTACATATTTTAGCTACCATTTCGCCACTATCCATTTTTATTTTTGTTTTAATTTAAATTTTTGGGTTTAATTAAATTCGCACAGCTGACTTTACATAACAAAAATATAAGAAAGCTGTAAGCACATTGTGGGCGAGTAAAAAAAATCATGTACGACATTTTTTGACAGCTATTCCAGTTGCAGCAATCTATTCTGATCAGGCAGTAAAACAAAATCACGTCCGACATTTTTGACAGCTATTCTAGTTGCAGTTGCAGTTGCAGCACTTTATTTTGGACAGGCAGTTAGGTAATTATTTAAGCTAGAACCAACCATTTCCTCGACCATTTGAATGAAATTTTCAGACTTGGTTCTTTTTAGCTGAAGAAATTGAATTTAGTGCAATCCACCAACTACCTCACATACTTTTTTCTCATATCTTAGTTTCTCGGAAATGGCTCTAATGATTTTGTAACAGCATTTATTTTCCTGCTATATGATATTTTGACGCAGAACTAATGTTTCAGAAAATAAATCGGAACTTTACTTAGACATTGTGAAACAAGCCTTTGAAAATTGTTACACACTTCATAGTTAAAATGATTATCGTGATTTTTTTTTATAAATCTTAAAAATACCATCAAGCGAGTTCAACTACAAGATCAAGAACATGGAACTAAGTGGTGTATTTTATTTTTGTTTGTGAGTTGTGACTGAGACCAGACCAAAACCATACGAGACCGATACCGATACAGAGACGATACTGAATTAATACACTTATATGTCTATCATAATTATATGTTATTACAATGCTTATAGCCTTGAACCACAAGAGCAAGCTTGTGCGATCTAGTCATACCTACGTTTTGTTTTATTTTTGGGCAGATCTGATAACAACATAGGCTCCCCCTACTTTACGATTATGCCTGGCTTAAAAACCCATTAGCATTAACCGCTCCTCAGACATAAATAAATTAAAAAAAAAAAACAAATAAATAAAATGAAAACAAAATTTATTGAAACTTTATTATGGATTTTGACTACGTTAGGTATACAAAATACAATATACATAAATAACACATAGGTATAGACATTTATATACCAACAAACAAAACATGAAAACATGATTTGTCATGGAGTGGTTGGTTAAGTTAGGTCACTTTCAATCTTTTGAACTAAAAGTATTTTTTTTGGAAGGAACATGCTTCGATGTGTGATAGCAAAACAAAATAATGATAACATATGTAGGTACAGAACACAGCTAGAACTTTGTTCAACAAAAACTATGATCATACGAAGAATCGTTTAAAAGAGACGTAAACATATGTTTATCTCGGGGTTTTTGTATAAAACGGAGATGCCTAATTCTCTTCCAAATCAGAACTTCAAAGTTATTCGTACAAATACAATCATTTAGTGGATATAATTATGGCAAAATTAATAGTAGTTGTGAGTTGATTTTTAGTTAAAATTATTTTTTCATAAATCTAATAGTATTTTTATGTTTTTACCTAGATAATTTGTATTGCTCTTTTTGCCATTGCTGCAAGTGCACCACAACGTAAGAAACCTGGAAAAGTACGTCCGCGTACACAACAAAACAATGGTATTAATTCAAACGGTCCAAATGGAAATCAAAATAATGCTCAAGGCTTTCCAACTTACACCAGTACTCTCTATGATCAAGGAGTGTTTGGTGACCAATATAAACAACCTAATAGAGGTCAAGTGAACATACCAGTAGTAGAACCTGAGCCCCAGAAACCACAAAATAAACCTGCAGTGGCTGTACCAAATCATACCACACGGAAATATGAAGTGCCAGATTTGGGGGATTAAGGGTTTGTTTTTTACCCGTCAAAAATATTTAATTTAAATTAAAATAAAAAATAAAATTAATTTTTCTAAATTACTAGATGAACTTTTGCATTATTCATTGTTATCATCAAATTTCTAATAAAGTTTATAAAGTTTTTCAATTTAATAACTTTTGAGAGTGCTTTTTAAATTAGAGATAATAGGGATGGTCCTTAAATCTGTGATATTCTGTGTATTTGTATGAATTTAAGTCCAAAGTTCTCCCTAAGATTAGATTTAAAGTTAAAATGACAGAACTTTTTGACCAAAAATCACAGAAGGCCACGACGATACCAGACAAGTCTCGGTATCAATTAGTATCGGTATTGGTTTAGGAAACCGAGACGATACCGAGACGATGCCAAGCGATACCGTATTTTTTGGACCGAAAATTGCCGATACTCTCGGTAGTATTGTTTGGTATCTGCAGAAAATATAAATTTTTGGATATTATTTTTAATTTATTAAAAACAAACAAATTTTGTAATTGCGGTTTCTCGGAAAAGCTCTAATGATTTAGATGACATTTTTAGAGTTTTTCTAGCAGGGAGACGGTTAGGGCAATAATTTTAATAACAACTGCTAACTGCCACGCCCATTTAACTTATACTGGCTTTCTCTGAAACAAAAGATTTGGATGACATTTTTAGAATTGTTTCTCTTTAGTGAAAAAGTGACGTTAGTGAAATCCAAAAAATAACAAGCCTTTAAAAAATTGTTACGTAATCAAAAAAAATTCAGTTAAGAAAAGAAAATTGTTATTTATAATAATGATTTCTGTCTTAAATCTTAAAAATATCAAGCGAGTTCAACTACAACATCAAAAACATGGAACCAAGTCGTGCATTTTATCTTCGTTTTTGAACTAGGCCAGACCGAATCCAGACAAGACCCATACCGATAGCGAGACGAGACTTTGTTATACGAGACCAAATGAGACAGAGACTGATAACGAGACGATACTGAAATTTTTCGATTTTTATGTTACCGAGACGATACTTACAAAAGTATCGTTTGGTTTGGTATTGTGGCCAGCCCTTATTAAGTGATCAGACCCTATTTAATAATGCTTTTGGATCAGCCCTGTAAACTTTCAAGTACAAGTAGGTACCAGTCAAGTGCCCAGTTCTTTGTACTTGTACTTGAACAAAAAAAAAAAAACTAGTACCATGTGCTTGGTACCTACTTGAAAAACACCAAGTACAAGAACTTTGTTCCAAGTACATGAACTTGGGTTTTTAATGTTGCCTAGTACGTTTTGAAGTACTTTTCATCTACAAATCTATTTCAAGTTCTTTCATTTATAAGTCCATTTGAGGTACTTTTCAAGTACACGTCCGTTTAAAATACTTTTTAAGTACAATTCGTTGAGTATAGTCTGGTCAAATAATGACTCAAAAACAAAGATCACTATGGCTGTACCATGTACTTGGTACTTAAAAAACACCAACTACAAGTACTTTGTTCCAAGTACATGTACTTTGTACTTTAATATCGCCCAGTACATTTTCAAGTACTTTAAAAGCACGCATCCATTTCAAGTATTTTTCAAGTACAAGCCCATTTTAAGTACTTACTTTTAAGTAAAAGTACATTTCAAGTACAATTCGTTGAGTAGTCTGCTTAAGCTATCGACTAATGACTATTTCAACTCAAAAACACAGTACTTGAAATGGACTTGTACATGAAAAGTGCTTGAAAACGTTCTGGGAAATATCAAAATTACAAGTACATGTTATGAGAACAAAGTACTTATACTTCGTGTGTTTGAAGTGCCAAGTACATGCTACTTGTTTTTTCAAGTACAAGTACAAAAGCAAGGTACTGAGTACCTAAAAAGTACTTAAGTACTACTTAAGTACTTATTACTTATGTACTTCTTTTACAACACTGTTTTGGATGTTATTTTTTATCAAAATAAGTGTGTAATTTCGTTAACAATGGAATGACCCAATTGAGGTGCCAACAGTTTTTTTTGTGATCTTGAAACGAATTTTGAAAATTCATAAAAAAAAATATTATGGCTGACCAATTACTGTAAATAGTTGACCTTTTCTCATGATCTAGAGATCTTCAGATGGTATACTTTTTTTTGTAAATTTCCCTAAGATGAGGAGCCAGAAATCCCGCGTGACCTTGAGAAATTATAAGCCTTTATTAAAAGTTATCTAGGGCGAACCAATTTCTAGGACTAATTGACCCTTCCTGACCAATAACTGACCAATTAGATGGCATTCTCAGAAATCAAATTTCCCATACATGATGTGCCAATGGTGCAGAGCCCACAATATACCTACATATTGTATACCTACTGTTTTTTGTATTATTAAAACGTACCTCTATTTACGAGCACTAGATCTTTCTCATATATGTATCTTCTAGCTAACTTGTTAAACATAAGGTTGGCAACGCAAATAGACACAGCTGAAAAAATTTATTATTTTTCTAAACTTGCATTTTTGTGTGTTTTCTATGTTAGTTAATGTTTTACCATAAACAACAAAATAAAGCAAATATAAAAATGTTTGTTTCTAAAATATTGATTTCCAACTGGGGAAAGAAATATTTCTCTAGTCTGTTTCTCTTGTGTAGATTAGAAAGTAAGATTAATTTAGAAAACTTAAATTTGTATCAGAACAAAATAATAACAACAAATGGATCCCAAATTGCTAATGACACTGAAAACACTTTGAAAAAAATTTGTCAAAATTTCCAACACATTTTTCAAAAATTTTGACAAAAAAACTGTTGCTTTCAAGTCTGGCTATAACACTGGTGAAATCCGTTTTATAGCTGTACGTTCAAACTACAATTTCGCAATTTGTTTTCCATTTTGTTACAAAATTTTTGGAAATGTTACATGTGTAGTTTGTGAATAAGAAATAAGACTTAAAAATTTATAATAGAGGTCAAGTGAACATACCAGTAGTAGAACCTGAGCCCCAGAAACCACAAAATAAACCTGCAGTGGCTGTACCAAATCATACCACACGGAAATATGAAGTGCCAGATTTGGGGGATTAAGGGTTTGTTTTTTACCCGTCAAAAATATTTAATTTAAATTAAAATAAAAAATAAAATTAATTTTTCTAAATTACTAGATGAACTTTTGCATTATTCATTGTTATCATCAAATTTCTAATAAAGTTTATAAAGTTTTTCAATTTAATAACTTTTGAGAGTGCTTTTTAAATTAGAGATAATAGGGATGGTCCTTAAATCTGTGATATTCTGTGTATTTGTATGAATTTAAGTCCAAAGTTCTCCCTAAGATTAGATTTAAAGTTAAAATGACAGAACTTTTTGACCAAAAATCACAGAAGGCCACGACGATACCAGACAAGTCTCGGTATCAATTAGTATCGGTATTGGTTTAGGAAACCGAGACGATACCGAGACGATGCCAAGCGATACCGTATTTTTTGGACCGAAAATTGCCGATACTCTCGGTAGTATTGTTTGGTATCTGCAGAAAATATAAATTTTTGGATATTATTTTTAATTTATTAAAAACAAACAAATTTTGTAATTGCGGTTTCTCGGAAAAGCTCTAATGATTTAGATGACATTTTTAGAGTTTTTCTAGCAGGGAGACGGTTAGGGCAATAATTTTAATAACAACTGCTAACTGCCACGCCCATTTAACTTATACTGGCTTTCTCTGAAACAAAAGATTTGGATGACATTTTTAGAATTGTTTCTCTTTAGTGAAAAAGTGACGTTAGTGAAATCCAAAAAATAACAAGCCTTTAAAAAATTGTTACGTAATCAAAAAAAATTCAGTTAAGAAAAGAAAATTGTTATTTATAATAATGATTTCTGTCTTAAATCTTAAAAATATCAAGCGAGTTCAACTACAACATCAAAAACATGGAACCAAGTCGTGCATTTTATCTTCGTTTTTGAACTAGGCCAGACCGAATCCAGACAAGACCCATACCGATAGCGAGACGAGACTTTGTTATACGAGACCAAATGAGACAGAGACTGATAACGAGACGATACTGAAATTTTTCGATTTTTATGTTACCGAGACGATACTTACAAAAGTATCGTTTGGTTTGGTATTGTGGCCAGCCCTTATTAAGTGATCAGACCCTATTTAATAATGCTTTTGGATCAGCCCTGTAAACTTTCAAGTACAAGTAGGTACCAGTCAAGTGCCCAGTTCTTTGTACTTGTACTTGAACAAAAAAAAAAAAACTAGTACCATGTGCTTGGTACCTACTTGAAAAACACCAAGTACAAGAACTTTGTTCCAAGTACATGAACTTGGGTTTTTAATGTTGCCTAGTACGTTTTGAAGTACTTTTCATCTACAAATCTATTTCAAGTTCTTTCATTTATAAGTCCATTTGAGGTACTTTTCAAGTACACGTCCGTTTAAAATACTTTTTAAGTACAATTCGTTGAGTATAGTCTGGTCAAATAATGACTCAAAAACAAAGATCACTATGGCTGTACCATGTACTTGGTACTTAAAAAACACCAACTACAAGTACTTTGTTCCAAGTACATGTACTTTGTACTTTAATATCGCCCAGTACATTTTCAAGTACTTTAAAAGCACGCATCCATTTCAAGTATTTTTCAAGTACAAGCCCATTTTAAGTACTTACTTTTAAGTAAAAGTACATTTCAAGTACAATTCGTTGAGTAGTCTGCTTAAGCTATCGACTAATGACTATTTCAACTCAAAAACACAGTACTTGAAATGGACTTGTACATGAAAAGTGCTTGAAAACGTTCTGGGAAATATCAAAATTACAAGTACATGTTATGAGAACAAAGTACTTATACTTCGTGTGTTTGAAGTGCCAAGTACATGCTACTTGTTTTTTCAAGTACAAGTACAAAAGCAAGGTACTGAGTACCTAAAAAGTACTTAAGTACTACTTAAGTACTTATTACTTATGTACTTCTTTTACAACACTGTTTTGGATGTTATTTTTTATCAAAATAAGTGTGTAATTTCGTTAACAATGGAATGACCCAATTGAGGTGCCAACAGTTTTTTTTGTGATCTTGAAACGAATTTTGAAAATTCATAAAAAAAAATATTATGGCTGACCAATTACTGTAAATAGTTGACCTTTTCTCATGATCTAGAGATCTTCAGATGGTATACTTTTTTTTGTAAATTTCCCTAAGATGAGGAGCCAGAAATCCCGCGTGACCTTGAGAAATTATAAGCCTTTATTAAAAGTTATCTAGGGCGAACCAATTTCTAGGACTAATTGACCCTTCCTGACCAATAACTGACCAATTAGATGGCATTCTCAGAAATCAAATTTCCCATACATGATGTGCCAATGGTGCAGAGCCCACAATATACCTACATATTGTATACCTACTGTTTTTTGTATTATTAAAACGTACCTCTATTTACGAGCACTAGATCTTTCTCATATATGTATCTTCTAGCTAACTTGTTAAACATAAGGTTGGCAACGCAAATAGACACAGCTGAAAAAATTTATTATTTTTCTAAACTTGCATTTTTGTGTGTTTTCTATGTTAGTTAATGTTTTACCATAAACAACAAAATAAAGCAAATATAAAAATGTTTGTTTCTAAAATATTGATTTCCAACTGGGGAAAGAAATATTTCTCTAGTCTGTTTCTCTTGTGTAGATTAGAAAGTAAGATTAATTTAGAAAACTTAAATTTGTATCAGAACAAAATAATAACAACAAATGGATCCCAAATTGCTAATGACACTGAAAACACTTTGAAAAAAATTTGTCAAAATTTCCAACACATTTTTCAAAAATTTTGACAAAAAAACTGTTGCTTTCAAGTCTGGCTATAACACTGGTGAAATCCGTTTTATAGCTGTACGTTCAAACTACAATTTCGCAATTTGTTTTCCATTTTGTTACAAAATTTTTGGAAATGTTACATGTGTAGTTTGTGAATAAGAAATAAGACTTAAAAATTTATAAATGAAGTTTCCAAGTAAATACAAACTTTTGATTCTAGTTATTGTAGTTTGGTGAAAAAGATGCCACAGCTCTTCAGTATCGATTTGCAGTTCTCCAGTTAGGGAGCGGACTGGAGCGCCACCTTAAGTAAGTAGGTAGGTTGGAGAGCGGTTCAATACCCCACAAACCAAAATTTATAATTACGAAATCTCGCATTTTTTTTTTAAATCTCCAGTAACAAAATCTCGCAAATCTGGTTTTTCATAATTTCCAAATTACAAAATCTCGCTTTTAACAATCTTGAACAGCGAAAAATCTCTCAAATTTCAATGAAAATCTTGCAATTTAAAATCTCGCAAATCAATATCTAGCAGGAACATTATCACTCTTTGGGGTTCAAACTGAATAAAAATTCTACAAATGGAAAATTAAAACTCACAAAAAACTTTTTTTTTCAGCTTTAATTGTTAAAATCTCGAAAATTAAAATTTTACGCAAAATTTTAATTTGTGAGATTTTAATTAAAAAAATTTATTTATTGCAAGGCAATTAAATTTTGCAAGGTTTTGAAATGCGAGATTTAATAGTTTGCGAGATTTCGTTATTGCGAGATAATCGGAAGCATGATTTTGTAGTTAATTGCGAAATTTCGTTATGCGTTTTTTGCATTTCTGGAATAAGTTAGTTCAAAATTTTGAAGTCCTTTTTTTGAAAAAAAAAAATGTCATACTGACTAACTTCACTGTGAAGTAAGGTTTCTGGTTTTTTTAGGGGGGAAGGTTCAATCAGCAGTTGCCTTGGCAGCAGTTTCCAGACAAAAGCAATACATTAAGTTGAAATCACCACTGATGGGCCTTGAAGAACAAGCTGATGATAGTGAGGGTCTCTTTTACTCGTTTTATATGGAGAAAGGGTCTTCTTTGGAAAGCATTTTAAAGCCAGAAATCTGTACCACCCTATCCGAAATCCTACGTACGCCATTGGCTATAATAATAGCAAAGTAAAGGTCATTTTGATTGATAAGAATAAAACTTTACCAAATGGGGGAATTCGCTTCATCTTACTATCATTTATTTTACATTCGTTTGCATATGGTCTCGAAAAGTCTACGCGTGCTGAGAGATAACAAAAAAATGATTATCGTTATTTTTGTTTAATTAAATGTTTTGTAAATTATCAATTAACACAATGAAATATAAGTTGTTTAAAATTTTCAAACCGAGAAATAGTCGCAAGCAATAGAATGAAGTCCAGAAGACTTTGTCTTTTTTTTTTATTTTTTTGACAGTTTCGAAATGACAAAGTGTAACAATAATCGTGTAAACACTAAATTTAATTGAAAAAAAACAAACTCTTAATATTTGTTTTAAAAGCCAAAGAATATATTTTTTTTAAAAAAGACTGAATGAGAAAGAAATACACATTAGGGTGGCCCTTATATTGTAGTTTTTGAAATACCAAGCTGAACAGGTTTCAAATGGCTCTAAGTAGAAAAAATTTTATCGGAAGGGGTCTATTTTCCCCCATTCTCAAATAAAAAAAAAATATTAAAAAAAGGGGAACACTTACATTGTCACGCTTTGCTTTTTTTAAAGTCACAAATTCTTTTTAAATAAAGTTTTTATTATTAAAAAACTATTTTTGAAGAAAATACTTTCGAAATAAAAATAAAAATATATAATTATTTAAGTTTGAAAATAATTTTTTTCAAAAACTATTTACAATAAAAACTTTATTTAAAAGCATTACAAAGAATAAATTAGAGACTTTAAAAAAAGCTAGAGCGTTACATTGTAATTTTTTTCTGTTTGAGTAAATTTTTTCAAAAATTCCCCTTCCATATTAAAGGCTGAATGAACCGGTTTTTTTTCTGGTCTGAATCTAGTTTTTAAGTTCTGATTTGTATTCGCGTGTTATGAGAATCACCCTTACGCCAAAACTAGTACCTTCAAAGGAAAAGAGGGAAGCCAAGGGGGAAAAAATAAGGAATTTTTTGGAATTTCAAAAACACCAATATAAGGCCCCAATATAAGGGCCATGTGCAACATATATTAGTAACCTTAGAGTGAAAAGAGGCATTCCAAGGGGCTGATATAAAAGTTTGAAAAAATTGTGAAATTTTTTTTCAATATTTTGAATCAAATGAGGGCTATACAAGACTATGTCCAATTTAAGGACCATCTTAAAATGCACATTTTGTTTTTGTTTTGCATACTCGGTGATTCTTTTAAAATTAGCCAAAAAATCAGAGCATTAGGTTGGAAGTAGACAGTAATAAATCGTCCGGGGGTAATATTCCCCCTCTGGGGCAATATGGGCAATTTTATAAAAAAAAAATACACTAAATATGAGAAAAAATAATTGAAAAACAACTGCAACACTTACAGTATCTTATTGCAGCTTTTTGGAAAGTCAAAAGTCCATTCTTAGATATATAAGGAACAGCACTGGCAAAAAATTTTTTCAACTCAACATTTTGAAGAAAAATTTATCCTGAACCTGTTTATTTAAAGAAATTAATTTAAAAAAACATCAGAATAAACTACAAACAATACTGTAAGTATTGCCGTTGTTTTAAAAATAATAATGTTTCGATTTAATATATTTTTTTTATAAAATTTCTCTCCTTTCTAAGCGGGGGAAAAACCAACCCCTTCCAATTCGATTTTTTTGGTAATTACTGCCAACTTATATGCTCTAAATTTTTGGCAGATCTTACCTTGCATGCAAAAAATAAAAATAAAATGCACGACTGGGTCGCACATATTTGTTTTTATGTTCAAGACGCTGAGAGTTTTAGAACATTATTTATGTAAGGACATGGAAATTATTAGAGAATAATGCTAAAAAGGATATTTAAATTAGCTAAAATAACCTCGTTGAGAGTTCTTAACGAAAAAAAAGAAAACAAAAAGAAAGAGAAAAAAAGAAAATTGGTTTTGGAAAAATTAAGTAAGAAAAACTATTTTCATTGCAAAGAAGCTTCTGTACAAAAAAAAAATATGGAAAACAAAAAAACGTTTTAAAGAAAATAAAAATACAAAAAATGGTTCTTCGAGAGGTACCATTAATAATATTACATATTTTGAAAAATGGTTTCACATCCAAAGGTAGCTTTTATCAAAATAAATGTTTTGATTTTTCTAAGAAAAGTTGCAGAGCCATTTTTGAGGAAAATATGATTTTGGAAAATTGCTTAAAAAAATTAAATGGTACCTGCCATTTTTAGTTCTAAAAAAGAAAACGAAAAAAACGTGTGGACAAAATCACGATCCAGCTTCTTAACCTGTAGCCGAACAGATAGACAGGCAAAGAGACAGACAGTCAGATAGAATTTTCCACCCACATTTTTGGTGTTCTCTGTCATCGTAATGTCGTGTTTGATTGTTATCTCGATATTTTTTTTGCACGAATCCATAACTTGCTTAATAATATCTGCTTAGATCGCTTGAAAAAAAGAAATTAAACTAATCCCCTATAGCCACTATTGCATGAAAATATAAATTTCAAAATATTTGGGACTTTATTTATTTCCTTTAGAGACAATTATGGTCCATCCAAGATGATTTTTTTTAACAACCACCTTAATGTACATGTTAATGGAATCAAGAGGACATGAAACTTGTTTTTCTCAAATCCAATATTTTCTTACAATCAATCAAAAAAAAGGCAAAGTTTGCAAAATCCTATCCCGGCTCATTAAAATTAATACCCCTGCGGGCATATAAATCAAACAAATACTTTAAAAATGATAAACCCAAACATTTTTCAAAACTTATTTACGATGCTGTGTAGGTCCATAGGAATTTGTCTACCTACTATAGTTAAAGAGTGGCGTAGCTTAAATATTTGCGCCAGGGTATAAAAAAACTGCCGCTCTATTATGAATATTTTTATATTTATTATTAGTATTGTTTGGGTGCTTAGCTAACTTGGTCTAATTTTTTTTTATTTTTCTCAGAATAGTCCTTCGAATAACCCCAAATTTGAATCAGTGAGGAATTCATTTTGCTATTTTGTGGTATTACGGCCATAATTTATCTATGCAAAAAAAGCAAGTGGTTTGATGAGACACTGATGGTGACTGGTGTGAAGATATTACCATTTTCAGTTGCAAATGATTAAACATCAAACTTTAATTGATAACTTTGGTGTTAGTTACATTTTTAAGTCTATAGTACCTAAATAAAGAGTTCAAAGTTTGAGAGTTCTTTTCGAATTTCATGATAATTCTGCCGCCCCCAAGGCCATTGAGCCTGGAGCAACATACGGACAGGCACCCAACTTTCTTTGCCACACCTACTATAAATATTATTCTCCATGAAACAGTATGTATAAGGTCACTTTCAATCTTTTGAGCTTATGTTGAGTATAAAGAATAAAAATAAATACAAAGTTGTGAAGTGATCAAAACAAAACAATAATAAAAGCTACATACACTTTGTATGTGGCTATTCATCCCAAAACTTCATCTATATAAAAATAAACTATGCGATCAAATAAAGAATTGTTCTAAGGAAATGTTTAGTATGTATTGTATGCAATACATATTTGCATACCTCGGAGGTTTTGTATAAAAGTGAGATTACTCTCGTTTTCTTAGAACAGTACGTAATCAAAATTCAAACAGATACAATTATTATATTTTGTCTGTGGCAAAACTATGGCAAAATTCATTGTAAGACAATTTCTTAGATTAAATTATTTTAATGCGTAAATTAATTTGTTTCTTTCGAACAGATTATTTTTCTGGTTCTTTGTGTTGTGGCTTCAAGTGCAGTAGGACAAAG
Organism: Dasysyrphus albostriatus; assembly: GCA_946251815.1. Classification (NCBI taxonomy): domain Eukaryota; kingdom Metazoa; phylum Arthropoda; class Insecta; order Diptera; family Syrphidae; genus Dasysyrphus; species Dasysyrphus albostriatus. The sequence goes on from OX276337.1 coordinate 20,313,669, forward strand.
GCAAAATCGTAGACTAAAAATAAGAGGACGTACGACAACTACAAAACAACCAATCACATCACCCAATGGAGTTAATGTACCAAAACAAGAAAGTTCAGCAGGTACAACCCCAACACCTAGACAACGAAATAAAGTTCAAATGTCTGGACATAATGATAATGTAGATGAATTTGGCCTTCCATCATTCGGCGATTAGGTGCACTTTAAATTTCTATACTCCATTCAACACATTGAGTTATTTTTTTTTTTCAAAAATTTCTTAAAAGTAAAGGCTTTTTGTACATTACATTTCATACATCTATGGTAAAACTAAAAAATTAAAATTAAAAATTTTAATGAAGAAAGTATTGGTTTCGTTTCAAAACAAAAATAAAATACAATGCTGGAAAAGTCTAAAGAGCCCACACACACGATCAAATTCATGTTGAAAATAATTTTTGAAGACAGTTTCTACCAAAGAATAATAAGGAGATTTTTTCTTTTATTTGTCTGTTTACACACAGAGTTGGAAAATAATGATTAAAAAATAAAGTTCAATTACAGTTTTTTGTAATTGAAATCTCCAACCAATTATTTAAATAATTTTTCAAAATCTAATTTATGAAAATTACTAATAACATGTAATTAAAAAGAATAAATTACTTGCAATTCATTTAGGTTGGTGTAATTGAAAACTTAAGTTATCGACCAAAAAAAAGTAATGATTACTCTTTTTTAGTTTTAATTACACAAAAATGTAATTAATGTATCAATTACAAGAAGGTTTTTATATAGGTACCTTAAACAAATTTTATATATTTACTACTAAAATAAATCAGCCAAGTAGAAGATTTAGCATTAAGGGTAGGACTTGATAAGTGACACAATTTATATTAAATTCAGTGGATTTTTTGACAAATCACCACTGTAAGCTATATCCAAAAAGATTAGAATTCCTAGTTAAAAAAAAAACATGTATCAATTACATTCTACGAGATTTTGAATTAATAAAAACAATCAATGAATAACAATTCAAGCAATCAAATACAGTGCTTTCCTTCAAATTATTTGCAAAAACCCATTCATTTTGCTCAATTAGATGCGAATTTTTCAATTTCATGTAATTTGTAAGTGATTTTTTCAATTAAAATTACAAGTAATGGAAATATATTCGTTTTATAATTACAATTATATGTAATTATAATGGAAAAAGTTAAATTTCTAATTACCTGTAATTTGCATGAAAATTGAAATGAATTGAATTAATTTATTAAATTATATATTTTTGTAATTCTGAAATGTGAATTAATTAGAAATATAAATTGTAATAAGAGCGTTGAAACATAATGAAAGTATTATCCAAAACTAAGCAAGTTTTAGTTTACTTACGCTGAGGCCACATGAGCCAGTACTGGATAGGCTATCCATATCCAGGCGCAATACTCTCACTAACACATACAAACTTGAGCAACTGGCTTGGTTTTTTTTCGTAGCCGGTTGGGAAGCCAGTAGAGCAGTCAGTAACAGGGTTCAGCAGTACCTTTTCGGAGCAGATTTGGAAAAAAAAGATCTAAAACTAAAGTTAACTCACATTTTCTTTCATAAAATATTGATAAAATAAAAATGTGGGAATCCATTATGTGCAGTCTTAAAGAACTCAAAGTTTTATAAATTTTCTAACGCCCATATTATTCACTTGTTTAATCTAGATTTAAACTTAAATTCAGATCAAAAGTAATTCAAATCCAAATATTAAATCCAGCTCCATACTATGCAGTCGTTAATCCACACTTAAATCGAAATTTTTTAATCCAATTTCGTTTAATCCAATTGGATTTATGCTGCATTAAAAAATTCAGTTTACATTGTTGAATCCAGATTATAACCGAATTTCACATTATTCACTCTTTCTTGATATTTCAATTTCAAGTAGTGATATCAAACCAAAAAAATTAAGTGGAATTGAAGCAAAAATTTGTTATAATTTTCATGCATTAGTTTTTGGAAATCGAATTGGCTAACTCAGTTTGAAGCAAAGACGACAATGACGTGACGACTCATGTCCTTCACCGTGGTCGTTCAAAAAATGTTTTCACTATCGTAGTCATTTAGCTCATCTCGATGTGGTCTCGCCATATCCATTAACACGCGGGAATCTATGTCGTGATGTTCACGCTATGGCCTCGCATTGGTATCGCCATGACATTTACACGACGTGGTTTTAAACATTATCTCGCTTTGTTCTCGCCATAGTCTCGACAAAATTCATTATTTCAAAATTGACATTTTTAAAGTAGTTGAAATAAGCTAAGACCGTGGTTAAAAAGTCCAAAAGTGGTTTTCAGTGTCGAGGCCCTTGTGTCTATCTCGTGTGGTGTGTTGCTGGGTCCTCTTAACATTCGAGAAGAGAACCAAAAAACAGTGTGGTTGCTCTCATTTAACGCCATGTAAACTAATTCTGACAGGTAAAATTTAAGTTTTCTTTCTGAATGTTTCGAGTTGGTTTGGGAGATCTTTTACAGAAATAAGTAAAGGCTCTCCAGAACCAACACGAAAAATTCGTAGCGTTCTGTTCTTTTGTGAGTTTTTGTCGCATGGCATCAAAGTGTTTTTAGTGCATTTAATCTTGAAAAGGCGGAATATCGTAGTAGTTACATAAATTTCTTTACTTAAATTCAGAGTAGATTTACTTCATTTGGAGAAATATCTGAACGCTGGCCCAGTTTAGAAGCCAGTACAGAATGCCACCTACGTTACAGCAAATAAGAATTTGATAGTTAGTGTGTGTAGCCAACTGGCTAGCCAGTACTGGCTCGTGAAACCGCAGGTAAAAAAGTCAAAATACTTGTTCCTTCATTTGAATGTTTTGCCCCAATATGTTCACTTATTTTATCATAAATACACTTACTAGTCAACAAAAAAAATACAGGAACAACAATTTTGTTAGTGTTTTTTGAACAGCTGTATCTGTTATGAGTGATCGTATTGAGTTAAAAAAAAGCATTTTGCAGCTTTATGTTTTTTTGTTTTGTTAAAAATATTTATCTATGGTACCATATTATTTGGCAACCAAAGTTAGAAATCACCGAAACAAAAAAAAATGTTTGTATTTTTGTAAGGGGTGTCATTTTGTTGGATAATTTTTTTATTTTATATTTCTTTTTATTTATTTATTTTATTTTTTTCATGTTTTATTATTTTAATAATTTTTTATGAAAAAACAACTTTTATTTTTGAAAGCCAATATCTAAACACTGAGAAATTTTAGAAAAGTTATACAAATTTGAATAAGTTTTCTACAAGATTCATTTAATACTTAATATTAGACTCTGCTTGGTTCCTAGTCACAGGGTCTTGTGAATAATAAAAAGTTAAAGCTAAAACTAGAATTTTTAAGTTAAAACTAGGTTTTGTGTGAATAAAGACAAGCTTAAGCTGGCAAATAAAAGATGTGTTCTAGTAATAGCTATTTCAAAATAGCCAAAGCTAATTCATGTAGCTTAAGCTTGTTTTTCCAGCATAAGCTTTAATATGTGTGATTATAAAAAGCTCAAGCTAGAATATTATAGTCAAGGCTATAAAAATATCAAGATTCTTGGACCCCTAACTAGAAAGCTTTGCCTAGTTCTTATTTTGTAGAATCCTCTTCAGTTGTAGTACGTTCACGCCCGCCATGTGGCTATGTAGCAGAAAATACAATTAAAATGTTAATGGATAAGAGTGTCAAAAATATTGAAAAATATTTTTTCTTTATAAATACAAAAAATCGTTTTTTTTTTTTGGAATCCAAAATTATTTTATTGTTCTAATAAATATTTGTGCAAAAATTGAAACAAAATAATCCTCTTTTTTCGCTATGTGATTTTTTTTTACCAATAACACAGGTATAAAGTTCAATAAAAATTCGTAGAGACAGTTTTGGAAACTATTGAGAATATCAAATAAGTTCGAACTTTTCCTCTTGGGAATGACATAAAATGCTCTGAACTGAATTTGAAAAAAAATCGGTCTATCCGTTTAGGCTCCAGATCGATGTTCAGTGGACGTAGAGACGAAATAGACCGACGGACGTTAGGTACGGTACAAAATATATTTTTAATAATATTTTTTGGACTTATACATCCGCATCGCAATGATAAGTTTGATTAAAATCTCGAAATGCTCTTTTTACATGAAAACAATATTTCGCATAGAGAACGAGTGAACAGTTTAAGTAAATTAAAATCTCAAATCCACTTGTTTTGCTTTTTGGTTCCAAAAATAATAGTTTTAGCTAAAGCTTACAAGCCAAAACATGTGAATAAACAAACAAAAACTAAAAATAGAAGGCTTAAGCTGGAATTTTCTAGCTAAACTTGTTTACAGTAATCTTTTTTTTATTCACACAAAACAAAAGAACTATCTAGCTTTAGCCACTAGTAATAGCTATGACTAGCTAGCTTAAGCTACTTCAAAAAATAGGTTTGACTTCTTTTGTATTCACAAGGCCCACAGTGATGTTCTGGGAAAAGCAAGAGCTGATGAGGTGACGAGAAAGGGACCTTAGCTTGATTCAAGTCAAGTCAAAGGATATATTAAAGAACCAACCTGAAGCATCAAACTGGATATCGGTAACAAAATATGCGGCACAAATAGAAAATTATGACCAAATTACAGTAAGCAGAGAATTGACAAAATTGTGCAAATGAGCAACTTCTGCTGATAGCCTTCTGAACTTCGTCAACTCCTCTAAATGGCTTGTCTGCTAAAAGAAGGTTTTTAAAGTAAGTAAGATACAATTTCCTAGGACCTAGGATATCACAACGGATCTTTATAATATAGATTCAAGTGTGAGGGTAACAAGATCAACTGTCAGCCCTTCAATCTAACCTAACCCTAGGTAGATCGTTTGTTTCTTTGCAAATAATATCAATTGCATGACATCTGTTGGTATGCAGATTTCAAGGCTTTTATTCGTTAAATATTTCTGTCCTTATATTTTGTAAAATAATCCACTGAACTGGTTTTCTTCCACTAAATGATCAAAGTTTTACAAACCAGTTAAAGAAACAAATTGTTTTGTTCCTAGTCGTTGCAAAAATTTGTATCCAAATGGAATCAAAAACAGCAACTTCCAATGATTTTCTTGTACAGTTTTGCATATGATCTAATGACTGTTCAGGTTTTGAATGAAATGCCTTTAATAGACTTCGACCAAAATTACTCGAAACTAAAGAAAATTGAAGTAGGTGTACCACAAGGAAGTGTCCTAAGACCAACCCTCTATCTGTTATATATTTACAAGGGATATTCCAGTGGACCTTAACGCTATCATGGCCAACTTTACAACTTTACACAAAAACTGCAAAAATGAAGTCGATAGAGTCAGTTATTGGGCGCAAAAAATGGCGTATCAAATCAAACGAAACATAATCGACACTATAAACATTACGTACAAAAAAATAAACAATGTTTCACTTCTTATAAACAGTACAGCAGTATCTTACTCCAATAATGTCTAATACCTTGAAATGACCTTAGATGCAATATGCAAAGCTTAAATGGAAAGAGCACATCAGAAAGAAAATGGAAGAACTAAACTTAAAGTACAAAAAAGTGTACTAGTAGTAACTATACAATAAGCAACTGCAAAGTCGTACCAACTCCAAAATGGAGACCGTACGAGACAATGTTTGGAGATCAAGAAGAACCAAGTTTCTGGGGCTGATGGTCTTTAAGTTATGGAAAAGTGTTAAAACTTTAAACTTCCCCGAATGTGTTTTATAAATTAAGAAAGAAAAATAATTTTTTGTCCATATTGCATAGATTGGTCCTAATTCACCGGGGTTTTAGTGTGGTTAAAGTACCGCACTACTCGGTACCGGTTCTTACCGAGTGTCTTTTTGAAGATTTCCATCGGATGAAAAAAAAGTTTTGAATTTGAAATTAAATAAAAGGCTTATTTTCAAAAAATAAAAAAAATACTAATTCCCTTAATTTTTTTGACTAGTGTATTAATTCTAGATTACTCGACGACTGATAATTTATGAGAAATGAAACGTTTATGGACTTTTCCATCATTTAAAAATTAGTTTTGATACTTTCTTATGAGCAAGTAAAAATGCGAATTTGGGATTGTTTAATATATTTACATACCTACCTATTTGGTGGAGTTTTTGTTTTTCTTGTTAAAGTAATATAAGATAAGGCAAGTTTGGAATGATTATAAAAATAAAAATAAAATATTTTTTGTGCTTATAGCCGCATTCACAAAAAAAAATTGCGAAGTTGAATCAGGAGCGGATACAGGGGGTGTGGAAAATGGAAGAAAACTACCTTCCAAGCATAAATATGAATTTAATAAAATGTACATTCAAAAAGTGTTTTTTTTTTTTTTTGTTCTTCGGTAATAAAGTGTATTTTTGGCAGCCAAAAGAAGACTCTACGTTTTCATTTCCCTGATTAAACATTTCATGAAATTATTTAATATTTTTTTATGAAACAATCGATGTATCTCACCTTTTCCAGCTGAACCTTATCTTAAATATGCTTTGTGATGGTAATTTTCGTTAAGATTTTGTCGCTTTCGTGGGTGCGTTTAAGGAACTTCCATATTATTAAACTGGCATGAAGTACGAGTCCAATGAAGCAGATTGGAGAGAAACCAGAAAACAACTTGCTACATTCACTACCGAAGAGAAGTTGGAATTAACTTTTACGCCTAAGGATGGTCAAATGGTCGTCATTTTTTGACGCAAATATTGCTTTCGTCAAATTGGCAATTGTTTTGTCTGTACAAAATCTTTTTAATCAATTTTCATGCCAATACATTTGACATTTACGAACACGTTCTCGGGCTTCTGAATATATTTATCGCCAACTCAATTTTTCAACTATACAATTACCCTGCATATAATGTTTTTAAACATGGGACCCAAGCAAACTATAACTTTGAACACAATACAAATGTAGTAAGACTTGTATTTGTGTTTTCGATCAGTTTGCGTTTGAATATATTCTGCAGTAGCGATGCGTCAAGTCATGATTTTTCAATTACAGGTAAGACTGTGACTGCGATTTGCGATTCACTGTGAGTTTAACATGTTATTCATGAATTAAAAACAAAAATATAGTAAAAAAATACGGTGACTCAAGAAAATGAGTCAAATTTTATTTTACAAAGATTAATAATATTTTTATATTAAAATAAAATTTTTCGACGTTTATTTGAAAATAAAAATTTACTACAAAATTTTCTAAATATTTCAAATGTATGTAATGCCTTAAGCCTAGTACCTACGCTGCTGAAGTAAAACGAAAATTTTCTGGGGTCTCCATATCGACATTGACATAATAACGGAAAGCATTGTCAAAAAATATGTATGGAGAGTTTAGTCAGGTATGCCAAAATAAATAAAAAATATTAAGTACATTTTTTTCTCAAATTATGTGAATTGTTTTTCTGGTTTTATCTCCGTTTGGTCCTTATTGACATTTAGAGTTCCAATAAATAGTGTGTTCTATGTTTTCCATTTGCTTCGGTTCAAAGTCCTGGCAGTTCACTTACAAAAATGTAAATGAAAAGATGGAAGGTTGATTGCCAAAAATGTTGTATCTTTTTCTTTAGGTTCTAGACAACTTGTTTAGAAAATTTTAGCTCTCTAGAGGAACATTTTAAGGAGAAACCTCAAATATAATAAAAGAAGGCGTGGTAATGGGTGTATTTTCAAAAGTCTATATGCTATACTTTATGCTATAAGCAATTTATCTACTAAATTAAATCTCTCCAAAGCAATGCCGGTACTGAGAGGAGATAAGAAAAAAGCCGCGGCAGTGGGCGGATTTACAAAAATTCGTATGTTATTTTTAGGCTCTAGACAACATATTTACAAACATCTCCTCAGCTCCCCAGAGCAATGTATTAAAGAGAAAACTCAAATTTCATAAAAGAAGGTGGAGCAGTGGGCGGATTTCTAAAACTGTATGTGTTGTGTTTTAAGCTCTAACAAAATTTTGACTCTCAAAGACAAAGTACAGAAAAAACTCAAATATAAGAAACAAAGGCGTGGAAGTAGGTGGATATCAAAAAGTTTGCACTTTCCTCACTAGTAAAATTTAGAATCTCCAATTTAAAAAACTACCAAATCGGGAAATAAAATTCCTCACAACATCGTTCTCATTCTTCATATAATTTCGTCTTGATCTGTGAGGTTTTAATTTCTCTTGTAATTTTATTATGATCGTGATTTTGTTCAAACAGTTAAATGAATCACGACTACAGTTCTTTTCGTGATTTGTGAATTGCTTCTCGTCATTGTGATTTATAAGCACTATGTTTTTTCACAGAATTTTGAAATCAACACAAGCAACAAATGAAATCACATTTCAGGCACTCGTGTTCATGAACACTGTTTACAGAGGTCATGATTGTGATTTTTACGTCACGGGTTGGAAATCAGAGGTCCTGATTTTTGCTTTATCAATTCTGCAAATGCATTTTTGATGAAAATGACATTTTCGAAAATGGCCTTTAACAATTCTGCCGTGGCGTGCCTCTAGCATACATAGCTGTAAAGGCTACACGAATCTGCACTGACTTCACCATACGATGATTAACTAGGCAATTTCTTATTGATTTCATTAAATAGTGTCGCTTCGACTGACAGTAATCATGTCACTGACAGTTCGCCAGTTCGACAACACACATAAGGAAGCATAACTTCAAAACCTTATCACACAATTTTTTGCTTAAAGATTATGCTGCGAGTGAAAAAAACTGATCCAAAATTGTTAAGTATTTAAAGGTCGAATCAGGCAAAAAAAATCAAATAGAATTAATAATGTAAAACGCCCTGCATATCCTCCTATGGCTACGGTCTAGACTTTTTCTCGTAAAAAATGCTTTTGAATAGGTCAATCTTAATTTCAATCTCTTTGAACTAAACCGTATGCCCGTATGGCAAATATGCGATAGCTTAATAATCACAAAACAAAACTTCCACAGTAACAAAAATTTAAAAAAATATTCGTATCGATTTTGTTTTTGATATTTTTTAATATTATTGTGTGTAGGTATGTACATTTAAATTTTTGAACATCATCACGAGGTAGGCCTATGATTACAGATTTTTGTATAAATATGAGATGTGTTATCCTTCTTTAAAACAGTATCACCAAAATATTCAGACAAAAATCATTCTTTTGAACTTTAAAAAAAAAAACGAACAAAAATAAACAATGGCAAAATTCATGGTAAATTATCAAACTTTTTTGTAATTTTTTTTTGTAATATATTTAAAAATCGCTTCTTCCTTTAAGATTATCTTTGCAATACTGATGGCTCTGGTTGCATTTGCCGCCAGTTTACCAATACCTGAACCCAACGAACACAGTTCTAGTGGGCATCAGAGACCACTTGTGGGTTTAAATGGTCATGGACAACAAGGTTTTGGAGTACATAATGCACACGGTGAACAAGGTCATGTACATAGTGCATTATGCAATCATAACAATGGACATAACGCACATGAACACAGACATCATGGTCATTAGTTTGTTAACTCTGCTGTGAAAGTGATTTGTTCAACTCCAATTTTTTTTATAGTTTCATGCCTTGTAAAAATTACAAATTAATTAAAGAGGGTTTAAAAATCCAGTATTTGTTTTTTAATTGAAGAAAATTTATGACAGTGCCTAATTTTCCTTAACTCTCGTATCAAAAAAACGTCGATAACAAGATGACAAATTGAAACAAAAGGAGAATGCCCAAGCACATATTGGGCGAAAAACTCATCCAGATTCAATCAAAATGACACATTTAGCTATGTATGGATTGAAATAGCATCAATTGTAAGTAATTAATATGAAATAAGTTTCTTAAAAAGTTATGCCCGCAACAATTTTTATTATTAATATCAAAGTGTTTTTTCATTGGTATCCGTTAAAAAAGTAAGTATTCGCCACAGTACACAAATCTAAAGAAATCATTTTAAAAAAGGAAAGTGTCATTTATTTTAAATGGCTTGTTATGTTCCTAAAACGAAACTTATATTCAAATTAACTAACCATCTCTTTATTTCTAAAATATGATGTACATAGGTATAAGCACTTTTCAGCCTCAAGTTCAGATTTTGACTTGTGAATAAACTTCAGAAGAAATGGCAAAATATCGAGAATTTAAAAAAACTTTATTTTTTCAAATTAAAAATGAAATGCTTTCCAAATATTTTTATAAATATTGCTAATTTTGGAGATTGTACAAAATGTCTTGAAAACTTCCTACGCAAAAAAATACCGGTTTTTGCGAGTTATTATAAAAAAATAAAATTGAGTTACCTTCACAGGAATGTAGTTCTTGCAATTAGCGAGCGATTTTAAATAAAATAAAACCTACTTTTGTCAAGGGCCCTATAATTTATATTCTGCCCTAGGACCTTCTCCAATTTAGCTACGCTACTGAATGTCCGGTGCATTGTCGTGTACACTAGACCTTAGAGCGCCTATGATACAGTTTATTATGAGGAAGGTAGAAAATACGGGTTTAATAGTTGAATATAAATATTAAAGAATCGTTTCAGAAAACAGTTTTTAAAAAAATACAAAAAAAAATTCTTTCCCTTTCATAAAAACAAAATTTTCTGGTGGTTTCCAACAAGAAAACAGAATGCATACAAAATACAAGGGATGAGATAATTCCCAGCGCTCCTATAAACTGGCCGATTATTGGCCGGCCCTTGGGACAAGTTCAATCCGAAAATCTCAATTTTCTGTTTTTATACGAAAATATTTTGCACAGGGAAATTTTTAGAAAAGCTCAAGAGTAAGTTATATTTCCAAATTTTTTGTTTAAGTGGTCATGAATTTTGATAAAACTTCGAAACGCAACAAAAAGTCGATTGATGTGTGTAGAATCATTGAAAATTTTTCTTCAACAGAATGATGTCGGGACTTTTATTTGAGGCCCCCAAAAAGGATATAAATATTTGGTTCATATTGGCAACGCTGATAGATTCACTAATTCAAAATATCAAAACAAGTATATTGCAAATGAAAAAATTAATCACAAGAAGTTTAGGCAGTTGTTCATGCCCATTAGTGAATTCGCAATATTCTACTCCCCGGGAAATGACTAAACTCGCACTGGATTCTCTTTCACGTTTTTTTTCAATCAGTGAATTCGTCGAATGAACTAGGTTTCCCATTCCTGAACTTCCCTACCATTTTATCCGAACTATAGTATCACTTCTGTCATTTATTGACATTTCCAAAATCTCAGAGGGTGTTCAGACAGGCCTCATGTCAAAATAAGTCGCATCACGTGAAGCCTGTCTGAACACCATTTTAAAATTGTTAACAATTTATTGCTTTAAAATGAATGTTAAATACTTTACTTTAATTTTACTTTACTCTACATTCAGAATTGTAAGTTTTAGCTTACAGTTTTTGTTATTCATGATGATTTTCTATGGAATAATGAAAAACAGTACAGCAGACTCGCAACACAATTGGTGCGGACGTAAAATGGGAAAGTTTGTATGGAGAGTGAATCGTTTGCGGTTTCACTTATATCAAATTAGTGGCCATTCGTTCAATTTTCTTTCGCACATTCAATAATAGCTATAAGATCTCGAAAATGAGTTGAATGGTGGCTAAAGCTCATTAGCCGAATTCACTAATAGAGGTGATTATGTGCAACAAGAGTATAGATATCTCCAAAGCATCTACTACTATTGTAAATTTCGCCTTTTCCTGCCTTAACAGAATGGAGACGGAGCTTCAACTGGATTTGCAACTGGAATAGCTGTCGAAATGTTGAATACACACAAATCCAATAAAACGAACACAACACGAAGCTGCTGCAGATGGAGCTGCAGACGCAGCTGGGCAAATTGGTTAACTTTTAACTTTTGCATGCAGCGTTTTTGGTGTTTCACAATTTAGAGCGCAACCAAGTGTTTACATTTTGAGCGCAACCAAGGGTTGAAGAGAGTTTAAAACTCTTTTTTAATCTGAGATAAAGACGTAAAGTAATTTTAGCTTCTATTTCATCACTATCCATGTTTATTTGTTGTTTTAATTTTTATTTTTGTGTTGAATTCAATTTGTACAGCTGACTATAAATGCCTAAATGTCAGAAAGCTGTACAGCACATTGTGGACGAGTAAAAAAATCACGTGCATCATTTTTTGACAGCTATTTTAGTCAGGCAGTCAATCAGCATATAGGTACGGAAGTCGGGAGTTCAAAGTAGAAAATCAACGAAAAAGGTTGTGTTCTATCAATAACCTTTGGAAAAAAAGGAATGGCTTAATAAGTATCTACCTTTAAGAAAACAATTTGCAAACAAATCCTTAAACAAAAAACATAGAAAAGTAGACAGGCACTCTGCAATGATAGAAATAATTAGCCAGTTTATAATTCTGAGATCTCAGAGGACTCAGAGAGCTCAGAAATATAAACAAGATTCCTCTAAAAAATTCCTTACTTTTTCCCTTAAAAACTCAGACTGAAATTTTTTTGGATTCGCTTGCTCAATTATTTTTTGTCGCAGTAAATTACATAAGAAGAAAAGAAAAAGAGAGTTGTTTTGACTTCTATGTGAGGAATACTGTTTTTATGCTCCTGCTCTGTCAAAAAATTGAGGAAAAATGCTGAGCGCCCAAGAAATATAAACTGGGCGAATAAAAATAAACACGCAAAAATACTTCTCCAAAAAATATGCAACAATATTATGAATTTCGTTCATCAAACAGCGTATTGCAGAACCTAAAAAAAGACTACATTTTTCGTTTAAGATTTCGTTGTGTCATTTTTGTATAGGATTTTTCGTTTCGCATCAGCAGCGTACCTTTGTAACGGGTGATTTTTTAGCTGGTTTGGTTTTGGCAACACTGGTTTTGACAGCTGACGTGTGTTTAGTACCTTGTGTCACTGTCAAACAGCTTCAATTTGGATCGTCTTACAAATGAACAACGCTTGCAAATTATTGAATTTTACTATCAAAATTCGTGCTCGGTTCGAAATGTTCATCGCGCGCTGCTTCCATTTTATGGTCGGCATTCTCGACCTTCTGAGCAGTCTATTCGGAAGAGTGTGACCAAATTTCGCACCAAATTTACTTTGTTGGACATTAAACCACCAACACGTTTACGTACTGTGCGTAGTGAAGAAAATATTGCGGCCGTATCAGCTAGTGTGACAGAAGACCACGAAATGTCGATTCGGCGCCGTTCCCAGCAGTTAGGCCTTTGTTACAGCACTACGTGGAAAATTTTGCGGAAGGATTTGGGCGTAAAGCCTTTTAAGATACAGCTGGTGCAAGAACTAAAGCCAGCCGACCTACCACAACGCCGAATTTTTGGTGAATGGGCTCTTGGAAAGCTGGCCGAGGATCCGCTTTTTTATCGAAAAATTGTGTTCAGCGATGAGGCTCATTTTTGGTTGAATGGGTACGTAAATAAGCATAATTGCCGCATTTGGAGTGAAGATCAGCCAGAAGCATTGCAACAGCTACCAATGCATCCCGAAAAAGCCACTGTTTGGTGCGGTTTATGGGCCGGCGGCATTATTGGGCCATATTTCTTCAAAGATGATGCGAATCGCAGCGTTACTGTCAATGGTGAACGCTACCGAGCGATGATAACAAACTTTTTTTTGCCCGAAATGGAAGTTCTTGACTTGCATGATATGTGGTTTCAACAAGACGGTGCTACATAGCACGCGAAACAATGGCGCGATTGCGAGGCGAGTTTGGTGAACAGTTAATTTCACGTTTCGGGCCGGTCAATTGGCCGCCTAGATCGTGCGATTTGACACCATTAGATTATTTTTTGTGGGGGTATGTCAAGGCTAATGTCTATAGGGACAAGCCCGCTTCGATTGACGCACTGGAAGCCAACATCCATGCATTCATTCGTGAGATACCGGCCGATATGTGTGAAAGAGTATGCCAAAATTGGACTCAGCGGATGGGCTACTTGAGACGCAGCCGCGGTCAACATTTGCATGAAATTATCTTTAAACATTAAATTGCAAGGTTCAAACTATCGATTCAAATAAATATTTCATTAATTTTTTCGAATTTTTTGTGTTTTTTTTTTTAAAGTTCTAAACCTCTTAAAAAATCACCCGTTATATTTAAATCTTTCTATATTTACTTAAATATACAAATAAAAGCTTAAGAGCTACTCTTCAAAATCAAGACATTTATTGGGTGAAATGGGGTAGATTAAATATAGAGTTCGATTTTAAGCGTTCTTTTTTATATTTGAAAGGTTTTATTTAGAGGATGGTCTTCTAGGACCACTAGCTGAATGTTTTTAAAATAAAGCTGTTAAAAGAGTGAACTGAGGTTAAAGCAAAAATATTTGTAGGCATCCATCTTTTTTCTTATTTAATCAGTTTTCCTTCCATCTAGTTCAAGTCGGTGGACGTATATTGAGTTATAGATAATATACTTTTTATAATGCACGTGAGTTGCGTGGGCCCCGAGAAGTGGGTGGGTAGAACCATAAAAATAAAATAAAATTACAGAATTGGGACCATTGCTCATAGAGGAAGCTGGTTGTGGAGTTTCTTTCGTTCACTTTTATTCTAATCAGACAAATTCATTTACAAAAACACACACCTTACTCACCTTATGCATAATACGAACTGTTGAATTTATTTATAAATTTGTTTTGTTAAAGTTTTTCCAAACTTCTGTCTACCCGAGTGGAGCCGGAGTAGGCCAGCGAGTAATAAATATAAGTGAGCCTATTCAAATGTAATGGACTGTAATTGATACCTAATCTCTAATGGTATACTAAGAACTTTGAGGTGGTTAAAAATATGTTCTTATGACTTATTCAGTAAAAACACTAAGGTATGCAAATTTGACTTCAAAAATGAAAGAAGAATCATCCTCTAATATGGAAGACATTTTGGAAGTTCTAACTGATTTAAAAAACAAACTACACATATATACCTACATAGTTACATACATTCATAGAAGGGATGTTTTGTTCCTTACGATCAATGCTCATAAAGAGTCTGGTTGTTTGTAATTAAATAAAAATAATGTGTATCTTGGTATCCATTCGTTTTGAAAAATCTGGCAACACTGCCCAGGCCTACCAGTGGAGAAGACTCCATTTGAATTTAAAATGGTCATCAGCATTGAAAAATCACAACTCATCAGATCTTCAAGGTTAATGTCTCAAAATAACTTTTTCAAATTTTAATGAAGAGTCTGGTTGTTTGTAATTAAATAAAAATAATATGTCCCTAGCAAGAGTTTTTATCTTGGTATCCATTCGTTTTGAACAATCTGGCAACACTGCCCAGGCCTACCAGTGGAGAAGACTCCATTCGAATTTAAAATGGTCATCAGCATTGAAAAATCACAACTCATCAGATCTTCAAGGTTAATGTCTCAAAAAAACTTTTTCAAATTTTATTTTACAAGAAAATGATCGAAAAATACTTTTAAACTGTTAATTATTTTTTAAAAGTGAGCTATTAACATTTTCTGCGAATTATAGTAGGCGCTCAGTTTAGTGAATTTCGAAATCGTGAACTATGGACAATAGGTACACACAAAATTTTATACAAAAATGTATTTTGTAGAACTATGAGGAATTGTTTCTGTTCTTGTTTTTAAACCTAATTGCAAGCCTTGTAAACGCTTCAATAAATAAAAAAAAAAAACATAACATTAAACAAAATGTACATTTTGGGTCAAATTCATCTTTAGAAAGCCTTTTAAAACTCCCGATTAAAAAAGTGAACAATCTCGAACGAGTTAACAGACCTGGTACTGTGTGAAAGTTGGTTTCAAAATCTCTTTCCAAAACAAAAAGACAAAATCCTGAATGGAAAAAAATCCCGCTGAATTCCCTTTAAAAGTGCTGTATTTGGAAAAGACTATAATTCTTAAATTAATATTCTTTTTCGCATGGTTTTACAAAATTTTGTAATTATTACAGTTTAATAAATAAATTTGATAGAAGTACATATTGGATCGAATCTACCCCTGATCTTCACATGAAATTTAGCTCACTTATTACTGGCTGTAGTTTTTTTAACAACGGCAACTGTTGAAGATGATGGACTGTAATTGAAAGAAATTTTATATAAAATAAAATAAAAGAAAAATGCAAAGACCAAGTGTATTCTTACGTTACAGTAGTTGAACTAATATGCATGCTATTAGTTGAAGGTCTTGGTGTAGACATAGAAGTTGAAATTGACCTTTTTGTTGGATAACCATAATTTCCATCTCCAAAGCCTATATAATCAATATCCCATTCCCATATAAACAAAGAACGACGAGGACGTTTATGTGCTTCTTCGGCATTAGTGCATTCGATGAGTACCGATCCTACTATAATCACTGATAGAAAGCATACAAAAGTTTTGTTTAACATTTTTTTTTTATACAATTTTATAGTTTGCTTATGAAGAACTTAACTAGAAGTATGCGATTTCGATTAAAGTTTTTATGAAATTGAAAATTCATTCAGATCTCTTTTCGGTATACTTGAAGCGGAGAGGAATATTTGCGTGATATTAATTTTAACTAATTATTAGTTTTAACAAATTAATTATATTATTTTTCAATCTTTAGTCATTATTTTCTTTATTCATAAAGATATTATTAAAAACGATGAATAGATAAATTTCAAGTTCATATTTACACTGAAAATAAAAAAAACAAAAAGAATGAATTGACCATACACGATGAACCCTATAGATCGGCAATGTCGAGGGGAGTTTCGTTTCACCCGAAAAAAAATTTGCTCGAAATTGTGTCTGCTATTGTGAATAAATTTCCTTTATATATTTTTTTTTCGACTGATAAAGACACAGCGCAATTTTTCGGGCTATATTCGGTGGATGGAGAAGAATGCAACGATAGAAATTTTGAAAAAGTTTTGTTAAAATTTTAAATATTTTGGAATTAATAAAGTTTGAAATTAAATTTAAATATTCAGATCTAAGTTCAAGATTAAATAACTGAATTTGAAATTCACTTTTAAATCAAGTCTAAGTCCAGAGTGAATAATAAGACCGTTAAAGCTGACGTCCATTTTAAAAATGATCGGATTACAATTTTTTTTTTTTGCAAATATAGGGTTGAGATGATGAATTACTTTCAAAACTAGTTTTCAGAAAAACTAAAGTAGCACACTTTTAAAATGAGGCTATGTAAAGTGATTTAACAAAAACTTTAAACTGCTTAAACAAACATTAAAATTAAAAACTTTGACGCAGACTTTATCAAATTAAAAACGAAACCTCTTACACCACTTTTATTAATAAGCATTTCGGTAGGCACTTTCTTTAAAAGCCACATTTTACTATCCACTTGGTCTGTTCTGGATCTGTCAAATTTTGTCATTCTATTGTTTGAAAATGTTGCAAGCTTTTAGGAGCAATAAGGTAGATAGTCAAATCAATTTGTGCTCAAAAAGGCTGTTAGAGAGCAAATTGTGGTGTAGTTTAGGTTTTGGGGGTGCTGAATCCGAATCTGAGGTTTACGACTAAAATTTCGTGACGCCACATAGAACAAAATTCAAAACATGTTGCAAAAATGCATTTTTTGGGAGTTTTTTCATAATGATTCGAAAACACCAGTTATTCGAAAATTACATCAAAGAATTCTTGAAAGTATTTACAATTTCTAATTATTCTCTGTTTAAGGTTTTTTTCTGTGACAGTTCATTTGGACCCGAGCGCTAGTTGAAAAGTGACGTATTTTTACTGTTTTCGAAAATCCACTCGAAAGCATTAAGTAACTACTCGTACTTTATGTGAATTTTTTTATTTGTTGTCTAAAACGTGAACCAAAATATATTTTTCTGATGGTCTTTGATGCGATAAGTTCGAATCTGGTCTTGAAATTGCTCTAGCATGTCACGTTTTGGAAATTTTCGAATCTAAGGAAAAACAAAAAAAAAAAATGCATTTTTTATGCAAATTTGGGTTAAGTTTTTTGTCGGTGTTTTTTTTTTTTTGAAAAAATGTTTATGATCATTCTAAAGTATGAAAATTTAACTCCTAAATTCTTTTTGAATTAAAAAAATTAATTTTTTCCTGAATTTCTTGAAAACTATTTTCTGAACAAATGTGAAAGTACAAATTATGACTTATTTAACTCTACAAAAATGGATGTGACGTATTTTTTCATACAATCAATAGATTTAGAAAAAATCATGCAAGAATTTTATGGTGGAGCAAATTTTATGAAAAAATTTATTAAAATTTCATTAATTGGTGGTTATAATTTTTTGTACGATTTGTGATTGACTACATCTCGTCACTATAAAATCAGATTTTTAATGTGCCCAACGTCGACATCTTGAAAAAGACAGTAATTTTGTTTTTATTCAATAACTTGGCTCATCATCAAATTCTACATTTTTTTCAGAAAAAAGTAATGGCGATTCTGCCTGTTTATTTTACAGTCAATTGCACTTAACTAATCTTAAACAAAAAATTATTACAAATACTTTTTGAGCATTTTTCACTGAAACTAATTCGCATTCGCATTACTGGACTCCAGTTAAATGTTAATTTTGGATAACTTAAATAAATATTTTTGTCTCAAATAATTATTTTGCTTATATTTAACTCCGAATGAGTGAAACTACCATTGAGAATAGCCACATTTTATTTTTGAATCGAACACACTCTTTGGTTTTGGAATGTCAAATTTGACATTTCTTGTGTATTTCTCTTGGGTGTTAGTATAGTTTCTTTTAAATTTGTTTATATTTTTGCTTAGCCTCAACAAAAAAAAATATTATTGACCGAATGAAATTTTTTGTAAATGTGAGTACGCGCTGCGAAGTACTGTTGTTGCTAATTCAAAAATTATTCAACATTCATTTTATTTCTTGAGAATTTCACTTATTTAGCCTTGTTTCTTAGTGCATTTTAATTACTCGCTTGTTTATGTTAAATACATACAATAAGACTACATAATTAAATAAAATTATTGTTGTATTTAACGTAAAGAGTTTTTTTTAAGGCGGAGATAAAATTGCACTTAAAAAATCGACTTTTGAAACAAGTTTCAGTTATGAGAAGTTCAGTTGGCTGAAAACTCCGTTTAACTGCCTGACCAGAATAGAGTGCTGCAACTGGAATAGATGTCAAAAAATGTCGTACGTGATTTTTTTTTACTCTCCCACAATGTGCTGTACAGCTTTTTGACATTTTTGTTATTTGAAGTCAGTTGTGCGAGTTTAATTTAACACAGAAATAAAAATGAAAACAAAAATAAGAATGGATAATGATGAAATGTAAGCTAAAATTGCTTTATCAGGTAATAAAAAGAGTTTGAAACTCTCTTCAACCCTCATATAAACTCTTGGTTGTGCTCACAATTTTGAAACGTCAAAAATCTGCATGCAAAAGTTGGCTAATTTTTCCAACAGCGGCTGCAGCTCCGTCGTGTTCGGTTCGTATCATTAAATTTGTGTTTATTCAACATTTTGACAGCTATTCCAATTGCAGCTCCAGTTGTAGCTCCGTCTCCATTCTGTTCAGGCAGTAGCTGAAACAAATAATGTTCTGCAATTATGGTGTTCCAGTTAAGCTGAGTCGACTGTTCTACTACTTTAAAATAGTAGTTGCAATAAGAAAAAGGAATAATGCACGCATTTTTGGATTTCAATTTTAATCCTGAACTCTGACCTATTTATCCAGAACAATCTAATGTTATATAAGGAATAGTATTGAAATCCATTTGGACCTATGGCATCCAACTATGGGCCTATACAAACAAAATAATGCTGAACCCATCAAAAGATTCCAAAGCAAGGTCCTTTGTGGAATAATAAATACAAATAAATTTGGTGGCGCAACAGCTCGTGGAGAACCAAGTCCTAGTGACTTACAACTCTCAACCATTCCTGTGTGCGTGTTGTTGGCAGGAATGGAGGGGATCCTTCAATTTTTTGCTGAGTCCAAACGGCTAGATGAGAAGCGCTTATTCATGACAAGTTTACTCTTGGAGGGTTTGTCAGTTCCTCTCAAGAGGAACCCAGACTTTCGGCATGAAAGGCACTGAGTTCCACACTGGTCAGTACCTATCCTAGCCGAGTAATTTTTGAAGATTTCCATTGGAAAAAAAAACAACCGAGTAAAATTCGCTTTCTTAATAGCCATTCCACACTATCCCATTGAGTATTAACACATGTCAAAAAAGTGTGAAGAAAATCATGTATAATAGTGTGGAAGCAAAATATGAAATTTCATCACAAATAACTTGACAGCGCATCCGACACAACTTGACATATTCAGGAACGGTTCTAAAAATATCACACTTTCTATCCAACTTGGGGGTTTTGGGATACAAAAGGGTGGAAGCAAAATATGAAAATCGTTCTCTGCACACAACTTTGGCAATCGTATGAAATTCTTATTAATATTCTGTGTGATAGTGTAGAGGAACTTTGAATCGCTTAAGCCTAGTAAGCTGCTAATGCGAAACGAAAAAATTCCATACAAAAATGACACAATGAAATCATAAAACGAAAAATTTAGTTCTACTTTTCGTTCTGCAGTATGCTGTTCTATGAGCGAAATTGATTACTATGCAGTATATTTGGAGAAGTCAACACTCTCTTTTTCGTACACAATTAATTTCCCAATTGCGTGCGAAAAAATGACATTTGTGTTTTTTCGTGTTTATTTTATCACAGAATGGATGCTTGTGAGTTTTTTGCTTTTGCAATTGTTTTAATTCTTTGAATTTGTGCAACTGTCAACGAAAAGTTTTCCGCCTCGGTTACGTAGGAAACATTTAAGATAAACAAAAACTATTTAATAATATTATACAGGCAAAAAATTATTTAAAAATATGTGTTATAATTATTCTAAGTCAAATTTTAGCTAGAATATTTCTTGTTGTCTAGCAATAGCAGGTGCATTTGTAAACTCATTTATAATTTCATTAGTTGTGGTGTCTGGATTTATTGTTGTTGTTCCTAGAGCTTCCGTGATAAGATCATCAAAACTTATGGCATTCTGTCCAGAATTAGTTAAAGTGACATCAGGTTGTTCAACCATCACAGATGGGCCAGCTTTAGATCCACGCACATCGATTCCTCCATTATCTGGCTGGTGATCGACAATTCCTAGATCTGCAAACGAAGTAGTTGTCGGCATGTCTGATGTATTATTAAGCTGGAACTCGAATTCGTTTCCTTGCACAGGAGTTGAAGTTGTCGTCGTGGTGATTTTACTGTTTGGTTCATGGTTGTCATGATGATGATGATGATGATGGTGGTGACGGAAATGATTATGGAAACGAGGATTTTGATGATGCCTTCCATGAATACCGTGGAGATAATGAGGATGGTGGTTATGCTTCTCACAAGAATGATCGTGTTTCTCTCCGGAATGGCCTTCTTCAGACGAACTACTATCTTTTGCGAGGACAAAAGCAGCTAATAGAGCTGCACCGAACCAAGCCTTCAAAACCAAATTATTTGACAACATTTTGTTGTTGAAAATGTTGATGCGAGTTTGAAATTATATTTTCAACTGAAATCAAATCCCAACTGAGAACTTGTATTTATATTTATTTAAGATAAGATTGTGGGATGAATAAAGTGCTGACCCTACAACATTGCTATCAGTGAAGGTAATTAAATCTCGAAGTAATTTTGGTCACAACATGGGAAATCCAAGTTCTGATTTTAATTGTACATAAACAATGTACGTAACGTACGTAGGTACAGATTTGTTGGGGATTTATGAATTTATTTATGATTAAATGAGAAAAAAAAGAAAAGAATCTTTAAAAAGGTAGATAATCTGGCTTGAGCAGTAGTTAGACGAATATAAGTTTCAATAAAATTTCTGATTTCCAATGAAAGAAGTCGTATTTCATGCTTCCAATTTTCAATTATTCCATATTTTCTTTATCACATATGTCATTAAAAATCCACGCCGAAAGTTCTGATTTAAGATGCATTTAACTTGTAAATTGGCATTCTTCCATTTATATAGCAAAGCAACACGATTATACTCTTCTCATGCTATAAAGTGCTGAGTAGACTTTTTTGGAACCAATAAAGCGATGCATAAATATACTACTGCAATAAACAATGACGAATTAAATCCATCAACAGTCTTTAAAGTGACGTTGAACTTTTTTTGTTGATGGAGTCATCTTGTTTTATTTGTTATAATTCTGGAAAGTAATAAACAATATTTTTTATAAGTCGTTTATATCCAAATCTTAACATTAATATTAAGCTTACACTGTTAACAGGCGAATGAATTCGGTAGCTTTTTATAGCACAATTAAGTATGATATAAGCTATAAAGTCGTTTATACAATAAACATTTTATAGGTACATCAGAGGGCAACTATTATAATTCTTTTTTAATATTTCAATGTAAATTTAAACAAACAGGATTTCAGAAATTACTCTTTGTTCCACAATGACACACGATATGACCTAAGAAGACCTAGAAGATAGAAAGTCGGTTTGAATTTTTTTAAATACATACAAATTTAGACCTAGCCTATTCCTTAGATGCAAAAACACTGCCAGATTTGGAGCCTTATTGATTGTTTCTAGCACGCCTGGTTCCTGTGCATACATGATTTGAACTGCTATCTTCACTGTGAAATCAACAGGTCACTCGATTGAACCTGTTCCTGGCAAGGTCGTACGTAGATATCTTTAAGTGAAAGTTACTCTGCTATTATCACAGACGTTATTTACACCAGTCTTCTTATATTTTCTTCCGCACTTGTTCCTTGATTTTCTGCCTCGAAATACTTACCTTTGGATCACGAAAGGCTTGTAGAAAGTATGTAAAAAAAAACACAAATCGATAGAAAATTATAAAAAAAAACCGTCTGCGATGCCTGGATCTCGAAATATAAACTTCCAAAGTTACTTGCGTAAGCTTGCGAAGACTTTCGTATAATTGCGTAGATTTGCGTAAATTTTTTTAAGAAATTAATCATGACATACATCAATGGAAAGATCTATTTAAAACCTTTCGACACATCTACACCACAATTGTGCTCAAGGTCTGGTGGGTAAAATATTCGCATCCAAACTTGCGGAAACTTGCGTAGACCTGCGTAGACTTGGGTACGCTTGCGTAAACTTTTTTTTTATGCAAACAAATTAATCATGTCATACGTCAATGAAAATGTCAATTCAAACCCTATCGATACATCCATGTTTTTTCCATTGTCTGGTTGGTAAAATATTCGCATCCAAAGTATTATTACTTATTTGATGCCCCAAACTACCTTAATGTCTTTGAATGGCTTTATTTTCTAAGCCAAGCCTTCAAACTTGATGCAGTTTTCAGTGCTGAGTAGAAAATTAACCCACCTTTTCAAAAACGCCAGAAATTTTTTTTTTTCGAGGTCTATTTAGTAAAATATTATTTTATCGATTTTTTGCCTCCTACTACCTTCCTTAATGTGTTTGGATGGCGATATTTCTGAATCAAAGTTTTGAAGAAGGTTAAAATAAAATATGTGGTATTACAATTTTCCAGAGCTTTCCAAAACTGAAAATAAGAACCTTCTATGATATATAGTTTCCGAAATATAAGCATCTAAATTGATATTCGATTATTTGCATTTAGCCTGAAAATGCCTTTGGATAGATATATTTTCAGCACCAAGCCATGCAAATGGTTTCGGTTTTCAAAATCTACATTATCTATTTAAAAGCTATCCGTTTTTGAAAGCCAAATGGTTCTACAATGTGTAGTTCAATAGATATTTGCATCCAATATAATTTCAATGAATTTTTACGCAATCCGTTTAATGCGAATATCTAACGAACGGAGCTTTCAAAATTGTTGCGGCCTTCAGTTCTGAATAGGAAATTAATACACCTTTTCAAAAATGTCAAAATTGAGTTATAAAAATTTTTCATGGATTTTGGAAAAAACCATGGACTAACCCCTTGCCATTTTTCAAAAAAAAAACTAACTTTTTTTGAAAGTTGATCAAATGAATCGTGCCATACGTTTGGTTCAGGATATATTCGCTCCAAGGTGATTGTACTGATTTTCTGCCTCCAAAAACCCACCTTAATGTGTTTGGATGACAATATTTCCAAAACAGAGCCTTGAAGAAGATAGAAAAAATTCAAATTAAAATTTTCCAGAGCTTTTCAAAACTGAAAACTAGAACCATCTACGATGTCTGGCTCTCAAAATATACCCATCCAAAGTTACATTCGGAAACTTGCGTAAAAATGCGTAAACATGCGGAAACATGAGGAAACTTGCGGAAAAATGCAGAAACTTGCGTAAAAATGCGGAAACTTGCGGAAACTTGCGTAAACTTGCGGAAAAATGCGGAAACATGCGGAAACATGCGGAAACCTGCGTAAAAATGCGTAAACATGCGGAAACATGCGTACACTTTTTTTGATGTCAGCGAATAAATCGTGACATACGTCAATGAAAAGGCCTATTCAAACCCTATCGATACATCCACGCCACAGTTTTTTTAATTGTCTGGTTGGTAAAATTTTCGCATCCAAAATGATATTACTGATTTGCTGCCCCAAGCTGCATACCTTAATGTTTTTGAATGGCTATATTTTCTAAGCCAAGCCTTCAAACTTGATGCGGTTTTCAGTGCTAAGTAGAAAATTAACATTCCAATTTTTTTTCAAATTTGGTTTTATATTGTACATTAATAAATATTCAAAATTTGTATGCCAAAATATTCTTTGACAAATCTTACCAAATTTTCACATATAAAAATTAGTTTTTTAAGAGAACCAATCGAATGGTTTAAAGTTTTTTTTATTTGCATGTAGCTACGTATTCGTATATTTTCCTGTAATCAAATGGCAAACTTGTTTTTGAGCGCTACGTTACTTACCGCTTATTTGTTGCTTTTCTTTATATTTATTTAGTATTACTTACTTAAGTTCCAAGCAATTTCAGCATAAGAGCAAGTACGTGCGATCCAGTTGTGCACTTTATTTTATACTCAAAACAATGTGAATGACTTTTTTGAAATAAAAATTAGCACAAATAAGTTTTAAACCACAATTTAACAAATTTGTTTTATTAAAAAAAAAAAAAACAATTCAAGAAGAAATAACTTATCGTAGGTAACTCCTTTAATTTTTATCTTTGCACTCAATTATATTTGCAAAATCAATACCTTCCATTCTTATCAACGCTAAAGCACACTTATAAGTCTAGAACCATTCAAGCAAATAGATAGGTTCGTACGACGTGCTTTTAAATCAATTTAATGCCCTGTGCGTTACAAATTTCAGTCTTAATTTTTTGAAACTTTATCTGGCTTCAAAACAAATTCTTCAAAAGGCTTCGATAGACCATTTCCTGGTGGATGATAATAACAGCACACCCATATCTTGTCTCCTCTGAAAACAACAAAACTAATATAACATTTTCTTCTTCGCTTTTTAAAATGAAAAAGTAAAAGCTCCTTACAGTTGAGCTATTCCTGTTCCCATTTCCTTGGTATCTTTCCACACCAATTGTGTAAAATGTTCCGTCTCATTTGTGAATCGAGGATTCTTGAAGTCATAGGAATTAATCTCATTATACCACGACGAAATGATTTCTCTTGCATCCAATGTCACTCCTTGATTTGAATGATAGAGATTCTCACCATAGTCATCGTCAGGACGTTTACGAGTTGTGTCCTTAAGTGCTAGGTGCTTCAGTATAAAATATCACAATTTAATAGGAACTCTTTAATAAGTTATTTATGGTGGATTTACCTCTGCCCATTCTCGAGCCATTTCACATAGCAATTCACTGTGAACCAACGGAGGAACTCCATGAATCCTTCGGTATTCATTGTGAACCTTAAGACTTTCATTCTCAAATAAAAAACGTCTTTCGGGACAGGCGGCTTTTAGAAGTTCAATAGGATTCAATTGGTTTCCTGAAAGTTTAGTTTCCATTGCCCATTCTCCTCGCTGCAGTCCTAACTCGGTCTGTTGCATTCCCATCATCGCCCTGAGGAAGGTGCTTAAAATAAGCTCTTTATTGAGTCCAGGATCAGATTTTCTCAAAGGCAACACTTGCCCATTGGCAATGGAAAAAACTACCTTGTTGCAAGTTCCTCGAAAAAGTCCTGGTTTGATTTGTTTGAATGTCATGACAGATTTATCACCATTGTCAGCGGTGAAATTAACTTTAATTTTAGATTCATTAGGTATGGTGAGTTCTGAGAGTTTTCGGCGATTTATCGTGGGAAGCCTTTGGTTCAATGTTTTCAATATCTTTTCTTCTAATCCCGTTACACCCTGTTGCATCGCTAGAATTGCTTGTAAATAGTTTTTCACTATCAGGTCTCTATCCAATTCATCAAAAGCGTCATCATTCGAATGGAGTTCACCATTTAGTATGGTGAATTTCTGATTCTTAAATACACCACGGTAATGTCCAGGTGCGATTTGTTCAAATGTCATTTGATTTTGTTGGCCATTTTTCGAAATATATATGAAATTTGACGTTGAATTGACAATTGGGCTTGTAGCACCGCAAACAAGTGTGGGTAATTTAGACCTTGTGAGCTTTGATGAATCGAAAACTGATGCTTGACTTTGACGAGAAATACCATTTGAACAGATATTATGGATTGCTTCAGATGAGATACTGAAAGCTGGATTTATATTCCCCAATTGTGTATTTGAAGATGTGGTGAATTCACTGACATATGTGGTGAAAGATGTTTTCTTCAACTTCCTTGATTTTTTTAGCCGTGGAATAGTTGATTTTATATTGCTTGTAAAATTCTCCAAAGCAATCGATTCCACACTTTTTTGCCTTGGCTGTTCTCTCAAAGGCGGTCCAGTTTGAAGTTCAATTGCATTACCCTTTTGCTTCGGAATAAATCCAATTCGTCCCTTGCCATCGATAACACAACCACAACAAATTCTGAAATAGTAGTAAAATGTGCTATTCATTTCTTGGAATATATTTAACTGTTTTAATCAATTTCAACTCACCGGAGTCGCATTCCGGAGAACTTAACAATAAATGAGCAGCAAACTTCTACAGGCGATTCCTAACTGAGTTGTGGTCTTAAAGTTTATTGAATTTTTGTTTGAAGGCCTTATCTTTAGGTTAAGTAAACCACACTATCACTCTGCGAACTGATAGCAGGAAATATCAACTCAGTACTTAATCTTTATTGGAATAGCTATGAGGAATTCATTTGAAGTTGAAGTGAATTGATATAGACCCAATCATCACATGCGGGGGTTCAAAACCGTGTGACAGGAAAGTGTTGATATCAAATTTTTATCTATGTAGCTTTGTTTACAATAAAAATATTGAAGTGTAATGAGCAAGTACACTTTCCATTTAAATACCTGCGTATAGAGTTCATAGCGCGCTTTTTTCAGTTACCTCTTATCATTTTGATAAGTCAAGGCTAAGAAAGATGGATAACATAAGCTATGCCGGCCTTTTAGTAGTTAGCCACATTAATTAGTAGAAAAGAATGATGTAAACGTTTTAACAATGGTCCAATAACAAGATATGATTTATTGGTTACGGAAAAAGTATTTCGGAAAAAGAATTTATTTATTCATATCTTTCTTTTTTTAGCTTTTCTTTTCTTTTCTTTTCTTTTCAGGTGGCTTTAATTGCTATTAGTTATTTGCAGTATTCTTGTTCTTTGAAAACAAAGTTTCTTATTTTTTCAATAATTTAAGTGTTTTTTTCCTAAAACTGAAAAGGTATTTGAACACCAAAAAATGTGGCCTTTGACATTCTGCCTATAGAAATACTCAAAGAAATGTATAATATTTCCATATTTAATCCTTACAATTATACCATTTCTTCTTGCT
Source organism: Dasysyrphus albostriatus (assembly GCA_946251815.1). NCBI lineage: Eukaryota > Metazoa > Arthropoda > Insecta > Diptera > Syrphidae > Dasysyrphus > Dasysyrphus albostriatus. Next base: position 20,341,457 of record OX276337.1, read on the forward strand.
ATCTTTTAAGTATTTGTATCACGAATTTGCACCTTATTTGTAACAGAATACAAGGTACAAATCCGAATCTCCGTTTTTACTACCTTAGTGTAAATAGGGTTTACTTAGATATTATTTAAGGTGAACAAAATTTAATCAACAATTTTAATCACCGACAAAAAAAAAACTAAAAATAACAGAGAAAAACAAATCCAAGGGCCTCTTCATGATTTAAGCGGTGGGGGGGGGGGGGTGGGTACCTAGATAATTGGCCAGTTTATATATCTGAGCACTTTCTGACAGTTTAGCTGTCAAAAGCTCCGTCAGCTCAGTGAAAAATTAAATTTTTATTTCTTATTTGATCGATTCGTGAATGGATCTCCAATATTGTTTCCGTATGATAAATTCGGAAACAAACCATATTATACAGAACCTAAGAGATTTAATTCCATCGTGAAAATTCATTTTATTTTAAAGGAACCAAAATACTAAGACTCGCAATCGAATATAAAATAAATTAAAATAAAATAAAATTTTGTACGTGAGGACGAATCATATCTTATTGTTCCACGCAACTTATTAAAAAATCTTCAAGTTGTCCTTAACCCTGAGGCCACACAAGCCAGTACTGGCTAGCCAGTCGTAATAGACTCACATTTTTTTACTAACACATATAAGCCTGAGCAACTGGCTCATCAACTTGCTTGCTTGCTTTTTTCTAAGCCAGTTGGGAAGCCAGTAGAACAGCCAGTAACAGGGTTCGGAAGTACTTTTTCGGAGCAGATTTGAAAAAATAGGTCTAAAACTAAAGTTTACTCACATTTTCTTTCAAAATATTAATAAAATAAGAATCGGTGTGTCCGATATGCCCAGTCTTAAGGAACTCAAAGTTTAATAAATTCGCTAAAGTCCCTATTAATCACTCGTTTAATCTGATTAATTGGATTTAAACTGCATTCTGGAGGTCGTTTAAGTTGTTAAATCCAGATTAAAACTGAATTTCATGATATTAACTTTTCTTGACATTTTAAATTCAAGGATAGTGATATCAAACCTAAAATTTTTCAACCGAGTTTAACCAATAATTTGTTATAATTTTCATGCGTTGTATTGGAAAACGAATTGGCTAACTCAAGACTCACATGTCTCTCGCCGTTGTCGTCGAAACGTAGTTCCAAATATCATGTTCCTTAAGCTCTCTCGCTATGTTATCGCCATGCTCATTTACACGGGAATCTATGTTGTGGTTTTCTCGCAATGGTCTCGCCATCGCATTTACACGTGGTTCTAGTGAATTCACTTCGCGTCAGTGTAGTTGCTCTCTTTTAACGCCATGTAAAGTAATTCTGACAAGTAAAATTTTAGTTTTCTTTCTGATGGTTTTGCGTTGGTTTGGGAGAGCTTTTACCGAAACAAGTAGAAACTCTCCAGAACCAACGCAAAACATTCGTTACGTTCTGTTCTTTTGCTAGTTTTGTAGAAATAAATATATTTATTCCATTTGGATTAACATCCGAACCCTGGCCAATATAGAAACCAGTTCAGTATGCCACCTACGTCACAGCAAAATACACAAATAGGAATTTGACAGCTCATGTGGCCGCAGGTCAAAATAACAAAAACTACTCCTGCTTGTTGTTTATTTTATAAACTTTGTGGTGTCCACTTAGTTAAAGTGAAGTGCTTCACGTAAAGAATCAGGGGTGGGTCGCTTATATTGAACAGAAGCTCTTATTTATTTGCACTCTACCTGTTTATTGCTATGCTCTTTTTCAAAAAAAGTTACAAAAATATCTGATCAAATCACACATAGTGGCCTCGTTTAGCGTTGTCGCCCCGGGCTTCTAACAATCTAAGTCCGCCACTGTGAAAATCTTAAGTGTTGATAAAAAATAATTTTTTTTTAAAAAATTGTCAATCCGTTTTCGAGATATCGAATTTTCACAATAAAAATTTGAAGCTTTATTTAAACATTCAAAAAAATTTTTTTTTGAAAATTTTGGTATCAATATTTTTTAATATTATTTGAAATTTGTGTATAAGAAAAATTACAAAAATTTGTCTATAATGAGAAAACTCAAAATTAAAGAACACATTCTATGTTTATAAATTTAGGCAATCAATCTTAAAGCCATGACCAAAATTCAGAGACTGGCATGTATCGGCATAACTAGTGCCATGAGAACCACTCCAACCGCAGCCCTAGAAACTTTCCTCTCACTTGCCCCACTCGATCTGTTCACGAAAAAATTGGCGGCCAAAAGTGCTCTACGACTTAAAGAGTGCAAACATTGGAAAAAGGGCCACTGTGGTCACAGTACTATAATGAACTTCACCGACATAGACATTCAAACAGACTATATTTCACCGCACATAGATTTTAACCCAGTCGCACTTACAGATATTCCAACAAGGGAATTATGGAAGGAAAACCGGGTCCTAAAAGTAAATCATATATCGGTATTTACAGATGGTTCCAAAACGGACGCTGGGGTAGGATCAGGCATCTTTTCAGAAAATCCACCCCTAAACATATCGTTGAGGCTGCCAATTTTTTGCAGTGTTTTCCAAGCGGAAGTGCTTGCAGTTTGCGAAGCCGCAAAATACCTTTCCAGGTGTGAACTGACGAACAAAAACATTGACATCTTCATAGATAGCCAGGCGGCAATCAGAGCCATTTCGTCAATTGTCACGAAGTCCAAACTAGTCGATCGTTGCCGTAGTGAACTAAAATTTCTCGGCGTAATAAATTCTATCACCCTTCGATGGGTCCCAGGACACCGTGACATTTATGGGAATGAAATGGCTGATGAACTGGCCAAAAACGGTTCATCACTTGAACCGAGCCAAATTGTACCCTGGGTACTAATGCCACTGGAGCAAGAAAAGTACAGAATTCGCCAAAGGTTTCTCAAAGCCGCTTATGACAGATGGTCAACTATTGATACCTGTCGAGTTTCAAGAAGTCTTTGGCCAGATACTTCAATGAAAAAAACAGAATATTTACTGAAGCTTAGCAGACCTCGACTGTCCCTCCTGGTTGGAATCCTTACGGGTCACAACTCGATGGGAACCCACATGAGCAGAATGGGCATCAGCACATCTGACTTATGCAGAGGGTGTCAGGACGAACAGGAGGAAGAGGGCTCATCTCACTTCCTTTGTGAATGCCCCAGCCTAGCTCAAAATAGGAAAAATGCCCACGGAGAATACTTTTTCGACGATTTGGGCGACATCTCGTCTTTGCCACTTAAAAACATCCTCAACTTCATCCAAAGTTTAGGATGGTTTAGGGAGGCACCTCAAATCTAAAAACTTCACTTAACCTTCCCTCCTAAACTTCCCATTCCTTCATTTCCCCCACCCTGGGGAGCACAATGGATCCACTGAGATCCGAGTGAGGTGATGCGGCTTGCCGCATCATCACCCCACCTAACCTAACCTAACCATGTTTATAATTTTTGGAAATATATAGCACTAATTTTAGTATACAAACCAAGTTTTATGAAAACCGTAGAAGACGTATTTAAGAAAAAAATATTTTTTTACATTTTTATGGAAGGTACCGTTATTTTTTCATAAAAACGAAATTTATTTTCAAACATAGCTTAAATAGTTTAAAATAAACTACTATAAAAATCGACTCATGTAGTTCTCAAAATATTTGATTTTCCAAAAAAAATTGAACATTGGAATAAAAATACTGTTTTGGTAAGAAAATTTATTTGTATTGTTAAGAAACTTCTGTTGAAATAAATTTATGCAGCTTTTTTTAAGAAAAGTCACTATTTTTAAGAAAAATTACTTTTTATAAAATTTATAAGAAAAATTGTATGCCAGGTACCATTATTTTAATTCTCAAGCAAAGGAAAAAATGTGTGGACGGAATCACCAAAAACCACGATGTTTTAAGAAAATTGATTCAGTCGTTTAGGCCGAGCTGATTAGACAAACAGACCGAACTTTGAGGCCCACTTAATTCTTCTTTCATATAGCATAGTACGCAGCTGAAGCGGAGCGAAAATTTCCATACAGAAAATGACACAAAAAAATCATAAACGACAAATTTTGTTGCGATTTTTTCTATGTGGTACGGGGTTCGATAGTGAATTGTCAATTAAAATGAAAACGGTAGCAGATTCCTATAACCAAGTCTCCACTTATTTTTCACACACAATTAATTAACGCTAAATTAACCTTTGATTTTGAACAGTTTTTTTTTAAATTTATTTTGGCATCTTACTGATAAAATTCTACATATTTTTGTTTGGTAATCATTACGTTTCTGATTTCGTTCTCAAGTTGGAGACCAGAGAAAATTTTCATTTCACCTCAGCAGCGTACTAGGCTTGTCGTCGTAATGACGAGTCCGCACAAAATCTCGTGTTCAGTTTTTTTTACGAATTTATTTATGAAAAAATATATACGTGTATGCAATATTTCAACATTATGATGTCTATGGCAGCTAATTTGTTTAATAGCTTAACAATGCACATCGGATTTTGGTATATTTGTTTTTACCATATCATCGTAGTTGACAATCTCCAAAAACAACAAAAATATAAAAATGTTTAATAAGTTTATATTCCTTTTAACAATAACACACCGATCGAATATATTTTGCCAATCACTTTTTAAGAATGTCCAGCGAACATAAACTTTTGTCCACCTAGGAAGCTTTTCTCTCATATACAACTGTCCCCCTCCTCTCCTCCACACTCTATTTTACTAAAAAACTTAAATTTAATTTTTGTTTATAAAAACAAATACAAAACATGGAATTAAAAGCCAAATGAAGTTATTTGTTTAAATAAAGTTTCCACTTCCTGCAAGAAGTGGTATCTTTTTCTGTCTTTCAAAACCTTTATTGATTGCCTGGGTTGCCATTCAATTTTCCTTATGCTCAATTAAGTTTGGCATAGTTTTTTTAAGGAACTTTATGGTGTGACATAAGTTTCTTTACAATTTAAAACTTTGTTTGATCAGCTTTTTTTATTTGAGAATTGCCAGTTGTTGGTACCTACATAGTTGCAGGCTTACTTTGTCTAGAAGAGGAAAAGTTTACTTCTATTTGAGTTTTCAAAATCAACGATAAAATCTACCTTTAAGCAATTTCAAATAAATTGTACCCAACCGCACTTATGAATCAGAATAACAAAAACAAAAATATTAACATTTGTATCAACAATCATTGGAATTATTTTGAAAATAAATTTAAACTCAAACATTTGAACCAGCTGATTTGATTGAAATAACAAAAATTTCACATTTGTTTTTTAAAATTTAAGATAAATTCTATTATCAAAATGATAATTATTATTATTAAGTCCGATAAGACACTGACACATACATAAGAAAAAAAAAAAAACAAAGACTATGATTGTAATGTTGCTTCTATATTTTATATGTGAACTTCTGAAAAGCAATCAGTTTAAAGTTAAACCTCTTCTCAGGTGTTTGGCGGAAAGTTGAAGTTCTAAGAATTTATTGTCATAATTGAAAAAAAAAAATGTGTTTCAAGTAAGATTAGTGATTTTTTGCTATACGATTGTGTTTTCATTCAAAAATAGCAGAGTTTCTTATCTTTTCCAATTATGTCAACAAACTTATAATGTGTAGGCTCTTTTATTGTTGTTACGATAATGGAGAAACTGGAATGGCAGGAGATAGCGGGAATGTCAATACCAATCCATCACCAGTAACCGCTCAACCCATTCTTTCCGGATACTACAAACTCTTCGCCAAAGAATGTCTAGACGAGCACAATCGATTTAGAGCTCTACATGGAGTTCCGATGGTCACTATGAATGTCAACTTATCTGCCTACGCTATGGAATGGGCTAGAGTGAGAACAACAATGTCCGCTAAGATTATTTCCATCTTTGTTATCCTAAAGCAGTTTCTTATCATTTTTAGATACTTGCTGATAGAGATACGGTCTTGATATACCGAAATGAAGCACTTTATGGTGAAAATCTATATGTGGCTCGCGAATATAATGTGGATGCACGAACTGTTGTCAAAAGTTGGTACGATGAGATAAATTTTTATGACTTTGAGAGGCCTGAAAGTGTTCATGGTGTGGATCAGTTTACTCAAGTGATATGGAAGAACACAAGGGAGATAGGAGTTGGTATAGAAAAAAGGTAATTAAGTTGATTTTAAAAGCTCAAGATTCTGGAAAATTTACAATTCTTTTTTTGTAGAGGACAAAATACTTGGATTGTAGTTAACTACGATCCTAAAGGCAATATTCCTGGTAACTTCGAGATTAATGTTCCGAATCTAATCGAATAAAGCAATAAAATTATAGAACTTAAAAGACTTAAATGAAGTTAATGAAGTTTTTGTTAATTATATGCCTGCTCTAGAGGGCTCTGGCTACCCTTCAACTAACAAGATAAAAAGGCGAGACAAATTTCATGCATCTTAGTGATTGAAGATAACTTTATCCATATCCATTTGAAGGTGTCGTTGAATATCAATTTAAAGAATCTACGACCAGAGCCTAGTGAATTACAAAACTCTCAATTATTCCTGTGTGCGTGTTGTTGGCAGGAATGGAGGGGACCTACAATTATTTGCTAAATGCGAACGGTAAGATGAGAAGCACATTTTCATGACAAGTTTCAGTAAACAACCACACAGGAGCGAGAAAGCTGCATACGTCATAATACACAAGCTGTCTAGCACTGGTGTGCAGCTGTATTCATCGACACGCGTACCTAAATTTCTGTCGCCAAGTGTATAGTTTTTACTTTTAAGTTGGTGCTCGTTGAACATTTTGGTAAAACGTGGCATACATTGCAAAAATACTACCCATTGTAAGTCAAATCTATAATAGCCTTTGAGGGGTTGAACCAATAACCGTTTGTTTGCCAACCTTAACGTGTGTCGACCAGGTGTAAAATTTGGCGTAAGAAGATTACACCGATTTATTGCAATGCTTGTTGGTCGAAGGGAAAAAGTATCGGCATACAACAAATATTAAGCTTGCAATTTTGAACAATTGTTGTCGTAGGTCAAACTCTCTATAGTTAGTTCCTAAAGAAGATAGAAAGCAATGAAGTTTCCAAAAACCACTTAACTAAACTCATAAGCCTGAGTGGTTTTTTGATGAATTTTAAAACGTTTTTTTACGAGAAGTCTTCAACAATAATCACTGATATCGAAATGAGGCCCCTGATTGGTATTGCTGTGGCGGGTCTTACCGTAAAGACATGGAAATTTTGAGAAAAAAATTTTAAAAAGCAGTAAATACGACCGTTTTTGAGATATCGAATTTTCAAAAAATAAATATAAGCTTTTTTTAAATACAAAAACTTTTTTATTTAAATTTGTACATAAAAAAATTAATCTTAATCTGTTCAGTCAGTAACGAAAAAAATTAAATTAAAAAAAAAAACGTTGTAGGAAAAATACTATTAATAGTAGCTAGCTATTTGTAAATTTTTATAGTTTTTTGGAGTATATCGAACCAATTTTAACACACAAAAAAGTTTTATAAAAATATAAGGAGCCCTTTTAAGGAAAAAATATTATTATTAAATCCTTAACGTTTTTTTAATATTTACAGTATGGAAGGTACCGTTATTTTTTCATAAAAGTAAAATTTTTCCTAAAATATTTTTTAAGAATGCAAAACAAAACCTTAAAGACTGAGTTTTATAAAAATTGATCTGCATGGTTTTCTAAATATTTGATTTTCAAAAAACAAACATTGAACATTTTTTTAAAAATCCAAAAATAGTTTTTGAGTAAAAAAAATAACTATTTATATTGTTAAGAAGCTTCTGTATGGAAAAATTATTGAAATCAATATAACTGTTTTGAAAAAAAAAATAGGAGATTAAAAAAATTGTTATTTGGGAGGTACCATAAAATTCGAGGGGGCATTTTGGAGGAGGGGTGCAAAAGGACCTTTTTTGGGTTCTTGCATATAACTTGAAAATGAAGCTTAATTTCGAGATGATAATTGAAATATTTTTTAAGGCAATAAGATTTGCCATCGAAATGGATTCTTCAAATTTTTTTTTTTAATTTTTTTAATTACTTAAATTTAAAAAAAATCTTTGCAAAAAAATGTGAAAAATCACATTTTTTGTTATTTTCTTACTTACTTGCCTATAACTTTCTTACCTGCGGAGAAAGGTATAGCCATTACATTACATAAAAGAAAGATGATTGAATTTTCTTTAAAATTACATATTCAGAGACAGTCGCTCAAACTAAACTGATTTTAAGATTTAAAAGTAAAATAAATGGTATTTAAGGCTATTCTGAAAAAACTTGTAAGATGATACGCTTAAACTGGGTGCATGATTTATTCTTGACCGTTTAAGTACAGAATAAAAGGAAAGTTAAATCATTTTGCAGTTTAAGGACTGCCATGTAACTTTTTTCAAAATTTCAAATAATAACCTTAAACAATAAACTTGCACCTAAAACCGTAGTTTCGAACTAATATAAGATAATTTTACCTTCTTAGACCTGAAAAAAAAATAGTGCAAGATGAGTTTGGTGGTTGAAACTAAAATTTCTTATATCTATTACTTGCTTTAAGCAAGCACTCGAATAGCAAGCACTTTCGACGGAAAAACTCATCTGGGACTATTTTTTTCATGTCGAAGAAGGTATAATTAGCTAACAAATGTTCAAAAACTGGATTTTAGGAGCAAGTTTATTGTTATTGACAATTATTTTAAACTTTGAACTAGATGGCAACCCTTAAACTGAAAAAATTTTAATTTCCCTATTATTTTTACTTTTATGGTTAAGAATAAATCATACACGAAGTTTGAGCGTATCATCTTACAACTTATTCAGAATAGCCATAAATACCATTTATTTTACTTTTAAATCTTAAAATCGGCTTAGTTTGAGCGACCGTTTCTCGGTCGATTTTAATCAAAAACTTTTTCTAAATATGTCATTTTAACGAAAATTAAATCATCTTTCTTTTATTTGAAGGCAATAGCCATACCTACCTCCACAGGTAAGAAACTTATAGCTAAAAAAGTAGAAAAAATTACAAAAATGTGATTTTTCACATTTTTTGCAATGATTTTTTTAAAATTTAGTTAACTAAATAGTCTAAAAAAAAATTTGAATGATCCATTCTGATGGTAAATTTTACTGTCTACAAAAAAGATTTTCTTCTTCATTATCACGAAATTTTGCTTCGTTTTTAAGTTATATGCAAAAACCCAAAAAAAGGTGCTATTTCGCCCCCCCCTTCCCTTCCAAAATGCACCCTCTAATTCAATACCCATCTTTGAAGATCCATCTTTTGATTTTTGCAATAAAAACCCATGAACGCCTTAGTTCTTTATGGCCTTGTTATTTTGGACATAATCAATAGCCTATAAGGTAGCTTTTACTGAAAAAAATTTAGTAAAATTCTCTTAAGAAAAGTTGGAGATTTTGTAAAATTGCTAAAACAAATTTTATGGCAGGTACCGTTTATTTTTAGAAGAAATCGTGTTGGCAGAATCACCAAAAACTACTAGGTACCTAGTTTTAAAAAAATCGATTCAGTCGTTTAGTCTGCAGCCGAACAGACAGACAGAAATGTGAGGCCAACTAATTTCGTCTTCCCTATCATCGTAATGACAAATCTGACCAAAATCATGAGCTCAGTTTTTTTTACGAAAGCTTAACTTACCAGAAAAAATAGCAAAACTGCGGAAAAATTCCGACAAAAATAAATATCTACGTTCTGACGTCTTAAGCATTTCCTAAAAATTCCGTTAATTTTGGTCAGGGCTAAAGTTTTGGTTAAATAAAGTGGGGTAAAATTTCCTTATTTCTTGAAAACTACCATTTTTTTTTGGAAAAAAAGACCTTTATGAAATGTGTTATTTCTAGTTTTCTTGAGTTAATTAGTTTATTAGAAAATTAATGTCATAATGAGAAAGTTTTGTGTTATCTGGTTTAATTCTTGTTATTCAATAACACAATTGAAAAATAGAATATTTGATCATTTCCAAAAGCAAATATTAAAAAAAAAAAAGGAAAAACTTAAAAAAAGCCCTGATCATCATCTTTAACATGATATAATATATTATACATACATATTTGTACCTACTCCTCTCCTGTTTCCCAGAATTTCAGGATCTATGTATTTATTTGCCAGTCTTAAGTTATTCTTGGGTTGCTGTCAAAGTTCTGTAGGGTCATTATTCTGTTTACAAAATTCTGCATGACCGAAATTCTGTTTTTCAAAATTATATATTTCAAAATTCTGTTTAGTTTGTACTTTTTTACACTATCACAAGGGGAGCGGGTCGAAATTCTGGGTTTCAAAAAATCTGCTTTTTAAAATTCTGTTTTATTTTTAATGTGTTTTTCAAAATTCTGTTTTTTCCAGTTCTGTTTGTCAAAATTCTGCTTTTCCTAATTCTGTTTTTCAAAATTCTGTCATATGATATTATTTAACAATAAAATTCTGCCTATTCTGCTTTTTCTCAAATAACTTGTTGTTTTAGTAACGGAACTAAACAAAAAATTACTTTTTCGACTTTATATTGCTAGACAACTGATTGCAGCACTATTTTTCAAGCTAAAAGAGATTTGGTTTTGGATAGTAAGTTATTCTTGTTGTTTGCTGTACCTTGCTTATTTTTCTACAACTGGAGATTGGTCGGTATTTTAGCCTGGCTGTTGTCCAATTGTACGCAAATAACTATTAAATTTCTTTACAACTCTTCGTAAACAATTTGTCGTATTTTTGGTTTGAACATTTCCAATTATAGTTTTAACATGGACTTATTTTTTTTTAAATAGAAGAAATGACCAGCCATGCACAACTTAATAAACTAAACGAGTTTTTAGTTCACATTAAACCAAAATCTGATTTTTCAGCAACATTTTTTTTAGATTTTAATTCGAGGATCAAGATTTTATTAAGATTCTGTTGAAATCAGGAGTTTTCATTGAGATTTCTAGGAAATTTTCATGAAATTTCATTTTGGTGGGAACATAGAATAATATTACTTGATTTGAAATGCACATAGGCCACATTTTTTGACGAATTAATGCAAAAGTAGAGAAAAGGAGAATCAAAAAAAAATCAGCTACAACACTTTTAACCAAATAAAAGACATTTTTCTTATAACTCATTATAAGACAAGTATAAGAAAATTGATTTACGAAATTCTGCCATTAATAAAAAGAAGGTTTGGAAAATGATAAAAACACATACGCTTTTATTATTGGCAGAATTTTGTAAACAGAATTTTGAAAATCAGAATTTTGGCAAGCAGAATTTTGAGAAGCAGAATTTTAAACGCAGAATTTTGGCAACCAGAATTTTGTAAGAAGAACTTTGACCCCACCAGAATTTCGACACCAACCCTATAAAAACCGATTTCTCCTTCACACATATTAACAGATTTCTTAATACAGAATTTTGGAAAACAGATTTCTTGTAATAGAACTAAATTAAACGTGGTCAGAACATACATACATAATTGAAACAATTTTAAATTAACTAGATACTATTTTAAGGCAGAGTTTTGTTCTGGTCTTGATGATGAAAAGCCAAATACTGAAGTTTTCCCAAAAACATAAAACATTGTAGATGTAGTGAGTCGCCGACTAAAAAATGCAGGAGAATACAGTAAAAAAAATGGGGAGTACATAAAAAAAAAGTTATCTTAAAAATAAGCAAATAGCCCGAGTAAGACTTATCTTAGAAAACCGATGCCATTGTCGAAGTAAGTCAACTTAAGGACAACAGTAAACAAAGTTTATTTATTACTTTTTAGATTTGATTTTTAATTTTTGTATGCCACCCACCCCTCGAAAAAAATTTGTGGGTGGGCACAATCAGAGACTGCATACAGTGCAGCATTGTACCAGGTCTTTTTTCTTGTCGAATCAACTGATTCTAGAGCTTATTTTTTCAGCTCAAATTTTTAAATCTTTAAACTCATTTTAAAAAAAGGTTTAGAACGATAATGTCAAGCTACGTTAAATTAATACTAGAGCATAAGTTAATTTAACTTTTAATTTGATTCGTAATTTTCAAAATGAATGTAAAATTTAATAAACAATATTTAATAAAGTTCTTACCTCAGCCCTACTCTGCAGTATGAATGAGTAAATGCAACACGAGAAATGATTTATATCTATAAATAGTTAACTATTTTATTTTCAAATATTTTGGTATTTCATACAAGAAGTGTATTTAAAACTACAATAATTATTTTAATGATAACAATAAAAATAAATGCTTAAGATCTTGCCTTTGGTTATTTGGTTACAGTTGAAATTTGGCATTTAAGTCTTTCTCTGTCACTTAAAATTAAATTTTGGCTTGGATAAAGTTAAATACGAAATAATTTTAAACGCTTGGCGGAATGTAAATTTTTATAGTTTATAGTTTAACATATGTGTGTATGAATGTATTAGATATGTGTATACTCTTATGACCTTAGAGGCCTAGGAACATTTTGTGAGAAATTATCTTGTACATTGCCAGGGGGATCGTAATTAGCCACAACCCATGTAGTGTTTCCTCTGTAAAAATTAAAATAACAATTATTAGGTTTTGTATTATGACCAAAAGCCTTACTTGATTTCTACTCCAACACCAAGTTCCTTAGAATCCTTCCATACAACTTGCGTAAAATGACCAGTTTTCATATCAAAAACAGGATTTCGAAAGTCATAATCTTTTATTTCACCGTACCAACTTTCGACAGCTTTCCGACCATCTATAGAATATCCACTACACATGTAAAGATTCTCACCATAATTGCCATTACTATGTTGCATGGTGTTTTTTTTGGCCATGCTCTGGAAAATGTTTCAGTAAAAATATTATTTTATAAGGCCTATTTTCATAAATACAGTAGACGCTCGAAATAGTGAACTATCCAAAGTAGTGATCACAAAAACTTTTATATAAAAATTAATTTTTTATAAAACATTTCTGGCAATCACTTCTTGAGGAGGAAATAAAAGATAAAGGATAAAACAGAAATAAAAAATATTTTTCTGTTATTTAACGCTTAAATAAATGAAGAAACATTCACATCGAACAAAATGTGCATTTGGATCAAGTTCATCTTTATAGAAGGTCCTTTATAACCCATGCCCGCTTTAAAGAGTGAACAGTTTCGAAGAAGTGAACAGGTTTTGTTTTTATAACTATCTACACTTTATCGAGCGTCTACTGTAAATTTTATATTTTCTTACAATTGCCCATTTTTTCGCTTTGGCACTTAAGCTATGGTTTAACTTCAAAGGTGGACAACCATGAAGAGCTCTTAATCGATTATGCTCGTTTAAACATTCTTCCTCAAACTGACGACCAGTTGACGGAGTTATTTTAGGTTTCGATTCTGTAATTAAATTAACCTCTTCAGGTTCGGGTGGCATAAAACTTGAAGTATCCATTCCTATTTGTCCTCTTGCTGACGTAGAATTCTGGTTTTAAGGAAAAATTGAAGAAACAAAATTGAATTAAATTAATTTGAACTAAATAATTTTAGTGTAAGAGCCGACAGCAGATAATCGAAATAATTGTTTAACCAAAATTTGAGTATGAGGGCTTATGCATCGTGATATGGAATATACAAGTCTGACAGGTGTTTTTCACAGCCTTTGAAAGGAGAGGGGGAGTTCAAAAGAGCTTAGTTTGCTTCATAACTTTTTCGAATAATAGAACTCAAAATATAACAATTTAATGCCAACCTTATCAACTTCTGTTTTGGCGATTTTATACAAAGCAATATACTTAAAAAAAAAAATCTCCAAAAAATTCCGACAAGGTTTAAATGAAAGTAAATTGAATGTCTTTGACGCAAAATAGGAAGTCAATTTCTTATTAACCGCCCACCCCACCCCATCAAAAGGCTGAAAAAAAACCAGTCAGATTTGTGTATTTGATATCACAATGAATACACCTATAATACCCTCATATACTCCCAAAATCTGCGGTTGGCTCTTAAACTATTTTATAATGGATTTTAATGTTTAAACATTATCATTTAATGTCAATTTTAAATATAGTTAATTGAATGATAACAATTATACTTTTAAAATTTATAATCAAGTGGTGCTTACGAAATATGTTGTTGTTGTAGTTGTTGTAGTTGTTCCTCCATTCTTAGTGGTTTTTCGGACAACCTTAGTAGTTCCATTTCCATTATCAAGTTCAATTTTAGTTGATCTTCTACAAAATATCCAAGAACAACAACCTGTACTATAAATTTAAGAAAAAAAATCATAGATTGTTAAAACGAAGGGATTTAATGTGTATACCTGCATTATATAAATAAAGGCTGTAGGGAGGATACAAAAAACAAGAACATCTTTTTTTTTTCAAATCTTAGTTTAAGTGAAAGGATGAAGTTTTCTGTCTTTGAATAGAACCGGCAATCTTATCACCAATACAATAATACATATAATTAAGAATCAGGATACCCCTGGTTGTTGTAATAGGGAAAAATATATCCAAGATTACCAACCAAAAAGATAATTAGAGAGTGACTGATTGAATTTAAAGAAACAATATACGAATCTCTATGATTGTTCACTTTGAAACATGCGCAAGATAAATGAAAATAAAACCGATTAATACTTAGCTTCGTTCGTTGAACTTTCCCTTAGATTGACCAATGCTCTCTTGACTTCACCGAAAGTTGTCAAAATGCAATTGTTTTTTCTAGTTCTAAAAAAAAAACAATCCACAAAACTATATACATATTCGTTTATGTTCTAAGATCTCAAAAACTAACCATCGGATTGAGCTGAAACTTAGAAAAAGTATTGTAACTTCAGAAGGATAATTCTCAATTCTAAATAAAATGCACAACGGGATTACACGTACTTGCTCTTATGTTCAAGTTGCTTGGAATTAAGAACTTTTAAAATATGTACATACTTTGAAAGTATGTAATTATAAGAAAAATATAAAAATATAAAAAACATTTAAATCGTTCTTTTAATTTTTAATAGTATAAACAACTAGCTACTTAAAAAACTTAGAGCTCAAAAACAAGTTAACCATATGATTACTTGAAAAACTATGAACATGTGCAAAAAAAAATTTTAAATCGTTGGAGCGGTTTTTTTTTTAAATTTATTTTGTATATTTAAATTTTAACAATAGCTACTTTAAAAAAAAAAGAAGTTTTAGTATTTTAATTTTGAGTATGTATTAAAATACATTTTTAAACCTAGTTTCAACTCATTTTCCACAAATCTTCAATTCAAAATGAATAAATTTTAAAATACTGTGCTATTTATTTTTGGCTGTCGTGAAGTGTTGGGGTTCGAAAATATATTCTGACCCTTGTTTAGGGTTTTATAGCTCAAAAAGGAATCGCTGGCTTAGGTTGTAGGTCAATATATGGACAGATAGCCAGACAGACAGAACTGTGCCACCCACTTTTTTCGTGCTCTCCATCATCGTTATTTCATGTTTGATTGTTACCTCGAACTTTCCTTTTGCACGAATTCCAAACTTGACCTAGGGTAAAGTCGGGTAATATGGCACGACGGGACATATGGCACCCTTTAAATATTTCCTATTTAATAACTTATTTTAAAAACAAAAATATGGAAATATCATTAAGTTGAACGTAACCTCTCAATTAATGAAGTTTAAACTGAAATAGCGTCTATAACTTTAAAAACACAACCAAAAATAAAAAAATAGTGACTTCATTTTAGTAAATTTTTTTTGGTGCTTAACAAAGTGCAGCAACGGAAGTATTTGGTACAACATGGTGTTCACTCATATGAAAAAAAGGAGAGCGATGCGTGTTTAGGTTTTTGCATTCACCACTATAACCAAGCGTTATTGTTATACATAGGGAGATATATGGCACCCCTTAAGCCTAGTATATATTGCAACGATGCCATTTCACCAACTATTACATTCGGTTAATTTTGTATTGTCTTTCCAGGATTGTTTTCCTTAACATTCAAGTCAAGCAAGTGTATTATTTTAATACTGCATTGTGTGTGGCAAAAATCCATACAAAAAGTAAAGTTTCATATTACCGCAGGTGCCATATCAGCCGCCATTTTTTGCCATGTCTTTTTTTTATGTATTTTAATTTAAAAAATGTGTTTTTTAAATAAACATTTGTAACCAATTAGGTCCAGGAAAATTAAATAAAAATGGCAAAACTACGAAAATATTATTAAAGCACTTTAATTCTTGGTTTAATCAATGATCAGATAGGCCAAGCCATGTTTTTGATCACCAATTGAAATTCGTTTCGTGAAATGAGCTTTTTAAAGCTAACAGATGTACTAAAATTCTTTTTTTTTTGTAATCTGAACCGATAGAGAGAAACATGAAAAAACAGGAAAAAGGTTATGACACGCAATGAGATAATATAATATACATAGATTCGAGGTAATCGCCGTCTTAAGACTAGCAACAGACATCTGGAAGTGCAAAATTTTCGAGTATCCTCAAAAAATTTAAGTAGATGGATTTAAGGTTTTGTATTAAGACCGCACAGACTAGCATAGGCTCCCTTTCTTACCAGTGTTAAAGAGAAGCATGGCATGCTACCTTTGCAAAAAAACAAAAGTTGAAGCTACACTATATAAAAACGACTGGAAACGAGCGCCTTTCACTAATGAGTCAAAACTTTGCCTACTTAAGCCAAACAGGAGGTGAGAAAAAGTATAAAGACCATCAGATGAGCAATATGCACATTGCAACATGATTTCATGAGTTGCTTATGGTGGAAGTGAAACAATATCATTATTCGGCTTTTATCAAAATGGTACACTGTGACGTATGCGTACTTTTATTCAAAGCTTTAAAATACATTCAAATCGGTGCAAATGTTTAGAAGAGCGATGCCTGATGTTTTACTTGCGATATAGGTATTATAAGGCAAGTTTTGGACCAACAACATTCAATTTTTGAAACTTGGTACATAGTGGTTTTTGAAGATTCTGCTTACATCTGTTTTATTTTTTTAAAACTAAATATAACGGTATAGCTGCCATACAATTTTTTTAACAATTTTTCAATATCTTATTTTTCTACAAAACGACTCCAGAACTTTTTTTAAATTCAATAATTTTCTTTTGGTAAGAGCTACCCAAAAATTGAAAACCATTTCCAAAAAAATGGTTATTAATGGTACCTCTCACAAAACTATTTTTAATGTTTGGTTTGCTTCAAAACGGTTATTTTGATTTCAATAATTATTTTATGCAGAAGCTTCTAAGCAATGTTTAAAGTTTTTTCACCAAAATTTTCGTATTTTTTTTGATTTTTAAAAAATGTTCGAAAATATTTTTTTGAAAATCAAATATTATGAAAATTTAATGGTAGATTTCTATGAAACTCGATATTTAATGAGGTTTTTACTCTTTGTAAGGTTTTTAAGAAAATCTTTAAATTTGTATGAAAAAATAACAGTTCCTTCCATTCAAATGTTGAAAAACCGTTAAGGCAAATATTTTTTTCTTTAAAACGGCTCCTATGATTTTATTAATAGAAAATGAAGAACATTTTTCTTTAAACTATCAGTTTTTCAATTCACGGTTAACTGCGAGTTAAATCAGAGTTAGCTAATCCTGAAAATAAATTAACTCCGAGTTAACTCATCAGGAACAGTTTTTCAGTTGCGGATTACCTTTTTCTTTCAGTTGTCAAAAATGTATTGTCATCGATGTGCGACACAATGGATATCACCTCTGTACGCCTTTTACGCATCAAAACAGAGATGATGTCTCAACGAAATAATTGCACTATCAATTACGAGTACTTTCACTGTCAGAATCGAGATGACATCACAACGAAAAAAACGCTCATTGTAGTCCCTGAGTTAACTCACCCAATTAGATAAGTTAGCTCAGGATTTCAATTAACCGAAAAATTCGTTTCTAGAGTAAGCTCAGGTTTAACCCCGAGACTAGGATGATCTCGTACTTAAAAAACTGGCCCTTAAGGCCCGGAACTCTGGAGTTAACTCCAGAAACGTGTTTTTCAGTTTAAGTTTACTCAAGTTTACTCACCTACTTTTGGGCTAGTTTTTCAGTATGAGATCGTCTTCTGTCTTGGGTTAAAACCTGAGTAAACTCCAGAAACGTGTTTTTCAAATTTAGTTAACTCTGAGTTAACTCACCTGATTGGTGAGTTAACTCAGGGACCAAATTGATGGCCTTTTCAGTTGTGGCGCCATTTCGATTTCGATAGTGAAAGTAATTGTCAGTGCAATTCCGTTGTGGTGCCATCTATATCCTAATGCGTGAAAGGCATAGAAATGTGATATCCATAGCGTCACACAAAAACTGAAAAATTGTTTCTGAGTTAACTCATGATTAATTTATGCTCAGGAATAGCTAACTCTGATTTAACTCAGAGTTAACCCCGAATTTAAAATATGGCCCTTTTTAAAACCGTTAAAAGTTAAGTAATGATGTTGTTCTTTTTAATGAGCAAAATGTAATCCGCGCAAAGAATGGAGCATGACGACTGCAGAGTTAAAACTTCCAAAGTGTTCAACTCCATGATGCGTTTTGGTTTTGCCCAGCTACAATAGTGATGCTAGGATTTGATACTAATTTGCATTTTAGAAGAGTACGATATAGTCATCCAAACGATAAATTTAATTATATTATAATTAAATTTCATACGAATCCGTCAAGTTGTAGATATTTGAGTAAATTCATGACACACAAGATAATTTAACTTTGAGTATAATGGATATGGATAATTGAAAATGAAGATTTGAACTCTCAAAATTATTTAATCAGGGGCTTCAATATAATGAAACGCTCATCTGTGATGGCTTATTGCACCATCTTGTGACCACATGTATTATATCCACAAATTGGTTAAAATCCAGTATTTTATAATTTTTTTTTTTGTTTCAGCGTCGCACCATTAAGATAATTTTCTGAATATCTATGTAACATACATTTATTTTTATTTATTGAAACTAAAATTTTTACAAAATTGTAATCATTCAATCATGATTCAATAAAATGAATCACTCAAAATATTTGCGATTTATGTTTTGGTTTTCGCGTATTTTTTATTTTCTTGTGAATAAATTTGGGAAGTCCAATGAAGTGTGTTTCGTCATACACCTCATCAGTGTGTGTATTTGTATGTTCACTATCCATCCAGTAAAAGAGAAAGCGAATGGACCAGTTTATTTTAAATTTCCACGAAAACAGATCTATAGATTTTTGTTGAACTTCGTACTAAGAATGGCCTGAGTAAATAGTTGGAACAAAACTAATTATCAGACTTTTGTCGAAAAATTTACATAATGGAAAAACTTTTTTGCGATCTTTGAGAAAACTGTCTGTTTTATTACATAACACAATAAAGTAGTAACAGTGTTAAATAAAATTTAACCTTATCAAAAAATTTGCCAGCCATCTAAACTTTTCTTCAATGTTTGGATTAATGGTTGTTTTCAAAATGTTTCGTTCTTTTATTCCTAAACAAAATTATTCAAAAGAACTTTTTGGGAAATAACTACAAAAGTAAGTCACCGTTGTGTAATTACTACAATTAAAACAATATATACTTTTATACATCTATCAACAGGTATTAATAAGAAATACATTATGTATGTCGTTCTTGTTATTACTCATTCAAAGCAGATACTTCTTATCATGTTTATCTCAATATACTCTGTCAACGGAAATGAATTGATTTTTTTTTACTACTTTTTCAACTTTATAACTTTGAAATATAAACATTTAGAAAATGATTCATAAGACCAACTTAAAATTTCGTTTCGCATCAGCAGTTTGCTAGACTTAATGAAAGAAACAAAAAAAAACTAAGTAGGAAAAAACACAAAAATGCACACAATAAATGGTCTGGGTAGTCAATTTTGTTCGAGAAAAGAGTGTAGACTTCTCCAAATAATCTGCTAAAATAATTGATTTTGCTCGTCGAACCACGTTTACTGCAGAACGAGAAGTAGAACTAAATTTTTCGTTCATGATTTCGTTGTGTCATTTTTGTTAGTGATTTTTTGTTTTGCATCAGCAGCGTACTAGGCTTTAATATATAACTGATTTAAGATAACAAATGAGTTATTTGTTCTCATGAGATAAAGGTACAGGTCTATCGAAACATTATTTTGTTTAAATTTGGAGTTTTCACATTTCCAGAAAAGTTACGAAGTGTTTAATCGAGTTGCAGGGACTTCTTTTTAAATTGAATATTATTTGATAAACGTAATAAAATTAAATTAAATTGAATTAAATTAAATAAAATTAAATTAAATTAAATTAAATTAAATTAAATTAAATTAAATTAAATTAAATTAAATTAAATTAAATTAAATTAAATTAAATTAAATTAAATTAAATTAAATTATATTAAATTAAATTAAATTAAATTAAATTAAATTAAATTAAATTAAATTAAATTAAATTAAATTAAATTAAATTAAATTAAATTAAATTAAATTAAATTAAATTAAATTAAATTAAATTAAATTAAATTAAATTAAATTAAATTAGATTCTATTTTATTTTTTTTTATTTTATTTTATTTCATTTTATTTTTTTTTATTTTATTTTATTTTATTTTATTTTATTTTATTTTATTTTATTTTATTATATTTTATTTTATTTGATTTTATTTTAATTTATTTTATCTTTATATTATTTTATTTGATTTAATTTAGTTTAATTTTATTTTATTTGATTAAATTAAATAAAAAATAAGTACATGACTGGGTCGCACGAACCTATAGTCTTAAATTTTAAAGAGATACCTCTAAATATAAATTGTAAGCTTACTTAGGTAGGTATCTTAATAAAATGTGGATAAAGGTTCCTATAGTAAGAGAAAAAAATTAAAAAATACTATGTAATTCGTTCTTAAAATATTTAAAGACAAGTGGTCATTGCATGTGTTTTTTTTTTTTGCGGAAAGCTTATGACCTAAATTAGAAAAACCAACATGACCAGAAGGTTCTTGTTGTTTTTTTATATCTAATCTACTTATCTAGAGCCTCGGTTCCCAAACTGTGTTCCGCGGAACATTAGGATTCCGCGATATAGTTTTTAGTGTTCCTATAGTTACTTTTGTTCATATAAATGAAATATATTACGAAAGTAACAGCAGCCATTGAATTTAACATTGATATACACTTCTTGTTCTTGATGATATTTTTCACGAGAAACAAACTGGCAGCTTTAAAAAAATTCTGGAACGTAACTTTAAAACTACTTATTAATCAAACAATGAATGTTTTTTATTCTTCAAACTTCATACTAGCTTTGATGCAATATTTTAAATAAGATATTAACATTTTACGAAATGTTTTCTCTTTTATTTTTGGCTATCGTTAAGTTTTGGCGTTTCAAAATATATATTGACCTTGCGTGTAGGGTTATACAGCTGAAAAAGCTTGGGAACCACTGATCTAGAGTGTGATGTTGTATAAGTCAGTTTTTGTATCAAACTTCAACCACATGGCGATACCTACATATGTATACTAGACTGTATATTATGTACATATGTAAATATGAAAAAAAAAGTTATATAAAATTAAAATATGAAATACTTTTTGTTTTGCATTTCCATTCCCGAATTCTTTTCTTTTTCTGTGTTTGCATACCTAATGTCATTTTGGGGAAAAATATTCTACATATCTGTCAAATTTTGATGAATTTCTATCAGGAAAAAAGTTTTTTTTTTCTTTATTTATCTAACATCAAACTTATCTTTACGTCATTTGACAGAAGAAGAAATGTTTTACTCTCTAGGAAGTGTTCTTTTCTATCCAAGACTACTGAATTTTTGAAATGTGCAGCTGGAATTGGACAAAAATTGGTAACAAATATAGTAACAATTGGCAGTTTTGGTCAATGCTTGAACAGACCCATTTTATTTAGTTCTACATTTTGAATAATAATAAGGGTATTCATGCAACGATATAAGCTTTTCGACGTAGTATTTTTTGTTTAGTTTACGAACACCTTTTTGCGTAAACATCGTTAACTAATCCGTTGTTTGTTTAACGTCAAATAAAATGATGCTTTCGTTCAATTTTGTTTTCAATTTTTCTTTTTATTGTATCCTTCCTCAGCCATTTTGATTAAAATGTTTCTCGTTTTGATGTTTTCATTTTTTTTTTGATTCTTTTTTGTTCAGAATTAGTTTAAAAGTTTACCATTTTTATTTACGATACAAATTCATATCGGAAAGAAGTTCGTTTACGATGTAGTAAACTTTCCGACGATTACAATGTCTACAATAGTTTTCCGACGTTGCATGAATACCCTTAATGTTTAAAATTTAAATAACGAAACGATTAAAATTAGGAAAGAAATTCCTGGAACTAAATTTTTTTTATCAAATAACCACAAAATAATAACCGTTGTTCTGTGCGTCCATGTGAAGAGCAGTGTTATCACTTTACCGCAATTGTGGTAGATCTACCACTTTTTTCCAAGATTTTGTTAATCTGCTATTTCTACCACTGAAGTCAAAAACTCTACCACTTTTTGCGTTTCTACGTATACAAAAAATGGAATTCATAAAAAAAAAATCCCAAACATTTTCAAAGGAAAAAGAATTCCCTCGCTGAAATGTTGTCTCTATATACTAACCTGAATGCAGCCACTGGTAATATATTGTACTGATTTCTTTTCTTCTGAAGAGATAGAAAAAGCTTGTGTCCAACAAATTTGTCTATTTGTGGGAAAACAAAGTCAAATTCTATGACTATGGAAATTTTGGGAACTTTTGAAAGAAACAGTTGCTTCTTCAAAAACACAAAAGTTTTTAGATAGTTGATGAAGGTACTAATATAACAACAACAAGTGCCTTGTTATGACTGTGACTTATGTGATGTCTGCGAAAATGATGCTTGAGCTGTAGATACATTTTTGCACTCCTCAAAATAGAAAATGGAACAGCTTCCCACTTTTATGATGCTGTTGTTAACAACCTTTTTGGTGTCAAGCCGCACAAAATTTTATATTCCTAATAGTAATTCATCGAAATTGATTTAATCTGCTGATTCCAGCTGATTTATTTTAATCAAAACCTTTGAATATCATATTAAAAACTTAAAAATAAACTGGCCCTTAATCTCATATCGTTATATCTTAAAATACTTACTGATTCCGTCAATCTAATTTCTATTGTGGACTAGAAATAATAGTTTTACATACATGCATAATTATTTAAGGATTTGTTTCACATTGTCTGGAGTAAGCTACTGATTTGATATTTGACAGTTAACCAATCCGCAGATTTTAAATCCATTCATTAGGCGTTTTTCTTTTTTAATTCAGAATAGAATTATTTTGGAAACACTAACACACCTGAACAGGACACTAGCTGTCAAATGCTTGTGTTCTGTTCTTCTTTAAATCTGTCTGCTCAGTCAATTTATTCTGAGCTCATAGAGCGCGCTCTGAACAAACTCAGAATGAAAAAATAAACACGAATTTTTTAGCTCGGGCCACAGAGCTAAAAAAGAAACACAATTTTATGTTTGACAGTTCTGGTTCTACTCTGAATGAATGGACAGTGTTCATACGAGCTTCACGTGAGGCGACTCATTTTGACGTCTTTCTTTTTTATCTCATTTCTTCTTCTTGAACAGAAAGAGATGGTGAAGTGATGCAGAAACTTAAAAAAAAAAACTTCTTCCTCACTTTTTTTTAAAGAGATGAGAGTGAGATACATATAAGAGACGTCAAAATGAGTCGCCTCACCTGAAGCTGGTGTAAGCACCGTTTTGCGTTTCACAATGATCGAAAAGAAAGTATGTTATGCTAGGTTATTCCAGTTTTCCAGACATTATATTTTTAACTAATGAAAATATTTTTGAATACCTATATAATTAATAATATAATAAAAATAATCAATAATAATACGAGTAATAATCAGAGTTCTCAAAAGATTTTTGGCGGGGACCTTCTTAAGGTTATAAGAACATATACCTCCGTCTGCCTCCACCCAATGGTGCAGAATAACCTCACCAAAAGAACAATTTTTTTTTAATTGAATGAGTAAGCTATTCAGAAGAACTCTCCGATCCGGAACACCAATAAAACAAACAGGCACATGCAGTTTGATTCTGAAGTTTTCGTATCCCTGTATTTGTGCAACTCCACATGCGAATGCCGAAATAGTTCTTCACATTTGGAATTGTTCTTAGAAGCAGTGAAATGTATGAAATTAACTTATTTTTATCTGAAAATTTACTTTTTGCAAAATTTGACAACACTTTGACAACTATGTGTTTGAATGTGTGAGTAGTTCTGGTTTCGACTCTGAAATGAAATCCAGAATCGTTTTCTGTTCTTTTCAGGAGATGAACTATCATTCCGAATGCCAATAAAACACTTTCAGAAGGTTTTTCCGAACGCGTTGAATAGCAAATCGAAATGGTCATTAGTGTGGAGGTAAAATATGAAATTTCATCACACACAACTTGACAGCGAATCCGAAACGATTTAACATACGAGTATTATATTAATACATGAAAATATTTAGGAACGGTTTAAAGACCATCTCACTTTCTATCCCACTTGGGGGCTTGAGGCTATGGTGAAACTAACTTGTTTGTGGGGAAGCAAAATATGGAAATCATTTTTAGCATTTTGGAGTCGTATGAAATTCTTCCCAATTTTATTCTGACATATATTAATACTTTGTGAGATAGTGTAGGGGCACTTTAAATGAAAGCTCTTGAATCCCAGAGTCCGTTAAGATATGCATATGAAAGGCTTTAAAGTACCCTAATACCTCTTGCGTTTTTCGGTAGTAGTTATACATAAGTCGAACTCAATGCGTCCTTTTGTTTGTAGGTACTCTGGAGGTAAAAATTTAAGGTACCTAATAGTAACTTTTAACACTTTGTTGCAAGAATAGGTAATATGTCATTTGTAAACAATCGTGAATATCACTTTTATTTTTTTTTTTTCTTATATTGCATCACACCTGATGCAACCATTTATCAGATTCGACCTCTTAATGTTTCAAAGACATTCAGTAAAAGTCCAAACCATCACATAATCTGTTTTAACGGTCGCACTTACAGCTTCATATGTTTTAATTGCCAGTTAAATTTGCTAATCAATACTTCATCTGGCCATTAAAATGCTTATAACTTTAATTACTAGTTACTGCCTGAACAGAATGGAGACGGAGCTGCAACTGGAATAGCTGTCAAAATGTTGAATACACACAAATCCAATGATACGAACAGAACACGACGCAGCTGCAGACGGAGCTGCAGACGCAGCTGGACAAGTTGGCCAACTTTTAACTTTTGCATGCAGCTTTTTTGACGTTTCTAAATAATAAGCGCAACCAAGTGTTTACATGGGGGTTGAAGAGAGTTTCAAACTCTTTTTAATCTCTGATAAAGACGTAAAGTAATTTTAGCTTCCATTTCATCATTATTCATGTTTTTTTTTTTGTTTAAATTTTTATTTTTGTTTAAATTTTTATTTTTGTGTTGAATGAAGTTCGCACAGTTGACTTGAAAAGCCAAAAATGTCAGAATGCTGCACAACACATTGTGGGCGAGTAAAAATAATTACGTGCAGCATTTTTTGACAGCTATTCCAGTTGCAGCTGCAGCTCCAGTTGCAGCACTCTATTCTGGTCAGACAGTTAGACGTATTCAGATATTGTGAAACGTAAATGAGGTTCTTAATTGACGAATAAGTTAGAAGTAGCTTAATTGAAACTTTAATGAGAGAATTTAAAACAAATCCTTAATAAACTAATCTAAACTAAGATTTAGTTTTTTTGGTGAAGATTGAAACAAAGCTCTAATTTCTAAGAACAGTATAAGTACATTTTGTTTTTCGTTTATAGTAGACTTCCGAATAACGATAAGGGGAACACCGAACACACCCATATATTGCACTTCGTCAACAAAAATAGTGAACAAAACTAGACGAAACGTTTCACTCCGCAATTATAATCTCGTCATAAGATTTCCGTGTATTCCCTTGTTTTCTTCCGACCACTTTAGTGCCTCTCTCTCTCTAAGAAATATATGTACATAGTTTTACATTAAAAGACTCATCAATCCTACGAAATTCAAGGTTGAGTGGATGCATAATCTAAAGAACCAAGCCGGTTAAACGAATGTAGTGGAAGAGATACAAATCATATCAAATCAGTTCAAATAAGTTTATCACCAGTTTGATTTCAATCATTCTTAAGAATGAATGATAGTGAGTGGGTCTGTCAAACTATAGTTATAATTGAATTTAATTTAAATTTTGGATTCTGGAAAAAAAATTATGTATGAAAAATATATTATATATGTATTTTAGATACCTATTTAGATTGCGACTTTTAACTACACCCTTTCATGTGCTGGTGAAACGTTGAAGAACTCTGTTGCCTTTGCCCATTTCATTACTCAAAACCATCGTCATTGCGTAGTTAAATAAATAGTCACAATCTAAACAGGCACTTATTATGTTAGAGCATTTTTGACCATTAGATTAGGCATCTACTGGACCATACAGCCTAAAACATACAAAACTCAGCATCTCACAATGCAAATATTGATTTAAAACAAACATTTTCAAATTGAGATACATTTAATTTTACATTTTGGAAATAAAGATGCCACTTAGATTCTGAGAAGGCGATATTATGTTTAATAGGTACCTACTTATACCTTTTGGTAGAGCTTTTATGTACTCTGTTTCATACAATAAATTCAAGTAAAATTAAATACCTACCTCATTTTGACCGATATGTATCCTTTTCTTTACCGGTTATTGAATTTAGTTTAGGAAAAAATTTAAAGTTTCGTCTGTGCTATACACTTAACTATCAACCAAGCGTTCACAACAATATTATATAGCGACAATTTAAAGAGAGTAGCACTCAGATCTAATAAAACCACAAGACTGAAACATTAAACCTTAACAAGCCCCAATGACTTGAATTCTTCGGGTAGGTTCCATATTATTTCGTTGGAATATTTTTTTTTTTGTTTTTAGGTTTAGTATTACGAGTATACTATAGAGCTGTGGCATGAGTTATATCTACACTCATAATTTTTTTTATTTTTTGATAAAAGTTCTTTTCAAACTGATTACACACTCCAATATTGCGATGTTGGGGTAGAGCCTCGCATCAGCCTTAATGGTTACTCACCCTCGCGTCAAATTTTAAACTGCGAATTGATTGAAATGCCGCTAGCTCCATCAGTCCGGGACCTAGGTATATTCATTTTAAATGTTTTGTTATTATTGCTTTTCATTGGGGTTGGTGACTATGGGGACTACGCGCCGCCTGGGACTATCACTATCTGCATATATGTATGCACCTACAATAAAAGATGGGTGCGTGCATATACCTCTTCATTTATATGACACCGTTCTTGAACTTGCAGAAAACAAAAAATTGTTATTGGAAAAACAATACCTACATCAATATTTTTTATTTAAAATCAATTAACAAAACGATCAAATATATTTATAAACAATAATAAACTATAAATTAATCATTTAAGGAACAATTCAATTCGATACCATATATCTATTGAAAGTTTTGTTCATATACGAAACGTTTAATGCATTCTGCCATTTGATCACGTAGAAGTGTTGATTGTAGACATGCCATTTAAAATATTGTCAATGAAAAGCTGTAAAAATTATTTTAAGGTGAGCAATAAACTAACGAAAACAAAGACGACCTTCAAAAGTGGTCGCTGCCGGAGCGAAGAGGGTGGCACATTGCACCCTCATATTCCAACTAAAATTTTATATCAAATTTTTGCCATAATATTGAAGCTGACTAAAGCTTTATTGCGGGGGCACACATTTGTTAGTCAAATAGTGTCGGTAGTGGAGCATGAATTTTAAGAAGAACTTTATTGTTAAGTTACTTTGGGTCAGTGAGTGGTATATCAAAGCTCTGTTAACAAGTTGACAGAATTTTAGGAGAAATATGCTGGTAGCTGATACTCAAATTCAACAAAGCTTAAGCTAATAAAGCACTGTGAATCTACAACTCCAATAACATGTACTTAATTTACACATAAAATAAAGTATTACAAAAACATGATTTCATTTTTTCAAATGTATTTTCATTAAACGGTCGACCATATATTTTGTTAGTCTACAAGGCCACAATTTGAGGTCCACATCAATTTGTACCAGTGTTTCCCAACGTGGGGCTTACGCTTCACAGGGGGTCATTGGTTGTTCCATATTACCTAAAGGTATTAGACGGTGCGGTGTTCACATTGGAAAAACTGGATTTTTTTTTGACGTTTCAGTATTTACATCTTCCTTTACTGAAGAAGTGGGAGCGAGATATGAATACTGAAACGTAAAAAAAAATCCAGTTTTTCAATCCAATGTGAACACCGTCTTAAGAAAACAAATTTTGACAGGTTTCACTGGCTCAAAAAATGTTAAGTGACCGTAATATTTTCTTGATTGTCTGGAAAATTTATCGTCGGATTGGACGCGTTCAATGTTGTACCTAAAGTGATCTGGATTGGTTTGTGTTGTTGTAATCCCTTGTTAAAAAACAGCTGATGAGAAAACAGTTGTTGGCAAAAAAAAAGGACCCAAACTATCCTAAAAATTTTCGGATACAAAAATATTCAATGAGAAAAGTCAACAACAGCTGCTTGGCGTTCAGACACATCCCTGGATACGAAGCTATCCTAGATATGCTATCCATTAAAACTTGAACGCGGCCATTGCAAAGAAAAATTCTCATTCTGGGATTTAATCGTAATTTTAATCCTTCAAGTTTTTTTAATGAGCATTTTTTTTAGTGTTAAAAATTGTATGAAAATATTTTTGGGGGACATACGAATTATGGTAAGGATTTGTTGGGGCATAGCACAAAAAAAATTGGGAAACACTGATCTATACTGCGACCTTGGACAAAAACTTTAAAAATGTAGATATAAGATTAAATCATAACCAATAACTCAAAGTAGTTGACCTTTTATAAAAATTTAGATAGTGATCCAGGTCCCTGTTTCATAAAAATAGGTGACAGGTGACAACTTGACAATTGGTACGTTCAGATGGCCCAAGGGACTAGAAATGAAGGCAAATCTCTAGTCTCTGATTGGCCAGCCGCCAAAATATTTCTTTCCAAGACGGTGTTCACATTGGACTGAGAAACTGAATTTTTTTTTGACGTTTCAGTATTTGCATCTTTCTTTACTGAAGAAGTGGGAGCGAGATGTGAATACTGAAACGTCAAAAAAAATCCAGTTTTTCAATCAAATTTGAACACCGTCCAATTAGGGCAAATACATATATTGCAAAGTTGACTGGAAAGTAAGTAAAAAAAAATCTCCCTTGATATCAAGTCAAGTGCACTTCTGTCAGATTATCAGCTGATTATATTTTTTGACACTCAACAGAAAGCTGAACGTTATTTGTTTTTGGATTAATTTCTTTTTTTTGCACGTTAATTTTTTTCCATTTTGTGGAAGGTTCCTTAACAAAAACGAAATACAAAATCAAGTATGATATGTAAAAAATACAAGTTTGGTATGAGATTTGTTAATTTTAGGTTTGGTTTCCTAATACCAAAACCAACTAGTCTACAAAAACTTATTTTCGCTAACCTAATTTATTAAAACTCGTTAAGGGGTTTTTCAAGATGTGAGATTTTCTTTAGATAAAAATAATGTCAGTACTTTTTTTACAATCAACTGACAGTAAATGTTTGAAGTAAAGTTCAAAATTTGACATTTAAAAAAAAAAAAACCTAGTTAGCTTGGTCAAATTCGCGTTCAATGAATGTAGTTGACTGAATATCTAGTCCCTTGAATCGTCTGAACGTGCCCAATTGTAAAATGTCTGTCCCAAAAATAATTTAACAATGGGTACGTTCAGACGACCCAAGGGACTAGAAATTAAGGCAAGTTTCTAGTAGTCTCTGATTGGTCAGATGTCATAATATTTATAACTAATCAATTAAGGCAACTTATTATTGGAAAGTTGACTGGAAATTAAGTCAAGAAAAATCTCCCTTAATTATCAAGTCAAGTGCACTTATGTCAGAATTTCAGCTGATTAAATTTTGTCAATTAATTGAAAGCTGAATTTTATTGTTTTGTGATTATTTTGTTTATGGTAATTTTTTACCATTTTTTGCAAAGTGGTTCTTTACCAAATTCTAAAAAGAAAATGAAAAAAATTGTATGATAAGGAAATTCATAAAGGGTTTGCCCCTCTTGCTATGTTTATTTTAGATAAAAATAATATCGGTACTTTCTTCACGATCAACTGAAGTAAATGTTTGAGGTAAAGTTCCCAGTTTGACATTTCAAACAAACAAAGTTAATTTGGTTAAATTTTCGTTCAATTAATGCAGTTGACTGAATATTTAGTCTCTGGGGTCGTCTGAACGTGCCCAATTTTGTATAATTGTCATGCAACTATTGTCAAGTTTTTGGTTCATAAAAAACTTGTCATGACAATGAATTCTCTAGAATAAGTCCAAGAATTGTCATGAATTGCCTGACAAGTTTGAGGTGACAATTTTTTTATGAAACAGACAAAACATTTAGCTATTAGGTACATCAATTGGCCAGTTTATATTTCTTGAGCGCTCAGTATTTTTTCTCAACTTTTTGAGGGAGCAAGAGACTAAAATATAAACAGTATTCTTCACATAGAAGTGAAAACAACTCTCTTTTTGTCTTCTTCTTATGTAATTTACTGCGAAAAAAAATTATTGAGCAAGCGAATCCAAAAAACTTCAGTCTCAATTTTTAAGGGGAAAATTGAGGAATTTTTGAGAGGAATCCTGTTTATATTTCTGAGCGCTCTGAGTCCTTTCAGATCTCAGAAATATAAACTGGCTAAATTTATTTACTTACATTTCATGACTTTAATAATTTTGTGTAAGCTATGACAAAATTATCATAATTTTACAATGAAAAAATTGTGACAAATTTGTTATAGTGTGGCAATTGGCCAGTTTATATTTCTTGAGCGCTCAGTATTTTTCCTCAATTTTTAGATAGAGCAGGAGAATAAAATATAAACACTATTCCTCACATAGAAGTCAAAACAACTCTCTTTTCCTTTTCTTCTTATGTAATTTACTGCGACAAAAAATAATTGAGCAAGCGAATCCAAAAAATTTCAGTCTCAGTTTTTAAGGGGAAAAGTGAGAAATTTTTGGGAGGAATCCTGTTTATATTTCTGAGATCTCAGAAATATAAACTGGGTAAATGAAAAAATTGTCATGACAATTGGACTGAAAAACTGGATTTTTTTTTGACGTTTCAGTATTCACATCTCGCTTTCACTTCTTTGACGGTGTTCACATTGGATTGAAAAACTGGATTTTTTTTGACGTTTCAGTATTCACATCTCACTTCCACTTCTTCAGTAAAGGAAGATGTAAATACTGAAACGTCAAAAAAATCCAGTTTTTCAGTCCAATGTGAACACCGTCAAAGAACTGCAAGCTGTCAATTTTTATGACATATGACTCAGGTATCCTTCAGATTATGCCTGTTTGGTAACGTGAAATTTTCACCAAGTTTCCCAAGGATTTTTTTCTATGGTTTCTGACAGCAAATTCTGAAAATTTGTGAAAATTTTTGAAATTTCACGTTAACAAGCAAACCTTTTTTGGAAATATCCCACAAATAAGGTGTCAAAAATTTCACGTAAACTTAAAAAATTAACCATCGATTCAAAAATGTATTTAGTCTAAAAAGATTGTGACATTTATTAGAGCTATAATGAAGGATTACCACACAGTAACCCTGTTCCCTAAAATTTTTCAAACAGTTTCCGACCGCCAGATTTAGTGCGGGCCAATACAAAATTTCACTTGTGGAACGGGTTTGCACTAAATCTGAAGGTTTCAAACTGTTTGAAACTCATTGTGGAACACACCTAGTGATATAAGTGATTTCGATTTGAACAAGTTGCCGAAAAGCCAAAGTTCGATACAAAAATTATATTGATTCAACAAAATAAAAGAAAAATCTAAAATTTAATCGACTTTAAATATTTTATTTCATTTTATAACTATTTACTCTGAAATTATAGTTTTTTTCATTGTAAGTTAAATATCTCTTCTCTATTAAATAATCTTACCTATAGATGTTTTGCGTTTTTTTTTGTGAATACAATAATTATTTTTTAATTCGTAAAGGTACCCTATTTTCATTTTAATAGTTTTTTTTATGATTTTGTTTTACTATTTGTTGCATTGTTATTTATTTTTTAATGATTTTCGATTTTATTTAATCTAAAAGTAATTCGTTCGAAAATATTTAATTTATCAGAAGTTATAGTTACATATGTATATAATAAATTGTATTTTGTTTTACATTAAAAGAGATCAAAATAATATATTTATCTTTTTGTTTATTGATTCAACCATTTATTTTATGTGTAATATACATATATTTGTGTTCACTCTGAAGATATAGATTTGTTTGTTTAAAATTGTGTCAAAAATAATGTTGCTTTTAATGTTTATTGAAATTATTTTTTTTTTACACTATGTAGGTATGATGTAATTGTTTTATTATTTTGTATTATTATTATTTTTAAGCTTCGGATTATTTGCGTTAAAAAAATAACTTATGTATTAGATAAATATTCAACGTGTAGGGAAAAATTCCTAACACATAATAAGTTCGTTCCTTGAGCCCTGAAATCACCTTGAAGCCTACTTAAATGTTACTCGATTCAACAATAAAAACGTTCGAACTCCCAAAATCTCAACTCGATAGTTCTACACCAGCCGTTTATAAACTGAAATAGGAACTCTGGTAATTAAAGACTCTGTGGCAAAAGTCGGAAACTATAACATTTGATCCTATTTTCTTAGATTTTACCACTTATAACATACAATCATTGAAAACAAATATGTATGTAGAAGTTCTTAAGCAGGCTCCCAGGGGCCTATTTAATAAAACAACCAGACAAATTATTATTATTTTTTAATAATAGTCTGGGAGGCGATCGAACTCGAAGCAAAAACCTAAAAAAAGTCTGTCTGATTATCAGTAAAGTATAGAGGATAGTCATAACATTCATTTGATATCCAATTAAAAGAAGTTCCTTAAGTGAAAGGTATACTTAATCGAAAATGCAATCCGAAAACTGCATTTTCTAACCTTAGCAACCAACAAATCTTATCTGACCAGCGGTTTTGTAAATGTTTGGAATAAAGCTCCCGGCTGGTATCCTGTTTTTCAGAAGCCATAGTGAGATAAGAAATCTTAAAGCTGTATCTCGAACTTTAATTCACAAATAATTATTAGTCTTGTAGTTTTGTTAAATAGGCCCCAAGTCTTAAGAACTTCTATTTGTACAAATTGAAAAGGTCACAAATAAGTTCCTATAATCATTGAAAATCCCAACTTTCGAAAAGATTCTATAGTGGAATAAAGCTGTAATAGGAGGGCCCCTCTGAGGTGGCCACTCGGCCCTGGCGACAAAATTCTGTATGGTATGAGACTTGGGACTGTTTATTTTAAAGAAAGAAATTAAAAGATTACATAAACTTAATTTAATAACAAATAGAATGCAAAATAGGAAATGGGAACTGTGGTTTATTTCTATATTCATTTTTTAAAACTTATTTCAAGTTTAAACTATCAGAACACGATAATTTTTTGTTTGCCAATGTCAAAAACACAATTGACAGAGCCCTTGGGTGTTTTTTTGAGAACCGACAAAACAAAGGTTTTCACACCCCTACATAAAGTTCAATTAACGAAGCTAACATCAATTTGAGGCAAATATCACGATTGTAAAAGCGTTATAAAATATAATTTATAATTTGCATTTTTAAAAGTTTTTAAATTTTCGAAAATATCTTCAGGTAAGTAGTCTGGCTATTTTTTGTTTGTATTCTGCGGTCCATCGGAGGGTAACGATTGTATAAAAATCTATAACTATAACGATATTTTGACCGTCCATTCCTTAACCATGCAGCAGAAGAAAATCAAAACCTTTAAACTGGGATTGAAATTCTCTCAAAAATGTTAACAATACAAAAAATTAACAGTTGATAATTATTGTACTGGCTCTTTTTTTCCGTTTTAGGTAAAAGATCCCCAGGACTAAAAATTCACAGGATTAATTTCGATACTGGGCACTATCAAAAAACTCGAAGGTAATTAATATTTATGAGCATCCCCCAATAAAATAACAGCAACTTCCATTAATAAACTTTTTCCCAGGAAATACTCTCAGGTTACATTTTATTCGCGATAACTCTATTTATTTTTCATACTGACATTTTTAAGAACTGATATAAATACAATCTTCTCTCAAAAGTATCTGTAAGGAAATTATTTATTATAACATTTCCTTAAGTTTTTGAATTGCTGTATACGAATTTAACCTCAGAATTGCTCTCTGATTGATAGAAACCGACAGGCAGTTTTTTTTGTAGTTGATGAATAGCCAAAGTATGAACTTGAGGGGTTGCATACGCCTTAATGTCAAACACAAAAGTCTGCATGTTTGTGGAATAATAGGTGGGTTAGGTTAGGTAGAAGTGGCTGTCAGTCGTTAATACTGATACACCTAGACCAAAGTTGGTCCGTTGTGATGCCATTTGAATTTAGAAAACTCCTCCCTTACTCGTAAAACCACTTAAAGCTCCTGACGAAGCGTACGAGACTATTAATGTCTGTTTGGCAGATCACTAGGATCGTTATAAAAGTAATCACCTAAATGGAGCCTACGTCTGTGGGAAAGAGCAGGGCATGTACAGAGAAGATGAGGAATCAGTTCTTTCTCCTCGCTGTCCATACAGCTTCTGCAAAAGTCGTTTGAAAGTATGCCAAGCCGCGTTGCGTTGCCTACCTATTAAATAGTGTCCCATTATGACACCTACAACAGAGATAACGTGCAGTCTCTATAGAGATATTAAACACAACGGGCTTTAAATCAAGGTTTGGCCATACTAGTTTTGTAGTTTACATTGTGCAATAACGATCTGTCGAGTTTTCTAACTCCACAAACCTTAATTTAAACGATCCGATTAATAGAACACAAGATAAAATTTTTTATTTCTTCGTAAAATAAAAAAAAAAATAACTAACATAACTATACCTTATTTTAAGGCGAAACAAAACTCAATCTACTGCATAAATAACGTGAGTGGCGCTGGGTTATTTCATTACATTATCGAAGACAAGCCTCTAGTTCGTAAATTTAAACATACTGCATCACTGCCAAAAACATTAATGTACTTTTTTTTGTAAAATTTGCTCTTTTTGTTGAGAACAAGCACCCCTTCATGTAAAGTGGAAAAACTGTAGATCGGACAGTTTTTGTCAGCAGAAATGGAACATGAATTTTGTCGTGCTGCCAAACATTTACATTTACGAACTCGACCATAATCTACATAAATATAATTTTTTGGAATGAATTTTAAACGTAATAAAAATAAATCTATTATGGCTGAGTGAGTAGAATATTATCCACGCGAATGATCCTGTCTTCAAATATTCAATAATTTTCTACAAAAATATGTAGGTATGTAGTTATTATAATCATATAAAATTATGTTACGAGGGGACTTATGTAAGGCAGTATAAACGATTTTTAGCAAAACGATGCGAAGTCATAAAAGCTTTATGCGTTTGTTTTGTATTTTTGTTTGAAATTTGAACATGGTTTCTGAATGTTTAAGAATGATTATGGTCATAGGTTTCTTTTTTAATTCAATTTAATCTGACGATAGAGAAGTTAATTTTTGTTAAGACATTTTATATACTTTAATCTTATGGTAAGACTGTGATGGACTTCACCCAAGAAATAAATAAATAAAACAAAATTATGTTTTTCAACACTTACGACATAACTATTATATTTAAACAAAAAATAATCATTTATAATAATAAGAAACTAAACTCATTTTTAAATATTTTTCTTTCAGTTGTATGTTTTTTTTTCTTCTCTTGTTTTGGTTTATTTTATATTTTTGATTTTATTAATTGCACTATAATTTTGTTTTGTTAAATGAAGCTCTAGCTATTTTTATTACCTCTGGCTTATATTCTTTAACTTTATTTTTTTTTGTATTTAAGCATTTCATTTTTCAATAAAGCTGCCCTGCAAACTTTTATATGGTGATAAAAAGTTGTACAAGTTATAAACTGTTTTAATTTTTCATTTAATTGTACTTAATGTTTACATTATACATTTATATATATATAATATCTTATTTTTGTTTTTTTTTTTTATAAATTAACAAATAACATTTTCTTTTACAAGATATATATAATTTTTTATAATAAACTACGATTAGTTATGAAAAGTTTTTCGCATCTGCGAGTCATAATGTACTGTACTATTTTTCACATTCTTTGCATAATTTTTTTTTGTACTTACTAACTAATGGAGAGAAAGGTTCAGAAACTAGAATGGAAGATTTACATAAATACATTATAATTTATATTTTAAAAACGAAGAATATTTTTTTTTTTAGTTGAGGTCACTTTTTTGTTTTTACTTATTTTTAGCATTTATCATTATTTTTTTTTCATTTTAACATAAATTATTTTTTTTTTATTTCTTTTATATTTAGTAATAATAATAATTAAGTGCATTTTTGTTGTTGTTTTACAATAAAGAGCAATAGGTATATAGGAATTTATAAAAGGAAAACTATTACTAATTTAAGAAACTAACATAAACCTCCATCTTCCTCTTCTTCTTCTTCTACTTCGCCACCTTCAGCGGATGGAGGTTGCGCAGCTGATGGAGATGACTGAAAATTAAAAAAAAAGTACATGTAAGAGAATTACAACGATAAGCTTATAACCACTTAGATACATAATATCTTTTATTATTCCCGTTTGTGAGCTAGTGGAAATTAAAAACATTGTTTTACTTTTTTTCGATGAAATAACTACAAATTAAAAATTGACGTAGTAGTTATAAGTGCAGAAACCAGCGAATATTGACAATTAATCACTTTTTGAAATAAGGACATTCAATCGTCTTCGATCACAAGAATTACCCCAATCTCTACCTTTTTCATCAATCATTACCAACCGTGCTTGCGTCTGCAACATGTATCACGATTCTGGATGATGTGTCTTCATAAGACACTTATGAAGAGACACACTCCAAAAATCTTTGCTACTCAAATGAATTTTCCAAAAATCTTTACTACTCAAATGAATTTTGAATCGAAAGAAGCAATGATTAGCAAGAGTGATTCTTCCTTTGAAGAACCCTCAATAATAAAAGCAAGAGCTGGAACATAAATGAGTAGTATTTTTAACAATTTTTGTGGTTATTGTAGTTGCAAATAAAAAAACCCATTTGGCCAGTTTATATTTCTTGAGTGCTCAGTATTTTTCCTCATTTTTTGACAGAGCAGGGGAATTAAATATAAACAGTATTCCTCCCATAGAAGTCAAAAGAACTCTCTTTTTCTTTTGGACTTATGTAATTTACTTCGACAAAAAATAATTGAGCAAGCGAATTGAAATAATTTTAGTCTCAGTTTTTAAGGGGAAAAGTGAGGAATTTTTGAGAGGAATCCTGTTTATATTTCTAGCACTCCGATTAAAACTCGAACCATGAAATTTTATTTTTAACACTTACCCCAGCATTTGGTGATTTATACGACGCTGTTGCATTTTCTATAACCGATGCTTTAGGTGCAGCTGCAATTCCTTTGGGAAGTGGTAAATCGCGGGCCAATATTGAGTATTCAACATCCATGTGCCTAATGAAGGGTGATGACAGTGCTCGTTTTGCTTGATCTGGATCTTCATCATCGAATGCTTGAAGCAGCATTTCTAAAGTTTGAACTTCCTGAGGATCACAACAATTACCCCATTCTTTGAATGCTTTTTCGGCAGCAACAAAATCACCGCGTGCCAATTGAACAAGCACCAAGCCGACAGCAAGTCTTCCAATTTGAGAAAATGATTCAGTTACTTGATTTAAACTGATTTCACGTCGTATGGCGTCAGCTGCTTGATCGTGCCTGTCGAAAGATCTGTTAGTATTTTTCTTTATATTTAGCTCAAAAACAATAACTTACATTCCAAGTTTTACTAACAATCGTGATACTTTTGTGGCAAATTCAGCTGCTTGTCGGGTTGAGTCCTCA
The DNA here is from genome assembly GCA_946251815.1 of Dasysyrphus albostriatus. Lineage (NCBI taxonomy): Eukaryota > Metazoa > Arthropoda > Insecta > Diptera > Syrphidae > Dasysyrphus > Dasysyrphus albostriatus. The sequence goes on from OX276337.1 coordinate 20,379,498, forward strand.
TTCTATATAGACAAATAATGATCTCATTAGTACATAAATTATATAAAAAATAACAATCGAACTAAAATTCATACCAAAACAACTTCCATAGCATGTTGATATAATCGAAGTGCAATTTCTGGATGTGGATTTTCTAATATTTTGGCTGCTTTATCCAAAGCAGCAGCACCGGCTTCCGGTGAACCATGTTGTTGATATAAATTGCATGCTTTATTTGCGTTCGGTTCAATTTCTAAAAGATTATTTGTTTCTTTCAAAACAATAATAATCTGAAATGCAAATAATGATAAATCCAACAAAGAAGGAAAAGTGAATTTAAAAACAAAATTTACCTGTTCATAGCATTTGGCTGCATGGAACCAAGAACGATTATTTTTGTGACAATCTATGGCCTTCAAAAAGCATTCCTTGCTTTGATCGAATGACTTTGCAAGACGGAAACATGTTGCTGGGAAAATAAGAAAGAAGAATATTTAGTATTTTTTTATGCAGCCTTAAAAAAGTAATAAGCTTGGAAAAAGTGCCAACTTCAAACCGAAATACACACAAGAGTAAAGTTAAGAAGTATACTATACGTCAGTTAGATCATAAGGAGAGACAATTTACTTGGATCGTCGAAGGAAACCCAAATACTACACATTGTAGGAGACGTTGCCTTGGTGGTCATTCAAGGCAATGACTACCACCGAGAATTATTTTCTGTTCAAAAACAAATAGCATTGAGTTTTGGAAAGGCTGTCAAGATCTGATTTACATAAACTAATAACACGCTGCCGTAGGCGATGTAGGCAAACATCGAAAGAACCGGGGATATGATTCCCAAAATATCTTGAAGAGAGCATGATATCAGATAATCAGCCTTATTATGAGTTTTACGTGAACAACTTTTCATCGAGAAATAGACATTTTACTTTTTGTCTATAAGGAATTTAACCCGAAAAATTCCCCCATTTTAGTGAGAACTTATCTCGGGCGAAAGACTTTAAATTGTCACCTTTTTTGGACGGCAAAGTTTATTGTATATTTTAGGACAATAGAAGTTCGGGCGAAACTCATAATAGTTTTTAAAATTCTGGGGGAACCAAATTTTTTCGATTGAAATACTTTCTAGGTGAAACTCACAACAAGGCTGAATATCGTCTTTACTTGACCGAAACGCATTTACAAGTTTTTTTCGGAGATTCGCCGAGTTGACCTCAGAAAGCCTTTCATTTTCAAACTTTCCATGTTTGAGACCAACTTAATGCTCGTGTTCTTGTATTTGCTTATATTAGGGGCCTATAACACAAGGCTTCAAGTTAACAAGTCAAGAGCCACTTGTAGAATTATGTTAGTCTTACAAGTGTAGATTATTTCTGTAAGACAAAAAATAAACTTCAGTCCACTATTTTTCAAAATTAATTTCCCTGACTTTTCCTGACATTCCCTGATTAATTTCCAAATTCTTACCTTTGCCGACTGATACCCACCAGGGGGGAATCCAGTTATCTGAATCGAATGATTTAGTCCGAATTGTATATGTTGGCTTTAAAATATCATCTCAAAGTTTTTCAAAATCACGATTTTTAGAACCTTCTTTGTGTACCACCCGAAGAACCTAGTGTTCGTGATAAAGGAAAACTATTTTCAGAAATTAATATTTATATAAGAATTTTTAAAGTTTTTTTGCAAGGTCACAGAACAAATTTTTGGTGGTACCTACATAAAATATCAGGTGGTTTCAGTATGGCTGACCAATTACTTAAAATAGTTATTACGATCTAGTGATCTTTCTGATGACAATCATTTTTTGCGAATATCCCACAAATAAGGTCCCTAAAATCACCTTGAAGTTGCATGACCTTGAGACACTTTAATAAGTCTTAATTACAAGTTTTCTAGGGCTGACTTATTTCTAAATTTAGTGAATCAAATACATTTTGTTATGAAGGTGCCAAAATTCCAGAGCCAAAATGTAGGAACATATTAGACCGAGAACCCACAGCAGATTTTGGGTGGGAGTGATAGCAAAAAAAAAAGTATGGGTCGAAAGCTTCAGTAAAAGTTATTTAAAAAATCGCAGTCCACAACCGGAGCTTCAGTGATCAAACAGTTCATCGGGAAAAAATACGAGTGCATCTTGGAGGGTAATCATCTAATCATGCTCCTCGGATCACATATCACGGAATCCGAGACCATTTGAGTACATTGTTCGCTCTGCCAGAACGTTTAAAATATAAAGTTCAATGCGAAAACTGTCTTTCTTTTAAACAGTGATATGGGATCCGAGGAGCTTATCCTAGGAGGGGTGAAAACCAATTTCGGCTAACATGATCACCCTCGAAGTTGCATACAATTTTTGTTCCATCTAAATTTCGATCAGAAAAAAGTTAAAAAGGAGTTAAGTGAATTGTTAAAAGTTTAATATAGAAAAAAATCCCTGACCGCTTCCCGAATTCCCTGACATTCTTTGACTTTCTCTCACCAAACTTGTCTTCCCTGACATTCCAGTTTAGCGGGCACCATGAACTTACAGTTGTAGAAAACAAAATTTTCCTACACTTGTGTGGCATTCTATTCTTCTGACAAAGAATGGAGTAGTTGTTCGTCGGCCACTGACTGACAAGATCCAGTGTTGGAAATTTCCGTTATGCACAAATAGCCTTCAAATCTACCGATTGGTTGATTAAAAATTGTTCATACTAGATGGCATAAACTTTCCCACCAATTTCATTTTCATTTTTCAAAATTCTAATGTGAATGAAAAATTTCACAACTCTAAAAAAACCATGGACAATTTTAAACTTCCACGTAGTAAAGATCTTCTTCTAAAATGAATATTTCAGCAAGATAATGACCATGTCGAAAAAATAGTCAAATAATGGTTTTAAGTGCAAAAACTTGATGATATGAGTGGCCGGCACAGTATTCTGGTGTAAGACCCATGGAAAATCTACGTGAGATTGTAGATCGAAAATAATTCGAGAAAATTGCAGAAAAAGGGACGATCTCTTTGTCCAGGTCATGGAGAATTAAAATAGTATACCAGGTTCCACTGTTTCAAATTTGAGCTGCATTGCGATGATGAAAAACAAAGGCTTTGTTGCAACAAATATAAAAATTAAACACTAAATATAATAAAAACATGCATTCATTTAAAAGTTACTTATGTTTTGACCAGGTAAAAAACGAACTTGATGTCAGTATTTTTTGATTATTTAATATTTTTAGTTATGAAACGTCATTATTGTTATTATTACTTTTATTTTGCTAATAATAAGAGGATTTAATAATAAAAAAGATTGTAAAATATATTAAAATCCAGGCAGTTATAGACGAGTTTTATTTCTTGAAAAAGTTGCTTATGTAAGTAAAAAACGAGATTATTACGAAATCTATATCAAATATACTCAATCTAAACATAGAAAATCTTCGTACTCTCCTAAACATTTTTGTATTTGTAATTCCGTGACCATGACAAGATGTGAAATCCAAAATTAATGTTGCCTGCATTTTTCGAGCATACTTTTAAGAATATGATTCAGCCACGCCCATTTTTGTAGAGTATATTTTAGCTGATTTCGGGTTTATAGGTAAACTGAATTTAAATCCAAAGTTTCCTATCTTTATCTATGATCTAGAACTATGGTATCTATACCCACCAGTGTATTCTTTGTAAGAGATTGGAGATAACAGACTATTTGGCAAACTCTGTACTATAATAGAGAAATGATTCCACGATCACTTGCAATCACACAAAATAACGCTTCGAACGAAGAAATGATGAAATTGGTGGAAAAAAAGACAAATAAGGATGAGAGGAGTATAAGTAGTAAGCTATGGAAAATAAATTCCCGGCTTACCTTTCCAGTAACTCTACGAAACAAAACAGAAGGTAATTTAGGAAAGACACTCATGAAACGTAGACTTGTAGTTTGTTAGCCTTGATTTGATAGTGGAGATTTTCAACGTATTCTGAATTGAAGTTATGTGCAGGCAATGAGAACAACACCTATATTTATGCTGAGTGCCTGATTGTAATTTGCAGCCCAGACTTAGCTCATCTCAACAAAGATGAAACGAACTTTCTATGATTTATGGACTGATTTGAGAGTCCCAACTTGATATTAAGAAGAATTAAGAACTAAAATCTTTAATAATTGCGCACTCTACTGATGTAATACAAAACAAAAAGTGTTCATATTTGATTTTCGGTATTTCTTGACCCATTTCAAGAAATAATTCATGATTTTTCTATAAAACTTCTAAAGGTTTTGGAAAAAAATTAAACAAAATTGAAATGTCAAAGCAAGAGCAGCTCCAGCTCATTCAAAAATCGATTTTACCCCAAAACTCAACCAAACATAATACAAAGAGGCGAGCACTAACGAATAATCAGCAGGAGGGAGGGAGGGTTGCTTTAACTTTTGCCTTTGGTGTCTCCCACTTTGCTGCTAATCAACCACCCAAAACTTTTCTGGAATTATGATGATTTTCACAAATGAAAGAAAAAACACTCACCTGCTTTGCTGTATTCATCGGCAGCTACGTCGTAGTCGGGTCTCCATTTCAATAAAGTTGTTTTTAAACTAAAGCAAATGTTATACTTTATTAAATTTGTTACACCAAAAACAGATATTTGCAGATTTTTTCAACATTCCAAATTGATGGGTACCTTTTTTCTGCTTGTCGCATTCGCTCCTGACCTTCCTCGATTTTCTTTGTGGCCATCATTTTTCTGGATTCGATAGTTGGGAAACTTTTTGGATTTTAATGTCAACTAAAAGCACTTTATTCTGCGATGATAATTTATGATTTTTAACAAAGTTTTATCACTTGTTTTAGGTGAAATCAAGACCAAGTTTACAAATTACAAGTTTTTGTATTGGCGAATAATTTTGCTGCAGTACCTAGCCGATCGAAGAGAGCGAGAAAACTTTTCATTCAAGAAATTCTTCTGCGCTGCGCTGACGACAAAAGCAATTTGTTGTTAGCTGTCAAAGAGTGTTAGTGATGCCAAAATTTACATTTAAAAAACTCATTTTTGATAATAAACTTTAAAGTGACACTACATGGGCGTTCTAAATGGGCATTGTTGAAAGCTCTAACACAGCGCCACATGAGCCAGTACTGGCAAGCCTGTTGGCTACACACATAAATATTTTTTTTTTGGAAATTGTATGAGCTATATCACACTAGCCTTTCACATGATTTTCTTGGACATCGAAAAAAATCACTCTTGTGGAATTGGGCCCCTGAATGCAAATTGAAAAAGACAGCAATAAATAAGGGTAGGGATAGAGACAGATGAAATTGGACTGGGAAGATATCATGTAAACATTTTACCCGTTTTTGGAAAACATCGTTCTGGAAAAATCGGATTATGTAAATGTTGGACTATACTTGCTCACATGGCCCCAAGGTTAAGCCCAGTATGCAGATTGAGCAAAGACAAATTCTATCTCTACATTTTTTTTTCTCAAGACAAATTCTGAAGGTGAAGTGATATAACAAAACCCAAATGAGAAAAGTAGCGTAGCTAGAGATTCAAAAAATTATAAAATTTCCTTCAATTCACAATTCTGAAAATTTTATAAATAAATCAGATTTTTTTAAGGCATTTGCAGAGCAAGAAAAATTGGGCGCCTGCGCTTTTTGGGAACAAATATAATGTGGATGGATGAAAATACCTCTAAAAAGTCAGAAATTTACATTTTTTATAATATCTCTTGAGAAGAAAAATTTTAGGGCACTTGGTTGACATTTGGACCAAAATAAACTTTTTTTCTTAAAAATAGAGTTCGTTCTCCATTCTTCAAGCTATCAACTGTGAATTAAAAAAAAACTCTAAAAATTACGATTTTTTCATTTTTTTTACTTCTCTGCAAAAAAGTGATTTCAGATCAATTTGTTGACATTTGATAGAGATGAACTTTTTCCGTCAAATAGTTCTTTCCCTATCTTTGAAGTTATTAGCTATAAAATTTTATTAAAGGTTAGAAGTGATGTCGATAGATAAAAAACCTCTGCGAAAATCAGAAATCTTCAGAGTTTTCTACTGCTCCAGAAATCCATTTAATTTTTGCCAGATCAGTTTGCTGACTGCAACTCGATTTGACTCGGTTAGGAAATATATTTATATTTTGGCCAGAAGAAAATATTTTCCGAATGTGTATGTGGCTCTTTTGTAGCCTTTCTCATTAGCTACGCCACTGACTGATTTAAAACCGCTGTTCTATATATTCTATTCTCAATTCTGATGCCATTATTTTCCTTCCTCATTTTATGTTTTATTTCAGTCACGCGGCCTCAAAACGTCTTAACAATGGAAAGTATGAAACAGGGAAATGATTGTAGCTTATAAAAAGCGAAATAAACATAAAATGTTGCTATTTGTCCGGAAAAATAATGCTTCGAGCATTCTTTTCCGTGCAAAATGTAGTGGAGATTTACTTTTTCCTTTTCATGTACAGCGGCTAACACCGTCAAATTTTTCGTACTGGTAGGAAAAAAATTCGAGATTAAATTAGTCTTGGGAAAAACTTTATATGGGAGATAGATTTTGTCCCAACGTGAATGTGAAGCGACGACGAATTTTTTGTTGTTGTTTAGCGTTACGGATTTGTCATATTTTGTACTATTGTGAATGATTTGCTGCGAAACGTTCCGCATTCGCATTGGTTTGGGAAAGTCTTAATGCTGGACTTACAAGACTGGAAAGCTTCAATTATAGTGACAAAAAGAATTAATTTATTCATTACTGTCAGTTTTCCAAAAGTGTAAGCCTGGCATTATATTATGTGTTTTCATTAGGCCAAATGAGGTAATTTCTTTGAAAATATCCAAATTCGATACGAAATCATCTAAATTTCCCATACAAATTCAAATTTCGAAATGAAATAGTATCAAACAAATTTGCTCGCAATGTTGGAAATTAAGTCAAAAGTCAAAACCTAATCACTAACTAATTGTTTGAAAAGCTCTGAAAAGAATTTGTATGAAAATATCAAAGCAGAAATGAAAAAAAAACAAAAACAAAAAGCGATTAACAGTCACTTGAAATTCAAAAATGAAATTAGCTGCAAACGAAATTACCAAATTATAGATGAAAACACTTTTCTGTGATTTTCGAAATTACCTAATTTCGGCCCAATGAAAACATTGTAGACTATTTGATTATATTATAGATTATTATTATTTTAATATTATTATACTAAAGATCATTTGGTTTACCAGTTAATCATATTAACAAACAATCGGTCCTTTTCAGAACCACAAATAAATCTAAAAGATTGCATAACTGTATTCTCAATCAGCCAGCGTATTTGTCTTAATAAAGCGAACATAAGTCCACAAAAAAATATAGAAAAAAAGTTCTTTTGGCACCACTTTTCTAAAATTTTATTTCCATTTCATTCCGACTGCCACTAAAAAAATTACCAAACGTCAAAATTCACGCATTTAATTTTTTCAGCAGTCAAAAAAGAGCCACACGTCTCATTTTCGCCAGTGTTCGCCACAAAAATTGAATTTTTCAACTTAGAAAATTCATTAATAAATTAACAAATTTTCAAGTAAAATCGAATCAATCTAATTGGAAACTAATCATGGATGACGATTGGGGTATGTAATAATGCATAACCAACCAAAAAAACTTGCACAATCCTCTATTTGTGCCAACACAAAGATCCCTCGTACGATCTGAAAATCTAAAAAACCACCCAGAAATGACCTCACATTCCAGTCTTATTTAGCCTTCTTTTTTTTACATTAATCATTAATAATAATGAAAATGAATAATAATTTTAATTGTAATTATTATTGTATTTCACTTTAGAGACTATAGCCGACAAGGAAATAGTTGTGCGGCCGAAAGTTGCAAATTTAAACAAATGGGAAGGCGAAGACGACGAGGAGGACGTAAAGGTATGATTCCTAATACAAAGAAAAAAATTATGTATAATTTCCCACTTCAAGGTAAAATAATGATTTAGCTATTTTGCATGGCAAGAAAGCTTAGCATTTTTAAGGTTAAACAAAATCCCATAATTTAAGTTTAATTTCTGTAAAAATTAACGGAGAAGAATTAGAATACACTGCAACAATTTGATAAAAAAAAAACGACTGGCAAGAGTTGCATTCGATATTTCCGTCCACGTGGTAGGTTTGTAAATTTTTTTGCAACTTTTTTTATTCTGTTGCCTTTTGTAATTCTGTTTCTTCGGGGTGTATCTCGTGTTTTTTTGGTCTGTCTGTCTGTAAATTGGGTTAGTGGTTTAGCTTTTTTTTTCTGTTGAAAAATATAAAAGTGAAAGTGCTGATAGACAACAAGACTAAAAAACCATTAATCCCTATCCAACTTGTTGGGCAGAATTGGTAATTTGAATTCAATCCACAAGCTCTTCATAATACGGGTTAGGTAACACGTTACTGTGAAACAACCAATGATGGTGGTTTACTCTACATTGACGCTGTCTGTAATGGTGTGGTAAAAACTTGCAATAAGCATGACGTTAAAACTGCGTGGGCTGACAAATTACTAGAAGAGGAATATCTCTATAGATTTGTTAAATTTTGATGGAATTTAAAAACAAGTTCACATACCTATTAATTTATTCCTTCGAGAACACAACACAACAATGCAACCAAACTTTTATTGTTTCATGATATTAATTTTGAAATCTTGCGGTTATTAGTTTGGCTATCAGATGCATGAAGGGGTTATAAAAGAAGCCTTAGCCTGTGTACTGAACCTTTAAATAATATGACCACTTTTATGGTCACATTAAAAATAAATACAAACAAATATGAAAGGTCAAAACCATCAATACTACCAAACCTGCAAAAACTTTCCATTTTCTTAGATAGATGCTGTCCTTTTGCCTAGCAATATCCCATCCTGTATACTGGACATTCACTCCTTGGCATCTATCTGTTTCAAAAATTACAAGTTCTATATTATATTGTGTTTGTGGTATAGGTGTGCATATGTTTTTTATATTTATTAAAATTATTAGTTCTATTCCAGACTTTTTCTGCGAATTTTATGCTTTTTTGGCATGATCGATGTCGTCTTATACGTACGTGTTGCTCGTTGTTCTATCTGCAAAATTATCCAAAAGATGATGAGTGTCGAGAAAAGTTTTACTGCTCAATAATTGCCTTCTTAGCGTAGGTGGTAAGAGTTGTTGATTCAAAAGGGCTTTTAATGGCCGTTAGTCCATACAAATTGAAGTTTCGTCCAGACGATTTCATTCGGACTAATCAGTGACTTGTGAGGGCTTTTGTCATACGCAATTTGTGCCAGTTCAACTTACATGGATTTGTTTACAAAAGTTAGAGTTATTGTTCGATTGTTCTAAGCGCTGGTATTGTTCTCTGAGTTTATAGTAAATTCTATGTAGGCAATATCTCTAACTACTCTCTAGAGCTGCACCGACATCACACTTTGTTCTTCCGATTATGTAAATACGAGTCATTAGACGAAAAATAGAAAAATTGTCTCCATTATGTTGCGCCACAATTTTGTAAAAGAACGATGTTGAAGAAGTTGTACGACGAGTTTTTTTATTTTTTCATCAACTGTTTCGCTATGGCCTTTGCCAACTTTTGATAGAGCGCGTGCGTTTTTCGTCCTCATCGAGCACAAATGGACGAGTTTGGCAGGGAATTCAGAACTAGAACTTGCTCTATAGGCGTGTTTACATGGATCAACATTTCATGACAACATCCCTGGATGGAAACGGAAGAAGTTTTCAAAATATTTTCAAAACCATAGAACATGGTTTCTTGTTTTGAAATGATCAATTTCGATTATGGTCAAGCCATGTTGGCCCGTGCAAACACCCCTTATTATATAGCTTGTCTCTATAGATCCTGTCATACGCGTATGAGCTTCATCTGCTTTATAAGACTTTAGTTAAGATATCTTTACTCGGTCGTTGAAACAGAATTGCTGTCGATGTCGTCTTGGCTAAATTATACAATTTAACCGACCACCATTTGTAGGAATGATTTTTCCATATCCGCTATTGAGATCCACTACAGTGTCTCTTTATCGTCCTGCAGACTTTGGTGTTCAGTTCGGGTCTTTTGATCGTGCCTTCTTCTTTCTTATCAAGAGCCGGTTGTTCTCTCCTCTTCTGCTTGTTTAGTTTACGATCAGCTTTGATCATATGGTCGTGCAAAACTCCAACCGTCAGATGATGCATCTGTTGTGATTTCTTGACAATGTTGCCATTGGTTGGTGGCATAAGAAATCTCAAAAGGTTATTAGAGACTGGATCGGGAAAAACCGCTTATATCTTTTGATTGCAACGTTCAAGTTGTTCTTATCCGTAGCCGTATCTTGGCTACAGAGAGTTATAGGGTTTTCTTTTAGAAATACAAATTGATTTCCGACTCAATAAATGCTTCCCAATGTACAAACAGAAATCAATTTTGCCCATCGGTAGATTCAAAGTTGGTCAGAAGATCTTTCGTAAGTACATCGGTACTTGTTTACTTTGTAGTTAAATGCGCAAAATATTAACGAGGTCATAAGAAAATTAAAAAATATTCTTTGGTGTAAAGAAATAATAAAGTGGCTGCTCAAAAGCAAGAAATAAGATGTTTAAAAATAAAAATTGTATTTTTCTAAGATTTAAATTTGAAGATTATCTTAATGCATAATTTGTTTTCTTATTTAACATCTTACAGGAAAGTTGGGAGGATGATGAAGAGAAAAAAGATGAAGAACAAGAGAAACCAAAACCAACCAAAAAAACTCCCAACAAGGCACAACTAGCTAAACTCAATGAAAAAGAGGTAAATATATCAAATAATAATATTAAAAATTTAATGAATGAATGTATTGATGATAATTTTGTTTGTATTAATTTAGCGATTGAAACGTGAAGAAGAAGAACGATTGGAAGAGGAACGATTAGCAAACCTATCACCCGAAGAAAAATTAGCCGAGAAATTACGATTACAACAAATCGAAAAAGATAATGACCTCAAAAGTGCATTAGAAACATTTGGCATTGCAAGTAGTTTAGACTCATTTAATCCGGAAAGCAAAGAAGAATTTAAAGATTTCGGTGAAGCAATTAGTACGCGTGTTTCTCTGTATAGGTCTTCAACAGAATTTCCCAATTTCGTAGAAGATCTAGTTCGTAGCATATGTGCAAATTGTAAGTTTATTTAAACTAGTTAATTTAACTGTTTGTTAATTTCCCAAAATTGAACCTTTCTTAGTCTAAAGTTAAGTAAAAGGTCATACAAAAAATTCAATTGGACTGAAATTGACAGATTTGGGAAATAAATGAACAGACCATTAATTTTTAAATATTTTTTCGAAGTTTCCAATGGTTAAATTATTTGTTTATTTTTTTTTTACAGTAAGTGCAGCTGAATTGAAAAAAATTAAAATCACAGTAGAAAGTCTACATACGGAAAAACAAAAAATGGAAAAACAAAATACGAAAAAGCCTATAGGCAAAGGCAAAGGAAAAATTACTCTTAAGATGGATCAAAATATCGTAAGTAACATTTTGTGATAAAGTAATGAGATGTTAGATTTACTTGACCATGTTCTAAGATAGCCTTGGACAACCCATAATTTCTTTGTGGTATTAGCCCGACAGATTTCCTGTCCCCGTGGTCCGTGGGGAAATGTTATTTCTCAAAAGCATTATTAATAAGAGAGGCTAGAACATACACAATATCACTCATTTCTACGAAACTTGAGCGGATGGTATCGGGCTGAAGTTTCAAATATTTTGTACTAAGGCAAACCCGATCTGTCAGAAAAAAGAAGTGGAAAGTGTATTTTTTCCCAAATATACATAATTACTAGAAGGTGTTGCAGTTCATTCAACTGCAATATTTTTTAAGTCAAGTTGCCTTAAATGTGCCGCCTAAGTCGCGGTTCTCCTCTACTACACTGTACCTTGTTGGTAAACTCTAGAATTGTCCGGGCAGGGATATTTGTGTCTATTTTCTCCTCATGACCCAACCATATCAGTGATTGGATTTTGTATTCCTTTGGCTAGTTTGTTGCCACCGTGCCAAGACTTAACAATGCTCTATATGCCATAAAGGACCGTATGCTCGTTTGTTGGCTCCAACAAATTTCCGAAGCGATGGATCCCCAGTTTTCTATCGGTCCACTAGGGACTAGGTACACGAAGTTAACGTGGAAAGAGAGGAGACGTTGAGAGACAGAAATTTTTGATTCTCGTGAAAACATGGAAAAACCATAGCGATTGTTATTTTTTCAACGCCGACTTTATATCGTATTTACTGTTTTCACCAAGGATAGTTGTTATTTAAATATTTTTTTTATGTTTATTATTTCAATCAATTATTTTTGTTTCCAATTTTGTCTTCTTTTCAGACGGAAGTAGTTGACTACAAATACGATTACGACTACGATGATTTTATGTAATATCTCCACACCATAACTGTCGTCGCATCGTCTAGGTCAACAAATATAAATACATAAATTTTTAAATTTATATAAATATATATATTATTTCTTTTTTTTTTAACGTCATTATTAGTTTGTGAATTTATTTTTATGATTTTTAATATAATTTAAGTTTTTTCTTTCTTCTCTATAATATGTTTTATTAATTTTTTAAAAACACAAAAATTGTTTTTGGTGTTTCGTGGAATATCTATTTAATGTGTTTTTTTTAACTACTTCCAAACGTTTTTCAAGTTGTTAAATAATTTTATGGAATGAAACAAACAAAAAAAAACTACAAAAGCGCAAAAAAGAAATAAAAAAAAAATTGTTATTAAATTATTATTAATCAAGGGAAAAACCGTATTTGCAGTCATACATCTATGTATTTTTATAGTTCCAAAACAGATACGGATTGAACATATGAGAAACAATATTAAGAAAAAAACCTACAACAAAACAAAAATATACAAATACAAAATAGAAAAACTAAATAAAAATATTAATTTGTAATGTAAAATTGAAGAGAGACAGAGAAAGAGAGAAAAAAAAAATAGAATAAAAAGAGAAACAAAATTAAACGATAAAAAGAAAATTTGCAATAGTAAAATTATTTGTGTTTATTTATGTTTTAAAGATTTATTGGATTCACCCAAAAGCATACGATGTGGGATAATTTCTGGGTATATTGATGAATAAGTATATTCGGTGAGGATTTTCATGATACGACCGACGGCCGGGGAAACAAATATGATTTGCATGATTATGACATAAATTGAGGAACTTTTCTTGATTATGGTAAAACAAGTATGTAAACAAAATTTAATGCAAAAATGGCTTTATGAAAATATGTCCAAGTGATTCAAGCCTAATTTAATTAAATCTATTTAAAAAAAAACCTGAACTTATGGAATGTGATGATGTGTGGAGTTGGATTTTGATGTTCATACACAAAAATAAAGACGGCAATTCGATCGATAACAAAAATTCTAGACAAGGAAGCTCTCGTATCAGCAAATTTTATAAATTTTCTTCAGAAGAAAACCGATTTTTTTTTTGAAAATGCTGAGATTCGACACCGGGGGGTATTGATTTGATTGGACTCGATCCAAGTCGATATAATCGAGGATATATAGGTAGAGAAAACGAATGATTTTGCGAATTCCGAATTAGCAATTTTTTGGCTTTTAAAATGTGTTTATGAGTTATTTTCGCAATATTATTAGCAGCATTGATTTTTGAAGCGAATGTGAATTTGGAAGCTCGCTATCGATATTATATCGTGATAATGGGAATTCGTTAAATCGTTAGCTTTTCATAATTAGGGCCTAAGTTATCAATAGTTTCCTTTCTAAAATTCTTTAAATTAAAAAACAAATTATTAAAACCACTTAGTCGTCCCAGGCTACAAAAGTATTCTGGTTATTTATAAATTTAATCAGAAAACATGGGATTCTGAAATGCTATTAAGAGACATTTCCCATCATTCCGAAGCTTCTGAACGAGCAATGAAAAAATTATTTTTTTACTTACCTACCTACGTACTTTCATATGAATACACGATGCACATACCCACATGCATTTGTATTTTTCCTGTTAAATACATACCTTTATAAAAGTCTATTCAAAAGTGGAAAAGCTCTAATTCAAAACACAAAAATGTTTATTATTTTTTATTTTATTTATCTTCCTTAAATTGCAGCATGCAGCATCAGTGACGAATTCATTTCCGGGTAGCTTAAGTAAATCCTATTTCCTTTGTTATTTTGATGACATTTTCCGCTCCAATTGTGGTAGCAAGACTAATGTCACATCGGATCAACATATTGCTGAATAAATTCAGTTCCGATGTGTTTGCTAAATATATCTGTTTGTTCCTCTTGCACAATATAATTAATGTAATTCTCTATGTATATTTTTTAACATATTAATTTAGAAGAATATTTTGAGTGAACAAATAATAACCGGGTGGGTCAAGGGTCATGGCAAAGGTATATCATATAATAGTAGGGATATAGTTTATTTTGAAACAAACAATATTATGTAGCTGTAATAAAAAAAAGGCTTTAGTTTTAATTTAATTTGATTTAATTTAATAAATATGAATTCCTAAACTAAAATAAATTTAATTTGTCTCATTAAATAATACTATCAATCTATCTATACAAATCTCCTTATGATATACAAATACTTTTTTTTATGATTTTATAAAGTCTAATAAATCTGGCACTGATGAATAGACTCCTGGATATCTTGGATGAGCGCAGCCGATACCCCATGAGGCAATCCCACATTGTTCGCCAGTCATTGTATTAACCAATGGCCCACCAGAGTCTCCCTGACAACTGTCTTTACCAGTGGCAGCAGCACACATCATAAGACTATTAATCTTTCTATTAGTTTGATACTTGCGAGTGCACGCATCCTGGTTTACTGCTCGAACATAAACTTCTCTTAAATTTTGCCGTTGCGCTGCTGACGGTCGTACGCCCTCTTGTTGTCTGCCCCATCCACTGACGACAAGAATTGTATTGTCAGCTGGACGCTCCGAACAAAGTTTTATTGGTTGACTTTTAGAAGAATATGTGATTGGCGGTGTGATTTTTAATTTAGCAACATCATAGGATGCAGTTTCTGAATTGTATAAAAAGTGTTCTTGAATTTGGTAAACTTTATGTACGGTCCCTAGATCAGCTGAATTTGAACCAGAACGAACAGTATAAAGTGATGGTTTGCCTTTGCTAGTGCAATGTGCAGCAGTCAAGATGGTATCTGGAGCTATAATAGATCCACCACATATATGAATATCGTGAGATCGGAGTGATACAATATACGGATGATAGTCGATAGCGACTGGATGCCCACCAATTATACGTCCTTCCATTGTGATATTAGTTGAAGTGGCTAGTGCCAGGATTATGAAAAACAATACCGCTGTCAAATGCTGCATACCTTACTGTTTTGTGTTAGGACTTAATATAGAATTTTTTTTACTAACGGACCTTTTATATGATTTTAGGTGGGATTCAAAAATATTATCAAACCATTTTTGATCTTGAATAAAAAGTCAAAAAAACACTTAACATTTCCTTCAATAGTTCAGTAAACTGACGAAGGACAAGATTTTACAAGTACTTACATACTTTGGATTTTGGAATTATAAAAAAAAATGGTTTACTGAACTATTTAAGGAAATGTAAAGTTTCTTCAACTTTGATATCCAAATTCAAGATCAAAAATATTTAGATAATATTTTTAAAAGCTTATCCAAAATCAGATAAAAGTTACAATGGCAAGGTTAAACATATTTATATCGATATGATTTATGTAGCATAAAAGTTTATGTATTTAAACTTTATGTGATTACAAATGTAGTTACTTGTTTCCACTTATTTATTAATTTTCTTACAGGAAAACACAAACAAAAAATCTTGGAAGATAATTGAGTGCCTCGCATTTATTTACTGTACTATGAAGGTTTCTACAAACATATATCACAGGGCGATAGTTTCTCAGAGTTTGATTTAAAATCAAAAGACTAATTTTTGTTAAGGTTTTTACGATACATTTGAACTTGTTTATGGGATAGTGAACACGAAAAAATGAAAATAACGTTTTTCAGTTTTTCAAGATTCACATTCTTTAAAACCAAACGATAATCTGATATTTACATAAGTTCACTATGGTGTATACGTACTTTTTTCCATTTTATTAATACCTAACCTACATTACATGGAGTATATGGAGAAAGTCTCAAGTCTCTTGTAGCCTCTGGCTTTTAACTTGAAACTTTTAAGAAATGTAGAAACAAGTTAGTTCCAAAACTCGTATTGGATCATTAGGTCAAAAGCCGCGTATTTTTTTCTGCAATTGGCTACTGAATTGATTTTTTTGTTGGAATATCTTTATTGGTATCCCCCGAATCTTAGTTGATGGGAGGGGAGTGCGAGCATCAGCCACCGTGTTGGAAAATAATTATTCTTTTATTTGTTAAAAAATAAGGTTGTTTTAGTGATTTTTATTTGCGATTTATTGTAGTTACTATAAAGCAATTTTTAGATTCGTGCAAAAAAAACTTTCGAGATAACAATCAAACATGACATTACGACGACAGAGAACACCAAAAAAGTGTGGCAAAATTCTGTCTGTCTGTCTGCCTGTTCAGCTACAGCCTAAACGGCTAGATCAATATTCTTAAAACTTGGTACGCAGTGGTTTTTAGTGATTCTGCCCACACGTTGTATTTTATTTTTTTGAGAACTAAAAATAACGGTAGCTACCATACAATTTTTTTTAGCAATTTTACAAAATCTTATTTTTCTCAAAAATGGCTCCACAAATTTTCTTAAAAAAAAATCAATAAATTTCTTTTGGTAAAAGCTACATAACTTTGTATGCAAAACCATTTTTCAAAAAATGGTTATTACCAATTTTCTTCAAAGCAATTAATTTGATTTCAACAATTATTTTTTATGCATTAAACAAATAGTTTTTTTGATAAAATTAAAAAAAAAAATTTTTTTTGGATTTTTAAAAAATGTTCAATTTTTTTTGAAAATCAAATAGGTACTTTTTTATTTTTTAAGAAAAAATTTTACTTTTATGAAAAAATAAAGGCACCCTGCATACAAATGTTAAAAAACGTTAAGGCAAATATTTTTTTCTTTAAAACGGCTCCTATTTTTTTTATATACTACCAACAAATATAAAAAATTATATTAATAGCACTTCTTTAGAACGATTTTATTCAATTTTGAATTTTCTCATTATTGGCTCAACAGACTTAGATGAATTTTCTTATTTACAAATTAAAAATAAGATTAAAAATATTGCATATCAAAATTTTCAAAAAGAGTTTAAATTTTTTTTGAAAATTCGATATCTCAAAGAGGGGTTGACAATTTTTTTTTTATTTTACTTTATATGTACATAAATAAATATTCACGATTTGCATACCAAAAATTTTCTTTAAGAATGTATTCTTAAAACATATATGTATGCATATATGCTTGATGTATACAAAATTATTTTTTTTGAAAACCGCTCCAAGGTTTTCCAATATTTTCAATCAAGAATTAAGATGGCTTTCTTTTCTTTCATCTCAAAGTCTCAAAGTATCGTATTTCATGCTTTAAATATTTTTCTCTCATAATTAGTACTAGTACTCAATGCAATTTTATTAGTCGACTTGAATGATTTTTAAAATCCTGTGGAAATAATGACTTATTTCATGGCCGTGTGTCGTCGCAAAAAATTAAAAGCTTTTTACGAACAAAATAAAAGTTTGGAACTCGAATATTTTTCGTGTTTTGATAGTTTTCATTTTCATACTGTTTTATTTTACTACTATTAATTTATTTAATAGTTTATGGCAAAATAAACTAATTACTAGCCATTTCAAAAGAATTTTGTGCAATTTATTGATAATGATGAATATGATAATTTCATAAGTCTTGTTTAGCTAATTATCCTAAAGGTCATTTCAGTCCCGTATTTATTTCCAATCAACATTCAAGTCATTTTATAATTTCAAAAACAGGCATAGACAAATTTGAGAGTGAACGCCCAACTAACAAACTCTTTCAATGCTAAGGTCTTGACATCTGCAAATATATTCTCAAAGGACTCTATTAGATCCCAAAGCTAGACTCAGTAGCATAGCTAGATACGTGAGGCCCCTGGGCAGAAAATTAATGGGCCCTCCCAATCAGAAATACAATCATATTTAAGTTTCATTTTTGATTATTATTTTTTTTTAAATAAATTAAGTATACAAGGTTATAGAATTTTTTTGTTACAGTATTTTTTTTGCAATAATAATGTTTGAAAAACACTTTATTTTTCTTTTATAAAAAGTTCCAGAAACATTTTTTTAGCTTAAACATTTTGCAATTGTAAAAAATCGATCGCATAGTAATAGAGAAGTTCACAACAGAAAATAACAAAATTTTCCCACTTCTGAGCATGTGTAGAAGTAGGTGCGCCATCACCTGCAAGAATAAATAATTTCGCCCGTCTAATAGCGTACTGCGTTCAAAAAGCAGAACGAAATATATAAGTAAAAATTCACACTATTCGCGCATTTCTTTTCAATCTCAATAGCGTATGAGTTTATAACTTAGTCAATATTTTCAATTGGGAATTGAGACTGATGATTATTGATTGTTTAAATATTTAAAAACAAAAAAAATATCAGAGATCAATATTTAGATTAAATCCCATTTAATTTCGCTTTGAAAATTTGTTTCTGTCAGTTTTAATAAAGATTTGGGTGTCACTATTGACGTTACCGGATTTGAAAAACATGCTGTATCTATACTACACCAATGGCAATATAAGTTCTAAGATTTATGAATCAATCATCATTCATAAATTATTGAGATTTCAAATTTTGAGTCCTGAATCATTTAAAAATTATACAAATATGCACCCACTTTTAGTTCATCGACGACGGTTATTTACATTTTTCTTTTGTATTTAAGGGCCATGATTATGAGACGTAACATTTTGGAGGTTTTCAAATCTTCAGGCCGCTGCGCTGGGCTGCCATCCTAGTTTGACTCAATGTAGTTACGACTAGACTATAAATAACTAATATCTTGTTATGAAAGTTAAATTACTCTCATATAGGTTTTATTATAAGACCTAAGCTTTTTTAAAATTTCAAAATACTGTAGTGTTATTAGTAGATCAGTGTTTTTCTTCTCTTAGTAGGAATTTATAAGATTTAAGTCTTATAGGAATCTTATCGTAAAATTTGAAATTGTTATCCACAAGAAAATACTGATAAATAAAGATGTTAAGCTTTTATACTCTACAAAAAATGCTTTTATGGGTTGTTATTAAGAATAAAGCATTTTTACCAAGAAGCAAATTAGAGTTCAAATAGTAAAACAATTTTTTCCTCGTCGAAATCATTACATAAAATTTGTACAAAATTTCCTCTAGTAATTAGGGCGATTAACGCACCATCTCATAGGAATCTTGTAGTTTACTAATAGAACACATTTAAACTCTTTAATCTTCCATTTGCATTGATCTAGTAAGACTCTGGTTACTTGGGGAGTATAACTTAAATAGGCGACTACAAGCGGATCTGTTGGTGCACGCATCTTCATCATCAATATGTATATACTATACATACAAACATACACATGTACTTGAAAATGCTAAAAATAGTACGCATACGCCACAGTGAACTTGAATAATTTATAAATGTTAGTTTTGTTCGGTTTTAGAAGAGTGAGAATCTATCTAGTTCACTGTGTCGTATACGTAACATTGTCATTTTATTTTATATCAACCGTGTCACATGTGTACGTGTATATTCTTTAATTATATTTACCTGTATACGTAGGTATAATTATTGTGAAATATAATTATTGTGAAGAACTTAAGAATATATTCATTCATGGTTTTTTGACAAAATAAAAAAAAAAAAACGATTGCTCTGCGATATATATGTACTATGTACATATATACGTAGGAACCTTCACATAATAAATAAATATAAGTCAGTAGGTATCTGATCATGTGAAATGCTCATTTTATTCACGCTCAATCCAGGATATGGTTTTTGTGTTTTGTTTGTTTATGAATTATAAATAGAAATAAGTAAATATGGAAGAACTTAGTATTTAATTTTGCAAGTATGAACATACATAAGCAGGTGTGGATTAAGCTAATCTACAACCCTGGGCCCATTTTTTTCTGCCACCGCACCCCAATCATACATTTTTGAATTATATAAAAAAAAATAAAAGCGGTCAAACCCAAAATGTATACTCTAAAGACTTTTTAGGTATATATCATGAAGAAGTTTTTAATAAGAATAAAATTATTTTAAGTTTTTCAATAAACAAAACATTCGATGAGTGCTTAATAAAATTATATGAAGTAAGTTAAATATACATAGGTATATGAACTAAGTTAAATTACATATTCCAATACCGCCTCTTAATTTAAATTAACATATGTAAACAAATTAACTGCATTAAATTAGAATAATTCACAAATTTAAACAAACTATTTTTTTAAATTTAAATTATTGCGATGTTTTTCAAATGAAATTCGATTGATTCCTTTTGTCATCACATCAGCTAGTTGATCGCCACTGGGTTTGTATTGCAATTTGATTTCTTGATTTGCAATCGATTCACGAATAAATTTATATTTAACGTCGATATGTTTCATTCTTTTGTGTTCACGAGGTTCTTCTGCCACCTTAATACATGACTGGTTATCCTCATAAATAATTGTTGGTTTGTTGTAATTAAAACCCATTTCACGAAGCAAACTTCTGAGCCATTTTGCCTCACAGACTCCTTGTCCAAGCGAAATGTATTCTGCTTCTGTAGATGATAAGCTTACAGTAGCTTGTTTTCTAGAGGCCCAACTAACGGTGTTGTTTAATACTTTGAAAACGTATCCGGTAATTGATTTTCGGTCGTTTTTGTCGCCAGCCCAGTCTGCATCAGTGAAACCTATCAACAAATCCGCCTCTTTATCTCGCGTGAAAAACATTTTAAGATCCAGGGTAGATTTAATGTAACGTAAAATTCTCTTCGCGTGAACAAAGTGTTCACTGGTAAAACAACTTTGAAAACGGCTGAAGTAGTTCGTTGCTGCACAAAGATCTGGTCGTGTTGTAAGAGTAGCGTACGTTAGACATCCAATTAATTCCCTATAAGGTAGATCAGGCAAGTTATTTGGATTTCCTTTTTCCAGATTCAGTCCGAATTCCATTGAAGTTGCGACTTCTTTGCAATCGTTCATGCCAAACTTTTTGAGAACATTTTTTAAATATTGTGTTTGACTAAGGATTATTGTACCTTCTTCAATGCTCTGTTCGATGTGCATTCCCAAGAACGTATTCACCTTTCCGATGTCTGTCATCTCGAACTCACATTTCAACAAATCTTTGATAATATTTATTTTTCGCTGATCAATGCAAACAATCAGTAAGTCGTCCACATATAACAAAATGAAGCATTTAACATTCGTTTCGTCCTTTACGTACAAACATTGATCTGATGCACAACGTTTGAAACCAATCTTCAACATGAATTTATTGAATTTTTCATTCCATGTTCGTGACGCCTGCTTAAGTCCATAAAGAGCCTTGTTGAGTTTACATACTTTGCTTCCATTTTTGTATCCCTCAGGTAATTCCATGTAAATATTTTCAGAGAGTTCACCGTTTAAAAATGCACTCCTTACGTCCATTTGGTGAATATGCATGTTGTTGTTTGCTGCAATAGATAACAGTGTTCGCATTGTTGTCAGTTTTGCTACTGGAGCATAAGATTTACTGTAATCGAAACCAATCGTTTGTGAAAATCCTCTTGCAACTAGACGTGCCTTATATTTGTCGATTTCCCCATTTGCCTTCCGCTTTAATTTGAATACCCATTTACATGATACGGGTTTTCTGCCTTTTGGTAAATCACATACGGTCCAAGTTTTATTTTTAACTAGTGATGAATATTCCTCATTAATGGCCTTCCCCCATTCACACCAATCACTGCGTTGTTTTGCTTCAGTGATTGTAAGAGGATCATTATCGACAAATTGCTGAGCTGATAATGCGAAATGCGCATCAATATCCCACTCTCCATATCGCTGAGGTGGTCGTCGGTTTCTAGTGCTGCGTGGTAAACCAATTTGTTCATCCGTATTGACATCGTCCTTATTGTTATAGTTGTCACCGATGCCATCCGTATCGACATCGTGGTTATTTTTATAGGTGTCACCGTTGCCATCCAAATCGGCAACGTGGTCAAATGATGATTCTATAATTTCAGGTTCAATTTTGATTTTTAACGATTCATTCTCTCCCGCCTCTGAAACTGATGAGCCGATAGCCTTTTGTCGATTCAACACAGAGTCTTCGTTGAATATCACGTTTCTGCCCACAACCAATGTGTTACTCTCCAAATTCCACAATCTGAAACCATTCGGCGCATATCCCAACATTATACATTTCACAGATTTTTCATCCAGTTTCGAACGCTTTTCTGCTGGAATATGATTGTAGCAATTTGAACCGAATATTCGAAGATTCGACAAATTTGGTTTAGTTCCAAACCAAATTTCTGCTGGAGTCTTGCTGAAGAATTGCTTTCCAAAAGCACTAGTCGGACAGCGGTTTTTGACGTAGTTCGCTGTTAAAATTGCTTCAGACTAAAACTTCTTGTCGAGACCACTTGCATTCAACATCGTTCTTGCTTTTTCAACCAAAGTTCTGTTGAGCCGCTCCGCCACTGAGTTCAATTCAGGATTATAGGGTACTGTATAAATCAACTGAATGCCACTTGTCTTGCAGAAATTCTTGAACTCATTTGATATATATTCTCCGCCATTATCTGCCTTCAACTTTGCAACTTTAATGCCGTGTAAGGCTTCTGCGCTCGCAACAAACTCCTTAAATCTTTCGAAAACTTCGCTTTTTCGTTCAATGCAATATACTGTTGTTGCTCTTGAAAAATCATCGGTAAATGTAACAAAGTATCTTGATCCCTCATGTGAAGGGACAGGCATTGGGCCGCAAACATCGCTATGAATCAACTCCAGAATCCGTTTTGATCGCGCTTCCT
This sequence comes from Dasysyrphus albostriatus, assembly GCA_946251815.1. NCBI lineage: Eukaryota > Metazoa > Arthropoda > Insecta > Diptera > Syrphidae > Dasysyrphus > Dasysyrphus albostriatus. The sequence continues at coordinate 20,402,523 of OX276337.1, forward strand.
TCTTCTGTGGGAATGGCAGTCTCGCCTGCTTTCCGAGAATACATGATTCGCAAAAATTATTATCAACGTTGATATTTAAATGTTCTAGACCATTTGCCATTTTCCGATTGACCATCTTCTTCATGTCACCAATATTCAAATGACCCAATCGAAAGTGCCAAAAACTTTGGGATGAAATCTGTGCATCTTTTTCACAAGTGAATCCAGCAAATGCGCTTCTATCAACTTGAAATTCCACCTCATAAAGTCTTCCTGAACTACGTGCTATGAAAATTGTTTGGCCTTTCAAAGACACGTATGCAAAATCTCCATCAAAAACTACATTGCAGCCACGCTTGGTCAAACTGCGGATTGACAACAAATTACATTTTAACCCTTTAACATGTAATACGTCTCTTATTGCCTTGGTTTCGCAATCACCATTATAAAGCGTTTTTACCAGAATGTCTCCGCGTTGTTTGGCCATAAGATTTGCATTTTTCTTAGCAACGGATATCTCTATTTCGTCAATGTCAACTAATTTATGGAAGAACGACTCGCTGTTTGCCATGTGCTCTGTAGCACCTGAGTTCAGAATGAATTTTATAGATGCACTTCCTTGATTTGAATTTGGCGTGACTGCCGCATTAACTGTTTCTGGTTCATATTCATGTTCACTGATTGCGCTCAGCGAAATAACAGCTTCATTTGATGACGTTGCATTTGCACTACCCTTGCCAGATCTGTTCTTTTTAAAGAAATTCTTTTTGCCTGTTTTTCTTCCCTTCTTGTTGCATTGAGACTTAATATGACCCGCCTGGCCACAACCATAACAGGTTATGTTGGCGTTCATTGCAACTGATGTAGATCCCCAACTTGAAGAACCAGATCTTCGTTTGTTGTACTCGTCCAACAATCGGCACTTGACAAAATCCAATGTAAGGTTTGTCTGTTCTATCGTCTCGATAGCAATCACTAAGGTGTCGTAAGATTTTGGCAATGTGAGCATTAACGAAATGGCGATATCGATGTCCTCCATCTCCTTTCCAGATCCTTTCAAGTCACGAATCAGTCTATCGAAACACAAAATATGATCCTTCATGTCGTCACCTTCACGATAGGCCATAAAGTGCAATTGACGTTCCAACAAGATCCTACCTGCAATTGTTTTACGTTCAAAAATACTTGCCAATCCATCAACCATCTGCTTTGCTGTAGATTTTCCTTTGATGTTCTCCAACTGGCTATCATGCACGCTTTGAACAATAATATTTTTGCATCTCTTTTCTTCATTCAGTAAGGTCATCTTTTCTTTAGCATCTTTTGCAGCATCAATTAGCTTCTCAAGATCTTCTTCGATGTATATCCCCAAGTCCTTCTCATCGAGTGCAATTTCGATGCGAAAACGCCAATTATTAAAATTGGTTCCATCGAACAGCGGAATGCCAGTTTTGGTGTTTACAGATGATGTTTCAAACATTTTCAAATATATATCTTTTCACCAAACTTAATTGCATAAAACGTTTCTGGGCCCATAACCTAAAGACTTTTTAGGTATATATCATGAAGAAGTTTTTAATAAGAATAAAATTATTTTAAGTTTTTCAATAAACAAAACATTCGATGAGTGCTTAATAAAATTATATGAAGTAAGTTAAATATACATAGGTATATGAACTAAGTTAAATTACATATTCCAATATACTCTACCATTTAAAAAATCGACCTTCACACAATTTGACTTTTTATAACAATTTTTTGTCGTAAATATTTCATGTTATTCCATTGTGCGTGTATTAGTGTACAAAAATGGATATTAAGCCATGAAGTATAATTGAAAAAAGAGTTGATATTTGTGGATATTCGATTTCTAGATTGTTGTTTGTAAAAAAAAAACAGATGCAAGTAATTTATATAAAATTTGTAGGTCTTTCGATCATAAAGTTAAAGTTTGTGATCGGAGCATTTTTATTTCCTCTTAATTTGTTCGTATAATCTTAAAAAAATTGCCACCCCCCCAAAAAGTTTGCCACTCTGGCCTACGCCTTGATTGCTCCTATGGTTAATCCTACACTGATGTACATAGGTAAACACATATACAAACATTTGTCTCATAATTCATATTAATATTTTCTTTACCTTGCCATAATAATCTTTTGTAATTTCTAATTTGATACATATGCTTTTTATGTATCTACATACATAGTTTTTTTTTGTGATTTTAACAGAAGTATATGAAATATTTTGATCTTGAATACGGATACAGAAATTGAAGACAAAAATTAACATTTCCTACAATATAGTTCAGTAAACCATTTTTTATAATGCTTAAGTAGAGTACTATATTAAATACATAAACTTGAAAGATCTAAGGGTTATCTTGCCCTTTACTTTACATCTTTATCTTATATTATTTATCTATTTTATTACTTTACTTCAAGATTATAAAAAATTGGTTTACTGAACTAGTTTTATAGGAAATGTAAAATGATTTAAACATTTATTTCAAAATTCAAGATCAAAAATGTTTAGATAATATTTTTAAATCTCAGTTAAAATCGTATAAAAGGCCCGGTAATGGAAATCATTTAATATTCAGTCATTTTTTTTCAACACAAAAAACAGTTATGCAGTATTTTACGGTGGTAGTGTTTCTAATGATTCTTGCACTAGCCAATGCAATGGATGGACGTATAATCGGTGGTTATCCCATCGACATAAAACACCATCCGTACATGGTATCTCTTCGATCTTACGATAATCATATATGCGGAGGATCTATTATAGCTCCAGATACAATTTTGACTGCTGCACATTGTATTCACTCGGGCAAGCCATCACAATACACTGTTCGTTCGGGTTCAAATTCAGCTGATCTGGGGACTATTCACCAAGTTTATGAAATTCTAGAACACAAATTATACGATTCAATAGTTACGTCCTATGATGTTGCTAAATTAAAGATCACACCACCAATCATATATTCTTCTAACAGTCAACCGATAAAACTTTGCTCAAAGCGTCCAGCTGAAAATACACTTCTTGTTATTAGTGGATGGGGCAGACAAAAAAAAGAGGGCCTACAACAGTCAGCAGTAGAAAGGCAACATTTAAGAGAAGTTTATGTTCGAGCAGTAAACCAGGATGCATGCACTCGGAAGTATAAAAATAAAGGACAAATTAATAGTCTAATGATGTGTGCTGCTGCCATTGGTAAGGACAGTTGTCAGGGAGATTCTGGTGGGCCATTGGTTAACGCAAAGACTGGCGAACAATGTGGTGTTGCTTCGTGGGGCATCGGCTGCGCTAATCCAAGATATCCGGGAGTCTATGCATCGGTACCGGATTTATTAGGTTTTATAAAATCATAAAAAATTAAAAAATTTATTTAAGGAGATATAAGATATGTACAATAGATTGATATTATTGAATAAGTATAAGTAATAAGTAATAGTTGAAAGTATTTTCTTGTTAAGGAGTTTTATTTATTTAAGGTAAATAAAGAAAAAAGACATTTCTATTAAAACCTATTCAAATGTTTTAAACTCTGAAATGGGAAAGCGTTTTTGTTGTGTTTTCAGCAATATAAATTATATCATCACCGTTTTTTGATGGTACCCTGGTTGTTGGGGCATAAGGGCGTCACTATGAATGCGTCACTAGTCTGAATCCTTCACGATCTTCACATTTCATGATCTGAAGCAGTATTTTAACATGTCTACTGTCTAAAAGACAGGAATTGCTTTGCTTCGTTTTTTCAGTTTGTGATCGATCCATGATATTTGCGCTTTCCTATGTTGACGTCAAGTTGCTCTTGAATAGATCCTGCTCCAAATTCCTCGTTTAGCTATTTAATCTTGAGGATGTGGCGAAGACATCGTTAAACAAAAGCCTGCAATTTCCTCGAAATGGGGACGTGACTTTTTAGGTTTCACAAGCATATAACAGTACGGATTTGACATTAGATTCAAAGAATCTCAACTTTGTGCGTAAGGAGATTTGACTGAATTTTCGAATTGGGTACAAAATACCAAAGGCAGCACGAGCTTTACTGATTCTCCTTTTTACGTCTAGATCCGTATCATAATTTACAGAAACATTATTGCCAAGGTTGTTAAACTCTACTCTACTTCTTCAATTGGTGTCTCCTGATGTGTGAAGCGGTCTATCAGGACTAATATTGCCTTTTTGTTAATAATTCTTCGACCACTTGACTCTCACTTTACCAGTGTTTGGCTTATTCCATTCAGCCTATCTACATGACTGTAGACTGACGGGCTTTCAGCCTGTATTCTAACAAGTCCAGCTGCTTTGATTTTTTTTAAGGAGATTTATTACAAAAAAATGATCCTTCCATCTGCGTAGCAGCTTCTCAACTGTAACCAGGAGTGTGCCATACAAATCCATTACACGGTGGTGTTGCTTTTTTCTGACAAAATCTTTGGATATTTGGTATAATTTCCAGATACGAGTATCTCCTCTTCTTGCAGCGTTTTCCGCATTATCTGCAAGTTCATCTAACCTCATCCTCCTGTCTCGTTTCACACAGCGATAGACCATCTTATGTGCTAGACTCACTCACTTCGCAATTCAGCTTTTCGTTAAACATCTGCTTCGGCATTTATTTGAATGTAAAACGATTTGCGAAGCTCGATTTTATCGCAGGTGTCTTGGGAAAAATAAACAACACCAATGCTATATCAGGACCATGACTAGGGTTGCTAACTTTTTTAAGAAGAAATAGAGTATATTTGTTTTAAGAGAGGACAAATAAAGAGTACGGTCCAGTAAAAAAGAGTATCAGTTTTTTTTTAATTTAAAACATGTTTTTCTAATATTTTTTACTGAAAATAAAATATTTTAGTTGTTTTTGAAATAATTATATGAGTCTTAACATTGTAACAATACGTTCATAAAAATTAGAAACTTATTTTGAGTTATGTTCTTCTTTTCTTTACACTTAACATTCATGAAAGAAAATTGTTGAAATGGCAGGAACATAGAGTAAAAGTATAAAGCGAAGTAAATTTTTTTAAATAAATTGTTATTTTTCTTCAGTATTTTTTTTAAAAATAAAATCTGAGTTGTTTAGTCATTTGCCCTGTAGTTCTTTTAAAATGAATCGGCCATTCGCAATCTTCCCACGGTCGGTGTCATTATTTACACCAATCGTTTTAATCAAAAGTTTTCTACAGAAAAACTATAACAACCACAAGAAGTCAAAAGAAACAAAAACACTTTTTACCTTTAACAGCTTTTTACATTAGCTGTGTTCTAATATCTTCTATTGAGATCCGAATCTAGATCTGAATGTTCTTTTAACACGTCATACAAAAACAAAATAATGAGAAATCTTCAAAATTGTTTTCGCAGCACATTTGTGTTAAAAGTTAATCCAGATCCAGATCCGGATCCCAATAGAAGATTATAAAACAAACACAGCTGTTGACATTTTATTCATAATGTTTTGACAGTTTTGGGTGCGTTCAGAAAAATTTGAGTTGAGATAATTTCACATTAACAGTTTTTTATTACACTTATACAATGGAGGAACAAGAATGGTAAAAATTTTTATACACAAGTAGATAGATAGTGTGGAAATATAAATTTCATAAAATGGCGATAAAAATAATAACACAATAACAAAATATTTGAAGAAAGAAGAGAAGTGGAAACAAAATTAGAAGGAGTAAAAAAAAGAGTATTTTAGCGTTTTCTATTCAAGTCATAGATCGTAGAGTACGCTTTCATGAAATAGAGTACAATACTCTACTTTAGAGTATGGTTGACAACCCTCACTCAAAACGGTCTTTTAAGAGAAGCTAACTTTTTCAACTACTTAGATGCTCACAGAAATAAGAAACACTAGAACTGAACTTATTCAGTTAAAAACAATGTCACTGAAACACTACCTCTGTATTCTTAGAATTTGTAACTTTGCAATTTGGGATTATCATTTATCAAGAAGTATGAGATGATTTCCTGTTACCTATTTTCTCTTTACGAATTGTCTTCATAAATCAAAGTGACAGATTTGGGTAAAGGACAAACCAAAACAAAATATGTTAATGGTTTTCGAATCATCATGGACGGATTTTCTTAGAGCACTTGTCTCAACATTTTTTTTAAAAAAACCATTAAGGTCAAACCGATTGGATTTTATATAAAACTTCCTTCGAAAAACACCCCAGAATGAGAACAGCGATTAAAATCGATAATAATATCTTTCTGCTTTGTGAACTTTAATAATATTTTATATTGAGGTAATATTCGTTGGAATTTCTATTCATGAAGAGACGAAACCATTAAACCTAGATAGATACTTTAAATGAACGTTAAAAAGTAAAAATAAAATGAGCATATCTTTTTCCTTTTCTCGATTGGAATGTCTAAATTTAAGTTGAAAAATCCTGTAGAACTTCCTTGTGTAAGTTTTTGCTAAAAGCATCCAGAAATTATAATAAGTTTCCATTTACAGACTATACATAAACATACATAGCTAAGCTACTGAAAATATTTCTTGCTTAATTTTATGAGTTCAAAACAGAGTAAACTCTTTTACAGGGCCTCTTAAAATTTATGTCACGAATTAAATATAATAATTAGGTTCATAAAGTCTGTTGTGCTTCAGGGATTGTTTCAATTTTGCTTGCGAAATATAATTTATAACCCATAAAAAACTGATCCTTAAACTAGGATGGAGAATAAACAGTAAGTATGCATATTTAAAACCACTTATTAGTGGTGGCCCAGTCTCATTTAACTAAATTACTGGATATAAATACCAAATGGGAAGATTGTGGACAAAATATATTGACTAGCACAATCGAATTTCAGTGGTTTTGTGGTCTAATCTAATTTTCAGAGTTGATAATTATTTACTTTTATTTTGTTTGCATTAAGTATTTATCGTTGAATTAAAATAAAATTATATCAATACTCAATTGATGGTTGATATTAAAATGATTCGATGGATTATTTCAAAAATAGTTTGCCCATTGATTTGTTATTCATTTAATTAAAGAACGATTTGAATGTGATAAAGTGAGCATTTTTTGGTTGTTGAGTGTTTTGGTAAATAAATAAAAAGGTACACTTTAATACTCTATGCTTTGATGTGTAAGAGTGATCACATTACCATTGGTAAAATTGAATTTTGATTTACATTTCATTTACAACCTTAAAAAGGAATTAAGTTTTCGGCCTTATTTTGAAAACTTAAAAGAAATTAATAAATTATTAATTTGCTATGCAGTAGATAGATTTTTGTATTTAGTAGCTCCCATAAAATTTAAATAGTAGGTAGTTATCTATTATGTACCAACATTTTCAGGAAAGTCTTTTTTTCGAAAACTCAATAGGTATATGTACCAACTCGTATCTAGGTGATATTTCGAAAACGATCTAGTTGATTTTAAAATTTCAAATTTGATACTTATCAAAATGATATTAAAAGATATTTTACTTTAATGCAAAAATAACGATACCTTCCATACAAAATGCTAAAAAAAACCGTAAAAGAAAATTATCATTTTCCCAAAAAACGACTCCTATGAGTTTTACTTGCGATATAGAGCAATGAATTTCAGACAAAAGTAATATTTAATTATACAGTTTTGAAAATTACTTTTTAAACTTGTTTTTTATGCTATTTTTCGACGGTTTTTAGTTTGAAATTCGTTTTTAAAAAACTTTGCATAGATTTCACTTGATTTAGAAACAAGCTAATACAACAGAGTATTGCTATTTTTTTTATACTTTTCCTTTCTCTCCCAAAAATACTTCTATTGAACTTTCTACAAAAAACCGTTATCACTTCTTGGTGCCTAAGTTATCTTTCTCTTGCCCTTTTTAGGGTTTTTCAAACGGTCTGGCAGAGTAATGGCTCCCACCAAATGGTCTTGGATACACATTTTTGTGATCAGGGCCACAATGTCTCGCGATGTGTGAACAAAAATTTGGGTTCATACAATAATCCCAAAAATGGTTTTTTTGCATTTTTGACGTACTATTATCAGGGATTGCAAGACTTTCATTTCTCTCATAAGCCTCAATATAGCATTTGTATCTTGTGTTTCATTTTTGGTTAGCTTTCACATACAAAAATTTGCTGTTGGCTGTAAGACTATTACGATGTTAGAGAACACCAAAAAAGTTGGTGGCAAAATTCTGTCTGTCTGTCTGTTTGGCTACAGCCTAAACGACTGGATCGATTTTCATGATTCTGTCCTCACGTTTTTTTTACTTGTTTTTCAGAACTGAAAATAACCGCTACATTTTTTCTTAGCAAATTTACAAAATCTAATTTTTCTTAAAAACGGCTCCACAACTTTTCTTAAAAAAATTTTTATAAATTACCTTTGGATGGGAAATAATTTTTTTAGAAATGGTTATTAATAGTTCTTCCCAAAGAACCTTTTTTTTTATTTTCGACTTTCTTCAAAACAATTATTTTGATTTCAATAATTTTTGTTATACTGAAGCTTCTAGGCAATGTTAATAGTTTTCGTATCAAAATTTTCAACAGAATATTTTTTCGATCTTTAAAAATTGCTTAAAACTTTTATTTAGAAAATTTAATATTATGAAAACCAAATGGTTGGTTTATATAAAACTCGGTGTTAAAGGGTTTTTTATACTCTTAGTATTTTAAGAAAACATTTTTTCTTTTATGGACAAATAATGGTACCTTTTATACAAACTGTTAAAGAAAATATTTTTGTTCTTAAAAATTGCTCGTACGATTTTTATTAACTCTAGTTTACGGATTGGGGTCGCACGAACCCCAGTGCATATTTGAAAGCTTATAACTTTTTTCAAATCATATTTTCGACTTGAGATGAAAAGTCAGAGAACGAATTTATTTTTCCTAACATTTTTTCTCTTTTATTCACTACAGGGACTTCAATAATTTTCTAGAATTGTTTTCTGAAGAAAAGTCACAAACCAAAATTGGGGTTCGTGCGAACCCAAAGTCTTAATATGGTAGACAAAAACATAAACATAAATTTTGATTGATGATGTTTCACAAAATGAATACACTGAGTAATAAAGAAAGCAAATTTAATTCTGGAATCGGTCGTAATTTCAGGAGGCATTTGACTAAGACGCTGTTTTTGGTGGAATAAAAATGTTTTCCTCAGCTCTTTTTAACTTTGCTCTATGAGAAATATGACAACTTTTATTTTTCACTAATTTTATCAATTTTTATTAAATTTTGGCAAAAACAATCACGTGTCCTCATAATAAAACATTTAAACTGTCAACTTGATGATTAACAATACACACTTTTAGTATATAAGAAACAGTTAGATGTGTATAAAACTGGGGTTCGTGCGAGCCCCAAGTTTGGTTATTCCTTAATTTTGATTGCTGTAAACTAGGGTTAAACTTTTTCTGTATGCTTAAATTAGTGCGATATTCTACTAAAAATTATAAAAATTTACAAATAGCAACGATTTATGTACTTCTAATAGAACTCTTTTTTTTAATTTTAAATTTTCTTATTATTGGCTGATTAGATTTAGATTAATTTTTTAAGAACAAATTTCAAATAAGATTAAAAAATATTGCATTTCAAAAAAATTTTATTTTTGAATTTTTGAAAAGAGTTTTAAATTTTTTATATTCGATATCTCAAAATTAGGTTGACAATTTTGTTCAAAGTCTTATTTCTATATTTAAATAAATAAAATATGTACTTACGAATTGCATACCTAAAATTTTCCTTAAAAATATTTTAAGAATTTGATATAAAATTATTTTTTAAGAAAACCGCTCAAACAATATTGCAAATTTTGTTTCCATGCAATTTTATTCAATCAAGAATTATGATTGCTTCCTTTTTTTTATTTAAAGCTCTCAAAGAAGTTAGCTAATTAAAATATCGTATTTCATGCCTTTAAACATTTTACTCTCATAATTTCAATGTCTTTACATATAATGTTCTTAAGCCATCAGCATCTTGAACATAAAGAACAAGTATGTGCGACTTAGTCAAACATTTTATTTTATTTGATTTCCTACAGTTTTTCAAAGAAAAAAAATTTGGTTAAGAGTGGGGTATTTTAACTGTGAGCCACTCTTTTTATGCAACTATAGTATCTGTGATCATATAGCATTCATATAATGCTTCTCAGTATTAAAAAAATGTTCAAACCATCAACCAAAATAAAGAATTTATTAATTAAATCTACTATTTAGTCCAATTGAGCTAAACGTTTTTAAACCATTGTCTGATACATATTTTCAAAGTCAAGCTTTCAACAATACAGGAGCAAAGAGCAAGTTCGTGCCACTGTGTACGCATTTTATTTTAAATATAGTCATATTGTACATGGGTACCTGATTTGTTCATATATTTATGTATTAATAAAAACCTAATTACAAAAGGAAATATAATAATTGCATTAAGTACCTTCTAAGTGCCCCTAAATTCTAATACAGCAATAAGGCCATTTTATTAATATGGATGTTCTGGTTGATTTATTGTTGCAAATGCCTTTTCATTTTTATCTGTGTTTTCTGGTTTCATGCGGTTTCATACAAATAAACATATATTCGAATTACATAAAACACGAACAAAAAGTATTAAAGATCCATAGAAATTAACAATGCAAACATAATAAAAACCAAGCTATAAAAGAATTCTCATTTAATTATCGGATATCGTTAAAATCGATGGGTATTTTAACTGCCACAGGATATTATATTGCCATGTTGCTCCATTTAATCCTGCTGTGATTATAAATTAGAAATTTTTAGCTTCACTTTCATTTTGTGCTGCTGATGGTATTGTTATGTGTGTGGGTGTTCGGTTGTTCGAGCTTCGAGGGTTTGATAACACCAAAATTAGTTCAGCCAAGGAAAGCCAAAAATTGTATAGATTTAGATTAACAATTTAATACTGAAGTGCAAAATTAACTGTCACCCATACAAAATTTAAATAATTATTATAAGGTAGTAAGATACTACGTTAAGTGATTTTACTCATATAAACATAATATTATTGGTTTAATTTTTGCAATCAAAAAAGCTATAACTTACAAAAAGTATGCATTAAAAAATGTCTTCAATAGTCAACTGATAAGTCCAAGTGAGACAGTGAGATCGCCGGGACGAAACTAATGTTGGTGGACTAGAGAATGTTAATGGCTATTTTGAATCAAAACAGTTAATGGAGTGTTATAGCCTAAACTATAAACCAGTTCGTCCATCTCTCGAAGCTCGAGAGCTAATAATAGTATTTGTCAATAAAAGCTGTCTTTAACGTAGAGAAAAACTGTGCTACTTATAAGTATATGGGCGGCTATTTATTATTATTTTCTACAGCAGCGGACGCTGCCATCAGACATTCCAAAAATCTTTCCAGTCAGTGCTGGAAAATTGGTTGGTTGGTTGGTGGGTGGAAAAAAATCGAAACGTCACATTTAGATGATGACAGATAGAAACAAATAATTACTCGACTCAATTTTAATTTATTGTTTTTAGTTTTTGTGGTGCAATTATTTAATAAATTTTTGCTTTCTGCTCATCTGTGCAAAAAAACCATTCCAATGATATATTATTTATATTTCTTCGGTTTTTTGTAGATCGCGTAAATTGTACCACAAATTCGTGTTTGCCGTTTTATATATAAAATATGATTGCATAAATACTACTTATGTAATATTTTCCCCCCATATTTTAGTACCAATTTTCTAACATTCTGCAAAAGTTGTTTAATAATGACTACTCTGCATGGTTTTATTTTAATTACTTGAAATCAGCATTGGCTCATAGAGCGAAAAAAGAATTTTAACTTTAAGGACTAAAAAGTGCAGAAAATATAGAAATTCTCATTAAAAGTTTCATTAAGGTTGAAATTAATTTTCTTATAAATAATAAAATAAAAAAATACATACCTGACCTAGTATTAAATTTTTTTTAAAAATTTTTGCCCATCAATAACTCAAGATGGTATTTTTAATGAACTCGAGTTTTGTAAAGATTCCTAAATAATATAATCTTAAATTTTTATAAGAACTGTCATATAATATACAAATTTATTCCTTTCACTTGCTGTTAGGATTAAAAAGTGCACTCAAGTGCATTGGACTAAGTGAGCAATTACCAATTAACTGCGAGGGGGGTTATGGTAATTTGGTTTTGAAGATTTAGCTGGAAAATATTTGCATACCTACAACATACTCTACCTTTACCTATTTTAAGTTTTTTTGAGTGCTTGAATCTATAAAAAGAGAAGAATAAACTGGATTATTTAGAATTCTGTAAATAAGAAATACAAAGATCATTGTCCTGGAAGATATTGACTTGAAATTCAGATGAATTTCCAAAAAAAAAAAAACAAAACAAAAATAAATAAAAATAAATTAGTTTTATTGAATTATTTGACTGAAAATCTTTACCTTCTCAATGAAATGTTCTGAAATCATCCTCTGTTAAAAATACTTTCGTTTTGACAGTAAGTCATATTCCATCTTTTTTGTCAAGGTCTTAAATAGATAGGAATCGATATAAATAACGTTTTGATATGTTTGCTATCTTTAAGTTAGTATCAAAACAATCAAATGATTAAATATGTCAACTCAAAATTTGACCTTTAAATAATTACATAAGAAATGAACAAGACACTGAGGGTCTAAGAAAATTGGGCATTAAGGTACAGAAATTGTGAGAAACAAATGTTATAAAGCATGAAATTCAATATTTAGATTAGCCAAAACAACTCCTTTAATAGTTTAAGGTGAAAAACCGCTTTTTTATCTCTTGATTGAATATACTGTATAGACGAAATTTAAAATCGATGCAACGGTTTTTTAAAAAAATATTTTTTTATATGAATAGCTACCTATCAAATTGTTAAAATAGTTTTAAGGACAAATTTTGGTTGACAAAACTTAAATAGTTTTTAATTATATGCTTTTAAAAATTAAAATTAAAAAAAAAAAATGTCTTTTCGTTTTCGAAACGTATACCCTGGCACCCCTAAGAAAATTTTAACTTTGATCAAACACAACTTTTATATCTATAGAGTGATGATAATCGTTTGTATATCAAAGTATTATTTATTAAAATTTCCGTTTGGTAATTAAATTAAATATAAATTTAATAAAGACAAATAAAATTAAGCTTACCAAAAACTACAATTATTGGCACGACTATATAATTATTAGCACCCAAAAATAATACAATTATTAGCTCCATTTTTGGAGGTAAAAATAATATATTTTGATTTTTAACGTTTATTTTGCAATTTTTCAAACGAAAATTAATAACAACTATTGGCAGTATTAAAAATATAATAATTGGCATTGCCAATTATTGAATCTACACAGGTTGTATTTATTGGCATCCCATGCCAATTATTGAACCTTAGTTTTTCTTGGACCTAATTATTGGCACCCACCTAATTAATAAAACAATGAATATTTTATAAAAATAAGGGTATTCATGCAACTGCGTAAAACCCTAGATAAGTTTACAAATTGGATAAGTTTATCTTTTGGTTAATGAACTGTCAAATTATGTATGGGAAATGATTTACACAATTTGGTTAAACTTATCACAGGTTTTTTTTTGCGTAAAATTAACCAAACTGGTTAAACTTATCCAAACGTCACATTGTGACTTAAAAAAAAATCGATAAAACAATAGTAACAGTTAGATGAATTGCTAGAAAAGTGACTATTTTAACCCACTTAGACGGTGCAGGGAAATAACTTCAGCGGGAAATAACTTCAAATGGGAAAAAAACTTCACCACTAGTGGGAAATAATTTCAAATTTTTAAAGTGAAATTATTGCCCACTTTGGGTGGGAAATAAATAATTTTTTTTAATGGATTTGTTTTTCACTTTTGTGGGTTAGGTTTTTTCTTACAATTACAATTATTATTGTTTAGGATAAGTTCAAAAAAGTTTGTTTAAATCCAGATTCTTAAAATGCCAAAGAAACTGCATACACCCAACTTCACACCTACCTAAAATCCTATAGCGAGCCAAAGCAGGGGGTTTGTAGGGGGGGGGGGGTTAGCTTACCCCCATTACTGTGTTTATGTGTAAATAAGATCTAACACTCAGAATTACGGTGAATAAACAGTGAGGTAGGTATGCAGGGGCATGCAACCTCCCTGCTAGGGCTCACTATAGGATTTGGGGTAGATATGAAGTTGGGTGTATGCAAAGTTTCTTTTATATTTTAAGAATTTGAATTTTAAGAAGCTTCGGCGACAATTAGTAGGTATATTATAAAATTATAAAATAGGTGAGAAATAACCTCACCAAATTTTAGGTTATATTATTTCCCACTCAAATTACTTCACTTTAAAAATGTAAAACTATTTGCCACTAGTGGTGAAGTTGTTTCCCATGTGAAGTTATTTCCCTGCATCCACTAGGACTCATCTGATATACATGGATTAGGACTTTCAGAGGGATTGTCAGGTCTCATGTTTTTGTTTTTAAAGTAATTTTTCTTCTCCCATCGTTTAAAAATTTATAGAAGAATTAAGATTTGGTCTATATATCAGTATTGTGCTCAGAATCCTCTTAAATTTACCAGTAGGTAAAAGTTGTAAGTAGATTTTCTAAATAAAAAATTTAAAAAATTATCTTCGGTCTACTTGTGTCATGTTCAAAGATAATATGGATTGGCTATGATTTCTATAGAATACAATTTGAAAAATTTAAATTTATTTAAAATAATTAAAAATTTTGCTAAAAAATGTGTTACGTGTTAACTTAAACTATTTTATACTTATATAGGCAGACACGAATATTCTCACAAAAGGTTTGATTTTCGTATTCTTAAAGAATGACTTGTTGATTTTGTGGCTTTACATAATTATTGTGTATTTTTTTTTAATAAAATTTAAAAAAACATTCTTGTGCAATAAATGTATTCCTTTATTTTAAACTGAAAGCAACAATTAATGCAAAAGATACATAAAATATAATCCGAATTAAAAAACATTTTGGTCTTATCTTTTAAGCTACTGAGGCGATTTTGATAAATTTTTGTATTCCAATACGCGAAAAGTTATTTCAATGCAATCAGTCGTTTCAAAAAAAAATTTAAACAAACGTAAAATTCAATCAAAAAATTTGATATTCGTTTGGAAGTCGTAGTAAAGACTAGCATATGGATGTGAATATTACACAATGCCCACCATAATACATTCTTACCCAGGGCTGTGCCTAGGGGTGGGGCAGTAGGGAAAATGTCCCAGCCGCCTCTTGCTGGGAAGGGCGCTGCGCCGTACCTCGAATGGCTCGCCACGTTCCATAAAAGGCGCACCATCTCGTAAAGGCTGACACAAAATGAGAAACTATTATTTCTATTATATTGAGCAAAAACTGAAATGGATTTCGAAACGCTATGTCGATAAGGTCGATTTTCATAATCTCGACATCAAAAATTTCTAGTGGTTAAAAGACCGATGGATCAAAAAATTACACAAAATTTCACCTAAGTTTTGGCTTTGATAGACATTTTTTGAATTGAGATTTCAAAGGTCGATATTATGGGCGGTTTCTAATACGTCATCTGCCTCAAAAATATGTTTGCAGAATATTTGTTGAACGCAAACTGCAAAAGTATTCTGCTCGAAAACGCATGTATAAATTTAACTGCGTTAGCATTGTGTTTGAAAATAAAGGTTGCTAAAGTCAAATGTTTGAATAGGTACATCATCTACGGCGGCGTAAGTGCTACCGTCGTGATCATTGAAAATCAGAGAGCATATTTGTAAATGTCAAATACGTTTGCAAGTAAATTGATTGGCGTTGGTCAAACGAATTTTCTGCAAACGGGACGATTACATTCTACTTGTCATGAAGCAATATCTGCGTCAAAAAATGATGATCATTTGACTACCAAATTGACTTTGTTTTGACGTTTTCGAAAACACCGCTTTTGTGATCAGTTCATAGTTTAGGGAATGTTGTTTAGAAGCGCGCTTAACCTACTTTGGATTGTCATCAATCAATTAAGGCGATCGGAAGAAAATGTATTTTTAACATAATCTTAAATTTTCCATAGCACAGGAATGTCTGATAAATGTTTTTGCTGATTCCGTTCAAGCATAACAAGCGTTGTTTTTTAAGTTATGTTTTAATGAACGACAGAAAAGCCTTTTCTTTTCTTGTATAAGTTCGAATTAGTAACCAAAATAGGTATTTTAACTTGCATGAAAGTCAATATAAACTGATATTTCAACTGGTTAAATCGCATGTTTTTTGCCGGTTAATATTTCTTATTAATTCTGTATTAAAATTTTTGAAGCAAAAAAGGTGGCTTTTTTGAGCTTGCCCCAGGTGTTCTGAGCTTTTTTAAAGTCTGTTTAAAATCAAACCATCTCTACAGTGATATATGGGGGGCCTGCCTAGACGTGTAAGACCTCCTAGGCAGAAACCAAAATGGGGCCTTAAGCAAATTTCGTTGGTTTCGTTTCTGATTAAGAAAGACAAATTTTTCAAAATTTGATAATGGTTATAATTTTTGAAATGGAGTTTTGTTGCAAAAAAAAAATATATTTTCTTTACAAAGAAAATACCTGAAAAACTTTTTTAGGATACATTTATTTCTGTTGAAATAACAAGTAATAGCTAGTACCTTACTTATGTTCTTTTTTTGGTGAAATTTTCTTTCATTATTCTGAGCAATCATCCATGTTTCTTATAAAGCTGAAAACTGTTGATTCGACCAGTATTTTCCAAAAGAAATGTAACATACATTTGGTCGTTCTACTAAACTTTTATATTTACAAGTATACGAATTCATTTTGGGCCAACTTTAATGTACATACAAAGTTTTGAACGAATTCACCAAATTCGTTGCTAGGAAAAACCAAACCAAAAACCTTTTTACTTCAAATTTCAACAGTTGTTTTGATATTTTCTTAAAATAAAAACAATTGAAACCAGTTTTATTTTTTTTAATTGAAACTAAAGAGGCCCCATTATCATTAGCTCAGAAGCTAATTTATTTCAACTTCACAACTTATAAGTCATACTCAAAATTCATTAGTCATCATCAGTTATATAACCAATAGATCTATATACTTCTATTTAATTTCTTACCTAATAACATTTAAGTCTTAATTCTTCAGGCAGTCCATTATTGCTCTTCCCTTAAATAAATTACATAGCTCTTAATAAGCCAAATGCTTTAATTTATTATCGGAATGTATTAAGTATAGTTTTGCATCTCAACAGCTACATAATAGTCATGCAAATGCCATATTCGTACGAATCCATTAATGATTTATGATTCATCATTTAATCAAGTCTGACATAACTACATAACTCTCAAATTGAAAGGGAATCACTCAAGCACTCAGGATTTGAATAATCTGTTCACTAATTTTGTCTCCCTAGTAGATAAAATATTCGACCCGAGTAATGACCAGATTTAAATTTTATATACTCAATCATTTGAATTATCTGAGTACTATGCAAAGCATATGCTTATATTATGAAGGTAAGGCAAGAGTTTTAAAGTTTTCATATTCACATTAACTGTGCATCTCCTGTGAATACAGATTCGTTAAAAAGAAATTTCATGTTAAGTTATTTCATGTCTAACTAAAGTTAATCAAACGTTTAAGTTTATCCTTCCTTGATGGCCTTCAGATTTACGTGACAAAATAACTAAAAGAACAAAAAAAAAGGAATAAATGACACTCAAGGATGTGCTTGAAAAAGTGAATGCAATTTTCTGATAACAAAAGAATACAATGCAACAAAATGCAGTTTTATCTGAGTTTCGAATTGCCCCAATTCTATTCTAACATATATGGAATTTAAAACTTATCCCTTTATAAAATGTATCCATATTTTTCGTTTTGTCTCACAAGTCTTTCAATGGAGCGGAGGAACTACGTCCTTTTAACTTTGCCCTGTTCATTTAAGCCAAACGAATGTTATCCTAATCATATTGCTAGAGCTATACGTATAAAAGTTTTAAAGGAAGGAGCCATAGCCAAAAAACATATGGCAACAATTTAAACCAATGCCTTTGTCACCTTTGTGTGTGGCACAACTTCGAATAATTGGAAACTATTTTCTTTTTCCACAACTGTATGGCCCGAAGGGCAATAAGTTTTTGTGTGAACTATGTCCAAAACATTGTAAGTTTGAAGTGTTTGTGCAACACGATATTAATTGTAGATAATCGTGTGGGGAATATGCTTTAATCGACTTGATTTTGAAAAAAAAGAGAACCTGAAAAGCGTATTTTTGGTTTGAATGAAATTAACTAAGAACTGAAACTGACAATGAAAGGTTTTATGATTTTAAAACACAGGGTTTAAGTGTATGGACATCGGACAAGAGCTTTGAGGATACTCTGATTGACTTTGGTTTTAATCGAGTAGATGAACAAAGCTTAGGGACCAGATCATCAGTGGACATAGAAAAGGAGGGTGGTTCATTGGAAATATATGACCCCTTTCAGAGCCATATCCAACCGCTAATTAGAAGAATAAAAACCTCCAAAAAACTGTTGACATTGGCATCTAATTGATGACTGATACCCTAAGCTGAGCAACGTATCATCCCATTCAAGTAAGAGGACCCAAAAAGGGAATTCAAATACGTGAAATTCACGAAGTGAGCCCTCGAAGAATTGTTTACCAAGATAACTAGTCTTGAATGAATAGAATAGAATAGAATAGAACAAAATTCAGATTTTTCCGATGCTGCTGAAAAATTCTAAGCTCTATCGGTAAACTCTAAAACTACAATATTTTGAAGCTTACGGTATAGCAGTTGCAGGCACCATGTTTTTAAATTTTCAAAATACACTATTAAGGTAGTCAAAATTTCATATAGAAATGTTTTATGATTTTATACACAAAATTATTCTTATCTCTTATCTCCGTTCTGATTTTGGGAACGTAAAAAAATATATCACTATAATTTCTGTGACTCCGAAAACTCATAATCAATAGAAATCAATATGAACTAAATCTGTGACAGTTTAATGTGATTTTTGAGCGGGTGCATAGTGATCCGTTTGTTTAATTTTGGTGTCAAAAAATATTTCCCATGTTAGTTCTTGACAAAAATTAATGAAATTTGGTACGCCTTAAGACTAAAAATGCATATTTAAAAAAAAAAAAATTGGTTGAAGTTTGGAACTAAGTCCAATTTATGTTTGAATTGTCCTAAAATGTGTGCTTGAATGTAGGTATACTTTCTGATAAAAATGACTTTAATACAGATTTGTGCAAAATTTTAAAAATAATAAATACATTTTAAATTAAGTTTTAGTTTTTAAAATTGATTATATTGAAAATTAGGCCTAAATCAAAAAGAACTTAAAAATGTTTGGTCTTAGTTTCCATTGCGATCCGGATTGAATCCGATCCTTCGATCTGCCCATGTAAACGTGGTACGAGCTACTTATTATTATTTTCTGTAGCATTGAACGCTGCCATCAGTCATTCCATCAATCTTTTCAGTCAGTGCTGGAAAATTGGTTGGATGGTGGGTGGAAAAATTCGAAACGTCACAATTAGGTTGAGACAAATAAAAACAAATAATTGCTCGGTCTCGCTCTCGCTCTTGCTCGCACTTATTACGCAATTTTATTTTATTGTTTTTTCGTTTTTCTGGTGTAGTTAATTAATAAATGTTTGCATTCTGCACTTCTGTGCAAAAAAATCGTTCCAACAATATATTTATTTATATGCCTTCTGTTTTTGTTGACCGCGTAAATTGTTCTACAAGATTCGTGTTTGCCGTTTTATTATATGATTCGAAAAAAATAATAATATATTATAGCAGAAGAATAAGATTACTTCAAATGCACCAAGTCCAAGTGGTAAAACTTGCCCCACTAACGGGACAAGTAGATGGCGTAAGTTGGACCAAAGCCTAAAAATTGAAAAAGGAAGCTCAATTAAGGACATAAACGCTGTTAATTTGAATCTCATTTGATACCAAACTAAACTTAATTCAAGTACAATATTGTTGTGCTTTGAAATAAGTTATTTAACATAGATGACCCCATGGCCTATAATAGAGAATCTTGTATAGGCCCAATTTGGGCAAGAATGGCATTGCATCCACTCCTCACCGACGAGTAAAGTCTCAAAATATGCTTCCATGCACAACAATAACAACAAAAAATTTTGCAATTTTATCTGTTAAAATTTTTTCATAATATTTTTCAATATAAAACATTTATTTTCAATTCAGCGGGGTAAGTTCAAATTGGCCCGCCTGGTCCAACTAACCCCATGGGTAGCTTGATGAACATATTTCGTTACTTTGAAAAAAATCACTTAGAATTTTTCAATTTCATAAATGAAATACAAAAATTCATTAGAGCGTGGTTCTCCTTTGGCAGCAAAAGTCCACGTGTGATTTAGTACTTGTGCTTCATTCGTGTATGATCGTCTTCATTTAGCACTTGTGGTTTCTGAGTTATTCGCGTGGTCCAAATTGCTCCGCGGTCCATCACAAGCCCCGCTCTACCCTGCCAAAATTAGTTCAAAACTCTTGGCATTATTCTTCTCTTCTTTGCTTTATTAGTTTATTAAGTGTCCAAATTTCATTGATTTGTATCAAGAATTGGCGTGGGAAATGATTCGATGTTTATAGTTTTTGTCTGAGCTTAAGTTGAGACTTTCTACTTAGCCGGATATGAAAGTTTAAATTTCATGTGCATCTACTGCCCAAACAAAATATCCTGGCCTTATTCCGTTTTGGAATGATACTGTATTTTATTAAATAATTTGTACTTTTATTAAGAAAGACAAAGTCACCCTTAGAGCTAAATTGAAATCCTTTCACGTCTTTCATCTCCCCATCTGTCATAAAAGAATTTAATTTAAAAAATGATATAAAACTTATTTTTATGTTATTTATATATGTATGAAGCCTTGTAGGTATACATATGGCCATATATAGTATCAAACAATATTTTATGAATTTGTTGAACAAAAATAAAAAAACTCTGATTCTATAATCCATAAAGTTAAACTACCATTTAATGTATTTCAGTTATGGGTTTTTCTTTTTCGTGTAAAATATTCCCCTAACTTATTTTTTACAATAGCTATCAATTTTCTTTTTTGTACTTAAACAAAAAAAAAAGAAATACATTATTGCAAAAAGGATTCTGCTTTTTGACATTATTTTTAAAATCAGAGATGTCAGTTTGCACAGGGTGTGCGATTTTAAATGTTTCAGAATTCTGCACTCACATTAATAATCCTTGTCTAACTTTATACAGAGACAACTCAAAACTTTCTTATAAGAAATGTTTGTTGTTTTTTTTTTTTTAACTAAAACACTGTAATTGGTTGTATAAATTTTAACTTTAAAAACTTTTGTGGAATAAAATTACGTCTTAGTGAACCGGTTATAATCAATCAGAAATATTTTCTTAAGAATCTTTACTACCAGGACTACGAGAAAAAAATAGAGATAGACCATAGGAAGGTGGAGCTTGTACCTATAGCTACTCAAGTGTGTAGACTGTAGAACACTCGAAGTCCAAATTTTGGTTAAATTTTTCGTTGTTATAAAAAAAATTGGGTAAATTATTTTCTAACGAGACATTTTAGGTATTTATCAATAATCATCCGTGTTATGGAGGTATCATCCAAAACATTAGTTTTGGGATCAAAATTTCAAAGCTCTTGTTTAAACCTTTATTCCAACTGAAATTCGAAATATACTGTGAGAAAAGTGGATACAATATATCACAATACCACTGAACTTTGATTCTATCCAAAACCTTGTTTCTTTTTGGATCTTCTTAAAAATGATTCTACTAGTAGTAGCTCTGTTTGTTAAAATAAACTATATTTTGAGTGAGTTTTTTTAAATTAAAATTTACTAAAAATGTTTTTGTGCAAAATGGTTTAAAAAAAACTTGATACAGTGTGCACCCTGTATAGTATAAGTTTTGTGTAGATGTATATACATACATTGTACATTCTATCAATATTTGAGTAGACATCTATAACTAGGTAGATATAAAAATAAGTCAAGTCAATTTATGAAATGTGCACTCAAGTTTTGTATTGAAGTGGATTTTGTCATTGGAAATTGCATTCTTTTCTAATAAAAGATATTAATCCTTAAACAAGTGTTTGCTTGAATACTGTGTTTTCCATAAAATAAAAGCACAAAATAAACGGATTCGCTAAGATGAGTTCAGTAAAAACAAAAAAATAAATCTAAGTACCTACTTGTCCTGCATGAGATAATAAAATGCTTTTAAACTATGGACATTTGGATGACTACTGTACGAGTAGTAACTCACAGTCAGGACACAAACTATTTGAGATTTGTCCTGTGACTCCAGTTAAGCTTTAAAGGGGGCCGCTTGACACGATAATAGAAGATATATTATTTTCCGTACAATTTCTGAAATGAGCTGTCATTTAAGGTCAAGTCATACGGTTTTCCTTTTTTATGTTTACAAGTCTTTTACATCGTATTTGGTTTTCTCTATGGTTATCTGTAAAAACCAAAATAAATGGAAAAAAGTCATAATAATACATTTTTATACAGCAAAATTACTTTTTTTTGTAATTAACTATTGTTGTTTTTATTCAAAATTCAATTTTTTTGTAAGAATATATTTTTATTTTCAATACTCTGAATTCCCTCTTTGTTATATCCTCGAAAACAACACATTTGATTTTTCAAATGGAATTAGCTGCAGTCCTAATGTCAAAAAAGTCATACGCTTTTCACTTAAGAGAAGTCATATGAGTTCAATGAGGGTCAGACGATTTGGTATGATTTTTTTGGCAGGTCATAAGAGAAGTCAAATGACTTCTATTATCGTGTAAAGTGGCCTTTAATAGTCGCGTACGCTTCGTCAGGAGCTCTAAGTGGTTTAACGAGTAAGGAAGGTGTTTTCTAGACTCATGTGGTATCACAACGGAATAATTTTGGGCTAAGTGTGTCAGTATTAACTACTGACATCCACTTCTACCTAACCTAACTTATTTTCAAGTAAAATGGAAAATATAACTACATATTTATTTATGTAATGTTTTATTTAAATTCAATATTTGTGTCCCCTTTTCTTTGTATCCCATTTTCAGAGACGAAACAAGGTTGCCATATCTTGACTTAAACTAGTTCGATATTCCAATTTAAAAAATTGCCCAAAATCAGAGCTGAAAAAGTAGTCCAAATAGTAGCCTAATATCAATAAATTTTTTTTTCAAAAATGGGAATTCTAGTAAACTGAATGAATTATTAATGTGAAGATGATTGATTTTAAATGTCAAAGGCAATTAGTATATTCAGTAATTAAAAAGTGGTGCCAAATTGAAGAATGCTTTTAGGATATTAGCGGGAGAACAGTAGTTTTTATAGATTAGATAAAATTAGATTTTTATTTACAAAAAATTATGATTATTTAATAATAAATACTATTGACATTAAATAAAGTTGTGGCTGTGGCGTTGCCGTCTGCCGGGTTGAATAGATTAACTAATTTATATGGGTTATTTCACAATAAATTTAAATGATATTTGGACAGAAGTTTTTGTATATGAA
Organism: Dasysyrphus albostriatus; assembly: GCA_946251815.1. Taxonomy (NCBI): domain Eukaryota; kingdom Metazoa; phylum Arthropoda; class Insecta; order Diptera; family Syrphidae; genus Dasysyrphus; species Dasysyrphus albostriatus. Next base: position 20,426,035 of record OX276337.1, read on the forward strand.
CCACGGATTAAAACTTGAACCTTGTTCGTACAACTGGCTTTTAATCTACCAAAGCAGTGTTAAAAAAGCTGAACATCACATTAAAATTTAAACCAAGTTTGCACAAATTGGTCTTTTTTGGTCAAGAAACACAGTTTTACTGAAGTTAAATTCGAGAGAACTTTCCATTCGCTGCTTTGTGGAATGCGTTCTGATGTTGTGGATTGTGAATTAAAGTTTGAAAATTCAAAAAATATATAAACGGTGGCCTATAAGTTCTAAATTTTTTTTAGCAAAACAACCATGCACTTATGAAAGAACCTGTTAAGACTGTAATTGTTTACTACTCCATGATGATGAGTTTATGGGTAAGGTTTTCTCCTCACCGATTTCAACATCAATTCCATCGTCATGATGAAGCCAAAAGTCTCGATTGGAAGAGGGCCAGATCGCTCAACATAACTTGAGTCTACGAACACAGCCATCAAGAATTTCGAGATACATAAAAGTATCAATCGTACCAATAACGAAACATCAACATTGTATTCAATAGAGTTCGATACTCGAAGAAACGTCAAAAGTCCGTAGCAGAACTTCACTTGACCTTTTTTCGGCAGTTTTTGTAATTCATATAAAATTCCATGTCAATTTTGTCTGTTGGCAAATTAATTTTCTTAAAACTTGGTGCGTAGTGGTTTTTTCGTGATTCCCCTTCTCCTTACACGCTTTTTTTTTTTAAACCAAAAAATATAATTTTTAATTTTTCTCAATAGCGTCTCTACAACTTTTAAAATGCGAAGTTTTTGAAACTCGGTATTTAAAGGTTTTTTATCACTTCTTAGAATATTTTAAGAAAAAATGTACTTTTAAGAACAAACAACGATACCTTCCCTTCAATAACTGTGTTTTTTGGTAACTCCAGTAAATTCTGTCTGAAAAAAAAATACAAAAAAACAATGCAATTTGCATGTCAAATACAACAACAACTATGACCATATAGAGTTAGCTATGCCCAGACAATAAAGTGGATTTAACTTCTGTCCCGATAAAAACGGTACTGCCAGACTACTATTGTCGTTGTGTTATCGATAATTTGTGTAGAAATGTCAAATGTTTGTTGGTAAAATTATTCAATACAAAATGACAGACCAAGGCAAATGTTGAAATGTCCTGATGTCGTTTTTTTTCGCCAATGTCCATATGGACATGCAAAAAAACGCAGCCAATGTTAAAATGTCGCATTTTATGCTTTTAAATATTTCTTTTTCATAAATTTCATGTCTTTATACCTATACATTATTTTTAAATGTTTCTAAAAATCAATGCTGTCTCCTGGTTAAAATCAATTGCATGCCGCTATTTATGAGTTACACTTACAAGAAACCAAACAGCTTTCAGATCTCGATCATGGTATGTACATCAGAAGTTATTTTCTGTGGAAAGAACACACATTTAAAGTTCTCAAAAGTGCTGCCAAGTGTATAAATATTCCTTAAAGCTTTCATCGGACTTAACCTGTGACTCAATATAGACGTGTTGCATGTCTCTCATTACTTAACCCTTAATCTTATAAATAGAATACTCATCATTTAACCCTTGTGCCTAACTTTGGGCTTACTGTCAAGTACAGAGATTCTTTCATTAGGAGTACGACATGAATGTGGAATGCTTTACCATGCTGTATTTCTCCCTTCCATTCCGAAATTTACTTCGACTATTTCCTTTACTACATTTTTTCTTCCTAACAGAGAATAAGAAGCAGCAATGAGCTTGCATTACTTAAAAGTTTTGAACTTATCTTCGAGAAAAACAAATACCTACCATCAATTAAAAACTTCTTTAAACACTTTGAAAATTTAATGCCAATTATGTACATAAATTATAGGGAATTTTAAACCGTTCATTATAATCGAACTTTGTAAAACAATAATTAGATCTTTAATGAGGAGTAAAGCACGACTGCTATGCTATGCCATTCCACTAATTATACATTATTTGGAACCACCTTCTGGTGGTTTATCGTTGATAACAAAAGATGTATAATTATAAACTTTGAAATATTGATCCGTTTAATAAATCATCATATTGTGAAATTAAATAATTGTAGATTTAATACAAACTGAAAAAAAACACAAAGGCACGTGTTGAGACGAAATAACTTGTATTATTTAAATATAGTTTCAATTTCTCTTGCGGCTTTATTAAAAGAGCTCTTTGACATGAATAGCAATATATCTATCTCTCTCTTTCATTTACAAACGTCAAAATCAGCACTGTGGTGAATTATCATATAAAAATTTGCTGTGGAATTGTTTTTTTTTAAATTTGACACTTTCGCCACAATGAAAGCTGTCACTTTTGAAATTGACAGGAGAAGGCAGTAAGTTGTAAAATAGGAGTAAACAAATCGTCGTCGTTCAATGAAAACTCCTTAACTCCACTTCTGACCTTTTACAGAACTAAAATGTTTGTTTTATTAGAAATATGATTTTTACGACGGGTTCCTTGGTATCTAAGAAATGGAGTTAGGGAGTCGTCATTGAACGACGATGATATAGTTGTTAAAAGTTACAGCTTTTCGACAATAAAGTTGAGAGATTTTACTAACGAATTACGTTGAAATTCCTGAAATTGATCAGAGGACCTCAGAAATCTCAGAATACGGGAACGCCTTTGAATTAGAAATTAAAAGAATTTATGAATAGGTATGCATAAATGCAGAGAAATTTCTTGGTACCGTCAGTGTCCACTTATGAGAGAATTCACTGTTTATTTGTTCAAATAATTTTAATAAAGAAGTTGAAGTATCTCGACTAACTTTACCTGTACTAGACCTACTTCGATACATTTCTCGGATGTAATGTTTTTTTCCATCAATTTGTTGTACGTTTATACTTTAACTGAATCAATAGATTAGTACTGGTACGCATTCTCCATTTCGATCCCTAATGGATACAAGAAGAGGAATATTGTTCAGTGTATTTTGCTCAAAACCCCAAACTTAAAGCTGCCTGATGATGCTGAGTGGTTTTGTCTTTTTGTCATCGTGTTTGTGTCTAATTTCATTCCAGCCCACTTAAATTACATTCTGCCAACAACTACTCTACCAATACCAACTATTCCGTGAGGGGATTCTGGATGTTGGGTATCTCTCTGTGTACATTAAAACCAAAATGGCTGGAACCGGGCAAATAAAGGATTATGGCGACAGCTGTATCCTGTATGTACATAAAGGGGGTGGTGTTTGTTTCATTCAAGAGTCTCTTGTTTGGTGTCACTTTACTGTTCGCTGCACTCATCTGTAATGACAAAGGAAAACTAGTTTGTGGAACACTAGAGATTTGAAAAAAAGAACAACTGAAACTGCTTAATAGAAGAAATTTCTTGACATACATACATAATACGTACATATATGCATTTGAAGCATTTAGAATTTAGCATTTGGAGTATCAACATCAATCTAAAGATTGAGAAAGTAATCAAGGAAGTTTTGCTGCACACCGCATGCAAAGTTGGTATTTTGATTGATTTTTGTTCGAATGAGATTTCATGGCATACCTATGCATGCCTTAATAAATTGCAAAGTTACAAATTAAAAATGTTAAATAAAACCAGAAACTGCAAGGAAATTGTATGCAAAAGTTTTTATCATTGAAATAAAATTTAGAGAAAAGGTTTATAAGACAAGTCAATATAATATTTTTAGGGGGACAAATTCCAACATATGGTTTTTGGTTCTAATGAAATATGAAAAAAAAGCTTTACCAAAATCGGACCATCGGAAAAAACTTTTTTTTGAAAATACCGGCCGGTAACCCTGAAAATCGGAAAAAATCCATAATTTTTGTCGTAGACTAACAATTTTTGTATCCTATCTGGGGTTTTTAGGGTCGAAGAATTCAATTCAAAAAACTAATATTGTCTATGGGTTCGAAAAGTGGCATATTTTGAGGTTTATGACTAAAAAAGGTGTTTCAAATAATAAAGACGCTTCCAAACTGTTTGGCAAAGTTTCGTTTTAAATTAGTGGAAAGCAATAAAAGAACTTTGAAGTCTTTAATATCTCTTAATAAATAAAAAAAATATTAAAGTTCTGCTAATCATATGATGGAAATGTCACTGTCACTTTGTGTTGAGTCATGCTCGATTAGTTGCATATATCTTGTGTTTTTGTTATATTTTATGACCAAATAAAAAGATTATTTGATCTACCAAAATAAAAATATAACTGCATTAGTAGTATTGTTCCATTTTTTAATACCAAGAAATCAAGAAAATCAATTAATTGTTGGGCAATTAAACAGGTTTTATTCTAAATTCATCGTATTTTGTTACAGTTATTTTAAATGCTTGATACTGAAAATTTCTTTTGATATTTGGTTAGCTGATTTTTTTTCTTTAGTTTTTATTATTTGGAACACGTTTCTTCTTAGTCAAAAACCTCAAAAAAGGATATGTTCCAAATATATGTTAATTTTCGAAATTAATTCTTCGGCCCTTAAAACCTATTACGAAAGTTACAAACTGTTTTCTGATTTTCAGGGTAACCAGCTGGTAATTTTTTTTCATGCACACAACATCCATCAGGGCCAAATAACATCAAAGCACCTTTTGTTGGAATCTGTCTCACTAAATGTAATTTTGGGACTTATATTGACTCGTCTGAACTTCGAGTTAAATCACCTAATTTGGTGAATTATATCTAGATTAAACTGAGGGTTATTTTCGTTGTGGTTACATCGCTTTTCAGTATTGAAAAGCGTGAAAGGTTGATATCTATAGTGTTGCATCTCAATTTCAATAGATGTTTGACAAATGGAAGATCAAACTGCTTATGAGTTTACTTATTTTATTTTCATGGTAAGTTAACTCTGTTAATCAGTGTTAAATTGAATTTACTAGAAGGTATTATTAATAAAGGTGATAATGTTAAAGAGATTGTGTCTTGAATGCTTGAAAAAGTTAAGAAAAAATCGATAAGAACTTAGAGTTATATTTTTTTTGTAATTATTTGTATTTGGGGCGTCCTCTTTTCTAGATGGCGATAGCGTGAGAGTCATTCCATATGAAATCGTCAAATCAAAAATGCCAACCAATTTTAGATTTTTTTCAAACTTTGTGAGAATATCATTTATATTTCAAAGGAAGGATATCCACCGTGTTTTAATTTTCTCATGCCTCCCCTCCTGTCCCCATTGAAGTATTTGAAAATCGTCATTTTAGTGCTTCATTATTTTTGCTTTAAAAAAATGTCTATTATCGATATCATAACGTTTGATATAAAATATTAAAGCTTAAAATTCACATAATCAATGTCAAACAATATCAAAAATGCTGCCGAAAGGACGAGTGTTTTTCTGATTTTTTGTCGATTTTAACTGACTCTGGTGTCACCACTGTTGAACGCAACAACATAATTTTTTTGAATATCAAGTTCACTTATTATAAAAGAACTATAAATTGACTCGTTCAACTCACTCTTTATATTAAAAATCTCTACTTGAAATTTTTAGATTTGAAAAAATCGCAGTTTTTGGACTATATGTATTTTGAAACTTTCAGGACCTTTAGTTCTTAAGTTATATTATCATTTCTCAATCTTCTTTTGCATGAGAGCCCAAACGCTTTATGGAACCATCAATCTTCTAACACTCCCCTGTAGAGTTCTGAGATATCTCAATATACACTAGTCCACTAGCCTTTATTGTATGCCTTCGACATTTGAAAGATGTTCTTCAACGCTGGTAAGACCATAATACTGCGTTCATATATAATCTTCTCTGCTGACCTCTTTCCAAGTGGATAGATAACAGGACTTTTCTAGACTGTTTTTAAAAACATGTAGTGTATATCTTTATCACCCTCAAGTTATCTTCCAAATCATACTTAAGTCCTTTCTTTCATAAATGATTTTTTTCATGAAACTTAATTTATAAAACTGTTTCGCTGATGAGAATAGTAGAATAGAATAGCTTTTCATAACATATATTTTCACATCTTTACCCATCGAATGCAGAAATCCAAACAAAAATTTGTTTATGTTGAATTTTGATATGTAATATGGTAACACAGATTTCTACGAACTTAAGTACATAAGTTAAGTTTTGTACTCATTCTTTCTAACATTTAGCTTTACAGTAACGAACGACATCGTAAAATGCATTGAATGCAAGATGGCGCTAACTTCGTATCGTTTTTACTCTCTCTCAAATTTATTTGGAGAAAACAGATGAAATTGAATGCTAAAAACATACCGAATCAAATAGAATGTTTTATTTGAAAAATGAAACAAACAAATAATTCATTTTGTTTTATGAGCCAAGGCACACCAAATATGAGAAACAAAGCAAATACGTTTTCTTGCCTTACAAATCAAAAACATTTTGACTGATCCGGTGTGTTTTCAATTCAAGTTTTCTGCCTTAAATGACCACATTAATTAATAACGCTAAACATTTTTACGAAGTCATAAAATGGTACTTTGCTGATTACATGATCATGCTTGCAATGAGCCAGAAAAGAATGACAAAGTTTGTCATTTGTCTCGTATATCGTCGTACTAAGCAAAATTAAATATTAGTTACACAATGTCAATTTTATGACGAAAACGCTAGCAGACTACTCTATGAAATTATAATAATTCGAAAAATGGAAAATATTTACCCATGACACTATATATCACTCTTGTCATTCCAGCACTAGTAAACAATGTATATCTCTACAAGGAAGAGCCGGTATCCTTGCAAATAGGATTCCAATCTTATGGCAAACAACCCACACGATAAAATATAATTTTTAAGTTTACAACAGAAAAACATAGAAATACTCCCACTTCTGAGCATGTGTAGAAGTACCATTAATTTTATTTTTATCGGACAAATGATAAGTTATTTAAATTAGAAGTAAAATTTAAGCTAAGTGCTTTCTATATTTTATTTTTAATTAACAAAAGTACATAAATGCCCAAAAAAAAAAAAAAACTTGTGTTTGAAATTCTGAAACGAAAGAATTTTGGGTTTTCGTACAGAGCTGACTTGTTCCAACAATAAACAATGCAAAAACTTAGATAAACAAACATTTTTTGAAATTTTCTTATAATGTGTTTTAATTATACTTAAAAATGTATTTTCATATAGAATAAATTTTGTTTACTCATTTTTGAGCAACTTTCTTAATTTAATTTTTTGAATTAATTGTGTGCAATTTTATAAAAAAAATTAAAAAAAAAATCCAAGTAAGTGCAATATTTTTTTTTGCCATTTATCTCTAGGCGTCTAGAGGGGTACCAAAATCCAAACTTGACCCGGTTAGGAAAAATTTTTGAACCCGTTAGTTTTTAAAAGCTTTAATCTTTAATAGTTTGGATTCTGGTTGGGTGCAGAATGGAATTTACTCTTTTCAGAAATATTTTTTTATGTTATCATTTATCACTTCACGCACGTCCCAGTAGTCTGCGAGCAAAAGTTGCCCTAAGTAACTCGTAGCTTTTTTTAAACTAGAAAAATTCATTCTAGGAACAAATATCTCATCCTTCAATTGTATCAAAAGGTCAAAGGTCTTTGGATAAGAAGTTCTTTTGTAAGACCAGCAACAGTGATGAAAAACACATTGCCAGGATACTTGAAGGAACCCAAAGTGAAATGTAATTCTTTTAAGTTACAATCATCGTTCCAGGAGCATCTATTGTCATAAAAATTTTCATTTTGATTTAGCCGTTTGGAATCGACTGGTTTAAAGCACCTACATTTCTGTCAATGTAACCTTGAACAGTCGATTCCAAACGGATAAATCACAATGAACATTTTCATGACGAAAGATGCTCTTAGGAAACATAATTTTTACCAAAGCTAATTGCATTTTACCTTGCAAGACCTCAGAATATTCTGGCAAAGTATGTTAAGCTTAACGAAACTTAGCCCTAGGCTTAGATCCCATTCTCAAGGAATATAAAAAGTCTCAAAATCAATATGAGATAGGAAAAGTTAGATTTTTTAAAAAGCATGTTATTATAACAATTTATTGCTAATTGTAGAAACAAAGGCAACAAATCTGTATGTAGTCATCAAGGAGCATATTCTTAGATATTATAAAGCTGTTGGTAGGCGAAACTCAAGCTTATCTTATATTTAAACTTAATTAAAGGTAAACTCCAGAATTGCCTTTCAACAGTTTAAAAAATATATATAAATATGTCCCCATTCACAACTGCAAATATTTTATTTGTTCCCTCTTCAAAGTTTTAAAAAGTTGATAAAAAAGCACTTTTCTTAAAATCTATTTTCTATTTGTGTATTCTTTAAAGTAAACGAATTTAGAAAACTGTAGGTTCAGACTTGTAAAAAATGGAAATTTTAATAAAAAAAAAAATTTCATAATGGTTTCTTTTAAAGCTCACGTAATAAGATAACTATAACATTTTATGCCACCCACCAAAATATGTAGTTTTTTCAGTTTCATGCGGTATTGTTTCTGTTGATGTTGTTCACATTATTGTTATTGTTCAAAAATTAAACCTAAAGTGCTTCGCAGTAATACTCATGCTCATGTTGGAAATCGTTTATTGCAACTTGCAAGGAATATCAAGGACTCTTTCTTACACCACTATTTTGTGGTGATACGTTTTCAAAGGACCAAAACACGATACACAAATAAATAAATTTATCTTCCAGACAAGAAAATATGCAAAAAATAACAACAATGAGAAATGTTCATGTTTTTGTAGAAAACAAAATGCGATTTTGTTGTGCAAATTTTATGCTGTGCATAAGCAATACCCATCCACAGCAGTATATCAAAAATTAAAATTCATAAATAAACATAGTGCATTATGCATAGACAAGACAAGTTTTCGGGAGTTATAATTTCTATCTGAGTTTCTTCTTTTTTTTTTTGTAAAGTTTTTTTGTTTTTTAATAAATGAAAGATAAGAATGAAATGAAATTTTTGTATACTGAGTGAACACATTTGAATTAATCAATTTAAAAAAAGAAATTTAAAGACATTTACGGATTTTTTAAGTGTTGACATCTTGATCTTAGGTCTTGGTATGGGGTCCCACTTATAAAAATATTGTGTGAGCTATAGACCATTTATAATAATAAAGAAGATACATTTACAAACATAGACATTAATAAAAAACGTCAACTAGAAGTCATCAGATCAACTACTCGATTTTAGAGGAAGAAGAAAAGGAGTTTGCAAACACAATATTATAAAAATGGTCATTTTTATTTGTACTGGATTCGATATCTGTGTGACTCTAGTGCCTATCTGTGATATTATGTGCAAGTACAAATTAAAATTTTAGTAAGCCAAAAACTCCCACTGAAGTTACATTAAGTGGGACAAATTCGAACAAACGTTTTTTTGATGTTATTTTTATCTAATGGATGTTGTCTGCATGAAAAAAAAGATTACCAAAATCGGACCACCGAAGGTCACTTTTATCAAAATAGCAGTCGGTTACCCTGAAAATCTGATAAAAATCTGTAACTTTGGTAACATTTGACGTAGAACAATGATTTTTGTATCTTATATAGGGTTTTAGGGTCAAAAGATTAATTTAAGAAAACAATTTTTGTTTATGGAGTCGAAAAGTAACAGTACAGTAAAACCTATTTAGTTGCCCACCACTTCATTGATTTTATCGGTTTCTTGGTATAAAAAAAAAACTACTTATGTATTAATTTCTTATTTGGGTCATAATATAAAACAAAAACAGTATATGTAAGTAATCAGTCATGATTGTACACAAAGGGACTCAATTCAGAATTCAAACATTGAAAATGAGCATTTGATCAAGGATTTGGCTTTGTGAAACTGCCTCTTTTTGATTTGGAATCCACTTTTTACTTCTTTAAATGCTTTCCACTGATTTGAAATGAAACTTTGCTAAAGAGTTTGGAAGCGGTGTCAAAATAATTGAAAATTTATGCGATATCCGAAAAAAAACAATCTGTAATGGCATGTTTATTTAATTAAGTTGTAGGCAATTAAACGGGTTTTACTATAAATGCTTCATATTTTGTTACAGTTAATGCTTGATATAGCAAAGAGGCTTCAAAATTTCTTATAATGTTTGGTTTACTGTTTTTTTTTTTCAGTTTTTACTGTTTGAAATACCTTTTTTAGCCAAAAACCTCAAAAATATGCCATTTTTTGATCCCATAGACAACACTTACTTTTTGAAATATCTTTTTTGACCCTAAAAACCCAGATAGGGCACAAAAATCATTGTTCTACGACAAAAATTCCCAAAATTATTGATTTTTTTCTGACTTACAGGGTTACCGGCCACTATTTTGATAAAAAGTGATTTCCGATGGTCCGATTTTGGTAATTTTTTTTATGTAAACAGCACCTATTAGAACCAGAAATCATCAAAAAACATTTTGTCGGAATTTTTCCCACTAAAAATATTCCATTGACTAGTCTAGTTAAGTTAGGATTTAAACCAGAGTTGTAAAGTACTTAAATACCCAGAACCTTATACTTGTACTTAAATAATAAAATTGTTTATATATTAAATAAACAATTACCATGTTCTTGGTACTTGAAAAACACCACCATATAAGTACTTGTACTTGGAACTCTAATACTGTCCATTCTGCATTTCAAGTTCTTTTCAAGTTCAATTCTATTTCAAGTACTTTTCAAATACAAGTCAATTTCAAGTACTTTCAAGTACAATTCCTTTAGTTGTCTGTTTAAATTATTGAATAATGACTACCATTGTGAAACTTTAGTAAGATTACGCCAAGATAACGAGAAGCCATCAGCCTTGATCTGTGTTTTTGAGTTGAAGTAGTCATTATTCAACAGCTTAGACAGACTACTCAACGAATTGTACTTGAAAATTAATTGAAATGGACTTGTACTCAAACAGTAGGTACTTGAAATGGACTTGTACTTGAGAATTACTTGAAATGGACTTGAACATGAAAAGAACTTGAAAATGTACTGGGCAGTTAGTATCATAATTCCAAGATATGTACTTGGAACAAAGAACTGGACAAAGTACTTGTACTTGGTGTTTTTCAAGTATCAAGTACTTACGTGTTTCTTGAATTTGTTCAAGTACAAGAACAAGGTACTGGGTATTTGACTGTTACTTTTGTTCCTGCATGAAAGCTTACGGGTTTGATTTAAACTGACTGAAAAATGGGAAACATCCTGAGACTATGATGATCTTGCACTGAAAAACTGACTTTAAGAACAGGTATTTGCATTTTTCGATCCAGTCAAGCAATTTATTTTGTATCTCTTTTATTTAAAAAAAAGTTACCTATCTACATTCTTAAAAATATTTAATAATTTTCAAATTAATTCGCAAAACAGAAAATTTTATAAATACTTACCAAGCACTTTTGTCTTGATAAACATTTATGAGTTAAACATTTTTGAGATGCAGTGATTATTATTTAAAAATAAACTATTTAGTTATTTTTTTTTCCTTATAAATTTTTTTTTCAAAATAAATATAAAGATAATTATATGAAACAATACAAAATTAAGAAATTTAAGAGTTAGTTTAAATTTATTTTAAATTTATTTAATATTAATTAGATGAAAATATAAAATTTTAGTTTTTGTTTAAAGGGGCGCGTTTCGGTTTCTAGAAATTTATTGACGTGAGGGTTTCTTTTGCAAAATTTAGCTTTTATTTAATAAAAACTAATTTATTTTGTGATCTAATTAAAATTAAATAAATTTAAATAAATTTTAAACTTACTTTTAAAATTATTTATTTTATTGTTTTATATAATTAAATTAATTAAAAAATGGAGAGATGTAGACTTTAACACACACAAAAAAATACAAAGCTATTATTATTTTGTTTAGTATCATACAAACATTTATTTCATTTTCCAAATCCATTTACTTTCATTCATTATTAATTCTTTGAAAGTTCGGAAGACACAAAAATCTTTTCTATATAAGTACTATAAAACTTATGTAATAAAAATTATATATTTTTCTTCTATATTTGTTCTAAATTTACAAACTTTTTTATTTGCAAATATAAAGTTTGAAATTTAATTAAATTTTTAAATAGTTCAATTAAAATATTTTGTATTATTTTTCATTTTTCATATTAAATATTTTTAAATTATAATAATTTTTTTTTTGTTTTATAAATAAAATGAAAGAACACCAAAAAGAACATTATATAAGAGTATAATGATTTAACTACATAGTATACATAATAATAATTATTATAATATAAAAACTAAGTAACATCGTGATACCTTGTATCACGCACATAATTTCTATTGTCTACTAGTTTATTATTTGTTTTTTTTTTCTAATTTTAATTTTTTTATATTTAATATTATTGTTTGATTTGAATTAATTTATTTTTTTTTTAAGATAGGGGGGATACAAATTCTAGAGCATTGGTCTCATATTTTTAAAAATATTTTATAGTATTTTATTTTTGATTTGTTTTTTTTTTTTCTTTTTTTTGGTTATCAAAATTATTTTGATAGAAAAATAAATTAAACTCTAGAAACCGATGGTTATCTTTTTTGATTCATAACTTCCATTTTTTTTTATTTATTTTTTTTTTGCGAGAAAAAAAAATAATAAAGAAAAAGAATATAATTTATTTTCTACTCTTGACTGAAGCTCAGAGGACTTGAAGATTTTCACAATGTTTGAATTTGGAGTCTTCCTTGCCAAGGATCCATGTTAGCATTTGGCGAGCTTTCATGCTGGCAAGGACAACACTACGGCTTTTGTACCAGTGAGCTGGTGATTCTCGATGACCCTAGAATGATAAAAATGAAAATCAGCAACAAAATAATAACAAGCACAAATAAATATTAATTCTGAAACAATAAGGTTGGTTCAAAAGTGGAAATTATTTACAAATATTCAAAGGACACAAAAATGTTTCATTTGAAATTTAATATCCTTGTGTAGGGTGCAGACTGTAGAGTGTAACGGGTTTGTAGAAATCATAGTTCACTTAAAAGTATTTTCATTATAATTTTAAATGAAAACTATTTGCATTTATGTTTTTTGTGTTTTTGTTTTTATTTTCGGTAGAGGGGACTTAAAAAATAATAATTAAATTGAATTATTTGGTGTGCTATAGGAATTGGTGCTGGGTGTATCGTAAGTTTACTCTTCCTTATAGGGTTCAGGTTCAGACATTATGACTTGTATTTATTTTATGCTGTTTTTTGTGTGTGGAAAGGACATTAATAATGGGATTTTTAAATTTGATTAATATTAAATAGTGACCAATCAGGTTTGCAGTAATATAATCAGTTTTCACCTTTTCAAAATGTTAAAGGGTTGAAGACCATATAAAATGAGTTTGTACTTATATTTACTTACTTTGTGGGGTGAAAAGTTATATATCAATTTAAAAACCATTTTTATATATTCATGGCTACATATTTCGTAATTTTGATGAATATTATGAAATTAATGTGTGTGCTTTATTGTTTATTTTTTTGTTTATTTTATCTTTAAAGATGATTTAATTATAGCTTAATATGAGTAAATTTTATTAAAACTATTTGGTGACACATAATAGCTTGGTAAATTTCTGTTGAAAATTTATTTATTTATTAAATTGGACATTTACATCGTTAGGCTTAAATAAATATTAATACAGGAGGGCCTTATATAAATGATGAATTTAATTTAATTCAATACCTTTTAAGTAGTTAAAAAAGTGAGGCTTGAAGTAGCAATTACCAATAAATATTTAATGGAAGTAAATAAACGATTTATAAAAGATCAATTAGGAGAGATTAAAAATTCTGTACGAAAAAGGCTCCGAGAACAAACATACACCAAATCCTGACATTGTAAAAAATCCAAGAAAGCCCAATAAGTCAAGACTTTTGATTTTTTCATCAAATTATTATAGGAGCTGAAAAATCAGGATCTCAGATAGATCTCATAAGAGTGTCACTTTTAACTGGAGTTTTTCTTAACTTTTGGAAATATGCACATAAAATTCCATAAATTTAAAATTGAGCTCTGTAATGTGATTTATATTCTGCTTCCAGGTTCTTAATGAATGCAATCTTTTGGTAATGTAGTCATTAATCAAATTCAATTAAAAGATTGCATTCATTGACTTTACTTTGAGACTTTGATCTCAAATTCTGAAATCACAATTCATTTGACATTGAAATGATTCTAATCATTTGTTCCTCAATTAATTTTTTAAAAATAAATTGCTTTTCAATTAAAACCATACACAAAATAAGCTTTATACTTGCGACTCTCAAATTTAATTTTCACTTTATTTTTTTTTGTGTAAATGAATAAATTTAACGTGATTTAAAAGATTGGTACAGAATTCAAAAGAACGCATAGAATGCAAATGAAATACATGAATACAAAGAATGAAAAAAGTAATGCAAAGATTTCATGAATTTGAAAAAGATTGCATTCAATTGATTGCTGTGAAATAAATGGAGCAGAAATTATCATAATCATTTTGATATCAAATGAATGGTGACGAATAGAAAAATTAATAGGTGCTTAATCCACCGTTAATTAGTTGTGATAATTTAGAATTTGTCATTTAATATTTTATATTTTTTTTTTATGGGTGCTTTGTTAACTTGGTCTCAAAGATTGTTACTTTTTTAAACTTGTACTTTCAACTTATAGAATTAGCTCTATTATGGAATGGGGCCCAGATAGTTGATGGCTTAATAACTTTCCATTATTTAGTCCTTAATTAGTTAAGACAAATTTAATTTGATTTTGCAATGTTTTCTATGTTTTTTTTTTTTGGGTGCTTTGATAACTTGATATCAAGTTAGCAAAGCAACTCTCACGGATCGAAAAAAGGTTAATTATCGTTAACTAGTCGCTGATTATTAGTGACAGTTTGAAATTTGTCGTTCTATGTTTTCTATGTTTTTATTTTTGAAAAGTGGTAAAAATGTTAATATACTAATGTACTCAATAATTTGCCGTTTATTAGTCATTATTCAGTTGTAAAAATATAATTTTTTTCATTCGATGTTTTCTTTGTGTTTTTGAGTTATTTAATTTCTATAAGTGTCAATCGAAGCAAAGCAACTTTGACAAATCGAAAAATGAGTAGGTGTTTTTCGAATTTGTCGTTCAATGTTTTTTCGAAAAGCGGCAAGAACTTCTAGACATACTTAACATTTTATTACTTAATAATTTGCCTTTTATAAGTCATGAATAAGTTGTGACAAAATCAATTTTCTCTTGTGATGTTTTCAATGTATTTTTTTTAACAAAACCTCATTTGTCCCAATAAAATCGTAATAAAGCAATAAACAGTTCAATATAATCAATTTAAAAGCCTTTTTGAATGTTACTTCATTCATATGAATTTAAAAAAAAAATAGAAAACATTGGACGACAATGATAAAATTGTCACATATAATCGATGATCAACTAAGAGTAAGAATTTTTCGGGAGGTCCTTGCTGATTTAATTAATTGTTGAGTGATAAAATGTTATGTTTGGAAGGTCTTACCCCTTGACGATAAAAAACATAGAAAACATAGAATGATAATGTCGAAATTATCAAAACTTATAAACAATTAAATATCCATGAATTATCAAGACATAAATCAGTCAGTTTAAACAGTTTTTACCACTTTTTGATGTGAAGTTAACAAAGAATGCAAGAAATATAGGAAACATTGCATGACAAACTCGAAATCATCAACACAACTAATTCAGGCTTGCCAACGACAAATAATTAAGCCTAAATCATTCGGTTTTATCAGTTTTTACCTCTTTTTTAGGTGATACTTTGCTTAGTTGATATGCAGTTTCCAAAGGACGCAAAAAGCACATAGAAAACATAGCGCGATTTGATTAAATTTTTCACAACTAGCTAAAGACTTACTAACGGCAAATTATTTAGCCATAAAACATTAAGTATAAGAAGTTCTCACCGCTTTTCGAAATTTGCCAAGTTAGCAAAGCACCCAAAAAAATTGAACGATAAATTCTAGATTGTCACAACTAATTAACGACTAATTGACGGCAAATTATCCACTTATTCATTTTTTGACTCGTTAAAGTTAATTTGCTTTGCTAGCTTAATATACTCGTTAAAAGATTGCATTTACAAAAATTACATTCTTCAACAATCAATTCTTAGCAGATTTGATTCTATCGTGAAAACGAATTTTATTTTAAAAGAACCAAAAAATAAGATTCGCAATCAAATCCAAAATAAAATTCCCGTTTGAATTTGTCACGAGAGAAGAAGAATCATATTTTATCGTTCTACAAAACTTGCTTTTTATGGTTATTAGATGATAAATTGATGAGTGTCAAGTTAAAAAAGTAAATTTGATGGATTTGATTTTGATTTTTTGTCATTAATTAGTTGTAACAGTTTCGAATTTGTCGTTCGATGTTTTATATAGTTTTTGGTTGCTTTGCTAACTTTTCAAAAATCTGTACACATTCACTATTATATTACTTAGCTTAGTAATAATAAGTCGTTAATTAGTCGTTAATTAGCTGTGACAAGTTCAACTTGACCATCACAGATCAAAAAATGGATAGGTGCATAATTTGTCGTTAAATAGTTTTAACAATTTCAAGTTTCGTTCTATGTTTTTTTTTTTGAAAAGAGAAAACTTCATATATTTAATATTTTAGTTCTTAATAAGTTGCAGTTAATAAGTCGTTAGTAAGTTGTGAAAAAATAAGTTTTTTGTGCGATGTTTTCTATGTATTTTTGGATTATTAATCGTTTTCTATAAATGTCAAGTTAGCAAAGTTACTTTGGCGAATATAAAAATCAGTTTGTATGAATAGTTGATCAGTAATTAGTGTTTAATTAGTTGTAATAATTTTGAATTTGTCTTTCAATGCTTTCTATGTTTTTTGGATGCTCTGCTATCTTGACATAACTCGAACAGCGGTTAAAGCTTCTTATAATTAATGTTTTATGGTTTAATAATTAACCATTAGTTAGTATTTAAGGAGTTGTGAAAAACTAAATTTAATCATGTGATATTTTCTGTTTTTTTTTTGGGTCCTTTGTTAGCAAAGTACCACCTAAAAAAAGGGCTAAAAACTACTTATGTTAAATAATTCAATATTCTAAGAAACTTAACTTTCGATTCATAAACTGTTTGCTTGAATAGTTTGGGTTGCATCTAGTTCCATATTATGTACAATGTACATAGTTCCATCTTCTATAACAATTTTTTTTCTCAACAGGACTCGATTTCCTTAAAGTCATTTTGAATTTATTTTAATTTCCGGAAAATAAACTTTTTCTTGTGAAACAGCAGAACTTAAAAATCAAAACTTTTCTCAACTGCAGGAAGAAGTTCATTTTATTTCACTTTGTCTCAAACTTTGTTTTTTTTTTTTGTAAAATAAAATATAACTTTTATTAACTAAATTTATGAAGAAAAATATCAAATACACATACTGGTAAGTATAGGTACATAAGAGGATTCAAAAACTACATCAGTATACTTCAAGGGTAATGGTATTTATATAATCAATCAACCAATTTATGGGACTTTTGAAAATTCACAAAACTTTACTTTATAAATCCAACAACTACAATATGATAGGGAGGATATGGATGGAATTTTTTTTAATTCAAAAGTTCTATCTTAATGTTTTTGTACATAGACTGCATGCAATATGGGATCATGTTTACCATCATCATCATCATCATCAATATAAACAAACAACTAAAACTACTTTTTCACACAGGGATTCAAGTGGATAAAAACTATATGATATGTTAAGATACAGGGAACAGGGTGTCCCAGAAATGTTCACTCAACTGGCTTCGAAAAAAGAAAGTTGGCTCACTAGCTAGTTGTTAATGTTTCTGTGTATTATTAACTCACTAGCGAGTACTCGCTCGTGAGGCCTCCGGGTTAGCTAGGTTCTTAAAAACTTGTTATCATAGATACAAATTATATGATTCAAATTTAAAAAATCCATTTTATTTGTTTGGGTCACCCTGTGGTTGAAATGAACTTGTGGTTTTATTGGAGCGAACAGAAAAGGGGAAAAACACTTTCAATATAAATTTTTCGTTTTATTGGGATTGAAATATACTTTTAAGAGTTGCAACAAACTTTTGAACAAAAAAAAAAATACAAAAAAATCTATCTACCTACTCTCATTTCTTGCTGATGATGAGATAAACGACAGCGTACTCACCAAGTTTTCGTTATTTTTTGTTTGAGTAGACTTTTCCATGAGTCCTTTAATTTTTGTTGTTGATTTACCAGTGTCCTGATGGGTATTTTTCTATGGTATTTGAGGTTACACGTTAATATATAAATAATATATTTTTATCTATTTGACTTTTGGTCTTTCTTAATTTTTGGGAGTTCTCAAAAAACAATGGAAAAGTGGTATAAAATTTAATAATTGGAGATTGAAAAATTTCGTGTGTTGATGGGGCTGAAGGGGACTT
This sequence comes from Dasysyrphus albostriatus, assembly GCA_946251815.1. Taxonomy (NCBI): domain Eukaryota; kingdom Metazoa; phylum Arthropoda; class Insecta; order Diptera; family Syrphidae; genus Dasysyrphus; species Dasysyrphus albostriatus. The sequence continues at coordinate 20,444,441 of OX276337.1, forward strand.
AAAATATGAGAACAAAAACTGTCAGTTCTGAATGAGTAAATGCAATTCCTATGCATGTTTTGAAATGTTTTTATTTAAGCCAATTTTAAAAATAACATTTATTGGTTTCGCATTTTTTTTTTAACTCGGCAATCAGGAGTGCATTTAGGTTCCTCCTTTACTACCACTCAATTGCATTCTAGATTCATTATTCGCTCAGACGGAATGTATATGTTTTTCAAAAAACAAAAATTAAAGAATATTTATTTTTTTCTTAATCCTTAGATGGGGTAATAAGGAGTCTTAATAATTTTTTGTGATTCCTGCTAATTTGCGTTAGGTGTCATAATAAATTTTAAGCAATTTGCGCTTTTTGTTTAATAACTTCCCCGTGTTCAACTGACACTAAGCTCAGTTAACCAGTAGTTAAACTTTTGAAACTGAGATTGTTACCAAAACAAAAGTTGCCCTAAGTTTAGTCCCTGACTAAACTTTCCAAATTAAGTGAGACAACTCGGAGTTAACTTAAGATTTTAACTGTATCAAAAAACTTATTTCTGAATCGCCGTGAGTCAGTTGTGTTAAAATTTTTGGTTTAATTTAATCCCAGTTTCATAACCAGCCCGCCTAACAAATAATTCAGCTTAAAAAATTATTGAACATCTTTAACAATTATTTTCAATAATTTTGTTTTGATTCTTTTGCATTATATCAACGATTTATCACGAGAAATTCAAACAAACGACTCAGAGGGCATCAGTCGAAGTGACGCAAAAATGGTACGTTTGGAAATTTTTACTTTGAAAATTACTATGATTATAGAATTTTTAATTTTTCCCGATAGAATTCATGACTTCACGACAGCAAAATAAAATATTTATTTTTATTCATTACCTTCACTTCGTCATGATTCACTTTTCATCACATTTCAAACATTAGCCACTGGCTTACATTTTAACGAGCTCCTGAGCAGATTAAATTTTAACGCCCTAAATAATATGAGCCTTAACTTTGCAGACGGTTTTAATTTCATAGTTTGGACTGCCGCCAGTTGCGTTAAAATGGTTCGATTTTTAAAAATGAAACATCAATCGATTTGTCGTAATCTCAATACGCTTTGTGTTATTTTTATAATTTACCGTGATAAAAAAGTTATGATAAAAAAAGTAAGAAGTTCTGAGAAAAAAAACTTTGGAAACTTTTGGATTGTCATCAGCACCGTAAAATTTATCGATTTTAAAAAATACAAAGGTAACAGGGTTTCCACGACAAAATTTTAATATAAAAGTTATGACGAAAAAAGTTAATAGTGCCGAGAATTTTTTTTTAATTTTTGGACTGTCACCAGCGCCGTTTTTCATTTATTGTAATAAAAAAATAATGACGACAAAAGTAAGTAGTGCTCAGGAATGTTTTATTTTGAAAATTTTTCGACGCAAAAGTTAGTCGATTTTAATAACTTAACGGCAATCGATTTGATATTTACCTTAATAAAAAACTTATGACCAAAAAAGTAAATAGTGTCAAAAAAATGTGTTTGAACATTTTTGGACTGTCACTACCGCCGTAAAAATTAATCGATTTTGAAAATTGTCACATATAACATGAGAAGGTACTCAATCGTGTTTTTATCGAAAAAAAATCAAGAAAACAGAATTTGAGGGCTCTGTTTGTTTGCACACTAGTGGAAAAAGTATTTTTTTTTTTCGAAATTTTAAGTGATTTTTCAGATGGACGTATATTTGTCAAAAATGATCCTATCGCAATTGTAAAAGAAGAAATTGGAAGCTTAAATTCTCTGGTTTTGAGAAAGCATCGAGCATTCCTATTGTATGATTTAATTATGTCCCTGATTTGACCAGGTATCGGACTGTGAATGGAAAAGGATCGTTTTGTTTGATCATCGATATCTCGAGCAACCAACGAATGCATAGAAAGTTTATTGGAGGCGGGTTTTGAAAATTTTTCTACAAGGATCGGCAAAAAAAACATTTTTGTTGGTTTTTTTGAAAAATCAATCATTAAAAAAAATAAACAACTGAGTCCCATGTACTTTCTTTGATGCTGAAGAGAATGAGGGATTTAAGATTTGTAATAATTTAAGTAAATTGCTCCGGTAAAAATTGTAATCAATACATTTTAGAAGACATGGAAATTATGAGAGAAAAATGCTTAAAATCATGAAAAATGATTTTTAAACTTGCTAAAACAACTACTTTATTAATTTGAGGTGAAAGAGAGAACGCCATCTTTTTTCTTAATTGAATGTGATTATTCGAACAAATAAAATTTAAAACGGTTTTAGCGGTTTTGAAAAAATTAATTTTTTATGCATACATCAAATTCTTAAAAAAATGTTTAAGAAAACAAAGTAATGATTTAAAGATTTGCATACATCTTTAGTATTTACTCATATGCATATGAAAATTAAATTAAAAAAATTGTCAAGATTTTTTTTTAAGATATCGAAATTTCGGAGAAACAGATCACCTATTCGCTTTTAGCACGAAGAGCCGTATTAGAAGTTTTTTTTTTTAATTTCTTCATAGTGTACGTACAATCTTTATAAAGTGGATGGAATAATTATGTCCAAGGGTTTTATTATTGAATTATGCTTTGGTCCATAAGTACGCTTAAAGCTGAAAATGCTTCTGAATTAAATTCACCCATGCGAATCTCAGAGAATGGTTAAACTGGCAACTTTTAAATATTTTTAAGAAGAAGAGTAAGAACGTATATAATAAAAATGTTATTATTTTTGTTTCTGATTATGTGGACTTTTGAATTTTATTCAATTTTAAAAGTTTTGTGACCTTTAGTCCATATGCGTTTCGCCCATCAGGTACAACAATTGGGCTAATCAGTTAGATGTTGCTGTACCCTTCTAAGACGCATAATTTTCAGTCGATGGATACCGACACATAATGGATCAACAGGAGTGAAGCACTACAAATTATGTAAATATTTTTGGTATAACTCTGAAACTAAGCCGAGTTTGACAATTTTGTACTTAAAACTTCTTGTAGTAAATTTAATTTTCTATAAAAAGGAAGTGTTTTAAAGTTTTTACAAAAAAATTTGAGTAGGAAAAATTAACATAAAAACCAACATACAACATTCGCATAACTTTTTTTCGAAGCGAAGACACACTCAAGATAACTTGAAACAAAATAAAGAATAGTCTTAAAGCTTTAATTTGAGATGTTAAAAAGCCATATTAATTGAAAACTCTCAGAGATAATAGCCATTCTAAATTTACAATTTCTCATAATTTTTCGCAGTTTTTGCTCGAAAATCAATTTTTTTGTTGGTACCATATGACAAATTTAGCATTCCTAACACCTATTTCTAAGTTTTACACTAATAGGTTCAGCCGTTAAGTTTGTAGATTTGGAAGCACTTGCAAAGAGCTGGAAAACAATTTTGCTAAATTACCTTCTTTTTGGACATTTGATTAAAATCTTGAGGTCCAACTTTCTTACGAATGTTAAATTTGCAATTTTTTGTACCGAAAAAGCCGCTTTCAGGCCAAAACTGCGGAAAATCATAAGAAATGGTAAAGATTGAATGAGTATTCGGAATATCTATGGTAATTTCGAATAAAAATGACTCTTTGAACATGCCCTTTTTAATCCTTTTTTAAGTCTCTACTTTATTGCATATCTTAGCCCGATCCTTGGTTCAAGAAAACCTTTGCGCAATTTATTATTAAATTAAGAAATCTTTGCTTTTTCAGGTTTGTTTAAATTAATTTTTCCAGATTAAATGTTCTTATAACATTTTTAAATTATCCTCTTCGATAGAAAATAAAATTTTGAAAAAAAACAAGTTTTGACTACATAATTGTACAGTTCGGCTTAGTTTCCGAATTCTCTCAGAAACGCACTTTTGGTTTTAAGCCTGCCTAATAAAAACCCATGGACGTTATTTCTCCTTTGTTTCAATATTCAATAGCGAATTGCCTATAAATTAATTCCATTAATATTTTTCACTTAAAAAATAAAAATAAACTCATAGAATTTTGTTCTCAGGAACTTTCCGCTGGGTGAATTAATACAACGGTCTGAAGTTTCAAAATTCGTCACAAATTATAAATACTCGATTTTTTGGTGATGACACATTTCTCCGTCATAAACTCTTTCTACGAAAAAATCACAGCACTGCAACTGAAAGTCACACAAGGTGGCCATGTTTAAAATTTTATAAGAAGCAAAGTGATAGGTAAAATAAAAAAAGTAAAAGTAGAGCATGATTCCAAACAAGGCAATAACGTTAAAATAATGTTATTGAAAAATTTCATACAGCTCTATCCATCATAAATAAATATTTTCAATAATAAAAGTAATTTTTTTAAAATTTATTTATGCAGTAATATTTTGCATATTGCATTCAAAATGACGTGTTAAGAAAAAAAAAACAAAAATCTAACAAATAAATGCAAAACCAAATGCCAACTTAAATTAGATCTTCTTGGTAGACTTTCGTTTGTGAGATCGTAAATAATTCAGCTGACAACAGCAATGTCATAAATCTAGCTCTAATAGGTCTAACTACATTTTGACATTTATATAATGTACATATGTATAAGTGAATCGAATAATAAATGAATTAGTAGGTTGTAGGTACATTGAGCTTACCTGCAATAAATTTTGTTCCTTCTTCAGGCGAATTTGTGTTAACGCCCCAGCTAATAACTCATCGCAGTTGTGATTTATACCAACAGATACCTCAATAAATTTAGCACCAAATGTACATGCAAGACATTTGCCATCTGAAAGAGGTAAATCAAAATTAACGTATTGAGTGTGTTTTGTAATATTTTTTCTATAAAAAAAAAAAACAAAACAAAAAATTCTAAGAATGATGAAAAAAATGTGTGTTCAAAAGATTTTAAATTTTTAAATAAAATTCAAATAATTATTTATTTACTATTTTTGAATTTCTTAAATTCTTGAAATTCATTGATTTCAATAAATACTGGGGCAGCTGTTTCAACAATCGCATAATTGAGAAAGATGTAAGAAGAAACCCAAAAAGCTATGTGTACAATTTTTTTTTCTTAAAAATAGAAAAATCATAAAAAAAATCTTCTCATCTCCATTCAGAACCATATTCATAGTTTTCTCTGTGATTGATCTTTTTTTCTTTTCTCATTAACAAAACCATTCAACCTAAAACAATTAAGGCATTAAAATAAACTTCAGCATTCTTTTGAGGTAATTAAACATTTCAACAGACATACTTAAAAATTACTTCGTAAATTTCTTGCTTTCTTTATTAAAAAATAATGAAACACTTATACCAAACTTTTGAGTGTGAGAGAGTGTTATACAATTGAAATGGTTCTTCTAATGATTCAATTAAAAATTTAAATTGCTCACCTATAGGCCTCTACCTAAAGGTATAAGCCCCATAGTGAATTCTAATTAATTTCTATTTTGCTTTTGGTGAAGACTTAAGAGAGCGATTATTTTTCTTTGGATTATTTCGGTTTGTATTTACAAACCCCCTGGATAAGAAAAAAGATAGATTTGGTTTTTGTTTTCTTTCTCAACTCAGGTGTGAATTACCTGTGATTTAAAATTAAATACAAAAGAACTTTATCTTTCAATTTGAATTCTCGGAGAACAAAAATTTACTTTTGTGAAAAGTTTTTAATGAGAAAAATTTCAAATTTCCTAATCTGAGAGGCATCTGGTTGAATTTTTGTTTTTTTTTTAATTAATTTATGAGGTACGGAAATTGATTAATTTTTTTAGGTTTTAATATTGTTCTTAAGACATCAGAAGTTTTTATATTTGTAAGGAGACTTTTTTTTTTTTGTTCACACGTCCTCTATGGGTACGCAAAAATATTATACCCACATATGATATTTTCGGAGTAAGTCACAACTTATTTTATAACAAAAATTGTTGTTGTCTTTGTCTATTAAACATAATAAAAATAAAAACGGAGGCACAAGTTTCCTTGTGAAGACAAAAAGAACATTTCAGCATTATGAATGAAAACAATTTTTACTCGTTATTATATAATGCTATACCTCCTATAGCACTTCCGTATTTGTTTTGCCTTGATTATTTAAAATGAATTTTTCATTTTTGAAAAATTGACTTAAAATGAAACAAAATGAAAATATTATAACTTTACAAAGGCTCATACAAATGAAGTGCTACAATATTTTTGATAGTTAATATTTTATTCTAATATTATTTTTCTGAGTTCTGAGAAACTAGATTTCAAATTCAACATTTTTAAAAACAGAAATTAATTTCAGTTTCAAATCGGTTTTTTTCAAAAGGTTGCATACTTGCGTGCTACTATTGTTTTTAATATTCAATGCTTTACTTCGGGTGTTTTTGGAAAGAAGTAGGTACGTTTATTTTTTTTCAATTTTTCAAAGACTAAGAAACATTTTAAGATTAAGTTTTAAGTAATTAAATTTAAATTTGAATATTATAAATATTAATGGCACCTAAATATTCAGAATTAAAAAAATCTCCTTGAACTAAAAAAGTCATAATTTGATGCAACTATTCACTTAAACTATAATCGAGTCAATTTATGCTCAAAAGGGCCCCTTAGCAAGCAAATTGTGGGGTAATTTTGATTTTTTTGCTGCTGTTTGTCTTCGGGTTGCTGAATCCGAATTTGAAGTTTGTGGCTGAAATTTCGTGACGCAACATGAAACATTAATTTTTTTTTTTAGTTTGCCGCTAATGGCTTGAAGACTATTAGTTTCTTGTGACATAACCCATTTGGACTCAAGCACTAGTTGAAAATTGACGTATTTTCAACTGTTTCCGAAAATCCAGTTGAAATTTATTACTTTTTGTGTCAAAATTTAAATTTTGGACTTAACTTGAACTTTTCTGATGGCTTTTGATTCGCTGAATTCGAATCGCTGTGGCACGTTACGTTTTTGAGATATTTGAATCCATAGTTTTGAAGAAAAATGTGTTTTTGACGCAAATTTGGTGTTATATTATATCTCTAGGTGATTTATGTTAACACATTTTCTGAATTCTTTTTGAATCATTCAAATACCTTCATTTGTCTTCGAGAAATGATTATGAGGTTATTAGTCTTCTTTCTAAACTGCCTATAAACAAAATAATATTTATTAGTTCATGTCTAAGTCAAAAATTCAAATTTTTGTCACACGAAGTATTTAATTAGTGTTTTCGAGTGAGTTTTCGGAAACGGAAGAATAACCTCAATTTTCAACTAGTGCTTAAGTCCAAATAGGTTGTCGCAGAAAAAAACATTAAATAAAGATTTTTTGGAAATTGTCTATAGGTACTTTTAATGTTTCAATTGTACTTCAATGAAGTTAAGGAATAACTCAAAATACATTTTTGTATAAGTTTTTGCATCACGAAAACTTTGTCGCAAGCTCAAATTTGGTTTCAACACCACCGAAAACATAAAGTTTAGGGTTGGCCACGTAACCAAAGCAAATGGTACTTTTGTAAGTATCGTCTCGGTATCGTCAAAATCGAAAAATTTCAGTATCGTCTCGGTATCGGTCTCGCTCTCGTATAACTTAGTCTCGTTTGGTCTCGTATAACAAAGTCTTGGTATCGGTATCGGTCTTGTCTGGTTTCAGTTTTGTCTGAGTCGCAAACTAGAATAAAATGCACGACATGGTTACATGTTCTTGATCTAGTAGTTGAACTCGCTTGGTATTTCTAAGATTTAAGACAAAAACCATTACTATAATAGACAATTTTACTAACTGAAGTTTATGATGTTGACTTAACAATTTTTTAAACCCTTGTTGCATAATGTCTTAGTAAATTTCTGACTAGGAATTCGACACAAACATTTTGACGAGGGGTCATCACTAAAAAGAACCAAGTCAAATTTGTATACAAAATGTCATCCAAATTGTGGGCTTCAGCATAAGTTAGATGGAATTGACAGTGAGCAGTTTTAATTAACCTTCTCCCTGCTAAAGAAAAAAGCTCTGAAAATGTCATCTAAATCATAAGAGCCTTTGCCGAGGAACCAATTAAACAAATGGATTGTTTGTAATAAATTAATAATAAATTTCGGTCCAAAAAATGCGGTATTGTTTGGTATCGTCTCGGTATCGTTTTGGTTTCCGATACCGATACCAAACGATACCGAGAATTTTCTGGTATTGTGGTCAGCCCTAATAAAGTATGGTAAAATCCAAATTACCCCACAATTTAAATGGCAAAACACAATCTGACTGGACTATAACTGGATTAGAGTAATACAAAAATAAGAAAAGAATCAGCCCTATTGTGAGTTTCACGTGAACAACAATCCACGAGGAAAAATTAACATTTCACGTTTCGTCTATTGTGAGTTAAACCCGAAAACGAAAATTCCCTTTTTTTGTAATTTTTTTCGTCATTAAGAGCTTAAATTATCACTTATTTTTTGACGGCGAACGAAAGAAAAACAGAGGGTACTGACTGGTGCCTTTGTCCAAGTTTTTTGTTTATTTTAGGCTAAGAGATGTTCAGGTGAAACTCATAATAGCTTTTTTAAATTTTGGGGAAACGAACATTTTTCGGGCGAAATATTTTCCATCTGAAACTCATAATAAGGCTGAATATTAACTTAAACAAGCCATTCCATATATTTTTTAAAACAACTGGAAATAAATAATTTTTGTTACCAAAATCTGCTTATTGACAACATTAAATTAAATCATTGAACATTTTTTATATTTGTTTTAAAAATTATTGAATGCATTTTGAGTATTTTCGGGGGATAAACTTGCGGGTGAAGGCTATAGTTTATAAAATAAAATTTATCCGAAGTCGATTTGTTTTTGAGACATGGTGTACCAAAAAAAATTAAGGAACGTACGAAGGCGCCCGTAAACACAGACATCCCTCTAAAAATGATGGATTCCTATTCTAGGGAGATCAAAACGTGAAGACATGTCCAAATTTTCGATTTGATAAATCACACCAATTACATATAATAACTTCCAATATAGAGCTAATAATATAATTAATTATATATCTTGGATGCACACATTACAAGTAGTTAGAAAAATTAACATGTTTTAACCACAAAATGCTACTAATTTAAGCTATGTGTTTGCAAGAGAATTGACATACTATGGTCCAGTTTGTATGAATTTTTGTCTAGCTTTACATTTAAGTTAGTTTTAAGTTGAATATTAAATAAAAACGAAAAAATGAAAACACACAGTTTGAAATGACACACCAAAGTGAGCATAAATCAAATGACAGCTGTCAAAAGAAGTATTTCCAGATTGACAACTTCACGTCTAAGAAAAACACCCTTTACAAAAATGAGTCCCTTTAAATTTTGTATTTGAATCAAGTGCTTACATTTATTTTGACCTATTCTATGTCTTAAATAGTTCTTCCGCTTCTAAAATGTTGCTATTCAACATTCAAAATTCAAATGTCTATATGACAATATAGATATAACAATTCAAGAAAGCAAAAATTATGTTAAAAGAAACAAGATTAAAAACAAATAAACTCTTGATTGCCTGTTTATACGAATTTGTTTTTTTCTTTTAATGTAATTAAATTCAACAAGTAGTGTCAGGATTGCATTTTTATTCAAAACCCTTCTTTTGCTGATGAAAATGGAAGTCCTCTTGTTACAGAGTTGCTGGTGAATAATTTAAAATCTGCAAACATCTCAAAAACTAAATTAAATGGCAGTGCCAGAGAAGCATTATGAAATTATATTTTACTTCATACGCATCAAGTATAATAATTTTTTACTAACATCATAATACAGAAACCATAAGGGGCATTTTGTGGATTAATAATTGAATTGAAATGAAGTTAATTCGAGACATTTTTTTTTTAAAGTTTAATATGACCTTTTTTATGAAATTCATTTTCAGAATTTTTCTCTATTTTCTCTTATTCAAAAAAAAAAAATCCAATTGAAAAGAAATTCCCGGTATCTCCAAATGATTTTTCAAAATGGCGGGCAGTGCGGACGTTTTTTTTTTGTTAAACATTTGTGGATTTAGATTGTGCAGTATATTTACTTAAAAATTACTCATTTGACATTTTCACGTATAACCAATAATACTTTTTTTCTTTTCAAAAATTTTTCACTTCCTTGAGGAATTCATTTGTATTCTTAGATCAATCACGTTCGACCAATTTACGACCTTTATTTTCTCTTTCTGATAAATTAATAAAACGAACGAAGAAAAATCCACTTACCTTGAGCTGAAACGGCACGTGACCTCGCTAAATCAATTTTATTAGCCACCAGTATTATCGGTCGCGTCCTAACCAAATCCATATCCTGTAGGCGTGATAGGATTTGTTTTGCTCGTGTAAATGATTCCTTGTCGACAACTGAATACACAACCAGATACGCATCGGATTTTTCCAATTCATCCTGAAATAACAAACCAAAAAAAAAGATCGAATATTTAGCATAATTTAGATATACAAATACAAACGAATTCGAGGAATAAAGAATTCTTAGTCCTGTCAGACAGTTGATTGTCCTTCTTCTTTTTGAGTCCGATGACATTGGCATTTGAGAAAATTCTATTCAATCCAATCAAATCCATGTGCAGATAATAATAGAAATAGATCACATACATCCAAAATAATGGCAGTAACTTAATGTAAGAAAACAAAAAATAGAGAACAAGGATGAACAAAAACAAAAAAGATCCTTCGAGCCGTTGATTTTCTCAATGAAGACGAATGGAATTACGTCATTATTACATGAACATTAAGGTAAACGTTTTTTTTAAATGGCTTTAACGTGGGTAATCGATAAACGGATTTTGAAGGGATACGATACCCCCATCGCCATCGTAAGAACATTGATATTCATTTCATGATGATGGAAAGAGTGAGCGATGACAGCTTAACGGAGTGCTGTCGCTATAATATGGTCTAGAAAATAGTGTTTATCAAGAGCTATAATAATATTGCAGGCAAATATTGTAACAGCTTGTTGATAACCCAAGCGATGAGCTTATTTTGACCTAAAGTCTGAAAATTATGGTAATGGAGTTTATGCACACAGTACGAGTCACGAGTATTATAAGCAGCTATCCGGATTGGATGTATATTTTTTGTTTGTATTTTAAGTGCCACTGATATTGATAAAGAGTGTCGACAGAATTTTAAGAGGTTGCATCAGTAGACGTGTTTCATAGAAGAACATGACTGGATTCGATTTCTTGACAAAGATGGATGTAAATGAATTAACAGAGTAATATAGGTACCTAGCGGAATAATGTCGTTTTCTTGGCTTCCTGTGTTTAGTCATTTGTCCCTTTTTATCATTAATTATTTTTAAGTCTATTGATAAAGTGCATCATATGCTAGGGAGAAAGTTCAATTTGTTCAGCTTTGATATTTTCGAATGGTAATATTTATTTATGTTCTAACTTAAATTAGCGGTACTGTCCGATATAGACCAGGGCCGCAACTAACGAGCTGCTTCCAACTGGGTCAGGCTCTAGCTAGTTGCCTCTAGTTTCACACGCCAGTTTGGTTGAGAATCTCTATCACTTGCGTGTGCCTCTCGTTAAACTGTCCTCCTGTACTACACCGTCCCACGGGGTTGGCGTTTAAGACTTTCCAGACAGAAACAATAAAGTTGATTCGCTCCAGATGACCCAGCAACCTCAGTAGTTGGCTATTCATTTCTGGGCTATGTCGGGTCGATATCGTTGTACGGCCTGTACAGTTTGTTTTTATATCTTCTTCTTCATTCTCCATCTATGCAGATGGAACCAAAAATCACTCGGAGAAGTGAGTACCTCTCAAAACAGCCTGGGGCAATCTCATCCATCGTTTATAGTGTTCATGCCTCTGCACCATGAATTTGGACAGATCGGGACGATAAGTGCGTCATACAAATACTTGAACACCTCAGTCGTTCGAGAGAGGGCTTTGCTCCTCAATTACCTTGTTAGCCATATAAAGCAACGTTTTTGGGAAGAGCACATAAAGTCTTTGATCATCTAGAAATTCTATCTGTCTATGGTGAAGTAAAGCTTACAATTTGGTCTTGCCTTCATTCACCGTTTAACCCATCTTCCTGGCTTCCTTCTTGATACTCACGAAAGCACCACTGATATCACGATTTGATCATCCGATAATGTCAATATTTTCGGCTTAGATTGTGCCTCTAGTGTTGAAGTGAGAGTCGATGAGGTTTTTGCCGACCGTGATGGAACAGCATGCATTCTCCATTGTAGTTCTGCGCAAACGAACGAGCTTCGAAGGGGTGCCAAAATTAATTTCTCTTTATAGCTTGACTCTACAGATGCTATTATACGCGGCCTTAAACTCGATGTAGAGGTGGTGATTAAAGACTCTTGGGATTTTTCCAAGATCTACCTTAGTGCAAATATTTGGTTAATGGTGAACTTTCCTTGCTTAATGCTATGCTAATATGGACCTATCAGGTTATTTATGAATGATTTAAAAAGTTCAGAAGGTTCAGCAGAGAAGATTTTCTATGCAATGATATAAAGAGATCGCTTACTCTGTAGCTTATGCAATCTAGAGAATCGATTTTGATGAAGATCGGGCAAATAATGCTGAGGTTCCATATTTTACAGATGAGCTGGTCCATACACCTAACCAATTCATCACCAGGTGTTTTGAACAGCTCGACTGGCCATCAGCTCTATTAGTCTTAATAAATAAGTTTAAATACAGCTAGGTATCTTTTCTTCGTCAAGGTCAGGTGCATGGAATTGAGTTCGTCATCCTCGTTACACAGTTTGCAGAAGTGATTTTTCCATATTACGAGCACTGACTGCGATTCTACCACGATGTTCTCCTAATAAAGGGTGTTTTTTAGAAGTATAGAACTTCAAGTTGGCAGCACTTTTTTAACTGGTGGCCATTTTGTCAGCTGTCAAGTAATTTATTTTAAGTTTAGTTTGGCATTTCAACATAAATAAACTGATGCTTGGACAAGGCTTCCAAATTGTGCAAATTTATTTTGAAAATCATCGCTATAGAGCCATATTTATTGAATTTTTCGTTGATCAATTAAACAACCATAATGTGCAGAAGCTGTGGTTCCAACAATATTACGCAACATATCACACAGCTCGTGTCACAATTGATTTATTGAAGGCAACGTTTGGTAACCGCACAGTTTCACGTTACGGGCCCTTGAATTGGCCTCCAAGATCGAGTGATTAAACACCACTTGAGACTTTTCTGTGAAGATATGTGAAGTGGCTAGTTTTCGTCAATAACCCCGAAACGATTGACCACTTGGAGGACAACATTCACCACGTTATTGCCGATATACGGCCACAAATGTTGGAAAAAGTCATCGAAAATTGGACCTCCAGGTAAGAATTCTTCCGAGCTAGCTGTGGCGGTCATATGCCAGAAATTATATTAAAATTATAATGCCAGAAGATTGTCTTTCAAATAAAGTGTCAATTTAAAAAAATTATTTCAAAGTTCAATACCTTTGAAAAACCACCTTTTACCTCATGCAAGCTTCGGTTCGAGTTTTGTAAACATGAAGGGTTATTTTTACCTGTTGGTAAAACTCACCAACTTAATTTCTGCAATAACATCCTTCTTTTTCCTCAACCGCATACTTCCCATGCTACTTCTTTTTCCTTCTGAGAAGCCGTTGTTCTTCTTGCCTCTTCTGCTATTAGGGCTCACGAGCAGTTCTGATGGTCCTTCTATGCAGTGTTACAGGCATTCAAAGGCCTGTTGTAAGGCTTTATGCATCTACTTGCTGCCATTCTTTGTTGAGGTTTCGCTGCGGTGGTCGTGCAAGGCCAAGCACGAAAAATTCGACATCTCTAGTGGCTTCTGGCAATTCTTATATTGAACCTCGATGTTTAAAGTTGGCATGGCTGGATCGGAATATTTAAGAGAATGCCAAAGAATAGATCAAAAAAGAAACACCCGGAGACCTCTTGCAACTGCGTCGATCGTATTGAAGGCAATCTAGTAGTAATTTACCAGAATATCACCATGTTCATTTGTAGATATCAAGATGTGGGAACTGCGTAAGCTACCACAACTTCTTGCCCCACAGAAAAGTGGATTTCCCTTAGTTCTTTCGTGGAAGTGGTGTTGCGCAGGCTTGTTCTTCCATTTGTACCAGAAAAGACATCTTCTCTTTCTAGCTTAGAACTGAAATCACCCTAGTTAACTTTAATGGGTACTCGTCATATGTCCTGTTGACCAGGAGCTCGTAGAACGCGTCCTTGGTTAAATAATCTTTCTTCTCTGTGGGGGAATGTGTGATTATGAGGCTAATGATTGAGAGTTCAGCATATAATCGTGAGGTGTTCGTTCACATAGTTGAAAATCAAGACTTCTTGCCTTAGTCTGCCTTAAACGAAGAATCCAAAAAGACGCTGCCATAGCTGTCGATAAACTGTCGCCATAGTAGATATTGCAGTCTTTCAGTTTCGATCTACCTGGCCCATACCATTGCACTTTAGACCATCGCAGTCTAGAGCTTCCGCTAAATGTACAGCTGGACATAGTCTTTAGAGAGACAGAATATTCCACGTGCAGATCCAAAGCTCGATTTTCTGATTTCGTTTGCTAGGTTCGTCAGCAGTTAATCCGTCGCAACTAATTAACCTTACGTGACTGGGAAGTCAACCTGATAGCTCGACCTCAACTTGAAGGACCAGACATTTAGAATACAACTACAAGGGCGTGGACGCGGATTAAGTGCTTCTTATAGACCTGCTTCAAGTCAATACACATACGCATGGTCATTCACAAAAATTCCTTTTTACCCAAATGTTCATCAAAAAAAAAAATTAAGACGATGGTTCACGTCTTATTTTATTTGTTTTGCATCCCTTTTTTTTCTTTAGCAAAATTGTTTTGTAGCTCTCTTTGTTCAACATTATACTAAGCATTGGACAGAATAAGACGTTCATCTTCGTGTTATTTAGAGTGAATTTGTTCAAAACGACAATGAATACCTATTAGAGAAAAGACAGAAAAGAAGAATCATTTGAACTTTTAGTTGAATTTCTTCAAATAAAATGCTTCAGGAAAAAGTGATATGGTTTCACTTAAATCCTTATAACTTGAGTTTTACTGGTCGGATCTTTAAGATTAAGGTCTTAAAATGACGGAAAATTGATGCTGTTTGAAGGAAATTTCAAAGGGGAAGGCGTAATCGTGTTATATGGACGCCACGCCACTGATATCCAACAATAATATTCGGTGAAATTTGTTTGGTTCGGCTTTTTTTCTCAGCTTACGTTCGGTTGTATTTTATTTTTCATAACCGAAATATGGTCGAACCCTAAAATGTGGCGTTATTTCACTTTATTAAAATGAAATAAACCCGAATTTCGTATTTTGGCGTTATTTCACGGCTACATTTTAAATAAAATCGGGGCTCAGAGGGCACGAATGGGAAGCTTACAGTGTTGCTTGCACCCAGTTTATTTTTTGCATACTTTTTTTGGTCGACTGGTGAGAATTTTTTTGTTTTCTTCTAGAGCCCCAATCAGCACGTCTCCATTTCGCCTGTCCTCATTCGGAGCTGATAAGTTAGTTTTTTTGTGGTGAGTTTTTGGGTGCCAATACTTTCAACGTAGCATTTTTAATAGCATTCTTCCCGCTGTTCTTCCAACTCATGTAACCACGCTGCCAGACGGTCATTACGCCGCGGATCTTCGTGCCACACCTTCCCAATCCAGACACGGGCTTTACTGAAGGAAACTTTTGCTGAGGTGCCCAATATTTTCTTCCAAGGCGTCAATCGGGCCTATCTGCGTAGACAAGCTACTTCTCATAACCCCACAAAAAATAGTCCAGCGGTGTTAATTTTTAACTATTTTGGAAGCCACGCCACAGGCCCACGACGCGAGAATAAATAGCTGACAAAATCAATTCCAAAAAAAGTACTGCCAGATTGAAAACCATGCGTCTTAAAAAACACCCTTCATATGACACATATTAGGTGCCTATATACTTGCTGGAACTGTAGACTTCAGCGCTGATTTTATTTGCCAAATTCTAACGCGCACTGGCTGATAAGATAAGATCCTTGGTGAAACAAAATGGCCTGATATTATGCGTGATATTATGTATAGTTGTAAAACATTAGAATTCGACTTGAAAGCAGGTGTTGTCTAGAATACAGAAATTAGACAAGCTGATGGGCCCACTTTTTCGTTGCTTTTAATTTTCGTAACCTTATCATTTAAGTATTTGACTCTCATTAACACCTAAAATATAAATATTTTTTTTTTTAAGTTTGCTCAAAGAAGACAAATTATTTGAGTCATCACAAAGATAATATCAAGAATATTATGCTATCAAAAACTGGGTAGTCTAAAAATACTTTTAACAGCAAAAAAAAACTGGAAAGAATCCATGGAACAACAGGTCAAATTCAATCGGAGGTTGTAAGAAAGTCATACAGTCAAATATAAAGGTTTGGAGTAGAAAAGAGAATCTAAAAAGATCAAATCAACTCCTTGCAAAAGTACGGCATCCTAGAAAAAATTCTATTAATGGTTAATCCATATTTCACAGCAAGGACAAAAGTTATCTTGTTTTATTGAATAACACTACAATTTAATTTGACCTGTTTACTTAAGTTTAATCGTCAGTAAACTTTAAACTTTTTGATTAAAATGTAAAACTCAGTATTCCATTTGTTCCATCAAAATCTCATGGATATCCAATATTTAGACTATGAAATGTGAATTTAACGACCCCTATGCCAATTTGTCATTTCTCACCCTTACGAACTATTGGAGGATCCATATTCCTCACAACACCTGCCATAAATTGTCTATAAATATTTATTGGAGTTATTTTTTCCACATCCTTACACACATAAGTGCTTATTATATCCTCGTCCCTACACCTTGGGTAAATTCAATAAAATTTGTTTGCACCAAGCGAGGCAAATAAACAAATAACCCCTTTCAAAGGGATTGGCGAAGAGGACAACGCAGCATAAGAAATAAGAGGTTAACTGTGGCACAAGCTGAGATCCTTGATGATGACTTTTGCCTCACTGCACTATGTCATCATAATGCCCTCTCTCGCTGTGCAAGTCCCATCAAAAGCATCTGGTCAAAATGGTGGTTTACCTTAAAGTCAACTCACTTATGGTGGTTAACGGAAGTTTAATCGAATTCGACGAGTCCTTAGCTGAACTACTTCCGCACGACTAACCAACCGACCAAGCTATAACCTCTGCCCTGTTACCTCCCATCACATTTACATTCCGCCACGGCACCAGCTTAAAGCCATAATTGGTAAGGACCTGATTGCCACTGCCACGTAATTTAAATGGATAAAGGGTCTCGTTGGTTATTTTATTGGTTGCGCTTCGGTGGTAAGTGTGGCGCACTTTCCCACAAATCGCCAACCAACACGATGGGATGCTACGAGTATCATCAGGAAAAGCAACTTCTCTATAAACAGGGTTGCATTATGCGGTTGCAAAATCAATTTTATTTGCAACTAACTACAGTATGGTAAAGTGTGGAGTGGCCATTTTTAGAACGCGCATTCACTTAGGAATTAAAAAAAAAAAAAAACTATGAAACTCTTCTGGTGGTTCTCCTTGTTTTCTTGTAGAATGTTTTTGCACGACTTTCAAGCTGTACCTTGATTATAAGCAAAACAGAAAAAAAATGAATACCGGACGAACGGATCGTTAATTTTAATTACTTTTTGCGAAGAAAATAAAAAGTGTTAAGGTAATTTCAGGGCACTCGTGGACGACAACTTAAATGAATAAGGAAGTGCAATAAGGTCTATACATAGGTAGTGCGAGTTGCTGCACGTAACGTTAGTTTGATTTTCAAATCACGCAAAGTGCTGCTTTCGCGCTTCCGTGACAGCGTTTTTGAGTGTTGCATTCGAGGGAGATGGTGATAAAATATAGCACACAGCAATTTTGTTAAGTAATTTATTATACACTGATGATGATGGCCAGAGAATACAGCCGGAAAAAAGGAAAAAAAAAACCAAAAACTGTGTTAAGGACAAGGATTTTTTAATTTCGATATTGTTTTCATTTTCAATTTTTAATAACCGAACCGACGAGCTTTTGTAATCCATCCGTTTTATGGTCGGTGGTTAGGTAATTATAATTGGAGAAGATATTTCCTTCTGTACCTACATACAAAGCATGTTTTAATGGAAAGGGTTTTGTAAGGATTGAGGGATTTTCAAGGACTATACAAAATGTGAAACAAAAGAAAAGAATCGATTGCTAAGGTACCTTTATGTATACATTATGTTTATGGTCGGTCCAATTAAACGAACTTGAAGCGATGCTAGAAGAATTCACAAGTATCAAATAGTAATTCCAGATCTGTAATACCATCATGGTTGATTGGGCGGGTTGTCACTGATAACGCCGAATCGGCATTATTTCACTTTGCCAAAGCTAAAATGCTAAAATTCGGCGTTATTTCATTTTAGTAAAGCGAAATAAAGCCAAATTCTGGAATTTGGAACACATAAACATAAAAGTCTTTCCTGCTATCAAATATCAGAATTTTTAGCCTGTCGTCAGATTTAAATAATGCAACCAGAACGAATATTAACATTAAAATTATTGTTTTTGTTTTTTTGTGTGTTTTCAGTGCCTTTTTGACCTTAATTTTTTTTATTGGATGGGCTGAGGACATTGGTATGACAGTATCAGTTGCTGTGGCTTTTCTAAATATATCGAATGTTATTTTTCTTGAAGAAATTGACACATTTAAATCCAAAAAACTGAGTGAATCTGGTCCATACTCCATAGTGAAAACTAATTTTGGATCCAATTTATTGAGGACATTTTCTAGGAACGTCAAGAGACTTCAATGAGTTCCAGTTCAAATACAAAAAATATCATCCACGTATCTACTCCAAAAGATTATGTTTTGTAGAAAGGAGCAAATAAAAGTTTTTCCAAATTATCCATGAAAAATTCAGCAGCGAAAGGAGAGAGTGAAGACCCCATAGTGAGACCTGACCTTTGTTTATAAAACTTCTTCCCATATCCAATTCAAAATAGTTTTGGTCTAAACAAACGGAGATAAGTTTTCCAAGTTGGTGACACTTTTGTAGACCTTGTAAACTTTCAGAGATTCGACTATTAAGTATTTTTTTTCCAGTTTTGAAGTACAAACAGAAGGGAACAAATTTTTCACGTCAAAAGACATTAGCTTGGCGTTTGGAGGTAGTACTTTAAGTCTTTGACTTTGTCAATAAACTCAAAACAATTCTTTAGACCATATTTTGGCTGGAAATTCAAAATTTCAGACATAGATCGTGTAAGCTTTTTACAGAGGTTTTTTGACGCGACGTTAAATGACGAAGAAACTGGTCGAAGGGGCGCACCTTCTTTATGGATTTTAGGTAACCAATATAAAATAGGGGCAGAAGGATTACTATTTCGAACAAAATACTTTTGTTTTGGATCTCTAACAAGAGTGCATGAATTTAGTAACTTCGTACAAGATTTTGTTAAATTTAGTAGTAGGATCCTCTGGGAACACTTCTAAGTCCATTTCACTTAAAACCTCACTCATTTTTCCCATGAACTTCGTGCATTATTGTTATGACATTGCCTTTATCGGCTTTGCTGAATGTGAATGTTTTTTTATTTACTTAAGCGCTTAAAAAGCTTTCAATCAGATTTTAAAACAGTTCCTCAGTATCCTCAAGCAATGTTATATGCTTGCGAAAATTCTTACAAAAATCAATTTTTATATAAAATTTTGTGTGTTCACTATTGTGGAATAGTTCACTACTTCAAGATTCGCTAAATCGAGTGCCTACTGTATACGTAAGAACTTGGCTCTTCTCTTTAAATTTATGTTTTCGTTGTGATTAGGTTGTATTGGTTTTGCGATTTCTAGATGTTTAGCTCCTCTTTGTTTCTATGATTTTTTTACACACATCATTTCTATGTGATAATATCAATTTTTTTTAAATTATGTCCCAACGATTTTCTTTGAACTTCTCTAAGACTGTAATGCTGAAATATCAACGAAGTGTAGGTAGGATATGCCCTGAAAAATAAGATTTTGTAAGAGCTTGAGAGATTTTTTCAAAACTCCTTAATGGGCGACTGGTAAGGAAATTTAATAATATTGGTTAGTTTCTGATTAATTTTTCTTTATATTTTCTCTGAGTGTAGTATTATTGTATACTAAAATTTTATTTTTATTTTTATTGTTTAATCACACATAAAGAAATCTTAATTTTCGGAATGTTGGCTTTTTTCCATAAAAACAAGCACGTGTGACTCAATTTCAGGCATCATGCATTTTTTTTTTTTCAAAAAGCTTCCAGATACAAAAAAGAATCTAATGAAACGAGAAACTCTTATGTGATTTTTAATAACATTTGTTACTTTTTTTTATATTTTATTGTAATAAGTGTTTACTTTTTGTTTGAGTAAGTTTCCAAACTTGAACTTGAACTCAAAATCAATGTCATCATTTCTTATTAAATAATTTCATCTTTGCCAAGTGGAGGTTATTAATTTTGTTTTTTTTTTTTAATACTAATAACAAACAAATAATACATACAGTAAGTATAAAATTTTGTCAAACATCGGTGGAAAAGTATTAAATATAAAATTCAACAAACAGAAGGCAAAACTTTTTTTTTGAATAATAAGTATGTCTGAAGTCTGGAATATAAAGAAACAAAAAAGGTGCCTGAGGGTATGGTATACACGCAAAGCACATATCCTCTTATTTTACCGTCAAAGAATTGTATCTCCTTAAATTCCATGAAGCTCCCTATTAATTCCAAAACAACATTCCGTGGTGAAAAAAGCTCCTGCTGTTTTTTCTATCTCACACATACGAGGTATGACAGATGATTCTCCTTTTGTTTCGACTCATTTCTCATTTCCTCAATTTGTCTTAATTTTCATTTCCTTTTAGACACACTGTGGTCTTTTTTCATTACCAAAGAAGAAAGTTCAAATGTAACACAAAAATCCAGTGAGATCGTAGCCGTAAGTCTTTGCTTTCGAAATAAATTATTTAACCTTTATGTTAACCAACAAAAGCATAATAGCACTCACGTTCCACGCATAATATTTCACATTTTGAATTCTTTATGTGGAATGTATAAAATGTGTTGTCAGTTGCGGGTTTTTGCGGCCCCACACACATCAGGATCAACAGACTGTACTCTCAGCTTTTGGCTGAAATGTGTTGTCCCGGTTTCATCAGGGAAGATAAGCATGATGATGGCATGGTCATTGAATTTTATCTCTTCATACCGTGGAGAAGGTGGAATAATAATGTTTCTGTCAGGACTCCAGGGTAGACAGCAAAAAACAAAGAAATAAAACAACAAACAAAGCCACACGTTCGCGGTTTAAATTCATACAAATTGTGAAATGTTATATGACTGCAACCTCTGCAACGTGCAGAGGAATTTGAAAAGCAATAATATTGCTCAGGGCTGATAGTAGTTGCTGCACAAATTGTTGAAATTAACTTGTTACCCAGGTAAAACTTTCGGTACATTATGTGGATAATGAGGGAGGATTGTGCATCAAAAATCTGACTCAGCGTGAACTCGGTTGAGTTGTTGGTTTAACTTGTGGTAACGCTAGCGCTAAAGTATAACAAATGAAGGATTTTGATGTTTTCGGTGGATTGCATTTTGGGAAATTTTTGAAAGTTTTGCAATAATATGGTACCTAGCTGTACCTACAATTTTGCATCATTAGAAGCGATTAACGAGCAAAAATAGTCTTTTATAAAAGTTAATGAATTCAAATTACACGAGCGACTAAACTGATTGGATTCGATTAAATTTGTTAATTGCTGCCGAGCTCAAAAAACACAATAATTGGAACTTTTTAAATTTGTTTTTCAAATTGGCGTTTTGGTTCGATTATGCATTTGAGGTGAGCATATAAAACATAGTAATTTACTCAACTGAAAAGAGAGAAAACGCAGTTTAATTAATTTATAGTAAGTATAAATATTATTCAATATATTTATAACAAGGCCATCAAAAATTTTCCCGAATAAAACAAACACATGCATACTTTCTACGATGGAATATAAATTTATCAATAACTAAAGGGAAATGTAGACAAATCTAATACTTTTAGTTAGTAAAATTAAAGCAAAACTTTATTGTCCAGATAGTGGGTGACTTAACGAGACAGCCATCAGAAGGCCAGTCAAGAACGCAAATTGCCTCAGGAGCAGCACATGGCACTGACCTCTGGAACATATCCAATGATGGTATCGAGATGTCAGAAGATACCTTCTGGATGAAAAAGATGAAGATAGACCTTCTGACACAGAAGACGATAACGACTTTCATCGATTTCCAAATCGGAACGGAATTGATATTTGAGTGTGAAAATCAGCACCAGACGCACTATTTGGCACCAGATAAGAAATGTGATGAAATGAGCGTCAAAAGTGACCGCTTCCTTGAGCAGGCTGATGACGGACTTAGGTGGTACAAAGGTCATTAAGCAAAGGTTACTGATATTGACAACACATGCAGCATTCTTCTTCCATAGGAAGAGTACAGAAAGCAGATGGCATCTGTGCAGAGACGTGGAACTCTGCGCGTGACAAGATCATATCGACCGGTGTCAGAGCCAGACATTCTTATTGTTAAAAGAAAGAACTTCTACGACAAAAAGATGAAAGTTGGAGTGACACGGCAACGGAAGATGCTAGAGGGCTCATGAAACAGAAGTGGTAAAAGCGTTAGGTTAGGTAAGGTTAGGTTTGAAGAGGTGATGATACGGCAAGCCGTACCATCTCACTCGGATCTCAATGAAATTGGTTAAGGTAGGTGTGAGGAAAAGGAGAAGGTGGATTGGGTGGAGTTTAGGTGTTGGTATTGGAGGCCTCCCTGAACCACCCTGAATTCTGGATGAATTTTAGGATGTTCTTTGGTGGCAAATTTGAGATGTCGCCCAGTCGAAATTTCGTTAATGGTTGGCGGGTCTAAGTTGGAAACGTTACGCTTTCTTGTAAACAACACCAGTTCTATCTTAAGTGGGTTAACGTTAAGTCCGCAGCTGCTTGCCCAGTTACTGAGCTCGTTAAGAGCTGTTTGTAGGAGTTCGCCCAGCGTAGGGACAAATTTACCCGAGGCAATTAACATGATGTCATCGGCATTAGCGATGACCTTGACACCACTCGGACTTAACTTAATTAAAATCTGATTAACAACAAGAAGTCAGAGCAGAGTAGATAAGACTCCACCTTGTGGAGTACCTCTGCACGTCCTGGCTTTTAGCTTGCTGTCACCTAATTTTGCATTTATAAGTCTTGTTTGAAGCATACAGTCTATCCAGTTTATCACAATTGGATCGATGTTGATAAAGTTTAGAGATTAGTTTTAGGTAAAAGCGTTAGTGTATGAAAAATAGAAGACGGTAGGCTGAGTTAAATGACCAAAAACACAGTTAGATAAACTACTACTACGATTTTTCAGAAACTTTCTCCATAAAATTTGGCAAAACAAACAGTCCTAGCCTGCCAGTAGGACTAGCCACTATACCAAACCAAACAATACTTTTGTAAGTATTGTCTCGGTATCGTCAAAATCGAAAAAATTCAGTTTCGTCTCGGTATCGGTATAACTCTTGTTTGGTCTCGTACAGCAAAGTCTTGTCTCGGTATCGTTTCGGGTGACCTGTCGTCAGCCCTACCTACCTGGGACCATACCTACTTTGCCTGCAGCAGATGGGAAGCCGAAAAAGTAGAACAGGAGCGAAATATTGGTACAATCAGTCCAGAAAACACAACGCCAAAGATGGTTGCCAGTGGGCAGAACTTATTGTGGAATAAATCAGCATCTACGTTTGATATAGTCTCAGAAGAAAAAAAGGAGAAAAAGGTCAGTCCCGTGAGACAAAAGTAAAAGTAATGCAAGCAGTGGTCCAGGAAAGTTAGGTCAGAAACAAAATTGTATAGGGGGATTTTAAATAGCTTATACCTTGTATAAAGGGAAGTTTGACTTACGGAAATAGTCAACGCTAAGTAGACCACCCAATAGTTCTGCCGCCGCAAAAGGAAAAACAAACTATTTCGTAATCATTTTTACTGTTTTCGTGTGTAGTAATAAGATGCAGATCCTAGGAAAATTCCAAAAACTTCTCATACAATGAACCACCGGAAGTGGATTAAATATGGATCCAAGGCGGAACGATAATGAATTGGAGACGGAATGAGACGCATTTAAGATAAATCAGAAACAAATCGAATGGATTGGAGATGACGGAACCAGGACGTATTCAAGACGGGCCGAAGAATGATTCTAGACGGATCAAAGGCAGATTAAAGATGGATCCAAGTAGGATCCAAGCAACTAGTAACGAACAAAAAGTTAAAATAATGAGTAATGAATGAATAAGCAATAAGAAAAAGTTCCAGGTAAAGAGTTAAAACTTAATAGTAACAAATAACGAGAAAAAGTAACGAGTAAAAAGTAATGAATGGAATAATGAGTTAAAGTAAACGAGTTTTAACTAGAACGAGAAACTAACTAGCAGGGAGAAAAAAAAATTATAAGTAAAAAGTAATAAGTTAGAAATATCGAATACCGAATAAAAGCAACGAGTCAAATATAACAAATAACGAGTATAGGTTATGATGAAAAGGAATCGATTAACAGAGGTGGTAGAGGGAGGATCTTTCTTCGATCAGTTTCTCTGACATTTTGTCGATCCATCTCCGATGCATATCAGGTCTGCCTTGGATCCATCTCTGATTTAAATTCGATTTATTAAAATTATTGCAGAACAGAGTTGTATGAATTTCTATGCAATTAAAAGTGCATTTTCATTAAAAGACAAAATTTTAATTTAAACTTAAAAATTTTCTGTATTAAAAAAATGAAAATGCAGACCAAAAATTCTTTGCAATAAAAATAAAATGCACGACTGGATCGCACGTACTTGCTCTTATGTTCAAGTTGCTTGGAATCAGGAACTTTTAAAATATGAAAGCAATTATAAAAAAGAATACTAAAAAATAAAAATTAATGTTTTATATGTATACCTACAATTTTAATAACATTTTAAAAATAAAGTTTTAGTATGCCAATTTTGAATACGTTGAATACGAAATATTGAATTTTCAAAACAAATTTTTTAGTATTTTTTTAAAAATCTAAAATTTATTTTTTTTCAAAATTTTGATATGCAATATTGTTACCATTTTCAAACAGATTTCTATGCAAATTTTGATTGAAATCGTTTGAGCAGTTAATGAGAAAATCGAAAATTAAAAAAACGTTTTCGGTAAATTTTTGTCTTATCAAAAAGCACACCATACCAACAATAATACACTGATTTTTTTCATCAAAATCGTTACATCCGTTTTTGAGATAAATAAGCTTTTCATTTACGGTTGCAGGGCAAGTACCGTTATTTTTGGTGCCAAAAAAATCTTAAGTTCAAAATTTGAAGAAAATTGCTTCAGTGGCTTAGGCTGTAGGTCAATATACGGACAGACAGACAGACAGACAGAATTGTGCCACCCACTTTTTTCGTGTTCTCTATTACGGTAATGTCATGCTTGATTGTTATCTCGAAATTTTATTATTTTTTTTTATGTAAAAAGTGAACATATTGCATTAAAATTTTATTTTTAATAAATAATTTTTGAGTTGCAAAAACTCTTGTAAACATTTTTTAATGGAATACATTTTTGATTTTGTCCAAATTCTTTTTTTAACATAAAATATTTTCATATTGCATTAAAATTTATTTTTAATAATTAATGTAACAAAAATGCATTAAAAAATGCATTATACAACTCTGTTTCAGAGTGATAAAAGAATTCATACTAATATTAAGAACGTAATTGACTCATGTGTTGTGTAATTGTAAATTCAAATTGAGAATTTTGAGAAAGCTTAAACTATGGGCCAATTATTGTCCTGGTAAGAATTGTACTATTTCTCTATCACAGGAACTAGGATATTTTTTCGAAAGGTTTTTGATACCTAAAATCCGAATCTGAATGCAAATTTGCTCCAACAGGTCAGGCTTTAGAGAAATTACTTAAAAATAGTAAAATATTGTCTTTGGACATATAATAGGTTTAAAACGAAATAATTTTTCTCAAAAAAAATGATTTCTAAAAAAATTTTTTTTTGGCATTTTGAGGTCAGATTGGTCACATAATTTTGGAAACCTGATTTACGAGTATAATAATATATTGAGTTAATAAATTCATTCCATTACTATCGTTGCCTTTTTAAAGTTTCATTTTGTATGTTAAGTAATTTCTTGTTTAATAATCAATTTTAAGAGTTGTTAACTCAAAAAGCATTGCAACAAGCAGACAAAGCAGTTACCTAAAAAAGCATTGCAAAAAGTAGAAAAAGCAAATTTGGACACAATCACTTTAAAAAAAAAAATAAATATATGAATATAATATTCGTAAAGTATGCTAAATGTAGCAAAACTACTAAAATGGGTAAATATCTGTCTTTTCCAAGAAATCCATTTCTATGATTAAAGTGATTTTTATTAATTACAGTTTTCCATCAAGAAAGGCAAAAAGATTTAACGTTAATGAGTGCTTTTCTCTCTACCAGTTATTTGATGCACTTTTACAGCAACATCATTATCATTATCGTCAAATAGCGAAGCCAACTCCTTGCCAGGCAAATAGATATTCATCTCATTAGTTTTTTTTCTCCTACAATCTTCTTACTGGGTTCTTTTTCATTTCTTCCCCCTTGAAATCATGTAATCGACACTTTAAGATTAAGAACTCAAGAAGGATAAATTTAAACTCGAAGGAATTTATTCTGGTAAGACACTTTTAGAAACATTTATATACTAGGTATCAATGAATATCTGCTTATTGTTACAATTGGTTCAGAAGTGGAATTGTAATACAAAAAAAAAAGAAGAAAAATCCTTCCTCAACAATTTTCAAATAAAAATAAAATGATACTCGTATTACGCCCGGATAATTCTTTCGTTCATGTTTCCATCACTCAATCAAAAAGGTGAAGTTAAATGTTTTTGCAACCGAAGTGAAGTAAGGAAAACGAAGATCCAAAGGTATATACACAGCAATTTTTGTTCGTGTTAGAACTGAGAGAAGTTAGAATTTGTTCTGTTTGACTTGAGCTCAAGACAAGTGAAAAGTTAACTCACCTTGTTATCGTGATGTCCTATCGTGAATTTCAATTCCGATTCAATGCCATTCAAGATGATTGAAATATTTTGTTCAGCTTCGTCAGTGTCTGGAATGAAAACAAAAAAAAAAAGAAAGAAAAATGTCAGATAGTTTATTTTTTTTTTCTGAAGAGTTAATTGTATAGAAAGTATCTTGTAGGACAAGGTCAGGAATGATAAGAGGTTACAAAAAAAAAAAACAACAATAAGCCCTTAGCTTACTGGCATAAGTATGGTTGTCTAATTAACCTACGAAAGTCATTTTTTTTTTATTTTGTATTTTTTTTTCTTCTCTCGTCGTCCTTAAAGACAAGGACAATATCGCCCTTGACATTAAAAAGACATAGGAACTTTTACTTGAATCAGTTTTTTTTTTAGGAAATAAGGTAATTGTCTGTGTTGTTAAATCGTTTATAGAAGAAAGATATTCAGTTCATTAATGATAGAAGTCGTATCGTGCCTTTTTTTGTTACTTCGTTGGCCATGGAATAAAAAAAATTGTGTGTTCAGTTTATTCATGAATTTCATGTTAAGTGGAATTACACGGAGATTCTGAAGGATCCCCAGAGTACTTATGGGGTTTTGTTTGAAATTCCTTCCAAGGTAACATTTCATATTGAGCGTGACTCATAGTCTGGCGAGTAGGGTTGTTCTTTCCTGTGATGATATTTCTTGTTGTATTTCTTGAAATATGAGTACAATTGCAATGAAAGTTTAAGCTTTATTTTTAAATATTGACCTGCAATAACCAACATTTGCATGAAAACTATTCATTTAAATTTTATTTATATAAAACTTCACAAATTATAAGAGAAATATGGATTTGCTTTTGAACGTTTTTAGTTTTTTTTATTAGTTTTCTTGATTTTTTTTTTATCAATTTAATGAAAACTAATATTCCTTAGCTGCAGGTTATGATAAGTTAAAATTTTAAAATGACTGCTAACAGGAATGTCGGTACAGCTTTAGACCAATCTGAAACCGCAGGAATTCAGGAGACTTCTTTCAGCTTTAAAAAGTTATTTAAATATATTTCCAGTTAAATTTTTTTTCTTGTGAATCAGTTTTGAAATCCTTTAAAATAATTTTTTTTAAGAAAGCTTAAGCATTCTGTTTTCATATAAACAAATATTTATAACATGAAATTGTACAACTTTACTTCCCAAACTATTCATTAAAAAAAATGTTGATTGTCAACATATGCAAACAATGGCTTCTTATGGTAAAAAAGAAAAGAACTATATAATAATATTCTTATGTGCTTTTAAGATATCAAGATGAATTGAGCTTTTAAAAGGGTTCCTTACAAATAAATTTTTATTTTCCGAAGAAGTAGATCTCATTTTAAGAATTATCCTTAGTAAAATATTCCATATTCTTTAAGATTAAGAGGATAGTTAGAAGTTTGTTTAGGAAAAATATCAGAAATAAAAAAGAGAAATACCAAATTCAAGTCCTCAAATAGATCTTTGCATTTTTAGGATTTTTAAAACGTATTTAAAAATAGTTAACAACTTAATCAAATGGTGTACATATGGAATGCATGTAAGTTAAAACTTAAATTTAAACTTTCTGATTTTCCATTGAAATTTGTAATCCAGTTTCCAAACACCGTGTTTTGTTGAAAAGTTGCCAGCCAGCCAGTTGAAATTTTACACGCAGTGCAACAACAATCACCAGCTGCCAACAACTTTACCTTTTTTCTGCAGTCAAATGTGACTAGCGAAGAGTGCTATGGAACAGTTTGGAACTATGGAATTCTCATACGGAAAAAGCTTTATTAACCAATTTGTTCCGCACCGTTTAGTTGAAAATCTTTTGCCCGTTTGTGTATAGTTTTCAACAAAATACGGCTAGTATCACAATTTCAATTAGGAACGAATTATGTAGGTAGGTATTCCATCTTATATTAAATACAAGAATATTTTCGCACTATAATTTTTAATATTTTATAAAAGCCTTAAAGCTCTTCTAATTTGTATAAAAAAAAAAAAAGAATGGGCCTAACAAATTACAGAAATATTCACAACTGGGTCACACGTAATTTTTCTCTTGTGTTCAAGATGCTGAGGGTTTAAGAAAATTGTATATAAAATATGGAAATTATGAGATTTTTTTTTTTAAGTATGAAATAATATATTTAAATTAGCTAAAACCACTCCTTTGACAGTTTGAGGTGAAAAAAGAACATTATTTATTTTGCATATATCAAATTCCTAGAACATTTTAAGTACAAATTTTGATATTCAAATCTTATAAGTATTTTAATGAAGAATTTGGGGTATGAGTGCACTGCGACCATTAAGATCTATTGTGCCCCCGTCTAGAGCTGGATTCTACAACACGTCCTCCGAATTTGTTTCCTTGAGGAATTTTTTGTATTTGGAGTGTATTTAGGGAGGGTAGTTCCCTTTCTTCTATCTGATAATTTTCCAGATACCTGTGGCTTTGATGCCCAAGTGTATCAAATCTACCTAGTATATGGTCTGGGGTCTCCTCATGAGCATTGAAGAATCTGCACGTGACGATGTTTTCCAAGTCAAGAATGTGGAGGTGTCTCTTAAGCTTACAGTGGCCTGTGAGATGACCCGTTATTATTATAAGTTTGTTCCTATTTAGCTGATACAGGACTGGATTCGTTCTTGGTTGGGGAGTTCG
Source organism: Dasysyrphus albostriatus (assembly GCA_946251815.1). Lineage (NCBI taxonomy): Eukaryota > Metazoa > Arthropoda > Insecta > Diptera > Syrphidae > Dasysyrphus > Dasysyrphus albostriatus. The sequence continues at coordinate 20,474,219 of OX276337.1, forward strand.
TGTCAGATGTTTTGATCTTTTCACCTCCTCTTCTTTTTTGATTTTATGTCTTATAACGCTTTTTCCTATTCCACAATAAGACTCTGGTCCCGTTAGGGGTGTCACTGCCACTATTTTTGCTATTGAGTCTGCTTCAACGTTGCCCTGTTTGCTGAGGTGGCCAGGGACCCAATAGAATGAGACAGAGTTGTGTTTGCCCAGTACGTTTACCCTGCTTACACACTTCCATACCAGCTTAAAGCTGCCTATCCGGCATGATTGCAATATTTTTTGGTTTTCATATTTTCTTTCGGGATTTCTTTCTGCTCATTTTCCTATGGCGTTAATTTCTGCCTGAAAAATGCTTGTAGAATGTCCCATCGGTATTTAAAGTTTAGTTGTAGGCCCATAAATTCCAGCACCAGTCCCTCCAGACATTCTTGATCCATCAGTGTACCACTTGAGATGGCGTTTGCTTTTAAGAGTGTAGTTAACGAATTCATTCACCCACTCTTTTTTGCTACTTAGCTCCGCATGAAATTTTTTTTCGAAGTTATACTTTTTAATCATATCATCTCTTGGGTTGTGAAGAAGGTTCGATTCGATCGAGTCTCTTTACTTGAGACTAGTGGTTTTCCCCGTCCCAGTTCCCTCTATTGCAAATCTCATGATACCTCTCTTAGCAGCACTTTCTATGGCCACGTGTGGTGGAGTCAAGTGAAAAATGGCTTCCATTGTTGCTGCAGGCCATGTTTTTATTGCCCATGCGAGCCTTTGTACTTTTTCTATTGATTTCCTAGTTGCAGTAAGTTCGGTTCGTTTGTGCCATTCACCCACGCCATAGGTATTGATGGGACTTACCATCATGGTGTTCATCCATCTACCGAGAGTTTTTTCGAAATTCCCTAGGGCTGTTATAACAATATCGTCGACAAAGCCGATGCAACGTATGCATGCCTTGAGAAGAAAGACTTTCTAATAGTTCATCTACTACCAGACACCACAGTAAGAGTGATAAGACCCCTCCCTGAGGAAAGTCTCTTGTTGTGATAACTTTCTGGACACTTTGTCTTGCATATGCTTCCGCAGTTCTTGTGCTCAGCATCCAACCTATCCAATTGATTATAGCGATGGGTACATCCTTCCTTATCAAGGCCTTTTAAGAGCTTCATGTGAGGTATTGTCGAAGGCGCCCTCAATGTCTAGGAATGCGCATAACGCCATTTCCTTAGAGTCTAAAGCTATTTGTACGGTGTTTGTCCGCTTTTTAAGCATGCTGGCGATGGTTTAAAGAAATGTTTATTTATACTTCTGATCTAATAAAGTTATTTTTTACCTTTTCCAAAGTCTTCAGTAAGAAGGATGTTAAGCTAATTGGTCTAAGGGACTTTGGCTCTGTTTTATCTTTCTTCCTGATTTTGAGAATGAAGATTATCTTAGCTCTTCTCCATAGACTTGGTGTGCACCCGAGTGTGATACTTCTTTGAAGCATATTAGTATGATAAGGCACTAGTTCTTCTTTTCCTTTTTGTAAACGGGCTGGAAAAGGCCATCTACACCCGGTGATTTGAAAAGTTGAAATGAGCTTTTCGCCCAATCTATCTTGTTGGCTGGGCAAATAGATTTGGCTGTCTTCAGTCTCCACGGTTCGGTCTGAGAGAAAGTGAGTTTTTAGCAAAAGGGTTGATATTTGCTCCTCATTTTCTGCTCAGCAACCATCAGGCTTTCTAAGTGCTAACGATGTTAAAGTTTTCTCTTTCGCTAGAGCTTTGTGTAGTCTTGCTGCTACTGGGGTGGCAGAAATCCCCTCACAGAAATTTGCAAAACTACTTCTCATGGCTTTCCTTAATTTTCCATTGTATTTGGTCATCTCTGCAGAGAAGTTATGCCACTCTTCAATTCTCTTTGCCTTATTGAAAAGTTTTCTTACCTTGGATCTTAAGAATTTAACTATGTGCATATAAAAATAAATAAACAAAAAAATTGTCAACCTGTTTTTGAGACATTGAACTTTCAAAAAAAAAAATCAAACTTTTTTAAGAATTAAAAAACTTCTTTTCTTATAAATTTTTATATGCATTATTTTTAAATATTATTTGAAATCTGTATATAAAAAAATAATCAAAATAAATTCTGCTGATTTTGAGAAAACTCAAAATAGAAAAAATGTTCTAATTTTATAATTTTTGTGAGTTTAAATCGCATATTTGGCATATTGAAAAGGTTTTACAAAAATCGTTGCACCCATTTTTGAGAAAAATAATATTTTTCTTAATGATTTTTTTTTAAACATTTATGTATTATTTTTTCATGTAAATAACATTTTTCTTAAAATATTTTCGAAAACATGAAAAACCTTTTAATGCCGAGTTTTATAAAAAATCAACTTTGTAGTTTTAAATAATTGTGATATTCATAAAAGAAATTTTTGAAAATTTTTGATTACCAAATATTTGTTTGAAAATTTTGCTAAAAAAACTATTTTTTTTTGTCCTCTCTTGTGACCTTTTTACTGCAAATTAAGTACTATTGTGGGCTTTAAGGCTTTTTTATTTTTATTATTTTTAAAAAGTTGTTACGCTTCAGGCGTGGTTACAGCCTTCTTCAGACAATTTTATAAAAAGTTATATGCACAAATTATTCGTTTGTTTGTTATTTGTATCTGTAAACTGTTATTATTTTTTTTTGAAAATCTTTAAAAAGGCAAATCAAAAAATATGTTTTTCTAAAACGAATATTTAAATTTTTTGGAATCTTCTGTATACAAAATTATTGAAATCGAAAATACCGTTTTGAAGAAAATCGAAAATAAAGGAATGATTCTTTGAAAGGTAACACTAATAACCATTTATTGAAAATGGTTTCTTATCCAAATGAAGCCTTAACTAAATGAAATTTATTCTTACGTTTTTAAAAATGTAAGATTGGATTAAATTGCCAAGCTTTGTTATTTTTGGTTCTAAAAAAAAATAAAGAAATGTGTAGGCAGAATCACCTAAAACCACCATGTCTAGTTTTAAGCAAATCTTTCCAACCGTTTAAACTGTAGTCGAACGGACGGATAGACAGAAAAAATTGTGAGACCTAATTTTTTCATCTTCTCTATTTACAAGTTTGATCAAAATCTCAAGTTCAATATTTTTTATGAAAACAATACTTGCCATACAATACCTATTGCACATTGCAAGCAAAAACAGAAACCTTTGGGTCTATCTATCATTAATATTGGCCTACAGCCTAACGCAGTAAAATTATATTCCAACTTCCAAGCAACGTTAAGGTTTTTTCGAAAAGAAAAATATTATGCTACTTTTATAAAAATGGTACACTATGGCGTATGCTTACTATTACTCAATACAATAAAACGGGCGAAAGGCTTTCAGTAGAAGAAGAATGCTGAAACTTTTTATAACATTCAATTTGTTCTTAAATCGATCTTTAAACCAACAAATGTGTATGTATGAATCGAGATATATTATGCAAGTTTCAGCAAAATCTGATGGTTGGTTTTTGAGATCTCAGAATAGATAAGAGATCATAAATAAACGAATAGCAAATTGTTGCAATGTGAAAAAAACTGATTGTTGTTGTGCCCACAACACAGAAAATTAAAGTTTAACTGTGCTTTGAATGCTCTAGCTTTATTCTTTGTATTTAAGATCGATGTAAGAGATATAAATAAATATATATATGACATGTTTTTTTACGCTTACCAACTCTATTGACAGTGATAAAAAAAAAAAACAAAAATATCCTAAACAATTAAAATATCATAAACAATCAAACCATATTCTAAGAACAGAGGTACTGTAATTAATGACGACATTCTTATTATACTTCTACACGTTTTAATTTTATAAGGCCAGACATTTTGTTTATTTATAATTTCATTCAATTTGAAAAAATCCACACCGACTAGAAAAAGTAATAATTCAAATCTTAAAACAGGCTTCAAACGATTTTCATTATTTTCTTCCATTTTCCAAACAAAAAAAACAAAAAATGAAAAATCTCAAAAATCATTCAAGGCAGATATAGGTAAATGAAAACATTTGAGTGTAAACAAAAACAAAATCCATTCAAAATATATAAATCCATGCCAAAATAAAGAAATCATTTTTCTTTTCTCCAAAATTTTAGTACGCAAAATAATCTCACCTGGTCCATCATAAGCATTTATACAATCTGAAGTCTTGAACTGCGATACCAGTGCCGCCTTGCCAACTCCCTGGGAGCCCAGCATCTGTACATGATAAACATCAACTTTTTGATTAGATTGTGAGCCATGCTCAGGTGTTGTACTGCCACCACCGGTATTTCCTCTTTGGTGACAGGGACTAGATGGTGCCAAACTATTGCTTCGCGAACGTCGGCGCCGAAAGGAATCACCTCTATTTATAACACCTGAAAAAAAAATACAAAAAATTAAAAGGGACCTAGCAAATTATTTATTTAATAACTCATTTGTGGTCAAATTAAGTAATTAGTAGATTTTGTTTTAAATGAGCATAATCTTTTTATAGAAATTTAACATAACATTGTATCAGTGCGTGACAATAAGAGAATTCATTTTTCTAATTTGATTTATTTAACGGCATGCCACTCACTTAAGGAACAAATTAAACAAAAAAACAATCTAATGGCGGTGTGCTAGCCAGAAATTAATATTTATATGTACAAACATGTGTACATACGAAGATATTTTATCAGAAGGAGAATTTCACATTTTTGGTTTATTTGAGTAAATTTAAAAATCAAATATGTACCAACATATTTATAAGGAATTTTGAAAAAAAAACGAAATATTGAAAAAATTGGAAATTATTAAAAAAAAAACTAATGTTTTTAATATTAAAAATTAATATCTCTCTTTCAAAGAAGTTATAGTATTAAAGTATTGCGTTGTTTTTTCTATTTTAGTAACAACTAATTTTCTGGACATTCAACTTCTAGTTTCTAGAAATAATCCATCTTTTTTTCTTTATTTTCCTCAGCTAGTTATTGATTCATTCTGATAAAAACTAATACAAAAAAAAATACGATTAAATTGTATTGCATAGGGGCTTACCCACAGTTGAATTCAATTTTAATCTTCATTAGTTCTAACTACATACATGTAAATTGAACAGTCTTCAAAAATATAAGGAAAATCATTGATAAAGAATGAGAATAGAAGTGGTCCCAAAACAGAACCCTCTGGAACATCTGTGTGAACAAAAAAGGGGAAAGAGGTGCTACTTCTAGCGATTGTATTTTATTTTTCAAATGGTTGCATACAAGCCCAAGAGATGGATTTGAGAACTTGAAAATATTTTGAAGCTTAGAAACAAGAATAGAGTGATTTATACAATCGAAAGCCTTTAAGAAGTCTAACAGCACCAAAAAAACAATTTTGTCAGCATCCAGCCGCAAACCAAAGATCGGATTCTACTCTCATAACTACCGATTCACAACTGTGTAAACTCCTAAAACCCGACTGCAATTTAGAACGTGAGCGTTAAAAAAGCTTAATTTAAGGTTGAATATGCTTTTCGAAATGATATGATAGAACGCTAATGAAAGCAGTTGGGATACATGGGTTTGTTTTTTGAGGTATTTTAACTATTATTGCTGCTTTCCAATGTATAGAAAATTGAGAGGAATATAATATATACAAAAGCATCCTACGGCAATATAAGTGGTAAAATGAGTTTCATAAACTTTGGTGAAATATGATAACATTAGCCAACAGCATTTCACTTGATTGAATGCAAGCTTTAATAATATCACTTTCGTTAAAGCATTCAAGAGAGAAATTCTCAACATTGTCATTATTTACAGTATTATCAAAATTATCGAAATTAACTGGATTAGCCATTTGAGGTGCATAAAATGTACACATGTCTTCGGCACAAAATTGACATTTCTGCAACCTTGTGTCTTTACTCCTTCTGCTTTAAGATTTTTCAATAAGACTTTGGAGCCCAGCACAGGGTTTAATTTTTCAATTCTCTCAGATGATCAAATAACACTAGATACCTTATGCTATGCACTATGGCTTGCAAGACTTGGAAAAATATTATCATGTTACTGGAGAAAAACTTTAATGGAGTTTTATGTAGGGAAAAATTGAATTCACGACAGGGGTCGCTCATACTTGCTCTTATGTTCAAGAGACTAATGCCCAATTTCACGAAAGACTTTTAATTATTTTAAAAGCCACAAGGCCTTTAAGTGATATTTTTTGGTTTCACCAAATTTAAAAAGATTTCAAATGCCCTTGCACACTAAAAGCTCGTTTTTATCTCACTAAATTTTAAAAGTTTTTTTTTTGTTCAGCCATTCCATTCAACAACAGCTGATATCTTGCTGTCAGAATAATTGTCCCCTCATCTATTATGGTTTTTCACTCTTACTCATACACTTCGCATGTGCGAGTGAAACAACCTCTTCTTAAATTTAAATGTCCCTAAAATATCCCTTTCCTACACTGGTGAAACTGAGAAATTTTAAATATCTGATAAAATTTAAAATGAGTTTAGATAAAAGCAATTTTAGTATTTGTTTATGAAATTGGCTATAAGGGAAGAAATTCAGAAATTTAATTGTTGAAATATTTTTAACAAAAAAATTTGGTATTCAAATCCTAAGTATTTATTTATGTGACCATTTATGCGATATTAAATATTCAAAAAAAAAGTTTGAAACTCTTTTAAAAATTCAATATTTTAGTTTTTAAACTTTTATTTAGAAAAATTTATCTTAATCCGTTAAGCCGATAGTGAAAAAATTGAAATAAAAAACTGGGGTTAGAGTCGAAATTCTGGCAGAATCAAAATTCTTTTTGCAAGATCCTGTTTTTAAAATTCAGCTTTTCAAAATTCTGCTTTCAAAATTCTTTTTGTCAAAATATGAAAAAGTTTTGTAGCTGATTTTTTTAGATTCTCCTGTCTTTTACTTTTACATTTATTCATCAAAATCTATTTAAAATACAATTGTAAATTCTTAAATATAAAATAACAAAAATAAATTATCTTCAAAATTTAAATCTCTTTCAACTTGAAAAATAGTGCTGCAATAAGTTTTCAAACAATAAAGTTGAAAAAAAAATATTTTGTTTGTTTATTTTGGTTCATAAAACAAGGTATTTGGGAAAAAACAGAATTTTATTTTTAATTATTTTAGGTATATGAAGGAATTTTGAAAAACAGAATTTGAAAAGCAGAATTTTGACAGACAGAATTTGGAAAAACAGATTTTTTTTGAAAAAAAAAAACAGAATTATGAAAAGCAGAATTTTGAAACCAAAATTTCGACCCACTCACAGAAAACTGTAAAAACTATATATAAACAAACTTGTCCAAAAAAATCCAAATTTTTTTTGTTCATTAAGAGTCAGAAAAACAATGAAAAAAATAGGAACAAAGTTAAATAAACAAGTTATCCTAGAATAACATTTGATTGACTCAAAATGCTAATATTATATTAATATATTATTAATAAAGCCCTTCAAAAAATAACAAAAAATTAATTATTATCTGTTGTCATTTCTTTCAATAACGCCCTAACGGTTTATTGCAAGAAATATAATTTGCAAACAATTTTCAACACAAAAAACTTAAAGCTAAAGAAAGCTTTTTGTTTCAACTCAATATGACCACTCATCACAAAGGCAGCTCTTCAAAAACACTAACAAAAATTTTAAAAATTCGTATTCCTTTAATTTTCGTATATATTGTACATACATACTTAGTTGCTAAGTGTAATTTTTATAATTTTTGGCAGATCGCACTTCTTTAAGCATACCAACAAATATGAATGAAAAGTACCGTTATTTTTTCGTAAAAGTAATTTTAACATTTTAGTTAGTGTTAAAACCAAATTTTGATAAAATTCAAAGCAAACCACCGCCTTATTAGGCAGTAAGACGTTCATGGGTTTTTATTGTAAAAATTAATAGGAATGTCATTGAAGATGGGATATGGGAAATATATTAGAGGGTCAATTTAGGAGGGGGTGCAAAAGCAACCTTTGCGGTTTTTGCATATAACTCTGAAACGAAGCAAAATTTCGAGAAAATGTTCGAAACCTTTTTTGTGGACAGTAGAATTTACCATCGAAATGGATCATTTAGAAAATAAAAAAAATAGTTACCTATAATTTTTTTGACTGTGGAGATAGCTATAGGCATTTTGTTGAACGTAAAAGAAAGATGATTTAATATTCTTTAAAAATGTCGTATTCAGAAAAAGTTTTCGATAAAAACCGACGGAGACGGTCGTTCAAACTAATCTGATTATAAGTTTAAAAGTAAATTATATGGTATTTATGGCTGTTTTGAGAAACTTGTAATATGATACGCTCAAACTAGGTGTCTGCTTCATTCTTGGAAAATAAAATTTTTTTGGCAGTTTAAGGGTGGCCATCTAATTTTTTTCGAAGTTTAAAATAATTACCAAAAACAACAAACTTGCTCCAAAAAACTCGATTTTTGAACATATGTTAGCCAATTATACCTTCTTCGACATGAACTAGTGCTTTAAAAAAAAATAAATTATCTTACTTGTGTATTATGCCAATGGTTATATTTATCTCCGCAGGTAAGGAAGTTATAGTCAAATAATTAAAAATTAAAAATCGTGATTTTGAACATTTTTTTGCATTTCTTTTTTTTTAATTTAGGTAGCTAAATTTTTTTTAAATTTTCTGAATGATCCACTTCGATGGTAAATTTGATTGTCTACAAAAAAGATTTTCAACATTATCTTCGTTTTCGAGTTATATGTGCCTCCCCTCCTTCCAAAATGCAGCCTCTTATCTAATAGAACTCCGCGGTTTTCTCATAGTCAATATACCAATTATTGATTTTTATAATAAAAAACATGAACGTCTTAATTCCTTTTTAAATGACATAATCAATAGCCTAAATGTTACTCACAAAGTAAGCTTTGGTTCTATCGAAACAATTTTTCATGAAAAATCTAATTGATTTGTTGGATAAGAAAATAGGTAGGTTTTGACCCAGACAAAATAGGCGGGTATAACTTCTTCTTCTGGTTAATTTGATTAAAATATTTTTAAACGTAATTCTCAGTCCTTAGACCTTTAATTTTCAAGGCCTTAGTTTATTGATGTTGTGTGATTAAAACTGAAGTTCTAAAGTTAAATCTCAGTAAAGTTTTCTAAAACCTAGTTACCCTTATATTTTAGAAAAAAACTTAATATTATTTTATTCAAAACAAACAATTAACTACACACCATGGCTATAAGAATATTAATTTTAAAAAAATGACATTTTATTTGCTGGTGAAATTTTTTCATAAAACAAAAACATAACAAAACTACTTCGTTTCTGCCATATCGCACCGTCAACCTCAAAATACTTAAATCACATTCTATCCAAAGGGTGATGGCTATTTCGAACGGACTATAGCCTCATATATGTGTGCTTTGGCTTTTTGCCAATAATAGCTCTTTCGTGTAGAAGATCGACGAAATCAGATTTATTTGGCTTTATTTTTCAAGAGAAAAAAATCTTGTGGGCTTTAAGGAATGACGTTGACTTAAATATTGGCTACGTTTACACTTCTGTAAGTTGCTTCGCTGCCTCCTTTCTTTCTCCTCGCTGCTGTCAAAAAAGTCAATATAACATTTTACGCTTATCGAGTGTGCGAATACTACACTGCACTTTGACATATTCTCAAACAAACCCAACATATGTCATATGGCGTACACTGGGGCGTATGTGGAACATTTTTTTTGTTATGCTTTGTTTTTTATTCTGCTCTTGCTGTGTATTTTTATCTTGTTGAACGATTGTAACATTAGTGTTAACTGAATGATTTAAACAGCAAAAAATGGGATGTAACTGTATTCCTATTATATTCGAACACTCTCTTAGAGTAACATAATGTGAGCAGGGCATATGGAACATAGGGGCGTGGAGGTCATGTCATATGTCATAGAAATTACATGATGTCATTTTTGCACATAAAACACTTTTAGTTTTGCGTGCTGAGGTGCATTAGCTGATGTTGCATACTAATTTTCTGCTGCACATCATCATCGTTTATATTAGATTTTTTTTTTTTTTGCTTTTTATGTTAACTTTTTTTTATTATTTTTAGATACATGTAGATACCTTTATGGAAATTATATCCGTTTTGACATTTAAATAACAACCCATGTTAGCTGGATGAATTTGCTTTTATGAGAAATATTTAAATTTTAATGCTTTTTTTTGCTGAAATGTTTACAGTTCATTGCAATCAAGTTATAAAATGACTCTCTCGTTAGAAGTCATTTGTGTATGTGTCTAGATTAAAGTCAGTAGGCAGAATATTTCTGCTTTAATGAGCAAACTCATCAATTTTAGTTCGTTTTGGTAAGAGAAAAATGAAAAGAAGGCACGGCACGGTAGATAATGACGTGAGTTGATGTTGATGATAAATTTTCCGATGACATTAGAGTGACATGTTTTTTATAATAAAATTATGATTTACATTTAAATTTATTATTCTTCTTTAAAATTAAATTTTAATAAAAAAAATATGATTTTTCAAAGAAAAAAATTTAAAATAAAAATAATAACTCCTACTTTTGTGCCTATTTTGTTTATTTTTTGTCTTGAGTATATGTACTTTTGCTATAGGCCTTGAAATTGTTTTGTTTTTGAAAAATTGATTATTCATTTTCATACACCAATTCCAATAATTATATTCATCGGATCAGAAAATAATATAGCATTTTCTATTTAAAATTAAAATAAAAATTTTATTGCATATTAAATCAATTTGTTGTGCTAAATTTAAACCGTGTCGAATTATAAACAAACAAAATAATGCTCGAATAAAGCTGGAAACTTAATGAACACGTTCATTTCGTTTGCTTTTCTTTTCTTTTTTCTTAAATAATAAATCAAATTTGTGTTTGTGGTTTTGAATGATTAATTATTAGAGGGGTTCACTTTCTTAGATAAATATTTTCAAAGCTGCTTTTGTAATTTTTGTTTAGTTAAATTTGGTTCATTTTTGATTTTTATAAAAATTTTAAAGCTGGAAAGTCTCTATAATAAGTCAAATTATGTTTACTTTGTTTAAGGTTTTTTGTTGTCATAATGAACCGAGGGCTTATAAAAAAGGTGAAAATATGTTTAATATGAAATTAATATGAAATTAAAATATTTGCAGAGTTTTTTTAAAATTCACATTTGTATTCAAATATTTCAGATTTGGTTTTGCATTCAGCCTTTTACTCTTACTCCTTACAAGAATCTTAAAATATGTTCTTAATTTTTTTTTTAGGTATTGGGTTTTTCAATAAGAGCGCTACAACAGCTCTTTTTAAATAAAACAAAAACTGTTTTGGATATCAATTAAATTCTTAATTCCTGTCCTGTGAAAGTACTCGTACGTTCGATGCCATTAGGTATGGAACTCGATTTCTTTTGCATGGCCACCACGGACACGCTTGCAGAAGTCCAGACGCTGAACCCAATTTTCGACGGTTTTCAAGCATAAATCGGCCGATACTGCTGCAATTTCACGTTCGATATTCGTACGAAGTTCATCAATCGTCGCTGGCTTGTTGGCATAGACCATAGACTTGACGTAGTCCCACAGGAAATAGTCTAACGGCATCAAATCGCACGACCGAGGCGGCCAAGCGACTGGACCATTTCGTGAGATAACACGTTCTCCAAACTTGGTTTCCAATAAATTGATTTTGACATTCGCTGTTTGGCTTGTGGTGCCGTCCTGTTGGAACCACATATCTTCCAAGTCCATATCATCCAATTGGGGCCACAAATATTCGGTTATCATTGAACGGTAGCGATCCCCATTCACAGTAACGTGCCGGTCTTGATCATCACGGAAGAAGTACGGCCCAATGACGCCGCTGGCCCATAAACCACACCAAACCGTAATTTTTTCGGGATGCAATGATGACTCATGGAGTACGTGTGGATTGCTGCCTGACCAATACCGCATATTTTGTTTATTGACGAAGCCATTCAGCCAGAAATGAGCCTCATCGCTGAAGATGATTTTTCGATCCGAATCATTTTCAAATTGTTGCTCAGCCCAATTCACGAACATACGACTCTTCTGGTGGTCAAGCGGCTTCAGTTCTTGCGTCAATTTAATCTTGTGAGGATGTTGGCCATGATCTTTTCAAAATTCACCACAATGATGTCACAGAGATGCCCAACGCTTGAGAACGACGTGTGAGAGACACATTTGGGCTTTCTGCAACTGGAACCTCAGCGGCAGCAATATTCTCGACACTACGGGCATTTCTTTGTCTCACTTGCACGGGAACATTTTGTACTGTGCCTGTGGATTCAAATTTTTCCACTAGACGCTAAATTGTTGATCTGCTAAGACGATTATGACGACCATAAATTGGACGTAGCGCTCTTAACGTTGAGGCCACTGACTCCGAATTTCGGAAGTAAATTTTAATAATTTCGACTCGTTGTTGGCTCGCTAATCTTTCTGTCATGAAATGGCAAAACTTACTGAAGAGAAATGTCAAAAGAGCGGCAAGAAATATGGCGTCGTTTGCTGTCCCTGTCGCTCTCCTTTTGAAGCGTCCCTGTTGAAAAACCCTTTATTTAACTAGACCAAGAAAAATAAAATTAAAACATTTTTAGACTTATTTATACCCAAATATATGTAATTACAGTGGAACTTCCATAAGTCGAACTTTCAAAATAAAAGAAAAAAAAAGTTAGGGTGAATCCGGGAGATATGGCACCCATTTTAAGTTTTCTTCGTAACTCAAAAAGCAAAAGTAAGTTTTTATTTTAAACTTTTGTATTTGTCTTCTGTAATTAATTCTTAAACACAAAAAATAGGTTGATTTCAAAAGCGTAAAAAAAAACATATTTTTAAGAAATATTAAAACACCTTAAAAAATGTTTGTCAAAAAATGGCGGGTGATATGACACCTGATAGAGGCTGATGTGGATTTTTTTTTAGGGATTTTAGCCACACTCAATAAATAATACACATGTAAGGCTCGAATGTTATAGAAAGCAGTCCCAGAAAGTCACTGAAAAATTGACCGAATGCAATAGTGGATGAAATGGAAAATATAATATATATACTTAATTTAAGGGGTGCCATATCCCCCTTTTGATATAACCACTGTTTATCCAAATTACTCCAATAAAACAAGTACGCTTAGTTATAGTGGTTAATGCAAACAATTAAACACGCACACTCTTCGTTTTTTCGTTAGAGCAAACACCTGGTGCCAAATACTTCAGTTGTTGCAGTTTGTTATGTTATGCATAAGGAAAAATTGACTAAAATTTAGTCACTTAAGACGCTAATTCAGTTTAAACTGCATCAATTGGGAGCTAACGTTGAACTTACTGATATTTTATTACTTTGTTTTAAAAATAAATAATTAAGTAGGAAATATTTAAAGGGTGCCATATCTCCCATGGTGCCATATTACCCGACTTTACCCTATAGAAACTTCGATTTAAAGAAATGAGACAAAATTTTTTGTTTTACTGTTTTTTTAATCAGAAGTTTTGAAAAATAAGTGAACTTGCAGCTTATTAGTTTCTCCCATTCCAATGATAGTTCTTTTAGCCTTTTTTAAAGTAATCCCTGAAGCTGGGAGGTTTTCATTCCTGGCTACCATAAACCATTTGGAGGCAGCCTTGCGAACATTTTCATCTTTAAGAGGTTCTTTTTTATGTCGTTTCGTGAAATTCTTGATATTTTTTATTTTCTCTGTTCTTCAGTGTAAAAAGTGAACTTTGAGGTTAACCGAATTCTATGGTCAAATTTTTTTAACACTACTCCCAAACTTAATTGATGGTCTTCATTTTTTAAAGTTCTTTTTCCTAACTTCCTTCGTGAATTCCTTCATCTCAAACTAGGTTATTTGAAATAAACTAGGAAAATCTGCCCATACAAAATTTTTTACTCGTTCAAAACCAAAACACACAACTTCAAACTCAGCCATCCCTCTCCTCAAAAAAACTTTTGAAATTTATCACAGTAGACATACTCAAGTACTTTAAAAAAAATTGAAGCAAAAGAGGGTGTCCCGACTTAAAAGTGTATCTACTGAACAAATGTCCAAAATAATCATCGCAGACTTAGTAATTTAAAAAAAAAAATTAAATAACAGAAAAACATTTCCAGTTAAAGAGATTTTTCAACATCAACACAATCGAAAAACTTCGAAAAATAGAGAAATTTGTATTGTATATTGATTTTTACCTTGAAAAAAGTTTTTAAGTTAATCAAACATATATAAAGCCAATTTATTAAAAGTTTAACGTTATTTTCAAAAATTAAGCTTATATGGTTTAACATAATTCATTAATAATCATAAGAGCCTTTAAACATTTCATTAGCAATGTATGAACCAGCTCTTTTAAGCTATAGCCTTACTCATGTTGTTAATTAATTCAATGTTGATCTCTTCAACAAACCGAAAACAAATATTGAAGTAGTCCTTCCTCCTTTTTTTTAATGTCTATAACACATTCAGAATATTTTTCATAGTCAATGTGTGTGGAATTGAGGAATTTATCAACCATGAACTTCCTAATAAAATGAAGAAAAAAATTATACTTTCAATATTTGTTTTTGGATTCAACAGAAGCATCACGGGAATCTCTTCAATTGATGCACATACATTTTTGTCCATGTCATTTTTGTCCCTTAAAATGACTGTGTATGACATTTTTTTAAGGGAGAAAAATGCTGCAAGCAAAAAGAAAGCGAATAAATACATTTAGGTTTAGTTTGATTCGTCCTTCCACATTTTCAGACATTTATGTGATTTTCTATTTTGTAAGATTCAAGCCCGTAGCTAGGGACTTATTTGAAGAGGAGTGATATTTTTGATTAACAATTTTTATTTATTTAAGAACAAGTGAATTCTTTATTGTTGTCACTGAAAAAGCTGTAAAAGATATTTTATATTCAAACAGGTCTATATTTTCTGAGAGAAAATTATTCCTACAAGAAAATGTCGACCCTTTGAAAATATTAAATTTAATTAGTTATTTATCCCCATTTTAGTTTTTTTTTTCGATGTCTTAATTAACTTCATTTGGCAAAGTTTAATTCAATCGGGCCACAAAAAATACAACTATGTACCTACTTCAATATAGGAAGGTGAAAAAACATTAATTTAATTTTTCCAATTTTTTTTTTTTTAAGCTGCCAGTTAGTCTGTGATAGAGTTGCAAAAGATTGCAATATTCTTCGAATGCAATCTTTAGAAACTTTAATTAAAGATTGCATCCTTTATATTCTTTTTAAAGAATGCGACTTCAAAGAATGTAGTCACCGTTCTTTATTCGTTAAAAATATTGCAATCGTTTTGGTTTCAAATCTTACTGTCATTATAAACTGATTTCAATCTTTTGAGATTTCATGCATTATTTGCATTCTTTTGAAGTCTTTTGGATTTTTTTGCATCCTTTGAATTTTTGCATTCTTCTGAAGTCTTTTAAAGTCTTTTGCATTCTTTTGAAGTCTTTAGAATTCTGTTGAATTTTTGAATTAATTGCATTCTTTTGGAAAAACTAGTTGTTGTTATTGTTTCGCCGTCGTCACCCAAGGTTTCTCATTTCTTTGAGAAATCCTTAATGTTTGTTAAAAATAATATTCATAGAAAAAATTTCGCCTTAAGCTACTAGCAGACGATGCACTGATGTCACGAAAAAAAACTCGCAAATGCACCACAAATGCCTTACGTTTGACAGTGTTCAAAAACCAGCAAATACACGTATTGAGACGATATTGGACTGTGGTCCCAAAGTTCTCAAATATATTTGCGATCAAGGTGCTCACAAATAACATCGGAAATTTTGCAGCATATTTGCGAGGTATTCACACGATTTGCGGCAACATTTGTAGATATTATAATTTTACTCATTTGCAGATTTGCGAGCCTGACATTTCTCTGTTGAAAAATTTGTTTATTTGTTCAGTTTTTTCATAGCTATGGTCTAAAAACAATATGTATATTTTAGTGCTATATTATGGGTTGTTAGGTAAGTTCAATTTTTTTAAACTACGTTTCATAAAAACAAAAAAAAAATTAATTTAAATTAACAAATGTAATAAAAATAAAGAAGGCACCTGCTTACTAAAAACCAAAGCCAAATGTCCGCATTTGTGGTGTTCCATTTTCATGTGTTCGCAGATGGTTGTGACGGTCGCAACTCGCAAACTGTCATAAATTATTTTTGTGAGTGTTCACATGATTTGCCAAAATATGACAATTGCATTTGTGATTTTAGCTTCGCAAATCATACGCAAATGATTTGCGAGAATTTGCAGGCTGTCCTAAAGTTGTGTCCAGACGATTTGCGATCAAAGACCGCAAATTGTGACGAAAAAATGACGTCATACTCGTAAATATTTGCGACTTTTGCAAATCGTCTGCCCGTAGCTTAAGGTATTTAAGGCAATTTAATATAGTTTTTTTCTAAGGGCACATGTCAAGTCAATGTTAGTATTATGGAGGGCAAAACGTAAAAAATGCAATGTATTCAAAGAATCAAAAGAATACAAAATACTTCAAAAGAATGCAAAAATTCAAGGAATGGCAAGGACTCAAAAAAAAGTTCAAAGAATCTAAAAGACTTCAAAACACTTCAAGAGAATGCAAAAAATTCAAAGGGTGCAAAAGAATTCAAAAGAGTGCAAGACAATAAAAAAAGAATGCATTAAGTCTCAAAAGATTGCAATCAGTTGATGGTCACAAAAGATTGGAAACAGAAAAGATTACAATCGTTTTACGGAAAAAAAGACTTTTTGAAGTTACATTCTTAAAAAGCAGTACAAGGAATGCAATCTTTTTGTTGAATTCAATCAGAGATTTACATATAAAGACAGCTTTTGTAAAGATTGAAATCTTTCACAACCCTGGTGTGTGATGCTTAATTGTTTTCATAAATCTTACTTTTGTCTTAATGGAAGTATTTTAAGATCTTAAACTTGGCCACTACCACCTAAAAACAGAATTGTTTTTTTCCGAGGTACTGCCTCTTGCGAGGGACTGACAAATTCTCCAAGAGTATAATTGTCATGAATAAGTGCTTCTCATTAGCCGTTCGGACTCGGCAAAAAATTGTAGGTCCCCTCCATTCCTGCCAACAACACGCACACAGGAATGGTTGAGAGTTGTAAGTCACTAGGCCTTGGTTCTCCACGAGCTGTTGTGCTACCAAATTTATTTATTTATAAACTTGAAGATCTATATAGTAAGGAAGTTTTAAAGTTATAAATTTACCAGTAGAAGCATGTCGTTTTTCATACTTTTTTATTATTTTAAATAAGAAAATTTTAAAAGAGCTCTTATGATTAGTTTGTCATGTAGCGTAACAAGTATTTTCTCAGCCTCTCTGAATTTTGGATTCTAAGTAGGTATTTATATCAATAATTTCTATAATAAGTATATCAAAATTTCATCTTTCTTGATTTAACTTTTAAAAAGATTAATCACACAAATACGGACTTTGTAATTTTGAAATGGGAAAGATTTTTACTTCTAAAAGGAAAGAATTTGTTGGTATAATCGACTTCTAAGAAATAATTCTCTACCAAAATCCTAATACCAATTACGAAGACGTCACACTTCAAAAAGCAGATTGATAGATTAAGAAGACAGGAACCCTCTCATCCTATAAGAGTATATCTAACATTATTAGCTGAGTACAAGCAAAACCACTTACAACCTAATGCACACAAATACACAATTCGAAGAATGATTATAAATAAAAGGCATATACAAACACATTACGTACATATGTATTTATGTTTTGTTTATCGTTAAGATTCATACAAAATGTAGATTAAAATTAGCTTTTAATGGCTTAAAGTCTACAAAAATTTTAGTTTTACTGAGGTTATCTTACTAAAAGACTTGTGAAAACATTGTTAATAGTTTAATTTGTCATCAATCCAATGTGTTCTATACTATTTTACGAAACGTTCATGGTTCAAAACCATTGACCAATTACTGAAACTAACTGACCTTTTATATAGATCTAGAGATCCTTCAGATGGTATACAATTTTTGAAAAATTTCCCATAAATGAGGTAATCGTGCGTGACCTTGAGTGACCTTGGGAAACTTTAAGCCTTTATTACAAGTTATCTAGGGCTAACCAATTGCTTGGACTAGTTGACCATTTCGGACCAATTACTGACCAATTAGATGGCATTCTCAAATATCAAATTTCCCATATATGAGGTGCCATACGAGGCATAAAAACGGCGGAAGTAGGGTCTCAAAATTCAGTTTTCGAAAATAAACCAGAACAAAAGTTACTAAATCCTTTACAAGACTCAGATACTCGTTTTAAATATAAAAACTAAAATTCAGACACCCCTATACTGTATATACCTACAAAATGTACGAGTAAATAGATACATACTAAAATGAATTGTAATAAAGAATCCGTTCCTACGTTTAAAACAAAACGTAAATAATAAAAAAAAAAATGTTGCAGAATTTATGTTTACGTATTAACTATATACAGTAACGTACATTATGTAGATTCAAATGATTTATTATTTTTATTAAATTTAAGTGCATACGTACCTATATGTTGTGCGTCACGAATTTCAATTTAAAGCTTTTTAATTTTTTTTTTACATGTTCATGAAAAATAATGTGCTCAGCGTTATTCTTTTAGTGTCTTAAAAAATTTTGTTTTCATTGCCAAGTTAATTACCGTTTTCAACAAATATAATAATAAAAGAGAAAAAAAACTGAAATCAATTTCACATAATTTTTTAGGAAATAATTTGGCGACAAAAAAAGACAAATTCAAAACAATTTCCATTTAAGCTTAGTTATTTGTTTATTAACTAAAATAAAGGAAAACAAGCTAAACAGTGGAGTTTTTAAATTCTAACATGGAAGAGACATTCCTATAATTTTCAAGAACCACACTCACATTAACTACTTCAAAAGAACAATTAGTGTAGAGCACATCAATAAACAGGGTTCTCCTATCCAGAAAATCCTCAAGTCCACCCCGACGAAAAAGGGTGATGATGATCGCTACTAATGTGGAGCACGCAAATAGAAAGGGATTTCAACCAGACCTATAAACTTTAAGGTACAAGTACCAGCCAAGTACCCAGTACCTTGTACTTGCCCAATACATTTGCCAGTACTTTTCAAGTACCAGTTCTTTTCAAGTACAATTCCATTTCAAGTAAGAGTCAATTTTTAGTACTTTTCAAGTACAATTTGCTGAGGCGTCTGTTTGAGCTATCTATTCATGGCGTCTCGTTGTCTTGTAGTCAATTTTCGTTAGCTAAAACAGACTACTCAACGAATTGTACTTGAAAAGTACTTGATATGGTCTTGTACTTGAAAAGTACTTGACATGGTCTTGTACTTGAAAAGTACTTGAAATGGAATTGTACTTGAAAAGTATTTGAAATGGACTTGTACTTGAAAAGTAGGCACTTGAAATGGACTTGTGCTTGGAAATGTACTGGTCTGTATAACAGTGCCAAGTATATGTAAGAACTTGAAAGAAAGTATTTGAAAAAGGACTTGTACTTGGTGTTTTTTTTTAAGTACCAAGTACATTGTAATTGTTTTTTTTTCTACTACAAGTACATGGTACTGAGTACTTACAAAGTACTTTAGTTAAAAAGTGCTTAAGTACTATACAACTGTGATTTCAACCAATTAAGTGTTTAAATTTGCCGCATTTTAAGATCGAGCTGACCAAAGATTTTCTTCTAACTTCGAAAAAAGCAATCGGTTGTCAATTTTAAAATGCTACCAAAGTCAGTCTTTTCATTAATACCCCATCCATACCCCTTCCCTTTCTTCCATCCAAGCTTGATCCAGCCCTTAATTTTATGGTATTCGTCCATTTTTACCTCCGTTTAATGTTCATTTTCATTCATTTGGCTTATTTTATTTTATGGCAATTCCGCACTCACTAATCCTCGATTCACTTAACTTATTTTGGGAGTCCTGGATTCCTGCATGTAATAGAGTTAGAAATACATTTACCACACGCAAACACATTCCTCACGATTTCGTGTTATCGGAATGGCAATAGGCGGATGGATAAAATAAAAAAAAAAACGAGGGTGCTAAACGTGCCTCACTCAATTCAATACACAGGTAAGCTACACAATAATGATTTTGGCTAAGAAAAATTATCGTTACTATTTGAGATTTCCTTTAACAAAGCATAAAAATGAAATCATAGGATTTAGTTTTTTTTTGAAAATATGATGGCGTTTGGCGTGTGGGGAAAAAAACGAAAGAAAAAAATGAGGCAAAATTTATAATCCTATTGGAAACCTACTCTGATGTAAATATGTGGTGAGTGGTGTTCCTTATAGCTCCGAACGAGTACTCAAGTATATTATTATACGAGAGTGCTTATTTTATAAATATTTCACTTTATAAATATACGAAGCATAAACATGCAAGAGGCTCAGTATTTAATAAGTATGAAAAATCATGTTTCTCCTTGGGAAGTATGTACAATGTATACAGGATGTGGAGCATTAAAATTAACAACATTTATTCTGAATAAACAGTAAGTTGTTTTGTTTTATTCTGCAAATATTTTTTGCTCTGCTACGAGTATACTTGTTTGCTTTTCTGAAGGAAAAAATCGCATGAACGATTTTTAATCGCCTAAAGAATGTTCCGTGCTTTGTTTTCAGCTCGGCATTTCAAAATTCCAATCGATTTGTATTTTATTTCAATTATGTAGGTTTTGTATTCCAAGTAGAATTGTAGCTTTTGGGGATTGTCTGATACACCAATAAAGCGATTATATGTAATTCACTAAAGCGAAAAAAAACAATGAATTCGAGGAAATGGTTCGTTTTTTTTTTCTCTATTGGGTTAACTTTTATGTTGCGATAAATTTTAGGTCTTCATATGAAATATTTTTAGTGTTTAACTTTAATATAAAACTATAAACATGAAATTCATTTAAATGTTGGTTTCATATATTATACCTCACCATAATAAGACCGGCATTGTTTTATGTATAAGAGAGTTGGTTAACTTTGGTTTCTAGAAAACGCTGATTCTTATATAAAATAACATTACAACAAATTAACGTTTCTGGGTGTTTCTTTTCGACTTTCTCGATTTCGACTAAAGCAATTCAAAAGTATTCAAAACTTCGTCAATTTACAACTTTGGAGTTTGGCTGCGTTATGACTAGCATAACTGCACACTATTAAGCTCTGATTCTGTGATCCTACTGTCCAGAAGTTGTTGGGGTTGGAGGATCATGATCCCTTTGAGAACTCAAGAACTCATTTCACACTTTCGGAATTGATGACTTCTTTGAGCGGAAGTTTGAAAAGGCTTTAAAAAGATAAATTTGATACAAGATGCACATTTCTTTAGATGTGAATGTTCTTACATTTACTTAAGTGTTGTTTTAAATCAAATGGTTCAGAATTTTGGTTTCAAAATTCAACTTTTCAAAACTTGTTTTTTTTTTTTTAATTTTGCTGTTGAAATTCTACTTTTTAAAAATTGTGCCTTTCAAAATTCTTTAATAAACAGTTACAAACAATAAAATTCTTTATATTTTGTTTCTATAAACGAAAAAAAAAAAAAATTTTTTAACTCGGTTAACTAATAAAAAATATTGCAAATTTAAGTTTTAAGAAGATTGGCGCAGGAAGTAAAACGATTATCCAGAAAAAGTGTTGGATAGAAATCGACCGAGAAATGGTCGCTCAAACTAAGATGATTTATAAGATTGAAAAATAAAATACATTATTATATATATAATATACATTTATGGCTATTTTGATAAACTTATAAGATAATATGCTCAAAGTAAAGTTATAGGGAAATTTTTTAATTTTTTCAATTTTAGACTTAAAACCAGCTTAGTTTGAGCGACCGTTTCTCAATCGAATCTTATCCTGTACACAAGAGTCATGAGCCCTATTAGAACTCAAAAAGAGAAGCAAAAAATTATAAGAAAAGCTAGAAATGTTTATAATTTTAAAATATAATTTCAAAACAATTTCTGTTTATAGCTTTGAAATATAATTCATTATTTGTAAAGAGTATCTACCTACACCTATTCACATTTACAAGCCATTGCCCGAATAATATATTTGATTTTATACCAATTTATGACAAATTTTCAGGATTGACAAAGTGTAGCAATACCAATTTCGTGGCATTTTCTAATGAATGATTACGTACATTTTGACAGGCATTTATTACTATGGGGGTTTTATTGATGAAATGAATCAATTTATTTTTGAATAAGATCTATCAAAAAGACGATTTTGACCATTTTTTCATTCAGAACATTTAATCATATAGGGTAACAGAATTGATTTATTTTTCGATTCAAAATAAATTTGGTAGATCAACGTTATTGACAGATTTACCCTCTTTAATTCCAAAAGAATTCTCAATGTGGTTTTTGATCAATTTAACTTTTTTGATTGTGAGAATTTCGTTCAAAATATTAAGGAAATCATCTCCGATAAAAAAAAATAAATGAATGAATGGATAAAAAAGTAACAGGTGATATTATACGAATATTACAATAAAAAAACAAAATTAAAGTTTTTATCGTATTCCATACACCCTAAAAAACTTTAGATCGAATTCCGAATTTGTCAAAGGATTTAGGCCTTAGCTTAGAATAAATTCTTGGGGGTCCAAAATTTTTATCAATTTTGTTAAAAAAATATAAAAATATAAATACATACATTGTTAGGTTTTTAAAAATTATTTTGTTTGCTTCAATCATCATGAGAAAAACCATTGAGAAGGTAATTTTAAATTTACATATATTTCAAATATTTTTGAAAGTTTTCGAAGACTATTTTTGGTCTACAACAAATTTTTTTCTGGCTTCCATAAAAACAGACTGTGGAAGCTATGAATTTTAGCCTAAATTAAAAGAGTGAGTCTAACTACCTTACCAAAATTATTGATCGATTGAAACTCTCAGAAAAATTTCCTTGTTACAAACATTGCGTATTTAATACTGCTTAATTTTAGTAGAAATTATTCACTACCAATATTCATTTATGGGATATAGCGTTTAGCTAGGTCTCTCAAGAATGTATGACCTTAGAACACATTTCTTACCAAATTGCTTGTGATTATGGTTTTTCACTGTATTCAACAAAGAAAAAGTTTTGTTCACAAATTGCCAAAGAATTTAACAGAAATGTTAATTGCATAAGTGGGTAATTCTTGACAAAGAATGTGAGGATGAATAAGTTGCGAAGTTGGTGTTAATATTCAAAACTGATAACGTGCTTTGAACTAATCGTCTTTTAGTTCACACTGTCTTATATCAGTAAAGTTAATAACATTATGCAATGTTTGTGAAATTTTTGGTAATATACCAGACAAGACTTTATGTCTAATGGTAGGCCCAAGATTGACTCTGAAATTTTTAAAACTTTGAGTACACATTTAACTATGAGTATTTATTTTAATTAATAATAATATTTAATAAAAATGATTTTACCATGATTTGTGAGTGAAAAAATTATAATTCTTCGCTTCGCAATAAATTTTAAAGGTAATATTGTTTGTCATAAACACTTTCCCTTTATGGTAAGAAAGTAAGCTTTTTGTAGTTAAAATGAAAATAGTTTTGCAGTTTTAGAATTAAGTTCTAGGGGCAAATAACATTATTCCTTTATGCAATGGTTTTAATCTTTATTCTAAGTTTTAAACTTTAAGAGTCAATCTGGTAAATTCCTTATACAAATTTCAAAAATACTTAGCGAAATATTAGACAGCTAATCTTCAGTGCTAAAAATAATAAAACGAGTTGTGAGAGTAAACATTGTTTGTAGCGAGAACTTTTCATTTGCAGTTTGAAGTTTTAGTTTTTAAGCTGTCATTTAAATATTGCAACATTGACTACAAGAAGCTAAAGCGCTTGGTGCCTTTTATCTCTTGTGGCAAACAGTTTCTTTCTTGTGAAACAGAATTTTTTGGTTCAGTCAAAGAGAAAATTATCTATTATTTTGAAACTTGATTATTATTTTAGTTTAATTTAAACTGTCACTTAAACTGTCTTCAAACGTGAGAGATACCTACATTAAAGATAAGATTATAATGAAATGAAATGAAAATGAAAAAATCCATACAATATATTTTTGGTGCACAAGAGCCACGGCCACAATATCATATTTAAATTCGGGAGTGGATCAAAATTCTGTTTCCAAAATTCAGCTTTACAAAATTTGGGTCTTACGCAGAAAATAATATAAATAATTTTATAACTTTGTCAACAAATAATAATACAGTAGATGCTCTCAATTAAGTTAATCTAAAAAATTAACTATCCACAATAATGAACAAACAAAATTTTATATACAAATTTTTTTTTCCAAAAATGTTTCGCAAGGTCGCAAGCATTTAACATTGCTTGAAAGCACAGATCAATTGTTTTTTTTTTTTCAAACCTGATTAAAAGCTTTGTTAGAAGCTTAAATAAATGTAAAAACATTCACCCATTAAACAAAATGTTCATTTTTGGTAAAATTCATCTCTAGGAAGCCTTTTAAGACTCTTGTTCGAAAAAATAAACAATTTAGAAAAAGTGAACATGCTGTTTTTTTTTACTTACTATATCGAGCGTCTACTGAATTTTATATTTCATTTTCAGATGATAAGCAAAAGTAATTGAAAAGGGAAGAAACAAAGTATGCAAAGTTTTAATTTTTCCAAATTTCTCTTTTTTACTATTAGAATTATGTTAACGGAATGTGGAAAATCCAAATTTTGAGAAACAAAATATCGAAGGAAAAATTTTGCAAAACGAATTTTGGCTTGCCAAAATTTCCAAGTTACTCTTCAAAATTAAAAAAAAATTGGTAACTTTTTGGGACCAGCAGAAATTAATTCCTAAAAAAGCCCAAAAAGTGGAAAAGATTAAAACCATGAATCAGTCTTTTAACTAATAAATGTATAAGTACTGATTTGGGTAACTTTTTTTTAGTATGACATAAGGCTCAATATGCCACTGAGAAATCTAAATAATCTTTCTTTTATAAAGGCAATGCCTTTAAAAAAGACAAAATATATGATTTTCAATTTTTTTTAAATTTTCGGTAAACAAATTTTTTTTTTTAATTTTTTGAATGAATCATTTCGATGGTAAAATTTACTGCCTAAAAAATAGGCTATAAACATTATCTCGTTATTTTGCTTTGTTTTCGAGTTATATGCAAAAACCTGAAAAGGGTGCTTTTTCACCACCAAAATGCACCCTCTAATTTGATAGTACTCCGCGGTTTTCCCCTTTTCAATGACCCATTAATTGATTTTTACAATAAATACCTATGAACGTCTTTGTTCCTTATTGACGTGTTTTTTAGGACATAAACAATGGCCTATATTGACTCACCAACTAACTTTACTCACACTGAACTTAGAAATAGGTAAGGAGTAGTGTTTTTTTTAAAAAACATCTAATCTTTCTAAGGTTCTTCCTTGATCATTTTTGTATGATGACCGCTTTCAAACTCTAAAGTTATAAAAAAAAAAACATATCAAAAATTCCGAAATGATTGCTATTTAAGACAGGAAGAAGCAACGAGGGACCTCTAAATATTAATCTAAATGGTTGAAATTAAACCAAACTCTACCAAAATAGCTAATTCCATTAAAACCCAAGACACTTAAGTATTTTGAATTAGTCAAATGTGCTTAGATACAATGCATTCGTAAAAAAAATCGAACTTGTGATTAAGACCAAAAGAACCGAAAGAGAACCAGAATCTTCACCAACAATATTTTATTTTTATTTTTTCATTTTTTTATGTAGTATATGTAAATTAATAAATAATAAATTTAAGGATTTCTTAACTGCCTCTATCCTTGACATTTCCTCTCCTTTCAAATTTCTTAACTGAATCTTTTATTCAACAATTTGAAATATTTTCCAAATTGCAGTCAAAATTAAATCAAAACAATAAATTTGCAAAATCATCAAAAAATTTTATTATGATGTCTCATCATAATCAACCAAAAAAAAGAAAGAAAAATAGAATTCCAAACACAGAAAATCAATTAAATGAGGTTATGTTATGATTTATTATGTTAACTGATTGACTTAAACATCTGACAGATCAACGTATCAAATAAAGCGGAATTCTGCTTGTGATAAATTAAAACTTTTATTATAGTCTTTTTCAAATTTCTCACTCACCAAATAGTTAAACATACAAAATATAATTTTAAATTCATTATGGCAGTGCCTGCCTGTGCACAATTTTGAATATTATAGAAAATCCAAAAATAGAAATTGCATCTTAAAACTAAACAATTTCAATGAAAAATCTCATTATTTATTTTCCATCTTCTTTTGCATTTTATAGATTTTTTTGTTGTACATATTATTATGTATGTAATGAACATTTTTTGTATGTTAAGAAGAACGGTTGCAAATCAACAGAAATGTATTAATTTCAATTGACAAATGGCGGCAGCACGAACAATGCCACTCACAATCATTCGGGCGCGTGTTACTTTTGACTTAAAATAAAAAAAATAAAAATTGTAATTAATTTTTATTCAAAAACATTTTCTGAAGATTTTTACATTTATGTGTGTTTATTTTTTTGTTTTCTTATTCATCATCAGTGTTTTCCTATGATGGTGCTTTTCATTAGTTTTTCTTGTGGTTGTGGGTTTGTCTTTCAAATTACGTTTATATCTTTTGAACAGGGTCTCACAATGTTTTGGCTGCGCCCTATACCCAATGTGTGTTTGTATCACCGTTTAAACGACTGAAACGGTGATACAAACTGCACCTAAAATATATACATATAAATATAAATATAAATATAAATATAAATATAAATATAAATATAAATATAAATATAAATATAAATATAAATATAAATATAAATATAAATATAAATATAAATATAAATATAAATATAAATATAAATATAAATATAAATATAAATATAAATATAAATATAAATATAAATATAAATATAAATATAAATATAAATATAAATATAAATATAAATATAAATATAAATATAAATATAAATATAAATATAAATATAAATATAAATATAAATATAAATATAAATATAAATATAAATATAAATATAAATATAAATATAAATATAAATATAAATATAAATATAAATATAAATATAAATATAAATATAAATATAAATATAAATATAAATATAAATATAAATATAAATATAAATATAAATATAAATATAAATATAAATATAAATATAAATATAAATATAAATATAAATATAAATATAAATATAAATATAAATATAAATATAAATATAAATATAAATATAAATATAAATATAAATATAAATATAAATATAAATATAAATATAAATATAAATATAAATATAAATATAAATATAAATATAAATATAAATATAAATATAAATATAAATATAAATATAAATATAAATATAAATATAAATATAAATATAAATATAAATATAAATATAAATATAAATACAAATATAAATATAAATATAAATATATATAAATATAAATATAAAAATATTTCCCGTAGTATCTATTAGCACTCCCTTTTCACAATGGCGCCTTAACGAACTAAATATTTGGAATCAACATAAATTTCGCACCTGCCTTCTTGTAGATATATTTTCTTAGATGATGTTGATTTTGATGAAGCAAGTCATAAATTTACACAATAAAGTGTAAAAGAAAAACAGAATCTTCATGTTCTTCTCTCAGTAATAATTATGAGATATTGTTTCAGTTAATTGGCAATTTCTATTTAAATTTACAACAGCCACAGTCAATTGTTTTTTTTTTTTTTATTATTTGAAGGTTAAAATGAATATATTTGATGGTCTTTATCAACGGTCATGGCTTAAACAATTTTAATATTGTGTAAACAACTTTTGAGAGCCAAATTGCAATTAAAATTCTATTCTGGATTTTAGAAAAAAATTATTTCAAAACTTAAAATGTATCTTTTTAAAACTGCTGTACCATGACTTAATAATTTTTAATTTTTAATTTGGTTCAAGACATTGTTAGTTAGCTCTTTAAGTGTCCAAGAAATAAATGGAAAAAATAAAAGGAAAGTAAAAACACTTCAGCCGTTTATGCATTTAACAATATTATTTAATTAACACAACACAATCAGAGTTTTGCTTTCTCTTCAATGAAAGAAGCTTCAAAAGTCATATAAATTTCAATCAAAATTATTTTTAAAATTAATATCCTTTATTTAAATAATTTTGCGAAATTTTTGAAATCAGGAATTTGTTTCTGCAGGAAATTCATCTACACAAAATACTTCTAAGTAAACCAAAACTCATTGAAGTCTTCCTTAAAGAAAATCCTTATTAATTTTTAAGAACCAATAAACTGAGATTACATAGAACATAAATCTTTGTCTCTATTATTGCAAATGAAGATTTGATTAATATCTCGACTCTTGACCTATTTTTCTATCAAAATACAAACATTTGCTCCCTTATAATACCAAAAAAGGAGTAAATAACACATAAACATACAAATCCTTTTCTTATTCGAATTCATTCTTGAAAAATAACCAGAAATACTGATAAACAAGTCGTAAAAACAAAGATACATTCATATGCACAGTTCATACATCTTCATAATAAGTGCTAAGCTTTTTTGGTTTCTTGTCAAAACGTTTTCCATAACATTTCCATTGTCATTTATGCATCATGTCCATATAAATCTTGCCCTAAAGTGACACTCAGGATGTGATACCGCATTATTCTCAAATACTTCCGTTTTTGGTTATTTTGTGAAATTTCATCTTGTGGATAAAATAATACCATCATAGTAGCATGAGTTTGTATCTGTTTCTATATAAAGTAAGCTCTCATTCCAGATACAAACATAAGGATGTTTTATTTAAAAGGGTTTATCCAAAAATGAATTCAAATTGGTGTGTCTTGGTGAATTTTAATGAAGCTTCACAGGCTAGTTAAGTTGATTCTTCAAAGTAAGAAACAATAAAGAGCTAGGGTTTAAGTTTTGTTTCACTCAATAAAAGTAAACTGACGACGACGATGGTATAAAACTGATACTTATACCTATACACATACTACATCAGGATGAACATGAAAACTATAAGCTCATTTATTATTCTAGTCAGAATATCAATTTTCCTTGTAATATGCTCCTTTGGAAGTTTACTTGCCTTTTATAACGTTAAATTTGAAGGTCCTTGAGGTATATTGTGTTTACTTAACTAATGAAAGCAATTTTAAAATATTATTTTAATATCAGATTTCCAAAAGAATTATAAAATTTGCAAAATTCATTTCCTATTTCATAGTGGACTTCACTTAACTGAAACGGAAATTTCGCAGAATATTTTTTAAGCTATAGGTTATTTTTGCCAACTGAATAATAATTTAAGAAATCCAATCTTAGAAGCCATATAAAGTCAGCGAGTATTAATATTGGGCTTTCTAAATTCTTGTCACACACAGCAAATCTGCTTTACCATTGGCAGCACCTTATTTGATAATGGATTGTATGTATAAAGTGCTGCTGACATTTGATTGTATCCATTTTAATGATAGACTTACTGCAGCTGCAGTACGAGTGGGTGATTTGGGAGAAACACAATACGACTTACAGAAAGACCGCTAGAAGAAGTAGTAAAAGTGATGGCTTCCCAAACTACCCAAGAAGGAAATGATCGTTTTGCTCTGGATGATTTACGGAACACTTTCAATGTAGCCTGGTAGAACGACATGCTGGACCCGCTCAAGAGACGGTTCAACATTCTATTTTATCTTTGGCTGATTGGTGAGGACTATCCCAGTGACCGAGTGCTGACATTAAATACCACAGATTGTGCAAGAAGGAATGTATAATCACCTCTGGAGCAGCACAGGGATTAATTCTTCATATTGAAACTCCTGCAGATACCTTCCAGTGTATGCTCACGACATCGCCACGTGACCTCCTAACTTTACTGTGAAGTTGGCATCAGGTTACTCGATTACACCCTTATTTGGCGAACTTCAAAATCAGGAATAGAAATGCAAAAAAAAAATGCAAGAAAAACTGAAAATTTCTGTCATGGTCCCATTTGCGTGGATGAAAGTTGCTCTGGTAAACTTCATAGATGTGAAAAAAAAAACGCAATAGTCCTTCCCACGATCAATGGATACCCAAGTAAGATCCGTAGTTGTACTACATTGTATAATGGTTTATGCGTTGGACTGTCATACTGAAAGTCTGCATTCGATTTCCAGTCGCTACCACCTAAAAACAAAAGAATGTTTTTTTTAACAAGTTACTGCCAATTGTTAGGATCTGACAAATCATCTGTTGTCATAAATAAGGGCTTACGATATAGATCTAGCCGTTTGGACTCGGCCTCCTACCAAATGGTGTCAGAACCAGTTGTCCTTTTAGTTGCAAGAGTGAATCCCATTGATCTTCTAGCGGTAGAAAGGAAGTACTTCTACGACAAAAAGACGGACATTAAAGTAGAAGTAGCAGTTGGAGTAGAAGCGGCAACACAAAACAAGTGAAAAGGGCTCTGGAATTCGGAGAGTAGAGGCAAAGGGCGATGGCCGCAGAGGCTGATCGGAAATATGGCTTAGTGGAATAATCAGAAGCATGGTGAAGTAAGCTATTACGTCACCCAGTTTCTTAAAAAATAAAAATAAATTTGGTGGCGCAACAGCTCATGAAGAACCTAGTGACTTACAAATCTCAACCATTCCTGTGTGCGTGTTGTTGGCAGAAATGGAAGGGAACCTACAATTTTTTGCCGAGTCCGAACGGCTAGATGAGAAGCACTTATTCATGACAAGTATACTCTTGGACGATTTGTCAGTTCCTCGCAAGAGGCAGTACCTCGGAAAAAAACATTTCTGTTTGTAGGTAGCAGCGGCTGGAAATCGAACCCAGACCTTTTTGGCATGACAGTCCTACGCACTAACCATCATGCCACGAGGTACTAAAACTACGCAGTTTCTTACCATACTAAAATATTTCAATACCTTTCTCTATATTGTATAATTTCGAGAAATTGAATAACCCATTCAGCCAGTACCTACGGAGAATCTGCTAGAGACGAGCCCAACCAACATTCTTTGCCTGCAGCAGATGCCAAATGGGAAGCTGAGCGTTGAGAACTGCCGAGCCGCATTGGTCACATCATTGCAGAAACCATAGTACATGAGACACTTTAACAGTGACCAATACTGGCATAAAACCTGTACGTTTGAAAACATATTCTCAGATGGAAAAAAAGGGAAGAAAAAAATGATCGAAAAATAGTTTAGTTTAGCCTTGAAGTTGATCCCCCAAGGGAAGCACGTCAACCCTCCTGAAGTTAAGCAAGGAGTGGGTCCCGAGGAATTATGAATGAGTTTTTGTACGTTATATATTGAACAAATCCGATACACGGAGATGTAGAATGCCTTAACACTCAATAGGCGATTTTATGGTCCATAAAGTATGTCTCCCCCTTCCTTCAAAGACAAAACAAATAATAGAAAACTAAGAATTCTCCATACAAAATAATGAACAGTGCATTGATCATTTTCTCCTGTAGAAGCTTGCAAAAAGTTATGAAAGTATTGGATACCAAAAAATTTAGAAAAAAACTTTTAAATTCAATATTTCAAAAACCATACACACATTTTCTTAATACCTGGTATACCTTAAAGTTTTTAAAATTTTTTAGAAAGTTTATAAATATAAACTTTAATGTAATAAATGGTGCAGAGAAATAATTCCACGGGCATCTGCTCCCGTCCATCATAAGCAGGAATCTATTCCACTTTTCAAAGTGCAATTTATTCTCACCGCGAGAGGGAATTAACTACACCCGAATTTTTTTGGAATTGTTTCCCACCTATAATTTTGAATTTGAGATATTATTGATTCATAAATATAGAAAACGACATGGTTTATTTACAGAATAAATAGTGAGGTATGTAACCCCCCCTGCTTGGGCTCATTATAGGATTTGGGGTAGGTGCGAGATTGGGTGTATGCAATGTTTCTTTTGCCCTTAAGAAATATAAATTTAAGGAAACTATATATTTAAAATAAAAATACCACCGAAGAACGAATCAAAGAAAAATAAGTGAAGTTAATTCTCATACGAAGTGGGCAAAAACTCCACTCTCCAAGTGAAGATATTTCTCACTAAAAAGTGCAATAAATTCCCTCTCTCAGTGAGTATAAATTGCACTTTGAAACAGTGGAACATATTCCCACTTATGATGGAATAAACTCCCATGTGGAGCAGATGCCCGTGGAATTGTTTCCCTACATCTTATAAGTACATTATGTATTGGTACCTATATTCCATCAAAATTTTTAAAAATCCATTAATGAAACCTTAATTTTTGTCAAAAAAGTTTTATATCTTTTCTATATGAGCTCTGACAAATGCTTGTACTTCTTTCTTGAAAACTATAAGTTTTTTTCTTTTTGAAAAATTCTAAGTTAAGCATAGTACTCAGTTCGAGTGAAAATGAAATTTCCATACAAAAATGCCGGTAATTCACACAATTCACATACAGGGAATTTAATCAAATTTGCGGGTGTCTTAGACAAGAGGGGTACGAGTCGGTTCTCTAGAGAGTAAAGGTACTCTATGGTCAAAGGCTTGTTGTGAAGCACGATTTTGTGCGAAGAGAAAGAGGTGGTGAAAGAAAAGTAATAGAAGAACATTTTGTTTGGGTAGTGATTATTAATAACTGGTTTTTGAAATAATTTGTTAGTTTAGTGAATTATTGAAAAAAGCTAATTTTAAAGGCATTTTCTCAATTTGATTATGCTTTTAAAAAAAATTGTAGCAAGCTGTACCAGAATTTTTAGTACCATTACATTTTCTTCTTATTTAACTTTGGGAAAATGCAAAGTTTTCATGCTACTTTTTGGTAACCTTCAAAATATACAACTTTTTGCAGGACAAGATCAAATCTTAAAAAACAAACGAATTCATGAAAAATTGATTTTTTTGATAAAAAAGCATGAATTACAGAAATTTTAGCTTTTAATTTGAATTAATTGAAGATAAATAAATGCCCCTTGAAAATAAAAATTTATTTGAAGTCAAAAATTGACTCATACCTTGAACGACGTGACTATAGAATCAATGTCCAAGGAATCATGTTCTCTTCAAGAAGCACTATGAGGCTTGTCTTAACATTTCTGGGTAGCATTTCAACACATCTTGAAAATGTTTATTAATAATATAATTATGAAACCAAAATATTGTTTTCTCAAACGTACTACCTAATTTCAGTTTCCAAAATATTATTAAAATCTTAGAAAAGGCTTATAAAAAGTAAAGTAAATATATAAAGCGGATTGTTTCGAAACTTTTCTGTATTTTTGAATTCACCTAGAAAATCAAATTCCCTAATTTTCATTAAAATGGCACAAGCTCTTTTAAGATATTCATATATACAAAAGTGGGCGTGGCAGGGGGCGCAAAAATTCCCTTATATTTTGTGAAATTTCTATTTTACTAGATTAGCAACAAATTTTTTTGCAAGATCAATTTAGTTTTGGAAAACTGATTTTTGTCCACCATCTATACAATCGACGCACTGTGTGACGGGGTGAGCTTTAGTATACTAATAGTTCATGTCCTATCTTTAATTTGAAGATGCGCTGCCAAGGTGGCATTACTGTCAAAAGAATGAGAAGAGTGTTGCCACTTCATTCCCGTCTGCCCAATTTTACAAAATCAAAATGAACTTACAATCACCTTAAAAAAAGTTATTATATTTTTCATAAATGATGACTAAATTTTAGCTGTAACATCTAAATTTTACCAAATTTCTACACAATATTGATGTAACTTCGTCCATATGTCTACTTTAATTTGACATAAGTAATACTTTATAAGAATCAAGAAAATCTACAAAAATATTTGAGTGTTTTTTCAATGAAATGGAAAAAATTTTGAACTACTACCATGAAACCCCTTACAAGTTTTGGCCAGCTACAGATCCCTTACCAGTTTTGGAAGGGGTTTCATGGTAGTAGTTCAATTTTTTTTTATTTCATTGAAAAAATCTTTAATTTTAATGAAATTAAAAGTGATTCACTTAGTAGATTCCTGAATACACTGACGGCGGATGCTTCTACGGAAAACTCCCTATGGAAAGCAGCTAAGCGCCTAAAAAGACCACAGGCACAAAACCGGCCAATAATATCTCCAGATGGTAAATAGATCGGAAACCCAAAACAAAAGGCTGATCTCTTCGCAGAACATCTCGCGAATGTTTTTAAGCCATTTCCAGCAAGCACAGCTACAGATCCCTTACAGTTTGTTGCTAGAAATAACGAATGTGAAATTCCTTTTGTCACGCTCAAAGAAGTAAGAAGTATGTGTCAACATACCTAAGTTGTCTAACAAAAAATCACCAGGTATAACAATGACTTCTGCAATTTTCCAATGATGAGCAGTTATTAGGCTCAGGTTTTGAAAGAAATGCCTTCAAAAAACTCCAATTTATAATAAATGCATGCTTTAAACTAAGATATCTGCCACATCATTGGAAAATTGCAGAAGTCATTGTTATACCTAAACAAGGTAAGTCTCCAACAGCTGTAACATCTTACAGACCTACTTCGCTTATACCAATCATGGCAAAAGTTTTCGAAAAACTGCTCCTGAAAAGTTTTAGCAAAATAATAGAAGCAAGAAATTTAATTCCGAGACACCAGTTTGGATGTTGGCCAAGCCTTTGACAAGGTTTGGCACATGGGACTTGAGTACAAACTGCAAAGCGATCTTCCCAGGCAGTACTACGAAATACTGAAATCCTACGTTACGAACCGACTCTTAAGAGTACGGTACGACCAAAATTACACTGAAGTAAGGAAAATTGAAGCCGGTGTACCACAAGGAAGGGTCCTAGGACCAACCCTGTATCTGTTATATACAAGGGATATTCCAGTGGACATCAACACTATCATGGTCACCTTTGCTGATGATACTGCAATATTGGTGCCAGATAAATCCTTTACAAAGGCTACACAAAAACTACAAAATGCAGTCGATAAAGTTAGTGATTGGACGCAAAATGGCGAATCAAATTAAATGAAACAAAATCGACGCATATAAAATTTACAAACAAACAAATAAACAATGCTCCAATTCTTATAAACAGTACAGTAGTACCTTACTCAAATACTGCAAAATACCTTGGAATGACTTTGGATGCAAGGCTTAAATGGTAAGAGCACATCCAATAGGAAAGAGAAGAACAAAATTCGAAGTACAGACAAATGTACTGGTTACTAGGAAATAACTCTGACCTTTCTATCCAGAACAAACTAATGTTATATAAGCAAATTTTGAAACCCGTTTGGCCATATGGCATCCAACTATGGGGCTGTACAAAGAAAACAAATGCTGAACCCATCCAAAAATTCCAAAGCAAGGTCCTTCACGGAATAATAAATGCCCCTTGGTATATAAAAAATAGCGATCTACATCGTGACCTTCAAATTGAAATGGTTACAAAAGTGGTTAAAAACCACGCTGTATTACACAATCAGCGACTTCAAAGTCATACAAACTCCGAAATGGAGACCGTCTTAAATGTACGAGACAATGTTCGGAGATTAAGAAGAACCAAGCCTCATGAGCTGATGGTCTAAAAGCTATGGGAAAGTGTTATAACTTTAGACTTTCCACAATGCGATTTATAAATTAAGAAAAAAAATCATTTGTCGATCTTTCATAGTTTGGTCCTGATTCACCGGTGGTTTTAGTGCGGTAAGAGGCCCACACTACTCGGTACCAATTCTTACCGAGTGCCGTTTGAAGATTTCCATCGGATAATACAAAAAAAATTGAAAAAAACACCCTTTCACAACAAATATTTTTGGAGAGTTTCTTGATTCTTATTACTTATGACAAATGAAATATGTGAACGAAATTTCATCACTATACTATGTAAATTTGGTAAAATTCTACCTTTTTCTCCTAAAATTCAGTCATCATTTATGAAAAAAACAATAAACTTTATTTAAGGAGATTGTATCGAGTTCATTTTGATTTAAAAAAAATTGGACATTAAAAACACCCTGCCATCTTGGCAACACTTCTTGAAAGTAAAGTTAGGAAATGAACTATTAGTATACTAAAGCTCAACCCGTCAGATCAAAATGACAGGTTGGTCTCACTAACAGCCCCACTATATTAATTTGTTTCCATCTTAAATGGAATTAAAAACATGAAAAATATCATTTCGATGAAGCAACTTCTGTTTGGGATTTATTATGAGCCTATTAAAAATGTATTATTATTTGTTTTATATCCTCGTTATTTTAAATGTTTCAAAGTGGGATTGTTACCCAATAAAAATATAATTTTAACAGCAACACCGATGATGATAGAGAGACAATCAATAACGTACCTACGAATACGAAAACTCAACAAAATCTTTGATGATTCACTAATTGACGACACACATAAATTCATAAATATTTCCCACATTGACAACTTAATGCACAAAAATGTTTAAGAGGGTGTAAAATATTATCATGTTTTGTTCTCAAAATTTATATATTTTTTTTTTTATTTTAAGAATTAAGTGATTTTAAAAATTATGTTAATTCTTATTTGAATTGATTCACTGTCAAAATGAAGTGTGTCTTACTCACCTCCTTTGGATGAGCTAAATGTTCGAAGTCTATCTACATCTTGATCCTCTCCATCACTCACTTGTAAGTGATGCATATTGAGTGATGGCACATCCAGGAAGGCATTTGATTTTCTCTGTCCTGGAAAATACAAATAAAAAAAAAAAAAAAAAAATAAATAGGTAGATAAATAATATTGATTAGCATTTGAGAATGAAAAATTTGATGAAAGATACTTGAAAAATATTTTCATTTGATTTCTGCAGATGATTAATTTTGTATTCGGTTTTTTTTCTGTGTTTTATTGTCCTCCAACAGAAGTTGATGTTTTGCTTTACTAGTGAATCATAAAATTTGTATTTTTTATTTTTCTGGGTTAATTTATCTTAAACTATCAAACAGCTTAGGGGAGATTATTTAAAACACATTATAAAGAAGAGAAGATAAGTTCTGTCGTCTTATTTAAATAATTCAAGTGCCTAAGGAATATTTAACACAGAATTCTTTTGAAAAAAAACATGAATCTAATTGAGTTGGTAAGTACATGGAATGACCTTCTTTCTGTTTCAGAAACATACCTCCGGCATCAAAATATGAACTCTCTCAACCGTCTCGTCTCCTTAAGAAATAAGTATCATCTGGATTCAAAATGTTTGTAAATATTCTACCAAAACTTCTCTGATATTTATGTATGTTAAAACATTTTAAAAAAAACTCAATTACGTTGTATAGAATT
This sequence comes from Dasysyrphus albostriatus, assembly GCA_946251815.1. Classification (NCBI taxonomy): domain Eukaryota; kingdom Metazoa; phylum Arthropoda; class Insecta; order Diptera; family Syrphidae; genus Dasysyrphus; species Dasysyrphus albostriatus. Next base: position 20,511,561 of record OX276337.1, read on the forward strand.
GTATCCCTAAGGAAAGGAAAATGATTTTAATAACCTGCTGAACCTTCTTCAAAAAAGAGTAAATACATTTATTTTCTTGCACAAGTACCTACCTAACTTAGTTCCTTATCAATTATATCGCACCTGGAAGAATTTTTCATCTCTCACTTTGCAAAAAGTTTAACAAAAGACTTTAACAACAAAAACAAAAACAAAACACAAAAAAGGCACCTTTCATCCGCGGAAATATTTAATTCACCTTTAAACAAAAGATCTTATTATATTCGTGGATACGTATATCTTACCCTATCTAAGGAGTATAAGGACCAAATATTTTGTGTTCAAGGAGTAAAAAACAAAAAATTTAATACATTTATCCCTGACAGCCAAACAAGAACTTTTATTCTTAATTAATGGCATTCAACATTCCTCTTCAGGATAAACCAACATGCAAACATAGAACGCACCTGTAAGCAGCAGGCAGGCATTTTCTTAGTATAAAAAGGACCAACAAAATTACACCAAAAACGTTACTTAATCGCATCTGTTTTGGTATGTTGAATGGTTACTTGCAAGCTTCTGGGATTTTATGATAATGGGTATCAATAATTTAAGGAGAAGTGGGACTTTCGAAACATCTGTCGATTTTTTGATGGGATATTTATTTATTTTTAAATCATCGTTAGGTAAATATATGAGAAAAATGTACGAATGTATATTGGTAAAGCTCTATTTACATTTATTGATTTCCCTTAAGGGGTTATTGTGTAGAATTGTAATTCAAGGTCTTTTTTCATCTTCAAAATTCAGTGGTTAATTAAAGGTTTTATTGGTTATTTTTTCTTGAATATATTTACATAGATTTTCGGTGTCTAAATCGTATACCATTCGTATATCAGGCATGAAATTAATAAGAAAATAGAATTGCATAAATATTCGAAAGCCCTGGTTCCCTTACGAAATGCCAATGCAAGAGAGGTTTATGATTGTCTGATGAGATTTTTTCTGCAGTAAAAACTCCAAGTCAAGGTTTTTAAATGCAATTAGGTATCTTTATTTTCCATAAGCAAAATTTTCCGAAAAGTCCATCGTACAATTTGTAGATCCTTAAAATTTCTACAGAAAAAGTAAGAGCACGTTCTGTCCTCCGACTGATTGTGTAGAAGATATCACCATTAAGAAATAGGCTAGAGTGGCAAAAATGTTGGTTTTTGGCATTAACATCAGTAATGGTAAATGATATTGAAAACAATTTATTACAAAATTTGTATCCCTTACAATATTTTAAACAAAATTTTAATTCTTTATTCTTAGAACTTTCAAAAATATTATTTTTTGAAAAATTTGGCCAAAAGCAAAAAACTACGGTTTTTAAGTTTTAGGTACTCTTAAACGTAAGAGTTGCCAAAAATAATTTATGTTATTTTTTTGTAGACAATACTATATTCTAATTAATTTGTTATAAAAGAAGTGTTGTCTACGTTTCCAAAAGAGTGATCGGTTTAAAGATATTTTTTCAAAGTATGGAAATATTGAAAATGGGAATCCGCCGGAGTTTCGAAAAGCAAAGTTTCGAAATGCAAAGTTTCGAAAAGATAAAGTTTCGGAAGACAAAGTTTCGAAAATCGAAGTTTCGAAAGGAGAAAGTTTCGAAATGTCAAAGTTTCGCAAGAGAAAGTTTCGAAGGACAAAGTTTCGAAAAAAAGTTCCAAGACCCTCGGAACTTCGTTGTTCCTTTGCCGATTTCAATGAATTTGACATAGGTGAACTTGATACAGAATTAAAAATGAAAAATATTGCCAATAGGGTGTTCCTAAAACAAATTTCAGCTTCGTTGTTACTTGTCAATTTTAATGAAACTGACACAGGTGATACCTGATTCAGAATAAAAAAGGAAAAACAAATATGTTTTAACAGGGTGTTCCAAGAAATGGGTAAATATTATGAAACTTCGTTGTTCCTTGAGCTATTTCAACTAAAGCCCAAAATGTTCAACAATTTATAAGATGCGAGTTCAAAAAGGCTTTTTTAATGAAAATCAACTTCAAGAAAAGGGAAACTGATGACATTTAAAAAATTCCATCCTAAAAAAATGAAAACAAATGAATTGAAATATACTTTTTTTTGAAAGCGCGTTGTTTTCTTGCGGGGTAGAATGTAAAAATTAGTTCCTAAAATTCCAACCGCAATAAAATGTGGGTCTACTTGTGGAAAAAATCACGGTAATAATAAATTCACCATATTATGATTCTTACATAATATTATTATTATCTTTCACCTGACGCACACTAATACAATATGCCATTACTTCATTAGTTTATTTCTAAACAAAAAAACAGAATGAGAAAGTAAAAAAGATAACAAATTTCATATATATTCTTTTACTCTTCCTATAAGATTAAAAATTGCCTCTGGTAACTAGGCCGTCAAACGCTCATAGCTGTCGTATAAGAATTAGATTAAAGACTACAAGAGCACATTTTACTCTCATAATTAATCTACTATGAATCTGGTAGAGTCTTATAAGAGGAACAATGTTACTAGGGATCACTTGTGTCAATTTCCTTAAAATTGGTCAAGGAAAATCGAAGTTGACATTTATTTGGAACACCCTATTGGAAATATTTCTGTGCATTTTTAATTCCTTATGAGCTATTACCTATGTAAATTTGGCTGAAATCGCTCAAGGAACAGTGAAGTTTAAATATGTTGACCTATTTTTGGAATATTCTGTTTTAAAAATATTTTTTTTATTCTGTATCAGGTATCATCGGTGTCAATTTCATTGAAATCACTCAAGGAAAAACAAAAATCCGAGGATTTTGGAACTTTTTTTTCGATACTTTATCCTTCGAAACTTACTCTTTCAAAATTTTGACATTTCGAAACTTTCTCAGAAAATACAATTCATTAGAAGAAGCTCGGTGGCCTTTTTTTATACGAGCCCTCAGTTCCAATTCCAGGATATGCGACTTTAAAAATGGTAAGTCCTCGAAAATATCGGTTTTTAAAAAACTACATATCGACCTCCTCCGAACCGTAGGAATCCCGAGACCCCTATGAAGATCTTCGTTTCTTATATACCATATACAGCATTTACAAATGACCTATGTAATTTAGTTTCAAAAGTTTTTAGGTTTTTATCGCATGTACAAACCCAGAGTTGTAAACCTCAAAGCTTAGTACGCGGATCGAGACAAAATTTGTCTCCCATATAAAATTTTTTCCCAGGACAAATTTTATCTCGGATTTGTTTTCAATCAGTTCGCAGCTACAGTGCAAAATTTTTGACGTTTGTAGAGCCGCTGTACATGAAAAGGCAAAAGTAAAGGCCACTTTACACGATAATAGAAGTTATATGACCTGTCTTTATATTTTCTGTATGATTTCTCATATGAGCTGTCATTTCAAGTCAAGTCATACGGTTATCATTTTCTTATGTTTACACGTCTTTACTTCGCATTTGATTTTCCCTATGGTTATCTGTCAAAACCGAAATAAAAGAAAACAAATCATAAACAATTAAATCCATTGTTGTTTTCACTCACTTTTTGTGGAAATATTTTTATTTTCCTTGAAAACAACAACTCTCTTTTGACTTCTGAAATGGAACTAGCTTCAGTTCTAATGTCAAAAAAGTCATATGCTTTTTGCTTTTGAGAAGTCCTATGAAATCTATGAGTGTGTTCAGACAATATAGTATGATTTTTTGACAGATCATATAAAAAGTCATATGACTTCTATAATCGTAAAAAGTGGCCACTACATTTTGCGCGGAAAAAGAATGCTCGAAGCATTATTTTTCCGGACAAATTGTGACATTTTATGTTTATTTCACCTTTTATAAACTAAAATTATCTCCTTCTTTCATACTTTCATTGAGGCGTTTTAAGGACATACGACTGAAATAAAATATAAAATGCGCTAAGAAAATTATGACATCAGAATTAAGAATAGAATATATAACGGGTGATTTTTTAAGAGGTTTAGAACTTTAAAAAAAAAAAACACAAAAAATTCGAAAAAATGAATGAAATAGATATTTGAATTGATAGTTTGAACCTTGCAATTTAATGTTTAAAGATAATTTCATGCAAATGTTGACCGCGGCTGCGTCTCAGGTAGCCCATCCGCTGAGTCCAATTTTGGCATACTCTTTCACACATATCGGCCGGTATCTCACGAATGAATGCATGGATGTTGGCTTCCAGTGCGTCAATCGAAGTGGGCTTGTCTCTATAGACATTAGCCTTGACATACCCCCACAAAAAATAATCTAATGGTGTCAAATCGCACGATCTAGGCGGCCAATTGACCGGCCCGAAACGTGAAATAAACTGTTCACCAAACTCGCCTCGCAATTGCGCCATTGTTTCGCGTGCTGTGTGGCATGTGGCACCGTCTTGTTGAAACCACATATCATGCAAGTCAAGAACTTCCATTTCGGGCAAAAAAAAGTTTGTTATCATCGCTCGGTAGCGTTCACCATTGACAGTAACGCTGCGATTCGCATCATCTTTGAAGAAATATGGCCCAATAATGCCGCCGGCCCATAAACCGCACCAAACAGTGGCTTTTTCGGGATGCATTGGTAGCTGTTGCAATGCTTCTGGCTGATCTTCACTCCAAATGCGGCAATTATGCTTATTTACGTACCCATTCAACCAAAAATGAGCCTCATCGCTGAACACAATTTTTCGATAAAAAAGCGGATCCTCGGCCAGCTTTCCAAGAGCCCATTCACCAAAAATTCGGCGTTGTGGTAGGTCGGCTGGCTTTAGTTCTTGCACCAGCTGTATCTTAAAAGGCTTTACGCCCAAATCCTTCCGCAAAATTTTCCACGTAGTGCTGTAACAAAGGCCTAACTGCTGGGAACGGCGCCGAATCGACATTTCGCGGTCTTCTGTCACACTAGCTGATACGGCCGCAATATTTTCTTCACTATGCACAGTACGTAAACGTGTTGGTGGTTTAATGTCCAACAAAGTAAATTTGGTGCGAAATTTGGTCACAATCTTCCGAATAGACTGCTCAGAAGGTCGAGAATGCCGACCATAAAATGGAAGCAGCGCGCGATGAACATTTCGAACCGAGCACGAATTTTGATAGTAAAATTCAATAATTTGCAAGCGTTGTTCATTTGTAAGACGATCCATGGTTAAATTGCAAACCAAACTGAAGCTGTTTGACAGTGACACAAGGTACTAAACACACGTCAGCTGTCAAAACCAGTGTTGCCAAAACCAAACCAGCTAAAAAATCACCCGTTAGAACAGCTGTTTTAAATCAGTCAGTGGCGTAGCTAATGGGAAAGGGTACAAAAAGGCCACATATAGATTCGGAAAATATTTTCTTCTACTCAAAATTTAAATTTGTTTCCAACCGATCAGCAAACTGATTTGGCAAAAATCAAGTGGATTTCTGGAGCAGTAGAAAACTCTGAACATTTCTAATTTTGGGAGGGTTATTTTATCCATCGACGTCACATCCATCCTTCAATAAAATTTAATAATTCATAACTTCACAGATAGGGAAAGAGCTTTTTGACGGAAAAAAGTTTATTATGATCCCAATGTCTACCAATTACCCAAAAATCATCTTTTTCCGGAGAAGTAAAAAACATCAAAAATTTCGGAATTTTTAAAAAACATCAAAAATTTCGGAATTCTTAGAGGTTTCTAAGCCAACGACATCGTTGCCATTCTTTAATATTCTTTAATGGAATATGACATTTAATGGCTTGACAAATGAGGGACAAACGATATTTTGACAGAAAAAGTTCATTTAATTCCAAATGTCAACAAACTACTCTGAAATTACTATTTTGCAGAGAAGTAAGAAAATTAAAATCCATCGACATCCTAGCCATCTTTCAATTTAATTCACAGTTTATAGCTTGAATAATGGATGAAAAACTATATTTTTACGAAAAAAAGTTTATTTTGGTGCAAATGTCAACCAATTGCCCTAAAATCGCCTTCTCTAAAGAAATAATAAAAATGAAAATTTCAGACTTCTTAGAAGTATTCTCATCCATCAACTTATATTGCTCCTCAACAAGCGCAAGCGCTTAATTTTTCTTGCTCTGCAAATGCTTTGAAAGAATCTGATTTCGGGGGCCGAATTTTGCAAGTGTGAATGATTTTCCGTGTTCACATTCCGCTCACGCCCAAAAAAAGTGTGAATAGATTTTACTGATTGTTCATACGATATTTGTCAAAAATTTAAAACTCACTCTTGTGGAATCGCATAAATTGACGTGTGCACGATTTTCTGTGTAAATAGAAAAAACTCAATCTTGTAGAATTGGGACCCTGTATATGAAATTTTCATATTTGTGAATTGAAGGAAATCTTGTAATTTTTTAAATTTCTAGCTACGCTACTGTTCCATTTGACTTTTGTTTTATCTCTTCACCTTCAGAATTTGTCTTGAGGAAAAAAATGCAGAGAAAAAAATTGTCTTTGCTCGATCTACGTACTAGGCTTAATTCCAAACAGGTTTAAGTATACCTGCCTGCATAAAATAAACTTATTTTCAATATTAAGCTATGAATATTTATTTACCTAGTAGCCAGTTCATTTCTCTAATTTACTTTTTAATATTATTCACATTTATTCTTGTGGCTTCCATCTTAATCGTATCATGGCTACGATAATATATGCTGTTTGAGGTATACCGCCTGTAAATAAAAGGTACAGAACTGGTCCAAATACACTCACTTGTGGCACCCCAGACACTATTTCTTAGAAATTAGAATAGTTATTTGCGTTTCTTCTACGAAAAAGTCTGTTACCTAGATATTCGTTTAGAATCTTATAAAGTCCTTCAGACAGAACTTGCCACGCCTTTGTCAAACGCTTGTGACACATTCAAAAAGACTGTCGAACAGATTTTCTTTTCTTCAAGAGCACTCTCAATTACATCAGTAACTGTATGCACTTCATCAATTGCCGAATGCAATCCGAATTGATGCACAGGTAATAATTGTTTCTCTCTCTAATTATCGGCTACAGGCGTGGGAGTAGAATTCTTTCAAAAACTTTTAATATTATAGTAAGAAGCAAAATCGGTCTGTAAGACTTCTTTTCGTGAAAATAAACCCATTTGTCTACGAATGCATCCACATATGTAAGTATATGTGGTATCTATACGTATTATTCCTAATAGGAACAAAAATTGCTCCTTAAAGTTTCAATTTCCCATCAACCGCAACATTTTACGATCCTAATGAAATTTCACCATAATTTAACAAACAACTTTGCGGTTGCTTTAAACTTCCTCCAAAATTTCCATCTCCTTCAACCTTGTTCTAAAGCATAGGTATACCAATTCTCAATCTTGCCATAAACTTATATCCTTATGTCATGCCAGACAAAGTTTATAATCTTTCACTCTGTTGTTAATCGGCTGCATTACAAAAATGTTTGCCATATTTCCTCAGATTGCATATAAAAGTGTTGAAAGTTTGTGTGCCAAATAAAAAGAGCTGACAAAATAAGGCCATGAAAACTTTCTACAAAAACCAAAATATAAAATGTTCTTTAAGTTAATTTATAGCATTTTACCTCTCTCATTCTCCCTCTCTCTCTCTTACCTGCTATTAAAGTTTTCAACAAAACTTTCGACCTTAAGTGCGGCTTTGTTTATCCGACATGCTGCCCTCACATAAAGGATATGGAACGTAAAAATGTTTTATATGTCTGGTGTCGTATATATTATATGTGTAGACTTTTCACCGCATGCATATAACATTTATACGAGAAGGTTTACTTTATTTTGCCAGAAATAGCCCCATTAAAAATATGTACGATGCACTCCCATGTCTTCAATGAAGACTGCTTTTACGAGTATACAAAACCTAACCTAACCTTTGTTCTAAAAATGAACAGAAGCACATTGATGATATCGCTATTTTGCTGCTGGACGAATGTTCGTCCATTCAAACTTTGTGAATTCCGGTGATAGTAAAATGAAATTCATACCTCGACCTACCTTATAGCTGAGGCATATTGGCCACTTCACTTTTGATCCCAAACCGAAAATTGTCAAAGAGTAACAAGTTTATTGTTTTATATCGACTGAAACACTCAATTTGAACTTTTCGTGCACCTCTTAACCTTTATACTTCATAATATTATCTGTGCACTGCATGCAGCCAAGCTATATATTATTATTCGTAAAAAGGGTTACCTACTGTACAATTTAAGTGATTCAATATGGGTTCATTGAAAATTGCCAGATATTGTTTCAAACTCCAGATTATGAGTTTCTCTCTGCCATCGGCGCGTCGTCGGCATTATCAAGTCCTTTTGGAAAAGGCTATTAATCGAGTTTTGTTTTCGGAAATTCCATTGCATATAATATTTCCAGAGGGTACCATCATCGACTCTTGTCGGTGTAATTGGGTTTTTCGCTCTTGAGTGGTTATACCATCAGTGGAAAGGCTTTATCCATCCATTTGCATATTATTGTTGTTTGGAGAGCTTTGCCTTGGGGCAGATTTTACCAATTATCCACAGAGTGCAGTGAATTGATTCCTTCTTCTGTGTTAGGGTTTTGGTTTTAATAGTGGATATTCGTTCAATATGCTTTTGGTGGTCTAGTACGCTTGTGGGCGTTTGAAGAGGTTTGGTAAAATTTGGATAGGAACTACAAAGATGTTAAGAGTGAAAGGATTGATTTTGTTTCAAGCAAATTCGGATTATTACTAATTTGTATGAAATTAAAACTTGAAAGCATTTATTATAAAAAAAAAGATTTGACTTTCACTTTAGTAGTATCTAGTGGTTGAGAAATTAAAGAAAATACAAGAACTATCGATTGAACAGAGGTACCTAATTACGAGAATACCTATGGCCCATGAGTTTAAGTCAATCAATAATTTTTACGGGAAGGGATTCTGAAATTCGGGATTTTCACATTTGGCATTTTTCGCTTTGACATTTTTTCATTCGGCAGTCGAAGTTTTTTGTTTTGGGATTTAATCATTCGAGATTTTAAATTTAGGGATTTTTACTTCGGGATTTTGTCATTCGGGTTTTGGCCTTTTTTTGCTTTGCAATTTTGACATTCGGCAGTTGGCATTTTTTGCTAAGGGATTTAGTCATTCGGGATTTTGGTAGTTGTCATTTTTTGCTTTGGGATTTTTATCATTTTGGATTTAAGCATTGGCATTTCTTGATTTGAGACTTTTTTTTGGGATTTTAGCATTTGGCTTTTGGCATTTTTTCTTTGGAAAATTGTCATTCGGAATCTTAGCATTCAAAATTTTTTGCTTGGGATTTTATCATTTGGGATTTTGGTATTAATTTGCTTTGGGATTTTGTCATTCGGAATTTTGGCAGTAAGCATTTTTTACTTTGGGATTTTGTCATTCGGCATTTTTTTCTGTGGGATTTTGTTATTCGGGATTTTGACATTTGTCTTTTTTTGATTTGGATTTTTTTTTTATTCTGGATTCAAGCATTTTCTTATTTGGGTCTTTTTTCGAGATTTTCGCAAATGGCATTCTATATTTATCATTCGGGATTTTGATATTCAAAATTTCTTGCTTTGGGATTTTATCATTCCAGATTTTGGTAGTCAGCAAATTTACTTTAATATTTTTTCATTTGGGATTTGGTCAATCGGAATTTTTTCTGTGAGATTTTTTCATTCGGGATTTTGACATTTGTCATTTTTTGCTTTGGGATTTTATTCATTCTGGGTTTTAACATTCAATATTTTTTGCTTTGGGATTTGTTTCGTTATTTCACATTTGGCATTTTTTGCTTTGGAAATTTGTCATTCAGGATTTTGGCGTTCAAAATATTTTGCTTTGGGATTTTGGTATTCGTTTGTTTTGGGATTTTTTCATTCGAGATTTTAGCAGTCAGCAATTTTTCTTTGGGATTTAGAAATTTGGAAATTTAGGATTTTGTCATTCGGCATTTTTTCTGTGGGATTTTGTTATTCGGGATTTTGACGTTTGTCATTTTTTGCTTTGGGATTTTTTTCAATTTGGACTTAAGCATTCGGCATTTTTACTTTGGGATTTTTTTTCGGGATTTTAGCATTTGGCTTTTGGCATTTTTTCTTTTTGAAATTGTCGTTCGGAATATAAGCATTCAAAATTTATTGCTTGGGATTTTATCATTTGGGATTTTGGTATTCATTCGCTTTGGGATTTTGTCATTCCAGATTTTGGCAGTCAGCAATTTTTAATTTAAGATTTTTTCATTTGGGATCTTGTCTTTCTATGGGATTTTAACATTTGTCATTTTTTGCGTTGGGATTTTTTTCATTATGGATTTTATCATTCAGCATTTTTTGCTTTGGGATTTTTTTCGTTATTTCGCATTTGGCATGTTTTGCTTTCGAAATTTTTCATTCTGGATTTTGACATTCAAAATTTTTTGCTTTGGGATTTTTCCATTCGGGATTTTGGCATTCGACTTATTTTGGGATTTTGTCATTCGGTATTTTGGCACTCGACATTTTTTGCTTTGGGATTTTATCATTAGGAATTTTGGCTTTCGGCATTTTTTCTTTAGGATTTTACCTTCCAGGATTTGGCAACTTACTCAATTTTTACTCATTATCAAAGAAGAAGTAGAAAAGAATATTTTTTTTTCAGTCTAACTTGAGCTTCTAGTAGGTATTGTAGTGAAAGTTTTGAAGAAGTCTTTCAAGAACGAAGTTGAAGACGTCGCAAATTAACAAGTAGGCCGACTTTGCCTTTTACCTTTGTTGACATGTTCCTTGGTGACCTTGATAGAGCAGCGAAATAATGCGTTAGTAGACAAGTTTGGTAGGGATCCCAAAGAAAGACATTTCTATATGCTGGTCTCTAAATAGATGCTGTCATAAGCAGCCGTGAATTCGATGAAAACGTGGCGGGTATCGATTTGAAATTCCAGAGTATTTAGTCATTGGTGAAATTTTCTAGTTTAAAGCCACACTGATATGGACTCATTAGGTTGTTGACAAATAGATTCAGCTGTTCACAAAGTACGGCAGAGAAGATCTTGTTTGAGATGATAAGGAGACTGATGCCTCTGTATAGTTGGTGCAGTCCTGATGATCGTCTTTGTTGAGGATCGGGTAAACAATGCTGAGGTTCCATTTATCAGGCGTGTTTTCCTCCAACCAAATATTTCAGATAAACTTATGCATAATCCGAACCAATTCGTCACCAGGCATCGATTTGTCATCACCATTATAAAATTTGCAGAAAATATTTTTCCATACGCTCAGCACTGACTGTGATTCTACTACGATGTTCCACTGGGTTGTGGTTCGAGCCTTGGTAGCATAAGGAAGTAATTTTTACTTTCTGGTTAAACTTCTGAACTTCGTTACTGTAATGGTATCGCTCTACTTTCTTGATCACACGGTTCTCCTGCTCTTTCTTTTTCCTTCTGAGAAGCAGGTGTTCCTTTCTTCTTCTGCTAGTATGTATGCCTGTTGTTTAGCTGCACACGTTCTATTTGACATTCTTTGTCGAACCAGAGCTCTGGTCGACGAGTCGCGAAAAGGATGAAATAATTTGTTTTATTGAAATTCAGAGACAAGAGGATTTGTTTTATCTTGTAGTTGTAAGCCTAATCTTGATCTAAGCAAGGGCTTGCGCAAGGAAAGCAGGAAGAGGCACTTGCCCCCCCCCCTAATAACAATATTTTTCATACATTAGGTAATTTCTCTTATTTTGAAAGTATTTTAAAGCAAGATTTTTGTACCAACAAAATTTGTTTAATGAGGTTGCCCCCCTCTAGCCAAAATACTAAATAAGTTTTCCTCCCCCCCCCCCCCTCAACCGAAATCCTGCGTACGCCCTTTGAAGTTTAGTCAAATTAAGTTAAGGCGATGTCAAGGCGTATCGAATGTTGATGACATCGTAATTATGGCCTTTAATAAATTTCCCAACGCATCTTTCAAACTTTTACAAAACAAACCCGTGTACGAATCAAGACTTGAAGCTTAAGCCAATAGTTGTCGGCTTAATGCAAAACAACTAAAATTACAACTGATGGAATTCGTTACAAGAAGAACCTTTGATAAATTGAAAAATTCAACAATATTGCTTATTTGTGAATAACAGTGAATACCTATTGTACAATCTCTCACACACACACAAAATAAACAGCTGATGGGTCCCCAAAATTTATAAAACAAGAATAGTTGTGTGCAACATAAATGGAGACTCTCCATATGGAACACATATTTGACATCTCGTAAAATAGGTTAATATAAATTAGTCAATAACTTAGTGAAAACAAAATTAATCTATGTCTCCAGATTGTTTACCTTCGTCCTCAACAATCAGAATCGTCCACCCCGTACACTATCACCCTCACCGAAAGAAAAATATTTAATAATAACATTTCGAACAAAAATGAAAGCAATTAATGCCATTGCTATACTTGTGCGACAACCGAAACAATATCAATTATTTATGAGTGTCACACATCGCCCAGTGCGCCACCAGCCGGCCAAGACAAAAAGTCACGTCAACAACAGCAAACAACAGTTCATCGTCATTGTGTGTGTCGTGTTGGATGTGTGGTTGTTTTGTTGTTTTCAATTAAGTTTCACAATTCCCAAGCCACCGGTCACCCTGTAGCGCAGTATTATGCTTTATACGTAGGTATACTATCAGCCTCCACACCACCGCACACTGCTGTTGTTGACATAATCGAAAATATTTTTTCTCTGGTTTTTCAATATGTCGTCTAAAATTAACAAAGCACTCCGCCCCTACTTTGGCCCTCTTGGCAATCATCCCACTAACCGAACCACCATTTTATATTGTTCCTTGTTCGCGCAGTGGCCATTAAAATGTTTATCGCTATTGAGTCCTCTAAGTCGCTGGTAGGCCTATGTGAAAATCCCCATCCACAACCAACAGGTGGTGAGTTTACCCGCCGCCGCCCCTCAACACATCAGGCACTCATCAATTTCTATATTACAACCTAAATGAACGATAGAATGGCGGTTAGATGAACCAGCAACAAATCTAGGTCAAATAAGTGTGGCTGTCTTGTTTTTTTCATTCTTTTATTATTGTTTAAGGGAAGACAACGACCGGTCAGGTAAACAAAACCTCAATCAAAACAGAAAACAACCCGAAAATTGGATTTACAAGTTTGTCTATTAAATCAAAGTTCATTTGGGACAGAAATGGAATTTCCATGTTTTTTTTTTTTTGTGTTCCTACCCTAATCGTCAATTTCTGCTTAGGATCCTTGAAAATTGTTAAGTGACGAACAAAATTCAAATAAATACATTGTGGGCTTTTCTTATGTTAATTAATTCAAATGCCGCTTGGTGGTTTTGATATTTTTCTTTGGCACCTCTTTTGTAGACATTTTGAATGAAAAATTCACGCAAAGTGTAATGGCGTCGCAGTGGGGCATCAGCATGATTCATGTGTTTTGTTTGTGTTGAAAACGTTATGCTTTGTCCACTTCAGACATTAAAGGCAAAAATATTTTATGAAAGTTCCAACCAAAATGTTAAGTGGGCTAATGGCACTTCCAGTAAGAGAGGGGTAGATATTTCGGAAGTTTGAAAACAAACTTTTAACTTTTCGTTTCTTTTTGGAAATGTCATTGAGGTTTTTGGTTTTTTTTTTTTGTAAAAAAAGTCACACAAGTCACGTTTATATGTTAGGGCATGATGTATGTAGGTTAAAGGATTTTATTTTAAATTTATTTTGATCAAAAGTCATGGTTGTCTTATATTTTATCAAAAGAAAGAAGTTTAATGGGTTACAAGACGTTTTTTCTTTGTTATTATTGAGTATAGTTGAAAAGGGTCAGATTCCATTTATTTTATACGTGATAGATATTGCAGAGAATATACAAACTTGATTAATGGAAATAAAAGAATTGTGTGTGTCAGGACGGAAATATGATGGAAGTTAAGCTTTTTATGATTTAACATTTGTGAAAATAATATTACGATTTGAATTTATTTCTCTTTTGAAATAGCATTTGACAACAGGCTGTTTCTAAGAGTACTTTCCATATATGACTCTTGTTTGGCCACCTCATTATTCCTATAAACATATTAAAGGTATTCATACAATAGCGTAAAACCGTAATTAAAGTTGTAAGGTGTCAAACTTTGTAAATTTGTCACAATTTGTATGGAAAATTAGACAAATTTACACAGTTTACAACTTTACTAAGTGTACGACGACCGTCTATATTTAATCCAAAATATATACATAGCTACATATTCACAGAAAATGCTCACGAGTTTTTTTTTGTTTCATAAAGAGTAGGTTAAGCGGTAGCTGCTGCAAAGCAAACATCATCGCAATTCAAGAAGTGGGCCGAACAGCAGCGTTGCCACAAACTGCAAGTGATCGGGCCTTTTGGCCCCTTGTTTTATATTTTTGCCCTTGGCAAATAAGAAGATTTAACATATCAAAATTTTAGTTTTAATAATGATGTAAAAGTTTAGAAAAAATCAGTAAGTGATAGTTCAGTCGAAAGAATTCCTTGATTCAATTCGCCTCCTGTCTATAGTTCGCTAATTTTAAAACTAGAATTGCAAAATATTCTACAAGAAACAAACATCTGGCTGAAATAATATGAAATTATAAAAGGGTTAACCCTTAATTTTTTAATTTAAAACGTAAAATAACATGAGTTACCGACTTTTTGTAACGTGAGTTACCATGTATTTTATTAAACTTGTATAGAATATATTCAGCAATTTAAAGCTTCTGTACAGTTATAAATAAGCTGATATATTCTTGTATCTAATTCAACACTCTAATTACGCTTATTGGTTTGTTTAATTTAAAAAAAATGTACAAGGTACTCCCACAAAATCCATGTCCAAAACGGGTAACATGAGTTACCAACACGTTTTCGTATTTTTTATTAAGAAGGAATTTTTTCACCAAAATTTGTATTTTTCCTAGTAGTCGAAGTCATTACCATGTATATAAATAGTTCATATTTGGTTTCATTTATATATAAGGATGTAAGTAAGAAAATTTGAGTAAAGAAAGCTCGTAAAACTATCCAAAATGTAACGTGAGTTACCATGGAATTGCCGTGATGATCATTTAATTTAAAATGTCTTCTTTTGCAATTAATTTTTTGAATCTTACACAATGTGTAGTGCAATTGCATCTGCTTCTGCTGTTGGTTTATTCTTCTCGGAAAAATACTTATATCGAAAATCAAAATAGGTTATCGTATGAAATTATTCACTCGTTAACGAGCCTTAATTGCCAGGATACTTGATTAATTCTGAAAATTTAATTCCTAAACCATATTTTGTAAAATAAATTAGGATAACATATTGTACTTACCTGAAAATATACCTGACTTAATGATATTTTCATTTCAAGTCAAAAATAGTCTTTAAATTAAACAAATGTTATATCATCTGTGAGTTTTGCTTTTCATAAAACTAATTGAAAGGTATTTAATGCATTAAATAAATAATAACAATAAAAAAAAATACTAGGTACATAATAAATTGTTGTTTCTTTTTTTAAGAAAGGATTTTTACGGAAAATATATGGCCCCAGCTGTTGTCAAATTGCCCCCAAAAAGAATCGAAAAGGCCCTCACTGATTTTTTCTTGGCGGCAACGCCCCCGGACAGATGAAAATTAATGACTGCGATATCTAAACCTGCTATGGCAGCGTCTTTTACGGTATGGATTCGTTGTTAGAGGCAGACTTAGGCAAGAAGTTTTGAGTTTTAACTATTTGAACAAGCGCCTCAACGAATGTGTTCTGCAAGTTTTTAGATGAGACTAATAGTCTAAGAGCTAACAACGTTTTCGAGAAGTCATTTTAATATGGAAGACTTTTTTTATATATAGTCATAAATACTGATACAACGAAAAATGAATGCCAAATTATAATGCGCTGGTATTTTTAAAAACTTTTTATATTATTTATTAGGGATTTCATTAGCTACATTTCGTAGAAGACATTTCTCAAAAGGGACGCCATTTGTCTTACTGCACGACCTGAGACGCCCCGGCTAATCGTCGATCGCAGCAGCACCTCATCCATTGGAAAATTGTTCACTGCACGAACAAGGGATCGCTTTAACGACTCAATATTTGGGTGTCGAGTAGAGCAGGCTATTCCCTCTAAAACGGACCACAGCTTGTAATCGAAGGGATTAAGGTCTGGACTTCCAGCTGGCCAATCTTCCGGTGATATGACGTTTAAGCCTTGTGAGCAGGAGCAGAATCTTGTTGGAATGCCCAATGCTTATTTTCGAACATTGTTTGGCTAAGAGGCTTTACGACATCCTCCAAAACTGTTGTTTGATAAACTTTTGCCGAAGTTTTCACTCCCTTTTCTCAAAAATGAAGGTTGGTAACTCCATGATAGCTCACTCGGCACCATACCATTACATTTGCGGGATGGTGACCTTTTTCGACCCTTGGAATGAGTTCAGACGCTTCTCTTGATGTCCGAGCATATACTCGATCATTCTGTTTATTGAATGAAGGGTGAAATTTTTTCATTAGTGAACAGAATCTGTCGGTGAGCATTCTTCGCGTACCGTCTGAGCAGAGCTTTTGATTTTTGTTTACGTTTCTGCCTCAATGCCACTGTGAGCAGTTCTCCGGTATGTCTTTTGTAAGCACTCAGTCTCAGGTCTTCTTTAATGATGCGAGACATGGATTTCTCATTTCTCATTTCTCGCGACAATATTTTCTGTTTCCTTAATGCTTAACAATGGTAAACAAAACAACGCCTGATTCCCAGCGGCTGCAAGATTTGAATGATATCACCTATTTCCATATTGCACTTGAAAAACCCAATTACAACAATACCATTTTCGATGTCACCCCATGATTATTAATGACTGGAAACAAAAAACTTTTACACGGCAATGAAGTATAAATGTAACTGGTTAAATAACGGTAAACATAGAGAATGTGCAACAAATAGTTCATTATGTATGGATGCGTTTAGACTAGTATCAGTATTTATGACTTGACTAGGTATATTCACTCTTACTCCTAAGAAAGTGGCTTTTAGCATATATCTGGGCTCCTGTTCGTCTAAACGAAAAATGATTGAATAGTTTCTTGAAGAATACCCTGATTTCCTACATTGTTGCATCTTTACATTTTGTGTTAATCATAAAATGTCTTAAATACAGGCAACAAAGTTGCCAACATACAGCAAATAGTTCCTCGGGGGATTTTACGGTGCTCCAAAAAAAAAAAAAAAAACGGATTCTTGTAGAGGGACCTCAGACAAGTGTTTTATTACTTTAAAAGGTGAGTCAATCTCTTATTGTTAAGGGAGGAGGACCACTTTAAAAAAGCACTTAACAAAAATTAATAAAAACAACGGAAAAGCTTACCAATATTATATAGCTCGTTTGGAAGCTGGAAGGCTATTCTTTAAACGTTTTTTTTTTAAATGGGTAACAGATATTGGTCAATTATTTTTGAAAAATTATTGAAAATTACAGAAACTTCTTTTTAATTTAATTGAGTGTATTTTTTCCCAAAAACTATTGACAATTATAACTTGTTAGAAGAGTATAATTAAAGAACAGACTCCCAGAGCTATTAAATGTTGTTTTAAGCTTTTGACTGTTTTTCAACAATAACTTTTCATTGGAAAGAGATTACAAAAAAAATTGTAAACAAGGATTTTAAAAGATATTTTAACCTACAAAATCAAATGAAAATGTTTACTCTAAGACCAATAGGAGCCAGGAAAATTGTATTTATGTTTTTCAACCTATTTTTTCAAAATGACGGACAACGCAACATCAACTACCAGCCAGATTGACCTTACGCAAGTCTAAGGAGATCGAGCGAACATATTAAGGATATTTTTTTAGACGTGTGGTTTTCAATCTGGCAATACTTTTTTCGGAGTTGTCTTTTTGACAGCTGTCACTTGATTTATGCTCATTTTGGTTCGTCATTTAAAATTGAATAGTCTTACTGCTGATTTACGCTTGCTAATCGTGCAAATTTATTACCAAAATAATGGTTCGGTTCACGCGACGCATCGCGAAATAGTCAATTTATTGTAGGAAGCTTTTGGTGAGAGCATTATTTCGTGTTGTGGCTTGTGGGCCTGTGGCGTGGCCTCCAAGATCGTGCAATTTAACACGGCTGGACTTTTTTGTGTGGGGTTATATTATGTTGCTTGTCTACGTAGATAACCCCGAAACTATTGACGCCTTCGAAGAGAATATTTACTCCCTCACCAAAAGTTTTCTTCAATCAATTTATTGTTTCGCTATTTGTCGCGCGAACCGAACCATTATTTTGGTAATAAATTTGCACGAATTGAAAACGTTGTTCAGGACATTGTTACAACCACCACAGTGAATCCTCTGGCCGGATGAAACACCAATTTGTAGGACTTAAGGCTATTTAGGGCTATTTTCAATACTTTTATGTAATTGGTTTCTCAAAAACTGTTTTCGTAAGTAAAAGAACAAGTTTAAGGTACTAAGTTTAAGTAAAACCGCCCAGTTTCACTCCTGTTTTATTCATATGTTTGGATGATTTTGAGTGATTTAAGTGAAATCCATTTAGTGTCACGCTTAATATTCAATACAATGTCCCATATTCTCTTGATTAAAAACAGCTGCGTAGTTTTGTTTCTAATATCAATTTTTTATTGTTTATAAATAAATATTTATAACTGGGATACCTATACCAAATTTAAATGATAATATCATTATAAACATTATAAAAATCATTTATTAAAAATCGTTCTAAAGATTTTAAAACTTTTTCTCATAAATAATTCGGATTTATTGAAGAAAATCAGATATCGTGCAAGATACTCTCGTATCTTCTTTGTATTCGAGTCATAAATAACCACAGATACTGAATTAAATGATTATGAGCTCATATTATTCTTCTCTAGTTTGTGTAGGTTAATGTCTTAAGTATTAACCTCTAAATATAATATTTAAATACATATGTGGGTTCATATGATTCAAATGGTTTTGGCATTGAAAAAACCTATTAGAAAACATACATGTTGAAAGAAGCAATCCAATTTCTATAACATTAATGCTTCAGCGAATAGAGTAATTTTTTTTTTTTTTTCTAAAATAGATTTCCTACTTTATATAAATAATCCATTATATTGTAAATACTCAACAGTGCTGAAACTATGCATAAACATTTTGAAAAGAAAATCATTTCCACCGAAATGAATCCATATGCACGTATTACTATCAAACGGAATTCAATCATTCTACCATTAATAATGTTTTCATATCAAATGATCATAAAATGATGAAAATGTCAAAGACAGCTGGAATCCAAACAAATTTTTTTAATATTCTTTAGCGTTTTTAAGTACCTACCACCTATATATATGTCGTAAAAAATATTTACAAAGGTTATTCATTATGCGATGCTCCTGTTTTGTGGATAAAGTTTTTTTTTTAGATTCTGTACTGAAGAAGGATATAGGCAGACACAGGTGGTTTTTTGAAATATTTATTAAAATAAATTTATAATTTCTTTGCTAACCTTGTTGGTGTTGTGGTCTTCTTTGTGAAAGTTTTCGTCTTTGTGGCGGTGTTTCCGTTTCACTAAGTCGCGGCTCACTGGTACAATAGGAGCGGGTTTCTTGAAGGTTCTGCTGTTGCTGCTGTTGTTGTGCTTGAGCTTTTCTTCGAACCTTTAATTAAAAGATTGGTATACATATTGGGTTTAGGAAAAATAAAGAAATTTGTAAAGAGAAAAATAATTATATTTTCATAAATTTTGAGATGTACATAATGTTTTTTAATTCTACAGAACCCTATTTGCCTTTAATGAGAATGGGCAACACAAATTTACTAATTTTTTCTCAGAGTTGTAATTATAAAGATATAACTAGGCTTTTGTAAATTTTCGTCATAAACCCAAAATTCCAAATTTTGGCTTTCAAATCTCAAATAACGAAGTTGTCATAAAAACATTTATTCAATACAGATGGTTCATACTCAGAGCACATGAAGCGAAAGCCTTCCAACTGAAATCGGTACTCATCACTACATTATGCTATGTGGTGAGTAAATACCACTTGCACTGAGTCCATGCTATCATTTATTCAATATATGATTATTATATATTCAATATATATATTAAAATCTCAATAAGTTTAAAAAAGTATTTTTAAAATAAAACAAATATATAATGAATTTCTGTGAAAGAATTTTTTAAATTAAAGTCAGAAAGTTTAAATAAAAGGTACATCTACAACATGAAATTTCTGTAAGTCCTAGTATTTAAGGCACAAATAAAAAAAAAAAAAACAACCTCACCTATGAACAAAAGAGGTCTTCAGGAAACTTCCCCTGATCATTTTAACAATCCAAAAGGAGGTCCTACAAAAGTTGTGGTCGAAATGACATCTTCAGGAATCAATGCAGAGCAAATGAGAGAAATCCTCAGGGAAAATAACTTAAATCTTACCTCGCAGCTCGCCGACTTGTCTGTTCTTAAAGCAAAGCAAGATGAGATCTCCTCCAAGGTTGTCTTCTTGGAAAACCAAAACAAATTATTGGAGGCACAAATCGAACGTCTCATGCAAAAGGGTCTTGAAGATAATGTGGTGGTTCATTTGCAATCTAATCTCCACAACGACCCCGTCGAGAAGGCCAAAAATGTGTGTGCTGGTTTGCTAGATGAAAATGAATCCTGCGCAAGCATCGAATCTGCTCGCAGAGTAAACAACCAGAATGCGTCCAACGCAATTGTCATAGTGAAACTCAAGTCCAAATCTTCCGTCTTAAATATCTTGAAAAACGCCAAGAAACTAAAGGGCACCAATATTAGTGTTCGCAAAGACATCCCGTACTGCGCACGACAGAGAAGATCAAAATTGCTTGCTGTAATGAAGGAGCTCCGCGTCGCAAAACCGAAAATGAAAATTCACGTGAGAGACGACAGATTATATGTAGAAGACATAATGTTTACATGGGATTCATCATTGGGACTTAAAAATGGAAATGCAACAGATAGTTTTGTCATTCTAAATAAAATTATTGGCGAGATTCCGCCATCATTAATATCATTATTAAATAAATTAAAAGCAGAAAACCCAAACAATAACAACGAAACGTCAACTAGAGCTAATGACAGATCTGTCAGAGTTCTAAATGGTGAAGGAGTTAACATAATGGACGAGAGAGCCGCTGTGCAAGCTGAGGGTGGAAGTACAAGCAGGCGTTCTTTTGCCTGAGAAGAAACCGTCTGCCAGGCGAACTTTAATTTTTCCAAGATTAAAATTTTATGTTACAATGTCGCTGGGCTAAAAAACAAATCTTTATATCCTGAATTTTTTAATTATATTAAGAACTTTGATATTTTTATACTTATTGAAACTTTTATTATAAATTATGATGAATCTAATTTTAAGAACATTTTTGTGAGCTATGAAATTGAATGCATATCAGCTGTAAAAACAAATATATTTGGTAGAGGAAGTGGGGGTGAACTTTTCGGATATAAAAAGTCTCTGAAAGATATAACAGTTAAATTTAAAAACATAGATCAATCAAAAATTTTTGAAGTAACAATTGAAGACTGTCGTTTTTACATAGTTCCGATTTATTTGAACTGCAGTCATTGGCAACATGACTACGATAAGCTGCGAGAACTTGTTAATGAGCTAGGACCAACAAATCTGATGATGATAGGCGATTTCAATGGAAGGATAGGTTTATCACAAAACAACTTTAATAGTGGAACGAACTTAACTCATATTCATTATGATAGAAATTCGAAAGACGAGGTGTGTGATTCGAAAGGAATCAAAATTCTGGAGTTGGCTGACGCTTTGGATTGTCACGTTCTAAACGGAAGCTGTGAAGACGACCGAGAGGGTGAATTTACTTTTATCCGTGGAACATCGTGTTCTGTGATAGACTATTGTTTCCTATCCGGAAATTGGATCTCCCATCTTGACAAATTTGAAGTAGCTGTAAAAACTTTCTCCGACCACATGCCATATTGGAGGTCTCGTTTAAGTTAAAAACAGATCGTGGTGAAACAGCGGAACCGGGACTTTCTCTTCTTCCAAAATTTCATTGGAACAACAATAACAGGGAGATTTTTCAGCGCAGCCTAAATAGACAGATCGAATCGCGGGTAGCCACCGAAATTACAGAGAATCCTGACCTGGACACACTCGTAACTTTCATAAAAAATGCAGCTGGCCAAAACAAGCATGGAAGAAAGGTCATTACAAACAAGCAAAAGTGGTTCGATAAGGAGTGTTTGGCAGCAAGAAATCTTTCTTTTGCGTACTTAAAGTTACTCAGAACGTCAGGCAACATAAACTTTAAAGTCCTGTATGCATCGGCAAACAAAAAATACAAAGAAGTTTGTAAGCTTAAAAAACGAAATTTCGATCTCAGGAATATTGAAACAATAAACAAAGCTAAAAATGCAACAGATTTTTGGAAAGCAGTAAAGTGTTTGAGTGGAAAGACGACATCAATGTCTGCAGCTCTGCACATACACCATCTAAAAGCACATTTTTCGAGTCTTCTTAACACAACTGAAATAGCGCCCCCAATTCAATATGCAACTCCTTTAATAACTGATGAAACTCTTGATGTTCCATTTTCTCTATCCGAAGTCGAAACAGCTATACAAAACTCTAAAGATGGCAAAGCTCCTGGGGAGGACAGAATACCTTTCGAATTCTTTAAAAATCTTACCCCCGAATTTCTACAACTCCTTACTGTCGAATTCAATAAAATTTTTGAGACCGCCGCTGCTCCCGAGAGTTTCCGATCAGCAATCATCTTTCCCTTGCATAAAAAAGGCAAACCCGAAGATCCAACAAACTACAGGGGCATTTCATTTTTAAACACTGCGACAAAGCTTTTTAGTTCAGTATTATATACTAGATTATCAAATTGGATTGAACGCAAGGAAATTTTGACTGAGTTTCAAGCAGGGTTCAGAAAAAATCACTCAACAGTCGATCAAATATTTTCCTTAGTAAATATAGCCGAAATTTACAAGAAGAATGGAAAAAAGTTGTATGCCTTTTTCGTCGACTTTCGGGCAGCATTTGATTCCATTCCTCGGGAAGCTCTCTTCTATAAGCTCTACAATTATGGAATCTCCACAAAAATTATAACAGTCATTAGAGCAATGTATACAAAAAACGTGGCTCGAGTGTGGGATGGAAAACAACTTTCCGACGAATTTCAAACCTCAATGGGAGTAAAGCAAGGATGCGTTTTAAGTGCACTACTCTTCAGTCTATACATAAACGACATTACTAACACAGTGAAAGGTGGTATAGTGCTTAGTGGAAAATCCATTCCAGGCCTCATGTATGCTGACGATATTGTGTTCCTAACCGAATCTATAGAGGGAATGCAGCTGATGATGAATAGACTTCAGTGCTATTGCAAAGTTTGGAACCTATCGGTTAACCTATCAAAGTCCAAAATCATGATATTTAGAAGCGGTGGAGGGAGATACTCCAGAATGGAAAAATGGACTTTTCAAGAGGAAATAGTAGAAATAGTCAAGGAGTACAAGTATCTGGGAGTCTTGATTACCTCGAACCTGAATCTCGATAGACACCTCCGAGTTAAAGTAGCGGAAGCTAAGCGTGCAATGTGTACCGTGTGGAGAAGCTGCTATTTGAGGAATGACGTTTCCCATATTGCTAAATATAAAGTTTTTCGAGCAACCGCAACTGCAATTCTTTTTTACGGAGCGCAAGCGTGGGGATATCTTTCGTTTGATGCAGTGGAAAAGTTCCTCCGTTTTTTCATCAAAAGCACTTTTAAGCTGCCGAGTACGACACCCAACTATATGCTGCACATAGAAACAGGAACAGGCCCCCTTTTCTTGGATACTCTCAAACTGCACTTTAATTACGTGACAAGAGTTATGGAGATGGGAGAAAACAGGATTCCGAGGCTTGTGCTAAGTCACATCATTAATTCTAGAGGAGCATGCGTAGGTGAATGGTATAAACTAGCGAATGA
The DNA here is from genome assembly GCA_946251815.1 of Dasysyrphus albostriatus. Classification (NCBI taxonomy): domain Eukaryota; kingdom Metazoa; phylum Arthropoda; class Insecta; order Diptera; family Syrphidae; genus Dasysyrphus; species Dasysyrphus albostriatus. The sequence continues at coordinate 20,535,512 of OX276337.1, forward strand.
ATGCTCAACAACCTTCTCAGTATCAGCTGAAGATAACCATTCTTCACTTAAAACTAAATTTGATGATTTGTTGATGAAAATCGGAAACAGGGTGTACGATAAGTTTATTGAGGAAGCGGAATCGTCATTATACAGAGCTTACTACAGTAATGTTAACCACTTTTTGGAGCAAAAGACATACTTCTTGGCCGATAACACCATACACAAAATTAGTACAATTTTTAAAGTTAGAGGTGAACTCCTGAGTCTAAACTTCATACCTCACCGTCCAGATCTTCCTATATGGTGTGATTTATGCAATCGAAAAGAACGTGAAGACGTGTTCCAATTTTTGGGAGTTTATCCAATTCTGAAAGAATTCCGCAAGAGATACTTTGGAATTGATATACTCAGTCTAGAGGAAACCTTACAATTGTTGAATGGAGAACGAGGTTTGGATCTTTTATACCAATATTGTTTGAATGCCTTGCGATACAGAACATGTATAGTAAATGAAAGTTTTTAATTTATAAAAATTTTATTCAAAATTGCTAAAATTTATTTTTGAAAACATTATATTATTTTTTTCTTCAGTAATATACTTTTATAAAAAATAAAATGTAAATGTCAGTCTGGTAGACGGCCATCGGCCAAACCAATTTAAGACTTAAGATAAACTTAAAAAGAAAATTGTGAATAGAATTATAATTTTGAAGTCAATAAAACTAACTAAAACTAAACTAAACTAACTATAATGAATTTCTATACTTTCAGAATAATGCGAAATGAGTTGGGTGATAAGCAGCGCTGAAGAAGGCTGTAGGACATATGGACTCATTACATAATTGTGTGTAGTGAGATTAGACTAATGACATAAATATGGTACGAGTACATAGACTTAATATGATATGCAATAAATGCAAACATAAATAAATAAATTACAAGGACATATGGAGTCGTTAAATAAACATATATGTATTCAATACATAATAATATAATGAGTCCATAAAATAATTGTTTTGGTGTTTTTAATTAATTAAATCTGTACTAACTTTTATGTACTCATTAAAGGTAATTGACATAAATGTATGTAATGATTACATAGACTCTTTATATTTATGTAATGATAGCATATTAACTGTACTCAGTAAAGAACATCATGTTTACATAAACAATAACCAATACTTTTTTTATGTAATGAGTACATACAATATTTATATCAATGCAATGAGTGCATATAACCTATACTCATTAAAAAGTGACATGTATACTTTACCGATAGCAGTATTTTATTTATTTAATGGCTGCACATAAACTGTACTCACTGAATAGCAATACGTATGCATTGCCGATAATTTACACGTTTTCATGTAATATCGCATATAATATGCAAAGAAGCTGTACCCACTACATAATAATATCAAAATCAGAGTTTCTTTACACATATTTATATTATGAGTACATTAAATATTATTCTTAATGTAATGAATGCATAAAGTATTACATAGAAACTTTAATCACTACATTTTCATGAATTTAAAACCGAAAAGCTTCACATATTCTAGTAATAAATTAACAGAATTATATACTAGCTACATGCGGTCTTATGTAGCTAGTAAAGATTGTTCTATTTAATAGGTACAAGAATTATGTGTGCAGAAAAATATGGGATGAGTACAAACATTTATTTGCTGAGTGCATTCATTTTTCTCTTGAGTGACCAATTACTTACAGGATATTGCTACTTCAAAAAGGTAAAGTATCGAAAATAAATATTATTCGCTTACCACTCTTAAACGGTAAATGTTCGAAAATTTATTTTAACACAGTTTTTAGTTAATTCAACCCTCGACAAGAAAAAATATTTTTTTACAGGTCATTAAAAAGATATTATTTGTTATTGTAAAATTGACAAAAGTCAAAAATAATGGTATCTTTCATTTTTCTCTTCAATGGTAAAGTATTTGAAAAAGAATTTATCCTCATTTTATATAAAATAATATTTTCAATAAGAATTCTTATGAGGACTTTGTTGAAATATTTAACTTTATGTTCCAGCACTTTAAGATTGTTCACTTATCATCAAACTGATAAGAAATTTGTTTAAAGATTTATGTTGCAATAAATTATTTTTATTATATATTTTCATATAAAAGAAGAAGGTTGTGTTAATTACTCTTTAATAAAAAACATAACCACTGGTTTCAGTTGACTTTTCCGATACGAGGCCCTAATTAAAAGATATTGAAACTTCAAAAAGGTTCAATTTTCGAAAATGCTTGTTTTTCTGACACATAATGAATCGTGACCCCAAGTAAAAATTAATTTCCACTTGGGGAAAATTCCAAGTTAAAATTTTTGAACGCAACGATCTTAATTTTTCTATATATAGAAATACTCATGCAAAAGTCTGCAGATGAATCTAGCCTACGTTTAAAGTTATTTTAATTTAAATGCCAGAATTTTGTTTGCCTACTTTTAACCTTAGTTTTCCTTATTTGAGTAGTACCGAGGGAAAACTCCCTATGCACTTATGAGAAAAATTAAAAATAAAAATTTTAAAAAGCAATTGTTTGAATTTTTCATAAAGAATACTCATGCGAAAGTCCGTAAAACGATTTGAATAAAGCATGCTAGCTGTCAGTTCAGTTCATTTAAATTACACTGGGATTCAAACAAAAATTGTCTGAGGTTTGACTTTGAATAACTTTTAACAAAAGCCAGATTCGTTTGTAGACTCTTGCATGCGTATTCCTTAAGCAAAAATAAGAGTAATTAGATTTTAAAATTTTTACTTGGAATTTTTCCATAGTGAAAGTACATTTATCCTGGCCCTCGAGTTATAAAAAATGTATTTTTTTAATGCATTTTTGTTTGCATTAATTATCAAAAATAAAATATTAATGCAATGTGAAAATATTTTGCACTGAAAAAAAAAAATTAATGTAAACTCAAATATTTTGGGCTTACAAAAAAAATGTTAATGCTAACTCTAAAATTTGCTATGCATTATAATAATTTTAATACAAGTCAAAAATTGTCTGCAACAATTTTTTTCTTCATAAAAAAAATAATACTGCAAGCACCAATATTTGTTGCATTAAAAAAATTCAATAGAATTTTAAAATGTCTTGCATTAAAAAATGTTAATGAGAGTCAAACATTTTCTGTATTAAAAAAATGTTAACAGAATTTGAAAACTTTTTGAATTTAGGATATAATTTCAATAGAAATTTAAAATGTCTTAAAGGTTAACAAAGTTTAAATTTTTTTTTACACTAAAAATAAAATGTATGAAATTTGTTTACATTAAAAAAAAACACTAGTGAGAATATATTTTGCACTAAATATAAAAAGCATAAAAGTTTTTTGTTATAGGGTTTTCACACCAAACCCTAAATCCAGTTTTCGGCGAAAACTTTTCCAATGCTCGAAAACCATTCACACCGAAAAGTACACTTTTTGTTTGACATTACAGTTGTTTTTCTTTAACCAACCACTCACATTTTTCTTTTTTTCTATTTTCTGAAAGTAAATGGAGATTATTTTTTTTTTTTGATTAATTTGAATTACCACAAAAAATACATATTACCGATTTAAGAAAAATAAATTATTTTGAGACTTAAATTTTATGTGAATATTAAACACAAAAATATTATTGACTAATTACCGGACTGTAGTTTACGATGCAAAATTTATTCTTACATTTTTTTTACGTAAGAAATGTTCATACTTTTTTAATGCAAGAAATTTTAAAATTTTATTCATATTTTTTAATGCAAGAAATTTTTAAATTCTATTGATTTTTTTTTAATGCAGGAAATTTTTATTCTGCATTTACATTTTTTAAATGCAACAAATTTAAGAGTTTGAATCACCTTTTATTTTCTTATTCAGACCATTTTTTAATTTGCAGTAATTTTTTTTTAATGTAAATCACATGCATCGAAATCTTTACAACTCTGAAATCAAATTAAAAAAAACGTAGACGTGTTAACAAACAAATTGCAAAAAGATATGATTTCTCGTTTAATACTACGTTTTCATTAGAGCTGAAATGAGGTAATTTTGCATATAACAGGAAAAGTGTTTTCATCTGTAGTTTGGTTATTTCATTTGACAGGTCATTGACATTGACATTTGCATACAAAATATTTTCAAAGCTCTTCAAACTGTGCCCAATTAGGTGTGTTCGTTAGGTTTTGACTTAATTTCCAACCCAATTTCGTCTTAATTTGGTTGAAATTAACTCATTTCGAAATCTGAATTTGTATGGGAAATGAGATGATTTCGTATCGAATTTGGAACGAATTTTCAACGAAATTACCTATTTCACCTAATGAAAACTATAGTATAAGAAATCATACAAAAAATAAAACGACATCATTTCATAAGACTTTTAGCACCTCAATGAACTTTAACTTTAACAATTATGAAAATGTTTTAATAACTGATAGAACCAAAGTTGAAATTTTGAGGCAATTGGTTGAAATTCCCGATTAAACTTTTTTTTGTACATTCATTGTAGTCAAATGTGAAGTGCTATTAATATCTAAGGACCTTAAACACTTCCACAGTTAATTACTAAAATTAGTTGAACTTTTATGAACATTTTCAATGGCTGATGGGATGACTAATATCCGAAACTACTAAATTAAATATTAAAGACCATTTTCTGACCTACATTCATATTAGCTGGCGTTAATGATGTTATATTTTTATTCCACACATTAAGTGCTAATGTTACTTTAGGAATTGTTATTACTGTCTCACAGTGGCCCATATGAACATTTTTGGTTGATAAAATCAACTTTGTAAACTATGTTAAGCAAACAAAAATATTGTTATAGCTATTTAGTAGACTAACAAAGGTGATGAAATTTAACTAAAACTAAATTTTCGAAGTCCATAGTATGAAAACTGTAGTAAAAATAATTTTTTAATTAACTTATTCATTTTAAGCAGTGAAAAATTGAAGTTGTTCCCCGCTTAACTGCATCGGCCATTTTGCTAGATTTTTTAATTAATTAACCGGGAAGTTAAAATAACCAAAACATTAAAATGCTTTTAGTTTGTTAGATAACTAAGGAAGGAACCAATTGAGCGAGGTGCAACTAACCGGGGAATACTGTAAGTATGAAATAAGATGAAGAGCAAAGATATTCGATATTCTCGATATATTCGAGGCAGAAATATTTTTGAATAATTGGTTTTATTTTCTTTGCAAAAACATAGTTAAGTAACCCCCAGTTTCATATGAGAAGTTTTTAAACTTCCAATTTCCAACCAATTTTGGTTTAAGCTTAAGTTCAGTACAACAAATAAACTCAGTTCAAGGTTTGAATGAGAATGTGAAACTGAGTTATTATTTAACAAACACAATCAATTTTTAGTTACAGAATTGAGTAGGAGTGTAAAATTGGTAAAATTGATTAGCAGTATACAGTAGATAACTATTTTTTTATCAAGATATTCGAACCGAAAAATGTTTGTATCTGTTATTCTAATATTTTAAAAAAACTTTTCAGCTGTTGAGTACAATATAAAGTGTAAAATAAAAGTGAAATGAATGTTTGTTCTCCAGATATTCGTGACAAAAAGCCATTTTCAACAATAATTCAAGATTTTTGTTCTTGTTGGTTTTTCTCACTTAATTTTTGCTTATTGGAAAAAAAAAAAACTGTGGGTTGTACTCGATATCAAAATCTACAAACCTTCATACTTAAATTTTGGTAATACTTGCACTCCTAAAATCTGCTGTTCCTGTTGCTGATCTTGTACAATATTCCTTTGAATGCATTCCAAAGCTAGATTTCTATACTTAAACATGAGTTCCCCATCTGATTGAGATCCTGGAATGGATGAAACAATAGTCTCACTGAATTTCTGATTTTTTTTTCTGAATTTGACTGAAATTTCATTTTCTTTTATCCGATGGAAATCTTCATGAAGACACTCGATAAGAATCGGTACTGAGTAATATGGGACTCTTACCACACTAAAGCCACCTGTGAATCAGGACCAAGCTATGAAAGATCAACAGTAATGATTTTTCTTTTTTAATTTATAAATCACATTGGGGGAAGTTTAAAGTTAGAACACTTTCCCAAAGCTTTTAGACCATCAGCTCATGAGGCTTGGTTCGTCTTAATCTCCCGAACACTGTCTCGTACATTTAAGAAGTTAAGACGGTTTCCATATCGGAGTAAGAATGACATTGCAGACGCTTAATGAGCGATACAGCGTATTTTTCAACCACTTCTGAAACCATTTCAATGTGCAGGTCACGATGTAGATCGCGATTTCTTCATATACAAAGTGGCATTTATTATTCTACGAAGGACTTTGCTTTGGAATCTTTGGATGGGTTCAGCATTTTTGTTTTCTTTGTACAGCCCCATAGTTGGATGCCACATGTACGAACGGGTTTCAAAATTTGCTTATATAACATTAGTTTGCTCTGGATAGATAGGTCAGAGTTCTTTCCTAGTAACCAGTACATTTTTCTGTACTATTCGAGTTTAGTTCTTCTCTTTTCTTTTTAATGTGCTCTTTCCATTTTAGCTTTACATCCAAAGTCATTCCATGGTATTTGGCAGTATCGGAGTAAGGTTCTATTGTACTGAACTGGAACATTGTTAATTTTTTGTTTATAAAGTTTTTATGCCTCGATTTTGATTCATTTAGTTTGATTCGCCATTTTTGCGTCCAATCACTAACTTTATCGACTGAATTTTGCAGTTTTTGTGTAGCCTTCGTGACGAATTTATCTGGCACCAATATTGCAGTATCATCAGCAAAGGTGACCATGATAGTGTTGATGTCCACTGGAATATCCCTTGTATATAACAGATACAGGGTTGGTCCTAGGACACTTCCTTGTGGTACACCGGCTTCAATTTTCTTTAGTTCCGAGTAATTTTTATTGTACCGTAAACTAAAGAATCGGTTCGTAACGTAGGATTTCAGTATTTCGTAGTACTGCCTGGGAAGATCCCTTTGCAGTTTGTACTCAAGTCCCAAGTGCCAAACCTTGTCAAAGGCTTGTGCAACATCTAAGAATATAGCCGAGCATACTTGTTTTTCTTCAAGTGCCTCTTCCACAACATCCGTAATCCGATGCACTTGGTCTATCGTGGAATGTTTAAATCTAAATCCAAATTGATGGATCGGAATAAGTCTTCTTTCTTTTATTATTTTGCTTAGTCTTTTCAGAAGCAGTTCTTCGAAAACTTTTGCCATGATTGGTATAAGCGATAAAGGTCTGTAAGATGTTACTTCTGTTGGTGGCTTACCTTATTTTGGTATAACAATGACTTCTGCAATTTTGCAATGATGTGGCACATATCTTAGCTAAAGGCATGCATTAATCATAAATTGCAGTTTATTGAAGGCTAGTGAAGACATTTATTTCAAAGCCGGAGCAGTTATTAGATCGTACCCTGGTGATTTTTGTAAGACAACTATGTTGACACATACTTCTTACGTCTTTGAGCGTGACAAAAGGAATTTCACATTCGTCGTTTCTATTAACAAACTATAAGAGATCTGTAGCTGTGCTTGCTGGAAATGGCTTAAAAACATTCGCGAGATATTCTGTGAAGAGATCAGCCTTTTGTTTCGCGTTTCCGATCCATTTACGGTCTTGAGATTTTAGTGGCGGGTTTTGTATCTATGGTCTTTTTAGACGCCAAGCTGTTTTTCATAAGGAGTATTCCGTAGAAGCATCCGCTGTCAGACTATTGAGAAATCTACTAATGAATTATTCTTAAACTCACAGATTCTTTTCTTTAGTTCGACACTAAGATAGTTAAGAACAGCCTTATCACCTGGAAATTTCGTAGCTTGCCATTTTCTTCGAGTTCTTCTTTTCTCCAATATCAGCTCCTTTATTTCAACAGGTTATTTTATTTCTTTTTCTCTTGAGTTCGAAATAGTTATAGTACTTTCTTCCGCAGCCTGTTGCAAATCAGCAATGAATTGTTTTACTTCATGATCAAATTGTTCAATTATTTTCATAGGGATCTTAGGTTTATAAAAATTTCAAATTTATCTCTGAATTCGTTTAATTATTTAATTTGTTTTATTTAAAAGAGAATGTTTCTTTCAATAAGTATTTAAAAATTATGAAGCATTCAGTCATGAGGCTAATTTCAGAGTATGTGTGTTCCAACACATATAAATAATACAATTTTATTTTAATATTAAATTGGCAAACAATATTATAAATATGCGGTTGTTTTGTTTGAATAACGGGCCTTTTTTTAAAAATTAAATTAATTTATGTATTCACCTCAAATTTCAATTAATTTTTTTTTTACAAACAAAAATACTTTGATGTTTATTTTTTTATTATTTAATTATTTTTAAAGTAGACCATGGGATCAATGACTCTTTATGCATTCGCGCTATTTCAGTATTCATACGACACCAACTCGGCGATGTTATATGCAGTCACTCGACCTCATGCTGCAGTGCTGCTGCAATAGGTATTAATAGAACGCATTCCTGCCACAAATAGATACATTCACTTTCGCCAAACCAAATGCATGCGTATCGCATAAATTCATTCTCAGTTTCAGATGCGCTGCTTCAACATTCACGCTCTGTTGCATAATGGAAGAATTGGTGCTGAGTCTGGTACATAGTAAATATGACTTGTGAAGCTTCGAAGTTGACATTGCATAGTTCATGTGGGAGATTATTCCCACAAAATATGGAATGTGTAAAGTAATTTTCCATCCAGGTGGTGTGAATCATAGAATTCTTCCACTGCTCATTCATGTAAGTTTTTTTATCTAAACTTGGATCTTCTTCATCATCGTGAAATCCTCACCATGCAGTAACAACAAAATTTTGCATTTTAAAGCTTCCTTTAAGCGGATTTATATGCATAACATGCAAGTTATGGATTTTGTTAAGGTAAAATATTGGCTAAGTTTTTCTCGTTTTGCTCTATCAACAACGCAAATATACCCGAGACGAGACGCTTTGAATTTCCATATTAAATTTATCATCTTACACATTTCTGTCTCTTGATGTGGCCTTAAGGATGAAGATTCTTCTTAGATTGTGCTATACGCCATCATAATATTGAAAAGGTGCTTGTGCAGTGCAGTGATCCTTCTTCTATCTACTACCAAGCTCCTTCTCGGGAAAGAGTTCAACTTGCTGACACAAAAGAACACTAAAGGATGTAGTTGGTGTCTTTGAGAACTATGTACATTGTTAGTTTGGATAAGATTTGCCTTTTGAGATTCGTGTCTTCTTCTAAGGAGCGAAGGAGTTTCGTTTTGCATATGACAGATTGAAATTGAATTTAATTTATGGAATTTAACTTTCCTTGGCGAAGCTTTTTAAGTCGTCAAGTAGCTCCGCTTTATCTGGTTGAACACTTCTTTTTAGAAGGATCAAAGTTTATTGTATATTGGAACCTTTTGCTGATTTTGTTATTTAGTGTCAGTGGAAATAAATGGAAGAAAAAAGTATTTATTTAAATCAAGGTTGTTCCAACAAGAGGTTCCATTTTAATATGTTTTGTTTTTATAAACACTTCAGCAAAGATCTTGTTTGAAATAAAACATCAGGTTCCGAGACAAATGTACCTAAGTATTTCAATCCACCAAATACTTCAAATTTTGAATTTTCTATTGTCTTCGATACCTATATGCAAACATCTTTATTTAAACAAAAAATAATAAAAAAAAAATATTCATCCTTCTACTCTCTGACGTCAATAGGCGTGGCAACAACCTCATGAAAACTATTTTAAATTTTATCTTTTTTTAAATATTTATCGAGAAAACACAACAAAAAAAGAAAGGAAGGGGCATAGTATAATATTATGTTCGTGTACGTGTATAGCTTATGCTGTCCACATCACTTTAGTTCGATGATCGATGAATATAGTTGCGTCATTATACACACTCGATCTGTTTTTAATTGATGGTGAATATAAATTGGTTGCCAACTTTTATAGATATCTTATTTTTATTGTTACATTTTGGTTGTTGTTGTTGTTAATGGATATTAGAATGACAGCAAAAGAGATAAAATACCTTAAGACAATTGATGTGTAAATATCTATTCTGGGGTTGTAGTGAGATGACAATGCAACACTTACGTGAAACGCTTGACGTATGACATCTAACGGGCAACAGAAGGTATTTACTTGATATTTAAACAGAGATGTCACGAATACAAATCAGAACTACGAGAATCAAATTTGAAGAGTGTCGCATTTGATTGTAACTGATGGCTCTACGCAGTGATGAATGGAGGGGGAGACATAGGGTCTCAAACCCCTTACAATCATGACATAAGGTCATATTGAAAACCGTATTGTTCAAATTTTCTTTCACAAGTTTACATACCTAACATAAACTCTAATGCCAGTGGTCGACAGACTTATTTCAGTACGATTCATATTAAGTGGAGCCATCGTCCTGGACCTCTTGAGCATGGAATAGGCATTCTTAATCCAAAGTCATAGTACTTCTGGGAGCACAGGGGTGTCAAAAGTAAAAACAAAAAATGGCCTCGAAAAAGTATAATAGCAGTATAAGACTACACAGTTTTTGGTATTCAAAAATCGTAAAGGCAGACATAGGGTGTAGTATCTCTAGGAGTAACGGAATTTTTAAAAAAGGACCTTTCAAAAACTCCTTATAAATTACGATGTTTTTGAAAAGGAAAAAAATGTTTAACTAAATCAATATGTCAGGCACGGTTTTGAGGTTTGGATATTTAGAATTCTGACATCGTTTCCAAGAAACCTGCATCCTAACTTCTGTTATCCATTTTAGTGAAACCTTTTACATCTTAAAGACCGCCCCCAAAGTAATAAAACACTTTTATTATGTGTGTGTCCTTCTCCAAGAATCCATTATTATTATGCAGCACCAGCGATGGCTGTACGAATCGTATTGTCCATTAAGGAATTATTTGCTAGATAGAGGCCATTTGGTGTTACTATATTTTTTTCATTTTTTGTTCCACATACAATCTAAATATATAAAAATTTAGGAAATTTAGTGCTCTAAAAAAAAGTATGAAATAATTTTTTCAGTCAGATGAACAAGAGGAGAGTAAAAATGCTTACAACGGTTTTTTTCTAAAAAATTTCGACAGTTTTTCGGCAATAACTTTTCATAGAAAGGTGATGACAAAAAAGTTTAGAGCGTAACCTACAAAATCAAACCAAAAAATTTACTCTACGTCCAATAAAATCGCATTAACAATTTTAAAGCCTTTTATCAAAATGGCGGACAACCCAAAATTCCTCATCAGTCAGACTACCTTCACGTAAATCTAGGGAGCCAATTGTTAAGTTCATTAACTGTGACTTTCCTGACTGCATTACCAGAGTACTGGATTTTTTACAGCTCTGGTATTTATGAGCAGTGTTGCCATAATCTCTAATTTAATTTTGCTAGATTTCAAATGTATACCTATTTCCCTTGCAAAACATTTTTTATCAATATGTGTGTTCATTTTCTTTGAATTTCTGTGATTTTAAGTCCCAACTTAATTATGCCAGGAATTGTTTTATATGAATTTTGACAGAAGTTTGGACTAAAATGCACAGAAATGCACACAAAATTGACAAAGCTATATGAATATTTATTTTTTTTAGAAATAAGTACTTTTAACTAAATAAAATAATTGGTTTAAATATTAATAGCTAAGTGTTTTAATTTTTTGATATTTGAAATAAGTTTTCTGACACAGAACAAAATCCCTACGTAAATTTGATTTCATCCGATGATGGGATGATGGATTTCGTTGGAACAGTGTCATTATGTTTCTGAATCTGTTTGTTTAACAACAAATTTTTCATTGTGTATTTGTAATTCAACTAATAGCACAATAACAACTTATAATAACACACATTTACTGACTTAAAAATCAGCCGTGATATTATCAAATTTGAATTTCAAAAGCTCAAAATTTTATAGGTAAGTTGAGCTCTTAAGATCTAGTCTAGAGTATAAAATTAAATTTTTTTTAAATCAAATCTAGCATTATAGAATGCTAAAAAAGACAGATAATGCTAAAAAAGCATTTGGCATAATTTTAAAAATTCGAAATGCTTATGCTAGATCTAGCATTTATAATGCAATTATGGCTATGCTGTTTATGAGTAGACTTGGTATAAAAACAGTTTTACCCGAGCGGTGGAAAAAAATTATAGTATCGATATTTTGCATGAAATGTGTCATCAACTATTATTTTTCGTTTGTTTGATAATTTCAAAGGCTTCTAATTTAATTCCCATAGTAAATTCTCAATAAAAATTTTCAAAGCATTTTAGGTGAGCAACTTCAGTAAAGATATTATATTTTCGTTTCTTACGTAAATTCATATCTTTGAAAATTTAGCACAGGATATATTTGTTCGCCACATTATATTCGAGCTAAATTTTGACAGCATAATTGAGGCTTTGAGAGCCATATAGGTCTAACTGCATTTTTTGTTATTTTCAGTAGAGCACTACCACGAAATAGGTTATTTTCAAACACTTGTAGTTTTAAAACTTCTCAAACTATTGTATTTTTTAAATATCAAGCTTTTAATTTATAAGTGGTTGGTTGGTTTTAATAAAATTGTAGTTAGGCTATTATGGCATTTAGGGCTGCTCCACTTCCAATCATTCAATTTTTTATTAGGTACCTACATATATTTTTGTACTATGAAAAATTAATTTGACTGAGCCCTGGCCTTCTTAGTAGGAATCAGTGCCGCAACAAGCTTGTCGAAATTTTCGTTTGGTTATTGCGAAACGTCCTTGCTCTTTTAAAAAGACTACTGGATAAAACAGTTATCGGTTTAGGCTAAGTCTTCCTACCTTGGGAGGGAACTACAATAAAGGTATTAAAAACTACTATTTTTAGTACTATTTTTAGTACACTTCGAACCCAGTGGAGGGGCAGGTAGGGGGGGGACCTACCTCCCTAATCAGAATATATATCACGCAATATAGGCAGGTTTTCTTCTTTGGAAAGCATTTTAAAATAAGATTTAAGTATAAACACTTTTTTAATCAATTTGCCCCCTCCCTCTTATCTATCGTAATCCTGCATACGCCCTGACAGCAGTGTGCTTCGATTGGTGCAGGGAAATAATTCCACGGGCATCTGCTCCACGTGGGAGTTTATTGCATCTGGAGTAGGAATCTATTCCACTTTTCAAAGTGCAATTTAATCTCACCGCGAGAGGGAATTAGTTATACCCGAAATTTTGTGGAATTTTTTCCCATCTAAAATTTGGAATTTGGGATATTATTGATTCATAAATGTAGAAAACGAAATTGTTTATTTGCAGAAATACGCCAATATTATGGCGCCTGCTTGGGCTCGTTAAAGGATTTGGGGCGAGTGCGAAGTTTCTTTTGCATTTTAGGAATCTAGATTTAAAGAATCTATGATTAAAAAAATATCTCCTAAGAACGAATCAAAGAAAAAGGGCAAAAACTCCACTCTCCAAGTGGAGATCTTTCTCACTAAAAAGTGCAATAAATTCCCTTTCTAGGTGAGAGTAGTTTGAACTTTGAAAAGTGGAACAGATTCCCACTCATGATGGAATAAACTCCTGTGTGGAGCAAATGCCCGTGGAATTGTTTCCCTGCACCGCTTCGATTTGCTGCTTTAATTGATATCTGTACCAATGTAAATTAAAAATTATTATTTGTACCTAAATATATTAAACAGCTTGGAATTCTTTCTAAATGTATGTTCTCTCAATTTGTACTTTACAACAGACAAAGGCAAAAAACCAGGACGAAATGACATTTAAACTCCAGGTCCCATGTTATCATTTCAAATACCCTTCGCGGGTTCGTGAAAAAAATAATTATTGAATTTGAAGGGGATTCGAGAGATAAGCAAAAAGTTTAACGCTTCGTTTTCACCTTCAAGCATCGGGAGCCACGTAAACAAGCAAGAAGCTTTTCAGATACTTAGCGACATTTTTTTCGCCTAAGTTATCTTGCATTTTATTTTTTAAGATGATTCATCGTTTAATATATTTATTTATAACCTTTTTCGCCTTCTCGTCAGTCACGTTGATAAAAGGGCTTTAAGATACATCCGATCCAGGACCATAAAAAACGTCAAATGAGACAAACATTTAATTTGACTACAATAAAATTCATTATTCCTAAGTCAAAGTCGTATCTTTCCTAATCGCTCAAATTCTCAACTTCCTTCTCTTTATTAAAATAAAATTAAAATAATATTCCTTCCTCAATGCTTTTGTGTTTATTCCGCTTCTGGCAATTACATACATACATACGTCAAATCTCTCTCCCATATAGTGTCGACGCCCGTTAATACTATTCTCTCATAATTGCATTTTGTCATGTCATTCACATGCCAGCCACGGATAATTTCTTAATCCGATTATCCAATACGTACTGCTCGTACTGCCGGCCACCTCCCTCCCACACCCTCAGATGTCGTGTATAGTGATTCAGTTTCACCAAATCATCGCAGTTACTCCCTTTTGTAATCAAAATGTCACGTGGAATTACAGGCTTCTGTTTCAAACTTTTCGCCGACAGAAATCACTTCAACTTTTAATCGCACAATATCCTAGCTCTCATATTATAAGGACCAACAACTGTGACAACTTAACCACAATCACTGATGGTGATAGGTTGTCATGCGGGGAAACCAGAAGTTGAAGCAAAAAAAAAAAGAAATCCAACTCATTTTAGCAAGGACATCACACGATGTCTCACACTCCGTCACTCTCATTTACTAATCGAAGGAATGACAGGAAAAAATAAAATTGAAAAATCAATTACGCTATCAACAAGGACATCGCTGATAAAGTTACCCATGTTAATTTATTTCAAAAACTTCAGCGCGAGCATTTTTATTCTTTTCTCTTTGGTGGCTTTAAAGTTTTTTTTAAAAGTTATTCTTGGCTTATACAAATTTTGCCTTGATATATGTTTGTATGTGTGAAAATGGCTGAGTTCAGTGAGGATAATATGAAATGTTTGTGGTACGGATGGATGGCGTGAACCACCCTTGGGGGTAAGTATAATTAAACGCTTCTTCAGAATAATTTATATACCCCACACAGGAGCGCCATCATCATCACGAGGACCTATATCAGCCAGAGTTGTCAGAGGAGTTGGGCAAATGGATGGATCCTTTATTTCGCTTAGCGTTTTAAGTGAAAATGTCTGAATTTCCACACATTTTCAGTATTTAATGTGAGGGGACTCTCATGACCGGTAATTGGTGTTTAGCTGGAGTTAAAATCACCCTCGGGAGTGCCATGTATGGAAAGAGATTGCAGGATTTTAGCCAGACAGACGTCAACGTAAGACTTTTCATTTACACACTAACTTTATATACACTTTTCTTATAATAGATATAATGAAGGATAACATCAGTGCCAAGCTGCCAAGTGGGTAAATAAATTGTGAAAGCTGGTATTTTTCGAAAACTCCCATAGTTTCCTGCCATTTGAAAATTTATTGTTCACACAAAGTAGGGTTACAAAAGCACCGATAGCAGATAGTGTATCCTGGAATGGAAATCCTTAACTTATTTCCGTATTGTTTATATCCATACGAACGAA
This sequence comes from Dasysyrphus albostriatus, assembly GCA_946251815.1. Lineage (NCBI taxonomy): Eukaryota > Metazoa > Arthropoda > Insecta > Diptera > Syrphidae > Dasysyrphus > Dasysyrphus albostriatus. The sequence continues at coordinate 20,551,085 of OX276337.1, forward strand.
CTTGTAATCCAAAAAGTATAAAAGAGATACCATCAAACTTAATGGCTCGAATGCAAATATCTACAAGCGTATACTCGAAAATATACGCATATCAAATAAATCAGATCTTAATTCGATTTCGCGTGTGAAAGGAACTTATACAACCGCATCCTCAATTAAAGTGAATAAATTTCACTGAAGGTTTGAGTGTTGAAGTGAGAGTAAGATATAGAGTGTGATGGCGAGGTAAGGAAATGAAGTCCTCCTTATCGATCAATATTTTTTGTTTTGCAGGTTAAAGTTTATATAGGTAATGTTTAGGTAGGTAAGGAACGTGTGTAATTAAATTTAATTGGATATTTAATCGATATACCTATGAAGATGAAGAATTATCCTAGCATATCAATGGTTCCTCTTCACGGTTTAATATATGAATCAATCATCTACCAACAGCCTAACTCAATCACACTAATATCACGTAGGTATTTGTATAATAACGACTGAGGCTATGGGTGCAAAAAGGGCTAAGGCCATTATTTTGGGATTATAATTGGGTTTAAATCAATCCCAAACAAAACCTTTTCTTTATTTTTTAAAAAAAGGTTTTGTCACGTTTTTCAAAAGTTTTCTTAATATTGAAGAATGTTAAAATGATTTCAATAAATTATAAAGAAAAATTCAGTGAAATAAAGTAGAATAACTGCTGTTGTTTATTGAGAGAAAAAAAAATAAAACTATTAATTCAAATTTGTTTGGGAAAAGTTTGATAATAGAGAAAGAGAAACAGAGAGGAATATTATCGAAACGGTGCTAGCCCGTGACCCAATTTATCTTCGTTTGAATAAAGTTATGTGCCCGAAAAGTTGTAAAACAGAAATTTTAGCTGATTGATGGTGCTTCTACTCAAAATCTATCTTTAAAGACGTCAACTATTATTTTCGAACACATGTTTGACTTTTGGAGATATTTTTGCCACATTTTTCTCGTTAAAAACATTTAAAATTACCAAAGAAGCTGAGGGTCCCCCAACAATACAAATATTTTAACTGAAGGTGCGGTTTCTTAATACCTTACATTTATGATATCAGCTGTTCTTAGACCCTGTAATTTTTCAAGTAATTTATGAGTTTTATTTATTTTACAATTTAGCCCAGATTGGGCGCCATTTTTGACAATAGTCAACATCAATTTTACTGTTAAATTGTAGTTAATCTGTATGCTGCGAATATTGATTTCGGTCAAAAATATAAAGTTGGTAATGCAAACGTTTTGTTACCAATAATTTTTTTGATTAACGTCGGCAAACTCTCTTGCAAACTCATTTGACATTTACGAACATGTTATTTTGCTTCTCAATGATTTTGTACAGCAGATTTTCAACGCAATTTACGAACATGTTATTTTGCTTCTCAATGATTTTGTACAGCAGATTTTCAACGCAAATGATGTTTTCGAAAATCATGATTTTAGCAAACTGCATTTTCGAACATAATAAAATAGATGAGACAGTACAATATTTTTAGTGGCAAAAACTCCAACAAAAGGTTTTGTGATGGTGTTTTGCTCTAACAGGTATTGAATGCATGTGAAAAAAAGTTTACTAAAATCGGACCATTGGAAGTCACTTTTTTTCAAAATGGCGGCTGATTACGCAGAAAATCCGAAAAAAAATTGTAACTTTGGTAATTTTTGTCGTAGAGCAATTATTTTTGTATCTTATGTAGGGTTTTTAGGCTCGAAGAAATCATTTCAAAAAATTTATTTTATCTATGCCCATTGTTCTACTACAAAAATTAACAAAGTTAGAGATTTTCCGAGTAACCGGCCGCAATTTAAAAAAAAAACTGACTTCAGATGGTCCGATTTTGGTAAGCTTTTTTCTCATGCATACAACACCTGTTAGAGCAAAACACCATCCAAAAACATTTAGTTGTAACTTGTCCCACTAAAAGTTACTTTGAGACTTTTATTAACTCGTCTACAATGACTTTATTTGCATTTTCGAATAAAAGACTTTTTGAATTTGCGTTTGAGAACATTTTCCAAATGTATTTTTGAAGCAGATGACTTATTCAAAAAAGACTTTAAACTGGCAAGACTATTGGCCAAATTATTTTCATTCGAATGTGATATTAAAGTGGTGATTAAGTGGAGTGATTCAAAATTATTTTTGAAGAAGAAATGTAACATTTTCAGACTTGTACGAATTTGTGGAAAATAAAATGCATGGACTGAATCACACGTACTTGCTTCAAGTTGCTAAGAATCAAGAACTTTTAAAATATGGAGGTAATTATGGTTAGTCGTTGAAACCTTCTGGAGGCAGGAGGCTTTATGAGAACTGAAAAACTCATAGAAGAGGAAGATTTGTACTGCACTAAAAACAAAAGCACATGCCGATTACAATTAGGTTGGAAATGGATTTTTGTTATACATTTTGGCTGTTTATTGCGAAAATTCGTAAAAATATGCGAGAAACTTAACGTTATCAAACACACCTAGCGTTGAATATTTATGCGTATATTAGGGTGGTTCTTATTGTTTTTTTTGTTTTTTTTCAAATTCTGGCTTTAAAAAAATCTAAGGCGTGGAATTGTAAGTGCTCCCGTTTAAAAAAAAAATGTTTTCTGTTTTTAGCCAAATTTCTAGAAAATTATCTTTCCCGCCTGAACGGGGGTATATAGACCCCCCTCCAGTACAATTTTGTCCTTTTTTGAATCTAATCTATACATTCTGATTTATTTTCACGTTTTTTTAAGAATAATCCTTTACTAATATTTTGTACCTAAAAGTGAAAATAGGAAGACCAGGGGGGTGAAATAAAAATCTGAAAAAATTATGCAAATTGTATTTCAATGTTTTAAATCGAATGAAGTCTATCTAAGACTATGTCCAATTTAAGGACCACCCCTAATGTAAATGTATTCATTATTAGTACAATGAATGTTTTTCTCAATATGGACAACAATTGAATTTGTTAATCCAATGTTGTTTTTATCATTTGTGATTTTGAGTTTATTTAATCAAAACAAGAGAAAAACTTTTAAAACAGAACAAACTTCATTAAATAGTTTGATGTTGAAATGAGGGTATTTAGCCTGTCTCGCACGTAACGCTAAGAGTACATTTTCTTAGCTTACCCCTTTATTTAAAAAAAAAAAGATTTAGAAATAAAAGATATGTTGGTAAACAGAGTCTAGGTACTGTAATTTAAATCCTAAAGAAATCAAATTTACATTGAATAGATTTTGTAAAATACAACTTCAAAAGTTGTCGCACACGTAACGCTTGATAACTTTAAATCATCTTGCAATATTTTACAAAAAATATGTTAAAAATTCCTAATAAAACTATTTTACCGACATCAAGTTATGATGGTACATTTGTTAGGATTATACATAAACATTACACATTTATTTTAGTATTTCTATGCTTAGAATGTCAAAAAGGTCACATTTTTTAGTGTTCAAATACCTGTTTAGGTGAACACATGTGAGTCGTTTAAGGAAAAAAGATTAACTTATTGAAAAATCTATTTTATTAATATTTTAATAAAAAAAAACCTTTATAACTACACACTTTTTATAAATTCAACTCAGAAATTTCGATTTTAAGGAAAAAATAGTCCTCAATTAATTGCATTAAGAGCTCCCTGAAAACAAAGCACGAAAATGTCAATATAGCTACAGTAAATTCAAGTTTTTATAAAATGAGCTCTCACTATACATTTAAGTCTAAATGAAAATTATATGTACTTAATAAAACTATGTATTCACAAATTTACGGCTCTAAGCAAAATGTCTTAAAATATTAATTTCATACGTGTCCCGCACGTAACGGGGTACTTAATTGACTTTAATTATTATTTATCTTGTAGATTCTCTATTTTTTTTATTTGGTCATAACTTAGAGAGATCCTTAAGCAAATAATCCAAGTTCTTAAGTGCATTTCAAACCTCAGGTTTTGCTGAACATGTGCGTTTACAACAAAAATTTAAAGCAATGGTAGTTTTGATGTCCCACAGTTAATGCTCAGCAAAATTGAGATCGCGCCAAGATGTTTACGAGTTTATGATCGTTTTGAAAAGTTTTAAATCCAGCTAACCGTTTGTCATGGGTCTCTCGTACGAATGTCCCACATGTATGTAATGAAATGCTCCAATATACAGTGAAATCTCCAAAAGAGAACTATGATCGCCCCTCTTCTTAAGCCTAGTTTGTCAGTACCTAAGGACCTGTTGTACAATCGTAGTTCAGCCTTGATTCAAACTTTAAATTGGATTCAACTTGAATGAAGTGTTGTACAATGGGAGTTAAGAACTCAACTCACAGTTAAACCAGGTAAAATTTAATTTCCAATTTTGGGGAGTTAAATATGCTTAAACCGTGTTTCAAGCATTTGATTGGCTATTTTTAAGTCTCTTAATATGAATTTTCCTAGTATATACGCCTTCTCAAAAATAAAAAAAGGAGCAAGTTGCTTTTCGACGTACAGGCATCCAAGATCAAATAATAGTCAACAAAAACAACTACAGTTTTTAATCCTGATTTTATTTTATTTAAAAAATAAAGTTAATAGACTTTTAAGTTTTTAACACGCAAAGTTGAACATAGTTGAAGATGTAACTCGGGTTCAGCTTATCCGAGGCTCAAGTCAAATTAGTACAACTGGCCCTAAGTGTCAACTGGTCAACTCACTAAATTTGAAAGCCTAGCTCGAGTTCAACCTAAGAACTATTATGATTTCATAATGACAAACTGGGCATTATAAGAACTTTTCAAATTTTCTTGAACCATATAAGAATTACCACATGCCACAGGTATCTAGTTACAATTTTGCTATAAATTAAGCCATATGATTTATCTTACCGATCTTGCTCCTCCTGTTATTCTGGCACTTTGTGTTCTAGTTGCTGGTCTTCTCCTCCTATAGCCTGGTGTTCCACCATCTGGTGTTGCACTTCCAGATGGCATATTCTGTATGGCTGCTTCTAAGCTTCCTGTTACTGCACATATTGAAGCACTACGTGTCTTCTTTTGTACGCGCATCGGTGAATCGTCGTTCATTTTGATAAATTATTTTTATTTCAAAACTTTTCTTTCAAACAAATAAATAATAAATTCTATATATGTAATTGTTTTTGTTTTGTATATATTGAAATGGTGAGTTTTCTATCACTTTACTCATATCACTTTTTTATTTATTTTTATTATTGATTGCTGAATCATGTGTTTTTGAGTGAAACTCTCAACTCCAGTTTGGTTTCTGAAAATAAAAAAAAAAAATGCAAAATTAGTAAAACAAATTGTATGTATTAATATTAAATTAATTTTGTACACAAATATTACACATATTTGTAAACATTTATTGTCGGTACGGAGGAAGGAATAATAACTTATTGTGAAAAGAGCTTCTTTAAAATCAATAAAAAAAAGCATAGAAATAGAATAGAGCATATTCTCCATAATTAAGCACTTTAAACCACATCTTGCCCAATGCACACCTTTCTGCTCATGAAAAAATTCTAGAAAATCTCTTCCCTAAAAATACACCCCAAAAAATACCACACATTCCATAACTAAAATAAATTGCAATACCTAACCCTTACATCAAGTCCTTAAGTTTCTAGAAATAATATCCCACTTCTGCTTTTGATGCATAAGGACATAACTTTTCTGATGCAAAATATTTTTAAATATATTCTTCCTAGGAACCTACTTCGTTCGTGCTGTTGTGTAACTCTACTGTAAGTATGGATGCGTTTTTGTTATCACATAAATATGCATAAGGAAGACATCTCGTCTACCTTTCGTCACTTTCTATAAACCGGAAAAGGACCATTGTTATACCTACATCGTACGGGCAAACGGAAACACACATCATAGCTCTCCTTCGAAAGTTAAGGTAGGAATTCATTATGGCAACAAAAAAAATCTTTTCAAAAAGACATTCGTGCATAATTAAACAAGGACGTGTCTCTGTGTGTCACAGTTTGCTGTTAATTGAACGTGCCTTGTAACATTTAGGCACTTCGGTTTGTGTCAGTATTATGTTTCCGGTAGACGTTCATCCTTTTTCCATCAATGTCCTTATTTTGAAATATTTTATCTAATAATTACTTTCTTGGAATAAAATATACATATATAAACTTTAAAGGTTCATTTTCTATCACCCACAAAACCAAAAGATAAAAAAAAGTATTAAAATTCCTTTTTATAGGTTGAAAACCCCCTAGAGCCATCTAGAAGAGGACATTTTCCAACCGCACAACCATCGACATCCGTCCGGCAATTTCTAATGAGTTTGTGATTTTCTTTTTTTTTTGTCTTGTTTGTGGCATGAACATTTTGTATTCGCCTATTATTGTGGTGTTTTGACATTAAAGGATAAAAAGAAATTCTAAATAACCGGAAGGGACTTTTGAATAGGATAAACATTTACTGACAAAAGAGTAAAAAAACTGAAGATTGGATTAATTTTCGTTTCACTTTCAACTACTATAGGAAATCTAAGATGGTTTTTTTTTCTTTCTACCCTTAATCCCTATGTGTTTTGTTTCATCTCCTGTTTCTATTAATTTATTTTCTAGAAAGTCCTTAAACAACAGAAAAAAGGACGAGTACTATGATAGTAAATTGTGTATTAAGTTCTTTCGTAGGATAATTTTCAACGTTTTATTTTTCTATTACAATCAAGTTCACTATCAGGAGATACAGACAAGTCTTAAGGGTTTTAAAATAAATTAAATGCATCCCCAAAAAGGACCTTTCTATCAAAAACAATCTAAATACTTGCAACACAGGATCTATTTACTAAAACAAAATGGCGAAGTGTATAGTTTGTTTTACACTATTTCCCAATCTAATTTAGAGAGGATTTTGAGTGAGTCCTGCCTGATGCTGAAATGCGGTCTTCCCTATAAAATTATTTCCCCTTTTAAAAACAAAACGAAATGAATGCAATTTTTAAAGCTAAAATTATAAAAAAAAAAAACTTCCATCACTTATGTACAACCATCGTACGAAAGTAATCCGGAAGTTGGTTCGTTAAGTTTTGTCTTGTCTCTCGGGAACTCATAAAATAGTAAAATTGAAACCAACTACACTATATTGGTGTACGGTGTATACGGTGATATAATAATTTCATGAAAACTTTGTTTGGTGAAAAAGGATAAAATAATGGCTGTAGGGAAATTCATTGACAGTGAATTACAGCTTATGCCACAGTAAAAGAAAATAATATAAAGTTTGGCATATAGCTTATAAATAAAATGGAACATGAAGCGTCATAAATTAAACATGATTTTTTTTTCTGTCATGCTTTCCAGAAATGAATGCTTATTGTATTAACATACCTAATTTGAAAAATGAAAATGGGTTTTTTCTTGGAAAATTACATTCCTCATTTTTTGTGTTGACTGTAAAAATAAGTCATCAACGAACTTAAAAGCAAATAAGGAAAAAAATACTTTCGCTATTATTTTTGAAGATTCAATTAATAAAAACAGAAGCTCATTTTTGTGTTTTTGTTTTTATTTTCCCAACTGCACATATCATTTAAAGCCCACCTCAAATTGTTTCTATTAAAAAAGAAAACAAAAAATGTTCGCTTTATTTGAGGTTTTAAACATTGAAATGTATTTTTTCCACCAAAATTAACATAAACTCAAACGTCTGATATAAGGCTGTTACGGTAAAATTTAACGCAACAAAAACTAGCCTTTTCGATTCCCGATCCTTGGTTTCTTTCTTTCTTATTTTCTTTTTCAATTGTTTCTTTCACCTACTGAAAGGGAGAATGGCAGCCATGGTACATAAGCCATCGGTTTACTCTCTCAGTATCTTGAGATATAGATTTGTCATATTCGACAAAAAATTGGATGTATTCCACTCATTGACAAATGGGTGGTCTGCTTTATCCAAAAGCATGGTTTACAGTTGAGTTTCTTTTTTTTAGTTTTCTGCGATTTTCATCGAGTTGGTGTGAATAGGTGGCTGAATGCACCCATTGGATTGTCTTCCACTGGAAGTCACACCAGAGTTCTGTGAATTCAATGGTGATGACTGTGCATAAAGCTGGGGTTAAAGTGCCAGCAGGAAAGGCCGCTGGATTTCAACTGCTTTTGGTCACTCACGCAAATATGTGGAGTATTGCTGAATGATGACGAAATCCACGGTCACTGATTGGCCGAAAGTATTGGGCATTGGAAAAAAGAAGGCAATGTCAAAGCTTGGAAGGACACTTCTTAACCGTCTAAAGAACGAACTAGAGGTTCAAAAAGTGTTAAGGATTGAGAAAAAGAAAGTTAGAGAAAATTAAAAAATAAATTTAGTGCGAGATTGAGTTTTTAAATTTCGAGTTTCTATTAAATTTTGTGGAGGATTTTGGATAAATCCAACTAGGAAACTGAAAACAGGAGATTGGTTATCGTAAAACAGAGGATTTGGTAGTGAAAAAAGCTTAGCATAGTGGTATATTGCGAAACAGTATTATTGTACAAAAAGTTCTTTGAATCGTATTTTCCAAGACAGAAAAATTGTCATTTTAATTCCTTTGGATTTTGTTACCCAAAAAAAAAAATCCGATAAAACGGAACGCATGACCCGTTTCAAAAACTTTTGTTCTTCCGGGACCGGTGTTAACGGTCCATCTTTGTAGATGCTATATTTTTTTGTTTCTTTTGTTAAAACAAAAGATCTTAGCCCTACTTAATTATTTTTCATGTTTTTTGGCAAAATTGAGCCACAGGAGTAGTAATTCTTGAGTGCATTGCACATACTCCACTCGTTGATACCAATTCGACTTAAAAAAAAAATCGTTTTTGCACTCCCATCTATCTTTTCGCCCAATCACCCCACTTTCGGTCATCTGTTGCCATATACTGCTAATAATTTTTTTGTGTCAAAAATAATTATTGGCACTGGTCTTATAGTCTCGTCAGCAATTTTTCAATTTGGACAGACAAACCTTCTTATGCATATAAAATTCTTTTCGGCAAAAAAAAATTTGAGATAACAATCAAACATGACATTCCGATGAAGAGAACACCAAAAAAGTGGGGGCACAATTCTCTCTGTCTGTCGATTTTCTTCAAACTTGGTTTAGTGGTTTTTGGTGATTATGCCCACAAGGTTTTTTTTTTCAGTTTTTTTTAGAACCAAAAAAACCGGTGCCTGAAATACAATTTTCCTAGCAATTATACATAATCGTATTTTTCTCAAAAATGGCTCATCAACTTTTCTTTAAAAAAAAAATCAATACATTACTTTTAATGAAGACTTCCTTTGGGTGGAAAACCATTTTTCAAAAAATTGTTATTAATGTTACCTCCCAAAGAACCATGTTTTAGTTTTCAATTTTCTTCAAAATGGTATATAACTAATTTCAATAATATTTTTATACAGGATCTTCCAGAAACTATAAATAAATATAAAATAAACTAAAATTAAAAAAAAAAATATTTTTTGCATTTTAAAAAATATTTCAAATTATTTTTTTTTTGAAAATCAAATGTTTTGACAACTACATGATTGATTTCTATAAAAATCTGTATTTAAAGGTTTTTTAAACACTTTCTAAAGTAAAATTTAATTTTATACAAAAACAATTATCCACACAAATGTTAAAAAACCGTTTAGGAAAATATTTTTTTCTTAAAAATGGCTCCTAAAATTTTTATAAAACTGACGTTCAAGGTTCCTTTTGGTAATTTTCAGTGAATATTTTGAAGATTAAGAGAATTTGTAAAAATATGTACACTACAAATGGAAAGTGAAATAAATCTTCTAAAAAAAAAGTAACCATATTTTCGGTAAGAGCAATGTTAATTGATTGAATTATAATAAACGGGATTTTTTAAGAAAAAGTCAAAAATTAAGAACATGTTGGTTGGAAGTAGACATGAAATATGTCCCACGGGAGGGGGCTATGTTTCCCTTCATTTGCACAGGAGGGGTCATTTTATAAGAAAAAACTATATTTCATAGAAAAAAAAATAAAACGGCAACACTTTCAGTATTGTTTGGAAGTTTTTTAGAAAGCCTGTAGAAAATTCTTATGTTTTATCCTAAAATTGAGTTAAATTTAATTAACAGTGACATGGTATGAGATGAAAACTAATATCTAAAAAAAATGAGATTTTTTTCATTTGGAACTGATCTAGGCCCATACGATACAAATAAAAAACTAAAAAAAAAAAACAAATAACGATCACCCTAATGTACATATGTAATTTAAATCAAGTCTCTCCGCAAGAATTACTAGTACTAGTACGTCCAGCCCTCGAAACTCGAGAGCTTATAACATTAGTTTTCAATAAAAGCTGTCCTTAGCGTAGAGAAAAACTGATACCTCGTTTACATGGAGAATTGAATCCGAATTGAATCAGGATTTTGGTTCATGTAGACCTGTAGCTCGGCAAGCTGATGGATCGAATCTAAAATGGAATGTATCGGGTTGTTCAATAAGTGCGCTACAAAAGTTTTTTTTTAAATAAAACAAAAATAGTTTTGGATATCAATGAAATTCTTTAATCCTGTGAAAGTACGTTCGATGCCATTATGTATGGAACTCGATTTCTTTTGCATGGCTACCACGGGCACGCTTGCAGAAGTCCAGACGCTAAACCCAATTTTCGACGGTTTTCAAGCATAAATCCGTCGATACTGCTGCAATTTCGCGTTCGATATTCGTACGAAGTTCATCAATCGTCGCTGGCTTGTTGGCATTGACCATAGACTTGACGTAGCCCCGCAGGAAATAGTCTAACGGCGTCAAATCGCACGATCGAGGCGGCCAAGCAACTTGACCATTTCGAGAGATAACATGTTCTCCAAACTTGGTTTCCAATAAATTTTGTGACATTCACACCACATGTCCTCCAAGTCCATATCATCCAATTGGGAACAAAAATATTCGCTTATCATTGAACGGTAGCGATCACCATTCACAGTAACGTGCCGGTCTTGATCATCACGGAAGAAGTACGGCCCAATGACGCCACCGGCCCATAAACCACTCCAAACCGTAATTTTTTCGGGATGCAATGATGACTCCTGGAGTACGTGTAGATTGCTGCCTGGCCTTTGTTTATTGACGAAGCCATTCAGCCAGAAATGAGTCTCATCGCTGAAGATGATTTTTCGATGAAAATCCGAATCATTTTCAAGTTGTTGCTCAGCCCAATTCACGAACATACGACGCTTCTGGTGGGCAAGCGGCTTCAGTTCTTGCGTCAATTTAATCTTGTAAGGATGTAGGCCAAGACATTTCGCAAAATTCGCCACAACGACGTCACAGAGATGCCCATCGTTTGAGAACGACGTGTGAGAGACACATTTGGGCTTTCTGCAACTGAAGCTTCAGCGGCAGCAATATTCTCGACACTCACTACGGGCACTTCTTTGTCTTACTGGAACGGTCTCACGGGAACATTTTGTACTGTGCCTGTGGATTCAAATTTCTCCACGACCATAAATTGGACGTAGGGCTCTTAACGCTGAGGCCACTGACTCCGAATTTCGGTAGTAAATTTTAATAATTTCGACTCGTTTTTGGCTCGTATATCTTTCCACCATGAAATGACAAACCTTACTAAAGAGAAATGTCAAAAGAGCGGCAAGAAATATGGCGTCGTTTGCTGTCCCTGTCGCTCTACTTTTGTAGCGTCCTGTTTGAAAAACCCTTTATATACCTAGATCGAAGGATTGAAGATCGATATTTCAGATGCTTGTTGGTTTGCGTGCGTAATTGTGTATTTTGTTTCCAGACTGTTGTATGTTGTATCTATGGCTTATTTTTGTTGTTTGTGTTTGAAATTTATTTTAACTTACAACGTCGCACACAGACAACGAAAACTAAACTTTCACTTCAATTCCATTTGAATTCAATCTTTCGATCTGGAATTTTCATAAACCCGGGTCGAAAATTCGATCTGAATTGAATCCGATTCTTCGATCCGCACATGTATACGTGGTATGAGCTACTTGATATTATTTTCTGAAGCACTGAACGCTGCCAATAGACATGGCAGTAATCTTTCCCGTCAGTGCTGGAAAATTGGTTGGTTGGTGGTAGGAAGAAATCGAAACGTCACATTTAGGTTACGAAAAATAAAAACAAATAATTGCTCGGTCTCGCTCTCATTTGTATTTTATTGTTTTTTTTAGTTTTTGTGGTGCAATTATTAAAATAAATGTTTACATTCTGCATTTAAATTATATGCCTTTGGCTTTTGTAGACCGCGTAAAGTTCACCACAACACTCGTGTTTGCTGTTTTATTATATGATATTTATAAACACTTAGCGAACCACCAATCTTTGTTTCTTAAATCACAAAAAATATCCTTTTTTATTTATTTTTGTCACTAACCATTCTTGAGTCTTGATAAGTACGTGTTCAAATTTGTAGATCAGCTTATGCTGCATGTTTACACATTTTAACAAGTTTTAGTATTTACCCTGGTTGTCACGTATGTATCTAGATTGTGTGATTCATTGTTTTTTTTTGGTAAGCTAAAAAGTTTTTGTTTTTTAATTCTCTTTTTTTTTTTGAATTTTTCAATTTTCTCATATAGGAAATTTATCTATTCCCAAGACCAAAGAAGGGTAGAAAAGAGTTTATTTGACGATAGCATCAAATGTCATATATTTGGTAGGCTAAGTTTTTTTTTTAAACACACAAAATGTTTCCTTATAGGATGTTTGGCTTTTCTGTTAGGTAATTGTTGAACCCTGAAATTACATTCAGTATGACTCTTAAGTTTTTATTTTCCTTAGTAATTTCCCTTAAATTAACATCTGTTTGCACTGCAGCTTTGAGAGATTTGTAAAAATAACGTCACGTCACTTTGAATAAAAGTTATGTTAAGTCTCCATCTATTGTAGTAATTTGTAATTTGTTACCAGTTGGAGGTTCTATTGTAATTCAAATTGTGTAACGAGATCTTCGGCGCATATTTTTTGTTTAATCCTTATTCTCTTAGAAAGATTCTCTATAGTATGTCAGTAGACACAATTATTTTAATCCTATACTTGTTTTAAACCATTCTTAAAAGGACGTTGCCTTTAGAATTCTTCAACGTAAGAGTACCCTCTTCTTTGAGTTGATCTCCATAATAACGTATTTTTTTATACAAAAAAAATGCACTTGGTAAAGTTCATAAGGTTATAAAAAAATCATGAATTTCTGTATTCTGAATTCACTGAATTCAAATCTCTAACACAAACAAAAAAACACAAAAATAAATCAAAAAAGAAAAACTGAATCAAAAATGATGACGCTATTACATAGGTGAAATTATGTCTTTATAAAACTTCATTCAACTTATAACAAACTTAAGTGATCTCTAATGTTTTTTGTTTTCGTATAATTTGAAGGATTTATTATACTCAAACTTTGAAATAAAATATAACATGGCACGAACTCCAAATAAATCGACAACTTTTTCATTATGGAACTTAACCATACTCATTTAATATACGATTTCTTGGTTAACATGTATCTGCTAAAAGATTTGTGTAGGTAAGAGAAAACTTTGTTTTCTTCTTGAAATAAAGTTTCAGAAAACTCTTATGGATTTAAGTAAAAACAAACATTTGTATGTTTTTACTTCTAAAGTATAGAGGGGAAGAAATAAAAGCCTTAATCTCCAATGATGGATTCTTAAAACTTTAAAATACTGTCGTCTTTTTTGAGTTGTTTTCGTTTTAAAATAACTAAAGGTGCGAATCTATTTGAGAGTAAAAAGACTGCAAGAAACTCTCAAGTAGCTCCAACTCTAGACAATAAACCTCGCATAAAATAAAATAAATAAAATAGCTCACACAGGGGTAGGCAACTATCAAAGAGTTGCTATCGAAAGTTTTGTAAGTCAAAGTACTCTTAAATGCAGCTGAACAACTTGACGTCAAAAGACATGTAAATTTTCTGAGAAAAAGACTTTGTATAAAAATATTGGCAACAACTGAAAAATAAAAAAAAAATTAAAAGCATTCTAATAAACTACAACCAGCCCTCATTGAACTTTATTGAATTTAATCTGTGATTCCCAAAAATATCTCATTTAAAAGACCAATTCAAAAGGATATTAAATGCTTACGACATTTGCATTAAACCATACAACTTTTATTATTTTCACTCACTAATTTATGATAATATTTACGAACGCACAACATTTCATAATAAAATCATCACACATAATCGCTGATGATGATTATGGTGATATTAGCATCCTGAATAAATTTCAATAGTAAAATCTTCTTTTACGTGCCATATTGTTGGCAGTCAATATAAGCTTTAAGGCTCTCATTCTTCTACAGACTCCTCTGCCTGGACTGGGCATCCATTAACCAAGTCAACTATTGAAATATGTATATGGTTTTTATTGCTATCTGTTAACAGAGTGTTAACAATCTGGATGCAGCCAAGACTAAAATGAAAACCTACAGGGACATATTTCACACATGAGTTACAATAATTTTGTCGACCAAATGGATACTGACAAATATGTCGTACACGTAAAGGAACCAGGGATGTCGTTGTTAGATAAAATCCAAATTCAAAATAAAATACAAAATTTGTGGTGGAACAGGTCGTGGAGAACCAGGGCCAAGTGACTTACATCTCTTAACCATTTCTGGTGGCATGGTGGGGACCTACAATTTTTGCCGAGTCCCAACGACTAGATGAGAAGCCCTTTTTCATGACAAGTTAGTGTACTCTTGATGGATTTGTCAATTCTTCGCAAAAGGAAGTACCTCTGAAAAAAACTTTTTCTCTTTTTAAGTGGTAGTGGCTTGAAATTGAACTCAGACCTTCGAAATGGCAGCCAAATGTACTTACTATTATTGAAATTTAATTTGTAATATTTAATGCAAATGCGTTTAACTTAGGTGAGTGAAAATCCAAACGAGTCAAATGTTCCCACTTTGAGTTTTTTAAAGAGTATCGTCTTATGGGGTGGTTGAATGATGTAGAAATTGGCGGCCTTGAGCTTTATCTTTTCCTACTTATCAAGTGCTAACATTACCTCCAAGTTGGTAACCGCCGGACACAGGGTTTGGCTTGATCACGATTTGCTATACTTGTAAGTGTGATTGACTCATGGATCTACAAATTGCAGGTTACTGCGGTGGGCTAAGAACCAGGCCACAATACAAAAAAAAACTCATTGTTATGAGAGAGAAGTAAAAAGCCTCGGAAAACGACCCACCTCATATGGCAACCAGACCCGGAACGAAAATGGACTACGACCTACGAGTACCTATGCACGTGGATCTTGAAATGTAAGGACACTATACGCCAGGTGCTACTCACAAACTTGAATCTTTCCTTTCGAAGTACGAGGCAGACATTACCGTGATCCAGGATGTGGTGACATGCCGCTGCCAGTAAAGATTTAAAAAGTTTATATTTAGACTTGACAGAGTATAAAATTTTTCCGTCGAACTGAACAGACTTGTCTCAGTCAGTCTTATGACATCTGTCGTGCTGAACGGACGTTCAGGGATTACAATGGAAAGAACTTGTAATGACGAAAAGATTTCGACATTTATTACAACTGTCATCAAAGATTGGTCAAACGGTCGAACGGCCAACCAAATCGACCACTTGCTTATTAACACAACGCACACATCGAATATCTTGGACGTGCGAACTTCCTGAGGTGCAAATGTGAAATATGACCAGTTTCTAGTTGTGACAAAGTTCAGACCCCGATTGCCCAACAAAAAGAAAGCGAATTCCGTCCCGACAAAGAAATTTAATATTGCCTGCCTTAGGATATCTGAGAATGCCAGAGACTACAGTGAGCAATTGAAGAGGAAGTTTCTGCCATTCCCCCATTCCCAAGCCACAACAACCAGTGGAACAAGTATCGCGATATCATTAAGGAGATAGGCAAGATAGGCTATCAACCACCTAGATAAAAAACCACTACTATGATGAGGTGAATGATTGGTATTGAAGCAACAGATGGAAATGGAACCAATGAAAAACAAGAGCAGCAGAGAGGAGTACCGTGAAAAGAGAAGGAAAGAGAAAAAAAACATGTAAGGAAAGAAAAGAGCATCAGCAACCTCTTAGTTTAGGTATTTCTAGGAATCTGGCACCGCCACCAACAACCACTGGTTCTACAAAATATAGGCAAGCAACTGGCATCTGGTTACAGGACCAGCACGCAAGCTCTTTGAAACAGCGGTGGGAACCTAGTCACCAAAGCACAGGGAATTGTAGACGTGTTGAAGCAGCATTTTCAGTAACTTTGGGCCTTATGTAGAAGAAGCATGAGGCGAGTCAATGGAGATCCAGTTCCAGCGCCCAGTGCTGAAGAGGTTCAGAATTGCATACTGTCTGAACTCTTCAAGTATGGATGAGATGCCCTAGTAGGGTGCATAGACCAGCTCATCAAACAAGTGTGTGAGGAGGAAAGTAAGCCTGGTGACTGGTCAAATAGCTCTATATGCCCAATCTCTAAAAAAGGGCGATCCCATGTTCTGCAAAAACTACAGAGGCATATCCATGCTTAATGTTGTCTAAAAGATTCCATCTAACGTTCTATGTTAGCGTCTACACTAAAAGCTTTCTGCAACACTTTGCAAGTACCAGTGTGGCTTTAGGCTAGGCTTTACATTGAGGCAAATCCTGGAAATTCTAGAAAAGACCAACTAATTTCAAATCAACAACCAGCATTATTCACCAAGAGCTTCTATTGGCGATGTAGGAACTTGGTATCCTAAAAAACCTGATCCAGCAATGCCGCATGACGTTACAAAATATGCGGTGCAACCTTCAAATGGGTAACAGCTTATCCGAACTATTCCCGGCTTGTACAGGGCTTAGACAACGAGAGGCGCTATCATGTGATTTCTTCAACCTAGTTCCTGAGCAGATAGTGTGCAAGAGTGGTGCTAATCTGGAAGGCACTGCTTGGCTATGTGGATGATATCGACATCATTGGCCATTCCAAGCGAGCTGTACTAGAAGGGTAGTTAGGAGCTTACCTACTTTAGAACAAACATCAATCTCACGAACAACACCTTAGTGGAAATTCAACGAAGAATTACTTTAGCAAAACGCTGCAGCTTCGGTTTCACCAAACAAGTGGGCTTATAACTTCTTTCTCGAAAGACAAAGTGCTCGCAGCACGCTATATGTGTTTTACTTGTTCTACTCTACGGCGGCGTCGAGTACTGATGAGTAAAAAGGGGAATTAATGATACTGATTGGCACTTTCGAGAGAAAATTCTTCGGCGGATATTTGGTTCTATTTGCGAAGAGGCCGAAAAGATGAGAAGATTAATGGTTAACTGTTCGAGCTGTACCAAGATGTGGATGTAGTCGACTACACTGGCTCTGCCGTATGGACAATAACGCTGAAGCCAAGAAAATCTTCCAATGCCAGCCCCCAGGTTCAAGAAAACCAGGAAGACCAAACCTACACTACATGAACTAGGTGGTTTCAGCCCCAAAGAGCTAGGTCTAGATGACAGGAGGAAGCGCATAAGGAATCACAATCGATGAAAAAGAAATTCTTTGTTGCTTACTAAATTTTACGTTTCAAAAAATGTATTTATTTTTCAAATTTAAAAAAAAAAATTCTGTTCCATTCATTTTGTTTATGAGCATGAAAAGTGTAAGAAAACACAAAAAAAACCTATCCCTTCGACAGCTCTGTACAGAATTGCTCATAGTCCATAAAACATTGAATATTACATACTCCCACCACAATCCAACTGAACAATGTACACACAATCGATGAGAGTACCATTAGTAGAAGGAAAGAGGAATGGGGTTGATTTTGGCTGACCCAGCTTGAATTCGAATGAGGGATGTTCCGAAAACTTTCACCTGACAATCCCCATGAACGAGAACCTAAACGATGAGATAAGCGAGTAGCAAGCACTTTGGATATAAAACAAGTGCAGAATAATATTTATGATAGGACCGATATCGAATATTGAAGTGAAGATTCTATCAAACAAGAGCGAGCGAGTATCAGTTCTTAATGGTTGTGGAAAATGGCTTTATTTGCAGGTTGTGTCATGGTTTCAGTTTACCTTTATTTTTTTTTTTATTTATTCTTGAGCTTGTAATAAAAAAAATAACATTTCATTTACCACCTCCTACCATATCATTATTCTACCTACTTTGGGTATAGATTTACATTTTATCAAGGCAATTGGATCTCCTATCGATTGCCTCTGTGTAGCCTGTGAACACAGAAAGTACTGAGGCTTAAATTTATTTTTTTAAAGGAAATTTACAATCAACCCAGGGATCTGATACAAGCGCAAATCTTGAGTAAATAATTTTATGGAGTTCATTTGTGTATATATTTTTTCCGGCAGAGAAGCAACGTTCGTTGCTGTACTGGGTAGAGGAAGATTGTGTTTAAGGCCAAAGCCTATATAGTAATGGTGTCACGATTGCAAAAAGGGGAGTTCACCCTGAAATAAAAAAGAAAACATTTGCGTATGGTATCTTGATGTTTTTATATTTTGTTTTATATAAATATCATGTGAATGAAATGCTTGGTTTTGGTTTAAGGCAAGAGGAAAAACCAATTAACGTCATATCTCGAAAAACATTAAGATTGAGTATGTGCAACCATATTTTTATTAACATGAGCTCAAGTAGATTATATGATGTGGTGGCAGAAAGAAGCCTTGCTGATAGGCAACAAGCTATTTATAAACCCCGTGGGAGTAGTAAAGTGGTGTATTTAATATACTGCGTTATTTTTTTGGGGCTAAACAAAATATTTTTTATTTCGGTTTATGACAGCTATTCTGCTAGTCACAGTTAAATGTTAGAACAAGTTTTATCAGGAAATAGATTCCAAGACCCTTTTCACTTCATCATGATTGTGGATTTGTTGGTGAGATCGGTGAGGGGAACAAAACCCCTATGCTTTCTCAACAACAAAAATATTGTTATGGTGTAGGGAAAAGGTACAATCTTAACAGAGTTCGAAGGAAGGTCATTGAAGTCGTTATATAGGTTATTTGAAATGTGAGATCTGGTCCTTCTAGGCTAGTCATCCAATTGAACCTCTGGGCACCTTCTCAGCTGTTATGTAATGTTATCCTTTGCTTCATGATAAATGTGAAGGAAAATTGGCAAATTTAACATAAATTTCTTTACAGACAATAGCCCACAGTGTGTAGTAAAGTCTTTCTTCCTGGGACATAATTCCACATAATTGTTGTTCATCATAATTCATAATTGATTGATTGCAAAAGTCAGAAATTAAATTTGCAGATTTATGTCCTACCAAAGAGGGAAACAATTTAACTTGTGAAATCATATCTTTTCTTGCGTCGAACAGTGGTCCGTTTGTTTGAGTTTTTGACAAAAATAATTTTTTATATGCTTATTCTTAATGAATACTTATGAAATTTGGCACACCTAAAGCTAGTTTTTCAGTGCGAGATCATCCCTCATGGAGTTAAACCTGAGAAACGAATTTGTCAGTCAATTGAAATCCTGAGTTAACTCACCTCACTGGGTGAGACTAAAATAAGAGTTTGTTCCGTTGTGATTCCATCTTGATTTTGACATTGATAGTAATCGATAGTGTAATTTCGTTGTGGTGCCATGTCTATTTTGGTGAAAAGCATATAGAAGTAATATCCAAAGTATCACATTTCGATGCCAATGGATTTTTGACGGCTGAAAGATAAAGTTCATCCTCAACTGAAGAACTGTTCCTGATTCGGAGCTTCTGGTTTAGCTCAGCCTTAATCCTGAACTGAGAAACTGGCCCTTAATGAGTCGGGAAGTTGAATTCATTAGTAGTACTATTTTTTCTCTTTTAAAATAGTTTTTCACAATTTAGGTCAAAATTTCAAATTTAAATAAAAAGCACTGTCAATGTCTGGAACTTAGTCAAAATTTCTTTTGAAATTACTTAAACTATGTCCTTGCACCTATTGTGCAAAATGTTGAACAATGTTTCCAAGGGATTAGAACTAATTGAAATACTAGTTTCAGCTAAATATTTTATTTTAGATCTAATTGAAAATTTGAAATAAATTTGATAATTTTGATATTTGGAAGTTGAAAATCCAATTTAAGTTTATCTCGAAATAAATAATTAAAATTATTAAATATCTTCAATTAGATTATATTCCAACTGTCAAATTTCATTCAGATTCGATCAGTTTAAGTCTTAAAATAATTTTCAATTAACAAATTTCTAACACAATAGATAGGAACTTAAATAAGTTCTTGTTGCTATAGGGAACATTTTGAACTAGCTTTTATAAATTTGGTACAAATCTGTTTTCAAATCACTATGATCTCATTAAAGCACATATTTAAAAAAAATTTCGAGCTAAAATTTAACTGAATTCATTTTGAAATTTTTGTACTTATTTCTGGCTTTTATTGTGAAACCATCACTTTAAAGCTAAAAAAAAGACAATATGATTTGAGCGCCTTGAAATACTTGTATGTGCCAAATTTCTTTAATATTCATCAAAAAATGGCGTGGGAAATGAATTTTTCGGCTAATTTTAACAAATGGATCACTGTATTAATGTTTATTAACTTTGACAATTTAAAATTGAATAAGTGGAAACTTTGCAGTAAATATGGCATAGTAGCTAGTTAGTTACGACAATTTCAAATTTGTTGTTCAATGTTTGATAAGGGGCATTCCATTATATAAAATATTTTCAAAATTCAGTTGTTACTATTATTTCCAAGAAAGTTGAAAATAATTAAATTATAATTACCAAAATATAATATCTTCTTTCAATTTATTTCATATATAAATTATATAGTTGTTTACATTGAAGGATTTTTTATGTCCTTTTCATAAGAAATATTTAAAAAGTATCCAAAATATTTTTAAATGTGATTTTATAAAATTTAGGTTTTAAATCGTTTTTTAAAAGTGAATACATATTTTTATTGTTTTGAAAAATAAATTTTTGTAACCTTCATCAATTTATTAACGTAGGATCGTAGTTTTTTTCATAATTTTTTGGATTTTTGAGAATTGTGATTCTTTTTAATCATTATTTTGTTACTTGGTGGTTGTAGCGCACTCATTTAAAATTAATGAATGAAACAAACACTTTAACATCCAATATTAATTAGATATGTTTTAAAAATAATTGCTTCTATTATTAGGGAGCGTCCACCCTTTGGTATCAGAAAAAAACATGTTGCTGAAAATTTGCAACACTGAAATTTAACCAGTCCACCAACTCAATACTCATATCTTCCTAATCAACCCTTATCTTCTTAACACATGTTTGGCATCTGGAGGCATTTCTACAACTTTGTTTATGTTAAAAATTGTAAAAATAACCAAAAAAGTGGAGATTCCACCCTTTGATATAAAAAGGTATGTTCTTGAAAAGTGGAAACACTGAGATTTTCCACTACTTTTTTCATGTTCAAAATGTGTATTGAAAATTACCATAAAAGTGGAGGTCCCAGATTTTTATATTAAAAAAAAGTTATTTCCCGAAAAGTGGCCACACTTAAATTTTTATGCATCCATCTACTCAACACCTACCTTTTTAGACATTAAACGTTATTTTCTCTAAACGACATTTTAACACGACTTCCCTGCGGTGAAGACTGTCAAAAACCCATATACCTAGTAATAACATAATAATTATTAAAAATACAACAATTCAAAAATAAAAAAAGTTAAGTTGGTAAATTAATAAATGTTTAAAATAACACATTTTCAAAAAAATCAAAATATGCATTATTTTTAAAAAAGATTAATTTAAAACTTTAAATTTATAAAATCACATTTAAAAACACCTAAAATATTTAATTTATTAAAATATAAAAATTGAATATGTTTTTAATATTTTGCTAATATTTTTTTTTTTATTTTGAAAAGGACAATAAAAAAAGTACAATTTAAAAAAACTGTCTAAAGAAGTTTTGAGCAATCAACTTGAGTAAGGACGATATTTTGAAAACTTGATATCTTTTGAACGGGCCATCAAAAAATTCTCAAAATTTTCCAGAAAGTGTTTATCGTTGGATGCTAAAAAAAATACGCGACAAGTTCAATTTGATCGCGCAATGTTTTTGTTTTTATTTTTCGGTTTACTGGGAAACTATACACTTATTCATTTTTCTATTTCGTCAAAGTTGCTTTATTTACATAAAACTCATCTGTTTGATGGTCCTATGACCTCTGGTTATTTCCTCTTAAAATTTCTTGGTTGAAGCCAAACTTCGTGATGTGATAAAAGAATTTCAAAAAACTCTACTACTTGGCTTTGTAGTACTTGTATTGATGCTACCAGTATCATTTGGCGTTTTTCTTATTTGGCTCTGAGCAGAGGCAGAGCAGAGCTCTGAGCAGTTTATAATTAGAGCACACAGATTTTATTATGAATGAATTATCATAGGTGCATTTGGTAACGTGTAGTTTCCACAATTTGATGTCAAAAAAAAAAAAAAATAAAAACAAACAGGTTTGATAAAAATCAATTGAAAAATAAGTGAAGTTTTTCACTCAGCGTTTCACTCGATTTGCTCCATCGTTTTCTTCTGAGCTAACTGAGCAAAGTTCTGAGCTAACAGCTCACTCCGATGGAAAAAGGAAACAGAATTTTTTTTGACAGTTCCGTGATTTGCTCTGAGTTAAAAAAGAAAAATTTCAATTGTAATGCGTAACGATTTCATATAAAAATAATTTTTTTATTTAATTTATTCACTTACTAGTACTGCGATCTGGCAAATTACCAGCAATGAGTAATGACTGTGATTAATGTGCCAAAGTCGTGCCGAGTAAAATGCAATCACCTTTTTCAATTTCAGCTGACAGAGAACTATTGCAGTGAACAATTAAGATACACTCTCAATAAATCTGAAAGTATGAATCAGCTGCCGCTTGATATCATCAGAATATAATACCAATCTTAATTAGACAATGCTACTGGTGACTGACCAAAATAATCAATTAAGAGAATTCTGTACATAGTCGAATCTGTGCTATTAATTTCTGGCTTATTGTGTCTTAAAGTTGAAGAAAATTAAACTTTCACTTCGAAAAATTTCTGACAAAACTGAATTTTGATAGAGAGCATCGTTTTGAAGGGGCTTAGAGGGGGTCAAATTAAAATGCATGCTTGTTTCACGAAAACAAAAGAGAAAATTCACCCTATATGGTTCTATACAAAAACTAAAGAATAATTTTTCTTATACAACCAATTGATTAAGTGAGAACTTCATGTGTTAAGAATTTAGCCAAAAATGTATTGAAATTGCATTAATCAAAACATTTTGACAACCTGTAAGAAAAGAATTTACAACTTTTTTGTTTAGAATCATAATGAAAGTTCTATCTTAAATGGAGGAAGTCTCCAAGTATTGATACCAGGCAAATATACTGCTTTGTGCATAATAAAGCAACTTCAATCAGGCGGCTGGCCAAACAAAACAAACGCTTCAAAGTTCGACACAACCTTAACCCCCTAAACAACTCTGGGCTAACCTCCATAAAATTGGCGTTGAAAGACGCCAATTTCAAAATATGAGCTAAGTGCTAGTATTCTTAACACACAGTTCACCGCTAACACCCAAATTCTGACTAGTTTTTGCGCAAAAGGTGACTTGATCTATCAGCATGTTGATGGGTTGTATCGGATGATGAAGTTATTAGTATTTTTAAAACTCTTAAGTCCGAAGCTATTGGAGAGGACGGAATTCCTCTTTGATTTATCAAATTAATCTGTCCATATGTTATTAACCCACTTACGCCTCTCAATCATCACTGCATTGTCTCTTCAACGTTTTCAAGTTTGTTGAGAGCAGCCGTACCTTAAAAGTAGTTATCTTTAGAGCCGTCTGACTATCGACCGATAAGCAACTTACCTTGCTTGTCAAAGGTCTTGGAGAAAATTCTAGCAAAGCAGATAATAGAGCATCTAAGCACAAAGAGTTTGCTATCTGCATATCAATTTGGGCTTAGAGGAAACCGGTTTTATTCCGCAGGAATGGTTAAAATTCTTGATGATATCAGACTTCAATCCCATCAAAATAATTTGACTGTTTTATGTTTGCTGGACTTCTCTTAGGCAACCATGATATTTATGGCAACCATGATATTTTATGTGAAAAACTTAAGCACTATTTTGGGTTTTCATATTTGGCTGTCTCCCTAATAAAGAGCTATTTATATGACAGGACTCGGCGTGTGGTAGTTATTAATAATTGGTCACGGCCTAATTTTTTGAAAATAGGTGTTCCACAGGGCTCCATATTAGGTTCAATTCTGTTCTGTCTATTTATTAATGACCTGCCATTTGTTTTTCATAATGTCTCTTTTCATATTTATGCAGATGATCATTATGATGAGATGAGCAGATGAGATTATGCCTGATCGATGACCTTATTTTTCGCATAAACGAGGATCTTATATCCATCTGTAAATGGGCTGACGAAAATGGTCTCACACTTAACCCTTAAAGAAAAAAAACAAGGCTTTTTTGGCGTCTAAGAAGAAGTAAGATACGGAACAGCTGCCTACGATATTCTTTTATAGTTCAAAGTTACGAATGATTTATCTTGCAGGGATCAAATAGACTCTGTTGTGGGATGAATATACGAAACATTAATACAAACTCTGTATATCAAGTAGTTTTACACCTACTAATACAAGACTTCGATTGGTTTAAAAGCTTCTTGTGTCGATTATTTCATTTTTCAAATAAGTTTATCCTAAACTGGATTTTATATCCGAGCACAAGCTTAATATTGCATTTAATGACATGGCAAGGTATGTTTACGGTCTTCTTAGATATGACCACATATCTCCTTATAACTAGTATTTTAAATTGCACCCTTTCCAAATATACAAACTTTCGAAACTATATATTATTGCATAGAGTTATTCACAGAAAAACACCTCTGTATCTTTCGAAAGAACAGGAAATATATTAACACAATATTTTAAATACCTTAACTCCTCACGGTTGTTCTTTGCTAATAGCATTCGCCTATGGAATTCTCTGCCAATAAGGATGAAACAAATCAGGAAACCAAACCCAAAAATTTTGTTTGGGAAAAAAGAGAGAGTTTTCGAAAAATTAGCTAAAAGTTCAATTTTACCACCGCTTTTAAGACCCCAGAAAAACTTTTTCCCGCGCCAAAATTTTGAAAACTTTTTTAAGACGTCAAAACCTTCTATTCAACCTTTCAAAACTTTTTCGTAATTTAGCACTTTTTCATCAAATTTTTTTGGACCATTTGACTAATTTGTTGATAAAAGATGTTGTTGTGTCCTTTTTTCTTAATACACTTTCATACAAGTGCTTAAATGTGAAAGTTTAATTTCAGTATTGGGCTTCAACAACAATTGCACAAAAGAGAAACACATTCATGCCTATATGTATTTAGAAATATAAGAAAAACCTTCTTCACTTCAAAAACTATTTTAACAAAAAGAAAGAGTTTCATTTATTTTTGTGTGCTGCTTTTCAAATAGTTTTTATTTCTTTTTGTTTACTTTGTTGGTGGGGATTATGCTTCAATTACTAGAAAATAAAGTGTTTTACATTCACGCTCTTTACTGTAAGTAAAAATAAATAGAAAATAAACAAAATAAAAATACACTATTCTTCTCTATAAGTAGGTACTATTAAACTTTATCAAAAGTCCTTTTTTCTCAAAAACAAACTCCTTAACCCCAACCCGTTTTCTTCTTCTAAATGTAAACACCAATCAATCTTCTATAGAATCTTGAATGGTATCAGAGAATTCAATTAGATCGTTTTCATTCCAGACTCGTCCTACGTTAATATAATATACTCGTAGTTTCGAGTGTACATATTTTTATATCAAGGCATCTGTTTTGAGAAATCACATCAAAATGAAATGAAGTATACTTTTATTGAGTTCTTTCACGTCTTCTTATTATGCTGTCGTCATCTGCAGTGTGATTCCCCAATATTCAAACAATTTATAATTGAAAACTAGAAAATAATATTGAATTTTGTCGATGAAATACATTTATAAAGAAGAAAATGAAGAACAAACAATTTACAAGAACATTTAAATAATATAAAAGACAGTTAACTGCAGTTTGCATGCCAAATGATTCATTTGAACACGAAGATGTACCTACACCAAAAAAAAAAAAGTCTTCTCATCAAAAGTGGGAGTAGATATAGTTTGAGAAGAACTTTTGCAAACATCAAAGGTCTTTACCGATATTTATAGAGTAGTCTTTTTTTGCATAAAACAGACTGACCTAACAGGAATGCAAAAACAAGACAGAGCTTTTTATACCTCGTGTATCTAATATACAATTTCGGAATTTAAAAAAAGTGTTCATTTGAACTTCTTGTTGTCTTGTGAACATTTTGTTGATGATACAATCTGTTTTTCACTACTGACAGTCACTATGGCGTATACGTGCTTTTTAATTGCGATGAACAGGGTGTTCCCTAATTTGTACACCACAATATTTTTGGATGATGATTTCTGGGATCATTCTGAGAAAAGAAATGTAAAAAAGAGAAAATATATCTTACGCCCCCCTTTCCCTAAACTGGGGGGAGAGGGAATTTTTTTGAAAATTTAGCTTAAAGGGAAATAAGAAAAATTAAAAATTAAAAATTAATGAATTAAAAAGGATTTCGTGAAGAATTTTAAAAAAGTGTGTTTTGACAATTTTTTTTAAAGTACACTTACATAGGTGATTATGTCAGTCTTGGCAGTATTTTTTAAAGTACACCTAGGTGGATATGTCATAGTAACCTCAAAAATAACTAAAAACTCTGTTTTTTTACAATTCATATCAAGAATATCCCCTTACTATAGCTGTTGATAGAAAACGCGAATGACAGATTTTTATTCACCGTCAAGGTGAGAACGAGCCTTTCCGAGTAAGTTTGTGTCATTCCTAAATAGCTATTAAAATCGAAATTTAAAAATTTTTCTCACTCATTGAGAAGTTAAAAAAACGAAAAGGTACTTTTTTTCAAAAAAAAAAAATGTTTTTTTTTTCTGATTGTGTCATATTTTGCATTGATTTTTTTTTTGGTTTTTTGTTATGTTATTTTTATTAATATTATTACCCACAAAATTGTATAAGAAAAAATATGATACTTATTTCGTAGGAGCAACAGGTTTTGAGAAAAATGGGATCAAACGTGTTATTACTTAAAGTCCAGTCATATTACCCGAAAAAACATCAAAACTACGGGAAATTGTCTCCAAACGGTAACGTTTACAGAAAAATGGCAGAGACTAGGTTGTACTCGTAGTTTAGAAAATTTCCTACAAAATATGTTAATAAACTTTTTTTCATAGGAATAACCGTTTTCTTAACCTTTGAGGTTAAGTACAACGTGAGTTTTTTTTTCGCATGGTATCCCCCAGGAAATTTAGGAATCAGTACGAAAAAATATAAACAGGAATTTTTATAAAGGTTTTGGGAAAGTTTCCATCGATTCGGGCTCCACTACTTTAATAAAACGGGATTTAAGGTCACGGAACATGAAATTGCATTTACATTTATTTTTTTTATGAGCAAGAATAGAAATGGAGGACAGCTAAATTTTGGTAAATATCTTACTAATGTTATTCTATAAGAAATCTGTAAGAAGTCCCCATCGATATGAAAGCAGCTGACAATTTTATGGGGGGTCAAATGCCCCTTCAAACGGTTTTTAAGGAAAATTAGTCAAACAGTAACCCCTGAAACAAAAAATAGAAATTTAGCCTTTATTTACATTTAACATTACCTCCCACAAAAGAGTTATTTTGACGATATTCATATCATGTGAAGAACATGCAAGAATAATAACTACTAAGGCATCACAGAATTCTTTGAGAGTCACCCTGCTGCGTCATCAAATAGCTAAGAGCCTACAGACTTCTGCACACGAAGTTTCTCATTCCATATTCGTATACGTCATACGAAGATTTATCATAAAGTGACTACTGCACGTGGTTTTCTATACGTAAACAGTCTTATTTATTAGATTTTTTTAGACGATTGACTAGTAGGACAGTTTCTTAAAACTGCTTAATACGAGCAGTTGGAAATATGCTTTATTTAATTAAATCAAATGAAAAGTAAGACTTATATTAGACAAAGTTATACAATTTTAAGATAGCAATGTGAAAAAACTTTTTCAACCCCCTTTTAATTTTTTAATAACTTTTTTGGAGTTGGACGGCTGTCTAAAGTTAGACAAGGTTCATATATACGACCGAAAGTGTGTTCTCCTTAGCAAGAGTACTGAATTTCTTCCTAGACAAAATGTGTTATGATGAAAAACAAAGCATATGTGGAAAACCGATATCTTACATAAAAATCTTGTCAATTGAAATTCAAATGTTCAGCATATTGATCAATCTATCCATAGCATCCTATGACGAAAATGGAATTAAGTTAAGACCAGGTGCTCCACTTTATTCAAATCACCAAAAATCTTCACTATCTAAGTGAGTGATATAAAGGGTTTTTCAACAGGGACGCTACAAAAGTAGAGCGACAGGGACAGCAAACGACGCCATATTTCTTGCTGCTCTTTTGACATTTCTCTTCAGTAAGATTTGCCATTTCATGATGAAAAGGTATACGAGCCAACAACGAGTCGAAATTATTAAAATTTACTACCGAAATTCAGAGTCAGTGGCCTCAACGTTAAGAGTGCTACGTCCAATTTATGGTCGTCATAATCGTCCTAGCAGATCAACAATTGAGCGTCTAGTGGAAACATTTTAATCCACAGGCACAAAATGTTCCCGTGCGAGTGAGACAAAGATGTGCCCGTAGTATCGAGAATATTGCTGCCGCTGAGGCTTCAGTTACAGGAACCCCAAATGTGTCTCTCAAGCGTTGGGCATCTCTGTGACGTCGTTGTGGCGAATTTTGCGAAAAGATCTTGGCCCACATCCTTACAAGATTAAATTGAAGCAAGAATTGAAGCCGCTTGACCACCAGAAGCGTCGTATGCTCGTGAATTGGGCTGAGCAACAACTTGAAAATGATTCGGATTTTCATCGAAAAATCATCTTCAGCGATGAGGCTCACTTCTGGCTGAATGGCTTCGTCAATAAACAAAGCATGCGGTATTGGTCAGGCAGCAATCCACACGAGTCATCATTGTATCCCGAAAAAATTACGGTTTAGTGTGGTTTATGGGCCCGCGGCGTCATTGGGCCGTACTTCTTCCGTGATGATCAAGACCGGCACGTTAGGTTAGGTTAGGTTAGAAGGGGTGATGATACGGCGGGCCGCATCATCTCACTCGGATCTCAGTGGATCCATTGCGCTCCCCAGAGTGAAAGGTGGGTGGTGAAGAGGGATAGGGAGGGGTTTGATGAGGAGTATTAGTTGTAGGGGGCCTCCCTGAACCATCCTGAGTTCTGAATGAATTTTAGGATGTTTTTCAGTGGCAATACAGAGATGTCGCCCAGTTCATCGAAAAAATATTCTCCTAGGGCTGCTTTCCTGGTTCTAGCTAGGCTGGGGCATTCACATAAGAAGTGAAGGGAGCCCTCTTCCGCCTCTTCATCATGACACCCTCTACATAAGTCAGATGAGCTGATGCCCATTCTTTTCATATGGGTTCCCATAGAGTTATGCCCCGTTAGGACGCCAACTATGAGTGATAATTGAGGCCTGCCTAGCTTGAGTAGGTATTCAGTTTTTTTCTTCGAAATGTTCGGCCAAAGGTGACCGGCACGTTACTGTGAATGGGGATCGCTACCATTCAATGATAGCCGAATATTTTTGGCCCCAATTGGATGATATGGACTTGGAGGACATGTGGTTCCAACAGGACGGTGCCACAAGCCACACAGCGAATGTCACAATCAATTTATTGGAAACCAAGTTTGGAAAACGTGTAATCTCACGAAATGGTCCAATCGCTTGGCCGCCTCGGTCGTGCGATTTGACGCCGTTAGACTATTTCCTGTGGGGTAACGTCAAGTCTATGGTCTATGCCAACAAGCCAGCGACGATTGATGAACTTCGCACGAATATCGAACGTGAAATTGCAGCAGTATCGGCCGATTTATGCTTGAAAACCTTCGAAAATTGGTTTCAGCGTTTGGACTTCTGCAAGCGTGCCCGTGGTGGCCATGCAAAAGAAATCGAATTTCATACATAATGGCATTGAACGTACTTTCACAGGAATAAAGAATTTCATTGATATCCAAAACCGTTTTTGTTTTATTAAAAAAAAACTTTTGTAGCGCTCTTATTGAAAAACCCGATAGTTAAAAGGCTAGACCCAATAAGATTAATCCTTGATTTAGCTAACCATAAATCCCGTTGTCCTTCTTATTATTTCAAATATTGTGTGTCTTAACCAAAGCTTTGATCCGAAAATAAATCAAGAGAAATAGGAAAGTTTAGTATCATAAAATCTTATGACTTATTTTAAAATATACAAAGAATATTAACGGACTCAAATTAGAACCTTGAAGAACACCAATATAAAAGAGTAAATTGCATTTTCTTGGAGTTTATTTAAAATTGAATTCCCCAAATCCTATTCAAAAAAGCCTTATTACGATGAGTGGCAACTTAAATTTCAAGCTCTAAATATTTTAACAAATTCCAATCTTATTTAAAATAACATTCTTATTGCCTTAAGCATTTTTCAGTGTTGATAAAATTTTTGTTGGAATGCAAAAAAGGAATGTTTGAATCTTTTGTAGATTGGCAAAGATAGAACCATAGTTGACTGAAACGAAAACAAAAATCATTAAAACCTTTATAGCTCCAAAACAAAGCAACAACGGAAAAATAACCTAATAAATTTTTCAACTTAAAATCCCCGCAGGAACCCATCATTTTTGTCTGTGGCGGTGACTGTGGGATACTTTGTATATACATATGTATTGAAGCAATAAATTACCCCTTGTTCCTTTCTCTAAGACATCGAAATGAACTTCTTGTTATTTCATTTTGCAACACCACCTTTTAAATGAGCTTATGGGTGCAGCATTAAACATCATAATGAAGAATGTGTATTGAAAATAATTGGTTTGAAGCATATAAAGCATTTGTTCTTTAAATGTTGTTTCTACCCAAACACAGAGTTTTATTTTTAAGGAACCAATAAGCATACAAGAGAACAAGAAACTACTCACAAATATGGATGTACTGCACATGCCATAAGGACATTTAACAACCCACATAACAGGCTATCTAAGAGGTAAGAACACAGAATTTATCAATCAGAAGGACATTATATATGGACCGTAAATAATAATAAAATGTATGAATGGGATTCCAAGTCGAAAGCGACAAAGAAAACAGCAATTATACGGTCATTAGAGGGTGAACTGAATAGTGCCAGATTTTTATATTGCCATATTTAGTCGCTCTATGAATTTCATCCCGAAAATTTGATTAGTTAAATTACTACTAAATACTAAATGGGTTTGTTACGGTTGGTATGTTTTATTTGTCCAAACTGAAAACACAATTTTATTCAATTACTTATGAAAGCACAAACAAAAAGTTCTAAAAAGGTAAACCAAAGTTTTTGTTGTAATGGCAGTAGCTCACTCAAGATGAACTACGATCCTTTCGTGTCCCATTCCGTAAATAGTCAAACGAACCTGCACAATCAAATAATTGTAAATTAATCGACCCAAAAAAGTTGTGTTTCTTTATTTAAAGCATGAACTCTTCCAATAAAATTGAATTGGTTCATTAACTTCATTAAAAAAAGTTTGATCTTTACTTAAATTGAAGGTGATAGGTATTACTTATTTGTTGAGAAAAATATTTTCAATTTCGTTTGATATTTAGGATAAGAAGCATTATTATGTTTTAAGCACTTGAGTAGGGAATAAATCTATGTTCTTTGAATCGTGCGTATATCAAATAAGTAAAGTAGACAACCCCAATAGAATGTGTATATTGACTCTGAGGCATACGAAATTCAACAACCCTTGTAAGAGGATTACATTAAGGGTCGTATACGATAAATTAGCAATAAGCTTTGAAGTTACAAAGTAAAACGATGCTCCTTTTTTTATATTTTCCCTTTTTTTATCTGATGCTTATATAGATACTGAAAGGATTACTAAGTTGTTTTGGTATTTTTGTTTTTTTTTCTTGTCGAGGATTTTGTATTCTATTGAAAATTAATTATTTAATTTAATATAATAAGCAGAGGCAAAAACACTTCCACGAAAATATAATCATCGTCACAATCATTTTAGGAAAAAAGGAGTGTTCTTTTTCTTTACGTTAACCACAATGTTTGAGAAGAAAATCATCTTTCGTTAAATAAATAAATTCTTAGATACAATTTTAGCATGTTTTGAGATACATACTATGGATAGGGATTTTTATTGATGACAAATATTTGGGAATGTTTTAATTTTGACCCTTTGAAATTTAATTAAGTATCACGTGCGTGGGAGATTCTACAAACGATGGAATTTTTTATGACTCCATTGATATTTTCAAGACCTTGTAACGAAA
Organism: Dasysyrphus albostriatus; assembly: GCA_946251815.1. Classification (NCBI taxonomy): domain Eukaryota; kingdom Metazoa; phylum Arthropoda; class Insecta; order Diptera; family Syrphidae; genus Dasysyrphus; species Dasysyrphus albostriatus. The sequence continues at coordinate 20,583,515 of OX276337.1, forward strand.
CGTTACACTTTTCCATGTTTCCGCCAACCCCCTTTTAATATTAATTATTATTTACTGTACCCTAATATTAACTATCGCACCGAGCATTGGGTTCATTGAATGCATATACCCAATATTCATATAAGGAATACAGGCTAAAGTGAAAAAAGTTATCATTTCAGTTTTCACAGAGTTTTATCACTTTATCACCTCACAAACACGCGCGAGGCGATTCCCGAAATCGTTATGAAAAACAACTGCCAAACAGAGTAGGTACTAAAAAATACTAAAATGAGAAATGCATCTTATCTCTCTCAATCTCTCATAGTAAAAGGTGGTTGTTGTTGTTGTGTCATAGAGAGTACAAGATGGCGACTAGGGTGTATCTCATGAGCATACATTGTTTCTCTTTATCGTTAATCTTTTCACAGGTTTTCACAGAATGAATTGATTGTGATAAAGGAATTATCATATGAAAACATTTTGGCATTTGTTTTCATTTTTCACGCTTCAGATTTATCACTTCACAGTTTCACAGATAGAGAATCGATCGCATGACGTTGTTGATAGTTTTTCTACTTTCATTTAGTTCACATTTTCTTATGTCTGAAATGTTAACATGGGGAGGTGGAATTTCAATATTAATATGAAGGCAGTACCTTCGCCTTTTACTTAGTACCAATCTAGTGTACCGAAAGAGAGAATACCACACTCATTCAATTACATTTTGGATCTTAATTTAAATCAGCAAGTAGAAAGTAGAAATACACTCCGGTAGGACATCAAGTTTTTGTAAGAAGCAGGACCGTATCCCACAGATTTGTTCTGTGTCTACCTTCTTTCAAAAAGTACCACAGACAAGCTGGGTACTATGCACCAAGCAACGATTTGTCTTCTAGTTTACTAAAAGGAGATAGAGAAGGTTGTATTGTACCAATTTGTTCGGCAGACCAATTTTTCTTAGTGTGTAGTGGACGCCTAGGCCTACAACAACTTTTCTTCTTGTATTTTGCTAGGAGCAGGGCTGTATCACCAATAGGTACTTCTGTAGATAACCTTCTTCAAAGAGTGCAAAAGACAAGCTTGTTGACGCGAACAAAGCACTGATTTTTCTTCGAGTTTACTGCTAAGAGCAAGATGGTTACATTGAGCCTGTTTCTTTCCACGCTCTAATTCTCCATAGTATCTCTTGGACAAGGCTTATCCTGAACCGATTGTTATTTTAGTCATTTGCTAGAAGCAGGGCCATATCCCAACGATTATTTCTGTGGCTAGCCTATAGATGAGATAGAGCGAGGAATTGGACAACAATATAAACCACTTTCACTTAGTGAAGAATAGGTAGAATTACATCTAAAGAAGCTTAAAAACAACAAGGTCACCTGATCTGATAGTTTACCAGCAGAACTATTGGAGCACGGACGGGATATGTTGAAAGGCTACATGCATTAACTCATCAACCTGTTTTAATGGAAGGAAGCCTTCAAGAGGAGTTATTCTGCAAGAACTATTGGGGTATATTCCTGATAAACGTAGTATGCAAGATCCTATCCAATGTACTACGTAAGCTCCTTACGCTGGTCTGCCAGACTGTAATCGGTAAGTGCGCTTTCCGGTCAGGCAAATCGACTATAAGCCAAATCCTCACTCTCAAGCTAATCTTGAAAACGACAAATGGATTTCAAGTCGAGTCTCACATCGACTTATAAGCCGCATATGATAAAATTTATCTTCTGGTGATATGGTGAACTCATTAAAACTGATCCAGCTGTGTTGCATGACTTTGGAAAATACGTGGTGCAATGTGCATCTAGGGTGAGGTTTTTCCAAACTTGATAAAACATGTACAAGGTTTTAGCAAATAGGTGCCCTATAACTGGTGATATGCATAAAACGGAAGTACTTACTAGAAGTTAAAGGTTAAAGTAATTACTATAGCTTCTAGCAAGAGGTTAAGTTTGAAGTAGTTACTGAATTTCGTATGTATAAAAATAGTTTATACTAGGTGAAAAATACATTCAGAAGGTAGTAGATTCATTCAAGTAAATACTTAAGTTCATCGGAAATTATTAGTAAATACTTATATTCCATTAAAATTTTCATCTGAAATAGCTGATTGTAACATTTCCGTTTATTTTGTTCTTTTTTTACTATAATATGAGAAAGTATGGCCACCGAGATGAACTTAATTCGTAAAAAAGTAATACAACTGAGTAATGGAAGATTATTTTCACTTGAGTAGTATGGCTTATGTGTGTCCCTTTCCTGTGACGATACGGGATACGGGAAGGTTATTTTCTTTGGATCCTGACATTAAACATTAGCCAAATCGATAAGTGAGCCTCCGAATATTAATTTAACCAAGCTTTGAGACTATTTATGAGTAAGTTACAACTTAATGCTGGAATTGAACTCAACGAAATCATGATAAAAAGAGGCAAACGAGACGACAGAGGTAATTTCCCTTTAGAGCCAGGTATCTATTAGGTTAATATTTCATTTAAAATTGATTTCTAGTCTAAGTTAAAACATTTCTAATTTAACTTGATATCAAATTGCACGTGATTTCGGCTAAAATGATACAAGGCCCTACAACGATAAAGTGATTTGAAATAAGACTCTGAACATGACCTTCTACTTTTATAGACTCTTTAAGAATCAATTCGCACAAATTTCGTCGTTTCAGTTACTATTACCACAAATCCAATTTAAAACAGAAAACCACAGAGACCTGATTTTACTTTAAAATCAGACTCAAGACTTTTAATTTTTGGTTTTCAAACTCCTTACTTGCGGGCTAAAACCAAAAAAGTATGAGCTATGAAATGTTCATGTTGATATTATGAAACTTTGAACAAATCAAGTACTTACTAGTTCTTATGCATACGGAATATAGTATTTACTAATAGAATTCATGCAAAATAAGTTAATACTATGGCCTGAAGTAAATACTTAAATTTCGGCAATCACTGCATTTTTATGCTTATCAAAAATAGCATATACTTAAAAATTGTCCAGTTAAAACATTTACTATGTTTTTTGTGTGCTCTACAAAACCCTTTAACTGCCAGTCCATATTTAAGGTGCTGCATGTTGTGGCCTTATGGGGGCAATATTTTTTATTTGAAGCTATTTTCATTTAAATGGTCTTTGTTCCTTTTAAAAAATAGTAAACTCAAACGAAACGCCAAATTTGTAGGACTAAAGGACATTTAAAGCTATTTTGAATCAATAATTCAACCTGTCCATAATCCTTAATATATGCACTTAGAGAAAAATGTCAGGTAAATAATTAACCTGGGTCGTGTCAAATTAACAAGGTGAATAGTCCCATATAAAGTTTACCTTTTTGGCCTCATCTTAAAGAAACACTCTGCCAGTTAGTTAATTCCAAGGTGACACCAATGTTAAAACACACACGCAAGGCCATCCAAATAAAATTATTTAAATTTTGCCTGGCCACCTGTTAAAGTAGCACTCACCATGTGTTGAAACACACTCACAGGCCATCATTAAGGAAACATTCTGCCAGTTCATTTCAACATGACACCAATGTTAAAGCACTTACACACACAAGCCATCCAATCAAATTCAGTTTCAACTTATTGATATTTGGCACAATTTTTGTTTGCAGTGAAGTGGCTCAGAGGATGCGTGTTATCTCCATGTGTGAGAGGTTCCCAGCTCAAAACTAAGTGAGTATCACAAAGTATTTTTAAAATAAAATAGTGTACATGGTAATAAATTTCTATACTTTCAGAATAATGCAAAATAAATTGGACGGTAGACCGCGTTAGAGATGGGGCCTAGATGTATGGACCAAAGACGTAATAATTACCGGATACTGGGTTGATTCAACATTGAATCATGTTAACTTAAATAGATCTTCATGTTAGATTAACAGGACATTGAACATTTTATTTATGTTTTTGAACTAGATTTTCATTGAAAAGTTAACAAGATTTACAGGTAAAATTAGCAAGGTTTTCACGTAAAATTTACAGTTTTACTTTTTTAAGGCAGTCTTTAATTAACATGATATCATGCAAAAATTACCTGAAATCAACGTTGATTTAACACGATATTAAAATCTGGTACCTGGTTAAACAGCTAACCTGATCTACCGAGTTGAAAATTAACAACCTGAAAATCAGGTATAATAAACCAGAAATTGGTTAGTTATACCTGTTTTTTTTTCTGACTGTGGCTGATTTATTTCAGTAATGTAAGAAATTTATATTTTTATAAAAAACATTCTTATGGAAACTCAATGTTTTCAAAACAAGCAAAACTTTCGAAATATAAACTAAGTTTAGAGTTTTAAAATTTTACAATAATTTCCGTTTCTAACGCTAACGCAACGGAAGCATTTTAAACCTTGCAAATTGTTAAAATTGTATTTATCTCTTTCAAATAGTTATGAAAACATAAACACAGTTCAATATTTTGTTAAGATATAAGCTTTCATTAGCCTAGGGTTATTTTCGTATCAGAAATTAAATCAGAACAAAACCAACAATATTCCAGCGTTTGAATTTTCCTCATGATTTCACAATAGATTCCTCTAATCGAACTTAAACAAATCAAATTGATTTTCACACAACACTGATATTTATTTAAGGAATTGGAAATCCTTGCATGTCGCTTCCTCTGCGTTGGATGTGTTAAATATACATATTTGTCTACAAAATTTATACAGTAAACTATCGCTGTCATATAAATATGTATAGTCGGAATACATAAACATTCTCTATTAAGTAATTTAAGAATAAAATTTAAATTTAATAAAAAAAAAAAAAATTAAATGTATACAATTTTAAATTTCTAAATACATATGAGTCAAAGATATTAAAACTAGACTATACAAGCCCATCTAAATTTGTATTCTTGCCCTATTAAGCAGTAAAAAAAAATACTCAAAAAATCCATATAAAGGACATTGCAGGTCTCGTAAATTATTGTCATTTTCCTTTTCCAAACTTAATGGTGTTTTTGGCACTTTTTCAACTTAACAATATCTCCCAGCCATGTGTATGTATAAACTAGTTCATTTATACATAGACAAATGCAGACATTCGATACTTTTTGTGACTAGTTACAAATGTTGGTGGAACAAAACAAAGAAATTCAGTCATCAATTCAAGTAAAGAATTAGGTATAGCTATTCCAATTTGAATAAATCCCAGCACACAAAAAGAATATAATCAATAGAGAACAAACAAGGACTCAAGAGGATTTACATAGCTTTAAGCAATTTGGTAAAAAGCAAATAATTCAAATAGTACAGAAGCTATTGTTGCTATTGTTGCCAAAATGATAAAGATTATTCTCTTGCTTCTGGACGAATTGGAATATTTGGAAAGCCAAATCATTAGATTGTGTGGACTTTCTTATCACTTAATGATTCCATCACTTCCATCATTCATCACCGTTCAGTACTGAATGTGACGGGGCCATGTGCTTAAAATTAATTGGCATATTACTAAATCCTAAAATTTTAAAAGTTATGTTTTCTTTCAATAATCGATGTCTCTGTTGTAAAGGTACTTAACCTAAAAAAACACAAAAGTCTGTGAATACGCAGGTTCACTTTTTAAAAAAAAGGTTGCGCAAGTAAAACTATGCACAAATTCAAATGAAAATATTTTCAAAAGAAAATCAAAGTAATTTCCTTTGCAATTTGCAATCATTTCAACGGAATTTTAACCTTTTACATTTAAAAAAGAAAAAAAAATGAAAAAGTAAATTCAACAATACAGACATTTTTTTAACAATATCCGGTAAGGCGGTTTATATCGCAAAGGGTGGTTTATTTTTTTTAATGATTATATGGTATCGCTGGATACACATCTACCTACAGACATAGAGTTACATCAGGATATGAATATAAAAGTGTAAAGAAAAGATGGCTTTGATACGGGAGATAATATCCGGTTCCTGATGGGATGGTTAAATTAAATGTACCTTCAAAGGTACACTTGAATCTTAAAAAAAAAAAAAAATTTAATTGTGGTTTTCAGAAACCCAAAAACCTTTTGTTTTTGATGTTTTGGTGGTAGTTAATGAATTATTTTTTTAAGGCTTTTGAATACCTGAATGACCTATAACATGCCTCAAAAACAATTATAATAAGAATGCAAGACTGAATTGTACGAACTTGATTTCCGGGTTCAAGGCTTTAATGTGGCCCAGAATTAAAGTCAGAAGTATAATTATGAGAAGTGTGAAAAAGTCAGAAATATTTAATTTTTTGTATTTATTTTATAAAAAAAAATATTTTTTGTAATATATTATTTGTATCAATTTAATATTAGAAAAAGTTGGTGCATTAGATGCAGTGATTGTTGTTCAATTAGAGGTGGCGGGATTCCTTTCTGTATTTATAGGCTATTGATTATGTCCTAAAAACAGGGCACTAAGGTCCAAAGACGTGTATGGGTTTATTGTGAACATCAATTAACGTTTTTTGATTTTAGTTTGAAATTGCTAAAACTTCGTAACGGTTAATGATACAAAAAAATTCAAACATCAATTTTTATGAAAAATAACCTCAGCTACGTATTTGTAGATCAAAGTTCTTGTCTTCAACTTACCATATTGATATTTGGCAAAAACGGACCTAGCAGTCGTCTGATAGTTGAGGACTTTTTTTTCAGATTATAGGGCGCCAGTTATAGCTATGTATCTTTGAAACTCATCATTGTAAACTTCAATGATTGATTTTGAGACACTTAGAAATCAAAATCATTAATTATTTTGATGGACAAATAAAGCTCAAGACTCAGTTAATATTTGTAGTTAAAAAAATTTTCAAATGGGCCCAACTTTCCACATAAAATGACTTTTAAGATTTCAGTGATCATTGGTAAGTTAGTTCAATCATTAAAATAAGAAAAGTCTTTTTATATTAAAAGTTGAAAATTTTTTGACTAGAAATAATAACTGGGTCCTTAGCTTTATTTGTCAATCACAATAATAAATGATTTTGCTTTCTAAATATCTCAAAATAAATCATTAAAATTTTCAATGGTTAGTTTCATTGATAGCTATAACTGGCGCCTAAGTAACCTGAATACCAACGTGTATACCAAAATTAACCTCTTACAAATTTGATCGCTTTTTTGCCAATTTTATGTCTCTTCTTACCCAGAAACTGTTTTTCAAAATTCGCAGAATTTGGTCAATTCTCGATTTGACAGATATGACAAAATATTCGCTATTGTTGTCATTTAAATCATTCTCAGCTACTTTCATCAAACAAGGCTTTTAGACTAAGAGCCGACAGCAGATTTTGGGTGTGAATGATAGCAAAAAAGAAGTATAGGCATCGAAAGCTTCATTAAAAGCTATTGAAAAAATCGAAGTCTTGCAGTCCACAACTGGGGTCTTTGTGATTAAACAGAGTGCATCAACAACAAATATCATCGGCTTTCTGTCAAAACGTCGTAAGTCTTAAAATGTCATTTAAACATATTTTAGATCAAAACAAATCATTGAATGAAAATATCAATGTCTTGTAACTGTATCATGGTTCCTTTTGGTTCCACTTACCAGTTTCAAAACCTTTTACGGTCTAAGAATCCCATGTTCATAACTTTTTAATCGATTTTTTGTGTCCAAACCAACTTACGAGGTTTTGACAGAAAGCTGACGATATGAATTCAACTTCAAAGGTAATCGTGTTAGCCTGTTTTTCACATTTCCCTAGATAAGCTCCTCGCGGCACATATCCACGGAATCCGAGACCATTTGAATGAATTTGTTCACCCTGTCCCACTGTTTAAAAAAACCGTTTTTGACGTTGAATTTTGAATTGTTTAAACAGTCTGGCAGGGCGAACTATACACTCAAATAGTCTCGGATTACTTGATATGTTATCCGAGGAACTTATCCAGAGAGGAGTGAAAACCAATTTTAGCTATTACGATTACCTTCAAAGTTGCATTTTTTTGTATGATCCACTGTTTAATCACAAAGGCCCTAGTTATGGACTGCAAGACTTTGATTTTTTAATAGCTTTTAATGAAGTTTTCGACGCCTATACTTCTTTTTTTGCTATCATTCACACCCAAAATCTGCTGTGGGCTCTCGATCTATTTATCAAAGTCTCTCCAATTGTGAGTGTTTTTTTTTTTGATTTCATAATCAATTTTGATATTTTGAATAATGAATGAACAATGTTTTTTTCAGCCAATTAAAATATTTCACCGCTTGCTCCGAGTTTCATTGTCTTCAAACATTGCCCTTAGATCCGAAAAACTTGTTTGGCTTATCGATAAATATTGGATGTGTACTTGCCAAATGCTGTTCCTTAAAATATTTTGTTAAGGAAAAATTTTAAAAATTTCAACCTAGGCCCTGTTTAAAGAGAATTAATATAAATAGAACAAGTTTACAAACAACAAAGAACAAGCACTAATAATATCTTTAATTCATAATGATGAAGAGGGTTGGGGTCGAAATTCTGTATTCTGCTCTCAAAATTCTGCATGTCAAAACTCCGTTTTCAAAATTCTGTGTGTACAAAGTTCTGCATGGCCAGAATTCTGTTTTTAAAAATTCTGTATTTCAAAATTCTGTAAATATGTTGTAAGAGAAAAATCGTTTTTTTTTTAATGTAAGAAAGTGCGCACTTTTTTTACATTTTCAAAACGATTTACCTTTTGCAACATTTTTAGAGAATTTTTAAATTCAGAACTTTGAAAAACAGAATTTTGAAATTCAAAATTTTGAACAAATAGAATTTTGGAATACAGAATTTTGAAAAACAGGATTTTGACATGCATTTTTGAAAGCAGATTAATGACCCTACAGAATTTTGACCTCAGCCCGTTAAAAAAATAAACAAACTTAAGATATACCTAAGATAGATCTTCTACAAAACTAAAATATTTATGTTTTATTAAATAGGTATGTGATGTGAACATCGTTTTCACGAGAGGTTTCTCAGTTCCTAAAAAATGGAGAAATGGAGTTTTCATTGAATAACGACGAAAGCATATTCGTTGCAAAATCGAACTCTTATTTGCGAAATCACGAATCAAACCGAATAAATGTTATTGTTTCATTGTTCTTTCTTTTAATCCGTTGAAATATTTTTTAATTATAATACTCTATCTGAAACAATTCCAATTACATATTAGGTCCTTACAATTTTTTATAAGTAAAGATCATGTTTGAGAAAAAAGAAACTCTTAAGTTTGAAGTTAATGTCAGATTGTCGCTTAAAAAATAAGGTAAAATTAAAACCATACAATTACTATATGCTTTTCTTGTTTTTTTTTTTTGTTTTGTTTATTTTTTCCCAAAGAGAAATAATTTCTACTTTAGTTTTGGCCAACACTGTATATTAATATTAAATTTAATTTCTTGAATTTTATATTTAATACGCTGATATGAGTCTAAGGGACCTCCGTAGACATTGAAGCAAAAAATGTTAACGTATTTTTCGAACATTTCTGACATATTATTTGGAAACAGTTTTTAGCTCAAATTAAGGCTTAAAAACCTACAAGATCTGATCATTAATTTAGTTATTTCTTAGAGTGTAATTAAATCGTTTTACCCCTGGGCCCTTCATTTGTATGAAAGTTAAAGTAGGTATATTTACCACTACCTTTGTATAAGAAAACATTTCTTTAAAAAAAACGTTTTAAATAGTGTTTTAAGCTATTAGATACCAAGTTTAAAAAAGTCAACTATATTGTTAATAAAATATAGCTCTTATAAAGCTATGGTTTCGTTGACATCAAATTCAACTCGCGGGAGTAAACTATTTTAAGGGATTGATCACTCAAGTAAATTTGCGGAAATGGCGTGGTTTCGGATTTAGGTGGCAGCTTTCTGTAGCTAGATGTATTGATCGATCAACGTTTAACGATGTTTGTCTTTATGGGTTTCTAAGAAGTTGTGATTTTTAAAATTTTCGTTTTGTGACTAAGTGTCTCATTTAAATTTTTTTCTCTTAGAAAATTGCCTAAAATCGTTTTATCGGTCAACTGGAAGTCAACTCAAAATTTTCATTCCGGCAAACTCACAAATTTTTTTCATTTTACTCGATTTCGGAATACCTAAATCTTAGTGCAAGAGTTTGGTATTGTAAATGCCATATTACTCACGCGAATATAAATAAATAAATAAATGTTCTCTCTTAAGCTGATTTGTAGAACGTCACACAGTGTGATCATCGGAACCAGCACCTGAAGCCTGCGCAAGTCCAAATTATATATACCTATAATTGGTATGTTAATTATGATTTAATTAATTTGTATTTCTTATTTAATGTTCCTCTTGATCAGTTAGCATGAATTGACATAAAGCAACCGCATAATATCTCACAAATTGCAAAAGTTTGAACCAACTACGGAATCATCTTCTTTCGTTTATGCAAGATTTGTGTGTCATTATTAAGTCTCCTCTTTTGTATTTTAGCACCAGAACATGTTAGCGTGAAATAAATACATATCTATGACCAAAAAGCAATAAGCAAATGTCTAAAAATAGCTTATCAAAATCTGTTTTTCTAAATAGCTTTATTATTACTGAAATACTATATTAAATTTATATAAAAGGTTACAATGTTGAGTTTAACAGGAAATCGATTGAAAAGAAATTTCTCAACATCTACTGTCAAAAAATAAGATTGAAAGAAGAGCACATTTTCTAAACCACTGGAATTTTGTAAGTATTGATTTCTAAGAATTTGTTTCCATCATCCATAACGCCATGCAACCACCAACAAGTGTTTTTAACGGGTGATTTTTTAAGAGGTTTAGAACTTTAAAAAAAAAACACAAAAAATTCGAAAAAATTAATGAAATATTTATTTGAATCGATAGTTTGAACCTTGCAATTTAATGTTTAAAGATAATTTCATGCAAATGTTGACCGCGGCTGCGTCTCAGGTAGCCCATCCGCTGAGTCCAATTTTGGCATACTCTTTCACACATATCGGCCGGTATCTCACGAATGAATGCATGGATGTTGGCTTCCAGTGCGTCAATCGAAGCGGGCTTGTCCCTATAGACATTAGCCTTGACATACTCCCACACAAAATAATCTAATGGTGTCAAATCGCACGATCTAGGTGGCCAATTGACCGGCCCGAAACGTGAAATTAACTGTTCACCAAACTCGCCTCGCAATTGCGCCATTGTTTCGCGTGCTGTGTGGCATGTGGCACCGTCTTGTTGAAACCACATATCATGCAAGTCAAGAACTTCCATTTCGGGCAAAAAAAAAGTTTGTTATCATCGCTCGGTAGCGTTCACCATTGACAGTAACGCTGCGATTCGCATCATCTTTGAAGAAATATGGCCCAATAATGCCGCCGGCCCATAAACCGCACCAAACAGTGGCTTTTTCGGGATGCATTGGTAGCTGTTGCAATGCTTCTGGCTGATCTTCACTCCAAATGCGGCAATTATGCTTATTTACGTACCCATTCAACCAAAAATCAGCCTCATCGCTGAACACAATTTTTCGATTTTTCGATTTCGAACCGAGCACGAATTTTGATAGTAAAATTCAATAATTTGCAAGCGTTGTTCATTTGTAAGACGATCCATGGTTAAATTGCAAACCAAACTGAAGCTGTTTGACAGTGACACAAGGTACTAAACACACGTCAGCTGTCAAAACCAGTGTTGCCAAAACGAAACCAGCTAAGAAATCACCCGTTATAATAAAAACTCAAGCAATTTTCCCCACCAAGGGAGCAATTTAGAAAAATAAAATATTCCCTCACCTACACACACAAGCAAAAAAAAATCAAAAAATACAATCCCCTAGACTCTATTTCCATGTTCATAACATCCCCAAATCCCCAAATCCCCATGCTGTACTAATTCTTAAATAAATTGAAGAAAATTTGTCTCTAGAGTCCCACTGACAACAAGAAAACATTTCCGGCAGTATCAAGACATCAAAATCAAAACCTTCTTATTTTCCATCTCGCCTGCTGATTCGGCTCCTTGAAAAATAATGACGATGATAATGATGATGGTGATGATATGACCCCCTAGACAGAATTTCGCAATAAAAGTCTATTCATAACTTTCAATAGCCCTACTAATCCTTATCCAACATGCGACTTACTTGTGTAAGTCCATCATTTTGGTTTCGACAGAAGAAAATTTTCTACTTACATAAAAGTCATCAGGGTTAAAATTGTGTAATCCTGGATCCTGTCTATATAAAACCAATGACCAGAAGATTTATTTATCGTTTATTATCTGGGTATTGTGTCCAACTTCATCCAAGCGAAGGCTTTTATTATTTTGTTCCTTCAAAATTATTAGGTATTTTTTTCTACAAAAATTGTTATATCAGATAGATATCGATAGCAGCCAGCCTTTTTTTCATTTATGTTTAACCAAAGGATTTAAGGGAAAAGGATATCGATTAAAGGACCAGTCAACGGTAAATTCAGAAGAGAAAAAGAAAACACAAAAGCGGCCCAACCATAATAACAAAAGCCATAAGCACCAGGTTCTGCTTCACTTAACTTCACTTCTACAAAAACTCTTTTTTTTTAAGAAGAAGATGAACTGCAGTGGCTGAAGCAATTACTTCACTTTTTTGCTCTATCTTTCAAGCTTTTCGTCCTGCTGATGGAAGGACGAAGGACCTTTTGCACTATTTTTTTTTTTTTGTTCACTTAGTGAAACCACGACAGTATTTCATTAATTTCCCGCGCGAAACAATCAATCGATCAACGGGCACTCGTTCTTAAATGAAAATTTTACATTTCCTCGCGGAAGGAAGCAAGGATAGCAAGGACTTTTTTTTAAACTATCGTACGTTTGACTTTATGAATAAAAGCCCCCCAAAAGGAAGGGAAACGCAGGAAAACAGACTATGGAGGGACATATATGATGTGTATGTGAACTTCTAGCACCCTTTTAGGATGTGCTATGAACTGATATCCTTCGCGAGGAACCGATATCCAAACAAGCGAAAAATCGAATAGTAATAAAAACCTCCGAATAGCGATTGCGACGGCAGCGGCGTTAGCGGTGACAAGTTGAATTAAACACTGGTCTAGTCGGTACGGATGTATGCATTGAACTGATTCTTCAGCGATGCCGAGAAAACGACGAAATATTCTGTGCCGGTTTGAGTGCCAAAAAAATATTGAACTTAGAAATTTTTTCTCCACCCAAATGTGACGGCATTGTAGAGATTCGGAGAGTGCCTATCTGTATGTGTGTTGGAATTGGGGAAGGTGAAAGCTTTTCGCTGGCGTTCAGTGGCCTCTCTGCTTCAGCCCCACCCTGTGACACCATTCTGATTCGGAAAAAGGAATCTATTTTTGGCTTGGAAAAGGAAGGGGAGTCGAGCCACCGAAGTGATGTGAGGTCTATAATACTGCTGCTGGCTGGTGTATATTGGCACGTTATGGTATATTTCACCTTTTGAGTCTTATTTTATGCGAGAAGAATAAAGAAATTGTTTCTGTTTTTGTTTTTTTTTTTCTTATTTTGGGTTCGGAGTCGGGATGGAGGAAGGGAATCGATTCGATAGGAATAAGTTTTTGAAGATATTTTGTATTTAGTTGGTTTTCGTTCATAAATATTCGTGTTTTATTCTTTTGCTTTTTTTTCTGTTGAAACAATTGAAGGCCACACCAATTTTCAAGTGGAAGGAACATATGGTTTGGATAATTGTAGGTAACACGCCGGCCACAGTTATGTTTTGAAGCCTTACATAAACATATGGTGGTACTTCAAAGAGATTACGCAAATTGGGGCTTAAATTAAACTTCAATTAAAGTTGAAAGAATTATACGAATTTTTTTTTTTTTTTGTCGACAAGACACTGATGTTGGGTTGTTTTATAGACGTCATTCAGAATTATATTTTCAGAGAAAAAGATTTAAGGATAATTTTTTAATTTCTTGATTTCAATTAAATTTCAATAAATTTGGCGGTGCGATAATTTAATTTCTTTCTTTTTGTTTTTATTTTGGCATTTATGATGCGTTTTATTTGCGATATTAATACAAATCTATTTTTATTTTATTTATATTTTTTACAAAAAAAAACCGGAACATTGAATTTCAGGGTCTAGCCTTAAATCGAAAGAATATGATTTATAGGCTTTTATTGAAAGAAGAAGAAGAATTTATTGAATTCAGTCAAATTTAATCAACATTTGCAGAAAGTCGCGAGAGGGTTTGTCGTCAGAATTTCGAGAAATAATATCCCAAAACACACAAAAATCTGAAAAACTAATATATGAATAACTACAAACCCTTCAAATAAAGATAATTCTAAGAACCTGAAAGGCCCTAAGATTTCGTAGCTCAAAAATCCTGAGAAATCTTGAGGACAGCCAAAGATTCCAAAAATTTGAAAAGCAATAAATAAAATACCTCGAAAACTTAAATCTTGAAAACTTAAATCCGGTAAATTGGAAATTAAGACTCCAGTAAAATACAAAATCTCGATAACATAGGATCCCAAAAATCTGAAATATTGACAAGTCAAAGAAGATCCTTAATACAGAAAATTCAAAATCTCACTCAATGTCAATACACAAAAATTCTGAAAACCAGAAAACTCAAATTTTAGAAAATCTAAATCAAGTAAATTTGAAATTCAAAATCCAGCGAAATTCCACGAAAAGTCGGGATTTCGATAATGTAAATCAAGCAAATCTGCAACTAACATAAAGTTCAGAATTTTTACTGCCCCAGAATCGATCAAATTTCAAAAAACATAAAACTTGGAAAGCCGAAAGCTTTTAAAATTCGGCAAATTTTAATTCAGGAAAATTCTAAATCTAAATCCCGAAAATTGCAAGATCTTAAAATCCTGAATATCAAAAATCTCAATAACCCAAAATCCTGAAAACTTAAAATTCATAAAAGTTTGAATTTTGTAAGCCTGAAAACTCCAAATCCTGAAAATTAGCTTTTATAGTCAATTGGAAAACTAATATCCAGCTAAATCTTAAATGTTCAAAGTGTCGAAAATCAGAAATCCTGAAAATCCTTAACCTTAATAACCCAAAATTCTGAAAACCCTAAGATTCAAGACTCAAAATTCTAAATCGGAAATCCAAAATCCAGTAAAATTCAAAACATAAGTTCTCATAAGTTTGAAATCCCAATATCCTTTTTTTTAGAACTGAAGCTTTCAGGGCTTAAATTCCAAAAATTTTTATCCTGAAATCTTGACAATCAAAAATTTTGTTAATGTTTCACATAATCACCAATAGACCAAAATCCTGAAAATCCCAGATTCAGTTCTAATTCAAAAATCTAAGTCAAGGAAAATTTAAAAATAATGTAAATTGGAAAACTGAAAATCTCAACTAACCCAAAATGCCGAAAGTCCGAAACCAATGAAAATTTTTTTAGTGAAAATACTTAAGAATTTTGCTTTCTGAATTTTGACGGAACTCTTTTAAAATTAAGAAGAGCGCATTATTTATATCTTAGTTAAAATTTCCCTAAGGAAAGGAATTCAAATAATGGATTAAGTTCATCTAAAATTGGACAGGTCCCGTACCATTTTCCTTGATTGGAATAAAATTTTGACTCAGAATGTTTACTTCGAATTTAAATTCCAATAACAGACATTGCGTTTCTACCTTTTGAAGTTCACTAGACCAAAATTTTGGAATAAGCAAGAAATATACCCAAATAGTTGAACTTGAAAAAAAACCCACTGGGCTTCAAGCCCACTTACCAAAGCAGGAATACTTTCTCATGACCCATGGAAGGATCATTATAAGACTCGACAGCTTTTCATATTCCTTTACCCCGGAAGCGCTCTTTCCAGTCACCGAACCAATTGCTATGGAACTCTTAATGGCCTGATGGTCTAAAAATTGAAGTTTTGGTAATCCTAGTTTTCTAGAACCTTCTTTGGGCTGTGATTTAAAAACACTCTTGATTAAAGTGTTCGTTTGACGTGACCTAGCTATAACCAAAGCTCTGTTTTGACTTTCTTCACTATACCGATATCACAACAGGACTCTGGCTGTATACGGGTTTCATAGAGGCTGTATTTTGCCTTGTGCGTAAGGTGTTTTTTGAAACCATTTCTTCTCCAAACTATTTAATCCGTGGTTTCCTAGAAACAAATTTTTGTCGGATCTGTAAAAAGTTATCGTTTTTGGAGTTAAATTTAACTTTAAGGCAGATGCTCTCCTTGACTTTCTCATTGTTGAATTTAGCCATGAAAGAACATAATATGTGCTTATTTGTTTGTTAATAATATTAAATGGACAATGTCATCCAACATGTTGAAGACTGGTCTTTCAATGCTAGCGCCTACACGCACCTTGCATTACAGAAAGAGATTGAAGAACCCATATGATCTTCTTTGGGATACCTCGTTAAAAGCCTCATTGCAAAGTCTAACTCTTGGGTAATACGAAACTTTTTTTCCACCAATAACCACAACTGAGGGGTGCTGACAGATTTCCGAATGATTTTATCCATCACAGTGCTGCCAAGATTAAAAATAATTACATAGGTTCGTATAAGAAAACTTCTAGACAACAAAAGTAGGGTGCGCACTCTTAGATAAAGCATGCGCACTCCTACCCCAACAGTACGGATAGGAATGTTCCCATAATATGTGACAAACAAACAATATACCTTGCTTGTTTTAGTTAGAAATGCGAAATCGTATTACCAACCAAACGACTCTCAATAAACTTCAATTGTACAGATATTTTGAATTTCCATTGACAAATTTGAACTTAGCTTCAAGGCTTCAAAAATCTCAAATAAGCAATAATTTAAATCTGAGTCTTAAATAACTATTCCACTATTCAAGTTCATTTTCCTATTTTGAAAACGTAAAATGTAAATAAAATTCACTTAGGTATAGGTACCTACCTACCCTCTACCAAAACTACCAACAACGATAAAGACCACACAGAGTATCATAAACTAGGTCAAAATTGGTCATCAAATTCCATTATGTACAATAAGCCCCACACAGTACCATAAATCTAATTTTAAATAACCAAAAGAATAGAACTGCCAATATCTACTGTTGGTCTCTTTCCAAAAACAAAAAACAAAACAATAAAATAAACTAAGTTATGCCGCACGCAAAACATCTCAATAAATGATGTTATTATAATAATTTGGCAAATAAAAGCAAAGCCTCACACATTATCCCTTTTCTGGCTTCTGTGGGTCCTTGTGATGATGAAACAAAAACAAAACAACAACCCACATCAATTCCCTAGGACAATATAACAGTAAAACAATAATTTTACCATGTTCACATAATAAAATGCAACAATTGTCAATACCTATGTACTTTCAAACGACAAAAAAGCTCTTTCTTCATTAATCCGAAAAAGCTCCAGAAGTAAATTTGCCTAGTGCCAAACTAACCCAAAGATATGACACCATTTGTCCTGGGGATGCTAGAGAATGTTTTTCTCTCCAATTCAAACTCTCTCTCGCTCTCACTCTCTTTAGATTGATTTTCCACCAACAATGATGATGCCTATAAATAGGTTGAGTCCATGACGTTCTCGAATTATACGTCTACGATACTACATATTTGCTACTAGAACTACTGTTGAAAAGGCATAAATGCCGGCATTGCTCCTTCAACTCCCACCCACCTCCTCTTCTTAAGTCCTCGTTGGTCGTTTGCGGAATAACAATTGTTGGCCTGATTAAGCACAACACAATAGAAAATATGTCGACATCGTTGTGCGTTCATTTTAACGGTCTTTATTTCCCTTCCTTGAGTCTTTTCTATATTCAAAAAAAAAAAAAATCCAGGTGTTTTAAGAATTATTCCGTTGGAGCTAATTCATCCACTTTATGTTTAGGGTTACCATCTCGGTTTCTTTTAAAAGGATATCATCTGTTAGGGTGCAAGTGCTTTGATAGGCTCAGAATGCACTTGCGATGCTTTGTCGCTGCTACTTACGCAAACGGTCGCAAGTCGCAACTCAATATAGTTTCTTGGTAGCTGTTTCGTTTGTTTTAAGTAAAAAATCTTTCGAAAGATGACTGCGTAACGATTGCTCTCATGGGTTTCCGAGAAGAAGAATCAGCTATGAAGGTTACAAGAAGAGATGCTAAGTGCAGACAAATTTACCTGCTAAGAAGTCTAGGGCATACCATAGAAGCGAATGGTCACATATCATCAAACTTGTCATTTTTAAACCTAGTCTGGAACAGGGTTGGCATAATGGACTCTTTAACGACCATTGGGCTACAATCAAATTTTGAATTTTTATAACTTTAGTAATATATGATAAAAAATTTTTAATTTAAAACGAAGAATTTTAAATTACTAATTTTTGACCATCATTTTTAAGTGGGGCTATTTTTGGCTCCAAGATTTTTTAAATTGGGCTTCACTTGTCTTGAAAATTCTGGCAACATGGGTCTGGAAACATAACGTACAGGACGAAAACGTGGAATGAAAAGCCAACTATCTAGAAATTCTGGTAAGCTAGAAGTTGTTAAATAAGGCGATTAGGCTGGGCTGGAGAGAATTGTTAGTTGAGGCCCCGGTTCATCAATGAACAATTTAGCCTTCTTAGAAAGTAATACTACGTTTTTATTAGGCCAAATGAGGTAATTTCGTTGAAAATGTCCAAATTCGATACGAAATCATCTCATTTCCCATACAAATTCACATTTCCAATTTTAACCAAATTGGCCAAAGTTGGGAAGTAAGTCAAAACCTATTGAACGCACCCAAATGGCCACAGTTTGAAGAGTTCTGTAAATGTTTTGTATGAAAATGTCAAAGCTCAATGGAAGTAGCAAGAAAAAAACAACAACAAAAAGTATTTAGCAGGCATTTGAAATTCAAAAATGAAGTGAGCGGTCAAACGAAATAACATATGAAAACACTTTTTCTGTGATTTGCGAAATTACCTCATTTCGGCTCTAATGAAAACGTTGTATAAGCAGAACCCAGGACTGTGCTTGTGGTTTTGATGATTTGATATTTTCAGTTATAAGAAAGAGAACACACGAGTTTTAATATGAAAGCACATGCACATTGCACATGCATACATTTATGTCACTTAAAAATTGCAATGATTACCAAACTGCAATGAAACTAAATGAGCCAGCACGCACTTCTGCGACGCATGTACATATCGTAGTCCTTATGCCAGAAATATGAATGGGCAAAAACTAAAATACTGCAAAATATTTTTTGAAAGTTTTACTAGATGAAAACAAAGAAGCTAATTTCGTGCAAATTTGGCTGAAATTATCTCATTTTGAATCGTGAATTTGTATGGGAAATGAGATGATTTCGTATCGTATTGGGAGATTTTCAATGAAATAACCTCATTTGGTCTAATCAAAATGTAGTATTAATCATTTAATAGAAAAACTGATATTCCATAATGTTTTCTCCGGTATACGCACATTAACTGTACTGTAATGTCATGGAATACCGATAATTTTATAAAACTCCAAAAATTTTATTTGCACATTCATGCTTCTTGAGTAACTGGGACGATTTGTAATTTGTTATGTATTTGTTTACGATAGTATAACTATGCGACAAGTAACCGCAATAATCCTTGAATCGAAAAACCATTGCTATATGGTCCAAACACATGGTAGATGCAGGGGGAGCATACAAAATTCCGAATGCGAAAAACCCGAAAATTGAAATATTAGAATCCCAAAATATCATAATCCTGAATGCGCAAAATGACGAATGAACAATATCCCAAATGGACAAAATTTCGAATGCCGAAATCTCGAACGGAATTAATCCCGAGATTCTTAAAATTCAGAATAAATTTTTGGGTATAAATCCCGAATTTGAACACATTTTTATTACTTTTTCAGTACTTTCAATGAAACCAAACTGTTTTGGTATTTGCTTGACTACAATTCTTTTGGGGTCATGACTTTTTGTGAAATGACAATAATCTTGTTTAGAAAACCACTAAAATAAATATTTACTGAATATTAACATTTTGAACGTACCAAAATTCTACATATTTTACAAAAATCACGAAAAACATAATAAAAACTCAAATTAAAACTTTTGAAACCAAAATACACGACTGGATAACAGGTAAGTACAGTACCTTGCCATATTATTAGGTCCAAGTAAAAAAAAAAATAAAATATTTTGTTTGCTTTAATTATTTCACGGTTTTTGACACGTGCAGCTAGGACTAGTTCACTTGAACTTCAATCCATTCTGGTGTTTGAGATGTTCCCGTTATAAAATTTAAAAAAAAAAGTGCATTTCCTATATTATTTAGGTTGGACGACTTAAACTGATATTGGTAAGATCGAACTGAATATTAAAGAAGAAGACTGGTACTTTTAGGAGTCCTTATAGATTTTTTCTAAATAAAATTACACCTCACTGGAATTGTAACTTCGAAAATAACGAAAAAGGAACTTTTTATAACGGGAGTATCTTAAAAAAAATTGTATGAAGGATTTGGATTTAGGGCCAAAAACTAACTTTAGAAAGAGTCTTTAAGGCCCGTGTCAAGAACCGTGTAAGCCTATGAAATTGTACAAAGAAAATAAAATTTTTTGATTTGTTCGCTTTGGCCTAATAATATGGCAAGGTACTGTAATTGCTCTTATGTTTAAACTTTAGTACTGAAGGATATAAAAGTAATTATCTATGTGCAGACAAAAATACAGAAATACTCGTATATTTAAGAAAGAGCATTTAAATGGTTCTTATAATTGAATAAACAACTCATAAAATAGCTTAAGGCTCAAAAACAAGTATGACATTTGATTCAATATGAACATATGCAAACAAAAATTTAAAGTCGTTTAGAATGCTTATTTTATAAATATCGTGTACATGTGTACCTACCTCCATTTATAAACCAGACCTGTAAATTTTCAAGTATAAGTACCACTCAAGTACCCAGCACCTTGTTCTTGTACTTGAAAAAAACAAGCACCATGTTCTTGGTCATTCAAAAACGCCAAGTACAAGTATTTTGTCAAGTTCTTTGTTCCAAGTACATACATGTTCATGGTTTTTTAAACTGTAATACTGCCCAGTACATTTTCAAGTGCAAGTCCATTTACAGAACTTTCGAATAATGACTATCTCAACTCAAAAACACAGATCGCGATGGCTGATGGAGTCTCGTTGTCTTGGCACCACCTCGTTAAAGTCTCGCCACTGTTGTCATTATTCAATAGCTTAAATAGACTACTCAAAGAATTGTACTTAAAAAATGCTTGAAATGGACTTGGACTTGAAAAGTTTCTGAAAGTTTGATGGGCAGTACTACAGTACAAAGTACATGTACTTGGAACAAAGTACATCATGAAGTACATTGCATATGTTTTTTTCAAGTAGAAGTTCACGTTAAGGTACTTGATACTTGGTACTTACTTAGTACTAACATCAATACTAAATAATACTTTTTAACTCTGTTATGTACCTAGCTTCAAAAAAATCATCAACCCGTTTTTATAATACAGTAGCCGCTCGATTTAGTGAATCTCGAAATATTGAACTATCCACATGAAATTTGTTAAAACAATTAATTTTATAATAAAAATGTTTTGTTAGCATTTAACATTGTTTAAGGACACTGAGGAATTGTTTCTGTTTTCTTCAATCGTTTATATAAATAAAGAAACATTCACATCGTAAAAAACGTACATTTTGGATCAAATTCACTTTTAAAACTTCGAATTAAAAAAAGTGAGAAACAGTGAAAAAGCCTGATTTTTATAACTTCACTATAAACAGCGTCTATTGTAATCAAACATTTTCTTACTTTTAAAAAACAATGTTTGTTGAATTATTTTTCAAAACCAATCAAATATCAATTATGAACTAGTGTAAAGAATTTAATTAATCCGAAGCCAATACCATTTTGTGTGATCGCAGGATATTTGGAAAAAAAATCAGTGATTTTGGTACAGTTTCTTTTTTGTTTTTTGGTTTAAGAAAAAAAACATATTTGTCGAATTTTTTTGCAACTCCTTTAAATTATTAATTATAAGCAAGTCTGTAAAATTAAATTAACCCAAAGCTAACATCATTATTTGTTCTCAAGATATTTAAGACGAAAAACAATTTTAAACAATTATTGGTAAAGTTGTTTGTAGATTTTTCAGTTTAAAAAAAGTTGTTGTTGAATTATTTAAAAACCCTATCAAATATCAAGTTTTAACTAATATGTAGGATAAAATCAACCGGGAGCCAATATCGTTGTCTGTTCTCAAAAAGAAATTTTCAACAATTATTGGTAAAACTACTTGCAGTTTTCGCTTTAAGAAAAAACGGTTGGTTCTACATTTTTAAAAGTTGTAGCCAGTATAATTATTTGTTCTCAAGATATTTGAGAAAAACCACTTTTTTTTAATTTTTAGCAACTTTTTTCATTAAAAAACTACAAGGATAATTGTTTTTTTAATCTTACCAATTTTTTTGTAACGTTAATATCCGTAGAATAAAATCAACTTTAAGTCGCCAGCATGATTCGTTCTTGAGATATTCAAGACTAAAGAAACTTAGAATGGGGTTCTTTAAATTGCTAAATAGTAAAAAAAAAGCGCTGATTGAATTTTTTTTAAAGTCTTTTTAGCACGTATTAAAAGTTTTATCTACAAAATAAAATGTATTTAAAGTTGATATCTTCATTCGTTCTTGAGATTTATGGTGAACGAAAAAAAGTGGAGGAACCTACGAACGTACGAACGTACGGCCGTATGAACGTACGACCGTACGAACGTACGACTGTACGAACCTTCGAACGTAGGTACAGGCACAGACATTTCTCTAAAAATGATGGATTCCCATTCTAGGCTCGAAACGTGAAAATATTCCAAAATTTTCGATTTGATTCAATGGGAAGTTAAAAATGGACAATTTGAAGATCATTTGAAAGACTTTTCGGATTATATACCTTTCGGGATTTTGGAATTCGAAATTCTGTCATTCGGGATCCTGGCATTTGGGTTCGAAGCTACTCGTGTTTATGTCCATTTGGTGTTTTGTCATTTGGGATTTTGGCATTTGGGATTTTTAGAATTGTGTGGATTTTAGCATTTGGGATTTGATACCAAACCCAGATACTAGTTTTTTGTTGCTACTTAAGTTACGTGTTCAACTTATTACACTGATCTACAAGTTTGAACTTTAATTTATTATAATTATTTACCCAAATTTAAATCAGACCTCGAAATTGGTATATCATGACATATTTTTGAGATATTCTAAGCCCAAAAATGCAAACAAAAACAACTTTTTTTTAATTAAAACAAAAATTTTCATTGAGATGGCCACCCTATGCTGACTTATTTGGATTATTTTTTGTTTTTCATTTCAGTTTCATAACCACAGATAGTATCACTTGTTTAAAGAGATATCAATAATTCTTTACATTTGAAAAATAGCGGTAAGTGCCATTTAATTTATTTGGTTTTTTGAGATTTTAAATTCTCATGATTCAACCGTAAAAAGTAATTCTTTCAAAATGAAATTAAAAAAAAAAAAAATATATTCCCGGAAACTGCCACTGACAATGTTCGGTTTTGAAATAAGTAAGGACGATGTCAAATGCCGTTTATATGGGTCCTTCGTCATAGTTTTTGTTTGTGTGCTGGAGCGCCAGAGAAGCTTTAGTATTTTCTTCAGTTATGCAGGTGCGAAAAAGCATTTCATAAAAACGCCGAACAGCAGGGGGTATAGCCTTGTATTTCATTTTACACCAGATGATACAGTTAGTGAAATGTAAAAATATAGGTACCTAGGTATGTTTTGTTCGTTCTGACTTCTGAGTAACTGGAGCATGATTAAAGCAAAAAAAAAAAAAACAAGGAAATTGTAGGCACGATGGACAGACAGTTAAAGCCAGAAGTGAATGAAGCTGACAGTAACATTGGTGTTACATTGTTCTCAGAAGTCAAGGATTTTAAAGAAGGAAATATACTTACAAAAAATATTGAAATTACAATTGAATAGAAGTGCCTCGACATTTTTATAAAAAAAGGTCCTTTTTTGATAGAGTTGAAGGACTGCTTCCAAATAAGGTTCCTAGTTATGTACGAAATTTTATTTAAAATTGTCTTCTATTTGTATTTAAGGTAGGTATTGCCTTTTTATTTTGTTCATAAATTCACACAATCGAAAGGAAATTGGGGTTTTATTTTTGTCTACAGGATTATAAAACGGAGATTTGTTTTGTTGAGAGGAAAACAAGGAAAGTTGAAACAAATCGATGCGAAAGGGATAAATCTTTTTTGTTGGTGTTGGTAGGTAGGTTTTCCTTATTCCTTTTTGTATTGTTATAGAAAGATCAAAATTGAATTCAGTTTTAGTATTTTGAGTTTTATGAGAGTTGAAAGGAGTAATCAATGCTAAATAGGTCGTTTTTTTTCCCTTATAAGTTTTATGTGTGGAAATATTTTATTTAGGATTTTTTTTTTTTGAGAATCTTTAAAAAATGTCAAATGAATAGTTTTTAGAGAGTATTATTTTTATTATTGTAAAAATAAATTAGCTAAAGAGTGACTAGATAAGAAAAAATAAAGAGAGAAATTTAAATAGACAAGAAAAACGGTGGTGACTTATATAATTGAATATGGTTTCATTTTAAAGCTGTATTCAGACTATTATGTATGAAAGAGCTTCAAGCTATCAAGTATTTAGAAAAACAATTATAGTCTGATGATGCAACCATATGAATCTTTGAGAATGCATTGGTGCTTGGTCGAATACTTGTAGATTATACATATTTCAACCAGGTACCGATACCTTTGAGGTTGTGTTTGACAAAATTTCTTTATTTTGATCACTTCCTTAAATGAAATTAAAAAAGAGGCTGGGTGCGACCCACACTGGAAACTTGCCATTGGTCCCCTCGAAAGAAATTTAATTATTAAAAATCGCTAATTCAAGATCTTCGAAAACTTTTTTGGACGTTCAATATCCAATTAAGTGAAGACCAACGACAGAGACCAAAAAATAAAACTTACCCAAAGCCAATATCATTGATTGTTCTAAGGATATTTGGGAGGAACCATTTTTTTTTTTTTAATTTTTTGTAGTTTTTTTCGCTTTAAGAAAAAAGAATTCATTCTAGTCAACTAGTGTACTTATAGAATAAAATTAGGTACCCCCAAGCAGCGTTGCCGATGTGGCTCGATCGTGCACTTATGGCACCTTTTCATTAACATAGCACTGTGTTTTCAAAATTCTGTTTGGTCAAAATGCAGTTTTTTTTTTGTAAATTCTGTCTGGTCAAAATTCTCTTTGGCCGAAATTCTGTAAATGGAAAATGCTGTACCTACCTCAAAATTCTATATTTCAAAATTCTTTCTGGTCAAAATTCTGTTTTCCCAAATTCTGCTTATGAAAACTAAAATTCTGTCTAAAAAAGATTCTCATTTACACAAAACATTGTTTTATATGATTCTATAGACTCAGAGTCCACAGCAAATTATGGATGTGAGTGATAGCGAAAAATGACGTTTAGGCGTCCAAGACATAAGTAAAAGCTATTCCAAAAATCAATATCTTGGAGTCCATTGCCAATTTTAAACTGCAAGACTTTGATTTTGGGAATAATCTGGACTGAACCTTTCTTTTTTTGCTATAACTCACACGTAAACTGTGACATATTTACAAAGTTTTAAGTTTTACTACGTTTATTAAGGCTTGACGCTGTTGTTTGAATACCCTTAATAAAACTTTATTTCTTGGGTAGCTTTAGTAGCTTTCAAGTCGTTTTCTTATGACTCGCGCTATTTGCTTATTTTTTAGAAAACTTGTTTTTTAAATGTGCTCCCCATTTTTACTGTATTCATCTGCACTTTGGCCAAAAGAAAATCATATTTTTTTAGTCTATGACTCAAAACATTGTTTTATGTTCTTGGAAAACTTCCGT
This sequence comes from Dasysyrphus albostriatus, assembly GCA_946251815.1. Taxonomy (NCBI): domain Eukaryota; kingdom Metazoa; phylum Arthropoda; class Insecta; order Diptera; family Syrphidae; genus Dasysyrphus; species Dasysyrphus albostriatus. Next base: position 20,609,351 of record OX276337.1, read on the forward strand.
ATTTGGCTTTTCATCATCAAAAACAGACCAAAACTCTGCCCAAAGATAGTATTTAGTTAGTTCAAAATCGTTTCAATTAAGTATGTATGTTCTAACCACGTTTAATTCACTTCCATTACAAGAAATCAAGTCCGCACTTTTTTACATTTCAAAAAAGATTTCTCGTTTTCAACATATTTTCAGAATGTTTAAATACAGAATTTTGAAAAACATGCAGAATTTCGAACATTTTGAGAAACAGCTTTTTGACATGAAGAATTTTAAAAGCAGAACTATGACCTTACAGAATTTCGACCCCAACCTTTTTTCTCATCCTCATGATCTGATCCGAAATATTTGGACAGCAAATTTCAGTGGATAAGTTAGCCACACGGTGCAAAATATTTATAAATTACATTTTAGAGTTGGACAAGTGTCTTGAGTTAGATGTGCTTCGAATAAGTTTAGATAAACTACTGAGAGTGAATAGACAGATAATATGTTCGTGAGTATTTTTGTTGTCAATTTGCGAAACTTGGCATTATGCGTTTGTTTTTCTATTAAAAATTTAGTTTGCATCAAAAATTTGTTGGCGGCACCCACTGACCTATAACGGCACCTTCTATTGTTGGCATTGGCACTTTTAAAAAATAATTTCTGGCAACGCTGCCCCGAAGCCAATATCATTGTTTGTTTTTAAAATTTTCGAGCTGAAAAACAATTTTCGGAATTTTTGAATTAAAAAAAAAAACTGTAAGTTGATATGATTTTAATATTTTAACTAATACTTTATTTTTTGAGAAAGTAGTTGACACTACTTTCTATAAAATAAAATCTATTTGAAGTCGATGCCTTAATTCGTTCTTGAGTTATGTGTAACGAAAAAAAAAGCGAAGGAACGTACAAACTTATGAACGCATGAAAGTATCAACGCACGAACATACGAACCTACAAAGGTATGTACGAATGAACGAAGGTACGAAGGTATTAACCTACGTACAAACATAGAAATCTTTCTAAAATTGGTGGATTCCGATTCTAGAGAGCTCGAAATGTGATGTCGACATTTTCGAAAATAGGTCCAGTTACAATAATTTTTAATGGAAAGTTAAAAAAAAATACAAAATTAAATAAAAAACTTAAGCACTCAACATTCTATAAAAGATTTTTTTCCGCCACTGAGCTAATGGAACGCAGTGAAACGATTATTACAAATTTCGGGTCATATAGTCTGATTTTATTACTTTTATGAACATTAAACTTTTTTTGTAATGTTTTTGAAAATTGTCACCTTTTTAATATCAAAAAGTAACAACCCAATAAATAATATCGGTGTAATTGTAAGGTTTCTTAGCAAATGCTTGTTTATCTTTACATTACTTTGTCATGTATATTATTTTTTTTTTTTAATGACCAAGGCCCAAATAATTTTTTTTTTTTAAGAACCATGGTAAATATGGCTTTTTCATATTAACAAATTTTATTTTTTAATAGTTTTAAACCAATAAATTTTGATTAAAACTATTAGTTTACATTACGCATAAAAATAAAATGTGATGTAATGTTTAGTTTTAATCAAATTTTATTAGTTTGAAAATATTAAAAAAATGTTTTTAATATAAAAACAGCCACAAAAAATGCTTTCATATGCCTTAGAAGAACATGGTTTTGCTGAGTAATATTTAACAAAAATTGAATTAAAATTTGTTTTAAAAAGAAGATGTACGATATCTCGGAAACAAAAATCTGGAATAACTACATCTCACATTTTTTAAAATCTTGAATAATGAAATTTCGTAAATTATAAATCTTGTTTCTCATAATCTCACAATAACAAAATCACGCTTTGAACAATCTTGGATTTACATATCGCACCAAAAAATTTCTAACAAAATCTCGTAAATTCAAATTTCACAGCAACGTATCGCTCTTGGTTTAGCACTGAAAAATAAAAAATCCTGCAAAAAAAATTAAAAACAATTTTTTTCAACTTTTATTGCAACAATTATTTTAAACAATTAAAAAGTAACTTAAAACAAATTTCTTAATGCCTAAAAAATAAGAAAATAAAGTTTGACTATTTAAATGTTTAACTTTATCAAATGTAACTTTTTTAAAGCCTGGAATCCATTCTATAATATGATTCTTAAATAAAATGTTTACTGTAAATATAGTTTATTAAAAAAAGTTTTAACTGTACCTAAATAGTTTTTTAAAAAAAGGATTTTTAAACTTAAAATTAAAAAAAAAAAACAATTTCTTAAGTTTAAAAATTATTTTTTTCAAAAAAATATTTAGAACAGAGACTTTATTCAAAAATGATATTCAAAAATGGATTTTAGGCTTTAAAAATGGTATAGCGTAAGCGTTCCCGATTTTTCTGTTTTAAATATCATTTTTAGAAAATTACCCTTCCTGCCTGAGCGGGGGAAAATAGACCCTTTCTCCATTATGTTTTTTTTTTTGTTTGCCTGATTCTAGTCTATACGTTCTGATTCTTTTTTTTCAAGCAGCTGTTAAAAGGAATTTCCTACTTCACATAATGATATTTCAATTTTTTGCGCTACAAAAAAAAATTTAAATCCCTAATCTTATTGGAATAATTTTTGGACAAATTTTAAAATTATCATTGCCAAAGTTGTTTCAATACCATCATTATAACCTTTGAATTCTTAAACCTCTTTAATAGCTTTGATTTTGATACAAAAGTTTAGCAGAGCAAAAAATGCTGAAAAAAAAAAAATCATTACATCTAGGTAAATTTATCCAGAAGAAAATTTATTAATTTCTAAAAATATAATATGATCTTCCTTTTTTTATCATTCCTTTCATTACCACATCCCAAGGAATAAGACATTCAAAATTTAATTTAAAATATTCAACAAGTCATCACGGTTTTGATTTTGGTACTACACGCAATAACTTTCCACAAATTTCCATTGAATACAAAGGAGAAGCTGAACCGGTAAATATTCGCACCCATCAGTTATCAGTACCTACCTAGTCTTCAAGCTTTTGAACGAAAGTAATTTTAAATCTTAAATTGCGGGAGGCTGATTTTCTAAAGTTCTTGTAATGCATTTGTAGAAAAAAATCAAAAGCTGAAAACTGTTAATAAAACTAAAAATCTACTTTAGCTACTACTAATATTACTTCTAACTTCGCTACTGCTAGTACCTACTACTCTTCAACTGTTATTACCACTATTTCTAGTTTTTATCTCTCATACTTAGATCTGCTGAACGCGAAAACTGCTAAAACTGTTTTGTCTATCAAAGATAGGTTTGGAGTCAATAACTCAGACCAGAATTTTTAGTGTTAATTTAAAAAACTTAAAAATAGGTTTTACTCTTAAATCTATATGGATTTTGACACTTCAGCAAGTACGTGCAACAAAAACTGGTATTTTTTTCGCAGCGTATACCCAAAAAACGAATTGTGATTTTAATTAGTTATGCAAATCTCATGTGACTATTGGAAGCATGACACCTCCGAGTCCCAATCCCTTAATTACCAGCACTCACATACCACTGATTGTATTGAGTAAGTCTTTCTAAGAGGATAATCATATGTAGATATTTTTAAATCGCAGAGGGAGTTTCAGTATCTGAATAATATGGAAATATACCCAGCTATTATAGGTGTCTATGTATGAACCTCGTCTTTTAAAGGGTAACAATTGCCTGCTTCAGGAGTTTTTTTTTTTGTTGTTGTAGTTTTTGTTCCTCATAGGCTATGAATATTTCAAAATCCAACCTTCTTCGTGACTTGGAACCTACTTGAAAAAAAGCAAAAAGCAAAATTGTAAAATCTGCATACATAAATATACAAATATACATATGTAGAAATATATTTTAAGCTCAAGAGAAAAATTCAGAAAAACCTATTGCGAATTTTCTCGTTACCTATTCAACGTGTTTTTTTTTTTTAAATCTTTGCATTTATCGCTTTATGCGTGACGTGTAAAGTCAAGAACTGAACTGAAAAATTCTCACAAAGTGGCATCTGGCAAAAAAAGAAATGTCGATGTGAATGTGGAAACCGGAAGCTGGAGGCTATTTGGCTTTACCATAGATTGTTAACTCTATAACGAAATTTTTTGTATTCCAGACGAATTCTTCTTTTCGTGTTTTATACAAATTGGAACATTCAGTAGAAGTAGACGAACAAAAAATATAAAGAACAAAATCCTTCGAGGAGTATTTTAACAAGGACGTCTTATTGCCATCTGTGTGTGTGTGTGAGTATAAAAATTGTTGTCATTTCAAACAGAAGAATAACATTTTTTGTAGGAATATAATGTAGGTTAGGTATGTATGTGGAAGTTATAAATTCAAAGGTTAACTTATGAAGAATTTTGTTCTCATTGACACATTCGATTCGAAAATGCAGATGAGACGGTGAGAGTGTTTAAATTTAAATAGGTATAAGTCTTTCAAATTCAGTGAACTTGATAGAAAATAAAATAACACAGAAATATAAATAAACGCTCATAGGTTTTTATAAAGAAATCAGACGATTTATGTGTTGATAAGCCAATTGTGCCAATTTGCCAAACTATGGTCACTTCAAATGTCCAAATTGCAGATTGCCTATGATATCTACTGACTGACCTACAATAAATCCAGACATGTAAAAGTTTTCATTAGGTTTACCTTTGCAGAGATCAAAGACTGGTACTTAGTCTTTGATCTCTGCAAAAGTAACCCTAATGAAAATGAACTGAATTAACTGTGTTGGCATACTTGAAAATTAGCAAGGAATTGAAGGTTGCCAGATTGTATTTCATATATTTTTTATATTGTATACTTTTAGGCAAAGTTTTGTTTAAATTCAAATTTCAAATAGTAAAAATAAACGGTCTTGAGACATGTTATATCTCCATTTTGAACTCTAATTTGAACCCAGCTTTATAAAGGGTTTTTTCAACATGGACGCTACAAAAGTACAGCGACAGGGACAGCAAACGACGCAATATTTCTTGCCGCTCTTTTGACATTTCTTTTCAGTAAGGTTTACCATTTCATGATGGAAAGATATACGAGCCAACGAGTCGAAATTATTAATATTTACTACCGAAATTCGGAGTCAGTAGCCCCAACTTTAAGAGTGCTACGTCCAATTTATGGTCGTCATAATCGTCCTAGCAGATCAACAATTGAGCGTCTAGTGGAAAAATTTGAATCCACAGGCACAGTACAAAATGTTCCCGTGCCAGTGAGACAAAGAGTGCCCGTTGTGTCGAGAATATTAGAGGCATCAGTGGCAGAAAGCCCAAATGTGTCTCTCACACATCGTTCTCAAGCGTTGGGCGTCTATGTGACGTCGTTGTGGTTAATTTTTCGAAAAGATCTTGGCCTACATCCTTACAAGATTAAATTGACGCAAGAACTGAAGCCGCTTGATCACCAGAAGCGTCGTATGTTCGTGAATTGGGTTGAGCAACAACTTGAAAATGATTCGGATTTTCATCGAAAAATCATTTTCAGCGATGAGGCTCATTTCTGGCTGAATGGCTTCGTCAATAAACAAAATATGCGGTATTGGTCAGGCAGCAATCCACACGTACTCCATGAGTCATCATTGCATCCCGAAAAAATTACGGTTTGGTGTGGTTTATGGGCTGGCGGCGTCATTGGGCCGTACATCACTTCCGTGATGATCAAGACTGGGAATGGGGATCGCTACCGTTCAATGATAACCGAATATTTTTGGCCCCAATTGGATGATATGGACTTGGAGGATATGTGGGTTCAACAGGACGGCGCCACAAGCCACACAGCGAATGTCACAATCAATTTATTGGAAATCAAGTTTGGATAACGTGTTATCTCACGAAATGGTCCAGGCGCTTGGCCGCCTCGGTCAAGTGATTTGACACTGTTAGACTATTTCCTGTGGGGCTATGTCAAGTCAAGCGACGATTGATGAACTTCGTATGAATATCAAACGTGAAATTACAGCAGTATCGGCCAATTTATGCTTGAAAACCGTCGACAATTGGGTTCAACGTCTGGACTTCTGCAAGCGTGCCTGTGGTGCCCATGCAAAAGAAATCGAATTTCAACATAATGGCATCGAACGTTCTTTCACAGGAATAAAGAATTTCATTGATATCCAAATTCGTTTTTGTTTAATTTAAAAAAAAACTTTTGTAGCGCTCTTATTGAAAAACCCGATATTATGCTCGATATCGTAGAGGATGAAAAAAACATGATTGGGAGCCGGATAAGTTAGTAAGTATTTGTATTAAAATAGAAGGCCATTAATAAGTAAAATTCTTATGTTTATTTGGACAGTCAAAATACACCTTTACCCAAGTAATAAATTAAGCTCTAAGTTATTTAGAATTCGACCATTCTTTACTCTCTGTAGATACCATGGCCAGCCAAAGTTTAAGAGATTACATAAATAGTTCAACAGTAATAACTTATAGGTAGTTCAATTTAAAAAAAAACTGCTAAACTAATCGGCAGCAAGGACTGCACGTGATCAAATCATTTGGCTTAGTTATTCTTATCAAATTTAAGAAAATATTTCAACAACCTATGTAAGCTTCAAATTAAATTAATTAAGTTTTTTTGAAAATCTGTATTTATTTATTTTGTTAGTAAGGGATATTTTTTTCTGAATGGTTGTTTTTAAAAATGATATTTTTTCATTAGTTAAAAGAAACAGATATAATTTTGGAGGGAAAAGTAGAGCTAAGAAAAGCAATCAATATTCGTGAGTTTGGGATGAAAAAATAGTCTCTGTACATGAGTTTAACTGTTTTAAAAAAGTATAAGCATCTGACTGTCTAGCTTGAATACGTCAGTTTAATGAACACATATATTTCTGTAATGGTTCCATTAATACGTTATATTTATAATCAATTGATAAATATAATCAAATTTGGCCCGTGGCTAAAATATAATTATTGTTTGCAAAATAAAAATAATTAGATATTTGTTGATAAGATAAAATTTTAACGGAACCAAAACCTATACCGAATAGCAATAGTAACCGATATAGCTTTTTGATCTTTTTATAGAATTTATTTCACATAAATATCGTGATGCACTAATGAGATATTTTAATTTATTTATCTGTATAGTTATACATATAGGAGTATGTACAAAAATTAACAGTTGAAAAAAATTTAATCTAATTAAAATTATGCCCTCTTTATCTTATTTTTATTCACTGCAAAATACAGTCGCACTTCTTTGATAAAGGTCTCCTTTTATCGAGATATTTCTTATTTTATCTTGATCAAGGTATAGCTAAGAATTCTTTGCTTGGGAATTATCTTTGGAGATGGGTTACTAAGCAAGAATAATTGTTTATGACTTGAAGTTCAAAGTACAAATCAACCAATATAATTTAACGATTCTTAGAACAGACAATGACTGAGATAGTACTTTTTTACGATTCATCAGTAATATTATCAAGTGTTTCAGAGTTATTATTCGTATTTTCTTAACTACATAGTAATTTGAAGTCTTCTATGTGGTCTTAATAAAATATTTAATTGTTTTAATTAATTGATGATATGTATTAATTTTATGTATGCCATATTTTTATTTAGATTAAGTCTCAATATATCAGATTAGCAAATTTAACTAATTCGCACACCAAATCACAACTATGCCTCGTGCTAAACAGACTTTAAATTGTACCTAAGGTCAATCAACGTTATGCTCTTAACGTCATTGATATTGACCTTATAAGTATTTTGTTGTAGTTAAGAGCCTTGAGTTTTATTCAATGAAATATTTTGATAATGAAAATTATTAAAAAAAAAATTAAATAAAAATGTGACTAAAACAGTTTGGTGTTATCTTATGTGACCTTAAAATCAAATTTGCGTTTCGAGACTTTATATACGTCACTGAGGTATGAATAGGTGCTTCAGTTTTATCTCTTGGTGATGACATTTCATATTTTGACAAAAACCCAAATGTACTCGTATGTATACTGGTTGGGATCTACATAATTAATGCATACAATTTTAATATTTTTTATAGGCCTTCAAAATGAATATTCAAAAATGATTCACTTTCGTACCTCGAATTGTTATCGTTTTTTTAGAACGAGCCCTACTTTTCACGTTTTTTTTTTTTTTTTTGGTGATGTCCTTGACTTCAAGATCCATATTAGTGGTTTGAACAGGAAACGAAGGCTACTGTAAAAATAGTAGACTTTCCGCTCTGGAAAAAGTTAAACGTATTTTTTTAATTTCATTTAATTACTTGGACAAATACATCTTGCCAAGTATTGAAAGTGAGCATTTGTTAAACACATCGAACTGGAAACTTTGTCATTACGATGATGTGAGAGACCAAACAAGTGGATATCGTCAAAATGCCAATGCCGTTTCATGTCAGTTCCAATGTTTTTCCAATAACTAAATCTACAAATTTTAAAATAAAATACTTCATTGTTCTTAAAGAAGTTTAAGTGCAAAACTAACTTTGCAAAATTTCAGGAGATTCTATTTTACTTTTGAATTCAAATGATTTCCTACTGAACCGCCATTTTGATTTAGTTTAAGGACTTTTGTGTGGTGGTATTCTAAAAGAGTCACTATTTATTTATACACAACGAAAAAAAGTCTAATTATGTTTTAAATATTGTGATTGTATGATAAGATTGATTTGTTTTCATTTCCATAAAGTGTTCCACAATATATTTTGTCAGTACCGTGGTATAGTATTTCTAGAATTTTTGTATTGTTTTTAACTGCATAAGTTGAAATTGTCTTGGAAATTATTTTTCTTCAGTGAGGTTACATTAACAAGCTCTACGTCAGTACCATAGATGTCATTACTGTGGTATTTAAACTCCTATTGAACTTTAATTAAATAAAAATTTCTTTCAATTATATTCTTTCTTTTTTCTAATTTTCCTTATAAGAATGGTAGCACTACATTGGACAAAGCACAAAAAAAAATAAATAAAGTATCCTACCACAAAGTAAAGAATTGCCATTCAGTACAAACAGACTACAAAAACAATATAATTTTTTTAAAGAAGAAAACTGTAGTAGAAATTTTATGTTTTCACCTCTTTAAATTTCTACTTCAATTTGATCAAAAATCTCAACAAAAATATTTTCAAAAAAAAAAAAAAAAATACAAATACTGATTCACAAAATGTGATGAGGAAACGATATAGAGAACACCAAAAAAGTGGGTGGCACAGTTCTGTCTGTCTGTCTGTTCCTCTACAGCCTGAACGGACCTATCGATTTTCTTTAAACTTGGTACATAGTAGTTTTTGATGATTATGCCCACAATTTTTAAAAAAAATTTTTAGAACCAAAAAAAAAACGGTACCTGCCATACAATTTTTTCTAGCCCGACAACTTTTCTTAAAAAAAAGTCAATAAATTACTTTAAGTAAAGGCTTCTTTTGGGTGGAAGATCATTTTTCAAATATGGTTATTAATGTTTCCACCCAAAGAACCATTTTTTGAATTTTCAATTTTCCTCAAAACGGTATGATTAATTTCAATAATTTTTCTATACAGAGGCTTCCAAAAATTATAAATATTCTTGTTCACTTAAATTTAAAAAAAGATTTTTTGGATTTTTTAATAGTGTTTCAAAATTTTTATTTGATCGATTTATTTTGAAACTCGATACTCGACTTAAGACTTTTTTAGTACTTTTTAAAATATTTTGACAGTTTTTTTTTCAAATTTCAGTTTTATATGCTCATAAATAAATACTTAAGATTTGCATGCCAAAAGCTTTCCTAAAAAAATTAAGAATTTGATATATACAAATATTTTTTTAAGAAAATGGTTATTTTGATTTCAATAATTGTTTCCATTCAAAACCTCTAAGCCATGGAAGTAATTTTTCTTACCAAAATTTGCAAAAGAATATTTTTAAAATTTTTAAGAAATGTTCGAACTTTTTTTTTTAAACCAAATATTTTAAAAAATGCACTTTCGACTTTTATAAAATTCGGTATTAAAGGGTTTGTTAACACTTCCAGTAAAGTATTTTAAGAAAAAAAATTACTTTTATGATAAATAACTGTACCTTCCATACAAATGTAAAAAAACCGTTAAGGAAAATATTTTATTTCCTTAAAAGAGCTCGTACGATTCTTATTAAACTTCTTCGCATACTTAAATTAGTGCTATATTCTACCAAAAATTATAAAAATTTCAACTATTAATAGTAGTAGTTCTCGTTTAATGGTTTTTTTAATTTTGAATGTTCGCATTATTGGCTAAATAGATTTATAGTATTAATTTTTCATATACAAATCTCAAATATGATTCAAAAATATTGTATACTAAAATTTTCAAAATAATTTTTTTTGTATCTTTAAAAAAAAGTTTAAATTATTTTTTTTTTTAAGTTCGATATCTCAAAAACAGGTTGACAGTTTATTTTGAAATTTTATTTTTTATATGCATTTAATTAGGTACTTACTATTTGCATTCCAAAAATTTTCAAAATCAATATTTTATGGTATTTTTTGAAAACAGGTGTTCCACTGAACTGAAATTTTTTTTTAACTTTCTTCCATTTTATAACAATTTTTTTTAGAAGTCATACCCCTCGCCTTAATGGGGAGACATACACCCCCTCCCGCACAATTTTTTTTTTTGTTTCGACCGAACCTGTGCCCTCTAGCATTGTTGTACAATTTATGCAAAACACCCTATGTAAATTATCTTATAATTTCTAAACCACTTGAACATAAGAGCAAGTACGTGTGACCCAGTCGTACATTTTATTTATCCCTATATACAATTTTTTTGATTCTTAACTTCTTGAACGTAACAGAAAGGCGAACCATTCCATTCATGGATTTTATTTCAAATTCTGTATAAAGCGTTTTTATTCTGAAAATAGTTGCAATTGCAATGAGTCAAGTCATCTCTCCACGTTTCTGCAGAAAAATTCCCATATCTAAATTATTATTCAAAAAGGATACCTCTTTGATTTATCATACATTATGTACTTCAGAGAAGAATAAATAAATAATATTATATTAACTAATATCTTTATATATAAATAAACTGCTTCAACTTAGTCAAAACGTATAGCAGCGTTAAAGCTTTTGAACCACAGGAGCAGGTTCGTGCGATCCAATCCAGAATTTCTTTTACTTACTTTTACGTACAGAACGTACATATTGAATGTCTATCGCAAGCAAAAATAAAAGACATTAAATCTGAAGGGGCATATACAAAATGATTATGATAGCTTCACTGTATTGTTTTTCTAAGTAAAAAATATAAAAAAAAAATCGTGCGAATTTAGTTCATATATAGGTTCCTTTTTTATCTGACAAAGTCATAGTGCTGCGTTTAAAAAGAAACATTTGGTCAGTGCTAATTAATTCATCGCAAGGCTAAGATCGTTCATAATCGACTTGAATTATGTTCGTTTGGTTTGATTGATTAAATAAAAAGAAATCGTTTTTTTATTAAAAATTGTGAGAAAACAAAAAAAACATATACCTTTACAAAATGGTATGTTATAGAAATTTACATTGATTGATTAATATTTTTTTTTAATTTAAATTTTGTGTAAATAAAAGTGAAGACTATTTTTTTTTTGTCAATGATATTCTTTTTCAAAAAAAAGATGAATGAAGTGTGATTGGTTTTTGAGTGTCTTTCAAGAAATTTAAGATTTTTAAAAAAGATTTGTTTGGCAAAATATAGTGGAAATAAAATTTATATAAAAAAAAATTATATTAAAGGATAAGATTATTTCTTTTTTTTTAATAATAACTCAAAATTTAATTCTAAAAAATGAAAAATGTTGAGGCGCGTTTGTTCAAACAAATCAAATATTTATAAATTAAGATAAATTAACGTCTGTTTTAGATAAAGAAGCAAGTGTTTTACCTTAGACCCGACTATAGTTGTGTTTTTCAGTGCATTTTTATCTCAGTTAAAAAACATGTAACATGTTAAATATAACAACAGTTTTATATAATTTCGTATTGTTGTTGCATTTAACATATTAATTTTTTTCAGCGAAAAGAGAAATAAAAAACATGGCTTATGTTTCTTTTCATGCAATTCGTTGAAAATTGTATCCTTTTTTATTGATCGCTGTATATCTAATGTTAATACCACTTTTTCTTCTTGGCTTCTTATCCAAAATTTCTAGATTTTTCTCGACTATTCTGCCTCCAGTTTCCGCTTTCTATTCTGCCATCTTGTGTAACGTGAATCACGATAAATTTTTCTTCTTACAACCCTGTGGGTGGTATAAAGTCTCTGCCAATTCCTTTGGTAAATAGTGATATTAATACACATTTTGGAATTTGACCTAATGAAAATTTGAAGATTTTTAATCTATATATGTTATTATTGGAATATTTTTGCGTAACAATAATATTGACACCTTAGGGAATCATTATTGTCATAAGCATTTTTTTCGAAGTTGTAGTACTTGAGAATTTATGTAAAGGTTTATTCCACAAAATAGCAATTTTTGGGTTTTTTATTTGGTTGAATCAAAATATCGATTATCATTTAAATTGCAAATCTTAAGCAGCACTTTGTTCAACAAAACCAATTTAGGTAAGAAATTTAAATTTCTTTTTATCCCAAAAATTAGAATCTTTGCCATACGTCAGTATTCCTATTCCTATTTTTTGTCGCTCTCTTTGAAATTAAAAAAAAATGATTCACCTTTAAATTTTTGGATGATTTTATTTGTTTTTTTTGTTTTCTTATTTATTAACAAAAACTTGTTTGATTACATTGTAGACGTTCTGATGACCTGGTAAGGTATATAAATATGAATATAGGTTTGGCACTTGAGATACATATTTTTTATTAAAAAAAAGCTCCTGGTGAATTTTGTAGGAATGGAATGACCAACCAAAAATTAAATTCAATTTTGTGGCAATAAAAAAAGCAAAAGTCTATTTAACTGTATGAAAATATTTTTTAAAAAAATTAAAAAGCTTTTTAATTGGGAAAGTTTCTCATTTCTTTCAAGGTAAAAGTACACAAACTTTCCTGGCTTCAATTTTTTAAAATATCAACAAATAAATTCTTTTGTTTTTTGACAAGTTGCTAATTGTATTTTAAGCATGTCTATATTTCCCTATCTGTGTTTAATGATAAACTATGAGTCAAATTAGTTAATAGCAAAAAGGAATTAAACTTTTAAGCTACTCATGATTTTGAAGAATTAATTTAAAATTTTTATTTTTATTGAAATCAGAATTGTTTTAGTAGAATTTAAAATAGGGTATGCCCAGGTAAATAACAAAATTTGAAAAGTTTTTTTTCACCCGTACCTATTGACAAGAATTCACTTTAAAACCTCTCAACACTTAACGGGAAAATTGTAACTTGTGTATTAGCCCTTAGGCCTGATTTACACGGCAATACACCGCACGATTTATCTCAGAATTAATCCGTGCGAATGAGCAGTGGCGTATGCATTCTACAAAGATCCTTTCACACGACGTAAATGTTTGCCGTTTGGATATTTTTACTGCAAGAAACCCTGCGATGTATTGCCGTATGAGCCAAGGCTTAGGGTCAATCATCGATCAGTGCAACTGTGAAGTGATAAAAATAAAAATAAAATGACAATTCTTTTATCGCAATCAATTCATTCTATGAAAATCTATGAAAAGCTAAATGATTTAGAAACACCCAAGCCGCCGTCTTGGTCTTTCTACGATGACACAATAATCTTTTACTGGCGGCATTTTTCGTTTTAGTACTTTTTAGTTCTCACTGCTGTTTTTTATAACGAGTTCGGTATATATGTAAATATACACCGAACTCGTTATATAATATAAAAAATTTACAATCCATTTTCGTAAGAATTCTCTTGTGTCTATCAAGTGATGTACAAAATGGGAAATCAATGACGTTTAAATGTCATACTAAAATATTCCTATCTATAACCACTTTTCAATCTCAATAAATGCGTTTAACTTAAAATGGCTCCAGTCGACATCACATAACTTTTACGAATAAAATTTTATCATTTTGGAGGCATTGAAATATGTCCCAAGATTTTGCAAACAAAAAAGTTCTCCAATGAAAATACACAAGCGCTGAAGAGGTGCATTTTAATGTAAAAGTTACTCTTCTTGAACAACAAAAACAAAATTAATAAATAAAACGCGCGCCGGATAAATAGTTCATTTAGGGCCAGTTTCACGACTTACGGATAAAGTCTCGGATAGCCTTACTGGAACTTTTTTGACAGATGAACTTCAACTATTGGTTTCAAATGTCTCGGATAGTGATATCCGATAGATAAAGTCTCGGATAACAAATGTATGCGCTGAGTTATGAGTTGCTGACGTAATGTTTTGAATCCCACATTGAATTAATTAATCTGTCGTTGTTCATACTAAATTTAAAAATTAAAAAGCAGTGACATTTTTAATTAAAACGACTAGGATTTCTTGTTTGACAGCAAAATTTAATTTTCAATATGTTTTTGATGTTTTATGTCGTTATCAATTTGTAAATTTATCCACCAGTTAGTTTATCCGAGACTTTCATGATGAAACCGAAATAAAATAACAGCTACTTTAATTTGCTGGATATCGTTACGTGTCGGATATCTATCTGAAAATTTAACCGGAACATTTGGTCTCAAAAATTTTAAGTCTAGATGGTTGTTTACAGATGTTGTTTATCGATTTATTGGATCTAGATCTAGTCAATGGTTGGAAATATTATCTGATACCAAAGATGTTGCCTCAATAACAATTAGTAGGTGATATATATTTAATTTTTGTATAATTTTATATTGTTAGTTTTAATTTACAGGTATTTAAGCTATATATGCCAAGTTATGCATTCTCAAAAATGGCTCCACACCTTTAAGAAAAAAAACAATATTTTTTTTCAGTAAGGGATACCTTTGGATGGTTAGGTGTTCATGGTACTTCCCCAAACAACCATTTTTTTATTTTCGATTTTCTTCAAAGCGGTAATTTTGATTTCAAACGTTTTTTTTTGTATACATCAGAATCTTCTTCATTTCGAATCTAAGTTCTTATGAAATCTAATTCAATATTTCAAACTATTTCGACGATTATCTTTCTAACTAAGTTCCAAATAATCGAATATGAAGAAAATTTGAAAAGAAAATTCTTCTGTTTAAGTGGAGCGACTAAATTTATAATTCAAATGATTTTAAGAATATTGGGGAAAATATTAGGTATGAAGTTACTTACTTTTTTTGAAAAAAAAAGGTACCTTAACTAAAAATATTAAAAAGTGGTTAAGAGTATTTTTTTTTTTTTTTCAAAAACTGCTCTGCCGATTTTATCAAATTTTGTTCAGTAGATATGATTACATTAGTGGCAAATAATAAATAAAATTACATTAAATGTCTTTTAATAGTGAATTTATTTTTATTAAGAATTTTTACACTATCAGTTTAACGGATTAAATTTTTTCTTATGCACAATCAAATTTCAAATAGGTAATTTGAAATAATATCGCATGTCAAAATTTTACAAAAATTATGTTTTTTGAAATAAGAAAAAAAAATTCAAATAATTATTTGTATGAAAATTCAATATCTCAAAAGTGGATGGACAGTTTTTTTTTTTAGAAACGGATAGGTATTTTAAAATACCTTTTGGCATACCCACTATTTTTTTTTCTAAAAAATGTTTTAAGAATTTTATTTATAGAAAAAAATATGTATTCAAAAAACCGCTAGCCAGTCACAGCCGTAAAAGATAGAGCCATACGTTATTCATTTTGTGTAACACTTATATATTTAATTTACATTCACTACAATTTCAAAATTATTTTTTGTCTATATCAGCATTTTTTTTTGTTTCTTTAATTCATATATTTGCCAAACAACCAACCGTCTACCCTATGATGGATTATTTTCATCCAATTTCTTTAACTGGCAACAAAATATTAATGAATTAATGGCATTTATTTGGAGCTATAATCTAGATCTAGACAAAATGATATTTTTTGTTGTTGTTTCACCAAATATACATAAGTATCTATTATTTCAATATTGGTTTACCTACATTGTGTTTTTATGTATACAAAAATTATAATATTAACAAAATAAAAAACCCACGCGAGGAGCATGCATGCACGGCATGCGAAAAAAGACAACATTTCCCCCTGAATCTCTCCACACTTTATTAGCCAAATACGAATTCAGTCTTATCAATACCTGATTTGAGATCATTATCTAAAGGCGGAATAGCTGAAGGCTTGTTGTTAGTATGCCGTACATTGTACAGTTGACACACTTGTAGACACAAGAATCTTGAAAAGACATTTGATATTATTTACAATAAGCTGGTATTCTTACTGGGGGATTAAATTATTTTATTTAAACTTTTATGGTAGCCAAGCGTTTAATTATTTTGATATTCGAGTAGGTATGAGTGTACTAAGTATATTGGACTTTTGAAATTGTTTCTAATAAAAAAAGTGGTATCTTCCCCTGCATTTAATATTCTTAATATCTACACCTAATAATTTTGTTGTTAAGCTTTTGTTTTGTGTTCTATTATGATGAAGGTAATAACTTTCACTATCCGTTGATTAAGTATCACTTAAAACACTCAGTATCACTATCTATCTTTGAATAGGTATAGGAACTCAACCTACCTCTAGGGAAATGTCAACAAATGACATAATAACTACTGTTGTTGTTGTTGTTACAAGTAGTATAAGTGATAATGATAACATAAGAAAGCGACAGTTTTCTGTTTTTGATTTTATAATATGAAGCACGCAATATTTTTATGCGAGATGACACAAATAAACGTGCAATTGACAATTGTAATCAATTAACATTATTCTTTTTGCTGATAAGAGCTATGTTCATACAAATTGAACAGGATTTATGTAGAACCAACTAGATCCGGTCTGGTTTTGTTGCTTTTTGATTT
Source organism: Dasysyrphus albostriatus (assembly GCA_946251815.1). Lineage (NCBI taxonomy): Eukaryota > Metazoa > Arthropoda > Insecta > Diptera > Syrphidae > Dasysyrphus > Dasysyrphus albostriatus. The sequence goes on from OX276337.1 coordinate 20,626,217, forward strand.
GTTATTTAGATAGGATGGAGCGGGAAAACTTTAACGTTTTCTATAGATTGAACTTAGTATCTATACCCAAGCGGAAATTAAAAACTTACATAGCTAATTTTTACGTTTGGTTACGTATTGTGGGATTTTCTAGAAAAATGATATAACATTATAGAGAATTCTAATTATTTCAATTAATGGGATTTTTATTATTTTATATTTTTGTATTTTGCCATAGCAAAGAAAGAAACACAGCAATATATTGATTTTTGCTAGGCAAAGATGCATAAATATGTTCATATTTTTGACCTGTATGAGAGCAAATATAATACAAAAAACAAATAAAATGCAAGGCTGGGTAGCACATGCTTCCAGGATTGCCAGATTGGGCTATTTATTGGAAATCGGGCTATCTATTTCCAAAATTGCCGACAACAATTTCAGTATGACAGCCCAATCATAATTGGGCTATAAATAGCGCAAATCTCATCTTGGGCAATATTTTTTTTCATATAGATAAATCTTATAAAAAACCTTCTTTTCTCCCATTTATAATTCAATGCACATACTATTGACATTTCAAACTAACCGTCACTCTAATAATATTATTATTCTGTTGTTCCCAGAATTATCATTTTTTAAGAAAAATGTATTGGTATTGGGCTATTATTTGGGCTACAAAATTTCTCAAATTGTGCTATCAAACAACTTCAGGACATGGCAGCCCTGCATTCTTGTACAAAGGTTCAAGAGGCTGAGATTTCAAAAAATTGTAATGAATGAAAAATGTTTAAAAATATGAAATACGATTAGTCAAGTAAATCTATGGTTTGACCCCAGACAAATTGTAAAAAAAGAAAATTTTGTGCGCATAGACTCTAAACACTGGAATTTAAGACATATCTAAAATGAATCCATGGGAACATTGGTATTGAAACGTTTCAAATATGACCACCTATCACAAATGACAAAATGTATTCCGTGGAAAAGAAGACTTGTGATACATCTCTTTATAATGATTTTTCACGACAGTTAAATTAGCTTAAGTGACTGCTTTCTGAATTCTGGATTAATAGTCTAGTCCATGGATGGCTAACCTTTCTAGAGACTCGCGTCATTTTTAAAAATAAATTATTTGAAATGTCTTTGGCGTGCCAACATTCAGTCTTGACCTAGTTTTCTAGTAACTACTAAAAACAATACATAACTTCACAGTGCAAAGCATATTCGCGCCGATTACAGAGTCTGACGAATGGGGTGCGGTGGGAATCAGACTCAATTTTGACATTTTAATTAATGTCAAAATTGAGTCATACTCCATCCGCGGCTAATCTGTCGGATTCTGTAATCGGGGTGATTCTTTTTACCATATTTTTGAAACTTACTCCAATCCATTTTAATTAAAGAAACAAATTTTAGATAACAAAAAAAAAAAAAAAAAAAAAACGAATTGAAGAACAGTTTTAGTATGACTTCTGTTGTTTCGCTCGATGCCAAATAGTAACAGGGCTGTATTTTGTCGCTTTGAGAGGTCTGTGCCAAAAATGTGTGAACTTAGATTTAAAGATCTCACATTTCATATTCTTCAAACATTTTTTTGTTTATTTTCCAAAATCAACTCGAAAACAACATGGCAAATATGTGAACTAATAAATGGCAATAAAATAAAATAACGACTTTTTGAAAATAAGGACTCTTATCAAATGTCTTATTTTCCAATAATAATTTACTTTTTGATATGATTTGTGTATGAAAACAATTTAAGAAAATATATTTGTCATTTGGACAAACTTAGGTTGTTTTTTTTTTTCTTATAATTACACACCCCAAAAATACATAAGAAAATTATCAATTTTGATGTTTTTGCAGAGATGATTATTCAAAAAACAGCCCAAAATAATCCCCTCCAACGTTTTTCGAGTTCTATTCATTTACTATAAAATTACGTGAACATAAAATATGTGTTTCCACTTCAGTTTCTTAGAAACGCTATTGATCCTGACCAGTTTTGAGAAATATTAAAATAAAATAAGAAGAAAAATAAAAAAAAAAACAAAGTGGCTCCACGTTTTCTTAGCAAATCGTTCATGTTATTAATTTTTAAAAATAAGGACTCACGTGACACACCCATAGGTAGACAAAAATATTATTTCAAATTTTTTCAAAAATATATAACAAAAAAACAAAACTCCAGTTGAAAGTTGATGCTGCGATCGGATTTCTAAATTAATAACGTACGCATACAATTTCGTTACGTGCCACCATTGGCACGCATGCCAATGGTTCGCCAACGCTGGTCTAGTCAATTGGTGTTCAAAAAGGACTTGAAGTGGAGAGTGTTTTAGTGTTTTAAGTGGCCCTTTTTATGTTTTTGGGGTCGCTGAATATCTGATCTGAAGTTTTCCAACAAAATTTTTCTGGGAAAATATGAACAAAATGTAGGAAATTTAGTCATTTTTTGGGTTTTTGCTTTTATAATTTTAATATTAATAATTCCTTCAATATAGTGTTTATTAGTTTAGTTAGGTTAGATTAGATTAATGTGGCTGCCAGAAAAACTTCTGACACACCTAGGCCAGAAAAAAACACCCTAAATAGGAGGTCAGGATGCCAAATCAGCTAGTAATTTGTATTTCAATGTAAGTTGAACATCACTTCTTGTTTGTCGACAGTTAATTTAAAGCATTCTATGTGTTTAATACCTCTAATATCTCTCTTTTAAACAGCGTCCTGTTATGCACCTATAACAGAGCTGATGTGCAGTCTCATCAGCTCTGTTGTAGGTGTCTAACCAGGACACTGCTTAAAAGCCAGGCACGCCACACGGCTGTTAGTACTTTCAAACGATTTTTGGAGAAGCTGAGCTGTATGGACGAGGAGGAGGAAGAAACGATTCCTCACTTTCCATATAATTGCCTTGCACTTTCCCACAGACTAGACGTAGGCTCCGCTTAGGACACTACTCCTATAATGATCGTATAGTGATCCGGCAAACACAGCCATTAATGATCTCGTACGCTTTGTCAGTAGCTCTACATTTATGTGGTTTAACGAGTAAGGAAGGAGTTTTCTAGATTCATATGGTATCAAATCAGAACGAACCAACTTTGGTCTAAGTTTGGTAGTATTAATTACGGGTAGCCACTTCTACGTAACCTAACCTTACCTAAGGTGTTAGTTTGACATCAGTTTATTAATGAAAAAATATAAATTTAAATTCTATCAGTAGACAAAGAAAACGATGACCAGCATCAGTTACTACATCAGCATAATGTCTTTATAGCGTAAATAAATTTGGTGGCGCAACAGCTCGTGGATGACCAGGGCCTATAGTGACTTACAACTATCAACCTTTCCGGTGTGCGTGTTGTTGGCAGGAATGGAAGGGACCTACAATTTTTTGCCGCAATGATTTATCCCTTCGGGATTTTGTGTGGTCATGATTTTGCATTCGAGATTTTGGGTACTCTGGATTATGGCATTCGGGATTATCACTTTTTGTCATTTGGGATTTTGTACACTTCCGACATTTATTGCCTACTATATTAGTGCTTAGTGACAAAATTTCTCGGCATATAGCAAGAAAGGAACCGTGTTGCATAACAGTCCATGAGATGTTTTGAAACACTTCTATTTCTTTTGGCCCCTGCTTTTCTCTACTCAATATATTTGCCTTTAACTCGAGAATTTTACCCTAGTCTCTATTTTAACATTCTCGATTTCTTCGCAAATATTTTAAAGGGAACATATTTCTTTTGCTCACAGAGGATACGATACCTTCGCTGACTCGGAATACCGAAACTAGTCTCTCTAAGGTCTTTTAAGGAAAGGAGGATAGACCTATTGGTCTAAAATTTTTCGGTTCAGAGTGGGTGGGCTTGCCAGGATGGAATATAGGTGATATTAATTCGAAGAATTGGTACAATCACGTCCTTAGAGCTTTGGAGCATAATTGGCATTATTCAATCAGGACTTTTATCCTGAAAATGAGTCTATGGCCCAGGCCACTTTCCTACTATCTTCTATTTCATTGCCAATATTAGAAAGCCCACTTATGGTTGGTCTTCTTTCCACAGGAGATGCATCAAAAATACATCCCGAAGAGAAATAAGTGCTTATAAGAGACTCGAGAGTTTCAGAACAGGAGTCAAAACAGGTTTCATCTGGTCTTTTAAGAAAGCGGAGGGTGAACCTTTGACATGACTTTCCTGAGCCTAACAGCGTCATTTGAATACTCAATGTCCATACATAATTTTCGCCAGGCAGCTCGTTTTGCGTGTATAATTCTTTTTTTATATTCATTTTTGCTGATCTTGAAAAGATCCCAATCAACATAATTCATTAAGCTGATGTAAGATCATTGGCACGTTCTTCAATCATGTCCGAACAATTAAACCCAGTGCCCAGTGATAAGGCCAATCTTGTATTGAAGGCTTCCCAGTCTATTTTCCTGGGAACAAAAGAAACTTACTTTTTAGGCAACAAAGCAAAAACCGGAAAAATATCGAAATTTGTTCGACATTTTTTTACGATTTCTCATATTTGCCGTGAAAAATTTTGTCGGACATCTTCAGATTCGTGTTCAGCGACTACAAAAACATAAAAGAAGCCACTAAAAATAATTACACCAGAAAATTCCACTTCAAACTACCACTTGGCTAGACTCTTTATCTATTTATTTATTTACTCTTGTGGTTACCATTGCATTTAAATTCAACTTAAGAACCACTGAAATTTTGGAATTCGAAATTTTGCAGTGGGGGCTTCTAAAAAACCACATGTGCAGAACAGAACCAGAAGGAGTGAGAAGCAATTTATATGTTGAATCACCCTGTTGTTTTTAAAGTATCTAGCCTTAGTAGTAAAATCGCTTATCGCTCTTTAATAATATGAAGACACTTTTTTTCTAGAATTACTTCAGGAACGAAACAAAAACAAAAAAGACTCCATTCTGTCTGATTATAATATAAAAAAGGCAGATGATTTATTGAATGGGTACAACAGGCTCAAATTAAATGCGTTCATTTGCCAGATGTTATAGAATTCAATCTATTTTGCAATCAGTTCAAAGGTTTATAATTATTGTATATTTTTTCTTGATAATCATTAAGACAAGAAAGAAAAAAATATATGAAAATACGGAATTGTCGTGTTGAGAAAAATCAATAAAATACGCATTTCTGTAATATGTAGAGGTATTTTTGTAATCAATTCTTTTTTTCATATAGGTCTAAGATCAGAAAGCCTGACATAGCGACGCCAGATCACATATTACTTACCAGTCTCATAGATATTGGTTCGATGCGATTCATAGATTTTCCTTAAGAAATCGCAAAAATTATAACTTCTAAAGAATTTTTTGGGTTTTTTTTTCCTGTTTTTATTTAATTCAAACAAAAATTGCAATTATTTTGGGGGTGATGGATCTACCTTAGAGCCTATTTTACATGTTCTGTAGGAGATAAGATTATTATTTGTTTAATTAACTGATAAGAAGAAATTTAATTATAAAAAAAATATGATAATTTTTTGCTAACGTTACAGCTAAATGTCTGGTCGAGTTATATATTTTATAGAGCTATATCGAATTTGAGTCATGTTTGTTTTTGTTTTTTTTTTTCAACTTGAAAAAAATATAGCTACACCAAAATAAAAGTAAGAACCTGTTATCAATTTTTTAAACGAAATTTTATAATCTGATTTATTTGTTTACTAATTTTAATAATTTTTTTCTTGTTAAAATGAGATTGTGGTCAAGATAATTTAAAGGAATTACCCTAAATCTGAATATTCGAGTGAGATCAATACTGGAATTATCAAATCATGGCTTAACATCAAAGACTGCTAATTACTTATAAAACAAAGGCTTTGCATAAGTCTTTCCTACTCAAAGCTTATATGGGTATTTGTTTTCATAAGGAAAATCAAGGATCCAAATTCGATGGCGTTGAGTCTCACTTTATTAAATGAGCTTGAAAGCATTTTGTCCTGAAACACATTTTTCAATTAATTTCAATATCATATCAAGTAAAGCACTTGAGGTTGTTTTATAAAAATCTTTTTAAACAATATTGTGACCGAATATTTAATTCGGTACGAAAAGGCTTTACTTAAAAGATATCTTTATCAAGAAGTTCTAAATAGGTTCAACTTTTTTTCAGCCAATTCTTGTTTTGTATTATTGAACAGATTTCTTTAGATTTATTTAGCGAAGATTAGCAAAATAAGAAGCCGCCTATTGATAATTTGAAGATTTACTAGTCTTGATTAAGCTTATGTTTTTATATCACTTCTGATTGAATTTTTGTAGCTACAGTCACTGGCAAAATTATTTGCACAATTTTTATAAAAAAATAAAAATATATTAAGGGTAGGTATTCATGCAACAGCGTAAGGTTGTCGTAAACGTAAATTGTCCAAACAAATTGTGAAAAAATAACGAAGTTTAAAATTTAACAACGTTTACGACCGACGCACGGCCTAAAGCTATTGTCGAATACCCCTTTTTTTATTTTTAGTTTTAGTAATAAATCTAATAAATATTGTTAAAAAATGAAGCATTTAAAACAATTTTCTAAAGGATATTTTAATTAAAGGGAAAAAAAGATGTTTGGTTTTCGAGGTGGAATGGTGTAAGAGTAACACTGTGCAAATAATTTTGCCATTGACTGTAGTACCTACGCATTAATTTTCAACACGACCAAAGCACGTTTTTTTTTTTTAATTGTTTTTAATGTTTTTTATAGTTTCAGCACAGTCTGGGAGTTTTGATTAATCATTTTTGATAAGTTTATCTTTAAAATTTATTTTTAAAATCAGACTATTAGACTATTTTTTGATGTTTAATATGTTGGTAAGCTTTTTCTTAACATGACTTAAAATATTCTTTAAAATCGTGTGGCGCATGTTATGAACATTATCTTGTTTATTTGACCGAAATTAAAGTGTATTATTCTATCTTTTTTAAGTATATCTACTAAAGTCCGGTTAAGATAGTAAATCAAAGATGTTTTTTGATAGCAAATTGGTATTTTTTTTTTAATAAGTTAATTATGTGCTACAGAAATAGAAGTGACAAAACTGATAAGATATAGAAGGGTGAACCAGATTGAAATAATTTTTATTTGATTGAAACAATTATTTAAATTATTAGAATTTTTTGCATCAAAATTAACATTTCCATATTGCTTTGGACAAAATTGAATTTTGAAATTTCAATAATGTTTTTTTTTTTCAAATGAAATCTTATCTTAGAAAAAATTAAGATTTTTTTGGGTATAGGTATTATCTTTTTTCAGTTGTTAGACTTCAACTCGAAATATACATTAGGTTCTGACGGAACATCCTGTTCTAGAGAGAAATTATAAGAATACACTTTTTAGTCCCACCAAAAGCATATCTTGTTATTCTTTTTGTTTTTATTTAAATAACTTAAAATACAAAAAACAGCTGCCTACTACGGTGGAAGGTAACTTGGCTTGGCAGCACTTTCAACTGGCTAGGTTTCCAAACACTGAACTTTAAATTCCCCTAAAGAGCTCTCAACTAGCACTGGAATAGCAAATTCCACAAAACAGGCAAAACATTTAAGATATTATGTACCTTCTAAAGCTACACGAACTTTATAAAAATGTCCCCCTGACATTCAACAACACAGTATGGACCAACAAGTGTGGTCTAAAATACAAAGTACTACAATTGAAAACTGTTTTTTTTCTAAAGAACTTTTCCATACAATATTTTAAAATCATTTATAATTTATTAATGTAAGTAAGTGCTTCTCTGATATATGTAGATGTATTAAAAAAATAAAGCTGGAATCTTTCAGATTTTATTTTCTGCTCCAAAAACAAAGAACTTTAAGAACTTTCTGATGACACTTGGGGCAAAATATTGCATGTGTCAACCAATAATCTTTCAAATTCTATTGAAGAGTCAAGGATCCTTAGCCCTGGAAAATTAAGCTTCTAACGGGTGATTTTTTAAGAGGTTTAGAACTTAAAAAAAAAAAAACACACAAAATTCAAAAAAATGAATGAAATATTTATTTGAATCGATAGTTTGAACCTTGCAATTTAATGTTTAAAGATAATTTCATGCAAATGTTGACCGCGGCTGCGTCTCAGGTAGCCCATCCGCTGAGTCCAATTTTGGCATACTCTTTCACACATATCGGCCGGTATCTCACGAATGAATGCATGGATGTTGGCTTCCAGTGCGTCAATCGAAGCGGGCTTGTCCCTATAGACATTAGCCTTGACATACCCCCACAAAAAATAATCTAATGGTGTCAAATCGCACGATCTAGGCGGCCAATTGACCGGCCCGAAACGTGAAATTAACTGTTCACCAAACTCGCCTCGCAATTGCGCCATTGTTTCGAGTGCTGTGTGGCATGTGGCACCGTCTTGTTGAAACCACATATCATGCAAGTCAAGAACTTCCATTTCGGGCAAAAAAAAAGTTTGTTGTCATCGCTCGGTAGCGTTCACCATTGACAGTAACGCTGCGATTCGCATCATCTTTGAAGAAATATGGCCCAATAATGTCGCCGGCCCATAAACCGCACCAAACAGTGGCTTTTTCGGGATGCATTGGTAGCTGTTGCAATGCTTCTGGCTGATCTTCACTCCAAATGCGGCAATTATGCTTATTTACGTACCCATTTAACCAAAAATGAGCCTCATCGCTGAACACATTCAGCGCGCGATGAACATTTCGAACCGAGCACGAATTTTGATAGTAAAATTCAATAATTTGCAAGCGTTGTTCATTTGTAAGACGATCCATGGTTAAATTGCAAACCAAACTGAAGCTGTTTGACAGTGACACAAGGTACTAAACACACGTCAGCTGTCAAAACCAGTGTTGCCAAAACCAAACCAGCTAAAAAATCACCCGTTACTTCGAAAAATTCTGATAAGTCAAAATTTTGGTGAAATGATTTTTTTCGATGCCTTAAGCATCACTTTATTTGAGATTGGGCAACAAATTTAACATATTTAAGTTTATAGCTATTTTCTTGAAAACTCATTTTTTAATCCTGAAGAAAATAATTATATTTTTGCGATTCCTTACTAAAAGATCGAAGTGCGAAGTAGTAAGTAGTGGCATTTCATGTTTTGAGAAAGCAGTGGTTTCTCAAAACATGAAACGCCACATATTGCATTCGCCCATTTGTTGAATTTTGGCAACAAAAGATTATTTTCCACACCAATTCCTGGTAAAAATTAATGATTTGGTATTCATATTAATTTGAAAAATTTTTACGGTTGGATGTTGTCAGTCAAATTTTAAGTCAAATACTCAAAAACTCGAAAATTTTTGAGTAGTTGACCTAAAACTTTATTGACAACTTACTTTCAACCATTAAAATCGTCAAATTTGTTTCAGAATCGATCAGATTAGGTCCAAAAATAATTTTCAATACAAACAAATTTTTTAAAGAAAATTTCACACCACACCGAAGAACACCTGCTTATCTGATAGTCTAAATAGATTTTTAATTAAATCTAGCAGACCTTACAGCCAAATCTGATAGAATTTAGATTCAATGGCACCAATACAACAGGTTTTCCAGTAAGTAGCTAGCCCACATCTTAAGGAAATCATTGGCAATTCTAAGTCGAAATATTCGTTTTGGCCAGGTAGGGTCCAAAATTTTATTTTGAAAAGGCTTAAATATGCTATGCAGTGATAATTCTCCTCATCTGCTTCGACAACTGATATACCTGAATCAGAACTGGGGAAAAAAATGAGGATGATTTTTATTTCAAAGAAAAGTGCTCCTTGGTGATTGTCACTAGCTAAATCGCTTCTCAACACTAACAGCAAAATACTTGATGAAGTAATACCACAAAAGGCTAAGAACAAAGAGTTTCTGAACTGATAACACAATCATCACCGGGGGATAGGTAAGAAAGAAGAGCTAATATTGAGCTCTTTCGAAAGAAACATTTTTTGACGGATATTTGAATCCGTGATTTCTATGAGCTGTATCAAAATTTGGCGATGTATTTCAAAAAATCAAAACACATTGACTACATTGGCTCAGTCATATCGAGCGAATAGGCAATAATCCTCGGGGGAAAGAAGAAGACCGAAGCTTCAGTTTAAGGATCAAGCCATAGCAGATACCAAAAATCTAAATTTAGATGCCTGTAAGCAGCGTGCTTAAAATCGCAGAGGATGGAACGCATGTAGTGTGTCTCAGGCAGCAACCCTTCATAGATTAGGGCCGGATATATTAGAATTAGAAGAAGAGGGACAATCATGAAGGAATTTTCAAACTTTAGAAGGGAAAATGTAATAATTTTTCAGCGGACTACACCTAGATTGGCAATGGCGGAAATACTGCAGAAACGAGTATATCTATACAGAAACTAAAATATTCCTGGTAGACAGGTAGCTACATCGTTTTCAGCATGTTAACTAAATTAGGGAATATCAACTTGGAATTGTGGCACAAATCAACTAATGAGAAGGATATCCATCGAGCAATGATAAGCAAAAATTCGGAACCAGACACCTTAGCGGAATGGAAGCTCTGGACAACAATATAAGATATCACAAAGAATAACGGGGTAGAAATTTACTTTTAAACTGACACAGAATCAGCCCACCATCTCACAAACAGCAGAAACTACAGTAACTGTCAAGCTTAAACTTGAATTTTCCTGCCATTCCTATAGGAATAAACTTTTCCTCCTAGGTTTAATCTTATGAAATAATTGTCAAGCTCATTTGGTCAATACCTAAGACAGTGTCTAGCATTGTTTTTTCTTCTCCCAAAATCTAGCTTTACTCTTTCTAGTCACAAGGCTCTAAATATTGAAGTTCCAATAAAAAAAAACTAGGAACAACAGATTCTGAAATTAGACATTTTGTAAAAATTTTTAAGACTTCATTGAAGTCAGTTAAGTTGTTCCAGAGGATGTTGAAGTCTTAAAAGTTGGGTTGCATTATTTGAGGGCTATATTTAATTAGGCCTTGTTTTGTTATGAAAATCCTTGCATAGTAATCCTACTTACCATTTCAAAAAGTATTTAAAATATCACAAGGCTTGTACCGTAACTTTTTTCTTAAGGTATACCAAAAAAACTCTCTTAGCTAATGCATTTAAATACTATTTTAGAACTTTTTTTTACTAAGAAGTTTATTTTTATCTCTTTCAGATCACCACTAAAATCTTTAGCTTGACTTTTGTAGCGCTCCTCACTGTATCTAATATCGATGCAGCGAGAATATTAGCAGCTTTTGTGTTCCAAGCCAAGAGCCATTACATGATGCACAATGTCCTAATTAAAGAACTAATTAACAGAGGTCATGAAGTCACATTTATCACAAGTAATTCAATGAACAAAAATCTTGGAGAGAACTATACTGAAATACTGATAGATCCTGTTTATAATTATGAGCCCGATAGTAAGTTCTAATAAAAATTTAAGTTGAGTTAATTTTATTTAAATTTTTCTTTCTTTTCATTCCAGTTAGAAACCATTTTAAGACAAAGGGCAATCTGGACTTCACAAATTTCTCATTGCTTGATTTCTTAAAGATGTTAGATATTATGGGAGTAAAAACAACCGAACACGCTCTCAAGCATCCAAAAGTTCGTGAAATTTTCAATCAGAATGAAACACACAATGTTTATGATCTCCTGATCGTTGAACAATTCTACCAGGAGGCTTTTCTAGCTTTGAGCTATAAATTTGACATCCCTGTGATAGCTTCCAGTACTTTAGGTTATGAGAACCACATGAGTCAGATGATGGGGCTCATGACACCCTGGTCATATGTACCCCATGGATTCCTGCCATTCGATGATAAAATGAACTATTGGGAGAGACTCAAAAACACAGTTGCTTCATTGTATACAGATTTGTACAGGGAGTTTGTGTATTTCCCAAGACAAGATGCTTTGGTAAAGAAGTATCTCTCACACTTATCAAGTAAGAATTCTTGAAAATCCTAAAGTTCCTTGGAAATTTTACAGTTTTGTTATTTTTTTTTTTAGTGAAAATTCCAAAAGTATCTGAAATGGAGAAGAATATGTCGCTGATGTTATTGAACAGCTATGTTCCACTCACAAAACCTAGACCATCAATGCTGGGTATGATCCCAGTTGGTGGAATGCACATTTATCCTGCCAATCCACTGCCAGCTGATATCAAACAATTCTTAGATGGAGCTACGCATGGTGCCATCTACTTTAGTTTAGGTAACTTTTGACATTATTTGACACCATATTAGTCCAAATCTAACTTCAAAATACTTTCTCCAGGAAGTCAAGTTAAGACCCAAAATATGCCTCCAGAGAAGCTGAAAGCTTTCCTCGATGTGTTTGCAGGTTTGAAACAGAGAATCCTCTGGAAATTTGAAGATGACAAAATCCCACAACTGCCAAAGAATGTTATGATCAAGAAATGGATGCCACAAACTGATATTTTAGCTCATCCTAATGTCAAAGTTTTCATCACTCATGGAGGATTATTTGGCACTCAAGAAAGTGTCTACCATGCAGTGCCTATGTTGGGAATTCCAGCCTATGGTGACCAGGTTAGTACCTAAACGAAGACAAACCCTTCATAGAGAAAATAAATCAATAATTCTTTTGTATCCATTTCAGTTCCTCAACATGAAAAAGGCAACCAATTCTGGTTATGCTAAGACTCTCAACTTCCAGGATATAACCAAAGAATCCCTCCAAGAATCCCTAAAAGAACTCTTGGAGAATCCATCATATCAGAAAAATGTCAAACTTACATCACAAATTTTCCGAGATCGCCCCGAGTGCCCTCGAGAAACAGCCATGTATTGGGTAGATTATGTCATTCGTTATAAAGGTGCTCCACACATACGGTCGGCGGGCCTAGATTTGGCATGGTATGAATTCTACCTGTTGGATGTAATTGCAACACTAGTATTGGGAGTAACAATTGTCGTGACGTTTATGTTCTTCGCGATACAATTTCTCATCGGAAAAACAAAAATTAAAGAGAAAATGAGTTAGGTTTTTTCTGGATTGTGAGAGGCTTGTATTATAAGTATTAGGAGATTAAATCAAATTAGCTAATAGGTTCATGAATAGTGCAAACAAAAATGTATAAGAAAACTAAATACATAATTATTTATATAAAAAAAATTCTTTTTGTTTTTTTAATTTTTCTCTTAGACCTCCTGTGGGAACACTAAAAAGTGCTTCAAATTAAGTCAAATTTTCCTATGCAAATTCCAACAATAACAAATTAACTTCACATTTGAACATCAGTAACTCTATAACTGAATGTGGAACGTACGAGTATCTTAATGCTTAGAAGCCCAACAAAACACGCCTAATAACAACTAAGCAAACACTTTTGAACTGTAGGAACAAACAGTTTCACAAAATAACAGAATTCACAACAGCAGTATCCCAAAAAAAATCTTATCTGAACTCATTTGAAGAAACTATGAGCAATATCTCACGAGCCACTGCTAATATCTCGATATACAAAAATCAACTTGCCCATATTGAGTATTCCTCCCATTTTGTATGAATAGTTTTTAATGCTTGCAAATTCACTGTATAAGCATTTCAAAAACATTTGTGATAGATTTTGGCATCAAGCTCAACTTTTTGGTATCAACGAATCAATTGGTCTAGAAAATTGTACCTTTTGGACCAATCAATACAAGTTCAGTTGGACCATTAAACGGTTCTTAATTCAATAGAATTCATAAAATGAATTGTAAGCCAGAGGTCCGATGAAACCGTTTTGTCTCAGATTCTCTTTTTCATATTCATCAAGCTTTGCGTATTTGTTTTTTGCAAATTCACATCTTTCTCCTTTGATTGTGGATTATAAGTTCACAATGTCATTAAATATCACTAGCTTCTTCAAAGGGATTGAATGCTTCCAAAAAAAAAGATACAGTTCCATTTTTTCCATTCAACAATTTTTCTACCATTCCTCTCATTTTGATATTCAGAACTTCAAAATCAATATGCATCTTTGGTACCTCCTTTAATTCTTTCCTTATTTTCCTATCGCGCACAGTGTTAACACCAATGCGTAAAACACCTGTAAATATGCCATAGTTTTTTGCCTTGTTTATAAACAAAGCGTAGGAAAAGCATGCAATGCATTCAAAAAAAAAGTTTGCCGTCGTTAAGAATTTAATAATCAATTTAAAAATAATTGTTAAAAGTATTGTATGATAATATTTAACGGTATCAATTTAATACTAATAAGAAATTTGCCGACTTTTTGACAACTTTGACTAACTTTCGTTTAATTTTAAACTGGTGTTATGTCTAGTTTATTTATCAGAAAAAATGTAGCTGAACCCTGCTAAAAAAGTCACAGTTCGTGAAACATGCCTTCCAAATACCCCTATTTAATTAGTTACCCCTAGTTAATTAGTCGTTAATAAGATGTGAAAATTTAAAACTTGACGTTGAATGTTTTCTATGGTTTTTTGGGTGCTTCGCTAACTTGAGATCAAGTTAGCAAAGCACCCTGTCGAAAATCAGTAAAAACTTCTTATATTTGATGATTGATGCCTTAATAATTTGCCGGTAATTAATCGAACATAACTTGTTACAAATTCAGTTAGATCGTGCTTTCTATGTGTTTTCTATGTTTTAAGGCGCTTTGCTAACTTGATATCAAATTAGCAAAGCAACTCTCACGGATCAAAAAATTAGTAGGTGCATAATTTGTCGTTAATTAGTCGTTAATTTCGAATATGTTGGTCTATGATTTCTATCTTTTTTCCATTTGGTAAAAACTTCTAAATTTTAATATTTTAGTACTTAATAATTTGCCGTTAATTAGTCATTATTTAGTTGTGAAAAAATCAATTTTGTCATGTGATGTCTTCTTTGTGTTTTTGGGTAATTTGTTTTGTATGAGTGTCAAGTTAGCAAAGCAACTTTGACAAATCGAAAAATGGGTAAGTTGATAATTTACCGGTAATTAGTCTTTAATTAGATGTGACAATTTAGAATTTGTCATTCAATGTTTTCTATGTTTTTTTTTGTGCTTTGCTAACTTTACAAGTCTCGAAAAGCTAAATGGCTAAATAATTTGCCATTAGTTAGTCTTTAATTAGTTGTGAAAAATGAAATCTTATCGCTATGTGTTTTCTATGTTTTTTGGGCCCTTTAATAGCTTGATATGAAGTAAGAAAAGTATCAGCTAAAAAAGGGGTAAAAACTGATAATATCGAATGGTTTATGGCTTAATAATTTGTCGTTAGCAAGTTTTGAATTAGTTGTGACAATTTTGAATTTGTTGTGGAATGTTTTCTATGTTTTTCTTCATTCTTTGTTAACTTCACATCAAGTTAGTATATCACATACTCAAAAAGTGGTAAAATCTGTTAAAACCTAATGATTTATGGCTTGATTATTCATGGTTATTTAGTCGTTAATAAGTTTTGACTATTTCGAATTTGTCGTTCTATGCTTTTTCGAAAAGTAGCTAAAACTTCTAGACAAAACATTTTATTACATCATGATTTGCCTTTAATTAGTCGTTTATTAGGTAGTTGTGACAAAATCAATTGTTCGTGCAATGTTTTCTATGTATATTGTTTTATTTTTCTAAATGTATATGAAATCTACAAAGAGCTCCAGAAAAGCTCTAATACGCTTCACTGGCTCAAATGACGTATTTTGAAATAAACATAGAAAACATCGCACGAGAAATAGATTTTTTCACAACTAATTAACGACTAATTAAAGGTAAATTATTAAGTAGTAAAATGTTATGTCTTAAAGTTTTTACCACTTTTCGAAAAAAAACTAAGGAAAACATAGAACTAAAAATTTGAGAATGTGAAAACTTATTAATGACGAAATAGCTATGAATTATTAAACCATAAATCAATCAGTTTTGACAGTATTTACCACTTTTTGAGGTAGTTATATGCTAACTTGATGTGAAGAAATTGAAGAAAGAATGAAGAAAAACATAGAAAACATTCCACAACAAATTCCAAATTGTCATAACTAGTTCAAAACTTTTTAGTGCCCTATTACATGAAACTTTAGAGTCATGACTTGTTTCGAAATTCTATTAGTGCGAACGAGAAAAAACATCTGATCTCCCCTTCGCACTCATTTAATTTCGAAAAAAAAGTCATGACTCTTAAGTCGTCGTGTAATAGGGCACTTAACGACAAATTATTAAGTCATAAACCATTCGATATTATCAGTTTGTGCCCCTTTCTTAGCTGATACTTTGCTCACTTAATATTAGACATGACACAAACCAACCTACGGAGAGCTTTGGTGAGCCTTAGAACTTGCAATACTAAACGTCAGAATGAAAGCTTTGGAAGGGGAAATTTCCCCTATGGAAAACTCTAGAAGCAAATACTAGAACCTTCCAGCTTTTTCGGGAACCTTGTGAAAATTGTAAAAGCACATGTCTGGCTGGCAGAGGACGCAGTCTTTGTATATATAAGTCATTATTTATATTATTTATATAAACAAAGCTATGATTTATATATACAAAGGTAAAGTTGGTTATAAAAGTAAAGTGGTTAATCAATTTCAGTGGTAAACAATAAATTGTTTTTTAGTACAAAAACTAAAGTGTTTTATTTTGTAAAGTAAATAAGTGGAGAATTTAAATAAAGTGAATAAGTTTTATAAACGAACCTAAGAAAATATTACAATAATATTCAAAGAACTTGTAAATAATTTGAACAGCTTCTACTAACTTCTTTTAATTTAAAATATTTTAAGCATAGAAAAGCTTTGCCATGACAGAGACAAATAATGTTTTTTTCTTATAATACTGATTTTGAAAAAAAAATCTTTTAACTTGTGGTTTTACTACTAAACAAAAAAAAAATATTTTAATATTTTCAATAAAAGGGGGAGTTCTTAAAACCGCGGGCTCCTTCTTATAAATCTTTTAAAAGCCAATTAAATATTGAACAAAATGCCTTTCTAGTTTTATACTACCAGTGGAGTGTTGACACTCTTTTAAATAATTAAATTTTATGAAGAAAAACACTTTTGAATATTTTTATAACCTTAATTTATTTTTTCTTTATTTTTGTTACTTCCTAGTAGCATCTTTAACACCAGCACGAACACACCAATTGCACCAACAATTCCCAGCGCAAGCAATCCAATTACATCTAACAAATAATATTCATACCAAGCCAGATCAAGACCAGCTGACCGAATATGTCGGGCACCCTTATGCCGGATGACATATTCTACCCAATACATTGCTGAATCCCTTACACTCAATGGCCGATCTCGAAAGACCTCGGATACTTGTTGCATTTTATTTCGGTATGAAGGATTTTCCAAAAGTTGCTTCAAGGAATATTCGAGTTTTTCATGATTGATCTCATTGAAATTTAATGTTAAGGCATAGCCAGCCTTTGTTGCTTTGTTAATGTTAAGGTGCTGAAAATAAAAATCAGGAAAGAAATGAGAGTTTTTGAGCAAGATATGTGTATGAAAGTTTTGCTCAAAAATCGCATTGTGATCAAAAAATTCCTACAGAAGATAGAGTTCTAGGTCAAAGGTTATTTTTTTTTACCAAAATCGACCTATTTTTGTATGAAAAGTAATTGACACGGGAATTCCTCGAATTATACTCCTTGTAAGGATCCACAAAGCAGATGGAACCCAAAATTTTGAGCAGCAGAATTTAAAAATCATAGATTTACAAAATTTTTTAAGCAAGTATTGATGATTTCCTCCAGAAAAAAAAAATTGTTTATACCTGATCGCAATATATTGGTATTCCCAGCATTGGAACTCCATAATGTACACCTTCTTGACTGCCAAAAAGCCCTCCATGTGTGATGAAAACTTTAACATTCGGATGAGCCAGAATATCACCTTGTGGCATCCATTTTTTGATCATTACATTCTTTGGTAATTTTGGTAGTGAATCATCTTCGAATTTCCACAAAACTCTCTGTTTTAATTTTGTAAATACGTCAAGAAATATTTTCAATTTTTCTGGTGGTAATTCGGCACTTTTAACTTGACTTCCTGAAATTAAATCATAAAAAATTTGAAATAAATCAACAGAATCAAGAAATTTTGTATCTTTTTTTATACCTAAACTGAAATAGATTGCTCCATGAGTAGCTCCATCTAAAAATTTCTTTAAATCTTCTGGTAGAGGCTTAGGTGGATAAATGTGCATTCCGCCAACTTGAACCATTCCTAAAGTAGTTGGTCTTGGTGAAGTTAATGGAACATAGCTGTTCAACAGAAGTACAGATGCATTCTTCTTCATTTCAGAGACCGAAGGAATTTTCACTAAAAAAATAACAAAATGGTTTTACATGCTGAGTGAATATTTTTAGTTTCAATTCATCTTACTTGGTAAATGTGAGAAATACTTCTGCACCAAGGCATCCTGTTTGGGGAAGTAGACATACTCCCTGAAGTAATCATCGTACAATGATGCTATTGTATTCCTGACTCTTTCCCAGAAGTTCATTTTATCATCCAGAGGCATAGATCCATGAGGCACAAATGACCATGGAGTTATTACACCCATCATTTGACTCATGAAATTTTGATGACCCAAAGTACTCGAAGCAATCGTTGGAATATCATATTTCAAAGCCAAAGCTAAGAATGCTTCTTGATAGAATTGTTCAACAATAAGAAGATCATAAACATTTTTTGTGTCATTTCGATGGAGGATTTCCTGCATATTGGGATGTTGTAGAGCGAATTCAGTAGTTCTTATACCAATTGTATCGACCATTTTAAGGAAATCCAATAACGTTAGACTCGACAGGTCAAAAATTGTTTTTACTTTAAACATGGACGTAACTGAAATGAAATAAAAGTTAGATTAGAGGTCAAGAGTAGAAGATGTTATTTTGTGGAAGAAAATAGTAAATACAAATAAATAAAATCAGCTGCGGAGAAATCAACAACGTATCACAGCTTTGAACTTTATTTAGTCCTTAAATAGGCGGCTCATACAGCTGAATCTGAGAAATTAGCGCACTCCTGAAACGCATTTATCATCGCCATCCAAGAAGTGTGCTGCTAAACAAAAGAAAACCAAAGAAACTCCGATATATACTATTGCTAACTTTTATTGTTTACTTCTGTTGATAACTTTTATTGGTTACTTTGGTTTCTTTTACTGGTTGCTTTAATTGGTTACTTTTATTGGATACTTTTACTGGTTACTTTTATTGGTCACTTTAACTTTTTCTTTGTTGTGGCAAGGCTCTTTCAAACGACGAGAAGCTACGAACCACCCCAAAGAAAAAAATCGACTTTGGTCATATAAATTGAAGAAGACGTTGCGGCCGAAGATGCTCATGCGAATGTGCTGCCGCAGAAAACAAGTGCGGCGAGAGAAAAGTGTCGAGCAAAGAGAAGAGAGAAGAAGAAAACTCTGCTTAGAAAGAATGGGCCTCCTACGTCCTACCTCTAGGAGATCGAAGAGTCTAGTGATCGAAGCAACAACCGGAAGACTTTTAAAATAAAGTGAAGCAACTGGCTATTGGCTTTAAAGCCGGAGCGCAGACTCTTCGAAACAGCTGAAGGTAACGTAGTCACCGAAGCACAGGAAATAGTAGCTGGATGTATTTAAGCAGCATTTTCATCAGCTGCTGAATGGTCATCAGGTAGAGTAGGAAATAGGAAGAAAAGCGAACTCAACTCCAGTCAATGAAGACCCAGTATACCACCACCCAGTATAGAAGAGGTAGACTTTATTTGTAGCCAACCTCAAAAACAACAAGGTTGCAGGATCTGATGGTTTAAAACCTCTAAGCTCGGGAGGGATATGTTTGGGTAGAAGAAAGCATTCCGTATGACCGGTCTTTCTCATCTTCAGAAAAGGTTATCCTCTTAAGGCATATTCCTTGAAAACATCGCATTCAAATAAATTATTCTGTATCCAAGTTACTATTTGAGCGTCTTAAGCTGTTCTGCAATACTATATTTGGCAGGAACCAGTATAACTTCTTGCCAGGTAGACCAACCTTAGAGCAAATATACACTCTTTGGTAAATCTTGAAAAAGACCAATTAATTTTAAGTCGGGGCCCACAAGAAAGCATTTATTGTCATGGTTCTATGTAAAGGGTTTTTCAACAGGGACGCTATAAAAGTAGAGCTCCAGCAAACGACGCCATATTTCTTGCCGCTCTTTTAACATTTCTCTTCAGTAAGGTTTGTCATTTCATGATGGAAAGATATACGAGCCAACAACGAGTCGAAATTATTAAAATGTATTACCGAAATTCGGAGTCAGTGGCCTCAACGTTAAGAAAGCTACGTCCAATTTATGGTAGTCATAATCGTCCTACAAAATGTTCCCATGCCAGTGAGACAAAGAAGTGCCCGTAGTGTCGAGAATATTGCTGCCGCTGAGGCTTCAGTTGTAGAATGCCCAAATGTGTCTCTCACACATCGTTCTCAAGCGTTTGGCATCTCTGTGACGTCGTTGTGGCGAATTTTGTGATAAGATCTTGGCCTACATCCTTACAAGATTAAATTGACGCAAGAACTGAAGCCGCTTGACCACCAGAAGCATCGTATGTTCGTGAATTGGGCTGAGCAACAACTTGAAAATAATTCGGATTTTCATCGAGAAATCATCTTCAGCGATGAGGCTCATTTCTGGCTGAATGGCTTTGTCAATAAAAAAAATATGGGGTATTGGTCAGGCAGCAATCCACACGTACTCCATGAGTCATCATTGTATCCCGAAATAATTACGGCTTGGTGTGGGGCGTCATTGGGCCGTACTTCTTCCGTGATGATCAAGACCACAGCGAATGTCACAATCAATTTATTGGAAACCAAGTTTGGAGAACGTGTTATCTCACCAAATGGTCTAGTCGCTTGGCCGCCTCGATCGTGCGATTTGGCGCCGTTAGACTATTTCCTGTGGAGCTACGTCAAGTCTATGGTCTATGCCAACAAGCCAGCGACGATTGATGAACTTCGTACGAATAACGAACGTGAAATTGCAGCAGTATCGGCCGATTTATGCTTGAAAACCGTCGAAAATTGGGTTCAGCGTCTGGACTTCTGCAAGCGTGCCTGTGGTGGCCATGCAAAAGAAATCGAGTTCCATACATAATGGCATCAAACGTACTTTCACAGAAATAAAGAATTTCATTGATATCTAAAACCGTTTTTGTTTCATTTAAAAAAACTTTTGTAGCCCTCTTATTGAAAAACTCGATATATTGCGATGTTTGATCTAATCGCAACTAGGGAAAAACTTCTCTGAAGTGATTCAAACATACACAAAGTTTCAGCAAGGAGATGTGCTACCATGTGATTTCCTTAATGTTCTTCTAGAGCTTTGTATATCTTGGCTCTGCTTTTAACTTAATGCACAACACCATCACTGAGATCGATGAATTACTCTTTCCAATCACAGCTTCTTTGGGTAAAGAGAGAAATTAGGTTGCAAATCTATCTTTTGAGTCTCCTTATAAGACACCAAGTTCAAAGGTATGGGCATGAACACTATTAAAAGTAGATGAGAATATTTAAGCCCAAGTGTAAAAATCAAGAGGGAGACAAGTCTCTCTAATTGAGCAATATTTCATTCAGTAATAAAATGTGTCTGCTTTTGAATGTATGTGAAAGTTATATACTAATTTTTGAATGAGTCAGCCCCAAGTGATCGACACCCTTCGTACTCCCTTGCTTTATACTGTTTTGAGAGAAAGATTCTTTTAATGATTTTTGGTCCCACGTCCATAGTCGAGGAATGGAGAAGAAGATAAAACAACAAACTATACGGCAGAGTACGAGCAGTGCAGCAACATCAACCTAGTTAAAAAGTAAATAGCCTATTACGACTTAGATGGCTGGGCTACATTAGAATAAAATGAACACCAATGCTCCAGCTTTGGAAGTCTATAAATCAAGTCCCGAGGTATAGTGCAGTAAAGTAAGATGTAGTATCTGAAATGGCATATGTCCGAGGAAGAGAACCTGGAAACAACTTTCCGGTTGATGCCGTGATCAACATCAGACCACAATTCCACTTAAAGTTACTAAATACCTAAGTTACCAAGACCGCATATCATCATAAAATTTTAATCAGATTTCTTTCGTGAAATCGTTGAAGCCAATAAAACATTTTTAAAACATAATAAAGATAAATTAGTTGTAGGGCAGAGATACCGTCATCTGAAGAACTAAAAAAAATTAATTTCAACTCTCTGGTCAAGAGAACTACTGAAGCTTCTTGCGTTCGAAGTGCAATCGACTAAAAGCAAAAACGTACGTACGATCCAGTCGTATAACAATTGATTAATTTTACGAGTAGTATATCTAACACCGAAATCTCTTACGATTGATTTTTTTTACGCAGTAAAAAAATTTTAAAACATTGAATATGGTATGATGTAGGCATTTAAAAAAATTACCTTCAGGCCAAAAATCATAAGCTGGTATCAGTACTTCCGTATAATTTTCTCCAAGATTTTTTCCCAACGAAAGACCCGTAAGAAAAGTTACCTATAAAATATCAATTAATTAATTGATTTTTTATGGAATCAAAAGGATAACTAAACACTTCGTACCTCATGTCCTCTATTAAGAAGCTCCTTGATAAGAACCGAATGCATCATAAAATGGCTCTTGCCAGGAAATACAAAAGCTGCAAGAATCTTCGATGCACTGCATTGTGATATCGTGAGAAGCACCACAAACGTAAAAGACAGGTACTTTCTAATATTCTACAAATAAACAAAAATTTATTCACCAAAACATTTTTTTTTATTAAAATTTTTAATCCTTTTTCTTAAATTTTAAAAGTTAAAAGAATTCTGAAAATTTCTAAACACTATTCACGATAACACATAATTACATAATAGTTGAAGATCTTTTAGTTACCATTTTGTTTTTTTTATTCAAATTAAATTTTAGTTTCTAAAAATATTCATTCGTCAAACAAAATGTAATCGTTCTATGAATCAATGTTGAACAGATGCAAGTTCAACAACAACTGACCAATCTAGGAACGATCATGCAAAGAATAAGTAGATTACTTAATATAATAAAGAGTAAATATTCATGATAACTTAAATTTCTGACAGTGACTTGGCATTCAATGAATATTATTTGATAAGAAAGCGCCAATTTTAATTTAATTAAACAATAGAGGTGGTTGAAGATTTCTAATATTATTAGATAGCTACGTAGATATAGTATAATAGTTGTATAATATTTTGTTTGAATAATAAAACTTCTCATTGATAAGAATGTTATATTGTTTCCGAATATTGAATAAACACATTTTTACTCATATAAAGAAAGAAACAATTAAATATAAACAAAGTGCTTACCTGCATAAATAGTAAAGGGTCTTTCAATAGGGATGCCTTAAATATATTCCATTGTATTGGCCATCTTCTTAAGCCAACAGATTTCTGTTGATTGAAGTCTGTTCTGGAAAAGTTCCGCGTATTGAGAAATTTTTTGTCATCTTTAGAACCCAGTTCCATTTTTGGGTAGATGCATTTTTGGACAACCTTAATTTTTCAATTTTCTTCAGATGATTATACACTGGCTTCCAATGCATTAGGATTAAGTCACTGTTTTATGCGGTATTTGACATTGGAAAATTAGACCTCCCGAGCAGGTGCCACCAAATAAGGCTACGGTGAATATTTGAAGGACGGTTTAATATGCCATATAGCACTTTATTTTAAATACAAAAATAGACGTGTACATATTTTTTTTTTTAAATTATTTTTTAAAAAATCGGGTGGCCTTTTTGAAAGACCCTTTGTAATAATTAGTTTTTTTTTCGATTAATTTTTTTGAGTATTTGCTTATCTTTCAATCAATTTATTGACATTTTTTGGTAGGTTATTACCCTGGGTTGCTAGCGCCATAAATTTGTTTTAAATATTTTAGCATATAAAGGGTGTTTCAATAAAAGTGCATCTTTTTACTATTTAGTACGATTTAGTCAGATAATCTGTTTATTCAGCTTCAATTTGATTTTTTTTTTGTGGTCGTAAATTTTTGTATCATGGTTTATCTGACTTTTAATTAAAATAGATACGTTTGGCTTTGAGTTGCAATATTTTTGCAAAAAATTACGTCCTAAAAAAATTAAGACAAATTGTGTTGTTCCTGTCATCAAATGAATTAAAAACAACAATTTTCGTAAACTTTTTTTCACGGTTTCGCATTATTTAGATATTTTTGACTTGAAATAAAATGAAAAGTAAAAATTTAAAAAAAGATTTCGAAAATTTTTCATACAAAAAACTTAAAATTTTGTTTTTAATTTTATAATTTATAATTTTTTAAAAAAATGTGCTTCTTATTTCATTTCATTGGCCGTCATTGTCGTAATGACATACTCGTATCATTGCTCTTTTCATAAGATCTTCGATGAATTTTGAAAGGGCTGTGTAAATCAGGAACGATTCGATTTTTTTTTTTTATCCGATCATGGGAAAGTATTGATGATTAAAATCACAAATTTTCATTTCATTTGATCCCAATCTCAATTTTTTTGATGATTCTCGGTTTTCCATCCCAATCTTATTTCAATAAAAAATCTGTTTTTTTCGGTATCAATCTTTTCAAAAATGTCCTATTTTTTAGAGGTTTTTCAATCCATTGACATCAGACTATGGCCTGACAGATAGGAGACAAAACATATATTGACAGCAGAAGTTTATTTTGTGGCAAATGTCTCTCAATTGTCCTAAAATAATATTTTTCCGGAGCAATAAAAATTCTTCCAAAATTTCTGATTTCTAACAGGTTTTTTTAATTCATCGTCATGGTAAACACCCCTCAATGTAATTTGACAATTGATGGCTTGACCGATAGGGAAGAAACCATATTTTGAAAAAAAATAAGAGTATTTCAATCCAAATGGCACCCCATCGACCTAGAATTACATTTTTTCGGGCTTGAGCTTAGGAATTGTTTGTGATTTATTCGCGTACACTCTCGGTTTCATAAGACCCTAAAGCCTAGTACGCTGCTGAAGTGAAACGAAAATTTTCTCTGGTCTCCAGCTCGAGAACAAAATCAGAAACGAAATGATTACGAAAAAAATATGAGGCGTTTTATCAGATAGATGTCAAAATAAATTAAAAAATAAAAAACAGTTCAAAATCTTAAGTCAATTTTTTTTTCGTTTAATGTGAATTTTGTTTGTTTTCGTACTGTCCGGTGTGGTGTAAAGGGTTCAAAATAATTGTGTGGTCAATGTTCTTTTCTTTAATTTTCATTTTAAATCATCAGCAAAATAAAACCAACTTTTAAACTTTCGTCTGAAATAATGTTTCGGTCAATTAATTTTGGACGAAAAATTAGTCGAGACTTGGATCTAGTACGATTTTTTGTTTTATTGACATTTCACTATCGAGCTGCGTCCTTCATAACAAAAATCACCACGAAATTTTTTTCGTTTCTGATTTCGATGCTTTCGATGCGTCAATTTGTGAATGAAATTTTTCGTTTCGCTTCAACTGCATACTATGCTTAAAGAAAGATATCGTACGTAAGACTCATGATCTTGTTAGACAGATGACATCAAAATAAGATGAACATTTTGTCTGGAAATTGTTATGGTTTTGCACGGTGAGGCATTAGGTCACACCGTCCTGCTAAAACCACTACCGTCCAAATATATCCATCCCCATTTTTTAATAGGTTTTCGCAATTATTATCCATTCTTTTCTTGCATAGGGGTTTTTTTTTAATAATCTGGACAGTTAAAAGTGGCAGCTGTCAAATTTCATAGATGACACTACCACAAAAAAAAAATACATAAAATTTAAAAAATGCACTTTTATTGAAGCACCCATTAGTTAAAATTGTTTAAATTATTAATATCAATTACTTAAACTAGTAATTTATTCATAACACGATAAAAAAGATTAATTTTAATTTTATTGCTCTTGTTATTCACAATCTTAAATAAAAGTAACAAGAACACATATTAAAAACATTTATTTAACTGTCTAAAGTTCCTTTTTAATTTAGGTTATGTTGAATTGAAGTAGCATTTAGGCAATAACCAAATTGGATTTAATCTATTTAATTTTCAAAATACAAGCAATTTTTATCAGACTTTTATATATTTATAAGACTTTTAAGGGCTCTGAACCTTTGACACCTCATGTATGGTAGATTTGAAAATAGAAAATGTCATTTAATTGGTCTGTTATTAGTCAGAAAAAGTCAATAAAACCCAGAAATTGGTCAATCCTAGATAATTTGTTATCAAAGCTAAAAGTTTCTAAAAGTCACGTGTGATTTTTGGCACGCAATTCATTTATCAGATTTACAAAAAAAAAGTATACCACCCGAAAGGTCTCTAGGTCATGATAAAAGGTTAAAGGTTATAATTGCTGAAGGTCACAAAATAAAATTTTGTCCGCTCATTTTGGCTTATGAAAAAAAGTATTCCATTTGGAAGGCCATTAAAACATCATTAAAGATCGATAAAGGTTGAGACTGACGATGTGGCTGGCAGAGTCAAGGACCCCACAGAGTCCTGACCATGGAGAATCTACACTCGTATCAATCTCATCTATCCATGAACAGTGAGCCTTTCAGTTGAAGGCCTCCAAGCTAGCCAGTATCATTTGTTATTTCAAACCCTAAACTAAGAACAATGTTAGCCTAGAATTTTTGGGGCATATGCATAGACATCGTTTTAAGCTGTTGCTAGGCAAGACTAAATCTTACCTGTTGAAGTTTCAATTAGATTAACTCCATTTTTTAATAGCAACAAACTAAACAATATCTTTTATATGAATATGAGACAATATGTTTGTGAAATTTGCTGTGGTGAAATTTAACTACTACTCAAGAACATATCAAAAAATCATAATCAACATTCTTGTTAACGTAAACCTATACCTTGCCCTTCTGTATCAACTATTTCATCAGTTTGCAAATGAAATAAAAATTATAAACGTCTGAAATCTGAAATATTATCTTTTTAAATAACGGTTGAACATACTGAGAGTATTTAAAAACAATAACAAAACTATTTGTTTGATTTATCATTTTAATTATGAACTTGGTAAGAGTGTGAAAATTTTATACCTAAACATGGTATCCTTTTTCATATCTAAAATATTTGAATGGAAGGTAATCAATATTAATCTTATCTTACTTCCCTATGTTCCTATTTACTTATGTACATTAGTGTGGTCATTAAAAAGATAATTGTTTAATTCAAGTTGGTGCGCTCCCTTATCTCTTCCAAATAAATAGAAAAAAATTCCTGAAAAATGTTAGCTCATTATTTTAACAGTTATTATTTTAATGTTAAGACGTTAAATTGGGAAAACGTATGGTAAATGTTCAAGGAAATGTAGATTTTTTATAACTTTGTTATGCCATTTTTCTAAATTATTTAAGTGACCGAAATTTATACATTTCTATCAATTACTTCCAAAGTTATGAAAATTCAACGTTTTGTTGTACATTAAGCATGTGTTTTCCTATATAATACTACTTTCTCTTTAGGACCGAGTTTAGCTAACACTTTGCAGGATGTTTTTAGTTATTTAGAAGAAATTAGGGTGGCATGGCGCACCAACTTGAATTAAACGATGACCTTTATAAGAACCACCCTAATGTACATTTATAATAAAGAATAAACGTTATAGTAACTCATACGACCTTATTATCTTTGTGTTTAAAAATCTTCAACATAATTAAATTTATTTGATTATATTAAACTATTGGTATAACAACAATTTAGGTACCTATTATTATATATAACAATCTCTCAAACTGATAACCATAATTTAATTTAAAATTTTAATATTTAAATTGGGAGCTACAGCTGAATGCTTTTATTAGTTCGGGTACTCAGATCGATCGGATAGCATGACTAGGAGCAATCCAATAAGATATAGACGTTGCGTTATTAAAGTATATTTCTCAAATGTAATTGTACTAAAATTATTGTGTTAATATGGTAAGCGATATTAAGATTAAATTGCAACTGCATTGGCAAGATATTTTATTTAAAACTTAGGACCTACATGGCAATGTATGCAAGTACGTAGTTACCTATTGGGAAAAGTAATCTAGTACATTATTTATTTATCAAAAAAAAAAAAATATTGCTATAAATTGAAGTAATCAACAAGTGAAATTGAGGAACTTGTATTCAGTGATGTAATATAAAATATTTTTTGCAAGCAAATTGTACACACGCAAAACATTGTTAGTGCTTCGTTCTCAATTAAAATATCAGACATATTAATTTGTTTGTTTAGTGTTAACTAAGAAGTGATTGACATACAAAAAAAACACCTCAACATTTATTCAAAATAAGAACTGCTGCCTAGCCACACAGTGGGCCTTGTGAATAAAAAAAAGTTAAAGCTATTTTTGGAAGAAACTAAAGCTATAGCTAGACAGTTCTAGCTTAAGCTTTGTTCTATGTGAATAAAAAAGATTACGCTAAATAGCTTTAGTTAGGAAAATTTTAGCTTATGCTAAATATTTTTATCTTTCGTTTATTTATTTGCACATGTTTCGCTTAGAAGCTTAACCTTAAACTGTCATTTCAAGCTGTTCAACTGTTATTGTTTTCATGTAAAAAGAAACAAGTCAAAGCTTTCTAGACACAGACAGGGGTCCAGGAATCTTTATATTTTTGTAGCTTTTACTATAATATTCTAGGAAGAAATTTCAGTTTACTAATGTTCGAGCTCCATTTTCGAGTGGGGCTATATTCGGCCCCAAGATTTTATAAAATGGGACCCACTCGTCATGAAAAATCCGACAACACTTTTTGTGGCTAATTCGGTGTTGCTGTACAGCCCGTATAGTTCGTTGTTGTATTTTCTTCTCTATTCCCCATCTATGCACAAGGGACAAAAAATTATTGTTTCTGTAAGAACAATTTAAAAAATGTTAATTGATTGAAAAGATTGTATTTTTGTATTATTTAAATACATCTTCTGCATTCTTCAAGTCTTAAATAACCTGTTAGATTTCATCGATTACTCTACAGGTAAGATTTAGTTTAATGTTACAAAAAAAATAAAATCACATAATTTCATGCTTGTAATGACGGTTCGTTACTATAGGGCTAGGATTTCCTTGAACTTAAAAATCGGAATTATGCCCTTTAAATATGCCATTAAAAATTTAAAATATTCAGTAAAAATTGAAAGATACGCACTTAAAAATCAAATGTTTCAACTTATTTTCCCAAAAACAACAAGAAAAGAAATCATTTTTATTCAGGTTTTACTAACTTAAAATTTCAGAAACAGCATAATTGATTTTTCAAAAAAAAAAATATTTTTCGAATTTTTATTGGATTTAAGTCAGCTTTTTTTTTCTTTTAAGAACTTAAGCTCAATTATCTTATACTAATTTTCTATCACTTTAATTTTATTTAAATAAGAGTTTGCATTTAAAGGGTTTTTCAAACGGGACGCTACAAAAATAGAGCGACAGGGACAGCAAACGACGCCATATTTCTTGCCGCTCTTTTGACATTTCTCTTCAGTAAGGTTTGCCATTTCATGATGAAAAGATATACGAGCCAACAACTAGTCGAAAATATTAAAATTTACTACCGAAATTCGGAGTCAGTGCCCTCAACGTTAAGAGCGCTACGTCCAATTTATGGTCGTCATAATCGTCCTAGCAGATCAACAATTGAGCGTCTAGTGGAAAAATTTGAATCCACAGGCACAGTACAAAATGTTCCCGTGCCAGTGAAACAAAGATGTGCCCGTAGTGAGTGTCGAGAATATTGCTGCCGCTGAGGCTTCAGTTGCAGAATGCCCAAATGTGTCTCTCACACGTCGTTCTCAAGCGTTGGGCACATCTCTGTGACGTCGTTGTGGCGAATTTTGCGAAAAGATCTTGGCCTACATCCTTACAAGATTATATTGACGCAAGAACTGAAGCCGCTTGACCACCAGAAGCGTCATATGTTCGTGAATTGGGCTGAGCAACAACTTGAAAATGATTCGGATTTTCATCGAAAAATCATCTTCAGCGATGAGGCTCATTTTATGCGGTATTGGCCAGGCAGCAATTCACACCAACTCCATGAGTCAGCATTCCGAAAAAATTACGGTTTGGTGTGGTTTATGAGCCGGCGGTGTCATTGGACCGTACTTCTTCCGTGATGATCAAGACCGGCACGTTACTGTGAATGGAGATCGCTACCGTTCAACGATAACCGAATATTTTTGGCCCCAATCGGATGATATGGACTTGGAGAACATGTGGTTCCAACAGGACGGCGTGGCGCCACAAGCCACAAGCGAATGTCACAATCAATTTATTGGAAACCAAGTTTGGAGAACGTGTTATCTCACGAAATGGTCCAGTCGCTTGGCCACCTCGGTCGTGCGCTTTGACGCCGTTAAACTATTTCCTATGTTCCTATAGGGCTACGTCAAGTCTATGGTCTATGCCAACAAGCCAGCGACGATTGATGAACTTCGTACGAATATGGAACGTGAAATTGCAGCAGTATCGGCCGATTTATGCTTAAAAACCGTCAAAAATTGGGTTCAGCGTCTGGACTTCTGCAAGCGTGCCCGTGGTGGCCCTGGCCATGCAAAAGAAATCGAGTTCCATACATAATGGCATCGAACGTACTTTCACAATTATAAAGAATTTGTTTGATATCCAAAACCGTTTTTGTTTTATTTAAAAAAAAATTTTGTAGCGCTCTTATTGAACAACCCAATATAAATGCTTAAATAATATTTAAAAAATGCTTGCTGTAGTTTTAAGTAGTTTTAAAATCCTTTAGTAGCTAAAGTAGTCATTTATAGTGGCTTAATGATATCTGCTTTTGAATAGTTTAAATTTGCTTAAGTTTAGTTTTATATAGTTTTGTAAGTTATAAAAAAATGATATTGTAACCGAGTTTTCTTTGAAATTTTTCTTACTAAAAAATAAAACCGATATGAATTAATTTGATCTTAATATAGTCTTTTGGTCGAAGTTATTAAGTTATAATAGTTTAAATAAGAGCAGCCAAATACGGCCAGTAAGTTAGTAATAAGAAATTGATAAGTAGGCTAGTTTTTATGAATTTTTATCTAGCTTAGAGTAAGTTATAAGTTTAATTGAAAATAAATTAATTACAATTGAAAACAAATCATATTTCCTTTTTCAAACAGAATTGGAAAGCTCATTTTTAGATTTGATATATTGACAGTTTTTTTTAAATTATTTTTAATGCACTTTGAGGTCGTAAGTTCAATAATAATTGCCTAACTGTAATTTTTTTTACGAGAATTGAATCTGTATTGTATTAAGCAATATTTACTGCAGGACTTTTTGCACTGTTAAAATCTTGAATGCGACGGTGGACCATCTGATCAGTTTTAACAGTATTTTGAGAAAACCTATTATTTGTTAATCATATTGCAAAAACTACAAGTATTCGGAGAATTTTTAAGACTACAAGTATTTGAAGATAATCTACTTTTAGTTTTGCTCTCCTGAAAATAATGAAAATTCATTAAGCGTATTTTAACTGATTTAATAACTTTCTACGTGTTTTTTTTTTTTATGAAATAATAAAAGATAACATTTTAAAAATCGAATTTCATACTTTTAGACATATTTCTCTCTTTGATCGTATATATAGTGTTATCTTTATATAAATCTTTAATACTCGTAGCTGCGATTTTTAAGGTGCTTAATAATCGTGCGATTTTTAATAATCGTGCGATTTTTAATAATCGTGCGTGCATGACTATTTGACTACGATTTTTTAATAAAAGCTGTCACCGAGCCATATGTTATTACTTTTATCATTTCTTATTGTTTTTCTAAATTATTTTACATACTTACTCGTATTAATATTTAAAACTATAACTTCCTAGTTATTTCTACCTTGCTTCTTTTACTTTGTCTTTTTTAATTACTTACTCCTTTGTTATTTTTAGTAACTATAGAAATTATTTCTCAGCTCCTTTAAAAAAAAAATATTATTTTCATCAATTTGTTTCTGAATCTTCAATGATTAGTTATAGTCGCTGAATTTTATAATTTTTAATCTTAAAAAAAAGGAATGTAAGTAATTATTTATAATTTTACCAGTTGTATAATTTTAACAAAAGTCTTGTTTTAGAAAATAAAATTGTATCTTTAATTACAATATTTATAATCCTTTACAATTTGGATTCTTTTTTCGGCGCTATAACAAAAGCATATGATTCAATTGAACTTTCGAAGGTCGTTTTGGCAGAAAAATTAAACAAAATTTGGACTTTTAAACTTAGCCTTATTTAAGTTTCATGTGTTTTATTTCTTGCAACTGATAAGAAACATGATCGAAATTGCAAGTGGGGTCCTAGCCTTAAAAGGTGTTCAGATTAGAAAAGGGACCACTGTAATCAAATAATAAATGATTCACTGACAAAGACTTTCAAACAGACTATATTTTACTATATATAAGGATTTTAGCAGTCGCACTAAAATAGATATCCTACCTAAGGAATTCTTAAAGGAAAATCGGGTCATAAGACATAAATCGTGTCTCGATCGGTTCTAAACGGAAGCTGGAGAAAGGTCCAACATCTTCTCATCCAAATAATCGACCAATAAATAAATCAGTACTTCTTTGTATATGCTCATGATAGTCACGTCGAATAAAATAACATTGCATTCGCATTCACTGAAATTAAAACTGAACTATAATAAGCTTCAAAGTTTTTAATGCATGTGCTTCGTTGTTTTCTGTGGAACTTTAAAAAAAAAATATGAAAAAAAAATGTTAATAATTTGTTGTAATTGAGTTTATTCCAATCTCGAAGATATTTTGATCCACTGATCCACTGTACATTCTGATGAATCGCCTGAGGTTTTTTATTTATATTTCGTGCTGTAAATTGAGCTTTTTTTAAATAGGTAATGGTTTAATTTTATGAAGCTGAAGATCGCTGCACCAAAAACAAATAATATTTTTAGGAGAGGATCTGGACGTATTGTGAAATGATTTTTCAAAAATTTAAAAAGGATTGTGTTGGACATGAATTTTTCTAGACGTGATGTCTTTTATTTTTTAAATATTTTGGTGTTTAATATTTTTTTCAAATCAAAAATCGTTAAATATCATGTACTTTTTTTTTAGGAGAGAATCCCCGCCACAAAAATAATTTTATGAAAAAAATAAAATATGTCGTATGTAGAATAGCCTTAAATGCAGACGTGATATTTTTTATTTTTTTTTTTATTTTTTACTGTTAAGATTTTTTAGCATGATTTCTTCAAGGTTTACAGCAAAACTTTAGACCCTTAAAGCTCAGAGTTGAGATATGATAGGAAGAAAACAAGACCATCAAAATAACGGCATTTTAGAACTCTCAACGTGATTGATTTTATTTTTTTTTAATTTACAATCTAAGCTCTTTTTTTTTGTTTTTATTAAAGCAAATACTTTAGAAATAAATATTTAAGATAAAATAAGTTGAAAGAGGATGGCTTTTTTAAAGAAAACTTCTCTTTTACTTCCCAACCCTCCCAAAAGCTTAAAAAGAAACGTGTCAGACTTTGGTATTTTATACCACGATACATTCACATGTAAAAACTCACACTCAGATTTTGGTTACAAGTCCCCTCGCAAAATTTTCTGTCAGCTCTTGTACTATAACAATAGGAAAGTAATGATTACCTAATACATACTTTATGTATTCGACGCTTGGGCACACTATAGTTTTGAACCTCAGGAGCAAGTTCGTGCTAGTGCACTCAATCATGCATATTTTTTTTTTTTAAGAAACTACATTAAGATCCTTAAATATTTTTAAAACAATTCTTAATATAGATCACAGTGGTAGAGGCCCACTGCTAGATATATGTATATGTGCATGACCCTTAGACTATTTGGAACTAAACGTTATGTAATAGATATAAACACACTGAAGTTTCCTAAAAAAAGCTATCCGCTTTCAACTTATTTTATCTTAAAAATTTGTTTCTAAAATTGTATTACTTGCTTTAATAAAAACAAAAAAAAGAGCTTAGATTGTAAATTAAAAAAAAAAAAAATAAAATCAATCACGTTGAGAGTTTTAAAATGCCGTTATTTTGATGGTCTTGTTTTCTTCCTATCATATCTCAACTCTAAGCTTTAAGGGTCTAAAGTTTTGCTGTAAACCTTGAAGAAATCATGCTAAAAAATCTTAACAGTAAAAAATAAAAAAAAATAAAAAATATCACGTCTGCATTTAAGGCTATTCTACATACGACATATTTTATTTTTTTCATAAAATTATTTTTGTGGCGGGGATTCTCTCCTAAAAAAAAAGTATGATGATATGATATGATATTTAACGATTTTTGATTTGAAAAAAATATTAAACACAAAAATATTAAAAAAATAAAAGACATCACGTCTAGAAAAATTCATGCCCAACACAATCCTTTTTAAATTT
The DNA here is from genome assembly GCA_946251815.1 of Dasysyrphus albostriatus. Taxonomy (NCBI): domain Eukaryota; kingdom Metazoa; phylum Arthropoda; class Insecta; order Diptera; family Syrphidae; genus Dasysyrphus; species Dasysyrphus albostriatus. Next base: position 20,660,590 of record OX276337.1, read on the forward strand.
TTGAAAAATCATTTCACAATACTTCCAGATCCTCTCCTAAAAATATTATTTGTTTTCGGTGCAGCGATCTTCAGCTTCATTTAATTTTTTAATTTTTGTTAACGCATGAATTCAAGCCTAATTTAAATTTAGAACAATATAATTGTATATATAGTCACATCATGTTTTATTTTGGAAGTTGTCTTCTTATAATAAAAATATATCTACAGTGCCTCAGAACTCCACAACTAGAAATGGTTATAACTTTTTAGGCTTTCGCGGTTGTTAATAGACATTCCCGGTGACCACGCTCAATGCAACTTGATGCGAAACGTTCGGGGTGAGTACCAAAGTGCACTCTTAAAATTCTTATAACGCGGCTAATCCGAAAAATTATCTATTATGTCTAGAAATGGTTAGTTAGTTTTTGTTGTAAATCATAACTTTGGGTGGCTATGTTCTCTGTCAAAAATATATTTAATGGCCTTTTCAACAAACAAATGGAATCACGCAAAAAAAAACAACTTAGCCATTGCCGTTTTAAGTTTTCTTCTTTTCTTTCCATCATAACTGGTAGTATTCAATCTTTTAAAAACCTAATGTCAAGTTGATTAATGGAGCTAGAAGATACCTAACAGGTATTCGTTAGAAACTTTTTAAATCCGCAAGTACGAGTCATCGCATTCCAAATATTTTTGTAGGTGAAATGTTTCTTCCATGATTTGGTATTGAGCTTGAAAAACCCAAACAATTTGTTGGTGTTTTTTTCATGACGTTTTTTTCCGAGGTACTGCCTCTTGCGAGGAACTGACAAATGCTCCAAGAGTATACTTGTCATGAATAAGTGCTTCTCATCTAGCCATTCGGACTCGGCAAAAAATTGTAGGTCCCCTCCATTCCTGCCAATAACACGCATACAGGAATGGCTGAGAGTTGTAAGTCACTAGGCCTTGGTTCTCCACGAGCTGTTGTGCCACCAAATTTATTTTTTTCACGACTTTGATTTATTCATTTCATTTGGTTATTTTTTTTTATTTTTCAGAATTTCAAAAAAGGCTTTAGCTTCTTCTTGGTACTGATACTAACAGTGTCTTATTCAAATGCAGCTAGAATACTGGCAGCGTTTGTGTTCCCTGGCAAAAGCCACACAATGATGTATAATGCCCTCATCAAAGAGCTTCTACATCGAGGGCATCAGGTATATATATTTCAATGTCTTAAAAACTTCAATTAAGCTAACTGGAAATTTTTTTCCATAGGTCACATTTATTACAAATTTTCCCCTTGGGAAGAATCTGGGTAGCAACTATACAGAAGTACAAATTCCTGTTTACGATTTTTGGAAAGACAGTGAGTGTCTATTTTTTTTATTTTCTTATAATAATTTTGAACTTAAATCAAATTAAATTTTAGTTAAGGTTCACTTCAAAGCATCAAGTCATTATGATCTCATAACCATGACCATGACTGGATTTATGGAAATACTCGATATGATTGGCGAAAGAGTTACCGAACACGCCCTCAAACAACCAAATGTCCAGGAAATATTCAACCGAACAGACACAAACGATGTATACGATCTTCTGTTGGCATCGCAATTCTATCAGGAAGCTTTTCTGACATTGGGCCTTAAATACAATATACCGGTGGTGACATCGAGTACCCTTGGATATGAGAATCACATGAGTCACATGATGGGTATTATCCAACCATGGTCATTTGTACCACATGGATTTCTGCCATTCGATGATAGAATGAATTTCTGGGAAAGAGTCACTAATGCGATGGCCTCATTCTATGAAGATGTATTTAGGGAGCATATTTACTTCCCTAAACAAGATGCTTTGGTGAAGAAGTATCTGTCACATCTGCCAAGTAGGACAAGAGTCACTTCATATTTTCAATTTTTATTTTAAACTTCTTTGTCCTTCAGTTAAATTTCCGAAAGTTTCTGAAATGGAAAGAAATATTTCCTTGATGCTTTTGAATAGCCATGCCCCAATAACAACACCTAGACCAACTATAGCAGGAATGGTTGAAGTCGGAGGATTACATATCTATCCACCAAAACCACTGCCAGAAAATATCAAAAAGTTCCTTGATGAGGCAACAGATGGTGCAATTTACTTTAGCTTGGGTAAGATTTGCTAGAATCAATTTTTTGACAAAGCTTGATTGACGATAATTTAATTTTTTCAGGAAGCAATATTCAGAGTGCCGATATGCCCCCGGAGAAGATAAAAATCTTTCTGGAAGTCTTTGCAAGCATGAAACAGAGAGTTCTTTGGAAATTTGAAGCTGATAAAATTCCAAAACTTCCAAAGAATGTTATGGTCCAGAAATGGATGCCTCAAAATGATATCTTAGCTCATCCAAATGTCAAAGTTTTTATAACACATGGTGGTTTGTTTGGCAGTCAGGAAGGTGTTTACCATGGAGTACCTATGCTGGGAATGCCATTTTTTTGTGATCAGGTATTTTTATTTTTTATTTAATCTCAAAGCTTTTTTTTGCTTAAAAGCTCTTTTATATAAAATTAACAGAAGTTAGATCAAATATGATTAAATGTGATAGCATCAACTTAATAGTTTGGTTTTCTTATTGTCATTTAAAAAATCACTGATGTTAATTGTTTTTTTTATAAAAAAATATAAAGCTCACTATTTTTCTTACATCTGAGCTTTTTCAAATTTGTGTTAAAGGTAAAGTCCTTTTTTTTAACGTAACAAATTCTAAAAAGTCGCTCAAACGACTCTTAAACAACATTTCGTTATATTCCCGAATGTTAAAGAGAAAGATTTTGACGAAAAGCTTTCGAAAGAGCTTTTAAGTAGAAAATCTTATATTTACTCTGATTTTAAATTTATTATCTTCTTCTTACATTTACCTTTTTTTCTATTTTTTTATTAGTATCTGAACATCAAAAAGGCAACAAAGGCCGGCTATGCTTTATCACTTCATTTTCCTGATATTACCAAAGATAATCTCAAATACTCTTTAACGGAGCTTCTTGAGAACCCTTACTACCGAGAGAATATGCAACGAATTTCAGAAATATTTCGAGATCGTCCTATGGGTGCTCTAGATACAGCAATGTATTGGATAGAATATATAATTCGACACAAGGGAGCTCCTCATATCCGTTCAGCTGGACTTGATCTAGCTTGGTATGAATTTTATTTACTGGATGTTATGGCATTAGTAGCGCTAGCTGTGACTATTGTGATTGGTATGCTTATCGTGATGGTAAGGTTTTTGATCAGAAGTAAAAAGATTAAAGTAAAGAGCAGCTAGTACCTACGAGTAGACGTGAGATGGAGAATTGTGTAATTTTTTTATGAAATTAAATAAAGTTATTGAAAAGTTAACAAACTTATTAGTGTGATCTACCACCAAAAATTAAATTTATTTACCTACAAATTTCAAGAAGCATTTAGTAATATTGCATTTAACAAAATTAAAAAAAAATATTTTTGAATTTAATAATAAAAACTTTAATTTTTTTTTTAAACTTTTTTTGATACCCCAAAAACGGGTTATAATTTTTCTTAAGTTTTATTTTCATATGCAAATAAGTAAATATTTAAGTTTTTTATATCAAAATTCGTCCTTAAAAATGTTTTAAGAATTTGTTAATAAATTATTATTTTCAAAACAACCACTCAAGCGATGTAATATTTTTTTTCATACAATTATATTTGATCAAGAACTCAGGTGGCATTCTTTTTGTCTGCTCAAGCTATTAAGGGGGTGTCTTAACTAATTTAAATATCGTATTTCATGTTTTAAACATTATAAGAGAAACATCATTTGCATGTCTTTATAACCCTCAGTCACTTGAATATGAAACACTGTTCACTAGCGCCGTAAAAATGCATCGATTTTTAAAATTGAGATAGCAATCGATTTGTCACAACAAAATCTATAAACGCCATTTTTAATTTTGTATTAACCGCAATAAGAAAGTTATGAAGAAAAATGTATTAAGTGCTGAGAAAAAAAAATTATGAAAATATTTGGAGTGTCACCAGTGCCGGTAAAAATGGCGTATCGAGATTTTATCGTGACAAATCCATTGCATCATATTGGAAATTCTTCGAAAATGCTCAACGTTTCATTTTCTTGGCCCCAAATACATTTTTCGTCATAACTTTTTTTTAACGGTAAATAAAAGAAAAATAAAAGATTGTGTATTGAGGTTTTGCTATGACAAATCGATCGACCAATCGGCGCTGGTGACAGTCCAAAATTTTTTAAAGTTTTTTTTCGAAATTTCTTACTTTTTGAATCATAACTTTTTACTTGCGAAACACTCGTATGTAGGTACTATTTTGGATTCGTGGTAAAAAAATTGAGATATCAATCAAACACGACATTACTATGATAGAGAACACGAAAAAAGTGGGTGGCACAATTCTGTGTGTGTGTCTGTCTGTCCGCATATAAACCTACAGCCTAAGCCACTGAAGCAATTTTTTACAAATTTTGAACTTAAGGTTTTCTTGTAATTCTTTTACTTGTAATTTTTTTTTGCACCAAAAATAACGGTACTTGCCCTACAACCGTAAATGGAAAGCTTATTTTTATCAAAAAGGGCTTTGATAAAAAAGAAACTGGACTATTTTAGGTATTGTGTACTTTTTGATAAGAAAAAATTTACTGTAAACCGTTATTAACGATGCCTTTTAGAATTTTTTTTTCAATTTCAGTCAAAATTTGTATGCAAAAGCTTTTATAAAATGTTAGTAATATGGCATATCGACATTTTGAAAGAAATATTTTTGGATTTTTAAAAAATATTAAAATTTGTTTTTGAAAATTCAATATTTAAGAAATGAGTTGATGAATTTTTTGAAATAAGGTTTTAAAATGTATTTTAATACAATATCAAAACTTTTTTGAAAATGTTATTAACATTTTATATATAAAATCCGACGATTTAAATTTTTTTCTTTGCACATAATTATATTATTTCAAGTAATCAAATGGCATACTTGGTTTTAAATTTTTTTAACTAGTTGCTTATACAATTAAAAGAACGATTAAAATATTTTTTTTTACAATTACTTTTTATATTTTAAAAGTTCTTAATTTCGAGCAACTTGAACTTAATAGAAAGTACATGCGATCCAGTCATGTATTTTATTTTGCTATCATTCACATCCAAAATCTGCTGTCGGCTCTTAGTCTATACGTATTGTATTATATTGTATTGTACAGCTTAACTTTAACGTTTTTATTTGTTTTCATAGTCTTGCCTGGTAGCGTTGCAAATAAAAAAAACAAGCTGCCACGACAAAATCTCAAAACTCCATTTTTATATTTTTTTATTTACCGTAGTAAAAAAGTTATGACTTAAAAAGTAAAAAGTGCTGAAAAATTTTTCTTTAAATACTGGACTGCCACCAGCACTGTAAAAATGCATCGATTTTTAAAATTGAGACAGCAATCAAATTGTAAGAACAAAATTTCTAAAAAAAAAAATTAAAATCATTAGAGCGGTTTTTTTAAAAATTATTTTTTTATAAAAATTCACTAACTTATTTTTGAAATATTCAATTTTCAAAAAAAATAATTATTTATTTTAAAAATCCAAAATTTATTTTTTTTCAACACTTTGACTGAAATCGTTTAAGCCGTTAATGAGAAAATCGAAAATTAAAAAAAAAACCGTTATATGGCAGGAACCGTTAATATAGGTTTTCGGAAAATTTCTTTTTATAAAAATTACACCATTTACAATAATACACTGATTTTTTGTATCAAAATCGTTAGAGTCGATTTTGAAATAAATAAGCTTTTCATATACGGTTCTAGGGCAAGTAACGTTATTTTTGGTGCTTAAAAAAATTTTAATCCCCCTCTGGAGAGTTACAAAAAAGTCGTAAGTTTAAAATTTGAAGAAAATTGCTTCAGTGGCTAAGGCTGTAGGTCGATATACGGACAGACAGACAGAATTGTGCCACCCACTTTTTTCGTGCTCTCTTTCATCGTTTGTTATCTCGAGTACATATTTTGTTTTGCCCGAATCTAAAACTTGCCCTATAGTACCTATAGCAAGTAAAAAATCAAAGTCTTACACTCCACAACTGGGGCCTTTTTGGTTAAACAGTGAATCAAAAAAACTATTAATGCAACTTCGAAGGTTGAACTATACACTCAAATGGTCTCGGATTCCGTGATATGTGATCGGAGGAGCTTATCTAGGGAGGGGTTGAATACCAATTTTGGCTAACGCGATTACCTTCGAAGTTGCATACATGTTTTTTTTTCTGCACTGCTTAATCACAAAGGTCTCAGTTGTGGACGGCAAGACTTCGATTTTTTGAATAGCTTTTAACAAAGCTTTCAACGTCTATATTTCTGTTTTGCTATCAAAATTTGCTGTGGGCTCTCGGTCTAGTACGTCAGTAAATCGAAATCCACAAAAAATCAACTCTCTCATTTACTGAGCTTACTATTTAGGAGCTTGTTAGCAAATACCAATCAGCAAAATAATAAATAGATAAGTCTGGGTATATTATTTCTTCCTAGGGCGTATGCTGAGGGGGTTTGGAATAGGAGTAAAAGAAAAAATACCCTTCCTGATTAGTATCAGGTGAATTTCTACTTTACAGGTCTTGGAAATTAATAACGTGATTTCCATCCAATCCATTCAGTTTGATTTGTATTTTTTATTTCCACAAGTTTTCGAGCGGGTTTTCAAGGTCATAAGGTGAATGAGATAACAGTTTTCTTGAAGATTCAATTCATTCAACATACAAAAATCAAACAATTTCAATATCAATTTGAAAATAAGCCATATTGCTTTTTGCTTCACAAAAGTTTTAAAACTTTTTTATTATTGTCCTCCACCCCCAGATTAAGTTCCGTGTATCCGGAACTGCTTAGATTAGTGCATTTTTGTTTTCAATTCATTTCATTTCTTTTTTCAAATGAATTCAGCGTCAGATAGATTTGAAGGTATTTTGGCGGTCCAGTTCAGTTTTGTTCGCCGGTAGGTCAAGATCATTTTTGTTGTGATCGGGAGTATAATAATGTTCTTCTAAGTTTTCCTGTTCTTATCGGTTTTGATTTATTAAGATTCATTGTCAAAATGGTAAATACCTAGAAAATAGTTTGATTTGTTTTCGTCAAGCATTCTTCGATTCTTTGGATGTTAAAAGTGAATTTGTGTTTTATTTTTTACGAGTATTATTACATTATCTCAAAAAAGATAATTATTACGTGTGACATTTCAATGTATTTAATATTAAATTAAGTTTTCTATTTTATTCAAAGCCATGATAATGGATTTCTTGGGATGTTATTAAACAATGATTTATTAAAACTTAATTGATTTTTTAAATTTTTTATCAACAAAAAATATTTTTGGAAGATGTGTTATGTAAATAGGACTCTTGAAAGAAAAATCTTTGGGTCCTTCAATAACGCGTACTTGAATAACGAAAAATAAGACAATTTTATGAAGGAAAAATATTGAAATTATAATTATACGGTGATGATACATTTTTATTTGCCTCAGTTGTATTACAAGGCCTTTAAACATAATGAGGCAAGACGTATTCAATTCATATAGACATTGATTAAGCTGTTGCTAAGCATAACAGATCCTTCCTAAACTCAAGTTTTGCCCAGTGAAGTGACCACCTTAAACAATACAAATAAATAAGCCCCAATATGTAAGAAATTTAATTAGTTAATTGTTTAAAAAAATGGAAAAACTGAAAAAATAATAATAAAAATAGTTGAAGGCTCTAGGATGTCATACAAAATACGAGTACATGCTGTCCACCAAATTCGAAATAAAATTTATCGATTCTTTTATTCTCTATCTCGATGTACGAATGGAATCACAGACGAAATGACATTTTTAACTTATTTATCATAATGGAAGGGTTTAGTTAAAACGATTTTTTTAAATTATTTTAACTATGCATAGAGACAGACAAAATGCTTAAAACATTTATTAATGACTACCAGCCTTACAAAATATCAACCTACAAACTCCGTGTACTAGATAAATTCTACCAAAGTTTAATAATTTGCACACATGATGTCAATAAGTTGCGTGTTTATTAATTAAATGCTACCTAACAATGATAGGTAGATATTTAATTATTATTAATAAGAAGTTAAATTAGCCTCACAGTGTGGAATATAAGTGGAAGATCAGTAAGAAAACTAAATTAAACCAATTTTAATAAATTTATCAGACATCACAACCAGCACAATCTGAAAGACAATACTATGTAATCCATTTTTAATAGTTTTATCATTTAAAACTCGATTTTTTTACAGACATGAAACCTACATAATTGCCCAAGTATTTAATGAGTCAAATTAATTAAATTGTGAATCAATTCTTTTATTATTTTATTGCTTGAATAAAAATAACTATATTTAATCTAAAGATAAGACACCAAACAATTTTTATTCAGCAATTATAACCGGAAATTTGATTTCCTGTTCTTTTTTATTGGTACCTGTTCATAATAATCGTATGTATTTAACTATCTCATCTTATTATTGAAATTTGTTTTCTATGAAAAAGAAAATTTGTTTAACAAACAAATTCAATTATAATTAATTAATTAATTAATTATAATTATATATAATTTATGAAATCACTTATTGTTTAGGTTTCATTATTCTCAAAATTCACCTACATATTTTTATTTTGGTTGTCAATTTTAAAAGAAAGTTTATTCAAGGAGTGGGCGAACAAATGATATGTATGTTAGAGAATTCCTTTGACCATCTTTTGTCGATGTCGAGCGCTGAATTTGCCTTGAGGATGATGTCATCTATCGGGTTTTTCAATAAGAGCGCTACAAAAGTTTTTTTTAAATAAAACAAAAAAGGTTTTGGATATCAATGAAATTCTTTATTCCTGTGAAAGTACGTTCGATGCCATTATGTACGGAACTCGATTTCTTTTGCATGGCCACCACGGGCACACTTGCAGAAGTCCAGACGCTGAACCCAATTTTATACGGTTTTAAAGCATAAATCGCCCGATTACTGCTGCAATTTCACGTTCGATATTCGTACGAAGTTCATCAATCGTCGCTGGCTTGTTGGCATAGACCATATATTTGACTTAGCCTCACAGGAAATAGTCTAACGGCGTCAAATCGCACGACCGAGGCGGCCCAGCGACTGGACCATTTCGTGAGATAACACGTTCTCAAAACTTGGTTTCCAATAAATTGATTGTGACATTCGCTGTGTGGCTTGTGGCGCCGTCCTGTTGGAACCACATGTCCTCCAAGTCCATATCATCCAATTGGGGCCAAAGATATTCGGTTATCATTGAACGGTAGCGATCCCCATTCAGAGTAACGTGCCGGTCTTGATCATCACGGAAGAAGTACGCCCCAATGTCGCCGCCGGCCCATAAACCACACCAAACCGTAATTTTTTCGGGATGCAATGATGACTAATGGAGTACGTGTGGATTGCTGTCTGGCCTTTGTTTATTGACGAAGCCATTCAGCCAGAAATGAGCCTCATCGCTGAAGATGATTTTTCGATGAAAATCCGAATCATTTTCAAGTTGTTGCTCAGCCCAATTCACGAACATACGACGCTTCTGGTGGTCAAGTGGCTTCAGTTTTGCGTCAATTTAATCTTGTAGGGATGAAGGCCAAGATCTTTTCGCAAAATTCGCCACAACGACGTCACAGAGATGCCCAACGCTTGAGAACGATGTGTGAGAGACACATTTGGGCTTTCTGCAACTGAAGCCTCAGCGGCAGCAATATTCTCGACACTACGGGCACTTCTTTATCTCACTGGCACGGGAACATTTTGTACTGTGCCTGTGGACTCAAATTTTTCCACTAGACGCTCAATTGTTGATCTGCTAGGGCTATTATGACGACCATAAATTGGACGTAGCGCTCTTAACGTTGAGGCCACTGACTCCGAATTTCGGTAGTAAATTTTAATAATTTCGTCTCGTTGTTGGCTCGTATATCTTTTCATCATGAAATGGCAAACCTTACTGAAGATAAATGTCAAAAGAGCGGCAAGAAATGTGGCGTCGTTTGCTGTCCCGTTTGAAAGACCCTTTATAAGGGAGAGAAAATTAAGTTCCGGGTCAAATATTACGCCAAGATCACGAATATTTTCAATACTGGGTATGGGTTGATCATGAAAGAGGTAGAGACGGGAGGAGATCTAATACATTTAATTGGCATTTGGCAGCAGCTGGGAATCGAACCCAAACCTTTGGCGTGACAGTCCAACGCACTAACCATTATGCTACGAGGTACTACATAATAAAAAAAATAGTACTGATAAGAACCTTAATGCTCAAAAATATAGTGATAAACATAGTTTTTTTCAAAAACCAGCATTAACATTTTTTTGTCTTATGAAAATTTATCAAAGCTACTCAAAAAGTATTTGGAGATAATTTTCGTGTTTTGTTGAGAAGTTGGTGAACTTTTGGCTGAGGCGTTTTTTTCTTTCACCTGGGCGCCATTTTGAAAAATGGCGTCTAATCTATTATCCGAGTCAGGCAATCATAATCCCTGTGCATTTTTGGGGGGACCTTAATTTTATATTTGTAATTTTTTTTTGGCTCTCAAGCTAAAGTTTGAGAGTCATTGTTGTAATCTTAAACTAGGACCCCATTTTCAAAAATAACACCCAATCTATGGAAAATGGAAAAATAGAAGAAAAAACTGTTAGATTATACTTGGAAAATTTCCATGATCAAAATTACGATTGGTGTGTGTTGAATAGACGCATATTTCGTTAAAATTTCAGTTTTTCCACTTTTTGGGAACATACTTTTTTTAAGTCAACGGGTGGAACCTGTACTTGTTTGATCATTTTTAATATTTTAAACATGAAAAAAGTTGCAGAAGAAATTCCTTCAGATGCCAAACAAGTATTGAGAAAATAACGGTTAATGTCTTAAAAATAGGTGTTGAGGGTGCTTATCATTTTTTTTTTTAATTTCAGTGCTGCCACTTATCGGGAACATGATTTTTTTGGTGTTAATTTCCACTTTTTTGATAGTTTTTAATATAATTGACGTGAACAAATTTGTGGAAAAGCCTTCAGATGTCAAACGCTTATTGAAGAAATAAATTGCAAGTTTTTTCGTATTCGAAATATTAATAATTATCAGAAAAAGTGGAAAGAAATCCCAATCCCACACACGTCTACTCAACATGTATGTTTTAAGCCATCAACCGTTTGCCATCTGGAGTCGTTTCCGCAAATTTCCCAACGTTAAAAATTTAAGAAAGTAAAAGTTCTACCTTATGACCCAAAAAGTATATGCTTCCGAAAAGTGGCAAAATTGCTATTTTAACCAAAGTTGCCTTTAATCAAAACCTTTTTTAAGATATCAATTTTTATTTCTCAACACGCATCTGGAATCTGAAGATGTTTCCGTAACTATTTCCATGTTACAAAACAAATCTGGCCAGTAATGGGGTTAAGGCGGTCTAAGTGATTGATATCACTAAGTAGCTGGCACACTAGCTCCATGATTGGTGTTATTATCGGACACTGTGTTATAATTTTTGCAGAAGCTGTTTTGATGAAAAAGAGATAGAATCGATTCCTCACCTTCTATGCAGGGGCCCTACTCCATCTAATAGACGAAGACTTCGCCTTGGTTATTTTTACTTCAATGACCTTAGTGATCTAATAAACATAGACATAGGTTGTCTGTTACGCTTCATAAAAAGCTCAAAATGGTTCATCGAGTAAGGAATAGGGTTTCCTAGGTTCATGTGGTGTCAGAATGGACCAACTCATGGTCTAAAGTGTGTCAATCTTCACGACTGGCAGACACTTCAACCTAACCTAAAAAAGAAAAAAAAAGGTTCCTTAAAAGTAGTAACCCTTAAATGTTTTCCCAAAGTGCGTCTTTTCAACAGCTTTCTCTTAAAACACCAATCCTTCGTCATAGAAATGTTTCAAGTAGCTTACGAGTTTTTCTTTAATTTACCATTTTCCACAGACTGGGCGCCATATATGAAAATGGCATGCAAGCGACAGAGTTACAAAAATGACTACCAAGCTAAATTTAATCGATAATGCGAACTTTAAGAACGTAAAAAAATGTTCACAAAAAACGCACGGCATTCGGTTTCCTGACCGCAAATGCTTTTTGAAATTAATATTTTTTATAAAAACTGGCTGTTTTTGGAATTAAACGAACAGATCTATATAAATTGTATACTAACTTCTTATAAGTATTGTTTTGCGAAAATTGAAATTATCAAAACCTTGCATACAAAATTTTGATTTTGTGACTTTTAACCAAATTTTTAAAATAACCAAAACACTTTTTTAATTTTATATTTATAGAATATCACAAGATCATTATGTTTCGGCTTGATGGTGGTGCTCTTTACGGTATCATATTCGAATGCAGGTCGAATACTGGCAGCGTTCGTGTTTCCTGGTAAAAGTCATTTCATGATGCACAAGACTCTTATCAGAGAACTTCTCAAACGTGGGCACGAGGTAATTAAATTAAAAATATTTCCATAAAATTTGACGAACTTTTTTCATTTTTCAGGTAACTTTTATAACAAGTGATTCGATGGGAAGAAATATTGGACCCAACTACACAGAAGTGCTTATACCTGCTTATGACTTTTGGTCTGATGGTAATTTTTGAAGTTTTCTAATGTGAACTCTCAACATGCTCATTTTCTCTAAAAATTATAACAGTTCAAGCTCACTTCAAAGCTGATAATCTTTTTGAGTTAACTAGCCTCACGTTGAAGGATTTTTTGAAAATGTTAGAAATCATTGGACTTAAAACCACAGAGCATGCTCTGCAACAACCAGGCGTTCAAGAAATATTCAATCGAACCGACACCGAAAATGTCTATGATCTCTTACTTGCCGAACAATTCTATCAGGAGGCATTTTTGACATTGGCTTTGAAATTCGATATGCCAGTGATTTTATCGAGTACTCTGGGTTATGAGTCGTATATGAGTCAAATGATGGGTGTCATTACACCTTGGTCTTTCGTACCTCATGGATTTTTGCCATTCGATGATAGGATGAGTTTTTGGGAACGAGTCTTGAATACATTTGCTTCCTTATACGAAGACTACCACAGGGAGTTTGAATACTTCCCCAAGCAAGATGCTTTGGTGCAAAAGTATTTGTCACATTTGCCAAGTATTTTTGGGATTTCAAAGTTGATTTTTTGTTTTTAACTAAATCTTTAAATATTTTAGTGGCAATCCCAAAAGTTAGCGAAATGGAAAAAAATATTTCGGTGATGCTTTTGAATAGTCATGTTCCAATGACAACACCTAGACCAACTACACAGGGAATGGTTCCAATTGGAGGAGTGCATATCTATCCCCCCAAGCCACTGCCGGAGGATATTCAGAAGTTCTTAGACGGTGCTACAGATGGGGCAATCTATTTCAGTTTGGGTAAGTGACTCAGATTAGAATATGATAGTGAGAAAATAATCCGCTGATGATTTTTTGACAGGAAGCAATGTAAGAAGTGCCGATATGCCACCAAAGATGCTAAAAATATTCCTTGAAGTATTTGGAAGTATGAAGCAGAGAATTATTTGGAAATTTGAAACTGACGAAATTCCAAAACTGCCATCGAATGTGATGGTGCATAAATGGATGCCACAAAGTGACATACTGGCACATCCAAATGTCAAAGTATTCATTACACACGGTGGTCTATTTGGCAGTCAGGAAGGTGTCTATCATGCTGTGCCTTTGTTGGGAATGCCATTTTATTGTGATCAAGTAAGTATACGTTGAATCTATCAAGGAAAAATCATTCTAAGACCAAATGAGCTGCAAATTACGACAAAAAATTTACTTTAAAAATTCAAAACTTTTAGGAACTGAATATTTTGACATTCGAAAGTTGAGGTCTTCTTTGTTTCTCTCTTTTCCACTTTTGCTGTCTTTCTTTTTTCTATCTCTTTCATTTTCATTTTTTTTTCTTGCTTTTGCTCTATCTTTTGCCTTATTAAAAAATAATAATTAGTAGAAGTGCTTATTAAATTTTTTTTAAATTTTCTTTTCTTTTAGTACCTTAACATGAACAAAGCTACCAAAGCTGGATATGCCATAACTCTTAAATTCCAAGAAATAACCGCCGATATACTGAAATCGTCTCTTTTAGAGCTTATAGAGAATCCATCTTATAAAGAGAATATTCAGCGAATTTCGGACATATTTCGAGATCGCCCTCTTAACCCAAGGGAAACCGCAATTTATTGGATAGAACATGTCATTCGACACAAGGGTGCACGACATATTCGCTCAGCTGGCCTTGATCTTGTTTGGTATCAATTCTATTTGTTGGATGTTATTGGTTTTATACTTCTAAGTGTTCTAATTGTTTGTGGAGTTATTTGTTTTGCAGTGCTCAAGCTGGTTGGAAGTAAAAAGCGCAAGCAAAAAATTAATTAAGAATTTATATGAATTTTTATTAGCCTTAAGTACATAAATTAATAAACCCTGCGTAACGTGCTTTATTTTAAGGATCTTGTCGGTCCAACAAATCCGTTTGTTTTTTGTAATTTGTAACGATCCTTAGTTATAAAAAATGATTATGGAATAAATAACGCAGAAATAATGACAATAGTGTAAATCCAGCGTAAAGAGACTTGTAAATCTTCATAATTTTGCCCATTTTTGACTTCATTGTTTAAACTAGCTAAAATCTACCAATAATAAAAAATAAATATAAGGAAACCGTTTCTTGTAAATTTGTTACTAGAGACAATCCCAAATTTCATGCACCAGAATGAATATGCTTTCATTCAGCCTGCTATAGATATGAAAACATTCAACATCATCGGACCTCTACTTAAATTATTACAAAATAAACCATTGCAATCCAATGTGAGTGTTGATTACTTATTAAAATACATAAATTTAATTTAGAATAATTCAATGACATTGTAATATTCTCAGGTTTGTTAATAAAACTTATTTAATTTATTTAAACTTCCACTTATTTATTTCGCAAACCAAAACACTTTACTTTCAATTACAATTAGAAACTGCAACTCCCAAGAGTGCCAAATCTACGAAAGGTCCAAAACCTAGTATCCGTAAGGAAAAGAAAACAGTGTCAGTACCTTCGGAGAAAATATCGGAGCAAGGAAATGCAGAAACATATGCCCAAATAACGGCAAAAAATATACCCGTACATAAAGACACTGAAACAGACCCGGTTTCGAAAGTCTTATCAATAATTTTGTCAAAACTTGAAGAACAATGTGAAACAAATAAACTTATCTTTGAGAGGTTAAGTAAGCTCGAAAATTGTTTTGGACCCAAACCTCTTTCAAAAAATATATGATGGAAAAGCTTAAAATTCTAACGTGGAATGCCATTGGATTATGGCAAAAACTTGGAGAATTGGAGATGTATATGCGAGAAAATGATATTGACATATGTTTGATATCAGAAACGCATGCCAAAAATGAATCAAATCTCAAAATCCACGGGTTTCATGACTACCACGCCAATCATCCGTCAAACAAAGCAAGAGGTGGATCATCATTGTATATAAAAGAATGCATTGAACACTCGATAGGCCTTAAAATAGAGGTGGAATCAATGCAATTGAGTAGTGTACAGGTTAAAACTAAAAATATTCCTCTCAATGTCTCTTCCATATATTGCCCTCCGCGTTGCAAAATTGATAAGAGTGAATTTACGACATTGATAAAGTCACTAAGTCCAAATTTAATTGTTGGTGGTGACTTTAATGCAAAGCACACCTTCTGGGCCTCACGATGCAAATCTCAAAAGGGTCGCATGCTATATGAAGCAGGAATGGAAAATAATTGTGACTTTCATTCGACTGGCAAGCCAACTTACTGGCCAACTGATCCGTTGAAAATACCCGACCTAATCGATTTACTCATGGTGAAAGGAATACCCTCTAACCGTAGAGAAATTTCAGAGGGCTATGAACTCTTCTCAGATCATTCTGCCGTCGTACTCACTATGAGCGAAAGCCTTGTCAAAATTGAAAAACCACCCAGGTTGACAAACAGTAAAACCAACTGCTTCCAGTGCCCCCGATTAAGAAAAGCCAAAATGAATGGGCTAAAAGTGACAAAGAAAAAGCGACGGTATTCGCCGATTACTTAGAGGAATCATTTTAGCCGTTTGATGGGCAAGAACTCAACGAAAATATTAATATGAATTTTACCTATAATGAAAGCTACATAACGAGAAATGCTACACTTACTGGATTAAAAAGAGAAATAAAGAAGCTTAAGTCCAACAAAGCTCCAGGATAAGACTTAATAACGGCAGAGATTTTAAAAATGCTCCCTCGTAAAGGGTTTATTAACCTCCTTTACATAATAAATGCCGCTCTAAGGTTAGAATATGTTCCGAGCCAATGGAAAGTTGCGGAAGTCATAATAGTTTTGAAACCTGGCAAACCATCTCACGAAAAGAAGTCTTACAGGCCGATTTCGCTTCTTCCTATTATATCAAAAGTTTTTGAAAGAATACTTCTCCTGCACCTGCAACCGATAATAGAAGAGAAACAATTAATACCTGAACACCAGTTCGGATTTAGAAGCAAGCATTCGACAATTGATCAAGTGCATAGAATTACTGACGTAATTGAGAGAGCTCTTGAAGAAAAGAAAATCTGTTCGACTGTCTTTTTGGACGTGTTGCAGGCGTTTGACAAGGTGTGGCACGAAGGCCTCAATTTCAAATTGAGACAAGTTCTGCCTGAAGAACCTTACAACATTCTAAACGGATATCTAAATGAAAGACTTTTTCGTGTAAGACACGAAAATGACTATTCTGATTTCAGAAAATAGTGGCTGGGGTACCACAAGGAAGTGTATTAGGTCCAGTTCTGTACCTTTTATTTACACGCGATATACCTCAAACAGATGACACTATTGTAGCCACGTTTGATGATGATACTGCAATACTAGCAGTAGGCAAAACGATTGTCGAAGCTACAATTAAATTACAAAATGCTCTTAATAATGTTAATGAGTGGACGAAAACATGGCGAATAGGGCTTAATCAACAAAAGTCAGTCCACGTGGACTTTACGTATAAAAAAATATATAGATTACCCGTCTTTCTTAATACCGCTCGTGTTCCATTTGCAAATGAGGCAAAGTATCTGGGAATGACTCTAGACGCAATATTAAAATGGAAGCCGCACGTGGAAAAGAAATGCGAAGAACTTAAAAGTAAATTAAGAGATATGAACTGGTTACTCGGTAAATATTCGAAGCTTAGTATTGAAAATAAATTGATTTTATACCGACAGGTTCTTAAACCTGTTTGGACTTATGGTATACAACTTTGGGGTTGTACCTGCGATACAAACTTAAATAACTTACAAACGTTTGAAAATAAATTGCTTAGGTCATTTGTAAATGCTCCGTGGTATATAAGAAACGAAGATCTTCGTAGGGATCTCGGGATTCCTACGGTGCGGGAGGAAATAAAAAGTTTCGCGTGAAAGCATAGAAATCGACTATTAGAACACGCTAATTCAGCGATTATTGACATTCTTGACGAGTCGAATTTAGTACGCCGTCTGCGAAGAACAAAACCCTCCGACTTGGTGCGGTGAACAGAAAACCGCTTTAAAATCGCGGATTAAGCAGGAACTTTCACCGGAAAGTAACCTGCAACACGTTACTTAACTTCGTTAAAAATAAATTGCTAGATAAGTTTCAACTTAGTTGCAATCGGGAAGTGGAGGTGGTTTTAGTGTAGTAAGAATCTCACACTTCTATGAGCACGCGTTTTTCGGTCCTCATAGAGCCTGAATAGCAGGTGTTGCACCTACCCGCGGGAAACATGTCCTTTTATACCCGTCACACAGGTTCCCGAAATAGCTTGAAGGTTCTAGGATTTGCTTCTATAGCTTTCCATAGGGAAAATTTCCAATAAATTTCCCTTTCCAAAGCTTTTATTCTTACATTTAGTACTGAAAGTTCCAATGTTCTCCGTAGGTTGGTTTGTATCAGGTACAAGCCGGAGGATGGCGCTTCTTCATTCGAGAGCCGTTTTAGTACCAATGTGATAGTCGTTACAATATTCTTATTTCAATATGAATTCTGAACTTAATTCTCTGAAAAATAAAAACTAAACAATATTCCTTCAGTAACAAACTTTTATTTTATTAAGTTTTTTTTATAAATGTTGTAATTTTGTTTACTTTAAAACAAAATGCTTATCTCATTCCTGTGTTGGTGATTACAACAAAAGTTTTAATGTCCAGAAGCTGAAAATATCAATAGAAAAAATTATTTAATCTCAGTTTTATAAGAAGAATTGGTTATTAGAATTAAAAATATTAATAAAGCTTTATACAAATTATTCCCTGATGGGCAACTCTTGTTGATACAAATATATGAATAAATTTATAAAAGTTATTGATGTTTAACTAAATATTACTATCTGTGACGTAACTATACAGAATCTTAACTCAAAGTTTTCGGTGAACTTAATGAGGTTCAGTACAATCTTATTTCATGCGAATTTAAATAAAATATTTGTACAAGTGTAATTTCAAAAATTGCTTTACAAGTTTTCGAAAAAAAATTCTGTTTATTACTTTAGTAATTAAAGGCTCCATTTATGTGGGAAACCATTGCAAAAATCATGATTTCTTCCATACAAACAGCAGCCGATCTAAGATTTGGCTGCAGGGGGGGGGGGGCTTGAGGCTCCTATTTTCGACACTTTATTTCAAAAGGGGTCAATCATATGTTCGCAATTTCTCATAATTCCAATTTTTTTTTCTCAGAGGCTTTTTTAATTTTCTATTTTTTTTTTTATTTTTTTGGAAAAATATACTATTACTACAGGGTGGCGCACAATATTCAATATTGTGCTACAATAAGAAATTCAAATAACTTTGTTTTTAATCGATGTATTTCATTTTTTTATTGGTTAGAAAATTAAATTTTATTTTAAATAGTTAGTTGTTTTTAAAGATTATAGACCGCAAATGACCTCCACGCTCTCCCACGCATATGCGGCACCTGATCAAAAAATTATTCATTGCGGCCTGAAGAGTTGAAGTTGGGATCGCCTCAATTATTGTCGTTATGGACTGCTTTAATTCAGTTAAATTCCTGGGCTTCGTTTTATACACCTCTTGCTTGACATAACCCCATAAAAAGAAGTCTGGTGCAGTCAGGTCAGGTGACCTTGGGGGCCAGCGAAGAGTGGAGTTCCTAGAAATTAATTTGTTTGCGAATTTTTTGTTTAGCTCCGCCATAACTGGTCTGGCTATATGTGCAGTTGCTCCATCTTGCTGAAACCAAACGCTGTTGAATGGTATACGTCTTCGGCGCAGTTCTGGGTAAAAAAACTCCTTCAACATCTTTGAATAACGGTCCCCATTGACAGTAACGGTTACACCGTTTTCTTCAAAGAAGTACGGCCCGACAATACGCCTTGATGAAACTGAGCACCACACAGTGACTCGTTCTGGGTGCAGTTCAATCTCATGGAGCATTTCTGGATTAGACTCATTCCATATACGGCAATTTTGCTTGTTTACATTGCCGTTAAGATCAAAATGGGCCTCATCAGACATGAACAAACAATTGATCAATGTGTTGTCTTCTTCGGCTACTGATATCATTTTTTGGCAAAATTCCAGGCGAACAGGCAAATCCTGAGGGTTTAACTTGCTAGTATTTTGGACTTTGTACGGAAACAAGTTTAAATCGTCATGAAGTATCCGTTGTAATGACCGTCTACTAACTCCAATTTGCCCCGATAAGTTTCGGGTCGAAACGCTCGGATTGAACTGTATTGCAGATGCTACTGCTGCGATTGTATCCTGAACCCGAACATTGGCATCTCGATGGTACGGCCTTCGTGCGATGCTTCCAGATTCGGCAAACATGTTTACAAACCTCATAATGGTCCATCTACTCGGGGGATTACCCCCAAACTCCCGCCTAAATTCCCTTTGGACGGAAATGA
Source organism: Dasysyrphus albostriatus (assembly GCA_946251815.1). NCBI lineage: Eukaryota > Metazoa > Arthropoda > Insecta > Diptera > Syrphidae > Dasysyrphus > Dasysyrphus albostriatus. The sequence continues at coordinate 20,680,554 of OX276337.1, forward strand.
CGGACTGCAAAGCATGGTACCGTTGCACTATCCAAATTCTTTTCTCCGTATCCCAAGCATCCATTTTTATAAATCTAACTAGTAACCTACAAAATAAAAAAAAAATAAGCCGATTACTCACACAGAAAAAAAGTTATTACGTTTTATTTTTGTAGCACGATTCGTGCGCAACCCTGTACTTTTTATTTCATTTCAAACCAAACAAATATTTAACCAATGTTAAACTATGAAAAAAGACGACGAAAATTGTTGTTTTAAATTTTTGATTACGACAACGCAATGTATAGGAACAACACAATTTGTCCCATTAATTGGTTTGTAAGACTTTGAAAATTTGGTGAAGAAAAACGGTTTGGTGAATCGATTTGAAAATTTACAGATATATTGATGCTGTAAAAGTTTATAAATCTGCATACAAATGCAAGTCATGCAATAAAATTTTAAAAAAGTAACAAAACATTTACCGAAAGACCACAAAAAGAGTTTTTAAGTACTTTTTCTTAAACTAACGATGAAGATAAAATTAGAGTCTTTTTCGACACTTTCGTTAAAAAACTGAAATGCTTTTTTAAACAAAAATCCGAAAAACTACTGAACTATATATGCTTGTGGGCATGCTAAATTAAATATAGATTAAAAGATCTTTAATGACCACACAAAATATCAAAAAGTTAAAAGAAAAACCAAAATAAAAAACGTTTTTAATTTAAAATAAACATTTAACTTTTTGTTTAAATTGAATGCATTTCGAGTCTGATGTGACTCATCTTTAGCAACACACTTATTGGTATGGGAAATTACGACAAAATTAGATGGTCAGTAAAATCTGTACAAATCTGAAAAGAAAACGATTTCGGTCGATTTCTTAAACGAGATATATTTGAAATTGGGCGTTTTTAATAAAAAAAAAAAAAATTTGTCGTAGAACAATAATTTCTGTATCTAATCTAGGATTTCATTTCAAAAATAAATTTTGTCTATGGTGCCGAAAAGTGGCACATTTGTAAGTATAATATTTTTGTGTGGTTTTCGTCTAAAAAAGTGTTTCAAACAGTAAAATCTGAAAAAAACAGTAAACCAAATATTATAAGAAATGAGCAATATTTTCGTTATATCAAGCATAACTTGTAAAAAAAAATATATCTACAGTAAAACCTGTTTGAATGCCCACCGCTTTATTTATTTTCTGGGTTGTCCGGTTGGAAAAATACAACTACTACCTACATTTAATTTTTATTTTGGTACACCAAATAGTGCGTTTATTTGGTCATAATTTATAACAAAAAAAGAATAAGCAACTAATCGGGCATGACTGTACATACAGGGACTCAAGTATTTGATCAAACGGTTAGCAGAATTTTAAACTTTTTGCTGTAACTTTTTTATTTGTTTAGATATTTCAACGATATTTAAAACTTAATAATAAAATAATATTCCATCCTAGTAAGAAAGGTAAGGAGATCAAAATTCTACCGTTAAGTTAATTTGATTCAATGATTCAATGCAAAACTGAGCATTTGATTAATGTTAATGAGTTGGCCTTGTGAAACTGTTCCTGGTAAGTGCCTCGCACGGCTTTAAGATCACTTGTTACTTAATGGCATAGAATTCTTTAAATGCTTTTTACTGATTAGAAACGAACTGTACCAAACTTAACTTAACGGCTGAATTCGGATTTTCTTACCTTTCTTACAAAATTAAAGTATTATTTTATTATTAAATTTTAAATTTCGTTAAAATACAAATCTTACCTAATAAAAAAGTTATAATCAAAAGTTCAACGTTCTGCAAACCATTTGATGAAAAAGTTGAGGCGTATGTACCATGTACAGTTATGCCCAATTAGTTGCATAGTTGTCTGCCTTTGTGTTTAGTCTGCATGTTTAATGTTTAATGTTTGGAAAACTTTTTTTAGACAAAACCCACATAAAAAAGATAATATGCTATAAAATGTTTAAAAATATGTCACTTTTCGGCCCCATAGACAAAATTTATTTGTTTTTAAATGAATTTTTTCTCCCTAAAAACCTTAGATTAGATACATTAAACATTGTTCTACCGCAACATTTACCAAAGTTACAGATTTTATTCTGATTTTCAGGGTAACCGGCCGCCGTTTTGAAACCAAAAAATATGACTTCCGATGGTCCGATGTTGGTAAACTTTTTTTCTCATGCATACAACACCTATTAGAGCAAAACACCATCAAAAAACCTTTTGTGGAATTTGTCCCACGAAAAGTTACATTGAGACTTATATTTACTCGTCTATAAAATATTCGCCCCTATTGCAGAATCCGACGAATAAGCTGCGAAAGGAGTCAGACTCAATTTGGCCAGCGCTTAGGTTCAAATACATATTTGGACCTAACACTGCACAAATCGCAAATTTGTATTTATCTGGATTCTGAACACGGCTTTAGGTATCTCCCTTAACTAATTTATTTTCAAACATTATTTTGTTACTTACAGATTAGTTTACAGTTCCCGTGCGCAATCAATTAAGATATTGTCGCATGTCAAAAATGGTTTACACTTTCAAAAAAAATATTTTCTAAATATATTCACCTCAAGGCATAATTTGCATACAAATGGTTTTAGCATCCAAAAATGATTGTTTTCCATTTTTAGGCCTATAATTTATTCACTTAGGTTAAATTATTAACTCAATGGATGGCTTAAGCCAAGGCAAACATTTTCGCTTTGAATACTCAAAAATATATAGCATAGAAAAGGTGGAAAATTGTTTTGAAAATTTTATATTTTTTTGCATGGGAAACGAAAAGAAGCTCTCCATATCGTCAAAGGGAAGAAACCCTTTTTCTAACTATTTAATTATCTATCTCATCATTTTTTCTTCTTATTTTAAAAGATTTCAGTTTCATTTGAACCAGACGAAAAGTCATAATTTGCAATAAAAATTTCCTTCTAGTTTTCTTCCAACCACTTAAGTGAAAAGTGCGCCACTTAAGTAGCCATGTAATGATAAAAAAATGAATTAAAATTTCAGTCATAAATGGCTGAATGCTGTCACTTAACGCATTTACAGAAAATTCCAAATAATAGGTTCATGTCATCACTCATATGTACAGTAATGGCAGAATGTTTGTTAGTAAAGAAATAGTCAATACATAAACCATTTTTTTCACTGAATGTTTTCATACAGAAACAAAACTAGTACAGGCTCATCCAAGTGTTTGTAATGGAATTTAATTTAAAATAAAGAAATGATTCTTCATGGTCTTGCTAACACTCATTCAACATCGTTTGCTGTTTTCTTCTACAAAAGTATTTTAAGAAAAGAATTAAAACCTCCGTCAAAAATAAAATTTTTAATGCATAATAGTATTATGCTTCCATTCAGCAAAGTTTCAGCTCGCCAGAGATTCAATTTTAGAGCTGAAGTTTTAATTCCGCCTTAAACTTTAATTTGTATGTCATTTTCGATTTGATGTTTGGAGTTTTTCTTTTTTAGTATTTTCCCATTAAAAAGAACGCAAATCCTGATTTTTAATTTTATTCAAAATTAAATCAATAAAATATTAATGAATAAAATTAAAAACAAAACAAAAAAACACAAACAAATTTTATTTTGATAGAAATATTTTTATTGTAAGTTGAAAAAAATAAATAAATAAATAATAATTTATAAGAATCAAAATTAAATAAATTACATGTTTATGTTTATATAATTATAGCTTAGTATATTGATAGATATTGATTAAGATATAGAAGTGAAAAATTATGCAGAGTAATTTCAAGTGATTGATAAATAATAATAATCAAAAACATATTTAAAAAAAAAAAAACAGCAAATTTTAACATTTGTAGTAATGTTGTGTTTAATATTTTCCAGAGATCTTGATTTTCTGAGTCATGCTGCGTGTTTCTTCAACTTTTGATTCACGACGAACATTATAATTACCAGTTGTGTGTTCTTCTTGTTCCATTTTACGAACGTTACTCTGCTGTTGATTGATTGATGTCATTGCATTGTTCTTCTTCTCAACAATACGACTTTCTTCTTCTTGAGTATCGGTTCTTGACAATTTGGTGGATTTTTTCTTTGGTGTGTTAACCTCAACGATTTCTGCGAAATTAATATAAATTGATTTGAATTTTTTTGTTGTCACATCAATGTGAACAGAAATAAGACCAAAACTTCACAATTTACACAATAATTTTTAATCACTGAATTAGAAGTGTTTTTTTTTTATACAATTTGTTAACTACGAGTAACGAGTATTATTTTACATACTTTTTTTAATTAGTTACTTTACATGCTTTCCGGAATTATTTGATTTCAATCCCGAGAGTTGTTTTAATAAAAAAAATATACGTACATACATAGTAGTTAGGAAAATTATTAAATTTCACCAAAATGTAAATGTAAAGGTAGATAAACATGCTTTAGTAGTTTGTAGTGAAGAAATCAATAGTTTATTAGAGTACAATGTTTATAGGTTAGGTATTTATGGTAGGGGAGTATTTTTTTGTTTTAATATTAATAAAATAGATTTTTATTATAAAACCTTTTCTTAACCCTACCCAAGATCTAATACACCTTTGGATGAATTCACCTTATGGGCAAAAAAGTATGGTGGATAAAAAGTTCCACCATTTTGTGTTTGTGCTGTGACCTGTCAGCTATGTGAAATGTCAGATTTTGATGCATGAAGCCAAGCTTAAGTTCTCACGTGAATATTTTACGCCTTGAATATTATACAATATATTATTATGCTTAAGGCCAAGTTTACAGTTCCCGTGTTCAAAAACAAATCTATGCAAATATTTTCGATGGCAAAAATTATTGAAGTGAAATAAGAAATTATTTTTGGCATGATTGGTTTACAGTTTCTTGCAAAAAAAACAATTGTTGTCATGAAATTTCATGCGAAACAATAGACCGGCAATTGTTGTCATGCGAAAAAAATATGTTTAATAAAGTAAAATTTTTTTTGGATGGTCGGCTTACACTTAAAAAAAAACTAATTATTTCCATTTTAAGGCCTTAATTTATAAATTAAAGGTTAATTGATGACTCAATGGGTGGTTTAGGCAGAGGAAAAAATTTTTCGCCTTTAACATTATACAATAAGCGTTCTTCTTTTCCAGCTCCGGGCATAGCACTGAGCTGTCAAAAAAAGATCGGTATTTCTTTTTTAGCTCAGAGTACTCAGAGCGCTGATCTTGTGTTTCTTTTTTGTATCGGAGCTAGCTAGGTGTACGCGCTATAACCTCAGAATAAATAGACCATGCGAATGAAGTAAAAAACTATGCGCAGCCAACTTTGCTCTTTTTTTAACTCATTTCACTTGGGTGCGTTCAATACTTAAATTTCAGTTCATATTTTTCGATTTTTTATTTTGGCAGCTACCAGATGATAGACAAAAGTTAGAACAGTTCATTGCTCAGATGTCCCTTCAAGCAAACGAGTCTGGTTTAGATCCGCAAACGTAGGGAACAACGTATGAAAGACTCCGTTTTCGGATCCAAAAGTTGATCCTCAAGACTGCGTTTTACGAATCAAATTAGTATGGAAATTGCATGCATGTATTGTGAGATAAAAAGTTCACCATACTTGGCAAGTACCAAAACCAAGAGATAAAAAAAATCCCTTGTCGGGTTTTTCAACCACACAAACAAAGAACAAAAAGAACTTTTTTCCTTCCAAGGCACATTTATTTGGAATTTATACATATAATTACAAAAACACAATAATTTGCCCTACTAAAGATTAAATAAATTACAATTGCATTAGGTTTGTATTTATTATTAAATGAAATTGTGATTAAGTTTTCACGACAAAACGTACTAAAACACGCAATGATCTTCACCGCACGACCTACAAAAATAAACTAAAAGAAAAAACAAGTGGGAAAAAAATAAATTCCCTGAGTGAGACTCATTTTTTTAAGGATCCAAGAAGTACCGACAAAGTGGATCAGTGAATTTGCTTGAAGAGGTGTTTCAAAATTCTATTGGAGAGCTCTGGTCATACTCTGCTCAGGGCTAACTGTGATACATCGAGCTCTACTTCATGCTTTGCTCAGAGCTAAAAAATCCTAATATGTTGCTCAGAATAGGTGGAAAATTGTTTTGAAAGTTTTTCTTTTTTTCACATAGAGACTACAAACTATGCTTAAATAAACAATGTATGCCTAAAAAAGGAAAACAATTATTTTTTGATGCAAATACCATTTGCATGCAAATAACGCTTTGAGGTAAATTTATTTTTTTTTAAGTATAAATCGACCATCCAAAAAATGTATGTATTCATTTTATTCACCACATTTTTTTCGTATGCAAAAAAATTGACGTTTAAAGCCTAGTACGCTGATGCGAAACGAAAAATCCCATACAAAAATGACACACGAAGTCATACACAAAAAATTTAGACTTTTTTTCGTTCTTCAGTACGCTGTTCGATGAACAAGTAAGTATTGCATAATTTTTGGAGAAGTCTACACCCTTCTTTCGCATACAATTAATTTCCCAGGCCATTTATTGTGAGCGGAAAAATGACATTTGTGTTTTTTCGTGTTTATTGTTGTTGTTTCTTTCATTACAGCGTGACTGCCTGTGCTTTTTTTTCATTTGCATTTGTTTTGATTATTTGAATTGGTGGAGCTGTCAAAATATATATTTTCGCTGCATTTACATTAGCATTTCATTGTCCTATTGAAGACCAATTAAAAAGTTGTTGTTTGATTGTTTTGCATGATATTCCATGACAGCGGAAGTTGTTTTTTGTATGAAACTGTAAACCAATTTGGCAAAAAATAGTTTCGCATTTCACTTCAATAATTTTTGCATGCGAAAATATTGGCATTGATTTTTTCCCACGACATTGACATTGTTTTAAGTGAAAAAAGAATCGTGGTGAATACAACATTTGTTTGTTTTTAGGTAGTTCACAATTCTATGAAAAAAATGTAAACGTCAAACATTTTTTTTGCCAAAAAAAAAAAACTCACATCATTAATGGATGTAGTTTTTTTTTCGTGGAGGGACTATATATCTAGCTTAAAGTTCAGGGGCCTAACCCTTCCTTGGGTTTGTTCATATTTCGGTGGGAAATATTTTCACCTCAAACATTTTTGTTGGGCAAAATTCGGTGCCGTAATAGTCTGGGAGCGGACCATTAGATTACCTTAGGAGTCCGACCTTTTTTGTAACATTAGGGATTTTGTGCATCCTTGGATGAAAATGAAAAAAGCGGTTAGGACACTTTCTCAGCTTATTTCCTGAATATAAAACGAAACTTTATAAATTTTCATAAAAATGGTCTAGCTCAGTGCCCGACTCTCATTTTAAAATTGAAATAGAATTTCTGTTTCTGCCACGATGACGTAAAAGAGAAACCCAATTATGACTATCTATTTGACTATCTATCATTGCTAATAATGTACATATTTCTCGTAATTTGAAATTGGTTTATTTTTTTAAGTTAAGTTCAGTATTCAAAAAGGTTTTATTTATTAAATAATTTTAGTTATAATAGGATCTACATACTTAACATCAATATTTTCATTCAAATGTAAATTATTTAAATTTGTGTTGGTAGAGATTCCCAGAGAAATTGTTAATAACATTTAACTTTTATCAATGGCCTTTTCGATTGATGTCAAAAATGACAGTTCTTGTCGTGATTACCAGATTATACCCAGATTACCAATCGAAAAAGTCACAATAGTAAAGGGAAAAAATGTGTTTATTTATTATGTAAGAGGATTGAAGTGAAGTACGATATTAAAAATTAAACATTTACAAAAAAAAACATGCAATTTTCAAACTCACCATCAAATCTCTGTGGAAGAGTCTTAATCGATTCAATAGTCTTGAAGACCTTCTCGCCGGGTTCAATGATTTCCTCTTCATAGTCTTCAATGATTTCTTCTTCTTCAGAATCATCAGGATTCTCCTTGGGCACCGGATCGTATACGGTCTTGACGGCCTTCTTGACAATACCCTCAGCTGTGACAGTGGTATAACGATATTCAGTTCCACCTTCAATCTTAATTGTCTCCACAGTGGTTACTTCACCGGGATTTTCCGATGGAACAATTTTCTTGGTGCCCGATTCAGACTTCAATTTTTTGGTGGTTGTGACGTTCTTATGCTTTTCGGCATCCTTCAGTTGCTTCTTGTACAATTGGATTTCCTCTTCGGTCAATTCAACATCTTCTTCTTCGTAGATAGTCTTGCTGGTGGTAACGGTCTTGCCATTTTCCAAAACAGTACTGTAAGTGTATTCGTTTCCACCGGAAACCTTCTTTGATGTAACAGTTGTGGTTTCATTCTGAGGGAAATCAGCTGGTGGTGGAGGAGCTTTCTTGCTCTTCTTCTTCTTGTCCTTAGTTGAAGTTGTCACACTCTTGGTGTTCTCCTCCTGAACAGATTCCTTGCGCACAGTTGTCTTCTTGTTTGAAGTTTCGGTCTTCTTGCTCACATGATGAGATTCTTCAACAGTTGATTGATGATGTCTGGTGTTGTATTCTTCATTGGAATCCTCAGAAACTTGATGAACATTCTTCTGATTGGCTTGAACCAATTGCTTATTGGTGGTTTTCTTCACATTCTGTTCTTCTTCCTCGGCGTCGTGCCTGGTCAATTTGGACGAAGGCTTCTTCTTCGGTTGCTGCTGAACTTTGGTGTTGTCCTCATCGACAATTTCTTGTTCGACAGCATCATAGAAGGTCTTGGTGCGCATGCTCTTCGAACCATCGTCATAGACAGTTGTATAGACCTCCTCATAGCCACCGGGAATCTCACGAGTTATCATAGTAGTGTTCTTGTCGATTTGAACAACTTGATTGGCTGACTTCTTGGTCCGCTTCTTCTTCTCTTGCTGTTGCTTCAACATTTCCTCTTCGGTAACAGGCTTTGGATCGTAGAAGGTTTTCACTTGAGTCTTAACAGTACCATTCTGCTGAGGAATGGTAGTATGGACTTCGTAGCCACCTTCGATGTGTTTGTACACAGTCCTGGCCTTGGTAACGGGATCGTATTCGACCTTACCATCTTGAATTTCAGCTGAAGTCAATTGTCCTATAAAATTAATTAGCAAATAAAATTTAAGAAAGTCCACAAAACAAAATGGCTATACCCCCGCTATAAAGCTCATTTTGGTTTTATGAATTGATATTCATTTTGTGTTAATGCTCAAGCCCCTTCATTATAGAACAGAAAAAAAAACTCATTTATATAATTTAAATTTAAAATAATAATTTATTTGTTTGAAAATAAATAATTTTTTGTTATTGTTCTCGTCTTTAAAACTTATAAACTAGATTATTTAAAAACTCATAGCATTTGTTAATTAATAATAATTGCTATTTGGATTTTTTGGACTTTTGCCTTGCTGGCGGTTGTGGAGTTGGTTTGTTAGTCGATTTAACAGGACTTGGAGTTGTTACATTTGAAGCTATAATCTTAGTAGCGGTTTCTTTTATTTCAATTTCAGGCGGTGTTATGGAGCCTTTGTTGTCTGCAAAAAAGAAATGTGTTTTTTTGTTGTTGTATTTTAAAGTCGTTGTTTTTTTTATCAATCACCCCTATTATGATAGTCACTTTCAAATTGATATTTGATACATTTTGTAATTCAATATTCGAACTCAACTGATAAAAGTTAAGATTATTGAGAATTATGCAGAAAATTGAAAACTATTCATTTTTATAAATTGAGTTTCAAAATACCAAATTTCAATATTTATTAACTATAAATTTGATAATTGACAATCGTAAAAGGGGTGTACCAATGTGTTTTTTTTTTTTCAAAATGATGATGTGTTGAATGCTTTTAGGAGAGGTAATGCGAGTTTTGAAAATTGAAAAAAATTATCTAGTGTATTCCAGGAACGTTTTTTGTTTGTTTTGTAGAGTTTTTGTGTCAAAAGAATATTTGATGTTATTTTTCTATAATACTTTGTTTGTGTTGGATGAATATTAACACAGCATTGAAGACCACAAAATAAATATGTACATACTAAAAATCTTACTTACGACTGATTTGTATGGATGAGCTTGGATTGGAATATTTTAATTTCATCACAATCTATCTGTTGGTGTCAGAAATAAACAAAGTTAATTTTCAAGTAGATCTACATCCAGATTCTTTGATTTTCCTGGATAAACTTTTTGATTGAGAACTTCATAAGTTAAGAGATTATGAGTCATAGACAAACAAAATTTATCATATTTTACCCAAAATTTAAAAATCTACTGGCCTTAGATATGTGTTTTGTTCTTGACGCCATTTACTTATCAATACCTATTTTAGGCACCAAATTTAAAGCTGTATATCAATTTAAGTTAGTCAAAGTAGAGAAGAAGGTCTGGTCAAGTAATCAGGTTAGTGGAAAATGAATTTTGAGGAATCCTTTAAATCTTTCTTGGATCAATAAGTGCGGGTGATAGATTAATTTATGAGAAAGAATGTGGGAGGATATTTCAATCCAGCAAAGCCTTCAATATGCTGCTAAAACCCTCTTAATTCCGAAGTCTTCTAAACTACTTCTGAAAAAAATGTGGTGTGACCAATGCTTAAATAGTTTATGTTGGAAAATAAGAAAGGAACCGAGAATAATAGACCTCATATATAAGCAAGAGTGAAATGTATATGGTTTACCTGGAAGCAGATGAAAGTTTGTGTACTGATCAAATAGTTTTTATCAGGGAAGGGGATTTGCCTCAAGAAACAATATGCTTCGATTCAGTATTTTACGTTTAATTACCAGAAAAACAGCGCAGAATACTTTGCTTACGGTGCTGAAGGGATGGCATAGATGAGAACTAGATAACTAGGGCTGGCCACGATACCAGAAAAGTGTCATTATCGTTTGATATCGGTTTTGAAACCCAAAACAATTCCAAGACGATACCAGCTCCAAGGGACCACACCGAGGCGAGACTTTGTTTTACGAGACCAAACGAGACTGAGTTATACGAGACCGATACCGAGCCCATTTTTCTTTTGCTTTGTTTTTCTGAAATTTTCACATTTGGTTCTTTTAAGCTAGAGAAAGTGTCTCGGAAACGGCTCCAGTAATTTTTTGACGCAGAATTTATGTTTCGGTTAACTAATCGAAACTTAGACATTGTTAAACAAGCTCTTCTATATTTTTAGGACAGGAAAAAAATTTTAGTTAAAAGATACCGCCTTATTTATTAGATTTTTTAGGTGGTTGACCTGTTAGACAATTTTTTGAAAGTCCTTAATAGTTAAAAAAACGTCTTAACTATAGAAATAAAATGTAAAGTTAGACAAATCTTAGACAACCGATGACATTGTCCAAGTAAGACAATTTTAGGACAAAAGTAGACAGTTTATAAATAACTTTTTGGAGTTGGACGGCTGTCTAAAGTTAGACAAAGTTTATTTATACGACTGATAGTCTTTCACTTAGTTTGCAAATTTATAAAATAATTTTTTTAATTAAATCAAATAACAAGCGAGTTCAACTACAAAATGAAACATATAACCAAGTGATGCATTTTATTTTCGTTTGTGACTGAGACCAGACTGAAACCAGACTAGAGCGTTACCGATAGGAGAATAAGTTACCGATACCGATTCGATTTCTTACAAATAAATCGTTTGGTTTGGTATCGTGACCAGTCCTATCGATGACCTAAGGTCCGCAACCAATGTTGACTCTTGTTGAAGAAGTTAAGCTTAAGCCCCAGTAGCATAGATAAATAATACGAAGATCGCAATCCTCGGCTGTGAATTTGGTTTGCCTACAAGCTAAAGCGAACAGCTGATGTATTAGATTTGCAAAGTATCAGTGAAAAACAGTGAAAAACTCACAAATACATAGAATCAACTCGTCCATTCAGCACGTCATTCAGCACAGGTCTTGTTATTGTTGCAATTCACATCTATCATTTACACGAAGTAAAATTACAAATACAAAATGTAAACAAATGGGTTTTGGAGGGTGAAGCGTACGAAAGATTGGCTAGACAATCATATCTTGAAACAATTTTTTTAAGGACATGTCTCTTACAAAGAAGTGTGATCGATCGCTACTACAGAGTGAAAATTTAAAGGGATTTTACTGAAACCTTTGAACGTTCGAACAGGAACAAAGTGATCCATCAGCGTTATGAAGCTTCTTCCATATTGAGCTAGAGAAGCCGGCACATCACGTCAATGCAACGGTCTTGGTGAATGAAATTTTCCTGGGAGTGTTTCCATTCTTAAAAAATTGGTAACGTGAATAATGCTTGAATTTTTCTCTCGATCTGAGTATCGTAAATGTTCAGGAGAATTACATAAGTTGTATTTTTTTGTTGAGAAACAATTTATTGTGGTGAAAGTTCACGACAGCAGAAGAATTTCCAGGGGAGGTCAAAATATCGGAGTTGATGACAACTGAAGAATTTCCAGGGGAGATCAAAATTTAACGATGAGTTTGATTTGCTGTCAATTTATTGATTTATACTACCATTTTTATTAAAATAATTTAAATAGACGTAAGCATCAAACCAAAAAAAAAATATACATAGGTTAGCAACATATTTAGATCCACTAAATAGACTGTCTCATTTTAGCGTGAGACTAGTACGCAGATCGAGCTAAGATTTCGCTCCCTTACAAAAATCTCCAAGCTAAAATTTAGCCAAGCATTTTAGCCGAGAGGTACGCAGTTCCAACTAAAAAAATCAAATTTTTGGTTCTTACTGTACTGCACCTATCTGTCAAAATTTAGCGCTTGAAATAATTGTTCGGCACATTAATTCTCGAGCTAAATTGTGGCCGGTTCTTTTATTTGTGAGATTTACGTGACCTTTACATTTTGAAAATGAAAATTAAGAACGAAAAATATTCATGGACAAATGATTTATCAATGTCGAAGAGAAAAATCTATTCTAGTTGATTATTTTCACTTAAATATTTTAAAAACAAAATTCTTTGAAATTGTTGAATAAAATTTCTTTTCAGAGAACATCTATTTTTTGTGATGTATTCTCCACAGCAATTTTATGTCAAAATTTAGCTAGGATTTTAGCTGGTGTTTGGAGAGAAAAGTTAGGGCGAAATTTTAGCTCGATCAGCGTACTAGGCTTAGGTCAAACTGCGATTGGGGATTGCCATAAATGCAATTTTCATAACAAGTTTCGAAGTATTTTTTGTTAAGGTGCGTATACAATAAGTAAACAAAAAATCGCAGGTCAATTATTTCTAAATAATCAATAACATTTTTTTAACCAATGTAACAGTTTTTTGTATAATATTTTTTTTCAAAGTTTGGAAAATTGTATAAATTATTATTATTGTCAAAGGGAGTTTTATAATGAGAGCAAAGGGGGGGGGGGGATAGGGACTCATTCAAAAATAGTATTTGAAAAGAAATCTAGCTGTGAAATGTATTCAAAGAAAGACAATTAAAAAAAATGTTAAACAAATACAATATAAAAATATTGACTGCATTCGCCCTTGTCTAGATCCTTCACAAAAAGAGTAAATTAAAAAAGAAATACCAGTGTATAATGTATAATGTTTAAACATAATATTCAATAATCATGCAACAGATAGCTACAAAATTTGAGATTTTCTAATTAAAAAAGTGCTGAAAAATAATAAATTTTATTAAAATTAAATATAATGTTATTAACATTAAAACTGAAAAAAAAAGAAGTAAAAATTATAAAATTAAAAAATAAAACATTTACTACTATACTATTTAAAAAAAACTCTATATTTTGAATCTTTTGCATTTTTTTTTTACAAATAAAAATACATATTTAGGAACACATAAAATTGTAAGTTTTAACATACTATCTAGTGATACACATAGCCATGAATAGTGATGTTTATTTTTGTTTTTTTTCTTACAACAAAACAATAACATTTTTTCTAGCTAAGTTATGATTTATGCGATGTGATAACAATATGATTTCCATAAAATAATGTTGAAAAACAAAAAAAAAAAATCATTTACAATCACAAAAAAAAAATATTTTATGTATAATGCAAAATAATTATCTATTTATTTGTTTTTCTAACAAAAAATAAATGATGAAATGTGAATAAATAACACATTTAATAAAAAAAATATTAATAAAATTATTAAAAAAAAAATGTGATTCATAGTCGTGAGAGTTTTAATAATATTTTTTTTTTTTGTTTTTGTTGATTCTCTCAGTGTACATGCATCGAATAGGTATAATATTCAGTGTTCCGTGCAATACACCATGCCTTTCTTTTTGCTGTTGTTGTTTTTGTATAATTGATATGATATTGTATCATGAGGGTGTTTTTTTTTTTTAATTTAAATTATAATTTTTGTTTTCAATTACTACCATCAGCAGATTTGGCAGGTGCATCAGTTTTCATTTCTAGAGTTTCTTGGATTTTCTTCCAGATATTTTCGAATGAATCCCTGCCTGTGTAGTCAATATTTCCAGCTTCCCAGCATTGGCGTCTCATTGAAGCTTCATAAGCTTCTTGTTCACTTGAACGTGGTTCACCCAAACGAACTTGAGCCAGAGCACCAGCTAAACCAGCCTAAAATAATTTTCAACAAAAGAAAATTAATACAAAAATTTACATTAAAATTTTAAAATATATATTTTTTTAAATAATATTTATGTACTATGAATCCCGGTAATGAAACATTAAATAATTTATTTGTGAAGCTATTGTTAGTATGGGAAATAGTTTTGATACATGTTTTAGTATTACATCGACCATCATTGGAACATCCAAATAGACGATTAGCAAGCTAAAAGAAGAAAAACCAATCACCTTTTTATTTTAACCTTATTTTATTTTTAATCTCAAATATTCTACGTCAAATTTTATTCTATACAAAAAAAAAAATAAAGCAAAAAAAAAGAAACCCATAAAAACACACAAAACACAGACAAAATTATTTGAACTAGCATAGGTATGGAGTAAATTGATATCGGGACATTATTTTTTACTGAAAAAAGTAATCTGGCTTCTGTTTTAGATTTTTAAAGTTTCCTCTGAATAAAATTGTGTTAAATGTAAATGAAACGAATACATTTGTATACCCTTTTGTGCATAAACAATTAAATATTGATGAAAATATAGAAAATGATTTTCTTTTTTACTGCACAGTAAAAACATTCCTTTTTAATGTTTGATTCTTTCTACTTGAATCCTTAAATAGAAAAAAATTCTTAAATGGCGCCCAACAAACAAATTTAATCAGATTTGAAATTAACAAAGAAATGAAAACACGAAAAAAGGACACCACGTGTGCCTTAACAAAAGGCCAAATATAGGTATTTTTTTCTTTCCTAACATTTCAAGTGACATGAGATCAAAACCTGAGCATTCACGGATTATCGTCAGTTTAAAAAACAAGAACAGATCTAGTAGTGTAGATTCATTTTGCCCATTTTTTCAAAAACCGATATAAAATAAAAAATGAAAACAAATTTCAGAATAGCGATTTGTTATTTTTTGGGGGTGTTTTTCCAAATTATTTTGGCATTTGTTTATGTTATGACCTTAAGCATTGCCCTGTCAAGCACTACATCATCCACTATTCCATTGTCATCAGTGAATTAATATTGAAATACATATAAAGAATTTATCAACGAGCGTCATGCTATTTTTCTTTTGTACTTTAAACTTAGATATTAATGTCAAGACTTAAAAAAAAAAAACATTTCTCATTTAAAATATTCATCGACAAACAAAAACAAACCTTGCCGTCTGGGTCATTACTACTTGACATTTAGTTTATTATTTCAATTTATTTTTTTTTTGTTTTTATAAAAATATCCAAGCTAAAGAAAGTGTTTTCTACAACTACTGTATATACAATCCATGTTGTAATTTTAGTTTGCTAAGTTCTCAATGAATTTAAATAAACTTCGAAATAAAATCACACACAAAAATAGATTTAAAATACAAATAAATTGTATGATGCTATAAATGTACGAATACAAAATTTAGGGATTTTGCCAAAAGATTTAACATTTCATATACGCAGTTGTTATTTGTAAACAAAATAAAAAATGTGCTTTTTGAATATCAACATAAAACGTGGTTTTTTTGTTAAAAGTTTTGTTTTGCTGGAACTATTTTTTGTTAATTAAAAACATTTAATTATTAAACTTTCATTTTCTTTTAACATTGAAAAAAAAAGAATTGATTTGTAAAAAGTTTTAAAAGTTTAAAATTTTTACAATAGAAAAATTATTAAGACCAGGATCTTAGTTAATTTTGAGAACAAAAAAATCCAACTTTTTGTCAAAGCTTTCTAGAAGTATTTTAAAGTAACTATGTCAGTATTTCATAAACAGTTACTCTGTCAGAACAAAAAACTGTTAAAACCTGTTACACAAAAAATATTCTCAACAAAAGCTGTAGTGCTTAGTACGAGTAACATTTTGAAATAGAATTTGTGTAGGAAACAAACAGATACTATACCAAATAGGTGTTACCAGGCGCACTCTTGGTTCAAACGACAATGTGGCCACTTTTCCACTCTCCCTTCTTAGTTCTTATATTTTGAATATAAACAAAGCTAAGAAAACGCCTCTAGACACCAAACGCATACTGAGTAAATAACGATTGATGTTTTTAAAGATAGGCGTCGATAAGATACACCACACACCTTAAAAAATGTTGCCACTTTTCGGGAACATATTTTTTTGATGTCAAAGAATAGTTATATTAATATTTTTAATATGAAACAAAAGTTGCGAATACACCCCCAGATGACAAACGCGTATTAGGAAAATACCGATCGACGTATTATAAGATAGGTGTAGAGTAAATGCATCTTCGACTAAAATGTCAGTGTTGACACTTCACAAAAACAAACATTTTGTATGTCAAAGGATTGGAACTTCATTATTTGTTTAGTTTTTGAAATTTCGGACTTAAGAAATCTTGAAAATTAACGCACCACCATGCAAGGAGGTATTTCTGCAACTTAATTCTTGTCCAAAATATTTAAAACTACCAAAAAAAAATGAGATCCCACCCATTGAGAAAATTATGTTCCCGAAAAGTGGCAGCATTTACCTACATTCATTATACCCTAACGTGCGTCTACTTAATGCCTATCTTCCAAGACATCGGTCGTTAATTTACCATGGAAATTTGCAAAATAATCTACGAGTTTTTTTAATTATACTATTTGGCACAGATTGGGCGCCATTTTTAAAAATTGTGTCTTAGCGACAAGATCAAAACAATGACCTTTAAGCTGAATTCTATCTTCAGCACATGTCAAAAATTAATTACAAATACAAAAAAAACGCAGGTGCTTAGATTTCTTTACTTGGCTACAGGTTGGGCGCCGTTTTCAAAATGACCTCCAAGCAACAGGGGTAACAAAAATGACAAGAAATAGGTCCCTCAAAAAAACATGGGATACGTTTTCCGTTTTTTGTGGGACAACAGCTTGTGGAGAACCAGGGCCTAGTGACTAATAACTCTCAACAATTCCTGTGTGCGTGTTGTTGTCAGGAATGGAGGGGACCTACAATTTTTGCCGAGTCCAAAGGGCTTAATGAGAAGCACTTATTCATGAGAAGTATACTCTTGGAGGATTTGTCAGTTCCTCGCAACAGGCAGTACCTCGGGAAAAACATTTCTGTTTTTAGGTGGCAGTGGCTGGGAATCGAACCGAGACCTTTGGCATGACAGTCCAACGCGCTTACCATCATGCCACGAGGTACTACTTTTATTTGCTTTTGATATACACAACTGTGACATGGTTTGTTTTCTATTTGATTTTTGCCTTATTGCCAAAAAGAATCAGGGTTTTTAATTTATATCGCTTTAAGTTGGCCGTATAAAAACTTTTGATCCCTTAAAAATGACAGTGTTTCTGAAAAAAAAGAGAAAGCCCTTCTTCATCTGATTTAAGAACTAAAAAAAGAACAAAATCTAGAGCAGAAAACAGAGCAAAGATGCCAAAGTAAATATTCTTTGATGGCTGCATTAGTCCAAATGTCACATGAAAATCTTAAAATCCGGAGCAAATTTTTGTAAAATTTTCAGATTTAGCATTTCTTTAAATTTATTGACATATTCGCCGTGAATTTTTATCATAACTCAAAAAAAAGCAGCCTGTTGAATAAAACAACAATTTGATGAAATTTTGTACAAATATCCATCGAAAGAATTTGATAAATTATAGTTTGACAGATGAAGGAATAGGCATATCTTATCTACGCCTAAATTAGAAGAAGGAACTACACTGAGAATGTTACTTCTTACATCAAGGAAAGGCATCAACATCAGGAAAAAAAACTATAATCGTGTAACCCTATAATTTTACTAGCATACAAAATGACCTACTTAAATAAAGCACCAACCTCAAAACAAGAAATATGTCTGTTCGCGTACCTCCCAAAACTACGAATTTCTATGAATTAAGCCCAAAGTTCTGTCAAAGCTCATTAAAAAAAAATTAAATTCATAGAAATTCGTAGTTATGGGAAGTACACGAACAGACCTAATATTTTCAACCGTATTCAAAAAGTTGTTCCAATTTTAATACATCTCTGAACAGTTCGTTAGGTAAAAATAAGTTCATATGTAAATACTCAGAAAATGTCAAAATTTACCAAAACTTAGTTACTTAAGTATCGTTCAAAAATTATATATTTTAATCAAAGTTGTTTAAATATTTAAGCAAGCTTAACATAAAACAATTTAGGCATGTTTAAAGGAAAGGCTGCAATAATATTAAAACATAAAAACAATTACATGCGTATTGTGTTAGTAAGTACTGTTTAAAAATTACATAAATTAATATGGTTAAAATTAAAGTATCCCATAATTACCTTGAGGAAGATTACTAGATTGTATTTAAATTAACTTTAGTTTTTGGCTAGTTATTTAAATTATATTTTTTTATTTTTATCCCATATGGTGTGTAAGTCAATGACTGCATGCATAGTTTAATCCCTTACAACGAAGACGAGGACTTCAATAACATGGAAACCCGAAAAATATGTTAAACAAATTATAAATTAAATTAAAAAATGATGATTAAAAAAAAAATAAACTAAAATTTAATAAGACAATACGATTACATTTTAATTGTAAATGTAAATGAATTCATAATCGTGTTTTTTATCTTCTTTTTTCATCAAACTATATTTAGTCTCAATTTTTTCACACTCAATGAATAAAGTCGACTTTAAAAATATTAAATTAATAAAACTTCATACAAACTTTATTAGGTAATTTCCCATTTTTAATGGCGACTTTAAATTTAATTGAGGGTGAAAGAAGTAGGGACTAGTATTTGTTTCGTTAAAATAAAAACCACAAGTAAGAAATGAGGTCGATAAAAACACGGCTTATGTAACAGAAATTCCATGAGACTACATAATGTTTATGAGAAGACACCACTGTTTTTTTTTCAAAATATTTTTTAAACGATCCCAAGTTTACTGACTACATGCCAAATTCGATTTTGAACTTAAGCAAAATGCTCGCATATACCAACCTCATTTTCGATACGATTTCTGTTTGTGCCAATTTGCATGGCAACAGGTAAATCCTCATAATCATCACTACTTTCACTACTTTCGCTCGATACTGTTATTGCACTTGAGTCTAAATTGTATTCAATTGGGTTTTTTTGCTGCTCATCCAACAGAGCTTCATTGAGCGTCTGATTTAATTCATTTTCTGAAAGTGTATGGTGGCTGTCATTATCATCATTGGGTATATTTTGACACCAATTCGAATGAGCATCCTGCCAATTATGGTTTTCAACCATTTCTTCCTGTTGGTTGTCATTCGTTTGTGTCAAATTTTGTTGAATTTCAATTTGATGGTGTGAAGATTCTTCAACTTGTCGAGGAGGTGAAGTGTGGTGAGATTCATATGGATTATGGTGCGAAAAAGACGGTGTTTGTTCTTCTGGCGCGAATTGAATTTGAGAAATATTTTCTTGAATATAATTTAAATTTGTATCTTGATGTTGTTCTTGTTGTTGTTGTTCCATAACACAAATTTGTGGTGGTGGAGGTGGTGGTAGCGGTGATGATGACGGTGATTTGTAAAAATTTTGTTCTTTAAGATTTTCCAAATTTTCATAGTAATCTTCCCAAGGATCATGGTAGGGCTGAATATCATCAAAGAAATTTCCACTATCATAATTTGATACACTAGGAGAGGAGGAAGGCAAATTAGGATTGTTGTTGTTTTGTGTCCATGTTGTTGGAACATTATTTTCGAACTCCTCTATTGGCCAATGTTCCTGCATTTAAGGTGCAGTTTTATTTTTTTTTTATATAAATTTTGAATAAATTGTGTGTGAATGTAGGTTTTTTGTTTTTTTTTTTTTTGGTTGGTGGTAGAAAAAGAAATTCAAAATTGTTTATATTGATTAGTTGTTGTTAGTTAAACATGCTTTTTAAACATTTATGCACATTAATGATACAGAACAAAGGAAAATAATTGGATAAGTCAAATTAACTGTCTTCATAATCTCTTTTTGGAAAACTAGCGAACAGAGAAAAATATAACAAGCTACATTCTATACAATTTTTCCTATTTGTTATCCATGTGAAAATAATTATTATGATACTTCTGAATAATATTGAGAAATTATTTAACTTGAACATTTTGGTTTGGTAAAATTATATGGACAACAATTTAAGGTGCCAAAAAATCTCATTGTTATAGGAAGCTTTTGAAGCTATAACTGTCCCAAAATGTATATTTTTTTCGACTTAAATTATTGTTGATAATAATTACTAACAAAAAACTTCTTTTCTTTATGTTACTTAATTATGGTTCTTACAATAACTGAACTGAATCGAACTATTTATGTAGGTACATATCTCCAAAGCCATTAATCTTCTTAGAATGAAATGTCTTTTAATATTTTTAGCAGAAAATTTAAGGAAGCTCAACAATTTATATTTCTGTAAAAATGAACGCCCAACAGATATTCAACTAAAATCATTTTTGAAGGCCTTGAAATTTAACTGAACATGGAATTCTTGGATTGTCAAGTGCTTTCAAGTTGCTGTAGGATCAATTGAACAATAATTCCGAAGAAAAGTTGGTCTGATTTTAATTTGAATACGAAAAACCCTGGGCTCTATTTCACCAACCGATTTTCATATTTTATTTTGTAATTATTCAATTTATATTATAAATGTACAGTTTCAAATTTCACTTTACCAAAGAAATTTTTAAAGTGTAATAAATAGGTACAATTTAGGGTGGTCGTCAAATGACTTTTTTGGAGTTCTTTTAATTGAGGCCTAAATCACTTCCGGATGAAGAAAAAAAAATATTCTTACAAAATGTGCAGGTTAAATAAACTGCCAAATATATTTTTTTGGCATGGAAGGTGATTCGCCTTAAATCTGCCATTAAATTGAGAGCATGCAGACTTAGACATAGACAAGAAAATAGGAGTGGAAATTTCATAAAAAAAAATTAAGATAGAAGAAAATTACTTAAAAAAAAACGGCAACACTTACGGTATTGTTTTGTAGCTTTTTAGAAAGCCGGAAGTATACCTATTCTTATTTATTTTTTTAAATTAAGTTTTTTGATGAAAAGTTTTATCAAAAAATTGTTTCAACCTCATCATTTTGAAGAAAATTTCAACGTCAAAAAACCAGTCATTTTAGTAGGACTGGTATTTTAAAATAAGCTAGTTCTACCTAAGATTTGCGTAAGGGAGGTCTAAATGATAGAATCATATAGTGTCTGCCACAGTTGTTTGACAACAAACCTAAACCTTGTTGTTCATTTTTTAGTATGCAAAATGCGAGTACGAAAATGTTAAGTCTCTTTTAAGCTGGTAAAATATTAACACTTTTGATTTAAACAAAATAACCCAAATTTGAAAATTAAAAGGGAATAGTGAAATACGGTCCTTATCAATCAGTTTGAAAATTCATTGATTGATCTATGAGTTCGATTCACCTGAAAATCGTTACGATTAGAGTTAGTCATGTAGTAGATTTTTAACTTATCTTAAAAAGATATAACTTGTCGATAAAAGACAGTCACTTTTTGTAGGGTGGAAGCTCGTGAAGAACCAGGTTAAATATGCGATAAGTCATTTTTTTTATGAATTATTTCTTATTTAAATTCAAAAAATTAGTTGCAGCGTGTTCGTTATTACTCTTAAACATTCGTACAAAATGTTAACTAACTTAAAAGTAGGTGTAAGTTTTTCATTTCATAATTTAACTTTCTTCACTTTATGATTTTGTATGTTGCTAATCGTACTTTTAGTAGTTGTGCCTAATTAAAAATATTCAATTTAAAAATAGTTCAACATAACAAATTTCTTCTTCATGTTCATAGATTGAGACCAAATTTGCCTGAAATTTCTCTCAAAACTTTATTTTTATTTATGCTTTTTTTAACTTTTACTGATAAGAATTTTTAATCTTTGAATTTGTATTTTATAATTGAGGAAATAAATAAAGAAAAAAATATTCATAAACCAGAAAATAAGCCAAAGCTTAGGTTGTTTTGAACAAACACGTGGTACGATTTGATTTTATATTGGTATTGGACATCCTCTTATCTTATCAAATATTCATAACGGCCTTGACTTTTTTCGTTGAAGTTATATATACGAGTATGTATTCGTACATATGTTTTTATTTTGGATTGGACATTTTTATAATTGATTTGGCAATCAAATATTCATTACCACTACTTATGTTGTAAGACAGTTTCTGTATTCTCACAACTGATAAAAATAAAAATATTGTAAAAGTTAATCTGTAAGTGTAAACCTGTAAGGCCTTCACCCTGAAATGAAAGCTTGCCTTTCTTCCTATTCTAAAAATAGAATTTCTTTTTTTATGTGTTAAGAACTGTTGACAAAAAATATTTATAAATAGAAAGAGAATAGATATTCTTTATTGATTAACAAATCATGGAATTGAAGGCTTAAAAGTAAGTCGTTTTTGTAAATTAAAACAAATAAAGCCCTCCCTTCTTTGGACTTGAATTGTGTACCACTTTTTGGTTATTAAGGAGGATCTATAAAGTAAAGTATTGGTTGGTCTCACACAAAAATATATCTTATATTTAGGACTTATTTACTGTATGTTATCATAATGTAGCACCTAGGCAGGAAGTTATTACCAAATATGACAATTTTTGCAAAAAATTGAAAGCTTCATAATTATGTATTTTATTTATGGGGATCCACAAAACCGCAAACTTAATAGCTTTATTGCAACCAAAATAAAAAATATAGGAAGCAGAACGCAGTTTAATCAAAATAATTTAAGTGATTTTTGATACACATCTTAAAAAAATGTTTGAAACAACTCTCACAAATTTTGTTTTTCTAATATTGTTTTTTTTTTTTAATATTGTTAAGTAAAATTATTAAATTTACTCAAAGTAGTTCATGAAAATTTTAATGGCTGTTTTCAGGAAATTTTGAATTAAACAAAGAAAATATGAGAAATATTCATTCTAGATGAGCTCCCTATTTTTCTTACAATCTTTCTGTGTTAATTCATGTTAAGAGTAGGAAAAATCCTTTTTGTACACGCAAAATAAAAAAAATTAAATAAATGTCAAACAAAGGATTTAAGACTACAAAAATGTATATTGAGCTAGATTTAGGATTTTGTTGGTCTTATATGCTTATAGGGCACTCTTCTATCATTTCGCTCCCGGAACCCCTAACAAATGTTAACCCTTTGACAAACATGGATTTCATTCCTAAAAATGCTTAACTTAAAGTTTTGAACATTTAAGTTCTCAGGTCGAAGAGTCTGCGGTAAGTTCACAAAAACATAAAGAGTGGTTATCAAAACGTCGATCTGCTAAGAAAAATGTGAACTTAGCTGTCTTTCTGCTGTTTTCTAAAGCTAAAAGTTCAACTTAAGGCTAAAACTTGTCAGAACTTCAAAGCCTTAAGGAAAGGAGTTAAAACTCAAAAGTACTTAAAAATAAGTGGAGCTCCAAAAGGCAGTAAACTATGTCCTATACTTTTTTCAATGGTGAGCCGTGAAGTATAACTAACAGGTGTTTTTTTAGACGTGTAGTTTTCAAGAAGAAATTAAACGCATATAATTTAATGCTATGGCCAAGAATTTAGCTTTTTTATAAAGATAAGGGCTTGCCATTATGCTTTAAGAATGATTTCGGACAAGTGGACGTTGCGGCTGGCTCGAATAATTTCCAGCCAAGAGGCCCAACTTTCGAGCACTTTTTGTAGCAATTGGGGCCAGCAATAACGCACCGAATATTGTCTTCCAAGATGTCAATCGTCTAGGGCTTAACCCCACAAAAAATAGTCCAGCGGTGTTAAATTGCACGATCTTGGAGGCCACGCTATAGGCCCAGGGCGCGAGTTAATGCGCCCACAAAAAATTTCTTTCAATAAATTGATTGTTTTTCGATGCGTCGCGCTAATCAAACCATTATTTTGGTAATAAATTTGCACGATTTGCAACCGTTGTTCAGGAGTAAGTCTATTCATTAAGAAATGGCAAATCAAATTGAGTATAAGTCAAGTGACAGCTTTCAAAAAGACCAAATTCAAAAAAAGTATTGCCAGATTGAAAGCCACACGTCTAAAAAAACACCCTTTACATATGTGGATTTTCTTGAAAATTGGCTTTAGAAAATGAAATAAGGAAAACTAAATCTATAAATCTATATTATGTATTACGTTTATATCAGGGGAACCACCTATTTATTTATTTTTTATTTCACTCAGACATCAGAATATACAGGAACTTAATTATTCTTAACTTCATTTTTAATGTTCCTTCATTTATCACAAGACATTTGCATGCTTCTGAGAATCACTCGCATTATGTGGGCTTTTTGTCTAAATACACCTTTTTCAAAAGATATCGAAAATTCTTCAAGACCATAGTTTGGTTTATACTCGTAAGTCATTGGAGGTCTCTTGGAAAAATTCTTTTGCCAAATTCGTTATTTTTAACTTCATTTGACAGTCAGGTGGAAAAACTTGACTTTAATAGCAAGACAAATTATGGAGGAAAATGTTTAGAGCTTTGTGTCAGTGTAACCTCCATTCCAATAACATCACTTCAATTTATTCAACATTAAATTATGATACAAGAACTAAAAACTGTTCAGAGCATTTTAGGAACTCTTAATTCATTCATTCATAAAATATAAATCCTTCATTTTGTGCATTTTCAGAAAAAAAAAAACATAATTCATTGAGTGTATGAACATTTAACTGATAAATAAATTTTTAAAAAATGTACATGTGCAATTATCCGGCTCGAAAAACCAAAATTCTTAAATTGTTTTATTTGGAAACATAAAAGTAGCGTGATATTTTTTTAATTTACATATTTACAGTGATTTTTTTTGCAATTTAAATTTCTACAAAAGAAAAAAAAATCTCTAAAGAAGCACCTAACCGACTACTGAAAGAAAAATATTTAACAAAAGAAAATATTTATGAAAATAAAAACCTCCTCATCCAACTTATAAAATTGCATCTCAATCTTACCTCCTCTTGGAAAAAATACTCTGCATGTGGTAGCTTTGTATAAAACGAAACAACATTTTCTTGTTAATTTTTTTTTCTTCTCAAACAAAAAAAAATACTTAAACTGTTAATTGTAAATTAAACAAAAAACTAAAAAAGAAAAGGATAAACTCAGGTAAAGGACTTCAAAATAAAACAAAAACAAAAGACGAAACAAGTAAAAAAAAAAGTATAAAATTTCTCACAACTCACCATTTTATCGGATAAGCTTTGATGAACTTTATCACAGAAAATATTCCACCACAGCTGAACGAAATCACCTGCATGGGTGAACATTGGTGGAATACTAGCTTGTTTGGTTTCAGAATTGAAATTCAACAGCCATGGCTTCACCTTTCCAGCAAAATGAAGAATTTTTATTTTATTTTTAAATCTGCGAAAAACAATTAAGAATGAAAAAAAATAATTTTTCAAAAGACTGTTCACCACACTAACTCTTTAAATGCTGGTAAATAACTGTAAACTGCAAAGGCAGCCGTATTGTATGTGTATGGCAAATGCTTATTAATGTCAGTGTGTGCCCATTGTGAGAAGTACGAGTTCAAAATGCCTTGGTCACCTCCATCGAAACTTCCATTTTTCGCTGCAAATTCTATGATTGAATTGAAGGTGGCTTCACTTGGACGATACACAAAGACACCAGAATTAAAGCAATCTGGCCAACATACTTCTGGTGCGGCTGAGAGTTCTTCACGTTCCATCAGCTCATCGCAATTTTGAATGACCTAAAATAAAAAAATGCCTTTTTTTATCTCACTCAATTCTCTAAGCAAAAGACCATCAATGGCAATCTTTTGAGCATAAAAACATGAAAACCTACAAGTGTATCAGAATCGAGGAAGACACATTTCTGATATTGCACAAGTTTCCAGCAATGGAGTTTTGTGAAAGTAATTCCGAGTTCGGGACGAGCTAAAATTGCCAAATTGGTTGCATCTTTTGAGTCCAAAACATTGACTTCTTGCACCAGATTGAACACTTCTCTCAGTCGGCTGCGCATTGCTTCGGAGACAGTTGGTGTCACCATAACTACCAATTCATGAACAGTTCCGACGCGTTTCAGCGAATGTGCCAGAACCATGGCACCCAGAGAGTATGCATCGTTCGTTGTTAACGTCACCCACGCACATTCTGTAAGATAAAATAAAAAATCAAAATTTTCTGTGATATGCTTGTAAATTTAAAATTTTAATTTATTTTGTTTTTAATATTTTTTTTCACACCATAACATGCAGTCGCACTCAATTTTCATGTGAAATATCATTAATTTTCTTATAAGAAGGCAATTTTATATACAAAGTTCGTTCGTTTCTTAATTTTGTATCTAGAGTAAATAAATAAATTTTAATTGTTTTTTTTTTTTGAAAAAAAAAAAGAAAACACTCTGGGTGTTTGCCCAATTTCTTAAACAAACAGTGCGATGATGATATAAAAATAAACTAATTTAAAGCGATACGGCTTATGAAAATCTTGAGAAGTATGCTTGCTTGCTTGCGAGTATCCAGCCAGTCTGTTTTGTATTATAGAAAATTTGACGGAGATTAATGATGACAGTAGAAATGGATGTTCGAAATGATTAATTGGGGCAGATGATTGGAGGTTTTAGTTCTTTATTTTTTTGTTTTTCAAAATGAGGTGGAACTGCGTTTGTTTGTTGTTTTTTCTTTGTAATATTTTATATATTTTTATTTTCATGCATAGTTACATAATTTTTGTTTATATATATTATGCCATAAGTTAGGAACGTATTTGAAAACCTGGTTTTGAAAATTTAGCATTATTAAAGACTCGTTATATTCACTTGAGGGATACGTCTTATTTAAATGCGAGGTTTATAATCTGTGTGGTGTTAGTAATCCACTACAAATTCCACAAAAATTTGATGAGACGGGACTGTCAAATACATAGTATAAATATAAATTTTTACTAACGGGAATTTCCAAACTAATTTGAATACGTTATTTTGTTACCTATATGCAGACATTTTGCTTGCTGATATCGAGATTTTGTACACCGACTCAGACCTCAACTGAACTTGTTTGAATCATAATTTTTTAGAAGTCCTAAGAACAGGATGAATCAAAAATCTCCAAGATAGCAAAACCAAAAACTCCTAAGGCTCAGAATTGAACTTATAGACAAAAAAAAAATAGCTAGACGTTCAGAACGTTACTTTTAGACTTCTATTTCGGGAAAAAAATATTGGTTGGTAAATTTCACTTCTAAAAAAACGTATTTAGGGAATTTGGACCCAGAATTTATTTGAAATAACTTCATGAAACCCAATCATTTTAATGTAATTTAAATGTAAAGCCTAGTATACAGATCGAACAAAGACAAATTTTATCTCAATTTTTTTTTTTTTTTTTCTCAATGAGAACAGTGGCGTAGCTAGAAATTAAAAAAATCAAATTCTTCAATTCATAAAAATTTTTAAATTTTAAATACAGGGGCCCAATTCCAATCCAGTGTACACAGAAAATCGTGTACACGTCAAAGCAAGAAAAAGTGATTCTAAGGCAATTGGTTGACATGTGTATCAAAATAAACTTTTCCCGTCAAATCATTATTTGTTCCCTCCTGTCAAGCCATCAACTTTCAAAGTATATTGAAATATGACTGCAATGTCAATGGATTAAGAAACCTCTAAGAATTTCAAAATTTTCGAAGTTTTTACTTCTAGGGAAAAAAGTGATTTTTGGGCAATTGGTTGACATTTGGATCAAAATTAACTTTTTCCGCCAAAATAACTCAGCTTGCTGATTTCAACTCGGTCTAACCCAGTTTAAGTTTCTTATTAAAAAAATAGTTGTTCTATTTATTTTACTCTCATTCTTATGCTATAATTTTCTTTACGCATTTTATATTTTATTTAAGTCGTGCGTTCTCACAATGTCTTAGTAATGGAATAAATGAAACAGGCGGATGATTTTAGTTTATAAAACGCGAATAATACATTAAATGTCACAATTTGTCCGGAAAAATAATGCTTCGAGCATTCTTTTTCCGCCAAATCGAAGTGGTGGAGACTTTCTTTTATTTTTTCACATACAGCGGTTACAAGTGTCAAATTTTGGGCTGTAGCCGCGTATGGCTTTGGAAAATAATCCAAGATAAAATTTTTTTCCGGGCAAAAATTTTATATGGGAAATAAATTTTGTCTCGATCTGAGTACTAAGCTTAAGCTCTTAAAAGATGAAAAATATTTTGAACTTCAGCTTGAATTTTGATTTTTCCGTTAAAGATAAAAAAATGCTCTGCACGAGGGTTATAAGCTATATTTTTCACATTTTAAGCCTAGAGCACGTTTTTCAATTGTAAAAGTAATATGTGTCACATACGGCACACAAATGTCTTATCGTTTTATTACTCCAAAAACATATTGTTTTCATATTGATGATAAGGGAAGACAAAAAGAATATAATGATTATCTTTCTGAAAAAATTTCATTGAATTTATAGTTTAAAAGTGTTGTGTTACACTTGTAACAAATTGTAATTTTAAAACCAGATCTTTAATTATTATAACTTATTTGTATTTAGTTTTTGTCTGGAGATGGAATCATGACTTATAGATATTATTCCATAGATGTCACCTCTTAATGGCTTTCATTCGTAACAATTATATACTGTTTCACATACGTAACATTAACTTTTCACACGCGTGACTAAATAATAAAATTAAAATTTTGGAAAGGTAGTTCTAATATTTTTGTGTCTATTTTATTTTCATATTGAAAAACAACTGTCAGGCAAATGTTTGGAAAAAAAAGGAAGCCATTAGGGGTTTATGGATGTAAAATTTAACATGTCATGTTCAAAGAAGAAATCTTAGAAGCCACTTCAAACAAAAAGAATATCACACAATGTGATGGCGGTCCCATATGATCACTGAGAGGTAAAAAGAATGGCAGACCTTAAAACTGCTGATATAAGCAAATGCAACCAGGTGGTCAATTCTGGATCTATAAGACTATGAAGTGATAAATATTATAACACCTTCACACCAAATACAATTCTCAAGGTGTGAAAAAATGTAAACAAATGTTTTCATATATCATGATTCTCTTATCACAATCAATTCATTTTGAGAATGATTGTGAAAAATTAATAATAAACAGAAGCATTTTATGCTCATTACATATGCCCAAGTCACCATTTTAGTCTTTTGATGGCGTCACAATACATCTTTTACTATGAGAGATTGAAAGAATTTTTCATTTTATGACTATTTAGTAGTCTTTTTGACAGTTAACTTTTTATAACGAGTTTGGGAATGGCCTTGAGCGTGTTTGTGAAGTGATAAACTGGTTAAACTCTGTGAAAACTGAAATGATAACTTTGTTTTCATTTCACAGTTTCACAGATCGCGAATCAACCCCCCGCTTCAGTGACCGAGTGAGTTAGTACCATCAGTGATCAAATGAACGAGTAAATAAATAATTAAATTTTTGTGGCGCAACAGCTCATGCAGAATCAGGGCCTAGTGACTAACAACTCTCAACCATTCCTGTGTGCGTGTTGTTGGCAGGAATGGAGGGGACCTACAATTTTTTGCCGAGTCCGAACGGCTAGGTGAGAAGCACTTATTCATGACAAGTATACTCTTGGATGATTTGTCACTTTTTCGCAAGAGGCAGTACCTCGGAAAAAAACAATTCTGTTTTTAGGTGGCAGTGGCCGGGAATCGAACCCAGACCTTTGGCATGACAGTCCTACGCACTAACCATCATGCCACGAGGTATGAACGAGTAACCATTTAAAAATATTGGCATGGCAGATTTCTTGGTGATCAGTTATGCCAAACTCACAAAATTCAGTCACGTATCACTCGAAAACTGATGTGGTAAATTGCACCAGCATTTTATTGGTCTCAGTTCTCAGATAATAAAAACAATCAAATCCCGGTCAACCCTGTAGGCGAATAACTAGTAAATGGCAGACAAGCGGAGTGAAACACAAGATCACAATAACTCCGAAGTTTATGTGTTCACAGCTGTTTATCTTTATTCAATATTTTGTATTGCATTTGCTTGTCATCGGAATTTGAATTACGGAATCCATGTTTTTGCTACATAATCCACTAACAGTCATATTTATTAGATTTTCGTAGAACACAAGTTGCCCAGCTATAGTCAATGTCTAAATAGTTTAGCCATCTCGGTATTTATAAACGCATTCCAACAGTTGACCCATCACGAGCTCATTTATTCAATGACATACCTGTTTTTGTTCATTTTTAAATGAGTTAATGAATTGCAATAGGCATTTGGGCACGTTCAATGAGCTTTTTAGTCCATTTCAAAACTGGAAAATTAGAAAACAAGAAATATTTGCCTTACTTGTTAGTTGAACGAGTCTACTTTACAATGGAATACAAATTTCAGTGGCTTAATTAGCCACGAGAAGTTGGCCAAGTACTGTCTTATTTATAAGATTTTGTATGCGGTTGACTAGTGAGACAGTTTTTTTAAAAGTCCTTAATAGTTGAAGACACGCCTTATTTAATAAAATAAAACATCAATTTAGACAAATCTTAGACAGGCGAAGCCTTTATCCAAGTAAGGCAACTTTAGGACTTACTGGTTGTCCTAAAGTTGCCTGACAAAGTTTATTATTAACTTTTTAGAGTCGGACGGCTGTCTAAAGTTAGACAAAGTTTATAAATACGACTGGTAGTGTCTCAAGTTAGACATTAGTTAGAATGGGTTTAAAAATACCACTGTAAATTCTTTATCAGCTGGTATTGGCTTATGTTACCTTCTACATCAACAAAAACACCAACAAGACAGAGAAAATTGTTTGTTAAAAAAATAAACTTGGTGATGGGAAAAAAATGATTGTCAAAAAAAATTTACGTGAGACGAAATTTTTTATTCGTCTTCACTTAACAGTTTTCAAACAAAAAAATTGTGAATTAGACAGTTCTAAGCAAAATGTATGGAAAATGCCAAACGGGAGAATGTTTTCGCATGTCAAAAACTATTGAGGTGAAATACAAAATTATTTGCATATCACAGTTTCATGATGTCATGGAATGCATTGCACAAAATTCATTGACAATTTTTTTTGGTGAGTAAAAAATATTTGTTTGTATTGTTGGCTTCCACTTAAAAAAATATATCCAAATCACGGCATTATTGGCAAGCAAATATTTTTTTCATCCGCCCGTTAGTGTTCTTTTCTTTGGGTTCATGGAACAGGTGAACATCAATCCCAGCAGGGCGGGCTTAATTAAAATTTAGTACAGATCACATTTATATTCAATTTCTAGAGGAAACAGTTAACAGTTGAATTTAAGTCTTATATCAGCCAGAAAAGGCAGATGCCATAAAATGACGTTAGTTCTTCATTCTTTAATTCATTATTTTCTGGGACATTTTTAGAATATTAAAAATTTCATTTTCAGCCACGTGTAGAACGTTTACATTAGAGCCAAAATGAGGTAATTGCAAAGTCACAGAAAGTGTTTTCATTTGTAATTTGGTAATTTCGTTTGACAGCTCATTTTATTTTTGGATTTCAATTGGCTTATAATCGCTTTGTTGGTGTTGTGTTTGTGTTCTACTTTGACATTTTCATACAAAATCTTTTCAGAACTCATCAAACTGTGGCCAATTGGGTATGTTCGTTAGGTTTCGACTTAATTTTTTACCTAATTTTGTGGAAATTTGGTTGAAATTATCTCATTTCGAAACCGGATTTTGTATGAGAAATGAGATGATTTCGTATCGAATTTGGACATTTTCTACTATATTAATTACCTCATTTGGTCTTATAAGAACGTAACGTAAGGGTCTAATGTAAAAATAACATTTAATGATTTGAATGGTGGATTAAGAATTTAAACCACCAATTTCGGTGGCCTAACTGAAGCCCAAGCTTTACTGAAAATTTAAGGGACAGTTTTTTGTTGCTGAGTTAAATCATTAGTAAGTTAATCTTAAAAATAAATGTACCCTAAAAAAAGACAGTTTTTCAGTCTAGGGTCAACATTATCTTTCAGTTCTGACTGCCCTTTGCAAAGATTTCAAAAGAGTTCTTACACATTTCTGACAGAACAATCTGTTCAATTTAGTTTCTGAATAAACTCACCAAATTATGATAAAGATTAACTGAAAAAACACAGTTCAGTATTTGACTCGTGGAAGGGATAATTTCGCACTGAAAAACTGGCCCTAAATATGTGATAACACTCTCGTTTACACAAGTGGCTCCAAGCATGTTTACAAATCATTTAGAATTAAATTATTCCTTTTTATTATGTTGATAATTTTCTGACAGAAATTCAGACGATATTATATAAATAAATCCATAATAAATGAAAAACTAATTTGTTTGCAAGTTGAATGAATTAGTAAATAATTTCCACTTATCTGAACAAAATTTGAGCCAAGTGACGTTTTAAACAATAGCTCTTTAAACACTCTATGAAACAGTTAATTTTATTCCTTTGATGTAAAACTAAAAAAAAACTGACATTTGTTTTAATGTCTTTTAACTCATACTCAACTTGATTAGATATTTCAACCCTAATTCGACTTTGAATAAGAAAACAATAATTTTGCAACACATCCCTAAACTTATAAGGGGATCCAATTTTGGGCAGTACGCTGATACTTGTTGGTACAGGGATGTTAAACCCCAAGAAATTAATTAATTATTTAATAGAGATTTTGTTTTTAAATTGACAACACTAATTCTAGTGATAGTAAATTTGACAGTCATTTCTTCATTTGAATGGACTTAAAAAAAATTCGGTGGCGCAACAGCTCGTGTAGAACCAGGGCCGCCCAGTGACTTACAACTCTCAACTATTCCTGTGAGCGTGTTGTTGGCAGGAATGGAGGGGACCTACAATTTTTTGCCGAGTCCAAACGGCCAGATGAGAAGCGCTTATTCATGACAAGTATACTCTTGGAGGATTTGTCAGTTCCTCGCAAGGGGCAGTACCTCGGGAAAAATGTTTCTGTTTTTAGGTGACAGCGGCTGGGAATCGAACCCAGACCTTCGGCATGGCAGTCCAATGCACTTTTTTTTTCTTTTTAATGGTCTCATAGATGCAAATTGTAGTTACTGCCGATGTAAGGCTTATAATTATAAAGTGCACATCAATTATCAAAATGGCACAACTAGATCCTCACAAAGTAATTGACTTTTGGGACTCCCTGTATCTTTCAGACTTAAAAAATTATTTCATTATTTTACTCAACAAAAACCTTTCTTTAAATTTGAGTCAAAAATCATGAAAAAATGAAAAATGAATTAAATGAAAGCTTAACAAAAAAATCGTAAAATAAAAATTAAATATACAAAAACAAAAATAAAATAATTCAGCTCAAAATTTATATATTTACAAAATTTATTGTTAGTTTGCAGCCAACAAAATGAATTAAAAATTATTTTAAGTCAATTTTAAATTATATCTTGTAAATTCTAAGAATTAAAACATTTTTATTATTAAAATAAAAATAGAAATTTTATAATTTTTTGAAGAGGAAACAAACACAAGAACAATATACGGTTTTTCACATTTTTATTATTATTTTTTTCATAAACAAAACATAAATGAGTAACATTACAAAATTTATCTGCATGCGTTTGATTGATGAGATTGTTTGTTTTTGTTTTTAATATATTTTTGTTTTTAGAATTGTTTTTTCAAAACAATTTTGTTTTTATATTTTTAGTTCCTATAAATATAGAAAAATATGTTAGAAAGTACATAACAACAATGTTTATCCAAAGCACACACAGCAAACGAAAAATTTATATTTAAATAAGTTTTGATTTTATTAGTTGTTTTATTTTGCATTGAAAATATTTTAATTTATTAATAAAATTACTTATAATTTAATATCAGCAGCTGTTAAATGTTGGCATTTTGTCTTAGCTTAAGTTTTTTTTGTTTTGAAAATTGTATCTACCTTCTAAATAAAACAAGGTATCCAGTGATGGCACGGCAGGCGCGTGTGTATGATGAATAAAATACCAATTAAATTAGATCAATAAGAGTGTGAGTGTATTTTTTATTTTTTTTTTTTTTTTTTCATTTGTGGAAATTTTAATGGAAATCCTAAAAAAAATAAAAATAAAAGTGTTAATGTTAATGTGTGTTATACGATGGTAAATGAAACCACATTGTTAAACTTACCAGATACTCACAGCATGAATTTAAATGCAATAATCGAATATAATTTTTATGCTAACAATAATTGAAAAATCACAAATTAAAAAAAAACATTTAAACATTCTCGAATTGCTTGTTTTCGAGAACAATCATCAGCAGGAGGTTTTTGTATGTGTTCTAATTTTGGAAAAAAAAAAACATACTTTGAACCAATACAAATTTGTAATTTTTTTCGCACAAGAGAGCTATATAATTTAATTTTGGAATCAAGTTGAAGATTCACATATGTGTACACGTGTTCTACTTAATTTTAAGATAAAAATAAAAGATGTGATGCAAAATATCTTTTCGAATTTATTTCAATGCATTGCGGGAGGTTGAAGAGTTTTTGTTTTTTCGTTTTTTGATTGTTAATTTTAAAGAGTCTCCTCATCCATGTGTGTGAGTTCTATGAAAATTATTTTTTAAATTTAATTTTTTTTTCATGGGGAATGTTGAGTGCAAAAGAACACCCACTATTCCTTAGATATTGTCAAAACGATTTTGGCCTTCAAATATAATTATGATTTTTTTTTTTCAAATATTTGGCAAATATCATATCAATTAATAATATGGGTTTTAATTCTAGATTTAAAAAACGAATTATCTATTTCATGAACTAAATAAATCATTTGAAATTTTAAACAAAGAAAAAAAAATAAAAACATTTTTCTACGAACTATGATAAAAACAAAATTATTTAAAAGTGAAAACATACGAGTTGGTCCTCTTATAAATCTAGCAAATCCAATCTTTAATGCTTAATACCCGGTGGGTCTATAAAATGCAAGCAAAAGGTGTTTAAACGGTAAATAAATCCAAAAATTAAGGTAAATAATGTATTGTTATAGAAGTATTTTGTTGAGGTTCTTAATGTGAAAATTAAGATAAGAATCCACATTCATCCATAGAGTATATTGGTGCTCCAATGTAAAGTTAACTTGTTGTTGCTAGAATTTGCATTTCACATTAAGTGAAGCATTGTTTTTTAACAAGGGATTATAAAAAAATTGTTAAAGATAAGTAGCCAAACGCGCTCAATGCCAAAATCCTGAAAACTGAAGAATTCAAATGTTAAGTCCCAATTGTCTATAATCCTGAATGACAAAATTTTGAACAGCAAAAAAACTCAGAAAAATATTGGGATTCAATCTCAAATTCTTACATATTTTTATTAAAATGTATTCTTATTTTTAATATTATCATACCATAATCAAATGAAATGAAAAAAAAAATCGAAATAAAAACATTGAATGCAAAAATTTCGATCTTGCTAAAATCTAAAATGACTAAGATTCATCGAAAAAGATAAAATGGAAATAAAAATTCCCCAACGAATTTATTATATCAAAATCAACAAGAACCAATAAGCACGAAAGCAATAAACATTACAACAAAAGAACATTTTGAAAACTTGAATCTAGAAAGGCTACTGTTTTTGGTATTAAAAATCACGCATGGGATTTCTAATGCCATAAACAGTACTAAGATCGGGATTTTGTCATTCGGAATTTTGGCATTCGGGATTAAGTCATTCGGAATTTTACCTTTCGGGTTCTTAGCATTTTCGGTATTTTGGCATAAGGGGTTTCATAACTATACCGTCTTTAATGCCTACAATGCCTGAAGGAAAATTGGAAAAATTTATAATTGATTGGGAGAACAAAAGATTTTAGATGTGTAACTTCCCATTGGTGCCCTTGGAAGCTAAAAGGCCCGATGTTGTTTTAGTATTAGAAAATCGCCAATTCAAGATATTCGAAAAAGTTTTCAAGTGTTCAATATGCAATCAAGTGAAGACCATAGACAGAGACAAAAGATTGTTTAATTAAAGAGTAGAAAGAAGACAAAATTTTGTTAAAAAAATTTTGGTAAAGTTTCTTGTAGTTTTTTTCACATAAAAAAAAAACAGTTTGTTGAATTATTTTACAAAACCTCTCAAAAATCAATTTTGAATTAGTTTACAGAATAAAAATACCCTGAAGCCAATATCATTATTCGTTCTTCAATTATTCGAGCAGAAAGAACTTTTTAAACAATTTAGGTTATTTTTTTTTATTTAAAAAAAAAACTGCAAATTGATAAGTTTTTATATTTTAACGAGTTTTTATATTTTTATATTTTATTACGTTAATATGCGTAAAATTTAATAAATTATAGCTACCCGTAACAGATGTATCCCAGGAAAATAATCCAAAAAAATGGTCAAAGTTCCGACAATGATGAATTTTGTTAGAAGATTTTGTTTAAATTTAAATGTCCCATGTATTTCGTAAAAAGTACCTGCCCTTTTTTTGATCTGATTTAAAAATTTGTACGATTGGGTGAAAAGAGTTTAAATTTAGTTTTGGGTAGTCATTTGAAAAAAATGTTGAGTCAAAAACTGTAATTTAATGCTAAAAAAGAAATTGCACATTTTTCAAAATTATGTCTGTCTGCTTGTATTTAGAACTTCAGCCTTAAGCATTGAAGCCATTTTTTAACTTAAGGTTTTTTTGCAATTCCCCAAAGTGGAAATTGAAATTTTTACGCTGCAAAAATAACGGTACTTGCCGTACAACCGTTTAAGAAAAGCTTATTTTTCTCAAAAACATTTCGATACAAAAAGAAACAGTGTATTATTGTAGGTATGGTTTACTTCCTAATAAAAAAATAAAATTATTATTAACGGTAGCTGCAGTATAAAAGTTTTTTTGATTTTCAATTTTTGCATTAACAATTCAACCGATTTCAACTAAAATTTTTATGCTGAAGCTGCATTAAAATGTCACTTAATAAAATTGAATATCAAAATAAAAAAAAAAAATGATTTAAAAAAAAATTATACCTTGTTATTTTATTGTTGAAAATTCATTGTTTTAAAAATGGATTGAATTGAATGGATTGAAAAATGGATGAATTGTTTTGAAACTTGTATAAATGTACAAACGTATATAAATTAAAACTCAAAACTGGCATACCAATTTTTTTTAGAAAATTAGCTTTTTTATAAAACCGCAACAACGATTAAAATTTTTTGTATGCATGTATTCGCATTATGGTAATCAAATGCCAAACTATCTTTTGAGTTGTAAGCTATTTTACGAATTGCTTAAATAAAAAAGAAATGATTTAAATGCATTTTTAATATTCTATTTTGTAATTACTTGCATAGTTTAAAAGTTCTTAAATTCTAAGCAACTTTATCATAAGTTCAAGTACGTGCGATCCAAAAATGTTTGTTGAAATTCACCCTCTTCAATTCATTATTTTATGTACATATTTCGTATGTTTAATTGAGTAAAATACACTATTCAAAAAATTAAGGGAACAAGTTTTTTTCATATTGAAATTGAACGAAAACCATCAAGAGATTCATGTCCCCTACTGGTTTTTAGTTTTCCTTGCAAATAATATAAAGTACCGTTAATATGCAGCCATTAGAAATGACAAGAGGCGCAAATGTATTATTTTTCATATTTTTATTTATTCTGAAGAAATTGTGTTGCTCCTTAAAGGCTCTCCCAAACCAACGTGAATGCGGAGTGATTCGCAGCGAATCATTCACAATAGTACAAAATATCACATATATACAACGCTAAACATACAAAACATTGTCATCGCTCTACATTCGCATTAGTTTGGGATAGTCTTAACATTGTGAAATCATCATCAAACTTATAATAAAAACAACAGTTTTTGTAGTTCTTAAAAGATCTTCTAGAAATATTATTTGAATTTTTAATACTGTTCTTGAATCTTGTTTGTCGTCATTATTTATTAAGATATTGGTGATCAAAGACAACTTTTGTTTGTTTCTTTAAAATTGGGAAAACAAATATATACAACGACCTAAGAAATACTTTATTTACAAGTAATACATTAATTAACCAAAAAATAAGTCCATGATAATGAAACTTCAAAAATAAATTTTTAAAAATTAAAATATTTATCTGTTGTCACTTCTTACGGCTACAATTGTTTTTTTTTTTTTCCTTGCCCGAATAGACTCTGATGAAAAAAAAAACGACTTCGGGGCTAAACAATTTGCATGTTAAATGTTACAACAACTAAGCTCTTTCGGGGTTCGCTAAGCCCAGAGAATTTTCAGGGCCTTAGCCCAAATAAAAACTGTGTTACCGGTTGTTATCGATAGTTTATATGGAAACTTTTTTTTTTCTAAGTGATATCGTTCATTTCCATTTATTACAGAGATACAACTCTTCAAAACGCACTAAAAAATTGACAAAAATCTTGGATCTTGGAGATTGACTTACATATGTAAAACTATTTGAAGGATAATTGTGGTGGTAAAACATGACCACTAAATTGAATATAAAGGTGCTTGAAAGCACTCGGATTTCATGGATGACTTGTTGCCCAAAATATTTGTTATTTCTAAACCATACGCAAAAAAAAAACATATAGATCGTTCAAAATTTGTAGTTTTTACAAAGATATTTGTATTGTTTGATATTTTCACAAAGTGGACAAAACTATTTTTTTCTTTTAATAGTTTTAAATAATACAAGCATTAAGATCAAAGAAAGGCTTTAAAAATATTCCGAAGATTCTGTTCTTTCGAATGAAATGAGACACACCGGTTTTTTGCAGGTTAAGCTAGCTCGACGACGAAAACCAAAAAAAAAAAATCGGAAAAGATGGTCAAAAAAAACTGGAATTTGAGTTGGTTGACTGTCAAGTCAAGGCTTAGATTATATCTAATATTGCAGCCAATTCAAATGAGAACTTCCTTCGTTTTCTGAATTAGCATTTCACTGCTCATTGACCTTGTATAATTAACTATAAGCCAGAAACAAAACAAAAATCGAAACAATTTATGATTTCTTGTCACACAGTCCCTACAAACCTTATAAAGACCCGATTAAAAGAATTTATTTAGAATTCAACAATAACTTTAACGGAATTTATTTATTTTATACCTACATATTTTGTTCCCTAATTATATATTTGTCATAAGGCAGTGACAATACAAATTTTGTACATAAACCAATTTTTATCAAGTAATGATAACCATTGTATTTGTTTAGTACCTACATATGTATATAAATTATCAACTTTAAAAATTATTTAAACTAATTCGTAACTTGCCTACCATAAGTCATTTAATATTAACGCAATAAAAATATTTCTCTATAAATAGTGATCGTTAAACATTAAATATTTGTCGAACCTTGAAAATATAGATCGATATCAAATGGTCCAGCAAATTATCAATCAGTCAGTCTGTCATCGATTTATTTTCCAATAATTTCTTATAGTTTCTCCCTTTATTTGATTTTTCAGTAATTGAATATTCAGGAAATAAACAAATAAAAATAACCACAATTTACCCAAGCAACAAATACACTTCAATGCAAATACACTCATATATTGATATAGTTTATGAAGAAATATTAGATTACCTATTCAAACATAATCAACATTAAGTATGTAACAAAAAAAATATTTACATTTACTTTGTCATATTTTTTGTTTTCACAACAACTATGCATTCGATTTATTAAGATTAATTTACTTTAATAACTCATACATAGATTACTTTAAAGTGTTTATGTGGAACAAGAAATCATAATAGTTTCACTTGACCAAATTTCCCACGGATATTGTTGGTGATAAAATATTGTTGACAATTTTCAAAAAGTGTATTGGGATAGATGCCAAAATAAATAAAGTAAAAGTGTTTTATTTTTTGTTTATTTGTGCTTTGAATCGCAAAGATTAAAATAGTTTAATTTACTCATGAAGGAATTTGCAAATATTTTAAAAAGATAACTAGGTATCATAATTTAGGTTTTTAAATTTATATTTTGACATTTTTTTTAAGAGATATTTCCGGTTAAATTTGTAGATTTCTTTAATCTTTCTTTTATTTTAAGTTTTGTGATTAATTTCTATGAATTATTTGCAAACATTTTTTTTTAGAAACTCATAGTCTCGGAAAATTCTTTCATTAAAACGGATTTTTTTTTTAAACCACATACAGTTTTTCATTCAGACATAATAATTCTATATCCCATGACAAATTTTATAAAATTAAGTTGAATATTCATCTTTTGGTTTTTTTGTATAAATCACTTTCTAGAAGCTTCAAGCCAATCGTGTCTTAATAAAACAAATTAATAGAAAAAAAATATAAAACTATTTTTCATTTTCTGAATTTTTCACTTAAAACTCTTAAAGCATTCTTATTGAAATCACTTTCAGAATAAGAGGCACGAAAAATAATGAATCTTTTGAAAATTTTTTGAGAAAATTTGAAGGAAAAAAATGTTGCACTGAGAGCTACCCATTCTCGGTTATCTTTTAGCTAGGGAAATAAAGAAAAATATTTTGTATGTAATTTAAAGTGAATCGGGCCGTCAGTTGGGGCACAATAGAATCTAAGGTGGCAGTGCACTTTCACCTTTAAACTAATTCATTCAACAGCCAGAACTGAATAAAAGTTAGAGCGGAATTGATGTAAAAATTCTGCAGTCGTAGCTGCAAGAGTTGGACAATTTTAACTTTTACAGCTGCTTTTTTGACATCTATTTTAGCTCCGTTTTCTATTCTACTTAGACAAAGGGCTTTAGCTCAATGTTTACTGGATATTCGGGCCAAAGGTTGGTATAACTTTTTGTACCTAGCCATCATCATTATAATTAAAACAAGATTTTACACAAAACCAATGCTAGCCCTATCCATCAAGTCTTATTGCCTTTTCGATTGGAAGTCTAGAAGATCGATTCCATACGTGCAACGTGATTTTTAAATCAAATCTAGAAGCATTTTCTCTTTTTTTTTTTAAGAACAAGAACTGTCATTCTGTCTCTTATCGGAAAGGCCATTAGATGAATTCTTATTTGAAAAAAATTGGGAATAGTCATTTCAAGTCATGAGAATCAACAAGAAGGAACATTTCTTTAAATTTATTTCATTTAGACTTGTCTTAGACTTAGTGCTTTTTAATTATTGTATGTTGTTGGTTATCAAGTGATTTAATTTTGTAAAAAAAAATAAAAGTCTTGCATCTTAGATTCAAGTATCTAAAGGTAATTGGGAAAACAAATATTAAATTAGTAGTTTTTGATGTTTATTTCTCACAAGAAGTTTTCCTTTTATTTCTGGTTTTTTGCTGTTCAAATTTCGTTTGTTGTCAAATTCACCACCATGTCACAAGTATAAACGCATTTTTCAATCAAACCATGCCGGCCGTGGCCTTGAATAACGAAATTTTACAAAAGGGAAATTGCTATGAACCACAACATTGACATTATTATCACAAAATAACGTCCTAGACAGACGACATCATGACCAAGGTTCAAAAACAATTCATTCTCTAGGTAGAACAAGTGCTTGCTCTTTAGTCGGAATTTTTACGAATGTATTTGTATGTAGATTGTAAGGTAAAGTACGTAAGTCGCGTCGCAGAGACGTCTGAACTGATCAACACCAACCTATACGTTTTATTATTATTTCTTGGCTCTTTCACAACTTGTTTCTTATATTCTTTTTATTTATTTTACTTTTTTAATTTTTTTAGCCTCGCAGTTTTCGTATAATTTTTTTTTCTTCATTATTCTTGCCAAAATAAAATTTTAAAATATCTTTCAACTGCGCATAGCCCGCCAAAATTAAGATAAGAGAAAAAAGAGGTGAAATTTTAAACGAACTTTGTATATACGTCATTACATTAGTCTCTTTAAAGAAATGAGTACGGGCATGGCCAGTTATCTTATCAGTTGTTGTTTTGTAGCAAGTATGTTTTTTTTTATTTTTCTATATTGTTATTGTTGATTAACGCATAAACTTAATACATTCGAGTAATATATATGAAAGAAGGCCTGAACCGGTTGAATTTGAATTTTGTATACTCTCATGTTTAAAAAAGAGACAAATTTAACGAAATTTATCAACACATGGTGTTCTCTTGCTGAATGTAACAAACTTGTCTCATTTTTTTAAAGGTTACAATTAGTGTCAGTGTTGCCTTTGACAAATTTTGCAATGTACGGGAACATAAAAAGTATGACTTTTTTTGGAGCTTGAGCACCGAAAGTGTAACAAACGTGTTGGAGAATGACCAAAAAACCCTTTCTACCAATTTTTGAAAAATCAATTCAGCCATCTAGGCTATAGCTGAATGGACAGATAGCAGACAGGCAGATAGACAAAATTGTAAGAGCAACTTTTTTCGTCTTTTTTACTATCGTAATAACATGGTGGCATGATCTTTTCTGTGTAGAATTTTATGAGCTACAATTTTAACACATTTTTTTATAATAGGAAACGGTTTTCGAGATAGAATAATTGAATCAAAAGAAAATTTGAAAAGAAAACTCTTCTGTTTAAGTGGAGGGAGATATTTTCAAATCGTCGTTTTTCTACCAAAAACTTGTAATTCCAAAATGGAAAATAGCTCAGGAGACACTTAAACCAATTTCAAAATTAATAAAATGATATTAATAGCTCATCTTGACTTCCGATATTTGTATATATTTAGGTGCTATGAACGTGTTAAAAACAACAACATAGATTTTTTTTTTAACTCTTGTACTTTAATTTTTTTTTTAACATTTTCTAGAATATGTGTAAAGAAAAATTTGAGTTTATGAAAAAGTAACGGTACCTTCCGAACAAATGTTGAGAAAGTGTTAAAACACATTTTTTTTCTCAAAAATGTCTCCTACGTTTTGGTAAAATTTTTTCTGTATACTAAAATTACTACCAAGAATTATAAAAATTTAGGTACACTTAGCAACCATTAATAGGATTTCCCAATGAAGTTTTTTTTTATTTTTTCATTTAACAGTTTTTTATTAGATTTAATAATATTGCATATCGCATATTTGTTCAATGTGATTAGCACTTTTTAATATTATTTGTATTAATTAATTAATAGTACTTTTTATAGCTGGCAGGTTAAAATAATTGAGAATATAATTACATATATATATGTATGTATGTATGTAGTATGTATGTTTTTCAAACCCAAATGAAAAAATAGTTTTTTGTCACTGAGTTCGAAGGAATTTAAGTTGTCAACATCACTTTGTGACACTAATTGTAATGAAAATGAATATTCTTCATAAAAACTTAACCTTTGAAAGTTCGAAGAAACTTATTAACATTTATTTTACGTTCAAAAAAAAAAAACGACCCAGTCACACGTATTTGCTCTTATGTTCAAGACTAGTTTTCAAAATTTTATATAAAACTTTTAAAAATTATGGGAGGGTATAAATTTAATAAAAAAAATGACATCTGAATTCTCGATGAAATATTAACGACTAAGAAAAATATTTTTTTTAAACATTTGTCGAATTTTCAAAAAATATTTTTTTAACTTTTTTAAAAAAAATTCAAATTTAATATAATTTCCAACAATTTTAAATTCGTACATAAGGAAATTATTTTGAATCCATTGCGTGAATAATGAGAAAATTCAAAGTAAAAAAAAGTTCCAGGAGTGGTACTACCAATAATTGCTAGGTGTTGATTTTTCAATACTTAATGTAAGCTAGTCAAAAATTTTATTTAAATCGTGAGAGTTAGGTAAAAAAAAGGAAGGAACCGTTCTTTTTCCATGAACTAAAACAATTTGTAGAAAGCGTCAAAAAGCCGTTAAGTACCAAACAATTTTCAAAAAAATCGACCATGCTTTTTAAACATCTTAAAAAATATTTGTTCAACATTTTGATACACAATACTATTTATACATATTTTTCAAAAGCTAGTGCACATAAAAATTAATTAAAATATTGATGTTGTTCTCAAGATAGTCGAAAATCATTTATTAAAAACCATTTTTGATTTTGATGGAACCCATGGCCGCCAAGCATACGTCATTTTATCAATGCTGTATTTTTTTGTGGTTATGTATAAACGAATGGCTTATACGAATCTTGAAACCGGATTCGTTTTGGAGGTAAAAAGTGCTACAAGTAGATTTAGTTGATGCAAAATTACGTTATTTTATCAGAGATGATTTTT
The DNA here is from genome assembly GCA_946251815.1 of Dasysyrphus albostriatus. Lineage (NCBI taxonomy): Eukaryota > Metazoa > Arthropoda > Insecta > Diptera > Syrphidae > Dasysyrphus > Dasysyrphus albostriatus. The sequence continues at coordinate 20,725,192 of OX276337.1, forward strand.
TTAAAATGTTTTGAGGAAAGTTATAATAAATGTATTTTAACACTTGCCAGATATCTACAGTGGGACCCCAAGTCAGCTAGAAACCTTTAAAGGTGCCAAAACTATCGTTTTAGTATCAAAGCTGAATTTTAAATGTATTCTTTGGGCAACTGTTACAATATTTTTTCCTAACTTTCAGAAGTACCACTGGAGGGGTACTTGGGGTAAGAAATTCTATGAAATTGTTTCCCGAAGTAAATAAAACATTAACTTGGATGCTCAAACGTAAATAAAAATACTTTTTTGAAAAACTTAAAGGTTTTTGGAAGACATTAGGTACCAATGTAGGTGTGTGACAAATGTCAAAATAAATTTTTCATAACTTTCCTCATGACATATAAAAAAATCAGCTCTGAGAGATTAAAGTAATTTTGCCATTTAAATGCACTGTTACCATTTAAAAGTAATCTATTGAATTTTTTTAAGATGTGTAGCCGCATTTGAGAAAAAATAAGATTTTCTAAAATTGCAAGGAAATTTTTGAGCTGGTACCGTTATGTTTGGTTTTAAAAAACAAAAAATGTGTGGGGAGAGTTAACAATAAACGTTATCTACCCAGGTTTGAAAAATAATGACCGAGTCGTTTAGGCCCGTGGCCGAACAGACAGAGAGGTAGACAAAACTGCGAGAACCCCTTTTTTCGTCTTTCCTATCAGGTTTGATCAAAATCTCGAGTTAAATTTTTTTTCAGTGATCACTCAATGTTTAAAAAATTAATCTGAGAAAATAATAAAGCTTAGAAACAGCTAGCAATTTGATGTTTCAATTGTGTCTAGAACGCTCTTAACTCAAATTAAAATATATTTGAGGCTGTGAATGCAGAAGTAGTGTAGCCCACTTTTTGAATCATATCTTTCAGCTTCAATCGGTTTTAAATACTTTTTAGTTTGAGGCTCAATGAGAAATTAGTACTAGCATTTTTGGAAAGCTAAGATATTTCAAAATTAAGAATTTTAGCTCAGATGTTTTTTGATGCAAACATTTAAAAATACGAGACCAAATTATCAATTTAAAAAAAAAACAAATGGGTTTAAATAAAGTTTTCAAATAAAAAAATAAAAATGTCTCAATATGTATATAGAAAAATGTATTGGTAGGAACGAATGCAGCACACATATCTTTTTATTTTTTTTAGTAAACATTTTAACTTTGAATGAAAATAGTGTTCACTCTATTTGAAGTTCATGCTGCATGAACATGGTCCGTCTATATATCATTAGACTAAAAGGTGCCAAAATCCACGTCTCCCATCATTGACAAATTTTGAATGTGGTGAAATTAAAAATATCTAGGTAGGTACCTAGCTACCTACTTCTTGACGAACAAAAAATACAAATCTTTAAAAAAGGCCGCCCACTTCTTGGCATCCTATTTTTGTGCTGATTAAAAAAAAAATCTAATAAACAATTAACTCACATCGCTGCGTCATTTCTTATTTTCTATCCTGATTTCTCATTCGAAATGAAATAACGAAATTTTCCAACAATAAAATATTTCATCAAAATGACACAAAAATAACAAACAAAAAAAATTGTCATCAGGGATTATTGAAATCATCTCAAATTAACTCATCTCTCATCCTCCCTATTGCACCTAAAAGTCATGGAAAGATGACATTTTTATGTTTCTGTTTCCAGACATAATTAGATTTTCAGACTCAGACATGAGAGTCTCACCGCAGGCGACACCATATAGCGACAGCGAGAGCAACAAACAACGGCGACGCGCTAAATGCCGGCACTGGCACCGGCACCAACAACAACAGCAGCCATCCATCCTAAGTATGTATATAATTCAACCGTCACATTGCACATTTGAAGTATATTCTCGAGGCATCAAACGTCATGCTGAGTAGATGAGATAGATTCACTTCACTGGTCCATAGGCATGCAACAGACACAACAAAAACAACAACAAATAAAACAATTGGTACGGATTTCAGTTTAAAAATATAACGACCATTCAGATTCATTCTGAGAAATGGAAAATGCAAAAAAAAAGAAGGAAAATAGAAGAAATCTCTGAAACAGGATTGGGGGCGGTTATATCTAGAAAGATTTTCTTTTTTGATTCCAATAACTTAATATTCAATTTAAACACACACACATGGATTTTCTCTCTTTTTTTTCTCGATTTTCCGTCTAAAAATACCCGAAACTCAAGAAAATCCAATACTTTTGGGTTTTTCTTGTTCTCCAAATAAGTTGGTAGGTATACACCCAATAGCCAACACACCCCATAACCATTCGAATTTTGGGGTTGAAACTGGAACACGCACCGGAAAAAAAAACCTTTTGACATCAAACTCAAAACAAATACACGGTTCATCGGAATGTAGGTTACCTATTTTATTTCACTTAGTTATGCCAGCTACTGACTGACGACTATGAATGGAATATGATTTCCCAACGGGATTTCTTGTTTTGTACTTATTTGGAAAATTTAACACCAATCATAGAAACGGATGTGGAAATCATGATAAAAGGAAAACAACGTCAAGTAGATATAGTTTCTACTGACAGTCATAGTTACTGTGGAAGTAAAGAAGAGAGAAAAACACATTGAAGGTCACTTAAGGTCGTCCACAATAGGCGTCGCGACAATAACAACAACAACGATGAAGAAGATTCTTGCAAATATTTTGCATGAAGATGATTTTCTTTTTTTTTTCGAATGCAGTTTGCAGATTAAGGCGGCATTAAAACTAAGATAAAGCTTAAAACTAAAATAAAATGTATACTGAGGCAATTCTCATAACATGCTGCACTCAAATTTATTTATTTTTTAAAGAAAAATTAAACTTAAAACTAAATTAATTGCAAAAATTAAAATATTCCCTTTTGGGTATTTTTTTTTTTCTTAAAAAATTATAAAATTAAACTTACTGCTCATTTTGATTAAATATATTTTTATTTAATTTTTATTTGAAGGAAATTTCACACACAAAATCTTTTATATTTTATATTTTACACACAAGGGGGTTGTTTTTTTTTTTCTCAGAAAAAAAATAGAAAGTGCGTATAAATTCTCAACCGGCCTTTGATTCACTCAAATAAAAATACAAAAAATAAGTTTATTCCCAACACACAGAAACAAAAAATCAGAGAAGGCGCTCAGAGTTGTTACTCGGAACACGAACGGCGATAAACTGAATTTCTTTGGCTTTCAATTGAACGGGTCTATATGTTTTGAGATGAAAATAGAATTGATGAAGTTTTTTTTTTTCATTTAATTTTTTTTTTTTTTTAATTTAATGATGATGGTGATGATGATGTTTAAAGTTTGCGGGAGGTTTTTTTTTGTATTATTTTTGTCTTGTCTATAGCGTGTGAGGAGGTGCAAAGGCTGCGGTAGCGGTTGTGAAGAAAAGAAACAAATTTACAAAAAAAAATAAAACAAACATTATTTTGTTGACAGGAAAGAGCGAAAATAATTTGTTGGGGGATTTGTGACGTCACGGTTGGTATTTTGTATATTTGAAGAGAGGTTAAATATAGAGAAAGATTAAGAAAAAGAGAGTTTTGTATTTCTTACTGAGGATTGCATCCAGGGTTACCTTGTAATTTGTTAGGGGTGTACAAGCTAATATTTCAACATTTGTTGATAAAGTGCATGGCTTGAGCGGACATACTTAATCTTGTTGTTCAAACGGTTTTTCCAAAATTACTTTTAATTTGTATAATATGATAATAATATTTAAATTGTTTAAAGTAATTTTCAAGGAAATTTGTTAAAGAACGCTAAATTAACAGATGGACCAATGTACATGTACATAAGGGTGGTCCTTAAAATGGACATAAGCTTGGATAACTTTCATTCGATTCAAAACATTGAAAAAGGACTTCTCTAATTTTTTCAGATTTTAATTTCATCCGCTCCTGGTCTCCCTATTCTCATTTTAAAGAACTAATTATGGGGTTAGGGTTATTCTTATACCACGTGAAAAAAACTCAGAAGGGGGTAATTTTCTATAAATTTGGTTCAAAATATAAAAAAAAATATTTTAAAAGAACGGGAACACTAACAATGCCAGGTTATAACTTTTCTTAAAACCACAAACCCATTCCTTATGGTTTATAAATAAATTTTTTACTGTAAACAGTTTTTAAGAATTAAAAAAAAAAAATAATTTTTTAAGACTAAAATTATTTTTTTAAAAACTATTTAAAATAAAAACTTTATTTAGAAAGCATATTATAGAATGGAATCCAGGTCTTAAAAAAATAAGGCATGGCATTGCAAGGGTTCCCGTTTTTTTAAATATTTTTTTTTTCTATTTTGAGTCAAATTTGAAGAAATTAACCCCTCCCGCCTCCCTCTCTGATACGATTTTTTTCTCTTCTAAATCAAATCTATACCCTCAGATTGTTTTGTTCGAGGTTTATAAGAATCATCCTAACCCCATATTTAGTAGCTCTACCTTAAAGTGAAATTAGGGAGACCAAGGGGGTGAAATAAAAATCCTAAAAAAAATGGGAATAATTTTTTTTCCATGTAGAGCCATTTAATACCTATCCATCTCGAAACAAAAAAAATGCAATAGAATGAAATGAATTTACTATTTATAAATTCCATGTTAAACACAATTTTTTTTATTATATTTTTCCAAGAATCGTTATATTCAAAATATTATAAGAAACCGTTCAGCTGATAAAGAAAAAGTTGAAAATAAAAATTATGCGCTCGTTAATAGTTCTCCAGAGTAATATTATTTAACATATTTTTCGTAGAAGAGCAGAGAACGAACTAATTTTAGAACTCAGAACAAATCGTAAGAGCCGTTTTCAAGTAAAATCATATTTTAATCAAACATTTTTCAAAATTTGTATGAAAAGTTCCGATTTATTTCCCAAAAGATTTATTTTCATAAATTTCTTAAAAAAGTAATACATATACAAAAATTAAAAAAAAGATTTCGAATTATTGTGTTTTCCAAAAAACAATAAACTGAAATATTTTTAAAAATCTAAAAAGGATTTAAAACATTTTGGTAAGTAAGTTCTGCGTCAGAGATGAGCAAAAAATAACGACCTGTGATTTCTAACCTGTGATTAGAAAATCACAATCACGACCTATGAGCAATGCACGAACAAACTGTGACTGCATTAAATGTGATTTTAAAGAACTGTGGGCGTGATTCATTTAACTTTGTGAACAAAATCACGATGAGAATAAAATCACAAGAGGAATAAAAATCTTACAGATCGAGAAAGTATGAAGATTGAGATCGATGTCGTGATTTTCTTCACATTTTGTGGGTTGATACTTTGAAAGATTTTGTTTCCGGATTTGGTAGATTTTCAAACTGGAGATTTTAAATTTACCAACAAGGACAAAGCAAGTGCGAACTTTTTGATATCCCCTTCTGCTAAACCTACTTTTCTTTTATTTGAGTTTTCTTGTAAAAATGTTGCCCTACAGAGCTAATATTATGTTAATAAGTTGTCTAAGGCCTAATGCACAACATATATATTTTTTTGGAAATCCACCCACTGCCACGCCTTCTTTTGCTTTATTAGAGTTTTCTCCTTAATAGTCACAGTCATAGGTTTACCTGTGATTGTAAAATCACTTTAAAGCTGAATCTCCGTAAAATAATATAACAATAAAATGCATGACTTGTGACTGTAAGTCTTGTGATTTAAGAAAATTATAGGTAAAACGTGGAAATTATGACGGAGAAAAATATTTAAGAGCATAAAATTTGATACATTTTCCTAAAAATTTCAGACTCTTTGTTTAAAACAATTTTTTTAATCCCATCTTAGTCATGCTTAAAACAATAAGTAAACTATTTAAATTTAAGATATTTACTCAAGTTCTTTCATATTTTGAGCTCAAAAACAAAAATGCTATCTGAATACTTGATCAAATATGAATGTATAGAAATCCTTGAAGCGGTTTTTAAAAAAAATTATTGCTCATTCAAAATTAAGTTTAAAATTATAATATGCATATCTTTGATATAAAAATCTCATGTCACAGATTGTCGTCGAACTCATCTGAAATGGCTCGACTTATTTTTATGAAATTTTTATTTGAAGATATAATTACTAGTAGCCCAAGAAGTTTAAGCTTCACTTCGAAAAAATTCCGACAAAGCTGAATTTTGGTAGAAAGATTTGTTTTGACGTACTAAGCATTTCCTAAAAAGTTCCGTAAACTTGGGCAAAACTTTTAAGGGGGTTAAAATGGGATTAGATTCAGGATTTTTCTTAATTTCTCGAGACTATTATTTTTTGAAAAAATGATTAACATACTTTCTTTCATACAATCAATAGATTTAGAGAAAATCATACAAGAACTTCCTGATGGAATAAATTTAAAAAAAAAAATTTTTTAAAATTTCATTAATCGAGCAAATTTTTTTGTACGTTTTTGTTTTTGTCAAAATCAATTGCTCCTACAAAAAAAAGTGTCATGTCATGATCTTTTTTGTGTAGAATTTTTTGAAAGAAAATTACATTTGCCAAAAAACTGTTATTTGTCCCTTTTTCAGTACAAGATCAAAATAGGTCCTTTGACACTCTATAATTTCTAGATTAATAAATTTGGTCCACCAGGAAGTTCTTGCATGATTTTCTCTAAATTTATTGATGTTATCGAAAAATTATGTTGATTTCTTTTTTTTGTAGAATTACATAAGCTAAAATTTGTATATTCGCTATTTTTCGAAAAAAAATTATAGTTTTCGAGAATTTAAGAATTTTAGCCCCCATGGCCTGGCAAATGTTGTTCTGCCATATAAATTATGAAATAAATCAAACGTTAATATAATTCGAAAGTGAATTATTAAATTCGAAATTTTCAGACCCTACTTCAGATCAATTTGTACTGGGCCGGTTACTTCAAATACGACGACATGTGGACATAACTTATTTGTCATTGAGAATAGATTCTTCAAATGTTCGATGCGATATTAAAACCGCAGTAGCCACCATTTTTTGACATTTAAATGACATTCTCACTCACACTTAACGTCAATAAGTTTGGTTCCCAGCCCCAAGGTGCACTGGAGAATGTCATTCAAATATTAAAAATGGTAGCTGCTTGGGCTTTAATTTCAAATCAAATACCTCTAGAATCTTTCCTCAAGGGCAAATGTCGTCGTACTTGAAGTAACCGACCCTTCTATTAAGACCATTAGTATATTTTGTGAAATTTCATAAATTTAAGTAAATTTAAATATTACTATAATTTTCAAGTATAAAAATCAATGACAACAATTAATTTAATTGAATCACTTTAATTTTTTAAAGGCTATTAATATGTTAAATAATTAAATCAATATTCTTATTAATAAGGTTATAACATGCCATAAACCACGCCATATAATCATAGGGTATACGGTAGTAACTACGCCACGTAAGTTCCGGCACTACAACTTTTCTACAAGGGACCAGCTGAGGTTGACATTTGTCTATAACTTTAGTACCAACAAAGTAAAGTTCAAATTCGTTTAATTATAAATAACAAATTTTAAAATTGGCGTTCAGTTAGATCTCATTAGATACACTTTTTTATAAAAGAGGACGTGGCTCCATTTTTAATATTAATGCTTTTTTTACGTGATAAAAATCTTAATTACGCACCGGTTACACATGCATACGCCCTTGATTGCGTATCTAATTTAAATTGCAAATTTATTACCAAAATAATTGTTCGGTTCGCGCGACGCATCGTGAAACAATCAATTTATAGAAGGAAACTTTTGGTGAGCGCACTATCTCGCATCGTTGGGTTATTTGTTGTGGGGTTATGTGAAGTCGCTTGTCTACGCAGATAAATCCAAGACGATTGACGCCTTGGAAGAAAATATTCGGTGCCTCACCGAAAAATTTCTTTTATAAATTGATTGTTTCGCGATGCTTCGCTGTGACAAACCAAACCATTATTTTGATAATGAATTCGAACGATTTGCAAACGTTGCTCAGGAGTAAGTCTATTCATTATGAAATGGCAAACCAAACTGAGCATAAATCAACTGACAGCTGTCCAACTCCAAAAAAAAGTATTGCCAGTATGAAAACCACACGTCTAAAAAGAAACACCCTTTACTTATTATTATTTTCTGCAGCACTGAACGCTGCCATTGGAAATTCCAATAATCTTTCCACTCAGAGCTAGAAAATTGGGTAGTTGGTGGGTAAAAAAAATCGGAACTCGGTCTTGCTAGCATTTATTACGCAATTTTCTCTTTTGGTTTTTTAATTTTTGTGGTGCAATTATTTAATTGATTTTGGCATTCTGCACTTCTGTGCAAAAAAATTCTTCCAACGATATAGAATTTATATGCCTTCGGCTTTCTTATAGGCCTCGTGAATTCTACCACAAAATTCGTGTTTGCCTTTTTATTATATGATTAAGTGAGGGTATTTCTATGTATTTTTGTCGAAACAATTATGCGTGCTTGCACAGTGGGTGCTGTGTGACTTTAATTATGTTGACCCTTTTTTTTTGCTTCTGCGACTATGAGACAATTTTTGAAATAACTGGATTTATAACTTTTTTTTTTTTAATTTTGTCACTTTTCTGACAACATCTCTAGAAATATTATAGAACAAAATGTTCAAGCCTTACATTAAAATAAGATTGATAACTTTGGAGTTGAAATAGGCTTGGTTCACATATGGCCCATTGGTCGTTTCGTTGGTGTCGTCGTTTGCCCACCTGGCAAACTTAACTACATAAATATGCGATATAATAGAAAAACTAAATACCATCAAAACAAATTAACATATAACAATGGAAATAATGCCCAAAAAAAGACCGAACATTTTGGATGATATTTCTTTCTTTACGGTTTCTTTTATGTTAGGAAACAAGGCCCAAAAAGAAACGTTTCCAAACAAAGACTGTTTGTCAGTGAAATACATCAAATTTGAAACACATGTGAAAATTGCTTAATTGACAAACAAAGTGTCACTTTGTCATTGCGTTTTCACGAATTACTAACAAAAAAAAATGTTTTGATAACATTTGAAAGACACTGATTTGATAGCTGATAAAACCAACGTTGAGCAAGAATAGGCTTAAAACACAAAACAAAATAGTGTAAAATGTAAAATTTTCAAATTCGGTATTGTTTTAAAGTTTAACAAAAAAAAACATTGAAAGTGACCAGTGTGACCATTTTCTGAAAAACGCATTAGTGTATTAAAAAGCATGTTAAGCTTTAAGCATGCTAACGGCTCATAATATTCAAAAGTAAGAACCCTTGCACGTAATTGTTTCTTTTTTAAATGGTATATTCAATAGCCCGTAGCCCATATGCCCACATTGCAATGAGCTAGAGCCTAAAAGGGTGAGCTGGCTTTCTTAAAATTTAATGCACATAAACATGTTCAAAGTGTATACTCAAAATTTGATGAAAATCAGTTTACGCTTTAAGAATCGATTATTAAAATTTTATGATTTTATTATTTTTTTTTAACATCAATGACCCCCTTTTAATTCAAATTTTTTTAACCGATCCTAAAAAATATTTTTGTTGATTTCGTTAATTTTTCATAAATTTTTTTTATAAATTTTCCCATTTCTTTTTGTTTGATTTTCAAATGAACATTGTGAAAACTCATTAATCAAAAATAAATACCCTTTAAAATTACTCTAACTTTTAAAAAAGTATTTTTATTTTTTGGAATTTAGAATTTTGAAAAAAAAAACAATCTGATTTTTTTTTTAAGTAAGAGTAATTTGAGCTAGTTAAGTTTTCAAAATGTTCAAAATTAAATTAATATAATTAAATTAAATTAAATAAAATACAAAGGGCAGAAAAATACAAAAACAATTGGAATTAAAAATTTCAAAAATAAAAAAAATTCTAGGCGTTTACAAAAAATAAAATAAAAAATTTAAAAGTGAAAGTCTTCAGAACGTGGCATGCATATATTATTCACTTTTAATTATTTTGTATACATTTTTTTATCAATATCTTTTGGAACTCTAAAACTCTAAGAATAATTTCATACCTCAAAAGCAAATTGCATGCCTATGTACATTAGGGTGGTCCGTAAATTTGACTTAGTCTTGGATATCCCTCGATTCGATTCAATTCAAAACATTGAAAAACAATTTCCCTAATTTTTTCAGATTTTTATTTCACCCTCCTGGTCTCCCTAGTTTCAATTTAAGGTTCTAATTATGGGTAAAGGATCATTCACTTACAATGCCACGATTTAGCTTTTTTTCAAGCCACAATTCCATTCTATAATATGTTTCCAAAATAATTTTTTTATTTTAAATAGTTTTTGAAAAATTATTTTTATCTTAAGAAATTATAGTTTTTGTTCTTTGATTTTTAAGTTTGAAAATTATTTTTTCAAAAACTATTCAAAATAAAAACTTTTCTTTTTATTATAATTTTTTAAATTTTTTTTCTGTTTTGATCCAAATTTTGAAAAAAATTAAACTTCCCGCCTAAACGGGGGAAAATAGACCCCTCCGATATTATTTTTTTCTCGGTTGAATCTAATCTATACCCCCAGATTGTTTTTTCTCGTTTTATTAGAATCACCCTAACCCCATAGTTAGTACCTTAAAATAGGGGGACCAGGGGAGTGAAAAAAAAAATCGGAAAAAATTAGGAAAACATTTCATAGAACCATTTGATGCCTATCCATCTCAGAATTTCAAAAAACCCAATATAAGGACCACCCTAATGCACATACACACAAAAAAAGGAGTTCACAGCATTTCAAAACTATCACCCTTGATTTTACTTACGATTGAGTTTTCTTATGGCTTTGGCGATTTATTGATAAGGTTACACAAATTGTTGTATGCCTCATATGTATCAAAGGACAAGATATTTTTTGTCTAAATAATATAAATCTGTGTTATTAAAATATTATTTACTGTCTATTTGCCGTTTGCCAAACATTTTAATCGTTTAACAAAAGTTTTTTAGATGCTATGGCGTATACGTAATATTTTCAGTTTTTCGATTTGTATCTCCGCGTTTTATTTTTAAGCTTTTCAAAATTTCAAAGGAAGATGCTTTGGGTTGTTTCTTTGTATATATATTATTAAATATATATACAATGCATTTAATACCTATTTGAAAAATATTTTCCCATCCAATGGTAGCTGAAAGAAATGTGCCTAATGAATTTTTAAAGAAAAGTTGTGGAAGCGTTTTTTGAGAAAGATTAGATTTTTAAAATTGCTAAGAAATAATTTTATGGCAGGTACCGCTAATTTTAGTACTAAAAAAATGAAATAAACGTGTTGGTAGAGTCACCAAAAAACACTATGTATCAAGTCTTAGCAAAATCTATCCAGCGACGGCTGTATCTCAACAGACAGACAGACAGAATTGTGGACCCACTTTTTTGTCTTCCCTATCATCATAATGAAAAGTCTGATCAAAATCTCGAGTTAAATTTCTTTTACGAATGTATAAATTTTTATATATGTAGGGCCTGTATATATCAAGTAAAAAGGAGAGAATGACATTTGGGTCAATTTAAGACGATAAAAGATTATTTCAAATAGAATTTGTATTCTTTCATTCGTTCGTTTGACATACATATGAACATCTTAACGTATCTTATTGTTAATAAATGAAATTGTTACAATTTTTATAAAAACCTAACCATTACATATCAACAGATAGATTGGAAGTTAGAAAAAAAACTCATCACATTCAAAACAGACCAGTGACAATCATTTTTGAAAAAAAAAAATATTAGCAATACTTACATAATTATATGGGCGATTGAAAAATGTATTATAAGTGATAAAAAAGAAATTGCTCCGTATCAGATGACCAGAGTGGGCTAGGTTGGAGAAAGCGAAGGTGCGAAAACGATGTTTTTACAATTTCTGGCAAAAAAGACCCCCTTTTGAAAAACTAGTTAGTTTTCGAAAACTGTGTTTTCAGTACTTTTTCCGTCTATTACTAGGATATGGTTTCAGTTAATCGGAGTTAATTTAACTAATTTAAGAAATTTTACAAAAAGCTTTCAAACACTTAAATAGAAACAAATTTAAGGAATTATACAATAAACGAAATCGAAATCACTCAAAATTGTATTCTTATACAATTTTTTATGTGCGAAGAATATTAATAATTTTTGTTTAAATCAATTTTCACTTATCAAAGGTATCAAAAAAAAAATGTATACCGTTAATAACCGCTTAAGATTTCAGCTGTTGAGATCACCAATGCTAAAAAAATAATTTTGCCTAAAAAATAGTAAAAAATTAAAATTAAATCAATTTTTATTCATAAACTCATTTTTTTATTTTTAAAGTTAATTCTATTCGTTTCCATTATTTTTGCCAAAGTTCTTAACTTAGTAAATCAATTAACTCAGATCCGCAACAACTTACATAGAAAGCGGAAGGGTTTACTATGCACTTATCTAATATTTTAAAACTATTTTATCGATATTTTTTCAATTTTTAACCAGCAAAGATCCTAACATAAAAATTCAAAAATTCGATTGGACGATATCCGCTGTATAATCAACAAATTTTGTAATCGGAGTGAGAATTCAAAATAAATTTCAAACTTAGACCAAATGCAATTCTTCAAACGTAAGAAAATTGCCCTTCATTTATTCTTTGCTGTATTGACAATGTTAATCAACGATTAAGAATAAAGGTTATTGCATAGATCGAAAAATGAAAATGCTACTTAATTCACCCATGCGTTTCTGAGAAAATGGTCTCACCGGCCACTTTTCAATATTTTCGGTATAATTCCGAAACTAAACTGAATTTGACAATTTAACGCATAAAACTTTTTGTTCAAAATTAAATTTTCTGTTAAAATGCATGGTTTAAAAAGGTTACCTGCATTTTTCAAGGACATCAGTATTTATTTTTTTTTCAGCAGGTTTATTTTTTATAATTTTTTTTTTTTTTTCTACAGAAGTGACATATTAGCCGTTTTCCTTTGGAGGTGGCAAAGTACTTGTGAGTAGATGAAAACCCTAATCTAGTACTATCAACTGCACATGATCTCATGGCGAGTAGATACATTTTACATGGAAAAGCAGTTTGATGCGTTCCATTGAAAAAAGCTGGCAAAGTACTTGCAAGTACTTCGCCACCACCAAAGGAAAGCGCCTATTAATTCACAGAAATCAAACTATATTATCGACATGCCTGTTCCAAATAATACTTTAATTCCCTCAATAACATTTCTGTTTAGGTAGTCTATTACTTCATCTACTCTATAAAATCGTTCTAGTACATCTACTGTCAAACGCCAAAATAAAACCAAAACAAAAAACAGCTGTTTGCGCCGCTTGTTGTTCTCTTAAATAAACTTACCGCATTTTTTCATTTCTCTTTCCTTTTAAAGAAATACTTTTTCATTTTTTCTTTTTTATGAGAGGAAAAAAGGGCTGCCAAGAGAATTTAAGAAACCAGTTTTCCACAGTTGCGGTTTATCTATTCTTGAAGTTGGTAACAAAATATCGGATGCGGATTGCTCTGTTGTGAATAATATTTTTTTGATGTGAAAATTAAAAAAAAAGTGGAAACAGAAAATATGGTTAAAAGTCTTAAAAATTAAAGAAGTGAATTAAAAAAAAAAACAAGTGTATGTGTTTATTGGAGAATAATATTTTTCTGTTAAATTTAATTCTATGAAATGTTTAAATTTATCAATAAAGTGTGTGTATCTAGTATCTAGGCGGTGCAATTTACGAAGAAGCTGTGAAAAAAAATATAAAGTGTATCTATAATATTTCCTGTAATATTATACTAGTTTGCAACAACAACAAACAACAGCAATAAAGATGGAGAGTTCTCCAAACTCCATTGAAATGCAGATAGACAGCTTCCTGGAGCATTTTAAGCGGAGTGCTTCTAAGGCCATGGACGCCGACTGGGTTGTGGGTGGCAGCATGAGTAGCAGTTGCAATGGAGTATCCGCTTTTGGCAATTTAACCAAAACTAGAAGCCGTTCAAGTTGCCTCGATGTAACGGAATTGTCAGGTTCGTGTTGGCGAGTTCCTTTTTTCTTCCTACCTACTCTTCTTTTTTTTCATTCTACAAAGTACAAACACACCCCCCGGTCTAGCTATCGATTAGTTTTTCATTTGGAATGACATTGACGCTGGGTTTTCATTTTATTTTTTTTTTTTCTCTACCCACCCTTTGCTCCTTTTTGCATTTCCTGGATATACCACCCTCGCTCAAGGGGTTAGTGTCCTTTGATAAGTCTTCCTTTGGAACAAAACACCATGACGAGCGACTACGACGACGACGTAGTTGCATAGAAAAATATGAATTTTTTTGTCCGCCCATATCCTTGTGCATCATCTTCCTTTACTCTGATGGGGCTCTCGCGTGTAGATGTGAAGTGTGTATTTGTTGCTATACAGCCACCCCTGGTGTGGTGTTGTCCGCAACCGAAAAGGGTGGAAGTGGTAGAAAATCGATTCCACACTGGCACCGGGGTGGATGAAACTTGTGAGGGTAATTACTGAATTCTATGATTGCAATTCATCCCTCTTCGTGTCGCTTCACGTTCCTTGTTTTTTTTTTATATAATTGCACAGTCGAGCTCAGGCCCCGAGATTCATGCGTTGCTATAGTCGAGGATATATGGAAGGAAACTTGTTGAAAGCGCAATTAACTTGTTTGTGCCAAAAAGGAAGAGATAAATGCAGATTCCGAAGGATGAATTATTGAATGCCAACAGCGGCAGTACTGAAAGAACAAAAAATAAATTACGTCGCTATAAATATATAAAATGCGCGGGAAAAATGAAATGAATTTAGAAGGAAGGGTGCACACAATGTTACAAAGTTGTATATTTACCCTTCGTAACTTCATAGTGGAACTACGTTGTTTTTTATTTCCTCTTCGAATAACCAATCGTAAACGACCTTGGGTTCTGTGCAAGAAGAGCTAAATGAGAAGAGAAAAAAAAACATTGCTCTACGTATCAACTTGCTACCATGATGTTTCCGTTACCGAGCGGGCTTCGTATGATGGTGTGGCCATGATTTTAAAATTCTTGTTTAGTTACTCTAACTGAAACTAGAACTGGGTTGTGTTAAGATGAACGTTAAAAAAAAACTAAGTAACTGATGGTGATGGAGAACTACATGCACATGGAGGAACTTGCTCTTGGAAAACTGAAGGACTGCAAGAGTTAACATTTAATTAGTGCGACATACAATTTAACGACTACCAACAAAAAAAAAACTTTTATACGCGCCTGGTAAAGAATTTAATTTAAATTGGCCAGGTGGTGTTAAAGAAGGAAACATATTTAATTTAAATACCTACAAAAAACAGACCAAATAAAATTACAACACCTTGCGAGAATTTCCCAAAAGGAGTTGATTTCGATAGTCAAATTAGCAAGGCAACTTGGACGAATCGAAAAATGAATAAGTGAATAATTTGCCGTTAATTAGTTGTGACAGTTTAGAATTTGTCCTTAAATGTTTTCTATGTTTTTATGTCGAAAATCAATTAAACTTCTTATACCTGGGTGGCTGATAACCTTATAATTTACAGTTAATTAGTTGTGATAAATTTAATTTGATCGTGCAATGCTTTCTATGTTCTTTGGTGCTTTGCTAACTTAACATTTAGTTAGCTAAGCAACTTTCACAATTTCGAATTTGTCTTCTACTTTTTTTTAAAGTGGTAAAAACTTCTAAATTTTAAATTTTTAGTAATTTATAATTTGCCGTTATTTAGTTGCAAGAAATATAAATTAAAATGAGGTTTTGCTAAAAAATACATAGAAAACATCGCAAGGGAAATTTATATCGTCACAACTAATTAACGACTCAATAAAGACTTATTATTAAATAAAAAGATATTATGTCTAGAAGTTTTTACCACTAAAAAAAAACATAGAAAACATAGAACGAAAAATTTTAATGTGTCAGAATTTATTAACAACTAAATAATCATGAATTATTAAGCCATTAATCATTTGGTTTAAACAGCTTTTACCACTTTTTGAGATAGTGCTATGCCAATTTGATGCAAAGTTAATAAAAAATGCAAAAAAAAACGTATAAAACATAGTGAGACAAATTCAAAATTGTCATTACTAATTCAAGACTAGTTAATGACAAACTATTAAGCCATAAACAATTTGGTATTAGCAGTTTTTACCCCGGTGATAGTTTGCTTCCTTGATATTAAGCTAGCAAAGGACGCAAACAAAACATAGAAAAATATTGCGTGATTAGATTAAATTTTTCACAACTAATTAAAGACTAACTTACGGCAGATTATTAAGCCATTAAACGTTAAGGATGAGAAGTTTTTACCGCTCTTCGAAATTTGTCAAGCTAACAAAGCACCCACGAAAACATAGAAAACATTGAACAACAAATTTGAAATTGTCACAACTAATTAGCGACTAATTAATGTCAAATTATCCACCTACCCATTTTTCAATTCATCAAAGCTGCTTTGCCTACTTGACACTCATTGAAAACAAATAACCAAAAAACACATAGAAAACATCGCATGACAAAATTGATTTTTTCACAACTAAATAACGACTTATTAAGGCACCAGTCATAGCTTTCATTGAAACACATCATTGAAAACTTTATGAGCCTTATTAATTAGATTTTTTGGGCAGTTGACCAAGTTAGACAACTTTAGGACAACAGTAAACAAAGTTTTGGAGTTGGACGGCTGTCTAAAGTTGGCCAAAGTTTATAAATACGACTGTAATGATTTTGAGAAGTGGGTGGATGAAACAAGTTAAGAACTTTGTTAATATTAATAGCTAAAAAAATTCGAATAGTCTGTACTTTCGACATAAAATTACTTTTTTTTTAATTATCTTTTTTATTTAATTACTTTTACAATTTCAATGATCATTGGTAAGATAGTTCAATCCTTGAAATAATAAAAGTCATTTATGTGGAAAGTCGAGCATATTTAAAATTTTTGTTGGCTGGAAATACTAATTTAGTCCTAAGCTATTTTTGTCCATCAAAATAATAAAAGATTTTTTTTTCAAATGTCTTAAAATTGAAAAACAAAATTTCAATGATGAGTTTCAATGACAGCTCTAAATGGAGCCTAATGTTTTAAGTTTCAAGTTTTAAAGTACTAAAATATTAATACTTTTCAAAAAACAAAAAAAACATTGAAAAAATATAACGAAAGATTCCAAATTGTAGCAACTTTTTAACCACAAATGTTTGTATTTATCTATTTTTCGATCCCTGAGAGTTGCTTTGCTAACTTGATATCAAGTTAAGAAAACGAGTTGTGGTCATAATTTTGTAAGTGTCAAAATTCGTATTACAAAATTTTGTTTTCCAAAATTCTGTAAATTCAAAATTCTTCAATTGTCAAAGCTCAGTTCCCAAAATTCTGTATTCCAAAAGTCTGAATTTCAAAAGTCCTTATTCCAAAATTCTGTAAATGATCAAAGAAAAATAGTTTTGATAATGAAAAAAATGCATTCTTTTCCTAGTATTTAGACACAATGCTAAAAAAAAAACTAGAAAATACTTTCTTTATCAAAATTAAAATTTATCAACTTTGACTCGCTTTACAAGGAAAACCATTCATTAAAATGAAATAGTTTCTTCGATGACTAAAGTTCCAAACATTTGTTAATTCACTTTTTCATAAACGGCCGAAGGACATGGGCATCTAAACAATTTTTTTTCAAGGAGCTTTTATTCGAGAAATTGAGAGATCCTTCAAGAGCCATGCAAGGTACCTATCATCTTTGGCCTTTGGGAGTCAGCACAAAATTGTCAGTCACTTCGATTCCTGACATGCACACAGTAATGGTTGGAAGTATTGTACGTCACTTAACCCTTCCTCGATCTGTCGAGCCACCAAATTTATTTTTTTAATCAAATGAGTATTAACAAAATAAGAAGAAACGAGCCAATTACAACACATTTCGAAAATTCACCGATTTTGGCGAGTTAACTGAGGTTCAACGATTGATGGTTCAGGCATTAAATTGGTTACTAAAACATATTTGAACCTTGAACCATCGTTGAATCTCAGTTATTCCTCGGAAATCAGTCAGAAAAAATTGCAGAACCACGGATCAAAATTTGAATCACGTTTGCACAACGTGAAATATTTCTAGGGAGGGAAGCCTATATGAGCATTGAAGAAATATTAGAATTTTTGATTTACAGAAGAATACAGAATTTCGGAGACAGAATGTTGACACTTATATTATTTTGGATTAACAGAATTTTTAAATACAGAATTCTGGATATACAGAATTTGGGAAAACAGAGTTATGTTCATTAGAGGAGTCGAATTTTTTTTAAATTTTGTATATTCAAAATGGGTAACATGGATCTTGTTAAGTATTTAGAAAGAAGTAATTTTTGTTCTGGGACATTTTCCAAAACTGAATTATCAGACCTCGCAGCCGCTTTAAGGTAAAAAGTTATAATTCGAAAAAGTGGTCCGAAAAATCATTCAAATTTGCGTCGGTATGTTGTCAGAATTACTAATTATGTATTTACCGATTATCAATTTAAGTACGCTGTATAAAGTTGTCGGGCCAATTCGAGCATTCCATTAAAAAAAAAAATATTCAAAAACGGCTAGAAAATCGTTTGATTTTTTGGGGGCTTAGCTTAAGATTTAAGGTAAAAAAATTTTATGACATTTTAAGGAGCAGTTTTTTTTGTCTATTTTCTTAGCAGCATGTTAAAAAAGCAAAAACAAATCACTTTAAGTAACTGTGACCACATATCGATAAATATTTAAATGGTTTTTCTGACCAGTTTTTCAAATTGTAATTTTTTACCTAAAATTATGGAAAATGTCCCAGAACAAAAATTACTTTTTTCTAAATCCTTTTCAAGATCCACGATACCCATTTTGAATTTTAAAAATAAAAAAAAATTCCGACACATTTAATATTCATACAGAAGTTTTGATCCATACACAGAATTTTGGAATACAGAATAACGTCCCGTTCCCTAGGAAAATACATATAAAATGTTCAATGAAACGTTGAATTTTTAATACTTTATTAATAATTAATAGAAAAATTTTAATTTTGGCACAAATGTAGTCTTCGATGGCTATATTTAAGGTTTGGTAAAAAACTCATAAAAATCAAAACAGAAAATTGAAAAAGGAAAATTAATTTGTACCAAAAATTGCCTTCGTCTTGGAGCCGCGTTAACGGTGAAATAAATAAATGTTTTTTGCATAATATTCAAAAAATTCTAAATTGATTTCGTATATAAATAAATGAAAATATATTTAATTAGAAAATACTTTCAAATAAGAGCTACGTATTTGTATTTAAATTTGGAAGAGTTTAATATTGTTTTTCAATACTTAAGTCCAATAAGTCATTCATGACCATTTATTTATTTAATCTAAAAAACTATTAATCCCAACATTTAATTAATCCCATTTATTAAACTGAATAGTTGATCTATTTATAAATAAATGTATAGCTAGCTCATATCTCTATTCCTTCATGCAACATCACAATATTTTAAAACCTAAACCCCAAGACATGAACACAAAAAAAATAATCTTTTCAACCACTAAACCCCATATAACAACTTAACACCAATTAAACTTCTCAATTCAACCATTTAATTCAATCAATTCGATTTAA
This sequence comes from Dasysyrphus albostriatus, assembly GCA_946251815.1. Taxonomy (NCBI): domain Eukaryota; kingdom Metazoa; phylum Arthropoda; class Insecta; order Diptera; family Syrphidae; genus Dasysyrphus; species Dasysyrphus albostriatus. Next base: position 20,744,804 of record OX276337.1, read on the forward strand.
AATATTATTGTAGGTGTCCATGTGCGTGTTGTATCAGTTAAAGCAAAAAATCAAAATTTCAAAACTGCGCACGTTTCACGTTTACTCGAAAATTTTAAATTATTTTTAGATCTTAATTTCTTTTAAAAAAAAAATATATTCAGAGAGATTTTTCTATGCGCATTTTCCTGGAAAATTAAAAAAACTGCGTTTTCTACTGCTACTTAGTAAGAAATAAAAAAATGTATGGAATGTTTGGTGCTCATTCTTTGTCAAGTTTTTTTTTTTTTTCTCGGAATATGTGAACTAGAGACACAATGCACCTTGTTTTCACCACAAAAATGAAATATGAAACCCTGTTGGAGTCAAAACTCCGACTTTGTCACTCACTTTTAAATGAAATGTATCCACTTTGTCTCTTGATACATTTTTTTTTTGTAGTAGAAAAGATGCTATGATGCTAACCACAACTATACAACATAATTTATAGATACGTTCCTTAATCATTTTGTTGCTATAAATATAAAATTTACCTATGGAAAACAAAATTAAATGCATGACGCAGTCGCAATAATAAACTGATGCCGGTGAGCCTTTTTGTTTTGAATGAATCGTTTTCTGTATGTGAACAACACTTACTAGGTAGATTTTGTAAATTTAGGACTCCAAAATAATTTTTTTAGTAAAAACAATTCAAAATTTTATTAGAGTAGAAAGATATTGTCAACAGCGAATGGGAGCAATAAAAAGTATTGGAGAAATTGTTCCTTTGAGATTATAGACACAAAATCTCTGGGGACGAATTACTGCTTGAGTGACCGAGTGAGTGAATGCTATCACCATCAGTAGCCAAATGAACGAGTAACCACTTCTAATCAAACTAATGTTTACTAGATTGTTTGAAACGTGTTACTCGAAAACCCGGTAATTCGGCTCCTAATGGAAACTGATAACCAAAGAAGTTGGTGGACATTATGCTCTCAAATTTCATATGAAGCAAAATTTTAGTCAAAAAATGAAAAAAAAAAAAAAAATCGGACAGTAAAACTGCTTCATATATCAATGACGTCATATAGTAATGGGAAATAGTAGGCATATTGCAGAACCAAAGCGGGGGTTAATATCGATTTACATCTTAGTTACGGCAGGACTTATAGTCTTCAGAGTGAATATAAATTTCTTAAGTCAGAAACGATGTTTCAGAACAAATTCAATTTTTGTCACATGGTTACACTGGTTTTATTTTAATATTTTCAATACAATTCGAAAAAAAACAAAAATTTTTGATTTCGTTCGTTAAGCTCCCTACGTGAGTCCGGAATGGAAAATGAGTATTTCGAGTTTTAAAATTATTGCTTGAAAATTCTGTATTAAACTGGCCAAGTCACGGTTCGTGTCTAAACTAAATATTATTTTTTATTAATAACAACAAAACAAAACAGAACTCTAGCACTCGGTTAAACGATTTTGGTATTTTGTAGTCCAGGATTTGGCAACAAGCTGTATAGCAACACAAGGGTTGAAATAAAAAAAAAATCATAGAGCCGCTATCTTACATTAAGAGCAAAATGGCTTTTGTCTAACAATTAATTCAAAATCAGTAATGTGCTTTGGAGAATTACGATAAAAAATAAATAAATTTGGTGGCACAACAGCTCGTGAAGAACCAAGGCCTAGCGACTTACAACTCTCAACCATTCCTGTGTGCGTATTTTTGGCAGGAATGGAGGGGACCTACAATTTTTTGCCGAGTCCGAACGGCTAGATGAAAAGCACTTATTCATGACAAGTATACTCTTGGAGGAGCACTATAAGCTTTGGTAGCCCTTGTTTAAAAACATAGGTAAGATTTAGACTTCGGGCCTTAGTAAGGAAAGTGTTATCTATATTGGCATGGTTACCAATATATAAACACCACAACATCCCAAAATACTTTAGGGTAGTAAATAATACTGACGTCTGTGGAGTTATTTGGTAATTTCACTATACCCCTTTTCCTTCATTGACTTAAGGTAAAAAAAGTAGGTTTTTCAAAATCACGAAATGTTTTAGTTCTTTTTGATTTTGTAGAAATTCTCACAATAAGTACATTTCTTTTTTTTAAACTGTACATGTCTCCAAAATGGTCATTCAAAGAGTGGAGAGTTTTTAAGACTGTTATAAATCAATCATATGGAGCTACAAGTTTTGTTACTGATATTTATTTATAAATATCTACAGTCATTTAGCGGGCTTAAGCCCCATGAAATTTAAATCGACTTATTTTTTTTCCAGCATCATTCAATTTCATATAGGTAACTATTCATCCTGGAACGCAGATCGAAGAACCAAACACTTTATCTCCATTTTTTTTTCTCAAGACAAATTTTAAAGGTGTAGAGATAAAAACTAAAGTCAAATAAGAACAGTAGCGTAGCTAGAAGCTTAAAAAAAATATAAAAATACCTTTAATTCCCAAACATTTGAAAATTTTAAAAACAGAAATTATATATTTCAAAGCATTTGAAGACCAAGAAAACTGTATCGCCTGTGCTTGATTTCGAACAATTTAATGAGGATGGATGAAAATACCTTTAAAAAGTCTGAAACTTTCAGTTCTAAGCTTCTCTGGAAAAAGGCGATTTTATGGCAATTTGGTAGCATTTGGATCAAAATAAACTTTTTCCTCCAATATCTGGTCCGTCCACCATCTGTCAAACCATCAACTGACAAATTATGTTGAAGGATGGCTAGGACCCTCTAAAAATCTCAATTTTTTTAAGTTTTCTTACTTCTCTGGAAAAAGGTGATTCTAAGGGCAATTGGTCGATATTTGTTGAATTCAACTCAATCCCAGTTTAAGTTTTATTGAAAAAATGTGTCCTTACTTGTATTTATATGGCCCTTTTTACCCTTTTTTCATTAGCTGCCCCACTGACTGATTCAAAACAGCTGTTCTATTCATCTATTCTTATTCTTATGTCATCATTTTCTTCACGTTTTATATTTCATTTAAGTCGTACGACCTCACAACGTCCTAATAAATGGAAAGAATGGAACAGGCAGATGATTTTAGTATATAAAAAGCGAATAATAAATAAAACGTCACAATTTGTTCGGAAAAATAATGCTTCAAGCCGTTGCCTCCATTAAAAAATAGTGAGGGCTTTTTCGAAATTTGTTGGGGGTTATTTGACAAAAGCGTCAATATCGCGTGACCGTTACTTATTTCTTCTAAACAATTTTTGAAGCTCCATAGCCATCAGATTTCAAATGCAAATGAGAAGGTTCTAAAATTTTATTAACAGAGTTATTAATTCAACAGAGCTTAGTCCAAAATTATCACTTTTTCGCTTTAAATAGCATTGTTTTATACAACTTTTAAATTGTTATGAGCACAAGGTTGATATGTTATAGCTTCTACTATAAAGCTTTGGGGCCATTTTTAATAGGCCCGATTCAAGGGCCAAATATTAAAACAGACGGCTAAAAAGGACCCATTGGTCACACTATGGCAACGCTGTTTCGAGCATTCTTTTTCCACGCAAAATAAAGTGGAGACTTTCTTTTATCTTTTCACGTACAAAGGTTACAACTGTAAAATTTTGGGCAGGAGTTGCGTGCTGCTTGGAGAAAAACTCGAACTATAATTTTTCCTGAGAACAATTTTATATGGGAGATAAATTTTGTCTTAATAAAACGAGAATTAGTGTTAAATTAAAACTTCACCCTTCCTCATCAAGGGATATCCCTTTTCTTGAGAGACTGAAAAACTTGTTTTCGCTTCCAAGGCCTTATTCGTAATAAGGGTGATTGGGGAGACACAATCGGACATTTGTACATTTATATGGAGGGCTATCACTGCTGAACCGAACCAAGTCCAAAAAAGAAAATTAGAAGATAAAAGAGGTTAAGTATAAATAAACTGCCATTAATTACCTTTAAAAATGAATATTTAATTCGTAACAGTTAAAAATATTCACACAAATTTGTAAGAACAAAGTTCTATGACTTGGTTCTCGTCAGCTGTGACCTTTGAACTCTTCATACGATCCCTTAACTTTGCAAGTGTGCATAACAACCAGCGCCTGATTTATAAACGTTAAAAGTAGATTTCTTTTTTAAATAACTTCACTTAAAAATAGCAAAATTTAAAAAAGATTGAAAAAAAACCCGAAACCATTTTTTTACTATTCCCTTACATACCCTTATAGAACTGCTAGCTCAAGTAAAAATAGGTCATCACTCAGCTGCTCGTTTCTCATTAAATGGAAAGGATAAACCAGAATTCATGTCAAACTAAAGAAAAATTGTCAATCCGGAGGCTATTTTTATCGGACAGATAAGCACAAACAACAACAAAAAAAAAGCTCATTTAGATGAAAGATAAAAAATAAAAATTGTAAAAGGAAAGGCAAAGAAGGAAATTGTGTTGGTCGCTCCTTTATCCTGTGTGGAATCGGTTTCTTTATGGCAAAAATAAAAATGAATGAATATATTTTTGAAACTATATCCAAGTTGAAATCTGTTTCTTTTTTTCCTTTGATTTCGATTCTGCGTTTTAATGTTACAACACTTTGAACTAAACTGGAATGACCCATAATATTCAATGAAACTGGATCAGATCACGAACTTTAAATGGAAGCAGAACATTTTTCTTTTTCAAAAGAAGGAAAAGCCTGAACAGCAAAAATGCAGTAGTATCCATCAATTGGTTAGTAGATACTACCAGTACATCATTATATATAGGGTGGTACTGGTGTATAGGTATTCCAAGAGAATGGTCGGGAAAAACTAGGAAATCCAAATGCGACGACAGTTTTATTGCTTCGGTGGGTAAAGTTTAAAAAAAAAAAGGAACGACAACGTCGACGTCTGTCTGAAGTTCTTTAAACGTAATTGAGAACATTCGAAATGAAGCAGAGTTGATAAGTATGGGGAATATGGAGAATATGTATAATCGTTGGGATGCGAGTTTATGTTTAAACTGTTTAAACAAACAACAAAAACTTTTAACTGATTACGCAAAATGTGGGTTATTGCAAAGGAGTCTTTTTATGCGAGAATATTATGTACATAGGGAAAAAATGCAAATGAACTATTGCATACAATGAGTATATAAGTTCTGGAAGTATTCACGTACCCAGGATATTGTAACGGGTGATTTTTTAAGAGGTTTAGAACTTAAAAAAAAAAAAAACACAAAAAATTCGAAAAAATGAATGAAATATTTATTTGAATCGATAGTTTGAACCTTGCAATTTAATGTTTAAAGATGCAAATGTTGACCGCGGCTGCGTCTCAGGTAGCCCATCCGCTGAGTCCAATTTTGGCATACTCTTTCACACATATCGGCCGGTATCTCACGAATGAATTCATGGATGTTGGCTTCCAGTGCGTCAATCGAAGCGGGCTTGTCCCTATAGACATTAGCCTTGACATACCCCCACAAAAAATAATCTAATGGTGTCAAATCGCACGATCTAGGCGGCCAATTGACCGGCCCGAAACGTGAAATTAACTGTTCACCAAACTCGCCTCGCAATTGCGCCATTGTTTCGCGTGCTGTGTGGCATGTGGCACCGTCTTGTTGAAACCACATATCATGCAAGACAAGAACTTCCATTTCGGGCAAAAAAAAGTTTGTTATCATCGCTCGGTAGCGTTCACCATTGACAGTAACGCTGCGATTCGCATCATCTTTGAAGAAATATGGCCCAATAATGCCGCCGGCCCATAAACCGCACCAAACATTGGCTTTTTCGGGATGCATTGGAAGCTGTTGAAATGCTTCTGGCTGATCTTCACTCCAAATGCGGCAATTATGCTTATTTACGTACCCATTCAACCAAAAATGAGCCTCATCGCTGAACACAATTTTTCGATAAAAAAGCGGATCCTCGGCCAGCTTTCCAAGAGCCCATTCACCAAAAATTCGGCGTTGTGGTAGGTCGGCTGGCTTTAGTTCTTGCACCAGTTGTATCTTAAAAGGCTTTACGCCCAAATCCTTCCGCAAAATTTTCCACGTAGTGCTGTAACAAAGGCCTAACTGCTGGGAACGGCGCCGAATCGACATTTCGCGGTCTTCTGTCACACTAGCTGATACGGCCGCAATATTTTCTTCACTACGCACAGTACGTAAACGTGTTGGTGGTTTAATGTCCAACAAAGTAAATTTGGTGCGAAATTTGGTCACAATCTTCCGAATAGACTGCTCAGAAGGTCGAAAATGCCGACCATAAAATGGAAGCAGCGCGCGATGAACATTTCGAACCGAGCACGAATTTTGATAGTAAAATTCAATAATTTGCAAGCGTTGTTCATTTGTAAGACAATCCATGGTTAAATTGCAAACCAAACTGAAGCTGTTTGACAGTGACACAAGGTACTAAACACACGTCAGCTGTCAAAACCAGTGTTGCCAAAACCAAACCAGCTAAAAAATCACCCGTTATTATGCTTTGTTTAACTTTGAATACAAAAAAGGATTTAATGAGGTCACCACTTGGTGATGTTTACCGAAAGACAATAGTAGAATTTTCGAAAGTCAGGACAATAAGCTCAGGGACCAAAAGTCACAATTTTGTCGTACCTTTAACATGCATACATACATTTATGTTTGTATTGTACCTATTTACGTCAGTGTGGTCAAAACTACATATTAAACTCAAAGAACCCACCCCTCACAGAGTACAGCTAACAAAACAATTCCTAGATTGCAAAGGTTATTTATTTCTGCCCTTAATTTGTTTCTTTTTTGTATATTTATGAAAGTTAATAACTTTTTTATCAGCAAAACCTACATAGATATATTGCTAATAAGAAAAAGTAATTAAGGAACGTTTTGTGAATAATGAAGTGTGTGCTTTACTTACCTTCACTTTTTGTGTTGGTAAAAACACTGATGGTATCAAAAATCAATAGATCGGATAATAACTTCAAAACATGCTATTCTTTCTCCCAAAAACAAAAAATACCTGACAAAGAAAAACATGCTAAAGTAATATGAGTAGAGGTATTTATCATCAACGAAATTATAGAAAAAAAAAAATATAAAATAATTTGCATGCAAAGTTTCTCTCATAATTTATAACCATAATAAATCAAAACTAGATATTTTAATGAATTGATGTATGACGATATGGGTATAGCATTTAATTATTTAAATTAATTTATTCATTTTCTAATAAATTGGTTTGTGAAAATTGAATAATTTCTGATAATTATTATTCACCAAGGCACGAAAAACTGGTTTTCTATTCTTTTTTGTATCCTTAAAATAATTTTTAAAAAATATTTTTTTTTCAGTTTGTTTAATTCAGTTAGCCAAATCATATACCTAATCTGTCATTCTGGCATTCTGGCATCTGGCTCATACTTTAAATAGAATACATATTGAATAGAAACAATGAACTCTTGTTCATTTTGTTCGTTATGTTTTCAAATAAGATTTGCAGAGCAAGGTCAGCAGAACAAATATCTGTTGAAAGCATCATTAGGCATCTATTACCTACATTAAAATTTTATACTCAAAAACTTTTGATAACATGCCTTCGTTAAATAATTTAAAAATCAACCTACAATTAATTTATCGATCTTTTTATGACTATGACTATGAAAGGGCTTTAGCACCCATATCAATAGTAGGATATAGAATTTAGTATCATACTCACGATCTGAACCTTCTTCTTAGAACCTAAAAAATATAGTCAAACAAATATTCTTAGAAAAAAAATGCAAAAACGAAAAACTGATAGCAGCTATTAAAAATTTGAGTAAATAAGAAATTCTTGAGGAAACATAAATTTATGAGAAAAAAAAAAAATTACCGACGTTTATGCTTCTTATGTTGACTCATTAATGCGGAAATGGGTGATACCAAGCTAAAAGTTAGGACATGTAGGGGTACTCCACAAGGTGGAGTCTTATCTCCTCTGCTTTGGCTCTTTGTCAACCAGATTCTGTTAAAATTAAACCTGAATGGTATCTAGGTCGTTGCATATGCCTATGACATTGTGTCAATTATCTCGGGAAAATACGTCCCTACTCTGTGCGAGCTCCTACAAGCGGCCCTTGACAAGCTCAGTAATTTGGCCAGCAGCTGCGGACTTGGCGTTAACCCACAGAAGACAGAACTGGTAATGTTTACAAGGAAACATAATATTCCGAACATAAACCCGCCAACCATTGACGGAATTCCGTTAAAGGTTTCGGGCACTGCCAAATATCTTGGCAGTGCCGGGCAAGCGCAATGCTGTACTTGATCGTAAACTAAACTGGAAAGAAAATATTAAAGAAAGAAGGAATAAAGCCTCAATAGCATTCTCGACCTGCAGTAAAATTTTTGGCAAAAGATGGGTTCACAGCCTAAGAACCATTTATTGGATGTACACAGCCATAACTAGGCAAATTCTTGCGTACGCATGCATGGTCTGGTAGCCCACCTTAGATAAGGAAACCAATCTAAAAGCCATGACAAAAATCCAAAGAATAGCGTGTAACGCCACAACCAGTGCTATGAGAACTACTCCAACGGCAGCCCTAGAAACTTGTCTTTCACTAGGCCCACTCGATCTTTTTACAAAAGAGATGGTGGCCAAAAGTGCTTTAAGACTCAAACAGTCCAATAATTGGAAAAGTGGCCATAACGGTCATAGAATAATAACGAACTTTACGGACATAGACGTTCAAACAAACTACATCAAACCGCACATAGATTACAACCCAGTGGCGATGACAGATATCCCAACAAGGGAATTCTGGAATGAATACAGGGTCATTAATGAAACGAAAGGGTAGGGTCAGGTATCTATACGGAAAACCCACCTATCAATAGATCAATACCTAGGTAGAAAATCCGAAATTTTTTCAACCACAATTTTTAACAAAAGTTAATATTCGCAAAAGGCCAATGCAAAAAGGAAGATAAGTGAAACAATTTTTCTACGAAAATTCAAGCAATAATTGTGTCACAAAACGCAAGATGAAGAAAGGTGATTTTGGTAAAGATTTCCGAACAAAGGAAAAAGAGAAAATGGGGTTTAAGAAGTCCCGTATTTCCGGGAAACAATTAAACAAAACGAAAGCATATCGGAATTATAATTTGCCCAGTCCGGCAAGCGAAAAGCAACGAATTCAACGAAGAAAATTTTCAAAAGAATACTTAGCTTTTTATGAGCTCCAAACGAAATCGAATTTTCCCTGAGTTCTCTGGCCCACCTGGCCCTGACACCTGAAGTCGCTCCGTTCAAAGAAATTAAACTCCTCACAATCACAACAGCTATTCAGAATTTCCCTCACTGGAAATTCGAAATTACTTTTAAAGAAAGTTCACAAGTTTTGAAATTAAGCTCAAGTAAACGCAATATTTTCGAATTAGATTTTTCCTTTTTTAAACTTTTCTTAAACGATCCTTCTACAAAATCTTACCAAAAAGTGCCATAATGGTGGCTTTTTGCATTCACTTTCGCACTCTCCAATTGTTGACCTCTCTTTCACACCCACTCAGTAGTGGCGGTATTCGGTCACGAGTTTTATACAAGGACTTCGCCTATTGGCTGGAAGCCTGGCCCGTTGTTGAACCCCATCCACTCTCTCATTTTAAGTATCCCTAGTGAAAGGGATCATTCACAATGGGGAGTAGCTCAATGAACGCATCCAGGCCATACAAAAAAGTAAAAGAAAAATCAAATTTACACGATCAAAGTCCCCGTCCCAAACCGAACCAGACTGAGACCGAGAAAAATATCTTTAACGAATGCACTTCCACCATTAACCAATCTTTAATGGTGAGGAAGAATTCGATATCTTACTCGAAGTTAACATTTCCTTAACACCGTAGACCTTCGTGCAGATTTGGAGGAATTAGGGAATCACCTAACAAAATCATCTTTCTTTACCTACAACGACACGCTAGGTTGGGCCCTCGGCCATTCTTGGATAAGTAACTGCCGTTGCCAGTATTGGCATATCTGTCAGTGCAGACATGAATGGACCGTCTGTCACACATTTCGTTGGACAATGGACCATCTGTCGCATGTCATTGTTAGACAATGGACCATCTGTCGCATGTCATCGTTGGTGTGGACCACCTGTCATACACAAATCGTTGGGCAAGGACCATCTGCCGCATGCCTTACGGAAAAATGGACCTTCTGTCTCACTTTGTGTTTAGTGATTTTCGTGGACCACCTATCACACCATTATTCTTCGGATACCTATTAAAGTTGTTTTTCCAAGATGCTTTAGGAGCAGGCCTCTGGCTGATGGACCAGGTTCGCACTGAACTCTTCTAGCATTTTGGAGCCGCAACAGAAGAGGAGAGGGCTAGTGTAAAAAAGAAAGCAATGAGAAGGTGAAACTTGTTGTGGTAAAATTTACCGCGACATCAGGATCTGAACCTTCTTCTTAGAACCTAAAAAATATAGTCAAACAAATTTTCTTAGAAAAAAATGCAAAAACACAAAATTGATAGCAGCTATTAAAAAATTGAGTGAATAAGAAATTCTTGAGGAAACATAAATTTATGAGAAATAAAATGAACGACGTTTATACTCTTACATATGTTCTGACTGAGGTTTTAAGGAAATTTGTATGTAAAGATAATGGAAATTTAAGTTAGTTAAAAAAAAGTTAGTTCATTGAGTGTTATATGCATAATGTCAGTGCATGTGGCCCTAACACAAGAGTCTGAAAATTGCTATTTTTCTCAAAATTTTTTTGACAAAAAAATCCTACTAGACATTTGAATTTCATACCTACGGACCCTCATACTCATTTTTTGGGTATGTGTTCAACCCAAAAATATGCTGCCGGCTCTTAGTCTATAGTTAGTTTCAAAAAAGTACTAAAAACCAACTTTTTGTAGTCTTTCGGTTGATCTTTTCTTACTTTTTAAATGTTGATTGCATAACTTGAATTTGTATACAAATCTATAGAATTTTAAAGCATCAGTATTTTTGAACAAATTGGATTCACCGAACCAAATTTTCAAAGTCTTAAAAACCAATTAATTGTGTTGTTCCTACACATTGCATATTCATCATCAAAGTCAATTAAAAATAACAATTTTCATCAAATTTATTCACAGATTCACATTATTGGATATTGTTTTGACTTTTCCAAAAAAAAAAAATATAAATAAAATTTAAAGTTTTTTTCTATGAAAAATGTTCGAAACCAATGCGAAACTTTGAAAAAGTTGATTTTTTTGTAATTAAATTTGAATCTTATTACAAAATATTCTAAATCCGTTCAGCTAATAATGAGAAAATTCATAGAAAAAAAAATCATTCCTTTAATATGTAGATATTAGGCAAAAACACGATTCATAATTGTTTTTGGCAAAAGTACCATTTATTTTTTTTATAATTTCTCACAGCGGTGCTTAGTTGCGAAAAATAAAAAAAATATCACAACTTAAATTTAAACTTTTAAACTTTAAACAATTTGACTTTAAAATTTAATTTCTCAAAAACTTTCAAACAAATTACTATGTTTGTCGTACAAAACACACTTCATGAGATATATTTTGATGAAATGTGTTTTCCTGATGCTTGTGCCCCTTTGTCCTTCCAACTTGGATTTAAATTGGGGGACTGTCGGGAGATTTACAGCATTAATGAGTAAACTTAGATTTTGCAGAATTGCTAAAAAAAAATTGTAAGGCAAGAACCGTTATGTTTGGTTCAAAAGCATAAATGGAAAAAACCTGTGGGGCAAATCGCCTTAAACCATTTACATGATAACCAATTCAGCCACTCATGACAAATCTGATCAAAATCTTAAGTGCAATTATTTTATGAATGCATAACTTGCCATTTTATTGGTATTTACAGCTTGCACAGCAATGGAAGCAAGAGTAAAATGCTGTAACTTTGTTCTTTATCTCAAGGTTGGTAGGCATGCCGCATGTCACTATTTTCTCAAGTGATGCGAATATTTGTTTACAACTTAGGTCAGCATCACCTTGGTTTCAAATTTTGGTTTTTTTGTTGTTCACTTAGAGAAATTTTACTGTGCTAGCTATTATTTATCCAGTGAAACACGCAATAGTGGCCTAACTGCATTTTATTAAAACTGGTTTTATTACAAAAATTGAATCTTATGTAATAAATAATATTTCTGCATTAAATTTTTTTGTATTATGAAAGGTTTATGTCATGGTCTGTAACGCTTTTTGCACTAAGATGTCAACCACAATAAACTTAAAACTTATGAGCGCAACAATATGGTTTATCTCATCAGTTATAACGGTATTTTAAAGAATCATTAAAATAAAAACAAAAGCCTTTCACTTTTTGATCATATAGCAAATAAGGATCAAAAATATGTTTCTTTTGTTAAAAATGGAAAGCGTTTGAAAAATTTAGCGTTACAAGTGTAAAGTGTCTATGAAAATCATCTGTTACTTATTTTTCCTTTACTGAAAATAATGAAAAATGCAGTTAAGCTTCTATATTGCGCTCACAGCCTGATGTGTAGTTCAAGTAATTTTACACTACCTACAAGCCAAAATTACTAACTCTTCATTTTTGATTTGCCAATGTGTGTTCCTCAACCTATATATCTCATTAATATTTAATAAATCTTGCATCATTAAAGTGCCTCAGAAGACCTTAATTTTAAACTGTTACCACATTACCGCTAATTAGCTATTTCTCAAATCAGTTTAATTATTATTTGAGCATTTCGTATAGACTTTTTCTTCATACTGCATGGTTCTTAAAATAATCATTTTGTATCACCCCTTTTAAAGTTATGTAATATATGTACAGACATATATGAAAAGCAATGTTTTTAATGGATCAACTATTTTTTTGTAGTTGTATTTTCTTATAATGGCTCCCTGCATTTCATCACAAAAACAACAACAACAAAAAAGACTGCACTTGCAAAAGCTATTAGCATAGTATCATCATTTTTATTCCACATCCAGAAGCAGAGATAAACAATAAAATCCCCTCACTGCAACGGGTCGTAGTATAGTTTCGTTCTGGGTTTTATTCTTTTTTTTTTTGTCTGGCTTTCGTTGTTCCATCATCAAATTTCCGCGTCGATGAACAAGTTGGTGTTTTAATGCTTAGTTTATTTATACAAAAACAAAAAATTGATAACAAAAACAACCCCAAAGTTAGCCAAATGATACAAATGAAGGGGAATTAAATAGAACCACCATGCACTTAGGCGATATATCTATGTACTCTGGTAGCGGTAGGTAAGCGGTTTTTTTTTAGTTTTTAAACTATAGCCCATTGTTTTTGTTTTAAGCTAACAATTTAAAAAAAAAGAAACTGTATTTGTCACTATCAGTAGGTATCAATCATCTAAACAGATTGAAAGGGTGTCAAAAGCTCCCAACTTAAATTCAATCTTTAAAAATTTGAGCCACGACTACATTTTTAAGGCCCCCCCCCCCTTAAAAATGCAGTCGTGACTCAAATTAATTTGAGCCACGGGGTAAAAGTAATTTTGTTAAGACCCCCCCCCCCTTAAAAATGTAGTCGTGACTCAAATTAATTTGAGCCAAGGGGTAAAAGTAATTTTGTTTCTTAATCTTTCGAAAACTATCAGATTTTTTGGAAAAAAGTGTGCTAACATTGTATTTAGTAGCTTATGTAATTCTTTTTTAAGAATCTTTTTAGAAAATTCCTAGGACGCCAAAACAAATTTCTCCAACAAAATTCAGTTTTATCGGATTTTTTTTTCGAAGTGAATGTCTAATTTTCCTGGGCTATGTTCTTTTCGAATTATAAAATCCCTTTCTATGAATTGCAAAAGAAAAAACAAAATTGCAAGTAGTAATTAAATCTGTTAACTAACTTTGAATCACTAGTGTTTGCTCAGGTGCATCCAAGCAAAATTACTTGATTTAATTGAAGAGAATTATAAAAGAAGTAAAGAATTTTTTGTATTCTTCTCTGAATCTCTTTAAATAAATTACATCAACAAAAATAAACAATTTTCAATTATTCAATTTGTATGTTTTAAGAGAGAATTTGGTCTCTTTAGGTATCTAAACGTAATAGATTTGTAGGTATCAATTATCAAAAAATCTATTACTCTACTCTTTCTCACTCTCTTTAATATTTTTGACAGTTCTCAATCATACAAAAAAAAGAATTGTTTGGATTTGGATAAAGATTTAGATGAGTTGTGTGAAAAAAACTCAGTGCAACTTCAGTGTGTTATCTAATTAAATTGAAAGTAAAGATTCCTCTTAAAATTTGTCAATGAAAACTCATAAATTATTATAAATAAGTATCAATGATTATATTCTCTGATATTTTATTGTGTGTTGTGTGAAAAAAAAACAAAAACTTTACTACCTATTGGAAATTTATTGAAAGACAAAAAGGTAGGAAACTACGAGTAAATAATTTGTTTACAAATCAGAGCAATAAAGAATAATTGTTTATGGCAAGTTGAATTTTTAATAGAATTCGTCTGGAAATTGAATTAAGTCAATTAAACGAAATATATAAAAATTTATTTCAAACAAATAAAATTCGAAATTTCTTTCTTTCGTTTTTTCTTCTTGGTCTTGAATTTTTTTTTTTTTTGTTTATTGATTTTCTCTCTCAACGAGTTTTATTTCTTTGTTCTGTTAAAATAACAGACTGACAATAATTTTGGTCGAAGAAGTTTTCGTGAAAATAAAATAGCAATTTAGCTAAATTTGGAATTTAAAATGCAAATGTGTTTACATTTAAATTACTCAAAAGACAGCGTAGTAAGTAGTAGGAAATACCTGCTTATTTAGGTAGTTAAATGTGAAGACAAAAATGTGGAATGCCGATAATCAAGGTCATTTTGTGGTGTGAGTTTTACTATCTTTGCGTTGGTCGGGGGAGTGGTTTCTTATTTCTTTTATTTTAAAATAAAATTCTTATCTTTTACATACTTAAATTCTATGCGACACAAACGATGATCATGCTATTGAACTTTACAGTTAATTGCATTTTGCATTGATTATAAAATTGTGTTTTAAACTTCTTAATTGAAAAGTTCATATTAATTTGAGGGCAATTAAAAATATACTACACTAATTTTTTAAGAGGATAGGTACCTATCTACCTTAACCTACCCTTGTAACGGAAAGATAAAAAAACCGAGGGAAGTTTTTTTAAACTCCAACATCAAAAGATTATTTATTAAAGTAACGATAATTAGCATGTAAAATAAAAAAGGTATCGTGTATCTTAGCGGTAATTAACACTTATTGGACGTTAAGTTATGAGCTAGAGCAAAGCTACAATTTATGAATACATGTATGTATGTACAGTACAGTACATACTTACTTAAAAATTAAAGATTGTCTTCTGTGGCAAAAATAAGAAATATTTGCCTTGCGATTTACAAAAAAAAAGTGTGCATAAGAACTTATTGACAAAGAATCAACGCAGAAAATTCAGATTTTTGTTAATTTATAGTTCAATTTGTTAGAGAAAATTGGCTGTAAGCAAGTTTTCTCTCGAATTATACCTATTAGTTTTTTTGTATAAATTCTGATTGATTAATTATTTAAAAAAAAACTGCATTTAAATTTTTTAATTAAAATTATAATTTGTTTCGATTTTTAAAGTTATTAAATCTTAATATTTAAAATGTTTTATTTATTTTTTTCTCTCGACCTTTAGCAATTTTTATTCTTTGTTACAGTCATTCAAACCTTAGCATTTCTAATAATTTTTCGCAGTTTTTGCCTAAAAGTCTTTTTGTATTGATTGTTATTAATTTATTTATTTCTTAAAACCACATCAAAAATTTATTAAAAACATTACAAACAATTTACATATTTTGATTTTTCAAACTATTAAATATTTTAGTATTTTATTTTTATCGCTTTTACTTTATATAACTTTTTTTTAGTGATTTTTGTTGAAGAATATCTTCTTTAAAAAAACATATACAAATACAAAATAAAAATTATGAACAATTTATTTCAATATTTAATGTTAACTAAATATTTAAAGTTTCTACATACCTGGAAAAACAATCTAGTTCTTAACAGGGCACTGGAGATTTTCACATTGACCCTAACAAGGGTCTAGCAAGGGTAACTCTCGATTTTGTCTCGGGCCTCGCCTCAGAGAGAAAAAAAGTTGCCTTTATTGGGATTCAATCCTGCGTTCTTCTAGTAACCAGTTCAACACGCTAACTACTGAGCTATTTCACAATACAGTTGTGTAATGTTGAAAATGAAAAACTATGTACATTAATTTTTCTTACTATTGTATGATGTTCCTATATATATATTTTTTTTTTTTTTTTTTTGTTATAAATATATGGGGTACTTGTGATGGGATGAAAAGACTCATCCAACAAGTTTTCACTAGTTTTTAACAAATTTTCCTTGTTTCGATTGTCCCTCCCGAAGCCTTTTTAGGGCCTTGACTAAACTTGACAAAAATTGGCCATTTTCCTGGCGGGTAACTTATTTTACTCTTTTATATTTTTCTCATTAAAAACAGTAATTTTTATATTATGTTTAATGATTTTTGTTTTATTTCTTCTTTAAGAAATACATTAAAAAATAAAACAATCAATTTTAGATAATTTATTTTTAACTTCAGTAAATAAATTTAGTTTTAACGACTTTTTTGATTTTTTGTTCATATTAAATATTAAATCACTGTTTGACAAAATTTAATTTTTTTGTCTCTTACATGAACCAAAATATACTTTTCTTATTGTATTTAATGTACTGAACTCGAATATGGTCTCAAAATTACTCTAGCATTTTTGAGACATTCAAATCAAAATTTGAAAATATTCGTTTTTTTGAATAAATTTTTATCGTCACTTCAACATTTGGCCCTATTTCTTTTTGACAAAGTGAAATAAGAAATTAAAAATTTCTTGCGAATTTTAAATGCAATCCAATTCGTGCAGAGCGTAGCGGAAAAAAATCTCAAGGGCAGATTTATTTGGGGTGTGAAAATTAAAAATTCACTCAGATTTTTAATTTTTACTCCTCAAATTAATTTTCCCTTAGGCAAAATTTTTTTCCGCTATGCTCTGCACGAATTTGATGTAAGTAAAATTCGCGCGAATTTTCAATTTTCACACCCTTGATTGATCTTTCCATGGGCAAATTTTTTTCCGCTGCGCTTTGGGTGATTTTTTAGTTGAAAAGTATAAGTTTTTTTATTAATTCCATGTTACCCTTGTGATTAAAAATGCGAATAAGTTGGTATTGAAATCGAAAATAATTCGGGATAAGAAATTTTTGTTCAACAACTCCGCTCCGAAATTGAAATTATTGTTGAAAGTATGTTTTCACGTTGAATAACGAAAGCCTTTATAGCTCTTCATTTTAGAATATAATGTAAAATTGGACCAAAATATCAGATCGCTCAAAGACAATTGTGAAAGCGCAATAAAGTCAAATTGGTGTTACTTCACATTGGTAAAGTGAAATAAAGCTAACTGTTAAAATTTGGCCATATTTCTTAATTACAAAGTCAAATTAGGCAAAATTTTCGATTTTAGCTTTATTTCGCTTGGCCTTATTTCAAGGCAACGGATTATCTCAAAAACTTGACAAGCTAGAGTAATTCTGATAAGACCAGATTCGATTTAAAGCCACTAGAAAAGTATTTTTTGTTTTATGTAGCAGAAACAAATTAAAATTAAAATTTAAGTAATAAAAATTTCTGAAGGATTTAGAAATATGATTTTTTTTTTAAACAAAAATTTTTGATAAACATTTTTCAAAATGCTACTTCTCATAAAAAACCGTTTTAAAGTTATGGCATTGTTACAAAACTACTTCTTCTATTACAAATAGTTTGGCAACACGTCAGGCAGCAATTCCAGTGCGCCAAAAGTATTCTTTGGGTACCTATGTAATTAAATAGAATAAATACCTTATTTTGATTACCTTTTATGGTTTTGCGGTCGTTGCAGCCATTTTTACTAAATTCGACTCGTGAAGAATGTCAATAATCGTTGAATTAGTGTGCCCTATAGCCAATTTCTTCTTTGTTTTCGCGCGAAACTTTTGATTTCTTCCCGAACCGTAAGAAACCTGTAAAGATCTTCGTTTCTTTTATGCCACGAAGCATTTACAAACGACCTTAGCAATTTGTTTTCAAACGTTTGTAAGTTATTTAAGTTTGTTTCACAGATACAACCCCAGAGTTGTATACCATAAGTCCAAACAGGTCGCGTGTAAATTAAAGGTACAGAACTGGACCTAATACACTTCCTTGTGGTACACAAGC
Organism: Dasysyrphus albostriatus; assembly: GCA_946251815.1. Lineage (NCBI taxonomy): Eukaryota > Metazoa > Arthropoda > Insecta > Diptera > Syrphidae > Dasysyrphus > Dasysyrphus albostriatus. The sequence continues at coordinate 20,762,989 of OX276337.1, forward strand.
CACTATTTCATTGATTCATTAGAATAATCATTTCCGTGTCTTACACGAAAAGGTCTGTTATTTAGATATTCGTTTAGAATGTTATAAAGACTTCTTTTTGTGAGATGGTTTGCCAGGTTTCAAAACCATTATGACTTCCGCAACTTTTCAACTGTTATGATCAGATAACTTGTTTATCCAGCATCAATAAAATATTTTTATTGTCGTACCTACAAGTTTCTTGCATGACATTTAATGCAAAAAGTTACTTTTGCTTGAATTACCAATATCTCAACATATAATTACATACGTCATAAGATATTCAAGGACAGTTTTGAAAATTTGAGTCACATTTTTACAAGATATTTTTGGGATTATGTAGAAATTATTTTTTTTTTTCACTCTTTACCATCAGTTTAAGATATGTACTAAAAACGACTTTTTGTGGTCTTGCGGTAAATATTTTGATTCTTTACAAATTTTGACTTCACGAATAGACTTTTATAGCATCAATATCCCTGTAAATTTTCAAATTGATTCACTGAAACTTTTTATTCATCAAATTTTCAAAGTCCTTCATTTTTGCATTGGTAATAGATACCTACATTTTTGACTAAAATTGAAATAAGAATCAATTTTTTTCTAACAAAAACAATTTTAAACAAATTTTGAAAAAAATTCAATCAAAAAACTTAAATTTTGTTTTTCTGATTTATTTTGGAAAATTTGTACTTTTTATTTCATTTTAAATCAAAAAAGTATCTAACCAATGCAAAACTGCGAAAAAGACCACGGGAATTGTTTTTTTGGTAAACATCGTTTAGCAAAAACCCAAATGGGTTTGTAAGACTTTAAAAATTTGGTGTATAAAAACGGGTTGGTGAATCTATTTGAAAATTTTTAAGAATATTGATGCTATAAAAGTCTAAAAATCTGCATACTAGTGCAAGTCATGCAATCAAAATTTGCAAAGAAGTAAAAGTTTTACCGAAAGACCAGAAAAAAATCATCTATTTGTACTTTTTTAAAATAGTTTTGAGAATACATATTCCACAAATGTGGTCGCAGTTGACATTGAAAAACTTTTGTGTGGATAACCGGTTTCTAAAACTGCTTGACTTTTTTGACCACTTATACTGGCCAATTGGATGGCATACTTTTTTTGCGGTACAAAGACTCCCAAATACAAGGGTTGGCCCCAACTAGCCAACTTAGTTGCGATTAACTATTAGTTGCACCCACTTACTTGCATCATGAAGCAACTTTAAGTTTCAGAAAAACAGAAGGGATTCGCGGTAGCGAGTCTATTTTTAAATGCAATTACCACTGCATTTTGGTTTGATTTTCCCAAGGTCGTAATTACTTGCACTTTCCCATTTTGCAATTTGAGAGCAACTTTTGGGAACTTCACCTTTTCTTGGAAAAGAGCTTAGTCCAAATAAAATTGTCATCAAATTTTCAGTAGAAAGCTTCATTCAATTTTGAAAAACTAGACCTCCCTCCTGGGTAAAAGTCTGGATCCGACCTTAAAATTTAATTTAATTTAATTTAAACTCCCGCAATCCCATATGGTTTCATAAGCTATTTGATATGTTCTGCCTTCATACTTCTTGAAATCTAATTTTTTGAGTTGGAAAACAAAAACTTGAATTTTGTTCACCTTTTTTATGAATTTAAAACAAAATAATGTTATTTAAAAATAAAATCAAAATCATTGTACAGTACATATGTGAGATAGATTTCTTGCTGTTCAAATTGCCATCTGAAAACTTTGCCGAAATTCTTTAAAGCAGAGACAAAACTATGCAGTCAATGCAAATAAGTGCATAATTGCACATTGTTATTAAGTTCATTCAACATTTCCTAATTTATCATCTCCTGACATTAATTACCACTTTTAGTTTATTAGCTAACTACCGACAAAGTTTTCTGGCAACTTATGCAGTTCAGCAAACAAAGTCACTGCCTCAAATAGAAACTTTTTCAATAAATATCAAAACCACTTGTTGCTTCGAGTTCCAAGTAGATTTATATATTTTCATGAAATGATAATCATCCCTCACCCCATTTTTGGCATTATGCAATTTGAAGAGCGGGTCTATTCAAACTTATTAACTCAACTTAAAGAAAAAACTGAATTTCCACAGCCTCATGCACATGCCTACCGTCAACATCACAATCCGACAGAAATTTTAATCAAACTCCCAGTTATACCACCCTCAGAACTTTATAATGCCAAATCAACCATTCAACCAACCCACCTCCACCATGTTCAACGGACGACCATGATCCTTTGGCCGAAACCATCGCAGGTTAATCCACTTGGAAAGCAAATTTCTGTTTCTACAGCTATGCACAAATAATTCGCTGCCTCCACTTTGGTCGTAGTCACCGTCACCGTCACATTGTGGGTCTTCGAGAGACTAACACACATTCTGATTCCAAATAGTTTGTATAACTCTTGGTGACAGCTATTCCAGAGAAGCTCTTTTATACCGCGTGGCGCGTATAGCTCTATGTAGCAAGCTTGGGCATACAATTTTGTCCGGCTTCCCCTTGGAGTCTCTCTGGGGTTTTGGGGTGGCACACGTCCACAGACGACATATGGCGGCGCGTGTTATCTGACTCATATGGTAATTGGCCACATTCTGCCTCTGCAATTTGTTAGCCAAATGTATTCGAGCACAAACCAAAGAACTAAACTGGCCATTGTCACGCCCTCATAAGCCCATGTCATGTTCGGTTTTTGTCACCCCCATATGTCGCCAACTATATGACGATGGCAATGGTGACACTCTGAACTGAACTAGGTCAGTCGTCGAAAATCGCTTTAGGCAAACGAAGGCAAATAAAAAAAAAACACAAAACACAAAACGGTTCTAAAACTATGCTGCTCCAAGATTCATTCTGTTCTTTGGAGTGATTTCCAGTGATGATGGTGATGATGATGATGATTTTTCAGTCAAGGATAACGCAAACGCTGGCACTGGCTGGGTTGACAAAGTGGAATGAATATCTTATTCGTCTTTTGTCATTCAAATAGGATTTGTAAAAGGAAGAGCCATCAGTACTTGAAGCCTCTGTGTGTGCCTCTAACTGGAATCGAGAGACTGACTGAAAGAAGCTAACACTATCACTATACTCATGCAACTCCACAGGGAAATGGTTGTTTTTTTTTTAAATAAGAGAGAGCATCATCACGGCTATGATGACAACGATCAAGGAAGTAGGTTAAGGACATTCGAAGTGGGTAATACATTCAATGCCACATTTAATCTGAATCACAGATTTACTCGGCAAGAAATGGCACCTAACTGTGAGGAGAGATACTCGTAAATTGAATTAATTATGCCAACCTGTTGCGAGATTTTTTCTAGTTTATGAATTATGTTGCCTGCGAGGATAAAATGTCCTTTGATGTTTGAATAACAAAAAAAAGAAACAGATGGTCCTCCGGACAACATCAAAGCAAAAACAAAAAATGAAATAATTATTCAGTCCGGTCTTTAAAATTCAAAAAGAGGATAACTAACAATTTTGAGAAATTGGCCATGAAGCTTTCAAGACTTAGAGGCAAATTGTCCAAGCTTATCCCTTAAAGACCGGAAATTCACATTTTTTTGCTGAAATTTAAGTGGCACTTGTCCAGTTATGTGAGTATTACTTAACCTTTGGACATACAAATGTATACGTCATATTAACTACAGCAGAATAGTTTTCTTGCCTGGATGAAGGAAGCTTATTCACTTACAACGTTCTTAGAGACGTCATATTATGTAGTCATTCTACAGATGAAAGTCGGTGTATTCATGCGGGGAGATTCCATTTAAATCATTTGATTTAATATAAAACATTTTTGTCATTTTGCTTTGACACCAAAGAGCCCAAAAGAAAATATCTTAAACACTACGAAATCTTCAATTTTTGTACAAATTTGTGTTGTACAAACGTTGTTGGCCAAATCATTGAAACCAAGTAGCTAATAGACTATACAAACGGTCTACCTGACCGGACCATTGCAAGCAGCTAGTGACTGCCAAATATCGGTGTAACCGAGTTGGCTGAAGGATTTATAATATATGCAGCCGCAATTCTGTCAAACTGTTTGTAAAAAATTTTGTGTGTATTTCCAGCCTTGGGACGATCCAGAGCGATTTTCAAACAATTTGAAATCGCTAGATTTAGTCATTTTTAGTGCGAAGTCGTTCCACAAGTGAAAGTTTGTACTTTTTCGGACCAAAGAGAGCGCTCATGGGAGAGGAAAAAATTTCCCCTACTTGACAGATTTGGTCCGAGAAATTTCTGGTGGCTGTTTTGTACTAGATGTCAAATGCCAAGTGTTTGTATGTCAGATTTGAAAAAAATGTCAGTTTGGAGTTATATAACCAAACAGAATACAAATAGCTAGGGTTACCCAAGTGTTACTTTTTTTTTTTGGTAGATGTGCATAATTTATTAATTTATTTATCTTTTTATCAATCAAATGATTTTCTTAAAATGCATGTGTCGTTAAGGAAAATCTTTTTCCGAAGTAGAAAATTTAGTAATGAAAATTTGTGTAACTTTTGTTTAGTGTAGTTAAGTAAAGAAAGTAGTAAAGAATATTTTTTGATTAAGTTTACTCATTTTTATTCATAATAAAGATTTTTTGACCTTAAGTCATCAGTAAGATGCTGTTGTACCCTTGTAAGACGCATTATTTTCAATCGATGGATACCGAAGAGGCAGAACCCTTTTTAGTAGAAATGTCATCGGATTCATGTAAGCAGATATTTTAGTGACATTTTATTTAAATAAGTGAGTGTCATGTTAAAATGAAATACACTTTTGACTTTCTTAAAATAAAAAGACAGTGTTGGTCTGGATGTGATTTATGATCAATCAAGATGATACATACAAAAAAAGACGCAACTCGACGACGAGAAATGCTTTATTGTGCATTATTTCTTCGTTTTTAAGAGAGAACAACTGCGAAGAGCTCTCGTCACCAGCGTTGCCATAATGGCATTATAAATTCTAAATCTTGCATAATACAGGAGTGAAAAGCATTTTGAAATTTTCAAACTATGACAAATGTTTTTTTAGCATTATCTGTCTTTTTAAGCAATATGTATTGCTAGATATGATTTTATTAAATTATTTATACCTGTTTTACCTATTCTAGTGCTTATTTGTTAAGTTATTTAAAATTTTGAGCTAACGAACTTTAACTTTGATAAGATAATGGCTGAATTTAATGTCACCAAATTTTAAGGATATTGGCTTACCCATTTAGGCTTCAGCTTTTTCAATCAGGGTACACAGTGGATTAATTTCTCTCACAATGTCTTTTTAAAAATGAATATTGACCATCGGTATGTGCGATCCCGCTATCGAAGTCAGTTGTTCTCATGTGTTTGTTGCATAAAAAAGTATTTTTTTAAGTAATTTTATGTGAAAAATATTAAATTTGTACTTCTGGGTACATACTAGACTCAATAATTTATTTCGATTTGTTTCCTCTGGTGAAATATCTTATGAATTATTAACACGTTTTAGTAAAATGACAACATGATACGCAGTGGACCAGTGAATCACTTAATCGAGAACGATTTTAACAAATACAATCGAGCATGGAACATCTTCGAGGCTCAAAAATTAAATTTTTTTCATTGAAATATGTCAAATATGAATGTTCGCTAGATGCCAAAAGCCATAGTGACTGATAAAACTACTAGTTTTACTATAATTTTATTTTGGTATGTGCAAAGACAAAGAAGCTTATAGCGATTTTCAAGACGTAAAGTGTGATCCACTGTTGACAGCTATACACCCTACAGTAGACGACGTTTAGACGCACAAAGCCACGGACGTTTGTTCGTTCGGACGTTTGTTCGATCACATGAACTCATAAAAACACAGTCAGACGAACGTTATCACATAAGCGACTTCCTTGAAATTTTCCATTATCTTTGTGTTAAGTTTTATTAAAACCTGGAATTTTTTTGTACGAAAACAATACTTGTCATGTTGTGTAATTAAGAAAAATTATCAAGAATCTTTTATCTTTCAAGCAAATCAATCTTAACATCAATCTTGAAGACGTCTATTATCCACTTCTATTTAATTGCTGCGAAATTAATTCATAAACTGAAAAAAAAATATCGCATCGCACTAATTTTCGCCATCAGATAAGAGCCCATAGCACCCTTTAAATCAGTTTCTACTATGATGATCAACGTTCATTGATGAATTTTTCCTTTCACTTGCGTTTTAATGAGTTCTTTCCTTTTGTGAATTTTAAAACAAAATACCGGATAAACAAAAACTTGCATAACCCACATCGTTTCGTTTATTTTCCTTCACTTACCTTCCATACCGTATACTAGACGACGAATGTGAACAACTTGAAAGGCCCTCAGCAATTCAGCGGATGTCAATAAACTCTCTTCTTAAGTTGGCATTCACTATTGTCATAAATTGACGTTTTGCATATTAATTAGAGACTTTGTTTGATCGTTTAAAAGACAGCAATGACGATCAGTGGTCAAGAAGTTTGCCTCTATTATTATTATTATCTCATTTATCAATAAATTATATTACAAATGCTTAGCACCATATTTTAATGGTAATTAAGGCTCATCAGGTATGGAATAAAATCATTGCGTGGGGGGAAATCATTCAAACCACCTGTCACAAATATTTTGAAAAGTCAATTTTTAGTATCCCACTTATAGCCTTGCCGTTGACGCAGGAAATAAATAAATGAAAATTTAAATTATTGAGTGGAATTTGTTTTTTTTTTTTATATTTGTATTAATTTACAACTTTAATGGATTTGAAACTTCAATTTAAGATAAATTAAAGAAAGTATACGAGTTTTAAGTGATAAATAATAATTGCAAATTGATTCATCAATCTCGGCCTTAGTTTAATTATATGTAAAATGCGTTTGAGTATCATCCCACGCATATTTCAAAGTAAAAACATAAAGACTGTATAAACAATTCTGAACAGCAAATAAAAAAATTCAGTAATTCTTGTTGTATCAACAAAAATATAATAATTGATATACAAAATAAAAAATCCTAAGAAAATCTTTAAAAGAATGAAGGGCTTCTTCAGATCAAAACTAAAATGGTTCAAATGCTGTGAAAAGAAGTGTCGTAAGTTAAATAAAAAAAAAATTTATTCAACTATATGCGCTACTCACATGTTACCTACACTTTTTTAATGTTTATTAAGTAGCTGCGGTTGTGTATATTAATCAAATTGTTTTTTAAACTGTTAAACCAATACAGTTGGATGTGACTAAGCAAGTGGTAATAAAATGTTTATTGAACAATTTTTTCAATTAAAACTTGTGCTGTATACAATTATTTTGTAAGGATCATGTAATATGTAATAATTATGGAAATGTTTTAGTCACAATATTGAAAAAGTCTTTTTTCGCAAATATTTTCTTACAAGAATATTTTTTTTTTTTTGAAAACCATTTTTCTTAAATGGCGCCCGGGGATAAAACTTTTTCTTTTAAATGGCTAGTAGATTACAAATCATCATAAATACTGACTAAGCTATCGTTTTTGAAATATTTTAATTTCCTTCGTCACTCAATTTAACGTGATCAATGTGTGCAAAATTTGATTGAAATCGGTTAATGTTAATATTTGCTGGCGAGCTTTAACTTTAACTTTTTTAATAATTCTCAGCTGGTTCTCAGATCCGTACAAAGTGCGGCCGTTTTAAATACTGGTGGTACTTTGGAATTACTTATTAGAGACTATTAGAACATATTTAACCGTTTACGTAAATCACGATTTAAGAGCAAAGAATGCAGATGAATGCAAAGAAAAAAATTATTGCAATCATTTTAATGTCAAATGAATGGTGATTACAGGATTTTAAGTCACAATCTCAAAGCACAGTCAATGAATGCAATCTTTTGATTGAATTCAATAAATAGTTTTTAATGATTGCAGTCACAAAAAAATGTGTTCTTTAAATAAAAAAAAATTCTTGATTTTGTGATCAAATACCCTTGCTGACAGGGTTCGTAAAATATCGCTCGAGAATCATAAAAAACGAATCTTTTTCATTCGTCATCGATCATTTCACGAACCATACAAAATATTGTTCAACAACGATAAAATTTTCAATCTATAAAACTTTATAGTTATCTCACGAACAAACGAAATATTTGTTTGTTCTGCACTCGTATCTCTCAATCGTGTGCGATCGGATCAGAAAAATTCAATTCAGGTAGAATAGTTCTCTCACGATAAGGATCTGAAAAGATCCACAAAATGAATAATTCCATTCATTTTGTAAATGATTTATGTTTTGTTAAAATGGGGAAAACATAAAGGCATTTGAGTAAGATAAATATTTGTCTTAGAATCTGATAAATCCTTGAAATCCTCTAAAAAATCATAAATGTTCACATTTTTTGTATTGCTCCAGAAAAAGGGGATTTTAGGGAATTCTTTGACATTTGGATATTTTCAAACAGGGTGTTTCAAAAATATTTCAATATTTTCCAACGTCATTATGCCTTGGGTGATTTCAATGACACTCCTGATAGTTGAGACAGAATTTAAAATTATAATAATATTATATTCAAAACAGGGTGTTAAAAAAAAATGTCAACAGTTTGCAACTTCGGTGTTCCTCACTGTAATTAACACAGGTGATAGTGATAGAAAGAAAATTTCGAGTGATCTTAGGGAGAAGTAAAATACCAACGCATTCAAAATTTATTAGACAACTACTCGTATTATTCTCATAAATTTTTTTCATGTTTTTTGACAGCAGGATGTTTCCGATTTGGTAAAAGATCTTACAGAAAACTGGCATAATGTCGACATCGCTACTGCAGTAAAAATGGGCTACAACGGTTCTCTGGACCTTTGGCACCTCATATACGGAAAATTTGAAAAAAGAAAATACCATCTAATTGATCAGAGAAGGTCAAATATCCCTAGAAATTGGTCAGCCCTAGAAAACTTATAATCAAGGCCTAAGGTTTTTAAAGGACTCCCAAGTTCACGCGTAATTTTTGGCACCCCTCTAATGATAAATTCACGAGAAAAAGTATATCATCCGAATGATCTCTAGATCGTCACCAAAAAGGTCTACCATTTTCTGTAATTGGTCAGCCATAGCTTTTTTCCTTTGAATTTTCAAAATTCATTTCAAGGTCACATAAAACTTTTGGCACTTTATTTGGGTCATTTAAAAAAAAAAGTATAACATTCGAAAGTCCACTTCACAGTCATAAAAGGTCAGCTACTTTCAGTAATTGGTCAACCATACATATTTTTTTTATGAATTTTTATTGAATTAAAAAAAAAATCAAGGTAATTTTTGGCACCTCATTTATGGGATATTTGCAAAAATTATTTAAGACCTCTAGATTTATATAAAAGGTTTAGTTATAGTGATTGGTCAGCTATAGATTTTGTAAATGATTTTTATTTAATTTTCAAGGTCACTTTTTTGGCACCTCATTTATGGGAAATCTGCCAAAATTGTAAACCATCTGTAGGATCTTTAGATCTGTGTAAAAGGTCAGAAATTGCCAACTTTTTAAATATAATAGTAATAAAAGAAAAACAATAGAAAAATATAAAATAGCATTCAATTCCTTGTTTTAATTGTATAAGCAACTAGTTAAAAGCTTAGAGCTCAAAAACAAGTATGCCATATGATAACTTGAAAAAATATGAATACATTCAGAAACAAAAATTTTAAATCGTTGGAGCGGTTTTCTTAAAAATAAAGTTCGTATATATAAAATTTTAATAACATTTTTAAAAAAAGTTTTGGTGTGCTGGTTTCAGTATTTATTAAAATATATTCTTAAACCTAGTTTCAAAAAAATTCGCCATTTGGTGATGCAACAGCTTGTGGAGAACCAGAGCGTAGTGACTTATTACTCTCAACCATTCTTATGTGCGTGTTGCTGGCAGAAATGGAAGGGACCTACGGTTGAGCCGATTCCGAACAGCTAGATGAGAAGCACTTATTCATGACAAGTATACTCTTGGAAATTTGTCACTTAATAGCAAAAGGCAGTACCTCGGGAAAAACATTTCTGTTTTTAGGTGGCAGCGGCTGGAAATCGAACCCAGGCATTCAGCACGTTTGTCCAATGTAGTACCTCGTGGCGTGATGGTTAATGCGTTGGATATGCAATATTATTAACATAAAATATATGACTGAAATCGTTTAAGCAATTTATGAGAAAATTGAAAATTACAAAAAACCGTTATATGGCAGGTACCGTTAATAACGGTTTTCAGTAAATTTTTTCTTATCAAAAAGTACACCATACCTACAATAATACAATGATTTTTTTTTCAAAATCGTAAGAGCCGTTTTTGAGAGTTTAGTTGAGAGTCTGGAGAGTTACAAAAAATCTGTAGTTTTGGCTGTGGGTCGATATACAGACAGACAGGCAGACAGAATTTTGCCACCCACTTTTTAATGTTCTCTATCATCGGAATGACATGTTTGATTGTTACCTCGATTTTTTTTTTGCACGAATCCAAAACTTGCCCTATAGGAAATAATACCCTCAAAAGTCATGTTAAAACTCCTCAGCAGGTAATAGTTTGGTCCCCAATAAGCGATACGATATGATAAGCAATATCGTTTTAGAATTTTCAAGTTTTTTACGCAAAATTAAATTAGACCCCTGATTGTTTTGCAAAATAAAATGAAATAAAGCCCCAAAATTAATGGTGGGGTCTTTTTTTTTTTGGATTCCAATTTCATTATGAAATCAGTTACTTAAAAAAATAATTACATAAGGAAAGAACCCAAAAAAATTAAAAATTAAAATTAGCCTTAATGGCTGCATTGATTTTCTTAAAGCTTGGTACACCATGGCTTTTTGGTTTTTGATCGTTCTTCTCACAAGTTTTTTTTCCCTTTCTTTAGAAACAAAAATAACGGTTCCTACCTAATTTTACAAGATCTTGTTTTTGTCAGAAAATGGCTGCACAACTTTTCTTAAAAAAATCAACAAATTTTTTTAAACAAAAGCTTCCTTTGGATTGGAAACCATTTTTTTTTTTTAAATGTTACCTCCTTTTTTTTATTTTCGATTTTCTTCAAAACGGTACTTTTGATTTCAATAATTTTTCTCAAACAGAAGCTTCTTAACAATTAAAATATTTTTTTTAACCAAAATTTTTGGATTTTTATAAAGTATTCAAAAATATTTTGTTGCAAATCACTGTAAATTTTAAATATTTAAAAAACTGAATTGTCCATTTTTATATAACTCGGTATTTAAAAGTTTTTTTTATACACTTTTAAAAATTTTAAGAAAAAAACTAGGTGGGTTCTTATATGAAAAAATATCGGCACCTTTCATACAAATGTTAAAAGACCGTTAAGAAAAATAACTATATTTGCCGTTTAGGCAAATATGATTTTTATAAAACTTGTTGGGCCTTACTAAATAGCGTCTTTTAATAACGGGTGATTTTTTAGTTGGTTTGGTTTTGGCAACACTGGTTTTGACAGCTGACGTGTGTTTAGTACCTTGTGTCACTGTCAAACAGCTTCAGTTTGGTTTGCAATTTAACCATGGATCGTTTTACAAATGAACAACGCTTGCAAATTATTGAATTTTATTATCAAAATTCGTGTTCGGTGCGAAATGATCATCGCGCGCTGCTTCCATTTTATGGTCGGCATTCTCGACCTTCTGAACAGTCTATTCGGAAGATTGTGACCAAATTTCGCACCAAATTTACTTTGTTGGACATTAAACCACCAACACGTTTACGTACTGTGCGTAGTGAAGAAAATATTGCGGCCGTATCAGCTAGTGTGACAGAAGACCGCGAAATGTCGATTCGGCGCCGTTCCCAGCAGTTAGGCCTTTGTTACAGCACTACGTGGAAAATTTTGCGGAAGGATTTGGGCGTAAAGCCTTTTAAGATACAGCTGGTGCAAGAACTAAAGCCAGCCGACCTACCACAACGCCGAATTTTTGGTGAATGGGCTCTTGGAAAGCTGGCCGAGGATCCGCTTTTTTATCGAAAAATTGTGTTCAGCGATGAGGCTCATTTTTGGTTGAATGGGTACGTAAATAAGCATAATTGCCGCATTTGGAGTGAAGATCAGCCAGAAGCATTTCAACAGCTTCCAATGCATCCCGAAAAAGCCACTGTTTGGTGCGGTTTATGGGCCGGCGGCATTATTGGGCCATATTTCTTCAAAGATGATGCGAATCGCAGCCTTACTGTCAATGGTGAACGCTACCGAGCGATGATAACAAACTTTTTTTTGCCCGAAATGGAAGTTCTTGACTTGCATGATATGTGGTTTCAACAAGACGGTGCCACATGCCACACAGCACGCGAAACAATGGCGCAATTGCGAGGCGAGTTTGGTGAACAGTTAATTTCACGTTTCGGGCCGGTCAATTGGCCGCCTAGATCGTGCGATTTGACACCATTAGATTATTTTTTGTGGGGGTATGTCAAGGCTAATGTCTATAGGGACAAGCCCGCTTCGATTGACGCACTGGAAGCCAACATCCATGCATTCATTCGTGAGATACCGGCCGATATGTGTGAAAGAGTATGCCAAAATTGGACTCAGCTGATGGGCTACCTGAGACGCAGCCGCGGTCAGCATTTGCATGAAATTATCTTTAAACATTAAATTGCAAAGTTCAAACTATCGATTCAAATAAATATTTCATTCATTTTTTCGAATTTTTTGTGTTTTTTTTTTTTTTAAAGTTCTAAACCTCTTAAAAAATCACCCGTTACATACTACCTCTCACACAAATTTTTGTTTTTTAATTTCGAATTTTTTCACTGTCGGCTGAACAGATTTAGATTAATTTTTTATATACAAATTTCCAAAAAGATAAAAGCGTTTATGTTGAATTCAGTTGAAGAATTTACTAGTCTGACAACACTTAATTTAAACTTGTTTAAATAAGATGAAATACATAAAATGAAATTGTTGAAAATTAAAACCAGGTCGGCTGGAAAAATTAATCACCACACTCTTGACAAGATTATATGAAATCCTCTTTTCTATGCAAGTAGACATCCAAAAGCTTTAGGTTAAGATGAAACTCTTATAATAATCTCCTTTCTCTCTTAGCGATATGCCTAATGTGAATGCATTTTCATAATTATTTCATTATATTTTTCCACTAAGCGACAAATTTTTCCTTATTAAAAAACTTAATAAGAAAAAAACATTAAATTTCACTTTTCTTCATGCTAATTTTTCTATCTCTGCATTGCACACGCATCCTTTCTTATTAATTAGCCTCTCTCAGTATTATAACAACAACAAAAAAACAACGATGACAAGACACGTGATTAAAATTAAAAACAAAAAATTATAATAATATAAAAATGCAAGGCAAAAAAACAACAACTACCACAAAAAAACTCCTCTTGCGTGACGTGTCAATGCATTCTGAAGTAGCAAAACTAATGCTTTTAAGTCTCACCCAGGTCGTATGTATGTATTATGAATAGCAGGCACATAGATGATGATGATGGTGAGCTATATAGCTACTGAAGCACCATTGTTTCCTGTCCACTTGAGAACAGAATTCATTAGCAACTATACAACTATATAACGTTCTCCACTTATTCTGGAGGTGACAAGCTGCTCATTCAACCTCAAACTAACTCTTTTGGTCGGCCGCCCACCACCCAACACCTGAGGGTGGAATAATGAACGAGTAACTAACAATTTCCTCCCCCGCGCTTCTACAAATAATAGTTTTCAACCCTTTGTTTGTTGCTGCTGTATTTCTGGGTGTACTGCCGCCATGGCAGTGATGATGGCTTGATGCATTCACGAACTAAAGTGCTGACTTAAGCTTATCCCACTTTTGCAAATCATTCTCAAGTTACTTGGGGGCATTTTATTTGCTCATCATGGCACCCGACCAGCCCCTTTTACTGCCATTGCTTTGCTATCGCAGCTGTTTTCGAAGCTGCTGAAGTCGTCTAGGCTATGTGTGTGCCATGGCAGCCATCTGAGCAATCACAGTTTCATGTTACGTAAAATCCCTTTAAGCATTTTGTAAAATGCCTCGGGAACGATTAAAAGATTTACTTTGTAAAATATGGTTGCCAGGTTGGTGGGAAATTCGTTATTACAAAAATTTAAACAATAATGGGTTGCAGCTAAAGAAGTTGGGTTAGTTAAGTAATCATTTAGTGAAATTAGCTTTTTTATAATATATTTGAATAAAATATTAAATTAAGTGAAGACATAGAGTGTTTTCATGTTTATTTATTGATAAAACTAGTAATTCACGATTTGTTTACAATCATCGAAAGCACTCAAATTAGTTAGATTGAGAAGAAATCTCAAATCAACTTTTTCTGGCACTGAAATTTCGATTAAAAAAAGTTGAAACAGTTAAAAAAAAATAACTTGGCAGCCATGCTCCATTGTTAGCTTTTGGGTGTGCGTTTGTCCTCAATTGCACATTTTTTTTTTTTTTTTTGCTTGTTACTATTCTTCGTTATTCTTTATTAATCAATGGCAATTACTTGTACAGCGCTGTCAGCAGTAGTGTATCTAGTGTTAGCATTTATGAGAATGCGGAACAGTCAAAAGCTCTCAAAAGAAAAACTCTAGTTTTCTACCATTTTTTTTTGCAAAATTTAATATTGTTATTTGTTTTTTTTTATGTTCCATTCGTGTCACATTTTTTTTTTTTTTTCTTACATTTTATATTATTTGTGCTGTAATCGCTTACGACACGACACGCACACGACATTATGGCAAGACCGACATAGAGAGAGAGAGGATTCTTCTTAGCTTGTCTAGATATCGTTTGTGCGTTGCGTCGTCGGACATGACATGAAAACACTTTCAATTGAATGACTTAATAAAATATGGCTCAGAAAACACAAGCGGAAGGAGAACTTTATGACACTGGTGCGACTGTGACACTAATTGAATTGTATTTCAGAGCAAGAAAACTATAAATGGAAACAAACGCGCTCCACGCCACGCTTAGATTGGTTTTAATTTTATTTGACATTTTTATCGAAGTTTGATCAAGGGTGACCTGAAATTAGGCTTGAGGCTGGAAGAATTAACGATGACACTTAAGATAGATATTATGGATTTGGAATGAACATTAATTTACAGTTTTAGGCTAAGGAGAAATATTTTTTTTTATAAATTCTAGGGGCTAACAGTAGTTATCCTATAGAAGAGTTAATTTGGATATAGAATGCTTACAAAATAGTGGTTACTTTTGCTATTTGTATACACAAAATTTCAAATAGTCAATTTCTTCACAGAGTACTAACCCTAGTTGGTACTGGTCCCAAATTAAGTACTCATATCCATATGAACTCATTTCTTCTTACAAGTACTACGCCCTTGTCCTGTCAGCTTGGAACCGAGTATTAGTTGGGACTCGTTACTAACAAGCTCCTTAAAATGAGTTGGTACCTGGTTATTAAACCTATTGCTAGTACTCAAATCAGTACCAAATCATTTCTTCACTGAGGTACTGATGCCTAGTCCTGTCAGATTGGTACTAAGCATGAGTTAAGACTCGGTAACAGTTAGGACTTTGAAATTGACAGTCTTGCGGCGTTGGAACCTGAATCAGAGCGAATTTTATCCGCTACGAAAGACATTACTTAATTTCCAAAAAGTTTTCAGTGCATTAATGAAGGATATTTAGATCTTAATCCAAAAGCCATCATCATTGGCAGATCGAAAAACAGCTGTTGAGAACACGTTTTACCAATTTGCTTAGTTATCACGAAACTTAGTATCTAATTGTTACAAGCGATTGCATCCTAATAAGATTAAAATTGCAATCCACCGGTGGATAAAAGTTGGTGAATAAGGTGTAATAAATGTAATTGGTGGAAGAATTCATTTTCCCAAAACCTATGTGGTAGACTTTGCAATGAGTTCTTTTCGACGATAAACACAAAATAAATATAATTTTTTTGAAACCAAGGAAACGGATTATTATATCACAAAAATAATAGTAATTAAAGCATATACAAATAATTGTAACAAAAGTCAAAAAACATATCACAAAAATATACTGAACTGAAAAAAATTTATTTAAGATAAAAGTATTTAATAATTAATTCAAACACATAATCAGCCTGACTGTGAGTTTCACGTGAACAATATTCCACGCGGAAAAAATAACATTTGTAAGTAAGTAAGTAAGCCTATTGTAAATTTCACCTGAAAAACGAAAACTCCTCTTTTTTTGTGATAACTTATTTCAGAAATGTTTCGCAATTAAGAGCTTAAATTTTCACTTGTTTTTTGACGAAGAAAGAAAGAAAAACAGAGGTTACTGGTGCCCTTTGGAAAGTTTTTTTTTATTTTAGGCCAAGAGAAGTTCAAGCAAAAATCATAATAGTTTTTAAAATTCCGCGGGAACAAACATTTTTCGGGTGGAATATTTTCCATGTGAGACTCACTATAAGACTGAATAATATAAAAATAAATAATTAACTCATTGATTAAATGAATTTTTTAAAACTTGCTTAAGGCGTCCATTGGGTTCAGTGCCCTGGACATTTGCACCACTTACACGTATAGCTTACTCGGCCCTGGTGAAGCCGGTAAGGAAAGATGGGCAAATTGGCCCATATACTCAACACAAATGTATCAAATATTGTTAAAAAGGTTATTATTATGAGTACATTATTTCATTATATAGCCGTTAAGTTCTTGTCTGTGAATGAAACAAATTAAACTTTTCATTGCAAAAGGCAAAAGCTTCGAATATTTCTTCTATAAACATCGTTTTAATTCGGTAATGTTGCTTCCTTTTGAAACTGCTATGTAGTCACTGCAAAGGTGAAGCTAACCAGTGAAAAATCGAATTTCATTTCTTACCTTTTACCTAAAAAAAAAATTATCGCCTAAGAGCAATAACCAAGCCATGCACTCCTGTATTCTGTTCTTTATTCTTTAATGATATGAGTATTTTTCTTAATTTTAATTTAAAATAACGGTTTCTAGTTTTTATCGCATATAATTATATCCGTATCCGGGCTCAGTCATATGATAATGCTGCGACTATGGCGGGTATTCATGGAGGACTTCAAACATTATCTCGGCAAATCAACCCAATAACTTTGTCTACGCCATGTACAAACCATTTTTTAAGTCTTTGTGGAATTCACTCTTTGAGAAGAACTCTTCAAGTGCAACGTTTTTTGGGACAGTGGAAAGACCACATTTTTCTCAGCTTCAAAGCATCGTTGAGATATTCTCATTAAATATGGTACGTGTGTCAGTCAAGGGACTTGTAAACACTGAATGTAGCCCTCATCACGAGGCTGTTAAGGAAAATTTCGTGAAGATAGTTTCAACTGTTGAACACCTTTATGATAGGTTAGGTTAAGGTTAAGGGATGCTGCAACCATTCTCTTATCTGCTGAATGCGTCTTAAAGTTTTTGTGTTATACTTCATTTTGGCGCTATATTTTGGATAAAGTTGATGCAGCACAAAAATACTTGCCAAAATCTGGGCTCACTCTAGAAAAAAAGTTTAATAAAACTTAAGGCACTCGCGTTTTTTCCTTATAAACATCGTGATGTAACCTTGAAAAAGTCCATAATATTTGCAAGAGCATAATGTACTGAGCTAGATTTAAAATTGCTTTACAACCCCGGGTGCCTCTGAGTCCACCCCTGCGCAGTACTGTGCACATGTGTTTTGAGTACGGTGCTTAGATGCATTTCTAAAAGACCTAGAAATCATAATCTTATTTTCGACAGAAATTGACTTTGATTGTTCTTTCAATTTTCAACAACGTAGTAAAATATTAAATCTAAAACAAACAAAGTATTTAATACATAAGCCAATGTCAATGTCTCAAATCTTGTTTTTTCACCATTTCTCTCTTTCCACTTCATTTATTTCAAGAAACACAGAAGAACACGCTACAAAAAAATATCACAATAATGAAATTATTAGTTTTATTACGTTGCATTAACGTAGATATATCTGCATATATATGTGTGTAGGTACCTTTCCTACCTGTGCGATCTTCATATATTACAAACTAGTCAATTAATCTACGTCAATACCACAATTTAAATAGTTACCCTGGCCATAACAATATTCAACTTTTGTATTTGTTTTCAAACAAGGTAGGTTATTTTATTTAGATGCGACAAGATGGAACTTCTTTCATTTCATACTTTAGTGACTATTAATGTTAATATGAACAAAAAAAATTATAACAAGATAAAGATGTGACGCATTAAATAAAAGTTGATGCGATCATTACTTTTTGTAATGAGTGTTAAGTTCGCAAAGCCAATCTTTGACGAATCGAAAAATGAATAGATGGATGATTTGCCGTTAGTAAGTTGTGACAAAATCAATTTTCTCGTACAATGTTTTCTATGTATATTACAACAAAACCTCATTTGACCAAGTGAAAGTGTAATAATAATTCAATTTAAGCAATTTAAAAGCCCTTTTGAATGTTTCATTTGAATGTTTCATTTGAATTGAAACTAAAACAAAAAACATAGAAAACATTGGACGACAATGATAAAATTGTCACATATAATCAATGACCAACTTAATTCAATTAAACAACTTACTCAATTAAACAAAAAACATAGAAGACATTGCACGAAAAATTAATTTTGTCACAACTAATTAAAGGCAAATTATTAAGTAATAAAATTTTATGTCTAGAAGTTTTTTAAAAAAACATAGAAAACTTATTAATGACTAAACTATGAATTTTTTAAGCCATAAATCATTTGGTTTTAACAGTTTTTACCACTCTTTGAAGTAGTAATATGCTAACTTGATATGAAGTTAACAAAGAATGCAGAAAAACATAGAAAACTTTACACGAAAAATTCAAAATTGTCCCAACTTATTCAAGGCTTGTTAACGAAATTAACAGTTTTAACTCCTATTTTAGGTGATACTATGCTTACTTGATATCACGCTACCAAAGGGCGCAAAAAACATTGAAAACATTGCACGATCAAATTTGATATGTAACAACTAATAAACGACTAATTAACGCAAATTATTAGTGTATCAATCATTAGGTATAAGAAATTTTTACTTATTTTCGACAGGGTGCTTTGCTAACTTGATATCAATTAAGCAAGCACCCAAAAAAAACATAGAAAACATTGAACGACAAATTCTAAATTGTCACATCTAATTAATAAATAATTAACGGAAAATTATTCATCTATTCATTTTTCCAATTCGTCAAAGTTGCTTTGCTAACTTGACACTTATCTTTTTGTAAGCTTAAGAAGACTTTGTACTTAACTTTTCATAGCTACAATAAAATGGAATAGTAGGTAATTGGAGAGCCATGGGAAATAATGATCACAGTTATATTTTTCGATTTTGCAGAACTCAAATTTCATAAAAAATATCTCTAGAACGAGTCTTATCTGTCTGCGTCAAAAACGGTGCAAGGTTGCTCTTTGATCTAGACATTACCAATTGAATTATCCAGTGCCAAACAAGATAACTCCATATTTTCCAATCTTGAAAAAAATACAAACAAATATTTTCAAAATCAAAAAAAAACTAAAAATATTCTTAGAAACTGGATTTTTACTCAAAAGACAGTTAAAAAACATATTGAATAAGTAAAAAAAAATGTAAAAGTTAATTTTGTACTAAAACATAAATTAATTTGTATTTGGAGCTGTCTGGTTTTTGCTCCGTTTCTTTTTAGTGAAGATAAATTGAAGCTTCGTTTTCTCCAACATACAAAATTGTGTTTTTCCAATTTACAGTTAATTAAGCTGATTTTACAGTACACAATTTGGGGGGGGGGATTTTGTTTTTGTATTTCTGCATCAAAAAACATATTAAATCAAGAAGTTGAGTTATCTGACTTGGATGCTTCAATTTCGGTTTGAACATTACTTTTGGCACACCCTATGAAACAATATTGTCACTAGCTCCTTACGATTTAAATATCGGGTTGTTCAATAAGAGCGCTACAAAAGTTTTTTTAAATAAAACAAAAACGGTTTTAGATATCAATGAAATTCTTTATTCCTGTGAAAGTACGTTTGATGCCATTATGTATGGAACTCGATTTCTTTTGCATGGCCACCACGGCCACGCTTGCAGAAGTCCAGACGCTGAACCCAATTTTCAACGGTTTTCAAGCATAAATCGGCCGATACTGCTGCAATTTCACGTACGATATTCGTACGAAGTTCATCAATCGTCGCTGGCTTGTTAGCATAGACCATAGACTTGACGTAGCCCCACAGGAAATAGTCTAACGGTGACAAATCGCACGACCGAGGCGGCCAAGCGACTGGACCATTTCGTGTGATAACACGTTCTCCAAACTTGGTTTCCAATAAATTGATTTTGCAATTCGCTGTGTGGCTTGTGGAACCACATATCCTCCAAGTCCATATCATCCAATTGGGGCCAAAAATATTCGGTTATCATTGAACGGTAGCGATCCCCATTCACAGTAATGTGCAGGTCCTGATCATCACGGAAGAAGTACGGCCCAATGACGCCGCCGGCCCATAAACCACACCAAACCGTATTTTTTTCGGGATGCAATGATGACTTATGGAGTACGTGTGGATTGCTGCCTGAACAATACCGTATATTTTGTTTATTGACGAAGCCATTCAGCCAGAAATGAGCCTCATCGCTGAAGATGATTTTTCGATGAAAATCCGAATCATTTTCAAGTTGTTGCTCAGCCCAATTCACGAACATACGACGCTTCTGGTGGTCAAGTGGCTTCAGTTCTTGCGGCAATTTAATCTTGTAAGGATTTAGGCTAAGATTTTTTCGCAAAATTCGCCACAACGACGTCACAAAGATGTCCAACGCTTGAGAACGATGTGTGAGAGACACATTTGGGCTTTCTGCCGCAGCGGCAGCAATATTCTCGACACTACGGGCTCTTCTTTGTCTCACTGGCACGGGAACATTTTGTACTGTGCCTGTGGATTCAAATTTTTCCACTAGACGCTCAATTGTTGATCTGCTAGGACGGTTATGATGACCATAAATTGGACGTAGCGCTCTTAACGTTGAGGCCACTGACTCCGAATTTCGGTAGTAAATTTTAATAATTTCGACTCGATTTTGGCTCGTATATCTTTCCATCATGAAATGGCAAACCTTACTGGAGAGAAATGTCAAAAGAGCGGCAAGAAATATGGCGTCGTTTGCTGTCCCTGTCACTCTACTTTTGTAGCGTCCCTTTTGAAAAACCCCTCTGCGTTTTTAATCCAACTCAAAGCAATTTAATTTTTTATTTCTTCTTCTTTTGCGAATCACCCTGTAAATTTTCTGTCCCATCTTTGTATCTTTGTTTAATTGTTAGTTATGTATTGTTGTTATTATTCAGCTTGATTCCATTGAACCAGAAGCACAAATTCGTCTTTAATTGCTTATATCCCTATTTGTCTTCTTCTTTAATTAAAAGATACGCCATTGTTTATTATAAATATCTATATTACAGCTACTTAGCTACTACTTTGTGTGACATGTTGTTTGAGTTGACAATGACCATAACATGGACATTAACTCATTTAATTCTCTATATTTATCCTCAAATGCAATGTCAGATTAACTGTTAGTCCATTTATAAGTATCATGGAAGAGATACCAAGTTAAAAAAAAATTATAAGCAAGAGTTAGATATCAAACAACCTGATCGGATATCTAGTTCGCAGAAAGTCATAAAATATAGAACCGCTTTGAGAACATAAAATGGGTGAAATTGAAAATCAAAGCTAACAGTAAAACAACAACAGCAAAAAAACAAAACAAAAACAGAAATGAGATGAGAGAGAATTTATAGAAAATAATAAAAAACACAAAAAATAAAAAAAAAACTTCACGTGTTAATAATTGCAGATACTCTATCGTCAAATCTGTGTGTTTTTTTTTTTTTTTTGTAAAACAGGTGCTTTGAGCTTCTCTCAACTATCATGATGTGGTTAGTCTCCGAATACATTCGTTCTCGATTTCATGTAAATTCAATCCGATGTAGTGATATCCAATAGATACGAATGCAAGTTGATCTCATAATTTTATACACAAATCATCACAATTGTTAAACATCGGTTCCGAGCGTGAGAATGACAGGTTTTCAATGTCAGTTTTAACTAAAAGACGTGCTGGCAGCAGCTTCTAGATAGTGCTAAAATTATCTTTTGAAGAACATTTGAAAAAGATCAATAATAATATTCGATAATCATCATCGCGATAATCCTCAATCAAATTATCAAACTCTAATTGGAAGCACTTATATACTTTATCGGCGTATTTCAACAAAAAGATACACTTATCGAGAAATTCTATGATGGGAATATTTGAAGTGACTTCAAGTGTGGTGGTACGAAAATAATATATATCTAAATATTTTTATTTATTTATTTTGTATAAGAAAATACATTCATATTGTTTTTATCTTGTTTTGTGGATATTTTTTCCCTCATTTTCTATTTACGTTCGAATAGAGAAGAACTAAAAATCCTCTTATCGCAGAAAGTTTATTTCTTTTTCTTTTTTATTTTTTGTTTCGTTAAGAAAATTAATTTAGAACAACTTGAGTGAAATTAATAGAAACGATGATCTTAGTTTAGTTTGTGTTCTGTGCATCCTCAAGATGTTTGTTGAATATTTATTCGCTTCTATTTGGGTTTTTATTGTTTAGTATAAAACAAAAAAAAAAAGGAAAATATATTGGAAAATTTGTTGATCCAAGCGCAGCACTATAAACATTTTGTGTAAAATTACGTAATGAATGACAAATGTATATTTTTGACATTTTATTTTTATTCAGATTTTAGTGGGTGTCTCGAATGCGCAGTCGTGTTTTATTTTTTTTTTTTTTAATTTTGTGTCTCTCCAGTGTTTTTAATTTGATTTGTTTTGATTACTTTTTTTTTGTTTTTTTTTTTTTATAGTGTCGATGACAGTTGACGGTTTTCTTTTATTTTAAATGTTTGACAATATAAATCTCATTTGTAGTTCATGGTTGTAAGATCATTTGTGGTTGATGTAAATTACTAATTTACTTTTAATGTCATAAATTTGATTTAAAATAACGACAAAAAAGGTGTTTAAATTTATATATAATGGCGGAATGTGCTTTGGATGCAGAAGATCGTTTTAGATGTTATTGTTGTGGTATGATTAGCTATTCAAATTATCTTTGAAACTATTATTTAATTAGAACTGACTAAATCCCCTCAGCTCCTCTTTTGATCCTTTATTCCCGTATTTACATGTTGGGCATTCCCAGTTTTACTTATTCAAAAGTTCCAAATTACAATTGATTATTTATTAAACCAGAAACAGTGATGTTTGTAAAAACCGAAAATGTTTATAAGAAAAATTTTAAATAAATTGATTCAATTCTTAACAAGAGTCGAAAAAAGTTTCTTTTTGTTAATACAGTGGAAGTGAATAGATTTTGAGATAAATGTACGAAAACATTAAAATATTTGCATTCTACTATTTTTGACACCTCCATCAGGCGCACGCTTTTTAACATTTTCCTAACCTACTTTTTTATTATTGACAGGATTTTGTAAGACAGAATTTTGAAAAACAGAATTTTGAAATGCAGAATTTTGACAAACAGAATCTTGAAAGCAGAATTTTGAAAAATTGAATCTTGAGAGTAGAATTTAGCAAAAAGAATTTTGACCCTTCCAGAATTCCGACCCCAACCGATTTTTTTTCCATAAATTTCTAAAGTTCGCTTCTAGGTCACCAACAAATTTTGTGCACCTCATTTGGAGCATTTAAAAAAAGGGGGGTGCCATTTGAAAGGGTATTTCACAGTCATAAAAGGTCAGCAAACATTTTTTTCTATGAATTTTTAATGAATTTAAAAACAAAATGTCAAGGTAAAAGCAATTTTTGGCATCTCATTATGGTAAAATTGCAAAATATGTATATTTTCCGAAAGATCTGTAGATTGTTATATAAGTTTCAGTAATTGGACAGCTACATACAGTGCCGCACTTAATTATTGGCACACTAAGCTCTTTTTACACTAAATGGGTGATTCTGAGCTTTAAAAATACCTAGTTTCGTCCATTTTTTTCCCCGTGATAGCTGCATTTACTAATTATAAAATGAAAACCATTTCCTTTAATAATATTGTGCCAGATTTAAAAACAAAAAATAGTTAACAAAAAACCTTCTCATGTTCTCGCACAAAATTATTGGCACATCTAGCTAACTATGCATTTAATTTCTTTAATTTCCTGCCATCTGGCAGTTCTGTCAGCGAAAATGAATAATTTTAATTACAGTTATTCAAACCCAATTTCGTTTGTCAGTGCAACCGACAGTTATTTGGAAAAAAAGTTAGAATTATTATTAAAAAGTAAAAAATGAGTCCAAAACAAAAAGAAACCACGGAATCTGAACGAAAAATAATTCTTTATATGCATAATCAAGGCAAATCATATGCAGAGTTTGGAACAGTAATGGAAAGAAGCCGATTCACTATTCGCAGCGTTGTGCATCGTTTTAAAGAAGAATCTAGCTTTAAAAGTGCTAAGCATACTGGTCGTCCCCGGATTTTGAGTCCTCGGGAATGCAACCAAATTGTAAGAAAAGTCAAAGTAAACCCCAAAATAACGTCAACCCAAATTGCTGCTGCAGTAAACCAAGACTTTGGAAAGACCGTTCACCCCATGACGGTAAGGAGAGTGCTTCACGAGGCTAACTACAATGCTCGTGTTGCTAGACGTAAGCCAATGATTTCTCCAATCAACCAGAAGAAGCGATTGGAATATGCATTCGAATATCGGAGTAAGCTTAATAGTTTCTGGGATGACGTACTCTTTTCTGATGAGAGCAAATTTAATATTTTTCGTTCCGATGGCCGTATAACCGTCTGGAGAAAGCCCAATACAGCATTAAACAAAATAAACCTGGCACCTACAGTAAAACACAGTGGCGGAGGAGTGATGGTGTGGGGATGCATGTCTGCTGCAGGTGTGGGCGAGCTGGTTTTCATCGACGGAATTATGGATAAACGAGTTTATATGGATATTTTGAAAGACAATCTGAAAAAAAGTGTCGAAAAATTGAACTTATCAAGCTCGTTCACATTTCAGCACGACAATGACCCCAAGCATACGGCTCACGACGTGCGTATGTGGTTAGCATACAACGCTCCGCATGTTCTTCCTCACCCACCACAATCTCCGGACCTCAATCCAATTGAGCATTTGTGGGAAGAATTGGATAGGCGAGTAAAAAAGCGGGCAATATCTAGTACAGCTGAGCTAAAACAGGCATTGGTGGAAGAATGGCAAAATATTGGAGAGGAAACAACCAAAAATTTGGTGCATTCTATGCCAAAACGTTTAGAGGCTGTTATAAAGCAAAAGGGTTTGCCTACCAAATACTAATTTTTGTTATTTTTGCCATTTTTGTCTCACTGTTAATCTCTTTTTTAAACTTTAAATAAATGTGCCAATAATTTTGTGCCACAAAACGTGATGGTTTTTTGTTAATTATTTTTTTTCTTTAAATCTGGCAAGATATTATGAAACGAAATGGATTGCAATTGATAGTAAATAAATGAAGCTATCAAAGGAAAAAAAATTAACGAAACAGGATATTTTTAGGCCTTAAAACAGACATGTAGTGTAAAAAAAGCTTGGTGTGCCAATAATTAAGTGCGGCACTGTATATATTTTTTAATGAGTTTAAAAAAAATTTCATGGCCATAGCAATTTTGGTCCAGAGTCCAATTAATTGGATAAACAAATGATTTTCGATGCACTTAAAGGGTGATGTATTGGTTGGCTTCTTTTTGAATAAATTTTTATTCTGATTTTGACAGCTTTATTAACTCAAATATTAACAGAATATTAGTTAGGTGCATAGGTATTATATTCCGTAGTACGAAATGAAAATATTATATCCTTGAATAATGTTGGTGTTAAACCACTGAAACTGTGGCTCGCAAAACTGTCAAGGAGGTGATTGAGCTTTATTAATAAACCTTAACAAAGAGTATTCCAGCTGTTTTCGAAAGTGTGCACCTAAAATTGAGAACCATACTCAGCCAAAAATCTAGGTCCGTCAAGATAGCACCGCCATAAACGAAATTCCAAAATCTAATGATGCAATAGTTAGGTGCTAGTTAGGTGCTAATTAAGTGTTGCAATCTTAGCTGAGCACTTAATTCCCTTCCCCCTCAAACCTGTGGCGGTGCTAATTTGACGTCAAGATAGCTCCGCCACAAAAGAAATCCAAAAATCTAATTATGCAGCATTTCAAAATCCGAAAATGCCTAAAAATTATCTTACATTAAAAATTCTGAGCTCAAATTAAAGGTCCCTCCAAATGCTTTTCAAAAAAGTGCATTTCAATTTTTTACCCCCACTCTTTCATTCCCAAACAGGCTTGTGGAAGCTTGTGGATCTTGTGGAATTTCAAAAATCTAATGATGCAGAAATTACGCCCTTCTTAGGAGCTTATTAAGTGCTGTAATACCAACTGAGCACTTAATTCGGATGACCCTGAAATTGGATGCTATTCAAATTTAAAAAATTTGGAACCCATACAAAGTTCTTAAGAAAAAACATTTGATGCCGAAATTTAGACCTACCTAAGTTTTCTTCTATAATATTAATTTTTTTGCTTTTAGATTCTACACCTTAAAATCATTTTGGAGACGTCATATCATTAATTTGTAAAAAACTGCATCAACATAAAATGCCCAGAATTTTTAATGTAATATAATTTTTATGCATTTTCGGATTTTGAAATGCACTTTTGAGATGCATTTCGAGATTAAGATTGCAGCACTTAACTAGCTCTTAAGTAGGAGGTAACTTCTGCATAATTAGATTTTTGGATTTCTTTTGTGGCGGTGCTATCTTGACGTCAAGTTAGCACCGCCACAGGTTTGAGGGGGAAGGGAATTAAGTGCTCAGCTAAGATTGCAGCACTTAATTAGCACCTAACTAGCACCTAACTATTGCATCATTAGATTTTGGAATTTCGTTTGTGGCGGTGCTATCTTGACGGACCTCAAAAATCTCAGCAACTGAACATCAGTAGTTGCGTTAGGTTGAGGAACATTTTGTATACAGAGTTATTCACCTTCAAAGTCCAATTAATCAGCAATTGAAGCAAAGTGATCACCGCTCAAATGAAGATTTCTTCCCCTTAAATTTATTTTTTGTTTTATTTAGAATTAGTAGTTGATCGGAATTTGAACACATTTTTTTATACAAAAACTTCAAAAAAAATAACATTGTATATCAAAATTTTATGCAAATTGTGGGTTAATTTTGATTTTGCTCCTGTTTAATATTTTTGGGGTTGCTGAATTCGAATCTGAGGTTTGCGACTAAAATTTCGTGGCGCAACATGGGGAAATAGTGCTTATTGCACAAAATTGTTACAAAAATTAATTTTTCGGGTGTTTTTCACTTATGGCTCGAAAACTATCAATTTTTCGCGCTTGTTGAAAATTGACGTATTTTTACTGTTTTCGAAATTCCACTTGAAAGCAATAAGTAAAAAAAAATTAATTTTTGTCTGTTACATGAACCAAGATAAACTTTTATGATGGCTTATGATGCTCAGAGTTCGAAGCTGGTCTTGAATTCACTGCATTATAAATATATTAACTGACAGTAACTACAGTTTCTTTTTTTAATTAATAGCTACTTACTATAAGTTTTTGAAGGAAAACTGTGCCCAGTGTGTTAACTTGCAGAAGTTTTGAGTACATAATTATTGCTTGTCCTAATTTGTTTAAAATAAACTATCTGCAATTTTAATTCTTGTGAATTAATTAATTAATTGACGCGCTTTGTGTATAATATGCACTGCATATTATATACGGCTGAACCAAAGAAATTAAAGACCCGAATCATAAAAATCCTTTGTAAGCATCATCATCATCATCATCATCAGAATTATTTATTTATTTTTTAGATAATGTGGTTCTCTGTATAAATGATAACTACATATTTTAAATTATACAAATGATTGTGACAACATTATTAAGATATTTAGTTAGGTTTGATAAAACTTACATATATCGAAGCGATTTTGTGTATTTATTAGCAGCTGAAAGCAACCAAGTAGAAAACTAGAAACGATATGACATAGCCTTAAGTTATAAATCTGATCATTCTCAGAAATAAATGAATCAAAATGCATTGTACATTCACACAAAAAATAAAAACAAAGCAATTATAAAACAAAGGCTTGAGAAAACACGATTGAGTTTTTCGTGATTAAAGAACAAAAACTAAAAACTATCAACTTAGGGTTGGTTTGAAATTATTTGTAAATGAGCAAATTAAGCTTACCGCATCTAAAGCTATGTATAATATGCATGCATACCAACATACTTATTATTTGTATACATATGTGAGGGTTTCGACAAGTAAATCTTAATTTTGTGTCTTTAAAAGTCGGTTGTTGTAGCTTAAAAACCAACAAATAATGAAATTCACTCCTAACTAGTAAAACTGCTTGGCTTCGGATTATATCAAAATGACTAGCTTCTTTAAACAGCAAGCTTTAAGTTTTATATAAACAGTTACAGCTTGTTTTATAAACAAATATTTTATATTAGTTTTTTCGATATCATTGATAACGTATTATAAGCCTTAAAAAAAAATAGCACGTATACGCCATAGTGACTCACTTTACCGATTAACACATTTTAATAATTTGTATTATATTTTTGAGAGTTACATATATGTAGGTGATACCAAAATTAAAAATTTTATTAAATATTGTCGCCTATTTATTTAAGCATTATTAATAAAATAATAATTTTCTCAACTTACCTGGTTCTTCATGACCACCACGAAAAAAACAACCATTTTTTCAAAATCCGTGAAAGCCATGTGTTTTTTTTGTGGATAAATAATTAAAAATCTAAATTTTATTGAGGTTTACTCCCTCCACCTAATTTATTTAACCTCTAAAAATTGACCTTGACTAAAAAATCAATGTAGTAAAGCATCAAAGAACTTGAGTTAAGCACATTCTACAGAGACTTTTGTTGTGTATCGTACTGTCGATTATGTTTTCCAGCGAAATAAAAAGCTTACATCCAAATAACTACAAATTCAATTTTATTTGATATTTATAAGAGAACTTACAAGTTTGTGACCAGATGGGTCGGAAGTCTAAATAGAGAAAGAAATGATAACCACGTTGGGTGTTTTACCTAAGTATCGAAAAGAGGTTAAGGATCCCAGGTTAAAGATCCGTCACGTTCGCAGCGTTTGAGCTGCTAGCTTTTAACCAATGCAGCGGCAGCGTTTGGAAATACGTAACAGTCCTCACCACTAAAACGAAGTATAACCTAGACGGTCAACAGGCTTCTTGTCACGAGTGCTCCGTCTAACTGCTGGCTGATTATCCACAATCAGATTTTGGTCACTTATTGGTTTTTCAATGGATTGAACTGTGTCTCCAATCGGTTCCACATTCGGTTCACTTCTTTTTGGTTCCTTTGTAGATGCTTCAAGGTTTTCATCTACAAAAGTAGAAGGAGTTTTATTAAATGGAATAAATGATGTTACCTCAAAATCAGAATCCTTCCTTATATTTGACGGGTCGATATTGCACTTCATCATTTGATTCACATGTCTTCGCCACAGCTTCCCATTCACATTTATGAAGTAGTGAAGTAGTCCATCTCTACGTACAATCTTACCAAACTCCCACTTCTTATCCTTGGACGTATAATTTCTGATCTGCACTGTGTCACCTGGATAGTACTCTATTCCATTTTGGTACGGCGCACGCTGCAGTTTTTGTGGAACAGTTTCTTTATCTCCAGAACGAACCATATCCAGTCGTACACAAATATCTCGCTGCAGGAATAAAACACATAGTGCTATTCCGGTTGTAGAATTTGGGGTTCTTCTGTATTGCATCATATAGTTGGAAAGCTTCAAATTTAAATCTCCAGAATCCTTTATCATCTTGCGAAGTGTCATTTTCATACTCTGCACGAATCTTTCTGCCTGTCCGTTAGTGGCAGGGTGGTATGGTGCAGAGAACTTGTGGATGATTCCATTTGATCTGGTGAATTCCTTGAACTCCCCCGAAGTAAATGTAGAACCATTGTCGCTGACTAATGTGACTGGTAACCCAAAACGAGCAAATATTTCACGTAACACGACTATTGTTTTCGATGCTGTCATACACGTCATTGGGATAATTTCCGGCCACTTCGAATGAGCATCCACCACGATCAAGAAATACTTGTCCATAAATGGTCCCGCGAAGTCTATGTGTACTCTCTGCCATGCACTAGTTGGGTACTCCCATGGGTGTTGCACCTTTCTTGTGGACTGCTTCATAACACTTCTACATGCAAAGCATTCGCGAGCCAAATTTTCTATATCTGAATCAATGCGCGGCCACCAAACGTAGCTCCTTGCAAGTGCCTTCATCTTCACAATACCTACGTGGGCCACGTGCAATTCGGCTAAGATGAGCTTCCTCAAACTTGAAGGTATCACCACTCGGCTATTTCTAAGAATAATACCATTTGACAATGAAAATTGTTCATCTTTACCTTGAAAATCCGGATGCTGGAGCTTCTTTCCTGCCAATAATGAAAAATGTACCACTTTCAACACATCATCTTTTGTTGTTTCCTTGGCAATTTCCTTTTGCGTAACCGGAACCGTTTTAAATTGTTGCATTTGGTAGTATGTGATGCCATCTATGTCATCGGAATCCTTATAGGTTAACGGCAACCTTGAAAGCGCGTCTGCATTGGAATGCTCATCCGTCGACCGGTACACAATGTTGTAGCTGAACCCTTGAAGGAATTGAGCGTAATGCAGCATTCGAGTGGCAACCATGCTTGGCAGATTTTTATCTGGGCTGAAAATAGCAACCAAAGGTTTATGGTCAGTGATTAACGTAAACTTACGTCCGTAGCAGTATTGAAAAAATCTTTTCAGAGCCCAAAAAATCGCGGTAGCTTCTTTGTCTATTTGACTATAATTCATCTCAGACTTTGACAAAGACCGAGAAGCATACGCGATCGGATGTTCTTGCCCATCAGGAAATTTGTGTGATAGCACTGCTCCTAGTCCGTATGGACTTGCATCCGTGGCCAAAGACAACGGCAGAGCCGGATCGTACGCAACAAGTACCACTTCAGAAGTCACCTCGTCTTTTATAAAATTAAATGCTTCCTCGCATTCTTTGGTCCAGCTAAACACAATGTCCTTTTGTAAAAGATGGTAGAGTGGGTGCAGTTTGGCCGAAAGATTTTTCAGAAACCTCCCATAATAATTTACCAACCCTAGCCAGCTTCGGACCCCGGTAATATTCTTCGGTGCGGGCGCATCCATGATTGCTTGAACCTTGTCCTTGGTCTTCTCCAGTCCTCTCGACGAAATCACATGACCTAAGTAAGTTATGGAATTTTCGAAAAATTTACATTTATTGAAATTTACCCGCAACCCGACTTTGTTAAGTCGACCAAGTACTTCCTCTAAGCGAGCTATATGTTGATCAAAATCTCTCCCTTGGATCTTGATGTCATCAAGAAAAACACAAACTCCTTTAATGCCTTTCAGCTTCTGCTGAATATACCTCTGCCAAATTGCTGGTGCCACTTTGGTACCGTACATCAGCCGATTTACCTGGTAATCACCTTGCATGGTTGAAATTGCTTGGATCTGCGCACTTTGCTGATCCATTGGCATGTGTAAATAAGCCTCACTGATGTCCAAAGTTGTGAAAATTTTGCCACCTTCCATGGACGTTGCAAAGATGTCTTCTATTGGTGGAATCGGAAAGTTATCACTTTTCAGTACTTTATTTAGTGTGATCTTGTAGTCTGCGCATAGTCTGATTGACCCATCTTTTTTCAGAATTGGCACTACTGGTGTACCCCATTCACTGAACTGCATTTTGGTTATAATTCCTGCCTTCTCCAGACGGTCAATCTCTTGCTCCATTTTACCTAGCATGGCATATGGTTCACAGGTTGGGTATTTTCTTGAAGATACAGCTTGGCTTCGTAGTCGTTAATTTTTCCAACTCCAGGTCGAAAGACGTCAGCGAACTTGGTCCTCAACTCACGCATCACCTCTTCCTTCAGCTTAGGTGTGATTTTTTTCTCCACTTGGTGTATTTCTGGCAGCATAACTTTGAAAATTTTGAGCCACTCTCTGCCAAAAATTGCGTCAACCCTCCCGGGCATTACGTAAATATTCGCATTGGATACTTCTCCCCCATATTCGACCTGCATAGTGGCGTATCCCAGTGGATTTATCACCTCACCTGTATATGTCTGAAAAGGAATAGAGGATTCATTTATATGTTTTTCAGGCCAAGTTCTTACGAAATCATCGTGAGAGATTGATGAAACCGCTGCTCCCGTGTCTAGCTCCAAATTTGTCAATACACCATCTAATTTAACCTCCAACATAATTTTGTTCGGTTTTTTCCTTTCTTCTGGCAGAAAAACTTCACTCAGATGATTGATATAAAATAAATCATTATCATCTTGCTGCAACTGAAAAGACTCCAGCTGATTTTGGAAAGTCGTTTTGCCGCTTTTTTGTTTTTGATGGGGCTGCGGGGGCAGCGACCCACTCATGCACACACGAGCCAGATGTCCAATTTTCTTACATTTGGAACAAATTGAGTGAATGTGACGACATTCATTACTCAGATGTTCCTTGTCTCCACAACGAAAACAACTTGTTTGGCTCATGTGCACTTGTTTACCTGATAATTTTTTTCGTTGTTTGACAAATTTTTTTTTTCGAAGTGGATTAAATTTTGCTATTTGGTTTTGTTTATCTATCGAAGTTGTGGCTTGCAGATTTTGGATTTCTTTTGAATCCTTTTGCGCTGACTCCATTGCAAGAGTAGCCGTGACGCAATCAATGAATTTATTATTAGGTTCCTTGAGTTGAATTAGTTTCTCTAACCAGTGCGCATTTCTTAGGCCACTAATAAATTGTTGCCTAAGATGTGCATCGGCTGTTGATGCTTGGCAAGATGCGCATTTAAAATTACAATTTTTGCACATTTTCTTCAAATCTGCAACAAAATTTGATATGCTTTCTCCCTCGTGTTGGATTCGTTTTGTGAACCGATTTTGTTCAGCGATTACACTAGGTGATGGATGTAGATGATCTTTAACCAATTTGACCAACTCGTCGTAGGTTTTTGATTGAGGATCATCCGGACTTGTCAAATTACAAAGAAGTTGTAATGTTTTTGCACCGATCGCATGAATTAGCCAATCCTTTTTGCTTTTTAGAACATCTTCAGTAGACCCAGTTAGTTTCTTCAAACTAAAAAAATTTTCCAGCCTCTTAATGAAGATTTCCCAACTTTCGTTATCTTCATTAAAATTCTCAAGTTGGATGATTTCCTGCTGTGATTGACCGGTAGGGTTACCCTGAATCGCAGTTTGGATAGCAGATAAAAGCGTCTTTAATTGTTCTGCATTCATTTTCGTCAGATTTGGTTCTTGCTCCTCCTCGTCGCCACTGTTGTGTATCGTACTGTCGATTATGTTTTCCAGCGAAATAAAAAGCTTACATCCAAATAACTACAAATTCAATTTTATTTGATATTTATAAGAGAACTTACAAGTTTGTGACCAGATGGGTCGGAAGTCTAAATAGAGAAAGAAATGATAACCACGTTGGGTGTTTTACCTAAGTATCGAAAAGAGGTTAAGGATCCCAGGTTAAAGATCCGTCACGTTCGCAGCGTTTGAGCTGCTAGCTTTTAACCAATGCAGCGGCAGCGTTTGGAAATACGTAACAACTTTATTGTTTATTTTCGTATTTATTATTTTAGTGGCATACCGGTTATTTGATTAGACTATCATTGGTTTGAATTCAAGTCCAGCGGATTTCACAGAAAATATTTTTTTTTTAATAATTCTGCCCCTCCAAAAGTATCACTTGTCATGATGTATTGCCTTACATCTTAGCTATTCAAATTTGGCAGAGAATTGTTAGTCCCATCTATTATTGGAAACTTCGTTCTACGAACAGTGGGGCTTATAATTTCTTTATTTTTCACTTTTAGTTTGTATCAATCTTTCCTAAATCCCTAATTTTTATTTTCCTTGCGTGTCATGCAAGTATAGAACAAAGTTACTCGTTCATGTATCTACAAAACAACTGTTTATTTAGCTGTGAATGTTTCCAAAATAAATCACAAAAATAAATTGGATAATTATTCACACAAAAA
The DNA here is from genome assembly GCA_946251815.1 of Dasysyrphus albostriatus. NCBI lineage: Eukaryota > Metazoa > Arthropoda > Insecta > Diptera > Syrphidae > Dasysyrphus > Dasysyrphus albostriatus. The sequence goes on from OX276337.1 coordinate 20,797,205, forward strand.
TACTGCATACACTATAATGACTCTCTGACATGAACCTCATTAATTTTCTAGAGTCTGCAAGATTAATTGAATATCAAAAAAAATCATAGCTTTTTTTTAATGCTTTTTAAAGTTGATGTAGTGGAAGAACAATTAAAATCTGAAATCAATTTAAGGCATCATTTCTATATTTTAAAGAAAAGTAATTATTAAGGGAAATAGTAATAACCGTGTTTTGGTGATAGTGGAATACAGTGAGGTCAGCAAGCAACTTATTTGCAAAACAAGAACAAGCTAACTTGGTTATAAATAATTTGTTATGATTTAAGCAAAATTGTATACAAATAATTTGTTATCGTTTGTCTGCCGTTTCTTTATTTTGGATAAACACTCTTTGCAAGCAGAGTATGAGCACGGCTGGTAAATCATAATTATAATTGTTTTCAAAATTTGCATGTTTTGTTTTTTATGCCTCATTATTTTAAACTATAAACTCGTAAAAAACCTGAACTCAAGATTTTAATGATAGGGAAAATAAAAAAAAAGTGGGTCCCACAATTCTGTTTTCTAGTCTGTCCGTTGAGCTACAGCCTCAACGGCAGAATCAATTTTCTTTAACATGGAAATTATCGCATTTCCTCCATAGGCTCTTTTTTACAACCTGTACCTGAACCTAAATGGTACATGCCTTTGATTTTTTTAGCAATGAATTATTTTTAGTAAAAGCTACCTTTCTTTCAGAAACCATTTTTCAAAAAAAGTTTACTAATAGTACTCCTCAAATGTTACCATTTTAATTGCTCATAAATATTTTTTTTATTTTTTATTTAAATTTCCAATTTTGTATGTTGAAAACGACAAAGCAACTCTGTACCTTGAAGTTTTATAACACTCTTCAGAATATTTTGAGAAAAAAAATACCTGTATGAAACAATAATTGTACCTTCAAATGTTATAAAAATGTACACTATAAGCAATCTCTGTAGAATAGAATGGAACATTTTTTTTTATTTTGAATTTTCTCACTTATCGGCTACACGGATCAAGACTTATTACTTTATAAGAAAATTCCAAATACGATCTGATAATGTATTGCTCTCCAAAATGTTTAACAAAGATATTTTTGAATTTCAAAAAATGTTTTAATCTTTTCTTATTCAATTTTCTTCAAAAAAGGTTTTGATGAATTGTGATTCTCCAGAGGAGAAATTAAAATTTTTGTTCAGCTTTAAGAATAACGGTAATTTCCATACAGCCGTTGAGGAATAGTTTATTTATCTCAAAAACAACTCTAACAAATTTTATAAAATAAAATCAGTATTTATATACAGGAATAGTTTACTTTTTATTAAAAAACAAATTACCAAAAACCGTACCTGCCATATAACTTTAATTTGGTTTTCGAGTTTTTCATAAAAGGTTCAAGGGATTTCAATCAAAATTTTTGGGGAAAAGCTCCTTTGAAATGCAAGAAAAATTGCATACCACAATTTTGAAAAAATACATTTTGGATTATTAATAAAATATTTTATTTTGTTTTGAAAATTCAATATTTCATAAATGAGTTGATGACTTTTTTTTAAAGTAAGTCAATACATGTATATTAATAAATATTCAAAATTGGCATGCCAAAATTTGTTTTAAGAATATTACTAAATTTTTATAGATACAAAATTAATCGCTCTAACTATTTAAAAAATTTTGTTGCATATACTATATACATACATACATATTTATATTTTTTCAAGTAATCAAATGGAATACTTGTTTTAGAGGTCTTAGTTATTCAACAGGTTAAAAACGATTAAAATGATTTTTCCTCGTACCTTTTCTATAACGTGCATTATTTAAAATTTCTTAAGTTCCAAGCAACTTGAGCATAAGAGCAAGTTGTGCATTTTATTTAATAACAAAATAACATCGAAGTTTTAGCTTCTGAGGGCACAAATAGGAAGTTACCAGTATGGGTCGCAACCAGCCTCTTTATTCGAAGTTTTTTTTATTCGAGTTTTTCGTTATTCGAGATAATGTCATGATGCCAAAGTGAACAGATGTCAAACCATATTGAATAATTTCTTTGAATAGTACTAAAAAAAGTATTTTAATTTTTGATTCAATCCTGAATGTATTCGCGATTTTTTGTCATTTGGTTTTTTGGTCATACGGGATTATAGTTTTTGAAGTTTTGTCAATTCGGCATTATTGTCATTTGAGATTTTGGTATTCTGGAATTTGTGTATTCAAAATTATGGCAAAAAATCCCGAATGGCAAAAAATTAGAATCCTAATTTTTTTCCATTTGGGATTTTGTAAAAATGAAACTTGAATGAATACTGATGAGCCCAACTATCGTAGCTGCGTAAAAATCCTTTTTAAGTTGTGCTCAGTTGAAATTTTAATTAAACAAGAATAAAGAGTTATTTTCCTTATGAAAAAATAATTAGTTTTAAAATGAGTTTAAATGAGTTGCACCTTTTCTAAAAAATTGATGCTTCAAAAAATCAACTTATAACTAAAATATCAAGCCAATACCAAAATATAAAACCATCCTACAGAGCGAACACTAAAAAACTCTTCAAAAATTAATACTTAGTAGATAAACATATTTCCATTAGGTAAACCTGCTAGACACAAGTTTTACATAAAATGTTCATATCAAAGTCTCCATTTCTCCATTCCATTTCCATTTCAGTACGAAATTAAAATACAATTCACATTAATCAAACAACAAAAAGTACATATAAGATGTATAAGTGTACCCATTGGGTCTTCGCTTCTCTTCACATGGAAGATTTATATTAAATTGCATATACACACATTTGAAAATAATAAATTTTAAGGCAAAAACAAAATAAAATGCATAAGATAATATAGTTGGTAATGTGACAGCTCGTAAAAAACAGGGGCCTTGAGTAATATTTATTACTCCGAATCTCATTCCTGTATGAATATTGTAAGTTCGCAGGATTGGAAAGGACCAACAGTTTCTTAGTGCTTAACTTCTCATTGAAAAAGATACTTTTACAGGATATACATTAATTTGCAAAAATGTTTCTATCAAATTAACTACGCATCATTTTTGTAACATCGAAACGAAATACCTTCAGCATTTGCTCAAACTCTATAATAACGTCTAGATTCATTTCCATAATTTACATATGGGTGATTCTCTGCCAACTTTAAAACAAAAAAATAAAACCTATTAAAGAAAAAAAAATATGGTTAAATCTACTAAAACTAGAATAGACGATAGTGAAATTCTTTTAATTTTATTTATTTATATTTTGTGCTTTTTTTACCATATTTCTGTTAATATTCTTAAAAACGTATTATATTTTGACCTCTTGACATTTCTATTTTTTGTTTCTTTAAAAATGTATAGCTTTTTCGTTTTTGTAGTCTATTCTTCTGAATGGCAACCCTTTTCATTGTTCTGGGTTATTTATTAGTTTTTATTGCGCGGAATAATTTTTGTTTGGCCCGTGCGAGGTAATGCTACCGTTTAAGAAAATTGGTACAGAATAAATGTTATTGTAAGAAATAATTTCATTAAAGTTCACGATGCCACGGTACTAACATCCACGGTACTGACATTTAGACAGTTTATGTGACCTTGCTTCGCTATGCTAATTAGAAGAAGAATTTCTAGGAAACAATTCTGATTATCAACGAGAACCATGTTATAACATGCTTAAAAAATACTACCACGGAACTGACAAATAAATTTGTGACACACTTTCTTCGAATGAAAACCTAAAACGACTGTTGTAAACTATGCATAAATAGTGTTTCTCTTAGAAAACCACCATTCAAACGTCTTGAAACTAAAAGAAAACGGCGGTTCACGGGGAAATCTTTTGAATTAAAAAATTTGAGTAAATCCTGGGACAACATTCTATTATTATTATTTTTTTCAATAATAAGTATTTTGACTTAATTTTTCAACAAAAAAAAATCAAGCAAATATTCCACTTAAATTTTTGTTTAGGAACAACATTTCTCTTTAACGAAGTATTTCATTAGAAAATAGTAAATTTTATTGAAAAAACAAGGAGCGGACATGCCGCGGCACTAACATTTTGACTTCACTTTTCCAAGCCATATGGAATAAGTAGTAAATTTCATCTTGACATCAAATGTAGATAGATTGTAGTAAATAGCCATTTACCTGAATTCTTCCATTTAAATGTCAATTGTCAAATGTCAAAAATATTAAGGTTCGTTCCTTAGGTTAGTTTTGGTACTCTAAATTTCCGTGATTTAATTTCCGTTTGTAGGATTTTCAGTCAAAAGCCATTTTTGTATTCAAAAAATTCGAAATTTTTAATAAAAGTCTATTATTTTTCAACTTCAACCAAAATATGGGAGACAAATATTTATTTAAAATGAGTACAAAAGTGTTTCCATTTACCAGAAATTTAGCTTTGACTGCCACCGGTTCTTGCAAATTGCAAACCATGAACTCTGATTACAGCGACATTCATTTATTTATAAGCTTGAAATTAATTAAATTTATTACTGCACCAATTTTTTTTTTTAATATGTAAATAAAATAAATAAATACAAAAAAATAAACCTAATGTGAAAAAAGTGATTGGAAATGTTAAAACTAAGAACACCTACAACCTACATCCTACATTATAGCTAAGCCTTTCAAATTATTCCCCAATTATTTAACTTTTCTATGCTGTATACAACTTCTCACTTCTCACACCTTTTTCTTATTCAAACATAATAAAGGCTTACAAAGTCAAAACACAAGTGAATATTCATAAAAAAGTTGAAAATGTTTTCACAATTTCAAAACTAAAGTAAGTTCCTTCCTCATTTGTTATGATTATGATTTCAATCCGGTGTCTTTGGAAAATTTCTTCTTTTTCCCAGGTATTTAAAACTTATAAAATGAAATATAAAGGTAAACTGCAATATTTTTAACGAGGTGTTATGAATTTTATAAACAGGTCATAAACACCCTTTCACTATGGTGACCATATATATATATTTTTTTTTTTAATACGAGTATAGTAAGGGCCAGTTTTTCAGTGCGTGATCATCCTAGTTTCGGGGTTGAGCCTGAGCTAACTAGCAGAAACGTGTTTTAGGACCGGTTGTACAAACGTGGTTCAAATTTTAATCTTTGGTTCAAAAATTTGTATTGGCTGATTGCAGCGGAATTATTCAGGTTCAACGATGGTTCAAGGTTCAAGTATGTTATAGGAGACAATTTTATGAATGAACTATCTCTGAACCTCAGTAAATTTGCTTAAGTCAGTGAGTTAAAACTGTTGAACCACGAATTAAATATTTGTACAACTGGCCCTTACAGTTTAAATTAACTCCGAGTTAACTCACGTACTTTGGTGAGTCAACTCTGCGACCACTTTGATTGCCTTTTCAGAACTTATTCCGTTGTGGTGCCATCTCGATTTTGACAGTGAAAGTAATTGATAGTGCAATTCCGTTGTGGCGCCAAACTTCTACTGAAAACTGTTCCTGAGTTAACTCGGGGTTAATTTATTTTCAGAATTAGATAAGTTTGATTTAACTCTGAGTTAACTCTGAACTGAAAAGCTGGCCCTAAGAATATTCTGTAATAAAAAGTTGTTAGGGTCAGTTTTTCACTTCAGGGTTTACACTGAGTAAAATTAGAGTTAGCTAATCCTGAAAATAAATTGACCCCTAGTTAACTCAGGAACAGTTTTTTAGTTGAGGATTACCTTTATCTTTCCGCTGTCAAAAAACCATTGTCATCGATTTGCGACACTATGGATATCACCTTTGAACGTCTTTCACGCATCAAAATAGAGCTGGCACCACAACGAAATAAGTTCTCATTTAGCCCATAGGTTAACTCAACCGATTAGATTAGTTAACTCAGGATTTTAAATGACTTAAAAAATTATTCGTTTTTGGAGATAACTTGGGGGTTAGAACTACCCCGAGACTAGGAAGATCTCGCACTGAAAAATTGGCCCTTAGATGTTATTTTCACCACAAACAGTCTATCACAGAAAAAAAAACTACTTAAGGAAACTTGTAGCAAAGCAGAAAACTTTAAAGAAACAAGAAATAATAAAAGACGGATGGTCACCATATTAATGAATGAAAGGTAAAATAGGTTAAATTCATAAAAACAAACATTACGAGTAGGGTAGGTGCGCACTGTTTTCTTCATCAAGCAATGATGAAAGAAAGCAATATAAATGAATATGGAATGAATTTATCTGTGGTGCTTTGCTTTGGTACGTAGCACGTGGTGGTGTGTCGAAAATACTATGACCTAATATTTATGATATGAATGAATTTTTTTCAATTGGGTAATTCCTGTTAGATTAGGTTGGCTCTGTATCTATGAAATTTTACTATCGGGTTCGACCTGTGAATTAATGTAATAATCTTCCAGTAAATTGTGCAGGTTGGCAATAAACGGAAATGTAGATATTTTGAAGTCGTTTATTACAGACTTAGAAATTTGATAAATTTTTATTTTGTTTTCAGCTTCTGAGTGTAAAGATTATTGAATAATTATTAAAAGTAATATACCTTATATGTACCAGACTTTTTAACGAAAGACCTCACTGATTCCAGCAAAAGTCTAGTTATTTATTATAAATACTCGTTCTGCTTAAATATTACCATAGTAATATTTCCTTCTGCCTTCAGAAAAAAAACTGTAAACTAAGACTTATTAACAACAAAAAAAAATACTTTCCCTATTGATTGTTTTCTATTTAAGCAATAAACCTTTAAATCCATGTTCACTATATTTTAAAGATTTTTTTTTTTAACTTAATTCTTCCACAGACAATGATGTCGAATTTGCACTTGCCGAATCCAAGGCAATGGTAATGAGTGCATCCCGCCAACATGTTCTACAATCACAGTCATCTGTCAATAGTACAGCATCTATACAAACAGTCTTACATCAAACAGATGGAACAATACAAACATCAATAAGCCAACTTCAGACATTGATAATTAGTTCTGGACAATCACAATTGCATGTACAACAACAACAGCAACATCAATATAACCAACAACTACAAACCTCTCATCATCAACATTATCATCCATCAGATAGTATAAGTTCGTTTTTAGATCCACCAGCTGTAATGAGTGGAGTTAATGGAGGAGGCGAAAATCCTTTAAATATTGGTGATGTTGCTGATTTATTGCATCCGCAACATGCAATTATCACAGGTGATTTTTTTTTTTTTTTTTAAGATATATTTTTGAGAGTAAAATAAATATTGAATTTATTTATTTCTTTAAGGTGGAAGATCTAGTGAAGGCTGTCCACTTATAATATTTCCTGACAATAATAATTTCCACGTGCTAGAAGAAGTTGATTACCAAAAACTTATTTTATACTTAACTTCAGTGCCATCGTAAGTTATAAAATTTGATAAACATTTCTTATCATCAACTGTGGGTTATTTATTTAAATTATGTTTTTAATTTATTTTTAATTGCGTGATAAAGGTGTTCAAATAATAGAATCTTAGAATTGTTGTTGTTCTCGCTTTGTGTTATAGGAGATTGCACTCAACGTTACTAATTGTTGATACATTTTTCTGCCAAAAGTTGCTTGCAACTTTTTTTTTTTGAACTGACTTAAAACGGATCATTTCGTAATACGGCCCATAGAAAAATCCTTGTGCCACTCAAGCAACACAAAAGTAGAATTCACCAGATTTTCATTGAAGCTTCAGGCGTCAGATGATCTTTTATAGACAAAATTTGTCGGGTTTCAAGAAATGAATGGAAAAAATATACAAAGCAGAGAGGAAATATACTATGGAGTGGTGAAATTATTTAACGGTCAACCCAAAACATTTATTTTAGTCTCGCCGCTCCATGATATATTTCTCCAGTACTTTGTTGCTTGGAGGAAATTGTTGAGGATGTGGTGATAAAGTTAGAAAAAGAAAGATAATTTTAGATATGCCCTTTTCTTGCAGTTCTTCTAAATATGCACACTTGCAAATTTGCTCTTAGTAAGACTCAGTGAATTGGGCTAGCACTCATTTTAACTTCTGTTTTATGTTTCAAGCCTTTAGAAGACATAAATGTTCCCACGACCTTGTTGTGCTTTCATAGCATTTAAGGGTCACTTTAGAAGGATATCCTCTGATTTCAAGAACTTTTCTAGCTTGAAAGGAATTGAATATTATCGTCGAAGAGCACTTATATGTTTCGGATGGACCTACCCCGTTCGCATAAGACCAAAATGCTTCCACGTAGAGTTTCAGCGAAATTTTTTTCTGCCCATACTGTTTGTTAGTAAAAATTTTAATATCTATATTACCTGCATTAGAATATCATTTTAATAACATTTACTTTGAGTGTTTCTATTTTCTTGATGGCCAAACAAATGCAACTGATCGCACTCTTTTTTTGTTTTTGTGGAAAAAACATACATAAAACTATCGTGTTTATAAAGGTCAGTTAGTTTGTTCCCATTGTTTTCACTTCACTCAAAAGAAATAGTCGCTTAGAATAATATATTATAGTTTAAAAGTAGGGCTGTCTACGATACCAGAAAAGTTTCGGTATCGTTTGGTATTGGTATCGCAAACCGAAATGATACCGAGAAGATACCAACTCGAAAGCACCCGAAACGATACCGAGACGAGACTTTGTTATACGAGACCGAAACCGATAACGAGTCAAAAGTAAAATTTTTCGATTTTAAAGATACCGAGACGATACTTAAAAGAGAACCGTTTGCTTTGATATCGTGGCCAGCCCTATTTGAAAGTAGTGACTGTTTGTATTTTTTGGCCATAGATGTAGTTACAAAAATAACGGGTGATTTTTTAAGAGGTTTAGAACTTAAAAAAAAAAAAAAAAACACAAAAAATTCGAAAAAATGAATGAAATATTTATTTGAATCGATAGTTTGAACCTTGCAATTTAATGTTTAAAGATAATTTCATGCAAATGTTGACCGCGGCTGCGTCTCAGGTAGCCCATCCAATGAGTCCAATTTTGGCATACTCTTTCACACATATCGGCCGGTATCTCACGAATGAATGCATGGATGTTGGCTTCCAGTGCGTCAATCGAAGCGGGCTTGTCCCTATAGACATTAGCCTTGACATACCCCCACAAAAAATAATCTAATGGTGTCAAATCGCACGATCTAGGCGGCCAATTGACCGGCCCGAAACGTGAAATTAACTGTTCACCAAACTCGCCTCGCAATTGCGCCATTGTTTCGCGTGCTGTGTGGCATGTGGCACCGTCTTGTTGAAACCACATATCATGCAAGACAAGAACTTCCATTTCGGGCAAAAAAAAGTTTGTCATCATCGCTCGGTAGCGTTCACCATTGACAGTAACGCTGCGATTCGCATCATCTTTGAAGAAATATGGCCCAATAATGCCGCCGGCCCATAAACCGCACCAAACAGTGGCTTTTTCGGGATGCATTGGTAGCTGTTGCAATGCTTCTGGCTGATCTTCACTCCAAATGCGGCAATTATGCTTATTTACGTACCCATTCAACCAAAAATGAGCCTCATCGCTGAACACAATTTTTCGATTTTTCGATTTCGAAACGAGCACGAATTTTGATAGTAAAATTCAATAATTTGCAAGCGTTGTTCATTTGTAAGACGATCCATGGTTAAATTGCAAACCAAACTGAAGCTGTTTGACTTTGACACAAGGTACTAAACACACGTCAGCTGTCAAAACCAGTGTTGCCAAAACCAAACCAGCTAAGAAATCACCCTATATATGGCAAGTTATGCATTCGGTAAAAAATCGAGCTCAAGATTTTGATCAAACTTGTTATTAAAATAATAGAGAATACAAAAAAAAGTGGATGTCCCACAATTCTAACTTTCTGTCCGTTAAGCTACAGCCTAAACGGCTACATCGTTGTTCCTTAAGCTTGTTACGTAGTGTTTTTTTTTTTTGTAATTCCCTCCACATGTTTTTTCAATTTTTTTTTAAGCTTTTATATATTCGTATTTCTCTCAAAAACGACCCCATAACTTTTCCTTGGAAACTAACTATTAACTATTAAATTATTTCGAAACTTGATTCTAAGGAGTTTTTATAACTTTCTTAAATATTCCTGGAATAATTTTTGCTTTTTCGAAAAAATAATAGAACCTTCCACACAAATGTAAAAAAACCATTAAGAAAAATATTTGTTTTCTCAAAAAACCGCTCCTATGATTTTGATAAGACTTTTTCTGTAAGGTAAAGTCTTATGATATGGCACCCATTTTTAGTTTTCTTTGTAGCTAAAAAAGTAAAAATGGTTTTTATTTTTACTTTTATGTTCAAGGGCGTAAGCAAGGCAATTCATTTTCTTTTGAAAGCATTTTAAAGCAAGATTCCTGTACCAAATCTATTTTTTGAATGAGGTTGCCCCCACAACCGAAGGAATAAGTTTGCTGCCCCTCCTCCTTACCAAAATCATGCGTAAGCCTTTGCTTATATTTGTGTTCTGTATTTTATTTTAAAACAAAAAAAAAATAGGTTGATAACGAAAACATATTTAAAATAAAATTACATAAACTTAAAAAAAAGACATGTCAAAAAATGGCGGGTGATATTAGTCCAGTAAATAAAGCAATTTTAGTACTGGACAAATAGAAAAAAACGGCGGCAGGCTGAAATTTTGCAGGTCGTTTTGAGGGTATTATACAACTTAAAACTAAGTTGTCGACAACCTGCCTCTTGTACGGGCGCGGCGGTGCCACACACACTTTTCTTAAATCTTGGTTTATTAAGAAACGACTGCACCGACATGGATTAAATTTTCATATTTTGTTATATGACTAAAGAATTATTTATTTTTAATCTGTGAAGTAAAACCCACCCACTGTAACGGCCACCATTCTTAATCCTTTGTTTTTCGGAAACGGCTGCAACGCTTTCCATGAAATTTTTTGAGTCTGTTCTTATGGACGAAAAAATATGGACAAATTAGTTCGAGTAAAATCCGGCCCTGCCATGCCCACTTTACTTATTCCTTTGTTTCTCAGGAACGGCTGAAATTTTCGGAACTTTTTAAAACTAAAGAAGCATCACTCTTCTTTTGTTCTTTACAGCGAACACCTCGGGCGAAATATTCCCGTTTCTGAACTTTTTTAAGTTATGCAAAAAAATTACTAAAATAAAGTAATTTTTTTAATTTTCGGTTGTGGCTTTAAAGTTAAAGACGCTGTTTCAGTTCAAACTTCATCAATTGAGAGCTAACGTTAAGCTTATTGATATTTTAATAGTTTTGTTTAAAAAATAATTAATTAAGTAGGAAATATTGAAATATACGATAGTCTTTGAAAAATTTTGTTGTAATTTGAAGAAAATCAGCCCACTCGTTAAGGCTGTAAATGGGACATAAAAATGCAAATTTTAAATAAGAGTTATCAGCAATTTCTTTGAACATAAGACCAAGTGCGAATAGTCCTGTGGACCAAACATTTTCAAACCAATCTATTTTGAATTTAAAAAAAATAGACTCATTATTTCAATAACCACCGAGTCGGGTTTTAACATTTTTTTAGAATAATTGAAAAAAATATCTAATTTCAATGCAAAACTTATAGTACTTTTCATAAAAATATTTTTTTTTTAAACCGTTAAAGAAAATCTCATTATTCTCAAAAAAGAACCCCATAATTTTGGTTCAAATTCTTCCATGCGCTTAAGTTAGAGCTGTCACTATGAAATTAAAAAAATTCTTATATGTACTAATTTTGTTCTGATTTTTTTTCATAATTTGTTAAACAAATGTAAACAAGTGCATATATTTGCAAAAACTTCCAAAAAGATAAATAATATCGCATATCCAAAATCTTAAGACCAAAAAAAAAATTATAAGCTTAAGAAACTTGAATATTTTTTTTGAAAATTCGATATTACAAAATCGGGTTGATAATTTTTGCTAACTTAATTTTCATCAGCATACTAAAATTTTTCCTCAGAAATATTTTGAAAATAAGTTTGCTATACAAAAAAAAAAAAAATCCTTTAAAAACCGCTACGACAGTTTAAAAAATTTTGTGAAAGATAAAAAATAAAAGATAGACGTTTGAGAAATAGCTCACCAAAAATCAAATATTTATCACTTTTCGTTTAGAAAACATATTCTCGACTTTTCCCTTTGTTTATTCTTATTCACTTCACTGACCATCACCTTGAAGTTTAGCTTGAGTGTAAAAAAAATAAACTTTAAATTGCATTTTCAGGATGCAAGATGCCGATCTTGGATACCACCTAATAATTGACAGGCGGAAAGACAAGTGGACGTCAGTTAAAGCAGTTTTACACAAAATATCAGTAAATTCAATTTAAATTAATATTTGTAAAAATTTAGAATCACTCAATCTTCTTGTAGATCTATTTTCCTGGAATCGTTCATGTTGTTTATGTTTTACGACCAGCAGGACTCTTCCAAAAAGCAATATCAGAGGTAAGCCTTAACAATACTTTTTTTTGACATCCATTTAAAATATGCTTTCTATTTTTAGGTCAGTACAAAGTTTTCCAAAGATGAATATCGTTTTCGTCTAGTCATATGTTCTGCTCTTACCGATCTACATGAATACCTGGATCAAACTCAACTAACACTGGATATGGGTGGAACTCTAGTCTATTCACATCACGAATGGATTCAACAGAGAATAGTTTGTTTTACATTTCATGACAAAAGTTTATTAATTAAACATTATTTAACTTTCAGTCTTTGGAAAAATTCTCAAGTCTAACGCATCAAGTGTCAAATGAATTGGATATTTTTATTCAAGTAATTCACGATACAGAATTTCCTAACTCTGTTGATGCTACACAAAAATTGTTAGATGATCAAGGAGCTGATTACGATCGGTTAAAGGTTTGATAAATTATTGTTTATTGAAGGTTTTATAAAAATGGTGCTGTCATTTTTTTTAGGAAGAAATATTAGGTGCAGCGAAACACGGTGAAAGTCTTCTAAACAACATCAAATCCAACGATGAAATTAAAGAGTTTTCAGAAAGAACTGGAAATGTTAGCTCCATTGAGCGGTAAATTATTTGTTAAATTTGTTTTAAGTAGTAATTTAGCTTTCTACTATATGTCTCCGGGCATTGGATTTGGTTACTTTGCCTATCTTCTCTATTTCAAATTAAAAAAAAAAATCCGTAGGGATGACAAAAATATTGTTGGAAAGATATATCAGGGCTAACATTTTAAATAAGAATAAATATACAAAAATCCTCTATAAATACTCATAAGTATCGATTTTTGTGATTGGTTATCTGGTATTTTAACGAATATAGGTAAATGTGACAGGCTTATAGATCTTTGGTTTCCGAACGCAAATAAAAATTACTTCATTCTTTCCCAACGTCTCGTTGGCTATTTTCCAACTCTTTCCAAGGACTGGGTCTTTATTTTATTTTAAAATTAACAAGAACTATAAAGCCAGATTCACGTTATAGTTCTAATATCGATAAAGTTTCGATACGATAAAATATTCTTACACAAGAAACAATGAGTATATTCACATCATCGATACCTGATACGATTTCAATCCTCTCTTTGATTCTAATGTAAAAATATTTTATTGTAGCGAGAGTGTATCGGTATTGGCACAATTGTGTGGATCTGTCCTAAGTTTACTTTTGTATTTTTTTACTTAAAATTACAGTTGAGAACATTATCAGCAGTGAAAAGAAATAAATAAATAGATCTTGACTTTATGCACTCAAATTATAAGCATGTACACATGTAGATGCTACTATCACAGAACTTTTTTGATGGCTATGATTTGGCCTATCTAGGTGCCTCGCTTGATATGTAAACTTTTGCCTTGAAAAGTAGAACAAAAATTTGAATTTTAGTCTTATTTGGGATTCGATCAAACGATTTTCTTTTTACCAGTCCAATGCGCTAACTACTGGGTTATTTTGCACTTCGCAATAAAATTGTACTAAATATGTAGGAAATGAATAATTAATTTTAATTTTTAATTTTATATTATATTATAACTTACCCAATAAGTTGTTACAAGTAAGGCCCTCACTAGTTTTTGTCAAGTTTTAATCATCATTGCTGTCTGAAGGGTTGCAGTTGGGATTGCCTTAATAATTGTCCTAATGAAATGTTTAATTCAGTGAAATTTCTGGGTCTCGTTTTGTACTTCCTTCTTGACATAACTTCATAAAACAAGTCTGGTGCATGTCAGGTCAGGTTAAATTGGGAGCCAGCGAAAAGTGGAGTTCCTGGAAATTAATTTGTTTGGAAATTTTTGTTGAAGCTCCACCATAACTGGTCTGGCTGTATGTGCACTTGCTCCATCTTGCTGGAATCAAATACTGTTCAACGGGAATACGTTTTAGGTGCAGTTCTGGGTATAAAAAAACTTGTTTAACTTGTTAAAAAAATTCTGACACTATGTCACTGATGAGTTTAAGTGAGTAAACCGAACAAAGCGCTTTTAATTCGACGCTGCCAGAGAGTATCATAACTCCGCCTGTACTTGAGAACACTAACGATTTTATGAAACAAATATTTGTTCGCACTCGTGCAGTAGCAAGAGTCTTAAAAGATCTTAACGTACACAAATCCGCTGGCCTAGATAGTATCCCTCCCATTGTTCTTAAGAGGTGTTCTTCAACGCTGGCAAAGCCACTGCGTAAGCTTTTCTATCGGTCCTACTCTACTGGTCCCTTTCCGAGTGGATGGAAAACAGCATTTGTCCAGCCTGTCTCTAAAAACAGCGAATCTTCTTCTCCCTCTGACTATCGTCACTTACATCCCTTCTTTCCAAGGTCATGGAAACACTGATTAATTATCAGCTCAAGAAATATCTTTAATGACTGGCAGTATGGCTTTCGTAGCAATAGGTCCACTGGTGATCTGATGGTATATCTCACCGAACAGTGGAACAAATCCTTACTTCCTTACTACAAATTCCTTAAATCCTCCTTTGGCAGCAAGCTCTCTTATCGAAAATGCACGCATTTGGTATCGATGAATCTCTTCTTCGTTGGATTAGAAATTACCTTTCGGACCGATCAATACAAGTTTTATTGGACGGTTTCAAGTCGGATTTTCATAAAATAAATGCTGGTGTGCCCCAGGGCTCCGTTTTTTCTCCTACCCTCTTTCTCATTTTTATTAATGATCTCTTATCTGAAACTTCTAATCCATTGAATTGTTTTGTTGATGATTGCACCTTCACCTTTTCATATTCGTTTCTAGATTCACATCCCTGCACTTCGGATGTGGAACTTGAACGGCAGCGTATGATAAGTTCAATAAATTCTGATCTTGATAGCATTGTCCAGTAAGGAAACCCAATGCTGTCTGTTGTCATTAAAGCAAAACCAACCCCTTATGCCGCTATCCGCTAGCGGTACCAGCATCGAGGAAACTGAACAACTCTTAGCTCTGGGTATGTGCATCACAGATCACCTTCTGTGGAATGATCACATATTCAACGTCGCCAAAAACGCTGCAAAAGGCTTAGGTTTTCTTCTAAGATACAAACAAACTTTTTCACCTTCTGATCTGGCTGTAATCTACAAAACCTTCATTCGCCCAAAGCTTCAATACAATCCTCACATTTGGACTGGTGCTCATATAACCCATTTAAGTCTCTTGGATCGTATCCAAAAAAGAGCTTTAAAAATGATAGGTGATTGTACTTTAACGAAAACAGTCGAATCTCTTTGAACATCGACATAATATTTCATGCCTTGCCTTATTTTATGGTTATTTTTATAAACAGTATTCTAGCGAAATAGACAGTTGCATTCCTCCCCTTAAACAATTCCACCGTAATACTCGCACATCCAGAAATGCTTATCAGTTTACCCTTGAGCCCAATTTCGGACGTACTGTTAAGTACAAAGATTCGTTTTTAAGCCGAACCACACGAATATGGGATGCTTTACCCAGCTCTATTTTTCCCTACCATTTTGATATTCAGAATTTCAAAACCGATGTTCATCGGTTTCTCCTTTTAAATCATTTCCTTTTTTCCTAACGCTCGCACTGTGTTCAATCACCTTAAGGGTACTCACAACCCCTTTAGTGCACGCATAATAAAAAAAGGATGGACTAAAGGTCATAAAAAGCTATTTTGAATTAAATATGAACAATGACAGAATTGTTGCCAAAAACTAGTGAGGGCCTTTATGATACGAAATTTGTACCTATTAAGTTCAGTTACACTTACAAAGATTTTTTGACAAAATAGCCACTATAAAATAGTCCGCCTGACTTTCTTCAACTCACCAGCCTATTTTGTCTCTATTTCTAGTGAGGGTTTCACTCACTAATCAATTAAGAACATGGTCCAAAAGTTCAAATTTAAAAAAAAAACACTTTCTATTTATGTTTGAAATGACTTAACATATGTGCCTAGTTCTAAAGTGATTCCAATACATTTTTGTACCAAATTATGAACAGCTTTTCTAAAATGTTTAGCAACATTGCTGAAAATTTAAGAAATATTTTTTATTGAAAATTGTTTTAAGACTTTATCTAATTGAATTAAAGATAAATTGACAACTTTTGATTGTTGGAAGTTGAAAATCAATTTTTTAGGTGAATTACTTAAAAGGTAAAAATAATCTAAACTTATCTAAATACTGTTAATTTAACGGTTTTTAATACTATCAGAATTTTTAGCGTGATGTAATATTTAAATAATGCAACCAGAAGAAACATCAACATTTTTAAACTTTTTTTGACCAATTTGAGCAGTTAATTGGCCACAAATTTTTCTTTCCATCATCCATTTGTCAAAATTATCAAATTTCTTTAAGATTCGATCACATTAAATCTAAAAATATTTTTTAATAAAGAATTTCAAAACAATAGTATACTAAAGTAAGTGGTTTTTTCTATTTTCAAAATTTTTGGACCAAGTTTTGACCTAAATTTATTGTAAAGCCCTCACTTAAAAGAGAAACAAATAGGCAAAACTATGGAATTCAGAGTTCCTTAATGTACCAAACTTCATTAGTATTTATGAAGAATTGTCGTTCGAAATAGTTTTTGTCATCAAAATTCAACAATTGCTAGTTTTTGGTTTGAATTTTTGGTGAGCATTTTTGAATAAAAACAAAAAAAATAGTTTTCAAGGTTTTACATCGATGTTATCTAGGGCCTAGTAAGAGTGGCTCTCAAAATCATCTAGGGCTATGGCATTCAAGGTTAATTTATGATTTCATCCTAAGTTCTTCTGTCTACCAATCCAACAGGCTTATTGTGTGATACCTTCTAATTGTTAAAAAAAATACGTTCACATTTTAATGTTTGATCGAATACATAACCAAGATAACCAACAAGGCAACAAGTTTTATTTAACAAGGGCCTTGCCATTGTTTTCACGTAGGCCCTTGAGCCAACGATAAGTAACCAAATATTATTATAAATTTGTTTATAAAATTTTGTAAAAATATCAAGTTTTGATGAAGTTAAGCCAAATAGTTTCTTGAGAACGTGTGTATTAATTTTGTATATTTTGTTTGGGATGGCGAATACAAAAATTCCTTTAAACATTTTTTGTGATGAACAAAAAAACCGAAATTTGAGGCTGTTTCACAAATGCTGTTTTGGCCATTGTTCCCAAAATACTGAAGGTCAAAGATCAAATTAAAACTACAGAACTCATCTTTTTTGATTCCTATGTGGCAAAATCTTTCCAATACACATAACTAACTCCGTAACTATATGGACTGATAGGCTTTTTACAGTTTTGTCAGAACTAGAACAAATACTTTTTAACCAATCATTATTATTTTTTTCGTTTTTTAAGATTTTTGTTGGTTTTTACATTTTTCTAATACACTATGAAGACATTTTTTTTACGAATAGTTTTTCTAATACGTTTCTATAAGACGGTAACATAATTGATAAATAGGCTAAACAAACAAAATAATTTCAACGCTTTTTTGTCATCCCAACTTTTCAATTTTTAAAATATAGCTCTGCACTGGTTTTGTAAAAATTGATCAAAATTTTTCCAAACAAATTATATCCCTTTTACTATAAATTAAAGAAAAAAATATTAAACAATATCTACAAAATTAAATCCATGTATAATGTCCGTGTTAATTAAATAAATTTTTTTTTAAATGCTCTTAAACGAGCTTTAGATGTGTTGGCGGTTATGCATGTGGTTAAGTTCATATTTTTATCGAATTTTAGTTAAAAATCTTCTTTTTGTTAAATATTCTTGACGTTGTTTTGTGCATGATATGTTTTATAAATAAGTTTTCTTTGCTTTAATAAAAACATTTAAATACTTCATATACACAAAAAGAAAACACTCACTTTCGTTAAGCAAGTTTTGAATTAAAAATTTGATTCAAATAAAATTGTATGTACCTAACTCGTTCACTAACTTCAAAACTTGTTTTTCTAGCACTCAATGCACAGCTTTAGTAAAAAACCATATATTTCACACACCGCTTCATATGGGGGGAGGCACAAGCGAGCTGCGAGCGCTTTATTTGTTTTCCATATTAACCGTTAATTTCAATGTGGCTTTATTCAAAATTATAAAATGTTTAAAAATATTTAAGTTGCTTCAAAAACTCATTCAATTTGGCTGAAAAATCACGTTAAATTCAAACATTTGACACATGCATTCCACAATCCACAAAAACACAAAACTTTTAGTTAATATTTTTTGATTTTGATTAAAATTGAATTCTTGAGATTCACTTTAAAAAAAAATTATGTGCCAGTCTCTCACACATTCATCGCTCATTGTGAACATATTGTTGTCTCTCCTCTTTTTCTCTTTCTGTTACGACAAACATTGTTTCGTCGGGTTTTTTGCACCGCGTTTAATTTAATATTAAATCTGAACGAAAAAATAAAAAATAAATCGAACACACCCCAACTTAAAAAAAAAAAATAAAAACAAAACAAAAAAAATATGCAATCGAACGAACAGACCCAGTGCAGGGAATATTATGATGAAGCAACATCATATTGTTGCACAACATATTGTTGATGATTGTCGCGATTATCGCAGACTTCTGGTACAACTGGAGGAGACCGAACGACGTTTCGATGAATTCTGGAAGACGCATAAGAATCGCCTGAAACAATGTCTCGAATTAAGGCGATTTGAACAAGATTTTCGAGAGTTGCAAGTAAGTTTACTTTTGTTGCTGCAACATATTTCTTCATTGTATAGGTTTTTATTCAACATTTTTCCGTTTTTTAGACTAATTTTGATGTTCATCTAAAAACCGTTGCCGATATGACAGAAATTGGAGAAACAGTCGTAAGAGTAGACACATTGATAAAAGAGACCAAAGCTTTCCAGAAGATGTGCGAAACCGATATAGAACGAGCTGAACAAGTTATATCTGCTGGACAACAATTGATTGGCATTCGAGGAGCATATCCCTGGGAGATCGTGCAACCAAAATGTGATGAACTAGCTCGAGTTTGTGATATAATTCACGAGAGGTTGTGCAAACGGCTTGAAATCTTAAGCAAAAATCGAGAACTAATGGAGAGAGTTGAAAAGGTGGGTTTAGGTTATAATTTTACGAAAAATGTCATAAGTTTTTCAATGAATGGAATATATGCTTCATATTCACTTAACGCTCGTAAACACACAAGCTTACATAAGGTAATTCTTTGATACGAAAAGATAAAAGTAACGTAGCAAAGAGGTCAAAGTTCGTTTTCAACCATCAAATTTTTGAAAATGAATGCAACAACTCTTTTTTTCTGTTTTTGTGATTAATTTCAAAATCAAATAACGACAGTTTAGTTTTCAAAATGGCTTTTGCGAAAATTTCTAAATTTTTGGATTATTTTCGAGTAGCTCGGTAATTACTTGACCGATTTTGTTAGATACTATTCTAGTCAGTATCTCAGTTAGAACAGTAAAAAGAAGAAAAGAAATATGTACTCCAGCGGTGCCATAAAGTAATGATAGGATCGGACAATTTGACCCTCTAATTTGTAATTTGACTCCGAGCCAACTAGACATGGTTACAGACAAAAATATTTTTTCAAGGTTTGTCAGAAAGCTGAAAGTAAAATGAATTAATGAACTTAATTCAAAAATTCAAAAAAAAAGATTAGCAATAACTTTCATTAACAAAATAAATTAATATAAATGTACATTAAATGCCCTCTAATAATTTTATTCTTGTTTTTTTGAATATTTTTCTCAGACGAATTATGGCTCGAACTTTTTGGAAGTGGCCTGCAATAAGGCCATCAATATTTTTTTCTTTGTGGCAACGCTGGTATGTACTTTCGAAAAAGTCTGATATAGCTGCGTGTTGTGATACGAGTTTGAAATTGTTTTTAAAGAAACTTGTAAATAATCTTTCAATAAGAACGTTTGATTTTTAAATGAGAAAATAAGCTGTGTGTAAGATAAATCTACTAATTTTTGTTTGTATTTGAAAGAACATTTTATGACATTAAGGGCCAGTTTTTCACTGCGAGATCATCCTTGTCTTGGGGTTAAACCTGAGTTAACTCAGTTTTTCAGTCAGTTGAAATCCTAAATTAACTCGGAGTTAACTCAGGGGCCAAACTGAGTGCCTTTTCAGCTGTGGCGCCATCTTGATTTCGATAATGAAAATTCCCTGCTCTTTAATTTGCCGTCTTGGAATTTAAGTTCTTCTCAAAATGTTAGTTTTTACTTTTTGTTTTTACATTGACAAAGTGAATTCACAGTGAAAGTTCAAAATTGTTAAGTTCCTGTTGGAATACTCTTTAATTGATAGTTCAATTGTTCGCCACGACTTTGCTTAGTGGCACACATAGGTATTCGTTAGGTTCAATTTTCAGTTATATACTATTATATATCTGGATGATTTACTAGACAGCGTTCGTTACGTTGATTTTAAATATATCAATATTAGCAGCATTTTATTATCACTCACTCATAATCCATTAATGGTTCACCTCATGAAAATAAAACGATGTGGGTTAGTGCAAAACAGTGCTATATACTCGTATATCAGGGTGATCCTAAATTGGACATATTCTTGAATGGCCCTCATTTAATTAAAAACATTGAAAAACAACTATATAATTTTTTAGATTTTTATTTCTCCCCCTTCGTCTCCCTCTTTTCACTTTGAGTTACTAATAATGGGCTTAGGGTGATTCTTAGAGCGCTGAGTTGTAAAGTAGTAAAGTACATTTGTACTTAAGCACTTTGTAAGTACCCAGTACCTTGTATTTGTACTTGTTCTTGAAAGAAAAAGGTACCATGGTATTGGTACTTGGAAAACACAAAGTACAAGTACTTTGTTCCAAGTTCATGTTTTTAATGCTTCTCGACTTAATAATTTAATACTTCCCAGTACATTTTCAAGTTCAAGTCAATTTCAAGTACTTTTCAAGTAGATTCAATTCGTTAAGTAGTCGATTCGAGCTAGGGAATGACGACCATTGCGAGACTTTAGTGAGATGACGCCAAGACAACGAGACACCATCAGCCACCATGATCTGTGTTTTTGAGTTGAAATGGTCATCATTCGATAGCTCAACCAGACTACTCAACGAAATGTACTTGAAACGGACTCAAACTTGAAAAATACTTGAAATGAAATTGTACTTAAAAAGTAATTGAAAATGTACTGGGCAGTATTAAATCATCAATCACATGTACTTGGAACAAAGTACCTGACAAAGTACCTAATTGTATTTGGTGCTTTTGAAGTACCAAGTACATGGTACTTGTTTTTTCAAGTACAAGTATAAGTATAAGGTACTGGGTACTTGACTGGTTCTTGTACTTGAAAGTTTATAGGTCTATCAAAGCGTATAGATTAAACTTAACCGAGAAAACAATAATATCAAAGGGGAGGGGGTTTATTTCCCCCTGTTAAGGCGGGAGGTGATTTCTAAAAAAAAGAAACTAGAAAAAAATTCTTTAAAAAAAACAGAAACACTAACAATGCCACGCTATAGCTTTTTTAAAGCCACAACTCTACTCTCGTATATATTTTCCAAGTGAAGTTTTTATTGTAAATAGTTTTAAAAAAAAATAATTTTCAAACTCAATTTAAAACAAAAAAAAATAATTATAGTGTTTTAAGTTTGAAAATTATTTTTTTAACAAAAACTACATATATACCATTATAACTTTATTTAAAAAGCATATACAAGAATGAATTTGTGGCTTAAAAAAAAGCTATAGCATAGCATTGTAAGTAATTCCCGTTATTTTAAAATATTTTTTTCTGTTTTAAGTCATTTTCTTAGAAAATTACCCCTTCCGCTTAGACGGAGAGAAATAGACCCCCCTCCAATACGATTTTTTTCTTGTCTTATTGGGGTGAAATATTTTTTTTTTTTTCTAGTTTACAGTGGTGTTTTGTCAAAAAGTCCACGTAAGTTAAACTAAACTGAATATAAAATTGCGTTATGACAAAGACCCTCACTGATGAGTCCAAGTGAAACGGGAATTTGAAGGACTAAAGGCCATTAATAGCTTTTTTGAATCGGTATTTGAAAGATTCAAAAAGATTTTCGAAGAAAAATGTTCATCCTTAGGATGACTTTAAAAATTTATTTGAAAAAAATTTGCTGAAGAAATAATATAACCCCAATTATACTCGTACCTCAAAAACGCATTTTTTTCAAAATTTTATATTCAAATATCTCAAAAACATGACGTGCTATAACAATTCTAAGGCCAGATTTAAACTCAGCAAACCAAAAACCATCAGCAACTAATATTTTGGTTCATTTCTATTCAAAGAGTAAAATTTTTTTGAGTGGATTTTCTGAAACAGTAAAAATACGTCAATTTTCAACTAACTCTTGAGTACAAATAGTTTATCTTAATATCACACAACCAAATAAATGGTCTTGATAGTTAATTGTTTGGAGAAAATGAGTGTAGACTTCTCCAAATAATCTGCTACAACTTTCAATTTCGCTCGTCAAACAGTGTACTGCAGATCGAAAAGTAGAACTAAGTTTTTTGTTTACAATTTCGTTGTGTCATTTTTGTATTGGATTTTTGATTTCAAAAATATTTTAGTAAATTATTTCTATTAGCTCTAAGTTACTTGGTCTAAACAACGAACTTACAGTTAGCGAACTCATTTTAAATACTAAAATCTCCAAATAACTATAGTTTTGAAAATATTATTTTATAATCTAATTATAAATTAATATCCATTAATTATTCTATTTCACAGGCTAATAAATGGTGTGCCAACGGTGTAGAACTTCTTGCCACGCAACGGATTGAAAAATGTTCAGTATCAGCGGAAATTGCCGATAAGAGCTTACAAGAGATCCAAGCGTTCATTGCCTCAGCATCTGAATTTAAACTGTCTAGTCCTAAAGAATTTAAAAATGTTTTCCTAGAAAGTACAACACCAGAGACCAAAGCTCTAGTCACTCAAGTAAGTTCTTTTTTTATTTTTTCAATAAAATTAAATCAATTAGTTAGGAATGAAAACTTGTATCAATTCATTATTACAAAACTTAAAGATTAGTAGGTATATTTTTTTTGTGTCCTCATCATCATGGCATGACTAATATTTTAAACGCCGCGTCGTCGTTGTCGTCAATCTGACAATCAGTGCAATGTCTGGTTATGTAGTTTTAATATCTTCATATAAATAAATGCCCACATTCCTCTTTTATCATAGAACCCCCTTCAGTTCCTTAAGCCTATCAGGGGGTAGGCATCAGGCATCAGCTAACAGTAAGCTGCGCCATTAAAGTTCCGTATAGCGAGTCAAGCTAACAATGAAAAACTCAATAATTTATTCCCTCTCGTTAGTTCATTACTACAGTTGACAGTGACAGCTGTTTTGTATTGTTATTGTTTTTGTTGTTGTTTTTTTTTTTGTTGTTCTTGTTGTTGTTATTGGTCGACTCTTTCAATTTTTAAGTGAATGTGCTTGACGAATGAATGATTAATTTAGCATAAATGCAAATCTAGAGTAGATTGGCCATTCAAGTGTGGTTGGTTCTCCAGTTGCATATACACAGTTCAAGACCCATAGTAAGTCCGTCAGTTATTCGGTGGTGTATGATATGGTGTCTTATTGGAAGCTCAACAGAATGTCAGTAGCAAGTGCTTGTAATAATTCTACACCGACTTTAAGCAGGATTTCTAATCATTTCCAAAAACCACCCCCAAAGTGAGACTCCAACTTGAGGTGTTATATTTTTGACCAAAAAAAAATCTTTCCTTTGTCCTCTGATGAATGAAATAATATTGTCCAGTGAAATATATAAAAATAAATCTAATTAGTCACGATTTTTTGCCTCCGAGTGATAAAAAAAAAGTATAGAGAAAAAAAAATATTAAGTTTGTTCAATTTTTTACGCATTAAAGACGCGGTTCATTTATTTAGTTCGGTTTTCCGTTCTGCGATAACTTTGTTTATCAAATAAAAAAAAAAAAAGCATAAAATGTAAACCACCAAGTAAGTTCGATATTAATGCAAACACATTTGGAGTTCATAAAAAGTTCGAGATTTAAATTTTCATGTACGTAGAATCGGTCAATTAACGAAACGAAGTGGATTAACCTTAACCAAACCAGAGTCATCTCGTTACATCTCGCGTGTCCAGCATTATTGGGGTTATTTTTTAAAACTTTCAACCCCTTGTGATACACATCAGTTCAAAAGTCCAAAAAGTGAGTTATTGTTTTTGTATCCTCTGGTTTAATTGAATATGAGACTATCATTGCATTGAAGATGACACAAACGATTCACAACAAAAGTATTTTAAAATTGACAAAAATAAATAAATAGAATTACAAGAAAGACAAATACCAATTATCTTTACCAATTGAATCTATTATTTACAAACTATGTCATTTTGAGAGTGACTTTTATAAAAATCTTCCAGAGGTGAAAAAATTGTTAATTTTTGTTCTCCTTCTCATAACTAAATATTTAAAATTCTGTATATTGTGGTCAGGGTTAGGTCTTATCGTCCAAAACAAACATAGCGCCATATCGAAAATGTCGTAACATGATTTTTTCAACAAAAGTGCGACGTTTTTGTTTAATGTTTGTAAAGTAAAATTAAATATTTCGTCATTCAAAAAATTTTGCGGTTTTTCAGACGTCAGCAGCATGATAATATCGCGATAAGAAGTTTTTGCGAAAACTTTTTTTAGAAAATCAGAAAATAGAAAAGCAACCTTTATTGTTTTTATTTGCTCGTGTAAGAAAAATGTTGAAGGTTTTTAATAAAAATTAACATTAGTCCAGTCAATTCAAAAAGTGCTCAAAAAGGCCCTTAGCGAACAAATTGTAGGGTAGTTGTGATTTGTTCCCTCCTTTATATTTTCGGGGGGGCTGAATCCGAATTGTGCGACTAAAATTTTGTTTGATTTAAAATTATTATTGATTTCTTACTGCAACAAAATTTAAATTTTTGACAAACATAATCCAAAATATATTTCTCTGATAGTTTTTGGTTTGCTGAGTTTGAATCTGGCCTCAGAATTGCTGTTACACATCACATTTTTTTGAAATATTCGAATCTAAAGTTTTAAGAAAAAATGCGTTTTTAGTGCAAATTTGGAGTTATATAATTTCTCGAGGTATTTTTTCTCAATTAAATTTCTGCTTAAATACGAACGTTTTTCTTCGAAATTCTTTTAAGTCTTTCAAATTACTTCATTTATCTTTGAAAAATAATTTTTAAGTTATTAGCCTTTGTCTTAAACTACCTCATTTGAAAGTATGCCAAATTCATAAATTTCAAATAAAAATGGATTGTTGAAAGAAAAAATCTTGCAACTCAAATTTCAATTGCACATTGAAATATAATGTTTTTTTTGAAAAACCAACAGTTTCCGTTGCAAACAAAATACATTTTGTACCACTTTTAGCCAAAATTTGCATATTTTCGTGTAAAGAATTTTACTTTAATTTGAAGGCTGAATAATGATTTCTCGAAGATGAATGAAGAGTTTGAAAGTTTCACAAAGAATTTTAAGGAAGTATGTTCATACATCACAATCAATGAGAAATTATATAACCTTAATTTTGCATCATTTTTCTTCAAAGTTTTACATTCGAATATCTCAAAAACATAAAGTGCTACAGAAATTCTGAGACCAAAATAAAATTCAACAAACTAAAAACCATCAGGAAAATGTTTCTTGGTTCGTGTTAAAATAAAAATTCTATTTTTGCGTATAAAGAAATTAGTTAGTATTTTCCAGTGGATTTTCGGAAACAATAAAAAGTCAATTTCCAACAAGCGCTTGTGCCCAAATGGTTTGTCGCAGAAAAAAAATATTAAAGAAAGATTTATTGGAAATTATGTATACTTTCAATTGAACTTCGATGAAATGATAGTTTTCGAGCCAAATGCGTTTGGATAATTTTTCGCATGTGTTTCCATGTTCCGTCACGGAATTTTAGTTGCAAACCTCATATTTAGATTTAGCACCCCCGAAAACATGAATCAGGAAAAAAATCAAAATTATCCCACAATTTGCATGGCAAAAACACAATATGACTGGACTACATTGCGAAAAAGAAAAAGTCCAAAAAATTAGTGTTCGTCAAACCATTCGATTCGTCACACTTAGGAATAATTATACAAAAACTGAATGCACGACTGGATCGCACGTACTTGCTCTTATGTTCAAGACGCTGACAGCCTCATTTATTAAATTTCACTTATACTCGTTTCAAACTCGTTATAATTTAACCGAGTTGAAGCACTTACTCCATCCTTACGCCAAATCAAATTAATTCTTATTTATAAAAAAAATTCCGAGCCGTTTGAGTTACGCCCTCCGTATGTCAAAAAAAAACACAAATTTTCTATGAGAAGTAATTTTAATACTTGCTATTTGTATTTTCTAATTTTATATTTTTGGTAGTAGCTATATCGCACTTATTTTACCACAAACATTGAGGTTTACAAAAATGTAGTCTTCAAAAAAAAAATTGAAAATTTGTATCTAAAAAAAAACTATTTAGAAGCTTCTGTATAAAAAATACTGAAATCAGTATCACCGTTTTGAAGAAAATCGAAAATACAGAAATGGTTCTTTGGAAGTACCATTACTTAATTAATTTTTGGAAAAATGGTTTCCGATCCAAAGGTAGCCTTTAATGAAAGAGTTTTATTCATTTTTTTTAAAAGAAAAGTTGCAGAGGAAAACTAAGATTTTGTAAATTTGATAAAAATAATTGTAAGGCAGGTACCGTTATTTTTAGTCCTAAAAAAAAAAGAAAAAACGTATGGCAGAGTTACTAAAAAGCACTATGTACCAAATTTATTTCATTTCATCTTCCATTTGTTTCATTTTCATCTTTTACAAATTTTAAGAAGATCAATCCAGCTTTTAAGGCTGTAGCTCATCGAATTGTGAGACCCACTTTTTTCGTCTTTCCCATCATCGTAATGGCAAGTCTGATCCAAATTTCACGAATGCATAACTTGCCACACTGTACCTTAGTAATAGGTCTGTTCGTGTACTTCCTAGAACTACGAATTTCTTCGATTTTTTTTTTTTTAATATGAGCTTTGACAGAACTTTGGGCTAAAATCTTTGAAATTCGTAGTTTTGGGAGGTACGCGAACAGACTTAATATCAAAAGTAAAAACTGCTTATTAATGGGAAGTCCGAAGAAACAATTTTTTTTTTTTTTTTGTAAACTGTATGACCGATTTGAACAATTTTTAATGCGAAAGCTTTTAACAGATACGAGATCGTATATAATAAAACGACAGAGACGAATTTTGTGGAACAATTTAAGCGGTCTACAAAAGCCGAAGGCATAAACATTATATATCGTTGGAACGGTTCTTTGCACAGAAGTGCAGAGTACGTAAATGTATTATCTAACTGCACTACAAAAACCATAAGAACCATAAAATTGCGCAATTATTTTTCGTAAGCTAAATGTGACGTTTCGATTTTTTCCACCCACCAACCAACAAATTTTCAAGCACTGACTGGAAAGATTACTGGAATGTCTGATGGCAGCGTTCAATGCTGCAGAAACAAAATAATAAGTAGCTCATACCACTTTTACATGAGCGGATTGTAAGATCGGATTCAATCCGGATCGAAGTTTCGAACCAGGTTTATGACAATTCCAGATCAAAATTCAAATCAAATTCAAATGGAATTGAAGTGACAGTTTTGCTTTCATTGTGTGGGTGCGACGTTGTTAGTAAAAATTAATTTCGTCCACAAATAACAAACAACCAAAATAAGCCAATTACGCAAGCACACCAACAAGCATCTGAAGTCTCGATTCTTCAATCCTTCGATCTAAGTATATATACATTCTATTTTCGATTCGATTCAGTTTGCCGAGCTACAGGTCTACATAGACCTAATTCAATTCGGATTCAATTCTCCATGTAAGCGAGGTATCAGTTTTTCTCTACGCTAAAGACAGCTCTTTTTTTCATTTTCTTTAAACCTTGAGTATGTTTTTTTTTTAACTCTATAATAAATATTTTTTATTTTTA
Organism: Dasysyrphus albostriatus; assembly: GCA_946251815.1. Classification (NCBI taxonomy): domain Eukaryota; kingdom Metazoa; phylum Arthropoda; class Insecta; order Diptera; family Syrphidae; genus Dasysyrphus; species Dasysyrphus albostriatus. The sequence continues at coordinate 20,825,627 of OX276337.1, forward strand.
TGTAAATTTTCAGTAGTGCCTACGCTAAATTTATTGCGATATTCACCAAATACTGAGAAAATTTACTCTAAGCAACTGTAAAAAACTGAAAATACCTTTTATAGAGCGTTTTTTTATTTTGAATTATCTTTTATAAATTAAAATTAAAATTTGAAATTAATAAATTTAAAAATAATGTTCACAATAAAATTTAAAAACAAAATAATTTATAAATTTAAAAATAGTTTCAAATTCCATTTTTGGGAAATTTGATATTTTAAAAACAGGTTGATAATTTTTTGTAAATTTTATTTTACATGCAATTTTTATAATATACTTAATCAAAATTTGTCCTTAAAATTATGTTTAGAATTTTTAGTATAAAATATAAATATATTATTAAAAAACGCTCCGAATTTTCAGTTTTTGTTTGCATTAATTCATACACATATGTTCAAAAAACCAAGCGATGTGGGCGTTATGGTTTTTGGTGATAAGATCTAACACCATGTGTCCAATTTGTGTTTTTAATAAAATCACATAGACCTGTGAGCCAGCGACTTCAGAAAACGCCACAAAAAAAATCGAATGGGATCTAATCACGATCTTGGTGGCTAATTCAAGTCACCTTGTCACAACAGCCAATTTCCAAAGTAGCACTATTTCAATTTCAAAAGTGAAAGGGTGATTTCCAGGTTTGCCAGATTGGGCTATTTATCGGAAATCGGGCTATCTTTTTTCGAAGTTGCCGACAGCAATTTCAGTATGACAGCCCAATCATAATTGGGCTATAAATAACCCAATAATCTTGGGCGATATTTTTTCACATAAATAAATCAGATAAAAATTACTTTTCTCCCCCTTTACATAATGTTTAATACATTCCAGAATTAAGCGCCACACTTTATTCACTGAACATACTCATTGGTCTTGACATTTCAAACCAACCTTAATAATCTCCGCTTTAATAATATCATTCAGTTTATATGTTGCTCACAGAACTCCCATTTTTATAATACCATAAAATGTTTTGGTATTGGGCTACTATTTGGGCTACTTTTTCGGTTCCGATTTTGAGTTACAAAATTTCTCCAATTGGGCTATGGAACTAGTTCAAGACATGGCAGCCTTGGTGATTTCCATAAGTGTTGCTCATCGATTTCAATAGATTTTTGACGCGCATATGTCAGAAATATATGTTCAGTTGGTCAAGAGTTAATTTACCTTATTTGTTAAGTTAGACCAAAAATTGAATGAAATTTTTTTAAAGATTTAACTCCAAAATTAAAATCGTCTGGCAATGAAATAATGGGCTTTATAAAGTTGAAAAAACAGACTCTTACTGAAAAACTTTTCAAAAGTTAATCGGACTCAATTTATTTGCAGGAGTAACTAATCTTGATTCAATTCAGACTCAACTCAGATTCAACAAAAAAAAAATGGACAAAAGAATAATTTTCCTGTTCAACTTTGTAAATAATGTTTGTATTTTTTGCATTTTATTTAATTACTCTCTTAATATAATTATTGCAGATATTTAAATATTTTTTTTTATTTTTGTTTTGTATTAGTCTCATACAAAAAACATGTCTGTAATAAGTATTAAACAGATATAAGTATCAAACAGATTAAAAAACATTTTAAACATTTGCAACTGTACCTCCCAAACTATTCACTTATGTGGCCAAACCAAGACACTCACTCCAGTCAACTTTGGACGAAAAATGGAAAATTAGAATTGCTAAGCACCACCCACCTTTCTCAAAAACTCTATTAACGAGTTTGTATATTGATGCTAAAGAACTTGTTTATTGTATTTTAAGCGCCAGGTGGCGCTTTTATGCATATAAACAGGTCATAAAACCTTGTTAAATTGCCCCCTAATCAAGGTTATTATAAAGTTACGGCATAACAGTTTCGTTTAACTCAATTAATCATTGCTTCTTCTTTGTTGTTTGCCAATTATGTATCTTTTCTTTGACTTCGAGGTCGTTGTTGCAATCAGTCGATAACAAAATCTTCATTAATCGATGCATCAAATCGAGACAATTGCAACAAACAATCTTTTGATGATCAACCATCGGCCATGGGACACCAATTGCGCGTTATTTACTCTCATCCATCTCCATCTCACAGTTACATAACCTCGTATAGCGGTAGCGATTAAGCATTTTGTCAGTTTCTTGAGGAGCCAGGTTATCGACGATTATTATCGTTATTCACATTCTGATGATTTGGAATTCCCCATCTTCATCAGACTCGGAATCACGCTTCTACTGCAGAACTGGACACACACAGTTTCTGCAAAACATCAACATTGCACAATTCTAACTATCCTATCATCTATCTATGCCCCCAAGAGGTTCTTCCATCTGACCGCTCTGTCAATTTATCGGAATAGAGTTGTGGACTTCAACTTGAACTTCTGACTGGTTCCAGAGACATTGTTGAACGAGTATTTCTGGTTCTAATCTCTGTCAGCCAGAATCTCTACTATACCGGGCAATATCGATACAGAGAGTCAGAGAGTGCTCATGTTAATGAAGAGTAGAGAACCCACTTTTGAAAAAAGAGAACCTCGTTAGCTGATAGATTTACGCCACCAGAAGGTGGGCTTGTGGAGGGAAGTAATGAACTTCGCAAATTCGTTTAGGTGAATGTTGCTCCACTGGATTTTCAGATGATGTCTGCTGCTGCCATAGGTACCGTTGCATAATAATTGATACAAATGTGTACTTCCAGAGGCTGGAGTTTAGGTAGAACTCGGTAACTAGGTCAGGAACACAGGAGAGGACCAGTTTTATGGGTTCTTCAAGTCTAAATGTAAGCGCTGTGGTGGAATTTGATGTTGTGGGCCAATACGGGTTTTCGTGCTACCAAGACCAGCCTGTTGGGAGATTTATGAGCAATTAACATGCATCGGTGCAGATGATGATGGAACTGGATTTGCCTGTGTGATGCAAATGCTGGCCAACTAAGAATGCCATGCATTTTCTTTTGGAATATTATTGATTATAGACTGTCAGAAGATTGGCATCTGTTTTGTAAAGCTTCTTCTTGAAGAAGAAAGATCATGCAACACAGTTAAGAGGAAAAGAGATGGTGATGGATTGAGTTGAACTCAGAATTGTGTCAAATTCAGGAAGTTATTTATGCAGATGATCATCATGGTGATGGAATAATATTGTAATACATAAGTGGTAATTCGTGAAATAATCCTGTTGCTGATGATTTGATCAAGACATTCAAATGTAGTCTTCTCTTAATGTTAACGAGTTTGTTCGTTGATGGTGTATCAATGATCGATCTGAGGCTGAGGGTTAATGGACGAATTTGGTGTCAGATATTTAAAGAGGCTATTAAAAGATTATAAACTTGATAACAGGTAGAGTATGTAATATGAAATTTTTTTTGTTGAAGCTATATTTCTATAATTAGGTTATTGTTGTTAAAAAAATGTACCAAGATCAATTATTTATTCTGTGGGAAGTATTATAATTAGTCCAAAGTTGTATTTCTCCATCAGTGATCCAATTAGCATTTCAGTGCACGGTACTATGATACCATAAATCGATTAACTTATGAGTGGTATCGAATTTAATGTAGTATGATTATTCTGAAGAGTCAGGACCAATTACTTTGACGTGTCTTTCTTAACAGCAAAGGTCTCAATTTGGTCAATTTATTGTACAATATTGCGAATCTTCAAATATTTTTTTTTTTTCAATAAATTCGAACACAACAATAGAAGGATTATTTTCTTATATTTCTCTCACTTTTATTCTAGAAGGCCTTCCAATAGCAATAGGGACGGACCGATGTGGCACTTGTTAAATCTCCTGCTCTTTATTCAGTCAAATGACAAATATATGTACATTCGTAAATAACATAACTGAGCAGCATGTCCAAATTATATATGCAAATGAGTGTTCTCTTGTCACAACGATGCTTAGCAATTTGACAGATTCCATGATTTTCCTTCCCAGTTAGCCTTTCAAAGTTTTGGTACTTTGTAGCAGGATTCGTAAAATAATTATTGATCCTCGGTTCCCAAACTGAACTTCTTGAAGTAAAAACAAAAAAAATTATTTTCTTTTACAGAAAAAAATTGTCAATTGACTTTTGGTAAAAAATTGCTAGAATATTTGTTTGTATCATTCAAACACATTGCAGCCATTGCATTTAACATTTATATGCACTTCTTGTTTTTGATGAGCCTGTAAAGATTGTAAATTTCGTGAAAAGGTGTCCTCTTTAGTAGATTTGTTCAGGAAAGTATGGTAGGTCTAGGTACCTAGGTTAGGCCTGCCAGACGTCCCGGTATTTGAACCTTGTCCCGATATCTGTTTCGATTTTGTCGCGACTTTCCTTTTTTCTAAAAAAAAAAAATGTTCACTATGTCAAAAAAGGAATAACTTTCTTTAATTAAAGTAATTTCCCAAATTTGAAAAAAATATGAATCGTTTGTGCGAAAGAGTATTTAGTTTATTTCAATCGTATTTTTTGCAAATTTCTTGTCGGGAAACTAGACATTATAAGTGCTGAACTTGGAGTTCTTGATGCATTCTTAGGAACATTTTTATTATGCCGCCCAGAATCTTAAATAAAGAAAAGCAGATGAAATAATATTTGAATACGGTTTTACATGTTTAATATGGTTTTAATTTTTTTGACATTATACCTATAAGACTTGAAAATTAAACTGCTGCTTGCAGACTTCATTTTTGCAAAGGGACGCACTTGCATTTTCTGTCGTAAAAAAAACTTATGAAGCTTAAGGCCAAATCACATTTAAGCTTCGGGCGTTGAAAAATAACGAATATGACAGGATAAAAGTTCCGTTTCCTTAAATGAACACAATGAAAATTCTTCATAGAAAAGGGGGACAAAAAGTCTCTGTTATAGTTATAAACAAAAAAGTATTTAAAAGGCTTTCTCGATGAAAGAATTTTCAAAATAAATTGTACGAGTGCGTTTCATGTACTTGCTTTTATAGTGATATAAGATTAACATTTGAATACACATTGAATAAGAAAAATGTTAAAATTATATTTTTTCCGTAAAAAGAACCAGAGTTCAGATCGATTCTCTTTTTGGTTAGAAGGAACATTATGACATAACATTTTTTCTTCATTTTATTTCTCATGAAATCAATTTAAGTGTCAATAGAGCAAAAGAGTGTTTTTAGGAAAAGGACTTCAACTATTCCACCGAAATCGGTGAGCTAAAATTTCTGAACCACGGATCAAAGTTTGAACCACGTTCGTGCAACTGGCCCTAAAAAAAGTTAAAACGACTTAAACAGTGAGACTTCTTGCCAAAACTAACCAAACACACCTTTTTTAACATTTGGAAACGTCAAAGTGAGTGGAGTTTTCGATACGAAAAAGATAAAAATCGGAAACAAGTTCCTATTCCGAATTATAGTCCCATATTACACGATTATAGACCCCTCTTTGTCCCTAACTCCTTTTTGCAATTGAGTGCGAAGGAAACAAAAGATCTGATTTCACCATCAAACTCATTGAATTTAGAAGGGGTAAAAAAAATCATGCTATACGAAAGAGAGAACTATATTTTTCATCGCCTTTGCGATCTTTTTATATATCACTAAAATTAGTGGAGCTTATTTATTAAAAAAACAAGTTTAATTTTCTTCATTTACTTTGGTATATAATAGTTGTGTTTACTAGATTGAAATTTCTCGTAAATATTCACAATTTGCTGTCAGAACCCTTAGCAAACAGATTTAAAGTGTGTAGCAACACTATATTTCAATTGAAAAACTTTTATTGATAATTCAAATTTCTCTTGCTTTTAAAGAACGCAAACCTGAGCCATGTTCTATAACCCTTGCATCGACAAAATTCACCGTCGCCATGTTTTGTTTCAGATTTATCGATACAAGGGTTACAAAACCTGGGCACCGGGTACATAAACACTTTCTCTGAACTTAAATTGATTCATTTATTCGAACATGCCCAAGAAAGAGAACAGTCCGAACACCTGTCAAATATAAAAAAAATGTATTGGTATTTGAAAATGAAATGAATAAAACAAAACCAATTAATTTCACAGGAATATTTTGTCAATTTGATTGATTGTTTTTTTGTCGTCATTTTAAAGTTTAATTCAAACAATAATTATGTTAATAATAGAATAATAGAAACACTTTAATTAATTTGCATAGTGTTCTAAAATAGGTACCTAATTTGTAGTAGTTTGTAGTACACCAAAAAACCAACATCAAACACGAACAAGGATTTTTATTGCTGCTGTTGTCATTGCATTTATTATAAAAGTTAATCGCATTTTTAGTTTCTTCAGGTTTAAAGAATTATTATTTGCTTTTTTTATACCAAAAAACTTCCCCTGCGCAGCAAACAAAAATGGAATAACACAAAAAAAGGCTTTTTTAGCTGTCAAAGCGCCACCGAAATAGATGTATTCGGGCGTTTCGCTCGGGCCTACGATATTTACGATCTGAGGTAAACACAAAGCCTGAGGTAACATATGAAATTGCCTCATAAGAGTCCATTGTTTCTATTTAATATGTCAAAGTCGGCGTGACCGAACGCTTGATTGTTTGTGGTTTGGCTTCGAATGAAAGCTCATGACATCAAGAAATCAAACTCGGTTGCGATCAATTTTTTCAAGTCGCAAAGACAGAAAATTGGAATTGCTTTCTTAGCCCGAAACATTTACCCAAATTGCAATTCACTCGAAATAACAGACTTTTTTTGTATAGTAAGCACCCGCAGATATTAAGTAGGCAAACTGCATTTTGAAAGCTCTCGATAAAATTTTACTATATTTCATTTTTCCATGGATGTAATAATTGAATTATATAGCAGTTAAGAGCTAAGCCAAAATTTTTAAAGAAAAAAATTTGTTATTTTTGAAACCATTTTTGAAATTTTCTTGAAACTATTTATTTCGCGTTTACAATTCAACTTTAAAATCCGCCAAAAAATATGTTTTTTGATAGTTCAAAATCGTAGCCCGATGGAATTTCTCTGACCTTTCTGATTCGAGTTCAGCATACCAAAAACCTACAGAAAAGTATTATTTAAACCTAAGTATTATTTAAAACAAAAATAAAATTCTGTTGACCACTGTAATTAGTCAAAATTACTATTTTCTCTAAAATTTGTTTAATATGTTAATAATAAGTGATATTAAACAGATATAACGAAGAAAAGAAAAATCATGCAAATCCATGCATTAGTTCAAAAGTTATTCGACAAACTTTTTCAGCTTTCCCATGAAAATACGCAGGTAGGCCTGGCTACGATACCAGAAAAAGTCTCGGTATCGTTTGGTATCGATATCGGAAACAGAAGCGATACCGAGACGATACTAGATCCAAACCATACGAAACGATACCGAGACGATGCCAAAAAAAAAAACCATACTTTTGGGACCGAAATTTACCGATACTTTCGGTAGTATCGTTTGGTACCAGCAGAAAAAAAAATATTTTTTAATATTACAATTTCTTCTTGTGATTGGTTTCTTGGAAACAGATCTAACGGTTTAAATGGCATTTCACAGTTTTTTACTTAGGAGAAGGTTTAGGCGATTAATTAAATAAGAACCACCCACTTCCACGCCCATTTTTCTTTCGCTTTGTTTCTTTGCATCCAGTCATTTAGATGACATTTTCATTTCTTTCGTTTTGTTTCTCTGTAACCAATCATTTGGATGACATTTTTAGACTTGGTTCTTTTTAGTTGGAGAGCTTTAAGAAATCCACCAACTGCCTCTCATATTTTTTGCTTAATCTTGGTTTCTCGGTAACGGCTCAGAACTTATTTTATTTTTGTTTGTGACTGAGACAAGATTGGTACCAGACGAGACCGATACCAGACTTTGTTATACGAGACCAAATGAGACTGAGTTATACGAGACCGATACCGAGACGATACTAACATTTTTCGATATTGACGACACCGAGACGATATTTACAAAAGTATCGTTTGGTTTGGTATCGAGGCAGGAGAACCCGAAAGAGTAATTTCCTTGAATTCAGTCAACTTCTACCAATCCATGATACGCAATGCCACAATGAACATTCTGCAAAGAAATCGTGATAAAAATTAACCATCTTATAAAATTATGATTGTTTGAGCATATAAATAAGGCTCTCACTCAATAGATAAGAAATTAAATTTATTATTTCAAGTAAAATGTTTCCCAAAAGATTCCAAAAAATATCTGCAGAAAATAAGTGATATTTTTGTTTTTTTCATTTTTATCTCTTGTTTATAAAATCGTCACGTTGTGGGTCAAGTGTGATTGAACTTCTGGTTGTTATCTAAACATTAAACGAAACATTATCATTATTAACTTTAAATGAAATTAAATTTAATTGGTCATCACGATTGTAATATGCAATTTCTATTAGCTTCCTCACGATAGTCCTCTGACCTTGCAATTTTGTATAATGTACACAAACTCAAGCCTTATCGTGTGTGTGTGTCTATTTAACACACGGTTATAACTAAGCAATTAACTTCCATGCCAATATGGCATCATGTAATTTGGAAATTGAAGGATGTAAAGAGGAAATAAATAAAATAGCTTTGTTGGCGTTGCGCTGGAGGTGCAATGGTGGGTGGATCTTGTTAAACGTTTCCATTTATGGATTGATTTCACTTTCATTGAATGTAAATTTCTTGTGAAACCAATTTTAAAAGCCTGTTTTTTTCCTAAAACGAGATGCAAAAAATGAATTTCAACATAACCCAAGCACAATATAGCACCAAAACAATTTATTAGCTCTTTTAATAATACAGAATATACGTTTCGTCCAGACATGGTGGTGGGCTCATCAGTTAGATGCCATACGTTACCCATAATGTAATTGAGAAGCCTAACACCCACCATGCCTGGGTGAAATGCATCCTTGAGTAAAGGCCGCAATTACCTTTTTTAATTGAATTTATTCATAAACTTCACAAAAAATTAAGAAATAAATAGATTCTTTGACTATAAATAATTTTTCTATTAATTAAAAAAAAAAAAACAAAACTTCTTTTAATAATATTTGATGTTGTTTGTCATTTTTTTTTTCAACGCTTTTTAAATTCCTGGATCCAATTAGTCTGAATCCTAAAGTAAACTAATTAAATTAGATCAGTTCGTTTATATTTTTATATTCTTCATTGATTTACATAATTTTACATAATAAAAGAACCTCATTTAACTGCCTTCTTAATCAGTTAAATAAAATGTTTAACAGTTTTTTTTTTACCAATAATAATTATAAACACATTTATAATTTAATCTTCTACTGACCGAATTCCTGAAAGCAGAACTAGAACTCGTATCATGATAATATTCTTTAAAACAAAAAATAACAAGAATTTAAATAAACCTATGAAAATAAAAACAAGCAACTCATAATAGAGAAAGTGCTTCGCGTTGTTGGAAAGAAGTGAAGAAAAGTCATTTAAACCAACCAAAAAAAAAGGCTGAAAAACTTTGTTCTATTTATCAGCGCGACAGCTTTTTGTGTTATTACCTTGAACATTAATCAAAAGATTTTTTTTTTGTTTGTGTTTATTGTGATATATTGTTGTTCTTACAAGTTGATACTTCATTAAACAGATGAAGATACTCACTCGTGTATCGTAAAGAAAAAAAATTATAGTCATGACATAAATCTGATACAAAATGAGATGGACTCTGTTGCATGAAGCATTTGCATTAAGATGTTCGTCGTCGTCGTCGTTAAGAGTTCTTTGTCATCATCAACTTAAAGATTCTGGGACGGTTTTTATAATCAATGTACATTTCATACATAGGTAGATACCTTAAGTGAAGAATATAAAGAGTGTATATGAAGTCGATAGAATCTCTTTTATTTTCCAGGAACAAAGTAATTAAAGAAATTTGCTCTAAATAATGGTAATGATGACAAAAAAAATCACTTGTATAAGGATTTCATTGGAAAATAAAATGTACGACTGGATCGCACGTAATCGCTCTTATGTTCAAGTAGCTTGTAACTTAAGATATTTTGTAATATAAAGGGTGTTTATTTTTTAGGCGTCTGGTTTTCAATCTGGCAATACTTTTTTCGAATTTGGTTTTTTTGACAGCTGTCACTTGATTTTTGCTCAGTTTGGTATGCCATTTCATAATACTTACTCCTGAACAACGTTTACAAATCGTGCAAATTTACTACCGAAATAATGGATCGATTTGCGCGACGCATCTCGAAACAATTAATTTATTGAAGTAAACTTTTGGTGAGGCGCAGAATATTTTCTTCCAACGTGTCAATCGTCTCAGGCTTATCAGCGTAAATAAATGACTTTACATAAACACACAAAAAATAACCCCAATAAACTGATTGTTTCGCGATGCGTAGCTCGAACCGAACCTTTATTTTGGTAATAAATTTGCACGATTTTCGAACGTTGTTTAGGAGTAAGTCTATTTTGTATGAAATGGCAAACCAAACTGATCATAAATCAAGTGGCAGCTGTCAAAAAACCGACTCCAAAAAAAGTATTGCCAGATTGAAAACCACACGTCTAAAAAAAAAAACCATACAAGTTATTAGCAGTTAATTAATTTTCACTACAACCATAGACTTACGCCTCAATTACGATTATCAATTTAATAAATGATAAATTTTTGAATCTCAATGCTTTAAAATATAACTAATAATAGTTTTTGTCATTAGAAAATCATTTTAGTCATTAGAAAGTCACAAGAAAATTAAAAATTATAAGGAATTATTGATTAGTTTTTCAATGAATTAAGTTTGAAAATACCAAACTACAAAATTCTTAATAGGCGTTATTGTTAACGGCTACGACTTTCTTTAAACTTTTACTTTTTTTTAATTTTAAAAACCCTTAAATTTAAACAAGTTCTTGGGTCACCCTGTCCAAAGTTGACTTCTTTAGTTATTACAATAGTTTTATTTATATTATTTTATTCAATGAAGAGGTCAAAAGTTAATTTTAATAAAAAATACATGCAAGGTGGTCAATTTCCATTTTTTATTGTTGTGAAATGATAAATTTTGTGACCATTTTACACCGGAATCTAGTGCAATCTAGTCCAATTAATGTAAAGATTTGAGATGAAAAGTCACATGATACTTTTGGAAGCACATTAATATTCTGGTTTCAAAATTCTGCTTTTCAAAATTCAGTTTTTCACCAAAATTCAGCTTTTACATTTCTAAAAAAAAATGAAACTTTATTTTAAAAATTCAAAAAGAATTGTTTGAAAATTTGGATATGCGATATTATTTAATCTTTTCTAAAATTTGTATATGAGAAAAATTATCTAAATACGTTCAGCCTATAATGAGAAAATTCAAAATACAAAAACATGTTCTATGACAGGAACTATTAATATTTGCTAAGTTTAAAGTTTTATTATTGTTTGTAGTAGATCGTTTCAATTTTAGCATATGGAAGTAGTTTAATCAAATTTGTAGGAGTCATTTTTGAGAAAGAAAATATTTTCCTTTCCGGGTATTTTACTTTTGTATGGAACGTACCGTTATTTTTTCATATATGTAAATTTTTTCTAAAAAATATTTTAGAGGGTACTAAAAAACTCTTAAGTATCGAGTTTCAAGGAAATCGATCATATTGTTTTCGAAATATTTGATTTTCAAAAAAGAACTTTTAAAAATTTTTGAAATCCAAAAATTATTTTTTTATAAATATTTATACCATTAACAAATATTTTTGAAAAATGGTTTTCCACCCAAAGGAAGCCTTACTTAAAGTAATTTACTGATTTTTTTATTTTTTGAAGAATAGCCGTTTTTGAGAAAAATTGTACGACAGGTACCGTTATTTTTTGTTCTAAAGAAAATGAAAAAAAACGTGTGGGCATAATCACCAAAAAGTACCATGTGCCAAGTTTGAAGAAAATCGATCGAGCCGTTTAGACTGTAGACGAACAGACAGACAGAATTGTGCCATCCACTTTTTTGGTGTTCTCTATCATCGTAATGTCATGTAATGCATTTTTGCATAATTTTTTATATTTTTTCCATGTTTCGTCTCGAAATTTAAGTCGCAAACCTCAGATTCGGATTCAACACCTCCGAAAACATAAAAGAGGGGCAAAATGAAAACTACTTCACAATTTGCATAGTAAAAATACAATATAACTGGATTATTATTAAAAGAACGATTTTCTTTTAAATTAAAAATTTTGATATTTATGGATCCAAGTGTAGATTTGGCTTTCAATATTCACATCTCAGATCGATTTTAGTTAAACGCTGAAAAGCAGATGCTTAAATATTCTCTAAATTTAAAGAACATTTGAAAAAAAAACTTTTTTTTAATCATAGAAATCTCTAAAAGAGACAAATAGACTATCGATAACATTCTTCATGGTGAAAGCGTTGTAAAGCAAAAGTACATCATTCTTCTATTCACAACAACTAATGCATTTTAGTTAATATCATTTCTTGATGTACATAGTTGATTGAGACGTCAAAATAATCTTTAGCATCTTGTTAAGAAATATCAAAAATTGCATAAAATCTGAAATATATTACCCAATAGTTGCCTCGAGCAACATGCAAAACATCAAAATCCTCATTCGACAATGTTGCACACGATTTTCACTTTCTTTTATATTAAAGTTGAAAAAAAAAACAAGTCTCCATCACATCGGTCTTCTTTCAGGAAGAGATTTCCCTAAATCGTCCAAAATGAAAAAAAAACCTCAACGTTAACGTGTGGTAATCTCACAATAATGTTTAGATTCGCACGTCCAGCAGCAGCCAGCATAAGTGTATCCTCTGCAAAGTGCAAATGTCTTCAATTTATTTTCCAAACATCATCCCATCGAACTTGTTCTCCTCTGCCATAATCGGCCATAGTCAGACCAGACCCAGCACCAGACCATCTGCTGGCACGAACAACCGACCGAACCATCCCCAAATTTCAAAAGCCAAACAAAGGTCATCGTCTTTGCTTTGCTTCCATTATTATGTCGGGACCATCTCTTGCTTGGCTGATAGATCGCATTGAATATAAACAACTCAAGAGCTCATCCTACACACGATAGCATCATCTTTTCAGCTCCTATGCATATGAGAAGGCTAAGCCGGAGTCGTGTGATGTTCATCTAACTTCCTCGTGTCTCGATGTCGTCGACAATTACATGGCCACAGCTCACAGGTTTTTCCAGTACATCTCCATGGTGGCTATGGAATCATGTAGCTCCGATGGTGGATGCTATAGTGGAATCAGCATCAGCTTTCATGCACTTTGACTTTGACAATGGCAACCACAACAGGCTAATGTTGGTGGTGGGTAATCGGTCATTTAGCATCTGCGCCTTAGTATAGTCGCATAAGAAAGGAAGATGCTCCTTGGGACGTACTGGTATTCATAGTTGCATTCGGATATACGCTGCTGTGACTCTTTAACAAACAGCAAATCTTTCGGTTGGCTGGTTGGAGTGTGGTTTCCTGTTTGTTCCATCCGAAACGATAGTGAAAGTCCATACAGGTTGCAGTTTTCGGCTTCAAGATCTGTGTGAAAAGTGAGGCTTAATGTTTTCACCCTTTTGCTAAATGGCAAAGGGGTCTTGCCTCATGGATGGATGCGAATATGAAGATACCCAAGGATGTTCAAACAAAAATTATCTATTCCCATCGTCAAGTGCATCCCACGAATATATACGTTGGTTGGTTAGTCCGTAAAGCACGATCAAAACCAGCCACCAGTTGGCATTGCGAAGAGCAATGATCTTCGATAAAAGACATAAATTTAAATCCATAGGAGGTGCATTCAGTAGCATGTTGATTGAAGACGATGTTTATTCAAAGGCGATATTGGACTTTCGTTTGAAGATACTTATCACTGAGGTGCTGGTAAAGCACCGGTGGTGCTGCTGGCTAGCGGTGTGGTCGTGATGTTGGTGGTGGTGATGACTCCTTAGAGAAACAACGACCAAGTTATAGATTTCGTTTTCAAATAAATTGAAGTCATTCCGTATAATAGATGTTCTCTCTGAGATTTTAGCGAAAGTGGATATTTCAATTTCAATAGGTGTACAATGTAATCTAAAGAAAAACTGTTTCAATTAAGATATTTGATGTCCATTCACTTGATGAGATTTAGCTAAAGTAGTTGACGTTGTTTTACTTTCGGGACCAAATAAACATCTTGTTATAGCTCATAGAGCTCTGGGAAGTTTTATCTTATCCTTTTTTCGTTTTCTTCGTACACAAGGACCAAATAATAATCCTCGAAGAATTTTTCTTTCGAAATAAACCAGTATTAGCTCTCCCTTTCTGCTTATCGTTCAAAGATTAGGTGAGTTATAAGGTAGGTCTAGTAGTGTCATGACTATAGCTGCAGATTGTACCGCTTATTTTACAATGTAAGGCAACACAACTGGATCAATTATTCCTGTATCCCGAGTTCAGCCATTGCCTTATAGGGCTCCTGAAGATAAATTCTATCACATGCGGCTTTCAAATCGAAGCATAGGTGGTGAGTCTCGACTTGAAATTCATTGGTCTTTTCCAGAATTTGTCTCTGAGAGTTAATACTTGGTCTATGGTCTATTTGCCTGGCTGCAATCCACACTTGCACTTGCCAAATATAGTGGTGGAGAACGGTTTAAGATAAAACGTTGGATTAGATCTTGATGCTAGGTTAATTAGAGATATGCCTTTGCTTGTTCTTGTAACACATAAGATCGCTTTTTTTGAAGATGGGGCATATGGGTCATTGGGCATTCTTTCTTTCACCCAAACATTGTTGATGAGTTCGTTTATGCAACTTTTCAACACATACCCCTCCGTGCTGGAAGAAATTCGTCGCGTTTGTAGTCCGCCAGATTCGATGAGCTCTGGATGCTTCTCTCCCACTGCCTTTGCTTTGCATCTGCTGTTACTTGCTTTAGTTCATCATAACAAGGGTACCCTAGGGAAATGGGTGGTTAGTAACTTATGATAATGGTTTTGACTGTGTTTTGGATTACATCGTGATGCTAGGACCATTGATTGTTTACGTCTGTGAGTTCTGGTAACTCCAGGTATGTTTAGGCTTCCAACATCAATTTTTTTTTTATTTAGGTGGTCCCAATTTCCTTTCGTTAAACAGTTGAGCTCTTAAGGAAATGGTTGTAATCAAATTGCTGACATGTATAAGATGTTGCTTACGTGCCATGTGACGATTACCACATGATCGATTCGTGTAGAAAATCGATGTTCTGGAGAGTGTCTGGTCATTTTGTTTTTAGTTTTACCCTTGGAAAACTTGTGCTGATTATCGTAGTATCTCGCCCTTATTTAAAGTAGATATAGGTTTTGCTAAATAGCAAATTTACCAGAAGACAGCTTCATTTCAGATTTTGATATTGAAGTACCGGGAACTTGACTCCACCTAGGAGCAGTCTTACTTCTAAGCCAGTTTGGTGTTTACATATTAGCTTAGACTAGGTAGAACTTCAGACACCATCTTTGATATTCTATACAATTTTTTCCCTCGAAGTATAGAATTCTTGTGCTACCGTCTTTGCACAAGCTTTTTGGTGAGAACATCGGTATGTTGCAGGTTATTTAGTAGTGAGATCCTACACCACTTTGACTTGTCGGCTATGGGTGGTGTTCTTCTGCAAAAATAAGTTCCACTATAACATAGCTCTGGGTTTCATCAAAGTCAGCTACATTCTTGTCCTTAAAAATATTCGCCGTAACACTTGCGCTGCCACGAATACCCATCAATTTATCAAAGATGAATAGAATTATCTCTACATATTTACTCTTGAGAAGTCATTTGTTTAAATAGAAAAAATAATGTAGGACCCAATATTGATCCTTGTAGTACACCTGATTTGAATTTTCTTAGATACATTCGTCGTTAAACCACAGTAAACTCTGGTTAAGCGAAAAATAAAACTGCTTTTTCACTGTCTATTTGAGTTATTTTGTCATCCAGGGTTTCAATCAAAATAAGGTTCTTCAGCAATGGTAATCACTGCTGGGCTTGATATCCTTCTTATTAACTGATTTGGGTGATTGCTGATGTTTCCTACTTGCTTCTTTGACGAAAAAAAATATTTGCCCATCAAAATTTTTTTGTTTACAAGTAACGATGTTCAATCTTGTAGTGTTCTGCCGATGGCTGTCGAAATTTTGTCTAGTACTTATTGGCTTTGGAGATTGAATATCAAACGATCATGCTAAAACTAATGACTTTTGGTTGCAAAAGAGTTGTTTGAAGATGAGGATCTTTGTCTGCCAGTAATCCAGTTCTTGTTTTCTTATCAGTCGTTTTTTTCAAATTGAAGTGTATTCCAAGGTACTCCTCGTATATTTTGCTGTCTGCAATCTGCTCTTACTTTGCTGCTTTGTGAATGCCCGTTAGGTTAGGTCTCCAAAAGCAGGTCAGTTTTGACTAGTAGGTGTGGATACGGATATGCCACATCTTGTAGATTTTGTGGATGTTAATTTTTATTTGTCCGTTGAATTGAATGGACAAAGAAGATATTCTCGAATTCTAGTAGAGAAATGGTCTAAGTTTTTGGGCCTTATGCCACTCCAGCTCTTATTCTCTCCACTGTTTACATGCGTATACATGTACATGTACATGTTTTGTTCTCCAGTAGCTCAATGAAGTTTATGAAAGAAATTAAATCACAAATAATTTTGATAAAAGCCTATAGACAAGTTCAGTCAAAATAGACATTTGACCTAACCAAAATTCTGATAAGACTGAAAATTGGTAAAGACGTTCTTTTAGGCATAACAAATAAGCTGCCAAAAGTCCCCGTCAATACCACTCGAGCATAAAAAATTATTCAGGGTAAAGTTTCGAAAAAGTTTGTTTTTGGCCTATAACTTTTGAACGGTGACTGTTATCGAAAAATAATATGAAAAAGCTGTGTAGATTATGCAACTCTCTACAAAAAAGATTTGATCACTTTTTTTCGTAAAACCATGGGTTAAGGATATAAAGCTATTATTTCAAAAATGGTAAACTGTCAAAAATATCGTTTTTTGGGAATAGCTTTTATGTTAAATGTTATCGAAAAGTGATTCAAATAATGTTTGTAGTTGTCTTGACCCCTTACATGAAAATGCTAAATTATGCAGTTTGTGAATAAAGGCTTCTAAGTACAAACTATCGAATCCATTTTCGACATCCTTTAAAACTTAATTTATGGTTATTTTGGGCTATAATGATATCTTGTTTTGAAGCATCAGAATATAATGAAGCAGTGTAAATGATTCTCTCGACAGCCGTCCTTCATGCTGGGGCATAATTTTGTTTTCGCTGGTAAACTGAATAACAGTTCTTCCAAGAACTTGACTTAAGCTGCTAAGGAAGTATATTGGCCTGTAGTTGAAGACCAACTCTACTCCAAAATGCATTTTACCAAGGTACATTAAATGCTTAGAAGAGCTGAACTGTGTATAGAAGCTTTTTTAGGAAAAATCTTGATACTCGCCAGTCCAGTTCATTTCATTGTTTTGCAGTTGATGACTCTCCTCAATCCGTCCTAGATATTCAGGGTGTGAACTGTCAACTCAGTCACTCATGAGATAAGTCTGTTTCAATCGTATTCTCACTTTGTTCTAAAAAAAGATTGAGACCATCTGATGGATGTGTCAAGAAGTTTGTTTCCAAATGGATACCGAATATGCTTCAACCTTGTCCCGTGTCATTGATAATTCTTCATTGTTTGTGGCAATCATTTCCAGTCATTGGTGACTTGTTCAGAATCAGTATGCTGATATTCTTTAAAGCATCAAGTCCATGAATATCTTAACATAATATTGACGTAATGCAAAGCTTGCTGTGAATTGTGATAAATTCAAACATCAGTTAACCTGTTAATATTAGAATATCAGACATCATCCCCAGATTTTAAGTATGCACGAAAAATGTATCTTTAGAGCATTTTATATTTTCAATCTTCTTGAGCATCAAACTACAAAGAATTTTTAGCTATTGCAACAAATAGTCAGAATTTCAAGCTAAAAATGTTTGTCTTTAAAGTAACACACTTTTTCTACGACTATTTTAAACAAATTTAAATAAATCAATTTTGTCTTTAAATTCTTAATCGTTATTTTACTCTAACCAAGCAGTAGGTATAGCTGTTTATGCTGCATAACTAATTTCCATACATAATTTTCTTTAATCCATAAACAAAACCAAACACTATACCAAACTTCTTTGTCATTTTAATGGAATTCCTTTTGTTTCCTTTCTTCTTCATATATAGGTCTTACAAAGAATCGACGATGTGTCATTGATGTGTGATAAGCGTATAGCAAGCTTAAAGAAACTCACTCTAAAGCCTCCTCGGCCAGTGCAAACAGTTACTCCAGAACCAGCTGTGCCACTGCAACCACCAGGTGGAGCACCAAATTTACTTCGTCGAAAAAAGGTAAGTTTTTTTTTTCTTTTGTAAGAAAATATGTCAAATTGTATGGAAGTGAGTCAACATCCATGCTATGCCATGATATTCCTGTTTTATCCGGAACATAACCCATGCAAACATATTTGAGCAACAAAAAACGAGAGCCTTATGTGGCTTGAACTGTTGACCTAATTTTTCAATCCCATTTGACCATTTGGAATGTCTACCTTCATTAGCCTCCAATATATACCTACTAATGTGCTGGATGAATGGAAATAATGATTTTTTTTCTGGATTCTCCCGCATTCACTCTCTTTTTCAACACAAATCATGAAACATTATGGTTGTGTTAGAAATAAGAAGACGCAGGTAAATCCCTTTTCGTAACAATGCCTTCATAAAATATATTGGCATTGTTTTCATTCTTGTCCCGTCGCATCGTTAATCTTCAAGGTAAATAGCAAAATGAACGTAAAAGTATCTTGGAGATACTTTATATTGTCAAACTGTCAGCCCCAGCTAACGACAGCGAATTAGAAAAGTTTCACTTTTGTTCTCAGCGTTCCGTATAAAATGTTTCATGCCAAACTGCAAGCAACGACTGATGTTATGTTCATTAGCATACTTCGCACCACCACAAATGATACAATTGTTGCAGTTGGATCGTTTTATTATTTTCATTTGAAACAGAGGTGAATTAATTTCGGAGTAAATTTACTTTCCTCGAAGGGCGCTGAAAAAGAAAAACAGTAGTTAAAGAAATGCATATGCATTTAGCTTTTAAGACATACATAAGTTTAAAGTCGTGTCTTCAAAAATAAATGTTCGCTAAGTTTTCGCTGAGAAAATTCCGGAAAGTGATTTTAATTCTTTTGTATCAAAATCTTCCCGAAATTGTTAAGAAACGTTCAATATTTTCAATATTTGTTTTAACACTAAAAATAGGTCCCATTGGATGCAATACACGAACTCTGCGTTTTTTATAATCTTTGAAACATTTTTCATTTCATGTTGAAATTGGTTTTTAATTTATTTTGTAATCAGTTCGCAAAACTCACCACGGATCAGTTCAAACAATTTCGTTTTCGTATGAAACAATAAAACATTTGTTAATTGTAGGCTTTTCTACTCAAAAATCGTTGAAAAAAATCAAAAAACATTTTAAAAAATGCAAATTTGCAAATTTTAACGAAGCAAAATTTTTGAGATTTTGCAATTTTTCAAAAAAAATGTGCTGCCTTGAACTCATTTAACGTTGCATATTTTTAACCAGGAACCAATTTTTCAAACAAGGGTGAAGTTTTCACCACCATTTCTAATTGCGCCTAACTTGTGCTTTGCAAATTTGCAAATGATTTTGATGAACATTTTTGAAAATTTGCAATTATGATCAGTTTGTAACTTTTTTTTGTTTGAAAATTTTAAATGGTGGTGCTAACTTCACGCTTCGCAAAATTTTTTTCTTGGCCATGAGAGTTGCACATATGCAACTTTTTTATCTCTTTGGAATATGAAATATAAATCCGATTCTGAAATATCAAATTTTCAAAAAAAAAAACTCGTACTAGTTTGAAAATTTTGATATTATGCACTATTATAAATAACATCAATCACAATATATTTTAAACTTTTTAGAAGTTTTTGTGTACAAAAAATTATTACGTTGTAAGGAAGCACTATTAGTTTTTTAGTGCAGCAGGCTGTTTTAATTATATCAATCAAAAATTTTTAATCAAAATCTTAGGAGTCGTTTTCGAGAAAAATGAGAAATTTGTTTTTCAATGGTGGTTAAGAAGGTACCTTTATTATTGAAAAAAAAAAGTATTTTATTCATAAAAATTCTGAAGAGTATTAAAATACCGTTAGATACAAAGTTTAAAAAAAATCGACAAGGTCCTTTTTAGTTAAAATACTATTCAAACTTTTTGGGAGCTTCTACATAAAAATAATTACACTGTGGTGTTTCTAACATAAATAATCTAAACTAGCCTGGATTGCTTATTTAACTAAGATTGTAATTGCCAAATAATGTGGGTACCCAGAATGTGACGTTTCTAAGTTATGACGTTATCTCATGTCAAAACCAAAATCAGAGGTTTGTAAAAATGCCATAACTTTGCAACGGAACGTTTTAGAAAATTTAATTAGTAGCTTTTTTGGAAAATGTTATTAAGAGAATTTAGTTTTGGCGCAGTGTTAAAAAATTCATTTTTCTTAATCGTGGAGAAATTTTGTTTCTGCAACATAAACCAAAATATACATAAAATAATAAAATATAATCGGAGCCGAAAAAGTAGCCCAAATAGAAGCCCAATGTCCATAAAAAAAATTGTCATAGCTTCAATCACAATATATTTTAATTTAAAAAAAACAACAGAAAATAAAATATGTACATTTTTTGCTTATAAAAGAAAGAAAAATTGAAATGAAAATTCTGGAAACAACAAAGAAACTGAATGATTTTAAAGTGATGTCTGTTGCGGTTGATTTGAAATGTCAAAACCAATGAGTATACGTCTCCAATAACACGATCTGCGTCTGACTCTTTTCGAATTTGTATACCTGGGTCGAATGAGTGAGTGCCATTTTTGATCGAATGAAAAGTAGCCTCTTTAAATGTTGGTATACTTGATTGTTCGAAACGTGAGGGGTAATTCCAAAATCACATACAACTGATGAGGTGATTCGGCCCCTGCTTTTACCTTCGCAGCTTCACATCCATTGAAAACAGTTAGACGCACAGAATTATCGTGTAATAGGAGACTATTCAGTGAAAAAAAGGTGGTGCCAAATTTTGTAAATCTTAAAAATTATGTTTAGGGAGAGAATTTATATTTATTATTTATTTATATGAAAAAATATTGCCCAAGACTAGATTTGGGCTATTAGTAGCCCAAAAATGATTGAGCTGTCATACTGAAATTGTTGTCGGCAATTTTGGAAAAATATAGCCCAATTTCCGATAAAAAGCCCAATATGGAAAGCCTGGTGTTAACCAAAATTCGAGGATCAAAAAGTAAATAGGTGAATAATTTGCAATAACTTGTAATTATTCATGAATTAGTTTTGAAAATTTTATATTTGTCGTTCAAGTTCTTGATGGGGTAAATAATTCCGAATGGAAAAATCTCGATTGGACAAAATTTCAAATCAATGGACGATAGCCAAAATTTCGAATGGAAAAAAATCTTGAATATTTGGCATCATGATATACAGTCCGTAACATTTGGATAGCCTCACTTATATTTTTTATTTAAATAAGTTGTTTTTCGTACTTTTTTAATGTATGTTAATTTAAGTAACAGCAAACCAAATTATCTTAGAAAATTCCACCAGTTTGTAAAAATTTGTTAAAATTTACCTAAGTCTCAGGAGACCTTTCTCCTCTTATGAATCAATACACAATGCTGAATGTTTACATTCGGTTATAACAAAAACATTTAGTTTTAATAACAAATATAAGTGTGGCTATCCAAATGTTACGGGCTGTATGTATTTTCTCGAATGACGAAAATTTCTAGTACAAGAAATTTCGAAATAAAAATAGAAATCTTAAATTCATAAATTTCGAATGATCAAAAATCACAAAATATGTTTGGAAGAAACATTATGAGACCATAAAATTAAATAATAAAACCTTATATCAGCTTGAGTCTATATGGATGAACAGATATTCTTTAAATTTAGGAACATAATTTTTCACAGAATATGTTCATAATGTTTACACATTTAAGGAAAAAAAAAATCTGTCAATTCATTCATTCTCTAGCTCGATGTAAAGCCTAGTACATACTTCCTCGTGAAGTGAACAATTGCCACTGGAGAAAGTGATTTTTTGGCATTTCTGACTGGTACAGACTTGCGAATGTGTTGTGAACGTTTGACGTTTAAAACTACTTGTCGTTTTCGATTAAATTTTCTGACTGTTCCACTCCTTTGTGATTCCAATCGAATACGACTAAAAGTTGAAAATGTATGCGTGTGTTCCAAATCTACTCCTTCTTAAATCGGGAACAGAAAAAGACTCCGAAAACAGTAATCTGAATAGCCAATCCAAGGCTTTTAGAGTAATTGAAGTGAAAATGGAGTAAAGAAGGAGTACTCCGAACGTCTAATCGAAAACGACATATGGCTCAAATGACTTATAATCGAACAGTCAACTGTTCACCCGTTCATTTTGTACGGGAATTGCTCGTGAACGAAAACTCTCCACACAGATTCACGAGCACGTAAGTAGGTGAATAAAAATACAAATTTTGTATGGATTTACGACATGGTCCACAAGTATGTCCATGGCTTAAGGTCGATGTATAGATGTAAATTATTTTATGGAATTATCATATTTCTACCAAAGCCCACAGATGTATAATATGGAAAGCCAATTCCTCAACCCATTTTGAAAATCAAACTCACCAAGTACTAATAAGCACGAAATCAAATTATATGTAAACATTACGAAAAAGTACTAGAAGGCTTGAATCTTAAATGGCCTGGTACTATTTTACTAAACTATTCCGGGTTTTAGTATTCGGGATTCTGGCATTCGGAATTTCAGCTTTTCGGGCCTAAATATGTCTATTCGGAATTTTGTTATATTTGGGATTTTGCCCCTCGGATTTTTGTACCCAAAACCTTAATTTCACTTATGTTTTCTTGAACTATTTTTTAGCTCATCAAACATAGAAAAAACATTGAAATCGTCAACTAAACTAAAAATTGCCACAACTAATTATTTGCTAATTAAGAGCTGATTAAAATCTTATTAAGAGCTAATTTAATGCTTATTAACAGAAAATTATCCACCAACTCAATCTTCGATCGGCGAATGCGTTGACTTCACTTGGTTTTCACCACGAATTCTAAACAAAGGAAAAAAAGTTATTGAAGTTATTTTAAAAAATTGCAAGAGCCCTAACTGTTAACAGTTGTTTAAATCCAGCACAGCTTACACCACCATCACACTATACCTACTTAAAAAAAAAAAAACAATGAAAATCTTTTCGCGTATAGTCTTGTTTGTCAGGCATAGATATGATGTTTTTTTTTTGTATTTTGTATTCCACCTGCTAATCTGATGCTTTTATTTTATTTCTGTTTTTTTTGTGCTAGAAGTCAACACACAATTTAAACACCTTTTGGTGTCATTAATAATAAGATACATACAACAAAGGAAATAGAGAGATATCTAGATAAATCGCGTAAAGAGCGCAATGTTTAGATTGAAGATAAAATTCTTGATGATGATTATTATTATGTATTATGAGTGTTGTGGTGTTGTTTAGTCTTTTGTCTATGCGGGTTTCATATTTCAATTAGTTTTTTTTTTTTTTAGTTGAAGAAAGTTATTCTTTGGGAATTTTAAGATGAGACAAAACAAATTGTTTATATTTAATATAACGTAGGTGAAAATTTTTTATTATTTTTTCTTTCGTTGGACAATGGCTATAAGAAAAAATTTAAGAAAATCTTCCATTATTGTTTTGTTTTACATAAAAGCTCATCATTTTATTTATTTCTACGATTTGAGTAATTTTAATGTTAAATGTTTGTTATTGTGTCACGTTAACATCAATGTTTTATTTTTATTTTGCTTTGCAATGGGTGATTTGATTTATAATTATTCTTCTATTTATGTGACCTTTTGTTTTATTTAAAACTATTGACTTCCTAGTTGGGTTAATAAGTCTTTATTATTCATTTTGTCTGTTCAAAAATTTAAATAATACGTTTCGAGTGTGATTATGGTCTTCTTAAGGCAATTGATGATAATACTTTATAAAAAAATAATTTGAAATATTTTGCCACCTGCTTAAGCTGTATGACCTTTGAAAGCCTTGAAAATGCAGCATAAGCTTTATCTGGTTTTGAAATTTGCAACATGATTCTTATTTTCTAAGATTATACTAGCTTAAATAAAAATTTAGCAGGCAACATTCCACCAAATTCTAGTTTCTATAAGGTCGACTATTACAGCCTCGTTGCACTCGCTAGAAAAATTTCGGGTATTCTTTAAAGCATAGGAGCTCTACAGAAATCATCTCCATGTTACTGTTTTTTTTTTTTTTTGTATGCTTGTTTGCGATTATGGTCTCTATTTTTTTACTAAAAAGTTCGGTACATATTGGAGTACATGCACCGCAAACACCCAGGCAAGATGAAAAACAAAGTTTGTACATAAACTCTTTTGTTTAATCAATAAAATTCTATAAAAGTTTTTAAATATTTAAAACTTTAATTACTTCAAATATTATTTTGCTATTTTTGATAAAAAAAAAACTTAATTTAAATAATAATTGTACATTCGAGGGATTTAATTTTCCATTTCATTTTAAGAAATTTATTGTGATGAAAAGATCATCTTATCTGTGATCGATTTTTGTTTCTTTAGAAAATTTCTCCTCTCGATGACATGACAAAAAAAAATAATAAAAAGAAATATTCTCAAGTGAAATTGAATCTTCAAAAGAGCATTCGTCAACAAAGTTAAACCTTTACTCCACTTCTCTTTGCCTAGCTATGTATATATACAAAAGTATGAAAAGTAATCATAAAACATGATAAAATTCCATCATGTCCAATAAAGCCATAACTTAACAACACTCTCATACTTGAGACTGTTTTTTTGTTTTATTTTTAATAAAAATTAGAATAAAAATAAAAGTGTAGATACTTTCCATTGTAGACAAGATAAAAGTTATAGTGGCCAAGCACTTTGCATGTCATGCTATAATGGCCATGACCTAAACACGTCTCTGTGATAGGTAAGAAAAAGTAACAAAAATAAACATTTTCCTTACTGCCCAAGCCCGAAGCTGAAAAGGGTAGGAGGAAAAACTATCTTTGAGATACTTTATCTTATCTTCTTCAAGTACACATAGTTCACTGGTCTTCTTATAGAAAACAAAAAGAAACAATTCGTTCTTGCTCATTCACTCTCTAATAACAAAATAGTAGACTGAGTCGTGTATGCTTAATAAGATCAACGTTTTCTATGTCAGAGTCATTATCAACATGGAACTTAATTTTTCTTTTTGTTGTTGTCTGTTTTATTTTATCTTTATCTGTGAAAAGTACAGGTAGCATAATAACCATTACAATACAAGCAAGATAGACAAAAAAGAAAACTTCCATCGAACATTAGACAAAATGAAATTAATAAAAAATTCAATTCACAATTGGGTCGCAAGTTCTTGCTCTCATAACTAATTTTAGCTTTTGAGCTATACGAGAAATATAATTAAATTTATCAGTTAGGAGCATAATATTAGAATAAGGCTTAATAAGTAAAAATATAAGATCAGCTTGATAGAAATTTGGATCTTCATATCTGGAGGATCTAGGGATAAAGATTTTTTTTTGACAAAAACTAAAATCGATTTGATATGATATTGAAAAGAGCACAAAATCGATATAAGCAAAACTTATAAATGCCATTTTTAACCAAGAAAATCAATTAAATATGACAGTTAAAGAAAATACCATCATCTGTATAGTCTATCGGTGCACAGAAGTTAAAAAACAAAACTGGGAAAGTTTCTATCAAGCAGTCATTATTACATAAATCAAAGCAAAATCCGTGGTAGACTTTTGGAATAAAAAGAAAAGTATCGATGATTTAAATCAAAAATGTTCATTTCAATCGGTTCGCAATTTCAATCATTTTGACGATTCTCGATCTTCAATTCCATTCTCAATCATTTATATCCGGGTATCCCTAACTGTGCTCCGAAGAAAATCCAAATGCTCCTTGGAAAGATCGAAAAAAAAACTCCATTTCACTATTTAATTTGGCTCTTCTGAACTTTGCAGTTATCAGGCATGTTCAGAAAAACGAGATCTCCGACACCTCTGCAAATTTTGCTCTGTCAAAAAGCGAATACAATATTTTTATTTCAAGTAGTTTGACAGCGAAGCTGAGAAATTTTGCTGATGAATCCTGTTCACAAGACTGAGATTTTTGAGGTCTGAACACAAGGCTGTACGCAAGGGGACAGATATGAGTGCTTGCCCCCCCACCACATTTTGATATTTTTTAATAAAGTTCTAAAGCTCACGAAAGCTCTACGTAGGTTGGTTTGTATCATGTATAATCCAAAAGGTGGCGCTTCTTCATTCGGGAGTCATTTTAGAAAAAATGTGAAAGTCGCTATAGATCCTTCTTCATGCAGAACGGGGTGTTAAGGTGACAGTTGTCATAAATTCAACTTGATTTACCAAAATTACGCAGAAGAAAATAGGCAAATTGTTCTCACTAGATGAAACTTTGTAGTTGCATTTTCTACTTGTGAGTGTGAAAAATTACAAAAAAAGTGCTCTGCAAAGAATTTTTCGCCTGAAAAGTGCTCCACTACAAACAAAAAAAGATTGGGAGCCACTGATTTAGATGATTCTCGATTTCCATCGCAGCCGTTTCAACAAAGAATCTCGATTTCATCATTCATCGACATCGTAGCCATCCTTCAATAAAATTAACAGTTGACAGTTTGACAGATAGGAGACAAATTATATTTTGACAGTTAAAGTGTATTTCAATCTGAATGTTGTCACCCAATCACCCAAAAGTCACATTTTAATGAGAAAATGATCGATTGATTAAAATGTTCGAATCATTTTTGTGATCGATTCTTAAACGATTTACACAGCTCTATGACGTAGAAGTACTATTGGCATCCAAAAAAATGTTTCAAATCGAAAATGCTACTAAAGTAATGCTTGCGTCTCTACCATTATAAATGGTCACATTGGACTACACCGAATTTTTAAAATTTTTAAAAAACGCCTCAAACTAGTTACTATATGAGATTTTTCCTTCACTTATACTTCGGCTCTGGACCTTTGGCACCTCATATATGGGAAATTTAATGTTTGAGAATGCCATCTAATTGAACAGTTATTGGTCAGAAAAAGTCAACAAGTCCTAAAAATTCTTCAGCCTTAGATATGTAACTAGTAATAAAGGCTTAAAGTCTCTTAAGGTCACGTGTGATTTTTGGCACCTCATTTATGGGAAATTTACCAAAATTATTTACTACCTGAAAGATCTCTTGATCTATATAAAAGGTCAGCTTGTTTTGGTAATTGGTCAGCCATAGATATTTTTAAAATGAATTTTAAAATTTCGGCTCAAGGTCGTTTTGATTTCTGGCACCTCTCTTATGTTAAATTTAGACAAAATTAATACCACCCGAAAAGCCTTCAGACCTATATAAAAGGTGAGCTACTTTCAGTGATTGGTCAGCTATAGATTCTTTTTTACAATTTTTTAAAGTATTTTTTTCAAGGTTACGAACTATTTTTGGCATAAGGATACAAATTCAAAACAAAAAATCTATGGCTGACCAATTACTGAAAGTAACTGACCTTTCATAATGATCTAGTAACCTATAAGAGTATATTTTTTTTTATAAAGTTACTCAAATGAGGTGCCAAGAATTGTACGTGACCTTGAAAAAAAGTAAGAAATCGTAAAAAAGAATCTATAGCTGACCAATTACTGAAACTAGCTGACGTTTTATAAAGGTCTTAGGGCCCTTCAGGTGGAATTAATTTTTCCAAATTTTCCATAGAAGGTGCCAAAAATCGCAATGACCTTGAACCAAAATATTAAAATTCATTTAAAAAATTTATGGCTGACCAATTATTGAAACTAGCTGACCTATAGATCAAGAAATCTTTCAGATGGTAAGCAATTTTGGTAAATTTCCCATAAATGAGGTGCCAAAAATCGCTATGACCTTAAATTCATTAAAAATTCTTAAAAAAATATGTAAGGTTGACCAATTACTGAAAATAGCTGACCTTTTATGACCATGAAGTTGTCTTTAAAATAATACCTACTTATTTTATTGGAATGACCCAAATGAGTTGCCAAAGTTTTTTTTTACTTTGAAACGAGTTTTGAAAATTCATAGAAAAAAACTATGGCTGACCTATTGCTGGAAATAGTTGACCTTTTATCACGATCTAGAGATATTTCAATTGAAATACTTTTTTTTTATAAATTTTCCATAAATGAGGTGCCAAAAATAGCGCGTAACCTTGAGTGATTTTGAGAAACCTTAAGTTTTTATTACTAATTATCTAGAGCTGCCCAATTTCTAGGACTAGGTGACCTTTTCTGACCAATTAGATGGCATTCTCAAACATCAAATTTCTCATATATGAGGTACCAAAGGCCTTATACTGCATTTGTAATAAGAACGAAAAAAAAAGAAAACGTTTTCCTTGAAAACAGTTTCAAGTTTTCACGAAATGATGTCTCAATTTAAAATACCAACAAAAAAAATAGCAAACACAAAATATGAATGGTATAATATTTATTATTACAGCACATATCCATACAATTTTTGTTTTTTTGATTTTTTAAGTATGAAACAATATTTTTAAGAAACTTATACTTGACCTCTTAAACAAAAAAGATAAAAGAAAAAAACTAATTTAATTAAGAAAAATGGGCAAGCTAAAGAAAAAAAGTAAACCGTGTTTGTTTGTTTTCGTTTACATTTGGTAGTTTTTTTTTTTTTTTGGTTAGTATTTAAAAGATTTTGATTGATAAAAATACAAGATTAATGCACGTTTTGAACATAAATTTAGACATAATTCATTACAAAAAAAATTATTTTAATATTAAGTTAAGAAAGATAGTATTTTAAAGAAATATCTCTTAACGATGTTGAAGAGAAATTTAAATAGGAATAAAGAAATAATAATTATTTTTTTTTTTCAATTAAAAAATACATGTCTTGGCAATAATCGATATAACGATTTAATTTTAATTTTTTTATATTTTTTTTTTATTTTAATTATTGAAGTAACCATTAATGACATATGACAAAATTAACACTTTCACTCCTATTCCACTTAATGAGTTCCAAAGCATTTAAAAATTTTGTAATCTTGGATTAATGCCTACATGAATTTAACATTTAGTTTTTTCAGAGTGCCTTAAATCATTTTTTTACTTGTGATAAAAAGAAAGGATTTTGTAAGCAAAAAATGAAAATCTGAGATTTTGATCAAATATAATATTAAAATGCTAAAGAAAGCATAGAAAATTGGTCCTTAGTGTGTGTCAAATTAAAAAAGTTTGCTGAAAACATAAAATCTGGGTTACTTTTAAGTCTACTTAACAAAATGATTTTTTTTGTTCGGTTTGTGGTTATTTATGACCCAGTCCCCATTTTTATGTGATTAATTGCTAAACACAACTCAAATCGAACATTCTGAAACAAGTCTTTAATGTTAACATAGAAAACTGAACACAGAAAGAAAAAATAATAATTTATAAATAAAATCGATGAGCTATAGACCTGAAATTTCGAACTCAGCTATTTAGTTGACTTTACTTACAAAAAAGCACAAAACAAGCATCAACACGAATCAAAACCAAGTGAATTGAAGGAGAGGCAAAAAATTGTTAGCAAAAAATATTAATAAAATCAATAATCATATAAGAAACATTAATTCAAAGTGTATAATCGATTTCAAAGTACATAAATTGAAGATGAGCTA
Organism: Dasysyrphus albostriatus; assembly: GCA_946251815.1. NCBI lineage: Eukaryota > Metazoa > Arthropoda > Insecta > Diptera > Syrphidae > Dasysyrphus > Dasysyrphus albostriatus. The sequence continues at coordinate 20,855,498 of OX276337.1, forward strand.
AATAACGAATGAAATTTTGACAGAAATCGAAAGCAGGTCAGTCTGCGAGATTAGTCAAATTAAGCGGCTGGTCTAGTGTCAACCATAAAAAATTATTATGATAAAATAAAAATATTAATATTGAATAATAATACGTAAACCAAAAATTCTCTTAATTTGTTTGTAAGAAATTCATCCAATTAATTGAACCATTGCTAAATTTCACAAATACAAGATAAAGAAGCATAAAATAATTATTTAAATTTAAGAAAAATAAATAAATAAAAATGACTGTGTCCAGAGCTTTTTTTGTTATTTAATGCAAAATTTTCTTATAAAATTCCAGTAAAAACCCAGCACAGTGAAAAGAAGAGTTGCCATCCTGTAGAACAGACTACAAACTACAAAACACTTTTTTTAATGAAACAAATGAAAGGCTATGAAGAATTTTAACAAAAATACTTACAAAAAAAGAAAAGAAAACAAATTAAAAATAAAATGAAATCTTTAAAAATTACTTTTTATATAGTAATTTCTTAAAACATTTTCGAGGACAAATTTTGGTTCGCAAATCTTAAATATGTGTTTATTTGCATATTAAAATAAAATATCAAACAAAATCCTCAACTTATTTTTAAAAAATCGATTCAGAATATAGAAACTTTTTAAAAACCTAAAAACTATAAATCTTATTTTGGAATTTGTATATACAAAAATTAGTAATTAATGGTCAGGGGAATGAGGCCAGGGGCAGGGACTGAGAATTTTCATAATTTTTGCCACTAAAACATGTACAAAAATTATATTATTAAGATTTTACTAAGCCTATATTAAAATGCTTAAATATATGCCTGCTTACATATAATTTTTTTCTGTAAACACTCATCATGGAACTGAGAAACTGAACGAAAAATCCATGACCTCTCGCACAAATGGCTTCTTAACAATTAAAATAGTAGCAAACGGGCGTAAGATACGAAAATGATTTTATTGTCACCAGACTTAATGATTCACGCTGCTAAATCTGAAACTTGGATAGTTTTCAAAGTTAACGATATTTTTGACTGTTTCAATCGGTCAGGGGACTGATTAGAAATCCGAGGGACAAAGTTCATTGATTTTTTTTTGTAATAAATAACCTATGGTGTAATTTCAGAGGGCCCTCATTATCTATAGGTTTTTTTGACAAATCGTGCACATACATTGTCTAGAATCTTTTCCTTTCTTGAACAAGTCACTCCACCTAACCCGATTTACAGCCGATTTTTGCCTACTCCTGCACAGTGCAAAGTGGGTGGCAAAATTCTGTCTGTCTGTTCGGCTACAGCCTAAGCCCCTGGATCGATTTTTATAAAACTTGGTACATAGTGGTTTTTGGTTTGGTTTTTGATTCTGCCAACACGTTTTTCTCAATTTTGCTTAGAACTAAAAATAACGGTACTTGGAAAACACATTATTTTTAGCAGTTTTACAAAATCTTATTTTTCTCAAAAGTGGCTCTACAACTTTTCTTAAAAAATTAATAAATATCACTTGGTAAAAGCTACCTTTGGATGGGAAACTATTTTCAAAAAAATTGTTATAACTGGAACCTCCCAGAGACCCATTTTTGTTTAGTTCGTTTGCTTCAAAGCTACGAGTATTATTTTGATTTCAAAAATTTGTCCTATACAAAAGCTTCTAAGCAATTTTAATAGTTTTTCTTGCTAAAATTAAAAAAATTTTGGATTTTGAAAAATGTTCAAAATTTTGTTTTGAAATTTAAATACATATTATGAAAACTAAATGATCGATTTTTATAAAACTCGGTATTTTAGGGTTGTTTTTACGATCTTCTAAGTATTTTAAGAAACAAAAATTGCACATCAAAATTTTCCAAAAAAGTGTGAATTTTTAAAAAAAGATTAAAAATTTTTTTGTTGAAAACTCGATGTCTCAAAAAGAAGTTGACAATTTTTTTTGAAATTGAAGTCTTATATTCACATAAATAAATACCTAAGATTTACATAACAAAAAATTTGTCCTAAAAAGTGTTTTAAGAACTTAGATATATATAAAAATTATTTTTTAAGAAAACCGCTCTAACGATTTCAAATATTTTTTTTTCCATACAATTACATTTAATCAAGAATTAAGATGGCACTCTTTTTTAATTCCGATATATGTAGGTACTGTAGGATAAGTTTTGGATTCGTGCAAAAAAAATTCGAGATAACAATCAAGCATGACATTACGATGATAGAGAACACGAAAGAAGTGGATGTTCTCTCTGTTTGTCTGTCTGTCCGTATATCGACTTACAGCCTAAGCCACTGAAGCAATTTTTTTTTCAAATTTTGGATTTACGGTTTTTTTTGTAACTCTCCAGAGGGAGAGTTATTTTTTAGCTCAAAAACTTGCCATACAACCGTAAATGAAAAGCTTATCTATCTCAAAAACGGCTCTTATGATTTTGATAAAAAAAAATATTGTATTGTTGTTGGTATGGCGTACTTTTGATAAGAAAAAAACTTACCGAAAAACGTTATTAACGGTACCTGCCATATAACGGTTTTTTTAAATTTCGATTTTCTCATTAACAGCTCAAACGATTTCAATCGAAATTTTTAGGCAAAAGCTCTTTTAAGGTCTTAATAATATTGCATATCAAAATTTTGAAAAAAATAAATTTTGGATTTTTAAAAAAGTATTTCTTTTTTTTTAAAGTTCAATATTTCAAAAATGAGTTGATGAATTTTTTTGATTGCATACTCAAAATTGATACAGCTAAATTTGTTTTTAAATGTTTTTAAAATTTTATACAAAAAAAAATAATTTTTTTAGAAAACCGCTCCAACGATTTTAATTTTTTTTTGCATATAATCATATTTTTTCAAGTAATTAAATGACATACTTGTTTTTGGGCTCTATGTTTTTTAACTAGTTGCTTATATAAGAAATGCGTTTTCTATATTTTTATAATTTTTTTATAATTACTTTCATATTTTTAAAGTTCTTAATTTCAAGCAACTTGAATATAAGAGTAAGTAGGTGCGATCTAGTCGTGCACTTTATTTTTCATACATTTATATTTAATCAAGATTTAAGATGCCGTTCTTTTTTTGTAAGCTCTCAGCGTCTTGAACATAAGAGCAAGTACATGCGTCCCAAAGTGCATTTTATTTATCTTCATGTTGTTATCGATTGCTATTATCAAGCCAAAGTAATTAAGGAATTGCACAACTTTAAATTAATGCTCCACTACGCTGATTGAGTCACTAACTTTTCTTCTATTCGGTATGAAAGCTCAGTGTAATAATTTGAATAATTCAATAAATTTATTCAACTGTATGAAAACTAACCATTTTTTTTTTTAATTCCTGGTTAACATGTCGGAAGAAAATAATCCTATATTAAAATATCACATTTTCAAGATCACTAAACTTTACGCTTCCGAGTGGATACGCATTCATTCGCACCAGAAAATTGAATTATTGATTTATTTTAATTTCAAACTAATTTATACCAATTAGACTCGCTTGATTCAAGAATGGTGTGTTTACACGATTACATAATAATTAATGCAAACAAAAATTATGACATAACATCGGAAGACTCTACATTCAGATCAATCTTAATGCGTTAGAATATGTAAAAAAAAAAATAAAAACCTGATTAATGCGATTGCAAAAGAGTTTATTGACATCTTTTGTAAGTTGAAAAGAATAAAATTTGCAAAATTAAAATTCAATTAAAACAAAAAATGCGTTCAACAGAGAATATAATAAAATTACATCTCGTATGACCCGCTTTTTGGACTTTTATCTGATGATAATCCTACCAATTAAAAAAAAAATTGTTGTGAATTCCCATTTGAATTACATCATTCATTTTCTACCACCATCACCGAGGGATTGCCAATTGTCCAAATATATGTGTCAAACGTTATAAAAACGAAATATTTCACAAGCGCATAAAATATTCTCATGTGTAAAACTTCCGCAAATTCAGGGATTTTTTATAATAATAGAAACAAAAATAAAGAAGGAATAAAAAAAAAACAAACTGTTTTGCAACTGGAGGATCAGATACGTGATCCGATCGTGATCATCGCACGAGTAAACAAGTTAATTGTATTAAATCAGAACAACGCGCCGCCGATCATTTTCACTTCCCATACATTCGTATATAATGTGTGTGTAATATGATAACCATCAGCATACAGTGGGACAAAACGAATTAAACTTAAACATGGCTAGTATACCAAAAAAATTACCAAACTCCGAAAATAAGATAATTTTGGTGGTTGACAATTCAATTAGCAAAGTTAGTTTCACATCCATTTGAACCACTCTTACCCAGGCCAAATTAAGGGGACTTTTTAACGAGATATTTTTTCGTCAAATTTCCCTGATTGGCCGTATTTTCGGTATATTTTTCCAACGTTGAACTTATTCAGCCCCACTGTTCAAAGTTCTTACATTCATTTAAATTCTTTTTTTTTTTCAATTACACTTTAACGGTAGGCATATACAAATGTATGTGTGTGCTGTGCTGAATGCTTTTCAACATTTAAGTTCCCTTTAGCACCGTTAAACTTCAACTCGCCGCCATGCCACCAGAGATGCAGTGGTTGTAATAACATACGGGGTCAGCAATTATTGCGGAAACGAAATATTGACTGCGATTTTCATCATTTCTTTGTACCTACTTTCAACATATAATGCCAAACTGTATAGAAACAATAAAAATAATAATACAAAAAAATACAATTATTAAAAACGTTTACAGTAACAACAGACACAGGCATAATTTATATAGATAAGATCCAATAAAAATAAAAACCAGCAAAAGTATTGGTCAAAACTGAAAACACGTAAAAATGTTCGATGTGAAGAAAACCCAAAGAGCATAACCTTCACACACAAGAAACAGAAACATAACGCATGATTGAAATTATTATATTGGCCAAAAGAAAAGTGTAACAGTGATTTTTTGATTAACAAGAGGAAGTTTTTCTTGGCCATATTTACACATTTACATAGCTGTTGGTGCATCGTGAGTGTCTGTCGATAACGATGCGCTGGCTGATGGTAAGAGGTTTGTGCTATATCCGCATTTGCATGAAGGGAAAGAAAATTGAGAAATGACCGTTAAAGTTATATTAAGGAAGAGAAGAAAAAGTTATTTGAGAAATATCAGGAAAGTTGATATAACAGAGGGACTCCGGTTTTAGGTACTGTTGTGAGTTGGGGTAAAGAAGATTTTGCAATAAACTTTTGAATTTGTTCCTTGTATTCTGGCCTTATCTCATTTTTTCAGCTATAGGTTCTGCCGCGGTGAGATTTGTACAAGCAAACGATCTCTATCAATTTGACGTTATGATGTTACAGCCGTGACTTTTAGACTTTATCTAGATCAGAACCTCACGTAAAATTAATAATTTTTGGCTTATAAACAAAGCAAAGCTCTGAACAAAGCATGGAGTAGCATGTAAATAGTAGAGCTCGAGCTGTCGAGGTAAGCTCTGAGCAGAGTTTGATCAAGGCTCTCAGATATAATTTTGAAACACATCTAAGCACTGAATTTTCATACGGTTGTGATGCGTTCAGCGCACCAAAACTTTGAACTTATTTTTAATTTTCATTTGACATCTGGCCAATCAAAAACCGAAAAAATTAAAAAATTGATAGTGATAGTGTGAACGCTGTCATTTGAAACAAGTTAAAAGAAAAGTGAAGTTGGCTGCGTTCTGCTATTTGCTCATTTAAATCGACCTTTTTATTTTGGGCTCATAGAGCGTACTCCGAAGAAAGACATATCTTTTTTTGACAGCTCAGTGTAATGCTCGCTGCTAAAAGGAAAAACGTCTAATGCATGTCAAAGGTACTTATTTTTTGGCGGAACCCTAACTCCCATTCTCTTTTAAGCCACAGTACACATATTAAAGTTAATATCATTAGAGTTTTCATTTTTGTTTAGCTCTGCGCATATGTCAAAATTAGTAGAAAATGGTGGATCCCGTGACGTGTGATTAAAATTTTTTGTATGTTATGTGTGTATATCTTTGTTGCTTATTGTTTAGAAACTAAGATTGTTTCGGGCTATTTAATGTTTATACCTAATTATTGTTTTACTACTTTGACAGTAAATTAATTGGTTCTTAATGTTATTTACATAAATAATTTTGTTCGTGTTGTTGTGTTTGTTGTTGTTGTAATACAACGGAAAAACCATAAGAACGGCCATCTTGAATTCCTTCTGACAGTTCTCGTTTTAGAAAACCTGTGCAATATAATACCTTCTATTTGTTTACTGTGCTTTTAAACTATCTTAGGCTAATTATTATTAAAATAAGTTCATGGCATTTGCTAATATTTTTTCTGTTTAACTAAAATAGGTCAGTGCATTGGCATTCTTGAACCTGTCCCTTTGTAAAGCCCCCAGAATGTTTCAGTACTTCACTTCACTACTCTTGTTTGATGAAAAAACATAATTAAATCTGACATTTGATTGAATTTCTGCTAAAATGAAGTTATTTATTTAAAAAAAAAAATAAGAATTCGTTGGGATTTGGTACAGAAATCATTTTTGACAGCTTGTGACAGCTTGTGCTACGGCAATTCCTACAAGGGGTCAGTCGCAATGTCAAATGATGGGTAGGCTTAGACCAGGTCCGTGTGCAGAAATTGTTAAATATTTTTTATGGCTATAAAGTTCAATAAAAATAACGAGAAAATATTGATTTGTCATCAAAAAAATTCTTGTCAAAGCAGAGTTTAATATTAATTACTACATTTTGTAATTGATTACAGGGTCTATTACAATTGCATAAGATCATTAATTGACTATTTAAATTACATATAATTTATAATTGGAAATTTGAAATTATTAATAATAACATATAGATAGATGGAAAATAGAACTAAACTAAATTTTTGTCAAAAACGCCAAAAATTAAGCTATTTTCAGACATTTTTGGTCTGAAGTACACATGCATGTGATATGTTTGATACTGAGCAGTGTTGAAAAGGAGAATTCGTTTGTTGCTGTCATCACAGGCAAAATTGACAGAACGCAAAGTATATGATGGACATTTGGAAACGCATATTCATTACAAGTACCGAGTGTTTCGAGTACATTTTTGATGTCCTCTCTAGCAGTTCGTAGACGCCAAAGTAGAACTTCGTTTACCACGAGAATCATAAAGCAGAATTGAATAGTCTGATGCAAACAGTTCTGAAAAAACATAATTTTTCAGAAATTTCCCCCTCTGCCTCAGGAGGGGAGACAAAGTTTAACCCCTATCCGATTTTTGTTTAAGAATATATCCAAAAATCATGCCCTTGAATATTATAGACGCTTTACAGTATTCAACAAAGTGAAATTATAGATTTATGAAAAATAAGAACCAAAATTTTCAAAAATTGAAAAAAAATAGGAATTATTATGATCACAACTTGATTTTTGGTTTTAAAGTAGAATTTTTGAAATAAAAAAAAAATCGAAGAAGTTTAAATTTTCAAACCTTAGTAAAAACTTTATTAAAAACTGAACTTAATATCACCCCATGAATCCTTATTATTACAATACAAACAATACATCGGCAATGGAACGATCGTGACAAAGGTAAAGATCTGCATAAGTGTTTGTCTGAACCACCAAAGATGCAAGTACTTTCTTGATCAAAAATCGTTGTCATCATCTATCAACTCTCCGTTTTTATATTTTCAAATGTCCAACTTACAAAACGTGTCTTTCCTATATTCAACAATACGCAGCAGCTGCATATTAAAGTCTCGTGAACCATGTTGTGAATCCATACAAAATTAGCATTTTTATTCACCCGTGAATGTGCCCGTGAAGCTGTGTGGAGAGTTTTCGTTCACGAGCAATTCTCGTGCAAAATGTACGGGAACGCTTAGTGAACAGTTGACCGTTCGATTTCTATTCATTTAAGGCAATGTGGTTTTAAACGTCAAACGTTTACAACACATTCGCAAGTCTAAACCAGTGAGAAATGTCAAAAAATGACTTCTTTCCACTGACCATTGTTCACTTCAAGAAGGAGTATATACTAGGCTTGAGTGCGAAATTTTTCCTACAACATTGTTTGTACTGAGGGTCACTATCTAAAATCTATTATCTGTGCTTTTATCTCTGAAGTAGATACAGTTCAAAGAATATGTCTCCTTTTCAAAAGATACCAAATTTTACACACAAGTTGGAATTTACATATATTCAAATTGTGTATGAATTTCCCAAGTACGTTAAGAAAATTCCTTGAGAACCATTTAAGTTCCTCTCACTGATGATAGTTTATTATAATTTTATGGAAATTTTGATTTTAAAGAAGCTATAAACATACATTACCTTATTCGGAAGATTACTTTCCAAACCGTCAACCTTAATCAAAACATAAGTTTGAAAAAAAAACAGAAGCATTCATGGATTTCCAAAACAAAATGTGAATATACTCGAAGTCATGTGGAATTAGTTTGTTATTTTAATCACGCGCATTTTGATGTTTTATCGTCGAGACCTGTCACGCAATCACACAAGCCGATCTATCGCATCAAGTGCGCATTTACACACGCCAATTTTAATTGTCATATCTAACTACAAGAAATCTCAACAACCATAGATATTCACTCAAGATTATACTCAGAAACAATAAAAGCAATAATGAAATTATTATTAACTAATTAAATCAGTTCCATGAGCATCGGTGCAAGTTTCATTCATCGTCATCAGCGTCGTCGGCGTCGCGTCGTGGAGAAATTTTGTGCAAACAAACACAACAACAAAACACTGGAACGTGTCAGTTACGATGGAAAAAAAATGGTTGCACGATACTTTCGTTTCACCCACAATCTGGGGTAATTCGATTGTTAGGGTCGGATGGCACTTGGACTTATCCAGCCAGTGCAGTGAAAAGTCAAGATCCCCTCCAGTTGGGTAATTAATTAATTTTTCATTCATTCATGAGTTTCAGTTTCATTTGGGTGTAAAAGCACTTGCGGGTGGGTCTGTGTTTCTATTTTTGTATATAGAAATAGTGGCAAAATTGGCAGTGCGTGAGGGCACTTTTTTAATGCGGGTTTCGTGTCATTTAATTATTATTACTATTATCAAGACAGTCTGTATAAATGAAGACATTCAATTTAGGTGTCATGTCCAAGAGTTGTTGTTTGGCGAAAGTGATTGTTTGTGTTGAGAAATACTACGTTGGAAATTCCAGTGTCAATTCAAATGCGTCAAAGTCTATAACCATGACATTTGTGTTATGGTAACAAAACAGAAAACAGAAAAACCTTTCCTGTTCAAAGCGGGTGTGTATCATCCTCATTGTGACATAATTAGCATATCAGTCTCAATCTCAATTAAGAATTACATAAGATGAAAACATAAATCTCTCGAGGAAGATAAACTCGTACCAACCCAAACTCTGGTCTAGTGAGAAAATTTCAAAACAAAAAGATTGATTTTGTCTCATGACAGCACAATTAGTTTGGCATATGTAAGGAAACGGAAGAGCTTTGGAACTTGGCACACAAAGTAGGTATGGTGATCTGCTAACCTCACCCGTATACATATCTCATTGGGTAATTGGAACTCCTTTTTTTCTTCTAAGTTTTATATGTGTGACAAGCTATTGAGAAACTTCCCACAATAATTGCGGTTAGAAAAAAAAAAAACCATTCACTCTTGTTAGACAACTATTTCCTTGGAACTAGACTAGTGGTTTTATAAGAAATCGAAGGAGTTGCATACAATTTTTTTTATTGTAAACCAGATGATTGCGGTGCAAGGTGCAACTGGAACTGAGTAATTATATTTTTTGTTTTAACTTTTAGACTCAAGCTTGAATAGGAGGACATTCCGACAAAAAATGTATTCATAAAGATCACAAACAAATTTCCTCAGCATATTTAGGAGAGAGAAGGGAAAAATCGTATAATTTTCTATGACTCTTTGGCAATGGTAACATTTCTGAAAGAATTGTATACTTTCTGCTTACAGTTTGACAGTTGAATAGTAGGCGCTGGAGGCCTTAGATTGATTTCCAGCCTTTGTCACCTAAATTAATTGTTAAATGGAGATTGCAAGGGAGAAAGTATCCAAAAGCTCTTTTGCCGAGCAGGTTTCAAACACTCATGACCAAAACTAAAAAGAGGTAATGTGCACTAATAAAGCCAGATTTATGCTCATTTTACGAGAATAAGCAGTTCTCAACAGCTTATGAGCATAAACTTGGGTTTTCCAACAGAAAAAAACATGCATATTTGAGAGTTTTGAAAAACAAAGTTTCGAATGATAAAGTTTTGAAAAGCCAAAGTAACCCAACATACACAAGGTCTCGAAAGATAATTTTCGGAAAAAAATTGTAAATCTTGCAGGAACTTCGTTGTTCCTTGAGTAATTTAAAAAAAAAAACTTACACAGGTTATAGCTGATATAAAATTCAAAAATAAAAAAATATTTTCAAAATAGGCGGATTTGAATTTGACACAGGTGATAGCTGAGATTACAAGAAGATCGAAATTATTTCAAAATAGAATATTAAAAAAAAAATCAACATATTGCAGTTCTGTTGTTCTTTCAGTGAACTGCAATATGTTGACATATTTTTGAAACACTCTGTTTTTGGAAATATTTTTTTTTTCCTCCTAATTCTATATCGGCTATCACCTGTATTAATTCCGTCGCAGTCGCTCATAGAACAATAAATTTTCGAAGTATTCGAAACTTTTTTTTCGGAACTTTGTCATTCAATGCTTTAACTTGCGTAACTTTTACTAAATTTTTAAATAAAAACTGCTCATGAGCACTTAATTGCTCACTCTTGAGTTATTCTAATGAAGTGAGCATATCCTTTGATGAGCATTTTGGAATCGCTTATGCGGTGAACATGAGATTTCTCAAACACTTGCGAGTATAAGCAAAAATTAGAATGCTTACAACTAATTCCTCATGAGCAAGAGCCTATCATTAAATAACACTTTCGTATACCGTACGGTTAGTATAAGCCACAAGGTCCTGGTTCTCCATGAGCCACTTAATTAATTTATTTTTTCAACACAAAACTACAATTTGTTAAATATTTGTATTATAACTTATTTAAAATAAACTGTTGCCTGCTATTAACTCATTTTCAAGGTATATCGACTTTACTACTTTTTTACGACCACGCTTGCAGAAACCCATGACTCCTTTTTTAAAAGATAAGATTATAAAATAAAATCTAAAAAAAAATCTCTTGCGGAAGTCATTTTAAACTCGTACTAGGTAATTAAAGTATTCGAAAAATAAATTCTATTACAGACACACCTTTCGCAAAAAAAAATAATTAGCGTTCCAGCCAAATTTTATTTCCCTTAGCTTCTTAAGCTGACATCACAATGAATCAGCCAAAAATAAAACTCACACAATGATGGGAACCTGAACTTTTTTTTGCGTAGAAAATTAATAAATTATTGAAACACGTTAACATTTAAACTTATAAGTTACAACCTGATTGGTAATTATACTCTTGGAAATAATTAAACAAAAAAACGAAGACAGCGAAACTCTATCCAAGAAATAAAATTGAAAAAAAAAACTACAGATAGACACTATGGCGTATACGTAACCATCGATTCATGAATCTCACATCAGCAAAAAAAAATATAGAAGCCAATAAAAGTTTCGTAATCCAACTAAAAACATGGGTTGGCAGTTTGTGTTTTTTGCAATATTTACCCTAGATTTCCACTGTTGGTCACTTGATGTCCATATTAACTTACAAAAATTACGAAATCTATCTATGACAAACTTTATAAAGAAAACATTGAGGAAAAACTCATTACGCAGACTATTTTTATTGTTTTTAATAGCAGCTGTGACGGTGTGGTTTGAGATTGAAACCAAAACATATTTCTACGCGTGCCAAAAAACAAAGATTATAACAGAAGGAAAACTTATTTTAAAGCAGTCTTATCTCATTTTTAGATAAATTACTTTATTCACTTTCTTTTGTTGAAGCTTCCGCCCGTATAGTTGCACTTGAAGTCATTTTAATTTCTCTTGACCGTGTGGAAGATGTTGAAGACATATCAACAACAGAGTAGTGTAGTTGTTTATAACACTGTAATTACTAGGCCTATTAAAATCAACATCATGAACAATAACCACTAGAAACTCAATACCAAGAGCATTGTTTAGCTAACACTCCATACCTTCTTTCGGGAAAAGAAAAAATGGCTTTCAAACCAATAAATCTTTAAGTGGAACATTGTTTGCAGTCACATTATATATCTGTTTAAAATATTGACGTATGAAGAAGTTTTCTTCGTTTCTTTTTAATTTCGTTTCAAAAAGACTCTTACTTTTTCATCAGATCTCAAACCCTTGCAAAAAATTGGAGACAAAACTATTTATCGATTTAAATTCGATCGATTTTGTGTAGCCCAAAGATCGATACCGTTAAATAGCATTCTAACACTAGACTCCATGCCATAAGGAAGCAACAAGTTAATTTTGTCAAACTCAAATTAATATTCACTCTCAAAACACAAATGCGAGGTAATTAACTAAATTATGTAGAAATAAAATATTACAATGTTATTTTTTGTATGAATATTAAAATATAAAAGAAGACAAAATTTCGCTAATTTGTTTGTTAGCAAAATAACTAAAATCTTAGCAGTTATGCAGGTTATAAAAAAAAATTGCTTGCATAATTTGCACAAATAAATCATTGTTATGCTATGACATGATGAGATTTAAAAGTCGATATTAAATTGCTATTTTTTTCTTAAGCTTCTTAACTGTGTTACTTTGTTATTCAAATATTTGCTGAATATAAAATTGTAGAAACGTTGAACTTTTTTTCAAAGGAATTTGAATGACAATGGATTTGCATGTGAAAGGAAAGAAGAACAATATATCTGCTAAGTGTCACTATTATTCGTCAAGCCTTTTGTGACCTTCATTTTTAATAAATCTATCAAATATGATTGTTCTTTTTTTAACACCAACATTCAATGAATTGATGATAGTTCCCTTGAATGCCGTTAGCATGATATTTTTCATTAATTCCATTTGCTTGTATTGAAAATCAAAATATATATTGAAACTGTTTTAATAAGGTCATGAAAATATAGTGACAAAATTAAGTAACTCTATTTTTATTGACCTACTATATATTTTGAGTTAACTTAAAATTGTTTACAACAAGAGTTGTAAAAATAGGTTTGTCAAATTTGAAAAGAGGGGAAAATTCTATCAGAGTTGGGGAAATTTGAAAAAAGTTAACTAACGCATTGAACCATGAACCACTTTTTGTAAGATATGTCATTTTTGTGTACAAACGGCGTTTCCACCTTGCCGTGATTTCACCAGATCTAACGCATTTTTTTTCGTAAAACGAATCTACTGCTTTTAAATCAACTCTCCTGCACTTTTATTTTTCCGAAAAGATAGTTATCATTATCAAAATGTAGTTCACTAATTTTCAATTCTGTTCTTACGGCTTCCAGCCTTTAGCCTGCTTTGATTACAATCGTGACAGCAAAATTAACTATAATACGCTATTTTTAATTTGTTTGTTCTTCTATTTTTAAAATAAAAGTAAAAATTCGAATGTGTAGATCTTCTGTAGGGAAATTTAATAAACTGCATTTTTGTTTTGAAAACCTTCTTCAGAAAATTTTCCGGTTAGTGGCAACGCTGAGACAGAGACTGACCACCATAGTTTGACAGTAGTTGAAACACTTCGTGTAACACACAAATCTCTGTAGCAAGAATTCGCAGGTTTTCCAACAGAGAGGAAATAATTTGATCTCACGATGCAACTTTTTGAGTTAACAAACTGGAATTTGTGACAATTTGTAAAAATTTGCAAGAATTTTTACGTTAACAAACACAGCTAATGAATTTTTTTGCCATAATTTTTTCCTACATTTTTTTAATAAGCTTTTAAGTGGCATACAATTGAATGCTCTCTTTTGGGAATTCATACATTTTTGCATCTATTTGCATTCATTTCATTATTTTGGATTTATTGCATTCTTTTGTATTCTTTTGCATTCTTTGCAGGGCCGTTTCTAACACTTTGAACACGAGACAAGCTCAAAGCAGCCACCTTTTCCACTACAAAAATTTTAATACAGAATTAATAAACAAAATTGAATATTAAATCATCTTTCTTCCACCGTCTTTATACCGACTAATGACCGGCCAAAAAAGGCGATATAGCCAGTTGAAATTTTAGTTTATAACGACTTTCTTGCAAGGATCGACGATAAAAATCAATTTTTTAACCTTTCGACATTTTAATAACTTGACATTTCTTCTGTCGTTCATTCCAACGTAACTTAAAATACAACGCTCTGCTTAGAATGTTTGCAAGGAATCAGGAAAAACTCTTATCAGACATTCTGTCTTACTTTTTAACACAAATTTGACAGTTATTTGATGATATGGAAAGTTTTAGATTATGTTTAAAATACATTTTTTTCCGATCGCCTTATTTAATTGATGACAATCCAAAGCACGCTTTTAAACATCATTTCATAAACTATGAACTGATCATAGTTTTCGAAAACGGCAAATCAAAGTCAATTTGGTTGTCAAATGATCGTCGACAAGTAGTTTGTAACCGTTCTTTTTGCAGAAAGTTTGTTTGCTCAACGCCAGTCAATCTACTTACAAATGCATTTGACGTTTACAAACACGCTGTTTGGATTTTCAATATTCGTCAACCTACTGCTGAGTTGCACCGTAGATAATGCATTCAAACATGTGACTTAAGCTAACTTCATTATTTCATTTCTTGCGCTTTCGAACAGAAAACTTTAGCAGGTCGCGTTTAAGAATTTTCTGCAAACATGTTTCTAAAGCAGATGACGTATTAGAAACCGCCCATCTGGAGGTCGAATTTTCGATGACTATTTCAAACATTTGTGGCCATATATCAGCAATAACGCAGCGAATGTTGTCCTCCAAGTAGTCAATCGTTTCGGGCTTATCGGCTTAGACTAGCGTCTAAACATGTCCCCAAATAAAATAGACAAGCGGCGTTAAATCACACGATCTTGGAGGACAATTCAACGTCCGTAACGTGGAACTATGCGGTTACCAAACGTTTCCTTCAATACATCATTTGTGGCACAGCTGTGCGACATCTTGTGCCATCTTGTTGAAACTACAGCTTCTGCATATCATGGTTGTTCAATTGATGAACGAAAAAGTCAGTTATGATGAATCTATAGTGACATCGCTTTTAAAAGAAGTACGGACCAACCTTTAAAGCACGCCAAATATGGCAGCTTTGATTATTGACCTATACATTCAACCAAAAGTGAGCTTCATCGCTAAAAAAAACTCGCGTGATACGTATTTCGAACAGAACCATGATTAAATAAATAAATTTGCACAATTTGGAAGCGTTATTCAGGCGTTTGTCTATTCATGTGGAAATGCCAAATTGCCAATCCGAAATAAAAATAAATCATTGACAGCTGACAAAATGACTGTCAGTTAAAATAGTGCTGCCAACTTAAAGTTATATACCTCTGATAAAAATACCCTTCAGTATTTTTGGCTTCAGTAATTTTGTGTATACAGAAGCTTTTAAAAAAAAAATTAATATTTTTTAACCAAAATTTTATTTTTTTAAAAATTAAAAAAAAAATTGGAAGATCATGGTAATTTTTTTAAAACTATGTATTTATCAATTTTTTTCAATATTTAAAGAAAAAATGTATTGTTTTCGAAAAGTAAGGGTCCCTAAAACCATTTAAGAAGAAACTTTGTACTTTAAAACGGTCCCTACAATTTTTTTTAAAACTTTTTCTGTATTTTAATTAGCAAAAATTATAAAAAATTATACTTAGCAACTATTAATAGTACCAGTCAAAGAGCGTTTATTTTTATTTTCTCATAGTTGGCTGAACAGATTAAAATTATTTTTATATACAATTTTCAAATAACATTAATTAATATTGCATATCGAAATTTCCAAAAAGTAAAATTTGAATTTAAAACAAAAAGTTTTAATTTTTTTTTTTAATTCGTTATTTCAAAAAACGAGCTGACAATTTTCATTGAAATTTTAACTTCATATGCTCGCAAAGTATCTTCGAATCTGTGGTGCATTTTATTAAGTTCCCATTGGAAGTTATTGTTATTATTTTGATTTGTCAAATCGAAAATTTTGACACATTTTCACGTTTCGAGCTCCCTAGATTTGGAATCCATCATTTTTAGAGAGGTTCGTACGTTCTTTCGCTTTTTTTCTTTCACCATATCTCAAAAATGAATGAAAGCATCGACTTCTGAAACATTTTAGTTTATAGATATTAGTTTCAATACTTTCCAAAAATCCAATGAGTTGAAAAGAGTTACAAAAAAATTTTACCAAAAATTGTTGTTTTTATTTTTTGTATCAGCTATAACCTGTGTTTACTTAATTGAATCTCTAAAGGAATAAAGAAGTTCCAAGGATTTGTCCTTCGACACTTTATCTTGCATAACTTTAGCTTTTCGAAACTTTCTCCTTTCGTAAAATCGCTCTTTTATTTCTTATTTAAATGGTTCATGAATAAATCTTGGATGACAGATTGGAACCTTTTATTGCATACTTTGCTTAATGTTTTTTTCATGCTTTCGCATTCTTGGCATTTTTGTTTTAAATATCTGTTCCTTATCTTTTAAAGGCAATGAAAACGAAGTTTGTGCTGTTACCATTTTTTGACAAAATCTCCCACAAAAATACGAGTATCTCGTTCGGTTCTGTTCAATTGATGGAGTCATACTTATTAGATCCTAAATATCAGTGATCTTGTTTAAATCGTCAGTATCAGCTTTTATTGACAAATAAGGAGTCTCACAAGGTTGTCATTTAGTTCCAATTACTTTAACTATAATGATCAATGAAATGAAATCTGCATAAATAAAAATTTCTACTTACTTGGACGACAATAAGATTTTTAGACTAATTTCTTTGCTTAACAATGATCTACCTCTTCCGAACAATCTGAATATTTGTTTCTATTTCATGTCAATATTGTTGTTAAATGAAATTCGAAAAACAAAACCACCCCCTTCTTCGAATAAATTGGCATTGCATGATCACTTTTCACAAAACAAAACAAAAACAGGAAGTGAATCTTCATCCCCAATATCCCATTGCAATTATTGTTGAAGAAAATAAAAAGAAAGTCATACAAAAAAAAAAACTTAATAAACATAAACAAAAAGAGTTTGCTAAAGTATTTATCGTTTATCTTAACTAACTAATTTGTGCTCAAAATGTTTTAAAACCCCTTTCAATTTCACTTTCTTGCATTCTGCGTTATAAAAGAAACAAAAATCAAAAAACCAACGAAGAATTGTTATTTGGTTGTTAAAAGTGATTAAATTCTGTAAAACACCACTTTGACAAGATAAATTGGCAATAAACATTTCAGTTTCGTTTTCACTCAAACATCATTGCCACAAACAAAACAACAAATCCAGTTTTTATTCAAGGAGTAGATATTCAAAATTTACAAATAAAGCTATAGCTTAGCCACCAAAAATGAATATCAATTATGCGTGGTCACTGTCAAAAGCTATGATGGAATCACTTAACGAGCCCGTGCGAACTGCGAAGTTTCAAATAACTATGCTTCGCACGCTTATCCCCATCGCACCATTAAACAAAAAAATAAACCTTTACAACTAAGATATTTGCTGAAGGCAATTAAGGTTGTTGTCATGGCTGAGGTATTGCGAGCAATTTGATATTCGGATAGGTCGTGAGCGCGTTTCTACATTGCAATCGACGCGTCGCGTCTCATGCTGTTCAATTCAGCACATACTTCGACATGGTAAACAATGTTCATTGAAATGAAATTCCATACCTAACCTTAGCCGCCCCACCGAAGACAATCGATATTCGATATGGTGCAGCAGGGACAAATGAAAACCGCTAGAGGCTCTCAAAAAAGGTCTTGGACAACCTTAAACTTGGACACAAGCCTTGTGTGCGCATGCGCAACTCCTTCAATGCCAACTAACGTCGGCGTCGCGTTGGTCGTCGTTGTCGATTATTTATTGATGGCTTTTTCATCTCTTTTTACGGCCCGTTGAATTTGTCCATCCGTGTTTTTTGCTAAATAAACACAGCCTAGCAGCGCAGGCGTTGACAAGAGATAATGCTATTCGATGATCATACGCTTCATTGGTTTTTATTGCAAAAAGCCTATTTGCTTGTTTCTTTGTTGTTAAATTGTAGTTCTTTTGTACTAAGATATGCTATTTTTGTGCTTTATTGACAGTGACGTAGTCAAAATAAATTTAAAAATGTTCCCTAGATTGTTAAAACATGAAATATGTTGTGTAAAACATTTCAATATGTAAATGAAATTTTTATATAAAACTTTGGTACATATTGCTGATTTGACCATAAAAAATTTATAATTTGGTTCTTTATTGAAATTTTCGATCGGGGTTTGATGAAATTAAAGTCAGGGCAAGCCACGTGCTTCCAATTTGGCTTGGTCTTTCGGTCGGAGATTGAATCTTCCTTTTCACCTCGAACCTTGAGTCTGGAACTTGAAAAAATGTAAATACAACGAAAGCTAATAAATAAAATAAAATAAAATAAAATAAAATAAAATAAAATAAAATAAAATAAAATAAAATAAAATAAAATAAAATAAAATAAAATAAAATAAAATAAAATAAAATAAAATAAAATAAAATAAAATAAAATAAAATAAAATAAAATAAAATAAAGTTAAATAAAATAAAATAAAATAAAATAAAATAAAATAAAATAAAATAAAATAAAATAAAATAAAATAAAATAAAATAAAATAAAATAAAATAAAATAAAATAAAATAAAATAAAATAAAATAAAATAATAAGATATGGGAAGCTGATAGTAAATGGGGAGACATGGGTTTGGGATGAAAAAAGGGAGGTCATAAGAGAAACAATAGCTAAAGAGGGAGAACAGGAGAAACAAATGCAGAGTGAAAGTAGGAATATTGAAAACCAAAAAGTGGAAGGAGGAATAGAAGAGAATTCAGAGTCAAAAAACGGATAAGGGAACAAGAAGAAGGAGATAAATCAAGTAGAAAAGAGTCAGGGGATAGATGGAAGATAGGCTTCTGGAATGTTGCGGGGTTAGCGAATAAAGAAAAAGAGTTCTGGGAAGGGATCAAAGAATGGGAAGTTGTAGTGATGATAGAAACGTGGGTAGAGGAAAAGAATTGGGAAAAATGGAAAACACAACTGCCAAAGGGGTATAAATGGACAAGACAGGGAGCAAAAAAGAAGAACAAGAAGGGAAGAGCAATGGGGGGGATGATAATGGGAGTTAGAGAAGAAATGGCGATAGAGGGTGATGAGATTCTGGAACAGGAAGAAGGATTAATGAGCAGGAAAGTTAAAGCAGGTACGGATGAATGGGTTATAGTAGCAACGTATGTAAATGGTGACATAGACAAGAAGTTGGAAAGCTTAAGAAGATGGATGGAGAGGCAGTCAGATGAAGAAAGAGTGATAATAGGGGGGGACTTCAACGCGAGAACAGGATTGGAGGGTGGGAGAGTGAGGGGTATAGGAGACGAAGAGAGAGGGAGGAGATCAAAAGATAAAAAAGTGAACACCGAAGGTAAGAAACTAACGCAGGTGATAGGAGAATTAGGGTGGGAAATTTTTAACGGGAATATAGAGGGGGATGAGGAGGGAGAGTTCACGTATACAGGAGGCAGAGGGGAGACAGTAATTGATTATGTACTAGGTGACGAAAGGACGAGAAGAGGAATAGAAAGGATGGAAGTAACAGATAGAGTAGAGTCAGATCATCACCCATTGGTGATCACTATAAAGACAGGAAGAAGGAGAAAGAGGGATAAAGCAAAGGAAGTAAAAAGAATAAAAACGGGAAGATGGTCGGAGGAGATGAAACGGGAATTCGAGAGAAGAATGCGAAGAGTGAGCTTGGAAGAGGGAGCAGAGGATTCAGAAAATCAGATAGGGGAGAGGATTAAGAGAGAGATTGAACAAAGTGAGGAGGTAGGGGGAAGGCAAAGGAAACAGAAAAGGAGAGGATGGTGGGATGAAGAATGTAGGGAGAAAAAAGAAGAAGTAAGAAAGGAGTTAAGGAGGTGGAGGAAGAGTATCGGGACGAAGGAAAAATACAGGGAGCGAAAAAGAGAATATCAAGCGATGATTGAGAGAAAGAAAAGAGAGGAGCAGGATGAGATGATAAGAGAAATTGCAGAGGCCAATACCGAAAACAAAGTGTGGGAAATAATAAATAGAGATAGTAAGAAGAGAAAGACGATGGGGGAAGGGATTGGAGAAGAGGAATGGAAAAAATATTTTATGAGTCTAATTGGTGGGGTGGAAGAAAGAGTGAGAATGGGAGAACAGGTAACAAGAAGAGCGGAAGATGAGACCGAAATTAGTAACGAGGAGATCAGAAAAGTGGTTAGAAAACTCAAAGAAGGAAAAGCAATGGGAACAGACGGTATACCTAATGAAGCGTGGAGATATGGAGGAGAACAAGCTATAGAGGTAGCATGGGGCATCTGCAGGAAGGTGTGGAGAGGAGATGGATGGCCAGAGGGGTGGAAAGAGGGAGTAATTGCCCCGATAATAAAGAAAGGTGTAGGAACAAAGGTAGAAGAATACAGAGGAGTAACGCTCATGCCATCGCTGTATAAAATATATACGACGGTTTTAGCGAAGAGGTTAGAAGAAGAAGCGGAGGAGAAAGGGATGATACCACCAAATCAAACGGGTTTCAGAAGAGGAGTAGGAACGATAGACAACGTATATGTGCTGAACTATTTGGTGAACAAAGAGGTTGCAGAGGAGAGGGGCAAGCTAGTGGCACTGTTTATAGATTTAAAAGCTGCGTTTGACTCAGTAGACAGGAAAATTATGATGGAGGCGTTGGAGGAAAGAGGAGTGAGAGAAGGGCTCAGGGAAAGAGTAGGGGAGGTCTACGAAGAAACAACGAGTAGAGTGAAATCGGCAGGAGTGATGGGGGAAACATTTTGGACGGGAAAGGGGGTAAGACAGGGGTGCCCGATGAGCCCAATACTGTTTAACTTGTTGACGGCGGATATAGAGGATGAGCTGGGTAAAGGGAGCTGGGGAGGGGTAAAAGTGAGAGGAAAAAGAATTTGCTCGCTGGCATACGCAGACGATGTGGTGGTAATGGCGAAAAATGAAGAGGAGATGCAAAGCATGATAAGAAGACTGGAGAAGTACTTTGAGAGGAAAAGACTGGAAGTAAATGTGGGAAAGACGAAAGTGATGAGGTTCAGGAAGGGAGGAGGGAGGAACACAACAGTAGACTGGAGATGGAGGGGAAAGAAGATCGAAGAAGTAAAAGAATTTAAATACCTGGGGTATGTGTTCAAAAAGAATGGAGGGCAGGAAGCACATATAAAGGACAGAATAATAAAGGCAGCAGTGGCCATGAAGGAAGCATGGGGGATTGGAAGGAGGAAATTTGAGAAGGATTGGGAGAGGAAGATGTGGCTTTTTGACACTCTGGTGTGGACGGTGATGGGATATGGGGTGTAAGTATGGGGATGGGAGGAGAGACAAGAAATGGAAAGGGTGCAAGAGAGGTACCTCAAGTGGACGCTAGGGGTAGAATGGCAAACTCCAGGGTACATGGTAAGAGAGGAAACAAAACGAGATAAGATAATGATTAGAGCACGGAAAAGGGCATGGAATTATGAACAGAAATTAACAGATGGAAAAGGAAGTTACATAGCAAGGGAATGTTTAGAGGAGATGAAAGAGAGACAGAGAGATGAACGGGGAAGAGGGTCACGATGGGAACAAGGGAGAGAAAAAATAAAGGGAAGAGAAGACAGTATGAATGGATACGAAGCAATAGAAAGAAAAGACTGGGGAGAGCAAGAGAAGGAAAGAAGGGAAAGAATAAGAGAATCCAGTTACAACAGGTGGTACAAAGAAATAATGACAGAAGGGATTCCACAATATTTAACAGCGGGTTGGAAGACAGAAAGAACAAGGAGAATTGCAAGAGTCAGGCTAGGGAATGAGGTGAGGGAAAGATGGTACTGGAAACGCGAAGAGGAGAGAATATGCAGAATATGTGGGGGTGAACAAGAGACATGGGAGCATGTATTAGAAAGATGCAGATCTGTCGGAGATGAAAGAAAATCAATAGGGGAAAGGATGAGGGAAATAATGGACGAAACGGGGAAGGGAGAAGAGTGGATAAAGGAACTAGAGGCAGTAAGAAAAGATAAGATGATAGAGAGGGGTGGAGAGGGAGCAGAGTAAGGAAGCGGGAGACTTGTAACCCTTAGGGGAGCCAATACAAATCAATGTAATGTAATAAAATAAAATAAAATAAAATAAAATAAAATAAAATAAAATAAAATAAAATAAAATAAAATAAAATAAAATAAAATAAAATAAAATAAAATAAAATAAAATAAAATAAAATAAAATAAAATAAAATAAAATAAAATAAAATAAAATAAAATAAAATAAAATAAAATAAAATAAAATAAAATAAAATAAAATAAAATAAAATAAAATAAAATAAAATAAAATAAAATAAAATAAAATAAAATAAAGTAAAATAAATTAAATTAAATTAAATTAAATTAAATTAAATTAAATTAAATTAAATTAAATTAAATTAAATTAAATTAAATTAAATTAAATTAAATTAAATTAAATAAAATAAAATAAAATAAAATAAAATAAAATAAAATAAAATAAAATAAATAAAATAAAATAAAATAAAATAAAATAAAATAAAATAAAATAAAATAAAATAACATAAAATTAAATAAAGTAAAATGAAATAAAATAAAATAAAATAAAATAAAATAAAATAAAATAAAATAAAATAAAATAAAATAAAATAAAATAAAATAAAATAAAATAAAATAAAATAAAATAAAATAACATAAAATAAAGTTAAATAAAATAAAATAAAATAAAATAAAATAAAATAAAATAAAATAAAATAAAATAAAATAAAATAAAATAAAATAAAATAAAATAAAATAAAATAAAATAAAATAAAATAAAATAAAATAAAATAAAGTAAAATAAATTAAATTAAATTAAATTAAATTAAATTAAATTAAATTAAATTAAATTAAATTAAATTAAATAAAATAAAATAAAATAAAATAAAATAAAATAAAATAAAATAAAACAAAACAAAATAAAATAAAATAAAATAAAGTAAAGTAAAATAAAATAAAATAAAATAACATAAAATTAAATAAAGTAAAATGAAATAAAATAAAATAAAATAAAATAAAATAAAATAAAATAAAATAAAATAAAATAAAATAAAATAAAATAAAATAAAATAAAATAAAATAAAATAAAATAAAATAAAATAAAATAAAATAAAATAAAATAAAATAAAGTAAACTGAAATAAAATAAAAATATAATAATAAATATTTAATAAAATAAAAGAAATTCGAAACAAAAATTATTAATTTTTTAGAAATTTTTTTTTTGAAACATCTGATAAAAATGTATGCTAATGAAACATGGGTTTTTAATAAGGATGAAACAAAGAAAACTGCACAGTATAGAGATTCTCAGTATTATGATACTTTTGGGAGTGCAAAATTTACGAAAAACAAATTTTAGACTTATCAAACTTTTTTCTTCGCAAAATGATTGCTATCTTAACTAAGTTACTTCTGAAAGTGGTCACACTACCAGTGTAAATGTTTGTATTGAAAAATAGGGATTTTTATAGCTGAAGTTATATATTTGACGCAAATATCATTCAAATTAATTTTTTTTGTATTATAGCCAAGTTCTAACGAAACAGTTGGTTTTGGGGCATGCCACGGAAATGATATTTAGAATATAAATAGTTTTAAATATATATAATATATATAAATATATCTATTTATTTTAATTTTTATTTTTATTTAGTTATTTTTTCAGACACAAAATTCTAAAAGTCTAACCTTTTGTTTCTAAGATTTAAACAAAAAAAACAACCTTACAATTTACCAAATGCCTACTGACAATCATATTTTAAGTCCATCCTAATAACATAGGTTAAATAAGTATTAAAAAAAAACTGGAAAACTTCCTTTGTTCGATACCTAAATCATATCCATTTTAGGTATTTATTTTTTTTTTTGAAAATGGACCCAAATATGGTTCCGTGTAAATTTTGAAATTAAAGAAAAACCATTCAAAATATTCACTGAGTCATTTGAGGCCTTTTTTTAGAAGCATACATTGAATACAATCAGTATAAAATCATACCTTCAAAATGCGACGCCACCAACTTGAGTGTCTTGAACATCTACCATGCACGCCACTGTCAAATTCTTATCTCACAAGTCACAACGCACTCTATATGCAATGCATACACCCCTCATCATCCACCATCATCCCACGGACTTCATACACTCTTTAAATCCCAAACCACACAAAGTCATCACTGTCTTCCGGCCGCAAAATGCAGCCTCCAGTGACTATTGGCGCTTTTATAGCATAAGCCCACCGAATACCGAATATGAAGACGACCACAAAGTAAACAAGACAGCAATGCAAAAAAATAAAAAATAAACCAAAGAAATAAAAAAGAATACAAAAACGCAAAGAGGAAGCTAGAGCCAAAGTAAAAAAAATAAATGAAGATACCAAACCACTAGTGCGCCGATGGTCTACCTCTATAACCAACCATCATCATCATCATGCCCACAACCAGCTCCGACCTCCATCCGAAGCCGAGCTTCAAACTCAACAATCCAAATTCATACTATCAACTTTACTGCATTTTTCCTCGGTTAGTCCACTCCGAACTGTGTCGCAGTAAACGTCGTCGTCGTTATATTCTTCACAAACGCTAAACGCATACGCATGCGTTCTCGAACCAAAAACAAAAAAAAAATAAAAAAAAGTATCTATCTATCTTCGACAAAAAAACGAACAAAGTATCTAAGAGATACTTTTTAATTTGAATATTTAATTAATTGATAAAATAAAAGAAAGAAAAATATCGTTTATTTTTACGAAGGTGCAGGGTTGTTGTATCTTTAAGATACATTTTAAGTTATTTGATGAAATTAGTATCTGAGAGATACTTACATTTTAAATAAGAGCGAATCTATCAGTGTATTATAATATATTTATTATTTTGTTCAACAATCAATCAACTGTGTCTTAGTGAGAGAAAAAAAAAAGCTGTTTCATGCGGAAATTTTTAAAAAAATTACGTAAACCCCTGTGATTTGTTCTTGAAGATATAAAATAAAAATACGTTCGATTTATGTTAGTGAAAATATAATTTGGAAAAATAATAAGATTTATTTTTTTTTAATTTCTGTAAAAAAAAAAAATATTACTAAAGTTTACTAAGATTTGTAAAAATCTAAAAAAAAAAAAAGTTTTTAACTCAAAATTTTTAATTGAAAAAAATTAAAAAATAAAATTTCGAAGCTCTTTATCGAAATTTCTGAAATAAAATAAATATCTGTGAGTGTTATTTTCGATAAGTTCCTTCCGTATCTTATGAAATCCTAAACGAAATGCCAATTGGCCGCTTGCAACAAAGCACCCGCAAACCATCTTCACTGGAGACCCTTTGCAGTACGAATAGTACTTTAGAATCTCGCCTCTCCAGCAATGACATACCCAAAATGGAACTACTCAAAATCAACTATGTCAATCAGTGTAAACAGGCAGTTTCTGTCACCAGATCATCTCCAGCTACAAGATCACCAGCCACATCATCGTCCTCACCACCATCCAAGCCCCGGGTAGAAAGCGACTCAGGTCGGGATTACAGATACTTGGGCTATAAGCGACCAAGTAGTCAACCAGAAGTGTTGAAGAAAGATTCATTGGTAGAGAAGTCGCCCTATGATACTTGGGATTTTCTTCAGAATAAACGGGCTATTCCAACACCAACGCCCATTGAAGCTTGTGCATCCTCAGATTGTAGAGACTGTTGTTCCGAGTGCTCGGATTGCTCGTCGGGAACAACAGATTCACTGTGCCGTTCTGCAGCGGTAGAGAAGAGCAACAGTTGGAATTATCGTTCAAAATTTGATATGCCCAAGAAGCCTGAGCTGAGTAATATAGCCAGACCTGAACGTTATACAAAATTCGATACGGTCGACAATGGCGACCATGAGGCGGTAGAGATGAGGCATCAAAAACCTCCAGTAGCTGCCAAATCAAGCTCGGATGTGTCAAAAATTCAGCGGATGTTCGAGTCGGCTGTTCAACAGAGAAACCATGTTCCCAAGAGAGAATCACTTGAGCCTGCTCGAAAATCGAACTCAAGGCAATCCGATTCTCCCAGGAGAAGGACTTTCTCTCCGGCGGGAAGTGATGAGAGAATAAAAAGACTGGAAGGACAGTCCTATGACTCAGACTGTTGTGAATGTAAAAACAACCGGAAATCTCTAAACGAACTAAAATCGGCCTCAAGAATCCCCAAAAAGGTAGAGTCTAATGACCAATTGAGTCGACAGAACAAAAAAATGATGGATCTCAAGGCTGAAAACAAGGAACTTCCAGGCAAACAATTCAAAAAGTTTGTCGAGCCTAAGACTCTCAATGAGGCACATAAGTTTCTAAGTCGACAAATGTCTGTGGATATAAAATCTCATGTGGAATTAAAAGAACCACAAACAAAGAAGATTAGTGATCAGTCAAAACCCCAAATCGACTCAGGGCAGAATATAAACTGGGAGACTAATAAAGCTTTTTGTAATCCAAACTCCCAAAATCAGCTTCCCAATCGAGATAAATCGAAGAAAGATCCCCCCACTGAACTGGTAACTTGGCAGGCAC
Source organism: Dasysyrphus albostriatus (assembly GCA_946251815.1). Classification (NCBI taxonomy): domain Eukaryota; kingdom Metazoa; phylum Arthropoda; class Insecta; order Diptera; family Syrphidae; genus Dasysyrphus; species Dasysyrphus albostriatus. Next base: position 20,882,288 of record OX276337.1, read on the forward strand.
AAAGACAAGCCGAAATGAAGAATCGAAAAGATTCAAGTGATGCTGAGTGTAATCCTCGAAATGAGTCCAATGAGCAATTTAATCGTCAGATAAAGAAAATGTTCCAAAACTCTCAGGGTATTGCTTCCACACCCAACCGAACAAGATTCTATGATTCCTCGCCAAGTTCAGACAACGATTTGCCACAGATAATCGATTCAAAGATGCTCCGCAAACGGAATCCACATCAAATCAAAGTGGAACGTATTCACATACGCAAGAAACGCCAACCTCTGCTGATCATCAATCAACTATCCGATTCTTCGACGCAAACTGCCACTGCTGACCATTATTGCGAAAAGTCGTCAAATAATGACGAAAAAACTAAAAACACTTGTGGCTTCAAGAAGTGCACCTTCTCGAATTGCCCCATGTCTCCGGGTGATCCACATAAGACTAATGAGAATGGAAAGGAGCACTTGGTCAAGGAGAACAACAAGAAAAACCTTGAGAAATCAACATCACCGCAGGCGAGTAAGAAGATCATTTTGGCCTCGCCAACGACTGAAAAGAAAAAATTAGCTTCGGTTGATGATGATCATCATCATCGATCCGAGGATCAAGTGACGATAGTAATCAATCGGGGTCAGCAAAGTGGCGACCCTAATGACGTGCAGAATTTCAGCAATAAAAATCTAACAAAAGCAACGACTGATGAGCTACTAGCGCCATCTGTGCTCAACAACACGATCGTTATCAAGTCTCCGTCGAGTGAGAAGATCAGTAATGTTGATGTTAATTTGAAGAATATCGAGAATCGTAAGTTCAACGATCTGAAGAACATCAATCATTGGAAAGAGGAAGCGGAGAATGCTGGAAGTGGTGACCATCCACAGCAGCAGCATCGCCAACAGCGATCATCGCAGCAAGCCCACAACAACGATCACGTGCGGAATAGTGTTAAGATTTTCGTTCGTAACTATCCCGTTAGCAGTTCTTCGTCGTCGTCTGCAGATACTAATTCCTTGTCGTCTGCAGATGCCGATGACCGGGGGCGACGTGGAAGTGGCGTTGGTGATCTTATCAAGCGATACGACTCCCAGCAGACGCCGAGTGGGTCTAGTTGTGTGATATTCTCTTCGTCATCGGCAGCAGACGATGAAGAATACGACGATGATGATGGCTCCGGAAGTGCCCTATCGGCAGATCTGCGAAAATACCAATCGGATTGTAGTAGTAGTAGTAATTGTAGTTTGTCTGTTTTGGTTCCTGCATCGGTGTCATCATCGTCAACAGCAGGAGCATCGACTATTCAAAGTGTCTTCCCACCTTCGAACAAGTTCGGTTGTGATGGAGGAATTTTTTGGAATAATTGTTATTTCTACGATGGCGATAAGAGTAATTATTGTTGTTCGGCGATAAGCTGTGATGATGACAATTGCCCGTACTACGATTTGGAGGATGACGAAACTGGAGCACAGTCTTCATCGGTAATAGATAAAGTAGATGGGTGTGGTAAAGAGAAAGAGAGTATGCAGCAGGCGCCGATGTTATCGTCAGCGGTGATGGTGCAGAAGTGGAATCCAAAAAAGGTTGGTGCAATTTTGTCAATTCAAAAAAAATATAACAACTTAAACGAAGGGCTTTGTACCTGTGATATGCTTAGCATTTTTAATAGAAATGCGTTTCAGGCAAGGAAATAAGCAGAAGAAAAGAACCAATTTTATTGAAAGCTTTTAAATAATTTTTAATGCTGTATATGTATGTAGAGCTACTGATGCCTAAACTTTTTTCTGTCGATTTTTCTTTTTGGTCATACTCTCAACACGTTTTTTTTAGGAATAAAAGAAAAGTAATGCCAGCTATACAATTTTTTTAGCTAAATAACTTAATCCTTCGCTTTTTCAAAAATTGCTTCACAGATTTTTCTTGAAATAAATTAATATACAAAATTTACGACAAATTTTATATCTGTTCGACTCGTGTTAAGGTAGGCAGACAATTTTTTTGAAAACTCAATACGTATTTCAAAAATGACATAGTAGATTTTTTCAAACTTGGTACCACCCGGAACGGCAATTCTTACTTTTTTTCATCATAACTTTTCTTTTACACAAAATAAAAAAAAAACAAAATGAATTGTCAAGATTTTATCATGATAAATCAACTGCCTTACATTTTTCAAAATCATTTTCATTTTTTTACGGTGGTGGTGACAGTCCAAAATATTGTATTCAAATTATCTGCAAAGTTCAAGGTCGTAATTTTTCATTTTTTTTAAACGATAGTAGCCATTTTTTGTTAAATAAAGAAATGGCTTTTATCTGGCAATACCCCTTGTGAATTTTGGTTTAAATTTACAAAGACCGTGTTTAGTTTGTTTGGTTTCACTACGGCATGATGATGTGGAAAGGGAAAAACTATTTTGTGGATATAACGGTGTTTCAACATACACTTGAGGACTATCATCACTCAAAATATGGCAGTTTTATTTATTGACGTATCCATTCAACCAAAAGTGAGCTTCATCGCTAAAAGTAGCCCAATAACAATAATACAAAATTTCTCATAACTTCAATTACAATTTATTTTTATTTAAAAAAAAAACGTCGGAAAATAAAATACATATTTTGCTCATAAATGAAAGAAGAATTTTCATGGAAATTCTGTCTACAACAGAAAAACTGAATGATTTTAAAGTTAAGTTTGTTGCGGTTGATTTGAAATGTCAAAACCAATGAATAATGTGTCCCCTATTAAACGACGTACGGTTCTTTGCCTCTGACTCCTTTCGAATTTTCATATCGCAACCATTGAAAAGGGTTAGAATCATCGTGTAATGGGGGACTATTTAGTGAATAAAAAGTGGTGCAGAATTGTGGTATGCTTTATTCTTTGTTTAGAGGGAGAAAAGTATTTTATTTTTGATTTAATGGGTGATTTTTTAAGAGGTTTAGAACTTTAAAAAAAAAAAAAACACAAAAAATTCGAAAAAATGAATGAAATATTTATTTGAATCGATAGTTTGAACCTTGCAATTTAATGTTTGAAGATAATTTCATGCGAATGTTGACCGCGGCTGCGTCTCAGGTAGCCCATCCGCTGAGTCCAATTTTGGCATACTCTTTCACACATATCGGCCGGTATCTCACGAATGAATGCATGGATGTTGGCTTCCAGTGCGTCAATCGAAGCGGGCTTGTCCCTATAGACATTAGCCTTGACATACCCCCACAAAAAATAATCTAATGGTGTCAAATCGCACGATCTAGGCGGCCAATTGACCGGCCCGAAACGTGAAATTAACTGTTCACCAAACTCGCCTCGCAATTGCGCCATTGTTTCGCGTGCTGTGTGGCATGTGGCACCGTCTTGTTGAAACCACATATCATGCAAGTCAAGAACTTCCATTTCGGGCAAAAAAAAGTTTGTTATCATCGCTCGGTAGCGTTCACCATTGACAGTAACGCTGCGATTCGCATCATCTTTGAAGAAATATGGCCCAATAATGCCGCCGGCCCATAAACCGCACCAAACAGTGGCTTTTTCGGGATGCATTGGTAGCTGTTGCAATGTTTCTGGCTGATCTTCACTCCAAATGCGGCAATTATGCTTATTTACGTACCCATTCAACCAAAAATGAGCCTCATCGCTGAACACAATTTTTCGATAAAAAAGCGGATCCTCGGCCAGCTTTCCAAGAGCCCATTCACCAAAAATTCGGCGTTGTGGTAGGTCGGCTGGCTTTAGTTCTTGCACCAGCTGTATCTTAAAAGGCTTTACGCCCAAATCCTTCCGCAAAATTTTCCACGTAGTGCTGTAACAAAGGCCTAACTGCTGGGAACGGCGCCGAATCGACATTTCGCGGTCTTCTGTCATACTAGCTGATACGGCCGCAATATTTTCTTCACTACGCACAGTACGTAAACGTGTTGGTGGTTTAATGTCAAACAAAGTAAATTTGGTGCGAAATTTGGTCACAATCTTCCGAATAGACTGCTCAGAAGGTCGAGAATGCCGACCATAAAATGGAAGCAGCGCGCGATGAACATTTCGAACCGAGCACGAATTTTGATAGTAAAATTCAATAATTTGCAAGCGTTGTTCATTTGTAAGACGATCCATGGTTAAATTGCAAACCAAACTGAAGCTGTTTGACAGTGACACAAGGTACTAAACACACGTCAGCTGTCAAAACCAGTGTTGCCAAAACCAAACCAGCTAAAAAATCACCCGTTATATATTTATATGAAAAAAATATCGCCCAAGATAAGATTTGGGCTATTAGTAGCCCAATTATGATTGGGCTGTCATACTGAAATTGCTGTCGGCAATTTCGGAAAAAGATAGCCCAATTTCCGATAAATAGCCCAACCTGGCAAGAATGTTCTAATTTCCAAATATTCCATTATCAGCAGAGATACACTTGTGTGATTACTACAAGTGTAAACACCACATGACTATTCACCTCGTACTGAAAGTAACCAATCTAAGCACGGTCTGTAAGACTGTTACACAAACGTGGTTCAAGTTATGATCCGTGCTTCTGCAATTTTAACTCAACGATTCGGTGAAATGACGTACATCAATGGCGATGGTTCGAGCTTTAAGATTCAAGTAGGTATGTAATAGTAAACAATTATATTCTTGAACCATCGTTGAACCTTAGTTAATCTCCCTAATCGGTAAGTTCAAACTGCTGAACCACATGTCAAAATTTTAACCACGTTATGTAAAAATGGCTCTTTATTTTTTTTTTTATTTTTTGTATTAAAAAAGGTATTCATGCAAAGCCGTAATATTATCATAAACGTCAGAGAGTTTATTGCATCATTTACGAACTGTCAAAGTTAGTATGAGAACTCTGTTTTTTTTAATATAAATTTGATGAAGCTTTTTTGAAGTCTCGAATATTGAAAAGTGAACAAACAGATCGGCTATATTAACACTAGCGGGGGGCATTCATAAAACTTTTTTAATAACCGAACAATTTTACAATGACACAAAGCTTGGGATATAGCATGATCAGGATCACCATTAAAGTCTTCTTTGAATAAACTCAAGCAACGTATTTCAATAAATTTTTAATAAGAAACCCACAATCTTATACATATTTGAAGTTTTTTTTTTCTTAAAGTATTGCAACTTATAGGATAATAGGGCACTGTGAATATAAAACTAGTATAGCGATCATTGAACCTTTTTCTATAGTCAACTAATAAATTTCATTTTCTAAATTGTTGTTTCTTTGTATGTTTTACTATGGGAACTGTATTGTTTTCGAAGATAGATCTTCTTGCTTTTACATATCTATCAAATTAAACATCTGAGGTCTATTATGTCAGTAGTTAGAGTTGGATGTTAATTAAAAAAATTTGAATAATTTCACAATAACATAATATGAGTATTCCATATAGGTTCATTGTATCTGTAGGCTACTTATGTACATTGATTTAATTGTTGAGAAATTGTTTGATACCACCATTTCACTTTTATAATATACAAAGTTGGATTTCAAATTACATTGTAAACATTGTTAGTTTTTAAATATAAAAATTCATAAAAAGTACCGTTATTCTTGGTTCTTCAGTTCATAAAGCCCCTCTAAGAGAACAGACAACTACTTCTTTTTCTATCATCATCATTTAAAATTCATATTTTTACAAACGAAAAACTGAATAGCAAGTTAAAATATGGAATCCATACGTATAAATTCAAATATGTATAACAATGCTTGAAACACAAACACACAAAAGTGTGCCAAGGTCTGTATTATGTGTTTGACTTCTACTTGATTCTCTGAATTTGACATAATCGATGATGTAAATCATGTAAAATTGGGCTCAATAATATCGCATTCCAAATTCCAAAGAATTCAAATCATATTTCCATATAAAACGACAAACAAAATACTCATCTCACTTAAGTTTGATCGAAATTTCTTTTTCATAAATTCAAATTTAAATAAATAGCTATTAGCCATACTCTATTTTATCGTAAATCAAAACAAAATACCGTATATTGTCCTGCTTTACAAACAAACCAAATCCAACGGAAAATTCAACAAATCAAGAAAGAAAAATAAAGAACCATTTAAAACCAGTTAATAAATTCTCGCACTGGTCTCTTAACTGATTTAGACAGAATAAACCTAAAGCTTCTACTAAACTAACAACTTCCAGTTGATAAAAATCTGCATAAATGGGGTACGTCACGAAATTGTGTATTTTTAACGGTCTATATAGTCGGGAAGCCATATTTGGATTCACCATATACATTTTTACAACACGATGAATGCATTCAGTGATACAAAACTTGTTCTTTAATTGGATTATTCATCCGTTCTTATGGACGATGCGATGATGACCTAATTATTTTAGATGTTTGGTGACCTTATCTGAATTATTTGAATATTATGAGTGTATTTATAACTCTAGATCTAAAAGAATATAAAAGCAAATATCTCTTATACTTTGTTTGTATGTATATGTTGTGGATCATGGTTAGATACACATGCAGTCTTAATGTTGCGTCTATCTTTTTCTTGAGTTGACTTTAGATTTACGCACAATGACTTTAATTAATTAGGTTGACTAGACATTTGAACTTTAAGTGATATATGGCGGTGGTTGTGTTATGCAGATTGGAATCGATGATTTGTTTGAAAAAAAAAATGGTTTATTATTTTTTTATGCATATTCGTGCAAGAATTATTGTGAATGGCTTTTATTTAAATTGGTTTCGGACATATAAATATGACAAGATGATACCACTAATTTTGGAACATGGAATTATGTAGCCATGTCAAATAAAAAAAGGTGTAGATAAGAAACTTCAAAAAAGGTGAATCTTCCAAACAAATTCAAGTGAAAATTTTTTAAGAGAATTGTCTTTGTTTTGGCATAAAAAAGGTCAAATAAAATCTTGTATGCGTGGCATTATACTCGTAGGACAAAAGTAATGTGAATGAGTCATAATCTTTGCAAATGGCGTCAAATTTCTTTATACTTGGGCGCTTATGTTGTTGACAGATAGAGAATTAGTTGATTACAAACATGGAGAATGTTGAATTACTATGTTTGTTTGTGTAAAACCTGTCAAATTTTGAGAAGAGGGGGAAATTGGATCAGAGTTGCGAAAATTTAAAAAAAGTTAAACGCATTAAACCATGAACTGCACCACTTTTTTGTTAGAAACTTTGTTTTTGTGAAGGTATAAACAGCGTTGCCACTTTGCCATGATTTCAATAGATCTAATGCACTTTTTTCGTAAAACAAATCCGCAGCTTTTAAATCGAGCCTACTTCACTTTTTTTTTGAAAAAGAAAATTTAAAAAAATAAATTAAATTTGGTGGCACAACAGCTCGTAGAAAACCAAGGCCTAGTGACTTACAACTCTCAACCATTCCTGTGTGCGTGTTGTTGGCAGGAATGGGGGGGACCTACATTTTTTGCCGAGTCCGAACGGCTAATGAGAAGCACTTATTCATGACAAGTATACTCTTGGAGGAAAATTATCATTCATTAAAATTCACAAATTTTTCAATTCTATTCTTACGGCTTGCTTTGATAACAATCGTGATATCATATAATTATCCACATTATGCTATTTTCAATTTCTTACTCGATATTTTTTTTTAAAAAACCTACTTAGGAAAATTTTCCAATTAGTGGCAACGCTGTGACAGGAACTGACCACCACCATTTTTGACAGTAGTTGTACCACTTTGTGTTCACAGAAATTTGTGTAGAATAAATTCTCAAGTTTTCCATTGGAGGGGAAATTATTTGCTCTCTAATTACTTTTTCTCGATGAAACTTTTGTGTGTACACAGAAAATCATGTCATCATAGATTTTTGCAATTTTGAGCTAGAGAGAGTTTAAAATGTTTAACAGATAATGTTTTTCCGCACTATTAGTCAAATTTATTCACACTTGATTTGGACGTGAATAAAGTGTGGAAGTATTCACTGTTCACATTCTATTCACGCCCAAAAAAAGTGTGAGTAAATTTGACTAATAGTGCACACGTTATCTGTCAAAAATATTTAAATCATTCTTGCAAAATCGCAAAAAATTGGTGTGCATACGATTTCCTGGGTACACAAAAAATTTACTCTTGCAAAATTGGTCTTAAGGTCTTAATTCTGAGAGTTTTCTTCACCTTTTTGGTGTGAACACAACCTAGAATATATTTGTACCTAAAGGCATTCACTTCTGAATGGAACGTCATCTTTTTTTTATTAAGCAATCACCTGAACACACCCACTCATTTGACAGCTCAGCCCATCCTTTTTTTGACAGTTTAATGTTGTTTTCACCAAAGGTTTATCTCAGATCAGATTAAATAAATCTTTTTGATGTTTTCACCTCATAAAAAGATTTAAAAAAGATTTAGTTTTTTAGTTATCTTTCAAAATTTAAACGGTTTTCTAATGAAATGCAAGTGAGATAGTATCTTTCATTTATCACAATAAAGAACTGAATTCAGATTCAAATGAATCCTTCAGTGCCATTTAAGAATAGGTAAGTTCGATTTGTAAAACTATTTTTGACACCTCCATGTTGCTACCTGCAACGCCCACAAACGATAGAATTTTATCAAAAAACACAAAAATACTCTTAACTTTTTGACATATCGTAAATATATAATATTATCTTTTGGCAGGCATTATTTGTCATTCCATTAATCACGTGATTGCTTTACTTTAAAATAAATGTCATAACTGTGTTGACGTCCAAAGCAACTGATGCCATGACAGTAAATTGCAACCGCAGCAATGCATCGAACTTAGTTTGTTTGAAGTTTGCACATAATTTGACACAAGTTTGAAAAAGTGAATACGTTTCATTAAAAGCGTTTCTAAATTTTTGGTTTCATAAAAAAGTAGTATAAACTTTTAAGACATGTAGATGCTTTTAATGATTGAGACAAAACCAGATAAATGTACGTTATATTTAATAATTATCGTATTAAGAGGACATATGCGTTAAGAGATAAACCGTCAAGTAGCTCTTCCATTTAACTACCCGTGAAACCGTTTAAATTGACGCCCAGTTCCGAAATGAACTAACCTGTTTCAAATACCTACCAATATCAGCTGACTAAACTAGTGCAGTTGATTTTGATTTTATTAATTCATATATTTCCCCCTCATCAAATTCAAATCAAATGAAATAAATTTTCCACCAAAGTAAAATAAAAATATTGACTGCATTTTAAAGATAAACCTGTCTTATAAACTAAAAAGCCTTTGCATGGATGTAACTCAAAAATTACCGTCAAAACATCTCTACAATCTACATAGATACACTTGTATCTAAACCAGTTGTGACTTTCTTTTATTCATCATCGTGTCGCATTGGCGTTATTATTTTTTTGAACTTTGAGTAGGTATTTTGTGATTGATCCGTTATTTAACAACAAATTTAGCATTCAGACAGAATTTTTTTTTTGTTTTGTCGATTTGGTTTTATGTTTTTCTCTTTATTTTCATAATCAAGTTCATTATGTAAATTGTTCAATTTGTTGTTGTTGTTTGTTTTTTGTTTTTTTTTTGTAAAAGGTTAAGTGGGGTATTGAATTTATTAACGGATTTATATCGATGAATACATATTCACACATCAGACATTTTTCATGTTTCATATCTTGAAGAATAATTTAAAATATGCGAATTTTTATAACTGTGATTAGTATTGTTGATTGGGTTGGCGATGCGGTATGGCGACCCAAAAACAGGAAAATCTGCTCTTCAGTTTATTTCCTTGAACTTAATTTTTATTTGGAATTATTTTTAATGATATATAAATTATAAGTTGGCATTTAAAAGTTTTCGGCGGCTTGAATGATGGTGATATAATAAGACAGGTTAGAAATAGAAAACAAGTCCGCGTGGTATGATTCTTTAGGTTTTTATATGATTGGTTTTCTAGTGGCAACTCCTTTTTTATAACAAATTCAAATTTAATGATTGAAATATTAAATACATATAGAAAGAGCATCCAGTTTGAGTTTCTCATGTTGGAGACACTGATAAATAGACTTTTGTCATTTTGAACACGACTTGTATTTAAAACCAAGCTCAAAAGTCTATAAATTGAAGCAAACAAAAAATCTTAATTACCACCTGCTCGATACTTACTTTTTAAGGAATTATTCTAGGAATGTTACAACAAAAGAAAAATTTGCCAACAAATACGTCACGTCATCTCACCGCATACAGGTGCGCTGGCGCACAGTGAAAGAGTGGTCCGTTTGTTGAACTTGGGCGGAGAAAATCGTTTTCCACACCCATTCTTGATACAAATCAATGAATTTTGGTTAACTTCATAGTTTGGGACTGCTTAGTTCAGTAATACAATACTGCCTATTTTTTCTACCTCAAACAGGCGCTTCACAATTAATGTCAAAATTTGGTTAAAAATTTAAAAAGCTTAAAAAAGGTATTACAGTCTGGAACTGAGTCAAGCTATGTTTAAAATGTCCTAAAATAAATACGTGCCTGACTGTAAACTTTTTATATTTATAAACATGACTTCAATATTGATTTGTACAAAATTTAAAGAAGATAATCGAAAATATTGACAAATGTACTCAAAAGAGTAAAACTGATTTCAGTACTAGATTTTAAAATAGTTTGTATTGGAAATAATTTTAAGATTTTATTTGATCGAATTTTAAAAAAATTTGACAAATTTGAATGCTAGAAGGGTCCAACCCAATTTAAGGTCAACTACTGAAAAACTCGAAAAAAAGCAAAAAAAACAACAGTTTAAATAGTGTTCATATTATTTCTGATTGCATTATTTTAATCTTACATCAGGCTAAGAATTCTGATAGTTGACTGTTGGAAAATTGCAAAAACTACCATTTTCTATGAAGTATTTTTTAAAATTGCTTTCAAATTTGATCAGATTTGGTCTTAAAATGATTTCCAATAATTTTGATTTTAAAAACTAGCACAAAAATTACTTTGATCTTATTTCTTGAGAACATTTCTAAACATTTTGGACAATCTTCTTTAAAATTTGTACAAATCAGTATTGGTGTCATTTTCATATGAAAGTCAGAATACATAACTTAGGGCATTTCAAACATGTCCTCAGTTCCAGACTTCAACAATATTTTATTTAAAATTTTAAAATTTGGGACCATGTTCTTATTTAACTTGTAAAACCACTCTTTGACTTAGAAAAAAATAAACAGTACCACTAAAATCAGCTCCCCCAAATCATTAAGTGTATCAAAATGTACCATAAATTTCAAGAATTTGCAAGAGAAATGATTTTGTCGACAAAATTCAACAATCGGACCACTGTCAGCCTGCGCCTCCGCCATATGTACACGTTGCGCTCACAGTTCTTATTTTATGCTTTTTTCTGTGTCGTTTTCCTAGTTCTTCTTCTTATTTTTTTTTCGACCTTAATTAGCCTAACAATGTTATTTTATTTCTTCTTTTAAATTTTAAATCTAGATCAATGCAAATATGAATAAAACAAAACTGGCAGATGGTTGCCTTTGGCTAATTATAATACAAATACAAATTGTTATGGACAAGTTCTTTTGTGAAAAACAAGTTCATTATATGGTTATATGAAAAGAAGCGCAAAACAAAGAACGTATCGAATGGATACGTATTAAACGCAATGGTCGGTGAAATTATAAATAAAATATGCAAAGGCAAAATGTAAGACACATGAGTACTTACTTTAAGTATTACAAAAATAAAAAACTTAGCAAGCTCAATGTTAAATAGAGCTTTAATTTTTACCTGATCTTTTGTTTTTTTTTTTCGTAAAAAAATTTAAACTGATAGACATTCTCTATTTAAAAATTATTAAATATGTCTATTTTGTCTATTTTGAAAGTCCATTGCAATTATTATTCAATGGCCCGAAGCAATAATTTATCAGTGTTAGTTTATGGATTTCAACACTTCATTGCAAGAAATTAATAAAGTTTATTAAATCAACTAAGTAAAGAGTATACCTGCAGTATTTATACAGCAAATATTTTTAAAAATCGAACTTACCTATTATTATATGGTGCTGAAAGATTAATTCGTGGCTGCATTCAGTTCCTCACAAATGAAGCATTCTACCTCATTTCCACTTCATAAGAAAAAATGAAACTCCATTTTCATTTTTAAAGGTTCTGTCAAAATAAATCTATTTTAAATCTTTTTGTGCGCGGTGAAAATGCCAAATAGATTACTCAAATCTAAACTGAGATAAACCTTTTTTGAAAATATAGCATAAGATATCAATGGCTTTTGGTCTTTTCGTCTTACCAAAACTGCCAATTTCTACCAATTTTAGTCTAAAATTCTTTCAAAATTTATATGAAAAAAAAAACAAAACTAACATTAAGACTCTGACAGCACAGTTTGCGTTTTATTTTTTCTTATGAAGTAGAATATTTCAATTGTGTCAAAGAAAGTAGAACTGAATTCAGCCACGAATGAATCATTCAGTACCATATAAGAATAGGTTTGTTCGATTTGTAAAACTTTTTGTCCCAGGGAAATTTAACAAGATTAATTTTATAATCTTCTAGATTTACGCAATAAATTTGTATGGTAAATCTTCGAGATTTGAACAAGATTATTGGTTAATCGTATTTAATATCGATTTAGTGGTCGATAAAAATTTAGTATTATTAACCATTAGTTTAAGGGAACTGCACATAAAAATCCAAAGGGGAAAAATCACACGAGCTCGGTGGCTAGGTAACGTTATGTGAGATAACCTTTATGTTCCCAAATTATAATGTTGCGCCGACTCACAATCCACATCAAAGAGTGAATTTTTTTCAGCTCTCATGCCTTTTTTTTAAGTGCCAGGTCATACTTGTTTTGAAGATAAACACGAGAAAACTATGAAAACAAGTTTTTCAAGCTTAAATCCAGAATTTTCTTTGAGTTCTAGCCATCAATTAAGGTGAGTTAACTCAGGGACTATCTAAGCAGATAATTTTGACATGAATACTGAAATCAAAATAAAATAGCAGCCTCATCTCGATCTCGATAGTGAAACGGCGATATCCTTAATGTCACCCATAGATTACAATAGATTTAAAATAACTGAAAGATAAATTTCTTCTTTTTTTAAGTTGGCTGCAATATATAAATACTTCCCAGTTTCTATAATTCGATCGAAATAATTAACACTTTTTATTTTTACGTCTGTAATTTTAATACAAAAAAATAATCCCAAAATCATAAGATTAACATTTATTGAATTATTATATATTTAATAAATTATTATATTACACTTTCGAAAAGACTTCAAATTTATGGACTACTTAAATATCTTAATGGTTGCTTATCGATGCAAACAAATGACTGGCTTCTACGAGTGTGAATATAAAATTGGTTCGACATTATTTAAGATGTTTACATATGCATTGATTAAGCTTTGTGTGTTTTTTTTTTATCAAAATAAGATTTAATGTTTGCGTATAAAATTAGAATGGGAATATCTCAGTTAGGGAATTTATTATATTTATAAAATTTTTCCAAGCAGTGAAAATCTGCCTAACTTATATAAATATAACAAAATTCAATAAAATTGAAAAATATAGTTCTCGTAATTCGTTTACCGTTATAAAATAACTGAGCATTTTTTAAAATCAATTATCGTCGCATTTTAAGAGTTTTTTTATTTAATTATTTTGAAAGTAAAAATAATCTCTATTAGTCACGATGAGCTATTTTTGTCAATAAAATTTTTGAAATCATTGAAAGTCGCTGTTTAACGGTTCGCTTTAGGGTTTTTTTTAATTATAGCACGATATGATATTGTAAAACAAAAGATCGGTAAAATCATATAATGAAACAGGAAATACGAATTTTGTGATACAATGTACGCGGTCTACAAAAGCTGAAGGCATAATAAATAATTTTTTTTGTAAAGGTTTTTTTTTTTTAACAGAAGTGCAGAATGTAAAAACTTTTTAAATAATTGCTCCACAAAAACTAAAAACAATAAAGAATATTGTATAATAAGTACGAGCGATAGACAGAGTGAGAGCGAGTATCTATTTTTTTTTTTTATTTATTGAACGTTAAATGTGACGTTTCAATTTTTCCACCCACCCACCAACCAACCAATTTTCCAGCACTGACTGGAAATATTATTGGAATGTCCAATGGCAGCGTTCAGTGACGCAGATGAGTATAATAATAAGTATGGCAGAACAAGGCGAAATGTAAATAAATGTTGAAATGTCCTGATGTCGTTCTTTTTGCCAAAGTCCACATGGACGTGCAAAAAAAAGCAGCTTATAATAAGTAACTCAGTTTTTTCCACGCTCAAGACTGCTTTTAAACGATGGAATTATTCCTGCAATTTTTAATTTAATGTTGGAGTACATCCAAAAATCGTATGCAAATAGCCTGGCTCATTTTGCTTTTGAACAATTTTATTCAAACGCCAATTTTTGCTATAAATTGTCACACTTTTTCCCGATGTTAAAGTTAAGTGCCGAGAATTGTCTTCGTCATCTTAGCCCAAAGGGTTCTGTGCTACCTGCGCAAGGAACTTTGCTTTCCATAAATCATGTGTGAACCAAGTTGGTAGCACAGTTTTTCTCTGCACTTAATGGTTATCCCAGACTGGCGCGGAACATTAAATAAATTTGGTTTAGGAGAGCCATTATAGCCACGTATTATTATATACGGTTCTGGGTCTGGATCAAGATCATTTTTTGACTCGTAAAAAAGGGTGTTTTTTTTAGACGTGTGGTTTTGAATCTGGCAATACTTTTTTTGGAGTTGGTCTTTTTAACAACTGTCACTTGATATATGCTCAATTTGGTTTGCCATTTCATAGTAAAAACTTATTTCTGAATAAAGTTTGCAAATCGTGCAAATTTATTACCAAAATAATGGTTTGGTTAATCGCAAAACAATCAATTTATTGAAGGAAACTTTTGGTGAGACACCGAATATTCTCTTCCAATGCGTCAATTGTATCGGGCTTATCTGCATAGACAAGCGACTTCACATAAGCTCACCAAAAGTTCCCTTCAATAAATTGATTGTTTCACGATGCGTCGCGTGAACAGAATCATTATTTTAGTTTAAAATTTGCACGATTTGCAAACGTTGTTCAGGAGTAAGTCTATTTATTATGAAATGGCAAACCAAACTCAGCATAAATCAAGTGACAGATGTCAAAAAGACCAACCCATAAAAAAGTACTGCCAGATTGAAAACCACACGTCAAAAAAAAAAACTCCCTTTATTTCTATAAGACTTAGAACATTTACAAGATGTTGTATTTAAATGAACAGACACATTGCTTAGTTGACTCAAGATTAAATTGACTGCGTTGAAAGAACATAGACCTGGCCAAAATTAACACAGTGGTCATATCAAAATCTTGTCAATTTTTGCATAAACAAGAATTGAATGTTCAAATAACACAGCAATTTCTTAAATATTGTGTAAGTTTCTGAGTTTTCTGCAACTTCATATTGAAAAATTATTCATCTTGGACAAATTGGACAAGACAAGTTAAATTTTCACCTGATATTTGTCTGAGTGCAAGATCTACTTGATCTAAGACAAGACTTTCCTTTCCTAACCAACAGTTTTTCCTTTTTTTTGCACCTTTTGTATAAGTATAGTGATTTATTTCAATTAACCATATAAATTTATAAATTCAAGTCAGGTGTGGAACTGTGAAAAAAATATTTGTATATTTTATATGTATCTTAAGTCCAATCTGCATTCCTGAACCTTTTTCAACTCTATTTTTTTCAATCCTAGAAAATCATTTCACTTTTTTTCTCAACTCAAAATAGCTATGTATAACTCACTCAAAATAACACATTCACTCTAATTTCGAATTCAAGTCTAGTTTTCGCATCATCATCAACGGTATATTTCATTTTGCTTTATTTATTTTTGTATTTCATTTCTATAGCCATTTCCCTTTTTTTAACTGTGCTGGTCCAAGAGATCCGGTAGTGAAATAAAATCCCATCACGAAGTGATGATGATGTTTTAAAAATAAAAAGTTACAATTTAATATTCAACGCTTGTTTTGTAGAAAGTTGTTATTTTATTATTATTTTTATCTTTTAATACAATCGATGCTGATATTACCTCTATTAACAAATAATAATCTCAGCAAAACAACACCATTTGAACTCTAAATAAAGACATTTTCTTAAACACCTCCATCATAATGGGTGACTTGGTGATGGTGTCTTTTATTACTTACTTTATACATTTACCTACTCGTATATCTTTTTTTTTTCAATAATTGAAATTAACTGATACACACATGCGACATTCTTCTGATGTTCTTCACTCTTTTATATCTTTACAGGCTGATGTAATACACGACATGCGACCAAGATCTATGGATGGAGTCGTTGACTCAGGAGTTTCGTTAAATGGCGATACCGGTTCTAGTCCCGACAGTGAACACATGCAAAATCAACAAGTAAGCTTTAAACAACTATTTGTACTAACTTACCGGGTATGGGCTTTGGTGGAAGTAGTCATACAATTCTCCTTAAGCGATCGATGATAAAAGTGGCTATTTGAGGAAAGTTTCCGCAAAATTATACATAAGTTGTGGAGCGGTAACTTCAAAATAAAATGATAAATAATACCGTGTTGGACAGGATAGGGAGACAGGGACACAAATTGCAATCAGATATAACGGGTGATTTTTTAAGAGGTTTAGAACTTAAAAAAAAAAAAAACACAAAAAAAAATGAATGAAATATTTATTTGAATCGATAGTTTGAACCTTGCAATTTAATGTTTAAAGATAATTTCATGCAAATGTTGACCGCGGCTGCGTCTCAGGTAGCCCATCCGCTGAGTCCAATTTTGGCATACTCTTTCACACATATCGGCCGGTATCTCACGAATGAATGCATGGATGTTGGCTTCCAGTGCGTCAATCGAAGCGGGCTTGTCCCTATAGATATTAGCTTTGACATACCCCCACAAAAAATAATCTAATGGTGTCAAATCGCACGATCTAGGCGGCCAATTGACCGGCCCGAAACGTGAAATTAACTGTTCACCAAACTCGCCTCGCAATTGCGCCATTGTTTCGCGTGCTGTGTGGCATGTGGCACCGTCTTGTTGAAACCACATATCATGCAAGTCAAGAACTTCCATTTCGGGCAAAAAAAACTTTGTTATCATCGCTCGGTAGCGTTCACCATTGACAGTAACGCTGCGATTCGCATCATCTTTGAAGAAATATGGCCCAATAATGCCGCCGGCCCATAAACCGCACCAAACAGTGGCTTTTTCGGGATGCATTGGTAGCTGTTGCAATGCTTCTGGCTGATCTTCACTCCAAATGCGGCAATTATGCTTATTTACGTACCCATTCAACCAAAAATGAGCCTCATCGCTGAACACAATTTTTCGATAAAAAAGCGGATCCTCGGCCAGCTTTCCAAGAGCCCATTCACCAAAAATTCGGCGTTGTGGTAGGTCGGCTGGCCTTAGTTCTTGCACCAGCTGTATCTTAAAAGGCTTTACGCCCAAATCCTTCCGCAAAATTTTCCACGTAGTGCTGTAACAAAGGCCTAACTGCTGGGAACGGCGCCGAATCGACATTTCGCGGTCTTCTGTCACACTAGCTGATACGGCCGCAATATTTTCTTCACTACGCACAGTACGTAAACGTGTTGGTGGTTTAATGTCAAACAAAGTAAATTTGGTGCGAAATTTGGTCACAATCTTCCGAATAGACTGCTCAGAAGGTCGAGAATGCCGACCATAAAATGGAAGCAGCGCGCGATGAACATTTCGAACCGAGCACGAATTTTGATAGTAAAATTCAATAATTTGCAAGCGTTGTTCATTTGTAAGACGATCCATGGTTAAATTGCAAACCAAACTGAAGCTGTTTGACAGTGACACAAGGTACTAAACACACGTCAGCTGTCAAAACCAGTGTTGCCAAAACCAAACCAGCTAAAAAATCACCCGTTATATGTATATGTTTTAGTACAGTCGGGTTAGTTTGAACTATGAAAATATGATGTTATGTGTTTCGCGTACCTATACCCCCTCCCATCCTTCCTTTTAGGTTTTGCAACACAGAGGTTGTCTAAATTATGGTTGTAAGAATTTTACCCCTTTTGCGTTGGGCGCTATTTTAAGAAATACTGAAACTATTTAAGTGACATTTTGGCAATTTACTTTTTTTTTAAACAAAGAAGCTTTAAAAAGTGACTACATCAGTATTTCTATTAAAACTAACTTAATTTCCTTTCACTTAATCATGATAAGGGTAGTCATAACCTCTTGAGTGCGTATGCACATTTTATAGTAAAAACACTACATAAATCTTCCCATCATAATCATTCATCTACCTTCTATTTCCATAAGTTTTAAAAATACACCACAAGTGTTTCCGTTTCTATGAATAAAGCTGCACACGCAGTTGGAAATTTTATATTTCTTTCAAGTTGTTAGCAATATAAGTTACCGCATTTGATGCATCGTTGCAAAGCAATCTACCACACCATTCACAATGATTGAAAATGTACATATAGATTGTTAGTGCCAACTTTATCTGTCATAAATTGGCATCTCTGTTTAACGTCATATCTTCCTATTAGATTTCTGGTAGATATGTGGAAACATATTTCTGCGGATGGCATAATAAATTTACCTCAGACACTTGCTCGTTGCGCTAAGTGAAAAAAACACGTCCGCTAAGTATATCAAGAAAGTCAAAGTAACCATAAACCGTTTAACTCGCAATGATTTTGTTGACATTTTGTTTTAATTTATGGTCATTGTCATGTTTTATCCTTATTTAGTTTTTTTTTCATATGCAATACGTATACAGTAATGTAATTCATGAAAAACCATGAGATTTTGTGTGTTTTACTCGTATTATTCAGTTGTTTCACAGAAATAATATGATAAACTCAACACATGCGAATGTACGATCAAATAAATTACTACTTCTTGATGGTCTTTATTTTGATAATGTAAGTACTCGTATCTATACGACACATTCTTGTGGCCATTTTGTACTGGTTGTCAAATGCCAAATGTTTGTATGTCAGATTTGAAAGAAATGTCAGTTTGAATTCAAATTACAAAACAAAAATACAAATAGCTAGTGTTACCAGTCTTTTTTTTATTTGTTTTTGGTAGATGTACATAATTTTTTAATTTATTTATCTTTTTATCAATCAAATGGTTTTTTTAAACTGCATGTGTGGATAAATAAACTTTTTTCCGAATAAGAAAATTTATTAATGAAAATTTGTGTACTTCTTGTTTATTGTATCGTTTTATTTTTAAAAAATTGAAGTTTCATGATTTATAATATGTAATTAAAGAATATTTCTTTGCTTAAATTTAATTATTTTTATAGGAGTATGTTTCGTTTTTCTTAAAATTCAATTTCTTGTATACCTACATTGATTTTCTAAAAAAATTGATTGACTTATGATTGCCCTACGGCAGCTATAATCGAATATTTCTTTTGACGTGGTTCAAATTATACCGCCCATACCGTTCCCGACATTTTTCTTCTCTCTGAGAGGATTTCATTACCACCCGTCACAATTTGACATTTAGTCCGAAATATAGTGCGAAGAATTTAAGAAACACATTTAAGAAACACACCTTATCAAAGAGAGCCCTATACCAAAAAGCAATACATAACGCTCTCTAGTTTATTTATACAAACGTCAAAATCATCATTTTGTGGAATCTGTCATGTTGCAATAATAATAACATTAATAATTAATACTATATTAATATTAATATTTATTTTCTTATCAATTTTTTAAATTTTATACGAAGCAACATTTTCGTAATTAAAATAAGGTACATTTTAAATACCAAATTAAGGCACACAATTCATTAGAAAGATAAACAACAACGTCCCTTTTATTTTGACTTTGCAATTTTGCATCTCACATTTTCCACAAAATTAAATCTGCCACTTTTTACGAACGGAATTTCAATGAATCATTCATCAACACTCTGGCTCGGCTCACTTGATGTTAATACCTATAATATTTTTAGAATTAAATAAAAAAAAGTCAATAAATCAAAAATGGTAATCAAGGGTTAATTTATTTTCAATAATTGGTCAACATAAGGCCAAAATTTAATTTAATGCTAACACTCACTAATAACTATAACTAACCTTGAAATTCATAAACAAATTTCTATTGCTGACCAATTTATGGTCATTACCTGACCTTTCAGATGATATACGGTTTTAGTTTGTTTTTTACTTCCATTAATGAGGTACGGCTAATAGACTCGAATGACCTACAAAAACCTTGGTAATCGATATACGCATTTCTTTTAGCTACCAATTTAATTAAAGTTGACCTTTCATACCAATTTAGATGTTGTTTTTGTTTTTGATTCACAAAAAAGAAGTCCCGCAGCCGTTTCGTGTCCTATCAAAAGTTTTTAATACCAAACAAAGGATCGTCATGATTCGTCATGATGATGAAGCTTATGTCAAAACCCAACGAAAAGTAACTTTGCGTATCGTCAAAAGGAGATTACACACCTTACTGTTCTTATTATCTATCGTTTTTTGGCATTCCTATTTCACCAAATTTTAGTTTTACTAAAGTGAGGTGCATTTCGAAGCACACCTCACTTCCGTAAGGAGAGATGAACGAAGTTTGACGAAACGCACAATTACGAAATTATAGCCGCGTCCTATGCTTTCCGTGTATTCGCTTTTTTTCTTCCAACCACTGAAGTTCCCCTTCTTTTAAATATGACATTTGGTGAAATAAAAAAACAAATAAGTGATAGGTGGTGGATTGAAATATGGGTTTGTAAAGTTATAGCCATTCCACACTATCCCATTGAGTATTAACACATCTCAAAAAAGTGTGAAGAAAATCATGTATAATAGTGTGGAAGCAAAATATAAAATTTCATCACACACAACTTGACAGCGCATCCGACATGATTTGACATATGTTAATACATGAAAATACTTAGGAACGGTTCTAAAACCATCAAACTTTCTATCCCACTTGGTGGTTTGAGGTTATGGTGAAACTATTTTTTTTTTATACAAGTTTGGAAGCAAAATATGAAAATCATTTTCAGCACACAAATTTGGCAGTCGTATGAAATTTTTTCCCACTTTATTCTGACATGTGTTAATACTTTGTGAGATAGTGCAGAGGCACTTTTAAGACTACACGACATGTTAAATGCCGTATGCACATGCGGCACTGACATTATGCAGCTGTCACAAACATGCCGATTACATGGTATCTGGCAATTGGGAAGAATATGTGACGCAAAAATAACGTCACTGCGCATGCACACGTGGCATTTTACATGCCATGTACTCGTAGCAATACCCTTTTGACTATTCGGAAAGTTAATTTTTAAAGTGTTATCTAATTTTATACAATTTGTGGTTTACAGTTTCATGCAAGAAACCACATTGCTGTTATGGAATGGCATGCAAAACAATGGACCGGCAATTGTTTTGCATGCGAAAAAAGTGTGGTGAATAAATTAAATTTTTTTTAAATGGTCGGCTTACGCTTCCACAAAAGAATATATTCACCTCAAGGCATTATGTGCATGTAAATGCTTTTTGCATCCATTAATAACTGTTTTCCATTTTAAGGCTTATAGTTAATTAATTACGGGTAAATAAATGACTCAATAGGTGGCCAGGCCAAACATTTATGGTCTTGAATGTTTTTTCAATATGGTGCATAGAATAGGTGGAAAATTGCTTTGGATTTTTTTTATTTTTTTCCGCAAAGGAACTGTAAACTATGCGTTTAGCCTAGTTTAACAGCTCCCGTGCACAAAAAAAAATCTATGCAAATAGTCTCGTATGTCAAAAATAATTGAGGTGAAATGCAAAATTAATAGTACCATTCAAAAAACCATCACTGTCATGAAATGTCATGCAAAACAATGGACCGGGAATTGTCATTTAATTATCTATATACGAGGGCGGGTCAATAAGTCCGTGACTTTTGGAATAAAACACAGATTTTTTGCTAAAAAAATAATTTTATTTTTCAACGTAGTCTCCCTTGAGCTCTATACACTTTGTCCAACGCTTCTCCAATTTTTGTATCCCTTCCAAAAAAAATGATTTGTCGAGGTCCCCAAAATAGGCCTTTGTTTGCGAGATGACTTCATCATTGGAGTCAAATCTTTTTCCACCAAGCCATTTCTTCAGGTTTGGGAACAAGAAGTAGTCGCTCGGAGGAAAAGGGTGGATGAGGGAGCAATTCATAACCCAATTCATGGATTTTTGCCATGGCAACTGCACATGTGTGCACCCTTGCATTGTCTTGGTGGAAAAGAACTTTTTTCTTGGCCAAATGAGGTCGGTTTTTTTTCAAATCCTCATTGAATCGGTCCAATAAGTTGGCATAATATTCCCCATTGATTGTTCTTCCCTTTTGAAGGTAGTCAATGTGGATTATCCCGCGTGCATCCCAAAAAACAGTCGCCATAACTTTATTGGCTGACAAACCCACCTTGGCCTTCTTTGGACCCGATTCACTGTTTTGACTGTTGTTTGGTCTCTGGTGTGCTGTAATGGATCCATGTTTCGTCTACGGTTACAAAACGGCGCAAAAACTCCTCCATATTGCGATTAAGCAACGCCAAACCTTCCTGTGAAGTTGTTACACGATTGCGTTTGTGGTCGACTGTGAGCAAACGCGGCACCCATCTTGCGGAAAGCTTTCTCATGCCCAAGTGATCATTCAAAATTGAAACCACTGAGCCATGCCAGATCCCTACGGCTTCCACAATCTCTCGCACTTTCAATCTTCGGTCGGCCAACACCATATCGTGAATTTTTTCGATTTTTTCGGGTGTAGAGACCTCAACTGGGCGTCCAGGACGTTCGGCATCTTCAGTGCTTGTACGGCCACAACGAAATTCAATAAACCACTTTTTTACCATTGAAATCGATGGTGCAGAGTCCCCATAGTATTTATCAAGCCTAGCCTTGGTCTCGGTAATGGTTTTTTTTCGCAAGAAATAATGCTTAATAAGTACACGAAATTCACTTTTTTCCATTTTCTCCTCAATTTAGTGACTAGTCTGATAAAAATAGCTGTCAAACACAAACTAACTGACGCAGCAAGTTTAAATTTTGACAGGAGTCAACTGACAGATGCTTGTTGACAGGAGCAGTGTTGCTGTTTCAGTAAAGAGGTCAGAAATTCAAAAAGTCACGGACTTATTGACCCACCCTCGTATTATATCAATTGCCATGCTCTCAAAATTATATTTGGGTCAGCAAGGAAATTAGTGTCTTTCATTGACAAGGAGCGAAAACAAGTTGCCAAAAATTCTCTTTGTCAATCAAAGGCAAAGTGACATTTTGTTTGTGAACTGAGCTATTTCCACTTGTCTTTCAGATTTATTGTTTTTCATTGCCAAACAGTGTTTGCCAGTTCAAAGACAATAAATTTTTGGGTATTTCAACTAGTCATCTACATTTTATGCTCACATTCGCACCTCACTACCCAAAGCAAAAGTAAACATTTAAATCCACAATTTTAGCGCGTCGTAGATTTTTGGGTATTTAAACTTGTTTTCTTCCTCCCACTTCAGTGTCCATTCGGGAATAATTATAGTTTTACCCTAAGTTTCTGATGTTTGGCTCGATATTTGGCTCGATTGCATGTGACATGTGAACTATCGCTTATTTGACATTGACATTTTTTGACATTTAAGATCTGTTCGTGTACTTTTCGAATACTGGGTGCTGAGTGCTCATATCGTAATTTTTAAGACGATTGCCTTGCAAGCGAATGCGAATAAATTATTTAAAAAAAATTAAATTAATATTTTCAAGATTTTAGAAAAACACTGAATTTCGTTGATTTTTACCACAAAGTCAAAGAAGAATGGGCGTCTTGTCACATATAACTCATCATTCAGACCTTTCAAATGATATTAGTCAGCAGATGTTACAACACTTGGGACCCAACTTGTGCTGGTAAAAATGTATAGTGCAGTGCAACACTTATTATGGGCTTTTACACTTACCCTGCACGAGATACCAGCTTATACCCATAGATAAATAAATAAAGATGGCAATCCTCAGCTGTCAATTTGATTTGCCTACAAGCTGAAAGCAAACAGCTGATGTATTAGATTTGCAAAGGATTAGTGAAAAACGCACACAGAGAATCAACTCGTCCATTCAGCACATCATTCAGCACAGATCTAGTTGTTTCACATCCATTTATCGACACGAAGAGAAGTTACAAATACAACAGAGTAAAGAAATGGGGTTTGAAGGGTGAATTGTACGAAATATTGGCTTCTTGATAATTGATATTCTCTGCTTATACCCATACAATAAAAAATAGCACTCATTGAGGCACTTCCAAAAATATAGGTCATAAAGTCTTACAGTGGTGGGACGCAAACAGAACTCATACAATAATGCCCATTTTACTTTCCACCATGTACCGATGAAACAAAAAAAAATCAAATTGAATTGCGATTGATATATTGAAACCTTTAGATAGATTCTTTTAGAAAATCTGTACATTTGGAAGGTTTCATATTTGACTTTTAAATGAATGCTAGTATACCCCATGGCATCACCGTCTTATCTTCTACTCTCTTCCCGATCTTTTTCTGGGACTTTTTACCCAATAAACTATTTCGCAAATGACAGTACCTTTCAGCTTTTCAAATTGAATTCTTTCCTTAGCCGCACTTCACGAATATGGATATAGAATGCTTAACCTACCCCTTTTTTCTATCTCATTGTGATATTCAGAAACGAATTGTTTCCTTTTAAATTATTTCCTATTGACCTAACTCTGGCACTTTGATTAAGATATTAAGGAGAGCCACAACCCCTAGATTACTCTTTGATTATAATAAAAAAAAAAAATAAAAAAAGGGGTCCCCACTAAATTTCAGCTTTTTCACCTTTCTCCTGCTATCAATATGTAATATTTTTACTAGAAAATTTAACTATCATATTTTCTTTTTTTTACCAATTTCAGGACTCTGAAGCACGTCGTCTCAAACGTGGCCATGTACTATCAGAACTTCTCGAAACCGAACGAATTTACGTCACAGAAATGAGTTCAATCCTAAAGGTAAGAAAACAGAATTGAATTAACATAATTTTACCTGCAAAAGCAATAGAGATTTTATGATTAAGTTTGTTAAATGAATTAATAGTCCATCTCGTCCGAGATGTTAATTTTCGCATATAAATGGATATGTAGATCAGTTCAATGATCCTCCACTGCAACGGTTACACAAAATTCTAAGACCATCAGAAGTTGTAAGTGTTATTCTTCCGACAAATAATATATGTACGTATATGTGTATGATGTTCGTCCGATAAAATTAATGGTCAGTGAATCATCACATCAGCAATGCATCGATGATTTTTATCTTGTGTAATGCTTGGGTGATTCCTCAAGTAATAACTGGTGCATCAAGTTGGCAACATAGAATATAACTTGACTTGCATGGTCACATCATAACCGAAGCTATTTCATTCGCGAATCTTTCTTCAGCGTGTTGAGATTCTGTTTGTTGTGTGCTTTAAGTTTCTTTGGTGATTTGAAATTGTTAATATTTGGAAAATGCGTTACGGTGGCTATGACTTGAGAAAAGCTTCCAAAACTCGACGTTCATTTCGGTTAAGAAAAGTTCAAAATACAGCCAATAATGTTGTTGGGCGTTTTAATGCGAAAATTGGTACCTTTAATAGCAGTAAGCCACCTGTTTGTGAGTCTCCATTGTCATTTCAAGGATCTCTCTTCGAGGATAGCTTTGAAGAGGCGGAAATTGTAGATAAACCACAAGTCAACTACAATCCGAGTGACTTTAGACCAAAAACTGATGCTGCTGACAAGAGTTACGTTTTCGGAATGAATTTGCTGAATTTCTCTGCTGGCAATGTTTTAACAGGAAAATCGACAAAGATTTTCAGTGAAACCAGTTCGGAGCTGAGTAATAGCTTAGAACGAATGAAAAATGAAAGAAAAACTATCTTCAAGGAACTTATTGAGCTCTCAAGTTGTGATGAATCGGTAGAATATCAGCTAATCAAAGATTATCTGGAATGCAATTCCTATTCGGAAATTGAAAATGATTCGGAGTTTAAGGACTATCTGCAGCGAAAGAACTACGTTGATATTCTGGAATATCTAGAAGAACGATGCAGTTCTGCATCGTCAATGCTGCAAAAGAGCTCACTGAATAACACAAAGCAGCTTTCAAATCCCAAAAAGTTACCCAGTACTGATGAGTGTACACACTTGTGTGCTGCCTGCAAGGAAAAATTCAGAGCATGGCGTCCAAATGATTTGAATAAGGACAATCCTGAAGAAAATCTTAAGCCAAAAACTTTTCTCGCTGCTTACAAGGATATTTACAAGTTCTGTCTGGACTTTTTTGATGAAAGTTTCAAAATCAATCGCAGCAAAAAAGACATAACTCTACTTGATCTTCCAACATACTCCGAAGACAAGTATTTTAAGATTCTCGATAAGTTTGTGTCTGTACATGGATTTGATTCAATCGATTCTTATGTTGATTCAAAGTTTGGTCCGTTTATAAGCGCTGAGCTGAATACATTCAGCAGCAGTGGAGGACATCGACGAACTGCAAAAAGCAATAATAATTTCACTTTAGTATGATATTTTACTTATTCAGCGTGAATTCAGCAAGTGGGGTAATATACAATTCTTTTTCTATTTTCAGGGCTATTGTGATCAAATGCAATCGGAAGAGCTGATGCACCTAGTACCAGCTAGCTTACAGGGTAAAGAAGATATTCTTTTTGGTAATCTCCATGAGCTGTACACATTTCATAGTGAGATCTTCCTCAAAGATCTTGAAAATTGTATTTCCACCACAGAATTGGTAGCTTTGTGTTTTGTTCAAAGGGTGAGTTTTTGACGTGAAATTCGAAAATCAAATGGTTATTATCTGTTTTATATATTCAGCGTGACACATTCTACCGCCTCTACTCGTTTTACTGTCAAAATATTCCTCGATCAGAGCGTTTGCGCGAAACTCTAGTCGACACCCACCTCTTCCTGCAAGAATGCCAAAAACGATTAGGCCACAAACTACCGTTGGCTGCCTATCTTTTGAAACCTGTTCAAAGGATAACCAAGTATCAGTTGCTATTGAAAGATCTCCTTCGATTCAGTGATAGTGGAAGTTGTACGAAGGAACTTCAAAAAGCACTGGATTGCATGTTAATCGTGCTTAAATGTGTCAACGATTCGATGCACCAAATAGCTATCACTGGTTTTCCTGTAAGCTTAAATGAGTTTTAGAACATTCAGTGTATTTATTTTGTTTATTTATTATTTTCAGAGTGATCTGTCACAACAAGGTGAGCTTCTGCTTCAGGATTCCTTTCAAGTATGGACGGAGAGTAAAAAAGATATCCGATTAAGGATCAAGCCACAGCAAAGGCACATTTTCCTCTATCAAAAGTCGATGCTATTTTGTAAGCAAACCTCAAAGACAGGTCACAATAAGAGCACCTACCAGTTTAAGCATTATGTTAAGGTAAATAATACTAGATGGCGCTACTAGTTGCTATATCTCTATATCTCTCTCTCTGTCTTAGATGTCACAAATCGGTCTTACCGAATCAGTTCGTGGTGATCCGAAACGCTTTGAAGTGTGGCTTCAGGGCCGCCAAGAAGTTCACACACTTCAAGCACCTACTATTGATGTGAAAAACAAGTGGGTGGCTGAAGTTAAAAGGGTTCTTCTCAATCAACTCGAAGAGCTTAAAGGTGAGAAAATCAAGCAATACGGCCTCAATCATCGTGGCCTCCGCCAAACTGCCTCTTGGGACACACCCAACTCCATTATTACAACACCTCAACGTACAATGAGCTGCGAAGTCTCATCGGAGTCAAATCGCAACTCAAATTGCAGCAGTGAAGACAGTTGCCCGCCTCACACACCAGGTGTCAGTTCGATCTCATCGACAGAAAAAGAAAATCCCGACGGTTGTGGTTGGAGTTCGGACTACTCCAACAGTGAGGATGAAATGTCAATGATCGAGGATAATTCAACACCGGTAAGCAAATGTTTTTGAAATAGATTTTTTTTTCTAAAATTTTGTTTTGTTTTATTTTATTTAATTTTGGTGTTTTGTTTTTGTTGTGTTTTATTTTCGTTTTGTTTATTCAATCTAGTTTTGTTCTTATTTTTTTATTTATTAAATTTTATTTCTGTTTTATTTTTCTCGGACTCCTCCTCTTCACTTTTCATGCACAAAATCAAAAAAATAAATTAAAAAACAATGCGCTTTAAATAAATTAATCTAATTAAAAAAAAACAAAAAAATTCAGACATTTTTAAATTTTCTGGCACAATGGGCTTATAATCATGATGGCGGTTCATATCCGCGTGCAAGTAAATCCAATTCAAAATTTTATGTTTCGGTTGAACATTAAAAATAAAACATAAAATTTTTAAAGTTAAAACAAATAAAAATTTGACTGATAGTACAAAACCAAAAATTAAAAATTTTGTAAAACAAAAAAAACAGTATTTCGAGCTGCCATCATAGAGTTAATGCATTTTTGCTGCATTTTAAAAAATTAAGCTTAAAAAAAAAAGAAAAATTAATAAATTGTATAGAAATATTGTAAATACTTAATGAAAAATAAATCAAATGTGGCTGCGAGAAGTATGTATCTTCTATCGTAAGACCGAGTGGGTGCAGTTCTACGGTTTTTTTTTCTTTTTGCCTACCACTATCTCTCGGTTATTGGTCACTGTTACAGTTTTTTGACAAATATAAAAATTCTATAAAAATCAAAATAAAAAAATGTCTAAAATGCAACTCCATCGAGCATCAATTTGGAGGCCATCAATTTTGACATCATTGTTTTTATTACGTAAGTTTTAGTTTTGTTAAAACAAAAAAATCATTTCACATTTTTTAACCTATCGCTCAGCGCGAGTAATGTATGTATAAAGTAAAACTAACAAGTAATTTAGACTTTGCTTATATGCAAGTATGTTCGTTGCTGCAAAAATTATTTACTAACAAAATGTATGTAGTGCTTTTCAAAGCTTTTTTCTAAAAATATTTTTTTTAAATGTAGAAAGCATCATAGTTCCATAAGGAATAAATCTTGTTTTCACAGCAATCATTAAAGTTTTATTCTGTATATTTTGGTAAAAATGAGGAAATGTTTTGAATTTGGGCCTGCCATCAAAAATAATTTTTTAGGTTGCCAGTTGAATATCTCAAAAACCAAGTCAGTGCAGAATTTTTACGTATACAAATTTCAAATTAAATAAAATGAATACTAAATAGATACAATTACATATCAAAGTTTAAAAAAAAATAATTTTGAAAACAAAAATTGGTTTTTGGGATAGCAGAACTTGTTCAACAAGTTTTTACTAACAAGGACTTCACGAGTACTTGACAAGTTTTCCTCGTCTAGATATCCCTAATTGAAAACTTTCCAGGGCCTTGATTTAACTTGGCATTTTTCCAGGAGGAAGAAAATGATAGATTGGTGGTAAAACAAAACCCAGGAAAATTTCAAAAAATGGACTTCCGACTTGGGTCCCACTAAAATTTGACATTATGTCTTATATGTAGGTAGTTTTGGAAAAAAATTTTTGTGGGTTAATAGCAACTAAGTGATCTTATGTGTGAGATTGAATTTTTTACAATTTCAACTGGGTTACCTTCGTATAACTTTTGTATAGAAAATCTGCTGTATCTGAAAGCAAATTTGTTCTCTAATATCGCTTCAGAAACCAATAAAAACTCTGAATATTTCGCAGCACAATTAATGAGTACAAAGGTTTCCATTAAAAAATAATTTTAAGGAGTGTACTTAATTTTTATTTTCTTTGTAAATTAATACAATTATTTTTAATTAAATTTTATTTGATTGAAAACAACAAGCATACAAATAGCATCTCATTTTTAAATACAATACAAACTAACACAATGCTTGCGCTTTCTAGCTGGCTAAGATTCATATCACTAACCACATGAGTTCAAAATATTTCTATAAACATTATATAAGTACAATTTATACACTTTCACAATTCATACAAAAATTTATAACTAACAATAAAAATTAACACTTATATTTGATTTAAAAGAAAAAAATATATTTGTTTTCACTCTTAACACTAACCAAAAAATAGGGCAGTAAGTTTATTGCTTTGGCTGATTATAATGCAATGGGTCATTCTGAGGTATCAATGCGTGAAGGTGATGCAGTTGAATTGCTTAAAGTCGGCTGTGCTGGATGGTGGTTTGTTCGTATTTTAGGTAATTTCTTCTTAAGAAATATTTATTAATATACTTACTTACTTTTTTTTGACGAAATCGCACATTTTTTCTCAATTCATATAATTTTATTGGAATGTGATACTCCATTGAAGCATATGTATGTTTTTTTTTTTGTCATCTCATATTTCATCATGTTTGTAAGATGTATACTACTTGTTTTTGTCTACTAATCTATATCACAGCTTTTAAAAGAATCGTTCATATCTGAAGTTCCGTATTCTGCTTTGTATTTACTGATTATTCTAAGTAAAGACTTTTCGTTTACTTGTATACTTTGTAGCTTCTTCTCAGTAATCTTGATTAAGGATTTCTTTATATTTACTCAAAGTTATTCCTCAAGTCACATATTTTAAAAAACAAACTCAAACCACTTTGACTATTTTATTCAAATCAATGTCTTAAGTGGCGCCCAATACAATGTGTTTAATCTTTCAAAGCTCAAAAGAAAGAGAATATGATCTATTGAAAAAATTAAATATTAAAGCTAAATACAAATTTGTATTGTCTTAAGTGGCGTCAAGAAAATATATTGTAAGTAACATAAAACTCTAGAAATCTTTATTTTTCGATATAAAGGCCTAACTACATTCATTTCACTTTTGTACAAAATTGCACAAAGTGCAAAAGTGAAAAAATACAAGTATCTAAATGCTAGCGGAACCTTAGTGCGAAAAAGAGTATGAAATTATTTTCTGCATCCCTGAACGCTGCTATCGGACATTCCAATAATCTTTCCAGTTAGTGTTGGCAATTGGTTAGTATGTGGGTGGAAAATCGAAGCGTCTCAAGTTGCGACAGATTAAAATAAATACTTGGTCTCGCTCCCGATCTCGCTCGTACTTATCACGCAATTTTCTTCATTGTTTTTTTTTTGTTTTTGTGGTGCAATTATTTAGTAAATTTTTTGCATTCTACACTGTTGTGCAATTAAATCTTTCAATCTCTATATAATTTATATGCTTTTGGCTTTTGTAGGCCGTGTAAATCGTACCACAACATTTGTGTTTGCCGTTTTATTATATGATAAACAAAGAAACAAAATATCAGTCATAAATACAAACAAGTACTGTAAAAAAAGAAAAATACTCATTCAATTTGTCACTTAAGAGTACGTTCTTAGTGAGAAAAATGTATTATTTAAAAAAAAATCAAGTGAACAAGTATGTAACAAAAAAAAAGCACTGAGACTTACCAAAGACTACAAAAGTAAAATGAACAATACATTCGAAACATTATTTTTTTTCGAAATACAGCGCAGTCTCACGAGGAGTTTTTTTTACAGAAGGACAATGCAAGCGCTAAGTAAATAACCTTAACTATAATTACTATAATCACTTTGAATCATTTCTGTTTAACTTAGTTACTGGCGATGGCACTACAGTCTGGGATGAACCCGGACATATACCAACAATCTTCTCCAGCCAACTCGGTTCTGACCATAGCATGCCAGGTTGGTTGAAGTCTCTTTCAACTTATATGTGTCACCTTCACTTGACTCGTGTTTCTTCTCTACTTTACCGTTCTTTGAAGTACACTCAAAGAATCATGCCTGATGCTTTTAAAAAAATTTTGTGTGGCATCCGATCCCAAGAGTTAATAGAGCAAAACTTATGTACCTACTTGAGATATAAATACAAAGAATCGATTCAATCAATAAAAGATATTGACTTGTATAATTACAAACAAAGCGCCAAACTTACCATTCAAACTGTTTATTCATTGATTTTCCCTGAATTTCCTTAAGTGGCGCCCAACGCAAATACCAAAAATCTGCTATCTACTTCGTTTATTTGAAAAATGTTCTGTTTAGTCCTATATTCTTTAAGAAAAGTATGGAAAACAGTAAAGCATTTATCTTAGAATCCCAAAACAATTGCCAAATGAAAAAAAGTTTTATGCAGCAACTCAGACTACATAAAAACTCAGAACTACGCATGTACTCTTTATGTTATCTCACCCAAAACTTCCAATACTTAAACCATTAACTGTCGCACAAAATAAAAAAATATTTTTAACTTATATTCTTTACTTTTTATCTCAAATTTCAGATACCAATTCAGAAGGTTGGTCCCCAGCCGCGTACTTGGAATCAATCAATCGAAAGTCATCTAGAAGTTCGAGTCGGAATCAAGAACGATCAGTGAACATCATAAATATTAACTCAAATTAAAAACAACAAACTAAAATCTTAAAATATTATCTATCTCAAAAAATATCTAACCTGCCCATAAGAATATTATCTTTAAATTTTCTCTTTTGATAAATTTAATAGTTCAAAAAAAAAAAACTAAACTAAATAAAAATATATAATATAAATCCGCAGCAGGCCCCCCGTTAGAAAAGCCTCCAAAGATATTCGATTTCATCATCAAATTATAAAACTTTCTCTCTAGTCTTTTATAACATTATATATATATATATTTATATTTATAAAAAAAAAATATGCCCCGCATTTGTGAATTATTTTTTTTTCTATCGAGAAATTATTAACGAACACTCTTGTGTGGCTTTTTTTTTAATTTGATCTTTTTTTGTAAATTATTATTCTTATATCTACTCGTTAAATTTAAATATATGTAATTTTATAAGAAATTTCTTAAACAAACATAATTTATTACCGAGTCTAGACTAAGTCGAAGTATATAATTTTGTTTAAACAAAAAAATTTGTAAATTTATTAAAAACAAGTAATTTAATTTCTTTAAAATAATTTTCCGTAAATTATTTAAAATTAAAAAAATAAAATAATTCTTTTTTTTTATTAACTAAGTAAAATAATTTGTAATTGTAAATTTTTAGTAAGGAAAATTGTTTTATTTTTATATTTAAAAAAAAGTATTTAACGTGTTAATTAATTGTTGCGTTTTTTATTTTTTATTTTGTAAATTTAAGTTTTGTTTGTTTGGTTATATAAGCAAATAAGTTTTAATATTTAAATTATTGAAATTATACTTAGTTTTAAATTTAATAAAAAAAAATCAAATTTAAATACATCAATAGTTAAATATGCAATAAACACTAAATTGGTAAATATAAGTGTGCTTGTAGAAGAAGACGTGAAATAAAATTAAATACCTATGTTAAAGAAAGACTTGTTTTAATTAATCAATACTTCAAAACTGCTTTTAAAAGTGCCATGCAACAAAAGAGTCAAAGGTAAAAACGACTTAAGTCTACTTGAATTGATAACTAGAAAAATTAGGTTGTATACCTAATATCTACTAAAATAATGCTTAGGTAATTGAAAGTAACAAATTTTTTGGTGAGCATGAAGTACTTAACAATTTTCGCGATTACTGCCTGACCAGAATAGAGTGCTGCAACTGGAGCTGCAGCTGCAGCTGGAATAGCTGTCAAAAAATTCTGTACATGCTTTTTTTTACTCGCCCATAATAGGTCTATTTCTTTACTTTTGGGATAAAGTTTGGGAAAAAGTTCGGGAAAAAGTTTGGGGATGAGCTTTTTGATGTTGTTGTTGTAATGTTAAGCTAGAAATGAAAAGTAAAGAAACGCATTTGGGATGTTTCTGGTTCGTTGCGGTGTAAATTACCCATTCGACGTCATTGCTTGTAGGCTCAACGCATACAAAATTATGCAATTTCAATTCTATTAACATTTGCAATTATCATGTTGGGCTCTTTTAAAAGATACCAGAAGAAATATTTTAATTTATATTTGTCTCAATTGTATCATTTTCATTTAATTTAATTAAATTAAACCGTTTTATATACGCTACTTCACAAATTTAATTTCAAATTTTTTGATCAGCTGATTTCTTGATTGACAAGCAAGAAAGTGCCGGAACTAAAATGTTCGGGTTGATTCTTGCTGGAGGGGAAATGAAAAAAAGTCAAAAGCTCTGGCATTTTTGTGTCAGAAAATAGTAAAGAAACACGTTTTGGGTAGATTTGGGTTACTTTGGGAACCCGCGGGCGAGTAAAGAAACAGACCTAATGTGCTGTACAGCTTTCTGATATTTTGGGCATTTGAAGTCAGCTGTGAGAATTTAATTCAACACAAAAATAGAAAATAAAACAAAAATAAAAGTGGATAATGATAAAATGGAAGCTAAAATTACTTAACGTCCTTATCAGAGATTAAAAAGAGTTTGAAATTCTCTTCAAACGCCATGTAAAGACTTGGTTGCGCTCACAATTTTGAAACGTCAAAAAACCTGTCTGCAGCTGCGTCGCGTTCTGTTCGTATCTATAGATTTGTGTGTATTCAACATTTTGATAGCTATTCCAGTTGCAGCTCCGTCTCCATTCTGTTCCGGCAGTTAAGCCTTAAAAATATTTTAGTTTTCAATTTGTACATTCTTTATTCAAAAGCTATACGTTCCTGGTTCCTGGAAACCAAAAACTTCTGCAACGTCTATAGTTCATTTCATATGTGCACCCATCTAAGATGAATCTAATTACTGAGCACACTAAGCGTTTAAGCAGATTTTTATCAAAATCTGTTGTTCTTACGAAAAAAGGGTTATAATCTTTTTGGTGTACAATTCTATGACCTAAAATTTACATCTTTTGAAAAAATTACAGATTTTCAAGATATTTATAAAAAGCCATATTTTTTCTTATAAACGTCCAAAATAAAATGGCAAACATTGAACCACCATTAATTTAAGACTAAATTATGTCAAGGCCCTAAATTGTTAAACATATCTAAAACCTGAGTCAAGTTTGTTTTGTAGGAAAAAATGTATTCCTAAGAATGTGCCACTCGTTATCAGGAAAAAGGGGATCCCTTAAAAAGTTTTGATACATGTCCCCCGAAGTGCTCGCTACACCACTGCTTGCAGCGTTGAACTACGTCAGCTGATGAAAAAAGTGTGCACATTCAATACCGTGTCAAGTCACTTCAAACTGACTGCATTGAGTGTTCACATGATAGAAAAAACGATTATGCTAAAAAAATTATAATTTCAGGAGAAACTATCATGACAGAAAAAAAGTCATGATAGAAAAAAACAATCGCCATAGAAAAAACTATCATTATAGAAAAAACTATCATCATTGAAAAAACTATTACGATATAAATATATATGAAATAAAATGCACGACTGGATCTGAATCGCATAACCTTTAAAATATGAAAGTAATTCTGCCGTGTTAAGAAGAAAAAACGTTTTTGACTTGTTGGCTGTTTGGAGTTACATAGGGTCAGTTTTGGCATCTTTAGTATGTGTACTACTTTATTCTTTAAAAATAAAAGTTCTAATTTGCTTTTATAATGGTTTAAAACGCTTACGAAAAATAGCATACGGCCAAAGAACCATTTTGTTCTTAAGAAAAATTGACTTATTAAAACTTTTTTTAAGGAAAAAAAAGTGACTACTATATTCAACCATTAGTAGATCTGACATGGTGACTTTGAACAAAGTCGGAGTTTTTATTTTTGAAATCACAACTCGCAAGCCTTAATAAGGGCCATAAAGAAAATTATGAATTAACCATTATAACTGTAATGTATAACATGGTATATAAGGCCATTAAAAACACACCTACTATTTTCTTACTTCTTACCGAATGAAATTGCGTAGTTTTGAGAGTACCATTTGATTGAATTATTTGTTAAAAATTTTGTGTAGTCTGATGAAACTTTTGGCATATAAAAATCAACGGCAGATATTTTAATATTTATATTTTTTTCGAATATTT
This sequence comes from Dasysyrphus albostriatus, assembly GCA_946251815.1. NCBI lineage: Eukaryota > Metazoa > Arthropoda > Insecta > Diptera > Syrphidae > Dasysyrphus > Dasysyrphus albostriatus. The sequence goes on from OX276337.1 coordinate 20,918,255, forward strand.
CTTTAAAAATGCAAAGAAAAACCGGCTATTTTTGTTGGTTATTCTTAATTGGGAAGTATAATTTTTATAAAAGTGGGTGAAATTGGGTTCTTATTTGTATATAGCCTGATAAAACAAACCATCAAACTTCGTTCTCAGAAAAAATCGGCTGCGGAGCTTTTTTGTGGTCATATTGTATTTCCACTTTTATGCCTATTCAAACTGACTATTTTTTTCTGTTTTTTTTTTTCAAACAAAAATGGCGGATTGTGCATCCGTTCGTTTTGCCGAAAGTCTATGAATCATTGATGAATTGATCAATCCGCCATTTTTTGAAAATTTTAATTCCGATCTTTTTGTTGGCCGTTTTCAATCCGTATGGATTCAATTCGACCGAATATTAGAACAGCGACCGCTAACGCAATTTCAATATCACAAAATTCAATTTAAGAAAAAATGACAACATTGTTTTATACGAGTATTAAAGTTTATATAAATCCACTTTGCAGATGAATAACAAATATGAACATTATTTCATCAGTTTGCGTTAACCTTTCAAAATTTTTTAAAAATGCATTTGCAATCGTATTTTTATTTCTAAACATGTTAATAAAATATAACCGATTAAAATAGAGTTACGTCTTGAGGTGGAACTAAATATGTCCATAGTTCTTCGAATACACCCAAACAACATCCCCTACATTTACGGAAGCTGAGCTAAGCTCTCGAAATTTCGTAATTTCAGACTCCGTGGGAACATTCTACAATATTTATTTAAAAAAAAAAAAACACAATTGAACCGATAATACTTTATAACATTTATTTTAATTCAAAGAAAAATAACCAACTCTACTGGAGAATTTATTGATGGATTTTTGTTTTTACAATTTAGTTACATGTATGTACGAACAGGACTAATAATTTTATCTGCGTTTGGAAGTAACATAATTGTTTGTTTAAGTTAATTTTATGATCATTATAGATGATGTGTTGGTTAAACTATGAATTTTTTATTTAATTATATAAAAGAACTTTTTTAAATATACACAGTTAAATTTTTGAACAATAAAAGTAAAGTTGATCAAAATAGAAACATCATGTTATGCATCGATAACATAATTCAGGATTTGTTCCTCTGCCAGTTCAGTTTTATTTTTGAATTACGCGATTTAAGGAATGTGTTTTATTTTGAAATTAAAAAACAAGCAAAAGATTTTGGAACAAAATAAATAGCAAAAAAAAAACATTTATTCTTATTAATAATCTATATTTTCAGTTTGATATTTGCAAATTATTTTATTCTTACGAATTAGGAGGGTGTAACACATATGAATGAAGGGGGAAATCGACAATCAAAGAAAAGAACAAAAAAAATAAACAAAATTAAATTAAATTAAGTTTAGCAAACTATAAGCGCATTTTTTTGTTATTTTTCGTCATCGCACTTAGTTGGCAGTCACTCGACTGTTCGCGTAAAATTGTTGAGCTGACAACAGCAACGTCAGCACATAGATGCAAGCTGCAATCCAACAGTTGTAGGCGTTCTGAAATACAAAAACAAATAAATGTTAACAAAAAGGTAATTAGAATTAATTCCATAACTGTCTTGTCAAGTATAAAAACACTTGGTCGAAAGATTTAATGGGAGCTCATTGGAGCAGTGTGAAATTGAGATGTAAGACCGAGCTAACTGAAGAAATATGTAGGGGAAGCCTAGGTCAATCTAGAATATGGTGGAGCTTATAATAGAAAATTAGCATTAAAAATGCACAATATTCTTTTAATTAAACTCGATAAAAAAAAATAAAAAAATGGAATTTTTGAAAATTCAATTTGAATTAGAATAAAAGAGCGTAAGCTTGTATAAAGGTCCAAAAACTATTTTCTAATGGTGGAATAGACGATCTTTTGCAAAAGATAGACATAAAGCGCTATATTTTACAGAGGTTTCTAAAATTTGCTACAACGTGATAAAGCCATTAAAATTTTACTTTCGAGTAGATACTTGTGACAACGTCATCGTTTTGAGATCAACTGAAACTACAGATTATCCGAACTTTCATCTTTTACTGCTATTGTTCAATTGACTATCTTTCCGCTTACAAGATGAATCTAAAACCAGTCAAATAAAAAAAGGGCGATACCCACTATGGAAACATTGACTTATTCACTAATCACCATGTGGTTCCCACCATCAATATAAAAAATTCTACAGTTGATTACTTTATTAACATTGCAAAAGTCTTTGCAAGCTTGTTGATAAATAATTTTCAAGGCGATAGGACCCTTCTTTGCACATATTAACCGGAGAGCGATGTCCAGCACAATCCATCACATATAAAAAGTCTTTGTCTAAGATTACAGCTTGTAGGATACAAAACAACATCAATTTCCGTTCCACTTCACTTATTGTTCAACTACGAAGAGAAATAGGACATGAAAAAAGGACGAACGAACAAAGTCCCAGTGCATCATTTCCTGTTTTTAAAAATTACTTGAAATTGGAACCCATTATTTCTACCCCCGCACTTTTCAAGGACAAAAAAAATTGTATTGAAAAGACATGTATCTCGAAATCCTTATACTGTACGCCTGTTCTTTCTCGCAAACCATATTTTCAGCGACGAAGAAAATATAACTTTTTGAGAAGAACATGTCGAGTGTGTTGAAGACTGTATAAAACCTCCTCGCATAAAAGATGCTTTACGAGGTAGCAGGTGTGACCCTTATTGACCCATATATATTATAATTAATTATTCCGAAAAAATTATTTGTTTTTTCTACTAAAAATGTTTTACTAGCATCAATTAATTTTTTACTTCTATCATCTTATCAATTGAGGCAGTCATAGGGCGTTTACTTAAAACTTTTAAGAATGAATGACCACCTTACAGAGACCTTGGTATTTATTCGTATGCAATTGACGAACAATGTACTAACTGTGTTTAAGATATTGAAGTTACCTGATTGTAAGCTGCATTTGCAGCCGAATAAAAGTCCCCGATGGTCTCATATTTTTCCTCCAAAGGCAGATCCTCTATGAGTGCCACACTGTGGATGTAGAAGAACAGTCCCATCAGTGTCTGAAATTATTTGAAAGAAAATCTATTATTTAAACATTCAATTATTAAGATTGCACTGCATTCAGAAGAAAAAAATATCATTATTGCGTAGAATGATTCGAATAGAAGAAACATTTTTCTTGGCAATGAAAATTTTTATCATCGATTTTGCTCGCTTTGATTGTAGTCAATTTTGCTTACCAATTGGATGATTCCCCATACAGAAATAATAAGACCACAAAGGGATAGTTTAGGACCACAGATTTTCATTTTGATTGGTTTGATAGATTCTCCAACAGATCGTGAAATAAAGCAAATAAAAATATTTTATTAATCACTCTTCCCGTTGGAATAAGACTTTTTTGTATGAAGAAAAATGTCAGTCAGGTGAAAATCATGTGACAGCTTGAATGTTGAGAGAAAAAAAGTATAGAACAAAATTTCGCTCATTTCTAGAAGTTGGTAGGGCTGAGCGAATTCGGTGGTATGATATGAAAAGAAGAACAAAGTAGGTTCGAAGATGGAACTTTTTTGAAATTTTTTGAATATTCACTTAATTTGTGTGAACGGTTATCGAAGCTAGTATAGTTTAAGGAAATATTTTGAAGTTCTATAAAAGAAAAAAGCTAATTAGTTTTTGCATCTTCCAAATCATATATGAGATGGTCGAGTAGATAGAGTGCCGGAATGTACCGAATTTTTTTTGTAAATTCTTCTCGGGGAAAAATAAAAACCGATTTAGAATTTTAGTATTATAAAGGTAAGACCGCACTCGACTTAACTGCACTTCAGCGGTTAAAGTTGCCAAAGTTGACTTAAAGTTGTCAAGAGGGCGCCAGGCCTTAAGGCCACTTTACACGATAATATTAGTCATATATTTTCTGTATGATTTCTCATATGAGCTGTCATTTCAGGTCAAGTCATACGGTTATATTTTTTTATGTTTACACGTCTTTATTTCGCATTTGATTTTTCCTATGGTTATCTGACAAAACCAAAATAAAAGAAAAAAAGTCATAAACAAATAAATTTTTGTGGAGCAAAACTACTTTTTTGGAATTATCCATTGTTGTTTTCATTCAAAATTCTAATTTTTTGTACAAATATTTTTATTTTCAATACTCTTAATTCACTACTTTCCATGAAAATAAAAAATCTCGTTTGACTTCTCATATGGAATTAGCTGCAGTTCTAATGTCAAAAAAGACACATGCTTTTTGCTTTTGAGAAGTCATATGAGATATATATAAGTGTGTTCAGACGATATGGTATGAATTTTTTGACAGGTCATACGAGAAGTCATATGACTTCTATAATCGTGTAAAGTGGCCTTTAGCCTAGTACGCAGATCAAGCTAAAATTTCGCTCCCACTTTTCTCTCCAAACACCAGCTAAAATCCTAGCTTAATTTTGACATAAAATTGTAATACATCACAAAAAAACAGTTGTTCTCTTAAAAGGCTAAATTTTGGAGAGAATTTCGTATGGGAGTGAAATTTTAGCTCGATCTGCGTACTAGGCTTAAGGCCTGGCGCCCTCTTGGCAACTTTAAGTTGCTCAACCCAGCAACATTTTGTTGCTCCCGATTCAGTTACATTGCATTATATGGGAGTGCGCCCACTAGGCAACTTTAAGTTGCTCGAAGTTGCTCGCGGAACTTTTTGCCAGCAACTTTAAGTTGCTGGCTCACGCCCACTGGGCAACTTTTGTTGTCAAAGATGGCCGCGTTCAACAAAAAAATGGCAAAGATGATAAAAATTGGAACCTATGCTATGTGGGTACAAGTAAGCAATTCCTGCAACAGAGAATGGCTAACCACAAATCGGACATTAATAGCAAAAGCTCCGCAAAGACAGCCAAGCCATCAACCAGATTTCGATGAGGTACAAATCCTGCAAACCGAAGCACAGTTTGCCATAATGTACACTCTTGAAAAACTGCACATCCTTAAGAGCAACAACAACATGAACAGGAAACAAGTCACCCAAAATATCTCTGCAGTGTACTGCTCTCTTGTAACTGCAACAAAATTTTGTTACAATAAAATACAGATCTTCGAATGAAATGCTAATCGGGCAAAAAAACGACATCGGGGCTTGGCATCACACATCACTGAAAAAAAATGGAGTTTCCATACAAGCTATCGATAACAAGTATGAAATTCGTGCCGGTAACACAAACAGTTTTTTTTTTTGTAAGTTAGGCCCCCAAAATTCTCTGGGCTTAGCTAAGCCCAAAGGGGCTTAGCTGCTATTGCATTTAACATGTAAATTGCTTAGCCCCTACGTCGTTTTTTTCATCCAAGCCCATTCGGGCAAAGAAAATAACACACCTAGTATTATTTAGCGTTGTAAAAAAATACAATTAATGTCGATGTCTGTCTTTTCGCCAAAGTCAAAAAAAGCGGCTATACACATCTAGGAACACTGTTGTTCGATTTCAAATATCCCATATTCCACTATTTTCCTCTTTAGAAACGAAGCGAAATCTTTGACAACATAAAACGTCATCTGTCACCCGGAAAAAATTTGTGTGCAGCAGAAACCAGAAAAAAATGTCACAGGTTGAATCAGATAAAATTGAGGTTTTGCAAGAAAATAATAATTAAAAAGAACATTTTATTCCAAACAAAAATAAACATATTGAAAGAAAAAACAGAGCCAGAAATAAGTTCTCCATATTTATTTTTTCATTTATTTGTTCAATTTTCTTTTGTTTGCGAAAAAAAAACATTTCCTTTTTTTTTGTTTTTAATTTGTTGTAACAAATGAATGTTGCTGATTCATTTTACGATACTTTTAACAAATCTTTAGAAGGATTCGCATTGCAAACGGAAAAATTAATAAATGTTTCAATTAAATTTGCACTGAATCTGCGTACGCAATTCAATCAAGCTACTGACACCTTCCAGAGTCCGATCGAGTTCACTGAACTACAAATAACTCTGCTGAAGGTGTTGCTTCTGATTTTGCTAACCAATTTGGTTTTGATTGGATTTGCTTGGCGAAAATTTGGCGAAGTTATCACCGAAAAATTTGTTGAACCAAGTAAGTTGTGAATGTTCGCAGGTTTCAGTATGATGGGAGAGAATAATTTTATGGCTTTAAATATCCACAGGTACTTTAAAAGAAATCGAAGAACTCAAGCTTTCTGTTGCGAAGCTAAAACTTCCCAAGGAACACTCGCCAAGAATTTAAATCAAAATGTCCAATCGTATTCGAAGGTTCTTTTCCCGTAAAAAGGAAGAAGCTAAATTCAAGGTAGCTCGACATTTTCTTTTTTTTTTTATTGCATCATCAATGACGTGGATTTCTTTTTTACTAGCTCAAAGTCGGTAACATCGGAACTGGCCATCAATTAAATGCACCAGCTGCATCATCGTCGTCCAATCGTCCTACACCCAAAGACGTCTATATTCCACCGAAACGTCAAGAACTTAGCAATGAAGCCAAAGCAGCAGCAGCTGCTGCGTTGGCCCGAGTCGAAAAGAAGGACAACAAGGAATTCAATACCTCGCTGGCGGCAATCAAGGCGCAAGCTAAACGTGAACTAGAAGCTGAGAGAAAACTCAAAGAGGAAGCAGCATCAGGATCGGAGGGAATTGCTATAGAAGCAGCGAAGGCAGTTGTGGAAAATAAGAATTTAGCTTGTCATGGTGTCTTCTTCCGGTGTCCAATGATTGGTGAAGAGATTCTTCCCAAAAAAGAGTGGAAATTGAAGATCAAGGAATTCCTATATCAACAGCTAGAAACAGAGAGAGCTCTAACAGCTTGTCTGATCATATACAACTGTAACACTAAGGAAAAGGTATTCGCTCTTTTGCTAAAATGATTCCTCATTTTTGTTTAATAATTATTGATTTTACAAAAATACAAGTTCGTGTTTCTCTCTTTTTATGTTATGTTCCAAGTTTTAAATGACGCAATGTTATTTTTCTTGTAGCTTAGAGACATTAAGTTTACCTATTTGAGTGTTATATTGTATTAAAAAAAAAATGAATAAGTAATTAGTAAATCCAGTTGTAGCTTAATAATTTTAGTTTTTTTTTTTTAATTAAAGGCTGAGGATTGTGTTGCCACTCTCTCTAAATACATTGAAAACCTTATTAACCACCCAGACGAAGAAAAATACTGCAAAATCAGAATGACTAATAGGTGAGTAAATTTAAATAAATACCCGAATTAAAAAAAGATGAAAATCCTTTTTTTTATCCAGAATCTTTTGTGAAAAAGTTCGATATGTAGAAGGTGCCCTAGACTTTCTCCATGGAGCTGGATTTAGGGAGCAAGAAATCGACAACGAACCTTTTCTACTTTGGTGCAAAGACAATCTTGAACCAGATATGGATCTTTCAGTTTTACTTGATGGCCTTCAGAACGCCGAACCAATTATCTTAGAACTAGATCGAAATATTCAAGTACTTTTGCCAATGCAAGCAAAACGCACTGAATTGCCAATGGACTTTTTCCGTATTAGTCCAGAAGAGATAAAACGTGAACAACAACTTCGAAGTGAAGCCATCGAAAGCGCGCAGATATTAAAGACCAAAGCAATGCGTGAACGTGAAGAACAGCGTAATCTAAGAATGTATCGATTTGCTTTGATTCGCATTAAATTCCCAAATGGAATATATATCCAGGTTTGTTTGGAAGAATGTTATGATAGGGGCAGTTAGTTCTGAGTCGAAATTCGTTATAATTTGCATTGCAGGGCACATTTAATGTCTATGAAAAACTTGGCGACATTTATCAATTTGTTCAGTCATGTCTGGCAGATGAGGCCATGGAGTTTAATTTAACACTTAGTGGTAGCCAATTCTCTGACCAAGATATGGACAAGTCTCTTTATGACTTGAGGTGAGTTTTAAAATGAATTCAATGTGAAATAAATAATTTTTTTTTCTTGCTTTAAGACTCATTCCGAGTGTGATGTTTCTTTTTATTGCTTCATCTACTAATGTATCTGATGAGAATTTCCTCAAAGAAGATCTCTTAATGCTTATCCAACCAATGTAATAACCAGGTGATGTATTCTTACTATTTGCCGTTTAAAGCTTGTAAAGAAATTTAGCGCTAAATCACAATTAGCGGAAAGATGAAAAACTTTTTAATTGATGATGGCTTTAAACTCAACAACAGCACAAGAAGATTTTAATGGATGTTCATGCGAGTATCATCACATTACCATGTTTTAATTTGTTTAAATACTAATTTATAGAAAGAAACAAATTATTGATAAAAACTATTTATTACTTCAACGAAAATTGTCTTTTTTTTTGTCTTCTCATCGCAATATTTCAATTCAATGATTAAAAAAGATGTGAAATTCCGAATTTAGCAGTCCGAAAGTCCGATTTTTTTACATGCACATTTTAATCTAATTTTCTAGATCCAGTTAATAATAATATTAATACGTAATTAAATTTAAGTTAACAGCTCAACTCCATATTGCGTTTCGTTTCGCAAATCCCTTATTAAAAAAACAGCAGACGAAAAAACAACTCAACGTATCTGAACATTTTTTGGATTATGGATACCTTATCGTTTTACCAGCCGAACGCGACCAATTGTTTTAACAAAAATCCGAAGCATTTAACTGGCAGCTGGCAGTCATATCGTCCTGTTTCGTATTTGCGTATCTACAAAAACATCGGAATTGCAAAAAAATATTTAGTTTGTTACAATTAAGCACAATATCAAAAGTTTATGGTTTTTTTTTAGTGTTTATTGACTGCCAGATTTAAATACTGTTAAAACATATTAATATATACACGTTATAACGGTTTTTGTTACTTACGAGTAACAAAATGTACAAAATGCAGATATGAGTTTATTGCTCTTATTTGAAATAACTTAAAATGATTGAGAATGTATGGAGAGAAGGCTAGAAAGGTTTCTGAAGCCTAAAATACATGTGCAAGGGAAATAACTTCAACTGGGAAAAAACTTCACCACTAGTGGGAAATAATTGAATGAAAAAGTGAAATTACTGCCCACTTTGTGTGGGAAATAAATTAACTTTTTTATGGTATGGAAAATTATTTCACTTTTGTGGGTGAGGTTTTTTCCTACAATTATAATTACAATTACAATTATTGTTGCATGTAAGTATAGGATAAATTCAAAGTTTCCTTAAATCCAGATTCTTAAAATGCAAAAGAAACTTTGCATATACCCAACCTCGCATCTACTCCAAATCCTATAGTGAGCCAGGGCATAGGGGTTGAAGGAGGGTAGGATGCCCCCTATATATATCTCATTGTTTATCCGCCGCGTAATGCTGGGTGCCAACACTGTATTTATGTAAGACAAGGAAGTGTAAATAATATCTAACACTCACAATTACGGTCGGTGAATAAACGGTGAGGTAGGTATGGGGCATGCTGCCACCCTGTAACTCCCTTCTTGGACTCACTATAGGATTTGGTAGCTGCGAGGTTGGGTGTATGCAAAGTTTCTTTTGCACTTTAAGAATATGATCTTGTCATGACAGGATTTATCATTTAGTACTTTTTAGTACAAACTTTGATAGAGAATCGCATAAGGTGTGTTTGTGAAGTGATAACAAGGAAAATTATTGTGAACTCAAATAATATTTTTTATCACTTCACAGATCGAGAAATGACCCCCCTCCTCCTTAAACAAATTGTTGAATGACGTTTTACTACGGGATAAAGGAACAATTTTTATAAAATAACTTTTTCATGGATTTGTTTTTGTGGTGGGTCTAATGGAGTAGGGTCGGATAGAGGAAAATATGGAGGTGGGTGGTGGGTCTGGTTTTGTTCCAGTTCCAGACTTACCTTCACAACCTTTCGCAGACCTTACTGCAGCAGACCCATCACCAAAACAATCTATGTAAGTTCCAGACCCTTCTCTGTGCTCCGCCAGAAACACTTTCAAGAAGACTCTATGTAGAAAGTTATTAAAAAAGTGTTATTTTGTCCCAGTTACAGTCTCAAGTCCAGCACCTCCCCCATGAGGCAATACCCAATCGGACCCACCGCCAAAACAAAATATGAAAAAGTAATTAAAAATTTTCCCTTTGTCGATTAGACGTTCGGGCTACTCCTTTTCTACCCCATTTTCACTCCAACTACTCTTAAAGCCTTCGATTATACAACTTTTCGTCGGATTACTTGTCAAAAGTGATAAATGCTTGAAGTGGATCAGTAGTGTGGGTGTAAATTTAATTTTTCATATTCGATTGGAATCAAAAAGGAGTGGGATAGTCAGAAAATCCAATCAAAAACGACAGTACAGTTATCGTACATAAAACAATAAAATGTAGTTATCGTACATAAAACAATAAAATGTAATGTCGTTTTCGATTGGACATTCCGACTGTTCTACTCCTTTTTGATTCCATCGAATATAAAAAAATCGTATTGTCCAATTTACGCACACACTACTGAATGACGCCATTTTACAATGTGGCATTTCAAGCATTTATCACTTTTGACAAGTAGTCCAACGAAAAACTGAATATGTATGCGCGTGTTCCAAATCTACTCCTTCCTGAAATCGGGAACAGAAAAAGACTCCGAAATCATTACTCGGAACAGCCAATCGAAGGTTTTTGGAGTAGTAGGAGTCAAAAAGGAGTCCAATCAAAAACCACATTAGTGTGTAAATCGTTCCCGACATTTTGACAGTTTTTCTTCTCTCTGAGAGGATTTCAGCCCCAAAGGCCACAATTTGACATTAAGTCTAAGGAACATACCTATGATTACAAAATAATTGAATTTATTGTGGTATTAAAATTACATATTTTCAGTTTCACAAAACAAAAGTAGGCCCCTTTCACACGAGGAAACTGAGTTGCTAGCAACTTTCAGTTCGTAGGTGAGAAGGGCAAGAGGGGTGAAAATCTCCCCGGTCAAGAATTTGCAGAGACTTTTTTAACATTTCCCTTCACATCTAAAGACCCAACTACATTCATTTCACTATTTTACAAGCGTGAAAAAATGTTTAGACTTTTTTCAATAAACTACTCAATCCTATCTTTCATCTCAAGTTTTACAAAAGTAAAAGTTTGAGCGTACCTAGCTTTTACTTTTGTAGAAAAGTGAAACAGAACTGCGTCTGAAAATAAACAGTTTTTCTATATTTGGATGCATTCACCTCAACCCAAATTTCAAACTTATTTTCGCAGGAAGTTGTCACTACCATATATCTATTTGTATGTTTCACTTTTGTACAAAAGTGAAATGAATGTAGTTATTTTATTTATTTATTTTTTGTATATGAAATTTTGGGAGGTACGAAAACAGACATTTGTTTCCTCGTGTGAAATGTACAAGAGATTTTTACGGAATTTAAAAGAAAACGTCAAAAATGTTAGAAATTTCTGATCTCATAAGCCTGAACTTGCCTATTATTTGTTCGGTTGCGTGAACAGACAAAAGAGAGTAAAAAAATGGACGCCGCCTTCACCCAGCTGATTCTCCGGTTGCTAGTCCCGTTGGTCTGGTTTTTCGTTGTTCGCTTTCATTTTTCATTCACGTTTACATTTCCATCCATGTAATGCAAAGGCAAATAATACCAAATTAGAGGAAGAAAATGTGAAAAAATGAAGCGTTGTTTCATTAATTTACAAGAAATACCAAAATAAAATTTAAATATTAACATCCAGAAAGAAAAAAAGGAAAATAACTACTATCCTTCGTCAAAATAAAAAAGAAAACGCTGCTGAATTTTTGCTAATTATCATCCCTGTCGTTTACTCCCAGTATTTACAGCTAACTGGTGTTGGATCTTCCATGGTATGAAAGATTTTAATTAGCTGTAATTAATTTAATTTGATTTGCACTTTTCTTTCCAATCAGATTTTTCATTCATTTTCTATTTTTATTTTATTGAAGGTCTACGACAGATACGAGAAAATGATTGATGAGCAACTTATTGACGAAGTTGAACAACATGGAGTTATCTACAATCGGCAAAAATATTGCATCAATATGGGTGCTGGTTCTGCAAATGGAGTTACTGGTGGCGGCGGTAGTGGTGGAGTCAACAAATATGAAACCAAAGATGAGGCTTGGCAGGAAATCGCTGTGAATTTGAGATCTGACGGTAAGTTTTGTTTTGTTGTTTTAATAAAAAAAGTAGCTTAAGCTGACAGCGTGAAGCCCTTCATGCCTTCATCGGACATCTACATAGGTGATATTTTAGATGAAAAACGGCAGATCATTAAAATCTAATTATGTAGGTATCTACAATGAGTTTCAAAGTGCAGTACAGTACAAGTACACTGTACCTAGTTACATGAATCTCCAATGGACTCAAATAGGTATTATTTAGGGAGTGATTCCAGTCAACCAAGGTATAATCAGTGAAAATCGTAAACAGATGGAAAGAGTAATTATTAAAGAGGTTAATTTTTTATTGCAGCAGGCTATTGCACTGAAGATTAGTTAAAGAAGAAGAAGAAAAGGTTCTATTTTTCTGTAAATAGAACAGGTACCTACCTACAAACATTCAAAATGCATCACACCCCAACGTCCATAACTGATATACTTTTGCCAAAAAAATCTAGAAAATCCCACTTTTAGATTAAGAATGAAACCACTCCAAACGTATATAGGAGTATTTATATGGGCCAGGGGTGCCAGCACCTAACTTGAAACATTTGAGTTAAATTAATACTAGCCCTGTTTTTTAGTTGATTTTTATCTCCGCTTAGAAAAGTAGCATGTTAAATACAACAACAGTTTGGTATAACTCCGTATTTTTAGTGTATTTAACATGGTACATTTTTTCAAGCGAAGATAAAAATGCATTGAAAAACAGCTAGATACTAACGGGCATAGGCTGTTTCTTATTTGGTGCACTGGAATAAAAAACCATCGCTTCACGAACCATGTTCCCGGTGACCACGCTCGATGCAATTCGTAGCGAAACGTTCGGGGTGAGTACTGTATTGAACTCGCTAAATATTAAATATTTATAACGCGGCTAATCCGACAAGTTTAAAAAAAATGTCCATGTTGTATGGGTTTCAAAATGTTTAGAAAACCTGTTCCACGTTTTCAAGCCTGCTTATTGCTTATTCATGTGAACCCTTGTCTTGACCGACGGATTTTGTCAAACTATAGGTGGTTTTTGAACTAAAGCTTTGAGATGGAGAGCTAACATAAAAAACAGACCAAGAAAAATGTACCTTGGCGGATGCGTATAAATGAAATAAAATAATATCAAAACCAGTTGTCTTCTTACTCTCCAACCAAGAGGAGTCCTGTTACTTTTATACACTGTTGTTGGCATAATAATTTAAATAGAAAAAATCGCATATTTTTGTTTGCACTATACAATAATTGTATAATGTTATTGGAGCGATTCAAACAAAAAAATATTCATTACAAGAGTAAAATTCAGTACCTATTCGAGTTTTGAAATTAAAAATTATATTTTAAAAATGTATGAGAAGTGTATTTTGGCAAAATTAATTTTTTGATACATGGAGACAAGAATGATTTTGTATAATTTTGGGCGCCGAAATGTTACTCATCATCCGTATTCCACCATCAGTGCAGGTTTTTAGGTATAGTAAACTCTTTTTAATTTGAAATGCCTAACTTTGTGCACTAAATTCTGTAGCTTACATTCTCATGAATAAAATCTTGTTCAAGTTAAAGAGTTTGCAAATATGTATCTTTATTGTTCAACTAATATATGTAGTTAGTAATGAAAACATTTAAGTTATCGAGTTCTAAAAGTCGCCTGTTGAAGTCAGTTAGTTGTAGTACGTCGTGGCATAATGGTTAGTGCGTTGGACCGTCATGCCAAAGGTCTGGGTTCGGTTCCCAACCGCTGCCACCTAAAAATAGGATATTTTCGAGGTACTGCCTCTTGCGAGGAACTGACAAACCCTCCAAGAGTATGCTTTTCATGAAAAATTGTTTCTCGGGTATCCGTTCGGATACGGCAACAAATTGTAGGTCCCCTCCATTCCTGCCAACAAAACGCATACTGGAATGGTTGAGAGTTGTAGGTTACTAGGTCCTGACTTCCACGGTCTGTTGTGCCACCAAATTTGTATCAGTATCAGTTAAAGTTATTAAATCCAAACAAGAGAAAAATAGCATGTTCAAGTTGTCCTTTTACTACAGAATATTTTTGGGGACACAATACAAGTTTGTTTACATTTTTCATCTGAAAAGTATAGGACATTACATATTTATATAAGTTTAGATACATATGCTTTTTGATTTGAAACTCACATACCTACATTCTTATTCTATTACATACCTACATTCTAATTCTACATTCTTATTCTATTACATCTGTATTTTGCAATAGCTATTACTAGAAGCTTAAGCTTGATAGTTCTAGCTTAAGCTTTGTTTTATATGAATAAAAAAGACAGATTTAGCAAAAAAATTCCAGCTAATGCTTAATATTTCTAGCTTTTGTTTGTTAATTCACATACTTTGGCTTATTAGACCAGTGCCAATAATTTTTGAAAAAAAAAAATTATTAGCAGAAAATGAGTGATGAGGAAAATGTGGGGTAGGGGTGTGAAAACGAGGTTTTTTAAGATTTCTAACTTCTTATCGAAAAAAATATATTACTATAAAATTATAATTTTGCATCATTTTAACAATTCATTTAATTGAACAATGAACAATTACTGTCATTTACCAAAAAATCGGATATGAAAATATGTTTTTTTTGTTTTTGCCATTTTTGACTATGTTTTTTCTACTGCTCATATTTTTTTTTCAAATTTTGAAAACTGGTTTGGCTTAAAGGGAGCCGTCCTAATGTTGAATTCCTTACAGCAAAAAAATCGATTCTGTTTAGAAAAAAATCGATTTCGTTAGAAGAAAAGATCAATTTTTGTAGACAAATCAATTCTTTACGTTAAGAAGATTTGACATTTCTTTGCAGCTGAAAGTTTTTTTCGCGGTTCTTAATAAATATTGAAAAGTGTTTTTCGTTCAATTAAATAAATGTACATAAAACGAATATATTTATAAAAAGTTTTTAATTCATCAATAAGCAGCGAACAAATAATAAGATGTGATAAAAATATCAATGACCTTCGATTCCAAGTGCACAAAGTCGATTGAACATAATGAAGTTCGCGTTTGCCGATATGTTCCTCGATTGATGTGTTTCTTGGTCGATTATGGACTGTATTTTTTTATTTTAACGAACGCTTAACAAATTTTGTTTATTTTTTGTCGTAAATATTTCCTTTTTTATTCGTATAAAACGATGTGAAATATTGAATGCACTTTTCAATATTTTTTATGAATTTGTGCGCGCAACAATTTGTTTACTTTTTTGTTTTAAAACTTCTATCAAATGAAACACACACAAGCACATCAAAAAAATCAACAGAAAATAAAAATTGATCTCCAAAGGTTGAAAGGAATTCGACATAAGACATTTGAAATATAAACTGACTTATTAGAAGGCAAAATCCCAGACAAGTAAGGACAATAATGAACGAAAAAGAAAAATAACTCCACGCTGACTCGAAAGCTATACGCTTTAATTCAATTTTTCAACTTTGAATTATTTTCAATGAATATTTATGTATGCACAGTGCTGTGCAAAACATTTGCAACTAAAAACGGCTGATGGTTCCATGTCATACAAATTGTCTAAAAAAGCAAACAGCAAACTTCTTTGCACAGTTTTGAAAACCTTATTATAACAGTTTATCACTGCAGAAAACAAAATATAATATTATTCACCTAAACAAAAATAAATTGAGATAATCTCAAAAATAAGGGATATTTGTTGTGCAAAACATATGCAACTTCAAGCAATGTCTTTAAATTTTCCAACTTTTATGCAAGAAAACGCTAATATTTGACTGCCACACCCTTTCTTTCTTCTCGCAGCTGTACATCTTCTAGACATAGAAGCAATGACGTTATTAATAATATTTCTGGTATGTCATTCCACTTTCTATTAATTTCAGCATAAGGAACGCCGTTCCGCTTAAAAAATTGACATCAAGTTATTTATGTAACTAGCTCCCACAAGCTTTCTAAAGGGTTAAGGTCTGGAGACTGCGCTGACCATTGCAAAACCATGACTTTTTTCTCTGAAACCAAAATTGTAGCCTACCTCTTCTAATACTTGGGGTATTGTCATATTGGAATGTCTAGGTAAATGGTATTTCCCAATCGAAATAAGGAACCATGGTATTTTTTAGCATTTCATAGTTCATTCTTCTCTCCACTAGTCGAATTAGTCGCATTCCTTGACCAGAGAAGCAGCCCTAGACCATAACAGAGCCACAACTGTTTCCCTAGTATACTTTGAACTTATAGTATCTCAGCTCTTGGTCTCCTGATATTTCGCCTTCCATCCGATCCGTGAATTTAGATTCACCAGAAAACAATCTTGTTAATGAATCTTAATTCATCATGCACGGATTGGATGGAAGGCAACATGTCAGGGGACCAAGAGGTGAGCTACTATAAATTCAAATTATACTAGGGGAACAGCTAAACATGGCGGTGGCTCTGTTATGGTCTAGGGCTGCTATCTGGCCAAGGAATTTGACCAATTTGACTAGTGGAGAGAAGAATGAACTATGAAATTCTAAAAAATACCATGGTTCCTTATTTGTTGATATTTGTGCTTAGAATTGCCTAAACAAATTTGTTCGCATTCATGTAAAACGCACTTATGTATTTCAAAAAGCAGTAAAAATACTGCAATTGCAGTACTTCTATAGCCCTGTTGTTGTCATGTTGTTATCAACATGATAATTAGAAACATTAGATGTGACGCAATCGTCTGCTTTTGTTCGCAGAACAAAAAACAAAAATTATTTGATTGTTTATACTCGTTTTTCTATTTTGAAAGTTATTTATCCCTCAACCACAATTTGTTTTTAAATTAAATTCTTACTAAGATGGTAAAATGTTATTGTGACGTCACAAAAACACCAATATGGCGACTTGGGTGTACCCAATAGGCGCGTCTCACCAAATAAAATCTCTGAGCGCTCAGAGATTTTTTAAGTGGGACAAAAAATCTCACCTGAGCACTGAGATTTTTTGCGGAGATTACTGAGACGAAAATTTTTTGGATTCATTTCTCAATGTTCTTTCTCTGCTTAAACAGCTGTTCATTTGACAGGCAAATTGTAATTTCTCGCTGATGTGCAAATACTAAAGTCGATTTAAAATTCAAAATAAAGGTGGAATGTTAATAAAAATGAAAATAAATTGAATTTGCTTTTATTTTTCATTCATTTGATAAAGTTTTGTGCTTTTAAATTTAAATATTTTAAGCAAAGTTGAAATTTGTTTCCAGAATTTCAGTACGAAAATTTTAACACATGTTTTTATACAATTCAACGGAGAATCTTGTCCCACCAAAACATTCCGCCTCCATCGACTTGACATTGAGCGCTCAGTGAGATTTTAGTTGGTAAGACGCGCCTAATGAATGAGTATACCTTTTATTTGTTTATCGTGGTTGTCAAGAGTTGTCAGTCAACTTGAGTGCCAAAATCGAACACATCTATTAAATTTCAACCAATTCTCAACGTGAACGGCGGCACACAGAAGAATAAACAAAAATACAAAATGGATAATATAGACGCTGAAGTAAGTATTTAATTGCTTAAAAGTTTGTTCTTTAAATTTGTGAGATATTCATTTTAAAGTATTTAAATAAAGATTTTAAACGAGCTGCTTTATGAGTCGTCCAGCAGTGGAGACGGAGATGAAATTCTCGAAATTATTTTCGATTCCCACTGCGAAGACTGTGATGAAGAAAATCAGAAACAAGGTGCCGTGGAAAATTTCATGGACACAGTGAATTCTTATAGTGAATCAGATTTTAAGCTTTATTTTAAATTAAATCGTTCTACAGTCGAGAATCTAATAGGTATTTATTAACTATTCGCCATTGCTGTGACTAAAAATCTAAGTCCTCGATTTTCAGTTACCTACGCCCAGTCTGGTTTTTCGCCGACATCAAGGCATGGCGGTAAATGCAAAATTGGAGCAAGGAAAGAAGTATATATGTATGTGTGGTACATTTGTAACACTGTAACCTTTCGAGAGCTTGGAGATTTGTTTGGTGTTCCGAAGTCTTCGGGTTGGATTGCAGTTAAACGTGTTTCTAACTGGCTCGTTGCAGACCGTTGGAAACATTTAAAATGGCCACAAGGAGATGCTGTGGAGGAAAACTGTCTAAAATTTGAAGCAAAGAGTAAAATACCTGGGATAATTGGCGCAATCGGTTGTACGCATATACACATCATTCCCCCAAAAATTAAAAAGAAGCGCTACTTAAATCGAGATAATTCTTTTACAATCATTCTGCAAGTAGTTGTAGATGCAGACAACAAATTTATTGACTTAAGTTGCGGAGAACCAGGATCTTTGAATGACATGATGGCTCTGCAGAGATCACCCTTGTACAAAAAAGCCCACGAAAACCTTACGCTGCTCTTTCCCTCCAATACTTTTATCATCGGTGGATCATCATATCCAGCCGAAAGTTGGCTTGTGCCACCTTTTAGAAATAATGACAGACTTAACGATGAACAAAATGCTTTCAACTGTTTGCATTCTTCAGCACGAAATGTAGTGGACAATGCATTTGGGCAACTGAAGGGAAGATTTCTGAGATTACTTCACTTCACAGAACAACGGAGTCTGGAAGCGGTTACAAAAATTGCTGTAAGTGCATGTATTCTTCATAACATATGCATTTCTGTAAATGATGAGTATTCAGATAACAACGAGGAAGAAAATAGTGCGGTCGAGAATAATTGTGATGATTCGGTTGTTGATTCTTCTGAAGACCGACGTGAGATTCTATATAGGCTATTAATTGAGAAGAGAATTATATAGAAAGAAAATTGTTTCTTTTTTGTTGAAATAAAATGGTAAAAGACTGTTATGTTCATAAACTATTATTTTGGTTTTGCAAGTTTTGATATTCGTTTTCAGTGTCTTAAAATGTATTTTCGTGTATATTCTTGTATTGCTTCCATCGCACAATAGGCGCATAGCCCTAACTGACCTCTGGTACAAACGCCTATTTTGTTCAATAATTAATTTGTAGGATAGGAAAATACGAGTTTTAAAAGTTATTTCTTAGTTCTTGATCTTTAACGCAGGCTCGCAGGGATGGCGAAAGTGTACCAATATGATGAGATGAATTAAAATCTATAAATATCGAAACAAAGTGCAAATTCATAAACGTCAATTGTTGTTTCCGCATCACTGCTTTTTTTCGATGCTGATGCGTGACGCAGCTGATGCTGATACAATTGCATGAGCAACAACTCATCAAGAATTTTCTTGATTCTCATTTGTTTGAATATTGCAGTAAACATGTTACTCAAAAAGTGATGATTTAGCATCATCTTTGAAACGATGCGGTTGTGAATTTACACAAATTGTCTACTTGATTATCTTCCAAGAATTCTCCGAAAACGAACAGTTGATATGGTTGTCTTACAAAACCCATAGCTTGATATATAATTATCAGATTTTGAAGGTTGAATGTCTTAAAAATAAAGAGCAACGCGAGGGTAAAAATGGTATAAATATTATTTTGTGATGCACAAAAACCAACACATGTTTTACCCTAAACTAAATTACACAGGTAGGCATAAATATTTTGTTGGGTTGCTATTAAACTCATATAATCATAACTGATGATGATGAACGATGACGTTTGTATGTACATTAGGGTGGTTCTTAAATTGGACATAGTCTTGGATAGCCCTCATTCGATTTAAAACATTGAAAAACAATTAATCATTTTTTTTTCAGATTCTTATTTCACCCCCCTGGTCTCTCTATTTTCACTTTAGGGTACTAATTCTGCCCATAATCTCGTAAAGACCCTATCTACAAAACTTCCGATTTAGAGTTTTTTTTGCTAATTTTTCTCTGATTAGCCAAAATTTTTAGAAAATTACTCCCGCCTTAACGGGGTGAAAAAGACCGTGCGTTTTATAAGAATCAACCTAACCCCATAATTAGTACCTT
This sequence comes from Dasysyrphus albostriatus, assembly GCA_946251815.1. Classification (NCBI taxonomy): domain Eukaryota; kingdom Metazoa; phylum Arthropoda; class Insecta; order Diptera; family Syrphidae; genus Dasysyrphus; species Dasysyrphus albostriatus. The sequence goes on from OX276337.1 coordinate 20,938,283, forward strand.
AAAGTGAAAGGGGGGTTACCAGCGGGGTGAACTAAAAATCTGAAAAAATTGGAATTTTTTTTTTCCATGTAGAGCCATTTGATGGATATGCACCATCTCGAAATTTCAAAAAAGTCCAATATAACGACATTATAGATACTACAAACAGCGCTTTGTGAAGATTACAACCAAATCATTTTTAGAAACAAATTTCTTATATCGCTTTTTCTCTTTTTTTTTTGTCGTTTTAGTGGAAACATGCAAAAAACGTTGGAAATACCTACGAGAGCGTTATGTATCCCAACGCAAACAGGGGGATCCACCAGTTTACGAGCACCTCTCTCGTCCATATTTGGAAAAAATGAAATTCCTTGACCAACACATTCAGCCACGTAAATCCTATCGAAATGTTTCGAGTTTCCTTACATCACCGAATGCCAGCAATTCATTTTGTGAATACAATATGGATTCTTCAAAATCAAATAGTTCAATGAAAAATCATTCATTTAATTCGCAGCAACATCATCAGCAGCAGCAACAACAACATCAGCTGCAACAGCAACAGCAACAATCACAATCTCTACCCTATGCACAAGAAAATATCATTAAAACCGAAGAAGATCCAACATTTCGCGATTTTGTAGCTGCAGTTGCATCAAAATCGCAACATCTGCAGCAAATCAATCCACATCATCCATCTTTCAATCCCACCATGATGGCCAGCCCCAGTGGTAATGGAAGTCACCATAATTCCAATGTTATTTCTCCTGCCATTCAACAGCAAACTATGGATAATTATGATCAGTATCGGGTTAATGAACAAAGTGCATGTGCTGGTTTCCCAAATATTGGCAATGGAGTAGCTTCATCAACATCATCATCAATGAAGTCACCTTTATCGTCATCGCCTCCACCACCGCCACCGGTAGTCACAAATAATACAAATAATAATGCATCGTCTGAATTAAGTGATGAACAAAACTTCGCCACAAACAGCAGTGGCAATAGCATGAAGAAAGCACGTGTACAAATGTCCAGTCAATATTTGGATACATCAGATTCAGACGATAGTCCATTGTCAACAATGCGGCATGCAAAAATGTTAGGCGATAGCAAACATGGAGTACAGCATCTACATCAGTCCCATCAGCATCAACAACAACAGCAGATTCACCAACAACAACACAAACATCAACAACAATATAATAAAATGTTCAACAATGCAACACGTAACATGAACACCATGAATCATGCACCGTCGGCAGCCTCAGGGGGACTATATCCATCCAGTAACGATTTCTTATTTTCGCTTTATCAACAAATGTCACCAGCAGCTGCTGCGGCTGCAGTTCAACAAGAACGAAATATAAACGCTGCTGCATCTGTTGCTTCAACAGGCTCTGCACGAAGCTCTGAACATCTCCTTGGCGAATTAGTTACATCAGAGCTTCTCAAAATGAATAAGGATCGTCGAAAAACTGTGCAAAAGAGGATTCTCGAAATACTTTTTTTTGAAGATTAAAAGGTTTTGACAAAACCGGTGGGTAAGTGCTAGTTGGAATAAGATTATATTGTATTATAAGTTTATCCAAGATCATCATTTTAAAATATAAACAAAATTGTGTAACAATATATAAGATGTATAGCTTTAAGGATAAGAATTAAGTTAAAAAAAGTGGTGAGACAAAAAAGTTTGCATTTCTATATATTATGTGTACCTATAATAATGTACCCATTTTTTGATACTCTGATAGCAAAAAAATTTATTATTTATATTGCAAAACACATACTAACAAATTTCAAAAGAAATATTAACCGAAGATATTTAATCGGCGGCTTATCATATGTAAGAAACTTAATTTTTAGGTCTCGGCGTTACTCTGCAATATTGATTCCATTTCCTAAATTTCAACTAGTACACACAAATATATTCTTACACTTGATCTGAAATTGGTCAAATTTCAAACTTTTTAACGAAACACTAGTGCTGAAGAAGTGCGTGATGTGGGCCGTGTGAGAAGAAACTCGACAATTTTATCGTCATTTCCCCTTTTTCTTGTCGGGTACTTGTTGATTATCTGCTGCCACCTTCTGCAGTAGTTGTGTCAGCAGTTGTTCTTTTAGGTCAACAGACAATGAAGTCATGAAAATTGTCCAATATATTGCCTATTTCCACAATTTGTCCTAGCTGAGGTGACAGGTCTATAAAAATTTGTAAATATCGATCTTTACCACCGGGTAACCAGACTCTCCGGGCGTATTCCTGATACAAAATGAGTCTGTCATCCGCTTGGAAATATTCTGTGATATTAATCCAATGGCCGATGGCGTTGGTATAGGAGAAAATGGTCTGCCTATCGTCCGATGTTTGGTGTACACTCGATTATCCGCTGAAAAGCAAATCTTCAGCTGCTGTTGGAGTAGCCGCAACGTGAACAACCTGGCAGTGGTTGTTGGTGTTTTTATTAATTGCGAGGTAAGCTCCAAGTTTGCGTGTACTGTTACTGTATCTAGTCCGCATCGCTCGTCGATATTGATATACCTTGTGGAGAATCCTCCTTCGAGAAGGCACTTGACAAAAACCTGTAAATCAGACATTTTTATAATAAAATTAAATAATGCAAAAACGAAAGTGATTACCTTTAAGGAACACATTAGTGATGTGAAACCACTTGTGTAGTCTCGTATATTATCCTCTTCGAAGTGAACCTACAGGCCAGCAGCACTTCTTCAAAATGCTCTCTAAGATTGCTGGCGCCGTTACCAAGAAAAAGTCGGTCTACATTATAATGAGAAGAATTCTCAGAATTAATTAAATTAAATCAAAAGATTATTTAAAATTTTAATAGATTTTCCTATATTGAAATAATAATCATTAATATGATTTGACCAAAAAATTAAGCGTTATGCTTTTTATAAATTCATAATTAATGACGGCGTATCGATACAATGCGAGTATAAATTGGTTTTTATTCTGTTCATAATTTTTTTCACGTGCAATAAAAAAAAATAATGATATATATACCTGCTGGAGACATCGTGCAATTTGCAACAATGACCACGGAAAAATTAAATTTTAAAACTATATCCGTCGCATGCGGCGCCTTTTACTCACCTCTTATGAGAAAGCATATACTTAATCGAGCTATTAGTTGAATACGGCATGGCAACAGATTCTATGCAACAGATCCTTGTGGCAGAAGAATTTATATTTTTTACTTCACATTTTTTTTTCTTACCGTCAAATAGGAGGGATAAAGAAAGATGTCAACAGTGACTTAATCACTTGTTTTCTTTTTTTGGAAAGTTAAACTTCTTTTTGGCGTTGGGGGTGAAAATTTTGTTTAATTATTTTACTATTAATTTTCAAATATATTCATATATTTTTGTCTGTGGTTCAGCAATTTTAATGTACTGGTTTTGGTGGGTTAACTGATCGATCACAAATCAAGTAGTGGGAAACTTGGTGGTTTTTATATTTATTTTGTCTCAGTTTTCTGTCATGTGGTTATCTGGTTCTTGAAATATTGGTGTTTCAAGAGTTTCATTTTCCGACAGTTCGGAGATTTGAAGCTCCGTTGAAAGCATTAGCTCGTCTAATTCTGTCTTTTTCAAACTCCGCTCCTTTTATTCTTCGTCTCGTTGTTGCTTCTTGATCAAATTTTGATCCTCGTTGACAATTATCTTCACTTTCATTCATAAAAATTCTGGATATAACTGATACATGTTATTTTTCATCTTCAGTTAATGTTAGTTTTTGTCATACTAACATAACTTGATGATGGACGGATGGCTTAAAAAACAAATTGTTATAATATAAATAAAAATTGTTAAGGTGTAATTAAAATAGGTAAAATATTTTCAAACATACCTTCATCTTTTTTAGCGGTGGCTAAATTACGTTTCTTAGCCTAGGTAAATTTTCCTATACACTTCTATTCGACGTGAGTTTTTTTGTTGCGGAGTAATTTTTAACAGCTTCTTCGAATTTGTTCAACATCTTAATAGTTTTTTGTTTCAGTTCGTATGCTTCTATTTTAATTGAATTATTAAAATTGAAATTTTATTTCTAAAACAAAAGGAAATAATCCCTCGCGCTCCTTTTTCCAATTGATTTTTTCCAATGAATAAAGTTTGTATCAATATAAAAACATTTCGGCACTTTGCTGGTAAGTTTTCGTATTTATTCTGTTCTCCGTAACCCCAATAATAATTTCAGACTTTATAATCTTAGCTCCTTGATGTATGCTCCCACTCCCACCTTCTCCTATATTTGTCTGTTTAATACGATATCGTAAAGATCTTGATTTATTTTGAACAACTTTTTTGTCGCTGTGCTAAGTTCCGCCAATGTTCAAAATCCAAAAATTCAAAAATTCTTAATTTTTACTCGAACTTTTAGAGCAGTTCTTTTGATTGGTACAGCGCCAGCGTGTAGAAAACGTTTTTTATTTTTATCTTCAACATGAAAAGAAATAACTTTGTCTTTATTAATGAAAATGCCAGCAAATATGAAACCTGGCCGAATTTTAATGGTCTTTTTATTTCTTTAGTGCATAATAAATCGTCGCTAACTGACATACCAAAGATGAACCACTTGAAGACGAGCCTAACAGATTTCACGCTGGCCGCTTTTTCAAGATCTTTTTATTTTCTTAGTGCATAATAAACCGTCGCTTACGGATATACAAAAGATGCACTACTTGAAAACGATCCTAAATTAAAGCTTTCCTGTAAAAAACATCCGGCTGGAAGAACCAAATGTTTGGCTATAAACCCTGTAAGTTAGTTTCAAATTAACTGAAACAAAAAACTTGTAAAATACACTTTATATGTTAAAGAACACACTTTTAATTGATGACAGTAAAATATAGAATGACTGGATTGAATGAAGTTGACATTTAATTTTTTTTTGACATTCAAATCAATATTTACATGGGCTGTTTTTGCAGTTGGTGTTGGCCATTTGATGTTTTAGAGATGCGTTTAACACTGAACAACGACTATTATGCTGCTCTACATCTGGTAAAACCTTGACCACCTACTAACTTCGTAATCTAATTTTATTCATTCATAAAATAAGTGAATTTACAATAATGTAAAAAGAAATTGATGCAGCTTTATGCTTCCTGAAAAAAAAAAATCATTAAAGTTATTATATTTTAATTATTTGTATAGAGGGTTTTGGTTCTGAAAAAATATCGATTAAAATAAAACGGGTTGAACATTAATAATGTTGTAAAATTGTACAAAAACCCCACTTTCAAACATGCTCCCTCAGTTAGAGACTGATCGAGACTCACAACATTAAAATAATTTATCTAACATTAATTAATTTTTCAAGGTTTGTGTTGCTATTCGTATCAGTCCTGGCCAAAAACATTGTTTTAACATTACTTAATTATTATTATTAATAATTTAATTTCTTCAAATGTTTGGATATAAGTTCTACTATTTTTTCGGAATAGGAATGTACTGTAAGACAATGAAGAATTGTTGATCTTTGTGAATCAATAATACTCTTCTTCAACCCTTTGGATGCTAGTGTTCTCACTTTCTTACTGAAACGTTGGGCTCTTCTTCCTTTTTAACAATTTTTAATTTGTATACTAGTTTTATTAACTCTAAGGGCTAGTAAACAAAACAAAAAACACTTACAAAATATCTCAAAGAATCCCACAAGTATCCTTTTCTACTTCCTACTAAAGTACTAATCAAACACGAACGCACATCGCATTCTATTAATTTGACTAGTTACCTATTATTACTTCCTGAAAAAGTAATCAGGAAACCGCTGAACAACAAACCTTCCCCCATCGAAGCATCTTTACGACTGAAGATAAAGATTGAAGAGTGAAGACTAAACTTACTGAACTGAACATTGAACGAGTGTGCATGAATAATTTGAATTTGATCCGTCTTATCATAGCAAGTACTAACCAAACACGCACGCACATCGCATTGTATTCACTTTACTACGTACCTATTATTATTTGCTGAAAAAATAATTAGGAAGGCCGCTGAACAGCAAACCTTCCCTCATCGAAGCATCTTTACGACTGAAGATGAAGATTGAAGACTGAACTGAACATTGAACGAGTGTGCATGAATACTGAAGTAAAATGAAAAGTCTTTTTCTTCAGCAATTCACTGACAGAGACAAACAAATATTTGGATTAAAGTTCTTCTATTTTTTCGGAATAGGAATGTACTGTAAGACAATGAAGAATTGTTGAACTTTGTGAATCGATAATACTGTCTTCCACCCTTTGGATGCTAGTATTTTCACTTTCTTACTGAAACGTTGGGCTCTTTTTCCTTTTTAACAATTTTTAATTTGTATACTAGTTTTATTAACTCTAAAGGCTAGTAAACAAAACAAAAAAACACTTACAAAATATCTCAACGAATCACACAAGCATCCTTTTTTACTTCCTACTTAAGTACTAATCAAACACGAACGCACTTCGCATTCTATTCATTTGACTAGTTACCTATTATTACTTCCTGAAAAAAAAAATCAGGAAACCGCTGAACAGCAAACCTTCCCCCATCGAAGCATCTTTACGACTGAAGATAAAGATTGAAGAGTGAAGACTAAACTTACTGAACACCACATTGAACGAGTGTGCATGAATAATTTGAATTTGATCCGTCTTATCATAGCAAGTACTAACCAAACACGGACGCACATCGCATTCTATTCACTTGACTAGGTACCTATAATTATTTTCTGAAAAAATAAATAGGAAGGCCGCTGAACAGCAAACCTTCCCCCATCGAAGCATCTTTACGACTGAAGATAAAGATTGAAGAGTGAAGACTAAACTTACTGAACTGAACATTGAACGAGTGTGCATGAATAATTTGAATTTGATCCGTCTTATCATAGCAAGTACTAACCAAACACGCACGCACATCGCATTGTATTCACTTTACTACGTACCTATTATTATTTGCTGAAAAAATAATTAGGAAGGCCGCTGAACAGCAAACCTTCCCTCATCGAAGCATCTTTACGACTGAAGATGAAGATTGAAGACTGAACTGAACATTGAACGAGTGTGCATGAATACTGAAGTAAAATGAAAAGTCTTTTTCTTCAGCAATTCACTGACAGAGACAAACAAATATTTGGATTAAAGTTCTTCTATTTTTTCGGAATAGGAATGTACTGTAAGACAATGAAGAATTGTTGAACTTTGTGAATCGATAATACTCTTCGTCCACCCTTTGGATGCTAGTGTTTTCACTTTCTTACTGAAACGTTGGGCTCTTCTTCCTTTTTAACAATTTTTAATTTGTGTACTAGTTTTATTAACTCTAAGGGCTAGTAAACAAAACAAAAAAACACTTACAAAATATCTCAACGAATCACACAAGCATCCTTTTTTACTTCCTACTTAAGTACTAATCAAACACGAACGCACTTCGCATTCTATTCATTTGACTAGTTACCTATTATTACTTCCTGAAAAAATAATCAAGAAACCGCTGAACAGCAAACCTTCCCCCATCGAAGCATCTTTACGACTGAAGATAAAGATTGAAGAGTGAAGACTAAACTTACTGAGCACCACATTGAACGAGTGTGCATGAATAATTTGAATTTGATCCGTCTTATCATAGCAAGTACTAACCAAACACGGACGCACATCGCATTCTATTCACTTGACTAGGTACCTATAATTATTTTCTGAAAAAATAAATAGGAAGGCCGCTGAACAGCAAACCTTCCCCCATCGAAGCATCTTTACGACTGAAGATAAAGATTGAAGAGTGAAGACTAAACTTACTGAACTGAACATTGAACGAGTGTGCATGAATAATTTGAATTTGATCCGTCTTATCATTGCAAGTACTAACCAAACACGCACGCACATCGCATTGTATTCACTTTACTACATACCTATTATTATTTGCTGAAAAAATAATTAGGAAGGCCGCTGAACAGCAAACCTTCCCTCATCGAAGCATCTTTACGACTGAAGATGAAGATTGAAGACTGAACTGAACATTGAACGAGTGTGCATGAATACTGAAGTAAAATGAAAAGTCTTTTTCTTCAGCAATTCACTGACAGAGACAAACAAATATTTGGATTAAAGTTCTTCTATTTTTTCGGAATAGGAATGTACTGTAAGACAATGAAGAATTGTTGAACTTTGTGAATCGATAATACTCTTCTTCCACCCTTTGGATGCTAGTGTTCTCACTTTCTTACTGAAACGTTGGGCTCTTCTTCCTTTTTAACAATTTTTAATTTGTATACTAGTTTTATTAACTCTAAGGGCTAGTAAACAAAACAAAAAACACTTACAAAATATCTCAAAGAATCCCACAAGTATCCTTTTCTACTTCCTACTAAAGTACTAATCAAACACGAACGCACATCGCATTCTATTCATTTGACTAGTTACCTATTATTACTTCCTGAAAAAGTAATCAGGAAACCGCTGAACAGCAAACCTTCCCCCATCGAAGCATCTTTACGACTGAAGATAAAGATTGAAGAGTGAAGACTAAACTTACTGAACTGAACATTGAACGAGTGTGCATGAATAATTTGAATTTGATCCGTCTTATCATAGCAAGTACTAACCAAACACGGACGCACATCGCATTCTATTCACTTGACTAGGTACCTATAATTATTTTCTGAAAAATAAATAGGAAGGCCGCTGAATAGCAAACCTTCCCCCATCGAAGCATCTTTACGACTGAAGATAAAGATTGAAGAGTATAGACTAAACTTACTGAACTGAACATTGAACGAGTGTGCATGAATAATTTGAATTTGATCCGTCTTATCATAGCAAGTACTAACCAAACACGCACGCACATCGCATTCTATTCATTTGACCAGTTACCTATTATTATATGCTGAAAAAAAAATTAGGAAGGCCGCTGAACAGCAAACCTTCCCTCATCGAAGCATCTTTACGACTGAAGATGAAGATTGAAGACTGAACTTACTGAACTGAACATTGAACGAGTGTGCATGAATAATTTGAATTTGATCCGTCTTATCATAGCAAGTACTAACCAAACACGGACGCACATCGCATTCTATTCACTTGACTAGGTACCTATAATTATTTTCTGAAAAAATAATTAGGAAGGCCGCTGAACAGCAAACCTTCCCTCATCGAAGCATCTTTACGACTGAAGATGAAGATTGAAGACTGAACTGAACATTGAACGAGTGTGCATGAATACTGAAGTAAAATGAAAAGTCTTTTTCTTCAGCAATTCACTGACAGAGACAAACAAATATTTGGATTAAAGTTCTTCTATTTTTTCGGAATAGGAATGTACTGTAAGACAATGAAGAATTGTTGAACTTTGTGAATCGATAATACTCTTCTTCCACCCTTTGGATGCTAGTGTTTTCACTTTCTTACTGAAACGTTGGGCTCTTCTTCCTTTTTAACAATTTTTAATTTGTATACTAGTTTTATTAACTCTAAGGGCTAGTAAACAAAACAAAAAAACACTTACAAAATATCTCAAAGAATCACACAAGCATCCTTTTTTACTTCCTACTTAAGTACTAATCAAACACGAACGCACTTCGCATTCTATTCATTTGACTAGTTACCTATTATTACTTCCTGAAAAAATAATCAGGAAACCGCTGAACAGCAAACCTTCCCCCATCGAAGCATGTTTACAACTGAAGATAAAGATTGAAGAGTGAAGACTAAACTTACTGAACACCACATTGAACGAGTGTGCATGAATAATTTGAATTTGATCCGTCTTATCATAGCGAGTACTAACCAAACACGTACGCACATCGCATTCTATTCATTTGACTAGTTACCTATTATTATATGCTGAAAAAATTAATTAGGAAGTAGTAAAATTATAAGAATTTGAAAATCCAATCATTTTATTATAAAATAATAATATATATATTAAAACACTTAACCGCATAAACAGTTGGTCGTTAAGTTCCATTTTCAAGATACTTGTATATAGCTGTAAAAATGACATTTGGATCTTTTCGCATTAGGATTTCCTTATAAATTGCAGAATAGATATCTTGGTTATTAGTATGTAACAGTATATTTAAACATATTACATAATCAATATCCTTTACAAAAGCGAAAGTTAATAGATGATTTAATAATCGTCTAGTCATAGCAGTTATTTATATAAGGTGACGTTTCTACGCAACCAACTTTACCAATATCCTCACTTGATGCTGAAGGAACCAAATTATGTGTTCCATTAAATGAACATTGATGGGGAAATTTGGCTAACAAGGGAATACAACTATTTATCTTATCTAACCAATACCCAAAAGTATATATTAGATATTCTCTATAATGTCCAAAACCTATATGTTTAGAGAAATTTACTGAATCCAAAAAATTATATTTAAAACCTAATTTAAATTCAGGGGCAAGTAAGAATTTTTCAAACGATAGGGCCTGAATCGGTTTATATATTATTTGTGGCCAATAACCATGAATTGAGTAATTTAAATTTCTCTGCCCTAAGATCGTATTTATAGGAAAACCTTTTGATGATGCTCACCAATATACACACACGTTTTTTAACGCTAGTAATGGTTTACCATACGGTTTACAAACTGTAACAACGATAATTAATAATAATTTTACCTTGATGTCCAACATATCTATAATTCTCCATGAATCACACTTTCATTATGACATTATGACTTCATCTTTACGACTGAAGATAAAGATTAAAGACTACTGAACTAAAATAAAAAAGTCTTTTTCTTCAGCAAAACACTGACTGAGAGACAAACAAATCAAAAAGCAAAAGCATGAAAAACAGAGAAAGAAACAAATTTTGAAGGAACTATGGCACAATGGGAAATATTTGTTTTCCTTATTTGGGCCGATTCTCCTGCACAAAATCTTGCAAATCGACGACGATGACCTATAGGAATATTGATGGAACATTTCGTATCACTTTTTAATTAAATTGTATTTTAGATTATTGAAGCTTATGAAGAACGTACAGCTACGTCTGTAATGTCAAAGTAATTGTCAGTTATTGAAGCTGCGAATAAAAAAAAGAATAAATACTATACAAAAAAGTATTGTAAGCATTTAATTAATTTAATTTAATATCTTGGAGAATTCGTAGATAGATATCGAGTTTTATTGCTCGGTAGCCACATTCTCCTGGCGTGGTCTATGTATATAGAGAATAAATCTCCGTCCCTTTTGGAGATTGCACCAATGTTGTGTGGTGTGGTAGTGTGGTACCTTCTGCTGAATTATATGCATGCCTTGGGCGAAATTTATCGACAGCTGGAATTGAAGTATGCACAGTCATGGTTAACGTGAATGTGGTCGTCAAGATGGGTGATACACAAGTAGCTTCCGGTAAAAGCTCTATGTATTTGTCCAAAATCCAATCGGAATCCTCCGTTGTTCCTTAGATCTTTTTTTGATGTCTCAGGGACTCTTTTATAGACGAAATCACTTGTTGCATCGTGTATGAAGTCCCCTTCATACCGAATAACTCTGTAATGTTTGTACCCCTGATTGTAAGTCGTGGAGGTTCAGTATATGTATTTTTTCCGTAGAGCAGACTTGGTCCGGCGAGTAGCCAAGTATACCTTAACCCAAAAGCGGATAGCTCTGTAGGGCGTCTGAACTACTGAATTTAACTTAATCGAACCTCCAGCGAGTTGCTAAGTAAAAGAATCGACTTTAATTAATTAAATTGGCTGCTAGGGTCAGTTGGGTTTGACCTACTCTGATTTGTTCGGTTTCTTTGGGCCTTGTTGGTTCTATTAGTAGTGCCTGGGCTTCTTTAATTAAATTGGCTGCTAGGGCCAGTTGGGTTTGCCGGGCCATCTAATAGACAATGTTTTGCTGCTCCTGGCAAGATCGCCATGTAATGTTTGTACCCCTGATTGTGAGTCGTGGAGGTTCAGTATATGTATTGTTTCCGTAGAGCAGACTTGGTCCGGCGAGTAGCCAAGTATACCTTAACCCAAAAGCGGATAGCTCTGTAGGGCGTCTGAACTACTGAATTTAACTTAATCGAGTTGCTAAGTAAAAGAATCGACTTCGTTGGCTTCAGAGTTTGAAGTTCCTCAATATATTTTTATTATTCCTATTTATACACAAAATTATTTGACTTCGTATACATCCAACCATACTTCAATAATCGATAACGTTCTATCGATATTTCTACAATATGCACAATCAGCATTCGACCTTACCATGCATTTGCTTCAAAAATCAACGACACTTGAAATTGGAAGTACAAGAATACTCGTGCACTAAAAGTGTCATATGAGTATTTTTTGTTTATTTTGTATTTCTCCTATAGTTCGTGCACTGAAGGTGCCGGTTGAACTATATGAGTATATTATGCACAAAGTGTGTCAATAGAAATATGAATACTTTTTTTTATTATGATTCGGCTCTATAGCTATAGCTATAGCCGACGCGGTGACCGACGCGACGGGACAAAGTATGTGCGATGGATATGGACGGGAAACCGAGTATCAAGTATCGAAGCAGGTTGAATGTATTCTTAATTATTTGGCGGCAATTAGTTAAGTGGTCGCTGGTGCGATCCCTTCACAACTCTTCCTTCATTGCCGTAGCTACTATCAGTTTCATTGCCGAAACTGTTGCTAGCAGGAATTCGTCGGTCTACATCACTAATATTATTCCCAGTGTACTTATTAAACCAACCACTAAATCCTGGTCGTTGATAATTTGTTCGGTTGTCTTGGTTTTCTTCGATTGAATTGGTGTTTGCAAAATTTCACTAATTTTCTCTTGTTCGCAAAATTTCTCTTCACGTTTCTTCTTCTTTTTCGTCTTGATGGCAAAGTGGAAAAACATCCAGTGAGGATTGTTGTGTTTTGAAAATGTAAATAAAACACAACTTCTATCTTTAAGTCTTCGAAACAGAGTGACCGAACTTCTACTCATCATTTCTTACGCTACCTCTTCTATTGCCTAGATCGTCACTTCCTCCAGGTCAACCACGCATTCTATTTCCATTCGCTCGACACAGTTTGTTTGTTTAATAAATAACAATACAATAGTGCAACATCAACATGTGTCACACTTGACATAGTTACAATACGATGGGTCAGTATTGCAATATGATCCCTTATTGTATTGTTTTTATTTAGTTGACATAGTTCGATTGCCGTTCCTATGATAATGATTGTATAACAATATACATGACACATGCGGAACACTTGGTCGTAATCGAACTATGTCATGTGTCTTGAATGCGATTCATAGGAATTGGGTAATTGTGGGAACTGTGTGTGGTCTCTGTGACTAAGGGCACAACAGGATGGACTTACAGTACCAAAAGCTGTTAAAATATTACAACAAGTCCGGACCTTAACAAAAGGGGATCTGAGGCTAAATCCGAGAAGATGGATTGGAATAAATTCAAACCCGACACAATGGAACCAAAGTTGAAAAGGAACTAAACTAAGTCATCGTATGATGTGGCTGCCGAGCAAAAAAGATTGATTTACAATTTCCAGCCAGCTTAATCCTCCAAGTCCATTTTACGAAACAATGAGTCCTAAAAAACTTAACTATTTTTATTGCAGCACTGCAATTCGATGAAATTCCAAAGGTATGCTCCATAGTCTGACGTGCATGACTCCGATTAGCTGTTTGTTTGGTAACGGCTTCTTAAGGTGCTTTTCCAATCATCGTCTCCAACAATGACGTTTGGCAAAAGCCTATTGTTGCCAACTTTTTCATCTAAATTTGTCTGTTTTTAAGAGAACTTCTGGCAAAAAACTGCAACTTAGAACGCCTTTGTTCGCACTATTGATGCAAAACAGACAATATTTTCTCTTTTTTTATTATTACCCTTCTTATTGAACGCTGAAATTGATTTTTTGATTTTCCTTGCAACTTCCTGGTAAGAATGCAAAGAGAAAATTAGTTAATAAAAAAATAATTTTCACAACATTCGTTTATAATTTTTTTTCTTATATATTATACAGTTTATTTAAATTAAAAAGCAGAAAATATTTTTCAACTCTTACTCTCTTTAGTAAAATCCACCACTTCTGGCTTTTAGGGATTTGAGACGGCAATTACAAAAAAGAACTTTACTCTACTCTACATACTTAACGAAAGCTCTGTTTAATTTAATTAGGGTGCCCCACTGTTCCCTCATCATCATCATAAATCCATACCTACATTTGCTGGGCCTAAGTTGGCAACAACATGACTTTTTCGCATTAATGTCATTTGCAAAGACTTTTTTGGTGTCGAAATATAAAAGCCGGTGCATTATTTTAGAAAGGAAATTCATCGCAGTTTTTTTTTTTTATTTTTGTATTAATTTTATATTTTTAAAACTCGCTAAGACACCGATTGCACCATTGAACAAGAGACTTCTCTCTTACGGGAAATGAAAAGTGCTTAATGTAGCACCACCCATCCCCTAGAAGAAGGCCCCTTACCCTTGGGCTACAATCAAGAACGACATTAGGTCGTCCTTCCCCAACCTTCCACGAAGTGGAAACGGAGACCTCACTTTGGAATTCCTTCTTGGTGAGTTTGCATAAGTTCAGCTTATGCAGCTCACCCAGGAACTCCTCACGAGAGTTCCTCTTTTCAACCCCGTGGATAACAAGGGGAGTGCCCTTGCCAGATTCCGCAGAAATACCCACCTCTTCAAGCTTCTTATGTCCAATGAAGGCATTCCTTTCAGCGATTGAAGGAACACGGATAAGGATACTGCCCTGTTTGCCAGGGCGCACTGTGTGCACCATGACACCAACGGCAGGAACCACCTCCTCAACTACCTTCCTCTTCATCTCAGCGGGGGAGTCGTCCTTCTTACCCCGAAGAACCACCGACCATGTCTCAGCTGGCTTAACAGGCACGACATCAAGCGATGAAACTTGCATCCTGCCCCCCAAACCGACCGAGGCAGTGGCCGAGGTGACCTGAGCAAACAAGGGCGCTCAGATACACTAATCCCCATAGGGACACCCAACGATTTGATGGATCCAGATCCACCAACACCCTTGTGTGCCCCTACTGGCTCCCTAGTAAGAGGGGCAGAACCCCCCTCAAACCTCCGCCTGAGCCTCTTATTTACTCCTGAGAGACCCATAATCAAGGCCTCATACTTCGAGGCTAGCTCCACCACCTGACCGCCAACCTCCGGACATCGAGACCACCAATGGTGCAGCAACAGGAGCCGCCGACACCACCACCTCCCTCTGCTAAGCCAATGAAGACGCGATCTCACCCTCCATAGAAGAAGGGGGCACCTCAAGAAATATTTTCTTCGGCAACAAGGAGTCAGAGGCCGAGCAGCCCTCTTCACCTGCCGCCTCCTTGCCTCTTTAGAGGTATTAGCCGCGTCCTTAGTGTCCATGGCGGAATCCACCACGGAGCTTCCAGACGAGACCAGCACCATACGTTTTTCCTTCAGCTTCCTCCTCCCGTTCTTCTTCCTCGGGTTGACAGCCTCAACCCTACAACCTGATTCCTTCAAGAAATTCGCCTTATCCATTTTTATGATGGGTTTCTTAAAAACCTCACCATCACTATAAAAATCAGGGGATATACCTCCTAATCCCTCAGGGGATAAACCCCTTTCCATTTTTGAAGAAAAAAAAATAATTTTTTTAAAAAAGGTAACCCCAAAAATTTATTTTTTTTTCCAGAAATAGAGGTCTGGCAACCCTAAACATACTTTTTAAAAACTTTATTTTTCCGAACTGAAAAAAGCAAGTTGGCAATCCTGGTTGGCCAAAATAAATTTTTAGCAACCCTACCAACTTTGAATTTTCAAAGTTGTTCGGTGCAACTTAGGTCAACGACCGCAAAATATACTTACTGAAGGTTATTTGAGTGCAAAGTGGACGAAAATAAATCAACGTTAAATACACTAACAATTTAGAAAAATATATTCAAGATAATTAAAATAATGCTTACCGCACCCCAGTTCAATTAAGCGGGAAACGCCTTTAAATCGCTATAACTTGTCCAAAAAACGTCAGAATTTGACAATTTTTACCAAAAAATTACACTCACTATTTTTACTATTTAATCTGAAACTTTGATAACAATCTAAACACAATTACCAAAATATCTCAATACACAACCTAAAACACAACCTATCGACCCTAGAGTTTAAACAGAAGTGAATGCAAACGACAACAGTAAAATTGTGAGTGAAACAAAATACTATTGTAAATTGATACGTAGAACGTGGATTGATGGTCCGAATGTATCTCCGATTTTCTCGCTGCCGCCGATCGATGGAGACTTCAAAACGTGCCACATGTATGATCGCAGGATGCACTACGGATGTACCACACTCTTCAAAAAATCACGTTGTGAATTTCTTGCAAGAAGTAAGATGAGATTAAAAATCATATGAATTTTTACATAAACTCTCAAATGAGATTAAAAATAATTATTAAAACAAACAAATATGAAACAAGAACAAATTTTCACAGTGGAAACGAAAATTAACACATTTGAACAACAATTATTAATAAAACAGCGGTTACCACTTATTGTTGAGTTGTCCGCAAGGTGAATGAATTTCAATATGAATTGGAATCTATTCCGCAACATTTTCTTATGGCACGAATTAATTTAAGGAGAACTTGTCAGTACTCCAGTGGTGAGCAATTGATGGATAGTTCACAACATAACTACTCCAAGAAATGTTTGTATCTCTTACACATTGGTGTCTACCAGGGTTTGTTCATCAGTCTTTTTTTAGTTTAGTTTATCTACTCATTTGGTTATGGTCACTTTTCCCTATTGTCATACATCATCAACTGAATAGTCTGCTAAAAAGTCTGCTTATCCAGGGGACATCAGCATGTACAGAAGCAGATAGTCACACTGTGGACATGGATGTATGGTAGAAAACTTTGTGTGCCTGTTGTATAATAGGTAATGCAGGTGCAGTTGAGTTAGGTTAGGTTGAGCTCATTTCAATTCGACACCAAGGCTTTCGGAAGGTGGATTGTCCTCTAAGCCATCATTAATTAACCTGTTTAACTGAATGTCTAGGGAGTTTAACCTTGCTACGAAAGAGTTGATATTGTTATCAGTTATCATTGTTGCACGTAATCGCGAAAAGTACATCCGAAAGGGAGATTTTTTTTTGCACTGTTCACAAAGGTGAACAAAAAGATTCGAATCATATAATAAAACGGCATACACGAATCTTGTGGTACAATTTACGCTCTCTACAAAAGCTGTAGGCATATAGATTACATATTGTTGGAATGATCACAAAGGTGAACAATATGACTCGAATCATAGGATAAAACGGCATACACGAATCTTGTGATACAATTTACGCTCTCTACAAAAGCTGTAGGCATATAAATTACATATTGTTGGAACGATTTTTTTGGACAGAAGTGCAGAAAACATTTATTAAATAATTGCACCGCAAAAACTAAAACAATAAAAGATAATTACGTAAAAAGTGCGACCGAGATACCGAGTAATTATTTCTTTTTATATGTTTTTCATTACCCAGTAGCCAGATTCTCCGGGCGTGTTCCAAATACAAACAGATTTTCCCTTCCTTCTTGATCTTGTGTCTTCAGATTTTTCAGTCGATTCTTTAATACATTTCTTGTGTTGTTGTTGTCTGGGGTCCTTCGAATTGAACTTGCGGTCCATAAAACAATTTTTCCCTACGTATTGCTGGGCCGTCATCGTCTGTCCACATGATAATCCAAAGGTCGAGAACCGTTAGTGTCCAATCTTTGTTGGAATATTTGGTCTCGGATGAATTTGTTGTTGCATGTGGGGCTGCTTAGTTTCGATTTGTACTCACTGTACTCACCAAATAATTCTCTGTCTTCCTTTTCACCATCAGTGCTTCTTTCTTCAAACTCCATAATGTGTGTTTCCCTGATCCCTCTTGTTGTTGTCACACTCGTCAATCTGTTTTCAGCAAAGGGGTCGACTTCAAAAGGAGTTAAACCAATCTTCTATAAGAAAATAGCTATCTTTGCTCTTCGTTCACCCCAAAAGTAAACTCGCATATGATTCAAGCACCTTAAAGTCCATATCAATCAGTAATTAATACAAACTGATTTATAGTTAAGTATACATTGAGCAGACGGCAAAATTGAATTTTTATTTTCTTTCCTATAAAAATAAAATAACTTATTTTTACATCATCATCAGCCACGCGACTAAATATTTAAGAATGTTTATTATCCGGTCATTTTTTAAGCCCCCAGCCGTAGAACGTTTGGGCAGGCCTCATTTATCGGACGGGGTGTCAACGGTGTTTTTCCTTATTTTAACACTGATGAAGCACTGCGCTCGTCTCTTCTCATACCTATCCACCAGGGACTTCAGTTGCTTAATGGTGGTGGCACCATTATGACGTTGTTGCTGCGATCGTTGAGGCCTTCAATGGGATTACATCAACTTCGGGAGATGCTAGCATGTAAAATGATCTCTTGCATTTTTATAATGTATATCTCCTTACTGTAATGTTTTTTTTTTTTAAATATTTTCAAAATGTCTTGTATGAGAACGATGCACTCATTATTAGGTTAATTATGGTCCATTCACCAGTTCATCTAGTAGGGTTGGATTCGAAATGTGATGCACACTTCGGGCATTTTGAAAAAATAAGTAGTCATATTTGCAATTTTACTAGCGAAATTAACTAACGAAGTATGATCCCTTTCAATGATGGGTGAAACTGCTCAAACCTTTTCAATTTGGCTGCTAATAAGCTGTTCTGGTCGTCCATACATGTCGTCTAGAGTTGTCATGGACGCGTCAAAATTGTTTGAGCCTATCTGCAATGGCTAGTAGTCGAATTCTATGTTGTGTCCATCAGTAGACGCCGCGTACTAATAAACTTTCTTGTTCAACACAGAATGGTTTCGCGACGCCAGCAAACCATTTTTGCACCTGCGTCTTACCATTCCACTGTACCTAACTTTCTGGATACTGCTGCAAAGGCATATGGAGTCAAAGATATAGTTTCAAAATGTAACTGAAATTCCCCCTGTCTATCTCTTTTTTCTTCCGGTCTTGTCAGTGAAGTACTCTGGGGGAATTACTATTCAATTGTGCCAAAAATATTAAAATCTTACATTTAACATTAGTTGCGGTAAAATGTTTTGATGATAACAAACTTAAACATATCAACATATTTTTTGTTTCTTAGATTTTTCCGAAAAGTATACCTTAATCTTGACCATAGTTCTCTCCTTATTGTTATTATACAATTTAAATGTGGTCCAACAAAGATATCAGGACTTTTATCATATATATTGTACTTTGATAATATTTAAAATTCTGATTTTTTTAATGTAATTGGTATAAATGGCAAGAAGTATCTATTTTTATATAAATATCTATCATTTATTAACATATATTGTTAACAAGTTTTTTATTGACTTAATCTCTATTTTAAGCATTTGAGATATTATTTTGTTATAACTATTGACATTTTCATCGGGCTTCATTGAAATGGAAAAAGCCCTTTCCATTTTTGGTTATTAAATGTTTATTTTATTTATTTTACAAAACGAGCAAAAATATTATCCAAACGAAAAATAAAAATATGCCACACAGAGACAGAGTTTCGACAAGAAAAAGTTGTTTCAAGTTGTCAATTATTGAAGTGACGTTTGACAGCAAGAATTTAGCGCGTTCAAATACACACCTAAAATGGATCCTAATGGTGCAAACAAAATGTAGGTGTCAAATGTGGTTGCAATAATTTATTATACCTATTCGTGTATGTTTTAATTCTGAATGTTAATTTCAGAATATTCGATCATTGATAAATATTAAAATTTGGTATTTTAAGACTCAAATAACTTAAAAAAAAACTGATCAGGTTTTCTTTTATAATCATCAAAATTTTCATACAGTTCGCAACGGTCTGCATCATTAAAATGTGTCCATAAATAAGCCAGCAATATAGTCCCTTTATTGTTTACCGAGGGATGTTTTACTGCGCTAACTATGAATTTCCAAATAAAATAAGCCTATTCAATGATCAAAAATTCTATCAGTTGTTTTTTTTTTATAAATATCAAATTTCAATGTTTATCAATTATCGATTTGGTTATTGACTATCGTAATTAGTGTGAATATATTGAAAAACAAAAAGATTGAAAGTGGGAAAAAAATTCGGATGGTTAAAATGTTGAAAATAAAGTTATCATAAAAAATATAACCCTATTTTTATCAATTTTGTTTAAATTATTACTTTGTTTTAAGTGGGCGTGTCATCTCTTTCCGTCACTATTAACAAATCAATTTTATTAGAGTCTTTCGCATTTTATTAAATTAAGGCTTGTTTTCATGCAAACAAAAGAGCAAACAAAAAAGTGGGCTTGGAAATATTGAAAGAACTTTTTTTCAAGACTACAACCCTTTCTTTTTCATTTTTGTATGGAAATGGGCGTGCCGTGCCAGAGTACTTAAAATTTTATCGATTTATGACTGCATCTTCATACAATCTAATCACTGTTAAATGGGTAGAAAATCAGTTTAAATTTAAAAAAAGGATTACCTATAGCCTGATCCAAAGACAAAACACCACAGATTTATAATTCAAAGATTTGTGTGGTATTTCCACAGTATGAAAAGATTTAAAAAAAAGATAAACTTTGACAGCACAGTTCAAAGGTAAATAGTTTTTTATTTTTTCTTTGAAGTAAGGTAGAAAGTATCAAGTTTCAGAATTTGGTTAGCGTCAGAAATTTTATGTGAAAATTCCACATATTAAGTGCTAAGATCCCAGAAACTTGCCTACCACCTATTTAAAACTTAATTTTGAACCGGAAAACAGCAGCATGTTTCATTTCATCAACGCATCAAGTTCGATTCACTAACTAAAACAAAATCATCAGGTAGATCAGATGTTCGACATTTAGTTTTCACAGACAAAAATAAATAAACTTGGTTACCGTCTTGATAATAATCTCTAGCCCTTTGTTGTTTTCGATTGCATGATTAAAGCTCCTATATGGCAGTCGACCATATAGATAACGGGTGATTTTTTAGCTGGTTTTGTTTTGGCAACACTGGTTTTGACAGCTGACGTGTGTTTAGTACCTTGTGTCACTGTCAAACAGCTTCAGTTTGGTTTGCAATTTAACCATGGATCGTCTTATAAATGAACAACGCTTGCAAATTATTGAATTTTACTATCAAAATTCGTGCTCGGTTCGAAATGTTCATCGCGCGCTGCTTCCATTTTATGGTCGGCATTCTCGACCTTCTGAGCAGTCTATTCGGAAGATTGTGACCAAATTTCACACCAAATTTACTTTGTTGGACATTAAACCACCAACACGTTTACGTACTGTGCGTAGTGAAGAAAATATTGCGGCCGTATCAGCTAGTATGACAGAAGACCGCGAAATGTCGATTCGGCGCCGTTCCCAGCAGTTAGGCCTTTGTTACAGCACTACGTGGAAAATTTTGCGGAAGGATTTGGGCGTAAAGCCTTTTAAGATACAGCTGGTGCAAGAACTAAAGCCAGCCGACCTACCACAACGCCGAATTTTTGGTGAATGGGCTCTTGGAAAGCTGGCCGAGGATCCGCTTTTTTATCGAAAAATTGTGTTCAGCGATGAGGCTCATTTTTGGTTGAATGGGTACGTAAATAAGCATAATTGCCGCATTTGGAGTGAAGATCAGCCAGAAACATTGCAACAGCTACCAATGCATCCCGAAAAAGCCACTGTTTGGTGCGGTTTATGGGCCGGCGGCATTATTGGGCCATATTTCTTCAAAGATGATGCGAATCGCAGCGTTACTCTCAATGGTGAACGCTACCGAGCGATGATAACAAACTTTTTTTTGCCCGAAATGGAAGTTCTTGACTTGCATGATATGTGGTTTCAACAAGACGGTGCCACATGCCACACAGCACGCGAAACAATGGCGCAATTGCGAGGCGAGTTTGGTGAACAGTTAATTTCACGTTTCGGGCCGGTCAATTGGCCGCCTAGATCGTGCGATTTGACACCATTAGATTATTTTTTGTGGGGGTATGTCAAGGCTAATGTCTATAGGGACAAGCCCGCTTCGATTGACGCACTGGAAGCCAACATCCATGCATTCATTCGTGAGATACCGGGCGATATGTGTGAAAGAGTATGCCAAAATTGGACTCAGCGGATGGGCTACCTGAGACGCAGCCGCGGTCAACATTTGCATGAAATTATTTTTAAACATTAAATTGCAAGGTTCAAAATATCGATTCAAATAAATATTTCATTCATTTTTTCGAATTTTTTGTGTTTTTTTTTTTTTAAAAAGTTCTAAACCTCTTAAAAAATCACCCGTTATATGGTTACTCGATGAAAAAATTTGCTTCTTTACGTCCATTTTACATTTAGCTATAGCATAGACACGTTGACCGATTTTCTTCAAATTTGAAACATTTTCAAACATATTCTTTCGTATCTTCCAAAAATTAAGAAATATTTACCAGTTTCGGTTCTAACTTTATGTAAAGTGGACGTTATGACGCAAATTATGTTATTGAGTTATCATGTTGCTCTTACACCATCTTCAACACCAACAAAAAGTTGTAAAAGGAAATTTCATCGAGTTGTTGAAGAAAAACCAAATCACTTTCTTTTTTAATATGGCGGTCATCCCCTTACCCCGGGCACCCCAAAAACTTGGTTTTGTAAAGAAGAGATGTAGCCAAACTCAAATCGTACAAAAACTTTAGCCCATCGATTACGGAAAGCTTAATAATTTTTTTACAAAATTTAATCCACCGTGAAGTTCTTGCATAATTTTCTCAGAATCTATTTCTTGTATGAATGACATAAGCTACAATTTGTACTTCACATTTTTTTCAGAAAAAAAAACTTATAGTTTTGCAGAAATTAAGAAAAACTTAATTTTACCCCATTAACCCCCCCAGCAAAATTAAGCCCTGGTCCAAATTTACTGAACTTTTTAGGAAATGGTTATTATTTAATGCAGAAACAACTGCTTTACTAAATCTGCACTGATAATGGTAGAAGATGATGTACCTCATTCTCAAGCATTATTCAATCATTGAGCAGGAAGTAGGAGTTTTTGAACCAAAAATGCCATTTGCCGAACTTTGAAAAACAGACGATTATTAAGATATACTGGTAGAAGAAGAAGTCATAAATGATGTTCCAGATAAAATGACATTAATTTCGTTTCCTCCTGGTGGTAGTCCCACTAAATTTAATTTAGAAGTAAAGTAAAAAAAAAAGTTTGGACGAAATAGCATTTCCTAACATTCGTTTTCATATCTCATCCCTAAACTTTAACTGAACTGATGGCACAAAGCGGTTGTCTTCGTATAGTTTTACTTTGCGTGTCTAAAAGTTTACCCATATTTTAAAGCCTGTATAATCAATGTTTGTTTAAACTTGGAAATTTAGGAGACATTTTTTGTTTAAAGATATTTTACAAAATTACCATACCTGATCCCTCATAAGCAGAGTGACTTATCTCAAAATTTGAGCAGAGTGTCTAATCTCAAATCTCCAAATTAAGAGTTTTTCAGAAAAGCGAAAAAACAAAACAATTAATTTTTCTTTTTCTCTCAAATGTTATAGTATTAAAAAAAAGAGACAAAGTAAGACTTATGTGGTTCCTAAAACCAAACATCAAACTTTATTAGTCTATTTTTCCAGTTTGCTTGATTGTCGTATTTGAGAAAAAGTTAGAAATAAAAAGAAAAAAATACCTATTCGTTTCAGTGTAGTCCAGCATTTTTGGACTTAAATAAACTGAAAATGTAACTTTTAGTAATACATAGCCTTGGGATGTTATAAATTCCAAACGACATAATCGAAATCATGCATTTGGTTTAAGAAGTATCTTTACCGCAGTTTGATAGAAAAATAGAAATGCCAAATTTTGTTATAATCATCTCTGCTTCTGAGGGGATAGCGTTTTGAAACAATTTTTAAGGGACCTTGTAAAAATACAAATCATCATCGCGAACATTTTCTATTATACTCAGAATAAAAATTTCTTCAAGATTAAAAACCTATGAACCTTTATTGCCGTCGCGCAAAACTCGGTTGATACGATCAATAAAAAATTTCTTATCGATATTTCAATATGTTTTCATAATATGTAGCCATTTGAAATAAAAAAGATACGAACAAAAAAAGTAGCTTATTTCTTTTTTCACGAATAATAAGATTTCTTTGGAACAAAATATTTTTTTTAATAAACTATTAAATACTTTTACTTCATAAAAACTTATTTGATATCGAGTTTTAATCAGTAAAATTAATTAATAATTTCTTAAGAAAAATATAAAAAATATAATCGGTGTTCCAAAAAAGTTTTGTTAATGAAAAAAGTATTATAAGTCACTTCTCATTGATTCTTATCTTTTCAATATTTCAAATACTTACTATATATAATAACATATTAAATAATTCAAAGAATTTATGTGTGATTTATTTGATCGCCATCGCATAGTCCATAAAAAAAATGAAAAAAATAATAAAATCAAAATTCTGTGAAGGCTTTCGTTGTTATTACCTCCTTAAATCCAAAGATTTAAAAATTCTTGTCTTGAAATAGTACCTACTCTAGAAAAATTAACTCATAAAAACATGGTCTTAGAAAATTTCCATTGAAAGACGACGATAAAAATATTATAATTTCTATAAAAATTAAATTTAAGCTTATGTGTGGTTTGTTAAACATATTTTGAAAAAAATTTAACTTCTTCCCTTTAAAGCCACCTAAAATAATTTATTTTCAGTATACGCAAATGCAATTTTCTATCAATATAACGTCTTTATTTCATTCATCAAATTTTTGTTTAATATAAAATTAATGTTTTTTAACTTCACAGTAAACTCTATTCAGTATTTCAATTTTAAGATCGTCCTGTACGCTCAGTGGAAGTTGAAGCATGTAACTGTCAAGGGTTTTGTAATAATCTTCATTTCTGCTTTTTACTGGATTTACTGTTTCTAAATTTAATTTTTCTTCAGATACAGAACCGAACCTGTTAAAATTCAATACATTAACATATTTTTTCAAATTATGAACAAACAAAAAATAGTTTAACAAACCGTTCAATGCTCTCTGCAGAATCCACCCTTGAGTTCTGTAAATCACTTCTCAACGATAATTCAGTTGAATTACAGCCAGGATGAGGAATCGAAACGAATGGTGTTTGATCTCCAACATTAACTTCTTTATTCACCCTTCTTCTCTTTATGCCCCTTCTCAATGATATTACCGAGGAATTTGCACCAGGAGGAAACGAAGCGAATACCATTTCGTTTGGACAATCATCATCATCTATGACTATTTCTTCTACCTTTATATTTGTCTGTAGTTCAAACTTTGGTAATGGCACTTTTGGTTCAATTAATTCTTCTTCTTCTGCTTCTACTTCTTCTGCTTCTACTTCTACTTCTTCTGCTTCTACTTCTTCTTCCTCTGAGCAATTATGTTTTTTCTCTATTTTCCCATTGAATGAATATGCTTCAGAATTACTACAAGATTCTTCGTCCGTCATCAGTGTGGAATCAGCATTGGATTTATTTCTGCATTAAACAAAAACGAAATTCAATAAAAAAAAATGCAATAGCAAAACTATAATATTACTTTGAATCTAAGTGTGGTCTTAAAAACGTAAGTTCAGTCATGTATCTCCATTTGCAATTTGGCTTAGCTCTCATTTCTCTCACATAGCGGTCACGAAGAGATCTCCAACGATGTTGACATTCCTTTACTATATTTTAAAGATGTATACATATTTTTTTCATATTAAAAAAAAAAAAACTATTTTAAATTACCATCCGATCCAACATCAACTGCCACCTTATACCATGCCTTTTGTTTAATAGCTCGCCTTCGATAAGAAATTGAATGCTTGTTAAAAAGACAGGGATGTTTTTTTATTGCGGCGATTAATCTTTCTTCGAAATTCATATTGAAACAAGCGATTTATTAAATTCAAATTTATCACAAGATGAAATCTCAATTGCGGCTGTGTGAACCTTCTAAGTTCGTATCGACTTCAAAACTAAAAATACTTTTCACATGACGCCGTCATGTAGTATCTAGTAAATACTTCCATCAAACAATCAAACACGTTTCGTCGCGTCGTCCGTCGTCCATTGCTTTTATCTTGTGTTAAATTTGTATTCGTATTTGTGTATGGTATGGTAGGGTGGTGGTGTGTTATTTATTAAATACAGAGAATATATGTCATGCGCATTAATTCAGTGTTTGTAGGTATTGCTTTAAATACATGACAAAAAAAAAACCTGATTATTGTGGATACAGTGTAGGGCAGAAGTAAAGAAACATTTTATGAATATAGGGTTTTTTATTCAATTTTTCATTTTTGGTTTTGATTTTGGGTATACATTTTCTTTTTTGTTGTTTTGAGCAGAGCTTGAGTTGCCAGAAATTCAGATTGTTCCGACATTTGACTGTGCAGATAAGTTTTAGTTTTTTTTTTTGTTTTGTTCATAACATAAAGAGAGTATGTTCAGAGCGCTTTGTACGAGTCCGCAAGAACATATCGTCGATCTAAAGGTAAAACTCACTAAGTGCAGAGAAAAATGTTAAAGAAAATGAGAATGAAATGCATTTTTGTAACCTTTGAAAGCCATTTTTGTAATCCAAAAAGTTCATTTTGCACCGTTTTTATATACATAGACATTCAAAGGTATGTCCGGGAACTTTATTCAAAAATTTGCGCAACCTGACTTTTCAGCTTTAATTCAGCTCAAAATGTACTTACATTGCGGAAAGAACTAAGTGATAGGTTCTAAAAGTTATTATCTTTATTCTCATATGAAGAACACTTCCAAAGTTATGCGAGGTTAAATGTATAAAAAAACTTTATTTTTGTATACAACTTTCAAACGACAAATGCTCCCTTAAAAACAAATACAAAAAATAAACAAGAAAAAAAAAAACAACAAATGTACCATTACTACTGTTTGACACTGTAGACTAAATACATAATGTTCGTATATGAATTAGGCAAGCCACCCTAAATGTGCGACGCATTTGAAGTCCACCACAATCGTTATATACTCATAGCTACATATTTAATATTTTCGTATCCATATTCCGTAAGAAAACCAAACTCACACACAGCTGCTGTTGTGGGTATACTTGTAGTTTGTAGACAATAACCACGTACGCGTTGTCTGACGTATACAAAACTTTTAGGTAGAAAAGCAATGCAAATGGAGGGTTCTTTTAAATTTCAGTAATGACAGTTATACGTCGTCGTAGGTAGAAATTGCAATTTAGATTTTTAAAAATTGAAAAATAATTTAAAGGTTTTGTTTTGTACCTACTTTCTTTTGTAGATATACGATCTTCTACCAGTTGGGTATTTAAATTAAATAAAAACAAAATGAGATCATTTGATTAAACAACTAAATTTTGATGGAATCTTAAAAAGATAATTATTTTAAATATAAGAAGTGCAGTAAAATCGTCGAAAAAAGCCTTGGTTGGCGTTAATTCAGAGTCCATTGAAGTTTAAATTGTAGGTAGGTTGGGATGGGATATGACCGATACACTCCATTTATAATTTCCCCGCTCGTATTCGGCAAGGGGAATTTGGTCGTAGTCGTGCTCGTTGTCTTGATTTTGTTTTTTTTTCTCTGAATTTTAAATTGGTAAAGGCAAAAATGGAAAGGACAGTATTTCCTGCTGTTTTCGTTTGCATGTTTTTTTTTTTTTAATGTTGAGAATTTAAAAATGACGATTGAGAGTTTTTTTTTGGTATTTATAACGAAACAATCTATTGGAGATGAAAAATTGTTTTTGTGAAAGCTTTAGCCCTGAAATGTTTACGAAGATAAATTTATCTGTGTATTTATTATGTATTGTAAAAGCAATAAATACTGAGGAAGTCAAAAGTAAGGTCACGCTTCCCTTTCTGGCTAGCGGTGTGACGCGGCGCGGCTGCCGGCGACGCAGCTGTCGGTGCAGTTGTATGTTGTATTTGGCAGCGGTTATAAACTGGTAAAATGTGAAGTAGGAACTCAACGAAATTTGATAAAATTTTCAGACAAAAATAAGGATGGTGTAAGATTTAAAATTTGCGCCTACTGACACGCCCATTTTTTATAATAGAGCTAATGAAAACGCCAAAATTAACAACAACAAAATAGAATTTTGTGCTTTGAAGCTTTTAACTGTAGAGAAAAGGAATTTTACTTCTTATCCGATCGTTAATCTTACTTTTCGGATCTTTTAAAATAAATTTCGTTTAGACCATCGAATCAAATTTTCTGCGTCCGTAAAATATCCCAAATCACGCGAGAACTTTTGAAGATCCATTCATGATCCGTTCAAATATGAAAGAGAAATGTATTTTTACAAAGGGGGAATCTTTCGAAAAGCCAAAGTTACACAAGACAAAGTATCGAAAGACAAAATTTCGAAATCCTCAGAACGTTATTGTTTGTTGGGCGATTTCAATAAAATTGACATGGTAGAGAGTTGACAGCCGATTTGAAAAGAAAAAATATTTTTCAACAGGCTGTTCAAAAAAAATGTCAATGCTTTGCAAATTCGAAGTTCCTTAAGCAATGAAATTGACACGATGGAAGGTGACATTAAATTAGAAAAGAACAAAATATTTTCAATAGGGTGTTTCAAAAATATTTAAAGTTTTGCTACTTCGTTGTTCCTTCCACATTTTCGATAAAATCGATGCAGGTTATTTTCAAATGTCAACATTTTGCAGCTTCGTTGTTTTTTGAGCGAAAATATTTTTCTTTTTTTGATTCTGTATTAGCCATTATCTACGTAGATATGTCAATTTTAATGAAACCAACCGCTCAAGGAAAAACAAAGTTTCAAAATTTTAAGAATTTTTTTTTTCTTTTTTAATTGTCTCAGCTATCAGCTGTAGTCCAGTCATATTGTATTTTTTACTATGCAAATTGTGGGAGAGATTTGCGACTAAAATTTCGTGACGCAACATGGAAAAAAAATGCAAAAATGCATTTTATGGCAGTTTTTCACTAATGACTCGAAAACTATCAGTTATTGGAAAATTACATCAAGGTTGAAAAGTTGAAAATTGACGTATTTTTACTATTTTAGAAAATCCACTCCAAAATGCTAAGTAAATAAATACTTTATGTGAACATTTTTAATATCTGTAGATGTACATTTCTGATGGTCTTTGATGCGCTGAGTTTGAATCTGGTCTTGAAATTGCTCTAGCATGTCACGTTTTATAGATATTCGAATCTAAAGATATACAAAACATGCATTTTTGTATTCAAATTTGGGGTTATTTTTTTTTGTCGAGGTATTTTTTTGTCGAAAAAAATGTTTATGGTCATTCTAAAGTACGAACATTTTACCTCATAATTCCTTTTGAATTTTTTAAATACCACCATTCACCTTCGAATAATCGTTGGTCTTCGTCTTAAGCTATACGTAATTCGAAAAAATCCAGTCAGTTTTTGCTGAAAAAGGCACAAAGCGAGCAAATTGTGGGGTAGTTTTGATTTCCTACCTATTTGATATTTGCCAGGGTGCTGAATCCGAATTTGAGTTTGCGACTAAAATTTCGTGACGCAACATGCAAAAATTTACAAAAAATGCAGCAAAAATGCACGTAGTCTAAAAATAAAGACTAAGAATTTCTCGAAGAGGAATAAGGGTATTTAAAAAATTCAAAAAGAATTATGAAGTAAAATGTTCATGCTTTAGAGTGACTATTAACATTTTTTCGAAAAAATACCTCGACAAAAAATATAACCCCAAATTTGCATACAAAAACACACCGAAAAAAAAACCTTGGTAGAATCAAGTATAAACCTTGTTTGTTTTTGCGTCAAACACGAACATACGAGGGCGGGTCAATAAGTCCGTGACTTTTGAATTTCTGACCTCTTTACTGAAACAGCAACACTGCTCCTGTCAACAGGCATCTGTCAGTTGACTCCTGTCAATTTAAACTTGCTGCGTCAATTAGTTTGTGTTTGACAGCTATTTTTATCAGACTACTCACTAATTTGAGGAGAAAATGGAAAAAAGTGAATTTCGTGTGCTTATTAAACATTATTTCTTGCGAAAAAAAACCATTACCGAAACCAAGGCTAGGCTTGATAAATACTATGGGGACTCTGCACCATCGATTTCAATAGTAAAAAAGTGGTTTACTGAATTTCGTTGTGGCCGTACACGCACTGAAGATGCCGAACGTCCTGGACGCCCAGTTGAGGTCTCTTCACCCGAAACAATCGAAAAAATTCACGATATGGTGTTGGCCGACCGAAGATTGAAAGTGCGAGAGATTGTGGAAGCCGTAGGAATCTCGCATGGCTCAGTGGTTTCAATTTTGAATGATCACTTGGGCATGAGAAAGCTTTCCGCAAGATGGGTGCTGCGTTTGCTCACAGTCGACCTCAAACGCAATCGTGTAACAACTTCACAGGAAGGTTTGGCGTTGCTTAATCGCAATATGGAGGAGTTTTTGCGCCGTTTTGTAACCGTGGACGAAATATGGACCCATCACAACACACCAGAGACCAAACAACAGTCAAAACAGTGTGTTTCTAAGGGTGAATCGGGTCCAAAGAAGGCCAAGGTGGGTTTGTCAGCTAATAAAGTTATGGCGACTGTTTTTTGGGATGCACGCGGGATAATCCACATTGACAACCTTCAAAAGGGAAGAACAATCAATGGGGAATATTATGCCAACTTATTGGACCGATTCAATGACGATTTGAAAAAAAACCGACCTCATTTGGCCAAGAAAAAAGTTATTTTTTTTTTTAAAAGCAACTCACATCTCCTACTTTGTTGCATTTATTTTGATATCCGAACTAATGGGTTGGTCTTTCATATTCTTCAACAGGAGAAATATGGATGATACAATGCAAAACTTCACGGAAGAGTTGATCGCAACTAATACGAGAGTTCTCAAAAATGCAACAAAAAGAAAGGAAAAGAAAGGAAAGAGGAAGATTGATCCAGAAGAAGACGAAAATTATTAGTATTTTAATTTTTATTATTAATTAATTTCCATGTTCCTTGCATCATAAACGTGGTTGATCAACAACGATCGTTGGCGTTGTTGATTTGAACAATGATAATTATATCTTTTAAACAAAAAAATTGAAAATACCAGCTTGTTAATGAAGTACGAGGGCGGGTCAATTAGTCCGTGACTTTTGGAATAAAATAAAATATTTTTATTTTTCAACGTAGTCTCCCTTGAGCTCTATACACTTTGTCCAACGCTTCTCCAATTTTTGTATCCCTTCCAAAAAAAAAATGATTTGTCGAGGTCCTCAAAATAGGCCTTTGTTTGCGAGATGACTTCATCATTGGAGTCAAATCTTTTTCCACCAAGCCATTTCTTCAGGTTTGGGAACAAGAAGTAGTCGCGCGGAGCCAAATCTGGAGAATAGGGTGGGATCAATCACAGAATTCAACACACCAGAAAATGCGGAATTTAATATAGTTCCGATAGTCACCGCTGTCGTCAATCCAAAAGAATATAAAGCTCTTATAATCCGATTTTTGTGCTCAAAATAATACGAAATCGAGCACGATCGTTG
Organism: Dasysyrphus albostriatus; assembly: GCA_946251815.1. Taxonomy (NCBI): domain Eukaryota; kingdom Metazoa; phylum Arthropoda; class Insecta; order Diptera; family Syrphidae; genus Dasysyrphus; species Dasysyrphus albostriatus. The sequence continues at coordinate 20,969,829 of OX276337.1, forward strand.
TTGATCAAAAACGTCTATGATGTAAGAAACATGAAATCATGTTTACTTAATAATACAAATGTTGGCGTGACAAGTATTGTGCTCGAATTATTTCGAAATTAAGCACAATCGTATTTCTTGCATTAAAATAGGATAAAGTTTTTCCCCAATAATTTTTTTTATTGGAAAATACTCAAAAATCATGCCCTAAACTAATATTGATGTATTAAATTAAAATAAATAGAGAAAATGGCAGCATTATTGACTTTTTGAAGAAGTAAAACAACACTTTTAATCAAAAATGAATAATGTTTCTGATCAACAGTGATGCTCATATCAGTATTTCATATCAGTTAAAGCATATAATTTCAGTTAAATCATTTTAAAGTTTCTTATATTTTAATTGTTTTGAATTACTTTCAATTCGTACATTTTTAAACCATTGTTGTCATTTATTCATAATGCAAACTTCTCCATGAAGAATTTAAAAAAAATTCCTTTTCCATATGAGAATATACTCACACTTTTGATTTTCCACCTGAGAGTTCCGGAGAAAGGAGACACTGTTTTGATCAATTTTCTTTTTTCTGACTTTTATTAAAAATAACAGAATAACAGAAATTATTTTTATATTACTTTACAAATAACAGATTTTTTTAGTGCATATTTTTACATATAAGATATTTTAGTAAAAACTAATATTATTTAAAGTACAATAGTGGTAATACACTTTTTGGAAACAAAATTTTTGAAGTGATGCTTTTTGAGGCGCAATTATGTATTAATTCAAAGTGTCTTAAAAAGCAAACAATTATGAAAAAAGCAAAGAATATACATGTGAAAGATGATATCCAAGATAAAAAGGGTTCAACATTTTGAGTAGAACATTGTCTTCAAAGCTAGTTTTTCAGCGACCAACTTATTCACCTCATCAAAAATTAAGCTATTGTTAAAACATTAATTGCATCAATACATTTTGCTTTAATTTTAACTTTTCAATCAAAACAATTGTGTCTGCTGGGACCCGTTCTTTTAAATCAAATTCATAAAAAAAAATGTTGGATAAATCCCCAAACAGATTTGGAAGCTGTTGGGTACACCAAATTTAACACAAACAAAAAAAAACTTTAAAGCAGGTTTCTAAGGCTGGTAGCAAACTATTAAATTAATATAAGATTTTATTGTAATAAACAATATATGTATTATCATAGGTGCAACACTTTATAAGCGGTTGTAAGCTTTGACCCAATTCTCTAACCTTGCTTACCAGACGGTCTATTGCTGGGTTGAAATCGTTTGGTTCATTCACCAACAATATCATGGATTGTTGAGAGTCTTTTATAGTTGTCTTAAAATATTTCCGTTTTCGGGATGATCCTTCTGCCTTTGGAACTGCAGATTGTCTTGATGATGGTGGGAGTATTGCTTGAAGCAAATTGACAACCAGTTCATCTTCTGGTGCTAATAAAAGGAAATGTTAGCTTAAACAAATAAATAAGTAAGAGAAACCAAGGTACTCGTACCTTTAAAAAAGTTTTGTTTATTTCAATCACTTAAAAGTTCAAGACAGAATTTTTCCTTAACTTTTTCATTTAAAATTGGACCGATAAGTTGTTTAAAATTTTCCCAACGGTCTACTAAGCAATTTGAATTCTTAGGATATTTTTTTTTCGAAGTCGGAACTGATCTGAAAATAATGCAAAAACAAAATGCATGGATTTAAAAAAAAAGTTGAATTTAAAATTTAAAACATAAAAGAGCTTGTGAGTCCAGGAGTATATTTGTAAATGATGTGTAACATCTCTTTGTATTGAGTAAAATTATTTTTAAGTTAAAATGTGATTAAATGGATATTGTGAGCATAAATTAAGATTCAGAATTTTGTATAAGAGTTTTTTTTTTTAATTGATTTTCTAGGCAAATTTGCTCGAATGTAGTAGTATTTTCTATGTATATATCAATTTGCATCACTTACATATAATAATATCATGCTCATTCGATTTATTACAATTTTTATTAACTCTCAATCCTTGTTGTATAACCTATTTTTGATTTGATACCTCATTCTTGAAGATCGAAAGAGATTACCGAAGTTAAAAGCCATTCTTTAACACACTCGGTGACGACGACGAAACAAAAATAACAAGATGCTGTTGTCAATCATAGCAATGTGTTCTTTTCGTTATTTCGTTGTCATCACTATCGAATGTTTTGCATTGGTTTGGAAGATCCTTAACAATTGTTAAAATTAAAATCCTAATAAGATATTTTATGTAGAGTATTTTAGGAAATTCAACATACCTTTTCCTAAGAGCACTCGTAATTATTATTTAGCGCAAACACACAAAAAAATGCAATGAATTCAAAAAATACAAAAGAATTAAAAAAATCTGCAAAAAAGTGCAAAGACTTCAAATGAATTCAAAAGAATGAAAAGAATTTAAAATTTCCAATTTGACTTATCTTACTTTGTACATTAATTCCTCGTTCTTTGTTTTCAGTTTCTTAGCCTAAATCATTCCTATCTATTTTTGTATGCTTAAGTGATTTAGTAATGAAGACAATATCGCTGATTAAAAAGAACACCGTTATATCTGAAAATTTTCCGTTTCGAGATATATGCGATTAAAAATTTCGGTTTCATGAAAATATATGAAACAACAACTGTAGTGCAAAACATAAAACGCTTGTACGGAAAATTGAAAAGAGATATCGATGTAATTTGTTCACAAAAGTAAAGAAAAAATGATCAAGCATACAATGTTATACTCAATTCAAAATCGTCAATTTTTGAGTTATGACGGTGCTCTTTTTAATGAACGATATGTCGTTCGATATGTTATACGATGAGCTCTCCGAAACGTGGACCGATGTCTCCGAGGGTAGAATACGAACTGCTTGACTTTATGACTCTCGGTGTGTTAGTAGGAGAACTTATGTGGGGTTGTAGTTGTAGTCGTATGTACATCTTGTGTCTTCGTTGGTGTGACACATGTCTTCAATGGGGTTGGTTTTGTTATAATAAACAATTTGACTTTTTAGGGTAGATGATTTCAAAGTCAATATACAGTGTTGGAAAAAATAATAGAAACAAGCTTCTTTTATGCAGTGTGTTGAATATAAATTTTTTTCGGGAAGAGTAAGAAAAATAAAAATGCACAGATTTATTCTTTATAACATATTGCAGAAATGCAACATTATATTGCTTAATAAAAATAACAAGAAATTATCTTAAAAATTGGAATAAGGATAAACGATGATTCTATCCTGGAAAAAATAATAGAAACAAAATAAGAATGTTAATGTTTTTTTTTTGGAAGAAATTTACTTAACGGTTTAAAGTGGTTCATAATACTTTAGTACTTAGTCGTTGCACCCTTGTTTTTAATAACGGCTTCGCATCTTCGTCTCATGGAATGAACCAACTTAGCGCATGTCTCGGCAGGTATAGAGTACCATTCATCTCGAATTTTTGACCAAAGTTCTTCCTTGTTTTTGGCCCTGGAGTCCCCGATCTTTCTCTTAAGTACACCCCATAAATGTTCTATCGGGTTAAGATCGGGGGACTGTGATGGCCACTCCAAAACATTAACTTTATGTTGTTGAAAGTATTCTTTCGCCAACTTTGAGGAGTGCTTAAGGTCATTATCCTGCATGAACTCCCATTTTATCGGCATGTCCTCTTCGGCAAACGGCATCATTACAGTGTTAAGGATTCGTACATAATCCACAGCACACATTTTGTCCTTTATCCAAAAAATTGGACCAACCCCAGATGCTGAAAAACAGCCCCAAACCATTATATTACCTCCACCGTGCTTAACTGTCTTCTTCGTATATTTGGGATCAAATTCAGAGTTTTTTGGCCGTCTGACATACATTTTACCATCAGAACCGAATAAATTGATCTTGGTTTCGTCCGACCATAAGACATTATTCCAATTTTCACGGTGAAGGTGTTTATTTGCAAAAACGATCCTCTGATGAATATTTTGTTTGCTCAGATAAGGAACTTTTCTTGGACTTCTTGCAATAAGCTTCGCTTCTTTTAATCGATTTCTTATCGTCCGACTTGTGACTATTGCCTTTAAATCATTTTTCAAGTCTTTTGACGAAAGGAATGGTTTTTTTTTTGCATAGTCTCACTAGAAGTGTATCAAAACGAGCCGATGTTTTTCTTTTTCTTCCTCTGGTTTCCGGTTTGGGACTTGTATGAAGAGCTGTAAAGACTTTCTTTTTCGAACACTTTAAGGCCTGCGCAATTTCTTCCATGGTTTTACGGTCTTCTCTTAATTTTCTGATTAAAACGCGTTCAGTTGTAGTGCAATGTACTCCACGACCCATTTTGTACTAATTTTCTATATTAATAATAATTTTTTGTACTTCTATAAATATGTATACAACTGAAAAACTTACCAACAAACTAATAGACGCCTATTCTTTTAAAAACAAAATAAATATTACGTCAGAATCATAGGCAAAGTACCTTGTTTCTATTATTTTTTCCAGCAAAAATTACCATTTTTTTCGGATTTTGAATCATAAGTCCTAAGAGAAATCTGATAATGACAAACCGTAGCACCATTTAAAAGAAGTGTTTGGTACAATTCAAATATAGGAGTTATAACGGAAAAACAGTTTTATCAATGGAGTTATTAATCTTTAAGTTCTATGCAAACCTTTGTTTCTATTACTTTTTCCATCACTGTATCAATCTGTAGGTGCATACAAATTTATAATTTACTACTTCGAAAAATACAAGACGTATAGGAACATACCAACGAATATCCCAAGTCATCATTATAACGAGGCCAATCCTTTAATAATTCGGTTAATGTCTTATCTTCATTTTTAAACTGTTTTATTCGAAGGTGGCTTGTCTTCCTCCAATACTCTAATACAGTACCAAATAGTGTATTGGTCCAATCATAAAAAAAAACATTAGTTCTAATGTCCGAGTACTTGTGTAAATTAAATTAATTTTATGTACATTGAGATAAAAAAAATATTCATTAAAATATTTTTTTTTATTTTTTCCTTTATTAAATTATAAACCGGCAGCGATTCTGCCTTCGAAAAGAATACATTAATTTTATTTAAAATCTAAAGCTTAAATAGTAAATAAACTGTAAACACAAGCACTTTAACTTGCTACTCGTTCCCACAGGTCAACACTCGTACGTGATGGGGTGTAGCGGATGCAACTAGACACTTTGTGTTGTAGACGCGTTGTCAGCATGATGATATGGGAACATGGGATTAATGAACTATTATGTTTTTTCAGCATATTTGTCATTAACTTGTACACTCAAATACTTTTTTCATCATAACGGATTTCATCTAATTCTGAATTTGGACCTTCATTTTGGGACGTGCTGGGCTGTGTTTAGTTCGTATCGTAAACTTCTAATGAAGTTTGTTGTTTGACCATTTGGAGTAAAGTTTTCCAGTCGGGTTCTTCGATCCTTTTTTTCTTTGCATAAAATACGACTCCTAAAAATTGTTTATAAAATGTTATCATGATTTTATTTATATAATTTCAAAAAACAAAGATACCTGTTTCTCAGTAGGAAAGAATTTGACGATACTTTCGGAAATATGGTTCATTAGATTGTAATTTAAAACAATTTCCTTGTGCAAACATTTGTCTACTATGCATTGGACCAAGTCCTTTTGACATTTATTATTTAAAACATTATTTTCCTTGTAAAAGTCAATTATCATCTGGCCTTTTAATTTTTTTTTTTGTAAAACACTTTCGATATTCAGTATATCTATAAAAACCAGTGTTTCAGAGGAGGATGTTAAGGTGAGGGCTGCTGTATGTTCTCTAGCCAACTTGAAACAGACTTGGACATTGATAGCGTATCTCGATCGGCTGAACTCGATCCTGCCAACAATTTTCCCTTATAAACCAGAAATATACACATATAAAATATTGTTAGCAATGGATATTAAACAAGGCGAGGTATACATTTTATACAAGGTGGCCAAGAAAATGGAAACCCACTTACAATATTTTGTTTAAATTTGATGTAAATCCTATCAATAATTTCTCAATTTTATTTTTAAATTAAGTATTAAGATTATAAAAACTAGTTGAACTCGTGTTTTTCTTGTTTTTAGTAAACACTAGGTTTCGGTGTTTTAAAATATCTTGAAAAATAAAAGTCCAGAAAGAATCTGGTTTTCTGTATTGGATTGAAAACTGTGAGGGCATTTTTGAAGAAAATTTTGCTAATATTTTCCAAAAAATTATTTTGTATTTGTTTGCTTAAAAATCAAAAGTAAATTGAAGTACATATTCCACGATAAATATCATTCCTTGTGTTCATAATTCCACTTTTAATTAATCTGCTAAGAGTATCTCTATATTTTACCCAGTTAGTTTTCCGATGATTCCGGAAATCTATCTGTGTCGTAGTTTCATCGTTTAGATTGAATTGTATATACCTGTGATCAAAGAAAGAGTGCTCTTCTGATACTATCCAATTCGTGATCTTTTGATGAATCGAGTCGGAGACAAGAGTAATGTCTAATACTTCCTTCCGGTTTCTGGTTATGAATGTTGGTTCATTACCAATATTGCTTACAATGAGGTTAGTACTGAGAATAAAATCAAAAAGTGACTCACCTCGATCGTTTATATCACATCCAATGATGAGGCAGTGTCGCCAGGCAGAGGGCCAAGGTGGTAGTGGCCGAGGTACGCAAACGCAAGCCAGTAGGTACCTTTCTCGGTCTGGAGTCTGACTGCGGTTACGTCTCTATCGCTGTAATCAGGGAGTAAATTTACATTAGTGTTACTTCTTACCAATATGCAGGATCTAGGGTCACCTTTATCCGATACATGCAGCAAGTAGTAACCAGAAGTCCTGAGTCCTTGAATTGTGGATTCGTAAATCAAGGGTTCCTGGATCAGGACGACATAATCCCCATTTTTCTTGATGCGGAGAAGAAGGGAAACCGAAGCCTGTTTTGAGTGCTGGAGGTTAATCTGAAGTAATTGCAGCATCATCGCTACAATTCTTCAGATCCACCCCCACCACGGTTTTGTTTATCTCATCTTGAGGATAGATTTGCTGGGATTCTGATGCGATCTCTAGGTCTGCAAGGAATGTCTTCCTTAGCCACGACTTCGAGCTTAGCACCAGGCCATAGCCCCCCTAACCTACTAACAGCAAGCTTATATAGATCATATGATCTCTGGTCATCAAAGGCGACGAGTTTGGCCCGACCCTGGTGTCACCCTGCATCCTCAAAGACAACAGGCTCTCCTGGATTCTCCCTTATAAGAGTCCAGTACGATTCCTGAAGTTTATTTGAGACCGTCGTCCACTGATCAGAAGAGATCATACCATCCACATTGCTTCTGCTGATAACAGCTACAATAGTCTTATCCTTTAGCACGTCACTAAAAGACAAGTCTTTTTTGGCATAGGAGGTGTTATGCACCTTTGGTTTTTTGGGTCCGGAGTGGCTCCCTCTGCAGACCGTTGTCGCTTTGACGAAAAGTCTTTGCTGGTCGTAGGTTTAGCAAGAATGCTTTTGGCCCAAACGAGTTTAGCGGATTGCTTCGAATCTAGATCGGTCAGTGGCATACTTCCAATGACTTTCACTATTCTCTCTGCGACCCGTCTCTCGCTGCGTGATGCATTTGGAAGATGAGCTGTATGTAACAGGTCTGCCATCAGGGAGGGAACCCTCCACCGTGTTCGGACGGGGTCTGCTCTCACCAGCGGTAATATCGTGCGTCGCAGATATTTTACTTGTCAGAACAGCCCCCTTCAAACCCGTAGGAGGTCTATTTGAAGGAGTGGTTTTAGAGCCAAGCGTCATGGCAATATTCTCACGATTTTGTGTACAGAGTGTTTTTACTTCCGTACCCTTTGGGACTTGACCACCGCCAGCAGAAGAGAGGCTGATAGTCGCAGTCTCACCACTACTAACGCTGGGCAAACCCACCGAGTACGGATTGGGTATAGTACTAGCGGGAGGTACACCTCCTCCCTTACTAGTAATAGCGTCTAGACTGTGAGTCGTTCCATCATTCCTAGGAGTGCCTGGGATGATGGTCGGCTCAACAGTCCTACCGCTCTTCATTTCTTTAGGGATGGACAGTTTTGTAGATATCGCTGGCGACTTAACCTCACCTGAGGTCAAGCCCTCGCGACACCTACCGACTTTTGACTGTATACCCCGTTCGATTTTGTTCTTTAATTTTACTTTTGTCCATATTTTTTTCAAGTTTTCCAACATTGAGGTTTTTGTTTGAGTTATGTTGGTTGTGTGGCTCTGCAGCTGGATTGCTGGAGAACCCCAGGTATGCACCCCACATGACAAGGTCAACTCGTAGGAGGTTTTTTTTTCTTGTCACCTGTTGGCGTAATGTTCGCGCCCACGCCTACGATGTAATCGAAAATTGGTGTAGGTATATTTAGTTTATCACTATTTATTGCCAATAGTGGGTCCATCAAGTTCTGTAAACTTGGAATTTTTTGTACGTGTTTTCCTTGAGTTAAGACATGCGCGGTTAGGAATTCAACCATTGCATGTTGGAAAATAGGGAATGGTGAACGGCTTAACCTTTGGTCCTCAATTAGTATTCGGTCATAGACTTGCCGAACTAACGGGATAAAGCCAGCGAAGTCGAAGTTTTGGCCGATGGTTTTCTGGACGGGCTTACTCCCTCGTCCATTGCCTGTGTACATTGCTTCGTCGTTAGGAGCTGTCTCAACTACTGACGGTTTAATGTCTGGGGATGGTCTTGTTCTATTTCTCCAGTTTTGCCCACGATTTTTGGGCGCTGGGCGACTTACTGCTTCTTGGTACGCGTCCTCGTTATCCATCTGCTTGGCCCAGTTCGGCGCTTGTCCGTTACTGGCATCAAGTGTATGTTCCTTGTGTGCTGCGACTCTAGATATATCTCTCTGTTGTATTCTTCTGTTTGAAGAATTTGGTGCGGGTTGTCCACGCAGATTGTTTGTTTTTCCATGCTGAATTAACGCCGTATTAGGCTTCAATATTAATCAATTTTAAAAACGACGAGCTTCTAAGATCTTTAAGTTTTTCAATTGTAATATTAAAATTTGTTATTTCCTTTAGTGATAAGATATCCTTGCCTAGTAGGCCTAGCTGACTTATCAATATGCTATCTTTTACTTTCTTTACTTGGTTGTTTAACAATTGAATATCATATTGGATATGGAATACGTGTTGCATTGTAGTTATTCTGAAATTTTCTTTATCTTCTTGTTTATTGCATTATTTAAAGTTGAAAATTGATCCTTAATTTCTCTTTATTGTTTGTTAATGTGTTTAGTTATGTTATAAATGTTTTCATAGAATTTTGTATTGACTTTAATTTGGTCATTAAATTCGTTAAGAACGTTTTGAGTGTTTTGTTCCTCTGTGTTAAGTCTTGTTTTTCTTTCAGCTTCGTCTTCGTAGTCCATAGTTGCAGCCAAATATTTAAGGCTTTTACCAACAAGGTTGAGAAGTGCTCTTTTTTGTTTACGTTTCTGGGTTTAACTACTGATTTCTTCTCTTAAGTCGTTAAGTCCTTGTACAATTGTTGGGCATTCGTCTTTGTCCGCTAGTTTGTCAATATTGTGTCTTAATAATTCGGACCTTTCTGACCATAATGTCAGATTTAGTGTGTCCAAAATTTTGAAGTAATTTTTTCTTATTTTCTTAAAAAAAGGAAATATTTATCGTAAAACAACAAATAATGTAGCTTAATAGCTAGCAGGACCTCCTCTGTTTTTTACCACTTCTTGCAACCTATTTTTCATGGAATGGACCAGTTTAGAAGTAGTATCGGGGGGAAATCTTGTTCCATTCCTCTAGTAAGATGGCTTTGAGGCCACTTTTGCTGGAAATTGTGTGCTCACGAATTTTTTTTCCAAATGATCCCACAAATGCTCAATGGGGTTGAGATCTGGCGACTGAGCAGGATGTTTAATCTGCGTTCGGACATTGTAAAGCAGCCATTCTCTTACCAGCATCGATGTGTGCTTAGGGTCGTTGTCCTGTTGGAAAATAAAATTGTTCCCGAGACCCAGTTTTTCAGCGCTTGGACGAAGATTTTCTTTAAGGATATTTAAATATTCATATTTATCCATCGTATTTTCAATGAAAACAAGGTTTCCAACACCAACAGATGCCATACAACCCCACACCATTACATGGCCACCGCCGTGCTTCACATAAGGGGTTAAGTTTTTTCGGATTTAGAGCAGTATTGGGCTTCCTCCACACCATACGACGACCATCTGACCCAAAGATGTTGAATTTACTCTCGTCGGTAAATATGACTTGATCCCAAAGCGAGGTTTCTTTTCCCAAATGGTCTATGGTGTAGTCCAGCCTAGCTTGCTTATTCACTTTTCTTATGAATGGCTTCTTCCGACTTACTCGACCATGTAATCCATTCTTGTTCAAGAGACTGCGAATTGTTTGGGGGGATACATCAACTCCGTCACTGATTTTTAGTTTTCCAGCGAGAACTGGTGCACTTTGCTTCGGATCCTCTGCAACACTCCTCAGCAACCTCTTCTCCGTACGACGATCTATCTTTTTTTAGGACGACCAGATCTTGGTTTGTTTAAAATCGTTTTTGTTTTTTTAAACGTTCCACAACGTACTGAACGGAAGAACGTGGCCTTTTGACTATTTTTGAAATTTCAACATAAGATTTCCCCTCATTGCGCAGATCGATGATAATCTGCTTGTTAGCCAAAGGAATTTGCTTATTTTTCGATTCCATTTTAATTTCCTTGAGACGAAACAAAATATTTAGCTAAAACATAATTGAGAACACTTAAGCTTACCAAAAAACCAAATAATTCCTTATAACACACCTTACAGTGCCAACTACAACAAGCAAACGATAGTCTCTGTACGGAGACTTTTTGGATCATGTGTAACTGTACATTATTATGCTCTATAGATCGACTGCAAAGTTTTAAAACTCATGCTATTCGATAAAGACATCTTTAAAATCCGAGAGTAGTTCATGCCCAGTGGAGATGACATCATATGTAATTAAGTTGGTGAAACTTGTAGCTCCAATCTCAAAAAGCGATAAGATATATAAATGATAAACCTACTTTATTGCAATTGACTAACAGCCGTATTTATTAAAGCTAAGAGCCCACGGCATGTTAAATGCTGCATGCACATGCACATGCACATGCACATGCGGCATTTTTGACGTCAAAAACATGCAGATTACATGGTATGCGGTAATTGGGAAACATATGTGACGTTAAAATGACCACTGCGCATGCACATGTGGCATTTTACATGTCGTGTACTGTAGCATAAGAAAAGTGCAAAATCTGTATCCATAATCAATTTTCACTTTTAAGCAACGTTACTTAAATGCGTCTCAACTTAATCACCCATCTTCAACATATGTTTTTTGTTTTTTTAGTTACAGAAATATAGGTGTACCCAGGTATGTATGTGGTGGGTAGAGTTTTCATATTTTCGCTGTTTCTAATGAAAATTTTAAGATTTGTGGTTTCCTTTAATAAATTCAGTTGTAAAATAAATTGTTTGATTTATTAAAATATTTTTCTTCCAAGAGACCAATGTGAGAATCAAAAAATTAAATAATAGATTTTCTGAACACAAACATAAGAGCATCACAAACCAAAATGAAGTTAGTTTCATTTCTTTTGCCTGGATGCTACATCCAGTTCCAGTTGCTTCTCTTTCTCTCTTAAAAATAAATGTGCTCATTTTTTGTTTGCATTTGTTTGGAAGCTGTTACAGGTTGGGGGCGGTCTCAATAGTAAAAATTTTAAATATTAAAGTGAGGAAACCCCCCAAAATTGAATTAAAAATATTTAAAGTTTTTGTTTTTAACCTCACTTTTTTTTTCTTTTTTTTTGTGTAAAATCAAATAAATCGTGTATAATAACAATATTTATGAGTAAATAAATAAAAACGAATAGTAATTTTTCAATGTTTAATCATTATTTTGAGAAAAAAAAAAATATGAAAATATACACGTCATAACAATACACCTATCAAACGACTGAACAAAATTCGCGGATAATTACAGTGCCAACACCCAGCTTTATGGGTGTATGTAAAGTTTCTTTTGCGCATATACATTCGTTCATAAAAAATTCATGGATGTGCAGTAATATTTTTTATTTTTAAAAATCACCATATGCATATATAACAGCTTTTATTAGTCCATCAAATGGATCTAAAACCCGCTTTTTTAAATCTCTTCTCCACTGGTATTCGACAACCCAATCGGCAAAGTTGTAGGAATAATTGTCATTGTTAAATTATCTTTTAACAACTCTCCACTGGGATTCGATCCGCTGAGTATGCGTTCCATGCTCTGCAACAAATGGATTATCTGGGTCACTATGATTAACTTTCTTATGCACGAACTCATGCTTAGTCAAGCAATCATAGGCCCTCCAATAATCTGTATGAATTACAGTACGAGGGTGAACATGTTTTTTTATTAATAGTATAAGTACCTTGTCAATTTTCAGAATCCCTTATATATTAATCGTCGCAGACTTCCAATCTAAGATTTTCAGATCCGTCCTCTATCATCCCAAGGACCCAATGACCATCAACTCGTCGCCCTTTATTAAATTTTCTTCGCCCAAACTTGCTTTCGTCGATTTGAACGACTTTTCCAGGGCCTCCAATTTTTCCAACTTCCTCTATTTTTTTTGTTAATAATAGTCAACAATCACCTCACGACAATAACTATACCAGTCCGAAATTGTTCGTGTTGAAATACATTATGAACTTGACGTAAATTCTTCAATTTGGACGATTTCATAGGACAATTTTCTTCCGAAAGCATACATGAGATAAAAAAACAGTTGAAACTGGTATATGAATATTTTCGAACCAGGTTCCTATTGCTCGTCTAATTTTTTTTTTTTTTTTTTGCTCTTACAGGTACCCTTATTACATTGAAAAGTGCCAATCGCACTATCAAAATAAATCTTCATCGGACACCTATGAAGGCTGCAACCCCTGCTAATAGGCAACAAACCCAACTCCTCAGCGAACTTTAACACAAGCAATTCATTGCTAATACGCTGATAAAGTTTTATTAAATTCCTAAAATAAACATTTCTTAGTACCTAATTGCAATATCTAAATATATTTTTATTCAAATTTACCACTGCATTCTTAAATCCTCAGAATAAAGCTTTCGTTTTCCTTTATTATCTTCAATTGGAAGATTTTCATTATGTAAAGATCCAGGAACACAACTATACTGATATTAAAATCAAATATAAACAGTTTTCCTTTACTTTCGACATATTAACCGTTGATAAAAAATGTTGTTCTAATTGCAATTAAAACAGCTTATCCGAATGGGATCAATTCAAAAAATTAAGAAAAAATCAAAAATACCTAAAATCAACATGAAATTTCCCCCATTAATCAAAAAAATTTAATAATTTCCTCATAAAAATTCCAAAAAAAAAAACATACATGGCATCACTAAATCAAATAGAACTGTCAAAATGAGTTAATGAACAAAGCTTTTTCTGTGTTATTTGGTGTGCAAAAGTGAAACTTTAAAATTAAATTAAAAATATAAAGAAGTGTTTCCTCACTTTTAAATTGATTCAGTTATTAGTTTAAATACATTCACTATCGAATAAAAGCATCCAATAATTCAGTAACTCACATTCCTAGTTGTGAATTAAATATTTTATATATTAATATTTTCTATTTACGAACATAGATGGGCATATTCATAGATGTTGCTTAAGCTGATGTTAGACAAAGCTGGAGTTTACCTGATAAGGTGCAATAACATAAACTCCAGATTTGCCTAGCAATATCTTAAACAACGTCTATGAATATGCCCCAATGTATGTAAGTATGTGTGTTTTAAAAAAACCCAAATATTGCTTTTAAAACTGAGACTTCTGAACAATTTTTGCTAAACGAAGTCTTGAATTCCACGCAAGAAATAGAATAGAAATGCAAACTTTTATTATGAGTAATACACGTACCACGAATACTAATACAAAATTATTTGCATCAAAAAATAAAAAATCGCGATTGAATTTTTATAATAATGGTATACCAACTAAGACAATGTGATATATTTTTAAAAGAATATTTAATTTTTTTTTAAATTTTATTTAAATTATTTGCAAGGCAATTATTTGTTTAAAAAACAGTTATATTGAATTGAAACATAATAATTTTAAAAAGTATACTTTAATGTTAAAAAGTAAAAGTCATCCTATCTTTATTCAATTTCTCGAAATTTATATAAGTACCTACTACTTCAGATTTGTTAATATTGTTTAAAATGTTTTATTTTTTACTAGAAGTAAGTATATGGATGGCTGATTATGATTAACAATCGAAAAGAAAGACAACTGACAACCATAATAATGTACATTATATTGTCATATATTGCTAAAATAAATTGATTTGAATAGGTAGAATATATTCTAAAATAAGACGCCCAATGAAGGACAAAATGTATATATTAAAACATTGTGGAATGTCTACATAGACTTAAATATTTATTTTTTAAATATAAATATGAATATATATTTCTGTATATAATTGTAAATATGAATAAAATTTAAATCGTATAAAATAGAACTTAGAATAAGCTTATAAATGTTTATATGTACCAAATTGAAAATAAATGAATCAAAAATTAAATCTTATTTATTTTAGGAAATTAAATATTTAATAAACTTAATAAAATGGTGAGTAAAGCAATTTTGCTGAAGTAAACGCTTGAAATTGAAGCCTTTGTCCCTCAAATTCACCCAATCGGTATGATGACAATCACAACTAGTTGTTGGTAAAAAGCCAACCGTCTATACCATGAAGAATACAACACTATCAAGCTGGCATACTTTTTAGTAGATATTAGCCGCGTTTTACTAACGGGTGATTTTTTAAGAGGTTTAGAACTTAAAAAAAAAAAAAAAAACACAAAAAATTCGAAAAAAATTAATGAAATATTTATTTGAATCGATAGTTTGAACCTTGCAATTTAATGTTTAAAGATAATTTCATGCAAATGTTGACCGCGGCTGCGTCTCAGGTAGCCCATCCGCTGAGTCCAATTTTGGCATACTCTTTCACACATATCGGCCGGTATCTCACGAATGAATGCATGGATGTTGGCTTCCAGTGCGTCAATCGAAGCGGGCTTGTCCCTATAGACATTAGTTTTGACATACCCCCACAAAAAATAATCTAATGGTGTCAAATCGCACGATCTAGGCGGCCAATTGACCGGCCCGAAACGTGAAATTAACTGTTCACCAAACTCGCCTCGCAGTTGCGCCATTGTTTCGCGTGCTGTGTGGCATGTGGCACCGTCTTGTTGAAACCACATATCATGCAAGTCAAAAACTTCCATTTCGGGCAAAAAAAAGTTTGTTATCATCGCTCGGTAGCGTTCACCATTGACAGTAACGCTGCGATTCGCATCATCTTTGAAGAAATATGGCCCAATAATGCCGCCGGCCCATAAACCGCACCAAACAGTGGCTTTTTCGGGATGCATTGGTAGCTGTTGCAATGCTTCTGGCTGATCTTCACTCCAAATGCGGCAATTATGCTTATTTACGTACCCATTCAACCAAAAATGAGCCTCATCGCTGAACACAATTTTTCGATAAAAAAAGCGGATCCTCGGCCAGCTTTCCAAGCACGAATTTTGATAGTAAAATTCAATAATTTGCAAGCGTTGTTCATTTGTAAGACGATCCATGGTTAAATTGCAAACCAAACTGAAGCTGTTTGACAGTGACACAAGGTACTAAACACACGTCAGCTGTCAAAACCAGTGTTGCCAAAACCAAACCAGCTAAAAAATCACCCGTTATATCGCTCATAAGTCGTAACCCATATGGTTCACCTCGTGAAAATAAAACGATGCGTGGGTAAGTGCAAAAACATGGACCAGATTTTGTAATAAAGGAAACGAAAGCGAACGTTCGTTTTTCAAAATCAAAAGAAATCGTGCGAAAGCGAATGTTGGCAATCTATGTACATCGCATTTCGTTTAAATTTATTTGGTTCGAGATCCTCTGTTTAGCGTTGCATACTTTTAAGTGCTTGTGAATTCGGTTAAGGATGAGATAGATGCAGATGAGGAATAGTCAAATAAAGATAAGTGGTGGAAAGCTACGAATTTCTACGAATTTTATTTTTGTGTTAAATGTGCTAAATTCGTAGTTTTGGGAGGTACGCGAACACACACAAAAAAAAACACTTCAATGGTACTTGCGTCGTTTGTTAATACTGCATTAACACGACTGGAAAACTGGCAGTACAAATTTCAAAATTATAAAGCCCCTACATTTGTTCTTCATTTTATTTGTCATTGAATCTGTTAAGTTCTTGATTAATTAAATAAGAAGACGATCCTTTCTATATAAAAAATTCATTTATTAATTCAAGTACTTAGCTTATGTATAGGAGAATTATGACCTGTAGGTTTGGAGGTTATCGCAAAAAGAGAAAGAAACCACAAGGTATTTTTGACAGAAGGAAGTCTATCATGTTAATCGCAAATACCTCTCCAGGGTGCGTATGTGTCATTATAGATTTCTGAGTTCAGGGTTGGTAAATACACAACAGTCCTCCCCTCTTAATTGTTTAGTAACCCAACCGCTCTACAGGTTTCTTAACGCGACTGCTTCTTCGAACCATGGGTGCTTCTTCGGTGTCTACGTTCTTATTATGTGCTTCCTTCGAGGTTGATGGTGATGGTAGAACTACTCTTTCACTCCAGGATTCATTGGGCTTAGGTGATTGTGCCACCGGTAACTGAAACTCATCACCAGATGTTTGTATCGGTGAATTTGTGGTAGGATCACCGCATGTGGGGCGGAACATAGGGGCAGGGGTTGGAAGCTCCACATCTGGATCCTTCGGTGCTTGTTTTTCATCCACGTTACATTTCTGAATCTGGTCACAATGCCTTCTCCACAGCTTCCCGTGAACATCAATGAAATAATTGAAAAGTCCGTCTTGACGCACTATTTTTCCAAACTCCCACTTTTTGTCCTTGTTAGTATACTCTCTTACTTGAACCTTATCTCCCGGATAATATTGCACACCACTAGGATATGGCCCGTGTAGTTTCTCCTTTACGTTTTCGATGGTGTTAGGCCGGATCAAATCCAACCTGATGCGTATATCTCGCTGGAGAAATAATGTACAAGGTGCCACTCCGGTTGTAGAGTTTGGCGTCTTTCTGTAACGCATAAGATAGTTAGAAAGTTTATAAGCAATGTTACCTGTGTCGTTAATCATTTTCCGGAGAGCCACTTTCATATTTTGAACAAATCGTTCAGCTTGACCATTAGTAGCTGGATGGTATGGAGCAGTGAGCTTATGATTGATACCATTGTCTTTTAAGAATCTCTTAAACTCCCCCGAGGTAAAAGTAGGCCCATTGTCACTGACCAAAGTCAAGGGTAGACCATATCGGGCAAACAGGTCACGTAAAACTTCGATTGTCTTTGCAGCTTTCATGCTATTCATTTGAAAAATTTCTGGCCACTTAGAGTGCGCATCGACCACAATCAAAAAATATTTTTCAAAAAATGGCCCCGCAAAATCAACATGTACCCTTTGCCATGGGTTTGTTGGATATTCCCATGGGTGTTGAATCCTTTTCGATGATTTTTGAACGCTCCTGCAGGCCATGCATTTCTGGGCTAAGTCCTCGATGTCAGAGTCAATGTGCGGCCACCACACATAGCTTCGTGCCAATGCTTTCATCTTAACAATCCCGACGTGAGCAGTATGTAATTCCGCCAGTATTAATTCCCTCAGTGTCTGAGGAATCACCACCCGATTGTTCCTGAGAATTGTACCATTTGTTAGTGAGAATTGATAGTCTTTACCTTCGAATCCAGCTGTGTCTAATTTTTTTCCCAGCAATAAGTTGTTATACACCTCCTTTAGAGTTGGATCTCTACCTGTCTCCTCAGCAACTCGTTTTTGGGTAACCGGAACAACGTCTATTTGCTGCATTTGGTAGTAGGTTACGTTGTCAACATCTTTAGGTTCATCCAACTGTAGAGGCAAACGAGAAAGCGCATCTGCATTGCCGTGGTCCCCCGTCGCTCGATACATAATTTCATATGTGAAGCCTTGCAGAAATTGTGCATAATGCAGCATACGAGTGGCCACCATACTTGGTAAACTTTTGATAGGGCTAAAAATAGCAACTAATGGTTTATGATCGGTGATTAGTGTGAACTTACGGCCATAGCAATAACGAAAAAATCTTTTTAACGCCCAGAATATTGAAGTCGCCTCTTTGTCAATTTGACTATAATTTTTTTCTGAGTTTGAAAGAGATCGCGAGGCGTAAGCAATTGGTCGTTCCTGACCATCTGGGAATGTGTGGGATAGCACAGCCCCTAGCCCATATGGACTCGCATCGGTCGCCAATGATAGAGGTAATTTTGGATTGTACGCACAAAGAACAACATCCGAAGTTATTTCAGATTTGATGCTCCTGAACACCTTCTCACATTCATGACTCCATCGGAAATGCTGGTCCTTCTGTAGTAGATTGTATAACGGGTTCAATTTAGAGGATAGATTCTGCAAAAATCTTCCATAGTAGTTCACCAGACCCAGCCAGCTTCTGACTTCGGAAATATTTCTCGGAGCTGGTGCATCAGTTATAGCCTGTATTTTGTCTTTAGTCTTTTCAAGCCCCCTTTCTGAAATTATGTGACCCAGATATGTTATTGAACTCTCAAAAAACTTGCACTTGCTGAGATTGATGCGAAGTCCAACGTTATTTAAACGGCGAAAAACTTCTTCAAGACGCAATGTATGTTCGGCAAGACTGGATCCTTGGATTTTTATGTCGTCCAAAAACACGCATACTCCACGAATATTATCCAGAGTTTGGGTTATGTACCTCTGCCAAATTGCTGGAGCAACCTTTGTGCCAAACATCAGCCTGTTTACTTTATAGTCACCTTTAATGGTTGATATCGCCTGTATTTCAGCGCTACGAATGTCCATTGGCATATGTAGATAAGCTTCGCTCAGATCCAATGTCGTGAAAATCTTACCACCCATCATAGATGTCGCAAAAATGTCCTCCACGTGAGGAATTGGATAGTGATCATTCTTTAGTACTTTGTTCAAAGTAATTTTATAATCCGCACAAAGTCTAATCGATCCATCTTTCTTTATGATAGGAACCACCGGTGTCCCCCATTCACTGTATTGCATTTTTGTTATAATGCCTTCACTCTCTAGACGGTCGATTTCTATGTTCATTTTATCTTGGAGTGCATACGGTACCTTGCGAGCTGGAATGTAAATTGGTTTAGCACTGTCATCGAGAAATAATTTGGCTTCAAAATTATTTATTTTACCAATTCCGGATTGAAAAACATCACTAAATTTAGATTTTAGAGCAAGCAGTAACTTCTCTTTTGACATAGGTATCGCATTACTTACTTGATTTAATTTTGGGAATTCAACTTTGAATAATTTAATCCACTCTCTTCCGAAAATTGCATCTACATTACCTGGCATTATATATATGTTGGCGTTTGCTTCCTCGTTGCCGTATCTCACATGCATTGTCGAATATCCAATCGGCTGAATGATCTCTCCAGTGTAAGTCCGAAACAGAACATTGGATTTGTACATCTGTTTATTTGGCCATGAATCACTAAATTCTGGATACGACATTGAAGAAACTGCTGCACCCGTGTCCAGCTCTAGCTGTTTTGACACACCATCCAGAACTAATGTGAGCATGAACTTCCTCGGCTTTCTCTTATCTTCGGGTAGAATGCACCTAGTCAGCTGGTTTATGTAGTAGTCGTCTTGCTCCTCGTCGTCGTTGTCGTCATCGTCGTTGTCATCGGAGTGTGATTCTACAGAGTGAAGCTGATTTTGTTTAAAAAATTTTCTGTGTTTGGTAATGGGTGCGGGTGGAGGAGGTCGAGATTTTTTATCACTGCTGTTAGACATCTTCCCATTATTCATGCAAACGCGAGCTAAATGACCAACTTTCCGACACTTAGAGCACACTGCTCGATTGTGTTTGCATGCGGTTGCAAAATGTTCTTTATCTCCACATCGGTAGCAGTAGTTGAAATTTGATGAATAATTTTTGGACTTTGGCTTACTTGTACTTGCTATCTGGTTTTGGTAATTGCTCAGCGACGTAGCTTGCAAATTTTGAATTTCTTTGGAGTCTTTTTGTGCAGATTCCATTGCGAGAGTAGCCGTAACGCAATCTTTAAACGTATTGTTTGGTTCTTTTAATTGAATTAATTTTTCTAACCAATGAGCATTACGAAGACCACTAATGAATTGCTGCCTTAGGTGGGCGTCGGCAGTCGACGCTTGGCAAGATGTGCACTTAAAATCGCAGTTTTTGCACATTTTTTTTAAGTCTGCAACAAAGTTAGATATCGTCTCCCCTTCATGTTGCGTTCGCTTGGTGAACCTATTTTGTTCTGCTATAACACTAGGTGCAGGGTTTACATGATCTTTTATCAAATTTATAAGTTCATCATAACTTTTAGTCTTTGGGTCTTCTGGGCTGGTTAGGTTGCAGAGTAATTGAAGAGTTTTCGCGCCCATTGCGTGAATTAACCAATTCCTTTTGCTCTCTTTGACAACATTAGTGTTCCCTGTCAGGTTTCTTAAACAGAAGAAATTCTCAAGCCTTTTGATAAAAATCTCCCAGCTTTCGTTCTCCTCGTTGAAGCTTTCCAGTTGGATTGCTTCAGGCAGCGGTTGACTGGCATTGTTGGTGTTGCCCTGAACCGCCAAAGTAATGGCATCCACAAGAGATTTCAATTGATCGGCATTCATAATTAAATTGCTGTTTTGTTCTTTTCCGCCTCGTCGCCACTGTTAAGTTCTTGATTAATTAAATAAGAAGACGATCCTTTCTATATAAAAAATTCATTTATTAATTCAAGTACTTAGCTTATGTATAGGAGAATTATGACCTGTAGGTTTGGAGGTTATCGCAAAAAGAGAAAGAAACCACAAGGTATTTTTGACAGAAGGAAGTCTATCATGTTAATCGCAAATACCTCTCCAGGGTGCGTATGTGTCATTATAGATTTCTGAGTTCAGGGTTGGTAAATACACAACAGAATCAATCAAAGCAAAGTGTCAGCTGAGCAAAAAAGTAATAAAAATGTTTTCAAGAAAGGGATAGCATTTCCCCAAATTGAGGTTCACAATTACAATGTGTCCGAAAAGTGAATTAGCATCATAAACTAGTGTTTTCCAGTGTATGCTTACTTTTGCGACTGAGTGTGCCTTAAAACTATTTTTCAATTCTGAAGTGTCAAGAAAAACCTGCCAGATCCTGACAAATATTATTTGAAATCTTATATTATATAAATTTTGTTTCATATACATTTTTTACGACATTTTTACATTTATGGATATAGGGTACACACCACACCATTCAAAGTTTGGATCATAGAGTATTATCTAGAGAACCGACTTCAGGGATTTTTCTCTTTCACCCTACAAGCTGCAATGAGAGGATTTCCTCCACAAGGCTGAGCGGGTGGCAGCTGCCCAATGCATTTTAAATGGAACCATACCATTATTCAATATATGAAAATTTTATGGAGTTTGGCTCAGTTTTGCTCAAATAAATTGGATATGTCGTTAGGATATTCAAAAATGAATCCGTTGAATTCAAAAACTGAAAAATAATAGTAGTTCATTGTAAAATTACCTTTTCTAAGTCCTTCTCAATAAAAATATGTGTATTGTATCAAATAAGGAATTTCCCTGCTTTAAACAAATAATTGAATCTAATAGAAGCGCACCCTTAAAGCCACCCTTAAAGTGAACATGCTTCCATCCACCATGTGAACATCCTTTACAACCACCAAATTCCGTAGCCCAGTTTTTCACATAGAAAAAGAAGTAAAGGAAGTAGTGTATGTCACATATTTAGTACGTGACATTCGATCTGAAATGGTTGTAAGGAATTCGACATAAATGAAATAAAATTCGTGGGTGTTTTAGGCAAGAGGGGTACCACCGAACTAAGAATTTCGCTTCTATTTATATTCATCCATAGATGCTTTTCGTTTTCAATCAACCTACACATATAAGCGTTGCATGAAGCTCCATAAAAAAGGCGACCTTTTTATATAAATTATAAAATGGCCGATTATAGCTTGGCGTCACCATAACTAACATAAAGATTGTATAATAATTTTACGAGATGACTATTGAAGCGAAAGTATCTTGGTCATTTCATAAAAGCAATATAGAGAGATTAAAGAAACATTTGGTGTGTTTTATTATCATCCGGATCTGGCTTAACTTTTAACACGTACTACAAAAACAATCTTTAAAATTTCCCATTATTTTGTTATTGTATTACATGTAAAAGTTAATCCGGATCCAGATCCCGATGATAATAAAACACCTGTTGATACATCGCTTCTATCAAGCTGATAACATGTAACGATTCAGCGATGCTTCAGTAAGGTATTTACTTCCTGTCAGAGGGGTAAATGGTGCGCTATAGAAACAAATAACACTTAAGTGTCTGAAATGCGAAGCAATTTTGTTAATTGGGGAGTCAGTTCTCTAGATAATATAGGTACTACTCTTGTTTGGATAAGCAGTTGTGTGTTCTACTTTAGTTTCATATCAGCTTATTAAAAATGAGAGAAAAATGTAGTGTCATATGGGCTTAAATGATGATAATAGGCATTTTCCTTTGGAGGTTGCGAGGTACTTGCAAGTACTTTGCCAGCTTTTTTCAATGGAATACATCAAACTGCTTTCCCATGTAAAATGTATCTACTCGCCATGAAAGCATGTGCAGTTGATAGTACTAGATTAGGGTTTTCATCTACTCACAAGTACTTTGCCACCTCCAAAGGAAAACGCCTAATTATAATTTGATTCGGAAATGTATAATACTAGGAAGGGAGAGCACTATTTGTCACGTACTGTCTCGTAGACGGAGATGAATTGTGGCTGCGCAGCTTCATGCAGTTCCGCTGAAGTGCAACTCTGACGCGTGTGGTCTTGCCTTTATTCTACATCAAGCACTCCATATTCGATGAGAATAGAACTATACTAAAATCCAATCGAAACGACATAAGAAAAAGCCATCTGTATCCACCTTTAATCAAAAAATTTGGTTTTCATTCTATTACATTTAAAATCAACCTCATCGTCCATCCCTGGTTTAACAGCTGATTCTAATCTCTCTCTCTCTGTGACAGATAGCAAGAAAACAAAAAATAGAAATTCCAGATTCAACTTTCTTCAGCGCACCTTCCTCAATTTTTCCACAAAAACTATTTGCCTGTCGCATCGTTTGGTTGGATTTGTATTTGAATGCAAAAGATTATTTCGAGTGAAGACCCAAGAAAATTTGTTAAAAAAAAAGTGAAAACACTTGTTAACTTTATTGTGTAAATAAGTGCGAAGTCAATGTGAAATGCGTTAACTTTCATCATTTGCCTGGAATTTATTAGAAAAAGTTACTAAACAGTTTTTTTGTAAGGTATTTTGTAATTGCTTTTATTTTGTGTGCATAAATACAACATCTACGTAAAAACGTAAAAACTAAAACTAAACATGCTCTCGATTATTCGTAAACTGCCCATGGGCCAAGTTGTTCGTCCACTTATCAATAACTCGTCGGCTCCAGGGGCAGTACTTTCTGCATCCAAACTCATCTCAACGACTGAGAACCCGCAGAATTCAGAACATATGACTAAAATTGATAAAATCGGTGGATTACCAAGTGATTTGGTTAACAAGAAGAAAATGAAAACAACCCTAAGGTAAGACGACATAGGCTTTTTTTATTAAATTTTTCACAAGAATCGCTAAGTAAGATTTATTTTATTTCTTATTATAATTACCATCCTGGACTTAAGAAAAAATTCACATATTATTTTTGCATTAAATAAATAAATCCCTCCATTTGAAACACGATAACGGTCACGTACGCCGCGAAATAGCTGGGCGCATGGGCTCGTTTTGCAAAGCGATTCCATACCCATACTCCATTACACACGGCAGAATTGGCGGAGACAACAGAAGAGACCAAAACAAAAATTGAATTTCGAAGCAACAAAGATGATTCTTTGTTGACTTTGATATTTCTTTATGTTGTTGTTAAATATCTGGTGCTGTGCGCCGAATTCTGTCTGCCAATATCGATTCATTGTAGAACAACCACATAACATAAAATCTTGTTTGGGTTCGGTGTATTGATTCTTATTTTCTCTAGCAAAAGTAGAACAGAAAGGGCACTAAACAAAGATATCCTGTCCTGAGCAGGGCAAACAACTTTTTTTTAGCTCCTATCAGTTGTTTATACATGGTGTTGATTAAGTACAAAATGTGGATTGTTTATGGAAGAACAAGCTCAGAAAATCATTAAAGTTTACAATGGTAATGGGAAGAAGGCAAAATATATACCCAAAATTCTTGTACTTGGTAAAACAATAAGAAATAAGACTATGTTAAGTAGGTACATACATAGCTCATTTAGAGTAAACAAGTGTAAATATAACATAAAGTATTTTTGTAATCCATGGATTTAAAATGGTTTTAAAATAATTATCAAGAATGTAACTTGAAGATATAAATAAAAATGTTTAATCTGGAATTACACACTTAATGAAAAATTTGACATTTCTCTTGATAGCCACTTTTCGATTTTATCTAGGTGAACTTTTGTACCTACCTGAAAAGTTAAAACAAGTCTTAAGATAAATATCAAAGTTATCAGTTATTGATTTGACTTGAGATAAGATTGGTAAAATCAGATTAAAATCAAAGACTTGATCTTTCTTTTTCGAGCAGAATATATAAAAATTTAGGAATGATTTTTTAGTTTGGTTTTCTGCACTGGTAATGGTATAAGCGTAGCTTACAGTTCAGTACAAATGCTTCGAAAAAATTTGAGTTTACCAAAATGATTGGCCTGTTACCCGAATTCTATAGAACATATATTCATTTGGACTATAAAGCAGGGAATACACTTTTAAATTGTTGTACCGATGTTTGTTGCACAAACGTTGAAATTATTGTTCGTAGTACAAAGATTACAACAATTGAAACTATCTTGTGAGTATTCAGATCTGGTGCAACCGTTGGATATGTGATCGAGAAATAAGAATTTGTTGCATACAGCAGAAATTCTGTCAAACTGTTGGTACAATCACTATCGGGTTTCCCTCGCTTCGATGTCAAATCTGTCGAGAAAAATAGAAAATTCTATCGGGCGAATGTTTTAATGCACTTCAAAACTAAAAAAAAACATAAAAGTAGGTACGACCATAGTTCATAAAATTACATTTGAAATGTGGACACACAACCGAAAAATTAATGGAGACAAAGTCACTCTTTATCTGTAGCTACGCTGTACATACATATGTTAGTGTTGTATTTCAAAATGAAAACTTGAAAGATTAAACCTGTTTCGTTGTAAATGAACAGTTTGGCTATAGGTACTAGGTACTCATATTCACACAGAAAAGACCGGCTTTTTGTTTTGTATATTTATTTCAGTAGCTAGTTCTGTAATATTGTTGTTCGAATAGTGTTTGTTTTCTTCTTAGCACTAGCATTTCGTTGTAGATTGTAGTTCAAGGATTGTTTTTGTTTACAAAATAAAGTGTTATTTCGCAGTTCAGTCACAGCTGCGTGAAAATAACTTGTTTTCTTCGTTTCAATGTAAAAATTTGTATAAGTATTTTTTTAATGCAAAAATCGAATGAGATTTACAAAGGATATACGAGTAACTTTAAAGACGACAGAATTTATGTTTTGTATTTGGCTTTCCTTTTACAATGGGATTATTGAAGAGGTTTGGTTCTCCTGATTTAGAAAATCAGTAATCTTCGGGGCAGTTTACAAATAAAATTTAAATTCATATCAAACAATAGTATCGTCTGTCAACTTTAACAATAGTGGATAGATCTACTGTTGTATTTTAAATTCTAAAAATGTTCAGGTCCACCTAACCTCATCGATATATTTACATTGGATCTACGAAGACTACTACGACTCGTCGCACTTGAACAATATAATTTTGCTTAGCCAAAATATCATCTTATCATGTATATATATGTATCTTGTATATATGAAGCTTATCTAAATAATATAAGGGTCTAAAATTGAAGATTTCAAAGATTTTCTGTTTGAAGATTATTCAAGTAAACAAGTCACCTTTCAATCAACTTAACTTTAAGTCGTAGATTTAAGCGCGTGTGCATAAAACTTGTTATAGAAATAATTCATGTGATTCATGATAAAAGCATCTTAAAATATAAAGTTGGCTTAACTCTCTTTTAATGTTTATGTTTGTTTAAGAAAATATTTTTCAAAACAACAATTTTGTCAATATTTTGTATAGCAAAACTCATTAATTTAATATTATTAATTCACAACGCATTCTGTGCAGAACAACGCAATTTGATATCAATTGATTTTTTTTTTTTTGAAAAGTAACGTGATCTGGTTTTGTCTGCATTTAACATTTGATCTCTAGAAGACAGTAAATTTTAATTCTATGTAGTAAATTTATTCTCATTAGTTTAGGCTTTTTCAGTTGAATCGTGGGAGCTTTCTTTCTCTCGTTTAGGGATTTAAATAGTTCACAACAACTGATGCACATATCCGATGGTTGTATAGTCCATTAATAGTATCCATTTGTAACTGTACTAAAGTATTAAGGCGTTTAAAAATCGAAACTAACACTACGATAATGGAGAAGTTGTTATAGTCATTCCTTTCGCCAGTGTGGGTGTCCCGGGGGAGGTACATCAAACTAAAACAAACGCATTTAACGATTTACTTTAAATTTTGTACATAACATTTTTATTTAAATCCATATTTTCGAACTTAAATTTTTATAGGACAAGTATTGGTTTCTGGTGACATAGAAAGATAAACAACTCCAAAGGGTAGTTTTTTGTCATTCTTCCGTGCTTCGCCGTTTGTCGAATTGTCGAAGATCAAAGAATGTAATTTTGGTTCGTCTAAGTCGAAACGAAACTAAATACGTAGTAGGTCTGTTGCGAACCTAAATAAGAATACCTAATAGTATTAAACATTTAAATATAAGACTAGAATGACCATTTTGGCTTTTGCCAATAATCGAAATCTAAGCTTGTCAATAAAGATATCGCTTTGACGCTTTTAATACGATCCGCGGTGCTTACAATATTCTTACGGAAGTTGTTTTAAAAATAATTAAATTTTTTATTTTTATTTTTTTCCCTCTGTCCTTGGGCCTTTGGACATGAAAATTTTCTAGGCCCTGTAAAGTATTAAAGCGGATCGAGGCGAAACTTTTAGAGTTTTAACGAAATTGTATAAAAGATTGTGAAAATTACGTCTATTTTATATAAGATATTTTCAAGTTCCCTTGGTTAAGTTTTTTTAAAGAAATTTAAACATTTCGGTCATGATAAAAAACAACCCAAGTCTACAAATTTTCAACTGAGGCTCTTGAGGAACATACATTGGGTAATTCCATAAAAAAGTGGACATGACGAAAGAACAACGAAAAATTATTTCGCCCCGTGTTTATTGTTCGCTATTTTTAAATTAGAATTGCAAAATATCCTACAAGAAACAAACATTTGGCTGAAAATAATATGAAATTATAAAAGGGTTAACCCTTAATTTTTTAATGGAAAACGTAAAATAACGCGAGTTACAAACTTTTTGTAGCGTGAGTTACCATGTATTTTATTAAATTTGTATAAAATATTTTCAGTAATTTAAAGTTTTTGTATAGTTATAAATAGGCTTATATATTCTTGTATCTAATTCAACACTCTAGATAAGCTTTATTAGTTTGTTCAATTTAAAAAAAAATGTGCAAGTTACTGCCACAAAACCCGTGTCCGAAACGGGTAACGTGAGTTACCAAAATTTTTTCGTATTTTTTACTAAGAAAGAATTGTTTTCACCAAAATTTCTATTTTTTCATAGTAGTTGAAGTCATTACCATGTATAGAGTTTATAATTTGTTTCATTTATATTTACATTAGTAGGAACATTTTAAAGAAGCTCGTTAAACTCCCCCAAATGTAACGTGAGTTACAAGTGCCCCATTTAATAATAATTTTAATAAAAAAAAAAATGCAGATTACTATGCTGATAAAACTTATAAACTTATTTACTGATAAACAATAAACTTCTGTAAAAAAATGAAATAAAGTCATATTTCGATGCAATTAAAACAGTCCCCTACTTTGTTTATCACGTTTCAATCTCGAGTCATAATCTATTTATTTTGTACCTACCACTTGGGTATTCTGATTATAAATACTTTCTAATCACACCATCAGCTCGCATGTTATCTTCTCTCAAGAATTAACCATTAGCTCCACTCTTGGGTTTTATGACATAAAATAGATTTACTAAAATATCCGCATTTTTTTAATCTTCAAACAAGTTTCTATTTATAAAATTTCAATACTTTTTATCAATGTTTTGTTTTTGTTTTTAAAAATACAATTTACTCTTATCTTGCCCGAAAAAACTTCCACTCGAAATTAATGAAGCAACAAAAAAAAAAAGAAAAGAAACAAATCCTGATCTTGACGTATTTGCAGTGAGTGCATGCGCTACATAAGTGATCAGCGAACATTGTGGATAGGTTCGCACATGCAGGAACATTCCTGCTTCCACGCATGGCGACTTCGGCTTCTTCTTCTCGGGAGTTTATAAATAGAAATCAAAAAAATAGAGTTCAATTGCCTCCATGTGGACTGGAATGGCATTGTATGGGGCTTCGGCATGAGTCTTATGCGTAATGAGAAATTATTACGATTTACGAGTAAAATAAAAAAAAAAACAGCTAGAGACAATAGTATATGTTTTTGTTGTTTTAAGGTGTTACATTAATGAGGTGGCGTTATAAAGGAACAAAAGAAAACAATAATAATAATTGAGTTGTTATTTTGCTACGCCATTTATGCAGGAAATAATTCTCTTGATTTATTTATCGGTGTTTGGTTTTGTCAGATTTCTAGTAATATTCTGTATGATTCATAGCCCTACGAGGGTGGACTATATGCTGCAGAGCATTTGCACTATCAATTATTGACATTTTTTGAATTTATGTTGTTTTTGTTGGCAGGCGATATTAGTAAGAAGCTACAATATTATCAAAGTACTATTATTAATGAGCCTAACAACCGATATTATTATTAATGAGCCTAACAACCTGCGGGTGGGAAAGGCCTTTTATTTAGTTATTGAAATTTATTTTACCTATTCAAGAAATGGTTAGTACTTTTGGACTGTATGTTTCTGTTTTTAAATAAATATTAAAGTTAATGAGGAGGTATTAAAAAACATTTACGTCACTTGTAATGCTTACTGAATTCCTTAACAGTGCGTGTTATGTTAGCGAAAATCTTCCGTTTTCAATTGATAACATCAGTCTTTTCATGAAAACAATATTCCTCGCAGATCTCTGTGACCTCAAAAGAATTTAACGGTCTATTTTAGTATTCAACGTCAATTAATTTATAATAATCTTACGAGCATAGTCACTTACTTATAAATCGTCGCACGTGCATTAATGTTTCTTGATTGAGTTTGCAAAAAACAAATGCGTCTATTGTGACGTGTAATCAATTATCATCTGGGTTTAATAATTGAAACGCTTTGTTGTTTTCTTTGAATAGAGCTCAAGCTAGTTATAAATAACAGTTTTAATTGTATGCAAATGAATCACAATCAAAGATGCTCAAAATGAATTCTAATTATATTATATAAATAAATAAATAGATAATAGGCACCTTATTGACTTGAATTGAAGTTGATTATTCTAAAATATTACGATTTGATAGATTAGGCAGGTAGGCAAAACTATGCCGATGAAATTCTTGGATAGAAATTTGTGGTAGGTAGGTAATTGTTATGTTCTAACCAATATCTCAGGAACTACTAATTGATAATATAATTAGTTAATATACATTTTTTTTGATGAATTTTAACTCTGAGTTAAACAAGAGTTAGTTAGTGCCCAGTTCGACAAACGATTTGATCTGGGGATCAATATTTTAACCCACTCGTTTCGGTGGATTAAGTTGAAAGTATGTGATTAAGCGCTGTCATCATATACTTGAAACCGAACTTAAGCCCCCAGTTAATCTTGAATATTTTTATAAACTCGATTTAGTGATCGACCATTTTTCAGTGGACTTTGAAAACAAGTTATTTAGTGCAAGATCATCCTAGTTTTATGGGTTTTCACTTTTAATTTCGAGTTAACTCAACAAATTTCTTATAGATATAGTTATTTTACTTATTACAAAAATCTATCGAAATCCAAGTAATACACTATTGAAGAGGTGATCTGGTAACCATAGTGGCTCCATCTCAATTTTCATAGTTTTCGATATTTGTTTGGCACTTCTTTCAGAGGTCGAATAATCGCTTCATTGACCGAGTGAGTGAGTGCCATCAGTGATCGAAAGAACGAGTCACTGATTGATGCTATGTTAACTAGATTTCTCGAAACGTAAGCGGTAATGCGAAACTCACTAAATTCAGTCCTGTTTCTCTAGAAAACTGATGTGAATTTAAACATGTTTCAGAAGTAAAGTAGGATTTAAAGACCTACAAAGTTTGATTTTATCAGTCTTTGAAGATCCTAACGGCATCTAAATTGAAAAAGAAGCAGTTGCTTTAAGAGGTTGTCCAATGGAATATTAGGTAAAGTGTGTGTATTTACATTTCATCAACTTTATCTTTAATTCAAAAGTGATAGTTGATAAATTTGTTGTTTTCACAAAAGAGTTAACTCAAAGACCCCAGTCCTAGAAATTCCTTGCAGTTATTGAGAAATATTCAGAAAACCAAGTACCTGAAAGTTCCATTACAGAAATCCCAAATTCAATTAGTACTCAAAAAACAATCTCTTCCATGACATTTCTTGTGTTTCAAAATTGGATTTACGACTAGGGCGCACGTACTCTTTATAGTTGAAGTTGCTTGGAACTTAGAACTTATAATTGTATAAACAACTCGTAAAATAGCTTTAGAGATCAAAAACCATCCAAATAATTTTTATTGAGGGTTAACATTTTTTTTAATGCAAATAATTTTCGAGTTTGCATTGATTTTTTTTTTGGAAAATGCATTATTTTGCATTGAAATTTTACAACTCTAGTACAGACAGACAGAACTGTGCCACCCACTTCATCGGAATATTATGTTTGATTATTATCTCGATTTTTTTTTTGTACGAATTCAACTTTCAAGTAAAAAAGAACCGCACATTTATAGGTTGTCGTTTTAAGTGAATACACAAAAACTCACTATCTTCTATTGAATAGTGCCTACATACATATGTATGTAGTAAAAACACGACTAATACATACATAATAGACTTTCTTTTTTGCAATTTTCTAGCTAAGCTTCTACAACTCTAGTTTCTTAAATTATTTTACGATTAGTCACCAAAGTATAAAAAAACCTCTAAAATTTGATTCAAATTTTTTTCTAAAAGGCAAAAATGATCCTAAATTTGAAAATGAGATGGTTTCAATATCTGGACCTAAGAATAAGTTCCATAAACTGATTTATATTTAGTTTTATTGTTAAAGCTTCATGAATATTTTATAATATTTCTCTATGCAAATATATTCTTGATTTTTCTCTTTCTTTCCTTTAACCCATGGGGTCAATGTGATGATGCTGAGCTAAAAAAAAATCAAATCAACAAAAGATTGCGCATTTTCTGGTCAAATTTACATCTCAAATAGAATAGATATTTTAACGACTGGCGTGTCCAGTCTCAGTACATACATAATACGTGTTTGA
Source organism: Dasysyrphus albostriatus (assembly GCA_946251815.1). Lineage (NCBI taxonomy): Eukaryota > Metazoa > Arthropoda > Insecta > Diptera > Syrphidae > Dasysyrphus > Dasysyrphus albostriatus. The sequence continues at coordinate 21,001,662 of OX276337.1, forward strand.
TTTATAATGACCTTATATTGTTTTTATACTTGGGATAGTGTTTTTAATACTGTTTTTTTTTTTCTCTATACGTTTTTTTACAGAACTTTGTCAACTCTAAATTATTCGATGCCATTAGCAGCTCGTGCAACTGTTTCCAAAGATGAAAGCCGAGATTTCATGGCTGTATTTCCAGGTAAATATATTCCTTGTAGCAAAAACTAATATATACAAATAATAGTAATTAATTATAAAGTTCTATAGCTGCATTTTACAAAAACAATCTTTTGTTGCTAGATCTAATGATAGATATTATTTCCAAATGCATTAGTTGTGTTATCTTAATTTATTAATAACTCAATGTGACTGAAAAATATTTACATACAGCTATGGACATAGAAATAGCACACTTATGTATAAAATGAATATATGAAGCTAAGAGCAACTGAAACAACAACAAAAAGGGTCAATTATTACAACCCCTTATTACCCATAGGTTTTTGTTTTTTATGGTTAAATCGTTCTTTAGTCTATTAATAATGGACATAAAAATAGCACACTTTTAAGTTTGGTATGAAGTTTGTAGTTTTGAATGGTAACTTATAGGCGCAAATTAATTAATTTTATTTGTGAAATGTTTCCAAAATATGGGAAAAAGCGTTCATTGAACTCTTGAAAGAAGAAGTATTATCTATAAGCTCCATGAAAAACATAATAATCCTTCAAAAATTGCTATGTCAATTAAATGTTCTCGAAATGGACAAAGAATTCTGAAGTGTAAATGGTGTACGATGCGATTAGTTTGGATCCTGAGAGGGACCCTGAGCTTAAAATAGAAAACAAATTCAGCCCTAGCAAAACTTCAATGCAAGCAATTATTTGCTGAAATTACTTGCCGCGTTTTAAGCAAGTTGAACTATTACGACAATTACGTGCGATCCAGTCGTTCGTATTATTATTATCAAATAGCTACCATCATGCATAAGTAAAAACTTGCTTGCAAAATACTGTAAGTGGCAAGTACTTGCGGCAAGTGATTTCAAGTGATTTACTTGCGTGCAAGTACTTGCACCTAGCAAGTGTTTATTGCGCAAGTACTTTTTTGGGTCGTCATACCAGGTAAGTTTTACTTGCCGAAAGTACTTGCTCACAAGTAAATTACTTGCCTCGAAATACTTTTCGGGTCGTAACACTGGGCAACTTTACTTGCACGATGTGACGGCACCTTAAGTCTGATTCTTTGAATTCCTCCCGCATCATTTTGTCCGAAATAAAAGTGGAATTTGGTATGTCTCCATCAAAACTGTAAGAAAACGACTCAACGATGCAAAGTTATATGAACGCATAAGCAGAAAAAACCTTTCCAAAACTCATCCCACAAACAACATGCCAAATTTTACAAAAGAATGTTGTGGAGTGATGGATAAATGTTTTTTTTGTATGTGGACTAATGCGGTTAATCCGTGTTTCATCATACTCCCCAGCACCCTTTTGCTAAGTTTGGCGTATTTGTTACGAGCCTTAATTTTTTTTTTTTGAACAGTCGAGATTTTTTCTGCTTACGCGTTCATATAATTTGCAGGTAAATATATTCCTTGTAAACATTTTAGAAAAAAACTAATATATGAAAATAATAGTAATTATAAAGTTCTATAGCTGCATTTTACAATAACAATCTATTGTTGCTAGATTTACGAATAGATATTATTTCCAAATGCATTAATTATGTTATTTAAATTTATTAATAACTCCATGTGAGTAAAAAATATTTCCATACAGCTATGGACAAGGAAATAGTACACTTATGAACAATAACTAGAAAAGAATTTTTGTTATTTTGAATGATCATTGCAAATTGTTTTTAAGTTATGATGCTTACACCAACTTCACAACACGCATAGATTTTGGTGTTAATGTCTCAAGCAGAACTGTAAGGAAAAGACTTTGCAATGATTATTCAAAATAGTGGAAACTTTTTTCCAATTCTTTTTCGAATTCGATTCTGCTATAGACGATTTTCGACATTAATTTCTAAATTACAATATTTTAAACTTTTTTGTACCGATAACAATGCAAAGTAGACGGACTCTATTTATTAACAACAAAAAAAATGGACCATATTTAAGGACACATGGTTTTGCGCTCTGCGAAATCGTCTTACGAGGAGTCGGGGCAACTTCCTCATGATTGTTAACACAGTTCGAAATAGACATTACCGACAGTTTGAGGTAACGATTAGGTAATTTGTTAGACGTGTGGTTACAAATGTGATTTAATCGTTTGTACAAAAATATTAAAGAATTTGTTATTATTTGTTTAGTGTTATTTATCGCAAAAAGCCATTGAAAGTTTGATATAAAAGTTCTTTTTTTTTACGGAAATGAAGTGCGTTTTGAAACTTTGTGAAAATAAGAAAACCCAAAAACAAAATTAAATCATTCTTTCCATTCATCCAGAATCGCTTTCTGTTCTTTCCAGGAAAAGAACCGTCATTCTGAATGCCAATAGAATACGAGTACTTTCAGAAGGATTTACACCCATTCCGAACGCTTCTAGATTGCCAATCGAAAAGGCTAGTACAGTACCCTGCAACTGCAAGTTAGGCAAACAAAATTACACATTGTTACCTAGAGTAGTCTCTAAACGATATCGATGAAAAAGGAGTTGTAATAAGATTACAATTTCTGATGATTAATTGGTCAAAATATAACCCTTCAAGTTATAATTCCATTAAAATATGTTTGTATTTTACTATAAATATACTTCGAGTTAGTCTAAAACGTTGCACCCGCGATAGTAGAATCGCCCTGTGCTATTTCTTTGTCCATACTCCATAGCTGTAGGTAGGAACAATTATTATTATTACTGTTGCAATCTAAATAATATGTAAAATTTTCAAATATATTAATCCAACATGATTTGTTTGATGATAAAATAATTATCAGGTATTATTATTTGCTTCGCTAATTCTCATAAATGCGCGAAAAAATCGAGGGTAAATTAGATGAAATTTCATTGTTTGCTTTCTTTTGAATTGCATAACAATACGTACATACATACATATGTACATAGTGAGAGTTTATTTTATTACAGTTAATGGAGAGCTATTTTTAGAAAAAAAATGCACTCTTGCGGGAAGATAGGATTGAAAATACTGCTGCAGTTTCTGTTGACAAGTTAGACTTGATAATAATTGAGATAAACAATCCCATTAGCAAACATTTCTACTTTAATTTTAATTTTTTCAAACGAATTTAACTCGGACAAGTGGATGCTATGATTGACGACAACGACTGTTTGCATTTTGATCATATACAAATTAGCAAGAAAAATGATTTTGTACTTTTTTTTTATGTACGTATACTTGTTGATCTTTATGTAACTTAATATTTTCAAATAGTAACTAGTAAACAAGTTGGTCCAACAATAATAATAAGTGGATATTAAGCTTAAATATTTTTTTTTATTTAACCCTCCTTTACAATGTGGAAAAACGAGACACAAATGTGACATTTAGGTCCATTTGGACTTCAAAACACTTTCTATGAAAATAAGTTAATACTCGTATCTTATTATTCAATTTTACAAGCACGTACACAAATAATTTCGGTATAAAAATTCTAATATATGTATTTTGATTATGAAGGCAATGCCCCTAATCCTCCTTGCGTACACCCTTGCAGCGAGATTGAAATTGAACTCTGAATTATGAATTTTGTAGTATTTTTTTTTTTTTCAAATCGATGAAAATTGCTGTAAGTCTGTAGCGCTCGCAGATCTTACGTTGATAGAGATTTCCATTTTCTCCACTTTAGATGTTAAACTGGTTCAACATAAAACGAATAAAAAAACCATTTCGAGCCAACCAAGCGTGATTAGTAAAGGGGAGTTTTTTCAAGGACCATAATGACTCCTTAAAATTCAATAAAAGAAAACAATTTCGCCCATTCCCCTCATCCATTTTCAGATTTTCTGAAAGAATGGCATTGGTGAGATATGTTCCATGGTTAGACACACATGTTGTTTTTCTATCGTGAATCTAAAGTGAAGTTGACTCCATTTATTGTTGCTCAAATCAAACAACACTGTTGTATTTTTCAACTGGAGTCGGAACTGAATGCCGTCAAAACCCTGAAACACCCCTTGCCTGTGCCTACCCATGTTTTTATTGAAACAAAATACCTACATATACAGTCCGTAACATTTGAATAGCCTCAGTTATAATTATTATTAAAATTAAACATTTTTGCCACTTTGTGCTTGTGGTTGGCAGAAATGGAGGGGACCTATAATTTTTTGCCGAGTCCGAACGGTTAGATGACAAGCACTTATTCTTGACAAGTATACTCTTGGAGGATTTGTCAGTCCCTCGCAAGAGACAGTACCTCGGAAAAAAACATTTGTGTTTTAGGTGACAGTGGCCGGGAATCGAACCCAGACCCTTGGCAAGACAGTCCAGCACTAACCATTATGCCACGAGGTACTACAAAAAAGAATTATTTATCGATTTATTTTTTAAAGAAAACACTTTTTATTTATTTTTTGTAGTTGGACAAATTATATTAGTGCTATTTATTGCGCCCGTTACTTTGATGCCAACAATAAGCTCTTATTTACTCGAGTACTGCTTTATGTTTGAGTACATAAGCTTTATGTTTCAGCCAACCCAATACATTTTCAATGATCCTCAAATCTAAAGAGTAACTGTCCAGATTTCCTTTCCAAAATGTATGAATCGCAAGGGTGTTTCCAATATGGTATTATAGGATCTCGTTGTCATTTTTAGTTTAGAAGAACTAAACTAATTATGCTATAAAGAAAGACTGCACCGAATACCGAAACATGTCTCTCTTACCATTGATGGGAGTCTAAAATCAACTTTTCCCAACTTTTTCCTTACAAAAGTATTTGCCTTTCTTCTGCGTCCAAAAGTTAAACTTTTTTCACCTGAAAAATATTTGTTGTAAAATTCCTGAGTTGGATGTTGGTATCAGTTGTTCATGCAATGTGGTATGTTGTTAATTAAGAAGATGTAAACAAGTTTTTGTCGTTAAGTTAAGGTTCTTCAGGTGTTCAGCACTTTTGATAACCCTGCTTTGAGTCACTTAGATAACTTCCAACCCAGTTTTCTATTTTATCTTATTCTGATAGTCAGTGTAGTTGGTCCTTTGACTTGAGATTTTCCGCTTGTCTGGTATTATCAAATAGTTGACGACCAACCATTCCATATGAAAATGGATCTTTTAATTAAATAATAACCATTTTAGGTTTTCTATAAATTTAAAGCGATGACACAGTAATTTAAAGCGTAGAGACAGTAATTTATCGTTGTAGAACTCAATTTTTCCAAATTTCGGTACAGTTAGCGATTTTTTCCTGCTTATTTCAAAAAATAAAATTTAAAAACCACCAATCTTTGCTGGGACAAGATTCTCCGTTGAATTGTATAAACACGTGTTATAATTCTCGAATTGAAATTCGGGAGACGAAATTTCAACTTTGCTTAAAATATTTAAGCACAAAACTTTATGAGATTAATGAAAAATTATAGCAAATACAATTTATTTTCCTTTTATCAACATTCCACCTTTTTTTTTGTATTTTTTATCGATTTTAGAATTTATACAACAGCAAAAAATTGCAATTTGGCTGTCAAATAAACAGCTGTTTTAGCAGAGAAAGAGCATTGAGAAATGAATCCAAAAAATTTTCGTCTCAGTAATCTCCTCAAAAAATCTCAGTGCTCAGGTGAGATTTTTTGTCCCACTTACAAAATCTCTGAGCGCTCAGAGATTTTATTTGGTGAGACGCGCCTAATATAAACTTCATTAATAAAACTGTCAAATTTTTGCTTAAAATGACAAAAACGCCAAGTGAGGCTATTCTAATGTTACAAAAAAAAGTTAATTTTAGTAATAGTAAACCAAATTTGCTTAAAAAACTTCACCAACTTCAAGAAATCAGATAAAACTTAACTTAATCTCAGGAAGGCTATCCATTTTGTGACTCAATATTCAATTCCGTATGCTTCCAATAAAAAACAGTTCATTTGAATAAAAAATATAAGTGATGCTATCCAAATGTTACGGACTGTACATAGTTAGTAATAAGAACATGTTTTTTTTGCTAGACTTCAATAGTGGGTTCTAAATTTGTCAGATTTATAGACTATTTCGAGAAAAAATGTTAGAAAATTCTGAAAAATTTCAATAGAAAAAATTTTCTGTGGAAAATTGAATTTTCTTCACTCTGGGTTCCAAATGGGCCCCATGACGCAAAGGAGGTTTAAAAAAAAAAAAAAATGTATTTAAGATTTGATAGTGTCTTCAGAGCGTATGCACTGTATGAATTTACATGGGTTTTATTTTTTATCATTATTGCAATGGGACCAGTAAATATTTTTACTATAGACACACAAAGTTATTTTAGACCTACTTACACAAATGTTTTTTTTTGACAGAAGTACGAGTATATGATTTATAAAATTTCAAGTTTCAACATTTATGAGTATGAATAGTTATTACTCTGAACATAATAAAATCAAACTTAGTAAACTTTTGTTAAAAGTTATTATATTTATGTAAGTAAATCATGTTATGAATATTCAGATACTATTGTAATGTTTTTATACAATTCATTCTTTTTCCTTTTTTAATCCTGCCAAAAATCTCAAACTGTTACTAGTACTTTACTCCATAAGCAGCTACCATATCCATTAAAAATAGAAATAAATTTGGTGGCGCAACAGCTCGTGGAGAACCGAGACCGAACGGCTATATGACAAGTAATACTCTTGGAGGATTTGTCACTGCCTCGCAAGAGACAGTACCTCAGGGAAAACATTTCTGTTTTAAGGTGACAGTGGTTGGGAATCGAACACAGATTTTCGGCATGACAGACCAACACACTAACCATTATGCCACGAGGTAGCTAGCCATATTCATTAGCATTCTTAAGTACAATAAACAATTAAATTAAATATTCCCATACTATTCATAGTTTAATTGAAAAGGACAAATTACTTGGGCTTTTAAAATGACAAACTTTAAGCCCAACAAGTCTGCATAACTTGATGGTATAATATCAGTTGAACTACAAATCACTTTTGCTACAATTGACCTGCTTTAATGATAAGCTAAAATTTGCATTATCCCAGTCGGATCTAAATGGATCCATTGAAAGTTCTCAAATAATTGTTTTATTTTCTGATTCTTATTTCGTTTGTTTAATGCTTCTATTGTAATTCAATTTAAAAAGTTATCTCATTTCAGATAGCAATTCGAAAAATGATAATAATAAACTTTTAATCGTTATTAGAGTTAATTTGAACTTTTGCTATTTACTAATTAAAAATGGCTTTGAAAATGGTATGCACGCAAAATATCAAAATTGTGTCATGATCGTTTTTTGTTTTTTTTTTTCCAGTTAAATCTAGATTATTTTCTAAGTGAAAAAAAACATTATTCAATAAATATACTATTCAAACAAGTTTGAGCCCAATAGTTGCTTGATAAAATTGCTTAAATAATAAGTGAACATATTTATTCTTGAATAAAATAATCATTTAATTGATAATTATTAAATTAGCATATAAATATGGTTAATTTCACCAAATTAATAAGGCACACAAGTGTGATGGGCATATTTATGTGGCATATATATATATTTATGGTCTTTTCGATTGGCAATTCGGAAGAAATTTCTGATCCGGAACGTCAATAAAAAAAAAAAAATAATTCGCCCAGTTGTGTTTCTGAAGTTTTCGTATCGCTTATTTGTGCAGCCTCACATGTAGATACGGAAATACAGCCGAGAGCCCACAGCAGATTGAGGGTGTGAAGCATAGCCAAATTACTTGCTCTTAAGTTCAAGTTGCTTGAAACTTAAAAACTTTTAAAACGTAGAAGTAATTATAAAAAAATATAGAAAGGGCAATCGTTTTTTTAATTGCACAAAAAACTCGTTATATAGCTTAGACGCTTAGAGCTTTTAAAAACCAAGTATGCCATTTGATAACTTGAAAAAATTTGAGTACATACAAAACAAAAATTTAAATAATTAATTTTTTATATATAAAATTTTGCTGGTATGCCAATAATTAATTAATAAACATTTTCGAACCTAGTTTCAAAAAACTTCAATAATCCGTTTTCGAAGTATTGAATTATCAAAATCGACTTTTTTTATATTTTGATATGCAATATTATAGATATTTTTAAGGAGCTTTTGCTTAAAAAAATTTGCTAACATCCTTTGAGTGGCCAAAGAGGAAATCGAAAATCAAAACTACTTACAGTATTAAGAGTTTTCGGTATTTTTTTTTGGTACCAAAAAGTACAAAAGGCTGAAAAAGAAACCTGCCATACTTTGGTATTTCATGCACCATGCACCAGTAAACCCTCATACCCAGATTTTGGTTATACACATCCACTTCCAAAATTTGCTGTCGGCTCTTGGTCTATAAGCTTTTCCTTAAAGGTTGTGTGGAAAGTACCATTATTTTTGGAGCTAACAAAAAACCTAATGCTCAAAATTTGAAGAAAATCGCTTTAGTGGTTTAAGCTTTAGGCTGAGGCACAGACAGACACTTTTTTGGTGTTTTATATCATATCTTGAGTAAAGCTTATTTAATGAATCAAGTGCTGCAGTCCATAACTGCGGCTTTATTTATAAAACTGTCAATCGAAAACTAAATATAAATCTGAAACAATTAACATTAGAGTGTGTAGTTCGCCCTGCCGGACCGTTTAAAAAGTTTATAGTTCAGAGTAAAAAACGGCCAGGGTGAGGTATACACTCTAATGATCTCGGATTCCGTGATCTATGGTCGGGTGGGCGTCATTTTTCAAATTTGCAAATTGGCCTATACAGTGTATCAGTGTATGTATGTAACGAGTGGCGTCACCTACCTTATATGATTTTCAAAACTTATGTTTATTTAAAACTACTAATACCGGTACTTACATATCGTCCCCTGATTGCAGGAACGAGGTAATTCAATTTTTATAATATTTCGGCAAAAAAGGTGTTATTAAGTACAGTTTTCAAGATTTTTTGTCCAATTGTTTTCTATTATAGTCAAATATAGGATATTTCTGAAGTGTATAAAACATACAAATTAACCTTTCCCTCATTATCTTGTAGCTAGGTATATATGAACTTTGCTTTCTCTAAACTTTTATAAATTGAGTTACCTAGTTTTTGCAATCAGGGGACGTTATGATCTACATTTAAAGTAAAAAATTCTGATTTATTAAAAGGTTTTATTGCGTTTGAAAAAAAGTTATGTTCCCCTTAAAACAGAAAAACGGAAACCAATTTTTTAACCCCATTTCACCCTATACATATATCCGATCCCCTTAACATGACCTTTCAGACTTTTTTTTTAATATCGGATTCCCTTTTTTTGTTTCTACCTCATTTTTTCTTTATAAACACCAAAATTTGTTCTTTTTTTTGCAGATCTTGTTCGCGAGCTTACGGAAAAAGCAAACGAATACAATGCCAAACAAGCTGCCAAATGGTTTGCTAAGGCATTACAATACAATGTTCCACGAGGAAAGAAAAATCGGGGTCTCTTGACTGTATTAACATACAAGAAGTTAGTTGCTGAAGATCAATTGACACCAGAGAATATCAAAAAAGCTCAATACCTGGGATGGTGTGTTGAAATGGTAAACAAAAAAATGATTTCAAACATAACATATAAGTTTCAAAAATATTAAATACTAATTTCTCGCAGCTTCAAAGCATGTTCATTATTTCCGATGACATCATGGACGGCAGCACTACACGACGCGGCCAAGTTTGCTGGCATAAACTAGATGATGTTGGCCTAACAGCCATCAATGATACTATTATGATTGAGAATGCAATATTTTCAGTTTTGAAGAATCACTTCCGTCAAACTGAATGCTATATAGATTTGCTTGATCTCTTCCATGAAGTGATCTTCATTACAACCTGCGGCCAATCATTGGACTTACTTACAGCCAACAAAGATATTGCTAGCTTCACAATGGATAAGTACAAATCGATTGTGGCTAATAAGACTGCATACTATTCATTCTATTTGCCATTTGCATTGGCAATGCATTTAGCTGGGTGAGTTTTTTTTTTTTTTGAGAAACACATAGAACTTGTGAAGGTAACTTATTGTTGTTCCTGTTTATTTTTAGTTTCAAAGATGCCGAAGCATTTAGACAAGCCAAAACAATTCTACTTGAAATGGGTCATTTCTATCAGGTTCAGGATGATTTTCTAGATTGCTTTGGTAATCCAGAAGTAACTGGCAAAATAGGAACTGACATTCAAGACAATAAATGCTCTTGGTTGGCTGTTGTTTGCATGCAACGAGCTAACGATGATCAAAAGAAAATCATGGCTGAGTGTTATGGTCAGAATGGTAAGTAGCACTTTTGGAGAATTGTGGAATTATTTTCTTAATAAAATGTTGTATCCTTAGATCCTGCTAAGATTGCCCGAGTTAAGCAGCTGTACAAGGAACTGGGACTACCCAATACGTATGCCACTTACGAAGAAGAATCATACAATATGATCAGAACACATATTCAACAGACATCACGTGGAGTGCCACACGAACTCTACTTTCAAGTTCTAAACAAGATTTACCATAGAGATTCATAAGAATCTTTTTACTAAAGACTGAAACTTCATACATAAATAAACACAAACATCAAAAATATAAGAAAATAAACAGCAGCAGAGGCGACAAGGAGTTAAGCTGTATTAACCACTAACTTAAGTGTGCATACTTATCATAGTCATTATTAACCCCCAAGTTAAAAAATATTTTTTTTGTATCCTAAAAGTTAGTAATAAGTCTTGTATGAATTGTATAAGATCAAAAGAGGAAAGGGTTTAGATATACAAAAATAACCGAAAGTTAAAACGAAACGAAATTGAATTGTGATTGAAAATGAAAAAGGAAACAAAAAACTAATTACCTTAGTTGTAGTTTTGTCCTTTTGATATTTTATTGTTAGTAAAATAATATAATATTTACATTTATAGCAAACCTTTATATACGCCTGAGTTTTTATATTGTGTAGGTTTTTTTTTTGTATTTAGTTAATTTTTAAGTTACTTTATATATTTGTTTAAATTTATTATTACTCGTTTGTAATAAAAAATAATCTCATTGTAAAATGTTACACAAAAAAAGAAGAAAAACAATGTGTTGTATTTTTAATTGACTTTCTTTTATTGCATTTGTATATTAATTTAATAATTCACATTTTTTACTTATTACTTATAAGGTAAAATCAAATTTCTTGTATTTCTCACGAAATTGTTTGACTAGTTCAATTTCTTCGTCTTTGGTAAGACTGCAGTCTTTCCAGTCGGTCTTTTCATCACAATTTAAGAGGTTTTCGGAGCAGAAGACTTCTCTGAAAATAAAAACAAGAATACATTTTAATTAAGTTTTCATATGAAATGAAATATGACGTAATTTTTAGATTATCCAAAAGAGAGTCGAAATTTGTGATATGCTTTGACCTCCGCGAAATCCACCACAACCTAGGAAAACGCGATTTGGGAAGATTCGGTCAGAAATTCTTGATAGAATTGAAATTTCTTCCGATAAGACCTAAACAAACTCACTTATTATTATAGCAATTAATTACCTTGCAAAGTGTATTGGGAATTGCTTCATATTTTGTGTCAACAGTGTTGTCCTGTCTGGAAGCTCAGCGACAAAGTATGGTCCTCGCTGTGGAAGTTCTGATGGTTCTTTAATTTCTGGAAGTGAATCGAAGGTTATATTGTACTCCTCAGCTTTATCCTAAAAATGAAGAAGTGCAACAACTTTAAATTTTATTCATTTTATTTTATAAAATCCCCATAACATACCTCAAAACCATGCTTAATTTTCCACGCATATCCATCATCTATCCCCAAAGCATTGATTTGCAAGTGTGAGCATTTGTAATTGCGTTCCGTAAAGCATACAGCATGGGCTTGTTCTTTGAAGAATTCCCTTATTGCCTCCTTAAACTTAATCAACTCTGCCCAGTCTGTGTCGGCCAGAAGAGCAGCCGATTGTATATGAGTGATTGAGAGTATGAGGATGTGATAATCGTTAATGGGACCCTTTGCCAAGGCAAGGTAGAAACTCTCACCGACCGATATGACCAAATGTTTTTCCACATCAGGTGATGACAAACAAAACCAGCATTTTTCTAAACAAAAGCAACAAAAGACTATTTAAGCAGTCATTTTCAAAAATAATCTAAATCTTACCTTGGTCGAACGTCGGACGTTGTCGTTTTTCCTGTCCATCGTGCCCAAATCCTTTTCGTCCTCGCTTTCTATTATCATTTGGATTTGAATTTAGGTCATAGAAATATTGTTTACCGTCGTCCTGCAAATGAAAATTCAATTAAATCAAAATATCGACAAAATTTCTGTTTGAATAAATTTACCACTTGTTGTTTGCCTTTAAAATCATCGAAATTCATGCCCACAAAAGGACATAGTGTCTCAGTTGTGGTTTTTTGTATCAAGTCCATAACTCTCATCTTTTCAACTGGACACAAACTTAAGGCGTAGACTGCTTTCTGTTTTGTTGCATTTCCCACATTGGCCAAGGCTATAAATCTTGTACAAAGTTCGAACTGGGTTGTATTATCAGCAGGGATTCTAAAAAACAAATTGGTTATTTTGTTGAGGTAGAAACAACCAAACTCACCTATACGGTTTTGGTTCTTCGTAAACTCCATTGATGCCGCAGAAGTGATAACGTGGCTTGATCTCCTTTGACAGATATGAAATCAGTTTTGAGGTGTTTTTCTGTAAAAAAAAAAGAATAGCTGGTATGATCCTATTTACTTTGGGTCCAGAACCCTGAAGTCTATCGATTGCCAAGTAGATTATCAAGAATAGTACGAGTAACATGCATCGATGAAAATTCAAAAGGCCATTTAGCAAAAATCAAAAAAATTGGGCAGGCATATATGTACCTTAATATTGTTTTTCTTAATTTCTGAAAAAAATGAAAAAGTAAAAATGTCACCTTTTGTTTATAAACTCCTGAATTTAATTTCCAATAAGAATATTGCCAAAACATAATTCTCAGGTATACAAAATTTTTGTTTCCGATCAAAATATGAGGAGCGATTGTTGATGATTGCTGACCACCCAAGAGAAATTGGTGTCAAGATGAGACAAACCTTGGTTTTCTCGGGTATTGAAGTGTTTGATTTAAAGCAAATAAATACTGAAGTTTCAACACACGGCTATATGTAGGTCTAACGGTTTCCGATTTTTATATCAGGAGTTCAACTACTTCAATTTATTAATACATCTCATTTTCTTTAAGTTTACCAGCGTAAATTTTTACGATCGGAGTAAAAAAACTCAAGATAATGATATTTTTAATCGAACCTCGAACCTCCTCGAGACAAAAATCGGAGAACCCCTATTTTCAACTTCTCGTCCCCACCACTGACGTCGAACAAATCTAAGTCAAAAGCCTAATGTAGAGAATTTTTTTCATTTGAATGTAGGTAAAAGAAATATCGAACATAAACCCTGTACAAACGGCTTTTTTATAGAGTAACCCCCATCAGTTTCACAGTGCGAGTTTAACACCAATTTAGGTTTAAATTTAAATTCTGAAGAACAATTAAACTCAGTTCAAGGTTTAAACGAGACTCTGAAACTGGGTAAGAATTTGATTCTCGAACAATGGGCGAGAATTACTAATAAACTCACTTCCTGTCCAGCGATTCCATGGGGCCACTGAGATGTGATGAGAATATCGACCCCTTTATAATCAGTAGCAGTTGTTTTATTAACAAGACAAGAATTTCGCACAGCGACGATGTCCTCTTTGTTGAATGTGTTTGGCCCGGAGCCTTGAATTCCGCTTAGATAGGCGATTTTTACTCCCGACGAAAGGGTATACAGACCTCTTTTGCCTACAATAAAGACAAAAAACACTTATTTCCTACCAGTTTAACGAAAACAATACAAGCTCTAACCTATATAGGTTAAATTAGTGCAGATATCACCATCGTCTTCGATACCCTCATAGGACTTTGCAGTTTCTTCGCTGTTTGCACCGAGTATATATGTTGGTACAGGTACTAAAAATATACTTTCATTAGAAACTATCTAATAATTTTGAATTTAATTCATTTGAATTACTATGTTTAAATCCATTTTTATAAGCAATTAATTCATCGTTGTTTGTCGAACTAAAGAATTCTCCACAACACAAAAGCAAGTCAAATGGTCCCGCTTTTTTGTTGATAGATTCGACACGAGTAAATAGTTGTTTGAAATTACCATTGACATCACCACTAACTAAACTGAAATTAATAATTATAGAAGATATAGTTAATTTTATGTGTGTAACGTAACTCCATAATAATAATTACATTTTGATTTTTTGATCCATTTATTAAAGAATTAAAATGTTTTAAAAGAACCAAGTTAGAAAACGTTTGTTTGAGAAAAGTTGTTGATTTTATCGTTTGACAGAAGTTAGGACGTCACTTCACTGTCATGATTTTATTCCAGAACTGCCAGAATCCAGAAAATCGATTTTTTCTATTTTATTAACCCTGAGGCCACATGGGCTAGTAAGTAATGACAAGCAGAGAACCGAAAACGACATTATGGTGGACTTACATGTATCTTGATCGTGATCTTCAAGAAAAGTAGAGCGGGTCAGATATAATGACAAAATATGAACGTGTAAAAAAGTACTAGGGTGGTAACTCTTTTTTAATTACTATAATATGCTATAATCAGTTTGGCTGTCAAAAACATATGTTTTTGTTATTTTCTTATTTTATTTGTAGATTAAAACCTTAACTACATTCGCTTTTTGCAAAATTACAAAAGTAAACAAATTGTTCATTCAATACCTAATTTAATTTGACAACATTTGTCGGTTTTTACGTTTGTTCAATAATTGCTTTGCATGGACATCTTCAAGTCATTAAACAAATTTATTTACACTTTCATATTTCTATTATTGTTTTTTGTCTTTGACAGTTCACTTCACTTCTTTTTTATTTTTTGTTCAATCAGGCCATAAAGTTATAGCAAAACATGCACAGATACACAGTATGAACATGTGCACACAAATACAGACGAAGATGCCATAATCAAGATGAACATGTTCGTCTTTACTATAATCTTGATCTTGATTTCTATATTTTACTATAATCTTGGTATTATCAAGATGCTCTTGATTTTGGTCTAACCTCTCTATCCAACAAACAAAACTTTTATATTTTACATCCTTTTTTTTGCTTCAAGAAATGAAATTAAGATTCATGTAGGTCCACCATAATGTTTTTAAGTGTACCCTACCTACTTTTTTATTTGTAAAATAATACCTTTTCTTGCATGTCCATATGGACCTTGGCTAAAAAACGACATCGGGACATTTGAAAATTTGTCTTGGTTTGCCATTTTTTAATCGACTATCCTACCAACAAACATTTTGACATTTCTATATAAATAATCGATAACACAATGACAGTTAATGGAAGTCTGGTAAAGTCGAATTTATCGGGACAAAAGTTATATGCACTTTATTATCTGGACATAGCTAACTCTATATGGACATAGTTGTTATGTCCATATTTTTTAAGATTTTCAAACATATAGACCTTAAAACCGTTTCTTTTTTCAGAATTTGACTTAAGGCTATACATTAAATAATGAGAGACAATTTATTACTTATAACGTAAAATAAATATAAGAAATCATTTAACAAAATTTTTCAATTTCTTATATAAATATAAAAAATCACTTAACTTTTTTTTTTTAAATTAATTTTGAGTTTTTAAATGAGTATTATAAGTATAAACATTTAACAATGGATAATGAATGGATTAGATAACTATCTACTTAAAATTAGAGTTGTAGGTATTTATCGTTCCCATATAAAAAGGAGGAGGAAATACAGCTCTTCTCTTATATATTTTTTTTCTTAGAATATGTATTAAGATTATTTCACAATGTAGGTACTGGCCAATAGCTTTGAAACATCCTGTGTACATCTATCACTTGAAATAAGAGTGTTTCTCATATGAAGAAAACAATATCAAAAAGTATAAAAGGACATTTTTAATCCCTTTCTTACACCCCAACTTGCTGTCATGACGTCACTGGAATGACCATGAATCAATAGCTGTGTTTGTTAACGTGACATTTCTTGCAAATTTTTAATAGTTTTCACCAATTTTTAAAGTTTCCTGTTTGTTTACTTCAAAAAGTTGCATCGGGAGAGCGCAATGAGAGAGAAAATAATTTCCCCTCCGTTAATTATGGTGTCACAATTGTTAACAACCTAACAACAGGTAAAAACCCTTTACGTATTGTAATAAATTAGCTTTTTAAAAAGGAGGTTCCAAGACTATTTGATTTAGGGAACCCATTATAAGATTACCAAACCTCATACCAAACTTTTAATTTGCTCATGTTTTTTTTATTTATTATAAACAATAAAGTTTAGCTTTCAGTTCAGTGACAAAATGCAATCAGAGAGATTTTTCTTGTCAACTTTCCAATAAAATTGCCTTAATTGGAAATAAATATTTTGACATCTGGCTAATCAGAGACTAAAAACTTGCCTTAATTTCTAATCCCTTGTATTGGGTATCCTTGGGTATCCACAACATGCCGGCTCCACTAGACATGAGTCATGCTCGGACTATCAACCTCTGTCGAGAAAATACTCAATGGAGGCAGAAAAGTCCATGTCTTGTCGATGACATTTCGAAAAAAACTATTTTTGAACACATCATGAACGCTGTTCAAAGCTTGGCATTGATGGAATTTAGAATTTGATATTTCACGTGCGTTATATCTGGAGGTACATAAATATTATGGTAAAAGTTGTCATTTATCAACGTGACCTTTGTTCCTATAATTTGAGTTGAATATTGTTGCAAAAGATAAAAGTAGTGGTGAGAGAGAAATAAAAAGACATGACATAATTTGCCCAGCGGGAAAAAATTGCTGATTGTTGTTTAGATTGTTGTTACGGTGTATGCTCTGTGGAGTCGGGGTGTTAGTGGTGATATGAAATTGAATATCAAACGTAATGAATGTGACAAAGAGGTAGAATTTGTATTTTGTATATATAGTCTTTGTTTCATGTTCGAAACTAAATTCGAATTTACTCATCTCACTTCATTAGCTAAATCACTTTTGCAAGTGAAGTGAGATTAGTCGGCGAGTAAGGTGAGTCATCTCACTTCACTCCCTGATATAGCTAAATCTCTGCACTGCTCTCGACAAGAAAGAGATTATACCAGGTTTTCATTAGGCCAAATGAAGTAATTTCGTTGAACATTCCCAAATTCGATAAGAAATCATCTCATTTCCCATATAAATTTACATTTTGAAATGAGATAATTTCAACCTAATTTCCACGAAATTGGGTTGGAAATTAAGTCAAAACCTATTGAACATACCCAATTGGCAACAGCTCTGAAAAACTGTTTTGTATGAAAATGTCAAAGCTCAATGGAAGAAGAAAGACAAAACTACAATAAAACACGTTTAATATTACGTTTTTATTAGAGCCCAAATGAGGTAATTTAGCAAATCACAGGAAAAGTGTTTTCATTTGTAAATTGGTAATTTCGTTTGACATCTCATTTCATATTTGAATCTCACGTGGCAGTTAATTGCTTTTTAATGTTGTTTTTTTCTTTCTACTTTAACTAAGCTTTGACATTTTCATACAAAACATTTTCAGAGCTCTTCAAACTGTGACCAATTGGGTGTGTTCAATAGGTTTTGACTTAATTTCCAACCTTATTTGTGCAAATTTGGTTGAAATTATCTCATTTAGAAATGTGAATTTGTATGGGAAAAGATATGATTTTTTATCGAATTTGGAAATGTTCAACGAAATAACTTCATTAGGACTAATGAAAACGTAGTATAACAGCCAGTTGAAGTTAAAAATGAAATGAGCTATGACCTGTCAAACGAAATTACCAAATTTCAAATGAAAGCACTTTTTCTGTGTTTTGCGAAATCACCAAATTTCAGTTCTAATGAAAACGCAGTGGAAACAAAATAAAATTAAATAACAAGCAGAAACTAATTGCAAAGAAAAACAAAGCTTTGGATTATTGATTATTTATTTATGTCTTATTTTATAAAAAAAATGATAAATATAAGTTTTTTTTTTTGTGCAACTACCAATGAACAATCTTGAGACGGTATACAATTTTTTACAGATAATTCAATTATAACTTTTAAAAAGCGAAACAAACTAAATTTTTAAACTAGTTGGCAAAATAAACATTTTTTTTTAAGTTTGATTGGTTTCACTGATTAAAAACTATATAGTGGTAAAAAAATAAGGAAACAAAAGGGAACTGGCAGCATATGGGCTGTCATTTAAGGAATCAGTATTGGGAGAAAGCACACAGTTAAAAAGATTTCTCCTTACTTGTAGGTATACTTAAGGTTAACATGAAAAACAACGGGACTAGGATATCTAGTTTAAAGTCTCATGAAAAATTAAACTAAAGAGACTTATAAATACGTCTTACAAATGAAAATGTACAAGAACTATTAAAACTAGGTATAAAAATTGAGATTAAAAGAAAAATTAAAAGTAGTATCACAAGTGGTCAACAAAATGACTATACTCAGGCACTAACAATGTACCTCATTCATAAAAAACAATATAAAATAGCTTCCACAGTAGACCGCAACAATGTCACACTCAGACTTATGGAAGAGGAAAATAAATGTACCCAGTCAGAAATACACCAAAACTCTACTCATCATCAAGTACGTAGTATGATTTTTGAATTAGATTTCTTTGGTTTGATCCAGTCTATGCGAACATCACTATTTTTAATAACTGAAAAAAAAACTATTATTTAAAACATATTCACTAAGGGAGATAAAATTCAAACTTACCATTAAGGGCATTATGTTTATGGTCAGCTCCACATTTCGAGGTACAGAATCGTACAACAAGATCGAAAGGTTCCATGGCAGTTATTTTTAGTTTTGGTATTTTAACTTCGTCGGAGGAATCAGCTTGAGACGAGCTTGGGTCAATATCGCTTGAGTTGAGTGAAAGGTCTTGACACACGTCTTGAGTTTTTTTTTTTGGTAGTGGTGAAGGAAGGGGAGTTACTGGCAATGATGAAGCTGCCCGTGACAAGGGAGCTTCTTGGGGAAGGTCAGTGACTGTTGGCAATGGAGAAGCTATTGGTTGTGGAGTTGCAGGTGGAAGAGGGGCAGCTACTGGAAGAGGAATGGCTGGTAGAAGAGAAGCAACTGCCGGCTGGGAAGGCTCATCGTCCTCACATGATTCTTCGGCTGCTGGTGCAAGAAGAGGACTTGGTAGTGCTGGTGGAAGAGGAGCTGGTAAGGGAACAACTTGTGGAAGGGAAGTAGGTGGTAGCAATGGAGAATCTATTGGTAG
The DNA here is from genome assembly GCA_946251815.1 of Dasysyrphus albostriatus. NCBI lineage: Eukaryota > Metazoa > Arthropoda > Insecta > Diptera > Syrphidae > Dasysyrphus > Dasysyrphus albostriatus. The sequence continues at coordinate 21,021,088 of OX276337.1, forward strand.
TGGAGTTGCAAGTGGAAGAGGGGCAGCTACTGGAAGAGGAATGGTTGGTGGAAGAGAAGCAACTGCCGGGTGGGAAGGCTCATCGTCCTCACATGATTCTTCGGACGATGCAGGAAGTACTGGTGCAAGAAGAGAACTTGGTAGTGCTGGTGGAAGAGGAGCTGGTAAGGGAACAACTTGTGGAAGGGAAGTAGGTGGTAGCAATGAAGAATCTATTGGTAGTGGAGTTGCAGGTGGAAGAGGGGCAGCTACTGGAAGAGGAACGGCTGATGGAAGAGTACCAACTGCTGGCTGTGAAGAAGGAAGTGCTGATGCAGGAGGAGCAAGTGCTGGAGCAAGAGGAGCTTCTGGAAATAGTAGAGCTGGTGGTGGCACAGGAGCAATTTGTGGAAGGGCAGGGAGTGGTGGCAATTTAGAAGCATCTGGTGGAGACGCAACCACTGGAAGAGAAATGGTTGGTGGAAGTGGCATCAGAGGCTCATCGTCTTCACATGATTCTTCCAATAAAGTTAGTGCTGAAGCCAACGGTGTATCTGGGGGTAATGATATTGGTGGAAGAGGAGCAACTTGCGGTGGTGAAAGGACTGGCTGAAGAGTAGAAACTGGTGAGATTGGCAGTACTGGGACTGGCAGTAATGGGACCACTGGCAAAAGGTCGCCATCCTCACATGATATTTCGGACACAGGAGGAACTATAGGCATTGAAGCAACTGGTGGCAATTTTTCGTCCTCACATGATTCCTTTGCTGTTCCTATTGGAAGATGAGAATTTGTTGGAAGTGGGATTTGGAGAGAAGCAACTGGTGGAAGTGCAGTTGGAAGAGGAACAATTGATGATGGTGGGAGTGGAAGAGGAGGAACAATTGGTGGTAATTGTGTCGGAAGTGCATTGTCCTCACATGATTCATCGGACAAAGGAAGAATTGTAGGTATTGGAACAACAGGTGGAAGTGGCATTGGCAATTTATCGTCCTCACATGATTCCTCTATTGTTGATATTGGAAGAGGAACAACTGGTGGAAGTGCCGTTGGCAGAGGAGCAACTGGTGGTAGGAGTGGAAGAGAAGCAACTGGTGGTAATGGTGTTGGCAGTTCAACTGGTGGTATTGGGACTGGTGAAAGGGAAGCAACTGGTGGAAGAACGGTTGGTACAGCAGCAATTGGTGGAGGTGCGGTTAGAGAAGGAGCAACGGATGGTAGTGGGAGTAGAGGAGGAGCAACAACTGGTGGTAGTTGTGTATGATTTTCATCGTCGTCACATGATTCTTCGGATAAAGGAGGAGCTGTATGCATTGGAACAACTGTTGGGAGTGGCATTGGCAATTCATCGTCCTCACATGATTCCTCTATTGTTGATATTGGAAGAGGAACAACTGGTGGAAGTGCCGTTGGCAGAGGAGCAACTGGTGGTAGGAGTGGAAGAGAAGCAACTGGTGGTAATGGTGTTGGCAGTTCAACTGGTGGTGTTGGGACTGGTGAAAGGGAAGCAACTGGTGGAAGAACGGTTGGTACAGCAGCAATTGGTGGAGGTGCGGTTAGAGAAGGAGCAACGGATGGTAGTGGGAGTAGAGGAGGAGCAACAACTGGTGGTAGTTGTGTATGATTTTCATCGTCGTCACATAATTCTTCGGATAAAGGAGGAGCTGTATGCATTGGAACAACTGTTGGGAGTGGCATTGGCAATTCATCGTCCTCACATGATTCCTCTATTGTTGATATTGGAAGAGGAACAACTGGTGGAAGTGCCGTTGGCAGAGGAGCAACTGGTGGTAGGAGTGGAAGAGAAGCAACTGGTGGTAATGGTGTTGGCAGTTCAACTGGTGGTATTGGGACTGGTGAAAGGGAAGCAACTGGTGGAAAAACGGTTGGTACAGCAGCAATTGGTGGAGGTGCGGTTAGAGAAGGAGCAACGGATGGTAGTGGGAGTAGAGGAGGAGCAACAACTGGCGGTAGTTGTGTATGATTTTCATCGTCGTCACATGATTCTTCGGATAAAGGAGGAGCTGTATGCATTGGAACAACTGTTGGGAGTGGCATTGGCAATTCATCGTCCTCACATGATTCCTCTATTGTTGATATTGGAAGAGGAACAACTGGTGGAAGTGCCGTTGGCAGAGGAGCAACTGGTGGTAGGAGTGGAAGAGAAGCAACTGGTGGTAATGGTGTTGGCAGTTCAACTGATGGTATTGGGACTGGTGAAAGGGAAGCAACTGGTGGAAGAACGGTTGGTACAGCAGCAATTGGTGGAGGTGCGGTTAGAGAAGGAGCAACGGATGGTAGTGGGAGTAGAGGAGGAGCAACAACTGGTGGTAGTTGTGTATGATTTTCATCGTCGTCACATGATTCTTCGGATAAAGGAGGAGCTGTATGCATTGGAACAACTGTTGGGAGTGGCATTGGCAATTCATCGTCCTCACATGATTCCTCTATTGTTGATATTGGAAGAGGAACAACTGGTGGAAGTGCCGTTGGCAGAGGAGCAACTGGTGGTAGGAGTGGAAGAGAAGCAACTGGTGGTAATGGTGTTGGCAGTTCAACTGGTGGTATTGGGACTGGTGAAAGGGAAGCAACTGGTGGAAGAACGGTTGGTACAGCAGCAATTGGTGGAGGTGCGGTTAGAGAAGGAGCAACGGATGGTAGTGGGAGTAGAGGAGGAGCAACAACTGGTGGTAGTTGTGTATGATTTTCATCGTCGTCACATGATTCTTCGGATAAAGGAGGAGCTGTATGCATTGGAACAACTGTTGGGAGTGGCATTGGCAATTCATCGTCCTCACATGATTCCTCTATTGTTGATATTGGAAGAGGAACAACTGGTGGAAGTGCCGTTGGCAGAGGAGCAACTGGTGGTAGGAGTGGAAGAGAAGCAACTGGTGGTAATGGTGTTGGCAGTTCAACTGGTGGTATTGGGACTGGTGAAAGGGAAGCAACTGGTGGAAAAACGGTTGGTACAGCAGCAATTGGTGGAGGTGCGGTTAGAGAAGGAGCAACGGATGGTAGTGGGAGTAGAGGAGGAGCAACAACTGGTGGTAGTTGTGTATGATTTTCATCGTCGTCACATGATTCTTCGGATAAAGGAGGAGCTGTATGCATTGGAACAACTGTTGGGAGTGGCATTGGCAATTCATCGTCCTCACATGATTCCTCTATTGTTGATATTGGAAGAGGAACAACTGGTGGAAGTGCCGTTGGCAGAGGAGCAACTGGTGGTAGGAGTGGAAGAGAAGCAACTGGTGGTAATGGTGTTGGCAGTTCAACTGGTGGTATTGGGACTGGTGAAAGGGAAGCAACTGGTGGAAGAACGGTTGGTACAGCAGCAATTGGTGGAGGTGCGGTTAGAGAAGGAGCAACGGATGGTAGTGGGAGTAGAGGAGGAGCAACAACTGGTGGTAGTTGTGTATGATTTTCATCGTCGTCACATGATTCTTCGGATAAAGGAGGAGCTGTATGCATTGGAACAACTGTTGGGAGTGGCATTGGCAATTCATCGTCCTCACATGATTCCTCTATTGTTGATATTGGAAGAGGAACAACTGGTGGAAGTGCCGTTGGCAGAGGAGCAACTGGTGGTAGGAGTGGAAGAGAAGCAACTGGTGGTAATGGTGTTGGCAGTTCAACTGGTGGTGTTGGGACTGGTGAAAGGGAAGCAACTGGTGGAAGAACGGTTGGTACAGCAGCAATTGGTGGAGGTGCGGTTAGAGAAGGAGCAACGGATGGTAGTGGGAGTAGAGGAGGAGCAACAACTGGTGGTAGTTGTGTATGATTTTCATCGTCGTCACATGATTCTTCGGATAAAGGAGGTGCTGTATGCATTGGAACAACTGTTGGGAGTGGCATTGGCAATTCATCGTCCTCACATGATTCCTCTACTGTTGGTATTGGAAGAGAATCAACTGGTGGAAGTAAGGCTGGCAAAGAAGCAACTGGTGGTATTACGGTTGGTACAGGAGCAACTGATAGAGGTACGGTTGGAAGGGGAGAAACTGGTGGTAGGAGTGGAAGAGAAGCAACTGGTGGTAATGGTGTTGGCAGTTCAACTGGTGGTATTGGGACTGGTGAAAGGGAAGCAACTGGTGGAAGAACGGTTGGTACAGCAGCAGTTGGTGGAGGTGCGGTTAGAGAAGGAGCAACGGATGGTAGTGGGAGTAGAGGAGGAGCAACAACTGGTGGTAGTTGTGTATGATTTTCATCGCCCTCACATAATTCTTCGGATAAAGGAGGAGCTGTATGCATTGGAACGACTGTTGGGAGTGGCATTGGCAATTCATCGTCCTCACATGATTCCTCTACTGTTGGTATAGAAAGAGAATCAACTGGTGGAAGTAAGGCTGGCAAAGAAGCAACTGGTGGTATTACGGTTGGTACAGGAGCAACTGATAGAGGTACGGTTGGAAGGGGAGAAACTGGTGGTAGAAGGAGTGGAAGAGAAGCAACTGGTGGTAATGGTGTTGGCAGTTCAACTGGTGGTATTACGACTGGTGAAAGGGAAGCAACTGGTGGAAGAACGGTTGGTACAGCAGCAATTGGTGGAGGTGCGGTTAGAGAAGGAGCAACGGATGGTAGTGGGAGTAGAGGAGGAGCAACAACTGGTGGTAGTTGTGTATGGTTTTCATCGTCCTCACATGATTCTCCGGGTAAAGAGGAAACTGTAGGCGTTGAAACAAATGGTAGATGTGATTCTGTTAATTCATCGTCCTCACATGATTCCTCTGCTCTTGGTATTGGAAGAGAATCAACTGGTGGAAGTAAGGCTGGCAAGGAAGCAACTGGTGTAATTGCGGTTGGAAGAGGAGCAACTGCTGGTGGTAGTGGCATTGGGTTTTCATCGTCCTCACATGATTCTTCGGATATATGAGGAACTGTAGGCATTGGAGCAACTGGTAGATGTGATACTGTTAATTCATCGTCCTCACACGATTCCTCTATGGATGGTATTGGAAGAGGAGCAACTGGCAGAGGAACAACTGGTGGAAGTGCGGTTAGAGGAGGAGCAACTGGTGGTAGTGGGAGTGGAAGATTAGCAACAGCTGGTGGTACTTTTATTTGCATTTCATCGTCCTCACATGATTCTTCGAATATAGGAAGAACTGTAGGTATTGGGACAGCTGGAAGATGTGGAATTGGCAATGCATCGCTCTCACACGATTCTTCTGTGGATTCTATTGGAAGAGGAGCAACTGTTGGCAGAGGAACAACTGGTGGTAGTGGGAGGGGAAGAGGAGCAACTGTAGTTAATGGTGTTGGCAGTTCAACTAGTGGTATTGGAGCTGGTGAAAGAGAAGCAACTGGTGGAAGTGCGGTTAGAGGAGGAGCAACGGGTGGTAGTGGGAGTGAAAGAGGATCATCTGCTGGTGGTAGTCGTATAGGGTTTCTATCTTCTTCACAAGATTCTTCGGACACAGGAGAAATGGTAGGCACTGGTACAACTGGTGGATGAGGAACATCTGTTGGTTGTGGGAGTGTAAGAGGAGCAATTGGTTGTGGTAGTAGTATTGGCTTTTCATTGTCCTCACATGATTCTTCGGACATAGAAGGAACCGTTGGCATTGGATCAACTGGTGGTAGTGATATTGGTAGAATATCGTCCTCACATGACTCCTGTAGTGTAGGTAGAAGAGGAGCAACTGGTGGAATTGCAGTTGGAAGAGGAACTGACGGTTGTGGAAGTGGATGAGGGGCAGTTGGTGGTAGTGGTATTAGGTCTTCATTTTCTTCACCTGATTCTTCCAATATTGGCGGAATTATCGGTAATATAGATGCAAGAGGAAGGGCTGTGGTAGGAAGGGCTGATGTAGGAGGAGCAATCGGTGGATTGGAATCAACTATTGGAAGAGGAGCAGAAAGAAGTTCTGGTACAAGATGAGCAGTTGTTGGTAAGAGAATTTTTGGTGCGAGAGGTGCAACAGGCTGTGGTAAAGCTAATGGAAGAGGTTCGACAGTTGGTATTGAAGGCTCATCTTCTTCACATGTTTCTTCTAGCAAAGGAGTTACTGGCGCTAATGGAGCATTTGGTAAGGGAAGTATTTGTGCAGGAGGTGCAACTAGTGATAATGGGACTACTGGTGTAAATGGAGCAGGTGGGTCAACAGCTAGTGTTGGAGGCTCATTTTCTTCACATGATTCTTCTAGCAAATCAGTTACCGGAGCTAGTGGAGCATCTGGTAAGGGCAGAACTGGTGCAAGAGGAGTAATTGGTTGGAAGGGAGCAACTGGAAGCTCGGTTGGAAGAGATACAGCTGGAAGTTCTGGTTCAAGAACGCCAGTTGTTGTTGAGGGAATTACGGGTGCAGGAGCATCGACAGGTAGATGCGGCAAAGCTAATGAAAGAGGATCAACAGTTGGTGTTAGAGACTCATCATCTTCACATGATTCTTCTGGGATAGGAATGACCGGAATTAGTGGAGCATCTGGCAAGGGCAGTACTGGTGCAGAAGGAGAAACTGGTGATAATGGAACTACTGTTGTAAGAGGATTAACTGGAATAGCTGTTGGAAGAGGCTCATCTTCTTCACATGATTCTTCTGGCACAGAAGATACTGGAGTTAGGGGAGCATGTGGCAAGGACAATACTGGTGCAGGAGGAGCAACTAGTGATAATGGAACTTCTGTTGTGAGAGGATTAACTGGAAGTGCTGTTGAAAGAGGAAGCTCCTGTTCAAGATGGTTAATTGTTGGTAAGGGATTTACTGGTGGAAGAGGTGGTAAAGCTAATGGAAGAGAGTCAGCAGTTGGTGTTAAAGGCTCATCTTCTTCACATGATTCTTCTGACAAAGGAGTTACTGTAGTTAGTGGAGAATCTAGCGATAATGTGATTTCTGATGTGGGAGGTGGAATAGGTGCAAGTGGTTGGGCAGGAGGTAGAGCAGTATTTGATGAGGGAAGTAGTATTGGGTGTTCATCATCTTCACATGATTCTTTTGTCAAGGGAACTGAATTTACGGGTGGGATCGGAAGTTCTGTTGGTGGTAATAGTGATGAGATAGGAGTAACAGTTGGAGGTGGAAGCGCTATTGGAAGAGTATCAGCCATCGGCAGTGCAAGTGCGGGTGAAGTGGGTTCAGCTGGTGGTAATGGAAGTGCTGGTGGGATCAAGTCTACGGCTGCCATTGAAGCGAGAGAAGGGTCTACTGTTGGATTTGCTATTGTTGTGGGAATGAGGTTCACTGGTGGAATTGGAGCTTCTTGTGTTGTTACAGATATTGAAGGAGCTACGACTGTTGTTGGCAATGGAAGTGGAGCTGAAACGGGTGTTGGTGGCGTTGCTGTCGGTGATAAGGCAGGTGAAATTGCAGGTGCTGTTAGTGCTGGACTGGCAGGAAGTTGTGAAGGAGCAGTAGCTGTAAATGAAAATCAAAACATATTACTTCCTTTTCTTTAAATCAAGGTGGCATATTGTATTGTGTGCCAATGTTGTTAGTGAATGTTGAGGTATTAATGTTGTTTGAGTTTGAACGACAGGTTGTAATTAACGGGTTTATACAACTTCATAAATTTTTAAAATATATGCATATACCTTAAGTTCATTATGAAAAGAAGTGTAATGAAATAGTCAAGTTCAATTTTTTGTGACTTCAATAAGTTCACGTTTCATAGATCTCTGAGATAGTTTAAAACAGACAACTTTACTCTTTAAACAAAAAAAAATTGCTTATATACCTATAATGAGACAAAATTGATTTTAAATTTTAGTGAAGTATAGTGCCGTTTTCCATTGATCGTCCTATTGTGTGGCTCAATTGCCTTCTGGATGACCAATGGAAGGTGCGATTTTATTTTATTTAGAAGAGTGACGAAAATGTTTGATATATCAATATGAATAGGTTTTCCTGCTCTGAGTAAAAAAATATAAATGCAAAAAGTAGTTTGCTTTTTTAATAACACTAGTTGAACATGACCAAATGCTGTGTTGCCCAATTTATTTGGTGTGGTTGTCTGCGGTGTGTATTGCAACTGCAAGTGTACGCGTTTTTATTGGCGAACCTTACCTGGGTTAACATTTTCATGGGTAGCCATAATCTTTTCACCAATACTGGGTGGTATAGTTATATTCACATATGCAGTCTTAACTTGTCTTATATTTTCATCTGAATACGTCATTTTATAAAGGAGGTAGGGAATGGATATATATAATGGATGAAAACGGGAAGGTATTTTAAGATATTGCAAACAATTTAATATGTTTAATAATGTACAAAATATGTCCTTATTATGGTTCGCGATAAGTCGATTCACGTGGAACTTTTTTGATGACCTAATTTTCTCACCGGCTATATTATAGTTTGGCTGAGTTTGCTTTTCAACAAAATCCATTAAAATTTACCGTTTCAAATAACAAAAGAAGTTGTCCGTCAAAAAAGTTCAACGTAATCAAACTCGGATAGTGAACCATTGTTAATAAGGCCCTATTCGATTTATGTTTTTTTTTTATTTTATTAGAATTTTACCTTGCTGCACTGGTGGCGGTGATGAATCATCAATTTGCTCTACTGGAAGTACTGATGAATCATCCTCAACAGAGGACGAATCACAATCAGAAGCATCATCATCAATCTCTTCAGAGATTTCTTCGGAGGAAAATGTCGATGGAGACATATAATTGCATGGTGACCCTGGAAGGCATGTGCCCAGTGATTTACTATAACATGTTCCTTCAGGACATTTGAAACGTGTTTGGAGGAATGCGCCATCTATTTTATTACTGCATGTATAGTATAATGAACAGTCCAGAGGAGAACGGTATGTTCCAGGTTTGGAACAAGGTGGGAACTTATCTTCACAGTCCGATGGAATATAACTACTTTTGTCTGAGATCTATAAGAAAATGAAAAAAATATTTTGTTGTTTAAGACAGTGAACATAGCTGTCAAAACACCACAATTAACACTTACTTGCGTCGGTATGCATTTGTTGTGATAAGAACATCTTCTTGTCATCGGAGAATAAGTCGAAGAACCTGGGCAACAGAATATTTGTTTTCGGAAATCACGGCCGTCATGGTCACAATAATAGAATAATGAACAGTTTGATGGAACAGGAAATCGTCCTTAGAAAAAAATATCATAAAATTTGTGTAAAGTGATATGTTTGCAGTTTATAGAATTGAAAATTTTCGATTGGTCATCCAGAAACTAGAAACTAACTGAGTTTGCTCTTGAGTCTTAAAGTAAAGAACTGTTATTCTGAAGGCATCACAAATATGAGTTCTTACAATATTATGATTCTGAAACTACTCATACATTGGTAGCTATGTATTTCCGAACATCCATATTAATTTAAAAATTAAATAGTAAAAACCTTATTCCCTTAATTTCAAAACAACAGTAATAATTGGCAAAAATGGAACCCAACTTACCTTGTTCCGTGCAAGCAGGCACGATATCAGCTGGAGGGAATGTAACAAATCTTTGCTTAACACATTTCTTGCGCTTGTCATCGAAGATCTAAGCGTTAAAGTAAAAAAGAAATACAGATTTCACTCTGCAATTCAGAATATTGAACTTACATGCAAGCTTGGACATTTTCCAAAGACTACAGCATCCTTCTTGCAAACATAATAGTACTCCTTCTGCTCTGGATGAGATTTTGGTCCTATGTAATTGTTGGCACAACGTTTGTTCTAAAATATTTCAATATACACAATACACCAATTTATACAAGATTTTTTAATGATAATTAATAAACAATCATATTGATATACAATTCGGTAGCTTACATATTCACAAATAAGTGGTTTACCACCTCCGGGAAAACTACGGAATGCGCCACTACGTGCATCGTAAAACATTCCAGGTGGGGCAAAGTGTTGCTATAAAACAAATAAAATAAAAATATCCATTACCTTATTGTTTATGATTCGTAAATAACCACGTTTTTTTTTTTGTTTTTATTTGGTTTCAAAGTCAAGGTGATAGAATTGTTTTACAAAAAATGTAATCAAAGCCCCCCCTCCCTCCCCAACAAAAAAAGAAACAAAACAAAAACTACCAAACAAAGAGGAAAAAACAGTAAATGCTTTGTATTTTGTTTAAAAATTTTATATTCATTCCTTAGCTTGTTTCTTGATTTTAATTTTAATATTGCGCATTATAAAAATAATACACAATAGTTTGGCAATGTAAAAACAATGATGTTAAGTCAGTATTTGAATCTGTTAGAAAGATGCTGGCAAATCTATTTGACAACGATATTTGAACTTATGTGCATATATATCTGTCAGAAAGACTAATGGCCTTTTAGATTGGCAATTCAGAAGAACTCTTAAATCCGGAACGCCAATCAAACAAACAAGTACATGCAGTTTAATTCTGAAGAAATATGCCTGTATTTGTGAAACTTCACATGCGGATGTTGAAATAGTTGTAATAGAAACTAAAATTAAAAACAGCTACTTCGCGGGAAATATGAAGTGGCTAGTTGAAAATTAATCAATGAAATTTTTTAGTTGTTCATCTAGAAGCCTGTCCATTTTAATTTTGAAATTAAATTCTCTGTTCTTCCGAGAAGCATATTTTATAAGGTTTTTTCTTTATGGCCACTGTTTAGTTAAACTCTTAATTTTAACAGAAATTATGTCCTATGGATTTGAAATAACTATGAAGGTGTGTTTCTTTGCACTATTTCGGACTAAATGTCAAATTGTGACAGGATGAAATCGTATCAGGGAGAAAAAAGAACTGTCAAAATTTTGGGAACAGTTTGGGCACTAATTTGCACCACGTCAAAAGAAATATTTGACTAGAGCTGCCGTAGGGCAGCTTTAAACCAATCAATTTTTGTTTATAAAGTCAATGTACAAGAAATTGAATGTTAAGAAATAAGAAACTTACACGTACAAAAATATTTAAACTTAGGCACAGAAATATTGTTTAATTACGTATTTAATAATGAAACTTCAATTTGTTTAAAAAAGAAAACTACAATAAATAAGAAGCACACAAATTTTCACTACTAAATTTTTTTCTTCGGAAAAATATTTTGGTATAAACACATGAAAATCATTTGATTTATAAAAAGTTAAATAAACTAGTAAATTATGCACATCTACTAAAAACAAAACAAAAAAGTAACACTTGGGTAACTCTAAATTTTTTATTCTGTTTTGTTATTTGAATTCAAACTGACATTTTTTTCAAATCTGACATAGGAACACCTGGCATTTGACATCCAGTACGAAATGGCCACAAGAAATTTCTCGGGCCAAATCTGGCAAGGAAGGTTAAAGTTTTTACTCTCTTTGATCCAAAACAGTACAATTTTTCCCCACTTGTAGTTTGTGGAACAGACTCGCACTAAAAATGACTAAATCTGACGATTTCAAGCTATTTGTAACTCGATGTGGAACACAACTACTTTCAGATTAAATTCGCTTCCGTATTATTATTTTCTGATGACAGATTGTTTAAATTATCCTTGTATATGTATGTATGTATGTATATAGTGCATCTTACAACCAATTAATTTTACATATATATCTGAGAGAAAATTTACAATATTCTACGCACATAATCTCATGCATTTATTAAGGGCGAACAAATTTGTGACGCAAAAACAGCGCACAACGTAGATTTGTTTTTATATGGACGAGACTTTTAACAAGGAGTGTATTTTTACCCTGGGATGTTATATAAACACAGTAATCATACTTTTTCTTAATTTAAATTTAAATAAAACTTACGTCTGCAATTGGTGACTGCGAAACATATCTTGCATCGGTGTCGTAGTTTGTAAGTAAACATTCCAAGCTCACAAAAAATGTGAGTATGGATATTCTGAAATCTCTCATGGTGACTGTTTTAGTCTTTTTTTTTTTGAAACTCTTAAGAGTTTTCGATTATTTTTTTTTATATTAACACAAACAATTTATTTAAAACTTCACTATCGACATTCTAAAAGCACAATATTTATACTATATTAGGACCCCGTATCCTATTTCTTAATGCGAATTTTCACGAAGTCTTGGTTTTGGACCGAAATGCAGAAGAAGCAATGAACTGACTTCTGCAAGTTCACGTTCGATTATAATGCTTTTCGAACTTCTGCCCGGGGTTAAATTACGAAAATCTATTTGACATTGGTTCTTGAGATCGTGCTTTGTTCTGGATTTTTGTTATTGTGTTGTGTACCTATTACTTTCAATACACACTATCATAAAAAACCAGACAAAAGATTGGTGAAAAATCGAAATTAAAAATAAAGAAATGTAAGAAGAAGGCTATCGAGAATTTGTCTCTTTTTTTTTTTGGTTCACACACGTTTGTGAAAATGTGAAAATATATTTGGTTAAGATTTTTGCAAGTATTTTTTTTTTTTATCAGAACGTTGGTAAGCATTATCAGAACGTTGGTAAAATAAGCAAATTCATACCTGTTCGTAGGCAATTTTTCGATATCAACGTATACCTATGTTTGCATACTTTATCAGTTGAAAGTTTTGTTTTATGATTTAGGTGCATCTGGCATTGGTAGTGAGAACATGACTAAATTTTATGATTTGGCCTAAACGTGCGTGACTTTATTTTGCTAGTCTGCATGTGTTCTGATTGAGAAATTGTGTTTTAGTTTTATTTTTCAAATATTTTCAATTTGATTGCAATCGGAAAAATTCATTGGCATATCAAAAATATTAATAACAAATGTATGTATGTAGGTAGTACATGATATCAAACGTTTTACGATGCTAACAATTCCTACAGCTTAAGTTGTCTTGCATGATGAAGAATATGGCTTAATGACACGTGTAATGGAGATATATTATCTTGGACAAATGTTCTGGCACGCGTCAAGACACAACATTTTTTTGTAGCGAAAGTTATCGAATTATAATCATACGGAAAATCTTTTCAAATTATATCATACATGATGAAAACATTGTTTAGCTGGCGATTAGAGAGCCACCCCAGACTCTGATCCGTTGGCGTAATGTATGTGTATTGATGGTTGGTAATTGTTTGCTTGTAGATACATATGATAATTACTTGAGAACAGGATAAGGTGATGCTTAGCGCTAATATCATTTTCGATTGGACGTTCAGAGTAGTCTTTTTTCCATCCTACATAATCAATCAATCCTACGATTTGCTGTTATAATATTTTTAGAATCTTTTTCAGTTCCCAATTTCATAAAGGATTAGATATCAAAGACATACATTCATATAAATCCCGGATGCTTGAAAACGCCATTTTCTTAAATGGCGGAGTTTAATAGTGTATGTCTAACTTTGGCAATTTGATGATTAGGAACACATTTGAAAAACAATGAAACTGTCAAAAAATACAATCGAAAATGACATTAGTTTCTAGGCATGTTCAGGAAAATGAGATCTCAGAGCCCTCAGCAATCTCAGTCTCGTGAACACGATTCCTCAGAAAAATTTCTGTCAAATTACAGAAGAAAGCAAAAATTGGATTCACTTTTTGACGGATAAAATTTGCTGAGCCCACCGAGATCTCATTTTCCTGTACACGCCAAATGTCATTTTCGATTGCATCTCCTGGCTGTTTCAGTCTCTTTTGATTCCAATAGAATATGAAAACATCGTGCTGTCAAATTTGAAATATACATAACCAAATGACGCCATTATACAAAATGGATTCTTCAAGCATTTATCGCTTTTGATAGTAGTCCGACGAAAAGTTGTATATACGTGCATTCCAAATCTGCTCTATCTTAAAATCGGGAACAGCCAATCGAAAAACTTTCGAGTAATAGGATTAAAATCGGAGTAGAGGTTAAACAATATTTGTTCTCTGATTAGCACACAAGGAGAGATTTGGCTAAGATGATTTTCGTTTCTCTAACAGGTGGGGTGAGGTGCATTTCTTAACTCGACAAGTTATTGGGCGTTGAGTGCACACCACTGAATAAAATGAGGTTTAAGAACTCAGTTAAATGATTCTTCAATTTTTTCGGCTGGCTCTTACCCAAATTAGCAAAGAGCCATCAAATTTGAAAATTTGAAATGGTGTATACTAAGAGCAGTCTCCATTAAAGCTAGTCTTATTCCTATACAACGGTTATTGCATAGCAGAAACTCTTTTATTTCGACTGTCGAGGGAGATTACTCTAAGGTCATACGGTGAAAAATTATCATTGATTGGATTTATTTTTTTCAGTAACTCGATACCTACCAAACTTACTCTGTGGGATATTCTGTGCTCAAATATGCATTATGAGTTGACAGTTATTTAAGACCCATTGCACTCAGCCAGACTCAGAGGTTCAAGTACAACTGATCTCGTATACATCATACATACATATACCAATATGTCAGACTAGAGCCCTTTATTTAAGCCTCCTTTTGCTATTACGATGAACTTGTGATATAATCACCGATTACAGAACCCGGCAATTGAGCTGCGGTGATAATCGGAATCAGTTTTGACATTTTTACTATGAGCCAAATGTCAAAATTTGAGTTTAACTCCCTGCGTCGCTCATATATTAGGCCTTGCCGATTATGTAGATAAAAGATAGTTTGAAGCCTATCTTTAAAAATTCCCCAAATATTATGCTTTTAAGGCCAGTTAGAATAAAGCGGCCCGACGTCCCAACAGCTATCAGGATCCTTTTTGGAATAGAACAACACAGTGTTACGCGTTGAGGAGTAACTAAATTTCACTGAACCCAATCAGTCGTGTGTACTTTAATAAGACTTTATTAAAATTATCCAAATATCGCATACATTTCTTCTCCAAGTTATGGAATCGTTATTGCAGAGTCGAGGAGTTTACTCCAAAAATTGATCATAGTTGGTTTCCTTATCGAATTGAATTAAGTTTAAATGGCCAAGGAAAATATCCTTGAAAGCACAAACTTTCCCCATTGTAAGGGATTTTTGTGTTTTAAAACAGTAGTTTCCTGGGATTCAACAGGGCGCCATTTTGATCAACCTTCAGTTACTCCCACCAGTTACATTTGGTGTTTTTTTTACTCTAATTTTTACGCTTAAGATATAATAACATAGAAACGTCATTATTGCTTACACCTAATTCATAAAAGTTATGGTATTTACGAGTATAATTCTGTTTTTATATTTGCTTAGGTCATAAGTAGAGATGTTCATATTTAACCCACTTATTGTTGTTGTACTTAATACGAAAATATTTTTGGATAAAGAATAGTGTTTTTCTTATTAGGAAGCATATTATACGAGTATCTTTCCATCAATTTATCAAATTCACCAATTTGTGGTAATCTTCTAATTATGTGTCACATCTACATCAACTGATGTTTGAAGTCAATACATGCATGTCAAGAATTTATCCGTTCATTAAACCCGGAATTTGGCTATAATTAAAGTTTTCGCTTCGTAGACATAGGTCACATAGGTTAAAAATGAATAAAACTTACTATTTTTGTCAGATAAAGCAACCTGGAAAAGCTTTTCCCAACAGTGGTTTTGTAGATACTTAAACCTAAGCTACGGGTAAATAATTCAAAAGCCGCGATGAAATAGGTACCTTTATTAAAGCAAACATGATACTTTTTCTGGGTGGCTTAAGAAGTAACCCGATTTTGTGTGGCATGCAGAGAATTATATTTTCCATACATTGACTTGTTTCTTTTGAAAGGTATCTCATTACAATATATTCCAAATTTTCGTCTTCATAATACCAGATTTTCATTGTTTTGTCTTGCTTATTTGATTCCAATGTTCGGCCAGCCGTCGAGCATACGATATCTACCAGTACCTATACAATTTGAGTATTTAAAAAAAATTTGTTCTCGATTCATATTTCAATTTATTATCATGTTTTACATGCTTATAGGCCAAGTATTGGTTTCGTGTAATTTAAAAAAAAATGTCACTCATCAAATCGTTTTTCGTTCGACGCGTCATCTCGTCGGTCGGTTGTTCTATGCACCAGTGTGTTCAGGGTATATATGGGTATGGAACGAAAGCCTGAATGGAGATGAACAAAATTCGTTTTATTTTAAGTTTCGTTCACTGTCAGAAGTGAGGTGAGTAAAAATCCCAGTACACAAATAGAAGATTGTCTTAAATGAGAACTGTCAGAAGGAATTCAAGATGGCCGTTCTCGCGATTTGTCTGCCGTATTACAAAAAACACAAACACGAAAGAAATAATTTAAGTAACACTAAAAACCAATTCCTTTATTGACAAACTAATAAAATAATAATTATAAACATTAAATATCTCGAAACAATCTTATTTTCTCATCAAGTAACAAAGGAATACACACATAACATACAATAAATTTCAGTCACACAACACGAGATCCACCATTTTCCATTGATTTTGAGATAGCGCAGAACTGAACGCTAATGATATTATCTTTGATATTTGTACTGTGAGTAAAAATGATATTTGCTGAAATAGAAATGCTAAAAAGAGATAGATGATAGGTACAGTATGGGTGTGCTCCCTTTTAGACGGAAAGCTACTTTTCATTGGTTTTTGACATTAGCTTCATTGCCCTTCCTACCATTTTAGTAGAACCTTAAGGGTGGAACTATAACTGTCGGAAGGGTACTGAAGCTCACGTCAAAAACCAACGAGAAGTAGCTTTCTGTATCATCAAAAGAGGTACACACTGTACTGTACTGTACTTACAGTCTTTCTCTTTTTGGCATTCATCTTTCACCAAACGTAAGTTTTATTTAAGTGAGGTGGAATGATGGCTCATATGAGAAAAGCAAAAATTAATGACAGGTCATTTGACCCCTATTATCGTGTATAGAGTGATCTTAACACTGTGACTGCTCACTATTCCAGCACAATGAATTTTGATAGACTACAAACTTCAAAGTAATTTATCTGTTAAACATTTAAACTCATTCACAAAAATTAATGTATAGGAACACTATTTTCTCCGCAGCAGTGAAAATAATTTGGCTCTTGACACTGAAATCAAATCCAGAACAACAGAACAGAACAATCAAAAAGACAATAGGTGTGTTCCACAACGAGTTTCAAACAGTTTTAAACCGCCAGATTTAGTACACATTTAGGGAACAGGGTTAAAATGGCAATTGAAATTAAACTGCGTTTTATGTTTTTTTTTCTGATTGTTTTTGATAGGTTCCCATATATCTTGTCAACGTTTGTTTTATTGATTTTGTTATAATTTCGCGATTTGATACTTTTAAGTACATAGTCCTAATACTGTATGATCCAAAAGTTTCACAAATTATAATTTGTTTTCAAAGCTTTCTCATCATTTTGGTACATTATTGCAACATTATTACTATACATCATCAATGTTTAGTCAATCACCTTTTGGCTTTGAACTTCAGAACAAGTTCATGCGATTTAGTCGTGCATGTTATTTGTTTATATATACTCATACGTACACTGTAAACTATACGAAGAGTTTATTTCTTTTTGTGTAATACGACCTTTTTCCCATGACATAATGCATTTTTACATCTATTTTAACATATAAAGCAAAACTGCATTTAATTCGTAAATCGTAAGGTATAAATATGAATCATCAAAAAAAAAAAAAAAAAAATACAAATACTTTTTGTGCCAAAAAATAAAATAAAATTTTGTGTGCCAGCATTTTATTAATAATTGCATTTCTAATTGATCATTCGAATCGCATACGAAACGCTTGTACAAAGTACAACCCACTTGTGAAAATGGTCTATTAGCTTCTAAAATGACAACTCTTCCACTGAGATGAGTTAATTTGGTCTTGCAGTCAACCGTACCTAATCAACTTTCATACTTGACTTGAAATCATCCACTTATAAGTTTATTTAAGCCGAATTTTACTATCCACACGATCTAATCCGGCCGGATCAATATTTAATATGTAATTGCAAACACAACATAGGATCCTGTGTTTTTATCTGGATCTATTTCAATGATTCGAAAATTTGTTTTAACTCGTAGGAGGCTTTCCACTATTGGGTAATTGTCTCGGTGTTGCAAAGAAAAGAGTCAACAACCGCAAGGAAAATAATTAAACGGAAGGGAAAAAGAGACGGGTATATAACACTTATGTCAGTCACTTCGTTTTCGATTGAGTTTTGGAACTGTTCCATTCCTATCTAATATGGAAAATTTGGAGTAGAAGGCTTTCCATATTCGATAGGAATGGAACAATTACAAAATCCAATCGAAAACGACACAAGATGCTGTTGGTTTTGTGTAGTTTTTAATTGGTTTTTGTAATTGTTCTATTCCTTTCGAAAATGTAAAATTTGTAGTAGAGGGTTTTCCATATTCAATAGGTATTTCCCATGATCTGATGATCTGAATCTAATCCAAATCAGATCATGTGGATAATAAAATGCTGGTATTCTGATGAAGTATAACAGGTATGAAACTAACATTTAAACATTAACTTAAAAATCAATCAAGTTTTTGTTTTATATTACAATAACATCCATAATCGAAAAGTTCTTTCCAGATTATGAACAAAATTGCAATAAGTGGAACTTTATGTAATTTTTAATTGGATTAATGAATTGTTCTATTCCTATCGAAAATGGGAAATTTGGAGTAGAATGTTTCCCAAATAAAATAGGAATGGAACAATTCCAAAATTCAATCGAAAACGACATTAATTTTATGTCGTTTTCGATTGAATTTTACAATTTTCCATTCCTATCGAATTTGGAAAATCTGGAATAGAAGGTTTTCCATATTCAATAGGAATGGAATAATTCCAAAATCTAATCGAAGACAATGGTCAAAATGGTCGTTTTCCATTAGTTTTGTGTTTTGTTCCATTCCTATTACATATGGAAAAATTGGAGCAGTTGGAGTGAAAAAGAAGTAGAAACAAAATAATCCAAACATCCAATCGAAAATGGCATTAAATGGTGGTAAGAAAACAAATCAAAAAACGCCACCAATATATGAGAGTGAGCTCAAAAAATTGTTATCGTATGTTAATTTTTATCGGGTTTTCATACGTTTTTCCTCATTTTTTGATTCAAGTGGAATATAACAACTAGTTTTCCTAACAAATATACACATGTACTTACCAGCAGACTATCGACGATCGTCAATTTACCATATTGGTTTCCTTGAGCTCGACAAGTAATCTGCTGACAAATGAATTATTGGTATATGTAATTTGTGCGATGAAATAAAAAAAAAAAAAAAATGCATTAGTGGTCAATGGTAGGCTCTTGGAGTTGAGAGTAACCAAATAAAATGACATGTGTACGCTTCTTCACAGCAAATTTGAGAATATTATATAAATAGCTCTCAACTCATCTCTATGTTATGAATTGGCAAATATAGTTAATCTTTGGTACGTGACAAAGCGAAAATTGTAAAGGTTGTTTTAACAGTTTTGTTTACCAAAATGGAATTTATGCCAGCTTTTAATGAAAGTGAATCATAATGTATTTATGAGTCGTACTAACAAATTCTTTTATGGAAAAGTTATTAATTGTGCGTTTACATCATAATCTTCATTTGACTTATTTAACAATTTAAATTCTCTACCCAATTTGGAAGATGAAATACAAGGAAGCGCCATTGTTGGAAAAAACTGCGGCATTTTTCTTTAAAGGTGTTAGCTCTCAAAACACCACACAAATGCATTTTAACGGGATGGTGTGCTTTTCATTTATTTTCAGTTCAATTTTTCTTTTCAGCGGTATGCTTAAAAAAATACTTATTTTTTTATATTAAGTCTCTAGGGCACCGATAACATTTGGTAATATCTATTATTTTCAGAATTTAGTTGTTTCAGAGGTACATTCAAAATGTACCTTATTTTACCCATTATTTGTCATATTCATAGGACTCCAAACGTACAAATTCAACTCAATAACAGGGTTGCCATATCCTGAAGTAGTTCGATAGCCCAATTTGAGAAACTTTGTAGACCGAAATCGGAGCTGAAAAAGTAGCCCAAATAGTAGCCCAATACTAATACATTTTTCCTATAAAAATGGGAATACTGGAAATAACAGATAAACTGAATAGGAGGATCTATATGGATGAACATTGTTTACAACATTGCTTGATGGAATCGAAATAAGTTTTCAAAATATTTTGAAAGCCATGCAGCACAGGTTGATAATATGCTTTTTTTGCGTTAAAATGATCTAACATGGTGGTTGCCAGCAATTTTGAACGATATGTTGATCCGTGTAAGCCCCCTAATGATATTATTAAAGTGAAGATAATATCGGTTGGTTTGAAATGTCAAAATTAATGAGTATGTTCAGTGAATTAAGGGGGGGACAATTAGTTTTTTATATGATAAATTTATATGAAAAATATATCGCCCAATATTAAATTTGGGCTATTTATAGCTCGATTAGGCTGTCATACTGAATTTGTTGTTGGCAATTTAAGGAAAATATAGCCCAATTTGCGATAAATAGCCCAATCTGGCTAGCCTGGTTCCTTCGGGTGGCGAAGTACTCATGAGTAGATGAAAACTATATAACCTTGTACTTCCATCTATACAAGCTCTCATACGCGAATAGAAGAACAGAATAGGTACGCAACTTAAATCCTTCAGAGGGCACTTGATTAGGCTAAGAGATTTTCCTTCCAAATGACATTTTGTTTTCAATTTGTTTCCACAAATTGGCCTTGCACTCAGTTTGAGACAATTCAGATTTAAACAAGTTCAACGTTATTATGTGTTGATAGATACATTTTTTATTTTCTCCAAAAAATGTTTTACAATATTTCTTACTTAAGAATAAGGACATGGCAATTTTGCCGTCTGCCTGATATGAAATTTCACCCTAAAGAGAATATAAAAAGTAAAGTATAAGAATTTTACAGAGTTATTAACCGAATAATAAGAATCCTGTGCAAAATATAACAATAAAAAATAAATTTGACATAGTTAAAGAACAATCGGCAAAAATGTATGGAAGGTGGTCTAGGAACCAATAACAGCGGGACGTGTGTCGTTGGAAAGGTATTTGCATGTTCTGCAATAGTCACTATGACAGCATATTTCAAATCACTGTGTGAAAAAAGTAATTCGCTACCCAAATTTGTGTTTGTGCATTTCAGTATGGAAAAAGTCTTTGAAAACTGGTCTAACAAATACCAAAAAGTTGTATATCGTTGAAAAGGCATTTTTATGAACAATAATAACAACTAAAACAACTTACTTAAAACTACTGCGTGGAAAGAGTAATTCGCTGTTTTGGTGAATTTTTGTAGAGCAAATATTAATGAGACGTGGTTGATTAAAAACGAATAACTTTTTTCACACAGTGATTTGAAATAATTGCCTTACCAACTATTGTAGTGCATAAAAATACCTTTGCAACAACATACGTTTGGTTGTTATTGGTTGAGCCAGCGTTCATATTTTTTTTTCCCATACTACACAAAAACATTTTTTTCACACTAAAATGCACCAAAATATTGTTTACAGTAGTTGTAAGCAGCCGACGAGTTTCTTGTTATATTGGACAAATTGCGATGAAATAATTTACATCTTCCGTTCCTCTTCTGTTACATAAATTGCAGATTTGTGTCAGATCAGCCCAATGGAGCATGAAGTTAAGTTTCAGCATTTAAGCTCGTGCTTTAAAAATGAAGTTTATTGCTTCAGGAGATAGCTCGTTACAGAAATTGGTGATTAAGGTTCCTATAAGTACTTCTTGATGATGTTGACGTTGCTCTGGATAAATGCTGAGTGTAAATTTTTTCGTCAATTTTAGCAGTCACATCTGTGAACATATGCTGCCATTCATCTATATTGGACTCCATTAACGTCAAACTAGCTTCGTGGGTTAGAGCACGCTGATTCCATTCCTTGAAAGGGGTTGCATTTGTTTACAGTAGTCTCAACATAAAATAGTTGTGGCGATTTCCTTCTTTTCTTTTCATCACTCTCACTAAGTAATCGGAATTGGCTTTTAGATTTTGAATGTAGATTAGGGTTACGCCAGATTCCACACAGATGGCATTATTCGGTGTTGAGTTTAGTAATCAGATATGCGTTTGAAGTAATTATTCGTACCTACTTTTTTAATTGAAAATAAAATAAAATGTAAACAGAATTCTATCCAAATATTGCTATTTAAATAAATTATAATTGTTTTGTTTCCTTCAAACCTACTCCACTTCTCTGATTGGTCATGGTTCTAAATTTATCCGAATAGTATAAAAAGCTGAGATAACCTAGAATATTATTAGGGGGGTTTATATGGATAAACTTTGTTGACAACATTGCTTGATGGAATCGGAACAAGTGTTCAAAATATTTTGAAAACCATGCAACACAGGTTGTCAACTTGGTTTTTTTTTGCGTTAAAGTGATCTAACATCGGTGGTTGCCAACAATGCTGAACCATATGTTGATCCATGTAAACGCCCCTATTGAAAAGAGTATTTTGCACAAGCTTTCTCAATTTACACATCAGCGCAACAATCTACTGAAATGAGAATGTGTGTAAACAATCTTTCAATTTTTTTTTTTTGGTAGAAGAGATTCCATAGATTATGAACACATGAATATCGCTTAAAATTGTAATAGATTGCTACCTGCAAAGCGAGTTTTGTGCGTTTCATTGAAAGTGGCTATTGAAGTACCTAATCATCCCCAAAGGAACACGGATTACAAAATTTATTTCCTCGCATAACACCCCGACAACCACAACCACAATTACGAGTTACGATGTTCGGCATCTGTATGTCTGTAGGAGAAGGTTTTTTTTAAAGAATTTATTTTATCTATATATTATAGCCGTTTTCCTTTGGAGGTGGCAAAGTACTTGTGAGTAGATGAAAACCCTAATCTAGTACTATCAACTGCACATGCTTTCATGGCGAGTAGATACATTTTACATGGGAAAGCAGTTTGATGTGTTCCATTGAAAAAAGCTGGCAAAGTACTTGCAAGTACTTCGCAACCTCCAAAGGAAAACGCCTTATGTATATAATCTACATATGTTTTGTGTAAGTTATTCGTTGGTCGTACGTGATAAAAATAAACAAGGTAGCAAATTGGACCGAGTGAAAACGAAAATGTGATTTCAGCTATACGATTTTTTTCTTTATTTGAATGGCTTAAAAGTTTTTAAAAGAAATCTCCATTCCTTTTAAACTTGTGTAAAAGGAGTCAAAACTTAATCTAATATCAAAAACCCAAGAAAAGTAGCTTTCAAAATTGGCAAAAGAAGAAGTTGTCTATAATGCACTTACATAAATGAAAGGAATCATCCATATCTATTTCTATTCCTCTTTCACCAAAAGTGTCATTTACGGAGAATACGTTCAGCACACACTCGTCACTTACGAAAGAAAAAGTGAGCGACTAAAAAAGAAACAATTCGTAATTATCAGCGCGTCACATAAACTTATCTAACATTACTTGGGGCTCCGTATTACAATTTCAGTGCCCCTCACGCAATGAAAGTTCTAACTTAAAATAATTAAAAATGAATTACAATTTAGGATTTTTGTTTGATCCTAGTGGGTATTTTATTTATTTCTATATACTAACACTATAGTTATTTCAATAATTTTAATCATCAAAAAAACTTCAAACCCATCAGTTTATTTGGCCGGTATTTGGTAAAATTCAATTCCATGCAAGCGGTGTCTGTTAACCCATCCATTTGGTGGCATAAATAGACCTTATTATGCTTTTTGAGTAAGCTATACCTACGTATTCCTGAGGACGCTTTGGTAGGTGACACGAAAACAAACATTTTGGACCACCTCCCTGGTGAACATTCGTTTTCTAGAGAAGGAGTACAGGAACAAAAGGATAAACGCACATTGGAATCCTGTTTGTTTTATTATCAAGTTCGGATTAGATCCCGGGGGATAGTAAAATACACGTTTACGTTTCAGTATTTACATCTTCCTTTACCGAAGAAGTGGGAGCGAGATGTGAGTCCTGAAACGTCAAAAAAATCCAGTTTTTCAATCCAATGTGAACACCGTCATAAGAAACCTAAAAAGATTTCCTTTTGAAAAAAATAAATAAGGATATTTTTATTGAATATGTTGTAGGTATATTTAATTCATAGAACCTTAACTCTTAATTTTATTCTAAAATATTTTGTATAAATGCAATGTAAAAAAGACTTGATTTAATTCTAAAAATTATCTAGGCAATTGAGCCTTATATTTTAATTACTGTTCATCAAGTTATCGGCTATCCGAGCATGTATTTCATGTTTTTTGTTCAAAAGTGTGGAGCATACTTTTCCTATACATAAATACATTAATTCTATTTTTATGTGCCAAAATACGGAATGTAAAAATTAATTGTTAGTCCTTAAAAATATTGTTCTAAAGCCCTTGACAATATTATAATTTATGATTTGGATACTTTCATAATTTTTTATTTTTTATTGAAAAAAGTTCCATTATCAATCACAGGTGCAAACTGTATGAGCTTTTTAAGTAGACAAAATAATACAAATTTAAATTTTTTAACTTAACTATTTTTTAAGAATAAAAAAAGGCATATAAAAAGTAAAGTTCTAAAAATATTTATATTTGGTTTTGTTTTGGATTTAGTTTAAGGATCGCGTTGGTGCTACGTAAAAGTAGGTAGGTAAGGTCCAATGTACACATATTAAAGGTAAGGTACTGCTCATTTTGTCAAAATCAAGTTGTCAGATAAATGTAAAAAAAATCTCAGAGACTTGTCAAGTTGACAGTGGGTGCATTCAGTGCCTAAAATTTCAGTATATACCTTCTGATTATTCAGATTTTTGAATTCTGGTCAAACATTGTCAATCAATCAATCCACATTGTCTTCTCACTGAAAGGTGTATTTACA
This sequence comes from Dasysyrphus albostriatus, assembly GCA_946251815.1. Taxonomy (NCBI): domain Eukaryota; kingdom Metazoa; phylum Arthropoda; class Insecta; order Diptera; family Syrphidae; genus Dasysyrphus; species Dasysyrphus albostriatus. Next base: position 21,045,795 of record OX276337.1, read on the forward strand.
ATATTACACACATAAAAACAGATAGGGAGTCTACCCTTCTCTTTTCAATGCATTTAAAACCGTAAATATGCCTTTCAGTAAGAAGACAATGTAGACAGTACCTACTTAATTTACAATTAATTGACAGGGGTCTCTGAGACTTTAACGCGTGCCCGAATTTGAATGATTCTGAATTCAGACGTTATGATTGTCACCTTCTTCGGAAAGACTTCGTAGAGATCTGAAAAAAAGGAAATGCAAAAGATCGGTTACAAATTTTTTTTTATGGAAAATATAATCGTTGAACTTTATCAGGTCAAATTACTCTCAAAATAATTATAAGACAGGCGAAAGCTAATTTTAAAATTGAACGAATCGTGAAATTGACATAATTCACCTACAATAAGCGTGTTTTGTTGACCTCCTTAATGGGAACGTTAGGATACGTTCCACATTCAGCCATAGAGTTACTGAAGCTTAAATGTGAGGTTAACTTGTTGTTGTTGTTGTGTTGAATTAGCATGTGAAAATTATTCTTAAAGGTCAACAAAACATGCCTAACCCTGAGGCTACACGGGCAAGTAGTGGCAAGCAAGTTGGCTACATACACTGCCTGTCAAATTCGTAGTTTGCATTCCACTTGCTTCCCACTTTCATTCCACTTGCTTGTCTCCCAACTTGCTTCTGAACTTACTTCACTACTGGCTTTAAAAATTCCATTCCAGTTGATGACAAAGTTGCTTGCGTTTGTATGTTTGTTAGTGAACAAATGTGTTTGTATTGCAACTTGCTTGACAGTACTGTCCTCAGGGTAATGAAGTAAGTGTAGTATTTTTTGGGATGCTAAGTCCCGTTTCACACGAGGAAACTAAGGCAACTTTCAGTTCGTTGTTGAGAAGGGCAGGACGAAAGAGGGGTGAACAAAATCTCCCCGGTTGAGGATTTGAAGAAATTTTTTTGACATTTCCTTTCACATCTTAAGTTCAAGTGTGTTCAACCAACAGAATTTCAGGACATCTCAAGATTGCCTGGATTTTGTTTCGTCGTGTGAAATGTACAAGAGATTTTGAAGGAAATTAAAAGAAAACGTCAAAAAAATCTCCAGCAACTTGTTTCTTCGTGTGAAAGGGGACTAAGAGTACTTTTTTGCACTCCTTTTCACTCTCTCAACATTCAAAGGGAATGAAAAAGGAGGGCGAAAGGAGGACTCTCGAGTTCCAAACAAAAATGATATACTTAACCCATCACAGAAAAAAATGGGGTTTCTCTATTGATAATAAGTATGAAATTCATACCGGTAACACAGTTTTTATCTAGGTAGGGCCCCAAAATTCTCTGGGCAAAGCTAGCCCCGAACAAGCTTAGTTGTTGTTGAATTTAACAAATATATTGCTTAGCCCTGGTGACGTTTTTTTCATCCAAGCCAAGAAAGAAATAATTTTCCGATTACTTAAATGGCAGTCAGCTGTTTTATTTTCGTATATAAGCTGCTGCAGTGAAAAGCATTCCTAATTTACGAAAGAAAAATTGAATGAAACGTACAAATCCTCCAATATGGATACAACGGGGCATCGTTATGCTGATGCCGTTTTCACTTGGTTTAGTGTTCTGTTTTATTCCTATGGCCTATGGAAAAATTGGAGTAAAGGAGTGAGAAAGGAGTAGAAAAGGAGTACTCCAAACATCTAATCGAAAACGACATAAGTTTTGGATCACGAAAGTATCGTTCCATCTTTTGTACATTATTGTCGTTTTCGATTGGATGTTTGGGGTATTCCTTTTCTACTCCTTTTTCACTCTTACTACTCCAATTTTACCATAAGCCATATGAATGAAATAGAATTTGTGTCGTTGCGCAAACATTATTACTTACCTTGATCTTTCAAAGAGTGATGGATCTGTATAAATTGGTTCACTTGGATCATCAAATTGGTTATTGTTGCTTGAAGAATTATTTCGTATAGGATTCATTACTGGAATCTGACACATTCTAGCTAAATTTCTAAAAACAAAAAACCGAAAGTTTAAGTAAAAAGTAAACTAAAATTATAAAGTGAAAATTCTTACCCAGTGGCAAAAGTCTTTTGTAGTCCTCCACCAAACATTGACAAATTCGGTCTAAATTGATTTGATGACCTTCCGGTTGTAGATCCATTGTTGTTAATCTGACCGATTTCACTAAATCTTTCGTGAGTTCTCAAGGAAGACGGTGTAAATGACGTCACTGGTGAATTACGATCGGCTATACGATTTTTGGACATAGTCTTCCAATAACGTCTGAGAAATTAATTAATTACCATAGTAGAAAAGAATGGTATTAGGGTAAATAAGGTAGGTTTACCTATAAGCTAGTCCTGAAACCAAACTTATACTCATTAGCAAAATCATAAGCAGGATAACAGCTGTAAGAAGGCCATGATATTCCGATGGTGACAAACAGACTGTCTCAACTGGGGCAACAAGTTTTCTTGGATATGAATCCTTTTCAATCTCTTCACGTGTTTCGAAAACCTAGAAAGAGGATTTCAACAAAAAAAAATTCCTTCAAAAAAGTTGAATTAGCAACTTACTTCGATCATCTCTCGAACTTGTTCTGGTTCTTCCACCTCGAGTGTCTCACTTTTAGCATCTTCTAGATCTGTCGATGCTGAAATTATTATATATGATATGGAATATTTTAAGAATAAAACCTTTGACCACAACACAACTCACTTTTGTTAAATTCACCACTATTGAGCACAGTTGAATTCTTTTCCTCACTGCTGTCTTCTATCAACTCTACCTCGGTTTCATTCAAAGATCTTCTACGACGTCCGAACGAGGGTTCCTGACGTCCAGAGGGTCCAGGACAATAAGCCGGTTGGCAACCTTCACGGCAAGATCGCACAGTTGCTTCGAATACTAAGAAATTGGATTCAGGGATCTTGAAGGCATTAAATCTTGCCTCTAAAGTGTCTCCATCTCGAAGTTTATCAAGTTCAGGGAAAACGTAAGGGTCCACGGGACATCTAAATGAAAGAATTTAATAGGTTTTTTCGCTTCCCGAAATTATTGTTTTCTTACCCAAATCGGTCTATAAGCTGAATACTCCTACCAGAATATGGATCTCTGGCAACTACATTTGTTGCAAAGATATCCGTCACATGGTTGTAACCATCTTGAGCTTCTAGACGGAATGTCAGCGGATCACCAACGGCTATTGTTGTCGTAGGTCGTCCTTGATAGAGAATCATCAAACGAACTTTTGAGCTAAGGGTATTTTCAGCCGGTAGATACTCAATGGGTATGGGACTTCCAGATCTGTCGGGATTAGGAAGACTTGTTTTTTCAAAAAAAAGGTATTCTACTACTTTGGGAGGGTCGTGCAAAATGATTTAAATTTTTTTCTTATGTTCGTTTGTTCAGCGAGCCAATTTGAAAAATCATTTTTTAGGAATCTCACCATTTTGATTGTTATGTTATTGTGATTAGTTTAATAATGTTCTAAAAATAAAAGGCTACCAAGCAGTGAAGAAAGAAGAGATATAACTGTTCTTGAAAATATTTGTTTCTAGTTACCAAGCATGGCATATAAGCAGCAGAAGGTCTTTGTTAGTTGTATTATCAAATTTTGGAGAATTATACCGAGCTTTTAATAAATTTGAACTATGTTTGTGCAACCGATCTTAAAGCTGGAAGTAAAGCTCGGAGGGGCCATTCGGTGGTCGGAAGAAAACAAGCAAATACACCTAAACCATATGACGTGGCTATAGTTGTGTAGTGGAACGTTTTGTCAAGTTTCGTCCTCCTTTAATTATAGTTTTACCTTTAATATTAAAAATGAAGGCCATACCCGCCTCAGGACCCGACCTATTCCAAAAGCAAAATTGAACAAAACTAGACGAAACGTCACAGTCTGCGATTATAAGGGTGTCATATGATTTTCTTTGCATGTCCTTTTGCAGGTTCATTGGGAATTTGTCATCATAGCAAAAAAGCCTAGAATTAACACAGAATGCAGTAAATGTCGTCACTATCCTTCTAGCCATTGCTGTTTGGTAACGTAACATTTTGACAAAGTTTCCAAAACTTGAGATTTTCTCCTTTACTTACTGTAAGCAAATTGTATGAATTTGTGCAAATTTGCAAGAAATTTCAAAGTAGCAAACACATCTTCTGTAAAAAAGATAACAATCCTCGTTTGCCATCGGGGTTTGACTTCAAAAGCAAGACAATTTAATTACAAATACAAGGGTAATGGATCTCGAATGGTCAAACGTACAGGACCCTTACCTTCTTCAAATATGGAGTACCTTTGGTTGCAGCCGTACCTAGGTAGGTGAATTTTATTCAATGACCACCGAATCTTAAAGAGCGCTGCTGAAAACTGAAACACAGAATACGCGAGTGAAGTTAAGTAGATATCTACTAGCAGAAAAATGGTTAAATCTGGTGGTTGGGAACTTAAAGCTAACAAGCTAGCAAGGGGTATATGTGTACGCTTTGCAGTGTTTTTCACTTCTACGCTGCCAATCTAATCAACCCAGGACTCCAATTCCGCAAGTGTGAATGTTTGTTCGTGTAGGTAAACAAGTGTGAATAAATTTGACTGATTGTCTACACGTTATCTGTCAAAAACTTTAAACTCACTCTTGAAAAATCCCAAAACACGATTTTCTGTGTACACAGAAAAAACTCACTCTTTTGCGGAATAGCATTTGCAGTCAAATATATTTCTATACACATATTTAAGAACTGAAATGGCCTGGCAATGAAAATGCTCACCCAATCAATAAATTGTCCTTCCCATTCCTATTGTCATAGCCTCAATTATTGCTAATGGATATGGAGCCACAGCATAAGACCCTACTTTGGTTTTGGAAATTGGGTCTAGACTCGTTATAGTCTTATCGTGTTTTTGATAAGAAAATTTGAGGTGTCACAAAACACGTAAACTGAACAATTGAAAAAATTCAAAACTCTAATGATATAACCTTTTATACTCGTATATGTACTATGCACATTATCTGTGGTACTTAGCATCACAGTCTCTGTTCGTTTACTTTTCAAAGGTGCCCATTTCTAGCAATTTTAGTACAAACTTATGTCTAACTTTATAACAAAATAACTGCCTGAACAGAAAAGAGTGCTGTATGGGAGCTGCAGCTGCAGCCAACTTGTCCAGTTGCATCTGCATATACAGCTCGTTGGCTCTGTCGTGTGTGGCTAGCAAACAAAAATACAAGTAATAACGAAAGTACTGTTGGGAAGTCAAAAAGGATTTTAAACTGACAAAACCGTTGTTGTTTTAAAAACCAGTATTTTGAGCACCAGCTAAAAGTATGCAATGCAAAATGATCTACATAAATATTTTGAGTTTGGTAGCAGGTAGAAATGTTTTATACTTTCAGGCTTTTATTGTTTTGTTGTCATAAAAATTTAGCATACACAATTGGTTATGGAAACAAGTTGCATATTTATTTGTTAATCTTTCAAACCAAAATTAAACCATACAAATATTTACAATTTATTTTTATTTCTTACAGTTATCATTGACAGAAATGTTGTTTGGAACTGTGCAAAAGGAGAGAGACTTATCATAAATCAATGTCATTTGACTGTCAAATGTTACAACGTCATTATAATTGCTGGAGCTGGCTAATCAGAGTTCCGTTGACAATAACTGACCCGATATCCACCACGTTAGTTAAACTACAATTAACAAACGTTTGACTGTTTTCACATTGGTCTCTCACTCCGCGTGATTCATTTTGAGACATGTTTTTTTATCCCACACTCACCTTCTGGTAAGAAAGAGATATGGCCAAGTACCTATGGCAGTAATTTTGAATTTTTTTTGAAAATTTCTGTTAGAAAACATTTTTAAATCAGAACAGAGATAATTAGCAAAATTTTGCGATTAAACTCGAAATCTATTTCTATAATGTCGTTTTCTATTGGATCTTTTGACAGTTCCACTTTTTTTTATTCAATCGAATATGAGAACATTGTGCTGTCAGTTTTTTTTTTAAATGGCTTCTTGAAGCATCTATCACTTTTGACAAGTAGGGCGACGAAAAACTCTTTATCTTATGTGTGTGTTTCAAATCTTGTTCATATCTTCAAATTGGGAACACAAAAAGACTCCGTAAATACTCCGAACAGCCAATTGAAAGCTTTTGGAGTAGAGTCAAAAATGACTGAATGCATTCCGTTGTAAAACAGACTTGTTATAGTACCTTCATCTATTTGTAATGAAAAGAAAACAATTAAAGAGACTTTGACGCATATGTACCTGAAGCTTAACACTCCGTTTTGTTGATCACTGCAATACATCTTTTATCAGACATTTAATTTCAAATTCAACCTTCCTCCAAGTTCATTAGAAGATGGATACCGCCGACGCTTTACTTGATCTGATCTGAGCATAAACTAACTAGCCAAGCCAGTTTATATTTCTGAGATCTCAGAGGGCTCAGAAATATAAACAGAATTCTTCAATGTTCTACCTTATGGACGCACCACACAGGCCAAATTAGCTCTGTATGGGCAGAATCTACATTCTACTCTGTCCTTAGATACGATCTATCATTTACGATTGTAAGATTTTATATGTGTATAAGCTATCTACCACCACCCCATATTTTAACCCAAAATCATACCCAGCTCCAATGTATCCCGATGTGACAACAGCCTCTCCAGGACCTCGGAACACACAGGTCAAATTGTAGCGTTTATCTCTGCTGGTCTGAACATTGTCCGAGAATTGCACTACCACGATATTCGTGAGCGTGTCTCCATACTGCAAACCATCGATCGACAACCAGAATAACATAAAAGTACAAAATTAGCGCAACATTACGATGCGATTAGTTTCGGACGCGCAAGTGAATGGATTGCATCTCTTACCCGCTGTGTTCCACAATCGGGATAACCTTGTGGACCACTGATACGCAGCACGTTAACTGTGCCACCATTGCCGCGGAAGAAGCATCTGCAATGGAAGATCAAAAAATAATGATTAATCGAATATAAATTCGTATCTATGCTGAGTAATGGAAGTCATCGGCGATGACAAACCTGTCGTAGAATCCGTAGGTGTAGATGCGACCAATGAAACCCTCTGGCGTACGTATGGTGAACTCCATTCCCTCTTCGTTGCACGTCTGTGAAACTATAAATGAACATTGAAAAGCAAATAATGGATTATGGTAAATCCTTGAAAAACCATCAATTACCGTCGAGGCATTCGCCGTCACTGCGACCCACACTGCGCTCGTAAAAGTCATAATTTGCTGGATCGAATGTGTTGGGATCATGAACGTCCAATTCGCGGGAATCGCGATCACTGAGCTCACAGTTTGGTAGATCCCGTTCGTCGTAGGTGGATGCTGCGGTATCTCTGTGTCAAAGATATAGATGCGCCATGCAGAACATGTGACCATACGAATGAGAATTATATGAAGCTTATTGAATATACGTTTTACCTGTAGTTGAAGCTCCTGCAGATGAAGTCCCGAGATTCTATGCATTCACGTTCGCATTGGATTAGCGAAGGCACGATCAAGGCTCGCCGAACAAAATGTCGTCGCATCTTGTGGCGAGCTGCCACTTGTTTGAAATTATCGTTCTCGTCACATCTCATGCTCGGTGGTCTAGCTGATCCACCACCAGAAGGACCACTGCCGTATGGTGGAGGCCCACTACCACCACCACCACTTGGTCCGCCGAGTGCTTCTGGCGGTATTTGATTGATCGAACTGCCACCGTATGGCGGACGACTATAGGGGCTCTCATATGGTGGATATGCACCGGCACCACCACCACCTCCAGCTCCCCCACCTGTGCTACCAGGCCTTCTGTAGCCTCCATCAAATTCACGATCGTAAGGGGAAATGTATGGGGGTGGTGGACGATCACTATAGCGATCATCATATTCTAGGTCATAGTAGGATGGGGGCGGAATCCGGTCGTAGCCTGAATGAAATGAATAATAGTAACAAACAAAAAAGATTGTAATTAACATAGATATGGTGTTAACTAATGCCGTTTTCGATTGGATGTTTGGAGTACTCCTTTTTGTACTCCTTTTTAACTCCAACTACTCCAATTTTTCCATATGCCATAGGAATAGAACATAACACAAAACCAATCAAAAACGATATCAATGTCGTTCTGGTGTTCTGTTTTATTCCTATTGTATTTATATGGAAAAATTGGAGTAGTTGGAGTGAAAAAAGAAAAAAAGGAGTACTCCAAACATCCAATCGAAATAGGCATAATTATCCACATAATGGATCCATGCATATCCAATAACGGTTAATTATGTCGTTTTCGATTGCATTTTGGAATTGTTCCATTCCTATCGAATATGGAAAATCTTCTACTCCAAATTTTCAATTATAGCCAATCTGTCAAGAATGTGTCCCATTCATTGATTTCAAATGAATGCTCTCTTAGCTGAGTTTTATTGCCTCCAGATCTGGATCGTAGTTATCTTTTAAAAACAACATGGGATTCAGGTTTCTATGAAGGTTTATTAAATGTTGGCTTCGATTGACTTTATGAATTATTTCCTATCGATTATGGAAAATTTGGAGTAGAAGGTTTTCCATATTCAATAGGTGTGGAACACTTTCAAAATCCGATCGAAAAAGGATATTAATAACCCAGATTCAAGCTTTCAATCTGACCAGCGATTTGTCTAGAGTGTTTGGAAAAAAAGGCCGTACATGAAAAATAAGTTAACATACGGAAGAAAGGGACAGGATTAAACCCTTGTCATTTTATTTTCACCAGGACATATATTTTGTAACTATTGCATTGATAAAAATCGTCAAGAAACGATGGAAGTTGAACCAAATCTTTTGAGTTTTGTTTCTGTTTGCAATGGATATTTAGAGAAAAAGGTTTTCTCATGTCGTTTTCAAATGGATTTTGGAATTGTTCCATTCTTATTGAATATGGCAAATTTGGAATGAAACAGTTCCAAAAACCAATTGAAAACGACAATCAAAGACTATATCGCCGAACGTGGGTCCAGGTGAATCATATGGGCTATGAGCGATAACAAAACAGGGTTTTTGTGTAGCAAAGAGGCTGTTTAGATCAAGAAGATTGATGGTGTTCACATTGGACTAAAAAACTGGATTTTTTTGACGTTTCAGTATTTACATCTTCCTTTACTGAAGAAGTGGGAGCGAGATGTGAATACTGAAACGTTAAAAAAAATCCAGTTTTTCAGTCCAATGTGAACACCGTCATTGAGTATGGACAATTGAGTGTCATCGTGTCTACATCAGAAACTTTGAGGTGCTTTAAGCACATTAAAACAGCATCAATTTCCTTCATGCCTCACGAGTTACGGCATGTCAGACCCACACTACTGTTGCCAACAAACTGTCCTGAGCCAAACTTTATCTTGCCAATCTTAACAGGGTCACAGTGAAGGTGTAGTAGATCCGTATATTTAGTTTGACACCTAATTCGTTTGAATTTGAGAGAAATAAATTTTTCGATTACTAATGAAATTGCATTATGGTGGTGATGAGTGATGAATGATCACTGATGATGATCTCTATTTAAATTGATATATTTGTTTGAATATGCGTCATACATACTTGTAATAGTGAATACTGACATTGACGTTTTTCAGTTCAGGTGCAAAACAAATGAAAATGAATTCATTCAGAGCAATTGAGACAACAACGCACTGAATAAACTGTCATTTAAGGTGTTAACAGTGTGAAATACATTAAATTCACGAATTATGGCTGTTATAATGCCGCGTTTGGAGTTGTGTTGAAAGATGCAAAAGCTTAGGCACATGAATTCCTGTTAAGTATTTACAATGACGTGCTAAACATCTATCAGTCCTATTTTTAGATATCACTAATACTCGTTTTAACCTAGGAATAATTAAACCGAGTCGAATCTTTAATCTGTCCTTAAGTTAAACAAATCCTTATTTATAAACAATCTTTCGAGACGGTTAATGCACGCTTTCCTTATGTCCAAAAAAACGACAAACCTAAAACTCTGGTTATTAAAAACATAAACAAACCCTAGATGATTTCCACACTGAATCATTTCAATAACTTATTTTTGGTTGAATTTTGGCAAAGTTATAACTGTGTGTGTTTTTTCCTTGTCCTAATGGGCTTGAACGAAAAAAACAACGTCGGGTCTAAGCAATTAACATGTTAAATGCAACAACAACTAAGCCCCTTGGGGCTTAACTAAGCCCAGAGAATTTTCGGGGCATAACTTTAGCTCAGATAAAAACTGTGTTACCGGCACGAATTTCATACTTGTTATCGACAGTTTGTATGGAAACTCCATTTTTTTTCAGTGATGGCGTTACTAAGACCCGATGACCTACAGACCTACTGCTACGAGTAACTCCCAGTTTCATAGTTTCGTTTGAACCTTGAACTATTTTCAATTGTTCTGCTGAACTAAAGCTTAAACTAAAAGTGGAGTTCAAACTTCCACTGTGGAACTAGGGGTAAATGGTTTAGAAGAATTAAGGAAAACGTTATCAATTTGAAACTAGTTTGTACAACCGGTACTTTAAACTTTATCTCAGCTTTTATATCCACTTTTTTACTGACATTCTTATGGACATTTTTGGGTTTGTTGTTGCTTACCAAGGGAAATTTTACTGTGCTAGCTATAACATTTTCAATAAAACACACCTATAATTTCATTTTGCTTTTAACTTTTCTGGTTGTAGAATCTTATTTCGTCTTTTACTAAAGAACAATCAAATGATGTCCAACATTTATCTGCAAAGTTAAAATTTACATTAATTCCGCGGTTTACTATCGCTCATATGGTTTCCCTCATTAAAATTATGTGGGTTAGTGCGAAACTAAGTGCTTTATACCCATCTTTCATGCTTTATACCCATTTTTACTTATGCTTCATACAAAGTCTGTCTCTTTTCTAAAAACTGAAGTGCACTGCTGACAAGTCGCTGACATGATTCACAATGGTAAATAGCCATCTGCTGGTCAGATTGAAAACTTGTATCTGGGTTATTGAAATAAACTTTGAAAGAAACCTGGATTCCATGTTGTTTTTGCAATACGTATTAAAAGATAACCCCAACACAGACAAACGTTAAAAAATGTTGCGCTAATAGGAAAGGAACGTTATGAATCCTTAAATTTCAAGACTGACAGCTCACAAATGAAAGTGTCAGTAATGTCAAAGGGCAAATCGAAACAAAAAATTCAAAAATTCATTGGCATTTTTAATAATAATAAATAAAATGTATTTTTTTGTATACAGATTGAACTTTCTTATATAAATAATAAATAACGTGTTAAAAAGGTTAAAAGAATTAATATGTGTGTGCTCTCTAACTACATGTGACACTCACCTGCCGAAGGTCTTCTTCCTCCACTGCCACCGAAGCGATCTCCATTTCCATATTTATAAATGTCAATTGGAAAACGATCCGTGCCTACTGGAAAACGGTTTGGTGATGATGGATATTTTCCCGTTGTTGGTGGAGGTGGTAACGGGTATCTTTTACTTGAATCTGGTTCCGGTCTTCGGGCATTTAAAATTATCTCATCTGGGGGGTATCTTTCATTTTCTGGGCCGTATCGTGATGGGTGCCCTCTAGGAGGATCTGCTGGATATCTTGAATCAAATGAAGATGGTCGGTAGCGACGATCGGGGAATATGCTTTCGGGAGAATCTCTTCCCGGATAACCAGGATCTCTTGGCGGATAACGACTTGGAGGATATCTCGATGCATATCCATCATCTGGATAACGGGATCCTCCCGGATAGGGGCGATGGTATATGGGAACGTCTCCTGGTGGATAAGGTCTTGTGTGTGGCATATCCCTATCTGGCAAGCCGTTGTCAGATATGACTGGGTAACGGTCAATAGGACGATGTGGAGGATAACGATCACGATCTCTACTAGGTGGATAGCGTCCTTCATCCAAAGGATATCGATCACGATCACCGAACGGTGCTGTTGGATATCTGTCTCGTTCGCGATCAAGTGGATATGGATAGCGATCAGCGTATTGATCGCGACTTGGATAACGTTCAGGAAAACGATCACTACTTGGATAGTGGTCTTTACCTGGATAGCGTTCATCTTCCATGGATGGATAACGCCCTCGATCTGGTAATAAATGGTCTCTATCTGCTCCGCTTGGATATCTATCACGATCAATGTAGGGATCTTCTCCTGGATAACGATCCCCCATTGGTGGTGGATATCGATCAACCCCACCACCTGTTGGTGGATAACGATCAGGATAACGATCACCACCACCACCAATTGAAGGATATCGATCACCTGCACCAGTTGTAGGATATCGATCACCTGCACTAGGAGGGTATCGATCTCCACCCGAAGGAGGATAACGATCACGATCACTACTCGGATAGCGATCACGATCCCCACTCGGATAGCGATCTCCTCCCGGATAACGATCTAAAATACGGTTAATTGTTAGAAAGTGCACTTGTATTGCAACTCATGTTAAAGTTTGTTATCTCGTCTTTTGATTAGAAACATGTTAATGAAAAATGCGAATGCCATCACTTACCGTAATCAGATTCTGGATAGCGATCATAAGGCTTTCCAATATCCCCAGCGTGTGGATACTTGCCCGAGCCTCCAGCACCTGTTCCACCTGTGCCGAAGCGATCGTCACTATTCTTATCTCTGTCCGATGGTGGTCTCCAGCTATTATGACCACTTCCACCATCTGGACGTCCATGACCACCAAGTCGATCATCATCAGTTCCACCACTGCCGCTTCCACCACTTCCAGTTCCAGCAGTCCCCACGACATTAACTATAATGGTGATCAAAATAAAGTTAAACGGAGCACTCCCGATATAATTACAGCTTACGCATTAAATTCTCATAGTAATCATAGTCTGCATCGTAGATGATACGCATGCCATCCTTTTGATTATAGCGACTTAATCGACACGTCCTGAAGCGATCACTATATACCGCTGATCTTTGATGGAAATCAGAGAAGAAGGTTATTAAGTGCTCTCGATAAACGGTAGCAGATGGCTTGCCTATTGTTTAAAGTCTTACCTGCATTGAAAGCTTGTCTGTCGTAAGCACTCATCAAGGCACTCGCTCAACGATCGCCCAGTGATCTCCGAATGGAATTCCCCACCAAGACGAGAGTTCCTATACCGTTGGAATGCAGTGTCCGGTCGTCGGCCGCTTGAGAATAGGTGTGAAGTCACTGAATTATCCGATGGATAATCAGTTGCTCTCTCTGTTTTGAAACAACAAAAAGACAAAAACAAAAGACCAAGATCAATAAGAGGTGATCGTCATGCGATCGGGGATCCGTTTCAAACTCACGATTATCTAGACACACCAGGTCATAGAAGTGATGTGTTGGACTTGAACTGATGCTGATATCATCTTTCTGGGATATTGAATCCTCCTCGGAGAGTATACATTGCTTTGTTTGATCATCGAACTCAACTGATCGACAGAAATATCTTTGGGGAATACAAAAAATGTTTTAAGAGAGTTTTTGTTTTTTATTTTGGGTTTTAAGACGATAAAAGGCTTTAATGGAGGTATGGGGATATAATTTACTTTTCAGCTCGCAGGCACATTGTTTGACATTCCTCTAGAGTCATGTTATTGAATATATCCACCTCAAAGGGACCACCAAGACGTTTGTTTTCCTCTTTGACGAATACAGCCAAGCCGTCACATCGACGTTCAGCTTTAAGGGAAGACACGTTTAAAGACTATGATTAATTTAAACGGTCTTACGGAGTTCACTTACCATTCAAGCATGTGTTCTCTAGGTAATCAGAATTTGGATCGTCCTCTAGGAGTTCGGGATGAGTTCGTCTTGTGAATCTGAAAATATTTGGTAAATTAATGGAATTAGTTGGATTAGTTGAACAAATCGCTTTAACCTGCTGAGAGTACACGTTCGCATGGTGGAATCAAAGTTTGCCGATCGGCACACAAAAGAGAATTCATTCAGACATTTGTCCTCACAATCAGATCGATTGGCAGCAGTTATCTGAAACATACACACAATTTTCAAATCAAAACAAAAAAACCCTGGCGTGTGTAAATTTTTCAACGAACCTCTTTAATGTCAGAAAGAGGAAGTTTAAGCTTCTTCCTGGGGTGTCTTTCGAAGACATATCTCCGACTTGGGCATTCTCGTTCTGGTCTACTTGCTATTTAAGTTAATTTAACAGTTTTGAAGGATTTTTTCAAAGGCCAATAAAAAATCTTCTTTAACTTACATGTTAAACATATTTCGTTGAAATGGACACTATTGGGCACCAACATAAGGCTTCCAATACCTTCGGGTCCAGCTTGCTCACTTGTTAGATAACAAATTGATTCTTCATATTCAGCATTACCACCAAACGAAGCTATCCTACTACCAGGTTGGAAGTCAAAACTAGTGCATGTCCGCACGAGGTTATTTGTTCCGGTTCGATCTCGCAAACAAAGGTCTTGACATTTTTCAAGAACCCGAAATGGTGGTGCTGTGTCTCTTACCTTAAAATTACAAATAATTTTGTAAAGATTTACCTTGAAAAGGTTGCATTTTTCAAGCCCTTACCACATCATCATCATATCCTTGAAGCTGTTGATTTGGCAGCCGTTCGTATAAAACTCTTCCAAGTCCATTTTTACATGTTGTTTGTGCTAAAATATCATGTTTAATTTTTAGGTTTATGAAAGAAGTCTTAAACCACATTTAAACTCACCCCATATGCTAGTTAAATTTATAATAATACAAAATAAATATATAAGTCTGAATAGTTTCTTATTTTTAAACATATTTGTTTGTCTTTTTTTTTTTAAATATTTTCTCTAAACTGCAAATTGGAACTGCAACAAGCAGTGGTGTTTCAAATTAAATAGCAGCTAATTGAATGTTCAGTTTTTGGCATTTTTGATTCTTTTGTTTTCTGAAAGAAAAAAATAATAGATGAAGTCTTTAACATATTGTAAAGGTACTAGATGGAAGCTATAGTAGTCTAAGAGCTGTAAATTAATTTTTAAAAACAGGAAATGATTTTGTTATTTTTCCTCAACAACTACCTTAATCTAGAAAGGCCAATTAATAAAACTTAATTTATTATTACAATCTATTCGCGACGACCAATTTGTTTACTCAAATTTCTCTTATTTTATCAATTAAAATGCTAATTTTAGTAGTTCAACATTAGCGCTAATTAGATTTTAATAATTTTTTCAAAGAAATTAGGTTTAAATCTCGTTTTGTTCGTTTATTAGTTGTTCGTTGGTAGCTCTCATGTGAATGGCCCTTTTATACGTTTTACATGCGGAAAGTAAAGGGTTTTCCAATAACAGCGGGTCAATGACTGCCGCAAAGATCCTGCAGGAAATAGCCCGGGCATCTTTTTATCAATTATAGCTAGATTGCATAATTCATTTTTTTCGTTCGTTTCGTTTTTCGTCTTTTTGACAGGTACGTACCCTGGTTTATTACAGACAACCAAAAAAGTCCATTCGTTTTTCTGACGTTCAAAACAATATGAGATTCACTTATTGGAAAAAAGACAGTAATAATAACTAAAAATATTTTCAAATCAATCCTAGTCGAGTTTTTTGAAAGAGTGAATAGCCGCTCAGCAAATTTTTAGGCACAAACAACAACACATTAAGAGTGCATATAATTTTGGTCAGTAATCGGAGTGAACAAAGAGTGAATATAAATTGTTGTTATCGTGAAATGAATGACGCTCAAATCGGTTGCAGATTTAATATTCCTACCCCAAAGGTAGGTCATACCAACCAAAAGGTAGGCTATTTCAAGCAAAAGGTAGGCTATACCAAAGCAAGCTGTACTAGCTTTAAAATTTATTAGAAAGTGAATATAAGCCTTTTGTTCAGATTTTATTGCTACGCTGCTGATAATTTTTTACCAAAACACGGCTTCTTTCTCAAATTTTATATCTATTAATCATTTTTATGTAAAGTTTATTAGAATCCCCTGCCTCTACTCGTTTATCAAATCATAAACATCAAATTTCAACCAGAAAAAATCTTAAAATTTTCATACTTTCGTTTCTTCATTCCCCCTACATTTTTACACACTTCACCCAATGACGAAATAAGAAACGATCGGAAATCAAATCGTGTAATCAGGCTCTTATTTATTTATTTTCATTTCAACTGCACCAAATGTCAGATTCAAAAAGCAAAAATTACAAGTCGCAATAATTAAAACAGCGTAATGAATTCGCTTGTAAGCTTGAAATGAGCCTCCGAGAATTATAGTTTTGTTTGATGATTTAACGCTGAATCCGGTCTGAAACTGTTTGAAACCTTTTGAAAAAAAAAACGAACAGCCCTATTATAGTTGTCAATTATCAGATTAATAGTTTAAAAGGCAAGTGAAAATGACACAGACTGTCATTTACGTATTTTGACAGTAGTTGTTTACTTCCTGTACAGACAAATTTGAAAATATTTTCATGGAGGAAAGTTTCCTGCCTTACCTAGGGTTGCCAACATTTTATAGAAGAAATAGAGTATATTTGTTTTAATAGAGGATAAATAAAGAGTACGGTCCAATAAAAAAGAATATAATTTTTCTTAAATATTGTAATCCTACGTTCATAAAAATTAGAAACTTATTTTGGGTCATATTCTTCTTTTCTTTACACTTAACAGTCATGAAAGAAAATTGCTGAAATAGCAAGGACATAGAGTAAAAGTATAAAGCGAAAGTACATTTTTAAAAATAAATTGTTATTTTTCTTCTGAGTTGATTAGTCATTTGCCCTGCAGTTCTTTTAAAATGAATCGATCATTCGCGATCTTTTCACGATCAGTGTCATTATTTTCATCAATCGTTTTAATCAAAAGTTTTCTAGACAAAAAGTATAACAACCACAAGAAGTCAAAGAAACAAAAATACTTTTCAATTTCATCTTCCTGTGTTCTATTATCTTCTATTGAGATCCGAATCTAGATCTGGATGTTCTTTGAATACGTCATACAAAAACAAAATAGTGAGAAATCTTCAAAATTGTTTTTGCAGCACTTTTGCGTTAAAAGTTAATCCAGATCCAGTTCCGTATCCCAATAGAAGATAATAAAACACACATAGCTGTTGACATTTTAATAATTATGTTTTGACAGTTTTGGCTGCATTCAGAAAAATTAGTTAGAGTAAAAAACAAAATAGAGTATTTTAGCGTACTCTATAAAAGTCATAGATCGTATAGAGATACGCTTTTATGAAATAGAGTACAATGCTCTATTTTAGAGTACGGTTGGCATCCCTAGCCTTACCATTGCAACTTTTTAATTGAAGTTAACAAAAGTGGAATTTTTAGAATTAACTGAACTGACCTAATATAAAAATTAAAGCATGTATTACGATGGTTTTCATTGAATCATGTGTCAAAAACCAACTCAGCCTCGAATAAGAAATTTAGATTCACACGCAAAAATTGTACCATGGTAGGTAAGACGAATTCTATACACGATGTGCGTCGCAAATCGTGATAGACAAAAACCTAATTATACATTTTTTTTACTGCACACATTTTTGTCAACATTTCAACAAAAAAAATCTATGAATACTTAAAACGGAACTGGTGATTTGTAGCTTTTGCGCAATGGCTAGAACAGGGATCTGTATGTGCTTAAAATAAGCCCAGTAAATATGCAAATAAAATAAGAAATTATGATCTACAAAAAAACAAAAAAAAAAATTAAGAAAACCATTGGGGATAAAAAAACCGGTCACTTATTAGATAAAGAATGACAAAAAATATTTTGTATTATTGATTTAATTAATTTTAATAGCCATAAGCTGTTGAGACAAAACCACAGCGCTTTATCCACATACCTACTTACATAGTTGTTTGTGTTTTAGACTCTTCAAAAATATTTGACCTACTTGTGATTTTAAGAATGTTTTGATTACACACGTGACGAAATTAAATAGTTTTTTCGATCGTTTTAAATGCATTGAATTATCTGAGACATGTTTGTTTAAATAAACGGTTAAAATTATTGGTCTGTTCATTTACTTCCTAAAACTACCACCAATTGTTATCAAATTCAGCCTAAAGTTCTGTTAATGTTCATAAAAAAAGAATTAAACTGACAGAACAGGGGTATTATCTGTTCGTTTACCTGCTAATTCAAATATATCCTTATGAAGACGTCGCGTGGTCAAAACTCTGTCAAAACTCATGGGATTTTTCGATATTTTGTGAATTGTAGCAAAAGTTGTAGCACTCACCAAATCCACTGACAGATGCATGAACAATCGATATTTTACTTAACCTTTAACGTTGGACATTTCTCTTTATTCCATTTAAAATTTTAAAACTTGAATGACATTTGAATAATATGACAGCTGGAATTGCAAAGTACTGTCAAGTAATTCCATGGAAGTTCCAAATGTATTTTAATTTTAATAATTTTTAAATCAAGCTTATTAACGTTTTTTTCTTTTACTCATTCTTATTGGGTATGTTTGTTTTATTTCAGTGAGGACTTAGCGAGAATGGATTAGTATCGGAGCTTATCATCAAGCAATACAAATATTTTTTTTTTGTTCGTAATTTTGCAAAAAAGCATTATAAGTATAAATGTGAATAAATGATGATGACTAATTAATTTTAAGCACATATGAAGAAAATTATGCATAATTATAATAAATCATAACTTGTCACGAAATTATATTACTTGAACCATTCCGCAACACAAAACAAAGAGGTCAATCTCATTTGCTTATAAATAATTCAGATCATGGCCTCATAGATTTTCACTACTCCGAGTACTAGATAATTAGCATTTTTTTGCTGCTACCTCCCCTTTTTTCAAGTACACAAAATTACAGAAAAACACATATTTATACATTTTTAAAGAATACATAGTTGTGTTTCTTTTTTTTCTTATTGAATGCCAATGACATCCGAAATTTTAAAATCCAATAAAAATACCTAAAGTCTAAATCACACGAGTCTGTATCTGTATTGACAAAAAAAAAAAAAAACAAAAACCGGAACGAACTTCCGCAACACTGAATCTAAATCTGATAATGTCCGTCACGGGTTTTGGACTTGTTGTCAAACACACCTTATGTCCACTTGCTATATGCGATATGCCTCTGGTTTTACCAATATTGAGGTCAAAAATCTTCTTAACTAAGGTACCTAACAGATACCGCTGAGGATCTGATATGACTGCGTCTGTTAGTTAAATGAATTAAGAGTAATTTTGCAATTACGTTTATAGAATTAGAAATTATTCAATAGTTTAACATGTAAAGCACTCTGACACATGCAATCTGCAAAACACAAAATACAAATATGTACTCGTACTCAAATATGTGTTCAAATGAATGCATTTGTTGAAGCGGAACATTGCGATCACGCACATAGTTTTTTTTTGTTTTAATTATTTTATAGAGTTTTGCACTAAAAGCCAACATTTTTATTACATAATTTGTTTAGTGTTATTGCCAAAATTTTATGTACATGAAAGAGGAATCTTTTTAGTTGTTTTAGTAATTTGTTTGTTTTCATATCAACAAATCAATTAATACGAAAATATTAAAGTTATTGGTAACAGGTTAAAAAGAGGCGATGTTTTTTTTTTTTTAATTTACAATCTAAGAGACATGTCAAAGTTTTTAAACTCTAGAATCTTCAATAAAATATAACTTAAGATCGATCTTAGATTGCGTTCCACGATTGAAACAAATATTAAGGAGGGTGTTTTTTTGGAGCCATTTGCAAAAAATTCGCGCCACATTTCACCATGAAATTTTTTTCCAATGGTTCTAAAAAGCAGTACAACAACATGTAACAAAGCAACATCAAATTTTGTAACCTTTTTTAGAAAATTTGGAAATAAGAACCTACTTAATAACTGATAAAGTTTTGATTTGCGAGCCATTTCCGGTTACTTTATTTCCGCTTATATTTTGGCCATTTAATACCGAGAGTTTAATTCTTAACAAGAAATCTAATTTTCTAATAGCTTAAATCACTGGTACTATTTTTCTCCGAACAAAACTAAAAGGAATAGACTTCCTTTTTTTTAAAAAATAGGGTAAACATTTTATAGAGGGAAAATATTGGGGGGCCAATTGAGTCTTTTATGCTTAAGCAATTTTTTGATAAAAAATGCACTTAATGCTAAAAACAATTATTTTCTAGTGGCTTTTTCTTTCGGTAGGATTAAATTTCGATTCACGATTGATTTCTTCGTCAAGAATGTTATGCATGTATGTATGTGATTTCGGATTAATTTCCTTTGTCAATAAATTTTTGAATAATTTGCAATTGTGAAGATTTAGCAATCAAAACTTTTCAAACTAGGAGGTAAATCTACCAAAAATCCAGATCTGCAAAATTGATTTCTGATAAAAATTTTATTTAACTGCAAATTTGAAACTTTAAACTGTCAAAATCTGTGATTTTTAACAGATATGAGTGGGAAAAATAATATAATACGTCCAAGGATTTTTATATTTGAATATGTTTGTTTGGCCCATGAAAACTGAAAATGCTACTTAATTCTAAGACAATGGTCACACTAGCCACTTTTCAATATTTTTTTTTATAACTCTGAAACTAAGCTGAATTTGACAATTTTACACATAAAACTTTTTGTTCAAAATTTAATTTTATATCGAAATGGATGGTTTGAAAAATTGTATTAAAGAATATAAGCAAGAAAAATTTAAAAAACCAACCGAAAAAAATTTTTAAACCAAAGATGTTTATTTTTTTTTTCAAAATAGCACACAAAACTTATTCTTAAGCAAAAATAGGGTCAAGATATGAATAGACAAAATAAAGTAAAAACTAAGGGCTTTAAAATAGCATGATTAAAAAGATAACGAACCTAAACATTTCATGATTAAAAAGATACAACGATTCAAACTTAAACATTTCTTATAATTTTTGACAGTTTTGTACCGAATGTTCCTTTTTCGGTACAATATATGACAAATTTCACTTTAGTTAAAATATTCAAAAGATTTTGATGAAAAATGAAACTAAGATCATAAAGAATATATAAAAATATAACTTTTTAGGCTTTCGCGGTTGTTAATAGACATAATAGATAATTTTTCGGATTAGCCGCGTTATAAGAATTTTAAGAGTGCACTTTGGTACTCACCCCGAACGTTTCGCATCAAGTTGCATTGAGGTTAGGAAAGTTCGCAATTTTGTTTCCAAGACTCTTTTTTTATGCTTCTAGACCTACAAACAATTTTGAATTTGTCATGAGCTACCCAAAAATAGGCTTTTGGGCAAAAACTGCGAACAATTATTAGAAATGGTAAGGTTTGAATAGATGTTACTCTGACAGTTTTCAAATAATATGGCTTTTTAAACATATCGATTTTTTAACTTGGTTTTTGATATATTTTCCTGCATATATTTTCCATTTCAATAAAAAATTTTATTTTAAACAAAAAGTTTAAAGTGTGCAACTGTCGAATTCGGCTTAGATTCGGAGTTATACCAAGCATTTTTTTAATAAAAATTTTAAACCATCCATTTCGATAGAAAATTTAATTTTAAGCAAAAAGATTCATTCTTACAATAGTCAAATTCGGCATAGTTTTGGAGTTATACCAAAAATATTGAAAAATGACTAGTGTGACCATTCTTTCAAAAACGCATTGTTGAATTTAGTAACAGTTTCAGTTTAATTATGCTCGTGGGCCAAACAAAAACTTATTTAATAATAAAAACCCTTGCGCTTAATTGTTCTTTTTTAAAAAATCTTTTCAGTAGGCTATACCTAAGTACCAAAAGAAAATTTGGAAGTTTTACGTAAGCGATTTGCTATTGAGGTTGGTTTTCAAAAACTCTATTAATTAATAAAAATTGTACGTTTCAATAAAAGCTATTTACATAATTTCTTATAAAAATATATTTATAAACCACCACTAAACTACTTTTAAAATAAGAGTCTGCTCTAAATAAATTTTTCAGAGCGAGAGTCGGCTCTTTTTCAATTTTAAACGAAACGAGATAAAGTATACTTTCAAAATTATTTTGGGGTTGAACCGCGTGAAATCCATAAATATCAAATGATTTTTAGAAAATGTTAAAGTATACTTTAACTCTAAGGCACTCATCTAACTTGGAAAACAGCAAAACCTTTCTTTATCTTATAAAAGTATACAACAGTAAACTGTTTTGTCCGTTTAAGGGAGTTGTTCGACCAATTCATATAAGGAAAATATTTTAACTGCAAAAATATAGCAAAAATTAAATGATATTAATTGTCCTTAACATTTACAACAAATTAAATAAGGGTTAATGAAGAAATACATAAAACTAAAATTAATTTCACAAACGAAATTATTCATTTCAATCTTAAAGAGAAATGGTGCCCTGAAATTTATCAATAAATGGGAAATAAATAAACAAGAATATACAGTGACAGACCACAGCCACATAAGAAAATCCGTTATGCGATTGTTTGTAAGAAACTTCATATTAAATGTTCCATCTTAGAGAATTAAATTTAACAAATTACGGCTTGAAAGGAACTTAAAGGAACATAAAACGTGTAAACCGGTATTCATAAACGCTAATAAAACACGAGTTATCTTTAGTCAGTGAGTTATCAAAAATCATAATTCAAGGTTAAAAACTAACTCACTAAAATACATATGTTTATTAAATATGTCTTTGGTAAAAGAAGAGTTCTTGTTGATTGTAGTAGATTTTCGTGAAAATTTTGAATTTAACGTTCAAACGTTTAATTCGTGAACTAACTTCCGATCTACGTTTTTGTTAATTTGTTAATAAGAAGATATCTTATTTTGTATTGGTAGGGCTATATATATATATGTATTTATTTTATAAAATTATCATTGAAAACCTTAATAATAGATTTTGAGACGTCTAGAAAGCAAAATCATTATTTTTTAGATGGAAAAAACAAATTTAGAACTTATTTAATATTTCTAGCCAAAAAAAATCGAATAGTCCTTACTTTTCACATGAAATGACTCATTGGTAAGTTAGTTAAATCCTTGAAATAATAAGTCATTTTATGTGGAAAGTTGAGCATATTTGAATTTTTGTTTTGACCGGAAAGTATTAATTAAGTCCTTAACTTTATTTGTTCATCAAAATATTAAAAGATTTTTTTTTTCAAAATGCCTTCAAATTGAAAAACAAATGACAATGATGAATTTCAACGAATTGACTTAAGATCTGTCCGCTTATAAGTGGTTTCACTGTAATACTATGAATAGTTCGATGTTTTAAAGACCTTTTTTTCGTGAATTTTAACAGTTAAACAACTAGTTTTAAAGATATATATATATAAAGATATTAATCTTTAAAAATACTCTTTGCAAGAACTGGTTGCATGAATTAAAATAGTTATATTGATTTTTTTATACAAATGACCATAAATCTATGGGTTAAAAAATCTAAATTTATCAATAAATAATATACTTAACAAACATATACCAAGATGTGTTTACTGTATACTTATATTGGGAAGAATTAATAAATTTATTTCTTCGTTTAAGATCCTGTGTTCTTGGATCTAAAACTTTTAATAGTCAATGAACAAGTATATGTATAATCTCAGATCACACCTTCATTTCAATATTTTTTCTACTTACAAAGATTGGACTAGTTTCCAATCTAATCGTACTATGCACATATGCAAGTATATAGGTAAGGTAAACAATTTTATATGAAAAGTGTTTTGCCGACGGAAAAACTACTCCTCCTCTTCCTCCCTACTATTTTTTTGAATAAAGAGTCATTTTATTACTTTAAATATTTACTGAATACTTTGTTCAATGTGTCTTTTGCAAAAAGAGTCGAAGAGCACCTAGGAAATATTTGTTGTACCAAAAATAAAATTGTTTTATTTTAATTATAGAAGTGACTTTCTAGTTTCTAGTAAGATTAATTTAGGAATAAGACTCTACCAATAAGACTAACAAATAAAGAACAACATTAAACGTTTGCTATTTCCAGTTTTGCTCAACTCCATAATTGGTGGGCCAACTACATGCAAGCCCATTTAGTTCACCAAAAAACGGTGCAAAAACCAGACAACTCCCAAAACAAAATTTAGATTTTTTTCTTCTGTTGAAAAATTCACTTTTTAATATCGTTTTTTTAATTTCACTGTGAAGTTAGCAGAACAGTCCTTCTCAGTAACACAGCTAGCTAGAAAATTGCAGTTGTAGCCCAAATCTACAATTTTTATGCACTTTAGAAATAACTCATTTCAAATTATGAAGTCCCAATTTGAAAAAAAAAAAAATTAAAAAATCAATTTTATACTGTTAACTTCACGGTGAAGTTAGCAGTACATGCCCTAGCTAGAAAAATGAAGTTGTGTCCCAAGTTTTTTTTTTTTTTTACTTCAAGAAAAAACTCTGTTAAAAATTTGAAGTCCATATGTGACAAAAACCAAACGAAAAAGAGGCTGGGTGCGACTCACACTGGTATCTTCCCATTGGTGCAATCGGAAGCTAGAGGCACGATGTTATTTTATTTTCAAAAATCACCTATAAAAGATCTTGGAAAAAGTTATGCAATCAAGTCAAGATTAGTGAGAAGATTAAAACTAACCAAAGCCAAAATCATTGGATGTTCAAAAGATATTTGAGAAGAAAAAAGTTTAAAAGTGTTTGGTAAGGCTTATAGTAGTTTTTTCACTTTAAAAAAACAATGTTTGTTGAATTATTTTACAAAACCAATCAAATATCAATTATAAACTAGTGAAAAAAAATAATTAATCCGAAGCCAATACCATTTTGTGTGATCGCAGGATATTTGGCAGAAAAAAAATTTCAACGATTTTGGTACAATTTCTTATTGTTTTTTTTTTGTAAAAAAAAAACTATTTGTCAATTTTTTTTGAAAATCCTATAAATAATTAATTATAAACAAGTCTGTAAAATTTAATTAACCCAAAGCCAACATCATTGTTTGTTCTCAAGATATTTGAGACAAAAAATGTTTTCAATAATTGTTGGTAAAGTTGGTTGTAGATTTTTCCGTTAAAAAAAAACTATTCGTTGAATTATTTAAAAACCCTATCAAATAACAATTATAACCTAATGTGTAGGATTAAATCAACCGGGAGTCAATATTGTTGTCTGTTCTCAAGATATTTGAGAAAAACAAAAAATTTTCAACAATTATTGGTAAAACTACTTGCAGTTTTTTTAGCTTTAAAAATAAATTATTGATTCCATACTTTTTAAAAGTTTTACCAATTTTTATTAGTAAACTAGTGCATAAAATACAATTACTTAAAAGCCAATATCATTATTTGTTCTCAAGATATTTAAAAAAAACAACTTTTTTTCAAAAATGTTTAGCAACTTTTTTTTATTAAAAAAAAATTATAAGTTGATATGTTTTTATAATATTACCAATTCCTTGTTACATTAATATGCGTAGAATAAAATCAACTCGAAATCGCTAGCATGATTTGTTCTTGAGATATACGAGACGAAAGAAACTTAACAAGGGATTTTTAAAATTGCTGTAGTTAAAAACCGCTCATTGAATTTTTTGGAAGTCCCTTCTGCACGTATAGAAACTTCTATCTACAAAATAAAATTTATTTGATGTTGATAGCTTCATTCGTTCTTGAGATATGGTGAACGAAAAAAAGGGAAGGAACGTACAAACGTACGAACGTAAGAACGTACGAACGTACGTACAGACGCAGACATCTCTCTTAAAATGATGGATTCCGATTCTAGGGAACTCAAAACGTGAAGATATGTCAAAATTTTCTATTTGACAAATCGGACCAATTACAATAACTTCCAATGGGAAATTAAAAATTAATTTTGCACCGCAAATTTGAAGACTCCGTTACATGGATTCCTTGTTTGTGCTGTCAAACTCAGGAACTCCCTACCCCTCGACATACGTATGCTTCAAGGAAGTAAATATTTTAATCTTATTTTCATTAAATTATCTTTTTAATACTAAATAGGTAAAATTTACTACCAAATATTATGCAAAATATTCTATGCATCTATTAATAGAAACACCCATAGAATGATTTTTGTTTTATTTTGAATTTTCTCATTATCTGCTGAACGGATTCAAATTATTTAATTATATAAATAATATATCTTAATTAAGAAAAAATTTGATCGATGTCTCAAAAACGGAAGGATTCCACCAAGTAATTTTCCTTTCCATGAAGGTTGCTATAAAATGGCAGTTTTTTTTTTTTAATTTTGGTTTAATTTAAAATTGTAAAATAATTTTTTTATAATTTTTTTAAGAAGCTTTTAAAACGTAATTGTAAGAAAAATATTATATAGTATAGTAAACAGTAGTTGGTTTGTCAA
The DNA here is from genome assembly GCA_946251815.1 of Dasysyrphus albostriatus. Lineage (NCBI taxonomy): Eukaryota > Metazoa > Arthropoda > Insecta > Diptera > Syrphidae > Dasysyrphus > Dasysyrphus albostriatus. Next base: position 21,072,122 of record OX276337.1, read on the forward strand.
GATTTGAATTTTATTCAATTGGTGATTTAACAGTTTTTGTGTGAACTATTGTACTTCCACAGAATTCCTCTTGGGAAAAAATTTGTAAAATATTTTTTTTTCGTTAAAATGAAAATTTATATTTTCTTTTTCGATTTTCCCTCCAGGAATAATCTTTATTACATCCCTTAACATTGTGTACAATTTTGTTATTTCTCCTTCAAGATTCGGCAATAAGAACTCAAGTTGACGGCTTTGAGAGGAAAACTTACTTATGCATTTGTGTAATACTCTTTTTTTTTGAAAACTGCATAAAAGAGAAGAAATCTCATTGCTAAAACGTTCAGTTGTCAAATGACCAAGTATATATTATGTTTTATTTTCGATTGATTTTTTTAACTATTCCTAAAATATTTTCGTCAAGTCTCAGACGGTCTTTTACTGTCATCAACCATTTCCAAGACCTCGCTTCAAAAGTAAAAACTTAAAAGTGTTTTCTTAATTTTTATCTTTACTTCGATCAAAATGCTGAAAAATTTCAATCATAGTGGAAAAGTTTACTAATATTTTTGACAAACTGCTTTTTTTTTTGTTAAATAAACTTGAAATATTTAATTTTATATTCCTTCCCATTAATTTATGTTGCTAGGGTAAATTAACAAATTAAGAATGAAATTTGTATGTATTTCCAGTATTTAATAGAGATTTTAAATTGAACAAAGAGTGAAGAATTTTGGGCCTTACAATTTCTTAATTTGAATTTTTTCTTTAGGAATTGTAAACTGAGATTAAATTTGTTTGAGTCTAAATCTAGTAATAATAAAAAACACTCACAATTATATAATATCTTTTTTTGTAAATCCAAATTTTCGTTCTTTTACTGAGATCACTATTTTTGGCAAGCTCCAGAATTTATTTTAAGTATAATTTAAGTTATGAAAACTTTTTTTTCTTCAATATTTTTTTTTTTGTTCCACAATTTTTCACTGAAAACACAAACTAAATATTATTCCATGCATTAAAATCCAAGCTTAAAATTAACACTGCAATATCCTTGAACTGTGTTTATCGTCGAACTAAGGACTTTTTCCGATAATCCAACCGATTTATCCAATATTTCGCGGCGTACTAACATGTTGATTAAATTCCAACATTAGATCTGATTTTTACCAGAGTGACTTTTATTGAAAAAAAAAAAAAAAAATACCTGCCACCATCATAAAGAAGTCCACGCATTCTGAATTAATTATTTTAAGTGTCCAACAAAAGAATTTCTTTAAAAATAAACTAAATCAAACCAATCTCTACTAATACTAAAATAGTTTTTTCATCAAAATACAAAAATCGAAACATTAACTAACCATAAAGTGGGGGAGTACAACAAAAAAAAATCCACCACCCGCACCCACCCAGCAACTATTTTATTCAGCGAACCGATCTGATATTAGAAAAAAAGGGTTCAATCCCCAGAAGCCATCACACAGGTGTAATAATGGCGTTACGCCTACTTTGGTCACATATTTTCGATAACACATACCATGACAACCTTTTGTTATGATGGTTTTCCCTTGATGCCAAGGCCTCTCTGCCTGGTCATCTCTATCCACACTCTCTCCACACTGGATTCAACTACTATATTCGAATGTGACACTCAAAGACTGGACTGACGATGCGATGGTGGTGGTACAGTATAGTGGCAGTTTCACGAATCGCTGAACTTCGTCAATTGCTGGCGTGCAACCCAACTGATTTCCATCCGAGAATCGAAAATCCAATGAGACACATTATGGATTTTCTACATACCCCAGCACCGACAGCATGTCATGTGAAGAACCCATAAGCACCATGATCCTATGGCTATAACTTCTCCCCTCTTACATTCGCTGACCAAACGAAGAATTAATGTTTAGGCATAAAGCCACACATCAGAATCTAATGCTGGCTAACGAGAAACTTTATCCAAATGTGTCAGCCATGTTAATCTGACCGGAACTCTTTTGTTCCGACATCCGGAAATCACAACCAAGTTGCACACATAACAATAGAGAATTCTCGGTGTGTTAAGCTTTTCCACCCAGAGAGATGGGTGGTGGTGGTGGTGATGGCTGATATCAGAGGCTCTTACACAGACTTAGATCTCTTGTAGTGATCATCGATGGATGGATGAAAGCGTCTAGGTGCGTCCAACGATAGACTTTATATTGTTGTCTTTTATGGGGATTTGTTTATAATTTTGTTGATGGAAAGATCAGTGATGCTTGGAAATTTGCAATTTCATGAACTTTTGAAATTGATGACTTCGTCGAACCATAAGTGAGTGAAGGCTTTGAGTTTATTAGACAAACAAACAACCTTCTTAAATTGCTTTGAAACTATGTAATATACGAGTATTATTAGATGTAGGCATACCTCCTTAAAGAAGTCTTACCTATGAAATCATGAGTAGTAGGTATATGAACTAACGATGAAGCTTTAATTTTGGTAGACATTATTTTTACCTATGATAAGCCTAACAGATAGTTTAAGTCTTAAGAAAGTGTATGATTTTTTTTTGTCACCTATCAATTTTTGAGAAATAAAGAAATTTCACAATGCTAGCCTTTCCACTACCCCGGGCAATCCAAAAACTTGATTTTATAATCAGAAATTATGAAGTTAAGCCAAACACAAAATTTTGTATCCAATTCGAAAGCACCATGCAGTCATGCAGCACGTTTTTATTCTTAACCCATTGATTTAATGAAAAATGCTTTGCTTTTTAATAACAATAACAAATACTATCCAGACTTAAATTAACCGCAAGTAAAACATTTTTCACTTTTTTCTTTTCTCTTAAAATGATGATGAAACTATTGTACACTGTGACGTATACGTATCAGTTTTATCAGTTTTTTGCTTGTCTTTAACTTTAGTGATAACTCGCCTGATATGGTAAAAATATCTATTTTGATAGAAACGAAAATAAAAGTTCTTCTTTTTTCTTTAACTTGACTTGGGTTATTCGGTTTCACTTTTGACTTTTTTCCAGCGATAAAACAAGTGCAGTGACGTATGCAGGAATTTGGTTAGGGGGGAAATTCATTCAGGATTTCGGTTATGGTGGAGGGGGGGGCGAGCAAATTCATTCAAAAAATAGTTTTCAAAAAAAGGTAAATAGCTAAATGTATACATATGAAATATATTGTGGTTAAGTGGGGGTGGGAGAAAGTGCTCCTAACAACCGTGCTACAGAAAATCACAAGTATAGTGTAGGCTTATTAACGTATTTCTGCTCTAAAAAAAAGAAAAATTGAAAAACTGCTGTTTTAGTCCAGTCATATTGTATTTTTAATATTCAAATTGTGGGGTAGTTTTGATTTTGCCCCTCTTTCATGTTTTCGGGGGTGCGGAATCTGAATCTGAGGTTTGCGACTAAAATTTCGTGACGCAACATGAAAAAAATTCAAAAAATTATGCAAAAATGCATTTTCTGGGAGTTTTTCACTGATGGCTCGAAAATACACAATTATTGGAAAAATTTTTCTGCAACAATCCATTTGGACTCAAGCACTAGTTGAAAATTGAAGTTTTTATGTTTTAACATAAGATTTTTACTGTTTTCGAAAATCCACTCCAAAGCACTAAATAACTTCCGTTGACAATTTTTTTTATAAATGTGTAGTAAATTGTTTGGAACTCAAAAACTAGTAATAATACAATTATTAATAAGGGAGACAAAATATTATAAAAAGTAAAAATTTAAATCGTTCTTTTAATTGTGTAAGCAACCAATTAAATAACTTAGAGCTCAAAACCAGTACGCAATTTGAATATTAAAAATAAATAGGAATATGTACATTAGGGGCGTCGGAATTTTTTAATTTTTTATATTCAAAATGGGTATCGTGGATCATGTAAAGGATTTAGAAAGAAATAATTTTAGGATCCTGCGGCCGGTTTTCGGTAAAATACCACAATTTGAAAAAGTGGTCCATTTAAAATTGCGTTGTTATGTGGTCACAGTTACTTAAAGTGACTTTTTCTTGCATTTTTAATCTGCTGCTAAGAAAATAAAATAAGAAACTGCTCCTTAAAATGTCATAAAATTACTTTTGACCTTAAATATTCATGAAAGTCTCCATAAAACCCATCGATTTTCTAGCTGTTTTCGATTATTTTTTTTTAATGGAATTCTTAGATTGGCCCAACAACATTAAACTGCATACTTGAATTGATTTGCAGTCAATACAAATGAGTAAAGAAATAAAAAAAAAAAAATATGTAATTGTGCCCACATATTAACGCAAACTTAAATGGTTTTTCTGTAGTTTTTTTTACCTAAGATCGGCCACGGGGTCTCAAAATTCAATTTTGGAAATTTCCAACGACAAAAAATTACTGCCCTTTTACAAGATCCACGATACCCATTTTGAATATAAGAAATTAAAAAAAATTCCGACACCCCTAATGTACATAATGCAACCAACAATTTAAAACCTTTTGAGCGGATTTAAAAACAATTTTTTTATAAATACAATTTTGGGAACATTTAAAAAAAATTTTCGTATGCCAATTTTACAAATATATTAAAATACATTTATAAACCTAGTTCCAAAAAAACTTATCCACCCGTTTTTGAAATATTAAATTTTCAAAATGTAGATCAATTTTTTCTTAAATCCAAAATGTTTATTTTCAACTTTTGGATATGCAATATAATTTAATAATAATGGAGCTAAAAATTATGCCACTAATCTTTTTTAAGTTCTCTATCATCATAACGTCATGTTTGATTGTTATCTCGAAATATTTATTTTGCACAAATCCAAAACTTGGCGCTCTGGAGCCAATTTAGGAATAGCGACATTGTGCAACGATTAGCTGCACGCAGCCTTTAAGTAAATCTGCTCCTATAAGAACCTGTACAATTCAATTTAGCTGCAAAGAAAAAGCTACTCATCTGTTTCGGCCATAAAAGTGTGATTTTCTATCGCACGATTATTAATTCTTAAAATAGAACAGGTGACTTTAAATTTAAACGAACGCACATGAAATTAAAAGATCAACTAAAACCGCAAGTGTGTTCTTTGCCTATTTTTCTTGTATTTTCAAGAACAATTAACTAACAAATTTAATTTAATGAGTAGATAGGTATAATTATTGCAAGAAAAAAAATTAGGCTATTTTATAATGCAATTGAAAAAAAATTGTCATCGTATTGGTCCACTTCCGGACTTCCGCTTAACCTTACTGTTATTTTTGCATAATTTCTGAAAACCAAAATTGAATAGTGACTAATACTATGTTATATGTTAGGAAAAATTACAATTCATGAATGTATTTTATATGTAGGTACCTACGAATATTTAAATTATCAAAACAAAAAGATTGACACGCTCTTTAAACACAAAAAATTTGGTCATAGTTCTCTTACAATTTCTGGATGATTTCTCCAAATTAATAAAGTTGAAAAAATAAAATGGAGTTTTCTGATGACAGCAAAATAAAATATTTTTTTTATTATTGTCTTTGTGTGATAGTTCAACTTAAGGTTTATTATTTCCCGATAAATAACAAACCGCTGCTGATAGAGCATAGAAAAGAACAGTTTAAATTGTCTTTAAATTGAATTTTCAATTGCTCTTGAATTACTAAGGAGCCGATTACAATTCAACACCATCTATTAAACCCATTTATAAAACTCCATCAGCAAAATGCCATATTATACGTGCTTATTATTGAAAACTTGTTTCCATTAAGAAATTTCTGAAAATCCGCCTTTAAGGCAATGGAAATTGCTTTAATTCCTGTTTTCTGTTGTCATAAATCATAAATTTGTTGCCAAATAATTGCAAGACAAAATATATCCATACTATATCAGCTTAAAGAAGCACGAACAACACGAAAACATTGGCCAGAGCAGATGTGGTGGGAAACACTAGTTGCGCAACAAAACACTCATAAATATCGTTTATGAGTATCATCCAATTCCTGACTCTATATGACTAGACAAACTAGATTACAGGAGTTATCCCCTCCAATGCCCCCATCAAATCCAAAAAACTAACTAGTTTATAAATTATTGATAGCGATTGAGGTGCACTTTGTGAAAATTATAGACTCACCAAGAATGATTACGTTGTCTTGCCTTGCAGGAGCTTGCACACTTCTTTTCACCACTCGAATAGAAATATGTACGTTTTTTCCTCTGCCCACAGGGTCAAAAGTGGTGTTTGGAGTTTTTCTTATTGAAAGATACCGAAGTCAAATGGTATTTAAGGAAATGAATGAATTAATAAAGGACTTGCTCAAACAATCAACGAAACTCACCTATTTCGCTTCTGGTTTTTCTGCAATAAAAAGACTGCAATGCTCTTTGGTTAGATTCAATTAGTACTCTGAGGTCTTAATTCATCTTTGTCGTATTGACTGCGAGCGGACTTTTTTTGCAATGGAAAATAAGAAAACCCTGAGGTTGATTTTGAATGGATATAAATTGTGGAATCGAGTTCTGTTTAAAGGAGAACAGCCAACGGATACTTCAATGGATTTTAGTCTTGTGGTTTTGAGGTTTAAATTTGAAATGCACTCGAAATAGTTAAGAAAAAATGTATTCTTTAATTTGGTTTTTAATTTTCACTCTCATTCAACTCACAGTTGTACTCGTAGAAAGTAGAAAAACGACAATGTTGAATGGTCATTGCTCCTCTCCTAGATCGAAAGCAAACTCACTGAGATATTCGATAGCAAAAGCGGGAAAAAGAGAGACCCAAAATCGACGTACCGGTCAGAACGTCCCATTACCAACCCTAAATCTTTAGGGTCTTGGCCAATTTCAGCTCTGCTATCGTAACCAAAAATAGTATCCGAAGAAAAATTTAACGAGGAATAACTCTTTTCAATCGCTGTGTTTTGGGCTAAAAGACGTTTAAAGGCACTGACGCGTCACATAAGTGACCGTAACAAAAGTCTTGAGTCATGCAAAGATATCATAAATCAGTATATGATTTAATGTAATGTGGTATTTTGCATCAGAGTAACTCTTAAATGCATTAATTATAATAAGTAAAATTAGTAAAATTAGTTGTTTACCAACAATTTGTGAAATTTAAGCTATTAAGAAATTTCGTGAACCTAATGTGTGGAGTCAATAATTGAATAATGCATAAGATTACTATTTCCAAAACATTAATATGCTTTTATAAGTGTCACTTAAGCGTCAAATGCCACCCCGTGATAAAATAGTTCAGCCGCTTTCTTTACATTGAAACATTTGTGACGTAAGTGACAAATTTTATTTAAAGATTCACCAACAGTGCTATTTTTTGTTCTTCGGGAGCTATAGAATTTTGGCTTTCCAATTTATTGAATTCACTAATCAGTTATCAACATATTATGCTTTTATTAGTTCAATTCAAATATAATTACCTATTATCGGCAGAATATTATATATTTTGTATACTATGTGTCACATCCCTCTAAAATTTCCTTCTCAAAAAAGTTATGTTATGGCCAGAATTTGCACAATTATTGTCTCTTTTCTGTTTAATGTTTGTAAATTTTTTTTAATGTAAAACTTTTGTGACGTTAGCGAAGTTCGAAGATGTTTCTGCCATTTAAACCTATCGGAGGAATCAATACATGATTTTATTTGATTCATTCAAATATACCTTGTGTCAATGCAATAGTAGTAAAACTATTGGGTTGTGACTTAAACGTCACAAACCTCTTACATTCATTTTAGAAAAAATGTTAACCACAAAATTGAACAAATATTGTTCTTTCTGCTTTTAGTTTAGTGTTTACGAAGTTTTTTTATGTGACACTTTTGTGACGCTAGTGACAAATGACATTTGAAAATTCGCCCATAATGTTTTTATTTGTTTTCCACTTTACATCCATATCTATACATATGCATATCCTTACATTAGTTTTGTTCAAATGTGTGTACCTAGTATTGACACAATAATATGTTGATTACTCGAGTGTCACTTGAACGTCATAGCTCTCTTTATTCACTTTCCAAAAAAGGTTACGTTATGAAAACAACAATGAACAATTAAGCTTATTTTCTGTTCTCGAATTATGTTTATGAATATAAACTTTGATGTGACGCATTTGTGACTTTAGTGATAAATAACATATAGTGATTTGCCCATAATCTTTGTTGTTTATTTTTTCTGTCTGTCCAGAGCTATAGGATTCTGGCCTTCAAAACTTTCGGAGGAATCATTCACTTATACCGTTTGCAACAGTATTCTGATGTCAATGCTGACTTTTTTCATGGTCACCATAACTGCTGATCTTTATGAAGCTTCATCAGATATTATTATGTTTGGTGACGATCTATGTGTTCTAGTTGGAGTAAGAAAAATGCTTATTTAAATAAAAATCAAGAAACCTTTCATTTCAATTGTCTTTCTTCAGCTCTATTTGATTCTGCTTAAAATTATCTTGTACCGAATCTACAAGCCAAACATCAAATATATTGTCGAAGAATTTCGTAGTCTACTCAACAAATTCTCCACTGGATCTGAAATCATGCGAAAGATCCAAAGACAAAGTTACATTCGGGATGTTATCATCTATAACACCTTTGTTGTGTTGGGAAATTTTCTATTTGTAGCTTTAACATTTCAGCCAATATTTTCAGGAGAACCCAGAACTTTACCGTTTCGTGCAAAATTTCCTTTTTCCATAGAAAACCAATGGATTTTTCAGTGCGTCTATGGATTTCAATGCTTTTGTACATTGATTTGTATTAAAATTATAATTTATATTGATAATATTGGTTGTCTGACAATTCATCAAACTGCTGCAAATTTGGAAATAATATGTGAGAAAATTCGAGAATTTCGTGGGAAAAAAATGAGCCGGGAAGATTTGGGAGAAATCATTGCTGATCATCAAAGAATTATAAGGTAAGAGTGGCTGTGTTCAATAATGTTAAGTCAATGAGGAATACATAATGTAGTTGGCAAGACATGAACAAATAAGAGCCATTTTTTTAAGAGGCAAAAACTTTAAAAAGTATCAAAAATGGTCCTAGCTTTAATAAAACAGAAATGTAATGTCATTGCCTTGCACAAATTATTTCCAACGTGTTCTTGCGACGGAAGATTCAAAATGGGAGCAATCTATAAGTTCAATCTAATCAACTTGACTGGTTTTTACAATTTGTAAGCATTGTTTTGGCATTTGTCCATTCATAGTTAAAAAAGGCAAAAAATGTTGATCTGTTGAGTGGTACCAATTTTAAAACATAACTTTTTTATACAACAATTTGACAGTTTTAAAATTTTCTGACTTTAAATTTGAAATAAGATCAAGAAGCATTTTATTTTATTTACCGAAAAAAAAACACCATTCGATGATCAGTCAAAAAAACCATCCTAAGCTCATTAAATATTTTTCAAAATTCTCATCAAATCCAACAAAACCTCCATTTTTTTTATAGACTGATCAACTATGTCAACAAGTACTACTACTATAATTTTATTGGCCAAGTAGGAGCAAGTATGTTCTTAATATGTTTAACAGCTTTCGAGGCTCAACTTGCCAAAGATCAACCATTGGTGGCTTTGAAGTTTCAAGTTTTTATGTTTTCATCATTCATGCAGCTTTTCTATTGGTGCTGGGTGGGTAACCAAGTGAGATTTAATGTGAGTAAAAATTGTGTTGTACATTATTAAATTCCTACAATTTTTGATAGTTTGATTTTAATATTTTGTAATAGTCACAAGAGATCGCTACAGCTGCATTTGAATGTGAATGGAGCACACAATCACCATCATTTAGGCGAGATTTGATGTTTCTTATTTTAAGAGCTCAGAAACCATTATCATTTCGAGCTCAACCGTTATATGGATTTGATTTTGAGGCATTTTCAAAAGTTGGTATTTATGTATTAGTAATTTTTTAAAAAACTTACAATTTTAAATATTTCAGATACTCAGTTCATCTTATTCGTTTTTTACAATGTTGAGAACAATAAGTGATTAAAAGTCGTTTTGACTTTTTGAGAAAATATTCAACATGTATGGTAGATCGTACATAGTACAACTTCAAGAAGAGCAAGTTAAATGTACGCATTACAAAGTTTTACAATATTTGTTTTATTTAGAAATAAAAATGTTTATTCTATAAACTAGTACCTACCTAATAAGTTGTTGTTATTTCATTCAAAATGTTCAATGTAAATTGTTTCATGCTTTGTACCCTGTACTTGTACTGAATTTGTATGGTTTACATTTTCATCCAAAACTCTCTATAACATAAAGCCTATTATTTTTCTCCACAATTAAAAATTTTGTATTAAATAGCTGATCGTTGGAACTAAAAATTGTTTGCTGAAAAAGACAATACAAGACTTTTTGACTTTTGTTGGCTTCTTTTGATGGGTTGTCTCTTATCTATCTATATTATCCTTAAAACTAATCCGTGCGGTATGAATTCAATACTTTAAAAATTTCGTCTATGACTTCGCTGATGGAAAAATGTATGCACTCGATAATTGAATGTATTAACTCAACCCGTCAATCTCTACAAATATAATATTTGTGCTGATAACATAAATCTTTTAGCAGTAATTTAGCTAAGAAATAATTCTGTAGCCAGACGAGTTTATGAATATCTGAATTTTTATTATTTTATGTTATACTCGCAAAAATTTAAATACTATCTTGAATGAGTAAATAATTATTTGTGCATGCTCATGTACTGAGTAGTTGACAATTGATATGTATGCATTACATAAATGTAAATAGACTATGCACTCAGTACATTTTAAATTCATGTTGGTTATCTATGATAAGAATAGCTTCTCTACACTCATTACTTACATAAATATAAATATGCTATGTACTCATTACATGGCAGTTATCTTTAATGAGTACATGGTAGTAAGTATAGATATTATGTACTCAATACATTGATATAAATATGTATACAGTACATAGTTATGTAATAAGTCCAATTGTAAATGTAGTCTATATGTTATGTACCCACTACATACTTATGTTATGAGTACATATGTCTCTAAATATTTATGTAATGAGCCCATACCTCAAAGAGTCATCTCTAGCATTGCTTATCTCATAGCTCCGTTCGCGTTATTCTGAAAGTTTAAAAATTATTTCCCCATTTATTTAAAAATGTTCGTTACTTTAAAAAACTTTTGCTACTTAGTTATATTTGAATTTTTCGGTCATAATTGTAGGACCTACATTTTCCATTTTTTCTCAGTGTTGGGCTAGAGGTCGGGATACAAACGGACAGATATCAAAACAAAATTATTGGTTCTATTTTTTCCAGTTTTGTATCATCGTAATATCGGTTCGATTTACATCTCGAGTTCAATTTTGTTTACGAATTCAATACCTTGTTCTGTATAGGATGTGTGCCAATATCGTAAGTTAAAACCTTATTTGTGTTCTTTATTAATTCATGCGCTTCTTCTATATCATTAAGATTGCAAACTGCCAATTAAAGTTGCCTCTCATCAACATTGCTGACCCTGTTGGCAAAAAAACAACATGGAGTGCAAAGTGCTGCTTCACCAATGCCACCGCTTGTTGGCAGCACCAATAATAATTCTTGCTGGGTCTATAATTTAAGCAAACTATACCTCAATCCAAAATTAATAATTTACAAACAAGTAAAGACAAAGAGGGAGGGAACCCCTGGGATCTCGTTTGTCTAGTCAGAGTATAAACGATGTTTATGATCCTTTTGTTGCGCAACAAGTGCAACCCCACTTTATTTTCCTTCCAGCTGATAATATTAGTGCCAGTGCAGTGTAATTAATTGGTTGCGAATGATTTAAAAACAGGAGTTGAACAATTTCTTTTCCGTCTCAAAAGGCGGAATTGGAAAAAGAAATGGAAAGGAGTTTTTGGTTTTGAAGCAATTTCAATAATAAGAGGTTAATACTTTTTTTCATGTAAATTATAACTGTTTAAGAGATAAATGGTAATTCATATTGCCTATTGATTTTTCATAGATAAGATGGGTTAGAAAAGGTTTTTTATTTCTAACAATTTTGCTTCAAAAGATTTCCTTGATTCAAAATTAAATTAAGTACTCATGGTACTTTGAGCAAACTTTAACAAAATGATTCAACTTTTTTTCCTGCTTTTTCAATTAAGGCCATCAGCATAACTAATGATTCAAAATAATTTTTGAAGCACAACATTTTTCATCAGGAAATAAAGTACTTTAAATTAAAATAATTATTATATCAACATAAAAAAGAAAATAACCAACAAAATAAACATTTTATTTCATTGTCATAAAAGAGAATTTCATGATCACACTTTCAATTTTATTTTAATTCAAGGGAAATATCAAAGGTGAAATAGCTTAACAAAAAAAAAATATTACAAAGGTTTTTGTTGTGCTTATTGAGCGTATCAAATTTTTTGACACTTTAATGATTTTAACACTAAAATTATGGAATTTTTCGAACTATTAAATCGATTTTTTTTTTGCAATATTTTTTTAAATGGAAAAAGGTCAAACGGAAGCTTTGGAAATTGAATAGAGTTATGATGGTGAATTTTGTTTGGTGATAAGGCTATTATGTTTTCAACAGTGATGTAATGGAAAATTAGCAAACTTATTTTGTGTTTTGATAAACTCCAAGTTACTTTATCTTTTATTCACGGTTTCTTCTCAATTAAGGTATTAGCATGGCATAAGCATAGTATCCGCATATTAGTACCTAAATACACCAGGCCGCATTTATATAATTAACATCGACTAGGATGCAAAAAAAAACGTTGTTATTTTATGATTGTGATTTATCTACTAGTGGTAACCTTCATCAATTCTGTTATCAGTACAAAATTTCAACATCCTAGGTTTGATCCAAAGGCTTACGTTTCTGAAGTATTGCTACAAAATTTCATTTATTAATATTCGTGTATACACAGTGCCGTTTTTATGCATAGGCTCTGTAGGCTCAAGCCTAGGGCCCCAGGCTTGTAAGGGTCCCCGATTCCGCTATTAACGAAATAAACTCGGAGCTCAAAGAGTTCAAGTTCTCGTAAATTTAAAAAAATTTAATTGCTTTCCCCAAAGCTATTACAGATCTCACCAAAGCTATCAACCCCACAAACCCAATACCCAAAACGCAGGAGGGCGGGCCCCCTTAGACGATAGATTTAATTTTTTTTTCAATCGGATACAAGAGACAGTGGCGGTAAATTTCAAATTTTTTCCAAACTTTAAAATACTTTTTGTTAAATATTTTAAATCTTATTATTTAATAAACGTTAAATTTATTTACTTAACGTTTTTTGATTGTGCAAAAGCCAATAAGAAAACATCAAGCAGAGTTAAATTCAATGAATTTTTCTTTCATTTTTTCTTTTCAATTATAGGAAAGAATTCTTGTTTTTTTTTCTAATATCTACTAAAACTTTGCCTTCTAGCTTGCAACACCCAGGGTTTTTTGAGTCGATAGCTTTGGGAAAAGCAATTAGAAATATTTTACGAGAGTTCGGTCTCTCTGCGCTTTGGGTTATTGGGGGTTTGGGGATAGCTTTGGAGAGAGCTATTCTGTTTTTTTTTTTTTAAATCGTCTACGAATGCTTGGCCTCTCGGAGCTTCGGGTTTTTTGGGTTAATAGCTTTAGGGAGAGTTTGATTTCCTAGTTATATGGGATTATTAAGATGTTGGTGGTATACTAGGCTTTTTAAGTTAACGTGGTATTTGGGCTATAAAGTTTGAATATTTCGCGGTTTAAGCTGCCGGATAGTAGGCCCCTAAACAGTTTTAGCCTAGGGCCTCTTAAGTACGAGAGACGGCACTGTAGTATACAGGGTGTTCCCGAATTCGTGCAAGATATTTTGGTAGATGATATCTGGGAACATTTTAAGATCAAAATTGCACAGGGTGAAAATTATATCTCGCTTTAATGAAGGGTATTTCTGAAAAATAGGCTTAAAATGAAAAAAAATATTAAAAATCACTGAAAGCACATATAAAATAATATTCTATAATTTTTTTAAAAGAAGAAAATACTCCATTCTTAATTTTTTCTTTTGGTTTTCTAAATGAAGTTCTGAATAGTTTTCGGGAAATTAAATTTCAAAATCGATATTTTTTTTATTCTCGTTATTAAGTGCCACTGTTTTTTTTTTTTTTAATAATATTAATTGCACTTATCAATTCTTGGTCAAATACTGATATCCTAATGCAAATCTTTCTTAGTTTTTTTAGAAATAAAAAAAACAAAAGATAGCTTTTCTAAAAAAAAATTGAAAAAGGGTTTAATTTGAATAGTTCTTTTGAATTTGTTTACGTCATAAACATAACAAAACAAACAACCAGTGCGAAAAGATAGCTTTCGTGTATTCTTAATTTATCAAAAACTAAGAAATATACAGCCTTATTAATTAGATTTTCTTGGCCGTTGACTAGCAATATAATATTTTTAAAGGTTAGGCAAATCTTAGACAACTTATGCCGTTGTCCAAGTTAATCAACTTAAGGACAACATTAAACAAATGTATTAATAACTTTTTGGAGTTGGACGGCCGTATAAAATTAGACCAAGTTAATGAATACGACAGCAATTTTTTAAAATAAGCAAAAAAGCTAGTCTTGCAGAAATCTTTAGAGCATTCGATAAAATGCTACAGGTTTCTTGGGAAAATCAACAACAGTATTTTTCACAAGAGACAAACTGTCAGGTTTTAAAGAAACTATTGCTGGTTTACTTGTTCACGTCTACTTTCCTTTATTCCAATGTCCTCCATTGTCGAATTTTTTCAGTTTTAAATGAAGATTTTTGAAATGAAATAAGCTGGAGCTCAGAGTTGATATTCGCAAATATCATGCCAAGATTACTTTCCAGGTACTTTCTTTGACATCGAATGGGTAAAAAAACTATTTTTAATGAAAAATCAGGCAGCGTGTGATCCAAAAAGCCTTAATTCGTGGCAAAAATACTAAATCTGATAAATTCTTTTATTTATTTTGTTTTTTTATTTCTAATAGAAAAATAAAAAATAATAAATAAATTAAAAATAATAAATAAAATAAAATTAAAAAAAAAATGCACAGACACAGCAAACGAAATAATTTGCTGGTAAATGGTTTGGTTTTGGGAAATTTTTTTGTTAGTTAAAATTTTAAATAGAAAAAAAATTGATAAAAAATAAAACAGAAAAAAAGGCTGGGTCCGACCCAAACTTCCCATTGGTGTTCTCTGAAGCTAATATTTTATTATTTAAAAACTGCCAACTCAAGATCTTTGAAAACTTTTGCAATGTTTAATATGCAATCAAATGAAGACCAAAGACAGATACCTAAACATTGTTAGATTAGTGAGTAGAATTAAGATATTTGGGAGTGAAAATTTAGTTTAATATATTTTGGTAAAATTTCTTGTAGTTTTTTTTCACCTAAAAAAATCAATTCATTGCATATTTTTACAAATTTTATCAATTATTTATTATAAACCAGTGAAAAGAATAAAATAACCCTGTGCAAATATCATTCTTTGTTCTTAAGATATTTGAGCCGAAAAACGTTTTTCGACAATTTTCAGCAGTTTCTTTTTAAATTTAAAAAAGAGAAGAGCTGAAACAGAGTTATTGCTTAGAACTAGTACGTCTATTAAATGTTTAAAATGACGATGGTGCCAATGATTTTTTCTGATAACTAAAATCTATAATGAGTTTTAAAAGTCATATTAAGAATTCTATTTTATTTAATAAGACAAAAAAAAATCTATCACAAATTCGGTCTGTTAACTTTTTTACATTACTATTTCACATTAAATTGGTCACTGAAATAGTTCATAAGATATGTCTACAAAACTTGATTAAAACATCAAAAATACATCCACTGTTGTTGCAAATTTTTTTTGGAACACCCTTTGAAAACTTGAATACGTAACCCTAAACTTTTTGTTGACAACATTTGGAAATTTTAACACTATTTTTAAAGTTTTACTTTGAATTCCTTTCAGAAAGGAATTCATTTTTTATATGGAAGTCTGAATTGATTTATTAGTTTTGAAACACTCTGTCAAAACAATTTTCTTCAAAAATCACTTTGTTTGGAGCCCTGGAAATTTTATGAAATAAGAAAGATAAATATTAAAAATATCTTCATGTGTTCAAAGGTTATGATTTTTGCAACGAAAAAAGTAATTTTAAACCACTGTGCAATCCTATGCATACAGAAAACGGATCTCTGATTGATCTGTAGAGTTATTTTTCATTGAAATATGCACGTTTTCTATTTCCTAAAATGAACCAAGATGGAGATACAGTTTTCGGGCATAGAACTTTACTTTAAAAATATATTAATTAAACATTGCAACTGTTTCATTCTTCGCACCAGCTATGGTGGAATTTTTTAAAAATTGACAGCTCGATTTTGAAATTGAAATATCGAATTTAAAAAAAACATTTTTGTTTTATATTCCCAAAATATTTGTTTGAACATTTTGTTATGCAATATTATACTTTTTAGTTTAAGTTTTTATATAAGAAATATTTAAATCCGAACAGATGAAAAAATTAAAAATCAAAAATAGCTTAGGAGCAGACGGTACTGTTAATAGTTACTTGGTGTAAATTTTTGTTATATTTCTTTTAGTAGACCGTTTTAATTTTAACACTTTTTTTTTGACATTTGTGGACGGTACCTAGCTTTGTTTTTCGATAAAAGTAAAATATTTTTTTTTAATAATCTAGAAAGTGTTAAGGAACTTTTATTAACCAAGTTTGAAATATTTAAGCTTTCAAAAAAAAAAATTTAATCTTAAAAATCTGTTTTGAACATTTTGGTAAACAATACTATTTAGTCAGTTTTTGAAGAGGTGTAATCCTTTCGAAGGTAGCTTTTATTAAAAGTAATAATTTATTGATTCTTTTTTAAGAAAATTTGTGGAGCAGTTTTGTAGAAAAATGTGATCATGTAAGGTTGCTGAAAAAAATTTATAGCACGGACCGTTTTTTAAGGACTTAAAAAAACGGATGGAATGACAAAAAACCACTATGTATCAAGCTTTTGGAAAATCAATACAATCGTTTTTGATACCGTCTTTTTTCGTTTTCCGTATCATCATAATAGATCAAGAGTCGGGTACTTTTTTTCTGCAAATAACTTTTGAACTACTCAACTCTTGTTGAGATATGTTTAGGGGTATTCCCCTTATGTTAATTCAAGTTGGCGGGATAAAGGGGGGTCCACAAGCGTCAGCTGCCATCTTGAAAAATAAATTTTATCAAATATTTTGTAAGCCTTATCGTACGGAAAATAATATTTTTTAAAAGTATAAATATTCCATTATTTTATTTGCTTCTTTTTGAAATCAAGTTGTTTTAGTAAAAAGCTTTTGAGAAAATAATTTTAAGAGTCAATATTTTTGAAAAAAAGTTGTAATTTTTTTTTTTAAATTTTTTCATTCGCATAATCATGCATCATTTTTCTTTTCAATATTCAATATTTCTTATCAATATTTAAGCAAAGTTTTTGAGAAATTGAAAAAATGTAGTTTTTCCCATTTCAAATTTAAACCCTTTTTCAGGATATTCCCCAAAAATTACCTCTTTGTTTTCTGAATTTCTCAAAAAACTTTGAAAGATTTTTGTATCTGGTTTTCAGTATTTGACGAAAAATTGATAAGAGTATTGAATATTAAAAATAAACTTTGGTGATTACGATTAGTAACCTAAACTTTAAAAAAAATTCACATTTTTTTTTTAAATATGTTTAAAATTTACTTTTTCAAAAACTTTTTATTTAAACAAATTGATTTAAAAAAATAATAGGATTGATTCTTAGCTTTAAAGATATTACTACTTTTGTCGTACGAAGCACATCTCACGAGATATAAAACATATTTTTTCCAAGATGGCGGCTGACGTTCATGCCCCTATCTCACCAACTTGTATTTACATTCAGGGGGCACCCCTTAATACTTTCTAACAGAAATAAAATCAGTTTTTTGTAGAAAATTTGCATTATTAACCTACTTCTTTAGCTCTGGTTATTGGACTATAATGACCAAATCTTATCAAAATCTCGAGTTGAATTTATTTTACGAGTGCATAATTTGCCTACACATATTTTATATATCCAAAGTTCAAATAAAAAGTCCAGAAAAAATAGATAAGTTTCAAAAGCTAAGACTCTTAAATAATAAGAGAAGTTTTTTACTAGCTTAGGTCTCACTCAATCCTTAGAACTTAATTGGGATCTGTCAATATTCTTGTTGAACATCAGTTACCATATTATTCCTTAAGTCAAAGCGCCATTTTCCATTCAAAAAGTTCTTTCAAAACCCGTTATTAATATTCTAAGTGATTTATTTTCCGGAATAAAATTGAAAGCGACATGTGACAACAACAATCATCAACAACACCAAGTCGAACAAATTACAGTTCAATGGTTCGTGTCTTGTCAAATAGAAAATGATTAATTAATTTTCAAAAACACCCATCCCATATGCAAATAAAATTCCCTCCTCTATGTTTGATTTAATTGCTGTTTGACAGATGTATAATTAGGCATCGTAACTTCATTCCATTCTGCATTTGAATATAAGATCGAATACCTTGTGCTATCTGTTTGACTTGTACGAACAAAATTTTGCACACAAGAATTATTTTCTTCTATTTTGATTTTAAAGAAATGCAATCGTCTAAAAGTAATCTGAATTTTTAATTAGGAAAAAAAAATCCCCTTAAGTGTTCACGCCTGCACGCACTTCCTTGGCTTGGTCTCATTAATTTTATGTTTTTGTTGAACTTGTTTGATTGAAGATTCTAATTTTAGAACTTTAATCTATAAGCAAATCCGTGCGTGCAGTTTGCCATATAACGACAGAAATTTGAATTACTCTAAGGGCTAAGTATAGGTTACGTAAAAATAGAAAATTCCTTTTGTGCCAAGGTTCAATACTATCTATAATTTCTGTGCTTAAAAAATTCAAATAAATTAATCATAAAAATTGAACTGACGCAGAATAATAAGTTCACTCTTTTGACAGGTCTCGAGAGTTGGTATCAAAATCCGAGTCAACACCTGGTATAGTTCAACGAACGAGATGGAATCATGAGCTTTCGGAAAACTTTTGATTAACATTTATTTCTCACTTCTTATTAAACTGGCTATTAGAGCTAAGCACCTTGAATTTCACCTGCGCATCTTTTACATACATATTGGCAGGCTGGCCAAAAAAACACTGAATCAGCCGAAACGTTTTTGATTCATAAAACAAGAGAAAGTTTGGAAAATGTGTTTGGCTTCGTCTGTTTGATGACTGATAGCTCATCAATGTTTTGTTCTTTTCTAAGTCAAATTAAAGTCCATACATTGTGACTAATCCGGATTGGTATTAAAAGGACTTTTTTTAAATAGACTTGTCCCTTTTTTCAAAATTTTAAAGACCAGTATCTTATGTTCATTAAGTCAATTTTAAATCAGAGGTCTTTGCGAGACTTTAATCTTCTTTTAAGCTCGTCCATTAGCATTTCTTAGAATCTCATTAATTCTAATTCAATTATTTCCACTTCACTTGACTCTTTCCTATTCCCTTCATTTATACTCATACATACATATTTATATAGATATAATTTCTACAAGAACTCCTTCACATGTGTTGCACAACACAAATCCAACTTCTAATCCATAAAATTACATTTGTATCTTTTATAAGATTTTCGTTTCTTAATTGACCTACCTCACATGGTATGAATAAAAAATAATTCAAGTCTTTTCATGTTGCCCCTTTCAATGGCTGGTTTGAATCAGATTCACGAGAAGATTACACCCGTTATACCTTCTAACTTCCCTCTGGAATATTACTACTTCCAACTCTTAATGCATATAAATCCCCCAGCTATGGTCTTCCTCTGCATATAATTAATCAGGAATTCCAATTGTCGTCTTCAATTAAATTCAGCTCACATAATATTATCCTACAGATTTTTTTTTTTTTTTATTCAAGCTGCAACTTCGACTGCAAAACTCCGAGGAACACGTCACACGTGCGAATTAAAATGAATTAAAACTCACTTGATCTCCAGGGGCTTCAGATGGAACTGAAAAGAGGAACAAGATATTCCAGGACACTGCTGTTCTGATGATGACAGCGCGAAAGGCAATCCTTCTTGTCGAGGAGAGGTGGCGATTGAACTGGTTTGGAATTACCCTATAAACTCTATCAATTCTCCTTAAGGCCATTCGTGACAAAATTCAAAATCATAGCTAGTTTTAGTTAACTCCTTGTTGTGTTAGCGGGGCACAGCGAACACGAGATCCCGGTCCTTATATGGGGGGGACCCAGTATAGAGTAGAGAGCTTCAGTTCGTTGGGTTGCCGGTGATCCTCCAGCGGTAATGTAAACGAATCTTTTGTGTGTGGCTCCTCGGTGTGCAAGGAGCACTTAGGTACCATCATCCACTTGTTGGCGGAATTGAGAATAGGAATTTAGCCAAACAGGTATGCGAGTGTCGAGAACGAAAACTGGAGCTGGGACTTCGACTGACTGGTTTGGTTGGGAAATGCAGTTTCGCGCGCATGTGCTAGCTGTTGTTCCCACATTCCGATAATGCTCTTCGTGGTTGGTAAATATAATGGTGGACTTGACTGGACCGACTGCGACCGAAGGGAGATACTCTTCCAATGATGGTCAAGGCGATTTTACATAGAATATTATGCAACTAATTGATTTTGGGATGGAACTAATGGCAGGATAAATTTAGCCAGAGGGTAGGGGAGCAAAGCAGTGTTTCAGCATAAGAAATTCTCATCCATCGCGTCTGTCGAACGGTCGTCGTCACCCAGGTTGCCGTTTTTGGTTTGGCCTTACAAACCCAGCCTGTTTTTACAGTCTGACAAGTTGATGGGGTTGAGGTTCGTACAGTCGCCATCGTCATCGCCATCTCCAGGTCCAAGAGGTGCCTCATCCATACTGATTCAACTGTTCCGTTCAATTGTATTACTGTTGTTGGGTTGGCTATAGCACGTCCGAGATACTGTTTCCGATAAGCAACTCGATATCGAAGGAAGATCCACCAACAGATATCGGGACATTATTTTACATAAGCGCATTTACTTTTATATATTTGTAGTTGGAACTTGGAATTGAACAAAGCAGGTTTTACCGATGGTGTTGGGATTTAAAACACATCTGGATTTATTTTCGGACAAGAGGATTATTTCCTATATCGACAGATTTGGGTGCAGCAAAGTTGCAAGCAGATTGTTGGGCACAAACAAAAAAAAAAGTCGCAGAGTGCCAGAGATATGGGTTTGGACTCTTGCATTCTTGTTTGCAAAATATTTTATCTACACGAGAACAATCATTATGTTGATTCTATGAAAACATCGATTTGAGGTCGATTTGTGGAAGTTCTTAACCTATAATTGTGTTGGTAAGCAAGAAGTTATAGACTAGCTAAGATATTTTGGGTGATAAGTTTAGCGAACAGGTTTTGGGGAAATAGATAGTAGTGAGAACGAACATTTATAGTAAGTGGATCATAAAAAATGTTAGCTATGCTGTTTGATGCCCTTATGCCTTATGTTGGTCACTAATAAACCTTTACAGTGCCTCTAAATTTTAAAATTGATTAAATGAAACGTGTGTCTAAATCAAATGAACATAGAGTTGAACAAACCAATTGAAAAAAAATTTAGTTATTCCTTAACATTGTGAGATCGTTATAAAAATGACATGAAAATTAACAATTGTTGTCGGCTTTGTTCAAAGTTTTGCTCTAGAAACATTACTTTTATCTTTTTTGGGCCGAAAGTAAATAAATGTAAAATAGAGGTACGAAGATATTGGATCTAATACAAAAAAAAATTAAACACTTCTTTCGCAATTTTTGTTGAAAGTACAAAGAATAGTAAGGAATAAGAGAAACGAGTAAAAGTAAGGAGAACAAATAACAAGTAAAAGTAAAGCACAAAACTAGCGAGTAAAAATAACGAGTCAAAGCAACTAGTAAAAGTAACGGGAAAAGGTAAAAGTAAAAAGTTAAGGTACCGAGTTAAAGTAACTAGTAGAAGTAACTCAACTCGTTACTTACTCTTTACTTTCAATAATAATAGTAGTAATTGATTTTTAGTAAGTTAACTGCATTGCTTTTCAATTGGTTTGAGTCAATTGAAAGTCTTTTGTACTGCCATGGAATTACTATTAGTCGATAGTTTTTTTTTAACTGTAGTCAATTAAATAAAATACTTCTGACTTCTAATAAGTTACAATAGGCTTGTTCGTTGAAGTTTACCCAGGGTTGGTACAGGTTTTCTTGACAACTCCAAGAATTGTCAAAAAAAAACCTGGGGTTTTCGGATCCCAATTGTGTTGTTGAGATAAGCAAGAAACAAAATTTGATTTAAAAATAAAACTTGGGACTTGAGTACAGACTGCATTGGGATCTTCCCAGGCAGTACTACGGAATAGTGAAATCCTTCGTTACGAACCGACTCTTTAGAGTACGGTACGACCAAAATTACTCGGAACTAAAGAAAATTGAAGCCGGTGTACCACAAGGAAATGTCCTCGGACCAACCCTGTATCTGTTATATACAAGGGATATTCCAGTAGACATCAACGCTAATGCTGACGATATTGCTATGTTGGTGCCAAATGAATCTGTTACGAAGGCTACACAAAAACTGCAAAATGCAGTCGCTAAAGTTTGTGATTGGACACAAAAATGTCGAATCTCACTTAATGAACTAAATTCGACGCATATAAACTTTCAAACAAAAAAATAAACAGTGTTCCAATTCTTATAAACAGTACAGCAGTACCTTACTGAGCAAGTTCCTTCGTGGAATAATAAATGCCCCTTGGTATATAAGAAATAGCGATCTAAATTGTGACCTTCAAATTGAAATGGTTATAGGAGTGGATAAAAAACGCGCTGTACCACACAATCAATGACTGCAAAATCATACCAACTCCGAAATGGAGACCGTCTTAAGTTTACGAGACAATGTTCGGAGATTAAGAAGAACCAAGCCTCATGAGCTGATGGTTTAAAAGCTTTAAGCTTCCCACAATGTGATTTATAAATTAAGAAAGAAATATCATTTGTCGATCTTTCGTAGATTGGTCCTGATTCACCGGTGGTTTTAGTGCGGTAAGAGTCCCACTTCACTCAGTACCGATTCTTACCGAGCTTCTTTTGAAGATTTCCATCGGATAAAAAAAACATAGTTTCCATTTTCTATTTCTATTCCTCGAATTTCCATTTCAAAAACAGTAAAAAAAAAACAGTACCTGCAGCACGTGAATCCACAACAAAAAAAAAAAAATGCTTCAGAGCTCCTGCTACTTTGTCATTTTATTATACATATTTATTACATAGAGCCCGAACTGTCAAACAAAAAATTGTGTTTCTTTTTTAGCTCTGAGCGTTCAGAGCTAAAAATTCGTGTTTCTTTTTTCGTTCTGATTGTGTTCTGAGTTTGTTCAGAATAAAATAACTGAGCAGACAAATTTAATGCTGAACACAAGCATTTAGCAGCTAGTGTTCTCTTCTAGTGTGTTTCCAAAATAGTTCAGAGCTCGAAATAAGTTTTGTGTTCCCACAAAAGACTTTTTAAAAAATATATATAACTTTATTCAGAAAAAACAATTACAGAAAAATAGAGTAACAAAGTTGACTGTACCCGCTGGTTGCAAAGATGAAAAAGTTCTGTGGTTGCTCGGCTCGAGTTTGAGATGGTGATCTTCGTCGCATCGAAGATCGTTAAATCTTTTGTTGTTCCATGTGAAGTGGTGGTTGTTTATTTCGTCGAAGATTATCCAATGTTTATATTATCTCTCAGGAATGTGAGAATGTTTACTTAAACTGATGTCCGAATTTGAGCGTCGTCGTTGTTTCGGTCTCAAGTGGTTTATCGTAATCATCTGCATTGTGTGGTTGATTGGGGTGAGGAGACGTAATTTGAGAAGATGTAACTCCCCCTTCCTTAGGATTGTTGTTTCTCCTGAAACAATTCATTCTATTTCTACATAGGAATATAATTACAGTGCACAATATCGAAAGAGTTACAATATGCATGGAATATGAAGTTTCTTTATGTGTATTTAATTTTGATATTTTTTCGTGTATTACATCAATATTATTTATGTCTTCTAGTTTAACTTCTTTTTCAATTAAGAGATTAGACATGCTTTCATACAATTTTGGATTCTCTAAATATAAAGATTGTTCTTTTATTTCATTGAAATTTTCAAAAGTCTTATTATCTATAGTTATCTTGCATTTTTCAAACTGAATTAAAACATTATTTATGATTTTAATTTTTTTCTTTTCATTACAATTGGTACTTATTTCTATACAGCTATTTTTTACTAACAATTTTCCTCTTGTTAATTCTAATACAATATTTTCTCTTTTATTGATTAATTTAGTACAATTTCTTGTTGTTATACAGTTTATGTATTTTTCCAATTTATTTAAATCTTCTTCTTTCGATATGTATTCTACATTTTTGTTTTTAATAATATATTGATCATTCATTTTTAATTCTTCTTTATTATTATTAGGTAAGCTAGTTACGAAATATTTATTAACTTCTATCATTTCTTCTGGTATACTTATTATGAATATAATTTCTTGATCATGTAACCCTGTAGTTACTTTTATGTTCTTTAATTTATCAAATGTTACATTATATGTGATTATTTCGTGAATACTGAGCATTGAATTTACCATTATGTTTAATTTACTTGATAACACATTGTTTTGAATTTTTTCAATAATATTTTTAATTTTATTAATTTTTTCGAGAACTTCTAAAGTTATAATTCTCTGAGTAATTGATGCACTTCCTACTTTGAGGTTGAGAAAATCTTTACTTTTGTACATATTGTTAAATTCTGATTGTATAGTATCTATTTGCTTTTTGAATTTATTATTAATGTCAATTTGTTTGTTAACTGTTATAATTAGTTCATGGTTGTTATATTTGTTTATATTTAATTGTTCTTCAATATTTTTTCGGTCGTTTTCGTCCAATGTACCAAACAAAAACTTAAGTATACTACCACCAAGATTAATTAAGCTTCTCTTATTTCTATGCAGTAGTAAGCTACTGATTTCAGCTTTGATAATGCGGATTTCTCGATATAATTCATCGGGAAATTTAATACTTTTTAGTTTGTAAATGTCACTGTCAATGTTATTCAAAACTTCTTCGATTTGGGTAATATTGATTTTGTGAACTACATGCTTATAATCACTAACTAGTTTTACTTTGTTTAGTTTTATTTTAGTGTAACCTTCTTGATTATATATATTTTCAATTGTAATATCACTAAGTACTAGTTTTATCAACAGAATGTTGATTAAAGTTTTCATTATAACTTTTATCTATGCGAACAACTTGCGATTGGAAGTGGATCTATTCCCAACGGAATCTTTTGTGCAACTAACTCTTTCTTTGATGCTATTTTTGTATTTGACTTAGTGCGTTTAGGTCTTCCAGGTTTATTTTTAAGAATAATGTCATTTTTGTTTTTGATTTTTGTCTTCCTATTACGTTGTATATTAACTGGATGTGTGTGATCAGTTTGTTTATAAAAGAATCGCGGAGTAGTTTTATCGTATTTTCTGTGATGATTTACTATAAAAGCTTTGCTACGAGTTTCTATGTAGTCTTCTCGAGTCTTATTGGTTTTCTCTATTCTTTTTTCTTTATTAGTTTGATACGTATTATATAATCTTTCTTTGTCTACATGACCTGATTGAATATTAAAAGGTTTCTCTTTACTTAATACTTGTATGGAGTTGTTATAGTAGAAAACTGCTTTGTATATTGTATCAATTCTATCGATTATTCCTAGTTCTTTGCCATTGGATAAACATCTATACTTTTCTAAGATGGTGCTATGTACACGTTCAATTGGACTATTTCCTGTATGTGAGTTTGGAGTGGTAAAATGTATTTCTATATTCAGATCCTGTAACATTTTTTTTATACTCAATTGATTAAATTCATTATCCATTACAATTTTCAATGGCTTGTTATGTTGAGAAATAAATTGCATTATTGTTTCTTTAATTGTTTCACCATTACTATCTTTTATATATGTCATTGTTAATTTTTTACTGAATTTGTCAATAGTAGAAAGAAATTTCAAATTTTTTATGTAAAATATATCGATGTGAATTATTTGATTGATATCTGTTGGAGTCTCGGTCAATTTGAATTTTGGCTTGATCGGATGCCTATCGTATTTGTTTTGTTTGCAGATGTTACAACTATTAACAAAGTCGACTACTAATTTTCTCAAATTAGGATAATAAATATATGGTTGTATTCCCAAATAATTCTCTTCGATACCTGCATGAGCCGTTTCTAATTCGTGATAAGATTTTATTTTTTCTATAACATTATTTTCATCTTCTAATTCCTGTGCCAGGTAGCTGCATTTATAAAATTTTACAATAGTCTTATCAAATAATTTGATTAATTTCTGTTGTAATTGATTGAAAAGATGGTAGTCATCACAATATATTCCTGTTTGTTTAATTTCTAAAACTTCCTTAATTTGTTCTTCAAACGTTTCAGAATCGATTATTGTAGAAGACAATTCAATTAACTTTCTATTACCTACTAAAGTCTTCGTTCTTATCTTTCCTCCAATATATTCGTTGTTAACCACCACTATCTGTTGTTTAAACTTGTTAACTGGTTTTTCTATAATAGGAAAATGATCTAATTGTTCTTCATCTTTTGAGTGAAGAGTTTCTTCTAAGCTCGAATCATCTAAGTGATTTATTTCGTCAGTGTCTTTTATTTCCCTACTGAGATAATCTGCTACTGTATTTTGACATCCTTTTAAGTACTCTATATCGAAGTTATATTCACCTAGTGATAGAATCCATCGTTGTAACCTTCCCGATATGTCTTTACCTATACTCTTGGTTTTCAACCATTTTAAAGGTTGGTGATCGGATTTTAACTGAAATTTTCTCCCATAGAGATACGGTCTTAAATATTTGATTGACCAAACTATTGCTAATAGTTCTTTCTCTGTAGTAGAGTAGTTTCTCTCGTGGTCGTTTAGAGTTCTACTTATGAATGTAACAGGGTGTTTATCTTGAGCTAGGACTGCTCCTATGGCATAATTAGATGCATCCGTTGTTAGCTCGAAAGTTTTATTGAAATCTGGATAAGCCAGGACTGGAGGTGAAACAATCAATTTTTTTAATGTTTCAAACGATTTTATGTACTCGATATTTTTAGTATCGATTTTGGTTCCTTTCTTTAAATATTTAGTCATGGGTTGTGCTACCTTAGCATAATCTTTTATGAATTTCCTATAGTAACCCGTGAGACCAAGAAATGATTTTATTTCTTTAACGGTTGTCGGAACGTTAATCTTTTGTATGGCTAGAATTTTATCCTGATTGGGTAAAACTCCTTTGTCAGTAATTGTATGTCCAAGAAACTTTGTTTCTTTCACAAGAAAATCGCATTTATCTATTTGAATTTTTAAGTTGAATTCTCTTAGCTTTTGGAATATTTTATTCAAGTTTGTTATGTGCTCTATCAGGGAAGTTGAGAAAATCAATATGTCATCCATGTAAACGACACAGATTTTATTAATGAGATCTCCGAGTATCTCATTTATCATACATTGAAAACTAGAGGGAGCATTTTTTAAACCAAAAGGCATTCTAAGAAATTCGAAATGTCCTTGTGGAACACTAAATGCGGTTTTTTCTATATCTTTTTCATTGACTCGAATCTGGTGAAATCCTTTTGCCAGATCTAGTGTCGTAAAATATTGTGATCTCCCTAATTTATCTAAGACATCGTCAATGTTTGGTAGTGGATACTTGTATTCGATAGTTTCCTCATTTAACTTACGGTAATCAATTACCATACGCCATTTCATAATTCCCGAGTTGTCTATTTTTTTCGGAACTATCCAAACAGGTGAATTATAAGGGCTTCTACTTTTTTGTATAATTCCGTTACTGAGCATTTCTTTAATTTGTTTGGCTATCTCTTGTTCGTGGACTTTTGGATAACGATAAATTTTCGTGAAAATAGGATTATCTGACTTTGTCCTTATGGAATGAACCGTTTGAGTTGTGGAACTTAATAATTCTCCATCTTTGTAGAATAAATCCCTATTTTTATTTAAAAATTCTCTCAGTATTTTCCTTTCTTCTTCATTCAAACCTTCATGTAAAAGTTTGCTCATTTCCGTTGAGTTATCTTCTAACACATGAATTTCGTCATATTGAAAAGGGCACTGATCATGTTCATTGATATGTTCCTTTTCTTTGACTGGGGGAGAAACAAAAGGAATTCTATTCCGGTTTATTTCCAAATATTTTTCTTTCATATTAACTATGCCTCCTATGGCATTTAAAAAATTCGATCCTATGATCGCATCAAAATGTTTGTTTTCAAAATTCATTAAATTCCAATCCATTGTGGCGTCTTCCAAAAATTCTTCAGGTATTTTTGTTTTTATTTGTTCTGTTATAAAAATATGTGAATTTACGGTATTTACTCTTATTTCTTTTTCTAATCTCATTCTTGTACAGGATTTAAGTTTTGTATCGAGAAGGGTCATAGTAGATCCTGTGTCTACTAGGACTTTTATATTTTCTTTTTGAACAGTAAGTATTACGATGGGAAGTGTCGAGGCCCTACTGCTATAAAATTTACCTCTTCCTCAACTGGCTGTTGTTCACTAAGGCGATTAACTTCCATCGGTTGTTCTCGATTATTATTAAATCTCCTAACTTGGCTTGAACTTGGCTGATTACTATTTTGTCCTTGCCAATTATTATTATTGTAATTTTGCCTTTTATAATTTTGATTAAAACCATACCTATGACCTTGATTAGGGTTTAAATTCCCAAATATTCTGTTGTTGTTGTGCCTAACCTGCTCAGATGTTATTCTATTCTGTTGTCTAAAATTATTATTATTTTGATTAGATTTAAAATGGTTATAATTTTGATGTCCTTGATTTTGTCTAGGAGAATTACTCTGATGGTATTTCATACTAAAGCCCTTGTTTGGTTCACATTGGTTTTTTACGCGAATCATATCATTAGCTTCTAAAATTTCGTAAGCTTCAACCATATTTTTACAATTATAGGCAATAACTATAGCTTTTTTTGAAGGATTTAAATTATGTTTAAACGCTTCAAAAACCAGAACCTCATTATTTGCCTGAGTGTAAATTAAATTCGGTTCTAATTGCGTTTTGGTTTGCAATTTTTGCAATAAAAAGTCTAATTTTTTATATAATTCAAAAGTGTTATGTTCTACAATACAACCGATTTCTTGAGATAATTTAATATATGTTTCTTTTATTGAAAATAATCTTATTAAGTTTACCTTAATGTCCTTCCACGACGATAGATGTGGTAGACTGTTGGTTGCCCTTACCGCTTCTCCTTGAATTTTTGAATGGATTATTAGTGTAGCTTTTGCATTATTATCCTGCAGCACGATCTGGTTTAAGAAATATTCCACTGTAGATATGAACAGTGCCAGATTGTCGTCTTTTAATCCTTTGAACGGATTTATTTTCTCCATTTCACGAAGAAGGTAGCGTTGTTCCTCCTTCTGAGCATCGTTCAATACGGGGGCTGCTTCCATCATTATTGTTATTTTTTGTTCGTCTATGTCACTTTCACTTTCGGTATCACTGTCGTGTTGTCTATTTAAATTTCTGTTTAACCTGTCTCTGTTTAATTGTTTTTCTTCACAGTTCATTTGTTAAATATTCTCTCTACGAGATTTCGCAACATACATTTATATGGAAATGTGAGATGCTATATTTTTCACAAACGATTTTTTTTTTTTCAAATTGTATTTAAAATTAATTTTCGTTTAATTTTATTTGAAAATGTTAACAATCGCGAATTGCGTTCGTATCACTGGATCTCATATGTCACTATAATATACGTTTATAGATCTCATTGAGTATCCTACCGACTGCGCCAAATAAGTTTTGTGTTCCCACAAAAGACTTTTTAAAAAATATATATAACTTTATTCAGAAAAAACAATTACAGAAAAATAGAGTAACAAAGTTGACTGTACCCGCTGGTTGCAAAGATGAAAAAGTTCTGTGGTTGCTCGGCTCGAGTTTGAGATGGTGATCTTCGTCGCATCGAAGATCGTTAAATCTTTTGTTGTTCCATGTGAAGTGGTGGTTGTTTATTTCGTCGAAGATTATCCAATGTTTATATTATCTCTCAGGAATGTGAGAATGTTTACTTAAACTGATGTCCGAATTTGAGCGTCGTCGTTGTTTCGGTCTCAAGTGGTTTATCGTAATCATCTGCATTGTGTGGTTGATTGGGGTGAGGAGACGTAATTTGAGAAGATGTAACTCTCGCTTGGTTCAAACCAGAGGATGTTCAGAACATGCTCGACATGCTCGGACTCTGTTCAAAACTCTGTTCTGAATTATAAAAGAAAAACACCTTATGAATGGACCCAGTTTGACTGATCACAATTTGCCTGTTCATGTTCTTTGCATACGATCAGATTTCACCTCCGCACCAATTGAGTTTTGAAATGACTAAGACCCTGATTACACGAGCTATTTCTTTGTTGGCTCTTCGTGAATACACACAACGAAAAAACGCCATCCGTGTTTTATTTATAGGAAAATAGACAGTAATAAGATATGTGTTCCTTGACTTTGAATTTCTGTGATTTTTAGTCCAAACTTATGTCAAAAATTGTTTTTGATATGAGTTTAGCTAGAACTTTGGACTTAAATGCGTAGTAATGCACACAAAATCACAGAACTTCAAAGAAAAGGGACAGACATTATAATTAAAAGTATTTTTCAAGCTCTTTTTGTCCAAAATTATACCTTTTTTATCGCTCATTATTTAAAGTTTCTAAGCATGATCTGCCTCTATTTGTAAGTGAAATCATAAACGTCAACCAGAAGAAGTCATAAAATTTTCATACGTGCTTCGTAATTTCATTCCTCCTACATTTTTACCCCTTTCACCCAATTTTTCAAAAAGACGAAACATAAGACGACCGAAAAATAAAATCGTTTAATCAGGCTCTTGGACGCAAAAAGTCATGGTATATGAAGAGATTTTATCTTTAATGAACTGTCACTTAATGTCAATCGGGCAAATTTACACAGCCGTCTGTCTTATTCAGGGATAAATGGAAAAAAGTTAATGTTGTTGTCACTTATTTTACAGTCTTATTTTTAAAATTTTTGTGTTCCCTTTTTACAAATCGCCCAAATTTTCAAAATAGCACTCCGATTTAATTTTATCATCTGACAAACAGGTGTAACTCATTGACAAATTGGCATTTCGTTTATCAATTGAGCTTTTTTTCATTTGCCTATAACATCTTGTTGTAAATTATGATCTGTATAAAAAGAAAACGCAAACTTTCTTTCGCTTCTAGTACAAAGCTCCAAAGTCAAAAAATGACAATCAATATTAACCTTTATATACTTTTGTTTTCTATTGGTTGTTAGTTGTTGCTTGTATGCCAGTCCCAGTATGTAAGTATGTATCTTTAAGATTATCTTAAGATGGTCTGGTGGATAAGAAGATTAAACTCTCCAACAATGTGCACGAAAGTGAAATTTCAACAAAATAACAAAAGAAAAAATCCTCCATAAATGCTTATGCCCTGGCAAATTTGAAGGAATTTCTCAGATCCGCTGGTATTTTAATATTGCTACTGACTGACCTATCACCTTGCACAGGCAACAAAAACACACACATGGCTCTTAGATTAATAATATACAACCTACAAGTTATCACGGCGAATGTCGTGATTATTTGCTATTAACAAAAATGTATAAATTCTCCTCGTATTAATGGTTTATTTGATTAAAACATATGAAAGAGTCTTTTTAGTGATATTTAATCATTGTGGAAATTAGCATTCAACATTATTAATGATCTTTTAAGATTTTACACTTGAGGTATTAATTTTATTAGCGTATAAGCTGCTTATTCATAATTTAAATTTATGATCAAGATTTTGTGATCCAAATCCAAGCACGACTTTATGAAGATATGGGAAAGGACAGTTGTATCGTAACACAATTTCTTAAACTGATTGTGTGTAATTATGCATGTTGGGTTGGTCATAATTCATAATTAATAAATATTTAAAGATGTGTAACTTTGAAATAGAGCATTTCTTTTAATATTGTACTTGTCTCTTCAGCTCGTAGAGAATCAGGGCCAATATATTGTTTAGTAATATCTACCAACGATCTATGGATTTTCTTACCAATTATAAAAAAAAACAACTTTTACCTTTTTTGATTTCAACTCGGGTTCTTCCAGGTACTGAAAGTTGTAGAGTACGGAACTATGAGGCCAATCATACAGAGGTTAATAGTGAAAGAAATGAATGACAGTACATATTTTATGAACTTATTAGAAATAACTTTATTTCATAACAAAGTTTGTGTTGATGAACACAATTATCTTTTTTAACTATTGTTGAATTTCAAATACTCATGTAGCCATTACTTTTTTTACAGCAACTAGTCCAAGACTATGTATTCAGTACATATCATGGGCATTTGCTATGAGTTTGAGCACATGCGATGTTTACTGCGTCCATAACTGATGTTGTATTATATACACATGGTGTTAGCTTTTATTCAGAAAATACTTTGAAATGTAACCTGAACACATGAACTGTATTTAGTACATTGAGTACACATGTTGCAATCTCATGCAATCTTCAGTATATACATTTTACTTAAAAGTTTTGCAAGGTACTGGAAGTAATAGAGCAGGTAACTATCAAACCGTTTTTCAGTCTAGATTATTGGGTAAGAAATCGATGAGCTAAAACTTAAAGCTGTCATCAAAAAAATTTGTTCAACGTACCCAGTACATATTTTATAAACTTAATCCCATTTGCTTGTATTATTTACATATTAGTTTGCTGTGATAAGTTCAGTTTTCCATTAAAATGGTTGAACTTAAATAATCATGTAGCCATTACATATTTTACAAAAGCTAGTCTTCGGCCATATATTCACAACAACTCGTCGACTGTATTCAGTACATAGAGCTCTTGTTGCAACCTCATGTAAAACTCAGAATATACATTTTACATAAATATCTTTGCACTAATAATATATGTAGATTTTTCTAAGTGTATATTTGTTAGTATCTATCGAGAGTGTCTATCTTGTTCTGTGAACATATTATTAAATTTGCGTTTTGAATGAAAAAAAAGTTGCTAATGATAATGAGTAGCATAAGGCGTGTTTTATTGCAAAATTTATAACAAATATAGTAAAATATACTTTGGTTAACAACAATAACCCCAAAAGTGTCGATAAATAAGTCAGTGAAAAAGTGGATATAAAAGTTGATATAAAGTTTCGTTAAGTTTAAACTTATGTGGCGCCGGACTTGGTCTGAATATAAAAGTGAGTTTAGTATTTTATTCGTGCTTGCATTGCTACGCTAGCTATAAATACCAATAAAACGCACCTATAATGAACATATCCAAAAAAAAACTAGTTTTTCTCCCAATATCATGTAGATGGCTGTCCTTCTTCCAGTAAAGGGCCTTTTACATTAGCCGCGAACTGAGAATGCGCATAAATTTGTTTAGGCAATTCAAAGCTAAAATATCAACAAATTCTTATTTTTACTTTTAAACAAACTGAATAAACGATCTTATCTAAAGTTTTCGAAAGAAAACACGGCCTAAAATTAATTTAAATTCTTAAATTTAGCATTTTTATATATTCTACCCGGCCAGCGAGATGTGTTCTGCGAATTGTCAAACGCTCATTTGCAATCAACAACATCAGGACGCATTCCACAAATCTGCGAATGAAAAATTCGCTCGAATTTAACCTCAATTTTTTTAGCACCGTCTGTTGGCGACCACTCAAGTGAAAGAAATGTCAAAATTCGCGTCCATTCGCAATTCACTATTCGCAGCTCATGTGAAAGGCACTTTATAGAATAAAGTAAATGAGAATTTAAACCAAGAACACAATTCACATCTGTCAACTGTCACATTCATTCACCAATAACAAGCCAAATCATGGCGCCCACTGGATCAACTTGTGTGTTAAAAAATAATCTGAAAATCTTGCCATGATATTAAGCCGGAAATTATTAAGAACCACAATCATGTTGGCAGCCGATAACGATCTACATAAATATCATATACATATTTAAATATGAGTTCTTGTCCTCCTTTTATGTGGATCATAAAAATGTAAAGGTATTTGCATATTTAACATTGCAAACTACCCACGTTCTATGGGCGCAATGGGCCCATGTATACGCTATGTTGCGCCTTCTTCCTTGTTTTCAATATTTTTTTTGTTGTTAAAAATGCCTACTATCATCGACTTGAATTAGTGTCAGATATAAAAAGCTTACTTCATACTGGCACGCGACATTGCCTGACAGGCATCGATCGATTCCTTTCATTGAAATTCTACCAAGCCCACAGAGTTGTCGTCATTTCTGTGCGTTGGAGATTGAAGTTGTCGGTCGGCAGCGAGAAATGGGTGCAACTGTCTTGGCTTCTTAATTAGATGATTTATTAGTTAGTTTCAAACTGACAGTGTTAATATCTATAAGAAAATTTTATCTCAATCTTGGTATATACATTTAAAAGCTTATAATCTTTTACTGTTTAAAAGAGAAATTTGTATTTGGTTGAGTGATATGCTTCGTCAAGATGGAAAATACCTTCATATTTATTTTTCCTGATCTTGCTCCCACCCCTTTCAGTGAAGTGAGGTGTAAATACTGAAACGTCAAAAAAAAACAATTGGACTGAAAAAATGGATTTTCGCTTCATTGAAAAGAGATGCAAATACTAAACTTCAAAAAAAATCTAGTTTTTAGTCCAACGACATACTTAAGTCAGTAATCCTGAAACCACAGCATGAAGATGTATATTCTGACATTTTATTACGTTAATGGTTCCACTTCCAACTCACAACTCAATTTACAAAGTGACAGTTGATGGTGACATGTTGACAGCAGATGTCAGCACCTTTCATAAGTCAAATACACTTATGTGTGAACGATTCTTAAGTTTCATATCTAATTTAATATATTCATTCCGTTGAATAGACGATATTATATTAATGTCCACTTTAAACTGAAGCTCTTAAGAAATTAATTTAAAATAAAAATAATTCTATTCGTATTCACAATACACACATAGCAATAGTAACGTTTTCGCAGCTTATTTTTTTTATTAATTCACTTCCTTTGGAAGAAGATAACGTAATGGTGAATCGTTAAATGAAACTTAACGTTTCATCGTTGACGATTGGTAGCTGTCCGGTTGTCATCACAGCTATGTACATGGTTGTCTGTCATCTTGTTTCTTGAATAGAAACTTCTTCGACAGCAAAAAAACACCTGCAAATAGACTTATCAAAAAATATAAATAATATTTTTATCTCTAATAAAATAGTTAGTAGAATGTGCGTCCATCAAAAATTAAAGAGTGCATTGAATCCAAGTACGAGTATGACTTGACAAGCTCTTTTAGACGATTTAACGAAAATCTGATGATGAAGACATTAGCGACTTGGAATATGAAAATTCATTTAGCAATAAGGAAGAAAACTCATATACGATAAGCTAAATTGATAGTAAAAAACACTTCTTATGCTATCAATTACTGTATTATTAACCTGCAAATTCCGATAGCCAACAACGTTTACGGACCGTTAAAAAGAGGTGTGCCAAAAGCACTTTGGAAATACGAAGGAATTGGTAGAGCATATGGTAATGTTCTCGTTTTTATTCCATATTCGTATGGATTCAGAGGTTTACGCTTTACGATATCTCAATAAAATTAAGAAAAAAAATCTTGGACAGTAAGTGACTATCCGAAGATATTGGACAACAAACCACGTAAGTGACGCCATCCCAGAAAATTAGGATAGAATGAAATGCAGGAAAATTTAGAGCAAAAACATGTTTGTTTGATATTGATTTAATATCAGGTATTTTTCTTTTTTAACTCTGAAGTGTAAAATTAAGAAAAGTATGAAGCAAAACTCAAGTGATCATAGCAATGCCGGATTTACACGAGTGACAAATTGTCATAATTTCTTCCATTTTTGCGACATTAATGATATCATCGTGTCAACGAATTAAAAATTGGCCTAATATTTATCATAAAATAAATGACAGAGCTAAATGGCATTAAATATTTTCAATAAAATGAAGCCATGTAAATGCACAGTGACACCATTTTGCAAATAATGACAGTGCACAATAAAGAATGAACTTGCTCATTGTTTGCTAGTATATTGACAGAGCATCAGAACGACATTATTTTGCCTTCGTGTAAATGCTTGTCATTGGTGATTTGATTTACCATTATTTTGCCACTTTAATGACGTGAATTAATGTCACTCGTGTAAATCTGGCATAAATTCTGGGCAAAGTTTGATCTGAGCTCTCCGATATAACTTTTAATAACTTCTACATAAGTCCTCTATTACACGATTATGCTTTTCGTCTGACTCTTTTTGAATTTTTATGAGTGAAATTTAGAAAAAAAAAATCAAACGCAAAGAATTATATTGTAATAGAGAGCTAAGCACAGAACTGTCAAACGGTTCAATATAAATCAGTGTGTTGAACGCTCTAACATTTGGTACTGACTTTTAATTTTCATCTGACAGCTGACTAATCAAAAACTCAAAAATCTGAAATCAGTCTAACAAGCCGTCACCGATTTGGAAAAGTAAAAAAAAAAAAATAATGATAAAAACAGTGAAGTAGGCTGCGCTAAGCTTTTTGCTGCATTCATTCGGTCTTTTTAATGCCCTTACCCATAGAATCCATTGCGTGCGTTGTGGTGAATCACTCAACTGACAGATCAATTAAATACAACTTTTCTTATAGGAACTGGCCCATAACAAACGGGGAAAGTAGCCGAACTTTTAACTTTACCAATTCCGGCAGATGCGTTGACAGCAACCTCATTTTGTGTATGTTTTTCTCCTTTCACACGAAGAAACTAGTTGCCCTAGATTTTGTTGACGTTTTCATTTATACCATTTTTTTTTTGGTTTTGTGTTCAGTTCTATTCCTATGGCTTATGGAAAAATTGGAGTAGAAGGAGTGAAAAAGGAGTAGAAAAAGAGTACTCCAAACATCAAATCGAAAACGACATTAATTTCCTTAAAAATCTCTTTTAGGTACCTTTCACACGAGGAAAAAAAATCTAAGCAATTTTTGAGAATTCCCAGAAATTTTATTGTTTGAACGCGTCTAAACCTTAGATGAGAAAGGAAATATCAAAAGTCAAGTCAAAACAGGAACTGAAAATTACTAGGAACTCAGTTTCTTCGTGTAAAAGGGGACTTTGGATTTCAAGTGGTTGTTGAATGTGCGTGTGTTTGAATTTCAAGTGGTTGTTATGTGAATGTCAACGAATTCATTGAGTCACCTCAATAAGATGGAGTCGAAAGCTCTGTAAAAGATGACTCTTAAGACTTTCTAGACAGAAATTACTAAACCTGCCAGAGTACGCTGCACAAATTTTGCTCAATACCCAAATTGAAAAAGAAGACACCTTCGGCGGATTAGTTGGTGACACAGCCTCCATGAAGAAACAAATTATTACGGCCTCCAACGAAAAGACTTTTTAAAAGCTCGCAATGCAGTGATAGATAGCACTAGGTATGCATGGCTAAGAGTCCACAAAGAAACCTGGTGCTCCCCAAATCTTGAACGTGCGTACTTTTTGAGGGGCAAGCATTGACTTTGACCAGTTCCTTGTCACGAAGGCTAAGAGCTCGACAACAACGAAAAGAAAAAAATCGACGTTGGTCACCTTAGCATACCTGGAGTCGGCAAGGACTGCAGGGAGCATCCAAGCGAAAAGCTCTCCTCTGAAAGAAGAAATGATTTCTGATGACTGGTCTATCCAGCTCCATATGTCAAAAAAAAAACAAAGTATGATATGTCCTGCAAGAGCTCTATCGGGGCATATCCTTGATGATTCGCATACCAAGATCCTATTCAACGTACTGTGTGGGTGTCAAAAGCTGTTCGGCAACACTATAACCAAATATTCAATCTCAGGCATATCCTGGAAAAGACCAATTCATTGGTCGTGGCTCACATTACTTCTACGAACGACACCTTAATGGAGATTCAAGGAAGAATTACCCTAGCAAACTGGTGTTTTTTTATTTTGGTGCAACAGATGAATTCAAAACTTTAAAACCTTTACACTGCCATAGCCCTGCTTTATGGCACCGCATGTTGGGCGATAAGCGAAAATCGCTGATTCTAGTAAAGTGAAAAGCCAACAACTGAGATGGCTGGGTCATCTAGAGCGAATGGACAACAATGCTCCAGCCCGAAAAGTCTTTGAATCCAACCCCGTGGGACAGCGCAGTAGAGGAAGACTGCGAGTGGAAGAAGACCTCAATCAACTTGGCATGAAAACTGGAGACAGCTAGCTATAAACAGAGCCGGCTGGAAGAAGCTTGTTGGTTGAGGCCCTGGTCCATCCCAGACTGCAGCGCCACCTTAAGTAAGTAAGTAAGCTTAAGGTGGAGGTGGAGGAGAGTAAAAGAAGGAAAATATTCAACCACGAGGAAGAATTCC
The DNA here is from genome assembly GCA_946251815.1 of Dasysyrphus albostriatus. Lineage (NCBI taxonomy): Eukaryota > Metazoa > Arthropoda > Insecta > Diptera > Syrphidae > Dasysyrphus > Dasysyrphus albostriatus. Next base: position 21,110,698 of record OX276337.1, read on the forward strand.
AGAAACTTATAACACGTCAGCTGAGTCACATTAAGCGAATAGACAGTAAAGATCCAGCATAGAGAGTCTTTGAATTTCATACCACAATTTCGAGAGAACGAAGAAGACCGAAACTCTGGTTTATAGATAAATGCATTGCCAATGCCAAAAACCTCGGTCTCAATGGCTGTCAGCAGTATACTCGATATCGTAGAGGATAGAAGGCTGCTGTGTCTCAGACTGTGACCCTTCATCGATGAGGAGCCGGAAAAGCTAGTATTTTATGTTTTAGTTTCAGCTAAAGCCAGATACTGCACTTGTGCCTTAATTTTGACTTAGGCCAGGGACCCTTTCCCAGAGCTAGGGACCAGCTAGAGCCTGGGACTCTATCCCCTCCGTATTTGTGCTTTTTTCGGCTAGATCTGGGGACTATTCTCAAATCGTATTAATATGTCTGCCATAGTTTTACTAAGTCCACTATTCTTACCAACTTTATTTGTGCCTTAAGTCATTTTCGATTTAATGTTTGGAGTACTCCTTTTTCACTCCTTCTACTCCAATTTTTCCATAAGCCATAGGAATGGAACAGAACACAAAGCCAAGCGAAAACGGCATTAGTTTCAGCTAGGATCAGCATAGGAACCATCTAGCATCTTCTCTTATGTCAAGAGAAGCCTTCATGCATTGAAGTCCAATTGTTGTAATTGGTTTAATTTTCGAGGAAAATCTGCACGTTACTCATAGCCAAATTGGTTGTAACTGATCTTTTATTTTAACACTCACCAAGACAATTGTAATTCATTGATAAGTTCTAGTTAATGTATCAATTTAATTACAGAATCTTCATATTATACTGATAAGATCTCTGCTTTGTAGACAGCCCAAACCATTATTTTAAATCTATTTATTTGGAATATAACCACATAAGTACCCTAACAAATCTTATAACAATAAGACTTATCATAGTTGTCAGAAAAATTCGCAAAGCCAATTTATTTATTACTTTTCCATACCTAATGAACCCATCACACACAGCTGCTTCCCCTTAAGGCATTCAGCGTGAAAGTGAATATTAAAGTGATATTTATCACCTGTGACTAAAGCTAATGATGACTAATCGAGTCTCATTACATCTTAAGCACCAATGTCACTATTTACACCGCAAACTTCTTGATTAAGGAGTGAAACCGTTCACTGGAAAAAAATAGTGTCCAAAATAGCAATTATTTAACTTCTACATCTATTAAATGAGGCTTTGGTAACAACTGTATCTAGGCAGTGCTACAAACTATTTATTACTTTGAATTCTCGCTTTAAAACCAGATCAGGACATTTTCGTATCTCTTGCTCTTGATATTAACGAGAACACACAAAACATTGAAGTAGCTAAGTGAAAGCACCGCACTGACAGGTATTATAGTTGACAGTGTTTGCTACTGCATTTTTCCTTCGATCTAATCTTTGTGTGCCAGGGTGTGTGTGTTTGTGATTAAGTGAGTGATGATGCCTGTCATCACAAAATAAGTCCACTGATATACAATTTCAATTAAATCTACACAAATGCTCCATTCATTTTCAAGATACAATCGAATTTAATATTTTATTCCACCCACAAACTGACAGCTCTAACACAGGAAACTCAAAGCACCACCTTGGATTGTCAACACAACATCGATATCGCAACATCGATATATTGACATCTTTACAAATGAACGCATCCGAGTATCTTCAACAATCATCGGATGCGGCCATTTCTAATTATTCACGATAAGATCGAGTTCGTTGGTATCTGGTCGAACATAGATTAAGTATCGACTTAACAGAGGAGGTTAAGATTAAGGCAATGTTTACACTTGCATTCTATTAGCGCAGGTGTAAGGGCTATCTTCAGTAGTCCACCTACAAATAAAATCGCTTAATTTACCTTGGCGGCTATATCTATAGTATGATGGTCCCACAGTTGTGGTGCGGCAGCGATGGTGGCTATTGAAGCTATAAAGATATTAAAATCTCAAAGTCACGATCACGATTTTTCTTTTTATCCCCTGTATTTCCCAAAGACATTGTCTCCCTTGCTGCATTTTACATATAGCGAATCGTGGTGCCAAAGTCATGACCAAGACCGCATAATCCAAAGACCAGCAAGTCTGAGCCAGCCCAGTCACCATATAGCGAGCGTATGGTGCAGCACGGTAAATCTTGGCTTTGAGTATGAAAAATTGCCATAATCTGCGAAGGCTGCTGATTGGAGTTTTATTGGAGGTTCTCTATTTTCTAACACTTTGGCCAAGAAGCGATATGGTTAACAATCATTTTTGTTATTTTTAACGTTTTTCCTTTCTTTTGGTCTAACATTGAAGTATGATTCAGGTCGGAACAGTCACCTCGCAAGTCACAACGCCATGCCATGCCAGTCGGGTGGAGTTAGAAAAATTCTTCCAATGCAATGTGAGCTCTTAATTTGCATTGATGATGTTCACACTCAATTAATATTGTTGCAGTTGGAAAGGCACAGTCCAGACAGGTGGGTTTTAATTGAGGAAGTGGTTGAAAGAATGTTTCTTCAATTTTTCTATATTTTATCGCAAAAGGGATGTGGTGCTCGTATGAGTATGAAGCAGCCATGATGGAATTTGCAAGTAATGATGTCCAATAGTAATTTATTTAAATCGATAATTTGTTTTTATGTCAAAAGTAAAATATGTATTTTTTATGATTGCGAGAGTTCTTCATTATGAAGAAATGGTTAATGCATATAAATTGGAGCAATCGACTTTTAGATTGACATAGAAAAATAACAAATCAATAGTGTTTTATTGGTAATTATGGCCAGTATGTTAATACAACTCCAATCAGTGCCGGATTAAGGCAGATATCCTTGCTCACATTAAAGCACTTAAAGTCCTGTGAGTGAAACTGAATCCTGTGGCAAATTTTTCGTATAATTGGAATTAATTTTTTAGGTACATACTAACAACATGAAATTAAAGTGATTTTTGGTTGCCATTTTGAAAAATGGCGCCCAATCTTTAGCCCTTTCAGGAACCCGAAATCTTTGTTTTTTGTATGGGTGACGTTATTCATATATTTACGAACTTTTTTTGACATGCCGAGGATGAAATTTAGCTTATGAGTCATTGTTGTAAAATTTTTTTAAATGGCGCCCAATCCGGGCCAAATGGTAAATTAAAAAAAAAAATTGTATTACTTATAAAATTCCCATAGATAAAATAACGGTTGATGTGTTAAAAAAATGGCGTGGAGTAGACGTGCCTATGGGTAAAATGTCAGTGCTGTCACTCATGAAAAAAGTTACAGAAACACCTTCAGATTCCAAATGCGTGTTGGGAAATAAAAATAAAAATAGATTTTTAATAGACACACTTTCGGGTAAAATGTCAATGTTGCCATTTTATGAGAACATACATTTTAAATAATGTCAAAGAGTGAAGCCTCCACTTTTTTAAATAATTTTCACTTGATAAAAGTTTCGGAAACACCTCCAGATGCCAAACGCATGTTATGAAGTGACAGGTGATGTCTTAGAAAATAGGTGTTGAATAGACCCACCTTCGGTTAAAATTTCAGTGTTGCAACTTTTGGAAAGCATCCTTTTTTTCCACTTTTTTGGTTATTTTCAATATTTTGAATATAAAAAAAAACTTGCGAATTATTCCCTTTCGCGTTTGGCATCAAGAGGCAATTTACAACTTCTTGTCACGTTCGAAATATTAAAAATTACCGAAGAAGTATCGGGTTTTTCAATAAGAGCTTTTTTTTTAAATAAAACAAAAACGGTTTTGGTATCAATTAAATTATTTATTCCTGTGAAAGTACGTTCGGTGCCATTATGTATGAACTCGATTTCTTTTGTACGGTCACCACGGGCACGCTTGCAGAAGTCCAGACGCTGAACCCAATTTTCGATGTTTTTCAATCATAAATCGGCCGATACTGCTGCAATTTCACGTTCGATATTCGTACGAAGTTCATCAATCGTCGCTGGCTTGTTGGCATAGACCATAGACTTGACGTAGCCCCACAGGAAATAGTCTAACAGCGTCAAATCGCACGACCGAGGCGGCCAAGCGACTGGACGATTTCGTGAGATAACACGTTCTCCAAACTTGGTTTCCAATAAATTAATTGTGACATTCGCTATGTGGCTTGTGGCGCCGTCCTGTTGGAACCACATGTCCTCCAAGTCCATATCATCCAATTGGGGCCAAAAATATTCGGTTATCATTGAACGGTAGTGATCCCCATTCACAGTAACGTGCCGGTCTTGATCATCACGGAAGAAGTACGGCCCAATGACGCCGCCGCCGGCGCATAAACCACACCAAACCGTAATTTTTTTGGGATACAATGATGACTCGTGGAGTACGTGTGGACTGTGTGGATAGTTGTAAGCTGCTTTCTTCGAGATCATCATTTTCTTCATTTTTTTACTTCTGGAGGAAATAACAGTATTTATTGGTTCACTTTTAGGATGATTGAAAGGAGGATTATAACCGCAACACATTTTTTTAGAAGCAGGACAATTTCATATTTTTGACGATCACAACATCTTTGTCAAAAAATTACGATCGTTTGACGACTAAATTGACTAGCATTTGACGTTTTCGAAAACAGTTAAAGTCATATTCGATGACACCAATCCAAGTAACCCAATCTACAGTGTCTAACTTCGTCATCGAATGAGACTTCAGCTGTTTTCAAAAACTTGAAATCGAAGTCCATTTGGTTTTCAAACGATCTTAAATTTTTGACAAAGATATTGCGATCGTCAAAAACATGAAATTGTCCTGTTTCTAAAAAATCGGGTTGATAAACGTCAAACAATTTACTTGCAAACGCAACGTTTACGAGCACACTCTCTTGACTTTCAATATTTTGTTCGTTCCTTTGATTTTCCTACAATGCAGCTGCATCTCGCAGACGTTTTTTCGAACATGTGACTTTAGCAAGCTGCATTATATAAACACAATGAAAATGTACTAACATTTGTATATTTTCGTTTGTATTGTTTTTTGACTTTTGCAGTTTGCTTTAAAAACATTCTGCAAATGAATTTTTGACCCAGATGATGTTTTCGAAAATGGTCTTCTTCTAGATTAGACTGCAAGGTTTTGTTAAATGAATGCCTCAACTTCATGCCGGATAAAAAGGTGGGTTTTGTGTGAAGTTTCCTTTGTAGTAATTGGCGTAGGCTTTCAATTTTCAAATAACACCAGTACGTCAACAAAATGCAAGATCTGCAGAAAACATCGCATCTAACCATGGGAGTGTGCAGGAGAGCCTGGTGCAGTCAGTTCCTTTTATTCAGTTCACGGAGATTTGTACCGATTAGTGATAAACAAATTTCTATTGGCCTAAAATGAATGATATGGTTGTGGACGGAATGAAAGATTTGAGGTTATGGTTTCCTCTAGTAGAAGCGAAGTGAATTGGCCCCAAAGATCATGCGATTTGATCCTGGTAGAGTTTTTTTTTGTAGAGTATTAAAAATGGCGGTTTTTAATAAGCCGCAATTGAGTGATACCCTTAAAACCAATATAAACCATAGTCCAGGCGATCGCTTTAATTAAGTTGTATTATGCGGAAGGGTCATTGAAAATTGGACCTATAGGATCCGTGCACCCGTGCGAATAATTGTTTTTCTTCACTTCAACTCCTTCGCAGATCACGTCGATCACTCAACTCGTATTCAACTTTACTTTACTTCTTAATTTTAATTTTATTTTTTATTCAATTTTACTTTACTTCTTTAAATGTTATTAATTTTATTTGATTAACTTTAAGCAAATTGCAATTGCATACCTCTTGCTTCTATTTGTCGTAGGCATAACAGTATTTATCTCGTCTTTCATCTCCAGACAGCATGGGTGTTTCATGTTCTTTGTTATTTCCCTAACCAGGGACCCATGGAACATACATTGCATATAACGGTAGATCATCAGTAAATTCCTTTAACACGAAACTGCATATGATCCACTTTGGTGTTGATTACCTTTTAATAGCAATTCTTCGGGCACACGTATGGCATGTTGTTCAGTGACATGTTTTCCGCTGGCTGATGGCGGCGGTGGGCGGCGGGTCTAGAGCGGTGGTGTTTGGCATTGGTTCCGGAATACCAACCTCTAGCATCCCATGGTATCATTTCAGACTGTAGAATTTAAATTGCATTTCCCTTCGAAATGCCAACAAACATTTTATACGTAAAGTGATACTACCACGGACCACTAAGTCCCAACCAAATGACCGAAAAGGTCAATGATCATAAATATTCAGTGCAAATAACGTTGACCATCATTCCCTATACTTATAGTTACTGGTGGATTACAACCAATCTGAAGTTTAAATGAACAAGAATCGCACAAACATGCTATTTTACCAACCCAATGACTATTCCTATATTCTATTTTATGTAGGGGGGAGTGACACTATACTTTTGCGACACTTCATGATGCAAATAACCGTGAAGCGTGTAGATTTTTTGGCAATCACAGTATTTGGATCTAATCAGAACAGCGTGGTTTTCATCAACTATGGTATGGCATCATACACTGCCAAATAATTACTATGCTTAGGTATACTTTATGTAATTAATATTTTGCGAACAGAGGTGCGAACAAAGCGACCACACGGAATCGACAGCGACACATGTTTGTAATCAAAACAATAAGTGACGAGGTCGTTGATCTTATACAAAATTGCCAACGAAATAGAAATAAGATCACTTTATTGAAAAAAAAAATTAAAAGTGGGCGATGCTCTAAGTTAGGTTTAAAGGGTTTTTATTTAAAGTTTAGAGACAAAACTGTCTGATAATAATTTCTAATATCGAAGAAAGGCAACTCAGAGCATGAATGGATGCAAATAAAATTTTGTTTGGTTAAGCCTAGTACGCAGATCGCGCTTAAACTTCGCTTTCATACAAAATTCTCTCCAAAATTTAGCCAAGCTAAAATTAAACCAAAAATTTTGGCCGAAGGGTATGCTAAACAATCAAATGTTCGTTTCCTACTGTACCATGCCATCTGTCAAAATTTAGCGCATGAAAAAATTGTTCGGTACAATAATTCTTGAGCTAAATTGTTGCAAGTTTTTTATTTGTGAGATTTATGTGAGCGTTACATTGTGAAATGAAAATTGAGAACGAGAAATATTTAAAAGACATACGATTTATTATTCTTGGTTTGATCTGCGTACTAGGCTAAAATTGTGGCAGGCTCTTTTATTTGTGAGATTTATGTGAGCTTACATTTTTAAAATGAAAGTTAAGAACAAAAAATATACAAGGACTAATAATTAATCAATGCCCCAAATAGAAAAATTTATTGCATTTGATTATATTCACTAATGTACGATCTGCGTACTACCACGTAGAAATAAAAATTTTAAAGTACCTAAAATCTAGTACGCTGCTGATACGAAACGAAATTTTTAGTAGGTCTCCAATAAGACAACAAAGTGCTTACGAAAAAAAAGGGGGAAAATATTAATTGACACCTGCACAAATTCAAGAAATTCAAACAAAGAAATATGCTAAAACTACCGGCAGCCATGCTGAAATCAAAGAAACAACAAAAGTAAATACAAAGAAACACAAATGTCACTTTTCCGCACACAATAAATGGCCTGAGAGATTAATTGTGTCCGAAAAAAGAGTGAAGACCTCTCGAAATAATCTGCTTCAATTATCAATTTCGTTCATTGAACATTGTACTGCACAACGAAAGTTAGAACTACATTTTTTGCTTTTGATTTGGTTGTGTCATTTTTGTATGGGATTTTTCGTTTCGGATCAGCAGCGTACTTAAGCCACAAAACATGAACAGCCCTATTTACAAACTCGATTTAGCGACGGAGTAAAGTAACTCTGACCTTACAACACCTCTAATCCGGGAAAACTTATTTATAAAAAAAATACACGAGGAATAGAGGCGGAGTAAGCAAAAACTAGTTAATAGGTCGTATAAAGCAGTAGTAGAGCCGTTTTAGTATATAAATTTCATTTTGACATGACATCGTGTGAAATTTACAAAAAGGAGTGTAAAGGCAATTTTGCTTACCTTTTTTTACAAATAATGTTTTATTTAATTTTACTAAAGCACTTATTAATTATAACTTTCTTTACCAAAGTTCAACCAAAAATAATGAATTGAAATAAATAATTGTCGGAATCAGCAAAGAATTTGTTTTATGTTTTAAATAACCAGAGTTCTAGATTTGTCGTTTTTTTGACAGAAAAGTAACTAAAACGGGCTCTGGACCTTTGGCACCTCCTATATGGGAAATTTGATGATTGAGAATGCACTCTAATTGGTCAGGCATAAGGAGAAGTTACTAAAACGAGCTTTGGACCTTTGGCACCTCATATATGGGAAATTTGATAATTTAAAATGCCATCTAATTGGTCAGAAAAGGTCAACTAGTCCTCGAAATTGGTCAGCCCTATATTACTTGTAATGATGGCTTGAATTTTATCAAGGTCACTCAAGGTCACGCGTGATTTTTGGCACCTCATTTAGGGGCGATTTACTTAAAAAAAGGATTCCATCCGAAATATCTCTACATCATGATAAAAGGTCAACTATTTACATTAATTGTTCAGACATAGTTTTTTTTTCTATGAACTTTCAAAATTCATTTCAAGGTCACAAAAAAAAATTTGTATCACCTCATTTGGGTCATTCTAAAAAATTAAGTATGCCATTTCACTTCATGGTGCTAAAAGGTCAGCTAGTTTTAGTTATTGGTCAGCCATAGATTTTTTTTAAATGAATTTTTAATTTTCTATTCAAGGTCATTCTGATTTTTGATACCTCATTTATGGGAAATTTGCAAAAAGTAATACCATCTGCAACCTGCATTATACCAAAAAACGTTCGTGACCTTGAAAAAAAAAATTTTAAGAAATTGTAAAAAAGAATTTGTATCTGAACAATTACTTTAACTAGCTGACCTTTTTAATATAGATCTTAATGCTTTGCAGGTGGTTTTATTTTTTTTGTAAATTTCTAATAAATGAGGAGCCAAAATTCGGAATGACCTTGAACAGAAAATTAAAAATTAATTTAAAAAAAATCTATGGCTGACCGATTATTAAAACAAGCTGACCTGTTATAAAGATCTAAAGATCTTTCAGACGGTAAACAATTTTTGCACATTTCCCATAAAAGAGGTGCAAAAAAAAATCACTATGGCTTACCAATTATTGCTTATAGTAGACTTTTTGTCACGATCTAGAGATCTTTCGGATGGTTGGTATACTTTTTTTTGTAAATTTCACTTAAATGAGGTCCCAGAAATAACGCGTGACCTTTATAAACTTTAAGCCTTTTATTACAAGTTATCTAGGGCTGACCAATTTTTAGAACTAATTGACCTTTTCTAACCAATTACTCACCAATTAAATGGCATTCTCAAATATCAAATTTCCCATATATGAGGTCCCAAAGGTCCAGAGCCCAAGAATTCAGATGGTATACTCTTTTTATACCTCAAACTATGAAAGGAGAAGGTCCTCTCTGTTACTGCCAATAACACGTAAAAATTTGTAGGTCCCATCTAGGCCCTGGTTCTCCATAAGCTGTTGTGCCACTTAATTAATTTTTAATTTTTTTTAAATTTTATTCTTTTAAACATTTCTCTTTGTCATTGTTCCTTTAATTTTTTGACTTGTGTATATATTTACTTACCATTTTGAAAGGAAATTAATTTACCGAAAGCTCATAAGTCTTCTAAAATCTCAAAGTCAACATTATAAAGTTTTGTCTCAGTATTAATCAGATTATCCGAAAAAAATTATCAAAAATCTTGATATCGTAAATTACCTCGATAGAATAAATTGATACTAATGCTGTTTTCGATTGGACTTCCTCAAAAGCCTTCGATTTTGGCTTTTTGGAGTCTTTTTCTGTTCCCAATTTCAAAATGATACATTTATACAAATTTTCGTCAGATTATTTGTCAAAAGTCATAAATGCTTAAAGAAGCCATTTTGTTAAATGGCGTCATTAGGAAGTGTGTGTGTAAATTTGACAACATGATGTTTTCACATTCGATTGGAATCAAAAAGGAGTGGAAAGTTAAGAAAATCCAATCGAAATTGACATAAATCTCCAAAGACACCAAAAAATTCAGTATCGTTAGTTTTCATAATAATTTTCTTTCATAAAATGTTAAAATAAAACAGTAAAAGTCCAAATAAACTGTTGTCCATTCTGAATTTGAATCACCATACTTAAAATGTGACATGTTCTTAAACTCTTTGATTCCCCTGAATATATTCATCTAACAATTTGTTCAATCAACATAAAGCCGATTTTATTAAACTTATCAAGCTGTGTTAAAAAAAGTCTCTAAGCAAGTGAGGCAGCGGCTATTTCAAACGTGTGTCTAACTTGACAGCTTGTCGCCTGTTTACCTAGTTTTCTTTTACTGGAATCTCTAGTCCGAATAAAAACACCCTCATTTCTAACTCCTCCACTACATATTTCTTCAAACAATAATTCAAACAAATCAACAATTTTACGATCCACCAAAGACATTGTAGAAAAACATTGATATTAAAAAAATACTAAAAAAAATTAATTCATGTAAGACACGGTAGAGGTACCCACTTCAAACTATTTGAAAAAAAAAATCCTGCGCTATGGTGGCATGCTTCAGCAACCAGTCTCCAATCCTGTGTTGCGCCTGCACTGATGGAGAACAACACACACGAAGTGCACTGCACTTTCAGATATTTCCATCAGAAGCAGCGGCAGCAGAAAAAAAATGTCCATCTATTTGCAAACACTAGAGGATACAACAACAACACAATATAACATCAACGCAATCTTGTTCCTATATAGCTGAGTAAAGCTGATTCTTCCTGCTGGATCAGCAGGTTTTCCTGGTATTTTGTTTATCTACAAAAAATTGTGTTTTTTCTTTTTTAATTCACTTATCTTTTGGTTATAAAGTATACTCCGTTGTTAGCTGTTTTTTGTGTCTCAAGACCTGATTTTGATTTTTCTTTCCTACCCTTCTCCGATAGATGTGATCCAAGAGTATCTTTTGTCTTAATTAGATGATAGTTTTTGGGTCAACATTGATCTGTGTGGCACAGTTCCACCTTATACTTCTGTTGTTCTAGCAAAACAACAGAAACTCTACAAAAAAAAAAAAACAACTGTTGATGATGAAATTGGTGCAATATGCCAACAACTTGTCCATCAATCCGGCTATACAGAAAAGATACAATGTCTTTGTCAATCTTTTTGCGAAGTCAGCGCATTGTGTCTGAATAAACAATGAATGAAGCTTGATGGCCTTATTTCATGACAAATATTGAGAGATTTGTCTCACTTTCTGAGCTTCAGATGACATAAAGACGGAACTTATGATGACAAACGAAGTTGCTTGCTCAATCAATCTATTAGCCGGAAGTTTGGGAAAATATAAAAGATAGCTAGGTAAAACAACGAACGCAGACAAATTTCAAATCATCTCACACTAGCTCTGTTAAAGACTTGAAAGGGAATTCCTGTTGTTGATGCTGCATCTGGGACCCTAGGAGAGGGAAACATGGAATAAATTAAGAATAGGTAGAGGTTTATACGACTAGACGACGACGACGCACGGCTCTTGACGATATGTTATGCCATAGCTTAGTGCGGATAATCATGATTAATTGTAGCCTGTTCTTAGATAAGTATCTACAATTCCACTGGATATAGTATTTTTGTATCGCGAATAAATCATAGTTGATATGTGCGCGTACATACTGAGCAAAATTATCAACGGGTTTTTAATTTAAAATGTAATGAACTTGCTTTGATAGTCTAGAGGTGGTGATTATCCAACTATCGATGTTTATACTTGCATAATTATGGTTGACAAGGAATCTAACGGCAGTAAAACAACAGTATTTAAAAACGGTTGAAATAAAAATATGTAGGATTGGCAAAATAGAATTTGGTGTTAAGAATTCCTCTGAATACCTCTCTTCTCTTAGGTATTTTATTTTTTGAATCGAGTTCCTTTGGATTCATTCCATATGAAAACGTCGAAAAATTGAAAAAATTGAACTTTAGCATTTCAGATTTTTTTCAAACTTTGTTAGAATATCCCTAATAGTTCAAACGAAGGATATCCACCGTGTTTTAATTTTCTCATGCCTCATTCTCCTCCTGTCCCCATTGAAGTATTTGAAAATCGTCATTTTAGTGCTTCAGTATTTTTGCTTTAAAAAATGTCTATTAAAGATATTAAAGATATATAAAAAGAAATAAAAGGATGGAATATATGTTTTCCAAAAAAATCTTCTATTTGTGCGATAGACGGCTCATAAGATATTTGATAAAACACTTTTTCCAAGGTGGTGCCTGACGTTCGTGCCCTCCCATACCACCAACTTGAATATACATTTAAAGTTCAAAAGAAAAGTAAGCGTATGAGTGGGGGAATTTTTAAAAATTTCACATGCAATGCTTAAGGTTTAAAACAGATTATTGACAACGATTACCGTCATATTGAAACAGAATTAAGATATAGTATTTATGATGGCACTGGGTTTTTTAAAATTTATTTTCCCGTATCTGGGTGCAGAACCTTCATAAGGCTTTATAAGTAACGGGTGATTTTTTAAGAGGTTTAGAACTTTAAAAAAAAAAACACAAAAAACTCGAAAAAATGAATGAAATATTTACTTGAATCGATAGTTTAAACCTTGCAATTTAATGTTTAAAGATAATTTCATGCAAATGTTGACCGCGGCTGCGTCTCAGGTAGCCCATCCGCTGAGTCCAATTTTGGCATACTCTTTCACACATATCGGCCGGTATCTCACGAATGAATGCATGGATGTTGGCTTCCAGTGCGTCAATCGAAGCGGGCTTGTCCCTATAGACATAAGCCTTGACATACCCCCACAAAAAATAATCTAATGGTGTCAAATCGCACGATCTAGGCGGCCAATTGACCGGCCCGAAACGTGAAATTAACTGTTCACCAAACTCGCCTCGCAATTGCGCTATTGTTTCGCGTGCTGTGTGGCATGTGGCACCGTCTTGTTGAAACCACATATCATGCAAGTCAAGAACTTCCATTTTGGGCAAAAAAAAGTTTGTTATCATCGCTCGGTAGCGTTCACCATTGACAGTAACGCTGCGATTCGCATCATCTTTGAAGAAATACGGTCCATAAACCGCACCAAACAGTGGCTTTTTCGGGATGCATTGGTAGCTGTTGCAAAGTTCTGGCTGATATTCACTCCAAATGCGGCAATTATGCTTATTTACGTACCCATTCAACCAAAAATGAGCCTCATCGCTGAACACAATTTTTCGATAAAAAAGCGGATCCTCGGCCAGCTTTCCAAGAGCCCATTCACCAAAAATTCGGCGTTGTGGTAGGTCGGCTGGCTTTAGTTCTTGCACCAGCTGTATCTTAAAAGGCTTTACGCCCAAATCCTTCCGCAAAATTTTCCACGAAGTGCTGTAACAAAGGCCTAACTGCTGGGAACGGCGCCGAATCGACATTTCGCGGTCTTCTGTCACACTAGCTGATACGGCCGCAATATTTTCTTCACTACGCACAGTACGTAAACGTGTTGGTGGTTTAATGTCCAACAAAGTAAATTTGGTGCGAAATTTGGTCACAATCTTCCGAATAGACTGCTCAGAAGGTCGAGAATGCCGACCATAAAATGGAAGCAGCGCGCGATGAACATTTCGAACCTAGCACGAATTTTGATAGTAAAATTCAATAATTTGCAAGCGTTGTTCATTTGTAAGACGATCCATGGTTAAATTGCAAACCAAACTGAAGCTGTTTGACAGTGACACAAGGTACTAAGCACACGTCAGCTGTCAAAACCAGTGTTGCCAAAACCAAACCAGCTAAAAAATCACCCGTTACCAAAAACGCGTGCGTAAGATTCTTACTGCACTAAAACCACCTCCACTTCCCGAGTTGGCACTGGGTGGATTTCGTAAAATTTCACAAGCTGTTCTAGACTGGTTATTTGTAAAATGTCAGCTCTGTTAAGCAATAAAATAAGGAACAATCTTAAATTTGTATAAGGAAAGTAGGCGTGACAGAAGGCGGGTATCAGAAAGTTCACACTTGACTTCCTAAATACTCGTAAGTTCAGAATCTTAAGTTAAAATTTCTACCAAATCGGAAAACGAAATCTATCAAAAACTCATCTCACCGAACGTGAAAAAAAATCACGACATATCGTTCTCATCCTTTATTCTTTTGTCTGGTAGTCGACAGAAAAAAGGTTTTGTTTTATCGACAAAAAAGCTAATAGTTTAAAATCCAGGCTATTTAAATGTCGATTAAGAAGTTGTCGGTAAAAATGTCGACTTGATTTGACTTTTTAACCGTCGTGGAAATTTATGTTTGTTCAGTCGACATTTTTCTTGTCGACCTTTCGTACGCTTCCCCTTTCATAAGAATGGTTTGAAGGGTTCCTACAAACGTCATGTTTTTCATTCGTCAAAATTATGCTTTCGCGCCCTTTACAAAAAATATATCGCCATCGATACATAATATATCTTTTTGTTTCGTTTTTAAATAATAAACAAATCCGTCAATTACTATTTTGTCTTTATTTTTATTTAAATAAAGAAAAGTTACACTGCACTTCATCTTTTTTCACTGAATCACCAAATTATTTTGAAGGTGGAAGGTTATCTGGGTGGATTTTAGTCTCTCCTATGATTTTTTTCTGGCCGTGATTTTGATCACAAAGTTAAATAAATCAGGAACACAGTTTTAACCGTATTCCATTTGCTCTCCTCTTCACTGTGATTTTGAGCTCATGAACTTCAGTTTTGATAATATCACGGTTGATTTTTAAATCAGTAAATAAGTATGTTTGTTTTTGCAAGCCCAGAGGAATCCGACCAAAATAACGACATCGAGGCTTCTTGATGTCATCAGAGAAAAAAATTGTAGTTCTCATTACAAACTATCGATAAAAAGTATAAAACTTTTGCCGGTAACACAGTTTTTCTGGGCAAATGTTAAGCCCAGAGTTAAAAGTATTTCTAAAGTCGTAGCTATTTTTTTAATTTTTTTTAATCATTGTCTCTTTGCGTACCACCCAAAACTACGAATTTCTACGAATTTCTGACAAAACTCATAAAAAAAAATAAAATTCGTAAATATTCGTAATTTTCGAAAGTACAAGAACATATTGATATAAAATATTGTGTAAGAGAAAATAAATTTGTGTTGTATATGGATTTTTAAAACTAGAATTCTCTATTTTGAGTTCCCATACGATTTTGCATAGTGAACTTTGAAATCTAGCATAGTGAAATTTAGGATTATGGTAACACTGGTTGTGATAGTGATTATCTACTCATAGACTAGAAATTACAGGTCGTGATTTTTTAAAAATGTCAAAATTTTCTAATGAAAATAGTTTTCCATTATTTAAGTTTTTACTGCAAAGGGCTGATTGTAATTAAATAATACGGCTTTTGTTTTCAAAATTTAACCACAACAAAGCTATAGGTCCGTCAAGATAGCACCGCCACAAACGAAATTCCAAAATCTAATTATGCAATAGTTAGGTGCTAGTTAGGTGCTAATAAAGTGCTGCAATCTTAGCTGAGCACTTCATTCCCCTCCGCCTCAAAGTGGCGGTGCTTACATGACGTCAAGATAGCACCGCCATAAAAGAAATTTAAAAATCTAATTATGCAGAAGTTACCTCGCACTTAAGTGCTAATTTAGTGCTGCAATCTTAATCTCGAAATGCATCTCAAAAGCGCATTTCAAAATCCGAAACTGCCTGAAAATTATTTTACATTAAAAATTCTGGGCTCAAAGGTCCCTCCAAATACTTTTCAAAAAGGCGCATATCAATTTTTTACCCCCACTCTTTCATTCCCAAACAGGCTTGTGGAAGCTTGTGGAGCTTGTGGAGCTTGTGGAGCTTGTGGAGCTTGTGGAGCTTGTGGCGGTGCTATCTTGATGCCAAGATAGCACCGCCACAAAGAATTTCAAAAATCTAATGATGCAGAAATTACGTCCTAATTAGGTGCTAATTAAGTGCTGCAATATCAACGCAGCACTTAATTCGAGTGACCATGAAATGCACCTTAACAGTTTAACCAAATAACCTAAATCACTTAAAAAATACCCGTGCTCAAGAACTTTCCGAGTTCTTTTCAAAAAGGTACAACTTGAATTTTTATTCCCACCCCTTCATGGTCAAACAGGCCAGTGGACCTTGTGTGGAACTTGTGCTGTTATGGGGAAGATGTAGTATGTAAAAAGTCTTTAACTTGCAGGAAATTATTGCATCTGATTTCAAGGTCATCCGAATTAAGTGCTCCGTTGGTATTACATCACTTAATTAGCTCCTAAGAAGGGCGTAATTTCTGCATCACTAGATTTTCGAATTTCGTTTGTAACGGTGCAATCTTGACGGACCTCAAACCTATTGAACAAACAGAAATATTATACAAGATCTTCAAAGGGATGTGTTTTATGCCTTTAGTAATGTAAGCAGAGCGCATAATGCTATTTTACTATCAATAATTAAAAATTATGGCTTTTCCACATGTGTTTTAACATGGATTTCATCCTTACTTGACTAAGAGGACACAAAATGTTTCATTTAAAAATTCGTATTCAAAAGTTATTATTAAGGTATTATCGGGGTTCCCTCAAGGAAACCATATTGGCCCAATATTATTTATTTTGTTCATTAATGACATACGCAACATCATCCAATATTTTAGCTAATACAGTTTCTACTCTCTAAATGGGTATTTTTTTAATTGGAAAAATTACATTTTTTATCTTATGAACTTGAACCTTTGCTTGCTGAACTAAACAACATTGAAAAAGAGTTCTAAACAATATTATTTTCTTTTTCCAATTGATATAAATTAGTCAACTAAACATTAATACTCGTCAAAGATCAACTTCTTATCCTCTGTTTTTTACATTGTGTGTTTCCGAGGAAATGACGAATTAAATGAAGCTGTCAACAATAGGATATGCAGATTTCAATGGTTTTATTTAATTGATTAATTTATCAAACAATAACATTTTTTAAAAAGACTATGTCAGTTCCTAACTTTGTATAATGTTAATGTTTTGATATAACCAAGACATTCATTTGACTGTAGTTGAACAAATGTATAAACAAATACTGGTGAATAACTTGGAGGATTCAACCAAGCCGTAGCCACTCGGGAATGTTGAAGTATAAACATTGCCTCTCCGTCACAGCCGTTTGAACCAATAATATCAAAAAGAAGATTAAAAATGGCTTCAAACACTCTATTGACATGATAAACCATACAAAAAAATAGAAACAATTTCAGAAAATTCAATTAAACTTTCTCTTAGCCCTAAGCAGCACTTAAAAATTCATTATGAAGACCTAAATAAAGTTAGAAGGCCTTAATAACAAATAAATTTAGATCTCATAGTAAGTTATCTATTTCATTAAAATCATTAAATCTTTTTTTTAATATTCCCTTTTCCCTAAAGATCAATAAACTAACAGAGAATTACGATGTATTGGAATGTGATCCATTTGAATCTTATACATACATTAATTAATTAAAAAGTTTTTTTTTATATTAGTTTGGTCTTTCTAGGCTCTATGCTCATACTAAGGGAATTTGAATTATTTATTTTGTTGAGATATGTAAAATACTTAAAATACAAATCACACTATCTACATATATACGTAATAAAACAAAATCATGTAACAAAATAAATAAAATAAGAAAAAAAAGTTTTGCTGATTTCCATACTTTCGCTATTTGAATAATAATTAATTGATGTTATCATAAAAAAATCATGGAAAGCAAAAAAAAAATCATTATAAGCATCTAAATTAAGTAGAAATGATTTAATTTAATTTAAATCAATCTTTAAAATCTTCAACCTGAATGACTTTTTTATCTGCACCTGTAGGTCGTTGAGAGATTATAAGCATGAGGCTGTGTTCTATTTTAAATCTCTCGCCATTCCGCATCATCACCATCATGCATCGTCACCATATACATAATAATATGTATCAAAAAAAGATTAAAAAATAGTCCAAGCCTCATTTTTTTTGTTTTATATTTTACAAAATTGGTTCCGCTTATTTACATACACAATAGAAAATCTGGTTCAACTTGGATATTGAGAAGACACAAATTGTTGGTTTTTAATTTGACTTAGTAATTAAGTGAAAGGCGCTAAGCAGGTTTGGCAGACATTTTATTCCACACTATAAACATCGTAATTTATCTTCATACCTTATTTAACTGTGTAGGGTTTTCTTGCATTCGAAATTGTGTCACTAAAAACTATGATAACATTTTGTTGGTATTTAAATATAAGCGTCACTTAGAACTGATTTAGTTTTTTATTGCAGACCATTTGAATCAGTTATTGAACCCAAAATACTGGCCCCCCTATAGCCAAACTGTATTATGAGTCAAATATTATAATGTTGTATAAATTGATTTTTGGAACTAGACCACTTTTTTTCTTGCATAACTATGGAATTTTATGGTTGGAAAAGGTAGGTGAGTCGTCAAAAAATATTAAAAAAAAAAATAAAATGCATGAACTTGAATCTTGTGGTTCAAGGTTTTTAACGTGGTTTAACATTAAATATATAAGGTAGGTATGTAATGGGTTTTTAATATTATGTAATTGCATTGTTAACGGAAAATCAGGTATAGGTACCTACCTATTACATTTTTTTTTAAATTCATAGTTTGAGGTGAAAAAAGGAGGTATGACATCGGAATTCTTGAACAAATATGAATATGAATAGGAAGCAAATAAAAAAGATTCAAAAAAAGTATTTAAATTATTCTATTGCCATTTAATAACTTAACAAAATATGAAACTCAAAAGTTATCCCACACGTAACGCTTGATAACTTTAAATCATAGAAAGGCCTTGAATTTCTTTTCCCAGTTATTTTAAGGTTATTTTAAGCTAAAAAAAACTCGAAATAAGAAAATAATAATTGTTGATTAAATATTGTTCAACTTAAATAATATCTAAGTAAATCTTCTTTACACTAATTGGCTGTAAAGATGAAGATGCAGTTTTGTATCTTGTATTCTGTTACAAATAGGGTAAACATCTGTCACAAAACTATTTTACTACTAACAAGAGTCGATGGTTTATTAACTAGGATTTAACTTAAATATATTCATGGAGACATTAAACATACTTCGTTTAGTATTTCTATGCTCAGAATGTCAAGAAGGGTCACATTTTTAAGTGTTCAAATTCAGGCAAAAACATATGTATCGTTTGAGGAGAAAACACTTAAATTATTGAAAAAATCCATTTTATTAATATTTCGATGTAAAACCTTATTACTAAACAAAATTTTTTTTTATATTTTACTCAAAACATTTGATTTTAAGAAAAAAATATTGGTTAATAGAAGTTCGAGCTACCTAAAAACAAAGCATAAAAATGTCAATATTGCTAAATTAAATTCAAATTTTTATAAAAGGGCTCTAAATCCTTTTAAGTCTCAATGAAATGTTATACTTGATATAAAATTAATATTAACTTCGTACGTGTACAAATTTGTCCCACACGTAACGGGATAATTAATTGATTTTGATTATTATTTAATTTTTTAATTTTATCATAGTTTCTAATTCTTTTTAATTTGGTCATAATTCACAGAAGTCCTTAAGCAAATAATCCAGGCTCTTGAGTGCATTTCCAACTTCAGGTTTTGCTGAACATGTGCGTTAACAACACAAATTTAAAACAATGTTAATTTTGATGGCCAACACGTAATGCTCAGCAAAATTGAGACTGCGCCAAGATATGTTCTTGCAAATATTTCAAAAAATACTATTCAATAGCGTCATTGTTTAATACCTGTATGCTGTAAGAGGAAGATGACACTTTTTATCATCAGCCGTGTACGCTGATGATGATAGACAAGCTCTATCGAAACGCGTTCCGTGAGGTAAATCGTCTAAGAAGTAAATTAAATGTAGTTTTGTTGCGTTTTGTTTAATTTTTTTGTCGATCAATAAGTGTAATCAGTAAGGTAAAAGTGTTTTTATATAATCATTGTTTAATGTTTTTAGTTAAGAACAAAAAATATTTAAGATCGTTTTAATCCTGCTAACTGTTTGTCATCGGTTTCTCGCACGAATATATATACAAATTGGTAACATTTAAACAAAAATATTGGTATGCCAATTTTGAGTATATGTATGTATATCAAAATACATTTATAAAACCTTGTTTCAAAAAATCCAACAACCCGTTTTTTAAATACTGAATTTACAAAAAAAAATCTATATTTTTTAAAAAGTCTAAAATTTATTTTTTTTTTAAATATTATTGATATTATTGACATTTTGAAGGAGCCGTTAATGAGAAAATCGATAATCAAAAATACCGTTATGTATATTGCAGGTATGTATCGTTAATAATAAAAATTTTTGGTAAAAAAATTTACCTAAAAGTTCACCTTTTTAAATCAAAATCATTGAAGCCGTTTTTGAGATAAATAATGTATGCAATTTGTATTAAGTTCAGTTCAACTTACATAGAATTTCTTGATACAAATTATGGAATAGAAAGTAGGACAAAAGCCCTTTAAAAGCTATTTTGAATCATTAATTCAACAAGTCTAATTCTAAATACTAAGTCTTCTACTTGGCAGATTTATTTGTACGGTTAAAATATTTTTATAAAATTTTCAAAACATATTTAATGAAAAATGTTGGTAATAAATGGGTTGGGGTCATAATTCTGTATATGTCAAAATTCCGATTACAAAATTACGTTTTCCAAAATTCTGTATTTCAAAATTTTGTAAGTGCCAAAAATCAGTTTCCAAAATTTTGGATTCCAAAGTTTTGTAAAAAAGTGCACGCTTTTTTCATTTTCAAAACAATTTATCTTTTATCATTTACAGAATTTTGGAATAAAGTAATTGTTTTGATAAAAAAAGTGCATTCTTTTTGTAGTATTTATCTTTAACAAAATAAAATTTTTTAACTTTGACTCGCTCTACAAGGAAAATCATACATCCAAATGAAGTAATTTCTTCGATTGCTAGAGTTCTAAACATTTGTCAAATCACCTTTGCAAAAATCGGGCCACTGGCCGAAGGACATGGGCAACTTAACAAATCCTTTTTTTCAAGAAATTGATAGATCCTTCAAGAGCCATGAAAAGTAAATATCATCTTAGGCATTTGGGACTCAGCACAAAATTGTTAGTCATTTCGATTCCTGCCATGCACAATATAATGCTTGGAGAGATAGTAAGTCACTTAACCCTTCCTTGATCTGTCAAACAACCAAACTTATTTTATTAGTCAAATAAGTATTACCAAAATAAGATAAAACACGCCAATCACAACACAATTCGAAACTAGTTGATAGATACATGAATTTCCAGCAGAACTATAAAAAAATGTAAAGAAGTTTGAAATTCAAGAATTAGCTTACTTAGCTACTTAGGGCCAGTTGTACAAATATTTAACCCGTGGTTAAGCAATTTTAGCTCATCGACTTCAGCGAACTAATTGATGGTTCATGCATTAAATTGGTTTCTAAAACATACTTCATTCCTGAACCTTCGTTAAACCTCACTATTCCTCGGAAATCAGTCAGTTAAAATTGTTGAAACACGGATCAAAATTTAAAACACGTTTGTGCAACTGGAACTAAGATATATTTCTAAGGAGGCAAGTCTAAATTATTATTGAAGAATATTAATAATTTTAGAAAACATAATTTCAGAATTACATTATTACAGAAGAATACAGAATTTTGGCACTTTCAGAATTTTGGATTTATAGAATTTTGAAATACAGAATTCTGAATTTACACAATTTTAGAATACAGAATAATACTCGTAGAAAAGCAGAACAATGGAATATAGAGTTCATACAGAGTTTTTGATCCACATACAGAATTTTGGTTATACAGAATTTTGGAATACACAATAATGACCGATTCAGAAAAAAATTACTAACTCAATTTTGAGATATGGAGTTTTCAAAAAAAAATATTTTAAAATTAATTTTGTTAAATTCAAAAAATATATATTTTAATATCGCGGTTTTGAGACATTGTTTTCCACTAAAATTTCGGACTTATTGCGTTTGTTTTTAATCAAACAATTAAAATATTGTTCTGTGAGAAAAACAAAATTTTTTTGGCGATCAAACTGTGGTATAGTTTCGATTTTTTCCTTGCATAATGTTTTCGGGGAGGTAATATAGAACAAATATGGAAAAAATGCATTTTTTCGGAGTTTTTCACCCTTCTTGAAACTATTGAAAGTAGCATATTTCTTCTCATTCACTAATTAACTTAAAAGTTGATCAGGAATTAGTTCCCAAACTAAAGTTTTATATCAATATAAATGTACATATATTGTTAATCCATGTTAAGTTCAAAATCTTAGTAAAAATCTACTAAAAATCAGCAAAAACTCTGTTGTTACCAAGGACTATTTATCGAACTACACACATACTCACTTAATATGAACTTTTACACCCACACTCTCTTATTTAAGATTGTGAACAGCATGTGCGTTTCTAGCGCCCGTTGCCTTTTACCTCTATTCTTATTTTTTTCCAGTGGGTAAATTGAAATATTTTGGTTAAATTACAAAAAAAAAACGGTACTTGCCATACAACCGCTAAGAAAAAGCTTATTTATCTCAAAAACGACTTCAATCACGATTTTGATGAAAAACAAACAGTGTATTATTGTTCTCGTTTTGGTACAAACAAAAATACTGAAAACTGTTATTAACAGTACCTACCGCATAACATATTTTTTTTGATTTTCGATGTTCTCTTTAAGGGCTCTACTTTTTCAATAATTTTTAATTTTTCAAATAATATTTTTGGTATTTTGGTAAACTCAATATTTCGCAAATAGGTTGATAAATTTTTATGAAACTAAGTTTGCAAGAAATTTATGTTAATAAATACCTAAATTTGGCATACTAATTTTTTAAATCTTACTAAAATTTATAAAAATTAGTTTTTAAAAAATCAGTCTTACGATTTAATTTTGTTTGCATACAATCAATATTTTTTTCAAGTAATCAAATAGCATACTTGGTTTTGAGCTCTAAGATATTTTACGATTTTTGTATACATTACCTTCCATATTTAAAAAGTTCTTAAGTTTCCAGCAACTTAAGCAAGAATAGTTTCGCGCGATTTTGTTTGGGTCATTTTCGGGTTTAAAGGTTCACAATATTTTGAAGTCGGATGAAAAGCGAAATTGGATTTAAGGAAGTTCCAGATGAAATTGCTATTTTTTGTGAACTCTAAGCGAGTGTTCCCTTGACAAAATTGCTTAAGGTGTATTTGTGTACAAAAAAAAATCTTTTAAATTTCATACAGAAATAAAGCTTGGACAACGATAAAGAACTAAAATTAAAATTGACTTCCTCAAAATACTACTTTAAATTAACTTCAATAGACACTGAGCCTTTGCAGTTCATATCTCTGAATTAATTTAAAAGATTTATTGTTTTTAAGGAGAAATACATGCATAAATTATGTAGGAAGAATGTGGGTAGTTTGGGTAGTTTACATTCCACAAAAGCTTTTACAATACAAAAGATGAAAATAATTTATGTACAAAGTTTATGGTCAGTTAAAAATAAAAGAAGAAAATTTCAACATTAATCCTCAAAACGTAACCATTATTGAAGGTTGTAAATTTCAACATTTCAACTTACCGCGAAGTAATAAATTTTGATCGTCATATCAAACTACACAAATCCACAATAAGACTTAAATGCAAAACCCATAAATCATCGCTAAGCTGAATAGACGGGTAATAACCTAATAATAATAGTTAATATGCGACGTTTGAAGACATAAAAGGTTTTAATAAAACAGTTTAAAAAGCAAAGTAGGTAGCTTTAAAAACAATGGAAAAGTATTAATTAAATCAAAGTAGGTGTCTTCGTACAACTAAAACAAAAACTTCGCAGTTCGTAACCATTGTTATGAATAAGACATTGTTGAAGCGCAAGTTAAATTTGTAAATAAAAAATTGTACACATATGTAAATATTGTATACTAAAGATGTATCTACATACAAGGTCATTGGCACATATGTAAATGTTTTGTGTCACTAAGCAAACATCAAATACGAGATTTTAATCATAATGATTTTCACCCAGATTTTAATCATAATAATTTTCACTCATAAAACGCTAGTTTTGCTT
The DNA here is from genome assembly GCA_946251815.1 of Dasysyrphus albostriatus. NCBI lineage: Eukaryota > Metazoa > Arthropoda > Insecta > Diptera > Syrphidae > Dasysyrphus > Dasysyrphus albostriatus. The sequence continues at coordinate 21,134,911 of OX276337.1, forward strand.
TGTTTGTTTCTTTGCGCGCGGTTGTGTCAAAAACTACATATCCGATTTCATTAATTCTTTCAGTTTTTGAAAGGTTTTTTGTAAGGGAAGGTTTTAAGGGTTTAAATGTTGTAAATGTTTATTTATAGGGTGAAATGGGGTAAAATAAAATAAAAATAAAAAATTATCCAAGATTTTAATCTTAAAGCTTGGAGGGTTTTAACTAGAGGAATGAGATAAGGCTGTATATTTTTTTAAATTAAGCTACACTCTTACATATGTATTTACTAGTACAACTACATTCATCTCTCGATTCCCAGCCACTGCCATCCTAAACCGAATTATTGCCTCTTGCGAGGAGTTGCAATTCTCCAAGAGTATACTTGTCATGAATAAGTGCTTCTCATCAAGCTGTTTGGACTCGGCAAAAAATTATAGGTCCCCTCCATTCTTGCCAACAACACGCACATAGAAATGGTTGAGAGTTGTAAGTCACTAGGCCTTGGTTCTCCGCGAGCTGTTGCGCCACCAAATTTGTTTTTTTTTTACATTCATCTCTGCTGAGGAAAACTACTTTTTTGATAGTTTCAATAACTTATATTTTTTACCACAAAGTTTATGCTGCAGTCCAAATCTTTTCAGGAGAACTTTAACTTTTTTTTTATAGAACAATTTGGTGCTTTAAATTCAAACCTCTTATTTAATTAAAAACCTTTGTGTTTGTAGTTCCTTTGGAGTAGAGCCACAGGTGTCACTGCTTATGGATGGGATACATCCAAATCTGGCTATTGTTTACCTTTCGGCTTTCAAACGGGAATTACTTGAAGGTGACGATGAAGTTTTACCACTCCTTTCTATAAAGTCCAATAAAAGAAAGAACATGCAACAAATAAAAAGTTCTATTGTGTGAAGATAAACAAGAAGAACCTAACGGCAAAAAGGTGATCTTTTAGCACTCTGTCTATGCCCTCCCGCAGACAGAAGACGACATCAATCTTAAACCATTCCATATAAGGAACTGCCTTACAGCCAATCCCTGATTTCAGTGTGATCTGGACTTTCATCTAAATCATTGATTAAAAACTACAAAACATTTGGAGTCACGTATTTCCAATGATTCTATCAATTCCTCAGAGGTCATCTAAAAAAAAAACAAAACCAAAAACAAGGAAGGTAATGTTTCTTCTAACAAGAACATCACTTGACAGCCATCAATGACGTCTTCTAATCAACAGACTTTTGCAGCTTCATATAGAAATACAAACATATATATCGATCGCGATTTGTGTCCTTAAGGACAAACCATCGTGATCATCATCATCATCGCAAGACCAAAGGAATGCATAAAAAAGAAAAACCAGCACAACAAAGTCCGAGGATGGTCAGATATAACATGAACATCATGTCGCTTGGAGTCTCTAAACACCACCGTTCAAACGGTTAAGCATTTAAATTCCATAGAGCCTTAATGCGTGTGTAGCTGCTGTAGCAGTAGCATACTAGCATATGTGAGGCACGTCATTGTGTTGCAGTAAAAATGTGTTGCAGCATATAAATAAATTGGTAGCAAATAAGAAAAAAAAAACGAACAGGTTCCCCCATACCTATATTAACTCGAAATGAATTCCAAATAGGAAACCAGGCATAGTGTGGTCCGCGGGCGTAGCAGTAGCATCGTTTCATCTAAAAACAGGCATACGCAGTAATTTCCACAATATTTACCTCCTCCCTAGCTCTAGATTCAGGGACGACGTGAAACGACGCCACGTCCAGCAAATAAGATCTACGAAATGGAATTCACATTCAAACGAAAAAGTCTTTCGGTTTCTACTTCTGTCCTATAACCCATGTCCATTCATCGCTGATCTGGTACGATTGATAGCGCCAAATGGACATCAACCATCAAAATATTTGCTAGGCTATGACGTTGTTCATATTGTTGTTTGTTAGCAGGGAGTATACGCTCGAACTATTTTAATTCCACTAGAGACTAGACTAGACCATAGCCCCAAGTTGCACACTACAAAATGTGAAAGCACCCGCCAATTAGCGAAGATTCCAATCTTATTTTTATCTCATCAGGGGGGCTTCATGGCTGATGATGCTGATAGGGAGTTGAAGATTAGAGTTTATTCGAATTATATAAGCAAACAGTCTGTAAAACTCTCTTATTTTGCTGTTAATAACTATTGTTATTAAGAAAAGTTCTTTTTCAGAAATTTTGTTTTTGGCTCAAAAAGTTAAGCAAAGCGATATTTGAAAAAAATCTTATTCTTAGACCGAGTCATAGAGTACCTATATTATCTAGAGAACTGACTTCAGGGCTTTTTCTCTTTCACCCTACAAACTGCACTATGAGTATTTCCTCCACATGGCTGAGCATGTGCTAGCTGCCCAATGCATTTTAAATGGAACCTCACAAATACAATGATAACTTAATGGATTTTTGGATCATTAGACTGAAAACAACAAAAAATTGAAATCGTCACATTTAGAGCTATCACACGTATTCACGGACAGGGAATTTAAGATAATTTTCTCTTAATGTGCTCAAATAAAATTTGCGGGTGTTTTAGGCAAGAGGGGTACGAGTCAATTCTCTAGATAGTATAGGAACTTTATGGACCGAGTGGTGATGCAGCAAACCAATTTGAAAAAAGTACCTGGGGTCCAATTCCGCAAGAGTGAGTTTTTTCTGTGTACACTAAAAATCGTGTACACGCCGATTTTTGCGATTCCGCAAGCGTGAGTTTTAAGTTTTTGACAAATATCGTATGCACATTTGTTTTGGGCGTGAACGGAATGTGTACACGGAAAATCATTCACACTTGCGGAATTGGGCCCCTGGTATTCTAAATAGTTCTGGTCAAAGTCGTACAAAAACAAATTTTGTAACGAAGTTGGCCCAGGGTCGTGTTTGTGAAAGTGATTTTGTTTTTTAGATAATATTTCGAAAATCCAAAGATGTTTGAAGGACAAGTAACCTCTGATTCGTACCCCATCAGGGTTAGATTTAAAGTTTCGTTGGGATTGGTGCCCTGCTGTCCATAAACCTTACATGACCCAGCCATCTCTACCACGCCGCTGTGATTTCAGTATTGAACTCGGTTGACGTCACTTTATAGTCCATAAGGCTCATTTTGAATATTCTTCTTCAAACTCCTTCACAGGACTAAAAACCGCTCGAAGAATCTTCCTTTTAAAGCAATTTGCATCTGATTCTTTCAGCATCCATGCTTCTGCCTCATACAGCAGGACAGGGATGATTCAGGTCTTATATATATTGGTCCTAAGATGGAGGGTCTCACTTCTTAAATGGCTTCTAAGCCCAACGAAGTAGCAATTGGCAAGATTAATTCTTCATTTGATCTTGTCACTAATGTTGTGTGATTTTTCAAGATTGTAGTGGATTCCAAGTAGTTAGTACCCCGTGGCATAATGGTAAGTGCGTAGGACTGTCATGTCAAAGATCTGGGTTCGATTCCCATCCACTGCCACCTAAAAACAGAAATGTTTTTTTCCGAGGTACTGCCTCTTGCGAGGGACTGACAAATCCTCATGTCATGAATAAGTGCTTCTCATCTAGCCACTCGGACTTGGAAATTGAAGGTCCCCTCCATTAATGACAACAACACGCACACAGAATTGTTGAGAGTTATTAGTCGCTAGGCTCTGGTTCTCCATGAACTGTTGCGTTACTAAATCTATTTATTTATCTTTCCATAGCCTAGCACTTCTGATGGCTTGTGGATATTATCTACAAGTGGTACTCTGTACTTAATGCTGGTTGTGCTTGCTGATGCATTAAGAGAGACGTGGTTGGCAAAACTGCTGGTGGTCTCTTGCTTTTTTAGCTTTTTAAAATCAAATCCTTTCACAACATTTGCTCAGCGTTATTACGTCACCATCATCGTAGATACCCACATAACTACTTGTGATACTACTAAGTAGTGGTCCAAGTCCATCTTTGCTCCTCGAAACTTTTGGGCATCCAAGATATTAGAATCATGTCTGGGGCCTATAACACAGAACAACAAGTTAATTAGTCAACAATTACTTGTTCAACTATGTTTGTTTAAGAAGTGAAAATTGATGAACTAATTCAACAAGTTTTTCTTACACGATGCGTCCTAAAGTCTCCGAAAAAAACCGCACACGGACATCACATGTGGTTCTATTTCAAAGTATTTTTTTATTAAAATATATTTTTCTATTTTTGATTCTTATTATCACCGTTCGATTCAGAAAAAAATTTAAACATTTTGTAAACCAAATTCCTTACAACTTAATAAATTCTAAACAATCTTTCCGAATCAATCACTTGATGAATACTACTGCAAGCGTTTATTTGTAACTTGTTAAATTCGAACAAGTCCGCAATCGTCTGTTGAAATTTATGAACTATTCAACAAGTTTATTTTCTATTCTTTGAACTCTTGTTGTTTCCAGTTATAGAAACGATGGGTTAATGAAATTTTCCAGTTCAAAAAAGTCAAAATAATTGTTTAAGTTCTCCTAGACTTGCTGCTTCATGTTACACAAAATTTAAAGAATTTTTGAATTTCACTTGTTCAACCAGCACTTTATGTATTGTGTTATAGGCCCCGGTGTCTATAGCGATGTGATCAATTTGGTTGACGGTAATTTTTGTATCACAATTACAAGACCCCCAAGTCCCTTTATATCAAAGTGTGGGAACGAGTCAACCATCCATTGTCCGATATCGAAAGTTACATCAAACAGGCTGTGTTCTCCAATTGTCGAATCTGGCGTTTAAGTCTTCCAATATTATATTGACATCGCACTTTAGGCAGGAGGATTTCGAATTCGCTTTCGTTTTGTGGGGTCAACAACATTGTTATTATTTTGAAACCAGTATTTTTTACATGGTGGGGAAGTTATAACCTTCATCCAGGAGGACCATACTCTTAAATAACTCCAAGAGTATAGAGCCGGATGAAACTGCTCCTTATATAGACCCGAGCTTCGAAAAGTCAAAGTAGCCTAAAGCTTGTAATATTGACACATTTTTTCCAAAAAATTTTAACCAATATTAATAGATAAAATTTGTTCAGCCAATTGTCTGCCAGTTTTTTTAACAACAAATTAGCTGAATGCTTGCAATTGTGTGAACATGTGTAAACACACAATTTTTCTACTTGACAGATAAAATAATCGTCCGATTAACCAACTAATTGGATATTGGAAGATGTTCGTGAGAAGAACATCTTCCAATTATTAACTGGCAGATAAGTTTTGTTTGTCGTCGAGGATAGACTAATTGGCTATTTACACGATTAGAAGAACTTTCAATATTGGCAGACCTGTCAGAAGTCATCCAATCGTGTAAAAAAGCCAATTTTTAATTGGAAGACAAAAAATTTTAACCAATTTTCTAGCAATAAATTGGCTGATTTTTGGATAAAATTAACCAACCGCGTAAACGGACAAATTTCACTTGATAGAAAATTTTCACTTGTAAGCAATTGAAAGACTTCTGACAGGTTTGCCAATATTGAAAGCTCTTCCAATCGTGTATACTTATCTTAAGGTGTTCACCCAATAGTTCAACCTTGTTGAAGCTGTAGACGCTATCGTTGATTCCATCTCGAGAATTCATCCACTGTCATCCTATCGTTGAAGTGCCTTGGTGGGATCGATAACTCTTTCGTTGCAGAGTAAATAGCAGAAACAGCATAGTCCACTTTGACCTGCCGACCATGGGCGCATAGCACTAGGTTTCATCGTAGTTGTCACCGCGTTAGGGACTATCCTGTGGTGGAAAAATGATTATATAACTATAATATTACCTTAGCAAGTACTTAGTAGTACTTCGTGGCATGATGGTTAGTGCGTGGGACTGTCATGCCGAAGGTCTTGGTTTGATTCCCAGCTGCTGCCACCTAAAAAAAAAAAAACAGAAATGTTTTTTCCGAGGTGCTACCTCTTGCGAGGAACTGACAAATCCTCCAAGAGTATATACTTGTCATGAATAAGTGCTTCTCATCTAGCCGTTCGGACCTGGCAAAAAATTGTAGGTCCCCTCCATTCCTGCCAATAACACACACACAGAATTGATTGAGAGTTGTAAGTCACTAGGCCCTGGTTCCCCACAAGCTGTTGCGCCACCAAATTTATTTATTTTTTTTTATAGCATAACCTAAGCATAGTAAAAACTTTCTGGTTAATTCATAGTTGAACAAAAGTCTCTGCCATATATGAAAACAAATTACACTTTTACTCCGAAAAAAATTGTTTTTCGTAAGTATTTTTTGGAAAGTCACTTATTAAGTTTTCTATTTGTAGAATTGGGTCCCAATTACGCGAGAGTGTTTTTTTGTGTGAATTTTTTTTTTTTTACCGATAACTTGGACAATATCCTCAGTCAAATTTATTGACACTTGTTTAAGGCGTGAATTGAATACACGCTTGCGGAACTCGAATTCTGCTTGAACACAGTCTCGACGAGATGCTATGAGAAAAGCAACTGTCAAAATCAATATTTATTTACTTTTACTGTTTAAGAAATTATAATTATAATCATGCACGTCTCTTAGTAGATAAATAGAATGAAAAAAAAACAAACACGTTAAATTGAATGAAATACAACTTATTTGAGAATATTTTAAAAATTGAATTAAAAATACATAAATGTTTAACTAATTAATAAAAGCAACACAAAAATAAGATTTAAGGAATTTCGAACTATTTAACAAATAGTGAAATAAGTAATTAACTAGAGCTTTGCATTTCATTGTTCCCAATTTGTGTTAAAATAGCCCGACTTAGGCGTGTAAGCATAGACGTCCGTCTCTTCATCGATTCAATTATGTTTAACCACTTATTTTATCATAAGTAGGTTATTGGTTCTTTTTTTTAAGAAAACGTGTCCACAAAACAAAGATTTTATTTTGGTTTTACTCAATTTCTGCAAGAACAATTTTGCAAAAAAAAACAGCAGGTGATAAATTTAAGTTCTCTTAGCCTCTGGTACCTAATATTGAATATGAAAAAAATAACTGTATGAGCATCAACGTAGTTTGTTGTTAATAGTCCATAAGTTCATCTTTAGACTTGAGGCTAAGATATTGAGGTCACTATCGGACGGTAAACACGCATATTCATAAGAAAAGACAAAAACCATATCCATGGAGTATTACTTAAAAAAAATTACGAAACTACCTCAAAGCCACAAAATTGCATAAATTCAATTGCAAGACTAATACAAGAACATAATCTTAGAACTGAAAGCTTCCCGAAAAACAAGCAGGAATAACTACCACTCTCGACCACTAAATTCACCAAACAGCTATAAGAGCCTTACCGCATCTTCCAGCATCCGATCATCAGTTTGGAAAAGGAATTCCCTTCAAAGAATATACATATAGCGCTAGAGACCAAAATATTATGAATTCCCATCACGAATTCAATCTTCTCGACAAAAACCAAAGCGTGCTGTGAGACCTGGGATTGATTACTGCCAAAAGACCTTCCTTCCCATCAACACATAGCAGTGTTGCAAAAAATAAAAAAAATAAACAAAAGAATTTCCAACGCCAAAAAAAAAACAACCAAACTAAGATTTTTGTTGTTATTTTTTTTAAATAACTGCTGTCGTTGCCGCACTTAAAATTGCCGTTAAAGCAATGCGTCAAGTGTCAATGATTGCTGAATTAGGTGTAGACGTAACTTATGCCCATCTCTCGGGCTCATTCAATGTAATGAGGTAATTTCTTCCGGTGCATTGGTCACCATTGTTGTTTACACAACAACTTCCAACATTTTCAAATGCAACTCGCGGTGGTAGCAATCCAACACTCCAACCCAAGTATGAAATGAAAGAGTTATTTATCTATTTTCAACTAGGGTTTGGTGAGTGAAGGGTTTCCAATGGCTTTAGATAAATTTCAATAAATTTAATTCAAGCCCGATGCAAAACTTAATTAATTTTCAGTTCTCTAGAATTGTGTACCGACAAATTTTAATCTTGAACTAAAAAATAACAGAAGTGTGCTTCCAAAAATACATTTGCTCAAAATAATAATTGTTTATATAGGATTTTTCTTATTTTTAAGCCAAAAACTATTTACGAGTATTTTAAGGCTTGGCATTTCAATAAATTACTTTTATGAGATTTAAAGAATTTAATTTTGTTTTGCAAAGATTTGGAAAGAAGTGCTGACAATTTCAAGACAAAATTTCAGATAAAGCTTCTATAAAGGCTATCTAAAAGCAACCAAATAAGCCTTAAAGAAGGCTACCAAGAATGTAAAAGGTATTACGAGTATCAGTATTAAATTCTCTCTATTTGAGTACATTTTGTAAAGAACGATTGTCAAAACCATCTATGGTATACCTTCTTTTCATAATTACAATGAAGAGTCTCTATAAAGCTTGTAGTTTAAGACTTTATAAAACTAATATTATAAAAGAATGCCTTACTACGCCTACGCTACAATCTAGCATCGTATTCAAATTTATTTGAATTCCATATACATAGATATAGACCCTCAATTGTTGACCCTCTATTTTCTATTTATTAAAACTAGTACGTCCAGCCCTCGAAACTTGAGAGCTAACAACATTATTTGTCAATAAAAGCTGTCTTTAGCGTAGAGAAAAACTGATACCTACCTCATTTACATGGAGAATTAAATCCGAATTGAATCAGAATTTAAGTCCGTGTAGACCTGTAGCTCAGCGAGCTGGATCGAATCAAAAAATGGATGTACCTAGATCGAAGAATTGAGGTTTCAGATGCGTGTTGGTGTGTGTGCGTAGCTGTGTATTTTGTTTCCAGACTCTTGTATGTTGTATCTTTGGCTTAATTTGGTTGTTTGTTATTTGTGGTCAAAATTAATTATAACTAACAACGTCGCAACTTTCACTTCAATTCCATTTGAATTCAATTTTTCAATCTGGAATTGTCATAAACCTGGGTCGAAATTTCGATCCGGATTGAATCCGATACTTCGATCCGCTCATGTTAACGTGTATTAGCTACTTATTATTATTTTTTTCTGCAGCACTGAACGCTGCCATTAGACGTTCCAGTAATCCTTCCAGTCAGTGCAAGAAAATTGGTTAGTTGATGGGTGGAAAAATTCGAAACGTCACATTTAGGTTACGAAAAATTAAAACAAATAATTGCTCGGTCGCGCTCTCGCTCTTGCTCGCACTTGTTACGCAATTTTATTTTATTGTTTTTTTAGTTTTTGTGGTGCAGTTATTTAATAAATTTTTGCATTCTGCTCTTTTATGCAAAAAAAACCGATCCAACCATATATAATTTATATGCTTTCGGCTTGATCATTTTCGTTTAAAAAACGTAAAAGAATGCTGAAAGAACGATATTTTCAGTTGTTATAGTAAAATATGTTTTTTTAAGCCATTGGTTGTTGGTTTTAACAAAACAACACTTTTTCGCTACTTCTATTGATTTACCAAGAAAAAAAAACAATTTTCTTGTATGGAAATCGCTATGGCAACCCTATCTAACCTTCTACACTGTGTGCCATTTTTTCAAACGACTTTGTGTGACTAACCACAATCACGCACATTTTCATTCTCCCCCCCCCTATTCTTGTTGCCCCACTCAACGAATATATATTTTGCATGGGATTTATTATCCCTAAAATTGGCTATCTCATCACAAGACGGATTGTGTTTCAAGTCGCACGCTTACCTAGAGTATAGCGAGAAACTATCATATCATGATGTGTCTCTCCCAAGCAACATGCACTGCTGCCGGGGTTTCAATGAGTATGAATAGTCGTCGCACTTGAATTGAATTGAATTCGTACTGAGAAGGCATTTCAGCTCAGGCTCAGGTATCCAAACAAAGTATGTATAGAGGTAACTTTTTCAAGCATATGCTTTAAGCATTTAAACTTAGCTTTTCTGACAATCACAATAACAAGAAAAAAACAACAACGAAAACAACAAAGTTGGAGTATTGCATTTTATCGTTTACGAATAGTTTTCGTAGTAGGCCTCGAGTAATAGTAATAGTCTGTGACACATGCATTTTTTTGTATAGTAAAACAAAAATTTTTGAGTATAAAGAAAAATTTTATAGTTAATAAGAGTTAATAAGCCTTAAATATATCAATATTTTCATGTTTTTAAATTGAAAAATTCTTCAATTATAATTTTTGCTGTTATGCCACTTTTCTTTCCAAACAAACACAAATTCTAGCTAAATTTTGACTAAAATTGTTGTGGAGAATACATCACAAAAAACAGATGTTCTCTGAAAAGGACCATTTCAAAGAATTTTATTTTTATATTTCAAGTGAAAATAATCAATCAAATTTTTTTTTTCTTCGGCAATGATAAATCATTTTTCCATGAATATTTTTCGTTCTTAATTTTTATTTTCAAAATGTAAAGCTCACGTAAATCTCACAAATAAAAGAACCCGCAACAATTTAGCTCGAGAATTAATGTGCCGAACAATTTTTTCACGCGCTAAAATTTTGACAGATAGGTGCCGTTCAGTAAGAAACATAAATTTGATTTCTTAGCTGGAGCTGCGTACCTCTCGGCTAAAATGCTTGGCTGAATTTTGGAGAGAATTTTGTATCGGAGCGAAATTTTAGCTTGATCTGCGTACTAGGCTTTAGTACAAAAACACTTTCTCATAAAATCTGACCTTTTCCACACATATGTCAGTTTGTCACAGTACACAAATAGAAGGGTTGTCAAAATTGAAATTGTCAGAAATAAAAAATAGTTGTGATCGTGAGGAAAAAGTTCACGTAAGCAAAACAACAAATATTGACTGAACAAAAGTCAAAATTTTTGTATGTTGTGATCAAAAATCACCAAATACTTCTTTCTCACGTAGATAACTAAAATATTCTGTCATTTAAGCTTTTAAAAAGCATTTGTCGCTTGTTTTTGACAAAAAGAGCAAAGGAATTTAAAACTTTATTACTTCTTACATATCGTCGGCTTAAGTTGTAAAGCGCCTAACTCCACATTTTTTTTTACCATTATAGACCACTTCAAAAATTGCTAAAAATAAAAAAATTTCAATTCCATTGAATTTGGCAATTACGAGTGTTGAAAAATATTTTATGTAATTTTGGTTTTATTCAAATATAGCGAACATTTTGTATAAAATATTTGTTTGTAAAAAATGCAAAATGTGAGTCAGCTGCTGTACACTCTATGCCGACGATATGTAAATCTATTCAATGGAACTTCAAATTTAAATAAAATTGGTGGCACCTGAACTAATAAGCAAGATCCTATCAAAAAAAAATGTGTGTCTTTCAAAATGTTGTTATTTGTTTTAAATCAGCTAATTCCCAAAAGAATTCGTACGATGTCGCACTACATTTCACAAATTCCTGTTTGTTAACTCCAAAGTGTAGCAAGGAGAGAGCCAAATGAGAGAGCAAGAAATTTCCCCTCTATGAAAAAGCTTTCTGTTAAAATTTTCCGAAAAAAATGTTCACCGTTTAAGCTAAAAATACAGTTATTTTGAGTTAAAAAAACCTTTGTGTGAGAAAAAATTTTCCACAAGGAAAAATGTCTGTGATGTTAACAAAAATTTTTGTATTCTTCTTCAAATTGCAAAAAAAATTTTGTATGCAAAAGCAACAAAAACTAATTCAAATGTAAAGCACAGTTTTATTTTGATCAAAGAATATTAGTAACACTGTTTTCCAAGAAAAAAACGGCGTTAAAGCATAGTTTAAAGTTCCCATGCGAAAAAATTTTTCTACATATTCCGTGCACCATAATATTCAAGGCGAAAAATGTTTGCGTTAGCCTAAGACACTAATTTAGTAATTAATTTACCCTTAATTAATAAAATATAGGCTAAAAAATGGAAAACAATTATTTTTGATGCAAAACCTTTTTACAACCATGCAAATTAAGCCTTGAAGCGAATATATTTTTTGTTTCAGTGTAAACCGATCATCCAAAAAAATAATTTTTACTCACCTTTTTTTTTTGCAATACAAGACAATTGCCGGTGCATTTTGTATATTTCACTTCAATAATTTTTGACATGCGAAAATATTTCCATATATTTTTTTTGCATGGGAGCTATAAACTAGCGTGTAAACCATGTTTACAGGTGCGAACAAAAACTCGTTACAAATATTTTGGCATGTCAAAAACTATTGAAATACAAAATTACTTTTTTGCATGATTAGCTTACAATTTTATGAAAGAAAAACGTTTGCTGTCATGGATTAAATTTCTAAAAATCTGTTTAAAACAGTTAGGTATTCAAATCTAATCAGCCAGTAATGAAAAACTTTAAAATTAAAAACCATCCATTCAGAGGGTGGTACTGTTAATAGTTTCCTAATTTATTTTCTTGATATTTTAATTTAATCAAAATCGTTGGAGTTGTTTTCGAGAAAATTATATTTTCTTAAACGTTTTTTTTTTTACATTTTTATGGACGATGTTCCATTATTTTTGCATAAAAGATATATTTTTTATATAATCTAATAAATGTTAAGAAACCGTAAAAAACATAGTTTTAAAGAAAATAACTTTAAAATCGGTTTCAAAATATTAATTTTTCAAAAAAAAAAATAGATTTTTGTTTTTAAATTTCAATTTTTTTTATTTTGGTACACAGCTTCTTCTGTGTACTAAATCTGATTCTAACAGACGAGCTGTTGTCAAGAAAATCAAAAATATAGTTCTTTGACAGCTACCATTTTTTTAATGGCTTCGCACCCAAATGTAGCCGTCACTTAAGGTAAGAAACTATATTTACTGTTATTTTTTGTGGAGTAAATACTGTAATGTCGTTTTCGTTTGGACGTTCGGCGTACTCCTTTTCCACTCCTTTTTGACTCCAACTACTCCAAAATCCTTTGATTGGCTGTTCCGAGTAATGTTTACGGAGTCTTTTTCTGTTCCCGATTCCAAGAAGGAGTAGATTTGGAACACACGCATACATATACAGTTTTTCCTCAGACTACTTGTCAAAAGTGATAATAGCTTGAAGAATCCATTTTGTAAAATAGCGTCAGTAGTATGTGTGTAAATTTTACACCCGATGTTTTCATATTCGATTGGATTCATAAAGGAGTAGAACATTTCGAAAATTCAATCGAAACCGACATAAATAAACCAAAAGCATTACTCTTCATACAGGTACATCAAAATGATGGTGCCAAAAGTAGGGTAAATTCAAAATGTTTGGCAAGTAATCGTATTTATGAAATTACAATATATGTAAGTTAACGAAATTATTAATTGAATTCAAAATATTTAAACAATTGATAAAATATACATAAAATATAATTTGAATTTCAAACAACGGTAATGATTTGCTTCATTACAGTCCTTATGGTTTGTGTTTATGTCCTGATTTGTCCCGATTTTTGGTTCCTGATGTCTCGATATTGCGAAAAGTTTATCCGGCAGGCCTAACCTCGGTGCTAAAATTTATTTTTAGATTTTGTTTTCTAACACAAACCAAATGTATGTCTTGTCAATGTAAGAATGCAAGTCAAGATTTACATTTTTATAATTATGAAATTTACAAACAAGCAATGATTAAACATTCACATTGGTTATGTTTTCCTAAAGTGGATTTATTGAAAATTAATTTTGATAATATTTTACGAAGCTTAAGGAAAATCCATCGATTTAAAATCGCTATATGTACTGTACTCCTCGAACTATAAGCCTTAATACACCATCTTCATGGGGGGACTAGGCTAACTAACCACCATAGACATTTATTTTACAGACTCTCTTGAGAAGCTATGTCGTTGTTGTTGTTGTTGTAGTGTTTGTCTTGGCAGTATCCATAAGATACTTTTTTGCCACCGAAATCAAAATTGCTGGCTGGCTGGCTTAAAGTTAAGTTTGTAAAGTAGTCTCGAAGTTGTGGAAATATAGGGAAAAGAGTGGAAGTAGTAGTATACCAATATTCATGGTAGTGGTATTAGCTCTCCGGCTAGAGCTAGCAAGTAAAGCTAGAAGAAGAAATGTATCTTCTTCATTTCGTCTTTGACCACGACGACGATGTGGATAATGATGATGATGATGGCGATGGTGATGGTGGGAAAAATGAATCTGATGTTTGCTTTGCATTCGGTGCTTCGACAGCGACCTTGATGGACGCGTACAATATAACTTCGCTTAACTTAAAGAACTAAAGAAACTAACAAATTTACAAAAAACAAAAAAAAACAACAGAAGATACTATTTTGTCGTTTTTGTCGATTAGAAAAGTGTAAAAAAGATACTTTTTTTTCTGCTGTCGTCCATCTATCGATCTGTTCGGTATCTTTCGGTGACTTTTTTTGTTTGTTGTATCTTATTTGCGACTAGGTGCTCGTGTATTATGTGACACTCGGGGTGTATCTTTAATGTGTCGTGACGGTTATTATATCGGATTAACAGTGTTAGATTAACAATTTTTTGTGTGCATATTGTGTTTCCGCTCTTTGCATGTGATCTAGAGCAAAAGATACGCAAAAAAAAAAAATTATACATAAATGCATACAAAGGGAACACCCCTCAGTTGTGCTTCGGTTGGGAGGGAAGAAGAACGACATCAGGTGTATTTGCAACAATTAAACCGTTAACTAGCGTAGAAAATGTGCTGTGAGTAGGTACAATTTATTTTCGAAGTTTTACTAAATTAAGTTGCATGCAACTTAATTTGCATTTCCTTGAGAAAGTGTTTCAAGAGTTTCAAAACAAATTGGTTTTTGCTTTTTTTTTGTGTTGTATTGCAAAAGAAACCAAAAATAATAATAATAATAAATATACATAAAAATAATTTTAAATTATATTTTTATATAAATAAAAATTATAATGAAATATTAGTACTGTGATGGATTAAGTGTGAAGTGTTGTTTAATTTTTTTTGTGTTTGTTTTCGTGTACTTATACTTATCTGTATCTCTCGTGTTTATTGAGCGAAGCAGACATTGCACGAAATTATCATAAAAAAAAGATACAGAAATATTGTCTGTGCAGATACAATTACCTTCTTTTTGAATGAGAAGTTTTTTTTTTTGTGAGGTGAGTGAAAAATGAACTAATTTTTAATTATAACATTATGAAGAATATTATATGAAGTTAGTGACCTCAGAACAACAACAAACCAATACCTAGAAATTATGGTGTTATACCTATATGAACTTTTTTTTTTATTTTTTGAGGGCTTCATTTTTTTTTTGTTTTACTTTTTATTATTTTTGTTTTGCTGATTCAGCTCAGCAAAAAAAATTAAAATGAAAAACCTTCTCAACTATTATGGATTGGATTTTAATGATGTTTTTGCCGGATAGTAATTATTCTTGGAAGAGGGTTAATGTTGTGTAGATTTTGCTGGAGATGTATAATAGTCTAGGTACACTCTGTATCAGCCTCCTTCTCTCATTATATCAGGGAGTTATTAATTATGATTATGATATCTTGGGAGTTCCTGTGTTTTTTAATTGACTCTTGATTACGTATGAGGTTATGTCTTGTTGGTGGAGGTAAAATTAATATCTTGTGCAAATGATGCAGTTGTAATTTTTTTTTCAGTAAAAATTGCTTATTGCATAACGATCATTTAAAAAAAAATATATATAATTACATAGGGAGATACGAGTACTTTTAAGAATATTTTTATTTTGAGATTCTGAGTAAACTTACCCTAAAAAATGTTCTGTTCAAATAGTAGTGAAAAAAATGTCTGCTAATAAATAAAATAATAAATTGTTGTTATATGATGATTTTTGTTCAGACGTTAAAATATTAAATATTTAAATTCAGCTATGACTTTATGAGCTTTTGTAGTTTTTGGAATACTTAGTTTAGATCTTTCTTGGCCTTGTCTTAAGGGAATTTCTATTTTTATTTTCTAAATAATTTATTTAGTATCAGATAATAATTTAGTAAGCTTAACTAGAACGAGTAGCTGCCGAACAACAGTTTTATTTTTTTTATTTTAACAATTTTGAATAAAATTCTTCTTCCCTTTTGGAAAACTGCAAAAAAAAACTTGGTGGCGCAAAAGCTCGTGAAAAACCACGGCATAGTTCCCTGTAATTCTCAACCATTCCTGTGGACGTGTTGTTGACAGGAATGGAGGGAAAGGGGACCTAGAATTTTTTGCCGAGTTCGAACGGGTATAAATGAGGAGCACTTTTTTCACAACAGTCTGTTTTTTTTACCATCTTTAAATAGATGTCTCAATGAAAAGAATGCCATCTCAAAATTTTCAAAAGTCGAACATTTTTTTGTCAACTTTTTTGATTGAAAATTTGGCCAAATTTTAAAAATTAAACTCACAAAATATCCAATATTTTATATAATGCTTCAAAAAATTTGTAATTAGTTTGAAATGTAATTTTATTTTTTATGTTTTTTTGAAGGTCCACATTTTTAAAGATATTTTTTTTTTGAGTTAATCAATTGTAATTTTCAGATTACCTATTAATTTATCTTCAATTCATTTCTTTTTTGGTTGTACAATATTTGACTTTTAATGAAAAAAACGTATTTTGACGTCTTAAAATTTTTAAAAACAGTTTTGGAAAATTTGAATAAGATCTTTACATGATTTTTTTTAAGTTTTTGTAGAAATTAATTTGTTTAACTCTTCATCGTTAGTTTAAAAAAAAAGTACTAAAAAATTAATTTTTGTGATCTTTCGGTAGATCTTTTCTTTCTTTTCAAATTTTGATTAGAGGACTTGCGTTGGTATGCAGATTTATTAACTTTTACAACATCAGTATTCATGTAAATTTTGAAATTGATTCGTCGAATCGTTTTTTTTTAACACATTTTCAAAGTCTTACAAACTAATTAAAGGGACAAATTGTGTTGTTCCTATATATCGCTCAGTCGTCATCAAAATGAATGAAAAACAACAACTTTCGTCGACTTTTTTTCACAGTTTTGCATTGGTTAGAAATTTTTTTTTGACTTTAAATAAAATAAAAAGTATATTTTTCCGAAAAAAACTAAAAAAAAATTTGAAAATGTTTCATACAAAAAACTTAAAATTTAGTTTTAATTTTTTTTTTTTTTTTTGAAAAATATACTTTTTATTTAACTTCTGTGACTAGTGTATTTGAAAGGGGTTTTTTAGCCCTCTCTCAGAATATACGACTTTAAGAAAAGTCCTGATTCTGGATTCTTTACCACATCATACTTACTTTCTTTTCCTTCTAGAAATTGTAACGCTTTTAAATATTTTTCCCATTGCACACTCAACGTTTTTCTTCCAATACTTCTTTAATTTATTCTTTAATTGCCAACCAAATAAGGTGATGTATTATAAACAAAGTAATTGATAACAAATTAATCAAAATGCAAAATAAAAGATCTGCGAAACAACATTTGACGAAATAACCTAAGCTTAAATAATAATCAATAGAAATTTTAACAAAAATGCGAAACAAATAAAAGACAAAACAACAAATGCGAGGTAATCGTGTGACGAAATGATCCAAAAACTAAGTAAGAAAAAACAAAAAGAACTTTGGCGAAAATAACGGAAATCATTTCGACCGAAACGAAATAACAGTTAGCGAAATAAAAAAGACGAAACAGTAGGTACCTGTACAAAACTCATAAAAACTGAAAACAAATATTTCTACAATTTAATAACCATAGAGAAAAATTTAATAAAATCGAATTTTCCTAAAGTCCTAAAATTTTGTTCACTACGCCCGACTAGATCACACGTAGGGGTTTAAGAAAATTGTATACAAAAACATGGATTTTATAAGCGAAAAATATTAAAAAGCAAAAATAAATGTAGCAAAAATAAATGTTTTATATTTCTATCAAACTGTTAAAACATTTTTTAGGAAAATTTCTAAAATTAAAATCTTTAGTATTTATTTACGAACATTTATAAAAATAAATTTAAAAAAAAAATAGTTCTTTTTGACATGTATCGACTTTTGCAAAAAAATTAAAACTTTTTTTTGACAATTTTGATATGCAATATTTTTTGTATCTTATTTTAAATTTGTTTAAAACAAAAATTAATCAAAATCTGTTCAGCCGATAGTGGGAAATATCAAATAATAAATAACTTTCTATGAGAGGTAATAATAGTACCTGGTTGTAATTTTTTTTTTATAATTTTTGGTAGTAGCTCGCAATAATCTTAACATACAGAAAAAGTTTTATAAAAATCTTAGGAGCCGTCTTTAAGAAAAAACATATTTTCCTCAACGATTATTTAACATTTGTATGGAAATATACCGTTATTTTCTCATAAAAGTAAATTTTTTTCTTAAAATACTTTAAGGAGCTTAAAAAGCCCTTAAATATCGAGCTTTATAAAATTTTCAAACAATGTTTTCTTATGAAAATTTTTTTTTATTTGTTGTACTAAATAAATATTGCTCAGAAGTTTCTGTATAAAAAAAATTGTTGAAAACAAAAATAACGTTTTAAAAAATAAATGAAACATAACGTTTCAAAAATTAAAAAAATAGTTCTATGGGACGTATCATTAATAACCATTTTAAAAAAAATTGGTTTTCCATCTGAATGTAGCCTTTACTTAAACAAATTTATCGATTTTTTTTAAAGAAAAGTTGTAAAGCAATTTTTTGAGAAAAAATAAAGAATTTGTAAAATTGCTAAAAAAAAAGTTGTATGACAGGTACCGTTATTTTTAGCTCTAAAAAAAAGTGAAAAATCGTGTACCAAGTTTTAAGAAAATCGATCCAGCCAGAATTGTGAGACCCCCATTTTTCGTCTTCCCTACCATCGCAATGACAAGATCAATAGTCGTGTTTTTTTGCAACTCCAGTAAATTTTATCTAAAAAAACGACAGCAAAACAAAGCAATTTACATGTCAAATACAACTACAACTATGTCCATATAGAGTTAGCTATGCCCAGATAATTAAGTGGATTTAACTTTTGTCCCGATAAAAACGCTACTGCCAGTCTACTCGTACTATTGTCGTTGTGTTATCGATAATATGTATAGAAATGTCAAATGTTTGTTGATAAAATTATTATATAAAATATATTAAATTATTTATTGTTTCGTTAGCTGTGTGGCAAGTGGCACCGTCCTGTTGAAACCATATATTGTCTACATCCATATCTTCCAATTCGGGCCATAAAAAGTTCGTTGTCATCTCACGATAGCGATCACCATTCACAGTAACTGCCTTACCGGCTTCATTTTGGAAAAATACGGCCCGATGATGCCACCAGCCCATAAACCGCATCATAAAGTCACTCTTTGTTAGTGCATTGTAAAGGGTTTTTCAAACGGGACGCTACAAAAGTAGAGCGACAGGGACAGCAAACGACGCCATATTTCTTGCCGCTCTTTTGGCATTTCTCTTCAATAAGGTTTTCCATTTCATGATGGAAAGATATACGAGCCAAAAACGAGTCGAAATTATTAAAATTTACAGCCGAAATTCGGAGTCAGTGGCCTCAACGTTGAGAGCGTCCAATTTTTGGTCGCCATAATTTCTGGCTGAATGGATTCGTCAATAAACAAAATATGCGGTATTGGTCAGGCAGCAATCCGCACGTACTCCATGAGTCATCATTGCATCCCGAAAAAATTACAGTTTGGTGTGGTTTATGGGCCGCGTGGCGTCATTGGGCCGTACTTCTTCCGTGATGGTCAAGACCTGCACGTTACTGTGAATGAGGATCGCTACCGTTCAATGATAACCGAATATTTTTGGCCCCAATTGGATGATATGGACTTGGAGGACATGTGGTTCCAACAGGACGGCATCACAAGCCACTCAGCGAATGTCACAATCAATTTATTGGAAACCAAGTTTGGAGAACGTGTTATCTAACGATATGGTCCAATCGCTTGGCTGCCTCGGTCGTGCGATTTGACGCTGTTAGACTATTTCCTGTGAGGCTACGTCAAGTCTATAGTCTATACTAACAAGCCAGCGACGATTGATGAACTTCGTACTAATATCGAACGTGAAATTGCAGCAGTATTGGCCGATTTATGCTTAAAAACTGTCGAAAATTGGGTTCAGCGTCTGGACTTCTGCAAGCGTGCCCGTGGTGGCCATGCAAAAGAAATCGAGTTCCATACATAATAGCATTGAACGTACTTTCACAATATTAAAGAATTTCATTGAGATCCAAAACCGTTTTTGTTTTATTTAAAAAAAACTTTTGTAGCGCTCTTATTGAACAACCCGATATTTTCGACAATCATTTCTTGCCACCATTCTGACCATTGACGACGCTTGAAATGGTCAAGAGGCTTCAATGGTTCAAATTGAATTAGTCTAAAATTGTGAAATGTCAAATGAAATGCAGAAAAAAACTTGACGTTTAGGTGTGGTTCACATTCAACGTCGGCCCTTAAAATTTAACCACCCTTTATTTTTCTGTGAATCTGGTAGTTCTAAATAAAATTCAAAAATTGCCGTGCAACATCACCAATATTTCTAAAAAACAAATTTCTTAAACTTTATACACATGTCAATAAATCTTATTATGTATAACCATCGATGTTCAACTATAAAAGTCAGAAGTAATTAGAAGACTTTCTTCAATCGGCTTTTAACTAATGCAAGTTATGGTTATTGGACAAATACCATTAAGGATAATATAATCTTTTAAGAAGCTATTATAATGCTTTTCTATTCCTTCATCGTATACTTACTTTTAAATCGTTTAAGGAACATGTACCTACCGTCTATATTTTTTGTATCTGATTTCAATCAAAAAAGATATTGTACTCGTAAGACTGTCCATTTTGAGTTTGTCGCCTTTCAGAAATATGTCAATGTGTCAAGCAAGCAAGATTGATTGACACCTTGAGATTTATGTTTTTGCCCTATAGGGTAAGAGACCCATAGCAAAATTCATAATAAATCATAAATACAAGAACATACATTATTATGGCAAGTCAAAGGCTCCGTTTCTAGGGTGGAGCAGTTTATATTAAATTTTTTTTTTCTGACCAGAGATCATTTCTCATCCAAGAACAAGGAAAATTCAAGTTTTTAAATAACACACATATAAATTATTTATATTTGCGGGAAAATTCTGTATAATTGAGCAATTTTCAAGATCCAACTGTCAAGGTGGAAAAGTTGGAGGTTTTTTTATTTTTCTATAGCAACATGTAACATATTAATACTCCATGGGATAACTGCCATACGGGAGAACAACGACGATGATCATGTGTAAAATTGGATCATTATTGCTTAGAGCCACGTCTAATCGAGACCAAGGGGATATGGCAGAAAAAAAAACCCTGGCTTCACGTATATAACTGCTCTGAGATATTATCTTGTCGGCTATGTTTGGACATCAAATTGATGCACAATATGATTTCGTTATAGCGACAACTCCTGAGATGACGCAATACTTTTTTGTTCTGTTCTGTTTTTTTTTTTTTCTGAAGGAGAAGAGAAGACATTTAGACAGACTCATCATTGTAGTGCAGTAGGCCTCATGTGATAGAGGCAAAAAATTAGTTCCCACTGCCTTGAAATGGGAAAAGAGTTCTGTAGGTTTTTGTGTGAGACTATCACAATCCATAACACATTAAGAAGAGTTGAAGTTGGAAACTGGTAGGAGGCATAATTTACTAGTTAAGACTCTGTTTTTGTTTTTTATTATAAAATCAAGGTGAAGTACTTCAAACCTGGAACATAACTTACTAAATTGTAATGTTAATTACATAAGAAGTGTAGTTGCAGCCAAAGGGGGTTTGATTCGATATATGGTGGGACATTTAAACCTTTGGCATCTGGCAACCCTGAAACTTCATCATTTACTTCAGATTGGGTTGTGACAGCCGATGAGCCTTTAGTATAATTCGTGACCACGACTGATAAAATGCAATATTGAACCTATTGTTGCCATAATAAACCGTTTTACATATTTTGTTGGATTCCAACAACAAGTTTAAAAAGGTACATATAATACAATTTTTCAGACTTTTAAATCCGCCACAAGGTACACCAAATTCAAGATAGTTTCAAATGTGTTTTCTCATAAGAAGGAATAACTGTTTATTTGTATACTATTTACCTAGACCCACTTCCGCCATGCTATAGCCATGCTTTGCGGTGAATGTGCCACATTAATTCAAATTAAAAAAATGTAATGTGCGCGTACAAAAGTGTTCCAATTAAATTCTATAATGAAGTCAAAAATTTTCGTATGGGCGAATCAAAAAAAAAAAAAATAAGTTGGATAATAATGAAGTGGACTTGACTATACTTGTCTGGTGGCGAGGTGACATCGCACTCATCATCACATTTATGGGAAATAAATTTTATCACAAACTGATTTTTTTTTTTCAAATAAAAAACTTTATTTTTTTTAAGTTGGTAATGAGAATAAGTGTGGATAATAAACTTGATCAATTTGAATATGAGCCTCCTTTTGACTTCATCTAGTTAGGAGTTGTTTTTTATATTGTGGTTATATGGAAGTAGGTAGGTAATCAGACAAAATATAATGATGAATAATGGGGGAATGTATAGTTTAAAATACTAATGAAGTGCTTGATAAAAGTATTTAATTTTAATGAAAGACATTTTATTTTTTAAGTGGAAAAGTTGTTTTAAGTAGGTGTATTGATAAAATAAGAAAAAAATCGGGAATTCCTAAATATAGACAACGAATGAGTGCTTAGGTAACAGGAACACTTTTCTATTCAAGAGTTTTTTTTTTTAAATAAAACAAAAACGGTTTTGGATATCAATGAAATTCTTTATTCCTGTGAAAGTACGTTCGATGCCATTATGTATGGAACTCGTTTTTCTTTTGCATGGCCACCACGGGCACGCTTGCAGAAGTCCAGACGCTGAACCCAATTTTCGACAGTTTTCAAGCATAAATCGGCCGATACTGCTGCAATTTCACGTTCGATATTCGTACGAAGTTCATCAATCGTCGTTGGATTGTTGGCATAGACCATAAACTTGAAGTAGCTCCACAGGAAATAGTCTAACGGCATCAAATTGCACGACCGAGGCGGCCAAGCGACTGGACCATTTCGTGAGGTAACACGTTCTACAAACTTGGTTTCCAATAAATTGATTGTGACATTCGCTGTGTGGCTTGTGGCGCCGTCCTGTTGGAACCACATGTCCTTCAAGTCCAAATCATCCAATTGGGGCCAAAAATATTCGGTTACTCGGTTATCATTGATCCCCATTCACAGTAACGTGCCGGTCTTGACCACCACGGAAGAAGAACGGTCCAATGACGCCGCCGGCCCATAAACCACACCAAACCGTAATTTTTTCAGGAAGCAATGATGATTCATGGAGTACGTGTGGATTTTTGCCTGACCAATACCGCATATTTTGTTTATTGACGAAGCCATTCAGCCAGAAATGAGCCTCATCGCTGAAGATGATTTTTTCAGTGAAAATCCGAATCATTTTCAAGTTGTTGCTCAGCCCAACTCACGAACATAAGACGCTTCTGGTGGTCAAGTGGCTTCAGTTCTTGCGTCAATTTAATCTTGTAAGGATGTAGGCCTATCTTTTCGCAAAATTCGTAACAACGACTTCACAGAGATGCCCAACGCTGAAAACGACGTGTGAGAGATACATTTGGGCTTTCTGCAACTGAAGCCTGAGCGGCAACAATATTCTCGACACTACGGACACTTCTTTGTCTCACAAGCACGGGAACATTTTGTACTGTGCCTGTGGATTCAAATTTTTCCACTAGACGCTAAATTGTTGATCTGCTAGGACAATTATGACGACTGTAAATTGGACGTAGCGTTCTTAACGTTGAGGCAACTGACTCCGAATTTCGGTAGTAAATTTTAATAATTTCGACTCGTTGTTAGCTCGTATATCTTTCCATCATGAAATGGCAAACCTAACTGAAGAGAAATGTCAAAAGAGCGGCAAGAAATATGGCGTCGTTTGCTGTCCCTGTCGCTCTACTTTTGTAGCGTCCCTGTTGAAAAACCCGATACTAAATATTTTACAGTAGTACCTCGTGGCATGATGGTTAGTGCGTTGGACTGTCATGCTGAAGGTCTGGTTTCTATTCCCAGCCGCTGCCACCTAAAAACAGAAATGTTTTTTCCCGAGGTACTGCCTGTTGCGAGGAGCTGACAAATCCTCCAAGAGTAAACTTGTCATGAATAAGTTCTTCTCATCTAGCCGTTCGGACTCGGCAAAAAATTGAAGGTCCCCTCCATTCCTGCCAATAACACGCACACAGGAATGGTTAATGGTTGAGAGTTGTAAGCAGAGAATATCAATTACCAAGAAGCCAATCTTTCGTACGTTTCACCCTCCAAAACCCATTTGTTTACATTGTTGTATTTGTAATTTCACTTCGTGACGATGAATAGATGTGAATTGCAACAACAATGTAACGCGGTGAGATTTATTTGTTTTGACAGCTCAGTTTTTTTTTTCTTTTGAAAATTGGAAAATAGTTTTGAAAATTCTTCGGCTAAAAACAAAAATATCGTTGTTAAATTGTTTAATGTATACAAACAATTGTAATTAATAGTTAATATTCATCCACAATTATAATAAAATACAAAAAATTAATCTATAAATTGTTTTCAATCACTCAGATTTCCGTTCATCTTCAATGCGTCTTGCATATAATACAGGGTGGCCCTTTCTTCATCCAAAATAATTTTAAAATTATTGTTGGATATATTCTAAGAAAAAAAATAGTTAAGAAAGTACGAAATAAAAAAAAAGTTTTTCTGCAATTTGACACCCGGAACTTCAATTTGTTGTTTAAATTCCACTAAACTCTCATTTTCCACTTTAGAAGCATTAAAGTAGATATTAGGTGGGTTTTATTATCTTCTGTCGGGTTTCGGGTATTGATCTGGATTAACTTTAAGTACAAAAAAGATAACTGAGGAATTTTCAAAATCGTTTTTGTTGCACGTGTTAAAAGGTAATCCAGATGCGCATCTCTATCGAATATAATAAAACAACAACAGCTATTTTTGATTTTTTTAAACTTCACGACATCTAAGCATTTGGTTTTGAGTGTTGAATATAGGAGTATTGAATACTTTTTACTGAAATTATAATTCATAATGTTAAAAAACTTAATAGTTTTAACAAAAACATTAACTTTTTTTTTACTTTAAAGTTTGAATATTATTTTTTAAAAAATCATTACGAAACAACTTAATTTGAAAAATTGATTTGAGAATGGATTTTAAGAAATTATAGCATGATCTCGTAGCTATTGTAGTATTTTTAAGTTATTTTCATTCATTCAAAAAAAAAAATTAATTTAATTTTGATTAATTGTTATTTTTTTTTATTTCCTATCTAAAAGGGGAGAAATAATCGGCCCCTCTTAAACAATTTGTTTTTCTAAAAATATTATTTCATAAATTATCCTACATGAAATAGGGGACACCCCGTATTTGATTTTGTTTTGACATCTAATTGACAGACCGAGGTGAATAATTCTGACCACGGAGCGTGTTCAACAAATAGAAACCAAAGTAGGGCCCGGTTCACATTGGTACGTATTTGGCGTAAACTAGTGTGTAGCAGCGTAAAGGCTCTCCCAAACCAACGCGAATGTGGAGCGACGACGAATTTTTGTTGTTGTTTAGCGTTATGTAATTGTCATATTTTGTACTATTGTGAATGATTCGCTGCGAATCGCTCCACATTCGCGTTGGTTTGGGTGAGGCTTAAAACAAAGTGACGAAAATTTAAATCTATTTTCACATGTCCTACTCGTAGCTTCATTTTTGCGTAGTAGGCTTTTCAATTATTACTTCAATAGTGCACAAGAGTAGGTAGTAGGTATATTAATTGAATATGAATATAAATTTTAATTTCCAAAATGGAAGAGAGTTGACGAAAGTTTTTTTATTTTTGCTAAGCATTGTTTATCTGTTATATTTTGTATCATTGCGAATAATTTGCTATGATTTGGTGTTGTTTTGAAGGAGCTTTTAATTCAATTGCACTCATAAAGCATGAATTAAAAAAAAGAACAACGGATTTAGGTGTGGATTTAACTAATAAATAAAGGCAACCCCAAACCAACATGAAATCATAGCGAATCATTCGTAAAGATACAAAATATGGCAAGTACACAACCTTTAAAGGCTCTCCCAAACCAATTACAATTTGAATCATTCACAATAGTTCAAAATATTTCACATACACAATACTAAAAAACAACAAAAAATCGTCGTCGCCCCGCGTTCGCTTTGGTTTAGGAGTGGAACCGGACATTTCAGTCCGAATCTTCACATTTCCCCATACAGTTTTGAAATTTCGAAATGCGCGATCTCGGTGAATTTAAATAAATACGAACGAGACAAATATCTAATCTATCAGTTTGCACTAATTTAGTTTCAAAACAAGGTATGACTCAAAAATTATCGTGTAATAGCAGAAATAGTCCCGTGTAAACACCAAACACCAATGAAAATGAAGACAAAAACAATTTTTCAATATATGTTCCCACCAAAATGAAATTCGAGCTTGTAGTTAAAAACTATTGATATTTCAAGTATATGGAACAAGATTTCATGAATTTTTCGATGAAATCTCAATAAAAACTCTAGATCGGTTTCGTGGGAACGTGGTATTAGATTGCGTATTAAGCCTTAACTATACAAGTCTGTTCATGTTCTTCCCATAACTACGAATTTTATTTATTTTATATGAGCTTTAACAGAACTTTGGGCTAAATTCGTGGAAATTTGTATTTTTGGGAGTACGTGAACAGACATTACAGTGGCACATTTTTGAAAATTACCAAAGTAAAAACATTTCCCCTTTGAGCAGTTGTTTTATGAAAAAGAATATACAAATTTTTTCCTTAACCAAATTTTATTTTTATTTTTTTATTTTTATTTTTGCAATATTACAAAAGTAAAAAAAAAATCCTGCTAGAGCAGTTGTTTTGTGAAAAAGAATACACAAATTTTTTCTTAAATCAAAATTCAAGCTTCCTGCATCATTTTCATAAGTTTCCCAGTGAGAAGCACTTTCCCGAAAAAATCAATGCTCGTGTAAACAAGAAAAACTCAAGTCTTGAAACCATGCTTTTACCATTTTGCTCTCGTAGTTTATAACATGAACATGACACACTATAATATCCGTACCACTTATTTGCCACGGGTATTATATCAGTAACCTACACCTTTTGCTCCAAATCTTCCACATAATTTTAATTTGGATGATAGTCGTATATAAGGTTAAGTAAGCACTTTAAATTTCGTTCTTCAGGTTTTCATACTTTTTGAACATGTCCACGATTTTCAAAAATAACCGACAAATTAATTCACCATTCCTATACAGACTGTGGTCAGTGACTAGTTGCTTCTATGTGTGCGGCTGTCACTAGTGGTGAGTGACTAGTTGATTCTATGTGTGCGGCTTGTACTGCTTTTCACTAATACTTTGCAAATATAATCATTACAGCTGTTCGCTTCAGCTTGTAGGCAAATCAAACTGACAGCTGAGGATTGCCATCTTTATTAGTTTATCTATGGTTGTAAGTCACTAGGCCCTGGTTCTCCACGAGCTGTTGCGCCACCAAATTTATTTTATTTATTTTTAAATATTATACAGTTGAATGGTTGTTGATGTTGATGTTTGTGATTACACAGGAATTCAGCAGGACCTTTAAAGCTTGATATATGAAGCAATCAAAAATAGGTTTCGCGCAAAAAAATTAAGCTTGTTGTTGTTTTCAACATATTTACAGTATACTTACTCAGCAAAAATTTGGTGACCAATTGAAATAGGTACAACATAATAAAATAGACGTTACTTTTGATTAATAAATTAATAGGCCTAAAAAAAGAAAATAATTATTTTTGGACGCAGAAACCATTTGCATACCAATAATGCAGGTGAATTGCCAGTCTATTGTTTTGCATGACATTTCATTACAGCAATGGTTTTTTTTACATGAAACTGTAAACCAATCATGCAAACAATTAGCTAAGGATTTTACCTCAATTATTTCTGGCATGCGGACGAGATGCACGGGATTGTTAACTAGACTTCTCTCACAAATAAGTGCCGAAAATCGTCTGTAACCTCGAAAAAAATTACACTCCAAAAAACCATAAAAGAAGCTTTTTACTGGCCAATTACTGACCTTTTATCATGAAACAGATGGTTTCCATTTTTTGCGAGTATCCATTAAAAATTGTGAGCCAATACTAAAATTAGCTGACTTTTTATGGCCAATTAGATTATATGTTTACTTACGATAGGTTGGTACTGCTCATAAACTGAATTCATTATGTAATATGACAATTTATACATTCGTAAAGTTAAATTGATCTCGAAGGTAGCTGCAGCCTAAACAACACGGGAACATTTTTACGAACATTTCCTAAAATTTGTCTGGGTATAATAGGGGTTCAGTGTGTGTAACTTTTTAACTGACAAAGTATTATTATGAATGATGGGGGTCGCCAGAATGATTTTACTTTCAAAAAGGTCGCGTACTCAAAAAGTTTGAAAAATACTGATATATCGCAATTCGTTCTAAGGTATTAACCTTTCATATGGTGTGTGTGCACATTATTTTATTTTTTGAATGAATAAAATGGTTCACTGTAGCGTATGTGGAGTATTTTTGTGTTCTACTTTGTACCTACATATGCTGGAAATATTTTAGTTTATAAAGTAAAAACATACAATGGAAAATATATGGGATTTTTGACATATTTTATTTTTCAAATAAATTAATCGTTTAATTCACATAATATTTTGGAGAAAATGGAACATATTTAAGTTCTTAAATAGCGTTCACACTATGCCAATCAAAATTGTTAGTTTAAATTGTCGATCAATATGGTGAAAATGACATAAGATGATTTAACGCCCAAGTTTAAATTTATCATTTTCGATCAGGCTTACAAAGTTTCTTGAAGCCCCTTGATTGCTGTTGTGTATCCGAAAATTCATAATTTGTGTAAGCATCGTAATCATAGTAGATAAATATTGATTAAATTGAACAAAATATAAACTTATAGGACTCTTAAGAACTTAGTGGGTGAGTGCACCATAGAAAGAGAGTTACAAGACCCAAAAAAAAAAAAATAAAAGACAACGCTCAAATTTAATGACAGTAGACCTATGTTTAATATAAAATGCTACTACAACAATTTCTTCGTTAGGGCTTTTGGCGTTATATCATTTTGTGATTTGGGCGAACTGTCATTGGGCGTTATGTTGCTTTTGCTACGCTGCATATAGTAAATTTGTTCGTTGAACCCTGAAGTCACCATGGGGTCACCCCAAAGCGTTTTTTAAAAAACCTAATCTAACCCCGACGAGCAAATTTTGTGTTTTTTGAAACCTGAGGTTGCCCTTAAATCACCATAGAGTAGAACTAGGTTTTTTGCTGGTGCGAGTTGAGGTTAAGAATAAAATGTCAAAGTGGCAGGAGCTCTGATGCATTTTTTTGTTATGAATTCACGTGCTGCAGATAATTATTTTGTTTTTGAAATTGAAATTCAAAGAACACACAAATTTACTTAAATAATAACAAATAGAAATAGAAAATGGAAACTGTGGTTTCCAAATTGAAAAAGAATATTGAAACTGTGGTTACTTTTTTCATTTTTAAATCAAATTTTGAAAGCTGTTTGGTGTTTTTTGAGAAACGAAAAACCCAGCTATTGTTGAAAATTCATGGGGTTGTCAAGAAAACCTGGGTCAACCCTGGGTAAACTTCAACGAACAAACCTAATCGTATTTTCTTTTACTTGATTTTTTGACGAATGAAATAAATAAATTGAACTAGATTATTTTGTAAAGTCTACAATCTTTTTGTGTGCACAATTAATTACCCAGACTATATTGTGTGCGGAAAAGTGACATTTATGTTTTCTCGTAATTATTTTTGTTCTTTCTTTTGTTTCAGCTGCCAGTTGTTTCTTTTTTTTTGCATTTTATGTTGGGTTTAATTCAATGAATATTTTTCTGCTTCGTAAGCATTTTGCTTCACATCAGTAGCGTACAAGGCTTTACTTCGATAACTTATAGTCCAGTAACCTTGTAGTTTCATAGAAGGGAGACCTTGCGACAGATGTGGCAGTTCTGGTTTTTTGCGGAGTTGTTTGTGATGTTAGCTCTAAAATAATCCAAGTTTTCGGCCTCGAGCGACGAACGCATCATGGTTAAAATTGAAAAAAATGCGAAACTTCTATAAAGTGAATTAAAATGGAAAAAACAAATATTGAAGAACAGTGGTAATAGAGAAAAATCCCTTAGTTTCTTCTAGGTCACAAATCTTTTCGTGAATGTTCTTTTAAAATTACGTTATTTTGGTTAATAGTTTTAAGAAAAATAATTTTCGAACACAAAACTTTGATAAAAACAATGATTTTTTTTAAATATATTCTTTTCTTTTTATTTTATGTACTTTAACAATATTATTGATTAAAATATTTAATGGTTTTGATTAATTTAAGTCAAATAGCGAAAACTGGCTTCTAGTTTTTATAAAAATTTAAAATAACTAAATCCACCTCACCATTTTCAGTCTATTTAATTTTTTATTTTAATGTCTGTTAATATACTACTAGTTATTAGTAATTACACTATTGCTTTCCTTATGAACAATGAACGGTTGTATTTAGGAATTTATTGAGTCTAGAGAAACAATTGTAGGCTCAAATTGAAGCTAATTCAGTCGTTAACGTAAGTGAAATACACAATTGCAGTGTTTAATGAGTTTTTAAATACTCAATAATTGAAAAAAGCGATATTTTTGATTTTTAACAATGTTGCGATCGGTGCTCTTGGTTGAAAACTTGTATTACTCCTTACAACTTTGCCATAAACAACTGACCAAAAACTCACAACTACCACATTTGATACAGGGTCTACTATCCCCTGCCAAAAATGTTCCTGTGCTGTAATGAGTGAAATAGATTTGGTTATTCTTATTTCTCTCAAAAACTGAAAGACTTTTCAAAATATAGTTTTCAGAACTTGACTTAAAGTTGAAAACTTTATGAATGCTAAATGCATTGAATGCTAAAATTAAACAAAAATACCTAAGAACCATAAAGTTAAAAAAAATAGATGCAAATTAGCTTTCGTCCGGCTTACCCATTTGGACTCATCAGTGACATTGTGAGGGCCTTGTCGGACGAAACGCCAATTTGTACGACAAAAAGCCATAGAAAGTTTTTTTTGAATCAATAACTCAACAAGTCCAATCCTTAATGCTATGTGTTCTACTTGGCTGATTTATTTCAGTAGTATAAAAATTTGTATTATAAAAAAATCTTCTTGTTAAAAAAATAGTTAACAAAAAAATATATATTTTTTTCATTTTCAAATACATGTCTTGGAAAAAACTATTAAGTAAAAGTAAAATACCTCTATTTTAAAAGAATATTGAAGAATGCATTTATGGCCTAATAAGAGCTAAAGAAATTTTTTCCAGATATTACCACTGTTCTTCAATATTTGTTTTTCTGTTTTAAGTCACCTTTTTTAGATAGTTCCCCCTTCCGCTTCGGGGAGATATGTAGAATTTTTTCTCCTTTTAACCCAACCTACACGCTCTAGAGTTTTAAGGCATCTAATGACAAGCACCCTGTATTTTTCATTATATTGTTAATTTCACTACTTGTTGTTATAAATTTATTTTTATAGAATTGGAAAGGCTGTCTCTTGAAAACCTTTGGGTCTACAGAGACTGTTTTGGGCTCAAATTGATGCAAGTTTAATTAATTTATTTTAATAATCGTAGAGCAATATTTTCATCAAAAACTAGACTTCGAGGTCGAAAACTTAGGTTATTTACTAAGCTAACATTACAAACAACTCAGCAAATAATCAGAACATACCGGATCTGACGCAAGGTCTTATGTATAGTTACTGGACTATAAGATGTATCACAAAAAAAAAACTTTTTTCTTTTTTTTTTTGTAAAGAAGAAGTGATTTATCTAAACAGCTTAATACGCACAAATTTTAATTCAATTAAAAATATTTATCTTCAAGCTTTAATTAGTTGATATTTGATATTTTCTTAGCATATAGGGTTACGGGTGAAAGCAAAAACAAAAATCAATTTATTCGCTGTTTATTTCTTAGGTTTATGTATGTAGTCTGCACACTTATAATTTTAGAGCATTACAAGTTTAAATAAATACTCTTAAGGAAAAACATAAAGTATTTTCGTTTCTAAATAAATACAAATTATTTCTCTTTTGTGGTCTAAACAAAATGTATTCTCAATACTCTATAAAGTGTAAACCATCATTAGTATTGCTCTTAGGCTTTAGTTCTATTGATCCAATTAACTTTAATTTCATAAGCCAACAAACCAAAAGATTTTGAAGTCATATTCTATCTTAACCATAAAAAATTATAAAAACAGTCTTCAATTCAAAACAAAAATAAACTTGCCAAACCTCAATTCAACCCAATTCATATTTGTGTTTGCTCATTAACTTCTTGTTTAAATATAGAGCACAATACATTTTTTTTTAATATTTTATTTTATTACCTTTTCGTCGTCTTTATGGGTAACTTTTCATGCCGCAACAAGTACTGAGTCCCTCTTCTTTTAAAATTTAACAAACAAATTATCTATGAGAGGAAAATTGTTCACATGAAAAAAGGGCTTTGTGAGGTTTATACATAAGGTTGGTAATATCTTCCTTATCTTAATTTAAATCTCCCGCTAAATATTAAAAAAAAAAATAGAGTATCAAACGAAAATGAGCAACAGCAAACATATTTCCGGATACAGAAGCCATTTCGAGTAACTGAACAATTTCAATAATTCTCACATAGACTTCCGCGTATAGCACTATAGCACCACATCCGATTGTAAATGATTTTAAATATAAGAATAAAAAAGAACAACAAAAACGAGAAGTTAAATCAAATTCAATTTTTTTTTCATTTTGATTCAGATTCTTTATTTATTATAGGTCATTGAATGAATGACCTTAGGTAGGAAGGTATATGTATCTTCGACTTAGTTTGATTGTTCATCAGTATTCCTTAACATGGTCTGTACTTGAGAAGACATACGCAATTTCACTATGGCCTTACGTGCTCTTCTTCAATTAGAAAACTTTACACAAATGTTGCCAGATGCGTAATAAAAGTAAAAATTCATATTTGATGAAGTTATTTAAAATATTATTTATTTTAATATAATTTGACCACATAGTAGTAGAACGAATTTTTTGGCAAATTAAAGTCTTACTAGCCCATGAAAATTAGACCAAAAATGGCAACGGGGTGTAATTTTTTTAGGGGGGGTTAAAGGGGGTAAAATTCAGTTTTTTCTTAATTTCTCGAAAACTAAAAGTTTTTTTTTTTGAAAAAATGTAAAGGTACCAATTTAAGTTTATGTCATTCTACACAAAAAAGATTAACATACTTTTTTTCATACAAGAAATAGATACTGAGAAAATCATGCAGGAATTTCACGTTGGAGTAAATTTTGTCAAGATATCTATTAAAATTTTATTAAAGGAAAAAAAGATTTAACTTTCGCACTAAATTATTTTCGAAACGGTTCCGGACTCTATTTTGGGTTGTTTCAACTTTAGCTTGTGCCAAATTGTGAACGCTTCTTCTTTTCTGATTCTCTCAAGCACTAAACTAGAAGCGAAAAATTGCAAACGGTCGATAGTTAGTAACATTTGTGAGTCGTAGTCGATATTTTTTTTTCGAAAAACTAGATTCATTTAATAAGCAACTTGAAGAAAAAAATATAACTCTTCCGGAAGCTAAAACGAAGATCTTTGGCTTCACTATCCTTATTAATATTTCAGACAATCATTTTCAACTCAAATTTTGACAGGTCTCAATGTTTCCGAAAATGTAAGATAACTGAAACCTCAACTGATGGATGGTAAACAATTCATGTGGAAAATTTAATGCTGGATCTGAAAACAAAAGTTCTTGGTTATAGTAATTTCTTTAAAATTTTTAATAATTCAAGTTTTTTAGTGGACATTTAAAAATTTTGAGTGTTTAAAATTAAACATAATATTGGGGGGACATAAACATTTTGGAAATGTTTTGGTGGAACATACAAAACAGGTTGTTAAACACTGCTCTAGACCCTTAAATACCGAGATTCAAAAAAAAATATTTGGCCAAAAATATTTTTGAAAAATTTTGGTAAAATACTATCGTATGTATTAAAACAGGGAAATTGTGTTAAAAGTCATGAAAAACGATATTTAAATTATATAAAAAAGTTTAAAATAAAAAAAAACGCCATCTTAATAATTTTGATTGAATATGAAAAAAAAAATTCAAATCGTTGGAGCTGTTTTCTTATAAAATTTTTTGTTTATATATCAAATTCTTTCACCATTTTAAAGGAAATTTTTTGATATGAAAATCGAAAGTATTTACTTTCAAAAAGAAATTTACACAAATTTTTTTAAATATCGGAATTTCAAAAACAAATCAGAACCTTTTCCTTTAAATTAAGATATGCAATATTTTTTAATCATATTTCAAATTCGTGTATACAAAAAATAATCCTAATCTGTTAAGCTGATAAGGAAAAATTAAAAATCAAATAAAAACTTTTATGGAGATTTTTATAATTGTTGATTGTGCCTTTGTATTTTATAACACTTATTTTAGCATTACAAAAAATTTGTATAAAAATAGTAGGAACCATTTAAAAAAGAAATATTTTCGCTAACGGTTTTTTAACATTTGAATGGAAGGTACCGTAATTTTTTGTCAGATTTAATAGCTTTTTAAATACTTTGAAGAGTGTAAGAAAAACCGCTAAATATCGAGTTTTATAAAAATCGACACCATGCAGTTTTTGAAATACGTGATTTTCAAAAAAAAATAATTTTGAACCGTTTTGGAGATTCACTTTTTTCGACTTCTATCATCATCGTTATGACAAGTCTGATCAAAATCTCGAACTCAGTTTTTTTTTACGAATGCATAACTTGCCATATAGTATATAAATCAAGTAAAAATGAAAAATTAATTTTACATTAAACATTAAACAACTTCAGTGTGACACTAAAGGACAGCTCTTTTCTTAGAAATTAAACTAGCTATAAATTTGCAGGTGGGCTCAAATTGTATGTTTTTAAGTATTTAACGAAAAATTTAGACCCCAATTTCAAAGTCCTTAATTTTAAATTCTAGTTAAAAAGACAAAATCGAAATTCTAATGACGACGGTAAACGAGGCAGTGAGTGCAAAAGTGGTGTTAATGATTTTTTTGGCAAAATTGATACTTTGGGCCGTATTTTTACATTTTATGAATCAAAAGACTTCTTAGCCAAAACTCTTAATTTTGAAATATATTAGCTTTTCAAAACTGTGAAATGTTCTCCTATAATCTCAAATAAAATAGTATTGAACTGCAATTAAAGATGAAAAATTTAATAAAAAAGTGAGTTTTGCACTCACTGTCTCAAATATCGTTGGAAACTTTTTTTTTTTTTCTTAATATTTTCATGTTTAATCTAAGGTCATTATTTATCTATAACTATGTAATAATTAATTTTTGTTCATAGCTCTGATTGTAAATTATAGTTTTATTGCCCTCCAATTTAACAGTACAACAATTTTTAAAAAACTATCCATCAGATATATCACCCTTTAAACATTTCAGAATAATAAATCATTCTTTCTTCAAGAATATTGTTCTTGGTTTTAAATGTAAAGATAATTAAAATTCCACTGCTGTTAACGCTTAATCATATAAATTTAAAAATTAATTGCAAAAAAGTTGAATAAATTTATGATATTAAATCAGTTTGAAAGAGTTCATAGACTTTTACTTCAATGAGTACCCTAGGTATTATACCAATATTCCCCTTTTATCTAAAAAAAATCAAAAGACCCTTTTATGTATCAGCATCATAAAAGTAGCTTCTAGTTTCTTGTATAGGTATAATTAAACTTAATGAAATCAAATTAAATAAAAACCTCCCAACCGATAGAAGCGCACACAACTGAATGCATTCAATGTGGTGTATCATGCGCTTTATGGTTAACCGCATCTCCACACCTATTTTGACCACCATAAAAATAAATATATTCATCTAGAACTTTACTAAGTTTTGCAGATATACACCCCTTTTTTATTATTATCAGCTATGACATTAATCATGGTTGCCAATTTAAGAAAATTGTGTAATCAAATCTTTTTTTTAATCATAAAACTAAATTGGAAAATCTGGCAGATGGCAATGCTTTTTTAAAATTTTGTTTGGTATTTTTTTATTAATTTTAAATTGTTAATATTTGTTAATACTAGGCACAGATAAAAAATATTTTCTTCAGAACAAATCTATAGAAAAATGTTCTACTTAAATTATATTTTAATCAGAGTTTTTGTAAAAGTTAAAAAATTAACAATATTATGAATTTCTTTTTTATATTTTCGTTATGGAACAGTTGTAGGTAACATTAACAGTTAGATCCTCTATGAGCCAAGAATATAATTACCACTCCAGCAGTCCTAATCCCAACAAGATAATAAACAGAACTGAACTTAAAATGACTTAAATAAGTTTTGAGGGAATTGAAAGTCTTTTCTTTTTGTCGCACAAATTTAATATTTAAGTTTTTCAAAATATTTATCGACTCAATCTTTAAAAAAGTTCAACATGTTTGCAAACGACAAACTAAGTACATTCTTATCACAAAAATTTTATAATACAAAAATCAAAACAAAATCTGGGAATAATCAAAATACTTAATATTTGATAAAAAAAATTACAATAGTGGTAACTATGGTCAAACCTTTATAGTGCAGTTCTACCACTGCGGCTACTATATGGTTATTTTAATTTCAATTTTTACTGCTTGCACACCAAACTAACACTTACACATATGTAAATTGGTCGACCGGCCGCCACTATATTCAAAAAAAAAATTATGATTGCTAATGAAGACAAAACGTCGTCGGGTGGAACGATCTATTTTAGACTAAGTTTTCTCTTCAATCTCAAGCCCTATATAGATTTTTTTTGGTCTAAAGGTATGTATGTACGAGTATATGGTAGAATCGTGTCCGTCATTATTATTATTTTTTTTTGTTTGCCTAATCTATGCACATGACGACGACTTCGCTGACGTACATATATTTTGAACATGAACATGCATTTCTAATAAGCTTTAATATTCACTCTCACTGCGGCTTAGTGGGGGGCTTTATAGTTGCATTGCATTAGATATGCCACCTTTAATGGGTGTATAGCCATCTTCAAGTAAGAACAGCAACCACAGGTGTTAGTTGTTCGACAGAATAGAAACAAATTAAAAAACTATATATAGCTAAGCTAGTACCTACTACCGGTGATCATCTATCCGCATCGGCTCGGGATGGAACATCGAACATGTTTATGAAATCTTTTCTCTGCTTGGGGTTTGATCAAATTTTGTTCAGTTCTTACTTTGGATGGCGTTACCATCTTTTAGATTTAAAAGAAAAGAAACTAAGGCTTTAAGCTATATTAGTCGAAAGTAATTAAGGCGTTTTCAATTCGTTTTTTTTCGCAAGGAAGGCGTGTGATATTGAAGTTATTGAGCTGCACGAAACCACCTGAATTTGAAGACTATTAACAATATCCTTTTCCTATATCTTATATTTAATAATATTATATACTTTTTGCAATATTTCATTCTATATCCTTCGATCTTAAGCATTTATTGCTATTGCAGTTAGTTGTCTTAGAATGAAGAATAATAAAAACGTAAATAATAGAAAATTTATTATTTTAGTTTTTGTTATAGTGGACTTTTGAATATTAATTCAATTTAAAGTTTTTGCGACCTTTAGTCCAAATGCGTTTCGCCCAGGTACAACAATTGGGCTCATCAGTTAGATGTTGTGCATTTGGACTAAAGGTCGCAAAAACTTTAAATTGAAGTTAGTTGTCTTAGCTCAAACATATTCCAAGTCATGATTTTAATTAGTAATAAAATAGACATTGACTATAACAAAACCGAATAATATTTACTCTCTGTTATTTACTTCCCAAAACAGTCTATTTTGGTCGAAAGCCCTGTCAATTTAATTTTTGTAGATATAAACTTTGACAGAACTTTGAACTTTTCAGTTTTGAGAGTACAGCGTTAACGAACAGACCTAACATGCCGCTGTGAAAACATTGAAATGTCAGTTTTGAGTTACATAAGTGCCTTCCATAGATTGCCTAACACATGGGCTGCGACCTGCAAATGCGAGTACATTTGTCAGAGCAAGTCCAAGCGCAAATACTAAGAATTCTTTCGTTTAAAAGAAAACTAGCTTAAATTGTTACATTAAGCATTTTTTATGATTTCTACGTGACCATCAAGATATTTTCGGCAAACTGTCAATCCACAACATCAGGACACATTCCACAAATCTGCGAATAAAAATTCGCTCGAATTTAACATCGAATATTTTAGCATCAACTATTTATTTCTTTTTAATACAATTTTCGTCTGTCGGTGACCACTTACATATGTATATGGAGAATTTTTTTCAAAATTCTCAATCATTCGCAATTTGTTGTTCACTAATCCCAGCTCATATGAAAGGCATTTATAAGCTGCGTCTGACAAGCTGCGAATTGCAAATGGTTGTTAATTTTGACATTTCATTTCCATGAGTACTAATTTGTTTGGTTGCCGATAGATAAGAATTATTATAAGATATGAAAAATAAAATTAAAACTAAAAAAAAATGTGAGTTCGACCGCATTTTTAATTTGCTACTATGTGGAATGTGTCCTGATGTTGTGGATTGTAAAAAAGTGTTTGACAGTTCGCAGAACATATTTTAAGTGCCTTTCAAGTGCCTTTCACATGAATCTGCGAAAAGCGAACTGCAAATTGCGAGTGGTCTTGAGTTTTGACATTTCTTTCACATGAGTGGTCGCCAACATTCGTGAATTGTCATAGAAAATTAACCAGTAGAATGTGTGCTGAACAAATATGAGGTTAAATTCGACCGAATTTTTCATTCGCAGCTTTGTGGAATGCGTCCTGATGTTGTGGATTGCGAATAAGTGTTTGGCAATTCGCAGAAAATATCTCATTGGTCGCGAAGAAAGTATAAAAATACTTAATTTAACAATTTAAACTAATGTTTTCTTTTAAAAACCGTAGATAGGATTGTTTATTCAATTCGTCGAAAAGTAAAACAAAAATTTTTTGACATTTGAGCTTGAAATTGCCTAAGCAATTCGCAGTTCACGGCTTATGTGAAAGGCACTGTTTTTTCGCCTTAAAATATAAAAATGCATTAGTGCCCAAGCCGTTCCTGACATTTTGGCAGTTTTTCCTCTCTCTGAGAGGATTTCACTCCTATCTGTCACAATTTGACATTTAGTCTGAAATATTGGGAAGAATTTACGGGACACACCTAATTTGTTGAGCAATTTAAAACTGCCATTGTCAAGATATGATTTTGTTACAACTGATTCCTGAAGTCACCTATTTTCTCAAACATGAATAGGATTCCCCAGCAAAAGTTCTAAGTTTTACTGACAAAAACCAAAGAAATAAAATTTAGATTCGATGGCTCCTTTTAAGCGGGCTTAAATTTGTGACATCTCATTTTCATAAGATCATTATAATAAAAAAACCAAGGAACAGATACACTTACATGTACATATAATGTACATTTAGGGCGGTATTCAACGAACGCTCATAACTTAAGAGCCTCATTAACCTTTTCACCAGGCAATTATTTTGAATATTTATAAGCGCTCATAAAATCTATGAGTGGCCCCGATTACTCATAAAGTTATGAGCGCTCTTTCCAAAAACTTTTTGGAAAAACTTCGAAGTAACCCTTCGATCCCTTACAAAAATCTCTTAGGGATTAAATTTTGTACCCAATTATTTTATTTCATTTTTTAAGTAACGAGGTGAAGATCATTGCTTATTTTAGTCCGATTCATTGTGAAAATTACAAAAAATATGGTCAAACATACAAATACGTTAATTCCCTTCAATCAAACGAGTCCATTTTGGATCCGCAAACGTAGTAAGCAACGTATGAATAACATACCTAGCGAAACCAAAAAGTATTAAAAGAAATTTCTCTAAATAAAACAAATTAAAACATGCAATGATATTTCCCCCGGGACTTACAAAACAAAATCAAAAACAGATAAGTGGAAAGTAGATAAAATAACTGTAGTCACAAGCTCACAAGTAATTTGTTTATATTTGCATGCAACACTCATTTTTGGAAGCATCCAAGAAGTTCCAATAAAGTTAGATCAGTTTAAAAACAATTTGATTTCCCATTTTGGGGGTACCTTGTCAAGAGAGTGTTGTTATCATTTTCGGACTTCCAAAAAGAACTATGAGTGGTTAGTGAATAGCACAAATATTATTTATAAACTTAAGAGCCGGTTATGAGTGCTTGATGAATACCACCCTTAGTATCTTCTTTAATTGTTTCATTGCCTCACATTGAAATTCAAAGAAATTATTTTAAATAATCCCAAAGTATTTTCTTAAATCCGTTTAATTAACTGTTATTCAGATTCTTAACAATATTTCTCGCTAGAAGCTTATGTAAATTAAATTTTAAACTTTAGCCAAAATTAATTTTCATTTAAAAATTTTGTGTGTTTAACCAAATGACCCAATTAAAAAATAATAAAGTTTCAAAGACTTCTTCTTAACAGTTAAAATTCCCGTAAAATAAAATATATAACTTAATTTACATAAAATAATTTATAAGAACAAATTTCTTGAACAAATATAAGAAACAAACAAATGTCAATGTCAATATAGTATACGCTAATGGGCCTATTCTTTTAAAATTCTCCTTAACCATAACAACGAGCACGCTTCTGCACCTTTAGATTGCTTTAAGACAAATTGATCTTCTTTGATATCGTGCTTCCCCTCTTCTATTTTTAACTTCATCACATAAATCATTTGACAGGTTAACTCATTTCCTGTATAAGCCCCGTGGAATGCATAAAGGTGTTTGATGTCTCTATTTCTAAGAGTTATTATTCTATCTTCTGGGTAGATCTGCCCCTAGCACAAACTTTTAGAGTTCCCACATATGTACATACAGGTATGTATGTATGTAATTTTAATGGATTCAGTTTTTTTTTTTTGACAACCGAAAATAATATTTTTTGTAAATTTGATAATTTTATGCAAGTTTATGTTAGGATATGAATATTCTATTCATAGTTTTGTAAACTATGTTTAGATATTATAATGGAACAAGCCTAAATTATTATGCTCGGTTTGACATCAAGTGGACACCGTTAAATTTTATTCTCATTTTTCAAAATTTAGACACGATTATTATTTTATGCCTCTGTAGGAGTTGCGTGACAGATAAAGACATTTGTTTATTTTTGACTTTAATTAAGATGAATGAATCTCAATTTTTCTTTTTTTTTTTGTAATTCTTCTTTTATTTTTCAAGAATGAAATGAGATACTATGTAAGATGATACCTTACGTTTTCAGATGGTAAGAGATTGATTATAGATTAGTTATGTATGTTTTTTTTTTGACAGAATTCAATTTAAAGCCTTGTTTTTATATTGCAGGTGGAATTGAATAATTGCCACATTATACCTTATAGAGCTATTCACCAAATAGCAATATATCACAATCTCGTTTATTACAAAATAAATGTCAAAATCTTTACTTTGTTGAGGTTGACATTTTGATGAAATGATTTTTATTGATAGCTAAAACTGTTTGAGGATAAATAGTTATTTAAATTTAAATATTTTAATATTTTAAATGCTTATCGTTAAATTAAAATATAAGCATTAAGTCCAAACTTCCTTATATGTATGTATAGTATGTTCCCACTGAAAACTCAAACAAACATAAAAGAGACAATTTTGTTTGACAGCTTCTGTAAGGCAGGAGAGACTCTGAGTATCTTCCAAGCATATTTAAATATTTCTCAGCAAGAAATTACTCTAATCCTTGGGCGAAAAATATTCAAATTTGTTTCTGAACACTTTATTAAGACAAAATTACATTATAAAAATAGGAAAACAAAATAGTTTTCAAATTTCAACACAAACTGACAGCTAAATTTTTAAAAGCAATTTTTTCTGGTCTTTCGGTAAATCTTTTGTCACTTTCAAATTTTAATTGCATGATTTGAATTGGTTTGCAAATTTACACTAAGCTTTTATAGCATAAATATTTCTATGAATTTTCAAATTGATTCACTGAACTTTTTTTTCTTTCTAAATGTTCAAAGTCTTACAAATTAATTAAAGGGACAAATTGTTTTGTTCCTATTCATTGCGTGGTAATAATAAAAATGAATTAAAAATGAATAATTCTCGTCCACTTTTTTCATAGTTTTACATCGCACAGTAGTTCCATTTGTATGGGAAGGCGGTCATAATTAAATAAAATCTCAGTAACTCAACTGATTTTAGTGAAACTTTCAGATACGATAAAAAATGCAATAAATCACGAGAAATTTCCACATACCCATTAAAAAAAAAATCAAATATAATCCTAAAGTTTGCAAGAACGTGGGTTATGTTCTAAAAATATTTGAAAGATAGTGTTCTTTCAAATAATCCATCCATATAATGTTTTTTTGCCACGCCCACCATTTTGTGGGTTACTTGACGATTTTATTTATTCAATTTCATTTATCTCATTTTCATCTTTTACAATAGACTAAGACTTTTTTTTCGCTCATCTTTGACTTTGAATTAAAAAAGATACACACAAAAGTAATTTTCATCATAAAAATAAGTATTTTTTTTAAGTTTTATTATTTTTAGTTATTTCTTATTATTATGTATGCACAGTGCACCTAAACTAAAAACCCGTAGGGTTTCCTACCGATTCCATTTAATGATTAAAAGTTTAAAAGAAAACACAGATCGCGGTTGTATTTAAGTTTGGCGAAAGCCCAATTTCACAGCCTCACTGTTCTTATATTCATTCGTATAGCAGCTCAAGAAAATACTAAATGGAAGACTCATTATCAAATAATAGTTCCAAGAAAACAAAATAATTAACAAGCAATGCAAACAAAAAATAATTGCAGTAAACATTATTTTAGTGGACTAAAACTGAAACGCTAATGTGTTCATGTGATGTGCACTTCAATGGCAAGTATCTAACGGTACTGACGAAAAACATAATTTGTTTACTACTTATATTGTGATTTTGGGTTTTTCTGAACCAATTTAAAAGGTTTTTTGGAGAATCTGTTAATATTATGTTTTTTAATTATAATGGCCTACTGGGGAACCACAGTGCATTTCCAAAGAAATTTAAAACCGAAATTTTAAGTTTTCTTGTTTACAAAATTTTCATTTTTTTTTTATTTTTTGCAAAAATATACTTCTTATTTTATTAAAAGTCGAAAAAAATATCTAACCAATGTTAAACTGTGACAAAAAATCGACTTAAATTGTTGTTTTTAATTCATTTGGACGATGACTATACGCAATTTATAGAAACAATACAATTTGTCCCTTTAATGGGACAAAGTCTTACAGACTTTGAAAATAAGGTGAAAAAAAACCGTTCTGTGAATCAATTTGAAAACTTACAAAAATATTGATGCTGTAAAAGTCTATAAATTTGCATACTAATTCAAGTCATGCAGTCAAAATTTTAGGAATATCATCTAAAAATCTAAATTAAAACTGTCATTGTATTTTTTTGATATTATTATTGCTGAGATATTAGTAATCAAGGCCAAATTTATGTTTTTTCATTAAAAGTCAGATAAACCATGACAAAAATAATTGATTTGAAGCTCAATAAAGAGGTTATCTGACCATTAGATTTGATTGAATCAAAAAAAATTATTAATGAAAATGAGGACATTCAAGAAAATACATAAAAAAAATTGTTTTGTGTCAGTTCTTATAGTATTGTTATAACGGTACTGAAAAAAAAATATTTGTACACAAATATCGAAACAAAAACATAAAACTATATAAAGCTTTGTTTTAACTCAACAAAAATTGAAAAAAAAAACAAAAAAAATCTTCTTATAGAAACTATGCTTGACCCCGGGCAAAAAAATTTCCAGCTTGATGGTTAGGAGTTCTAATCTTGTTGGGTATGGCTTACAGTGGATTTTTGTAAAAGAATTTATGTAAGTTGAACTCAACTTAATACAAATTGCATATGACAAGGCCCACACTACGTCACTGATGAGTCCAAATGAATAAGCCAGATGAAACACCAATTTATAGGACAAAAGAACATAAGAAGCTACTTTGAAAAAATGTTGTTCCTTTAATTTCTTTGAATAGTGAATATCATGCAAATTTAAATATAGAATTTCTTGCTTTTAAACATTTTTCTACATACGAGCACATTTATGTTTTATATATGTAGGTATTCTTTTTTATATACAACTAGCTGACCCGGCGAACTTCGTACAGCACAAAATTGATATTGGCGTCCCTTTCAAAATACAATCTTCTATTAAAAGAATGAAGGCCCTTCACAGCTCACTTGCGGAAAGAGTCAACATCCCCCTGGGAGTTGTGAAGGGCAATTTACTGTCAATCTTCCTTAGTGAATCCAATCGTAGGTGGAATAGCTTGACCGAATGCAATATATCCCGAAAGATCTGGCCCACCTATAATAAATCCCGAACAATTGATCTGTTATGTAGACCCAGGCGAGACATAGCTACAGTCATTGCAACCTGTGGCAACCTGGACATTGGCCAGTAGGGGAACATGCAGCAGGACTGGGTATTTCCTATGGGATCTAAGACAAAATCGGTTGCTTTTGTATCATTTTCCCCCAAAGAACCCAAGACCGTGAGCAATCGGAATACAGGCCTCTGCTGGGTTTCATGATGCTCCATGACAGCGATCATCGGCTGGATCATTCGCGCTCCAGTCGTTCTGCT
This sequence comes from Dasysyrphus albostriatus, assembly GCA_946251815.1. Classification (NCBI taxonomy): domain Eukaryota; kingdom Metazoa; phylum Arthropoda; class Insecta; order Diptera; family Syrphidae; genus Dasysyrphus; species Dasysyrphus albostriatus. The sequence continues at coordinate 21,179,687 of OX276337.1, forward strand.
ATCTGCTGAGCTCAGCATATCGCAGCTGGCTTTGGGCAAGATGCGATCCAATCGACTGAGTGTCTTAAGTCCCGCCTCTTGACGTTGGTGCTAGCCCAAAATATACTAAAACCATATTCCAAATCCGTTCTAATTCAAATCAAAGATCTCTGAGCTCATAGTGGATGCTGATCTCCACTGGAAGCTTCCGGTCATTCCGAGTGGGCATACGGAGGCCCAGGTGGAGATCTCGCATTCAATCATGTATCTGGAAGACCTCCGAAAAAATCAAGTCAAACGAGTTATGGTATCAAAACGGCGCAATTCAGCGCTAATTGGGTACTGGGCGAGTGTTACGCCCGTGCCACCATTTCTACCTACCTAAAAGAATGAAACTTTTTTGAAATTAAATTGATTTTAATGAATCTTATTTATAAACGGCTTTCGGATCTGACACCCCGTACAATTTTCCCTGCGATATGCACTACAATTCTTGATTGAGGCAACACTTGCAATTCAAATTCATCAAATTTTTGAAATGATAACTTCTTCTTCCTCACCTTGGAACTTGCTTTTGACAATGATACCTTTAAGTTTGAGGACGCTGTTCATGAATTGAAGTGAAGTGAGCACACCACTAATCTTTCACTATTTCGGTTGATTCACTTACGCCAGCATTAAGATAACAGACTTAAATATGAGTTCCAAAATGTGAAGTGGCAAATTAGACACAATCAACGAGCTCAAAAATTCAATTGAATAGTTGTTGCTTCGTCAACCGATTTAAACCAATGTAGTATATGGCAGCAATTTAATTTCGAATAATAAAATTTTAACCATCAATGACCTCCAAATGTTGCAATGCAATCGATTTTCAGGAGCAGTATTCTTAAGAGTTCTAATGTGAATTCACAAAAAAATTCTACAGGACCAAAATCAGGCCTGTTTCAGCATCAACTAAAATTCAGTCATTTTCAATTGCAACCATTTGGAGAAGCAATAAGCTAATATATCCTGCAAAGCAATTTGCATTTTTTTTTCGTGAAATGCATTTTCTTAACGTACCAATGCAGACAAACTTTGAGTTCATCTTCCGATGCAGATCTCGTGAAGACGGAAATCACCGGCCAGCTGAGTTGTGAAAGAATAGAATACTTTGGTATTTCATTATTTTAAATACCAGTCATTTATAATTCAATGATTGGTTCCCATTCAATTTTAAAGCCTTTAGTAAAGCAATCATTTAAACGAATCAAAAAACTTAAAGTGAAAAGATTGCAAAACTAAAGACTGCTTGAAGTCATTGAGGTCTTTTAAGTCTTTTACAAAGAATGCCTTCCTTAAGTTTTATGATTGCAATCTTACGACTGGTATTAATTGACTGTTTTGAAGCCTTTCAACTGCTTGAAGTCTTTTGACAGCTTGAAGTCTTTTGACTGCATGACATTTCAAATTTGCTCAACAGACTGCCATCGTTCTTCAAACTCCATGCAAACAAAAAGCACCGTTATAACTGTTCAGATAAGCCACTCATACAACTCTAGCTTTTATTTTACCGTAGTTTGCCTCTGAGTGCAAAACAGCCTGTAACTGTTGCATTAACCTTTCAATTCAAAAAAAAAAAAAAAATGCAGACAAATTATTTACAACATAAACATTCAATTTTCGTAATAAAACCATTTTCAAAAAAATTGCTTGTATTTAAACCAGTATTGCGCTCACAGACTCATATACAGTTCAATGAATTACCATTTCTGACTTTTGGTACAAATTTTGTAAAATACACAAATTCACTAAAAATTAATTTTTTACTTCCCCGACAACCATCTTAGTTAATAGAACAATGTTGTATTATTCACTTTGAAAATCAGGTCCTTCGTTAATCGAATTCCGTAAAATGTAGATCCGACTGTGTTATATTTTTTCAATTTTTTTTTGTTACAATAAAATTTCATTATTGATTGATTTGTTTTCAAATTCAGTTTATTAATTTATTTTTATATAGAGCTGGGGGGCAATTTTGGTTCTGTGAAAAAGCGAATCGAAAAACTTTTCATGTTTTCAAAACAACAAATTCCGATTCCCGTTCTGTGCAAATGTGCAACCAAATATCAAAAACGTGAAAGATCACGCCGTCATTTGGAAGTGAATATCCTAAATTCAATCATATCTCTTTCTCTGTCAAGTCTATAAAGAAAAAAGTGTTTCTATCTCAAACACTTCTCTGTTCTCTTCAAAAACACAAGAAAATTGAGAGAATCGTGCAGTTTTCAGGAGAAATGGTAAGGTGGTTCGAGCATCGGTAATACGAGTATAGTTTTCACAGAACCAGAATCGCTTATTTGTGCGAAATGAATCGAAAAAGTGAAGTGAAATTGGAATAGAACCATGTGTAGTTCTTCTTCCAGGTCACTTTCAAGAGATTAAACAATTTCTTACTAAATTTTGGTATTGCCGATCAACAAAAAAAAAATAAAAATAACCTAAAATATGTTATGGAATCCATATGAACAGGATAAAAATTAAGTTTGTGAGGTACTGCATAATGTTGCTTATCTGAAAACAAGAAGTTATGAAATGCTTAGCAACTGCAATAATCATGACAACCCGTTGCGAAGTTTCATTATAAATTTCAAAAAAAAATTTGCCATCATATAACTTATTTTTTTGTATAGGTATTCGTTATTTCTAGCAAAGTAGTTCGCAACTTAACACTGCGACTTTTTTTTCTGTTTAATTTGACTTCAGGTGAGATAACTGCTATCATTTGTTTTGTTTTTTTAACGTGTTGTTTTAATTAGTAAGCCAATCAAATCTAATCTCTTTTTTAATGTCTTTTTACTTTAAAGTTTACAGTTTCTGTGTATACAATAATTTTTCAGAATTTATAATCATACATAATTAATAAGATCAAAAACAAAACTTCTTAACGTCAATCAAGTTGTGATAGTATCAATGTTCTCAACAAATTAAATCGATTGACACAGTTTTTATGTCATTTTGACCAATTCGCATGATAATATTATGCAATATTAATTTTACCGTTGATCTATATTTAAAAATTATATATATACATATATGTATTAGCCAAGAAGATTTTTTCTGAGCCATCAAAAAACTCAAGACAACCAATTAATTTTTTAAATTAAATAAAAAAATATCTAAGCCATACTTACGCATCTGTCTTACTATCGTTGGTTCTTCTACTTGGTCGGTCGGAATAGAACATACCATCTTCTTTTAGCCACAAAGATACGAGTACCAACTGGTTTATAAAAATAAATGTAAAAAAAAAGAAAAAAAATAGTTCATGTTGAAATTGTATTAGAACGGTTGTCCTGCATTCGATTCGGTCTTTTATAATTCGATAAACATAATTTTCATAATCGTCATCTTAAGTTAAGACTAGGAAATACAGATATATAGGTTGGATGCTGTTTTGTTATGACTTTGCATTCATATAATAAATAATAATTTATGCAAATCATTTTTGCATGCATTTTGCGCTCCGCGCATGTGCGACATACTTTTATGATAAAAGAACAAAATGAGACTTTTAAGATTGACATTGACAGCCAAGAAAATTGTGAATAATGAACAAATGATGTTGTCCACGGATCAGCAATACTGTATTGGAACTGGAAGAAAAGAAATAATTTAATAATTATTGTAGCTAAGTTATTATTAGCAAAGTTGCATTAAGACTTGTTTTTTTTTTTAACTTCCATTTAAATTTTATTTTTTGAAAAGAGAAAGGTTTAAAGTTTGTTTTTACTTTAAGAGTTTGTTATTTAGTGCTGATTTAAGTAAATATTTTAAATGAAATAATCAGAACACTAATTTTTTCGCTACCTTATTATTTTTTTTACGAAACAAATTCACCATTAATTAGCAACTAATGATGTGATACTTTTTATTCTTAGTTTCTAAAAAGTATCCTGCAAACTTCTTACATACGCAGAGTTGCGAAAAAATGATGGTTTCTTAAATACGATACAAAGGAACTATTTGGCAAGTAAGTTTTGCATTCGAAAAATACAATTTTACGACACCTTATTTTTCTTAAAACCAACACTTTTTTAAATGGGATCATGACATTATCTCAAATGACAAAAATTTCAAATTAGGATTTAAAAGACTTTGAATTTGAAACTAAACATAACCAAAAACGTTCCACTGTCACACTGTAAGCACTGTTAGCATGTTTGGAGTCGCTGGCATTAAGTTTAACTTTTTTAAAAGTTTGAAAACCTCTTATTTATTTAAATATAGAAGTTCAAGATTCTGTTTCCCACAATTTTGGCCCGTTCTAGAATTTGTCTTTCGAGATTTTGCCTTTTGGGATTTGGTTTTCAAGATATTGGGGTGAACCAAAAATCAATAAATTACTTCTAGTGCAGGGTATCTTTGGGTTCAAAACCATTTTCCATAAAATGGTTATTAATGGAACCTTCCAAGTTACCATACTTTTAATTTACTTTCTTGAAAACTTTTGGCTTGATTTTAATAATTTTTATATGAAAATTTTTGGGTTTAAAAAAATAAATTTCTAATTTAGTAAAAAAAAATCAAATCATTTCTCAATAATTTTTGAAAACTCAATGTTTCAAAAACAGCTTGGTCAATTTTTTTGAAACTAAACGGGTTTTAGAACTCTTTAGAATATCATATTAACATTTTTAAACTTTTAAGTTTTATGCAAAAATAACGGTACTTCCCATACAAATATGTTAAAGAACCATAGAAATAAACTGGATCGAACGTACTTCCTTTCATGTTCAAGTTGCTTGGAAATATACAATTTATAACAAAAAAAATAGAAAAAGCATTTGAATCATACTTTTAATTGACATTTGTTAAAAAGCTTAGCCCTCAAAAACATGTATGTAATTTGACTAGTTAAAAAAATTTGATTATATAAAAAAAATTTAAATCGTCAGTTTTCTTTAAAAACAAATTTTGGATAATTTCTAAAAAAAAATTTTAAGTTTTATTAATTTAAGTAATTTTATGTAGATATTAATATACATCTGTTAACTTTATTTCAAAAAATTTTACAAACCCGTTTTTGATATATTAAATTAAAATTTTTTTTTTTTTTTTTAAATTTATTTTTTGCAAAGTTTTGAAATGCAATCTTATTGACTCTTAAAAGAAGCTTTCGCATAAAAATGTTGATTTAAATCATTTGAGCCGTTAATTTGAAAATCATAAAGCCGTTTTATGGTTAGTAGTTTGGTACAGTTTTTTATTAAAAAGTAATTCACTAATTTTTATTCATAATCGTTGGTGCCATTTTCGAAATAAATAAGCTGTTCTTCAATGATTGTATGGCAAGTACCGTTATTTTTGGAGCTAATAAAAAAATCCAATTTCCCCTCTGGAGAGTTACAACAAACCATTAAGTTGAAAATTTGAAGAAAATCGCTTCAGTGGTTTAGGTTTTAGATCAAGGTTCAGACAGACAGACAAACAGACCGGATTGTGCCACCCACAATCAAATTTCAATTGATTGTTATTTGATATTTTTACTTGTAATATAAACTATAAGGCAAGTTTTGGATTCGTGCAAAAAAAAAATTGAGATAACAAACATGACATTACGATGAGAGAGAACACCAAAAAAGTGGGTGGCACAATTCAGTCCGTCTGTCTGTCTGTCTGTTCATCTACAGCCTAAGCGGCCCGATCGATTTTTTAAAAACTTGGTACATAGATAGTAGTTTTTGGTGAGTATTTCCTCACGTTTTTTAATTTTTATTTAAAACCAAAAATAACAGCCACACAATTTTTTTTAGCTATCTTACATTATCGTATTTTTCTCAAAAAGGACTCGCCAACTTTTCTTAAAAAAATTCAATAAATTATTAGTAAAGGCTTCCTTTGGGTGGAAAACCATTTTTCAAAAAATGGTTATTAATGGTACCTCCCAAGGAACAATTTTTTTAATTTTCGATTTTCTTCAATACGGTATGACTGATTTGAATAAATTTTTTATACAGATGCTTCCAAAAACTATGTGTACTTAAATTTAAAAAAAAATATTTTCTTGGGATTTTTAAAAAAATGTTTAGAATCTTTTTTGAAAATCAAATATTTCGAAAACGATATGATCGATTTTTTTGAATCACAATATTTAAGAGTTTTTTAGCACTCCTTAAGATATTTTTAGAAAAAAATTTACATGAAAAAAATAACGGTACCTTACATACAAAAGTTAAAAAAACCTGAAAGGAAAATATTTTTTTCTCAAAAACCACTCCTACGGTTTTGATTAAACTTTTTTATTTACTAAAATTAATACGATCTACTACAAAAAAATATAGAGTTTTGCACTAAGCAACTATTTATAGTACATACCTGTCATAAAACGTGTTTTTTTATTTTGAATTTTCTCATTATTGGCTGAACGGATATAGGTACATTTTTTATCAAATTTCATATAAGATTAAATAATATTGCATATAAAAATTTTCAAAAAAAAAGTTTTTGAATTCTTAAGAAAAAATCTTCAATTTTTTTGTTTGAAAATTCGATATTTCAAAAACGGGTTAAATTTTTTTTTCAAATTTAATTTTATGTACACATAAAGAAATATCAAAGATTTGCTTACTAAAAGTTTTCCTTAAAAATATTTTAAGAATTATTATAAATATAAGAAATTATTTTTTAAGAAAACCGATCCAACGGTTTTAAATTTTTTTTTTCATACAATCATATTCAATAAAGAATTAAGATGGCGTTTTTTTTTCATCTCAAACTCTGAACGAAATTTTTTTAGCTTATTTAAATGTCGTATTACATGCTTTTAAACATTTTCTCTCATAATTTCCATGTCTTTACATATAATTTTCTTTAACCCTCAGCACCTTGAACATAAGAGCAGGTACGTGCGATCCAGTCATAAATGTTTTTAAATTTTGTTTAAACGTTCATATCAATTAAACTTTATCAGTAACTGAACTTTTGGCATTACAATTACACATAAATGTGTTTGAAAAAAAAAGAAAGAAATTTCCATTACTTGTAATGATTTTTACGAAAAATAACTTACAAATAGCATACAATTGAAAATAGTAATAGGTTTTTGCAAGTACCTACTTGAAGGAAAGCACTGCCTCGACTACTTCTACTGTAAGTCATTTTACTAAACCATTTGTGCAATGTCACGTTAAAAATCATCAACAAAAGCATTACTCAATCTTCAATCAATCAATTAACCTTATGTGTAATGATTACTGAAGAAAGTAATCATACTGCTTTTTGTATGATTACTTTTGTTTTCAGTAACATTTACGTAGTTTAATAATTATATTCTTCAAATATTCATTTAAGAGCAATTGAAAAAGGGTCTGAAGACATTAATTACAGTTTCTATTACTTCTAATTTAATTTTTGTAACATTATTTCCCATCTCTAGTATTACAAAGTGAAGCTATACCTAAATGCAGCAAGAAATGTATGATGTATACAAGCTTCAGCTAAATTCCTTGTGATCAAGGGGTTAACTTGAAATTTATTGAAATCAAGGTGCGACTGTTTCCCTATGGAAATAGCCTTTTCACTATCCAAATTGAGATGGCTCCACTATGGAATCCACCCATTTCACTGTATTGCATACCGATTTCATTTAACTTTTGACCCACAACTGTCATAAAATATCTAGTCAATGAATTCTGAATTTTGTATTAACCCAAGATCCTAATGAGTGAGTGGTACAAACGTGTTAATATCAAAACACCAATTTTGAAGTATTAACTGAGGGTCAGCGATGCTTTAACCATGAAATTGGTTACTATTTTTACTGAAGCCAAGTTAATCCACGCATTCCTTGATTTAGAATTGTTAAATCAAGGTCCAAATGATAAGCCACGTTTGTACAACCGTTCCTCAAAAACAGTAAGTTCAGGAGTTTTGTGGGTCTGGGAAGTGTTTAAGTTTATGTACTTAAATACTTTAAGGGATTTTAATTTTGGCACAATTTAAGAAAAAGCAGATAAATACACCTACAAATTGAATACAAACTAAATGGTACTCAAATCATCATAATGTATAAACATATGCTTACGGATGCTTCTACGCTGGAGAAATCATACCAATTATTTTGCACATATTAATATTGGTAACGTTTCCGTTTAAATTTGAGGGTTTCATAAGAAAGCTTTTTTTTCTTTTAGTACTTTCTTCGTAACTTGCATCACTGCTCTTATATCAGCTTCATTAATACATACATAGGTACATACCCGCAAAATATTAGGATTAATATTTTCATCAAGTCTTCTAGGTACAAACAAAAAAAAAAGGTTATTTGAATATTAAATTTTACGACAATTTAACTACATTATGTTATTAATTCTCCATTAAAAAAATTTTGGATAAAAGTTTATGAGAGTTTATTGAAATGATTTAAAATTTTTGTATTAAAATTTTTATTATTCAAAGCCATAATTTCATTATATGGTTATGACACCACAAAATTAAGAAATGATTTAATAACCACTAACATTTGAATGGAAATGTATCACGTTGAATAATTTTGTTTTCTATTTTAATTAAAAAAAATGTTTTTTTTGTCTTGGAAAAGTAGTTTTATGAATCCCTCAAAAAAAAAGTTGATATCAATATAAATAAGTTTATAGGCCAGTCATAAATATATTGACAAGTTACTTGCTCTACGATCAGAGTGCTTTTCTTGGAGATTTAATTAAGTGAAAATATACTCGAAAGACGTCTCCAAGTCATCTATTTAGAACAATATGCAGATTTGTGGTAATTAAAGTGGCTACTTGCCTTGCATCTTCTTATAAAAACAAGGTTTACATTTTACGATGAAGTAGAACAACAGCTTTGACTTTGTTCAAAATGCAGTGGCTAATACGAATACCAATTTGGGCGCATCAATTTGGGCATTGATCATTTGATTTTATGTAAATTTTAGATAAGCCCTAAAATGAACACCTTTATGAAGGCCTAAATTAAAAACTTGACAGTGTTTATGGTGTGAACGAGAACAAGCAAACAAACTCACGAATATTTTTCTAGAGAAAGTAATTTTTTAATTTTTTTTCAGGGTTAAGAGAAAGGCCAAACATTAAAATTGTCAATACAAGAGATTTAGATTGTATCTCTCCATAAAAATATGTATCACTAAAATGTATACAAGATTATGTTCTTCATTTAAAGCGAGAGTGAATATAAAATTGGGTCGGATGACTTTTCCCTGACCTGGCTGCACAACTGACACCGAATAAGCACAGAATGAGCTGGAAAGATAGTTTCTTAATTATGTTCTAATAAAAATAAGGAAATCCAAAAGCTTTTAGTTTTAAGATAATAATATTGTGACTAAATGGATCAAATGCTTTAGTCAAATTTATTTAATATATGCAGTCATTTTTAGTTTCATATTCTAATGCATTGGATCATTAATATGGAAGGGAGATTTTTGTTCTCAGAAACCCACGCTAGTTTTCATATCGTTGGTTTTCTGTCAAAACATCGAAAGCTTTAAAATAACATTTTAGTGTATTTTAGATTAAACAAAAATAATTGCATGCATACATAAATCAAATCCCCGTAACTGTATCATGTTTCCCTTTGGCTCTTTTACTAATCAGTTTAAAAATATTTTATGTAGTTTAAATGAAATTAATTATTTTGTTAACTAAATCGATTTTTCCATTTTTTGAATAATTTTTAATTTGACCCATGAAGCTTAGGCAAAAAGGCAATGATTTATATTAAATTCTAAGTATGGAATGCTGAAACTATTACATACTACATGTTTAAAAAGCTTCGATTGATATTATAAGGGTTAGATACAAAATCTCGAAAATTAAAATCTGGCATTCAAAAATTCCGCTTCTCATGGTCACGAAATCAACCAAAATTCTGTTTTAACAATTCCGCAATTAAAAAATTCAACAAACTTAAATCTCACAAGCTGAAATCTTGCAAATTAAAATCTTGCAAAATTTGATTGGATTGCAACAAACAAATTTTTTAATAAATTTCTCGCTTTAAGAACAAATTGTTTTTTATTTATTGAAACATTCAAAGTCAAAACCCATCACCCATACGTAAGAAACTGTGAATAGGCAAACATTATTTTGAGGCACTGAAGCTTTATAGAGACCTTTCTGGGTCTAAAATTTTGTTTTTTCTTATCAGTTATTCTATTGAATGAAAATAAAACAAGTAAATTCGGTCTTGATTTGTATGTGTATGATGAAGAAAATCTACAATCATTTTCAGCAAAACAACGGTGCAAAAACAAATTCATTTATCTTTTTAATGATAAGTTTACTTTTAAAAGTCTTTTTCAACTTAATTAAATTTTTGTGTTCTGTCTCCGAAAAAAAAAAATTTTTTACTATTATTATTCTTATTTGGTTTTATTTTTAAAGGCAGTTTTTTGTCAAATAATAATCATAAACGGATGTTGTCCGAAAATTTTATTTTATATTTAAATTTAAAAATTTTCCAGCAGAACCGCCATTTTATTTTTAGTTTTTAAATGTTTTGTTTTTAATGCGGTATTCAAAAAGAGACATCAGTTACGTCAAGTTAAAAACAGTAAATTCATTTTCTGTATATGATTGTACTTTAAGAGAGATATTCTAAGCAAGTGTGTGCGTACCGTTGAGTCAGTACCTTATTGAACCTTAATTACCTACATAACAAGAATCGTAGCAATATTTGGGATGAATAAAGAAATAATTATGTGAAGTAAGAACTTATAAATAAGCCAGCATAATTAAAAGGGTTGCCATCTTATAAAACAAACTACAAAAACGAAAAACGAAAATTATTTTTTAAAGAAAACAAGGGATGGCCAAAAGTGAGAGAACAAATACCGAATAAATAAAACAAGAAAATTGAGTTATTCGCCCGAAGATGGAGGAACACTCCGAAACGCATCGCTAACGTTATATTAATAAAAACGTTGTGAGAATTATTCACCAATTCAAATTTAAAAAAAACTCAATAAATTAAAAAAAAGAGCATTAGCATCGTCTTTTCTTTATATTTTTGTTTTTCTTTAGAAGTTATCGCAGAATGTATTTAAATATTTAATTATAAACAAATAAAACACAAAACTTTGTTATTAATGTTTGTTTAAATTGAACTCAAAATTGAGTTATTCGCTCCTTTTAAGCAAAAAAAAGCCTTACCTTTTTTTCAAAATTCAAAAATTGTTGGTTTGAAAATTTTATTATGCAATGTTATTTATACTTATTTGAAATGTATTTATACAAAATTAATCTAAATCATTCTATGATAGTTGCTATTAATAGTTGCTTATTGACAAAAGTGGTAGTAGATTGTACTTATTTTACCATACGGAATTTTAGGAACAATTGAGGACCATTTTTGCAAAACTCAACAAATCTATTTCGCAAATTTTTCAGGTGAAGATTTTTTCTTTTCTCTTTGAATAAATATGACAATACTGGAAAAGAAATGATGCAGATCATCAACAAGTTTATTTCCATTTCAATTTGCTAAAAGCATTCCCCTGAATTTTGACCCCGAAAATCATGCGTTTTTTTCAAAACAAATCAAAGTGTGCTCTAGTTGAGTTTTGCAAACATACGTTTAATTTATATAATATAAATAAATTAATGGAAAACTCTAAATTAAATCTATAAATAAAAAAAAAACATAAATTAAATTAAATATAAGAAAACTAAAAAAATAATATAAAAGTGAAAATCATATTTAAAATAATTTTAACCTAAATAAAAAAAGTTTTTTTTTAAATGTCGAAGTGTTTTTCGATGTTTTAAGTATACACAAAGAGCTGGCAGCATATTTTTGGGTTGAACACATAACCAAAAAATGAGTATGAGGGTCCGTAGGTGCATGCATCTTGACATAAAATTCAAACGTCAGGCAGAATTTTTTTGGCACCCATGGTAAGGACAAGGGGTTAAAAATAGCGGTTTTCAGATTTTTGTGGTAGAGCCACATGCATTTCCCTTACTTTTTTTTTTTTTTAATGGGAAATAGTGCCCTGACATTTTTTTTAAGTCCACAGAGTTTAATTTTTACAATACGATTCATAGAACTCTAGATATAAATTTTTTAGGTGCACCATATCGAGAGATATTTGAAGAATTAAAAAATCAAAAATCACAAAAAAAGTCTCCAATATAGAGCCGATACGGTTCGCTTCAAAAGCTCATACCTTGAGTTTTGTTTTTCAAATTGTTGAAATTGAAGTCTGTGGACTTAAGAAAATGACAGAGCATCTTTTCCTATTTTTAATAAAATTATTGAAGTGCATGTGGCCCTAACACAATAGTCTGAAAACCGCTATTTTCAACCCCTCGTCCTTACCACGGGCACCAAAAAAATCCTGCCAGATTTTTGAATTTGATTTCAAGATTTATGCACTTACAGACCCTCATACTCATTTTTTGGTTATGTGTTCAACCCAAAAATATGCTGCCAGCTCTTAGACTAGTAGATTCGTTTCCGTTGGCTGATTTTATTTTTTGAGGAACTTGGAAGCATCATCTGGAATAATCGAAAACCTTATCGGTTTCTCGACATCATCCATCTTTTAGCTTGGGGTTTTTCGGCATTTCTTCGAACTTACAATTTTCGAAAATGTTTGAGACTTGTCCTTGGTTGTACTCAGATAAGTATGCGCTCATAGAATTTTTGCGGGGAAGGCATATCTTTCAGGTATTTTTCCAGCAGTGGAGGGGGGAATTCATGGATACCGGTAGAAAAAAAGGAGTCTTTGCCAAAAGTAGTCTTAGTAAAAACTTAAAAATTTTTGTCAGCGTGCTATTTTCCAGACTGAGGGGGTCTTACCCCCTCGAGGTACTCATCCCTCGATAGAAATTCTGGTAAATGTTTTATTTACTTAAGGTAACTTTCCTATTCAGATTGTCCAATATATCTCTTCGTACTTATCTCAAACTTCAACTGATTATTTATTCTTGTAAAAAATTTGCCCAAAAAAGACAACAAGACAGCCATTGTGATTGTGTGTTTGTTCTGAAAAGTACCAGGCTCCAAAAATGGAGTACGATAAAGGAATAACGAAAAAACTAAATTCGTTTATCCCTCTTGGATTGTCTACTTTAGGTCAGGTGTTGAAATTATACCTTGTTTTGGAAAAGACATATACATAAATTTCGGAACAGATTTGATAAGGGTAAAAGATTTTCCATCATTTTATACATTTTTGTTGGAATTTTGAATAAAGGAAGAAGAAAGTGTCAATGTTGTCCAACACGCTGTCAACGTTTACCAAATTATTAAATTTTAAATATTTTTTTATTTGCTTTGGCATAAAGGAACTGGAAGAAAAAAAAATTAAAACATTTAAAAAACAGATGCAGCCCTATACATAGATACATAACCAAGGCTTATAAGCCCCGTGACGAAGTCGATGTAAATAAAAAAATAAATAAATTTGCTCGCGCAACAGCTCGTGGAGAGCCAAGGCCTAATGACTTACAATTTTCAACCATTCCTCTGTGCGTGTTGTTGGCAGGAATGGAGTACTTCATGACATAATGGTTAATGCATTGGAAGGTCTGGCTTCAATTCTCAGCCACTGCCACCTAAAAACAGAAATGTTTTTCCCGAGGTACTGCCTCTTGCGAGGAACTGGAAAAAAAAGAGAACCAAAACTAAAAAGGTTTTTTTCGGGGATTTAATTTAATTAGTAACCATTTTTTGAAAATGGATTCTCATTGGCTTATTAGTAAAATATTGTCAATTTTAAAACGTGTGGGGGAATGACAAAAAACGCTATGTACCAAGATTAAAGAAAATCTATCGAGCCGTTTAGGCTATAGCTCAATAGACAGACGGGCAAACGGACAGAATTGTGAGACCAAGTTTTTTCGTCTAACCTTAAATTGGACATTTTTAAGAATGCATAACTTTTCATACTTATAAATCGTAAGTAAAAATAGTGCAATAGAAATTGAGATTTGAGTTTTGGAAAATGTTTTCCACATTATGAGTATTATAGTTTCCATTAAAATATCTTTTTTATTCAGATAAAAAACCAAGAAATGATGATAGCTTTTACCATCTATCAAAAGCATCCAAGAGAGATGCTATCTTCTTAGTCATAAGCAAATAACACAAAAGAAAGTTCTTTCTGGTCACTTCAAAAAACTTCACACACCCAGTTCTTAATTTAACTCCTCACCTAGTTTATTTTCTCTCACTTATTTCGGACCTATCCTTAAGCACCACCTCACCTTTATAGAATTTACTTGTCTTGTGTACTGCAGGTACGGTACTATACCCATAATAATTATGATTTATGAAATTATATATTATGCTGATTATGGTATGTGAAAGGTATACTAATGGAGTTGTTCTGTTAACTCTATAATCATCATTTACTTTAGTTGGAAAAGAGATGACCCTCTATTAACTATTTAAATTGTTCATCTGTAAGTTCAACACCATGAGCATGATACCTAACTTAGTTAGCACAAGGAGAAAAATTTAGGCTAATATTTAAAAAAAAAACGCACTTTTACTTACCCATAACATTAAATGTTGCCTATATTATGCTGTTGATTAATAACACTGCTGAAAGAACAAGAATGAATTTAGAAAAATTAATGAAAAGAGTTAAATAAATGTTGATGGTTAATGAATGCCTTAGGTGTTAAATACAACACTTTATTGTGTTTATGCATAATAACCTTCAACTGCAAAAGAATTAAAAAAAAAGTGCTAAAAAGGTTAGAAGGTTCTTGATATATTTTTTTTTGTTGGGTCAAATGTATGCAAATAAAACTCATTTTGTTTTAAGTTTGATGTTCCCATTAATCACATAAAATAATTTATCCCGCATACGTAGGAAATGATTTTTTCCTATAAGGGAAGAAATGTTGCAAGTACATACATATTAACTTCGTTAGAAATTGACGCAAAATTTAAACAGTTTCTTATTGAACGAAATCGAATATGGGAAGTCATTATATGAAGGTTCGCACATCAGCTCTTTCGTATTTTTTTTTTCCAAGAATTCCTTATGAATATGAACTTTTTTTGTCTCTATTAAGAACATGATTTTGAGTAAATTGTCATTTTCCATCAATTATTTATCATTTCAATAAAATAATGACAGCTATGCTTCATAATTTCCCGTTAACTTAGAAGATTCCATACAGGGAATAGAAATAGAATATCAATTGAATAGTGAGCTTTTTTTCAAAAGGATTTCCATTGAACATTTCCGCATCATTAATGACTCCCTTTGATGAAAAATAATCATTTACCAGGAAAGTCTAACCACGTGCCATGCCTATATGTTATCACGCAGAGATGTAAGTGTCTCAAAAAAAAAAAAAAAACAACGGCGCCATTACATTTATGGTGGGCGATCAATCTTCATCGAGCAGAAAACCTCTGTGGAACTTCAATTGCTCCCACAATTTCTATACGTTTAAGGAATCAAAACGTGCCAGCTCCTTCATAAAACTTAAGAACTTAGTGTGTTCTTCATCTTCTCCAGACTATTGGATTCTGATTAGATTCAGAAAGATACATAGATTTGTAGAGAAAACCGTTCCGCGAACTTAACACATAAACAAACATGAACAAAAAAAACGGTACCATAGTTATGGTCGATAGAAAAACCCGCAACAACCATTTAAGGGTAGAATATACTGTATTTTATCAAAGCCTCACAGCTCACACCATACATAGGCTTCTATCTTTATTATTTTAATTAATTTCTTTCAACTGCAAAAGCCAATTCTATGGAACTTTATTTCTTTTCTCTGTTTTCCTTTTCAGAACCAATAGCAATTAAATATCGTCACGTCCGAACACGCGTAATGTAATGCAATTTGCTGAGGACCACGTCCAGAAGCAAGCAAAAAACCATCATCAGCAGCAGGGAATAAAGAATCATCCAACGGCGACGAAGACTACTACGACGGGTAAGTGATGAAGAAGACGTTTCATTTTATTGCCCATATATGCGTTCTAGACCGCCCCAAAGGTGTATGCGCAGTAAGTTCGGTTAGAAAATAATTGCTTCTAGCGGTCACTAGACGAACAAGAACACAGGTGCGCATCACATTGTTAATTTAACTCAAAATCAAATCAAAGTTTGCGGCTATGCGATGATGCGATGATGCGACGATCGATGGTGATGCGCAATGCGCATCCATGAAACGATCTCTTTGCACAAGATTCCATCAAAACCATCTTCAGCACCTCTCATATAGTTATAGTTTGTTCTTCGGCATCAGCCAGCAGCCAACCTAGTTGATGAGGGACCTTGTTGTGAAATTCATTGTTTAGCTGCGACAGCATTAGC
Organism: Dasysyrphus albostriatus; assembly: GCA_946251815.1. Classification (NCBI taxonomy): domain Eukaryota; kingdom Metazoa; phylum Arthropoda; class Insecta; order Diptera; family Syrphidae; genus Dasysyrphus; species Dasysyrphus albostriatus. Next base: position 21,195,984 of record OX276337.1, read on the forward strand.
ATTTAAGTTACGTGAGCGGAATTCCTTAGGACCAAGTCACAGCGACAGCAACGGACACACACGGTCCCCAGAACCAGACTCCCAGATGGTGTTAAGATAGACAGATTGATTACCAACGGAAGGGAAATTATATTCCCTGCAACGTGATGGAAATAGCTCTGGCTGATGATGGAGGCAACACAGAAGTTGCTTCCTCTTCCATCAGCATCAGCATCAGAATCAGCAGCAGCAACAACAGCATCTCATGGTAATTGGTTGCATACACAGATTATGTTGGTTGACTGCTTATGGTGTTAGGCATTAAATGTTATTCCTAGATGGATACTCCAACATGGTTAAGTGACGGTTACGCTAAGGTTTATCTTCTTTTTTTTTTGTTTCTTTGCTTTTTTCTTCCCCTGACATGCTGTAAGTTGGCGTGTGTTCGACATGAGTCCGCTAATGAGTGGTTCATTTGAATCCAACGGATAAGTGGCTAGTATGTCATTTCTGCAAGAAATTTCTGCTGCCTAAGGGGTATTTAAAGGAATGCAGCTTGGACTGGAATGAAATGACCACAACCCAGTCCTATATAGGCCCGTAATTGATAAATAATTTGCACATGAAGGATCTTGGTTTTTGTGGTGAGGTTTGTTTTTTTCTTTTTTCTTAAAACCTGTCATTGAAGAAACACTAACATCTTGTTATGGTGGCTATATTTGAACACAGATAGACAAAGTCAACGGTTTTTATTTGCTGAGCAAATTTAAAGGGTTTGCTTCAAGTAAATAAACTGTTATGTTGATCTTAGATAGGCATACTAAGTATAAAGACATTGAATAGAGATACATGCTCTTAAGCTAGACGGAAAGTTGCAAGTTTGCGGATGAGTAATGAGCTCCTGGTTTTATGTTAATCAAAGAAACAAGCAGTTGGTTAGTTGGGCTTAAGGTAAATATTATTTTGGAAAATTACTTAAACAAGGTAAGAAGAAGTGTAGATCTATGAAGTTTTGCTTCCTGCATATAGAAACACTAAAGACTAATTCAATCTTATAAATAGCAAAATAAGGGGTTCCTGTTAAAAGAAAAACAATTTTTTTTCGGAAAAAACCCTGATATTTGGATTGCAAGATTGCAAGTGAAGAAATAAAGCTTTCTGGGCTATTAGTGCAAGATTAGATAAGTCAATACTTTCTTAAGCCTGGTACACATTACAAAGTTCTGTCAATCCTCGCATTCGGGAATCTATCTGCTATAAGCTATCTAAAACCCAAAGCAAAGGATTAAATTAAAACAAACAAATCGGCATAGCTGAAGATACCACTGTCATTCTTGGAACATAAATTGACGCTGTGGTCCGCTTGTTGAGTTTTGGTGACAAAAATCCATTCCAACTCAAGTTCCTAATAAATTTGGATACTTTATGATTTAGGAACGCTTAGTTGATTGGTACTGCATTTATTTTGTTTTTCAAGTTTAGGTTAGAACTTGGTCCAAAATTTAAAATAAATAAGAATAATAATAAGCAGTGCCGATGCCAGGAACTTAGTCAAATTTATGCTGAAAATGTTTTAAAATATGTGCTTGAATGTATTTCGTATACATTCAAGCACATATTAATTGACTTTAATACAAATTTGTTCCAAATTAAGAAAAGTTAGTCCAAAATGTGGTGCAATGTTCCCATGAAATTAAAACTAATTTAAGTATTTACAATTCTTTTGAAATATTTTATTGAAAAAATATTTTTAGGCTCAATCTTATTGTTTCAGAAAGAAATTTACCAACTGGAAATTGAAAATTAAATTTTTGGCCAACTCTTCAAAAACTCAAAATAATAAAAAATCTAAATTAATAGTTTTAAAAATGTTGATATTTTTTCTGGTTTAATTAACATTACTATATGAGGATAACCATTAAAATAATCTTAAATTTAATAAATAGAATTTGATTTTCAACTTTCAACCGTCAAAATTGTCAATTTTGTCGATTCAATCAGATTAGGTTTAAAAATAATTTTCAATAAAAGAAATTCAGACAAAAAGTTCTAAAATTAGTTTTTATCTCTTGGGAACATTGTTCATCATTTTGGACTAGCTTTTTTAAACTTGGTACAAATTTGTATTGAAATCATTTTTTATATGAAATTATAATGTACATTACCTCAAAAATTTTAAATATGAATTTGACTGAGTTCCTGACTTGGCAAGTACCTAACCTACTTTATTTTTAAATTTGAAATTTGTAGACCAAGTTCTGACCTTAAATTTGAAGCCCTCATTTGAAACAGAAAAAGAAAATAGGCAGTTCCAATGAAATCAATGTCTTTAAATCACTAAATGAGCCAAATTTCATTAATATCTATAAAATATTGGAGTTAGAAAAAAATTGCGACCACTGTGGCCCGTTGTCGTTCAAAAATAATAGGTCCTTCCTCATTTGCTTCACATCCAAGTCCAAGTTCCTGTAATTTCTCATTGTTTGAGGTTATTTGTTTTTTGTTTTACTTAGGGACATTCTTAAAATGTACGTTATATGGTAAATGGCTAATCTGAACTTTGCTCAGGCATTAATGAATAAACCAAAAACACGATGGTACTGCTTATTAAATGGATTAAGTAAAATTGTTATAAAAATCGGTGCCATTTTAAAGAAATCAATATATATAAGAAAAAATAAGCGTTGCAGTGGGTGGATTTTACAAAATTTATTTCACCCAACTGAAAAGGACAAAGTCAGAAATTTGTATTCAAATCCCTGCTTTCTGAAAAATAAAGCAATAAAAAAATGGACGGTTTTTACCAAAAATATTTTTTTTAACTTCTCTTTTCTAAACAATAAACTACAAAAATTTCATCTAAATCGTTGGAGACGTTTTCGAGAAATCGATTACAAGAATTGTTTGCTTGTAATGAAAAAAAAAAACAATATTCAAAAATGCATTTATTTTGCTGATACAGAACGATACTTCCGAGAGGCTCAGTCTATTTCGGTTTAAAAAATACGGTATTGGCTCGGTATTGTTTCGGATATCGACATTTTCTGGTATCGTTGCCAGAAATTGATGTACCTCTCAAATACTTTAAGTTTTCTATTCCTGGGTTTTGAAATAGTATACCCTGCAGTACTACCTCGTGGCGTGATGACTAGTGCGTTGGACTGTTATGCCAAAGATGTGGGTTCAATTCCCAACCCGCTTCCACCTAATAACAGAAATATTTTTTTCGAGATACTGCCTCTTGCGAGAAACTGACAAAACCTACAAGAGTTTACTTGTCATGAAAAAGTGCTCTAATCTAGCCGTTCTGATTCTGATTATAGGTCCATTTCATTCTTGCCAATAAAAATTGTATTTTATACTCTGCAGGAAGACACTATTAGTGATCGGTATGAGAAATTGAAAGAAGAAACTTTGTCTTTTGGCTTACTCCATTTTTTTTTGCCACATCAAAGGACAGATGCTGGTGGAAAATGAGTTTCGAATTTTTTTGAGAAGCTATTAAATGCGGGCCTTTTTCTGAAGCAAACCAAATTGACTTGTCCTGAGCTTCCCAGGAATAAATCTAACAAAAAAACAAAAATATTGCTGGTTTTGCTCAGAAACTTTACCGATAGAATACTTCAATGCGTGTACTCTTATAATAGGCCAGTCGGTCTTCCATAACCATAATGCTTTATTTATGGGATCAAATTGATTGAAATTGATAGAGAGGTCGTTTCTGAGTTTAAAAAAACAAAAATGCGAAAAAGTTGTGCGTTAGCCGCCATTTAAAAAAATGTGTTTTAGCCAATATCTGGAGAACGGTTCATCGTAGAAAAAATATTTTAGAACCTTTTACACAGGAAATTAAATTATTTTAATTTTACAGAATATACGTACAATTTTTTTTTAAAGTCTGTACTGTCAAAGTTAAAGCTCCTTAAAGTATGCTTTTTGTAGTTTTTGACTTATATCTCCTTGAAGGTTAGTTATTTTTAAACGTTTAAGTTTTTGTTGTAAAAGAGACTTATACTTCAATGATTCCTTTACAGATAGTTGTTGGTCCTAATGCGCCAGGAAAGTAAATGAAGGAAAGGATACACCCACAAATTGTATAAGTTCAAACACATCAGCTACATTGGCTAGACTACACGGAGTAAATATATATAGCTCTCGCGTTCAAGGCAACAAAGAGCATTGAATCTCTTTTTTAACGACCCAAGCTATGCTCAAAATAATGGAGAAAATCACACCAAATCATACAAAAAACATACTATTTTGACTTCTGTGACAGGAAAACATTGATTTATATGACTTATTGTGCACCAAAAAGCGAAACAAAATATTTTCTGTGTTTATAAATCATAAAAGTTTAAATTATTGTCAGGTGTGTGTATTCAGTCTTGAAAAAATAAATAATTCTCAATCAACCTGATTTTCTTGCAACTCAAATGAAACTTAAAAAAATAACAATAACAGCCAATTGAATTCTTCGTTGGATATAATTTAAATGTCACCCAACATAATTCCAAAATCGTTAATCAAAAGCGTAACATAATTCAAAGAAACTATAGGGTCAAGAAAAATCCCCTCTTAAACAAGCAATCCTAATGGCTTATGAATGGTATACATTTGCTACTACGCTTTATCATTTTTGTCATACTTATATCTGTTTCACACTGAAGACTATTTATTCACGTAACTGTAAGCTGGTACTAAACAAAAGTCTAATTTAAACACCTCAATTAGTCTTGATCTGTGGTTAACATCTTGATTTATTTCATTTACATTATGAAGGTCTTAAAATTGACTTACTATACAAAAATACAATTATAGTTGAACAGCCAATAAATCATCTGTTTCGTAAAAAAAACGTTATTTTCAAGTCAAAGTATATGTAAATGACACTATGGACCTTAAATCATTTTGCCTTATCTGCATACCTACATATGGGAATAATGGACGCTTTTGAAACAGTAAATTAATGAATCCAAACATTGATTATTGATTGCGATAGATTATGTATGTGTGTACAAATATACGAATGAAATTCAAAACGGTACAATTTGGTGTTATTTTTTTTTTTTTTTTGTTTAAAGAATAAATACAACATCATTTTGATACATCGGAAAGTTCTAAGGGTTTGAAGAAAGGTTAAAAGAAGTTAACAATTTTGTTTGTCTAAAGGCTTAAGGCGTATATCATCGTTTGGTTTAAATAAGAACAATAAAGTTGATAAATAAAATTGGTGATTTACTAACTCAAATTCTAGAAGATGAAAGTAGAAGGAATAACGGCTACTGATTTTTTTTTTTGTCATTTTAATGGCTTCATTTGAATGTTGTGTTTTAGGATTAACATATAATTTGTTAACAGGTTGAGGTATCTCTATCCATATCTAATGAGTCGATATTTAATAGTTCAATTTTACAACTAGGTACAATGCCTCTTATGTATTATAATGTGTGATTTATGGGAAAACTGATTTTTTGCTCATTAATCAAAGTTTATTTATATTTTATACGGTTCAATATGGATACTGATATTTTCATTTTAGATGAAGACTTCTTAGAAAGAGAAGAATTTATTTTCTTTTTTTAAATTGCCATTCTGCCTATTTTATTAGAGTAAAATACGTCAATTTAGTCAAGGCCCTGAAATGTTTTTGAAGGTAGAATCTAGACGAGGAAAACTTGTCAAATACTTGTGAGGTCCTTGCTGGTTGAAACTTTTTGTGCACGTTTTGGTATATATACATTAGAAATACGCCGGGCATAGCAAAAGCAATAAACAAATTATACCCACCACCATATATTTTCAACATTGCGCATCTGTATTGCGAACTATAACAATAGTTAGTGTAGTCGACTGGTAAACAGAAGATTCCAGAATCGACTCTTAAATTATGCTATTTTTTTCTGTTTTTGTTTTCTCTCGAGGCTTAAAGCTACATAACTAATACGGCTCTAAGGCATTTCGATAGTTACGCTTGCTAAAACTTGATTGCTTTTCCAGTTAGGAGGTGTTCCTCAAGGTTGGTTTCTAGGGCCAATTCTGTTTTGTTCATAAAATCAATACTAGTATTGCCAACAATGTAATGATTTACATTATTTATTTGCTATATATTTGGCAGATAATCTTCAATTTTAGTACCTTACAATTTCAATACAAGTGTATCATAGAGTTAAATTGAATAAATTATAATCTTTAAGACTACGTTAATCTTCTAATAAAGTCAGCAAAAGAGCTTAGCAAAAACATGGTAGTTTTTAATTTTATGAGTTCACTCAATTTTTTTCCTATTAATTTAATAGCAGTTGTTCTTCTTATGTTCAATCTTGAGTATTAAAATCACATTTTAACAGGTTATTTGATCTGATATCGTTGGCACCTAAGCTCACAATAAAATCATACAACAACCTAATTGGAACTATGAATGCCAACCTATTATTATTGTTATAGATCAAGCCATAGACTATAAGTAGTGCAAAGACGTCCTTCTTTTAATGTCTCAATTATTCACTTTGTGCGGGATCGCTTTGCTTGTTTATTGCAAAGCCATAACTTTTTAACGATCTCCTAAAGACTTTGCTTTAGTTCATCATGGGCTTTGCATTGGTTGGTGGAATTTTGTGGGAAGCGGGGGAAGTAAAATACCTAATTTACACGGCTTTGTATGGGCTATCACAACAAACAAATGCCCAGACAAGCTGTGAAATGACAGCAATTTACAAATAATTATCTGCGATGGATAATGTTAGCCATTTTACAGGAACGAACGAACGACCTTCCCTTTGACAGAGAGGAGACAACTTCTATAAGAGTACTCCCCTGATGGCTGTCAGCCCACTGGATTTTGTTCTGTCTTGTGTCACACACACACATTGTGCATTGCAGCAGGCACAGTGTAAGGTTATCACTGTCTCAAGGCATTGACTTGGTTAAAAACAGAGGTAATGAAATTGCAAAGCCCTCGCTTGTCCCATACCATGGAGAACACTGCAAAGAATGCCTGCAGGTGTTTTCAAATTAATTGCCACATCTTTCTTCCAGTCCAGTGAGCTCTGGTTTGCCTAGCCACAAAGCAGGTTCTTTCAAAATGTGTTCGCTTCGACAAGAAGTCCGATCAGTGGCACGGCCGCGGCGCGGTGGCGTACTTATAGGCCCGTTGCTTCAATAAATTGCAACATAGCTGGAAATGCACCAATTTCCGGAACGTCGTCGTCATTGGAAGCTGGGTGAGCACGGGCAAATTGTGATAATAACTTGAGAAGCAATAACTAAACTGACCATTGCTATGGTTGATTCAGGAATTGAGAGGAGTGTGTGTGTGGTGGGTAGATTTGGCACCAGGGGGCAGTGAAGTGCAGATTTTAATTGTAGGTGCTTTGGCGGATATTTTAATATCGTAGTGGCTGTCTGTGGTGTAATGTAATCGAAGCTATTTAACAACTTGAAAGGCTGAGAGAGGGGCACGTAAACGATGTTAGCCGATATAATCAATGAGATGATTGAGTGTTTGAACTGTGTCTATCGAACGAGTAATAATCAAGATGAGTGGGCGTTTTAAATTTGATTCTATAACGTGGAGGAGGTCAATTGAGAGGGTTTTGACTGTCAATTGTAATGAGAAATTGTAAATTAAAGCGTCTTTTGGGAAAAATAGGTTTTCCACCACAGAGTTTCATGATTTATCATGAGAAAATGTTATAAAATAAATGAGGATTTTTTAATGAAATGTTAACTATAAACGGAACCTGGTTTTGTATTTTAAGTGACCAAGTTTTTAAACTGGATTGTAATAGGCGGAAGAGATTTTTGCGTAAATTTATAAGACAAAAATATTGATTGTATAAATAATCATTTAAATCACATAAACTAGTTGAGAGTAGCCTACATAGTTTATAAAGAGGGACACATTTTCTTGATTGAGACACTTTAGTTAGATTGAACTAAACTTTTTGTGATTTTTCAGTGGTACAGCATGTTTTAATTAATTGACAATTTGCACGAACAAATATTTGATTGACTTCCTCATGCTCCATTAGATGTTTTTTTAACTGTGCCATTGATGTTATAAGAGTATTGAACTAAAAACCAAAATATTTACTAATTATATTTGGCTTATTTAACACGCATTTGGGTAGACACTGGAGTGGCGGTTTTACGCACTTAAAAACTACAAATTTTAAATAAATAATGCACTATTTTCAACAAGTGTAAAAGAGAACTTTTAAAATTGAAAATCTTTAACGGCTGTGTTAAACAAATTAGTTGACTTCTCGTCGAATAATATCCCTAAATATGTAATAAATACTGAAACATGTTTTACAAAGGCGTTCTTAACTACACTAACTGTACATTTTCCATACATTAGAAGAGTAATAGAAATCCCACTCAACTGTTTACTGCGAATTCCCTTTAAATCTAGAAAAAAAAATATTGAGCCCAAAAATGGTCAGTAATTTTCCAAGATAATGAATAAGATTTAAGTTTTGAAACTCCGAAATCCAAATGCAATCATCCATCCATAATATTATATGCTGCTGACAATAACTCAAAATATTCAATAATTCATAATTCTACAGCAACCAAGAAGTGTGCTATTAATAATAGAAATTCTGATAAAGTTTATAGATGCCACACTCGCTAAATGAATGATTAGGAATTCTAATTTTATTGAATATAGTTTACAGTGGTGTTTTGTCAAAAATCCAGTCAAGTTTAACTGAATTTAATTGAAATTTAAAAAAAACAGAAGAAACTAAAAAATTCGGTAATTTTTATGGCTTGCACTGTAATCAAAAACTTCTTATTTGGAAGATAGTTGAACGTCTCTTCGATATTCATAAAGTCGAGTATATAGAAAAAATTTTGACCAGAGAATTAAAAAAAAAAGAAACATTTAAGTTTATAATCCAAAAAGTTATTCCATTGCTTAATTTCACAAAAATTCATTACAGGTCGGACTTTTCATATTATTCTTCCTCAAAGTCTAAATTATAACACACAAAATTATCCTATATACCCCCCCCCCCCCCATTGCTTCTCAACACATTGAGCCAGCTCTATTTTTAAAATTGATTTATTTCAAAACCTATTGGTCGGGGATAAAAATGTGTATACAAGAAATATTAAGTTTAAAATTTAAAAAAACTGTTGCCATAGATCTGACTCTCTGTAGTAAGATCCTTGAAAGATCTAAGGCAGCAAAGCTTCAAAACATCAATTTTTAAATTTTTTTAACGAGTTGTTTTTAGAAACTTTGCTATTCTGAGAAGAGAATGAATTTCGAAAAGATTTGTGTTTGAACACAATATATATTTACAATCTTAAGAAAGATGAAATAAAGTTCTTTAAGATCTCATTAATAGTTTTGCAAAAACATATTTAGTGGTGAGAAAAATTTAATTTCAAACGTACCTAAAAAACGTGTTTTGACATGTTTATATTGAAATATCTCAAAAACGTGACGCGCCAAAGCAATTTTGACTTCGCATTCGGATTTAGCTTGCCAAAATCCATAAGAAAAATATGGTTTTGTTTAAAGGCGATTTTCGTTGCAGACCAGTGTATTGGTCCAGCTTAAAATTGTTCTGCTAACTTCACAGACGTGACGAAACGCCAATTTGTAGGACTAATTTGAATCAATAATTCAACATGTCCAATGCTTAAAGTTAAGTTTTCTACTAGGTTGATTTATTTTAGTAATATATAGTCACTACAGTACAGTCACTCACAAAACTATTCGGATTTTTTTTCAGCTAAAGTTTTCTTATTGTAAAGAAAACTTATTGAAAGAAATCTTAAAATTAGATAAACATAAAATATTTTCTTGTGTTCATTTTTTTAAGGTTATTTTGTTAAGAAATATAAGGAAACACTTTCTAATTTTAAGTTTTCTCTCAATTTTTTTGTACGATAAAAACTCATGCTTTACAAAAAAAAAAAGGTTTTTATTCCGAATACTTTTAGGAGTGACCGTATATAGACTAGGAGCTGACAGCATTTTTTTGGGTTGAACACATAACCAAAAAATGAGTATGAGGGTATCTGTAGATGCATGTATCTTGACATCCAATACAAAAGTCTGGCATGATTATTTTTGCGTCCGTGGTACAAACGAGGGGTTGAAAATAGCGGTTTTCGGACTATTTTTGTTAGGGCCACTTGCACTTTAATTCATTTATTAAAAATGGGAATTGATGCTCCGTCATTTTCTTAAAGTTCAGAGAGTTAAATTTTTACGATCTGATTAATAGAACTCAAGATAAAAACTTTTGAAGTGCATCATATCGAGAGATATTTGGAGAACAAAAATTAACAGCAAAAAAGTCTCAAAAATAAAGCAGATAGGGTTTACTTCAAAAGCTCATATCTTGAGTTTTAATTTTGGGATCGTTAAAACCAAAGTTCAAAGACTTGAAGTGCATGTGGCCTTAACACAATGGTCAGAAAATTGCTATTTTCATCCTCTTGTCGCTACCACGGGCGCCAAAAAAATCTTTTTTATTCAATCTCAAGATGCATGAACCTTCAGACACTAATAGGTACTCATTTTATGGTTATATGTTTAACCCAAAAATATGGTGCCAGCTCAGACTAATAGAATTTGTATTTTAAAAACTTTCTTATAATTTTGTATTTTCAAAAATTTGTATTAAGAATTTTTTTTGGTTTTGGTTAATTCTCTTTTAATTTTTATTTTCGAAATTCGAAATATTACAATTGTGAAAAAACTCAACTTATCTAAAATGACAAGCATTTTAATTCACTCTAACTGGTTCACTAGACACGATCCACCCTTGTGGTCGTTTTAGGTAATTGAGTTCTTCATATGTGGTTATCTTTCAAAATTCGAAAAAAAACCAAAAAGAGGATTTCTAGGTGGCTCTAGACCTATGGCAACTTATATATGAAAAATTTGGAAAAAGAAACTGTTATCTAATTGGTTAGAAAAGGTCAACTAGTCCCAAGAAATTGTTCCATTCTAAATAACTTGTAATCAAGGTTTAAAGTTCTAACGCCACGCAAAGCCACGCGTGATCTTTGGCAACTCATTTGTGGGAAATTTAAAAATATATTCCCTTCGAAAGATTTTTCGATTGTGATAAAAGGTTCTTGTACTTGCAGTAATTGGTCAGCCATAGATTTACTCTTTACATTTTTGAAGTTCGTTTGAAGGTCACTAAAAATCTTAGCTTAGCTTATTACATGACGACTTTTGAGTCATAACTTTTTTTCGAAATTCAATGTTTGCAAAGGAGAAAAAAATTTCGCTTTCCACTCATTTATTTTTGAAAATGTCATGACTCATGAGTGTAATAGGGCACTTATGGAACTATCGATTCCCTACCACTGCTACCTAAAAACAGAAATGTTTTTCCCGAGAAACTCACAAATCCTCCAAGAGTATTACTTGTCATGAATAAGTGCTTCTCATCTAGCCGTTTGGACTCGGCAAAAAACTGTAGGTCCCCTCCATTCCTGCCAACAATACGCACGCAGGAATGGTTGAGAGTTGTAAGTCACTAGGCCCTGGTTCTCCACGAGCTGTTGCGACCCCAAATTTAATTTATTTATTTATACAACGGTTGATTAACTGTTTCAATGATCAACAACTCAAACTGAATATTATTTGGAATAAAATGTTGGTAAAAAAATACATGCGATCATTCAAAAGTTGCAATAATTATCGATTAAAAGTAATTTAATAACTTTAATAAACTGGTTCCAAATGCAGGAAAGGACTAAAACGTATCTTATCCTTTTTTAACAACAATAAACCATATCTTAGATCTGTGATAAAGAATAAAATTAGTGTTGCCATAGAAAGAAAGACTACACTACTCTCAGTTTGTAAAACATGGGTCTTAAGAATTCTCTCATCCTAATGTTTTTGGAATGTTTTCTTATCAAAGTTATACCAAAAGGGAGCTGGAACGTTGTACTTTATTTGTTGATGAGTGTTGTTCTATATACGAGCATGAGGCATAATAAAATAAAACTCATTTTTTTCTTTTTCACTTTAAAAATAACTTGAAAATTATGATATGGTCATCAGCTACATTTTTTAATACGAATCAATAAACACTTGATCTTAAATAGTTCTCTTAAAATTCCACCATCTCTTACAAAAATAGACACATTAGACCTACCTACCTCTTCAATACCTACAGAACAAACTACTTATTGAGCCAATAACAATAATTCCACCATATTGCCTTAGCCGCAGCAGCAGCGTCAGCAGCGTTTCCAGAACCAAATTCCAACATCATTGCAGAGGATGTGTGTGCCTTTGACAACAATTTTTCATCGACAAACTTATATCCTTATAAAGCCCCACATTTACAATGCACTTGTGGAATTTATAGCCGTATAAAGATCGTAAGGGGAACATCAAACCCTTGCGCCGGTCGGCCGCATCGCATCAAGCAGATACACAATACATATAACGTTCCTGGCATCAGGTAGACCTCAGTGGCGATCCGGTTAATAAAACTTAACATAGAATTTATACAAAGACAAAAAACGCATAAATAAATCGAATGGAAAAAGGAGGTTCTTTTGGCTTTGGCTTCGATTTTTAGTTATAGCTAAAACCCACATGCAGAATTCGTACAAATTCTGAAGGGAAAACTATGCGTTTATACACTCCAGGCGCGTTTTTAGAATTTGAACTTCGAGGGGTCATGAACAGACAGAATGAATTAAAGGATAGTTTTAACATACAAATTAAGAGTTTTTCAAAAACTATTTTTTAATAAAAAGAAGGCAAATCATAGTTTTAACATAAATATTGTTCAGCCATTTTGTTATAAAATTAAAAGTTCTTATGTTAGAAAACACGTATTTGGCTATCTTCAAGAATAATTCAACTGTAAAGTTTTTGGATTAACTCTCAAATGTCAAAAGAAGTAAAAATAAAAGGAAACACTAGACAGAAACATGCCGTGGGGAATTGAGAATGTTAAAAGACAAGAAAAAGTTTTCATACATGATCGAGTCTGAGAGAGTATCATGGCCCCCATGACCTTACTAAATCCAGGCTTGTGCTCGCACATCCTAACATTGCACGCTACTCAAACTGAAGAAGAAGCATTGCAATAAATTTTCTTTAGAAGTTTTTGTTTTTTTCCCAACTTTGTTGCTAGTTTTCGTTTTATATTTCGATTTCTTACTCCTCGTTGCGCTTTCGCAAAGGATTCACCTCGCAACTCAATATCGATGGTAAAAAAAAACATGATATGATGTAACCTCGGTTTTAAAGATTTGTGTTGTTGAGTTGCCAAAGACTTATGGGCAAGAAAGTATTACAGTTCCAATCGGATTTAGTTGCTTTGCAGAAGAAACAAACAGGTTGTTTTTACCCCTAAGATTGGTAAGCTCATAAAATGTCAGGAGTTTAGTAGTATCTTTATGACTAATAAGCATGCAAAATGTTTAACGAGTTCTATGCTTAGAAATTCTGGTATACAAAGGTATAGATTTTCCAGCCAAACACTGGCTGATCAGAGAGGACAATTTAGCCATGAGACACCTCACGAATTCAGTGATCACCATCACCACCGATCGCCGCCGCTGCCAAACACAAGGTGGCAGCTGTCTAAGATTCGATTACCTTGTTCAACTCTGAAAGATAAATTGTTCGATATTATTGTAGGCAACATACCATCGACCTACCGACAACCGGCCAAATAGAGAGGTGTATTTTGTTAATAGATTAATAGTGTTGTTGGGACCCGTAAAGGTTGTTTTAAATTGAAATGCAAACTGCACGCAATTGATTCTCTGAGAAGAATATTGGAGGATTGACTATGGAAGAATTCAAAGTGAAAGGTTCTATATGATAATTTCTTTGAGATAAAACATTGTCAGAGGTTGTTGGTTTTAAAAGGTGCTAGGACATTACGTTCTCACCGATATATGTAAGTAAGTTTTTTTTTTAGTTTATAAAAGGAGAGACTTTCAAATCTGATCACTGATGTTTTGGCTTTGATCTTAATCTGAACAACGAACAGAATACAGACAGCGAGTGGTAATGTTTTTTTTTTGTTAAAATGTTCACCCAATTACAAAAATGAATGAAGAATAAAAGTTAGTAGAAGAAGAAGTAATCGTTTTTTTAACTCACGAAGCTGGAAATTATTGCAAGTTTTTCTTCCTAAAATTCAATTATTAGTCAAATAACCAAACTTAGAGCCGTGTTCCGTATCTAATAAGACTTTTGGTGAAATTGGGGTTGATATGTTTACTGGTGAGAAGAAAAATTCATCAGCAAGTACGCAGAGTTTGTAAACAATTTATTGGTTTGGTTCTTAGAAGAAGATCATGCATAGGTATGTTGAAGGTCTGAAAGGGTGTGTCTTCTAAATTACCTTGAAAACGAGATTGAGTGTTTTTGTATTAAGCGGTCAAAAAGGATAAGAATTGATTTTTTGGAAGTAAATAAATCAAATACACAAACAAAAAATTGATAATATAGATATTAATATAGATAATATAGATATTACAGCTATTAAATTTGCAGAAATTTGCGTAATTATTAAAAGTTCATCTGGTTTAGATAGATTGACTAATTCAATTAAATGCTCAAATGAGCTCAACTTTAAAGTGAGTTTCCCCTAAGAATGAATATTGTACTCACCAGTTTTATGCTAAGGAGCAATTTTTGAAACTAGACAAGACGCTTTTTGAATTATTGTTACTCTCTTATTTTTCTCTGAGTGCATATCTAATTTACATTTTGTATTTCTTAGTTACGTACTTTTTGGATAATTTATTCATTAACTTTTTGTTTGGTTTCTGCTTCTTAATATAGAGAAATTAAGTCTGTGCTAAACGATTACCCATTTCATTTACCTTATTATTATTTTTAGCGCACATATTGGATTCGTGCAAAAAAAATTTTGAGAAAACAATCAAACAAGAAATTACGATGATAGAGAACACCAAAAAAGTGAGTGGCAAAATTCTGTCTGTCTGTCTGTTTGGCTACAGCCTAAACAGCTGGATCAATTTTCTTAAAACTTGGTACATGATGGTTTTTGGTTATTCTTCAAAACGTTTTTTACATTTTCTTTTAGAACTGAAAATAGCGGTACTTGCCATACAGTGGCGTAGCGAGGATTTTGGTCTATGAGGGGCAAACAATTTTTTTTGGCGGCCATATTGTGGGGCAGTTTTCATTTTTTTCCTACCTTATGCTTTTAGGCTGCTGAATCCAAAAAAGAGGTTTGCTAAAAAAAAAATCGTGACTCAATATACATATAAAAAATGCGTTTTTGCTGTTTTTTTATTATTATATTGATGAACATATAAAGCTCAAGACTTAAATAATATTTCTAGTCAAAAAAATGTCAAATAGGCACAAATTTCCACATAAAAAGACTTTTCTCATTTCCATAATTGCACTACCTTACCAATGAACATATTGAAATCTTAAAAGCCATTTCATGTAGAAAGTTGGACCTATTTGAAATTTTTTTTACAAGAAATATATTAATAATATTTATTAAGTCTTGAACTTCATTTGTTTATCAAAATAATAAATTATTTTGCTTTCTAAATTTCTCAAAATCAATCATTTAAGTTTCAATGGTAGCTATAACTGGCACCGAAGTCATTTTCTGAGGTAAATTACGTACAAAAATGTGAATTCTATTTTTTGTGGTGCCTCTTAAATGCATTGCAACATTTCAATAAGAAAGTAATAGTATAAAAAGTCGAAGAAATCAAAATACACTTTAGTACTGCGTTTTGGAACCAGTCATACTTTTTTAATGGTCTCTGATGCGCTGAATTCGAATTTGGTCTAGGAATTGCTCTAGTACTTCAAGCTTTTGAGATATTTGAATCTAATTTTTTTTTTGGAAAATAAGGGTTTCTTATGATAATTCTTAAGTAGGAACATTTTCCGTCGAAACTGTTTTTCAATCTTTGCGGAAACAGCAAAAATTTGTAACAACTTTTTTTCTCAGCAAAATAATCGATGATCTAATAGGCATCTATTAAACGATTTATCACTCACACAGATTACGCCTGACGCTGTTGTGCAGTTTTCAGTACATGTTAAATTTTGTTTGTATGGTCTGGGGGGGGGGGCAAATACCCACTTTGCCTCTCCCGTAGTTACGCCACTGCTGCCATACAATCTTTTTTAGCATTTTTGCATAACCTTATTTTTTCAAAAATAGCTCCACAACTTTTCTTAAAAAAAATCGAATAAATTTCAAATTTTTTTTTCAAAAAATGATTATTAATGGTACCTCCAAAAGAACTATTTTTTATTTCGATTTTCTTCAAAATAGTCATTTTGATTTTAATCATTTTTCTCCTGAGCAATGTAAGAAGATTTTCTTATCCAAATTTTCAAAAAAATATTTTCTTTTGGATTTTTATAAAATGTACAATTTTTTTTTTTTTGAAAATCAAATATATTGAAAACCAAATAAGTGCGATATACTAACAAAATTTATAAAAATTTACAAATAGCAACTATTAATAGTATTTTGTATTCGACTTTTTTTTTAATTTTTAGTTTTCTCATTATTGGCTGAACAGATTAAGACTATTTTTTTTATGTACAAATTTTAAATAAGATTAAAAAATATTGCATTGCAAAATTTTCAAAAGAAAAGTTTTTGAATTTTTAAATTTTTTTATGAAAATTTGATAACTCAAAACCGGGTTGACAATTTTTTTGTATGTAAACATAACGATTTGCATTTAAAAAATTTTCATAAAAATGTTTTAAGAATTTGATATATAAAAAATTATTTTTTAAGAAAACCGCTTCAACGATTTTAAATATTTTTTTCTATACAACCATATTCAATCTAGAATTAAGATGGCATTCTTTTTTCTCATTCAAATATTGTGTTTCATGCTTTTAAACATTTTTATCTCATAATTTCCATGTCTTTACATAATATATAGTGTTCTTGAACCCTCAGCGTGTTGAACATAAGACCAAGTACGTTCAATGTTATGCAATTTATTTATTTCTAAATTCGGCGTGACTTATAATGAAAACAAGATTTTCTCAAAATGCTTATCTTAACATGAAATATCTAGTGGAGTCACTTCTTGATTCATCTCGTGATTGGAAATATCATATCTTGTCTCATTATTTTGTGTCTTCACATGTAATATAAAAGTAATAGTGATCCCTATTAGAAAAATTTACAAAAACCGACATAAAAGTCGAAAAATCAAAGATTTTAAAGTTTTTTTTTCTAAATTTCGCATAACTCTTTCTTGGAGCAAATATACGCTCAGGATATGCCGAGACAAAATAAAGTAGAGTTTTAAGGCCTTAATATGACATGTTAAAATAAGCTTAATTAATCGAAAACTTTAAGAAATATAGCCATGCAAATTTTACAATTTCTTATAATTTTTCCCAGTCTTAGCCCGAAAGCCATTTTTTCGGTACGATGTGAAAAAAAAATTTGAACTCAAGATTTTGATCAAATATGACATAACGATTATAAAGAATATTTGAACAGTAGTTATTTTCGCAATTTTGTTTTCCAGCTCTTCATAAAATCTTCTAGACACTAATTAGACGGCTGGTCCGGTTTATATAAGCTTTGGTATACTAGGTGCAAGGAATGTTAAATTTTGTATGTGGTACCCACAAATATTAAGCTTACAATTTTGAACAATTGTTTTCATAGATCCGATTCTCTGTAGTTTGTTCTTTGAATAATAGAAAGTGGCAAAATTTCAAATCAGGGGCTGAATTACAGCATTAGTTAACGAGTGAGTGAGTACGATCGAATGAACGAGTAACCGCTTCAAAATTTGACATACTAGTTTGATCGAAACGTAAGCTGTAACTGCTTCATAACTGATGCGATAATTGAGAATTTGAGAAGAAAACGTGTTTCGAAAAAATTGAAATGATCTAGGAAAATGAACTACAGTTTTTACAAACTCTATAAGTAGTTTTGCATAAATATATTTGTTGGTAAGGGAGATCGACGTTAAACGATTTTGACATGTTTAAATATCTGAAAAATGTGACGTGCTAGAGCAATTTCGTCTTTTTTTCGTCTAACCTTGACCACTCCCGAGCCTCAGTGATTTGAAACATTTGTATGCTAAATTTCAAGAAGATTGGATAGTATTAAGAAGTTCCGCATTTTGATAATTTTTACTCGAAATTTGAGAATTTTATGTTACTCATGCAATTGTTTCATCTTGTGTATACGTTGTAGAAATGTCTACACGTAATTATACCATCATAACCAATGGGTAAATTCGTGATCTTTTTACAATTTCTCCTTGAACTTTATCTTCACACAGGGTTTTTCAACTAAAGCAAATCGATTTTGAAATGGAATAAAACAAGCTGTGTGTTTATTATTTTTTGAAGCGCCTATGGAATTGAGAGGTCCAATTTTTGATGCCTGTACCAAATATTTACAGCTAAATTTAAATCATGTCATAAATTATATTGACATCAGTTGATTGGCTTATTGGCAAAGACCTGCAACTCCGCAGAACACCACATGTGAAAAAGGCTAATGGGGGGATCAAATCACACCATGGTGTCCTATTCACGATAACTCAACATTACAAAACACTACAATCGTTTATGAAGAATGACTTCTGTCACATCAGCTGTGTGACTCGCAGTGCTGTGTTCTTAGATCAATAAGTTGATCAAATTCATATCGTCGACAAAAAGAAATTTGTGTCCTCTATTTTCGGGGATCTCCGTAGACTAAATCAACAAAATTGACTTCGTCGGGTTCACCAGTCCCTATTTTCTTGTTTTTTTTTATGGATCAATCCAATCGACAATATTGTATTTTTGAATTTTTTCAATTTCTATCATGATATCAATTATCTATAACATGAACCAAGATATACTTTTCTGATGGTCTTTGATGCGCTGAGTTTGAATCATGTCTTGAAATTTCATTCTTGAGGATGAATATTTCTTCAAAATTCCTTTGAAGTTTTTTGAATACCTTTATTCTTCTCCGAGAAATCCTTAGTCTTTGTCTTAGACTACGTAATTCAAAAAATCCACTTAATATGCATTGTTGTAGCAGTTTTTGCAAATGTTTGGTAAACATTAAATAGGGGGAAAATCAAAACTACACCACAATATGCTCGCTTTGTGCCCTTTTGTACACAAATTAACTGGATTTTTTTCAAATTATGTATAGCTTAAGAAAAAGACCAACAATTTCTTAAAGGTGAATGGTGGTTTTTAAAAAATTCAAAAAGAATTTTGAAGTAAAATGTTCAAACTTTAGAATGACCATAAACATTTTTTCGAAAAAAAAAAATACCTCGACAAAAAATATAACCACACATTTTCATAAGAAAATGAAAATCTTTAGATTCAATTATCTATAAAATGTGACATGCTGGAGCAATTTCAAGACCAAGTTCAAACTCCACGCATCAAAGACCATCAGAAAAATATATCTTGGTTCATGTCATAGACAGAAATTAAAAATTTTCACATAACCTATTTACTTAGTGCTTTGGAGTGGATCTTCGAAAACAGTAAAAATACGTCAATTTTCAACTAGCGCTTGAGTCTAAATGGATTGTCGCAGAAAAAAACCTTGAACAAACATTTATAGGAAATTATAAATGGTTCTTGATGTAATTTTCGAATAACTGGTAGTTTTCGAGCCATTAGTGAAAAACTCCCAGAAAATGCATTTTTGCACTTTTTTCCGTGTTGTATCACGAAATTTTAGTCGCAAACCTCAGATTTGGATTCAGCACCCCCAACAACATAGAAAATGAGGGATAAATTCAAAACTACCCCACAATTTGCTCTCTAAGAGCCTTTTTGAGCACAAATTGTATGGACTACTAGAGGAACAAGAAAATCTTAAATTCCAGACTGTTAAACAACCCCTTAGATTTATTGCACTCTTTTTTCTTACTGTAACTATGAAAATATCTACGCTAGATAAAAAAGACCAACATTTTAGAAAATTTAGTTTAAATTTTAAAACAAAAGGGAAACAAAGCAAGGCCCTAATATAAGCTTTTTTGCATTATTGAGTATTTTTATATATTTACAACTCTGCTACGATAATTTTTAGCCAATATGAAGTTAAAATCATTTAATAAAATGAAAAAAAAAACTCTTAAAATAAAAGAATACAATAGAATTAAATTGGCAAGAAAGAAAAATATTTTATAATCACGTTTGCTGTTCAACTCTTTTGTTTAAAATGAAAAATTTAATTCTCCTCAAATTACCTAAAAGTTATTGAATTTTCATTTCTCCACGTGTGTGTATTAATCCTAACACATTTTCAATTATACCAATTGAAAGGATCAATAACACTTATTCAATAACTGTGCTCATTTTGTCGTCTTTGTGATATAACAGTCCTGGTTCGAAAAATTATCTCTCAATTTATATCTTCAATTGAAAAATTCTTTATGAAGCTGCTTTAAATTTTCAATCATACACAAAATTACCTTTCTAATCCCCGAAGCTAATCAATTGCATTCGATTTATAAATGTACTTCTATCCAAAGAAGCTGCATAAAGCGTAACTATGGCTACGCATTACCCTTGACAATATTTATATCCTCGGCTTTTGTACAATCAATAGATAAGATTCATCTATTTTAAAGTTTTATATTTTTTGTATCTAAGGTAAAAAAAAATGCTCAAAACATCGTCCTCATGCTCTCACCTTAAACCTTCAAGACATTTATATAAATGTAATTCAAGTACACAGCAACTTCGCAGTGCCGTAGTTGTATAAAATACACATATGCACGATTATTTTTCGTAATTTAAAACTTCAAGCTAAGAATTGGCATTTTGCAATAAATATCAACCTATACCTAGCTTGACCACATGGATTTGGTTATATTCATGCATGAAACAGCAGCTAGCACCAGGCCATCTAGGCAGCCCCGTTTTGATTCCTCATATATACACTCGGTGATTGGTGTCGTCGTAGATCTTCCTGGATTCCAATGTTAAAGCTGGATTTGCGCGTAGTTACCGCTCGCAATTCCGGCTCTACTGGATTTTCAACTAACATTAAAAAAAAAAAACTCACCATAACAAAGCTTGTTCCTCTAGATGGAAGCCCAAAGGAGACCCATACCTATGGAGCTAGGCGGAATTGTGTGTGATTGGTTTCTCAGTTGGCCTGGTCAGCGCCAACTTCCCCCCTATTGGCTTGGCTAATAATTTCTTAGTGGCTCATATATTTTGTGGAAGCCTCCCTGTGTTGCAGCATCAGGAATTCTAATCTCATTTAGAGCACGAGTATATCTTTTAGCTCTAGTTAGTTTGTGCGACTCTGGCAGAGTGTTGGCTGTGTGTTCCTATTGCTCTGCACAGATAGATTTAGATCATACAGCACTGTGACGAAGCCAAGGAGGCTGGAATCTTCTTCTATGTCAGTTCAAACACAGTTAGAGCCACTTATGTGCGGCACCGTAATTTATGTATCGACCAGGCTATTTATCCCCGTGCTACATGTGATGCGTGTGCATATCGCTGCAAGATCGCGCGCAGTTGATGGGGAATTATTGGGAATCACCGTTTTGGAATACAAAATGCTGGAGCATACACCATAGCGGCGCGGCACGGCGATCCTCAATTAGAAACGCGCGATTGCAGCCCCATCCACTCCAGATACGAGTTGAAAGTTGAACGTTATTGCACACAGGTGGCGCGGTGGTAGAGGTTGTGAGGCAGTAGATGGATAGTTTGTGTTCCATCCAAAACATACCTAGCTGTATCTGAATGCTTTGTAGAAGCTCAATTATTTTATTGATGTGTCAGATATGGACCGACGACAAAGAGTTTATGTTCGATGGAAGGAAATGCAGAAGAAAACAAAACAAGAAAAGGAGAAAAAGAGTGTTTGTCCCGATTGTTGTACAACATGGAATCGAACGCGATGCTCACAGGAATTACTGTTAAGTATTTTGCACGGCATTTAATTAATAGACCTCAAAAGCGAGACATTTAATTACGTACATACATTTTTTTTGTTGTTGCTGTTGTTGTTTTTCATTATAGCTTTACATTTCCACGGACAGAAGCGGTGGTTGTGCGGCAGAGGCGGGTGGTGGAATAGTAATCTTCTTCATTTGATGATACTGTTGTGTTCAAAATCAAGTTTTGTAAACCGTTTAAAAGTATTTGAAGGCAGGTTTTTATGACTTTATCTTGACATAGCTTTTATTGAATTTAAGACCGTTTGATGATGAATTGTTGTTTTTTAATGTTATGATGGTATTGCGGGTTCTCGGCTTTACGACGATTAATGATGTATTGACTTTTTCTGGTGGAATTCTTAATTAATGATTGTTTTTTCACACATATTCTGGTTAATTGTGTAGTGAATTGGAATTAAATGATGACCAATAATGGAAGTGCAATTAAATTTGTTTGTTGTCCGGCTGGCTTCTGATGGTAACGGGATGAAAATCACTTAAATAAAATGGAAGTGAACAAAAAATAAGATGTATAATTTGTTTTAGTTGCAATTTTTAAAGAAGAAAATAAGAATTTAGAAAGAAAGAAGTCGAAGAAACATGACTGGAAGTTACAAGTTAATTTATATCAGTTTTGTACTAGTTTTATCTAAGGATAGATTTATTGAATTATTTACTTAACTTTCTTAATGATTTTGGATTTCTTAAACAGGTTGAGTTGCAAGTAAAATGGATTAAATACATATGTTATAGTTGTATCCAGTGGCGTATTTACCCTAGGGCATTGAAGCATCCAGGTCAAAAACCCGATAATTCCACTTTTTTACGAAATACATTTTTTGATGCAGAAATAACAAATAAAAATCCTGCACAGTTTTGAGTATTTTAAATTCAGCTATTTTGACTCAAATTAAAAAAAAAACAAATTTTGTACCGTTCGTTGGCTTGTTTTTGCGCCGCATGTGAAAAATTTGTAAAATGCAAATATTGGAAGAGTATTAAAACTTTAGAGGTTTGACCCTCAAACATTGCTCCAGCTAACAAAATATAATATTAAATTGAAAAAGAACAGTTGGTGCAATGGATTGTAGGCGTATGCTGAAGAAGACGAAACCATACAACTCCAAAAACAAATTAATTTATTTTTGATGAGAAATTCAACTTAAAAAAATAACTTATTCAATTTGAGACTATTTTGTTTTTTGAATTTTAAAACATTTTTCTGTATTTTTTGTATTTTTCTCAACTTTGAAAAATATGGAGTTATCTGGTTTTTGTACTGGATGCCTTTATAAACGTTTTGAGACCAATCATGAAAAACAATTGTGTTTCGATTTTTTGGCACAGCCCCTTAAATATATATTTTAAAATACTATTACAAAAAAATTATGGACTGCTTAAAAGCATTGCGAGATATTCTGATTTTTTAAAATAAGAAGTTCACTGCTTACAGACCTTACTCTATTTCTTTTAATTGTGAACTGTAGTAACTCGTGGCATAATGGTTAGTTAGTTGGACTGTCATGCCAAAGGTCTGGGTTGGACTCACAGCCGCTGCTACCTAAAAACAGAAATGTTTTTCCCGAGGTACTGCCTTTTGCGAGGAACTGACAAATCCTCCAAGAGTATTCTTATCATCAATAAGTGCTTCTTATCTAGCAGTTTGGACTCGGCAAAAAATTGTAGGTCCCCTCCATTCCTACCAATAACACGCACACAGGAATGGTTGAGAGATGTAAGTCACTAGGCCCTGGTTCTCCACGAGCTGTTGCGCCATCAAATTTATTTACTTATTTATTAATTGTGAATCTCATTTTTAAAATTGAAAAAATTAACGATCAATCAAAGCAAATTCATTTTTACATAAAAAATAGTATCTAAAAAGCGACAATTTTGTGCACTAAAAGAGTCAATGCGTTTGTATTTTCGTTTTCTAACTTCCGTCTTGTTCAATAAAAAAATAAATATTCAAAAATTGTTATACATGAAACGAATCAACATTACTTGTTCAATAATGTTTTACACTTTAACTGAAACGAAAACACTGACTATCCAGTTCATTGAACACACCAAAACTTGATCCGAAATTATATCTGCTGGACGGTGTTAGTTTAGTAGTTTCTTGTTAGCAAGTTTATCCCTTCTCTAAAAATAGTTCTACAATATTAATTGTAAATTTATTTGAAGACCTCACCAATGATATTAAACTGCAAAAGTCTACAGCTGTGGGTTTTAGAACTTTTTGCAGTTGCATACTCTTTGTATTTGGAAATCAAATCAGCAACTGATTCTTAGCATTCAACCTAACAACCCAGGAAAATTAAACTTTCACTTCGAAAAAATTCCGACAGAGCTGAATTTTGGTAGAGAGCTTTATTTTGACGTCTTAAGCATTTCCTGAAAAGTTCCGTAAATTTGGGCCGGGGCTTAATTTCTTAGGGGGGGGGGGGGGGTGTTAAAGGGGGTAAAATTCAGTTTTTTTTATTAATTTCTTTTTGAAAAAATGTGAAGATACAAATTGTAGCTTATGTCATTCTACACAAAAAACATACTTTTTTTCAGACAAGCAATTGATTCTGAGAAAATCATGCAAGAACTTCACGGTGGAGTAAATTTTGTCAAAAAATTGATTAAAATTTCCACAATCGATGGACTAAAGTTTTTGTATGGTTTGAGTTTGGCTACATCTTTTCTTTATAAAACTAAGTTTTTGGGGTGCCCGGGGTAAGGGAAAGACCGCCATCTTGAAATAAAGAGTGATTTGGTTTTTGTTCAACAACTCTAAGAAATTTCTTTTTACAGCAACATTTTTAAAGAATAACATTTAGACAATAAAATTATCTAAAAAATGAGCTACTAACGAACTCTGTAGGTTTATTAATCTTGAAGTTATAGCGTATCAAAGTAACACTTTTTATTTTGTACTGTAATTGGACAAAAAACGGTTTTTTGTTAATATCTCAGCCGATATAATTTTATTTTCAAAAACTAATGAGTTTATATTAATGCTCATAAAATTTTGAACAGCAAATATTATGACACTTTTATTCTAAATTTTGATCGGGCTTGTCATTGCGATGATGCGGACGACGAAAACATGGGTTTCAACTAAATAGCTGGATCAATTATCTTAAAACTTAGCTCAAAGTGGTTTTTGGTGATTCTTGCACATATTGTTCTTCTTATTTTTAGAACAAAAAATAACGGTAGGTACATGTGACCAGAAGTACGATTTTTCTTAAGCAATTTTACAAAACATTGTTTTTATCAAAAACGACTCCAAGCATTAGTAGGAAATCATTTTTCAAAAAATTCTTTTAAATGGTACCTCCCAAATAACCATTTTTTATTTCAATTTTCTTTTATGCAGAAGCCTTTTTAAAAATAACTAAAAAGTTTTGCAAAAAAAAAATATTTTTTGGATTTTTAAAAAAATTTCAAATTTAAATTTTTCAAAAAAGTTTCCAATTTCTTTAGATGGCCTGTTCGTGTGTTTTAACACTGCTCTCATGTTGAAATGAACTGGGAGAATGCTACTTTATCAGAAGGCCAGGTTAAAAGTGTTAAAAAACACGAGCTCGGTTAAAATAAACACTGTGTTTTAGTCGAAATTTCTTATTTACAAGAATGTAAAATTACAGGAAATCTTCTTAAATGAACCTAAATATAGTAAGAAATGTCACCAGGTTGATTTACACTGAATATTAGATTACTAAAATCAGATTTGTGAATACATTTCTATTTATTAAACATGACCCTTGTTTATTATTTACTTACATTTTTCTCTAAGTGTATGTAAAGGAAAGCTGTTCTATTTCGTTACAATATTAATTTTTTGGTTTGGTTTAACTCTTGCTTCCGACATTTTTATACTTTGCATTAGGACTAGGAGAACCTTAACTTCTTAGCTTCATATCTTTTTGCTTGAGGCATGCGATGTTTAACTTTTAATGCACAATTTTGAATCGCAAGAAAAATTTATGGCAGAACTTCTCTACTAATTTTTCAGCTATTTTCACTTCTTCTGTTGAAAATTCCTTAATTTTCTTACTAGCTTCTTTACAACCCCAAGGTGTTGTGTGGCTAATTGGGTAGAAATGTACAGCTAACTTACAACTCTCGTAATTTTATTTTGCCTTCATTTCAAAATCCGTTGTTATTGAGAATCGAGGATTTGTTCCAAACGTAAAGCAAAACTGCCAATTATTGATCACCAATTTTTGCCCAGTCTTGTTACAAACTTCAAAATTTGCTTAGTTTATGGCTGATGAAAGTACTCACCATATAAAAAACGTGTTTGTTTTGTTCTGTGAAATGCCAGGTTGATCTTTAGACCGTCAGATGTCAAAAACATAAACAAAAATTATTGTCAAAATTTCTACCAAACCGTACTTTCCAATCATTTGGTGCTAGCTTTTACTTGAGAACTCTTTTAAAACTGTTAGTGGGTAGTATATTTCAAAGGAATTTTATTTTGATTTTTAAATTGTTTTAGGTCTAGAAAATCCTTCCGCTGGTAATAAATATCCTCTCCTTAATTATTTTTGCGGTTAAATTCGTCAAATCGCAATTGTTGTTTTACTAATTTACTTCGTTACTCCACTTGATTGATATTATTTAGTTTAGTTTGGCTGCAAATCAACTTTTATATCTAAAGTTAGTTATTTAGTAATCGATCTTTGCAATTTCAAACCAGACTATCATCATAAGACCTCGTTTACCGCAACAACAACTTTGAACTTTAAAAGTTTCATCTTCATTTTTTTTTTCCGGTAAGCAACGATGTTTTAACATTTATATGGTCTGCTATAAAGTTTTGTATACATTGTAAATATCTTTAAAAAAAATCGTAAATTCAATCAATAACAACCATAAAAATATCTTGCAAGCTAAAGTGTGTCCAAATCCTAAAATTACTATGCTTATAAATTATATGATTTCATCACATTACGCCACATATTCTTAAAGTCATAAAAGTTTCTTTTATTGAAAGGGTTATATTACAATTCACAGCAAACGCCAATAAATTTCTATAAGATGAGCCATAAGAACAAATCTTCTAACTTGTACATTAGTTTGACACAATTCTAATGATGCATTTTACCGCATAATGAGAGAGGGCACAAATATAAATTGTCATGACATTTATCACCCATAAAGATTCAGAAGCGCTTCCCAGCACGATTTTACAACCGCATCCAAAGAACTTCTATCAGAGGATAAATTACATCCATACTATTGGACTACCCGACAAACGAACATATAATTGATGGACCCTGATTATGACCCAAGAACTGCAAGAAAATTAAAAAAAAAACATCAACATGCACCTTCACTTAGATTCCTTTAGCCAACAGCTCGGCATGCTGGTGGTCAAAAAAAAACCTACACATTCATTCTTGTATAAAACGAGCTAACAAAGACTCAAAACACGCTTAGCTAATGTCGTAAACTTGTTTAATGGTTTTCAACTCTGCCCAACACCCCTCCACCTCCCGCATCTTGTGGGCAGTTAAAAAACTGAAAAATCTCCTCCAGGCATGTCAATATATCATCTTTCGATCATATTGACTGTGTGGGCTTGGCATTGGGTAATGGGCAAGCCTGCGCCTGCAATGGCCTAATGTTTTTTTTTTTTGGAAGGCGAGGATGTCCGCTCCAAGTCATAATTCGTTCCTAGACGATGGAAAAAGAAAATTGAGAGATGAAAATTCTCTCCTTTGGATAGAATAGAGGTACATTTAAATTAACTGTGATCACCGGAGTCAGTTCTTGGGTGGAGGATATATGTATGTGCCTCCAAGGGCAGGATGCGCAAATGATTAAATGAAGAAATGTCTACCCAGACTTTGAGTAATGGACCATCACACACCATGATGTGCGAGAAACGATGAAACGAGATATGTTGAAGCTAAAACTAGTAACTGTAGTCATTACACGGTACTTGGGTCTTTTAAGATAAGCCTCTTGAATTAGCCGCTTTTGAAAATTAAATTGTTAGTAAGTAGGTATGCTTCAAAAAAAAAATTCTTGTGGTTATTTGCGTCATTTGTTTTTGTATTTGTGTGGATTTGCTTTGAAAATGTGTTAGAAAATCAGAGGGAGTGAATTCCACGCTGGCAGCGCTGAAGAACTCTCCTTTTGCAGGCATCAACTCGGAGAAATTTGATGTCGAGACTTGGTCTTCAATCCGTAAAAAATCCAAATGACCCAAAAGCTCAAGGGAAATAACCATAGACGTGTTTGCTGACTGGATTTTTGGAGCAGTAGGAAGTGGACCCTGATGTCCACAAAAATTCATTTACAGCCATGAGGACCATTTTTGAAGATCAACTAGCAAAATCACCGGATTTGTAACAATCAATCCACACAGAGCTCACCAAGTAACAAAATGCAATGCATTCTCTGAGAGAGTCAGTGTTAGGTGGGGATGATGGGCCAGTGGCGAAGGTGGCATTGCATGTAAGGCGATACCGATCCTTGATAACTAATTTCTTTTGACCCAAAATGGATGACATGGATGTGAACAACATGTGGTCCTAACCGGACACGACAATCAGCAACAATAGCCATTCTGTATAAGTTATTTTCTGGCATTGTAAAAACTTGCAGTTTTGGAAAGTAAACGAAGCAACATGTCATGAATTGGCTTTTCAAGTTAAAACAAAAAAATCATTTATATCTTACACACAACTTGTTCAACTCAATTTTAATATCTTATCTTTATTGGAAAACCCTTTGAAAGGGTAGTTTTTTACATATCCTTTACATAAAACTTTAAAACGAAAATAAAACAAATAAGAATAACGTGGTCGACCATTTTGTTTCTTGTCTTATTAAAGAAATAAATGGCTGCCATTAGTGTTGGGCGCCACTCATGGTCGAATGTATCTCAATCTGAAAGTCGAAAGCTTAGGCAAGAGGTTCAACGTAAAAGCTTTAACACGATTATGCATTACTTGACCACATCCGAACACTATGAACGTTGACGTAGAATTAAAAAAAAAGCCAAATTGAATCATTTTTTAAGTTGACGATCATACGACATTTGCTGTAGTTTTATCAAACAATACCAATGTGGAAGTAGTAAGCAACCTCTAAAAATTGCAATCATATTTTCAAAGTTTTTTTTTACTGCCAGAAAAAGGTGGCATATGGATCAAAAAAAAATTTGTTCCGGTTAAATATACTACGACCCCTTTCTGTCAAGCCATAAACTGTCAAATTCTATTGAGGAATGGCTACGATGTCAATGGATCAAAAAAACGCTTAGAACTCAGACATTTTTGAAATTATTTTACTGCTCCGGAAAAAAATTGATTTTACAATTGCCGTAAAATCAATTTTTTCTATTGGAATCGTAGCCATTCTTCAATGGAATTCGACGCTTGGATCGAAATATACTTTTGCAGTCAAAATATAATTTGCCTTTTATCTGTCAAGCTATCAATAGTCAAATTCCATTGAATAATGGGTAAAGCTATTGTCGATGGATTAAAAAACCTCAACAAAATTTATAGTATTTTTAAATTTTTTTTTAATGCTCCGGAAAAGTGTTTTTGGGAAATTGGGTGAAATTTGGATTGAAATATACTTTTGTCGCGAAATATAAGGTGTGTTCCTTAAATTCTTCGCAATATTTCGGACTAAATGTCAAATTGTGATGTTTGATGATGAAATCCTCTCAGAGAAAAGAAAAAATGCTAAAAAGGTCGGGAACGGTTTGGACACTAATTTGCACAATGTCAAAAGAAATATTTCATTAGAGCTGCCGTAGTGCCATCATAAGTCTATCAAGTTTTTATAAAGTCACTGTACAAGAAATTAAATGTTTAGAAAAAAGAAACGTATAAGTATAAAAATTATTAAACTTAAACAAAGAAAAAATCTTTAAGTACATATTAAATCATGAAAGTTCAATTTGTTAAAAAAACTACAATAAACAAGAGGTGCACAAATTTTCATTACCAAATTGACTTCTTCGAAAAAAGAAAAAACTTTTTAAACCTTAAGGGAAGACTGCATTCAACGGAACTGCATTTCACCGGAACTACGCGATATTGCACAGCACTCTGCAACACTTTGTAAAAATAACGCACTTGAACTGCAGCTACGCAACAAAACGTTTTGGCTTCACTCATCAATAAAAGAGTAATACCTACATCGCATTTGCGGCAACGGAACTGAACGGAACTTCAGCCCTCGATAAATTTGGTAAGATTATCAACTTTGCAATGGTGCCCAGCCACGCTTTGAAGTCCAGCAGTCGAAAAATATTTTGAAGTTCAGTTGCGGTGCAGTTCCGTCGAGTGCGGTCTTACCTTTACATTTCACCGGTTATTTGCATCCTCAGTTTGTGCATTAAGTTCATTGGTGTGCTAGCGACTTATCGTGTCTTACGCATACTTCCTTAATTTTCAAGCATTACTTGTTTTTAAGTGCAGAATCCTCTACTACTAAGGCTGCTGAAACCTACTGTGAGAAAAATCTTTAAATAGAAACTTACGAAAATTATTCACTGACAGAATCGTCTAACTGTCTGCTGGTATATCATTCCTCACGGCATAAATCCAATAATTATTCTATATTCTTGTTTCTCCCTCATTTAACCATAATTTATTTCACCAATAAGCATTTTGCCCCCATAAGCTACAATCATTCATCAAATCAAGCATCCATCATTCACACCACAACAAAACAAGTTCCGATCCGTTCCATTGCATCTTTCTGAAGACCGAACAAATTGCATACGTCAAACAAAAATCTCGATAAATTTGCTTACAAAATAGCAAAAACAAAACACCAATCCTCTGACATCCTGTCAGGTATCATCAATTTGTTTTAGCCGATAGCCGGCGACCGACGACACGCTGTCACGTGTTCAAAAGCCTCACCAATTTGCCCACTGGTCACTCTCGACAAGAGAATATAGTCTTTCATCTACAGAGAAAGAACAGAACGTGCCGCAAGTTTATAGCCGCATTGTATTTTTTGCTGCGATATATCGTTTTCGTTTAAACATTCCATAAGAGGAGTAGATCTCTTTCTCTTTGAATTTCTGTCAATTTGACATTTACATTTTTATGCTTTGGCAGCCATTATCCTTTGGTCACGATGATTATTCTAATGACATAGACAAACAACTAACCTATTTTCAGTCCAAAGCTCTGTTTGCACTTAATATGTTTGTTTCTTTTTTTTTTATTTTTTGCTTCAACAATAAAATAGTAGAAAAAAACTTTCATTTTCTCTTTTATTCTTACAGGTCAAAAGCAGTGCTAGCGCCATAATCGACAAGCGACGTAAACTACACGTCACGATTTGTTTGCACGCTATCCTGAGGATGCAACAGTTTTATCGATGCCGCGGGCTATGCCATCAGCAAAGCTACAACAGATAGCATTTAATTCATCCTCGTTCTTCCATGAGCGGACGGGTGAACGGCGGCGAATGCAATTAGCATATCACCCATTGTGGATCACCTGCATCGCCACCTCCCTGGGGATATCATCAGGGCCCTAACAAGCTGGGCGCAATAAACAAGGAGGAACTCCAGAACGACACTGTATATATCCTGCATTTGCTGCACTGGCCCAATGCATCATTGGCGTTATGCTAGAATGTTACCACGTTCAGTTATTTACCGCTCGGCCCTGATTCTGATGGTTATCGTATCGAAATTAAACTGCCAACTGGCAATACCGACTCCGGGCATCATCAATGTGCCACCGCTAACCGATTCGGTTAGAAAAGTCAATGGTGGAGGTGGTGGCGGTAGTGGTGGTCATGGTCGTGGAAGAACCAACGTTGCAGTAGATGTTGCCGATGAGCCAATGTCGGGCCAAATCATCAATTTGACTAGACAACATGATGGCGATGTTTTCCGTACGAATGGTAAGTTTTATTTCGGACGCGTACGTACATAGCTCTTGGTATATTCTTAAAGTCGTCAGTTAGTCGCCATGATGGAGATGTTGCGTGTGTAGACCAAATTTGGAATCCTATTTCCTTTTAGGGATTTGTATGCCTTCGAAGGATGGCACAATGGCAAGTGAACAAGTTGTACTGGTCTCACTGGTTAATATGCGGATGAAAGAGAAAAAAAAACATTTTGACAATGGTCTTTTGTTAGTTTATCACACTGACAGACAGATGCATTTTCTATTTTATAAAATATGGCTCTAGGACTGAATTTTTTGTATACCTATAGACATGTCTGATATATTCTGAATTGGGAAATAGTTTTTACATTGAATTCCTTTAATGGTACAAACGTCCAATAGATAATGCAAAGATTTCTTTCCTTGGAAATACAAACAAGATTCGAAGAATCGATTGAACAAAGGCTTGAAATTAAATTTTAGTGATGTTATCAGCAAACTTATCGGAGTTGTTTGATAAGTTTAACAATTTTGTCATTTAATATGATTTTGGGTGAAATACAAAGTAGCCTTAAAGTGAAATGTCAATTTTCCGCGTGGAAAGTTGTTCACTCAACAAGAAACTCACAATGAAGCTAAAGCTATAAATAGAGGGTCAACGTAAATGGTCAACCTATCCGTGACGTCATCAGAAACATGGTCAATATACTGTCAACGTTGACTGTTGCAACGCATGAAACGTTAATGCTCACACAAATAACGCCACTTTGTCAATATTGACCCGAAATGCGTTGACGTGTTATCTGAACGTGAAACGTTGACGACTACACTACTTGACCACATCCGAACATTATAAACGTTGACACGGTGTTCACAAGAGCAAAATTGCATAATTTTTTACTCTGACGATTACTCGACATTGGCTGTAGTGTTCGCATTTTTTTTTGCTGCTCCGGAAAAGGGTAGTTCAAGGAAAATTCGGTGACATTTATATCAAAATATACTTTTCCGTCAAAATATAGTTTGTCCGCAATCTTTCAAGCTATCAACTGTCAAATTTAATGATTAAAAAACCTCTTACAGAATCAATTTTCTTATTGGTCCGGAAAAACGTTATTTTAGGGCAATCGGGTGATATTCAGATCGAAATAAACTTTGTCTGTCAATATAGTTCGTCTTCCATCTGTCAAACCTTCAACTGTCAAACTTCATTGAAATATGGCAACTATACTGCTCCGGTAAAAAGTAGTTTTAGAGCAATTGGGTGACATTTGGATCGAAGTATACTTTTGCTGTCAAAATATAACTCGCCACCTATCTGTCATGCTTTCAACTGTAAATGTATTAAAAATCCTCAAAAAAAATCTAATTTTTCCAGAGTGATATGAAGGTCAACGCAAGCTACATTAACATGGCAGAAAATTTTGCTGTGTTAACGTAAGAATACAGTCAGCGCGTTGATTAGTAGTCTTTTAACGTCTGTCTAAGAAAATCTATTAAGGATAACTATATTTACACTTATAACTTTCCAGTTTGAAAATTATAGTGTAAATCAACACTTTGAACTTTTATATCTTAAAATACGAAAGACTTGAAATCACTATTATAACATGACACACAAAATAGCACAACCTACAAACCTTGTTTTATTTAAAAGTCAAATAAGTTTGTTTGTTATAAGATATCAATAAATTGTGTATCGAACCTTCTCTACCTACACCACAACAAGTAAAAATTTCAATATATAATTGAACTCTCGATTAAACGATAAAATTATTGGCATCAAAGATTTAACAACACCGCATATAAATACAAAAAGTAAACTGTCTCATCTTAAACTAGGACACAAACACGGACATCTCAATTATAGATTACGCCTACATGAAGTCACAACAATATAAACACCTAATTCAGTCCTACAGATTCATAGTCATGATGTCTTTTCCGCCTTTCCAATTGACAATTTTTTAGCAATAGCTATGGTCACGTTATGTTAGCCGTATATAATGCATCGTCAAAGCCTAAAGGCGTTTCGTGGCGGTACCTTTTTTCCTATCTTATTTTTTTGCTGAAAATTAAATAAATATTTTTACAAAATAATTGTATTCAATTGTTATAGTCAAAGGCTAGTCTGCGGTCAAAATATATAGATTAAAAAACCCATGATTTAATTTATAGATTTTATATACCCATTTTACATTTGAGGTTAAGGATTAAGGATCTTGCCCTTTGTCTACATGGCTCGAATCGAAATAAATTGTTATTAAATCACTCAGTGAAGCAACCATAAGGATTGAAAATACAATTTCATTTAATAAATAGTTTTTCCCAGTGAGATCACCCTAGGTTCGTGATAAGACCCTAACACCTCAAATGTGTATTTTTAATGACCTTAACTCCCAAATTAACTCAGAGTTAACTCACCTTATTTGGTCACATAGCTTCGGGCTAACAAAAAACATATTTCTGGCAGATGTGTGTCCAAAATCTATTAAAACCGAAGTGCGAAACTAGGAAACATATGATTTCAATAGTGGCTCCATTTCAATTTCGATAGTGGAAAAGCAATTTCTATAGTATCAGACTTCGATTTAAAAACATTTTATTACAGCTGAAAGTTGAAGTTGACCTTTCAATGAAAAACTGTTTCTGAGTTACCAAATGCAGGTTTAAATTATTTACAGAATTAACTAGTTTTTAAAACTGATCTGAACTGAACGATTTGTGTCCACCTTAGAATGATTTAAATTTAGTCCCTGACTGGAAAGCCCCCATGCAATGCTCCTTAAGCCTAACTTTAACTTCAGATTAGCCTTTCACTATAACACATTGATTTTACCTAACCTCTTTCTCGACCACGCAATAAAAATACACCACCAATATCCCCAAAGTTGTAGAATATTCTTTTCCTATAAAAACAAAACGCCTTAATGTCTCGTTTAGATAACATTAAACAAACACGACAAATAAATCGCAACAAAACATGCTAAGCAACAAAATGGCATTAACCCACTACCAACCATAACATTTTAAGGTATAAAATTCTCTCACCGTTTTTCCATTGCTATTGCCATCATGATGATGGTTACATTACATACATATACATCTAAGGACAGAATTTTGTCTCCAACTCCAACATGCGCAACCGTTTCGTTTCGGTCTTTAGGTGTAGTATCGTCAAAACAGAGCCACTCCTTCAGAGACTTTGGGTTGATTCTATCTTTCTCTCTTTTATGGACAATTTCCTTTGAAAAGAATTTAGCACTTTTCATTGTTTTTTTTTTTTTTTTATTAAGGCATGTCAACTTGTAACATGGACACTTGCGTGGGGCTATCTAGTGGAACGGCAGGACTTTTCGTAGCTGGAGCTGTTAAAAATGGTAAGTCGGTGTGCACTGATCCAAACACGAGGAGGATGTTGGATGGATCTTAGGTTTTTATTCTAATAAAAGTTTTTCTGTTTTTCCTTTTTTTATTTTATTTGACAGATTTGCGACACGACAAAAATAAGGATCCGCAAGGAGTTTGCGATTGTCGATGTTTACCATATCTGCAAACCTATCGTGAAGATTTAGGAATATGCGTCGATGACATACATGGTGTGTATAAATTATAAAAATTATTTAATTGCAGATTTTTGTTATTAATAAAAAAAGATTCGACATTAAATAAATTGCAAGTTGTAATTTTACGGTATTGTCTAACACAATGGCCGAAAAGAAGAAATTGTTACTTGACGTGTTCCCATGGAATTCGACGTTACTTTCTCAACTTTTTTAATCAAGCCTTTATACAACTTTTTTTTTAATTGTGAAGCGATACATTTTTTTGAAAAGGAATAAAGACATTTGAGTTAGTTATGCAGATATTTTTTATAATGAAAAAGCTGGTGAATTGTCAAAATTCAAAATATTGCTTGTGTTCCATCTGTCAAGCCCTTGATTGTCAAATTTTGCTACGATGGCGGTATATTTGGTGTGTTTAATGAATCTGTTCCGAACAGAAAATTACAGAAAAGTACAGGATTGTGTGTTCCATCAGTAAAAACCTTGCCCCAAACTGTTCTTCATTCTGTCATTTTGCGTTTCATGGCGTTTTTCAGAACAGTTTAGAACAATATTTCAACGGTTAATTCTGTCTACACAAAGCTGCACTTTTCTGTTCTTTCTTGTTCTGACAGTTTTCACACACTTGTGCCTGTCTGCTCTGTTCTGATCTAGTTTTTCTTCATTGAACACAGCTTTTAACAACATCCTTAACTAACAGTTCCGTTGACATTTGGATCGAAAAAAAACAACATCCTTAACTAACAGTTCCGTTGACATTTGGATCGAAATACATTTCTTCCGTCAAAATGTAGTTCTATAAAAGGATGGCTAGGGTTAGGGTGCCAATGCATTAAGACACCTCTAGATTACAATGGGCAACAGTAAAAAGGTATCATTTACAATTTCAACTAAATTTAGCTCGTCCAGTCATCCTTAATACAGTCAATGCGTAAGGCCCATATCTTTGTTCAGATTTTCCAGATTCAGTAGTTAGTAACAACAACTTTTTCCCGTTAATAAATAATAACTATTTCTTATATTAATTATTATTTTTTTATATATTAGTCATAAGTCAATAATTGAAAAATACCATATTACCGCACAACGTTTACCTTCATATTTCAAAATTCTGCCAAAAATAAATTTGAAAAACAATTTTTTTAACATTATTTTATTTTTTGTGAAAAAAACTTAATAAATCATTTTTTCAAAAAAGGTGAACTAATTAAATTTGGTCATGCTGATTTTCTAACTCAGCGCATCAAAAACTATAAGAAAAGTTTTTTTTACATGAACAATACCGTTACAAAGTCAAAATTTTTTGCCCATTGTAATCAGAAATTTGTACACTGTTTTGAAAAAATATTGAAACCGTAAAAAAATAATGAAAAATTTCATTTGTCTTTCTTATGAGGAATGGTTCGTGAATAGGTCTTCAATAGTTCCTGCATGATAAATTCGGAAACGAACCATGTTTTGCTAATCTTAGCAGCATTTGATTCGATGAAAATTTTTTACGAGAGAAAAAATCATATTTTATCGTTCTTTCAAAGAGAAACAAATTTCCGAAAAGTGTGAAACGGTTCGGTGTCAATTTTTGGCAACAATTTTTGTTTTGTATGTAATTGACATCTAGCTTAGGACAACCTGTCACTTGTAAGCGGCTGCTTGATCGTTGCCCGTGAACTAATTTGCATCCAGAGTTTCCATTACTCTGAGGTACCTGAGTATTCGGAGTTTACACTTATTGACTGAGGGTTGAACCTTAGCAACCTAATTGATGTTGATCCCCAAGAATTTGACGTTCTTTTTGGCAGCAATTTAGGATCCATCAAGAAGCTTCAGAACATAGTTTCTGCAAGTGGCTGCTTATGATGACCAACTTCTGCCGTCACGGGGTCTCCTGATGAATATGAAGAAGACAAGCTCCGATTTTGATGTGTTGATCCCCAAGAATTTGACGTTCCTTTTGGCAGCAATTTAGGATCCATCAAGATACTAACCGACTTCTGCCATCACGGAGTCTCCTGCTGAATATGAAGAAGACAGGCTCCGATTTTGATGTGTTGATTTTGATAGCTCATTTCTTGTAGAAATCGAACGATCTTCTGATATGAGCCTCTACCTCTAGTATCCGGACAGTGACAAGTGGTGACCTTGAGGTTGCATACGTAAGTGAGTCATCATCAATGAGCAGATTTTCGGGGGGGGGGGGCGAAGTTTTAAGCCTTGTGCAACTCCGGCACAAAGAATCCGGCTTAAAGAATATCAATCTTTATAGTTGATGAGCGGTTTCCAAATTGTGGTAAGAAATTCCTGGAGGAAAGAAAAGATAATTTTAATTGGTACCGATAGTAGATGTAGCAGAAGTAGTTTGTGTATAAAGGCATCTATTTAGACGCTATCGATGCTTTCTCGACAACCACCACGACTGTTGAGGGATATGATGATGTCATGCTGAAACTTCAGAAGTGGGTGTCGTGCTGAGTGCTCCTTCCTACAGCCAAACTGCATTCCAGGAATTATGTTGTTATTGTTGCTGAAAAACTGTTTAAGTTCCTTTGATATCAGCTATTTCAAGAGCTTGAAGGCTTCAGGTTCAGGTCTGATTGATAGCAGTTTCTTGTAAAATTGATTATTTAGTGTTGGAAATAGTTCCGCCACTTAATTTTGACACACTTTGAATGAATAAAGGATTTGGGATATGCACTGCGACCATTAAGATTTATTGTGCACCCGTCTAGAGCTGGATGAGGTTGATCATACTACAGCACATTCTCCAAATTTGTTTTCTTGAGGAACTTGAGTATTTGGAGTGTTTTTAGGGATTTCCCACATTATTCTAAGTAAGTTTGTTCCTGTTTAAGCTCATACAGGACTGAAATCTTTCTTGGTTTTGAGGGCCAAGCTGAAGTTTTACCTGTCTAAGCTTAGGGAGTTCGTTCCAGAATGTTGATCTTTTCACCTCCTCTTCTGTTTATGTTTTATCACGTTTTCTCCTATTCCGCAATGACACACTTTAGTTTGCTCCATACTATCTGGTAGTTGTTGTTCGTTGTGTTCAGTTTACGCTGGTGGATCCTATTGCCAATGTGTGTAGAGATTCTGGGTACCTATACTCGGGAAGGTACCTTTTGAGGTCCTGGGCTTTATTTTGGTCTCCAGTGCACTAGAAATAACCTTTCCCAGATAATTGATGGTCGCGCCAAATTTGTTTGTTCAACAGGTTCCTGATTTAAAGGTAGCAGCTCTATGGTGGCTTCTATGTCTCTTTGGAAATTGGAATGTATCTACAGCCAGTCTCTTGTAATTAATGATGTGCTGTCATCAGGAAGATGGGTTGTTGTTAGAGCTTGGTGTTCAGCTGAACAGCTTCATGATTCAAGTCTCCGAGTACTGTCGAACAAGTGTAGTTCCTAAGTTCTGAAAGTTGACCAGAAAAATTAGAGGTAGAAATACAAAGATGGAGTGTCGATATAATGTAATTTCCGTTTATCACAGAGGTCTTCTTTATGTTACATTTTCAGAAAAGTATGAATGTGAACTGAAGTGATGAACGTAAAATAATAAATGTTGTAGATTTTTCTGTGATACCATGAGTGTTCATAGTGTGTGTGAATTGTATGTAGTGAAGTACGATTATCACTTCTTACAGCATGTTGTTGACAGAAATTAAGGAGATCCACAAATGTCTGCAAAATCCAAATGGCTTAGATGAGAAGGAACTTTTTCATGACAAGAGGTAGGTACTCTTGGAAAATTTTTTCTCACATTTCATATAAGTAAGTCTTACAAAAAAAGCTAAGCTAATGTTTACTGTCCAGCTGTCAAAAGTTGAAAAAGAGAATATCCAAACTAAACTCTCAAACTAATTTACGTTATTGAAGCTCATTATCATGACACAACACATCAAATGACTGAAAGGTTATCGGGGACATAGTGTCAGTCCAATGAAAAGCAAGTCCGTTTCAAATGAATCGTAAAACAACTCAAAAAATTCCATACGCAGTTCTAGTCTTATAAAAGTACTTCACCTCTCACCCAAAGATGGTTATAATATCCTTAGCAAAACTAATTGACATTTCAATTCATCCTTTTCGACAAGCACTGCATTCCATCATCGTTTATCCAACTATACCCCATACAACTGACTTATTAAATATATATCTACCTACAAGTACTCTACCAATCAAGGCGTGCTGGAAACTATACTCTTCCACCATCTAGACATCAATATCACATCATCCAAGCTCCAAGCAGCAATTTACCTGTTCTCGCAGTTGTAAACAAAATGACACTTTAACTACCACTCTACTACGACCGACAATGATGGTCGCTGGTGCAGTGCGGAGCGGTAGAGTGGTGGTGCAGCAACCATAATAATCCCAACTCAAGAAATAGCTATTAATTTCTTATTTGTCACAAATGAAAATACCTGGAAAATCGTTTTATCGTCTCTTGCTGTCTTTATTGTAACAAAGCAAGCGTGGCTGCCACCTGGTGAAAGCACTTTGTTTTCCAAACGCCACAAAACAATAGCGGACAACAGGGTTAGAATAAACCTCGGCGGCCTTATCTTCAAATCCCAGAACCATTCGAGCAGAAAATAAAA
Source organism: Dasysyrphus albostriatus (assembly GCA_946251815.1). Classification (NCBI taxonomy): domain Eukaryota; kingdom Metazoa; phylum Arthropoda; class Insecta; order Diptera; family Syrphidae; genus Dasysyrphus; species Dasysyrphus albostriatus. The sequence goes on from OX276337.1 coordinate 21,235,943, forward strand.
ACACAGATTGTCGTCTTCTGTAATGCAATTGAAATCGGTGCGCGATAAAAAACATAACAATACCCAATGTCACACAATTCAATCGAAATGGAACAATCTCAAGGTGCACAGATATAGATATTCCATGCTGGTTGACCACCACCATCTCTGCCATCAGAGTACCATAACCCCAATGGTCATGGTCGCATAGTCCATGGTTAGTGTTTATCGTTTCTTCGTCTCCATCGTCATCAGCGCGCTGTTGTTGTCTCGTCTTGTTTGTGGTCAAGCACATAGCCATTGCTCTCTGGTACGCGTGCCTTAAAAGAAACTCGCGTCAAGATTGTATGTTTGCAACTCTGCAAACTGCGCGGACCATTAGCCATATCTGTTCAATTATAAATTAAATTTCTAGCAAATGTTATGATCAAGAGGGCTGACTACTCGGACTCTTCTCTTGGTATAATCCAATGACATGCATGTTGTGTTGTCTTTGGAAATCTCCCCTTCTTGTATAGTTTGTATATATGTAGCTCATTCACAAAATCACAGCTATGAAGCGATCGAAAAGTATAAACAAACAGAAAAGATACAAGATACTCTCTCAGTAGGTGCTCCAGAGATGCTCTCAGATACATACAATATACACAGACTTATTGTAGTGTGTTGTTGGTTGTCTTTTACACAAACCAAATTTAGAACAGTTATTGTAATTTGTATCTTGAGCAATCAGCCAAACAAGTTACTCAACATATCGCGCATCTTCGAAGACATAACCTCATATCTTGGAGTTCATGATGTATGTTAGTTATGGACTTGGCCTAGCTCAGATTCCATATCTTGACTCTTTGGGTAAGCTCTGTTTGTTTTGAAGGTTTTTTCCTCGTTTCTTTGCGATGATCAGCGCAGCGCAACACAACAAAATCAATGATTCATGTAATTAGGGAGGTACAAGGCACATAGGAGGTTTTGAGTTTTGGAAGATTTAGTAACTTCTGCTTGAAGCTTATGAGATAGACATGATAAATCAATTAAAACTAATTTGGTGTTAAAACAAGCTTTTGGATTGATGGTCCTTAATGGATTTTGTGCTGAAGATGGTATTTTTTTTTAAATTTTAAATACTCTTATGGGAAGTTGCATACTTTAATGAATTTTTGTTGTGCTGTTGCTGCAAGCCTTGGGGGAACATCATGTCATATCACAATATATACTGGTTATGGTTTCAATGAGAATCATCAAGTTTGACAGGAGAAAATACGGGAAATTTTCATAAAGTCAGCGAAGATTTGGAATGATGTGATGTGACGGGAAAAGGTTTTTGTATGGTTGAACATGAGCAAAGTTTTTAATGAGACACAGGAAAAACAAAGACGTGTGAATAGTACCAATAAAAAGACCATAGTAAGTCTCCACTTTTTGAAGAACTTATGTAAGCACCAAAAGTTGCAGTGGCAGCAATAAAAACCCAACTGAAATGAAAAATATTTTTTTTAATTTTTTTTTTTTAACACTCGAAATTTCTTGTTGGATGAACCAATTTTTAATAATTTTTCAATATCAAAGGCCAGTCAAATTAGGGGTTTAAATCGCATTTTTCGATGGACAAAATTCTTATGGGATCTCTTTTGGTACTTCTCCTTAATTAAAAAAAAAAATGAGTTTTTGGCATTCTTGGGGCTAGGAAAAAGCGACCAATTTGAAAAGAGTTTGGTTTGCTTTTTATTTAACAATTATTTAACATTCAATTTTACATCCAAATGTCCAACTAAAATCTAGTATAAGATAAAATTATCTATAAAATAAACTATCAATGATACCTGATCTTATTAGGCGTATCAAATTGGTGGGGCTGCTCATTGGCAGGATCATGGCCTTCAATGCAGTTAAGCAGTTGGTTGAAGTTATCTCTCCGGATTTTTAACATTAATTGCGTTTCCATTATGGTGTTTCATTCTTTATCCTTGCAGGGCCCAAGGTGGCTAATGAATCCTGTTGTTTTCTTTATGACTCTTCTGTACAAATCCTGCACTTGATTTTTGCTAAACTGTCTCTGGACCTCTTCAATTTCACAATGCTCATGATAAGAGCAAGTGGTTTTCATTCTTTCTCTTGTCAACTTAGAACTGAGGGAAGCCCTTGTTTTCGTTGGATAAGACCGTTTCAAACGTGATGTCGTGCAGGCTATGTTTACTGATTGTCTCATATCCAAGATGTCTTCTTTACATTAAAATTCTCCCAGAAGTATTTAAATGTCACTCTTAGGACAATTTTTCATAAGTTTTGGTGACGAATTTGTAAAAATTTTCCTTTGTAGTTTTATCTTTCTTTTCCGTAGGGGCATTTGAGCTGATGGGGCTCAAGTGGTTGAATTTGGTCTTGATGACGATTATTTTCACTCTCTCATCCTGACATCACGAAAGCTTAAAACTGTTTAACTCAATTTTAATTTAATTTTTTTAGAGGAGGCACTTCCCATAATAAAAATTGCAGCCTCCTATTTTCCTTTCACCTGGTTTAGGGATGTTACATCCGATTTGATATTGGCGAGAGCATCGGTAAGCTTTTCTGTTTTGCGTAACCGGTTCAGTTAAGGCACATTTTGTGTACGTACACGTTAAATCATTGTCTCTTTTTTATAAGAGGGGGAGGTCGTTTACTTTATCAGCCTGTTCATCCGAGGCTATTACTTGTGTTTTCATCATAACCGAGTTTTTCTTTCATGGCCAACTAGTAAGGTTTATGCATGACTAAAAGCTAAAGTCTGGTTTTTCAAAGCAATATCTGTTTTTTTTTTTGCTCCCGCTTAATAAGAAAATAGGTCAGGTGTCACAGCCTTTATATCCCACGGATCCAACGTTCGTCGTTATAGTTCACCTTTCGTATGTCTGTATGTCCAGTGGGCACCACTAAAAAGTGAAAATTCAATTATTTTTCAAAAAGTGGTTGGTACCTCCCAAAGAACCATTTTTTATTAATTAATTTAAATCAATCAAAGCAGAAGCTCATAAATAGGGCTGACCACGATACCAAACCAAATGATAATTTTGTAAGTATCGTCTCGGTATCGTCAAAATCGAAAAATTTCATTACTGTCTCGATATCGGTCTCGGTCTCGTATAACTCAGTCTCGTTTGTTCTCGTATAACAAAGTTACGTCTCGGTATCGGTCTCGTCTGGCTTCAGACCAGACTCTGAGTCGCAAACCAGAATTAAATGCACGACTTGGTTACATGTTCTTGATCCAGTAGTTGAACTCGTTTAAAATTTAAGACAAAATCATTATTATAAAAAACAATTTCTTAACTGAAGTTTTTTTGTTGACCTAACAATTTTTTAAAGGCTTGTTTCACAATGTCTAAGTAAGGTTCTGATAAAGAATTGACACAAAAATTTTGTCGCCGGGTTTTAAGTTCACAGGAAAAGAATACACAAAAATATTTTATGGATTTCACTTAAGTCACTTTTTCCCTAAGGAGAACCAAGTCTGAAAATTTCATCCAAATCGTTGGTTTCAGAGACAGCCAGCATAAGTTAAATGAGCGTGGCAGGGCAGTTGTAATTAAAATGATTTCCTAAACCTTCTCCCTGCTAAGGAGAAAAGCTCTAAAAATGCCATTGTATTTATCTGAGAAACCAATTAAGAAATTGTTTGTTTGTAATAAATTAATAACAATATTAAAAAATCTATATGTATTTTCTGCCGATGCCAAACGATATAACCGCGAGTATCGGTAAATTTCAGTCCAAAAAATACAGTATCGTTTGTTATCTTCACGGTATCGTTTTGGTTCCGATAGACTTAAAATTTAAAAATGAGCTAAGTCCATTTTTGTTTAACTTGATATTTAACGTTTTTTTAACAGTTCTTAGTATATTAAAAAAAAAAAGACTTTTATATAAAAATAAAATAATGGCAGCTTCGATAAAAATGTAAAAAATCTGTTGAAGTGGATAATCCAACATAAATATTTTGTGAATTAAAAATTCAAAATATTTCTTGAAAATTCGATATGTACGTATCAAAATCAATTTCGTAACTTTTTTTTTTTGAAAATTCGATTTTTATCTGGATATAAATAAAAACTTAAAAATTTTCTTTAAAAATGTGTTTAAAATTTGGTATTAAAAATAAAAACCGCTCTACCAATTTTCAAATTTTGTTCCCATAAATTCATATTTATTCATGAACTCTGATGGCATTCCTTTTTTTTCAACTAAAGCTGTTAAAAAAACTTCTAATGTGTGTGTTTACAATTTTTAAAACTCTAAGTTTTTGAAAATACAAAAGAACTGGTACGTTCAATCCAGTCATGCATTTTATTTTTACTGGAAATAAAAATATGGACTGATGAGAATAAAACTGAGCTTTTTTTATTGTAATCTGAAATCCAGTTGAAAATTTCTCATGAATCTATCGAAAGAGCTGATTTTTCATTTATTTGTTTACATCACTTAATGTTTTTACGTTTTCATTTTTCTTAGTTAATCTTCCTATATTTAGCCATAACTCCATTTTAAATGTTTTATTAATGTCATTAAACTCAATGGAAATAATTTTCCCCTCAAATATCTAGTTTATTGTAAACAATATCAAAAATGGTATCAACCATAAACAGTGCACCTTACATATTTGGTTTGATATCAATCCATATCAAATAATGTGTGAAGAACAAAATAAAATTGCGTAAAAATAAAAGACAACTTCATAAAATAGGCAAAAACGTATAATTTCCAGTTTTTCATTTATAAGGTTTTGTTGATTTGTTTCTAATTTTCTGTACAAGTAATCTTAACTTGTTTTTTTTTATCCAAAAATGATAGAAGCAATTTCAAATAGTTGAATTATTTGAGGCTTATTTTGGTTAATTATTTTACCTTAAATTTGGCTCTGAACTAGTTTTATTCTAAATACAAAGAGTATATGTAGTTGATTCATAATAGCTTACCGATTATATCTTTTGACAAACTTAGAAGAAAAAAATGTATTTTAATGTGATTAGGACATTGTTAAAGTATTGTTGCCTAGTTTTAATTTTCTTTGCGAATTTTAAGAGACAATTGCTTTAAAACAAAGTATAAACGAAAGAGCTGAGCAACGAACCTCTTTTTGTGATTTATGAAACATTACTGCAAAATCTACTAGAAACCGTTTAATTATTTTTCCTATTAATGAATGCAACATTTTATTGGACAACACAGTCAATTTTCTTCATCTTAATTCATCGAAAAACTAATATAAAATGACAGTTCTTTATGTGACAAGAATATTCTCATAAGAACTAAGATCATTTGAATTCCCACATGAATCCATATTGCGAAACGTTGCAATATGGTTATTCTACTTTCATTATGGTCAACCAGAAAGGTATAGTCTGTTTTTATGTTCCATCGTTTAGTTTTTACAACAGACAAGTGCGAATATTTTATTGACATTATAATGGGCACTATACCGGCTTGTGTTACACTCATGGCTTGGCCCAACACGGGCGCTACCGATGCATGAGGATGAGTATGGTGACGGCAACGCTTATATCTTTACAAGATTCTATAACAGTTATGGTTCTTTAGAGAATATTGCCGCAATCTGGTTTTACTTCTATTGAAGATTTTTTGAATGGTTAAACAAATTATGGGTTATAAGTTTATTAAGATAAAGAGATGATTAAGTTAGCTTTTTTTATATAAATGTGCTAACGGTAGCTCACAGTTGTAACTTGGAACTAAACTTATCGAAGACGATATATAATTTAATATTTTTTAAATTATTTTGAAAATATATGTCAACAATATTTAGAAATGAGGAAAAAAATGTTTCAAAGATATTAATGGAATAAATCTCTCCATAAGTGTTGCTTTTTTAGAAACTTAGACCCGTTTGCTCATACGAAACTTAAGAATTTACTTAAACTTCAACAGAAGAATTTTCTTTTTAAATTTTCTTCATATTCAATTAAACAGAAGAATTTTCTTTTTAAATTTTCTTCATATTCAATTATTAAGAATTTACGTTCCACTTTAAAAGCTTATGTTCTAATTTTTCCTCTGTGTAAACTGTCAGCAAATGGCGCTAAATAATTTTGAACTTTAAACTTATTTTTAGTTTGATTTTATTCTATTTGTTAGTTTAGTTTTTCCATATTTTGTGCTTAATCCAAAATGTTGTCCCTTCATTTGGAGCTAACTTTCATTAAACTTAAATATTAAGTTGAAAATAAATAATTTATTCGGTTAATGATATAGTTCAACGACCATATTGAACCACTTTTTTCAATCATACTGCTCAAATTGGCTTTTTTGGTAGAAAAAAAAAAAACATTTTTATCTGGTCGTGTTCTACTTTTAAAAACCATTTTTTATGTTCTAAACTTTTTAATTTCCATACCTTCTTTGGTGTATAATCTGTATGACTAAGTTTATTTTATGAATATTCTGCATTTAATTACATCAAGAACTTTCAAAAAACACAAAAAAGACTATAAACATAAAGTTCGGTGTATAAATGACCGCACACAAACTACATTCCATATGCAAACTAGATGTAACATTTAAGTAGAACGTTCATACAATGATGATGGGCCAGTTTAAATCCCGTTAAAAATAAGCACCTGTCATATATTCCAATACACACGCTCTTGGTGCCATATTCATCCATTCATCCTGTATAATCAAAAAATTTACTATTATAGCCCAAGTAATTATGCAGCAAATTTTGATATAATATCCCTACAGTGATCGTTAATGCGCACTTCTGTTGATGCAGCAATGTTGCATGCATTCTTTATACTACTAGTTGGTATTAATACCACACTCAAACAAAAAAAAAAAACGAAAAATCCCACAGTTTGGTAAATTTTATAACTACTTTTGATTCTATAGACAAGCTGTATAAAAAGCGTACCATCCTACAATTTAAGAAGCTTGCATTTAAAGAGCCATCATTAAAAAATGAAATGTAATATTATTAGAAGCCGACTTTAGTACGTCCATTAAAAAATGCAAGTCTTATTGCTTACGGGTGGGTATTTTATTTTTTTTATTAGTAAAGAAACCACATTTTCTGCCTTATCGTTCATATGTAGTATCTACGTATTTTCCAACCATTTTTCCTCTGCTACCATATCAGACTTCTCTGACCTCACCACGGGGTAATTAAGACTTCTTTATTATAGCAGCTTACATAAAGACCATTGTGAGGGTTATAAAAATGTTGATCAGTAAGAGGAGATTAGAGTTGATGCTATGTGACTGTATAAGGTTTAAGCCGCTATCAATTAAAGTTATTTCATACAATTTGGTTATGAACGCTGTTTCACAATAGTTTCACACACAAAAACATTATTGGAACCCATGAGAGACAAAATTAAAGCAAAAAGATATGTAGCTAAAACAAAAATGAGTTTACCAAAATTGATTATTTTTAAAAACCAAAGCATATAAAAGCGCTTTGGGATCTTATGTGGGATATTCCCAAAAAAGAGTGTCATTTAATTCTGTAGTAGTTGGTCAAAACTCAAAAAAGGTCAACTAGTTTCAGAAATTCTTAATAAATTAGATGAATCTTCATGGCGATTTACTGATCCCTCAGATCTTTCACATAGCTAGCGTTTTTTTGTGAATATCCCACTAACAAATTGCCAAAAATCTGTCGTGATTGAAAAAAAAATTAATTCATACAAAAAAATCTAATCACTGAAACTAGTAGATTTGTTATGGCTCTCAAGTGGCATTTCATAAAGTAGACTTTTTGCGAATATCCCACAAATGAGATGCCAAAAATCACTCGTGACCTTGAAAATATAATTGAAAACTCACAAAAGAATATCTGCGACTGACTGAATCACTAAAATTAATTGACCTTTCTGGCGATCAAGTGGCCTTCCAGATAGTACAAATTTTTGCTAATTGCCCACAGTTGAGGTGCCAAAAATCGGTCGTGGTCTCGACCCAAAATTAGAAAATTCTTTTTAAAAAATTTATAGCTAATCACTGAAACTATTTGACTTCATATTTTGATCAAGTAGTGTTTCATATAGGAAGTGTACTTTTCTTAGCGAATATCCCACAAATAAAATGCCAAAACTTGGTCGTGATCTTGAAAAAAAATTCATAAAAAAAATCTATGGCCGACCAATTAATGAAACTAGTCGGCTTTTTATGGTGCTTAAGTGACTCTTCAAATGGTACACTTTTTTTTGCGAATATCCCACAAATAAGGTGCCAAAAATCGGTCATGACCTTGAAAAAAAATTGAAAATTCATGAAAAAAATCACTAGCTGACCAACCATTGAATATAGTTGTCGTCTTATGTCGATCAAGTAGCCATTAAGATAGTACACTTTTTCAGCCTTTATCCCACAGATGAGGTGGTGAAACTTCATTCAAATATCTGCGGCTGTTGACCAATGACCAATCAAAACTAATTAATATTTTATGGTGATCAAATGGTCTTTTAGACAATACACCTTTTTTGTGAATATCTTACAAATAAGTTGTCAAAACTTGGTATTGACCATGAAAAAAAATTGTATTCATAAAAACAAAATTTATCGCTGACCAATCACTGAAACTACTTGACTTTTCTTGCAGAAAAAGATGCCTTTCAGATTAAAAAAAAAAATACCCCACAAATAAGTTGACAAAAACACTCGCGGCCTTAAAACTTTAACCATTGACTAAAAGTAAATAGTATACTTTTTGGGCATTTCCCACAAATAAGTTGACAAAAATAGTTATGACCTTAAAACTTTAACCATTGACTAAATGTTTTCCATGGCTGACTAGATTACGTAAAAAGTAAACTTTTTTGACCAATAACTCACCATTTTAATAGCATTGTTTGCGAATCTTCGGTACATATGAAGTGTTAAGATCCCGGGGCCAATATAAAGGGCTTTTCTTGAGGCTTTTTTTGCAGCCCCAACCTAGCCACAATACTTCTTAATGTTTTCAAGATTTTAACTAACCCTACCCTCCCTGTTATAAGGTCATATACAAAATCCATCCTTAAAAGTAAAATTGTTCATTACAAGGCAAACTCGACGAGAGTTTTTATTAAAAAAAATTAAGTTTCTATGCAAAGATTTCTATCGGGAGTTTAACAAAAAGCCCGCCATGTTATGAAATTCAAACACACCTTTCATTTCCCTGTGATAATAACTGAATCAATTAAGTCATAAAATGTTATATCACCGACTTGTGATGGATGAGGCATTGTATTTAAAATTTTAAGTGTATTTTCTTTTTTTTTCTCTTAGTTCCCAAGGACTCGTATTATGTCGCTTCAAAGAACTATAGGTATAATAAAACTTTTAACTTTCGCTTAAAAATATTTATGCAAACGGCCGTGCGTGGAATGGTGGATCATTCATCATCAAAATGAATATTTCATCATTCTTCAACAGACACATATATAGGGTGTTCAATATTTTTTGCTTAGAATGTCATAAGCTACATACAATTTGTACACACACACATTATTAAAAAAAAAAGTGTGGTTTTTGAGATATTTGAACTGAATTTTAATCCATTTCCATTCTTCCCCCCCCCCCCCAATTTTTTTTAGCTGTGGACCAAATTTAAGGTCCTTTTGGTAAAATGTTTAAAACATCAAAACAAAGCTATACACAAAAACTCGCTCTGTCGGCTTTTTGTAATGTTGGCACTTTTCGTTTTATGTACGTATCTAAGGCTTAAATTTGTTGAATTTGTGCTATGAATTTTAACAAAGTTCTTGAATCTGAAACCAAAATAACTAAACTATTAGGAGAGTCAAAAATAAACATTTTAAAAACATTTCTTTGTTTGAAGGCAATACATTTTAGGTAGCTACACATTTCAATCATCTTAGCTTTTAAACTTCCACTATCCCCTTACACCTGGAACACCCTCTAAGCATTTTTGTTTATCTTATTGTTATATCAAAGATTGCATTCGCACGATAATAATCATAAAGATTCACCTGTTTTTATTTTATGTTCGTTTCGTCTGGAAGATGAATACATTTTCAACAACATTTCTATTAATGTTGCATAGTTGATTTGTTTGTTTGTTTGTTTTTTTTTTTTGTATAAATCTAATAAAAAAAAATTTGTTTTTGTATTTACAGAATGCACCTTGTCGCCTTTTGTCAGCGGATCATCTTCGGAGAAAATTCCATTTGTATTTCTACCATTGCGGGGCCAAATCATTTATCCAAGTAGAGAAATCAGTTTTTCTGGTAAGTTTCACTGAATTGGTTATTTATTTTTTTATATTTGTATTTTATTTTAGCATTTTTCATACAAATACAATGTGAGAATATTTAATTTGAAGATAAATATTTAGTATAATATTTATTTTACCTTGTATTCCTATATACATAGCTTGTACTTGTACTACTTTGATTTAATGTTGTTGTTTTGTTTTGTTTTTGTTTTGCAATTTGCAATTTTATAGATATACGAACACCAGTTTGTGCAGTGACTGGAGCACAATACTTGACAACAACTGGTTGGGCTGATTTGAGGAATCCTATTGACACTGACTATCCATTTCGGATGTTTCGTGATGAAGGAAGAACTTTTTTACAGGTAAATAAATAAACAAGCGGTGGGTTGATGATGGTTAATGGAGTGAAAGTTTGATGGAATTACTATGAATATGAGAGGATATCGTTGTGGGAATGGGAAATATCAGGAATGAGGATATTAAAAACTCAATTTAAAAATAATGGATAAATTGATTGGCAGACATTGTAAAAATATGTCATATTCAAGATTTTGAATAGAAAGTATCATCATCATTTATCACCTTATGAAAACTTGATTCAAAGTTATTAAAAAAGAATTACTTCTTCTTTGAAATAGAAGAAATCGTGGGAGTATTATTAAAGAACTTACAATCAATATTTTTTTTGTTATTCATCAAAAAATCTAGAAATTTGGTGCTGATTGGTATATAAATCAGGGCCGCTACAAAGGATTTTTTTTAAACCTATATAGAAATATCAACCATTTTTTGTAAAGTATTAAATGATAGGTCTTTAGTAGAAGCATCTTCGGTTTAAATGTCAGTAATTATCGCCACTTTTTAGGAACATATACTTTTCTTTGTGTCAAAGGGTGGGACCTTCACTTCTTTGGTGATTTATAATATTTTGAGCATAAAAAAAGATGCAAAAACGCGTCCAGCTGCTTAAAGCGTGTTGAGAAATAAATTGCAAGATTTTTCGTACTCAAAACATTCAAATTACATAAAAAATGAAAACTCCGTATGTGTCCGAAAAGTGACAACACTGATATTTTACCTGAAAGTGTGTTTTAAAACGTCAAACGTTACTTTCCAACAACACGCATTTGGCATCTGGAGGTGTTTTCGAAATTTTTTTCATGCTCAAAATATTAAAAACTACCAAAAAGTGTAAGTTCCACCCATTGACATTAAAACAGTATTATCCCGAAAAGTGGCAATACTGACATTTTATCCGGAGCGAAGGTGTATCTACTCAACAGCTACCTACCTTTTAAGATATCAAGAATTGCACCACGTTTGTCAAAATATTAAAAATTACCAAAAAAGTTAAGGTTCGACCCATTGGCATTGCCAAAAAAGTATATTCCCGAAAAGTGGCAACACTGAAATTTTAACACATATCTCTTAAGACATAAATCGTTGTTTCGATCATGGAAATTTTCCATGTAACTTGCTAGTCTTTTTTAAATTTCCACATATTGGACATCATTGGGCAAGCAACGGGATTCCTAAAATGACTACCAAGCTAATTTAAAAAATTCGAATGTCAAAAATAAATTTAAATATAAAATAAGCTTCATCCCCACAAAAAAACGCGGGGATTTTGGTCTCCTGGCTAAGATTGGGCGCCATTTTTTATAATGGCATCCAAGTTACAGGATTTCAAAAATGATTCTTAAACTAAATTTTATCCTTAGCAAGTAAAAAAAACAGTTACAACTATTATAAAATTCCCCACCACAATAAAGCACAGGAATTTCGGTTTTCTGACTAGACTTAAGATTGGGCACTATTTTTGAAAATGGCGATCAATCTGTGGAAGATGGAAAAAAAATCGTAAATTACTTGGAAAGTTTCCATGATCAAATTAACGATTGATGTCTTAAAAGAAAGGTGCTAAGTAGATGCAACCTTGGGTGAAATTTCAATGTTGCCACTTTTCGCGAACATTCTTTTTTTTTTTACTTGTTCACTTTTTTGGTCAATTCGGCACAATAGTATTTTGCCTTTTCGATTGGGCGCCAAATGACAGTTCTTATTCTGAAAAGAAGAGAAAATGCTTCTGGATTTGATTTCAGAATAGAAAGTAGAAACTTTCATACGAATCGGATTATTAGTTTAAAAAGCCATTCATGAATCATGATTTGGGAACCCGTTATTGCCCAAGTATTTCGTATCCATGTATGTTTCTGAACGACATATACATAAGGTTAAATTTTGCTGCAAAATCAGATATTGTTGCTGAAATTTTTCATAGGATTGCTTGAAATTTCTTTTTTTTTAACAGTTTTACCTTGCAACACTAGCCTTTTCAGATCGCTTTGAATACAAATTTGAATGCAATCATTCAGAGGTTCTGCCAAATTTTTCTATTTCCGTTTTACTAACTCCAAACTGCCAGCTGTCAAATGGATTTTTTTTTAAGTTTAAGGGCTGTCAACACTTTTACAATACAAATGCGGAGGCAAATTCAAATCTTGCGTTTATTTTGAGACACCCTTTATAAGCCATTGAATATACCAGTAAATGAGGGGGATAAAGAAACAATTACGTTCAACAGGTTTTTTGTTATTGAATATATTTGTTAGCGGCATCAAGCATTCTTAAAATTGGAAATGCTACTAAGTTCAAAATTGCGTTTTTGAAAGAATTTGACAATTTTACTCTCGAAACTTTTTGTTGAAAATTAAATTTCCTATCGAAATTGATGTGTGCAAAAAATTGTATACCACCTACACAAAAAGTGTTCTACAGGAAAAGCTTACAAAAACTAAAGTAGACCTATAGAATAAATCATCAGACCTTCGCTACAATGCACCGTTTTAATGACATAAATCAACTCCCACGCCAATTCTTGATAAAAAAATTGGTTTATTCAATGATGTGGGAACCCATTCTTGCTAGTCCTAAACTCAAAGCTGTCGATTTGCCATAGCACTTTACTGAACAATGGTGCAAAATTTGAATCTTGGGTTAATTTTGGAACGCCCATTTGAATGTTCAGCAAACAAAACCTCCTTATTTGTTTTTGATTTTTGTCTTGACTCTTTTGACTGTATTCAAAAATTCTGACATTAACTGCAACCGTTGAGACTATAACATCCGTGTGAATTCACGAAATACGAAACATTTTAATAAATACATATTTTTCTTTTCTACAGTGGCTCGGTGAATCTGATCTTCGACAAAAAATGCAAGGTCGACTAATTGTCGTTCACATAATGTGCAGAGACATGATGATTTCAAAAAATGCCACAAAAGGTATATCAAAAAATCCAAACTCAACTCAATCCAACATCGACAAGTAACGATTGATTTTCTTTCCATCCAAAACTTTATAGGAAATCCTCCGAAGAATGTCTTCTCGCCATGTGTTGCATTTCGTGTCAATGGCAGTCCAGTTAAATATTCCCATAGTAAGTCAATAAATTTACATAAGATCTCAACTCTCAATCGATTTTTTTTTTATACTGACACAACCGTTGCATTATTTTTTTCTTTTTTATGTGTTTTGTTTCCAATTGTTGTGTTACTGCGATGCTGTTTAGACGTCTCTGAGGTACTCTTCCAATCCGAAGCAACATCTACCCTCGCCTCAACATCAGATGGCATGAGTACCAAGGAATACATTGTCATTGGTATATGTAGCCTCCTTCTCGGATTGATTTACGTGTCCTCCGTATTTCTTTATTTGCACATGAAAAAGCGCAAAACTCAGGCGCAAGAGTTACGCAGTAGTTTGAATGATCTTGCCAACGAGATCAATTACCCCAAGAATGATCAAGTAACTTTTGGTGCTCCATTTCATCGTAATGGCAGTGTATATTCTGCAGCTAGTTTAAGTCCAGAACATCGACTCAATGGTGGTCATATCAAGGAGGAAATGGGTATTGTAAAGAATAACCCACTATTACAACATTTTCCCAATCTAAGCGATCATCACTCGGGTTTCACTAGTGACATTTCCAATTCGAACTCTGAATGTGAGGATGTCCATGATAAGATCAAGCAGGTTAGTATAGAATAGAGTTTACGTGTATAGTGTTCATTGATTTGAGACAAGTGGTTTTGTTTTATTTTTTGTTTTATACAGATGCAAACGTCCGTGCATGTCCATAATAATGGAGCAGGTGGTAGTAATGGCAATGATACGGTAGATTCTGGAATAGATCCATCAGCATCGCCAACGCAGGAAAATGAATGTCTTCCCGAAGAAAATGTATCCATTACCGAGGACATGATGAACGATGAAAAGATGGAAAATATGAAGGCAATTGTTAATGGGACAATACGCAAGAAGCTCTACTTCAATCCGGCTTATTTTGAACCGCATTTACTTCAGGTAAAAAAGAGTGATGCTTAGATCGGTGTATGGATTGTATTTTATTTTATTTTGTTTTCTAATTACAGTCTCCACCCCCAGCTGCCATAGAGTTTTTGACAAAAATCCGGGAAGTCATAGCCATTGCTAAATACAAAATGGCTACCAAACGGTACCAGCCCTCACTCATAATGATCCCCGAAGAATTTCCACTCAAGACACCCTCACAAACTGGCTCGTCGCAGGTCCATTATAGTGGAACCTATGGATCATCTACAGAATGTCAAGGCTGTGCCACAAACCGCTGCAGTGGTCATGTGAAAAATTGTGGTGACAAGCGCAACAGTATTGAAAAATGGCTTGAAACAGTCCCCCATAGTGACAATGAAGATAGTAAACGATCAAGCCCTGGCGATCGTCCCAAAAATCGCAAAGCAAGTCCACCTAAAGTGCTATGTGCACCGAAGCAAAAACCTCCTCCTCCACCTGTTTCAGCTAATGGAACACCAAAGATTGTTTCTCACTCCCTTAAGCCAAATGTCAATACTGTTGCTATCAGCATTAATTCGGGATCACCGCCTTCAACTCCGACAACACCCTCAGCCACGATCACAATCACGAAGCAGAAAAATGACAATATTTACGCCTTTGCTGAGACCGGAAGCGAAATTTACAACAATCCGAAGTTTAGTCTTCATGATTCACCGTCACTTTCTCCGAAAAGTCGGAATTCTACAAACCGATCGAAAACACCAACCAAAGTTAGTGATCAGTTTGTTAACCCAAATGATCGGAAGCACTATGAGATGCTACGGAATATGAAGAGAATGCCAGACATGGTCTATGAGGCATTAGCTAAAGATTATTCCAGAGGAAGCTTCTCGAAGACGAACGGCTACAATTTGGATATTCCGACACCTGACTACGATAGTACAATGGAAAAGAAAATCAAAGACATCTACAATTCAACACAAAGTACCGCACCGTCTGTTCCAACACCTGATTACAGCACATTGAGCAAAAAGTCGCTAAGACAATGTCAACCAGACTCTCCGGTTTATCGAAGAAGATCGCCTCAATACCTTATAGTTGACTACGAGACTGATAGTCTTGAGAGGCTAGACACAAAGAGGAAGTCGTCGAATTCTTCTTCATCGCCATCATCCGATGTCAGCTCACAACTCAGTCCAAGCCTGAGCACAGCGCTGCCATTGGAAGAAGAAGTGGAGATCAGACACACGATTTATGACAAGATCGATGGGTTTCGGAAAGATGGCGACTCGAATATAAAGAAAAAAGTTGCAAAGCCCAATGTAGCGCCCTCACCGAAGGAAATAGCTGCACGTATAAAATATGACACGCCATTTCGTGGGAGCATGACCATCGAAGTGGAACACGAACCACAAAGTGATCTAGAACTGTCAACTGATAGCGATCAATTCGAACCGGATACGCTAGATCGAAAGATGAAGAAGCACAGTTTTTGCGATGTAAATGCTTGGTCAGAGCATTTGAATAAGTCCCGGAATTTTGTGAACTCACTCGATGGCAAGGTAAGCTATTCCTCCCTAGAGAATATGACAACTCTGACCGATATTGAATCTAGTGAGCATCGAACAAACAACTATATTCTTCGATCGAGTAATTCTTTCCGGGCAAGTGCGGAAACACCGAAAATTCTCACAGAGAGTCCAAAAACTCCAACCCCGCCGGAAGAGGTTACAAAGAAAAGCACACTAGAAGCTCGACCGTCTTTTGGAAGTCTGCGAGAGATCTATCAATCGAAGGTGATCGGTTCGAACAACAACCGGCCCAAGCTGACGAACATAAGTTTCACGGATCAAGGTCGAATTTTAACACTCGAAGCGAAGCACTGTCGAAGGCAGCGGGTGATTCCTCTTGAAGACAAATGTGCCATGCCACCAGATATCATTCCTGATGGTAAAAATAATGATAACGATCAACAAACGGACTCCTACGAAGAGATTCAGTCAAAAAACCCGAAGGGTTGGAACACCAATAATTTCAGTGGAACAAAAACGCCACTGTCCACATCGAAATATGCAAATGGAGATGTCAATTACCATGACAACAACGACAACGATGACGATCGAGATGAAGAACAAGAATCGACGAGCAATCATAGTGAGTCCACGGAAGTTACTGGTGTTTCAGATACCCAGGCAAATAATTCGGAAGTAGAGGACTATAAATCGTGCGGAAGGAAGAAATCAGCAAATGTCACTACAATGAGCGAAGATATGAAAAAGAAGAAGAGCAAACTGAATCAGGAGCAGGAATACAGTGCCATGTATGAGTCCAAGTTGAACGGTGTTCGGACGGATTATAGTTTGAACAAGTACTTGAATCGTAAGAAGTCCAGCATCGATGATGAAGAGGAGGAGATTGATCGAACAGAAGATACTAAATCTCCTGATGACCCGAACAAAGTCGAGATCCTTTCGATAAGTTCACTCTCCAGTCGATTGTCAGATCGAACCAAAGAAATGTACAGAAATGCTGGAGTTCCAGTGGGTATTGCTTATCCCCAGCGGAATGGGACAAATGTTCAAACCATTTATCGTTGCGAGGTGCCACCGCTGTCGAATGGAATGCAAATTGCCATGGGTCTTAAAGATCGTGCCAAAAAGACCAAAGATCTGAAGAATGCCTGGAAGAAATTCGTAAGCATGGCAGCTTCGAAGTTCAGTCCCACTAGTAGTCTCTCACAGATTGACAAAACAGCAGCATTTTTGGAATCTACTGACAAGGATGACGGTATTTCATCGCTGATCGATGATCATACGAAAGTTGGCAGTGTAAAGAGCAGTTCTTCAGCACCACAAAGCTATTCTAACTATTACGAGCAACGCTTTGGTTACAAACTGGCAGACATGGATAGTGGCTATATGAGTGCTGACTCCAGCGATGTGTACAATAGACGATTCTACGACAGATACAACTTCAAGATGATGAGTGGAAGAGATCGTGTCATAAGAGTGGATACAATTGAAGATAATTCAGATACACACAGTAGTGAAGGGCAGGTCGAGGCTTCAGACAGTAATCGAACCTTAGAAAGAGTACGATCTGAAAACGAAAATCGTGAGAAGGACGATGATGAAGACTCTAATCGGACGCTAACACGAAGCATTGGACGACGATCTTCTAAAAAACTGGTGCCGATAAGTGTTTACTCTTCAGACGAAGAAGAAGAACGTTCTCAAAGTCGAGCGTCTTACATTTCACAAACTGAAACAGAAGAAGAAGGTGAAGGTGAACCGTATGCAGACGATACGTGTGAATCAGGAGCCGAGAGTGTGGAAACACATTCGGTATTGTATAAAAATATTAGAAAAGCTTAAAGAATGCTATATGGACTTTAAGTGTGCGAATTTGTACTAGATATATTGTTTGTAATTTTGTTTAAGTGAAGCTCGCACGTTAGAAGGAACAATAACGAACAAAACAAAATACTGACTGGTAGTGCTGTGAACGAATTCTTTTGTTAAGGAGTTTAAATAGATAATTGGTTTAAGGGCCAGTTGTACAAATGTGGTTGAAATTTTGGACCGTTGGCTCAGCAATTTAAATTCACCGACCGATGTCGGAATATTAACTGAGGTTAAAAGAAGAGAAGAGACTTGAACCATCGTTAACCTCAGTTAATCCACCGAAATCATTGAATTAAAATTTTGCTGAGCCGCGGATCAAAATTTGTTCAAAGTATATCTTACATTAAAAAACTTATTTATACATTTTTTTATAGACTTTGGCAACGTAATTTGTTGTCTTACCCCAAGGTCACAAGGGCAAGTTCTGGCAAGCGAGTTGGCTATATACGCTGTTTGTCAAATTCGTAATTTGCAATCTACTTGCATTCCATTTGCTTGTCTCCCAGCCTGCTTCTGAACTTGCTTCAAAAATTCCATGCGATTTGATGAGCAAGTTGCTTGGGTTTGAATGTGTTAGTGAACAAATAAGTTGTATTGCAACTTGCTTGCCAGTACTTGCCCGTGTGACCTCGGACTCGGTAAGACACATTCTTTTCACTCTTCATTCAATTTAAAGTCGCTATTAAAAATGGAAAATTTATCAAATTCGTATGAAATCTCTTAATTTCCCATATTTCATGGAGACTTTTTATTTAATGGAGTGGACAGTTTATGGCTAAATCCTTTTCTAAAGTACCTGGATACGTTCAACGTATAAGGTAAAGCAATTGAAAGCAAATTGAGTTTTGAGAATGAAAGCATTCTTTTGGAGTACCACCACCTTCTTATTATTTTTTTTTAATTGAAATTTAAAATTTAAACGTAAGGAAACGTTTGTACATAAAACTTATTTTTGTAAATACACATCTACTAAATGATTTTGCATTTATTTTTTTCCTAATCTTAAAAATAATAATTACCATAATAATATTTTAATGTGCAATTTTATAATTATGTAAACAAAATCCGTCCAAATCATTTGGTGCAATTATAGTTTTAGTTTAAATAATAGAATTATATATTTTTATATTAAGAAAAAAAAATAAACGAAAATGTGATATTTTTCCGTTGTCTCGGCCGGAAGTGCAATCTTAGTTTATAAGCTAAATGGGTAAGAAGATTTGCTATGATTATAGAAATATGTATCACTACACTGCCTTCATGCAATAATAATTTATACATTATATAGATATATACCTTTATACCTAGTTTATATTAATGTATGATAATTGAGTACGTAGATCTTTTAGAAAATATAAATAGTTAATTTTAGCTCAAATTCAGCTAAGACATCCAAATAATAAATATTTTTTTAAAGAAAGTATGAAATAAATTAGTTACATTATATTAAATAAATTAATATGTATATACATATAAGTACATAAGTAATTATAAAAAATGTAGACAAAAATTATTGTGCTGGATGTTTTGTTAATTAATATTTGTATGAAACATTATACGGTGCAGTTGAAAATCCAATAGAAAGAAACGCAATCAATGGTGCAATAAAAATTAATTATAGGTAAATACAAAATTATCTCTAAACATATTTGTATAAATTATTTATTTAAACATTATATTTATGTGATTAGTGTGTAAATTTTAGTTTTTTTTTAAATAAATTCTATTAAATAAATTTTTTTAAATATATTTTTGAAATCGAACAATTTTTTTTTAATATCTAAGAGAATTTTTTTTAATTAGTGCGCATTAAAGGGGTTTTGAGTATACCGTTAAAATGATTTTACATAGTGCGAGCGTTAGGAAAATAGGGAGGGATTTAAGAAGAGATACCATGCACATTGGTTTTGTAGTTATGAATATCAAAATGAGACGGAAATATAGGTGAATCATTCCACATTTGGGTAGTGCGACTAAGAATCTCTATACTTGACAGTACATCCAAAATTGGACTATAGGGTAAACTGATGTGCATTCCTTGAAGTACTAGACTAACTGTTTCACTAGAACATTCTTTGTAAAAGTACCGATCAAATAATGAAAGGCACGAAACATACATTGCGGCGATGTTCGAGATATGCAAATTTTTCCGTTATATTTTATCACCTATCAATTTTAACGCTCTATTTTGAATCCTATCCAAGAGACTTAAATGGGGTTTAGGAGGAACCAGCCCAAAAATGGGAGTTGTACTCAAGCTTTGGACGAATAAAGGCTTTATAGATTGATTGATTTGGTTTTTCATAAAAAATAGGAATACTCAAAGTAAATTTTACTAAAACTAGTTTTTGATCTTGTGACAAATAAAAATTTGGTAAATAATAGTGCCCTGATATTCTTATATTGATTATTTAAATATTAAAATTTTGACTAACGAACATTTTGGGCAGAAAAAAAACTCGTCGCTGAACCTCAACATGCAAGCATTTTGGTCTGACGCAAGGGGGTTCAATCCATTCGAAACAATGCAAAAGCACTTGAATGTTATTCGAAGATTATTAATTATTATTAAT
The DNA here is from genome assembly GCA_946251815.1 of Dasysyrphus albostriatus. Classification (NCBI taxonomy): domain Eukaryota; kingdom Metazoa; phylum Arthropoda; class Insecta; order Diptera; family Syrphidae; genus Dasysyrphus; species Dasysyrphus albostriatus. The sequence continues at coordinate 21,256,445 of OX276337.1, forward strand.
TAATTTCAAGCCAGAAAAGTTCCTGAGAGCAGAGAGAAAGTAGTTAGGAGAGCTTAAACAAAACCGATTTATGTATGTCGTCCAAAAGTTTGAAACATAAAACAAAAGTTATCGACTAAACCACATCCAAAAATAACAAAACTATTCTTGGCCGCTCACGCCCATGTTTCATACAAGTTTGCCCATTTTCCTTTGCTTATTCTCCTCCTCGTAACAAATACATTTTAAACCATCCATTTCGATAAGATATTTAAATGCAAGTGGTTTAACAATTTTTTTGGAAAAGTTGATACTTTTGTCTCGTATTTTAACATTTATACATCAAATGACATCATAGCCAAAATTCTTAACTTTGAAATATCTAAGCTTTCTAAAAATCAAGTTAAAAAGTGTTTTTCATCGATTAAATATGAAAATTTTGATTAAAAAAAGTTGGTTACACCGCTTTTCACTCACTGAATCATTTATTTTCTTCAAAAAGATTTATTTACATAGATTGTCAAATTCGGCTTATTTTTTTTCGAATTGTACTGAACATATTGAAAAGTGGTCAGCGTGACCGTTTTCTCAAGAACTCAAGGGCTAAGTAAATAATATTTTCTGTTTAAGCATGCTTATGGCCCAAACAGATATATTCGATTTTATAAAAACTCTAGAACGTAATTGAATCACCAGTTGAAAGAAAGGAATAAATACATCGGACCTTGATTTTGGGAAAACTCAAAAACACAGAATAAATTCGATATTTGACGGTTCTCAGATTTTTGATTCAATTCCAATGCTACATTTACATACATACATATATATATGATACATACATTTTTTTCTGACGCTGCCAAGTAGCAAGATAAACAGTATTAAAAAAGCTTGGATGTATTCACTTCTTCCAACTGAAAATGTTTTGCTCCTAATTATGGACAAAGGTAGAAACATAATTTTTAATAGTGGTCTTGGAACATATTAAATACGGTTATATTTCAATCATGAATGCAGATGCTGAACCGGAAATCAATTTTGTTTTCACATTCAAAACCGGAAGTTTACATTTCAAAACTAGGTTACTTATAGATCTTTTAATATTTGTTTACTTACCTCAAGATGAATTTCATACGTGATATATCAAGTTTCAAATGGGATCTGCATTCCTTTAAATTTTAGAAGATAAATAGTGTTTTGGATGCAGTGGTGTCTTTTGAAAACTAGAATTACGACAACACAATTTTAGCCACGTATGAATGAGTAAAAGGGTAAAAAATGGACGAGTGTGAAATTGTACGATCTTTATAAACAATTATTGAAAACAATTAAATCAACATCTCTAGAATACAAAGGCAAAAACCGATTGTAAAAAATCTTTTTTTTTTTTTTTTAATAGTTGGTTTTTATTTAATATGAATGTCTATATATAACAACTAGTGCACACACACCACAAATTACACCGCTAAGATCTTTGACACTTGCTCTGGATTCTTGGAGAAAATCGTCTCGGGATTTTCAAATCCATTTGCCGGATCGTGAACCCTCTCGTAGATTTGCTTATAAATGGTAACAATAACATTAAAAGCCCTCTTTTGTACAGTTGCCCTATGGTTACTCGACAAGAGCAACTGGATCTGTGGCAACAACAGAATATCAGGCATTTCCAAGAAAGCATCCATTTTACTCATGAAAATTTTCAACAAATTCGCCTCGATCTTGTTTTGATTATTTTGTAGAATCGTGTATATCGGGCCTAGGTTCAAATTAGCAACCAGCGATGAAGCCTGTTCCGAGGTAAGAGTATCCATTTGGGCTTCGGACTGAGCCTGCAGACGTTCAACCCTATCATCCATGTACTCATAGACGGTCAAAGTGCTCTGCATGTGGTAGAGGCAATTAAGTAGATAGACCGCCATATCGACTGTTGGCAAATGGGATGCAGACTCCTGCACAGATTGAAGCAATGGATCAATGACGCAGGAGACAATTTTGGTGATGTCCGACTGACGTCCATCGACCATGGTCGCGACGGAGAGGATTTCTTTGAGAATATTTAAAAGCCGACCCACGGATAATGGTGGAACTAGGTCTCGTTGAGGCGGTTCCAGGCCCATAACATGTGAGGCTGGGCGCTGAAGAATCGTCTTCACTTGGCTAGACAACGAGTTCAGATACACCTGTTCACTGAACTTCTGAAGATCATTTATACACTGTTCTAGAGCTCCTCCCTTAACAACCTGGCAAAAGAACAGGACAAAAAAGATTAAGAAGAAAATCGAAAAAAAGAGGATGGACTTTTAGATTCTTTCCAACCTGGTTGATTATGTGCTGATAAAATCGAAGTAGATTGGACAGAGCAAAGAGTATGATGGTGTCTTTTTCTGAATTTAAGATTGTTTCTACTCGGACCTTCAATGGATGACAAACTCCATCGGCGATGTGGGCCAAAGCAGTCTGGATCTGATCAGATAAGTCTACAGCAAGGGAGAGTCTCAGTTATTTTGAAAAAATCATATCTCCAACTCACCATTTCTTTCGCATTTTTTGACTAAAATCATAAGATTTTCCTTTTCATTGGGAATTGCTTGATGCAGCCAAGCAAACATGTCCCCAATGTAACGCTTAGGGTCATGGGCATGCATTTCGATGGGTTTTGGATTGCCTCCAGGCCCACCGACGGTCAAAGCGTCGATGAACATCCTTACCAGGACTGCACGGCGTGAGATGGCATACTCATCGATAACATACCTACAGAGAAGTAAACTGTGCAAACTAGGATTAGCTTGGTAAATGAGAAAACTTACTTAAACAAAACTGGACGATCTTGAAGGCGATTCATAGCTTCCACAACTAGTCCGCCAATCTCATTGTTATTCAAATTCCTACAGTGATTTTGTGTCCAGCGATAAAGACGCTCTAGAGCACCCTCCTGGTGTAATGTCATCTCTTCCATAATGTCCAGCGCAGCTGTCTGATAGCCACACTGCATGAGAACCCTGCAATCGGAGTGAATGGCCTGCACCCGGTCGAGCACTTTAAAGAAATCGCACACAATCGGCGCATCTCTGGTGGTGCCGTACAACATTTGATGTTCCGGGACACTCAACTGGAATCGGCCGAGGAACGCCTCTGCTATTTGCTGATGAATCTGCAATTTACTTCGTTCCTCTTGCAAGGAGTTTGTTTGGGTAATCAAATCATGAGTCAGAGCCTTCGAGTTCTCTAAATCTTCTTTCATGGTTCGCACTGAATTAGCCATGGTATCGATTTCAGTGCAGACGGCATCCAAGGACAATTTGACCTCTCGGAATGCATTAAGGAAGTTTTCGTTGATACCTACACTACGTTTTTCGATTTGACTACGAAGATTTCGACGAGTTTGAAGGGTGTTGTCTGTGAAGAAGGTTGACAAGTCTGCAAGGGCTTCCAAAGTGTCCTTTTGGGTGGGAGTTTGACGTGTTTTTTTACTTTTATCGAAATAGAGGGAATTTTCATACCTTATCCGCGTCTAAGCGAGTTTCTAGTATTTTATTAACTCGTTTTTGGATACGATCCTCTTCAGCGGCGGAGAGTTCAGCCATTTTTTTTGGAATTAAATAGAAAATAATTTATTAAAAAGAAAACAAAAACAGACAACGTCAACAACAGGAAATTTGTCACTGCGTTCAAGGATCCAGAAATCTGAATTTTTGGGGCTTCTGATTGGTCAGCTGTCAAAAAAAATCTGAAAATTCAGATGACTTTTCGTTACGTTTGCTTACGTTTTTCAGATAAAAATTTTCATCTGAAAATTCAGAACACAGCTAATAAACAAGACAAAATATAAGAATCTGCACATAGAAGCTGAACTTATTAGTAGATGCAGCTATTTTGTGTTCTGTTGTCGGTTTGGTACGACTTGTTGGTTTTTTTTAAGTTTTGTTTTTTTGTAAGTTAATAAAATAAAAAAATAAGATTGAGAAGTAGTTTTTCCATGGCATTTTGGCTTTAGTTTTTCCTTAACAAGAAGTGGAAGTTATCCCCATTTTTATTTAAAATAATTACATTTGGTGGAAAAACGCGAACAATACATGCATTTGGGAGTAATTACTGTTAAGATTTTTTGGTTGCCAGTGAAAGGTGCGGCTTCAACTATTTTCCTAAGTATGATAATCCAAGTGAAACAACGAACAAGCCTTTTCCAGTCAACTTACATAGTAACTTCCTCATCAGAGTCACTTATTATGCGACGAAAAAAGTTTTTCCTTATATTACTTTCAGTAAAATCAGCAAGTTAACACAAGATTATGGCAGAAAAAAATATATGACATTTGGCTGTAATTTCAGATTTTTTGTGCGTTCAACGTTACGTTTCAGTACTGAATTTTCAGATTTCTGCCGATGAACGCACCCACTGTGACGGAACAAAATACTATTGGCCGCATTCACAGGAAATCTGAAAATCCATGAAACTTTCGAAATTGGCCGCGTTCAAGTTTCAATGGGTAGACTCCTATTACACGGTTTCCTTGCGTCTGATGCTACGAGTACACGGCATGTAAAATGCCACATGTGCATGCGCAGTGACGTCATTTTTAAGTCACCTATGGTTCCGAATTTTAGCATGCCCTATTATCAGCATTTTTGTGACAGCTGCATGCACATGTGAACTTCATGCAACCCAATGCTGAACGTGAACATGTGCCCACGTGCGACACATGCTGCAGTTTATAATGACGTCCGTGCCGCGTGTGCATGCGGCACTTAACATGCCGTGTACGCTTAAAGTGCATCTACACTATCTCACAAAGTATTAACACATGTCAGAATAAAGTGGGAAAGAATTTCATACGACTGCCAAATTTGTGTGCTGAAATTGATTTTCATATTTTGCTTCCACACTTGTGTCTAAACAAATTAGTTTCACCATAAGCTAGGCACAATGTTATTTGTATGGATGAAAATACCTCTAAAAAGTCTGAAATTTTAATTTTTACTTCTCTGCAAAAGGGCGATTGAGGTGAATTAGGACAATTGGTTGACATTTGGACCCAAATAAATTTTTTTTCGTAAAAATATAGTTTGCCCTCCATCTTTAAAGCTTTCATCTGTCGGATTCTATTGATAAATAGCTTTGATGTCAATGAATTAAAAAAACTATAAATTCTGAAGTTTTCTAGTTTTTTTTTGCTTCTCCGGAAAAAGTGATTTTAGAGCATTTGGTTTACATTTGGATTAAAATGAACTTTTTCCGTCAAAATATAGTTTATCGATATCGTTGGCTCAAGAAACCTATAAAAATATTTAACTTTTTCGGAAAAAAAGTCAGCTTAGGGAAATTGGTAGACATTTGAATCAAAATAAACTTTTTCCATCAAATAGTTCTTTCTCTATCTGTCAAGCTATCAACTATAAAATTCCATTGAAGGATCGAATGTTGAATATTTAGGTTTGGAAATAAATTAAAATTTTGAATTGATGAAGATATTTTCTTAATCTGTATGTGGCCCTTTTGTACCCTTTCCCATTATCTACGCCACTGACTGGTTTAAATCAGCTGTTCTACTTAATCTATTCTCAATTCTTATGTCATCATTTTCTTTATGCGTTTTATATTTTATTTCAGTCATGCGTCCTCAAAACATCTTAATAATGGAAAGAATGAAACAGGGAGATGATTTAAGTTTATAAAAAGCGAAATATCCATATAAATTTTCATGCATTAACATATGTCAAATCGTGTCGAGGGCGCTGTAAGTTTCTGTGTGATGAAAAATCATATTTTGCTTCCACAAGTTAGGTCTGTTCGTGTATTTCCCATAACTACGAGTTTTATTTTTTTATATGAGCTTTGACAGAACTTTGGGCTAAATTCGTAGAAATTCGTAGTTTTGGAAGGTACGCAAACAGACATTATTATATATAATTTTCTTCATACTTTTTTTGACATGTGTTAATACTTAATGGGATAGTATGGAATTGCTATTAGCTTGGCTCTTTTCAAATTCTCGTGAGTGCGAAGGAGAAAAAACATTCTGATTTCACCTTCTCACCCATTAAATTTTGAAAACACATAAAGAATCATTGTGTAATAGGTGATATAGTCAGCATTTTCCACATTCATCCCAAAATCTGATAATTCGGATATGAAAATAGATGGTATCTTTAGCAGAAATACCAATATATCACTATCTTTTTCATTTAGAAACGTCAAAATCAGCATTTCTTTTGATTTTAACCAAAATAACGGAACTAGTTTATCATGAAAACAGTTAGTATTTTTCAAAAAAGGGTAAGTTTCACAAACACAAATGCATTGACGCAGTGTCGAAGTGCAGTCACATGACCTGGACCCATGTTCTGTAACTATCGAATCGATAAAAATATAATTGTTGTTCGAATAGTTGCGAAATTGTTCGGCCCATTATCCTTTACTGCATTAGATATTGCTTATTATGATGATCTTTTGATGTGAAATATTACAAATTATATACTTCCATTCCTTAGGGCCATCAGAATATTCTTCTTTATAAGCGTTTGAATATAATTTGGCCACGACTTATAAAAAGAAAAATTGTTTTGTTTTTAAATGTCAATATGGCACTTCAGCTTATCGCCTTCCAATGGAAATTCCAGTCAAAATAGTTCAGGAATTGAAGTTATCGCGTTCAGTTACAGAAACCCGATTTTTTCCAGAGGCGATAACTGAGGAATGAGTTTTCATTTTTTAACGATTCGAAAAGTTATCGCCAGAGTTACAGAACATGGGTCCTGGAGTCGAATTGCCGCATATGACAAAGTGTAACTCGTCAGCTGAAACTATGATTTGACATGGTGTCATAAGTGTACGAAAGCCACAATACGTAATTTGGCAATATTTTATACGTTCACGAATTCAGCTGCACGAATTAACGTTCGATTAGTTTGAGACATATTTATCTGCAACCAAACTGCTTTTGCTAGCAAATATGAACGAATGAAATTTCGTGAATGGATGAGGCAATTCGACCCAAAATCCAGTCCGATTTCTGTCTCTGTCCTCTTCATACTTTTATTGCTGTCCCTCTCATTTTTGCACTCAGAGGTAGACGGTACATTAACACAAGCGTTACCACAATTGCAGTAGTTTTTTTGCATTTTTTCGTAAAATAAATTAACTGCCTTTCAATAAAATACTTTTTGGTTCTAAAAAAAATAAAGTTTAACAAAATTAAAATAATCAAGCCGATTAGTGAATTCGCAATATTCTACTTCAGATTTCCGCTGGATTCGCCTTCAAGTTTTTTTTTAATTAGTGAACTCGTCGAATGAACTTTATTACCCATTCCTGAACTTTCCTACCATTATATGAACTATAGTATAGCTTCTGTCATTATTTATTGATATTTTCAAAATCTCAGAGGGTGTTCAGTTAGGCCTCAAGTCAGAATAAGTCACCGCACGTGAAGCCTGTCTGAACACTATCTTAAAACTGTAAGCAATTTATATCTTTAAAAAGAATGTTAAATACTTTATTTTAACTATACTATACAGAATTAAAAGTTTTAACTTACAGTTTTTGTTGTTCATGATACTTTTCTGGGGATTAAAGAAAATTGACAGCAGATTCGCAACACGATTGGTGCGAATATAAAATGGAAGTGTGTATGGAGAGCGAATGGTTTGCGGTTTCACTCGTTGAACAAAATATCAGTGGGGCATGTAATGTTACCGACATTTGTTCAATTTTCTATCAGGAATTCACTAACAGCAAAAATCTCAAAAATAAGTTGAATAGTGGCTAAGCTCATTTATCGAATTCACTAATAGAGGTGATAATTTATTTTGTTTTTATTTTTTTATTAGTTTTTATTAGTTTCTAAAAGTTTTTATGAATAAGTTTTTTTCTTTTTTGTATGTTCAAAAATTTATGTTTTGATTTTGAATAAAATGTCTTTTCTTTTAAAAAATTACCCACTTTTTCGTAATTTCTTACTCTTTTTTATCCTCTAACTAGCTTATTTTGTTTTTTCAAGCGACTAATCTATTTTCATCTATGAAGGCGTGATATGCAAATTGGGCAACTTTATCTGTCAAAGGTGGCCGTGCTCAAGAATAAAAAATTATATATTAAATAGTGGAAAAAGTCAACAAAAAAACAAAAGGCCAAATTCCAAAAAGTTGCTCGGAAGTTGCCCAGTGGGCGGTGGCAAGCAACTTTAGTTGCTCGGAGTTGCCAGCAACTATGGGACACTAAAATTTGCTGGCAACTAGGTTGCCCAGTGGGCACCAGGCCTTCTACTCCGTTTATGAATCCAATCGTATATGAAAACATCGTGGTTTTAAATTTACACTCACAGCACTGAATGACACCATTTTACAAAATGGCTTTTTCAAGCATTTACCACTTTTGGCAAGTAGTCCGACGAAAAACTGTAAACGAAAACAACATTAATCTGCCGGTATCTAACTGTTTGAAACTCAGTGTGGAACACACTTAAATTCCCTCTGCACTATCTCACAAAGTATTAGCATAACATGTCACAATAAAGCGGGAAAGAATTTCATACGACTGCCAAGTTTGAGTGCTGAAAATGATTTTCATATTTTGTGATGGTTGCAACTTTTTGTTGCTCCCGGTTCAAAAAGAAAATATTGGCAAAAGTCCACAAATAAACACAAAAACACAAACGTCGAATTCCAAAAAGTTGCTCGGAGTTGCTTAGTGGGCGATGGCCAGTATCTTTAGTTGGTCGGAGTTGCCGGCAACTTAATAGTTGATTGTTGAACTCAGCCAATAATGCCCCGAAGCCTGAACTCAAACAAGGCCCCATACTTTGACTTTGACGTTTTGGTTGTCATCCAAAGTTTGAGTTCTCAAAATTTATTTTTATTTTCGCATCAAAACGTTTAGAGTTTTTTAGAAATCAAGTGAAAATTTCCTTTATTTAAATAAAATTTAAGAATATATTAGAACTAAGATGAGTAAATCAGCACTTGCAAGCTTAACAGCCCAATACACAGATTCAGAAAACGAGGACGACAATCAAGACGATGAGAGTACAGAATCAGAAAATTCGACATCTTCACAAGTCGTAAGATATTTTTTAAAAAAATTTTATAAATTGTTTCAATCAACTGTTGGTTTGCAGCAAATTCCTCCTCCGCCAAAACAAAAAAGTCCAGTTCCAACTCCAGAGAAACACAAACGCCCAACAAAATCACTCCGTTTGGTCAGCTACCAAGACGACACAATAGTCTCGGACGATGAAGAAACTGAAAGCGAAGATGACATCGAGGTCGCAATCGCAGACAACAGAAAAGATGCTAATAAAGTCACTCCAGCTAAAGAGGAATCGAAGATGGAAGTAGATGCGGAAGAATCCTCTGTGGTCAAATCGCCACAAAAAGAAACCAAGGTAGACAAATACGCGCACTATGGATTCTCTCTGCCTCCAGAGCCAAAGGGAAAACCCACAGCCGAGTTGGTGGAGAAGATAAGACATCTCTATGACAAAATGGAAACCAGTAACATGGACATGAATCGGATAATCCAAGAAAGGAAGGATTTTCGGAATCCCAGCATTTATGAGAAACTAATTTCGTTCTGTGACATCAATGAGTTCGGAACGAACTATCCACCCGAGATGTATGACCCCTTGCAATGGGGCCAAGAAAGCTTCTACGAAGAATTGGCCAAAGCACAGAAGGTGGAGATGGCCAAGCGACAGAAGGAGAAAAAGGATAGTGATAAAATTGAACAGGCCACAGCAGCAGCAAGGAAAGTCGAAGAAGAAGCTAAAAAGAGGTAAGTTCTATACTATTAAGGTTTAATTTATAATTTTGAATTTGTGACAAATGATTCGATGTTATAGGAAATCCAAATGGGATCAACCAGCCCCAGTTAAAACGGCACCACCAGCCCTAACAACGACAGTAACAGGAACGAAAGGGACTGTAATCTCTGCTTTTGGATCGCTTCCAAAGAAAGCTAACGTGTAGATTTAGAAGAATAAAGATATCTTACAAACAATTTCGTTAAGTTGTAATTTTGTTAAGTTGTAATTTTCCATAAGTCTTAAATCCAAAACATTTTTAGTTGGAAAATCAAGATGACAACATAAATATATTCCATTAGAATCCAAACATGACATGGTAGACGAAACTGAACTGTTTCTGTCTCGAGACAATTTAGACATAGTTTATAAGTTTCGATTCGATAGAACCAAATAAGGAACCTCATATCGTCGTCGTTCAATAAAAACTCCATTTCATATTATTTTGAAACATCTACTTATAGGTTTTTACTAAAAATAATTTGAAAATGTTTGATTTAGAGAAATGTTTCCCTTCTAAACAGACCGACAGAATATTTAGAGACCTTTTACAAATCTAAAATTTTTAAATTTTATTAAGTATATCGTTTTTAAGAGATGTTCCTCTGTTTCTAAAAAAAACTGAAGTCAAAGAGTTTTCATTGAGCGACGATATGCTCGATTGTATCGACAAAACTCGATTGCGTTAAGTCAATTCGAGCATTAGTTTTAAACGGCCGGACGGTGGTACTATTTAATTATTTATTTATCAATTCAACTCTGTACATTAAGCTTTAACATATAAGACAAATTATGCATTCGTAAAAAATCCAACCCGAGATTTTGATCAAACTTGTTATTAAGATGATAGGGGGGACGAACAAAGAGGGTCTCACTATTTTGTCTGTCCGTTGAGCTACAGCCCGCCTTAATCGATTTTTTCAAACTTGGTACATATGGTTTTTTTTTATTTACTTAAAACAATATTCCAAAACTTGTTTCTGAAATTAACAGTATTTCGAATATAACAGTCGATTTTATTGAAACTTTTAACATTTTTTAGAATATTTTAAGAAAATATTTCATTTTTATGAAAAATAACGGTATTTATACCTTCCATTAAATGTCAGGAAATCGTTGACAAGATTTTATTTTTCTTAAAAATGGCTTCTAAAATTTCATAATTTAAAATAATTGCGTCTTAAAATTTTCAGAAAATGTTTCATTTTTTTCCATTTCTATACCTTTCAGTAAAATTTAATTTTGAAATTTTATTTTTATATGTACATTCATGAATGCTTAAGATATTTGCATACAAAAATTTGTCCTTAAAAATATTTAAGGAAATTTGTATTTGTGTCCATTTTTAAGCCCCATCTACATAATCCAAAAAAGTGGAAAAGTACAAAAGGGAAAATTTTAAACTCATTTCGGGATAGTGTTTCTCACTGGAAAACTTATAAAAATGATGCAGAAAACTTACATTTTAGTTTAGGAAAAAAATTGTATATTCTTTTTCACAATATAACTGCTCTAGCGGGAAAAAATATTTTTACTTTTGTAATTTTGCAAAAAGTCCAATGTAGTTAAGGCTTTATGATGTAACGTTATGACAGTGAGACTACTTTATATCGTTTTCGATTGGATTTTCGGATTGTACTACTTCTTTTTGAATCCAATCGAATATCAAAACATCATGTTGTTAAATTTACACACACACATTACTGAATGGCGGCATTTTACAAAATGGATTCTTCAAACACAGACCATTTTTGACAAGCAGTCCGACGAAAAGTTGTACATGTATGCATTTGGAACAGAAAAAGACTACGAAAACAGTACTCCGAACAGCCAAACGTAGTAAACGGTCATAGTGCACAATTCTATTATCTTGCGCAGGTTGTCAAGTATGAGAACTGCCAGAAGAAATTCAAGACGCTTATGATATTACCTTTAATCTAAAGGACCAGTTGTATTAAAATGGTTCAAATTTTGATCCGTGGTTCAAAAATTTTTACTGACTAATTTCGGCGAACTAACTAAGTTCGCAAAAAATATCTTGTTAGTCGTGTTGCAACTGCCTGCCTAGACAAATTTATTCGCAGTTCGCGAATACTACGTTTACATTAGAGCCAAAATGAAATAATTTCTCAAATCACAGAAAAAAGTATTTTTATCTGTAATTTGGTAATTTCGTGTGAAAGCTTATTTCATTTTCTAATTTCAAGTGGCTTTTTAAACTCTTTTTGTTGTTGTGTTTTTGTTTTTGCTTTGACATTTACAAAATCTTTTTAGAACTCTTCAAATTGTGTTCAATTAGGCATGTTTGTTAAGTTTTCATCTAATTTCCTACATAATTTCGTGCAAATTCGGTTGAAATGACCTCATTTTGAACTGAATTTGTATGTGAAATTAGAAATTAGATGAACTCGTATCAAATTTGGAAATTTTCAACGAAACTACCGCATTTGGTCTAATGAAACGTAGTCGGCTTATGTTTCGTGTTGGTGTAGGAGAGCCTTAATGATTTTGCTTATATTTCTTAGTCATTTCATTTGATTTTTGTTTTTAATATATCCCAATAGAATTCGTGCGGCTAAAATTTTGACAACCTTCTGATTGGTTAAATTTAAGCATTTGTATGCTACTCACACGGCCTTAAAACTAATCTTGACTTCACAAATCTTTCATCAATAGTTGGTGTGTTTGTTTTACAAGTCGAGAAGTGGATGAAAAAAACGACATCGTTCCGTACAAACGATATATGATATGATATCTATGACGGTTACACAGTTTTTATCTGGGCTTAAGTTAAGCCCCGAAAATTCTTTGGGCTTAGCTAAGCTCCAAGAGGCTTAGTTGTTAGTATTCAACATGTAAATGGCTTAGCTCCGACGTCGTTTTTTGGTACAAGCCCATTCGGGCAAAGAAAAAAACACACCTAGTGTGTCAAGACTGCTCTTCAAACAATTTTCACCATTATCATTCACACTTCACCGACACATCCGCTTACCCAAATCAAAACCACTACCATCTTCGCTCCAATCTGTCAAAAATGTTTAAAAAATTCTTCTTGAAAAAATCCCCTCTCTCAACGTCAACGGTTGGCTGCACTGCATACCTCAAAGCAACATGTCGTACTCGTAAAGTTGAGTTTTTGCTGTGGAATTTTTTTAATTTCTCTGAATTTGATGTGTTGTACCTTTTTCTACAAATTAATTTCGAAGTTTATTATCATTTCCTCCTGATTTACGAATAACAATTCATTAATTTTTCTTGAATTGTATTTGATTTACGATTCCTCTGTTCAATTTTTTTTCGATTTGAATAAAAAAAAACGCGAAAACGAAAGACGAAATAAAAAAAAAATAAAAATCTGCTTGCTTGTCCACTGCTGCTGCTTCTGCTAATGCAGTTCGGTTGTATGTCCGTCTGTTAGACCTGTGGATTGATATTTAATTTAATTTCACAAGAAATTAATAAAACTAACATATTTAAGTTAAAAAAGTGAAATTCTATCGTGAATTATTAAAATCTGCCACCAATCGAACGAGAGAACTGAGTGAGATAAATTCAAGAACTCAGAGCATCACTGTATCTGGAAACTAGGAATCCGTGTATCTGTGAATCTGTGTGCAAAACAGCATCCACCAAGTGTTACAGAATCACAGTATGTTAATTGTTGATGAGACATTCACCGCTACACCCAACGCCACCGCTGCCAGAACCTTCGCCATTATTGTCTCTTCCTTGTCGCCGCCGTAGTCGTCGTCATCTTTGTTTCATCTCTCGTGATTCTATAAATATAATTTTTTTGTCTTTGAATAAAAAGTGTTGCATTTAGCCAAACTAACCTTCCTCCCAAGTCAGTAGTTTTATTAAAAAGTTAACCCCCTCGGGCTACTCTTTGAGTTGAAAAAATTTAAATTCCCCCCGGGAGTTTCTCGGCAATTGTGTTTCAAACTTTCCGTCTATCCCACCATCCGCTTCGCGTTTTTTGTTGTTGCCATTTTCTCGTTTCAATTACTTTGACTTTGAGATACAGCACTGCTGAGAGAAGCACCGAGAGTTACGCCAGAGAACTACGTCGACTGAGTTCTGTGAACCGACGACACCGAGGCGAGGAGTAGGCAGAGGAGACACCTCCTCCTCTACTCGTAGTCAAACCGAAAACGCGCTAAAGTAATTCCTCTATTCTCTGGCTGTTTATTTTGTTCTTTGATAAATACAAAAATTCGCGCGTCGCGCGTGTCTTTGTTGTCTCTTAGCTCTTGTGTGTACCTCGATTGGAAGCCATCGCAGGAACCACCTCAACAGAAAAATCTAACTTTTTTACATCACAGTCGCTCGTTGTCATCGTAGTCTTCTGTCTTCATCGTCATCAAAATGGCGGACTCCTACTATCAGGTAAGTGAAAATGTAAATTCCTCTACGTTTTCAGGTACAAAACTAAGACTACCACCTGTTCCCATGCAGGAGGAGAATGCCGCACGGTAGTCCGCTGTCCGTCGTAAATGGCTCCATCTTCATCAGCTCATTGTGAACATTGGGAATTTATCTTCTTTCTTCAACCGGAATTTCTATTGTTTTCGTTTTTTTTTTTCATTTCTTTCTTTTGGTTAGGTTCCCCCTCGTGTGCTAGTTTATTATCGTGTCGAACTAAACTACTGGCTTCCTGTTTTGTTGTTATTTGGCGCTTGCAGCAATGAAGTGCATTTAACAGAAGCACAGTAAAAGCCAATTTTTATTATTTTGACGCAAGCGCTTCTGGCGAAATTTGAGTTCTATTCTGTCCTTTGTATACCTACGCTACATGCTTTGTTATTATTTTTTGACGTTGTTTTCTTTTTTGGTTTATTTTTATTTGTGTTCGCCAAGAGTTTCCCACCCAAACCCCAACCCAGAAGAGTTTGAGTATTGGTTTCATCAATGAAAATGAAATTTGCTGATTGCTACCGGCTCGCGCTACAACGATGTTCGTATTGCTGCCGGTTGCACGTTTTCAAAACTTTTTTCATTGCTAACGCAACTTTTTTTGTTTCTTTTTTTATTTCTTTGTTGTTGATTTCGGAGGCCCGGCAAAGAGACATGCGGTATGGATAGATGGCCCGGCGCAGTCCTTTGTTATTGTCCACATTTTTGGTATAGGTAAAGGTTGCTAAACATTCATTAGTTTCTTGTGGAGGAATAGGTGTGAGTCATTTCAAAGGAATGTGTTTTGGGGTTAGTGACTTTCTTAGTGGCATAGGATGTCTTTTGTTTAGCATTGATACTCTGTCGCAGGATTTAATAGTATAATGTACGTTTTCCCATTTTTTTTTAATTATGATTGATAATTGATCAAATGAGTTTTTTGACAAAATTACATTCATATCAAATTATTTTCTATAGAGTTCGTCAAGTAACATCATTATCTCATTTTTCACAGAAATTGGCTTTGGTCGTTCTTTCATGCAGCCCTTCTGTGTGTAAAGCTGTACAGTTTTCAGACCTCTTTTTTGCTAGTAAAAAACTGCGGAAGTTATTTTAAATAAGTTTTTTTACCCGCTTATTGAATTTAAAATAAAAACTAGTTTTAACTGTGTAGACAAAAATAATAGAAGAAACCGGTTTTAGATTTTTTTCATCCCTGGCTTCGATGACGGCATCAATCATTTTTATGAAAAAAAAACATTTTTATGCTGCAGGAATGTGGTATTTTTTCGATGAACTAATTTTAAGCTTAAAAAAGAAGAAGCCTTGTGATAAAAAATAAAAGGTCAAATTTCTTCATGTAATAAAATATTCATGATTATTTAGGAACCCACAGAAAAGTTAAAGATTTGTCCATTTCTTTCAAGACATTTGCACATTCTTTGAGGCCCACCAATATTTTAGTTTGAATGCAGTATGAATAGAAACTAGGTATTTTGTGGGTAGCGTGATATGACTAACTATGGATGTTTTTAATGAAACTCATAACAACAATAATTCTTGTAGCAATAGTTTGACAAATTTAGGAATCAGTACCAAAATTTTCAAAAAAAAATTCAAATTCAAAATTAGGAATGATAGGTATTTTACTATCCAGCTCACTGAATCTCTGCCATTGTTAGCCAATAGAAATAGTTTTCACGTCCATCATGACTATAAAAAAATCTTTTACAGAACTTTTTTTAATTGAAATTGAATTGTGTTTTTTGATTTCAAAATTCCTTATTTCGCCAAAAGAAATCTGTACTACTTTTCTTTTTGATCCAACTTTGGACGTATAACTTAAATCCTAAAACATCATTTAAAGTTTAATTTCTATCTTTTGTAAGAGAATTTTCATAGCAGTGTTTTTTTATCGCAGCTACAACATAAACTGTAAGAAAAATATTTCATTTTTACAGTTTTGCTTGCATCACTCGTTCATCGTTACTCTAACATAAACACGCCCTTAGTAAGTTTAAAATTAAAAAGTTGACCGAAATGAAATTTTGTCTTCCCACATTCCATTGCCATAACTAGGAACATTACTTAAGATTTTAGAAAAACATCTAAAATAGAAGCGGAGCTAAGTATATAAAATGATTTTCCATATTTTTGAAAAACAAATATGACAAAGCTGAGCAACCAAAATGTTTTAGTCTTTGAAAATAATGTAAAAGATATATAATATTATACTGAGAATTTAACATTGGTCTTTAAAATTCACTTGCACTAAAAACTCGATTTCTTGATATATTCATGGACTCTCGAAACTTCCAGGAAACAACATTAATATTCCGCTAGAAAGTTTCAATAATGAAAAATACATAGTCCATCGCACACTACTTGACATTGTGAAACTTGAATTCTAAAAACCATATCTGAAATGCAACTACCTATAATAATTATTGTCAGAATTGATTTGCTTCGCAAAATTCCTTCATCTCGGACATTCAATTATAAATTTCCATTATTGCTTGGTCTCTACAAGTAAATTTAAAGTGTGTTTGGTTTAACATGAACTATTTTAAGAACAACGAAATGTCATAGGGAAGACATATTTTGAAAAAGTTTCTTAAAATAAATCGAACTTGTGTACTGCCTGCCGGTTCTGGTTTATGTGAGTCGTCCTCAGTTAGTTCTTCTTACATTGGCGCACACCACTAGCAACAGAGCTATTCGAATTACGGGGTGTCCAGTTGAACAGAAAATAAGCTAAAACGAATGAAAACAGAACAAAATGTTCTTTTTATTTTTCGTTCGAGGACCTGTTTTATTTGCGCAATGAGCGTATGAATATATATAGCGCTACATCAATGCGACGAAACGCTGCAATCAAGGCATGAAGTGTAGGTAGACCGCCAGGTATTTCTAGATTGCCCGAGAACAAGGTCAATTCTGATTGCGGGGCACACAGATACAGAACAGCAAACAAGAAATGGCTATTACCACCACAACCATCACAGGCACACATCCACGTTAAACTCGCAGCGCGCTGCACTGCATCAGGTGTAACTTTTGGTTATAAATTTCGTTTGCATTAACGTTGCAGTTTTGAGTTTTTTGTTTTTATTTTGTGGAGAAGTGTCTTTCGTGCGATTTCTTCTCGCAGAACCCAAAAACATAAAACGCCAATGCAAATTAGTTTTTTTTTTTTTAATTTTTATTTAGTTTAGTTTGATTGCATGGTAGTTTATTTATAGAATAATCGGTACAAGATGAAATGCCGTTGTCGTGTGCCTTTTAGTAGATAAGTGTATGAGTTCGTCCAATTTTAGATTTTATATTCGATTGGATTGGAGAGATGATGTTGAACTTTTTAGTTTGCATAGTCTTCTTGTTTATAGTCCTGGATTGATCAGATTTTATTTAAATAGGAAAAAGTTTTATTGTTGGTTGAAACAAGTTTGCAGCTAATCTCTAAATGTAATTTTAGAGTTCTCGTTTTAAGATAGTCAGCTCTTCGAAACCGGAATTGGTTGGTTTTGTAGTTTTTGAGTTAACAATTCGTATCGTAAAAAATAGTTCAAAAATCATGTGCACATTGGAAAATGTGCGAAAGATTAAATATGTATAAGTATAAACAAGTCTTGACCTACGCAACGAAAATGCAAAAATTGACAAATAATTTACTATAAATCAAGGAGAATTTTGAACCCTTCCCAACAAAAATTGTCGGTACAGGTCGTTTGCCTCTCAGTCCAGTTGCATTGGCTTGCAAATATCTGTTTTAAGTTAAGCCTCTCACAGATTCCCATACTTTGCTGAAAATCAGAGAGCCATGTGATTTATGGTTATCATCATAAATGTTTCAAAATTTCGCGCAAATAAATATTTATCTTCTAAAAGTCTAAATTCCAACAAATGTTAACTGCATTTTAACGGTTCGACTCACTTGACTCGACGTTTATATAAAAAAATTACTGATGAGTTTTTTGTTTCTCCTGAAATATTTCATAATAAACGATTCGTTATCCTTAAAGCCTTTTTTTGCTATAATCCTATGACCCATCCAACAAGTTTTTTCTAACAAGTTTTCCTTGTCTAGATTGTCCCTGCCGAAACCTTTGCAAGGCCTTGGACTAAACTTGACAAAAACTTGCCATTTTTTCAAGCAGGATAGGTCTAGGTCGAGAAAATTAATAAAACTCTTGAGTAGGTTGTTCCATGGGTATATTAATAAATAAAAACAAAAAATGATACAAAGGTCAGCACACACTTATATTGTTAAATGATGTCTATTTATTATTATGGTGTTAAATTTGAAAACCGTATTTTCAAAAGAAAAAAAACTGCTTTGCCTTTTAAACATTAAACCAAAACTTCTTAAGAGCATTAGATACTGAACACCAAAAAAGCAATAACGTAAAATTCTGAATAAATTGAGTGTAAAACTTTTCATTTCAATTTTTTCAAAACAAATTTTAAGTTTGGAAAATAATGTAATTAAGATTTTCCAACACGGTCCGACCGATATTTCTGTCCACATGTTTGTCCAATATGTTCTTCCAAAATCTAATACTTCTGTCATTGCTGCCGAAAACTAGAGATAAAAGGAAACAGACGCTAGTGACACACATACTTCTTACAACTTCAAATGAGAGAGTGTATGTGCAAAAGTTCGCATATTGTGAGAAAGTATAAATTGTGCAGTTCAAAAAATAGTCTTTGGTAACAGCAGAGTTCTTGTTGATTGTAGTAGATTTTCGAATGAAGAATAAAAACGTAAATAATAGAAAATTTATTATTTTAGTTTTTGTGTACTTTTGAATATAAATTCAATTTAAAGTTTTTGCGACCTTTAGTCCAAATGCGTTTCGCCCAGGTACAACAATTAGGCTCATCAGTTAGATGTTGTTGTACCCTTCTAAGACGCATAATTTTAGTCGATGGTTACCGACATCTATTAAATAAACAGCACAAATGCACTGTAAATTATATTATCTAGTGGAATTTGGTTAAATTCAGATGACTAGAAATTGATGATGGTAAAGCCCGTGGTCTGGCTGGTTGAAGAATGAAGAATAAAAACGTAAATAATAGAAAATTTATTATTTTAGTTTTTGTGGACTTTTGAATATAAATTCAATTTAAAGTTTTTGCGACCTTTAGTCCAAATGCGTTTCGCCCAGGTACAACAAGATTTTCGTTAAGATTTTGAACTTAACGTGGATTAGCAGTTTATATTTTTATTGATATGAAATTTTAATTCGTGAACTAACTCATGATCTACGTTTAAGTTAATTTATAAATTTAAAGTTTTCTAAGCAAATTTATTGATAGGGCTTTAATAGTTTTAGTTTTTAAAATTGTACAGAAATATACCTATGCATCAGTGCTGCCCGCTTCAGAAAGATTTCCCTGTATTGGACATATACATTATTTTCATGAATGATTTAATAAAAAATTTAATAGAAAAATTAGCAAAAAATAACCAACAAAATAATAATAATAACCAATAAATAAAAGTTTCTAAAGTTTTTACTAAATTGGTGGTAAATACATTTTTTGTAGCAAAAAATAAGCTCAAGACATGCTAAGACTAAATAAAGTAGAGGCTCAAGGCTTAAATTCAAAACTGAAAGAGATAGCCAATTAAACTTGATAATTTTTTAATTTTGTTGGTACTCCATGACAAATTTAACATGTTTACTCGCTTAGTCCTTAAACCAGCTTATGCTAAAGTAAAAATAAATAAAAAAAATAATAATTTTTTCGTCCTCTGTTATCTTTGTAACTGTCAAATTTTTAATCCAATAAAGCCGATTTCGTGTTTAATTTCTCAGTTGCATACCTACATCTTCTTAAACAACAAGTTCCATAACTTAATAAATTTAACAAGCTATACTCTATTCTCTATGAACATTCCCATTTTTTTTTAACAAGCTCGAACATTCCAAACACATGTTGCATGATGAATGGAACATGTCATTATCTGCCCCATATTCTAGGCCGCCTCATCATCTAGCTTCTAGCACTTATACACTATTAAGATTAAGTATCACTTAAAGCAAATTCTCTAGTGCTTTTAACTAGTGCTTTCAAATTTCCCTACTCACAATCGTATCACAGCAAATATATACATAACTAAACTATACTAAGATGACATCATAAAGATACATCACATCATCAGATTAAATTAAAAGACATTTTTCGCTTTCATTTTATATACAAAATATAAAATTGAAACAAAAAAAATTTCTATAATGTTGACAATAAATAATAAAGATTGCTGTCAAAGATTCCTGTTTTCAATTAGAAAATAAATATGTAGGTACGTAAGAAAAACAACAAATAAAAGAAAAAAATTAAAAATGATTCCTTTCATTTAGAAAACCAGATTCCAAACAACCAAAAAAAAAAACAAAACTACTCATAGGCCAGTCCATGCCATGTCTGGCGCCTAACCGTTTGAATTGCGCGTAAAAACAGGAATTCTTTGTGGGTCACCATAATAACCACAAGAAATTCCAATGCGGAAAACCATGCCAATTGCAGTGAAATTCATTTGCCGTCTTAATTAACCAATGAAGTGAATATTGGTCAATTAATCTAACACGAGGATTGGAGTATGTTTATATTAACTTGAAACTATATTATAATCTAATTGATAGAGATAATCTCGCCAAACGAAAAAGTATTTAAATGAATTCTTAACTCTTTGATTGGTGTTATGATTAATATTAGTGTTTTTTGTAGTCCAGGGAAATACAAAAAAAAAAAAAATAAATATTTGAATTTAAAAAAAAAAAAAAAATGTGTCAAGGAAGCTAATATATAGGTTTTAAATCATACGCTAGCCATATGACTCAATACGACCATCTTATTCTCAACCCCATTATCCAAACAAAACTTCGTCTTTATTCTCTTTCAAATCCAGAGTGTATTTACATAATGTAAAAACCCCTTTAATACACATTTTTAAGTAGCCAATTGAATAGACCTTATAAATAGGAACGTGCAAGGGTTTTTATAATTGAATATGTATGTTTGACCTTTGAGCATGCTTAAACCCGAAAATGCTTCTAAACCCACCCATGCGCTTCTGAAAGAAAGGTCACCTGGCCACTTTTCTATATTTTCGAAACTAAAGCTACGAGCAGACGATTTGCGATAGTCGCAAATCTTTGCGAGCACTGACGTCACGAAAAAACTCGCAAATACACCGCAAATGCCTTACGTTTGACAGTGCTCGCAAACCTGCAAATACACATGTTCAGACGATTTGCGAAGGTTGTCCCAAAGTTTGCAAATACATTTGCGATCAAGGTGCTCGCAAATGACATGCTCGCAAATAAGATCGCAAATTTTGCAGCATATTTGCGAGGTGTTCACACGATTTGCGGCAACATTTGTAGATATCATATTCTTACTCACTTGCAGGTTTGCGAGCCTGACATTTCTCTATTGTTTATTTGTTGAGTTTTGTCATAGCTATAGTCTCAAAATACTATATAGGTAAACATATGTACATACAAACACACAAGGGTATGTATCTTATATGTATATTTTGGTGATGTTTTATTGTCTGTAGGTTAGTTTAATTTTTTTTAACTACGTAAAGCTTATTTTCATAAAAAAACGAAAAAACTAATTTAAATCATAAAAAATAATAAAAAAAAAAATAATGAAGGTACCTACATACATACTAAAAACCACAGCCAATTACTTCAAGTACAACAACAAAATTCATCGCAAATGCCCGCATTTGCAGTGTTCCATTTTCGTGTTTTCGCAAATGGCTGTGACGGTCGCAAATACACGCAAATTGTCACAAATTATTTTTGTGAGTGTTCACATGATTTGCCAAAATGTCACAAATGCATTTGCGACTTGGGCCTCGCAAATCATAAGCAAATGATTTGCGAGCATTTGCAGGCTGTCCCAAAGTTGTGTTCAGACGATTTGCGATCATAGACCGCAAATTGTGACGTAAAAATGACGTCATACTCGCAAATATTTGCGACTTTTGCAAATCGTCTGCTCGTAGCTTTAGTCAAATTTTACAATTTTGCACATAAAACTTTTTGTTCTGAATTAAATTTTCTATGGAAATGGATTGATTTAAAAATTTTATAACAAAATTTAAGAAGGAAAAGTTATCAAAAACTAACCTAGAGAAAATCGTAAAATCAAATGTTTTTAAATTTTTTTCTAAATTGCGCATAACTTTTTTCGGAGCAAGGATATGTTCGTTCAAGCCATGCTTGGACAAAATAAACTGGATTTTTAAGGCCTTAATATGTATGACATATTAATACAAATCTGTCGGAGTTATTTTTGGGTACATGACACATTTTACATTCCTCGCACCTAGTACCAACGTTTATATAAATCGGACCAGCCGTTTAGTCTGTAGGTCTAGAAGCATTTAAAAAAAGCAAAATTACCTACTTTTTAAATATTCTTTATAATATTGAGTTCGAATATTTAAACGAATGTAAAATTTGTTATAATGCAGCGAAAAAAAGGCATTCGGACCAAAACTGCAAACAATTATAAGAAATGGTAGAGTTTGAATGGGTATATCTTTGCTTTAAAAAATATTATGTGCAATTTAGGTTTTAAACCTTAGATTTTTAATTTTTGTATGTTAGTTTTTGCTAACTTTACTGCTTTAATTTTCTTAAACAATTTTTCAAACCATCCATTTCGATAGAAAATGTAATTTTTAACAAAAGGTTTTATGTACAAAAATTATCAAATTTGGTTTAATTTGGCATATCAAATCAGCTGCGAAAAGAATTCCACTCGAACTTAAAAAGTAATTCCAGAGCATGTGTTGAAAAAGTTGTTTTCTGGCCTCTAACTTTCAATCGGTGAATTCTATCGGACCTAAATTTTGAGTTTCGCCGCTTAGAAAAGACAAAAATACTAAATATGAATCTTCAAATCATTTAGGGCCAGTTTTTCAGTGCGAGATAGGATGATCTGGATATGCCTGGGGTTAAACCTGAGCTAATTTCAAAAACCTGTCAATTGAAATCCTAAGTTAATTCCGATTACTTCACCTTGTTTGGTGAGTAAACTCAAGGACGAAATTAAGGGCTACATCGACTTATGTAGTGAAAATTATTGTCAGTGAAATTCCGTTGTCGTGCCATGCCTCTTTTGATGTGTGAATTGCGTTGAAGGGTGATATCCATAGTGACGCACATCGATTTCTAATAAATTTTTCACAACTGAAGGATAAAGTTAATCCTCAACTGAAAAACTGTTCCTGAGTCCTGAGTTAACTCGGGGGTAATTTATTTTCAGGATTATAGCTAACTCAGATTTAGCTCAGAGTTAACTTATCACTGAAAAACTGGCCCTTATTGTACGAAATTGTATTTGGTATTTATGAAAGTCTGGTATGGAAAATTACTTTTGTTAGCAAAACATAACAAAGGGGGACTTTGGGTTGCGCCCTGACAAATGCCAAAATTAATTTGTTTTTTGAAAATCTAATATTTTTAAAACTACATGGTGGAATTTTTGAAAATCGTTATTTCAGAATTTGTAAACACTAAATAAAATAAAAAAAAAGGAATTATTTTTTGAAAAAATAACGGTACCTTCCATACAGAGGTTTTTTTTCTTAAAAACGGCTCCTACATTTTTTGTAACACTTTTTGTGGTTAAATAAGTGCGATCTACTACCAAAAATTAAAAAAAAAAAACAACTATTAATGGTACGTCTTGTTGAACGTTTTTTAATTAGAATTTTTCGCATTATCGACTGAACGGATTTAGATTAATTTCTTTAAATAAAATTTAACAAAGACTGGTGAGAAATGGCAGCATCTTGGCATGGCTTTTGGAGAAGTTATTCAAACTGATACAAGTACCGAATTGTCCAATTTTATGAAGACTCGATACGGAATTCCCTTATAGAAACAGCTAAAAAAATAAATAAATTTGGTGTCACAACAGCTCATGGAGAACCAAGGCCTAGTGACTTACAACTCTCAACCATTCCTGTGTGCGTGTTGTTGGCAGGCATGGAGCCGAGTCCGAACGGCTAGATGAGAAGCACTTATTCATGACAAGTATACTCTTGGAGGATTTGTCAGTCCCTCGCAAGAGGCAGTACCTCGGAAAAAAACATTTCTGTTTTTAGGTGGTAGTGGCCGGGAATCGAACCCAGACCTTTTGCATGACAGTTCTACGCACTAACCATTATGCCACGAGGTACTATTACTAGAAACAGCTACTATATCAGAAAGTCGAATATTATACAGCCAGTTGGAATACAATATGAGCAACAATAACTATTTCCAAGACTCTTTTAAAAGTAAAGATATTTCTCTAATATTCAAAGTTAGGTGTGGGGTACTCAGCCTTAACGGAAGACCACTTAATGGTAGTTTTAACCGGTTTTGCACTCTATGCAACCTCAAATCCAAGGAAGACTGTTTCCATTTTATGAGCGTATGCCCAGTTTTTAATCACACGAGACTAGAATACTTTGGAATACTTTCCCTTTCTGTACCAGAAACAATACAAATATTTAATGGATCGGATTGGCCAAAACTTGCCAATTATTTGAAGGGAATTTGCAAATTTAAGATGCTGCTCATGAGGGAATACATTTAAAATCTTTCGGATACTTAAATGAATACCTACCAAAAATTTAAACTGAACGTGCAATATTAAATAAATATAAATTAAGTTTACTTTATATATGTTTAGTTTATATATATGTATGTAAATCTTTAAACTAATAAATAAAAATTAAAGTTTCTAGTCGAACTGGAGCCACAGCCAGAGCTTTTAAATTAAAAAATTTTTGTACAGTAGGTACCTACATATATAAAAAAATTGTAAATAAATGAATTTTTTACTTACTTACTTACACTTTAAATTGAAATTCAATTTGAAAAAAAAATTAATTTGGAAAAAAATGGAGTTTGAAAAAATATTAAATTAAAAAAATATTAAATTAAAAAAATAAATAGTTTTTTTTAAATTGGATTATTCGAAATCTAAAAACTGGATTGAAAATTTTTTTTAAAATTAGATTTGCTTACCAACTTATTTCCTCAATTTTTTTTTAATTTCATTTTGATACACACAAAACTATTTTTTTAAAGTGGTTCATGCTTTTAAACTTCTTGCTCTCATATTTACCTACTTAATTGGCACCTAATGATGCCATCATTTGTTCTGGTCATCTCAATCTCCTTGCTTGAAGAAAACAACCAGGGCCGACCGACCGACAGTATTGAAAAAGCCTTATTTTCTTCGATGATCTTTATACAAACGAGTTGGTTATTTTTCTTTCTTCCCTCGAAAATCTTATTTAGCTGGGATATATTAAGGTTATATCAACACGGAACATCCTTTTTTTCAACTCATCATAACATTCTTAAACCATTTAACATTGAAAATCAATGACTATGACATGGTACAAAAACTAAACCATTTTTTTTCTTTTGTATTTGCCTGGTCCACCATATCTGGGAAAACAATTTCGCACATGAATTAATCCCAGCCACACATCACATACACCACATACACACTAATTTAACGATGTAATAGGATTCCGCTTCAAATCGATGATGGTTCTAATTTAAAATCAACCATTAATTTCCTAAAAATTATTTAGTTTTCCATCTCAATTAATTGGGTATTTTTCTATGTGCTTGGTGTATAAATGTTAGTGTTGGCGCATATCAAACAATATTCATGAGGTAAACGTAGGCCATCAATCGCGTAAACAATATATTTGCTCTGCAATAGATTTTAATCCAATTTCAAATGTGGCCAATGGCCACAATAATGTTTCTATCACTTTCACGAAAACTAAACACAAACTATGACATGAACAGCACAAAAAAAAAAAACAAAATAATATAACCACCAATCTATAAACACATACACGGCTCATCAACTAATCGGATTTCAATTAAATTGATCTAAAGTGGTATTCTGAAAGCTCTAACAACGTAACACATACATATACACTTATACATTTGTGTTCCATTTGAATCAACCAAAATAAATTGTCCACGTGAGGTTTATTTTTCAATCCCAACAAAAATTATAATAATAATTGCAAATTCTAAATTTATAGAAAATCCAATTGAAAATATTTATTTTTATCGAAAACAAACAAAATAGAGACAGAGAAATATAAAATATTTCGACGGTAATGTAGCGCACCCTATTTTTTCGAGAAAAATAAATTATGTAGTAAACCTTCTTTTTTGATACTCCCGATTGTTGATGCAGCTTTACAGGTAGAGAATTTAAAACTGGTTGGCATACTTGAGTCATCCAAATTATTTTTTCTGATCGTGCGAATCGCATCCTTCCATACGTAAGAGTGAAGTGAAATTAAGCGATTCATGAAATTCATAAAAAAAAACCTAAATGTTCAAGATTTCTCAACAGTGGCATACACAGTCCTGCCAGAAATTATTGAAACTGGGCGTTTCTAACGCTTAACCGGAATAAATTTTCAAATTTCACCCAGCTGTAGTTTCTTTCGCTTAAATTCAAAATAAAACGGGCAGTCCTTGTCGTTTTGCGATACCGGCATTAAATCTTCAAATTTCACCTAATATAACTCTCTCAAGATATATTTAGTTTCGAGAAAAAATATTTCACTGGCTGAAATTCGCTGAGTTCGCTCTAAGCAAAACTGTTCTTCTTTGTCGTTTTTCGAAACCGGCATAAAAAACTTTAATTTCGCCTAATATCACTCTCTTAAGCTATACCTAGCTTCCAAGGCAAGCTTATTTTTTTTCGCCTAAATTTGCTTAGTTCACTTTAAGCGAAACGGATCTTTTCTGTCGCTTTGTGAGACCGGCATAAAATCTTCGAATTTCTTCTATAATCACTTTCAAGATACAGTTTCGAGAAAGAACATTTCACTGGCTTAAATTCGCTGAGTTTGCTTTAAGCAAAACTGTTCTTCTTTGTCGTTTTTCGGAACTGGCATAAAATACTTTAATTTCGCCTAATGTCACTCTCTTAAGCCATACCTAGCTTCCAAGGCAAGCTTATTTTTTTTCGCCTAAATTTGCTAAGTTCGCTTTAAGAAAAACCGGTCTTTTTTGTCGCTTTGTGAGACCGGCATAAAATCTTCAAATTTCTTCTAATATCACTCTCAAGATACAGTTTCGAGAAAGAACATTTCACTGGCTTAAATTCGCTGAGTTTGCTTTAAGCAAAACTGTTCTTCTTGGTCGTTTTTCGAAACTGGCATAAAATATTTTAATTTCGCCTAATATCACTCTCTTAAGCTATACCTAGTTTCAAGACAAGCTAATTCCTTTCGCCTAACTTCGCTAAGTTCGCTTTAAGCAAAACCGGTTTTCTCTGTCGATTTGTGATACCGACAAAAAACTTCAAATTTCGCTAATATCGCACTGCCAAGCTATATAATACATATTCCGCGAATAAAACTCACTCTCAGCGAAAGAACTCATTAATGTGTCGTTAGACTAATACAAAAGTATGGCTTTCTATCATTTATAATAAAATTAATCACAGATGACACTATGACAATTCGTAACAAAAACTTCAAAAAAAAAAAACAAATTAATTTTTCCTCATCAAAAATAAAAGTTTTTTGAAACCTTTAAATTAAAAATCAATTATTTTCACTCTAAATGCTTTAACGTGGTTATTTTATAATTTCATGTTTTTTTTGCGCAGTTTTATAGTATGACAGTTTGAATGGAAAAAAAATATACTAAAGTAAATAAAAATCCAATTTATTTATGGTTTTTATTTTGTTGGTAATTCGTTTGCATGACAGCAAGGTCAAAAAACGAACCAGAATCGTTTCACTTTGAGTGACAACATTCTCCATGCAATTAAAAATCTCATCGTGAGAACAAAACAAAATAAAAGCAAAAAAAAATATCAATCTTATTGATTGGCTTTTTGGAAAAATAAAAAAAAAAAATATTTTGCAAAGGGACACGCATTTTCTGTGATGGAGTAATTTAAAATCTATCTGTAAGCAGAAACTCAGAACTTAAATTCAATTTTATGTTATCGGTGTAGTGCTTAGCTCATGCAGATAATTTTTTAACGAAAAGAAAAGAAACTTGCTAACTAAAATATTGCAACTTATGTTATGTTATGTCCCTAAAATAATCAGTTAGCGGGTTTTATTGATTTTTGTCAATCAAAGTTGTTTTAGATAAAAGATTAAAGATTAAAGATTAAAGATAAATATAAACTCGAAAAGCATTTCACGAAGTGTTTCGTATAGAAATGCAGTTAGAGTTTCGCGTTTCAAATATGAAGCAAAATTCCTAAACCCAAAATTTGCAAAGCAATCAATTCAAATAGCATCAATCGAATTATTTTGTATAGTATTGCAGTTGAAATTTTGCAAAGCATTTCATATTCGATTGCAAATATTACTACGCATAGCATTAATAGAAAAATTTAGCAACAATTTCGCAAAGCATTTAAAATAGTACGTATTATTTCGAACATACCTGAGGTCAAAATTTCTCAGAGGTTTTCAAATAGGATATGACATTGCAAATTGTGGCAACTTAAATATGTTCTTCATTCCAAATAGCACTATGCATTAATTTTTTAAAAGCATTTTGCATAGCTTTTCGCAAAGCCATACGAAGAACATATTGCGTAGAAGCTCAAATATCATTACCAGTTACATTTTCTCTAACTTATCGGTTAAAATTTCGCAAATCGCATTTTCCATTAGATTTCGAATACCAAAGAATTTCGCAAGCATTTAAAATAAGATTCGAAATAATATGACATGACTTTTTCAAATATGATTATGTCCATATTTTTATTAATTTCGAACATAATCACACATACGTAGAGTTTCATGCAGCATTTCACTTAGAACTTCGCAAAGTTTTTGAAAGGGATTTCACTATTAAAGCATTGCGCTAGAATTAAGCAAAGCGTTTAAAATACGATTTTCAATATAATCTCGCACATCATTTTATAAAGCCTTGCGTTGAGAATAATGCAGACTAGTTTCAAATAGGATTTGCTTGGAATTTTGGATACAAAGTTTTGAAAAAGCAATTTATTACTGAACTGATTTTCTTGATTATTGGAGTATTAAAATTTTTTAATTAACATTTTAATTATTTTTTGATTTATTGCTTATTAATTTGCCGTTAATTAGTTGTTGTGATAAATGCAATTTTGTTGTGAAATTCTGCTTCGCAAAGTTAATAACAATCAAGCGAAGCATTCACATAAAAAGAGGTTTAAAATTCTTATAATTTGGTGTTAATTTTTCATTAAGTAGTTGTGACAATTTCAAAAGTTGTCATTGTTTTTTTTTCTTCTTCGCTTATGTGATATTAACCTAGCAACCCTGCAAAAAAAAACATATCAGAAAAAATTGAACAAATTCGAACAAATTCGAAACTGTCATAATTAACGTGAGTAGTAATGCCAAATTCACATAATTCAGTCACGCATTCTTCGATAACTGATGCGGTAATTCGGGCCCAGTTTTTTATTGCTAAGTTTAACCGGATACCGAAATAAATTAAACCCGATTTAACCGAGAAGCAGTTTTAACTAACTTTAATTTTCATCTGCCAAAAATTTATCGCAGTCGAGGTGCGTCATTATGGAAATTCGAAGTAGAATTTCGAAGTCACCCCTTCTCAATTGTCGTCCCTGATTTCAAAATACTTCTGAGATGCATCGTCAGTTAGTCAAGAGTTGACTTAACTCTCCATTTATATTCCTATTTCAAGCTGAGCTTTGTTTGGAAAAAAATATTATTTTGAAAATGGTATTAATATCTTTCAAAATATATTATCTTGAGATAATAGCGATCTGATCAAACGTCAAACTATATTCCCATATATTCCAATCTGGCGAACTTAAAAACACTTCCTTCCCACTGAACGCAATTCCCTTACTTGGGTTGCTATCTCGTTTAGGTATTCGCATTCAACCGCATTAATGGTGACTTTTTAAATCCCATTCAATTTTTCTCTTGAAAGACATGGCGAGTGAGAGTGACAGAGAGACAGAGAGAGAGAGAGGGAGATATAGAATATTCGAACCAGAATATCATGGTAGCCTACCCATAAAGCCTCCCAGCACGCATTGCGATATAAAACAACGCCTACCTACTTATGCTGCCATTTCGACAGCTTTTAATGGCTTATATGGTGGAATGGTGGTGTACCGCAATTTCTCTAGCCGTTTGCGCCGGGCCGCATCGTCACGTCGTCGTCGTCGTCGAAACAACAAGATATGTATATGACATCCAAACCAGATACCAAGCCCTATACTCTTTCTCCATTCCAGTTCTCGTCGTTGGTTGTCGTCGTAGTAGTCGTCGTCGTAGTCGTCGACATCATCACCACAATACAACGTCGTTGTCGACAAAAGATATCTCATCCAATTCAAAATCCATGAGCAGAGCAGGGCAAAATATACATAATATTGTTCATGATGATGATGGGAAGCCCCATGCCCATGCCAGCCAGCCAGCCAGCAAGCCAGCCGGTCCCTCTTTGGCAACTGTGGCAATAAATTGACACAAAAAACTGCAAAAAGTGTTTCGTTCCGCGAATGCAGCTCACTATTTTATACTTTATGCAGAATAATCCCCAAGTGTATCCACATCATTCATCCCAGTTAAAAAAAAATAAAATATATCCAACCATTCGAGCGTTTATTTGGCAATAATGAGAATATAATAGTTTTGAGAGCGGGAATTTCGTACTCGTATTAAAGACAAAAGATATTATATGATGATGCACCCTGTACCCTGTGTGCCCTTCTGTTGAGTGCGCGGTTTCGCGCTCTTTGCTGTTTGCTGCTGCTGCGGTCAATTGTTTTGCGTTGCGGTGGATTAATGGAGCGCGGGAACTTTTAGTTGATTTGCATTGAAAGTATCAACTTGATGCACATTCATATATAATGTACACGTATGAACTTTCATTCTTAGATAAATAGTAGCAATATGACACACTGTGTCTGGTATAGGTGAATGAATGCAGTTTATTTGCTGTGAACTAGTGTAGTATTAAAGCTGTGGTGACTTTAATTAAGTTACAAAAATATTTTTGTTTGGAAACCATGTGCTGTTGCTAATGATTGGCAAAGGGACACTAGTACATACTTGAGTGAAACTTTTTTCCCTTTATCTGAATCTTATAGAAGGAAGAAAACTTCGAAGGAAGAAGTTAGTAGCCGGGTTTAAGTATCTCTCATAATCCATAAGCTTCACCTCATGAAAATAAAATCATGCGGGCTAGTGCGAAAACACTGCTATGCACCCATCTTATTTTCCTCATGAGGCCTGTGTTTTTTCCTAACACTGCTGACAAATTGCTGACATATGATTCACAATGATAAGTAGCCACCTGTCGGCCAGATTGAAACTTGTATCTGGGTTATTGGAATAAACCTCGAAACAACTATGTTGTTTTTGTACTACGCGTTGAAAAATTACCTTAACCCAGACCCGGAGATTATAAAACGAAGCTAATAGTGATTTAAGTTGGGTGGTATTAATGGCTTCTTTGAAATTTATAGAGCCTTTGACAATTCTGGCAAGAATAAAACCAGTTCCGAATGCATTCACTTACGGTGATACCTGGAGGTAAACGGTCTCAAAACTTATTGCTACAGAAGGGCCACCCATGGTCAACACTTGAAAGTTCGAAAAGTAGTGAAGAGTTTCCCCACCAAGAAACTCTCAAAAAGGTGGTAGTTCAAAAATTTTTAACAATCAACGTTCACGTCATATATTCCAGTAAAGTCTAGTACACTGCTGATGCGAAACGAAATTTTTAGTTGGTCTCCAACAAGACAACGAAATGATGATAAAAACGAAGCAGAAAAATAGTCTTTGAAAGCTGTACAAATTAAAAAAGTTGAAATAAATGCAAATGCAAAAAATCACAAGCAGCCATTCTGTAATAAAGGAAAAAAAACAAAAACAAAAATAAACACGAAAAAACACAAATGTAATTTTTTTGCACACAATAAATGGTCTGGGAAGTTAATGATGTCCGAAAAAAAGTGTAAACCTCTCCAAACAATCTGCTACAACAGTTTATTTCGCTTGTCGAACAGTGTAGGTAATGCAGAAGGAAAAGTTGAACAAAATGTTTGGTTCATTATTTCGTTGTCATTTTTGTATGAGCTTTTTTGTTTCGCATCAGCAGCGTACTATAGGCTTAAAGGATGAACTACAACAGCTTACTATATGAAGTACTGAAGTACAAGTACTTTGCCAGCTTTTTTGAATGGAACACATCGAACTGCTTTCTCATGTGTAATGTATCTACTCGCATCTTAGAGCATGTGCAGTTGATAATACTAAATTAGAGTTTTCATCTACTCACAAGTACTTTGCCACCTCCAAAGGAAAACGGTTATTAAGCAATTCTTGACTAAATTATGTGAGCTTGGCTTTACCGCTCACCTTTTGAGCAATCTACTAACTATTCAAAAATTTGAAGTGATTGCTCGTTCAATCATTCGACCACTGATGGTACTCACTCACTCGATCACTGACGCGATAATTCGGCTGGATCCGGTAAAAAAAAAACAAAAATTCCAAAAGTCAAAATGTCACCCTTTTGTTCCTAAACTCCTTCTATGATCTACTGCGACACTTGCGGAACTCAGGTTCATTAGGTATGGCTTTTCCGTCTCCTTGAAGTTGTAACAAGGTCTCAGTAATTCACATGTATAAACTCTTACGCAGCTTGTTTTATTCCATTTCAACATTCACAAAAACCCTTATTGGAAAACCCAAATACATATTTTTACTAAATGAACATAATTTACACAATGAATCCATACATTTCAAATAATTAAAAAAAATTCTTTCACTAAAGTGCAAACGCACCTTAAAAAATTTGATTTCAACTTCTTCGGTTAATAAGTATCTGGCAGTACTTAACACAATTCCAGCTGTCATATTATTTCATTGTCATTCCCGTGCTTGAATCAAATAGAAAAGATAAGGGGTTAATTCACCTTCAGATATTATTTATTTTAAATGCACATAAAACTTTATTGAATACTTCATTTGGCCCTTATATATTCTTAAAACAAAACATGCTATTAAATTCAGTCATGAAAAAATTATTTTGAACAAAAAAATTTAAGTGTAAAATTGTTGAATTCAGCTAAGTTTCCGAGCTATACGAAAAATATTGAAAAGTGGATAATGTAACTATTCTCCCAGATGCGCATGGGTGAATTTAGTTATAACGGGTGATTTTTTAAGAGGTTTAGAACTTAAAAAAAAAAACACAAAAAATTCGAAAAAATGAATGAAATATTTATTTGAATCGATAGTTTGAATCTTGCAATTTAATGTTTAAAGATAATTTCATGCAAATGTTGACCGCGGCTGCGTCTCAGGTAGCCCATCCGCTGAGTCCAATTTTGGAATACTCTTTCACACATATCGGCCGGTATCTCACGAATGAATGCATGGATATTGGCTTCCAGTGCGTCAATCGAAGCGGGCTTGTCCCTATAGACATTAGCCTTGACATACCCCCACAAAAAATAATCTAATGGTGTCAAATCGCACGATCTAGGCGGCCAATTGACCGGCCCGAAACGTGAAATTAACTGTTCACCAAACTCGCCTCGCAATTGCGCCATTGTTTCGCGTGCTGTGTGGCATGTGGCACCGTCTTGTTGAAACCACATATCATGCAAGTCAAGAACTTCCATTTCGGGCAAAAAAAAGTTTGTTATCATCGCTCGGTAGCGTTCACCATTGACAGTAACGCTGCGATTCGCATCATCTTTGAAGAAATACGGTCCATAAACCGCACCAAACAGTGGCTTTTTCGGGATGCATTGGTAGCTGTTGCAATGCTTCTGGCTGATCTTCACTCCAAATGCGGCAATTATGCTTATTTACGTACCCATTCAACCAAAAATGAGCCTCATCGCTGAACACAATTTTTCGATAAAAAAGCGGATCCTCGGCCAGCTTTCCAAGAGCCCATTCACCAAAAATTCGGCGTTGTGGTAGGTCGGCTGGCTTTAGTTCTTGCACCAGCTGTATCTTAAAAGGCTTTACGCCCAAATCCTTCCGCAAAATTTTCCACGTAGTGCTGTAACAAAGGCCTAACTGCTGGGAACGGCGCCGAATCGACATTTCGCGGCCTTCTGTCACACTAGCTGATACGGCCGCAATATTTTCTTCACTACGCACAGTACGTAAACGTGTTGGTGGTTTAATGTCCAACAAAGTAAATTTGGTGCGAAATTTGGTCACAATCTTCCGAATAGACTGCTCAGAAGGTCGAGAATGCCGACCATAAAATGGAAGCAGCGCGCGATGAACATTCCGAACCGAGCACGAATTTTGATAGTAAAATTCAATAATTTGCAAGCGTTGTTCATTTGTAAGACGATCCATGGTTAAATTGCAAACCAAACTGAAGCTGTTTGACAGTGACACAAGGTACTAAACACACGTCAGCTGTCAAAACCAGTGTTGCCAAAACCAAACCAGCTAAGAAATCACCCGTTA
Organism: Dasysyrphus albostriatus; assembly: GCA_946251815.1. Lineage (NCBI taxonomy): Eukaryota > Metazoa > Arthropoda > Insecta > Diptera > Syrphidae > Dasysyrphus > Dasysyrphus albostriatus. The sequence goes on from OX276337.1 coordinate 21,291,125, forward strand.
TTTTCGGTCTTAAGCATGTTTATGGGCCAAACAACATATTCAATAATAAAAACCTTTGCACGTAATTGTTGCTTTCAAAAAGATTATTCAATAGCCTGGAAAAAAGATTTCAGTTTTCTTATGTTATCGACCAAAAACAAGATCTTTGCAAAATTTTCATCAATTTTTATTCCTTCAAGAGCATCAAATGGTTCCATTACTGGGCCACAACATGTTAACATATTAAAGGCTTTGAGGTAGACGGAAGTTTCTTAGAGCTTTAACAGCAAAGTACAATTACTATCTACTTTTGTCGATTGTTCTGCTTCCATTAATTTTCCTGTTCTTATTTCAAAAACTTTCTGATTTAATTTATTTCTGGAATACATAATTTATAAATAAGTTTTTTTTTAATTCTCTAAAGTTATGACTTCACTGTCATCAATTGAATAAAAAAATCATTCTGAATGTGAGTGTATATTTTTATTAGGATTTTTTTTTAAATAAATAACAAATCGTGATAATTAATTAATTTAATTTTGCATCATCTTCACCACAATCCATAAGTATATTAGATTTGTCGGTTTTTTTTTTTTAATTTTTTATATACAAAACGGGTATCGTGGATCATGTAAAGGATTGAGAAAGAAGTAATTTTTGTTCTAGGACATTTTCGAAAATTAAATTTTGATACCCCGTGGCCGGTTTAGGTAAAAAATTACAATTCGAAAAAGTGTTCCGAAAAACTATTTAAATTTGCTCCTTAAAATAACTACAGCAAGTACTTTAAGGGCAAAAACTACTAAAAGTTCAAAAAATACATAAAGTACAAGTTTGAAAAATATTAAGGGTATTGATGCAACGTCGTAAGTTTACAAATTGTGTAAAATGATAAGTTTACGCAAAGTTTGCATGAAAGACTTTTTTTATACATTTGATTAAATGCTAGGTAATTCAATCAGAATAAGAGTCACAGTGACGTTTGGATAAGTTTAACCAAAATAAAAAAATAAAAAAATAAAGACATAGATACCGAGTTTTTTGTGAAATTCTTCTCGGTAAAAAATAAAACCGACCTGGATTTAGTATTAAGATAGTTATTAGGCCGAAAGGCATTAGCATTAAGTTATTATAGTTTAACTTAGAGCGCCCGACTGGGGCCAGTAAGTTAGTTTTAAGATATTGATAAGTAGGCTAGTTTTTATGAATTTTTGTCTAGCTTTAAGATAGTTCTAAGATAATTAAAAAATAAAAATGAATTTACAAAAAAAAAAAAAAAAATAAGTTTAACCAAATTGTGTAAATCATTTCCCATACAAAATTTGACTGTTCATTAACCAAAAGATAAATTTATCCAATTTGTAAACTTATCTAGGGTTTTACGAAGGTGCATGAATACCCTTATTAAAAACAAAAGGTACGAAAAGTAGTGAAAATACAAAAAGTATTACAATTACCAAAAGTATTAAAAGTACCAAAAGTATACAAAAATTAAAGGTACGAAAGTTAGTGAATATACTACCAGTACCTTAAGGAGAAAAAGTACTAAAAGCAAAAGGTACTTAAAGTAGAAAAAGTGCGAAGAGTTCAGAAAGTATGATAGGTAGTAAATATACTACAAGTACTTTAAGGACTAAAGTCCTAAAAGCCAAAAAGTATAAAAAGTAATATAAGTAAAAAAATACGAAAAATGCAAAAGGTAGTAAAAGTTAAAAAAAATTACGTAAAGTGCAAGTTTAAAAAATATAAAAAGTACTAAAAATACAAGGAGAACGAAAATAAAATAACGAAAATAAGTACAAAAAAGAGGTGCCAAAAACGAAAAGTTCAAAAGGTACGAAAAGTGCATGAAGCAAAATAACCAAAAGTAAGAAAGTATGAAAAGGACTTAAAGTACAAAAGGTTTGAAAAGTAGTGAAAATACAAAAAGTATTACAAGTACACAAAGGATTAAAAATACAAAAAGGTCGAAAAAACCGAAAGGTATGAAAGGTAGTGAATAGACTACTAGTGCCTTGAGGAAAAGAGTACTTAAAGCACAAGAAGTATAAAAAGGATTAAAGTACGAAAAGTACGAAAAGTTCAGAAGGTGCGAAGGATAGTGATTATACTACAAGTACCTTAAGGACAAAAATTGCTAAAAGCACAAGTATAAAATGTACTAGAAGTAAAAAAAGTACAAAAAGTACGAAAAGTTTAGAAGGTACGAAAGGTAGTGAATATACTACAAGTATATAAAGTAAAAAAAGTACAAAGAATACGAAAAGTGCAATAAGTAGTAAAAAACAATAATTAAAGTACAAGTGTGAAAAATATAAAAAGTAGTAAAAGTACGAAAAGGATTAAAAGTACAAAAAAGTACGAAAAATCAAAAGGCCAGAAAGGTAGTGAATATACTACATGTACCTTAAGAACAAAAAGTACTAAAAGCACAAGAAGTATAAAAGATACTTAAAGTACGAAAAGTTCAGAAGGTACAAAAGGTAGTGAGTATACTAAAGTACCCTAAGGATGAAAAGTACTAAAAGCAGTACTTCAAGTAAAAAAGTACTATAAGCACAAAAAGGAAAAAGTAAAAAAAGTACAAAAATACGAAAAGTGCAATAAGTAGTAAATGTACAAACAATACAAAGAGTACAAGTTTGAAATATATAAAAAGTACTTTAAGTACAAAAGGTACGAAGTGAAAATACAAAAAGTATAAAAAGTACAAAAAGTAGGAAAAACTCAAAAGGTACGAAGGGTAGTGAATATACGAAAGGCAGTGAATTCACTTCAAGCACCTTAAGGACAAAAAGTACTAGATCCACAAGTATGAAAGGTACTAAAGTACGAACAAATAAGGTACGACAGGTAGTGAACATATTACAAATACCTTAAGGACAAAAAGTACTAAAAGAACAAGAAGTATTAAAGGTACTTAAAGTACGAAAAGAACAAAAAGTACGAAAAGTTCAAAAGGTACGAAAAGTACTAAATGTACAAAAAGTTCAAAGGTACGCAATGTGCATGAAAAAAAGTATCAAAAGTGAAAAAAGTGTTCAACAGTTCAAAAGATACGAAAGGTACCTAGTACTTGATCTAGTACTTTCTAATACTAGTAGTTGATCTAGTACTTGTAGTAGATCTACTACTAGTACTAGAAAGTACTAGATCTACTACTAGTACTAGTACTAGTAGTAAAGATCTACTAGCATAGTTCTAGTACTTTCTAGTACAGTACCTTAAGGGCAAAACGTACTTAAGCATGAAAAGTATAAAAAGTAAAAAAGTTCAAGTGTACGAAAAGTGCTATAGGTACTCGTAGTAAAAGTACAAACAATACATAGAGTACAAGTTTGAAATATTTAAAAAAAAAACTAATCAAAAAGGTACGAAAAGTAGTGAAAATAGAAAAAGTACTAAATGTACTAAAAGTACAAAAAGTAGGAAAAACTGAAAAGGTATGAAAGGTAGTGAATATACCACAAGCAATTTTGAGGACAAAAAGTACTAGGAGTAAAAAAGTTACTTTAAGTAAGAAAAGTACAAAAAGCACGAAAAGTTCAAATGTACGAAAGGTAGTGAATACACAACAAGCACCTTAAGGACAAAAAGTACTAGATCCACAAGTATAAAAGGTACTAAAAGTACGGAAAAGTCAAAAGGTACGAAAGGTAGTGAATATACTATAAGCACTTTAAAGACAAAACGTACTAAAAATAAAAAAGGTACTTTAAGTACGAAAAGTACAAAAAGTATGAAAAGTTCAGGTGTAGGAATGGTAGTGAATACACTTCAAGCACCTTAAAGACAAAAAGTACTTGATCCACAAGAATAAAATGTACTTAAAGTACGAACAAATAAGGTACGACAGGTAGTGAACATATTACAAATTCCTTAAAGGACAAAAAGTACTGAAAGAACAAGAAGTATAAAAGGTACTTAAAGTACGAAAAGTACAGAAAGTACGAAAAGTTCAGAAGGTATGAAAGGTAGTGAATATACTACAAGTACCTTAAGGACAAAAAGTACTATAAGCACACAAAGTACAAGTTTGAAAAATATAAAAAGTAGTAAAAGGACAGCAGGTACGCAAAGTAGTGAAAACTAAAAAAGTACTACAAGTACAAAAAGGATTAAAAGTACAAAAAGTACAAAAGGTCCGAACAACTCAAAAGATATGAAAGGTAGTGAATATGCTACAAGTACCTGGAGGACAAATAGTACTAAAAGCACAAGTATAAAAGGCACTAGAAGTACGAAAAGTACAAATAATACGAAAAATTGAGAAGGTACGAAAGGTGGTGAATACACTTCAGGCACCTTAAGGACAAAAGTACTAGATCCACAAGTATAAAAGGTACTAAAAGTACGAACAAATAAGGTACGACAAGTAGTGAACATATTGCAAATACCTTAATGATAAAAAGTACTAAAATAACAAGAAGTTTAAAAGGTACTTAAAGTACGAAAAGAACGAAAAGTTCAAAAGGTACGAAAGGAAATGAATATACTAGCAGTACCTTAAGGGCAACAAGTATTAAAAGTACAAAAAGTATTAAAAGTACGAAATGTAGAAAAATCACGTACAGAGTACGAAAAGTACAGAAGTACTATGTACGAGAACTTCGAAAAGTACAAAAAACACAGAAAGTACGAAAAGTATAGTAAGAAAGGTACGAAATAGTAGTGATCTACTAATAGTTCTAGTTTTAGTACTAGTAAGATACTTAGTACTAGAAAGATATAGTACTAATAACAGTATTACTTGACCTACTACTAGTACTAGATCTACTACTAGTACTAGATCTACTACTAGTACTAGATCTACTACTAGTACTAGATCTACTACTAGTACTAGATCTACTACTAGTACTAGATCTACTACTAGTATTAGATCTACTACTAGTACTAGATCTACTACAAGTACTAGATCTACTACTAGTACTAGATCTACTACTAGTACTAGATCTACTACTAGTACTAGATCTACTACTAGTATTAGATCTACTACTAGTACTAGATCTAGTACTTTCTAATACTAGTAGTAGATCTAATACTAGTACTAAATCTACTACTAGTACTAGATCTACTACTAGTACTAGATCTACTACTAGTACTAGATCTAGTACTTTCTAATACTAGTAGTAGATCTAGTACTAGTAGTAGATCTAGTACTAGTAGTAGATCTAGACTAGTAGTAGATCTAGTACTAGTAGTAGATCTAGTACTAGTAGTAGGTCAAGTAATACTGTTATAAGTACTAAATCTTTCTAGTACTAAGTATCTTACTAGTACTAAAACTAGAACTATTAGTAGATCACTACTATTTCGTACCTTTCTTACTATACTTTTCGTACTTTCTGTGTTTTTTGTACTTTTCGAAGTTCTCGTACATAGTACTTCTGTACTTTTCGTACTCTGTACATGATTTTTCTACATTTCGTACTTTAAATACTTTTTGTACTTTTAATACTTGTTGCCCTTAAGGTACTGCTAGTATATTCATTTCCTTTCGTACCTTTTGAACTTTTCGTTCTTTTCGTACTTTAAGTACCTTTTAAACTTCTTGTTATTTTAGTACTTTTTATCATTAAGGTATTTGTAATATGTTCACTACTTGTCGTACCTTATTTGTTCGTACTTTTAGTACCTTTTATACTTGTGGATCTAGTACTTTTGTCCTTAAGGTGCCTGAAGTGTATTCACCACCTTTCGTACCTTCTCAATTTTTCGTATTATTTGTACTTTTCGTACTTCTAGTGCCTTTTATACTTGTGCTTTTAGTACTATTTGTCCTCCAGGTACTTGTAGCATATTCACTACCTTTCATACCTTTTGAGTTGTTCGGACCTTTTGTACTTTTTGTACTTTTAATCCTTTTTGTACTTGTAGTACTTTTTTAGTTTTCACTACTTCTCAAACCGATCTCAAACCGATCTCAAACCGGTTCAGTTTGAGATCGGTTTGAAGTCGGTTTGAAATCGGTTTGAAATCGGTTTGAAATCGGTTTGAGATCGGTTTGAGATCGTTTTGAGATCGGTTTGAGATCGGTTTGAGTTCGGTTTGAGATCGGTTTGAAATCGGTTTGAAATCGGGTTGAGATCGGTTTGAAATCGGTTTGAAATCGGTTTGAAATCGGTTTGAGATCGGTTTGAGATCGGTTTGAGATCGGTTTGAGATTGGTTTGAGATCGGTTTGAAATCGGTTTGAGATCGGTTTGAAATCGGTTTGAGATCGGTTTGAGATCGGTTTGATATTGGTTTGAAATCGGTTTGAGATCGGTTTGAGATCGGTTTGAAATCGGTTTGAGATCGGTTTGAAATCGGTTTGAGATTGGTTTGAGAGTGGTTTGAGATCGGTTTGAGGTCGGTTTGAAATCAGTTTGAGATCGGTTTGAGATCGGTTTGAAATCGGTTTGAGATCGGTTTGAGATCGGTTTGAGATCGGTTTGAGATCGGTTTTAGATCGGTTTGAGATCGGTTTGAAATCGGTTTGAAATCGGTTTGAGATCGGTTTGAAATCGGGTTGAAATCGGTTTGAGATCGGTTTGAGATCGGTTTGAGATCGGTTTGAAATCGGTTTGAGATCGGTTTGAGATCGGTTTGAGATCGAACATCTAACTTCGAAAATCGAACATCGAACATCGAACATCAAACATCGAACATCGAACATCGAACATTGAACATCGAACATCAATTATCGAACATCGAACATCGAAAATCGAATATCGAACATCGAACATCGAACATGAACATCGAACATCGAACATCGAAAATCGATCATTGAACATTGAACATCGAACATCGAACATCGAACATCGAACATTGAACATTGAACATCGAACATCGAACATCCAACATCGAACATCGAACATCGAACATCGATCATCGAACATCGATCGTCGAACATCGAACATCGAACATCGAACATCGAACATGAACATCGAACATCGAACATCGAAAATCGATCATTGAACATTGAACATCGAACATCGAACATCGAACATCGAACATCGAACATCGAACATTGAACATTGAACATCGAACATCGAACATCGAAAATCGATCATCGAACATCGAACATCGAACATCGAACATCGAACATCGAACATCGATCATCGAACATCGATCGTCGAACATCGAACATCGAACATCGAACATCGAACATGAACATCGAACATCGAACATCGAAAATCGATCATTGAACATTGAACATCGAACATCGAACATCGAACATCGAACATCGAACATCGAACATCGAACATTGAACATTGAACATCGAACATCGAACATCGAAAATCGAAAATCGATCATCGAACATCGAACATCGAACATCGAACATCGAACATCGAACATCGAACATGAACATCGAACATCGAACATCGAACATCGATCATTGAACATTGAACATCGAACATCGAACATCGAACATTGAACATCGAACATCGAACATCGAACATCGAACATCGAACATCGAACATCGAACATCGAACTTCGAACTTCGAACTTCGAACATCGAACATCGAACATAGAACAGAGAACATTGAACATTGAACATTGAACATTAAACATTGAACATTGAACATTGAACATTGACAACGAACATCAAACATCGAACATCAAACATCAAACATCGAACATCGCACATCGAACATTGAACATAGAACATGCGATCGGTTTGAAATCGGTTTGAGATCGGTTTGAGATCGGTTTGAGATCGGCTTGAGATCGGTTTGTGTTCGGTTTGAGATTGGTTTGAAATCGGTTTGAGATCGGTTTAAATCGGTTTGAGATCGGTTTGAGATCGGTTTGAGATCGGTTTGAAATCGGTTTGAGATCGGTTTGAGATCGGTTTGAGATCGGTTTGAGATCGGTTTAAAATCGGTATGAGATCGGTTTGAAATCGGGTTGAGATCGGTTTGAGATCGGTTTGGAATCGGTTTGAGATCGGTTTGAAATCGGTTTGAGATCGGTTTGAGATCGGTTTGAGATCGGTTTGAGATCGGTTTGAGATCGGTTTGAGATCGGTTTGAGATCGGTTTGAAATCGGTTTGAAATCGGTTTGAGATCGGTTTGGATCGGTTTGAAATCGGTTTGAGATCGGTTTGAGATCGGTTTGACATCGGTTGAAATCGGTTTGAGATCAGTTTGAGATCGGTTTGAAATCGGTTTGAAATCGGTTTGAGATAGGTTTGAAATCGGTTTGAGATCGGTTTGAGATCGGTTTGAGATCGGTTTTAGATCGGTTTGAGATCGGTTTGAGATCGGTTTGAAATCGGGTTGAGATCGGTTTGAAATCGGTTTGAGATCGGTTTGAGATCGGGTTGAGATCGGTTTGAGATCGGTTTGAAATCGGTTTGAAATTGGTTTGAGATCGGTTTGAGATCGGTTTGAGATCGGTTTGAGATCGGTTTGAGATCGGTTTGAGTTCGGTTTGAAATCGTTTTGAGATCGGTTTGAAATCGGTTTGAGATCGGTTTGAAATCGGTTTGAGATCGGTTTGAGATCGGTTTGAGTTCGGGGTGAAATCGGTTTGAGATCGGGTTGAAATCGGGTTGAGATCGGTTTGAGATCGGTTTGGAATCGGTTTGAGATCGGTTTGAGATCGGTTTGAGATCGGTTTGAGATCGGGTTGAGATCGGTTTGGATCGGTTTGAAATCGGTTTGAGATCGGTTGTAGATCGGTTTGAGATCGGTTTGAAATCGGTTGGAGATCAGTTTGAGATCGGTTTAAATTCGGTTTGAAATCGTTTTGAAATCGGTTTGAAATCGGTTTGAAATCGGTTTGAAATCGGTTTGAAATCGGTTTGAGATCGGTTTGAAATCGGGTTGAGATCGGTTGGGAATCGGTTTGAGATCGGTTTGAGATCGGTTTGAAATCGCTTTGAGATCGGTTTGAGATCGGTTTGAGATCGGTTTGAGATCGGTTTGAGATCGGGTTGAGATCGGTTTGAGATCGGTTTGAAATCGGTTTGAGATCGGTTTGAAATAGGTTTGAGATCGGTTTGAGATCGGTTTGAGATCGGTTTGAGATCGGTTTGAGATCGGTTTGAGATCGGTTTGAGATCGGTTTGAAATCGGTTTGAAATCGGTTTGAGATCGGTTTGAGATCGGGTTGAGATCGGTTTGAGATCGGTTTGAGATCGGTTTGAGATCGGTTTGAGATCAGTTTGAGATCGGTTTGAAATCGGTTTGAGATCGGTTTGAAATCGGTTTGAGATCGGTACTAGATCTACTACTAGTACTAGATCTACTACTAGTACTAGATCTACTACTAGTACTAGATCTACTACTAGTACTAGATCTACAACTAGTACTAGATCTTCTACTAGTACTAGACCTACTACTAGTACTAGATCTACTGCTAGTATTAGAAAGTACCAGATCTAGTACTAGTACTAGAAAGTACTAGATCTACTTCTAGTACTAGATCTACTACTAGTACTAGAAAGTACTAGATTTACTTCTAGTACTAGAAAGTACTAGATCTATTACTAGTACTAGAAAGTACTAGATCTACTACTAGTACTAGAAAGTACTAGATCTACTACTAGTACTAGATCTACTTCTAGTATTAGATCTACTAATAGTACTAAATCTACTACTAGTACTAGATCTACTACAAGTATTAGAAAGTACTAGATCTACTACTAGTATTAGAAAGTACTAGATCTAATACTAGTAGTAGATCTAGTACTAGTAGTAGATCTAATACTAGTAGTAGATCTAGTACTAGTAGTAGATCTAGTATTAGTAGTAGATCTAGTGCTAGTAGTATATCTAGTACTAGTAGTAGGTCAAGTTATACTGTTATTAGTACTAAATCTTTCTAGTACTTAGTATCGTACTAGTACTAAAACTAGAACTATTAGTAGATCACTACTATTTCGTACCTTTCTTACTATACTTTTCGTACTTTCTGTGTTTTTTGTACTTTTCGAAGTTCTCGTACATAGTACTTCTGTACTTTTCGTACTCTGTACGTGATTTTTCTACATTTCGTACTTTTAATACTTTTTGTACTTTTAATACTTTTTGCCCTTAAGGTACTGCTCGTATATTCATTTCCTTTCGTACCTTTTGAACTTTTCGTTCTTTTCGTACTTTAAGTACCTTTTAAACTTCTTGTTATTTTAGTAATTTTTATCATTAAGGTATTTGTAATATGTTCACTACCTGTCGTACCTTATTTGTTCGTACTTTTAGTACCTTTTATACTTGTGGATCTAGTACTTTTTGTCTTAAAGGTGCTTTAAGTTTATTCACTACCTTTCCTACTTTTGAACTTTTCGTACTTTTTGTACTTTTTGTACTTTTCGTACTTAAAGTACCTTTTTTACTTTGAGTACGTTTTGTCCTTAAACTACCTTTCGTGCCTTTTGATTTTTTCGTACTTTTAGTACGTTTTATATTTGTGGATTTAGTACTTTTTGTCCTAAAGATTGCTTTCGTAAATTTGAACTTTTTGTACTTTTCGTACTTAAAGTAAATTTTTTACTCTTAGTACTTTTTGTCCTTAAAGTGTGTGTAGTATATTCACCACCTTTCGTGCCTTTTGATTTTTTCGTACATTTAGTACCTTTTATACCTGTGGATCTAGTACTTTTTGTCTTTAAGGTGCCTGAAGTGTGTATACACTACCTCTCGTACATTTGAATTTTTCGTACTTTTTGTACTTTTCGTACTTAAAGTAGCTTTTTTATTTTTAGTACGTTTTGTCCTTAAAGTGCTTATAGTATATTCACTAGCTTTCGTACCTTTTGATTTTTCGTACTTTTAGTACCTTTTATACTTGTGGATCTAATAATTTTTGTCCTTAAGGTGCCTGAAGTGTATTCACTACCTTTCCTACTTTTGAACTTTTCGTACTTTTTGTACTTTTTGTACTTTTTGTACTTTTCGTACTTTTTGTACTTTTCGTACTTAAAGTACCTTTTTTACTTTGAGTACGTTTTGTCCTTAAACTACCTTTTGTGCCTTTTGATTTTTTCGTACTTTTAGTACCTTTAATATTTGTGGATTTAGTACTTTTTGTCCTTAAGGTTGCTTTCGTAATTTGAACTTTTTGTACTTTTCATACTTAAAGTACCTTTTTTACTTTGAGTACGTTTTGTCCTTAAACTACCTTTCGTGCCTTTTGATTTTTTCGTACTTTTAGTACCTTTTATATTTGTGGATTTAGTACTTTTTGTCCTTAAGGTTGCTTTCGTAAATTTGAACTTTTTGTACTTTTCGTACTTAAAGTACCTTTTTTACTTTTAGTACTTCTTGTCCTTAAAGTGCTTATTGTATATTCACTACCTTTCGTACCTTTTCATTTTTCGTACTTCTAGTACCTTTTATACCTATGGATCTAGTACTTTTTGTCTTTAAGGTGCTTGAAGTGTATTCACTACACTTGAACTTTTCATACTTTTTGTACTTAAAGTAGCTTTTTTATTTTTAGTACGTTTTGTCCTTAAAGTGCTTATAGTATATTCACTATCTTTCGTACCTTTTGATTTTTCCGTACTTTAAGTACCTTTTTTACTCCTAGTACTTTTTGTCCTCGAAAGTGCTTGTGGTATGTTCACTACCTTTCGTACCTTTTGAGTTTTTCCTTTTTTTTTTACTTTTAGTACTTTTTCTATTTTCACTACTTTTCGTACCTTTTTGCTTAGTTTTTTTTTAAATATTTCAAACTTGTACTCTATGTATTGTTTGTAACGGGTGATTTTTTAGCTGGTTTGGTTTTGGCAACACTGGTTTTGACAGCTGACGTGTGTTTAGTACCTTGTGTCACTATCAAACAGCTTCAGTTTGGTTTGCAATTTAACCATGACTCGTCTTACAAATGAACAACGCTTGCAAATTATTGAATTTTACTATCAAAATTCGTGCTCGGAGGATCCGCTTTTTTATCGAAAAATTGTGTTCAGCGATGAGGCTCATTTTTGGTTGAATGGGTACGTAAATAAGCATAATTGCCGCATTTGGAGTGAAGATCAGCCAGAAGCATTGCAACAGCTACCAATGCATCCCGAAAAAGCCACTGTTTGGTGCGGTTTATGGGCCGGCGGCATTATTCTTCAAAGATGATGCGAATCGCAGCGTTACTGTCAATGGTGAACGCTACCGAGCGATGATAACAAACTTTTTTTGCCCGAAATGGAAGTTCTTGTCTTGCATGATATGTGGTTTCAACAAAACGGTGCCACATGCCACACAGCTCGCGAAACAATGGCGCAATTGCGAGGCGAGTTTGGTGAACAGTTAATTTCACGTTTCGGGCCGGTCAATTGGCCGCCTAGATCGTGCGATTTGACACCATTAGATTATTTTTTGTGGGGGTATGTCAAGGATAATGTCTATAGGGACAAGCCCGCTTCGATTGACGCACTGGAAGCCAACATCCATGCATTCATTCGTGAGATACCGGCCGATATGTGTGAAAGAGTATGCCAAAATTGGACTCAGCGGATGGGCTACCTGAGACGCAGCCGCGGTCAACATTTGCATGAAATTATCTTTAAACATTAAATTGCAAGGTTCAAACTATCGATTCAAATAAATATTTCATTAATTTTTTCGAATTTTTTGTGTTTTTTTTTTTTAAAGTTCTAAACCTCTTAAAAAATCACCCGTTATTATATTCACAACCTTTCGTACCTCTTGAACTTTTCGTACTTTTTGTACTTTTAATACTTTTTGTACTTGTAATACTTTTTCAATTTTCACTACTTTTCGTACCTATTGTACTTTTGCTTTTCATATTTTTCAAACTTGTACTTTATGTGTTGTTTATACTTTTACTACTTATTGAACTTTTCGTATTTTTGTCCTTTCTTACTTTGTTTACTTCTTGCGCTCTTAGTACTTTTTGTCCTTACGGTACTTGTAGAATATTCACTACCTTTCGTAATTTATGATTTTTTCGTTCTTTTTGTACTTTTAATGCTTTTTGTACTTGTAATACTCTTTGTATTTTCACTGCTTTTCGTTTTTTTGTTACTTATTACATTTTTCCTAATATGTTCTTTCTGTATTTTTTGTACTTTTAGTACTTTTTGCCCTTAGAGTAATAGTAGTTTATTCACTACCTTTCGTATCTTTTCAATTTTTTTACTTTTGGTACTATTACTTCATGCACTTTTCATATCTTTTGAACTTATTGTACTTTTAGTACTTTTTAAAATTTTTATACTCTAAGTACTCTTTGTCTTTAAAGTACTTGTAGTATATTCACTTCCTTTCGTACCCTTTTAATTCTTCGTACTTTTTGTTCCTTTAATACTTTGTGTACTTGTAAAACTTTTTGTATTTTCAATACTTTTAGTACCTTTTGTACTTTTCGTACCTTTTGTACTTTTCGTTCTTTTTATATTTTTAAAATTAGTACTTTTTGTATTTTTAGTACTTTTTGCCTTAAAGTACTTGTAGTATATTCACTATCTTTTGAAGTTTTCGTACTTTTCATACTCTTAGTACTTACACTTCATGCACTTTTCGTACCTTTTGTAATTTTAGTACTTTTTATATTTTCACACTTGGTTCTTTGCTATTGTTTGTACGTTTACTACATTGCACTTTTCATATTTTTTATACTTTTATGCTTTTTATGCTTATATTACTTTTTGTCCTTAAAGTACTTGTAGTATATTCAATTCCTTTCGTACCTTCTGAACTTTTCGTACCTTGTGTACTTCCCGTACTTTAAGGAGCTTTTATACTATTTGTGCTTTTAGTACTTTTTGTCATTTAGGTACTTGTAGTATATTCGGTGCAGGGAAACAATTCCACGGGCATCTGCTCCACACGGGAGTTTATTCCTTCATAAGTAGGAATCTGTTCCACTTTTTTAAGTACAATTTATCCTTACTTAGAGAGGGAATTTGTTGCACTTTTTAGTGAGAAAGAACTCCACTTGGAGAGTTGAGATTTTTCCCACTTGGTATCAGACTCAACTTCACTTCTTTTTCTTTGATTCGTTCTTATAGGAGGTATTTTTTTAATCATAGTTTCCTTAAATCTAGGTTCCTTAAATGCAAAAGAAATTCGCATACACCCAACATCGCACCCACCCCAGGTTCTATAATGAGCCCAAGCAGGGGGGTTGCAGGAGGGCAGCATGTCCCCCCATACTGGCGTATTTCTGTAAATAACCAAATTCGTTTTCTGTATTTATGAATCAATAATATCCCAAATTCCAAATTTTAGATGGGAAAGAATTCCACAAAATTTCGAGTGCAATTAGTTCCCTCTCGTGGTGAGAATAAATTGCACTTTGGAAAGTGGATTAGATTCTTACTTATGATGGAATAAACTCTTATGTGGAGTAGATGCCCGTGGAATTATTTCCCTGCACTAGTATATTCAGTACTTTTTGTAGTTTTAATACTTTTTGAACTTGTAATACTTTTAGTATTTTCACTAATTTTCGTAACTTTTGTACTTTTGTAATTTTTATATTTGTTTTTTTCTAATTTGTACTCTATGTATTTTTTTGTAAATGTCTCAGAACAAAAATTACTTCTTTCTAGATCAATTATAAGATCCACGATACCCATTTTGACTTTAAAAAATAAAAAAAAAAAACTATTCCGAAACCCCTAATGTATATACGTACATTTATAGTGGTACCTTTTCATTAAACTCAATTGCATTTGTTTTCACTCGAGACAAACGACGAGAGTGATGACGATTACTTAGGATCTGACCGATCCGAAGCACCACGGCACGGCACCGCACCGCACTGAGGTGTTTCATGGAGACTTAAGCATCACACCATCTTTGAATGAACCTTGTGTGCATAAACTGTGTACATCTAATTCTTCAAATACCAACTTCTATACTATAAACTACGAATGGGATGTCATTTGGTGAACCTTTGCCACATCCTTTTTGAAGCCAAGTAATTAAATGTGAGTGCCCCAGCTACCACTTTTGCTCGTCTATAACGAAAAGTTCTTAAAAGAGAATACCTTTCTCTTGGAGCAATTGACACCTGGTAAATCGTGTTTGATATAAAATTGAAACACCAGACACAGTATTATTTGAGTTTTGTGTGTTGTTTTGTAAGAATGCCACATTGTGAAGTCCTTTGTATTTGCGGGATGTACTTAATGTGTACCTTATATCTATATAACCACTCTTTACACTAAGAGACTTCTCGAGACCGAAAGACGGATCAATTGCTTTATATTGACATTGTCGCGTGCAAATTCATTCTCAGTGTGCACAAAATCGTTTGCAGGACAGACAGATACTTTTAACAACCAGCAGCAGTACACCAGAAGAAGAGACCACAGTGTAAGTTTTGTCAATAAACCATTTTCAAAAGATGCCTTTGTGGTTGGTATCTGGAGGACTTAGTCGACAGGCACATATATAGGTACATACCTACAATACATAGGAGCTTCTATGAGAAACTTTTCAGTTTTTATTTTCTAATGGTTTTTGCTATGGTACGAGTATAACAGACTTTCTTGAATTGTTGGACCGTGTTATGTGTTCATGTTTTTGATGGTTAATTGAAGTTAATTGTTTTACATTTTGAGCGTTTGAAATAGTTTTGTCCTGTCGCGATATGTCTGCCAATGGGGAGAATGATAAAATTCAACGAACATTGTGTAAGTGTTTCAGTTCATGTTTCATTCTCTTGACAAAAAGCTTGTAAAGGGCTTTCCAAGCTAAAATGGAGTAAAATTGGATATGTCTGAGGTTTCAGTTAAATTTTTAATTTAAGGATCCATGTATGCATGTCATTATGTATGGCATATGACGTCTATCAAATGCCCGCCGTGGGTTCGGATGGGACTATGGATCCTGGATGTGATGGACCAGGTTATGTTGACATTGAGGCAATGGCTACAAAAAAGTCAAACACGTTCAAAAGGCACGATCTTTTTGACTTATTCACATCACCTCCGCGAGAGATAACCCTTTCCTTAAATTATTCATACAAAATGGCCTTAATGGCATCAGCTGTGTTACACGTCGTGCTATTCAGGTTGGAACTAAATGTTGTTCACATCCATATAATTTAATTTGGCCAGCAAAATTATTTATCTTCAGCGATCGGTAGAGGTGTCTTTTTTTTATTTGATGAAATTGACAGCTTCTGGTTTTTTGGAACTCAACACAGAAATCATCATTTTGTATGCCTTTAGTCTAGAACCACTTGTCGTTCACATCCATATCACCTGATTGGGCCAACAATTATTAATCAGCGATCGATAGAGGTTTCTGTTTATTGATTTGATGGAATTGTTTGCTTCGACTTCTTTTGGGGCTCAACGCTGAAATCGTTCATGCAAAATGCCCCTAATGGTAGAACCACACGCCATTCACATCCATATCATCTAATTTGGCCAGCGAAAGCTATTATCAGCGATCGCTAGAGGTCCCGTTCGCTAATTTGATGAACTATCTGCTTCGGATTCTTCTGAAACTCAACTCCGAAATCGTTCATGCAAAATGGCCTTCATAATACAAGCACATGTCGTTCACATCCATATCATCTAATTTGGCCAGCAAAATTTTGTATCAGCGATCGGTAGAGGTCTCCTTATTCTGATTTGATGAGTTGAGTTCTTCAGGTTCTTTTGGGGCTTAACTCTGAAATCGTTAATGAAAAAAGCCATTTATGGTGGAACGACATGTCGTTCACATCCATCCATATCATCTAATTTGACCAACAAAATTTTTTATCAGCTGGAATCGACTTATTGTTTATAATCAGCGATCGTTAGAGGTGTCCATTTTCTAATTTGATGGAATTGACAGCTTCGGGTTTTTTTGGGGCTTAACTCCACTATCTTCATGCAAAAAAGCCTTAATGTCGACTTAAATTTGGCCAACAAACGTTGAATAGTCGATTGGAAAGAACTACCAAGTAATCCGTCAAATAAGTTTGCATCGTTATCACACCTGTTTATATAATACAGTTCTATCATTTGCAAGAGCTCCTAAATCGTCTTAGACTTGTCATGGTAATTTGACTTAATCGACTGAATAACGAAAAAAAGATTTGTCAGAGACCACAAAAACCCACAAACAAAAACCGCCACAAACTATCAAAATTAACTAGTCCTATTGATTTTACATGAAGTCATGAACGCCAAAGAAAATACACGATTGCGTGTGCTAATCATTAAAATATAAAAATAACCAATTTGTTAGCAAAACAATAAATAACTTCATTCAAAAGTTCATTCACTTGAAATTGAATTTTACTTTCTTTTGGTGACTTGCGGCACGCATTCGCTTATGTACCTATATAATTTTTCTTCACACTTTCAAATCCATCAAAAGAGATGTCAGTCAGTGTTTTGATGAAAACAAGACAGTGTTGATGACTTTTAATGGCTTTCAACTACCGTTATTATGTTATTTTATTGATTTATCCCGCAGAGACCATTCAAAGTATTTTTTTTTCTTGTGTCGATTTGACATAGACGTTTCATGTTCAACAACTTTCTCAATTAATTAGCTAAAATTCCCCATTTCATAAAGTTTTTGCTCATAACATCCCTGCTTAACTTATCTAATACTTATTTTTATTCGTTTCACAGTAAAGCCTGTTTTCTTTTTTTTTTTAATCTTCTGTCATTTCAACATTCAGAAATTTAATTTCCCATAGCTCGGCCGCTGGTTAGCTGGAATAAAGTGACAAAGGTCATGTAAGTACAAAGTGAATTATATCACTTTAGTGAGTATTCCAGCTTAAACGGTGCAATAAGGTTTTTCCAGAGTGGTAAATGTCTTACATCCGTCATTTGGCTTAAATTCCCGCTAAGCTCGAAACACAATTTTGTGTCAATTCGAAAGAAGAACAAGACAAACAACATTTTAATGACACATTGCTGCTTGTGTCAGGCACTTAAACATAACATATGGTTCTTTTGAGCATAAGTTTCCCGCTTCTATACGCTATACCCGAACTCGTATATCCAACACGCTTCCAGCTAAGTCCCTGCGGCAATGTTTTCACCTCCAACAACATGGCCGACGAACTGGATGGACGAATAGGGGGTAACAGAAACTGGTAATTAAACTGGATGTGGTTTGGATAAATGATATGGCGATACAAAAGAACCATTTACACATATGAATATGTCTTGCGCCAGTCCTCCAAGTGCGGTGAGCGGTACATTTAATTTACTCAAAAATCGTGACATGCACCGTGTAAATCGAATAAAATACAGACGCAGGAACTAGAAATCAAAACGAAATGTGCTCTATGTTAGATGCGTGCCTCGATTTACAATATGTTATATGGGAATCATTGGCATTTGTCTTGACGAAGTGCGTTATTATGGCTAAAACATCGTCGTCGTATTTTAAGAAGATGAAACAGGAAAAGACTATAACTCTCTGATCGATTTGCCAAGGTGCAACTTATTAGCTTTTCTCTCCCCAGATCGACATCTGGCCAATTGAAGACTCCGCATCGGATCGGATTTCTGGTTTAGATTGATTGTACGTATGGACCATTAGATGCAAGCAGCTTCAGCTTGATGGTCGATGAGAGATGCCTGATTGACGGGGAAACCGTTTTAATAGCCGACAGGCAATATGTCCGTATTGTGTCGATAGATTTGGATCGGACATTGATGCGAACGATGCTTGACGATTACGCGGATGACGATGATGATGATGATAATGACGGTTGTGGCTTTGCATTGATAATTGACTACTACCAACTTGTATAGTCTAAACTCTAAAGTAGACATTCGACCATCCCCAATGTAGAGTTATAGATATTACTTTGAGTTGAAACATCAGGGAGCTGGAACAAGTGAACGAACTGAATTTTCTGGTTTAGCTTTTTTCTTTTTAATTTATTTTGCTTCCTGGATTTGGAAGTACAAGTTATATATAGTGTTGGTATACGTATATGCTTGTTTGCGTGTCTAATAAAGGCAATTTGATGGACAATAATTGCATAAAAATTATATGAAAATATATATACAAGTCATTGATAGGTTAACCAACTCGTAATGGTTGCTTTGTTGGTAGAAGTTTTGTGTGCATTCGAGACTGTGTTTGACAGATTGATGGTTAGATTGGGTAACTGACAGTCTTGAACTTGCCTTCGTATATTTAGAATCAATGTTTAAATTTAAATAATTCTTACTTGCGATACACATATTATACATATGTATGTAGGTGGCTAGTTATGCATTCTTAAAAAAAATGAATCGAGATTTTGATCAGACTTGTCATTACGGTGATAGAGAAGATGAAAAAAGTGGGTCTCACAGTTCTGTCTGTTTGTCTGTCCGTACGGGTAAAGCTTGAACGACTGAATCGATTTTCTTAAAACTTAGTGGTTTTTGGCAGAATAACAACAAGTTTTTTCATATTTTTAGAACTAAAAATAACGGTACCTGCGATACAATTTTCTTAAATAATTTTATAAAATCTTATTTTTCTCCAAAACGGCTTGACAACTTTTTTTTTTTTTTAATAAAAAAAATTCTTTCAGTAAAGGCTACCTTTGGATAGGAAACCACTTTTCAAAAAATGGTTATTAATGGTATCTCCCATAAGAACCATTTTTTTATATTCGATTTTCTAAAAAAAATTGTTTTTCTGATTTCAATTTTTTTTGCAGAAGCTTAAAGTTTTTCACTAAACATTTCTAAAAAATGTTTTAAATATTTTTTTTTTTTTTGAAAAGATGAGGTTGACATTTTTTTTTTAAATTATATTTCTATATGCACATTAATAAATACTAAAGCTTTGCATACCAAAAGTTTTCCTTAAAAATGTTTTAAGAATTTGATATACAAATATTATTTAAAAAAAAAAACCGCTCCAACGATTTTAATTTTGATTTCAAATTTCAATCATATTTAATCAAGAATAAAAATGGCGTTTTTTTTTTCATCTCAAACCCTCAAAAAAGTTGATTTAGCTTATTTTTACATCCTATTTCAGCATGTCTGGAAAAATGGCAAGTTTTTGCTAAGTTTACTCAAGGCCCTGAAAAAGCTTCGGGCAATCACGAAATTGCTGTATTGCGAAATAGCTCAGTAGCTAGAGTGTTGGACTTTAACTTAGAGCGCCTAATTGGGGCCAGTAAGTAAGTTTTTTAAATATTTATAAGTAGGCTAGTTTTTATGAATTTATGTCTAGCTTCAAAATAGTTTTAAGAAATGAAAAAAAAAGAGTGTTGGACTGGTAATCAGAAGATCGCAGCATCGAATCCCAGTTGAGACAACTTTGTTGTTCTCTCTAAGCAAAAGGTTACCTAACGGGCAAGGCCCTAGAGAAAATCGATAGTTACCCTTGCTAGCATCAATGTTAAAATTTTTGGGATCTCGTTAAAAAACTTGATTATTTTTCAGGTGGGAGGCTTTTAAACATTTTTCTCTTATAATTTCGCTGTCTTTACATATAATTTTCTTGAACTCTGAGTGTCTTGAATATAAGAGCAGGTACGTACGACCCAGTCGTGCATTTCATATTGTTTTGTTCTGCGATGCTAAAGATGAAAATTTATGCTTTAATACACATATAAAAACACATATAGAAATATAGATAGAAAACTATCATGTGAGAAAACTATCATACGAAAAAATTATCATGATTAAAAGCTATCATGTTAGTTTTCCATCATGATAGTTATCTATCATGATAGTTTCATATTGTGATAGTTTTCCATCATAAAAGCTATCTATCATGCGAGAAGTTATGATCTAAAACTATCATACCAAAAACTCATGCGAGAAAAGTATCATGTCAGAAATGTATGATGCGAGACAAATATCTTGATTGTTTTCTTCCATGATAATTTTCTTTCATTTCGTAATTTTTATCAGCTTTGTGAAATGCAAACAAGAAAAGTAAAAATTGTGCCTTATTCACAAAGTAGAATCAGTTTAAAAGATTATCAATTTTAGAAGAAACTGAGGTACAACCTTTAAACTGTGTAGATTGTTGTGACTTATGAATTCCTTCCTATTTAATATGAGTCTTTTCAAATTTTGTATTGTTACTTTAATGAATGCATCTACAGTTTAACCTTATTCGGCTTTATACGGTTTACTCATCAATTCTAAATCATATAACAAAACAACAATATTCCAGAAAACATTGTAGCAATTCGTTATAACATAAAACAAACACTAAAAACCCCTGGAATAACATCCTCATGCTATTTGTTTTGAAATCCTAAATAGCCCCTGTATACAGTTTAAATGTTGGCATAGGTATACTATACATATATACATCATCCCACAGGGACACTAAAGCCATTGATGCATGCCACCCTGGTTGAATGATTGCAGTCGTTCAACACAACTCATGTTCAGATACATCACATCTCCTCTAAGAGCGGATGCAACATTTTCGCAGTATCGAGGTGTACTTCTTTTTTTTTTAGTTTTATTTTGCAAAATTAAAAAAAACGAAGAGTTTTTTTATTACTCCAGCAAATTATGTAAGATTCTCCATTTAAGATAGAGCTCATGAAGTTATCCATCCCATCCGTCGTATTCGTATCGTTGTCGTCTATTTTGAAATAGATGGATATACTTTGACGAGAAGGGCAAGGTGGTAGGATTCACATCATCAGGGAGTTGGTTTTTGTGAATATACTAGACCTCAGACAGACAGATGGACATACTTAGACTTTGGAATGAGTTAAGTAAACAAATGCAACGACTGAGTCAATAAACCCGGTGCCAGAAAGACAAAGAATCTCATTTAATTCGGAGTCTTGTTTATTTTTTGTGTTGGCATGTTTGTCCAAAGCTACTGCACTGTCTCTGCTCATACAATATTTTCCAAAGTGTTGCCATGTTACCAACAAATTACATACCTATAATAATGAATCTATAAGAATAAATTATATTTAGTTTGATGTTTGGGGCTAAAATAAGGAAAGTTGTTGAAAGGTAGAATAGGTTGATTCTTCAATTTAACAAAGCTGAAAGCACTAAACTTTTTTCTGCTTTTACTCTTTATTGTTCTAACTTCTCCTCTAAGAAATAACTTTTACTCGCCAAACATATCAAATCAACTTTGAATGTAATGCACTTTAAGACCTTGTGTTAAAATGGATTTTTTTTTTGATCAAATCTTTCTAATTTATTTTCCATTTAAGATAAGGTTGGCTCGACGAAACTGAACGAAGAATAAAATTTCTCAAAATTTAGTTTTCTATATAATAAGTACCTTGTTTTTCAAAAAGTAGCTCTTTCAAATTTTCTCACTTACTGGGTATGACCGCAATCAATGAAACTGAACGAAAAAATTTAACGAAGTATGAAATTTTATAAAATTATTTCTTTTTTAAATTTATTGTCTTACCAAAAGTAGGTTTTCGAAATTTTCCCGGTTAAAGAGTCAGAGCGCACTCAACGAAACTGAACGAGAAAGCTTATTAAAGTAAAGAATTTCATAAAATTATTCATACTATACATTATTTTACTGAAAATAGATTTTTTTTGTAGAGAATTTCATTTATAGAGAGAGAGATTGCTCTCGACGAAACTGAACGACAAAACTAAACGACGTATAAAATTTCATAAAACTATTTTTGTTATACATTTTCTAACCAAAAGAAGATTTCCGAAACTTTCCCATTTAAAAAATTAGACGGCAATTGACGAAACTGAACGACAAAACTTAACGAAGTATCAAATTTCATCAGATTAAATTTTCTATTCAATTCATTAATTCACAAAAAATAGATTTTTCAATTTTTTTTAAATCTTTCAAAATTGAGTAATATCTCTTCCTATGGCAACACTGCACGAACTGACCCTACATCCAGAAGCTGTTTCATGTATGTAATTTGAATTCCCTAATGTTGAACTCGTACCTTCCTATAAATGATGCCATATGCAAATCTAAAAAAAAAGGAAAAAAAAACAACAACAACGACATCGATCGATTGAAAGTGAAATGCTCGAATGCATCTGAACTCTTGTGTATCTTTTGTTTATAGATTCTGCATAAAGTGTTATATATATATTTTATGTGTCTAATTTAAAAATAGATTTGCGATTGTAGAACGAGAGTATCTTTTGGGTATATTCAGAATGAATAATATGCAAAGAGCAAGAGATAACAACGTAACAATCATAATATATATACGAGTAAAAGTATACTCGTATGCATATAGATATTCCTTAAGCTTAGATGTCGGGGTCGTTTTCATTTCTTGAAATAATTTAGATACTGAATAGAAATGAATGTCTGAATAGAACTCACACATTATAAGGGAACTGAAAATAAATATTGAATTTTGTTGCACTGCAGCCACTTTTGTGTTGCTAAATTTATATAATATTATGCTTGTTGTAGTTTTGCATCTCTGATGATGCCAAAGTGCAAAAAACTATTATAAATTAAAAGGAAATTATTGTTTGATTTTGTTGTTGTTGTTGTTTTATTATGTTTTGTTTTGAGTTACTATTTTGAATGAATACATTTTTAACTAACAATGGTCTGCGTAAGCCATTCGATACTTCCCGCCTAGAAAGACCAATCAAGCTTTTACTGGGGGTCTAGAAAGTTTGACACTTATAAAGGCCTAGCCAGATAAACTATAAAAATTACTAATTTTTGAGTATTTCTCATGCCCGCCTTGAAAAGGAATCGAGTTTTCAAAGAGACCCCAGAAATGTTTTCATTGATGCTTTCAAGGGCCTATAGCAAGAGTATCTATATCGAAATTGCCTAGGGCCTCACTGTTTATGTTTTCGTTTACCTCCTAACGCTGACTGCTAGTTTAATTTGCAATACAGTTCAATTTCGAACGTACCTGCCTGGAAAAATGGCAAGTTTTTGTTAAGTTTTGTACAAGGCCCTGAAGAGGCCTCGGTAGGTTCAATCTGGACAAAGGAATGCTAGTGAGGCCCTCGCTAGAAAAACTTGTTGAATGAGTCTTACATAAAAATAAAAATAAGTTAAATTTGGCGGCGCAACAGCTGTCGGAGAACCAGGGGCTAGTAACAACTCTCAACCATTCCTGTGTGCATGTTGTTGACAGGAATGTAGGGGACCTACAATTTTTTGACGAGTCCAAACAGCTAAATGAGAAACACTTATTCATAACAAGTAATACTCTTGTAGGATTTGTTAGTTCCTCGCAAGAGGCGGTACTTCGGGAAAAACATTTCTGTTTTTCAGGTGGCTGCAGCTGGGAATCGAACCCACAACTTCGGCATGACAGTCCAGTCCAACGCACTAACCATTATGCAACGAGGTACTACAGTCTTTTTTTGCCATCACAAATATCCTATATATAGCAAACAAAAAATGTATTCCCATCATACAAAAGTAGGAAAAATTAAAGTAGGGTTAATTATTTCATTTTCAACATTACGCAACTCCTTAACTTTTTTTTACCGTCTCTCTAGGCAAAGGTTTGCCTTACCGGCAAGGCCCTAGAGAAAATCGATGGTTACCCTTGCCAGACCCTTGCTAGCATCAATGCAAAATTTAGGGCCTCGGTAAAAACAAGATTATTTTTCCAGGTGGGTATTGTATAATTCACCACCTGGAAAAATTACAAGCTTATTTCAAGTTTAGTCAAGACCCTTAAAAACTTGTCAACTTGTTTTTGTCAGGTCCCTGAAAGGGCTTCGGAGAAATTCGTTGTCACGAAATCAAAATTTCCATTTCTATTTTGTCTTCAACTGAAACTAACCTAGTAAACCCGATGCGTGTTGACATATCTTGAAAAAAAAAAAAATATAATAAAAGACAGAAAATATAGAAAAATAACATCTTCACCATCAACCATGCATCAAAATGAAACCATATCTAAAGGGCTTTTCTCATTCGTCAATTGTTTATTGTGTATTCAACTTAAGAACAAAGTTAAATAGCTTGTAGCACTTAATTACATCTCTGATCTTCTTCAAACGATGATGATGGTGGCAACAAGTAGATCACTTAGACTTATGACTTATGACGCAAGGCAAACACAAAAAAAAAAACAAGAATAACAAAAAACAACAGAAACAAATGACAAAGACTTAAATATGTATAACAGGGCGCTTTCATTATGAAAGTGCACAACTATTATATGTTTATATAATGTCTAGCTATACTCTTTTCTAAAATATAACTATAGAACAAAAAACATCCTTGCCACATAGCATCCTTGTTTGACATTATGTCCCATAGCAAGAGTGACCATCTGTTCTCTGTATTTTATGTTAGGAGTAACTGTTTTTTTTTTCTTAATAGTAAAAGTATGATTGAAAGTGTTTTTTCATTGTCAAATTTATTTTTCTCGCAGAGGAATAAACTCTCTCTGACAGTTCGAGAACTTATTACAGCCTTCAACTATACGTCAAAATATAGTTCGCCCCCGCATATCCGTCAAATCATTTAGTGTTAAGCTGCGTCCACAATATGCCGAACATTGTAGGTTTACATTGTCAATCAACATGCTAGTGTGTACGTCTCAGTGTTGATGTGTTGACTGTCATTTTAATTTTAATAATTTTTTAACGTTGTTTTGCATAAAGAGACAGTATAAATGCAATGACCGATAAAATAACTTGAACAGCTTGCAATTGTGTAGATACCACTCCCCTACTTAAAGATTTTTGTTCTGTCGAACAAATTTGTTGATTGCTATCAATTTGAATCGGGTTGCGTTTGTGTCAACAAAATGTTGATTGGCATTGCAGATCAACACGTCTAAACCTACTCAATACTGTTGATCAACAGTGTTGACCTATACAATTACACATAATGTAGACGCGGCTTTAAATTACATTGACGGAGAATGTCTTCAATGTCAATGGATTAAAATATCTTTTTTTTTCACTCAGGAAACTTTAATGCTCTCCGCCGGCGGTGTGAACTCATTATGTTCTACACACGTCAAAATAAAATTTGTCTCCAAACCATTAAATGTCAAATTCTATTGATGAATGATCTCTACCATGTCAATGGGTGAAAATGTTTTTTTTTTGTCATTCAGGAAAGTCTGTTTTAATGCTGTCCGCTGACAGTTCGAGCTTACTATATTCTCACATGTCAAAATATAATTCATTCCCATATCTGTCAAACAATTAAATGTCATTGTCATTGAAATGAAACGTCATAGTTTTACCCTAATTTAGTGGTTTTTGACTGTTTTCGCACTGGACTGTAAAACTGGATGTTTTTCTTTTCAGTATTCACATCTGTCTTCCACTCCTTCGTTGAAGTGATATGTAAATACTGAATCGTCAAATAAAATCAGTTTTCAGTCCAATGTGAACACCGTCTTCCGTTGAGAATTTGAAGTAATTATTTTCTTTTAATGTCAAAATATAACTGTGGCTATCTTTAAAACCATTAGGTGTCAAATACTATTGGAAGAATGTTAAAATTTTAATAGATTAGTTTATTTAAAAATTAAACAGCTTCTTTAAATAATTCACCTTTACCAATTTTATACCCAAATTTTCTGACTATATAACTTTTCAGCTCAATCGGATTAATATTCATTGGATTTCAGGTCATGAAAGCTAAAACTATTTCTACGATTTTTTTTGTTAATTTTTTTTTCTTGAATTTCATTGTCTAAACAGCTATAGAATATATAATATGGTCACCTCTTATCTATAAATAACATATGAAGTGCCAAGTCGAGGACTTTCCTTTTTCCATAGAAACAATAATAATATGTGGTGACTTTTTTTTTGGCATCGTTGTTTCCATGAAATATTCCCTTTTCATGTCATGTCAACCTGAGGGTACTTCCTCTTATAATAATACCCTCCTTTATCCCCTTCTATAACCAACCTCTCACACACAATGTTATATTAATCGCATACTATACCATACTCTGCTCCACTTAGCAGATATAACAAAGTACGTTTTGTTTGAAGGCAGGAAGGAACAAAAAAAAAAAAGAACAAAAAAAAAGTGACTTCAAGGAAGATGAAAACGTGTACATCTGAGATAAAATATTGCAGAAAAGACTGAAAAAAGGATAACGAAAAAAAAAAAGAATCTAAAGGTATTATCCGACTGCAGCAAGTGCTTTATAGACCATCATCATAGATGTAATTACATCGACCACACATACTTTATCCAATAGCCAGTACCATATAACATTCACCGCTCGATACACAGTGGGATGGATAGACATATTAAGTTAGACCAACTTTGTACAGCGATTGGGAAATAATTAATCCTTGCCAGTTTTTAGTGCTGATTTTTCTCAGAAACAAATTAAAGTTAATTAATCCTACAAATAAATGCAAACCGAGTTTAAGTAAACTTTTAATTATAACTTTTAACTGTCAAGAATATGTCAAAATCGATTTGCGCGACAATTTGGAAATGTCACTTTCCATATAATAAGAGGCACTTCGATTTTGATAGATTTGTTACCAGTTAGTGCAAAATTACTTCTTCAAATGAGCTGCAGGGTTGTAAAATATATAAATTTTGAAAACATCATTTATTGAATTCAGTCAAAAGATTGCTTGAATTTTTTTTTTTTATTTTTCATTTTAATTGTTTAAAAAGTTTTTTACACTATCAGATCGTTTGCGACAGTTGACTTCAATTTGCATTAAGAGACGTTGACTTTAAATTCTGCAGACCCCATTCATTCGATATAAAAAATATTACAACATTCTTCCCTTAACTGCAATCATTTGAATGCAATCTCTTGTGAATTCATGCATTCTTTTGAAATCTTTGTATACCTTAAGTATTTTTAACATTCCTTTTATTCTTTTGAAGAATTTGAAGATTGAATTCACATGAAATTGCATTCACAAAAGATTGAACTCATAAAAGATTGCGTTCTTTAAACGCTGACGTTTTGAGTTTCATCGGGATCTAAACTGATTGGAGAACTATATTTCAGGAGTTTAATTATCTCTTAATTTGGATGATCTTCTCCAGAGTTGTAAAAGATTGCAATTTTCTGAGAATGCAAGCTTTATTTACTTCAGTTACAAGATTGCACTCATTACATTCTTTTTTTCCTTAAAAAAGATCTTTTTTCTAATCTTTTGTCACCATCAATTTATTCCATCATCACCATCAATTTATTGAATTCTTTTGCATTCTTTGGATTTTTGCATTCTTTTGAATCCTTTTAAATTTGTTTGACTTAGAGATTTTTCAAGTTTTTTTTCCTTTCTTTGCAATCTTTGGCTTGTTTGGGTTTTTTTTTTAAATTCTTTTGAATTCTTTCGATTTCTTTTGAATTCTTTTGAATTCTTTTGAATTCTTTTGAATTCTTTTGAATTCTTTTGAATTCTTTTGAATTCTTTTGAATTCTTTTGAATATTTTTGAATTCTTTTAAATTCATTTGAATTCCTTTTAATTCATTGCATTCTTTTGCGTTTTTCCCTCCATTAAAGAAATAAAAACCAAAGAATGCCATCAAAAGACTTCAAATGAATGCAAAAATTCAAAGAATGCAAAAGGCTTAAATAAATTAACAAAATTTGACGAATTAAAAATATCAAAAAAATGTAAAAATTCAAATTCCTTAATTCTCTGACGTTTTTGCGTCAACATCTCTCTCCCTAGTGTGAAATATAAATTAGAACCCATTTATTTTAATACATACGAGTACCTACAAAATTAAATTTTTTTATAGGTGCCTACGATAAAAAATCAGCAAAATTTTGCATACATTTCTTTTTGTTTTTTTTGGGCGTAGTTGTGGGCGTATTTAAAATTTGTCTTAAAATTTTGCTTCCTTCTAATGTCTTCAATGAATCTTAAAATCCCAGTTTTTTTTGTCACTTGTTTCATTCATTAATTTAGTTTCTCTCTCTAGGATATGTTACCCCACTGTTTTGTAGTACTGACTGGTGGCGACTAAATGTATGAAACCGAGGATTTCGAAATGATAAAATATTTAATGTATGCACTTTACATGAGTCGATGCATATTTGGATTCTCTCTAGATGATGGAATGTAAGAAAAATTGCATTCATTCATTGACAGTATAGAAGAGAGTTGTGAGAAAAAAAAAAAAAAAAAAAAAAAAAAAACATTCTGCATTAATTATGCTACACAAGCAATGTCGGTGTTACCATATCTGCATTTTGCCGACTTAAAACATAAAACGCAGGCTTTCAAAATTGTAATGAACCTAAATAAGGTGAGGCCTTCGAACATAAGAATCTAATTCCAAATACTGATTATACTTAAAAATGAAATAGACGGGGCCAAATTATCTACTACCTTCTAACTGACATCAATGACCATTGGTTACGGAATTCCTGGATTTAGGGCCAATTTTCACATCAGCCCATCATT
The DNA here is from genome assembly GCA_946251815.1 of Dasysyrphus albostriatus. NCBI lineage: Eukaryota > Metazoa > Arthropoda > Insecta > Diptera > Syrphidae > Dasysyrphus > Dasysyrphus albostriatus. Next base: position 21,320,324 of record OX276337.1, read on the forward strand.
TTTAATCAATGATTATTGTGACTGGTAAATTTGCGAATATGATTGTTAACGACAATTTTAGTCAATTAATTTATAGTTTGAGTTGTTAAGTATCGAAATCTCTAATCAGCCAATATTGGTTGATTATCTCCATTTTACCAGATCCTGCGAAGAACTTATTACATATTTAACTCAACTAGTACGTCCAGTTCTAAAAATTAATAACACTACTGTCTAATTGACAGACTTTTTCAATAATAATGTAATTAACATAAAATGTATTTTTGGCTCTTTAAAACTAATTGCAGGTGCAAGCGCATCATTCCCCCTATGTACTAAAACATTAAATAAAAAATCGCATGAATAAATCCATCGGTTAAAATCAGCCTTTTGCGTAGAGAAAAACTGAGATACTTACTATTATATGAGCTACTTATTATTATTTTCTGCAGCTCTGAACGATGCCATTGGACATTCCAGTAATCTTTCCAGTCAGTGCTGGAAAATTGGTTGGTGGGTGAAAAAAGTCGAAACGTCACATTTTGGTTACGACAGATAAAAACAAATAAGTATTAGGTCTCGCTCGCACTAATTATGCAATAAGATTGTATTGGTTTTTAGTTTTTGTGGTGCGATTATTTAATAAATTTTTTGCATTCTGCACTCCTGCGCAAAAAAACCTTTACGACGATTTATAATTTATATGATATGGGCTTTTGTACTTATATATCGTGTAAATTGTACCACAAAATTCGTGTTTGCCATTTTATTATATGATGTGAAAAAGTGGCTTTTAATCCAATTGTATGTCTTATTTAACTATTCTACACTTAAACAGAACTTTAGACCAAAATTGGAAAAGATACAAACAGACCTAATGGCTGTCAAAATGAAACGACATTTCATTAGGTAAAAAAATGTTTTGGAGTAAAAAAACAGAGTTTATAATAACGTTGTCATAATGACATTTAAATGAATTTTGTTCTTAAATCTAAATTCAATGTCGAAACACAAAATATTGAAAGATTACTTAGCACATTTTCTGCATGGCAACACTATATGTATATTTATATTTCACACAGGAAAGAGTTACATGCTGAAAAAATAAAAGAAGATAGAAAAATAATATTTCTTTTATTTTTTTTTCCTGATGGAAATGAATGAGAGGAAGTTTGTGAGACGATATATGTCTGTAGTATGCACCTAGAAGAATGTATTTGGTTTTTATTCCTTCTGTTTTATTGCCCTAAGTTTGTAGGTTGAATGCTTTTTTTTGTTCTTCTCTTGCTCTGAATTGAAGAGAAAGTTTCTGCAAGAGTTTGAAAACTATAATAGTTGGTAGGTATGTCGCTTTTTTTTCAACGTCGTGGTCGTCGTCGTCGTCGTAGTCGTCACAGAGACATCTCCTTTTGTCATTTTGCTATGTTTTATGAAGCGGAAATTAATTTGAATTTAAGATTATTTTAGTATGACATGAATGGGAGATAATAAGTAAATCAGTTATACTTACATACATACATCAAGGAAGATATAGATACTGGAAATTAATGAGCTTAATGTTAAGTGAGCCTTATAAGAGAAAATATGTTAACGATAATTCATCATCGTTATGGTTAAAGGTATTTTTAGAAGCTTCCTTTACACACTCAAGAGCGGCTTGAGATCATAAAATTGAATGATTGATCCAAACAGAAAGTTTGGCAACACTGTTGATCAGACCGTCTTTTACAAAAAACGTTGTTGATGATAATTTGCTGTCTATTTTCGTTGTGTGTAATCACAAAGGTACATACATGTCAAAAAGACGAAACGAATGAAAAAACGAATCGTGTAATCAGACTCAATGTTGTCATGGGTTCGACTCTGTATAATTTTTTTAAGAAGATAGAGCGCACTGTTGAACGCACCCTTAATGACAGCCAACCGAACACTTCAAAGAAAATGACACCTATGGCGCACATAATGGTTGCGTAATAACTGAAACGCCAACAAAATCTCCGATAGTCATTTTTTATTTCAATTTTTCTTTAACTCGAGCAATAAAGTTTCTAAATTTTGCCAACTCGAATTGGCAGAGCAGTTTTTCATTAATATTTCGTTCAAATCTCGAGTTTTCATTGGGATTTCCTTGAAATATACATGAAATCTTACTCCATTAATTTGAAATATCACCAGTTTTCAAACGAAACCTCGGATTTCATTTTGGTGAAAACATAAAATTAGGCTTTTCATGGCGTCATATTGTGTTCGAGTATTCTAAGAAGTTATCGAACTGTCTAGCTTTTGACGCATCTGCGCCTTACTAATGGTCCCTCGAGCCTCGAGCCTGGAATGTGGATTTTGTTTCTCCAACCGATTAAATTTAAACAGGAAATCTGAAATCCATCTTACCGTTAAAATCGTATGTTCCTCTTTTCATTGTCTCCTGGCTGAACTTATTTATTCATTAAAACAAAAATTGCGCAGATATTAATATTCCAACAATTTTTAGTAACATTGATTAAATTATATTATTGATGCAACTTATTCAGTAGTTATACGAGTAGTATGAAGCTTCTGAGATAATATAAACCATTCACAAACAAACAAAACAAAAAAAAAGATAATAATTATTTTGCACTCATCGACAGCTGAAAGAACATCAAATAAGCATTCATAATAATAATTATACCCACAGTTAATTAATTTTAGCTGAAATCCTACTGAAAGATTTAATTAAAAAAAAAAATCTATCTACCTACCTATGTTAAACAACTGCAACAGAAGTGTACTCAAAAAGATTTCATCTCAAATTTAAATCCAACTCGTATATTTCACTGCACAAAGTCTTTTAGAATTTTAATTGTACATCTCTGTGTCTGCATCGGATGGGTGTTGCATGTAACGTTAACAACAACAGACAAAAGAAAAAGTGCAAAAAAATTATGTTTTCAATTACGTTGTACGTTCTTGCTCTTTTTTTTCAAGTTATGACGAAAAAAAAACGATAAATTAGGTTTAGCAAAAATTTTGATTTTTTAATAAACAGTTTCATTAGTGTATGAGTGACAATTCATTGAGCCAACGGAGTCCAGCATCAACTTAGTTTTGATTAGAAAATAATTTTGATGGTGACATTTTTCATAGTCCAACGTATGTCTAAGGAAAGGATTTGATTAAGTGTGATAAGAAAAGTGTCACAAAAGTAACAAAATTATGAACCTAATACGTATTTTACTAATATAATGATGAATTTTCAAAAAATTAATAAATTTAGGGAAGAAAAATGAATTTTATTGCGTTTTATTTGATTAAGAAAATTCAAATTCAAAATGGGCTTAATGTGACAAAGAGAAATTTAACAAATTTTTCGATTCGGTGGTAACTTTAGAATCTTTCGATAAACAAGCACTCTTAGTCCAAGTGCAAGTTAAATTAAACAGAGAAAGTATAAAAGTAAGCTCCTGTATAATAAATGCCAATCACGGATTAGAATATGTTTCTAAAAATGCAAAGTCCTATGTTTTGTTTGTCATTTATGTCTTAGACAGATTTGGAGTTACCTACAAAAAAGTTGAAAAAAATATTGGCTGGGGTACCACAAGGATGTGTTCTTGGTCCAGTTCTGTATTTTCTGCCTAGTCTAATTATAAAAACTGATACAAGTATAAACGCAAGAATATTTAATAAAGTATTTGTTATATACTTTTCATGTTAACGGTTATTTTATAGCCTTTTGGTTTTATACTCGACTTTGATGAGAAAATTTTTGTTTTAAGTCGCTTACAATCATGACATAGGGTAAAATCGAAAACCTTCACATGGTAAAGATGATATCTTTAGGACCTTATGACCACTTGGAATCACGCATTTATTTTGTTTATAGTATTGTGAAGTTGTTGTGCTGATAACGCACTGTAAGAACTGTCTGTGAAATAAAAGGTAAATGTAGGCTCACATCAAAAAATCGATAAAAAACAGAAAATCTTGACATTAGAAATCTTCAACGCACACAATAAGCACACTTGACACCTTCCCTCAGTCACCCCCGAAGCAGAAATGTAACCAAAATCGAAATTCTGATACGGCAGTACACACAAAATTATAACAAAAAAAAAACTCTCTTCACTGATGAGAAAATCTTTACCGCTAAAGAACGTTTTATAAACACAACGATCGAGTGTATGCTCAGGCATCAAGAAAAGCAACTGAACTAATTTCAAGGGTTGACAGAAGCCACCTCCCCACAAATGTAATGGTTTGGTTTAAAGTGAGTTATGATGGCATTACCTACCTTCACTTTGTTAGAGAGAATTCAAAACGTTGGGGAAAATTTATTAAACAACTGTTTTGGGGACGTTTTCAAACCCCCATTTTCAAGTGCCATTTTGTTGCACCAATCAAATTTATGATTTCCTTAAGGCCTAGAGCCTAGAGCCTAGAGCCTAGAGCCTAGAGTCTAGAGCCTAGAGCCTAGAGCCTAGAGCCTAGAGCCTAGAGCCTAGAGCCTAGAGTCTAGAGTCTAGAGTCTAGAGCCTAGAGCCTAGAGCCTAGAGCCTAGAGCCTAGAGCCTAGAGCCTAGAGCCTAGAGCCTAGAGCCTAGAGCCTAGAGCCTAGAGCCTAGAGCCTAGAGCCTAGAGCCGTTTATGAAATAACGTGGTTAATATTTTTAGTTTTAGTAGGATGTACTTTTTTCCAATACACCTCTTAAAAGTGGGCGTGTCAAACATTTTGCGTCATTTCTTTGTTCTTCATCTATTTTTTTAAGACAATCTGTTTTTTTTCAACGAACCCAAATATTTTGCCCAAAACGGCCCCAAAAGTATGTGTAGAGTAAAGTTTTGTGTGGAATGATTTTTAAAAATCAAATGAGTATTTCCAACTTTTCTTAAGAACACGCCCTCATTTATATATCAAATTTGACGATCAGATGACTTTTTTAAAAAGTGGGCGTGTCAGTTGGTAGAATTTTTTTCTGATAATGTCTTATAATATCTTTTATCGTGTCTGATAATTTCATCCAAATCGGTTCAATGCTTCACTTTTTATAGATCTAAGACTGCCTCTCCAAACAAGCTTTAGTTTATTAACTCAGGTTCAATCCTAAGACTAGGATGATCTCGCACTGAAAAACTGGACCTTACCGACCTTGTTTACATTTAGTGAAATAACAGCAACCTACAATTTACTGTGTCAATAATTTTTCAAAAGAGTTTCTTTTAGTTTATTCCTTTCTTGCCATCAAACAAAATTAGTCATGCCCGTAACATTAATTTGTCATAATGTGATATTGAGTTTTGTTACTCATTTCTAAACTGTAACTGAAAATTAAATTCCAGGTAACAATTTGAAAATGAATAAGAAATATAGTCAGTTACCATAGAAAGACATCGTCTTCATACGTTATTTTACACCAAATTAATATTTAACCTATTTGAAATCACCGATTTTCTTACGTCATACTCGTAACACAATCAAAATAAACCCCTTAACTAAACAAGGTATTATATTGAAAGATGTCGTTTCAATGGAAACACAAATGCAAATTTTACTGCTTATGTATATTAGGCACATCCACTATCTCTTAGGTGCGTTACCATTTAAAAGTAAAAAGACTTCGAATAACTCTCAAGCTACTCTCGAGAGTTGAATTCACAAGTAAACGCAGTCAGTGAAATTAGCTCACAGAGTGTTAGATAGTCACTATTGAGATTTTCCTAGTGAAATAAATCTCAAACGGAAACGCTTCTTAAAGTTGCGTATCCATTTGAGAACAAAAAGACTAGTTTTCTCAAGCAGCTCTCAAGAATAAAACTAGTAAGTGGACATTAATGTTTATGAAATAAGCTCCAAATGGGAAGACAGCTTTCCGAGATTCACTATAAAGACTTTTCTAATGAAAGCTCCCTCACATGGAAACGCTTCTTAAGGTATGTATCCATTTGAGAGTTAAAAAACTGCGAGCAACTCTAAAGCAACTTGACAGAAAAACTTACAAAAAGAGACATTCATAAAATTTTACTCTAAGGGTGCGTTTACATAAGAGAGTAAACAAAACTGCGAGTACCTCTAGAGAGTAAAACTCTCAGGTAAAAACAGTCATGAAATCAGCTCCAATAGGAGTAGACAGCTGTTCGAGAGTAGCCCTGTAGAGTTTTGTAGCAAAAGTACTCTCAAACGGAAACACACCTTTAAAGAATTTGACATTTTTCAGGGAATTTCTAAAAAATTGTTTACGTAGAAAAATTGTTTACGTTGAAAAATTGTTTACGTAGAAAAATTATTTACGTATAAAACTAGTTTACGTAGAAAAATGTTTCAAAAATCCATTGCTTCATAGGAAAAATTATTGCTTTAAGAGCAACATCTCTTCGAATGATTTTCAAGATTCACTTAAATCCATGGTCATTCATTGAGTAGGTATATAAATTTTATTCTTCAACCACACATTTGACTCGATATATTTTCTAGTACACAACCAATACTTGTCATTAAGAGTAGTATAAGTCAAAAAAAAAAAAGAAAAAAAAAAAGAATTACTGATCTCAAGATGATTATGGTGATGTAAAATTTAATTAACCAAAGAAAAGAAAGTAATTATACCTTATACTCCTCCTTGAACATTCTCAACGTTCAGTATTCATCCTACTCTAAAGCTGGTTAGCCATTTATGACCAGACTTCAGTTCTCTCCGGTGTCATTCATGAATAAGCTGGCTTTTCCGCAATTCAATTAGCCAACTTGTCAGTTTTTTTTTCTCTTTAATATCTAGAAAGGATGCTTTTCATGAATTTGCATCGCTTAAGAAATACGAGACACGCATTTAAACCAGAAAAAAAAGGAAAAAAAAAAACGTTGATAAAGTTCCTCTCGCAGCAATTCGTATGTGATATGAATTCACAAAATTCTAGGTCGTGTCATACCACTTGTGATGGAATTAATTGCGGAACGTTTTCTCATCGCAACGAGGAGCAAGTTCTTCTTCTTCTTGTTGCACAGACGAAGGAAATTTGGCAATTCTATATGTGAAAAAAAGAAGATAAAAAAAAAAAACTATTCTTGGTGGTGTGGCAAGAACAAGAAGAACGATTGTGTCTTAATTACGAGGAGAGATTATGGCACGATTGCATATCCTTAGTATGTGGGTAGGGTATATATGGCAGCAAAGAGGTTGTATAATTCTGTCCTGACCTAGTTTTATTGGTTTTTTGTTTTATAATCCAATCATTTTCAAAATTCTGACTTCTCTTCTTCTGGATCCCTTGGGAAGTGGTGTATAATAAAATAGAAGTGAATTTTTGGAATTAAGCATGTTTGGGGAAATATGTACAGTACATAACTTTTCAGTTGAAAATAGTGTTTTCCAGTTCAGTTGAGCATATGTGATTTTAATTTTATCAAACAATAGAAAAAGTTATTGTTATCGCATCTTCAGTCTGAGAGTCATCTTTTTCGACACATAAACTGTGTGTTTGCATTCTGTAAATTTTTAATGAAATAACATAAGTTTGAGATAAACCCGTGTTTATTTTGCACGCGTTATAGAGTTTATTTCCATGTCCTAAGCTCATCAAGTAAAAATAAAAATAAACTCAAAAAAGTTTAATAAACAGCATTTAATAATGTTAAATAGGGTAAAGATGGGTAAATATAGATAAATGTAGACAAGAAAATGGAATATAAGCGCTGGAAACCCAAAAATTAGTCCTTATTTTGGTTGAGCCGTTGACTTGTTTGCATTCCAAACTCGAAGTCACCTATCTTTTCACCAGTTTTGATTTCCATTGATTGTGTGATTAGAATAAACGTCATCCAGCAGGTCAAATGAGCCCTTCTCACGGTCGTTTTTTTTCAAATTATTTTTTTATCTTCCCGATATACTCGTGCGGCTACACATTGCATGACAAAAATTATTCATCAAACTAATAAGAGATTTAAAGTTAATGGTTTATAGGGTATAACAGGGTAAAATAGCAGTTTAGCAAGAAAAAAATTAAATATTGTTGAGTACCTTGAATTTATTTGTGGTTACCTAGATATTTGTATGTAAGTGTTAATAGGGTAAAAGTGGGTAAATGTGTAGTTGAGTAAATAAGAAATCGGAATCTGGACGTTGGGAAGCCAAAAATCCATTCCCACTGTGGTGAAACCCTTGACTTGATTTCTGGTAAGATATTAAAAAATAATCGGTTGTAGTGTAAAGACAGGTAAAAGTGCAGTTTAGTAAAAAAGAAATAGAAATCTGGACGTTGGGAGGCCGAACATTCATTCTTAGTTTGGTGAGACTCCTGAATTGGTATCTTCATAAATAAGATTGTGAAGCTTGTACTTGTCCGATCAACACGATTAAGATGTCTATGGACAGAAAAACTTGACTGATTTTGTTCACTTTGGAACATTCTTAAAGAAGGGTAGGGGAGCAGTTGACTAAAAAAGAAAAATAAATATTGTCGTTGGGGAACCAAAAATTCTTCCCCGGCTTAATAAGTCCTCTAACTTGATTTCTGGTTAGAGGTTCCAAAATAATAATTTGTAATAGGGTAAAAAAGGGTAAAAGTGCAATTGGGTAGAAAAAAATCGAAATATGGGCGTGGGAAAGCCACACATCCATCTCCTCTTTATTGAGAACCTTGACTGGATTTCTTATCAGGTTTGATTGTGTCATCCAGTATGATGCTGAGTACCCTATGAATCTTGGTCACGGTTCTCTTTTTTTAAAGTATTTTTCGATATTAAGGAACCAGAGCATCTCAAAACCGAATTTCCTACACATTTAAGAATTTTTAATAGCGCAAAGAAGGGTAAAAGTGCCGTGGAGAAGGGCAATACCCTAAGTCATTAGAAACAGTTTTTTTTTTAAGATTTCTGACTTCTTTCACTGCCTGCAATATGTCGACAAGAAAAACATTTTCCAAAAATATAAAAAACTTACAGCCAATTCCTATAAATTTCTGCTTTTCCCTTCACTCTTTTCTTCATACCAACTTATATCAAACCATCAAAAATTCTTGAGCATCTCCACAAATATCCTGAGATTGCTCACATGAGGTTGATACCAACGAATTTTTGTATGCTGCGCATACCATTAACACACCACACCTGTTGACCGTTTATCTTCTCTAAGCCAATCATTTTGGAACAGTAGGTGTTCAACATCAAAATGTTTATTCACGATGCATCCAGCAATTAATCCATTCTCAACCAGCGGCTATCACTCGTGTAAACAGCAGAAAAATAAAAATTAAACAAAAAAAAAAACAACTTCGAGAATCCGATATCCGAACCAACTGCGAACCGGTGAAAATAAATTAGCATCAAGTTTTCCTGGTTTTGCTCACAAAGCAAAAAAGAAAAAAAACAAAAATAACAACAAAACAAACGAGTTTCCTGTTCGCTGTATCCGACCATGCAGCATCATCGAATTGAGTCGACCCAGAGTGAAACAGCAGTTAACAGTTGTGCCGTAAGTTGCACCTTAAAATCACGAAAATCACGAACAATGTTGAACTGTCCGTTAAAAGAGGGATGGATATCCACGATCATGGCTGTCCGTCTATCCGCCTGTCGTTCCTGTCCATGGCAACGGCCAAACTTTCAAGGCAACTGATCGAAGTCATCGGCCAAACGGAGGTGGTGGCGGTGCGGCTGGCGTGTCCAATTGATTGGGGCGCAACAGCTGCTGCCTGATGTTCCACTACCGCACGTTCTACTCCTAGAGGAGGAGTCATTATCTTCTTGGTGTGTTGTGCAGCAAGATCACCGATCACCCGTGTCCAACGAACGGACGAACGGTCGAAGCCTCTCTTACAACAGTGAAAGTGAAAATTGACTTTCAACTGTGAAAAAGTGCTCCTTGGTGCGGTGAAGTTGTTTCGTGTTTGCGTGCTGGGCCAATGTGTGATTTTCTTATACTTTTATTTTTTTATTTTATTGCATCGTCAAGACGACCATAAATAATTAAAGTTTTACACGGCCTTTGACACTGTGATCGCACACGTTGGCGGCCAAAACGGGCCATGGTGCATCTACACGATCGTTTCGTACATCATTTAAACACCACAATCACCACCGGGCGGACAGTGGCTGTTGTTCGGCCAATGTTGATTTCAAGATTCCAAGTGGGGTGTGCCATCACAGAAAGTCAGTTCGTTGCTTGCTTGCTGCTTTATAGGTGCTTAACTATTTAAGTTATTAGCGTCCATTAAGTTGTTATAGATCTGTCAAGATTGGCAAAAAGTCAGAAGAGAGAGGGAGATAGATTTTTAGGGAGTGATTATTAAAGGGTGTTCCAAGCCGATAGCAATTTTTAAGTCTAAACAAGAAATTGGTATTTTTATGTGAATTTATTCGTTTGAATGTCTGAATGGTATAATACAAAATTACGACACCAATGTCAAAAAAAAATTTTGTTTGCAAAAAGTGTTTGGTTAGTTTTTAATGTCAACGCGGTTTTTGAAGTGAACGGTTAAAGAACGAAATAAAACTACATAAATTATTTGCTGATTGGTATAAACTGATCTAAAACCAATGTCATAAAGAATTTATGTCACATGGAATATATCAAATATCGTCATAGAATTTTATCTGCGCATAAAATTCGTTCAGCTCTTTCGCAGCCAATTAGATTATGGTTTCGTGCGTCTGATTGGTATATTGATGAGAAACTGTAAGCTAATGTTTCAAAGACACAATTTTTGAAAATAAATATGTACTTGAAGGACGTATTTTTGCCCATTATTTTTCAATATCAAACGTCCTTTTGCAATGAATAATAGAAAAAAAATATGCATCAATTATCTGCCAATTGGTATAACCTGGTCTAAAACCAATACCATATAGAATTTATATCGTAAGTACCAAATATATCTTATTCATTTTATCCGCTCAGTAATTTTTTGTCATCTTATTAGTAACCAATTAGTAGAAGAACAAAATATTAATCAATTATCCGTTAATTGGTATAAACTTGTTTAAAACTCAAAGAAGTGTATAAAATTGTTGCAAGTAATGCAAGTATGTCTGATATCGGCAAAGCAATCAGCATTTCATACATCAATTTAATGTCAACTAGTTCGAAGATGATAAGGCTTGGTTTTCGTGATTCTGACTGGTATAAATAAAAAATAATACTTTGCAATGATACAATAAAGTATGAACAATGGATTTTTGTTGTATGTATTTTTTGCTTATGTTTTAAAGGAAACATTTTTTTAGTGAGTATAAAATGAATGCATTATGTAAATATCTGCTAGTTGGTATAAAATGGTGAAATGATCACAGCGTATAGTACTAATGTCCCAAATTTGATCTATGAAACATTTTTCTTCAGCTAAAGTTCCCACCTGATAAGGCTGAAGTTTCATGCGCTTGACTGGTATAAATACAAAAAAAAAAACTATTTGTCAAAGTGCCAATGATACAATTATAAAAAATAAATACTCATGCAAGCATTTCTATTATACCAAACGTTCCTTCTCGTGAATAGTTAAGGAACATAATATCAAAACATCAACTATCAAATTGGTATAAACTGGTATGAATCTCTAATCTTTTGTTACTTCTGCTGGAAATTATATTTGTATCTCATATTTGATCCACAAAACAATTTTATTCAGCTTATTCGCAACTTAGTAGGCTAAAGTTTCGTGCATCTGACTGGTATAAATAAAAAGGTAACTGTTTGCCAAAGTGCTAACGATGCCATGATTAAAAATATATACTTGTTTTTAGACTAATTTTTTTCATGCCAAACTTTGCTTTCTTGTGAATAGTGGAAGAAGAAAAAACAATCAATCAAAAAACAGAATCCAAAAAACCGATATCCCCTAAATCTAAAATTTGGAATTTGGCCTTTAAGTTCGTAAGAGAAGTCGCAGTAACTTTTTTTTTTCAAATTTTGTATATTTTTATAGTTTATTCGTTTTTTCAAAATAGGTTTCAAATTAGGCCTTTCTGGATTTTCGGTATTTCGGGTTTTCGGGATTTTGAGTTTTCGGGATTCTGGGTTTTCGGGATTCTGGATTTTGGGTTTTCGGGATTGTGTTCGTCTCTCAATAATTAACTGGTAAAGTACTCAAATCGTAAACAATCTATATTGTATATTATAAATATGTCTCCCATCTCCAACATTTTTGTTCAGCAACTTCGCAGCTGACTAGACTATGGTTTCGCAGAGCAACCGAATGTTTCTGACATATTGAAATGATATCTCTTGAAAAAGTAGACATCAAAAACTAAATAAGAAAAAATACGAAAAAGTTTTATAAAAGTATTGCAAAGTAACTGTGTTGGCTATCAATAATTTAATGAAAACATTCGAAGTATCTGTGCAAGATGTTGCAAAATTTTCTAGTTTTGCGAACATGATGTTCTTCTTTATGGAAATTTTGATCTATCAGTTGAGTGCGAAATCATGAAAATCATCGAAATGATCTGCGTATCCCTTGCGAAATAACTTTTTCGAAACCAATAAAATGTGAGTTAAAATGTCTTCATCGAATAAAACTTCTGAGCTTTATAATTAAAATAAAAAGTTACAGCTATGACAGCTTTAATCCTTCGACAACATAAAATGTTGCGAATTGTTGCTATATGCCACTTTCCCATTATGACACACCCTGTACTACAACTATACTCTGCCCTCTTTCTCTCTTATACTTTTTACTATTTCTAAGTATCTGTCAGTAATTACTGCCAATTGAAAATTGATTTTTTCGAATTAAATTTTATGCATAGCCATAAAATTGGTTCACGATTTTCAGCATTATGCTGATCAAATTTTTTTTTGCTGGCGCTGGCACTGTAGTAGTTATTTTTCCTCGAATTAACTGTCAAAGAAAAGAAAGTGGACTGTACATACAAGCTATACAACCGTGGACAAAGTACTTTGTCCGAGCAAGCGGGGAACGAATATTCAAATGTTAATTTATCTGACGTATCACACAGATAGATCGCCGGTCGTCGTCGTCAGTTGTGATATTCTCGCAGATATAATTTTTCTTTTTGCTTTATTTTACAGTCAATATAATGTTGCTGCATTTATAATGTCTTCTACAGAATGATAGATTTTATTAAATTTGTTTATCCTGGATGGAAGTTGGAAATTATTGCTCTGCGTGATGGGATTCAATTTGTTATAAATGTTTGACTTTTTGTAGCTTCAAGGGAGATAGCTGATACTCAAAAGTTATTGACAGTTGCTTGAGGGAATCTCTTTTTTTTTGTTTTGTTTTTCTGTCGAAATTACTTTTTGGTTTGGCAAAATCTCAATACAAATACAGTCATTTTGTGTTTGAAAGGAAATGGTTGATTGGATTTTATAACGCAGGGTATTTATGTAGCTTGTTGTAGTTATTGGTGATGTTGTTCGCTGGAATCTCTCTCTTCTTAAAGCTTGCAATAAACACTATACGAGATTTTGATCTTAAAGGAGTTTTAAATTGATGTTATTATTTTGACATTGATTGTGTTTATTGAAGTAAGATTCCCTCAAGCAATCTGTTGTATTTAAAACAAAAAAACGTTCAGACTTGTAGTGTTCTTTAAAGATCGTAAAAAAGAAGGGTAAGAAGAAGGTTAAATCAGACATTTTATATGAACTTTAACAAGAACAAATACATATTTTAGAAAAATTGAATGATAGGTGTTAAACTATTTAAGAGAGAAATTAACAAATCTGCTTAGGGCTTTAATTAAGATCCTTTTTGATTTGTAGCTCACTGGGATGGGCCTAAGGTATTATAAAATTTGTACTGATGGTGGTTAAAACTTACTGTGTCTAACGAACGGCCTTTTACTTACTTGGATTACAAATTTGTATTTGATTCATTCCATTTATGTTATTAAGATTTTAAATCTTTCAGGTTTTGAGTAAAGAGGGTTACAAAATTTGAAGAATATAACTTTTAATTATGAAACCAAAGTTGGATTTAAGCACCCAAACGAAACTTGGGAGATGTTCTGAAGATGGACCGTTGACAGGTTGCCAATTGTTTTCGAAGGAACCAAAAAGTTTCAGAAAAGCGTAACTCGTGACCTGCCTATTTCAGAATTTTCTCGGACAAAATCCGAATTCTTGGCTGTAGATCTCGGCTAGGTCATAATTCAGTAACTCTTCTCAACTTTTGTGAAGAGATCCGTTGACAAACGGCCACTGTTCTGCTTGCTCAATAATCACACTATTTCCCAGGCCTATGCACAGTTATCCTGAAATTTACCGATCGCTGAATTCACTTCCAGGGACGGCAAACTCTGAAAGCATTCAAACGCTTCGACCTCCGAGCTATAAATAACGGGTGATTTTTTAGCTGGTTTGGTTTTGGCAACACTGGTTTTGACAGCTGACGTGTGGTTAGTACCTTGTGTCACTGTCAAACAGCTTCAGTTTGGTTTGCAATTTAACCATGGATCGTCTTACAAATGAACAACGCTTGCAAATTATTGAATTTTACTATCAAAATTCGTGCTCGGTTCGAAATGTTCATCGCGCGCTGCTTCCATTTTATGGTCGGCATTCTCGACCTTCTGAGCAGTCTATTCGGAAGATTGTGACCAAATTTCGCACCAAATTTACTTTGTTGGACATTAAACCACCAACACGTTTACGTACTGTGCGTAGTGAAGAAAATATTGCGGCCGTATCAGCTAGTGTGACAGAAGACCGCGAAATGTCGATTCGGCGCCGTTCCCAGCAGTTAGGCCTTTGTTACAGCACTACGTGGAAAATTTTGCGGAAGGATTTGGGCGTAAAGCCTTTTAAGATACAGCTGGTGCAAGAACTAAAGCCAGCCGACCTACCACAACGCCGAATTTTTGGTGAATGGGCTCTTGGAAAGCTGGCCGAGGATCCGCTTTTTTATCGAAAAATTGTGTTCAGCGATGAGGCTCATTTTTGGTTGAATGGGTACATAAATAAGCATAATTGCCGCATTTGGAGTGAAGATCAGCCAGAAGCATTGCAACAGCTACCAATGCATCCCGAAAAAGCCACTGTTTGGTGCGGTTTATGGGCCGGCGGCATTATTGGGCCATATTTCTTCAAAGATGATGCGAATCGCAGCGTTACTGTCAATCGTGAACGCTACCGAGCGATGATAACAAACTTTTTTTTGCCCGAAATGGAAGTTCTTGACTTGCATGATATGTGGTTTCAACAAGACGGTGCCACATGCCACACAGCACGCGAAACAATGGCGCAATTGCGAGGCGAGTTTGGTGAACAGTTAATTTCACGTTTCGGGCCGGTCAATTGGCCGCCTAGATCGTGCGATTTGACACCAATAGATTATTTTTTGTGGGGGTATGTCAAGGCTAATGTCTATAGGGACAAGCCCGCTTCGATTGACGCACTGGAAGCCAACATCCATGCATTCATTCGTGAGATACCGGCCGATATGTGTGAAAGAGTATGCCAAAATTGGACTCAGCGGATGGGCTACCTGAGACGCAGCCGCGGTCAACATTTGCATGAAATTATCTTTAAACATTAAATTGCAAGGTTCAAACTATCGATTCAAATAAATATTTCATTCATTTTTTCGAATTTTTTGTGTTTTTTTTTTTTTTAAGTTCTAAACCTCTTAAAAAATCACCCGTTACAAATAAGAAAAGTTATGATGAAAAAAAGGAAGATTTGGGGGTCGAAAAACTTTGAAAATTTTTCTACTGTCACCCGGGCAGCGCATAAAAGATTCGCTTTAGCAGAATGTAATGGTAATCGATTTGTCATCAGTCATGACACAATCTCGTTCCGTCATTTATCGAATTTAAAAACCGTGCAATATCCCGCTTTTTTTTATTTAATTTAATTTCTATTTTTTTAATCTCAAATAATGAAATCTCGCAAATCAAATTTCTGATTTCTCATAAGCTCGCTTTGTACAATCTCGCATCACAATATCTTGCAATTTAAAAATATCGCTTTGTCAACTTTTACTGTTGAAAATTGTGAAAATTGGTTTAAGTAATTAAAAAATATTTAACTTATTTCTTAAAGAAAACCCAAACAAAATAAACTATGTTTTTAGAAAAAAATCTGTTTTTTTTTATAAATTAAATAAATTTTATTTTTAAGCAATCAAAATGTGATTAGCAATGCCTTGAAAGTATTAAATTTTTTACCTTTTTTTCGTGAAACAGTTCTATGTTCTAGATATTTCTTTATTTAATTTTAAATAAAAGAAAGAAAGTAGGCATTGCTCCCAGGAGATAGGATATCTAAAAAAATGTAATTATATTGCAACAGATACATTCTTTTAATCAAAATCTCGAAAATTTTGCGAGATTCTAATATGCAGGATTTTGGTTTAAGGAATTTCGTTATTGCGAAATAACGAAAAGTGGGATTTTATTATTTCGATATTATGAAAAGCGAGATTTTGTAATTGCGAAATTTCGAATACGAGATTTTAGTTTTTTTAGATTTTGTAACCAACCCATAGAATTTTAATATCGAATTCCCTGATTTTATATACATTTTTCTTTCATAATTCGGATGCCTTTATTAACTATTTTAAAAATCCTAAGCCTCTTGAATATAATAGCAAGTGCGCGTGACCCAATTGTGCATTTAATTTTTTAAGTACATTCGCTGGCATTTCGCATGCACTTTGTTTTCCAAGCTATGCGCAGGTACGCTGACCAGACGTGCTAAGAGGATATATCTTTTTTGTTAAAAAAAAGTCCGATTTCTTTTTTAAAAAAAGCATGCAATTTGTCTTCTTTTTGAGTTTTTCAGTAAAATACATTTTTCGACATCGCAAAACTAAAAAAAATTTTTTTTTTAAAAAACACTAAAACAAACAATTTTTCATCATTCTTGTGTGAACACGACACAGAATATATTTGTACCTGAACTCATTCACTTTTAAAAACAACGCCATCTTTTCTTTTTTTTCAACAATCGGCTGAACACTTCTCATTTGACAGTTCAATCAATATACCCGTGCTTTTGTGTTTAAAGTTAAAAGAACGGTTAGTTTTGTCTTTCCTGAGTGTTTTTTAATTTGAAAAGAAATGAATTAAAAAATTAAATGCCTAAGCGAAAATGTGCGAACTGCAGAAAAAATATCAATAAATACTGACTCAAAGAACCATGAGACCAGCCAATGAACCCCAGTCCCAGCGCTCAGTAGATATTGAAGTGAGTAAGAAAGCCATCCATAAGCTAAATAACAACAAATCCGCCGGTTTGCATGGCCTAACTGAGGAGCTCTTCAAGTATGGAGGAGATGTCCTGGTAGGATGCAGTCACCAGCTCATCAACCTAGTGTAGGAGGAGGAAAGTATACCCAAATCTAAAAAAGGCCGATCGTATGTCCTGCAAAAACTACAGAGGCATATCCCTGCTTATTGTTGCCAACAAGATTTTATCGAACGTAATATGTGGGCGTCTAAAACCTTTCTGCAACACTTTGATCGGCATGTACCAGTGGCTTCAGGCCAGGTGTATCAACGATAGACCAAATCTTCACATTGATGCTAATCCTGGAAAAGATCAACGAATTTAAAGTCGAGACCCACCATCTTTTCATCGACTACAAAGCCGAATATGATAGCTTAAATCGCCAAGGGCTTCTATTGGCGATATTGGAACTCGGGATCCCGAAAAAACTGATCCAGCTATGCCGCATGACGTTACAAAATATGCGTTGCAACGTGCAATTGAGTAACAGCTCATCTGCTCTAGTTGAGACATGTATAGGGTTCAGACAAGGAGATGCGCTATCAACTTAGAGAAGCAGATAGTGCGCAAGAGTGGTGTTAACTTGGAAGGCACTATCTTCAACGTCTTCTCAACTGCTTGGCTATGTGGACGACATCGGCTGCTCCAAGCGAGTTGTACTTAAAGTATTTATTGATGAACAGGCAAAACGCGTTAATCTTGAAATAAATGAGAACAAAACAAAGTAAATGCCATCTCAAACAAAGCCACATGTGTCCATCGCCTAGAACAAAACGCCACTAATGGTAGCTCACATATCTCAGAACAAACATCAATCCCAAGAACGACACTTAGTGGAAGAAGAATTACCCTAGCGAACCGCTGCTACTACTTCGGTTTGGCCCAACAAATAGGTTCAAAGCTACTTTTTTGAAGACCAGTTCTTCTCTACGGTGCCGAGTGCTGGACGATAGGTAAAATAGGGGAATTGATACTGGACACTTTCGAGAAAAAAATTCTTCGGCTAATATTTGGTCCAATATGCCAAATGGAGGAGAAGATTTAATCGTGAATTGTACGAGCTGTACCAAGATGTGGATGTTGTCCAAAGAGCCAAAACACGTCGACTTCACTGGCTCGGCCACATTGAGCAAATGCACAACAACGCTCCAGCCACGAAAATCTTCGAATCCTGGCCCCCAGGTTCGAGACGACCAGGAAGACTGAACCTCCACTGCCAGGCGGTTACAAATGCAAGAGCGCTTAGTCTTAACGACTGGAGGGAGCGTGTGAGGAACCCCAAACGATTTGGTTTTCCAAAATATCTTAGACAGATGAATTTTAAAAAAAAAAAAACGTGAAAATCCATAAAATTTACCTAATGGACTCTATTGGAAATCCTTTCGAAATAATTAACCCTAACTGAAAACCCAAACAAAAAATGTACAGAAAAGTTTATTCTTATTGCTTAATCTTAATAATTCTGATACGTTCGCACAATTTTTGAAGAATGGAAAATCTATGGCCCACCATCAAGTATTGTCGAGCTAAAAATCACATCTTTTGTTTATTATTTAAAACTATAATTTCTACGTCTTGTAGTTTAAGAGAAATTAAAAGTTAAATTCGAAATTTTAAAAGGCATTTTAAAAATACAAATTTCCATAAAACTGCCCTCGATAATAACTACTAAATCCATCATACAAACAAGTATCATGTCTCTTCCCCTGATCTTTAATCTTTGAACCTTGAGTTTTTTGTGTCCAAAAGCTATTGCACACTCTAAATATGAATTCTATTCTTAAGCTCTTGTGTCTGGTCTCATTTAGGAGCAGAAAAATGAATGCGTTCTAGTATTCCTCGTAATGCGGCGACACGAGCTCATCGCGCACCATTTCCTCGACTTGAAATAATTTTTTAAAATTCACACTTGACTGAAATGCAAAAATAGATTTTCTTTGTTTTTTTTTTTTTTTAAAATAACTTTATCATGAAAATAATGACTAATTTCCTTTTTTTTCCCGTCTCTTTCTTTCCAGGTATGTAAAAAAATCCACAAGTTGCGATGATAAAAATCAAACAAATTAGCAACAAATGAGTTTAACATGGTATATTGTGTTGTAAATGAGCCAAAGTGTAAATATCGATTATTACTTTGAAGCTTCTCCGGGTGTGTCCCTCTGTCTACACCTAGACACGCAATTATTCATCAGCAAAAAAGTGAAGGTAGGTATATAATCGAGTCTATATCTAGAGAGTCAGCAGTATAGAAAAGTGAAAAGCCATTTTCCGTTCGCCTTCTTTTTTTTTTGTTATTTTTTAAATTACCATTCAGCATTGCACATTTTCGCTAATTATTGTGCTCAACTTTTGTACTGTTTGAAAATCCTCCAAGTAAGGCTTCGGTTGTTTACGGATCATTGAAGCAGCTTGGTTTTATTTGTAAATTTGTATAGTTGTTTTTTTTTTTGTTTTTGTTTAAGTTTGTGTTTTCCTTAAGGGAAACCCCACAAGAGTATTCTGTACATTCATACGTAAATTCCATCATTAAGCTTTTGTGGAAATAGTGGCAATAGTAACCTATGGCTCCCTGTATGCACACACATGCAGCATTATTATGAGATATTAAATCAATATGTGATCGAAATTTATCGACTAAGCTCATGGAATTGACACCTTCTGCCATTTTTATACTACACTTTACCATGCCACACAAGGAGAGAAAATATTTTGCCATGAGAAAGAAAAACAAATACTGTAATGTGTTTTTCCAATTTTTCCAACAAAAGACAGTAGTTCATGTTGTGTAAGCGTATATAGCCTTTTCAATTGGGGTTAACCTCATTTCTTTGATGGGGTTGTGTTGGGGCATTTTGCATGGATTATTATTATAGACGATAGAAGGTGATGAACTGTTTTTTTTTGTTCCCATGGGTACTTTTAAGTCTAGGATAGAACGAGGCTCTTTAATACACTTTGCATTGAAAGACTCATATCTATATACCTATAAAAGTTAAACTCTATTTATAAAATAGACAATTTCGAAACTATGTCAGTGGTTGAGAAGTGAACTTTTTGTGTTTTTTTTTCATTAAGTTTTAAAACACTTTCACTGTGCTGCTACATTCAGAGGAAATGTTTGTATACTAGGTACATCATCAAATTCACAAAGTCCATAATTTAAACAAACCAAACCACCAACTGGGTTGTTTTTGGGGCAGGAAATGTGGTTGTGTGGTTTGTGTTTTGGATAAGCCAAAAATATTAAATTATTTATTAGTCTGTTTTAAAATTTTATAGAAACCCTGTGATTTTTAGCTTCAAACAAAATATTTTCATATAAAGGATTCTTCCAATTAAAGTAAATGCAAAGCTATTTTTGAAATATTTGTCTAAAAAATATTGCAGACTGTGTCAGGCGTACTTCTTGTATTATTGTTATTATTTAAGATGCTTGTAAATTCACGACAAGTGTATGGGTTGACATGTTGAGAAAGTGCTAGCTAAAGTTACTTGAAAAGAAAAAAAATGAGATATGTAATTATATGTAAGTCATAGAAATGTTGAGAGAAAAATGCTTAAAAGCATGAAATATGATATTTAAATTAGCTAAAACAACTTCTTTGAGATGAGAAAAAAAACGCCAATTTAATTCTTGATTGAATTTGACTGTATGAAAAAAAATCAAATTTTTAAAACATTTGTATTTTATTTTATTTGCATATAAAAATAAAATTTCCAAATAAAATTGTCAACCTGTTTTTGAGACATCGAATTTTCAGAATAGAAAATGTAAAACCTTTTTTTAAATTCAAAAACTTTTTTTTTTGAAAACTATTAAAATATTTTCTTTAAGGGTTTTATAACATTTGCATGGAAGGGTACCGTTAATTTTTTATATAAGTAATTTTTTTTAAATACTTATAAAAATGTGACTCACACATAAATACCGAGTTTTTTTTCAAATCAATTATCTATGTAGTTTTCAAAATAATTTTAAAAAGAAAATTTTTGACCAATTTTTAAAAATCAAAATTTTAGGAAACAAAAATAATTCTTATGTGAAGAAGCTTGTGTATAAAAAATTATTGAAATCGGTATTACCGTTTTGAAGAAAATATTGATAATAAAATAAAATGATTCCTTAGGCGGCACTATTAGGGTTGGGGTCGATATTCTGGCAGGGTCAAAATTCTTTTTGCAAAATTCAGTTTTTAAAATTGTTTGCTTTTCAAAATTCTGTTTCACAAGCGCGCTTTTTATCATTTTTCAAACCATCTTTTAATAATTGGCAGAATTTTATAAATAAATTTTTTATACTTGCCCAAGCATAGATTTATTGGAAAAATGTATTTTATTTGCTAAAAAAGTGGTTTAGCTTATTTTTGTTTTAGATTCTCCTGTTTCTACCATTAATTCCTCAAAATCTATCTAAGATACGATTGTAAATTCTTAAATCTCTATGTTTTTTTTTTAAAATATGACCTACTTGTACCTTAAGTAATTTTATGAAATATTCCCACCAACATGAAATTCGATTTTTGATATTTTAATTGTTGGAACAAGATCAAAATCAAAACTTTGTAAAAAAAAAAATGGTCCACATCTGGGTTAGACCATTTATGCACTTAAAGTTACAGCCTCAATAACCTGTAAGCTCAATGTTAAAATTAATATTGGACATGTGCGCACCAGAAATAGGAAAAATGGTTTATGAAGAGTTGTGAAGAAGTTATTCTTTTCTTATTTCAATTGTCTAACAATTATATTCAATTGTCTAACAATTACAACTTTTAAGGTTTTCGCGGTTGTTGTTTTAAATTTTTTAAAAATGTCTATTGTCTAACAATGAAGCTTTTTTGTTTATTTTTATTAATGAAAAAAGTTATTTGAGAAAAAAGCAGAATAGGCACAATTTTATTGTTAAATATGTTATATGACAGAATTTTGAAAAACAGATTTTTGAAAAGCAGAATTTTGAAACCAGAATTTGGACCCATTCCCGTTCCTAAAATTACTCGGCAGGTACGGTTGATTTAAAAAAAAAACTTCTTAAAACATTTGGACAGAATTATCAAAAACCACTATGTACTAAGTTTTAAGAAAAACCATACAGCCTGCAGACGAACTGACAGACAGAATTGTGTTATCCACTTTTTTGACTTAAATTTTTTTGATAAATAGTAACTTGCCATATAGTACCTATATTACCTATATGTATATGCCCAGTAAAATTCCCTTACTTTAGGCATATATATTAATAGAATTATTTTTAAGGGTATCTGCAATATAAGGACTTTTCTTATTTTAAGCATTCTCAACCGATTTCAATCAAAAAATTTGATTAATTAACTTCTTTAAAATATTAACAACAGCCTTTCTTTTACACTCAGAAATAAACAAACTAAAACTAAAAGCTAAAATCAAGAAAAAAGTGCTTAGACAAGTTATTCGCTGACTAAGTCTGGATAACTCGAAAGTTCTTTAAAAAAATGTAAAAATTTAAGAATTCCTGTTTCATCACAGCTACAAAATTTTGAAAAGTGCAAGCAAAAATTTAGTCGAGGACAAACTCGTTAAAAAAAAAAAAACAGAAAAGTAAATGACTTGCATTTGTAAAGTTTTATATCATTTTTATTTTATTACTTTTGCTTGTTTTTAGTTTTTCTCTATTTAATTAAGGATTTTAGCGTGCGATTTTTCGCTTAAATAATAATATATTTTAAGTACAACAATAATACGGAATTATATAAAATGTTTGTTGTATTTTTAAAAGGGTTTTGTTTTTAAGAAGAGATAAAAGTGAATAAAAAAATTGGGCTTTTATTTCATGTCGTAGTACCTCGTTGCATGATAGTTAGTGCGTTGGGCTGTCATGCCGAAGGTCTGGGTTCGATTCCCAGCCACTGCCACCTACAAATAGAAATGTTTTTGTCGAGGTACTGCCTCTCGCATGGAACTGACAACTCCTCCAAGAGTATACTTGTCATGAATAAGTGCTTCTCATCTAGTCGTTCGGACTCGGCAAAAAATTGTAGGTCTCCTCTATTCCTGCCAGCAACCCGCACACAGGAGTGGTTGAGAGTTGTAAGTCACTAGTCCCTGGTTCTTCATGAGCTGTTGAGCCACCAAATTTATTTGATTTATTTTTTAATATTTCTAGTCAAAGTTGTCAAAAAAAAAGAATTTTTGGAATACAAATTTTTTGTTTAAAATTAATAATTCTATATACTCAAAATTGGCAAACCTTTTTTTTTCTAATGTCAGGAGTAATAATTGTATATAAAACAATTTTTTCTTAAACATTAATTGTTAATCGATCAGAATTCTTGTTTTTGATTTTAAAGCTATTTAATGCAATTTCTTATTATTATAAAGTTTCTAAAATTCTTAACAACTTAAAATAAATGACCAAATTCGTGCGATTCCGGTCTAAATTAATAGTAATTTTTAAGACATGCTTAAAATATACAGGGTCCTGCATTTAGCGCTTCCTAACTCTAAATTTAAATAAATCAAAGTGTAAATGAGATATTGTCGAAAATTATATACCTATTCCTTTTTTTCAATTCAATTCAATTTTCTCAAAAACGAGAAGACATAAAATCATCTAGTTTTCAGTTTTTGATTACGAATTAGTTAGAGCAATTTCGGAAAATAGTAGGTAATCTTACAGTTTTGAAAAATTACACTTTAAACTTGTTTTTTATACTTTTTTTTTTATACTTTTTTTTTTATACTTTTTTTTTATACTTTTTTTTCGAAAATTTTGAGTTTTAAATTCGTTTTTTTTTTTCAAAACTCTGCATAGGTTTAACTTGATTTAGAAACTAGCTAATAGAACAGAGTATTGGCTTTAAAAGAGCTATAACATTTAATTATAAGAACTGCCGCTATTTTAAATATTTTTTTCCATTTGTATTATCTACTTTTTTGTATGAAATTTCCTCTCCCACCAAAACGGGGGGACATAAATCTCCCCTCTCATAGCAAAAAATGTTTCTATTGAACTGTTCTATAAAATATCGTTATCGCCTAAGCTATCTCCCTCTTGCCCTCTTAAGGGTTTTTCAAATGGCCTGGGGGAGTTACAGCCCCCTCCAAATGGACTAGTACACACATTTTTTTGGTCAGAGGAACATTGTCTAGGGATGTGTAAAAAAAAATTGGGTTGACTTCTAAGCGTTTTTCCGGCAGAGTTACGGCCCCCACGAAATGGTCTTGGACACGCATTTTTGTGTTCAGCATTGTCTTGGGATGTGTGAAAAAAAATTTGGGCTGATATAATTATCCCCAAAGATTCCATTTCTTTCATAAGCCTCAATACAGCTTTCGTCTCATGTGCTTCATTTTTGAATAACTTTCAAACCCAAAAATTAGCTATGGGCTCTTAGACTACATGTGACGTTAGCAATATAGTACCCAGCGCCGCGCCGTCCTGTTGAAAATACTTGCCATTGGTGAGCATGCATATCATCGAATTCAGTCCAAAAGAAGTTCGCTCGGCGTTGACGGTAATGGCCTCGCCAACGTCGTTCTCAGAAAATTATGAACCAATAACGCCCACCGTCCACTAGTCCTTAATTCACATCAATCAGTAATTTTTTCAAGATGCATTGGACGCTCTTGGAACTCATGTGGATTGATATCATCCCACATTCGAAAATTTTGTTTACCCATTCACCCAGAAATTGTCCTCATCGCTGAAAATGAGATGATGGAATTCTGGGAGAAACAGATGCAGTTAATAATATTGTGATTATTAATCAAGTGAAGATTATTGCGGTTGGTTTGAAATGTTAAAACCAATGAATATGTTTAGTGAATAAAAAGTGGTGCCAAACTGTGGAATGCTTAAAGGATATGTTAAGGGGGAGAAAATTAGTTTTTTATATGATTTATTTACATGAACAAAAAATATCGCCCATGATTATATTTGGCCTATTTATTGGCCAATTATCGTTGGGCTGTCAAACTGAAATTGCTGTCGGC
Source organism: Dasysyrphus albostriatus (assembly GCA_946251815.1). Classification (NCBI taxonomy): domain Eukaryota; kingdom Metazoa; phylum Arthropoda; class Insecta; order Diptera; family Syrphidae; genus Dasysyrphus; species Dasysyrphus albostriatus. The sequence continues at coordinate 21,345,435 of OX276337.1, forward strand.
AGTTTTGGAAAAAGATAGCCCAATTTCCGATAAATAGCCCAATCTAACAAGCCTGGTCCCAACTAGAATAACTTTCATAAATTGGTGTAACAAAAGAAGAGAATAGCCTCATCTTTTGGTCAATTTATTTTGTCTTTCCCTTATATGCATGAATAACCCAATTTCCTACTCAAAAGTCTGACGATTTTGGTAAGTGTAATTTTTATTTGACATTCAAAAAAATTATAATTGGTATTTGTACCGTATACATTAATTGATTAATTTAGTTTAAAAATATTCAATAAAACATTTCTTTGGATTCCTTATACGCGTTTCCTTTCGACTAAAAGAAAGCCTTAAAGTCAACGACCCAACTAATGACATAGTTTCTCATACTTTTTAATGTACCTATACCCAAAATCGATTAAACTATTTTTTCCCCTTATATAACGCATCAGGTGGCAATTTCATTATTGCGTTCCAATTGCTCAGTCAGCTAATTTTTAAGCCTTAATCCAAATGCAGCTGAGGGACAATTAAATAACACTTTTATGGTTTTAAGGCAAAGATTTGTTCCTCCATAGGGAAAGATTTTTTGTTTTTAGTTTTTTTTTTGTAAGTGTGCTCACTTCATTTGTTTTCGTCTGATGACACTTAAAAAGAAGAGGTTTTTCCCTTGAGCTATTTGTATCTATATAAATATTATGCGAATATTTTTTCTTCCACGCAATGTGAATATCTATTATCTATTTTCTTTTTTTTTTTAAAGGTTTAGTATTGGTTACATAGAAAGTAATCAAAAGATTATATAATTTTATTTAAAATTTTATACGAAGACAAAGTAGTTTTTGAAATATCGTTTTGGAATTTATATTAACTTACGACTGATTACCATTCTTTTTTTTTTAACTTCGTAATACAAATCTTAAAATGAATAAATAAACTGTGGTTAAAAACCTAACAAGTTGCACTTAACTTTATAAATAATGAATGAAAATCCTATATTTAAAGTCATGAAGAGCCTTTTGTTGAATCGAAACTTAAATATTTACTTAAACGTAAATGTTCTACTTTTTCTTACTACTATTTAAGTTTCGTTTCAGCACATATGTATATGATTTTTAAAAAATCTATTGATCCGACTTATTCTAGTCTTAACTTTACCATTTTTTGGAATCTTTACAAAAAACACTCAACAAGAATATTTTAAAAGCAGAAATATACGACCAATATGCTGTGCTGCAATTTAATTTTTTTTTTTATTTATTTCATATCATGCCTTCCTTTTTGGTGGCAATGAAATACTCAAGGGAACCATTCGACTCTATCAGCCGTGCCATGTTATTGCCTTGCATTTGAATTTATTGCTTATTTTTGTTGTTGTTGGTGTTGCATGAAATAGTATAATAATTGCAAACGGCCGCACACGCAATTTTAACATTAATGAACGTTGTAACTTTTAATTCATTACAACAAATTGTATTAATGACACTTAAAGTAGCAGATATGCGAATATATGCATTATGCGAGTGGAGTAAGCTGTTGCTGCGATGATTATTGTGAAAAATAAAATTTCACACATGCGATGGTTTCTGTTGTTGTTGTTGTTGAAGAAGAAAAAGTGAGTTGGGTTGGTGATGTTATTTAACAACCAACAACGTAGACATGAGTTTGAATTTAATCGAGTGTCAAGTTCATGCAACCAATAGACCAAGAGTCTATAAATCACTTCACAACTATCAAAAATTATTCCTTCCAAGTACGTTAAAAAATTGAAATTGTTAGAGACAAATGTTTAGAAGCATTATATTGATATTAAAAATCGCTTTAAGACTCCTTAAATACAATATAGCTTTTTATGGCCTTTAGTCCTACAAATTGGCCTTTCGTCCGGCTTACTCACTTTAACTAATCAGTGACGTAGTGAGGGCCGTAATTTGTATTAAGTTCAGTTCAACTTCCATGAATTATCCCTTAATAGTTTAAAGTAAAAAAGGAATTCCATCTAAGTTCTTGATCAAATATGATTGTATGGAAAAAAAATTTTATCGTTGGATCGGTTTAAAAAAAAAAATTTTTGTATAGGTATTAAATTCTAAAAAAACATTTTTAAGATAAATTTTTGACATGCAAACCTCAAGTATTTATGTATTAAATTTCAAAAAAATTTCAATCCGTTTTTGCTGTTGTCGGAATTAAATAAAATGAAAAAATATGAATATATGCAGAAAAAAAAATTAAAATCGTTGGAGCGGTTTTCTTAAAAATTAATTTTTTATATATAATATTTCATTAACATTTAAAAAAAAGTTTTGGTATGGCAACTTTGAGTATGTATTAAAATATATTTTTAAACCTAGTTTCAAAAAAATTCATCTACTCTTTTTTGAAATATTGAATTTTCAAAAACAAAATTTTTATATTTTTAAAAAATACAAAATCTTTATACGTAGTATTATTAAAATTTTTAAAAAGCTTTTGCACAAAAATTTTGATTGAAATCGTTTAAGCCGTTAGTAAGAAAATCGAAACTAAAAAAACCGTTATGTGACAGGTACCGTTAATAACGGTTTTCGGTAAATTTTTTTCTTATCAAAAAGTGCACCACATCTACTATAATCCAAATTTTTTTTTATCAAAATCGGTACGGCAGTTTTTGAGATAAATAAGCTTTTCATTTACGGTTGTAGGGCAAGTACCGTTATTTTTGGTGCTAAAAAACTTTTTTTTGCTATTCATTCTTGGCTACTTCAAAATTTCGAAATACTTTTTTGAAAAAAATTTCAAGCTAACCAATTAACATTTTTTTTTTTCAAAAAAAAGACTTCAAAATTTTAAAGTAGCCTATTCTTGAAATGCAAAAAAACTGCAAATCTGAAGCTTTACTACAAATTCCTAGCATGCTTGGTTCATGAGAATCACTATATGACCTGCTAACTTCACTGTAAGATTGGAAGGTCATTCGGTTACACCCTTTTTTGGTGAACTGCAAAATCGGGAATAGAATTGAAAAAAAAAAAATGCAAAACTACTGCAAATTTCTTTTGCGTGGTGCTATCTTTACAGACGTAAATATTTCAACTTTAGGAAAAAGGTTTTGATGCTTGGTACTTTTTTTTTAATGTTTTCGATTTTTTGTAGGTATTTTTGAAAATTTATAATCAAGTGCAATTTTGATTTCAAAGTGTAAATAGTTTTTATGGTAAATAATCTGGTTCCTCTTCGGCTATTTTGGTCACTTATGGTGCAGTGAATCTAAGTTATTTAATTTTCTTTCCCGAAAATAATGATAATTATTAATACAAAATAAATTGAATAACATAACAAGAAATTGTAAAAAAATTGTAAAAAAAAAAATTCCGTTATATAAAATTGACTGTCAAACATGGGGTTTTTTTTCTAAATTTACAACCATTTTTTTTTTTTGTATTATTATAAACTTCCTATTGGAAGTTATTGTAATTGGTCCGATTTGTCGAATCGAAAATGTTGATATATCTTCACGCTAATAGCTCCCTAGAATCGGAATCCATCATTTACGTACGTTCGTACATTTGTACGTTTGTACATTTGTACGTTCGTACATTCGTACGTTCGTACGTTCGTATGTTCGTACTTTCGTACGTTCCTTCCTTTTTTTCGTTCATCATGTTTGAAGAATGAATGAAGATATTGACTTCGAATAAATTTTATTTCATAAATAGATGTTTCAATACGTGCAGAAAGGATTTTCAAAAAATTCAATCAGCAGTTTTTTTACTATAGCAATTTAAAAAAAACCCTTGTTAAGTTTCTTTAGTCTCGAATATCTCAAGTACAAATCATGCTAGCAACTTTGAATTGATTTTATTCTACGCTTATTAACGTGATTAAGAACTGGTAAAAATATAAAAAGATATCACCTTATATCTAGTTCTTTTTTAATAAAAAAAAGTTACTAAACATTTTTGAAAAAAAGCGGGGTTTCTCAAAAGTTCACTTTTTTCATTATAAAAATAATTTTTCTTTTATCATTACAGAATTTTGGAATACAAATTGTTTTGATAATTAAAAAAAAGTGCGTTCTTTTTCTAGTATTTAGACACAATGATAAAACAAACTAAAAAAAAAAATACTTTCTTCTAGAGTTCCGAACATATGTGTATTCATTTTTGCCTAAACGATCCACTGGCCGAAGGACATAGGCAACTAAACAATATTTTTTTTTTGGATATTTTATTCGAGATATTGTGAGATCCTTCAAGAGCCACGAAAAATACCTATCATCTTTGGCCTTTAAGACTCAGCGCAAAATTGTTAGTCAGTTCGATTTCTGCCATGCACACATTAATGGTTGGAAGTATAGAAACTCACTTAACCCTTCCTGGATCTGTCAAGCCGCCAAATTTATTTTATTTATCAAATAAGTACTAACAAAATAAAAAGAAACGAACTAATTACAATACATTTCGAAACTAGTTGATGGATACATGAATTTCCAGCAAAACTATAAAAAATAATGAAAAGCCGTTTGAAATTCAACGATTATGTTCATTTACCCACAATTAGCTTACTAAGGGCCAGTTGTACAAATATTTAATCCGTGGTTAAGCAATTTTAACTCACTGACTTTGGCGAATTAACTGAGGCTTAACGATTGATGGTTTCGGCATAAGATTTGTTACTTAAACATACTTGAACCTTGAACCATCGTTGAAACTCAGTTATTCTTCGGAAATCAGTCAATAAAAACTGCTGAACCACGGATCAAAATTTGAACCACGTTTGTACAACTGGAACTAAGAAATATTTCTAGGGAGGGAAGTCTAAATTAGTATTGAAGAAATATTAGAATTGTAGAATTTTTTTTTTAATTTACAGAAGAATACAGAATTTTGGAAACAGAATTTTTGCACTCACAGAATTTTAGAATAAAGAATAATGGAATAGCAGAATAATGGAATACAGAATTTTGGTCATACAGAATTTTGGAATACAGAATAACGACCTGTTCCTTTTTTAACAAAAAATAACCAATAGCAACTTTCCCAATAATTGTTGAAAATTGTGTTACTTTAATCTTACAAACTAGGGTATAATTAATAATTTAAAGAATTTGCAAAAAAAAAAAATCAACAAAAAAAAAAAACAAGAAGAAACTGTATCAAAATCGTTGAATTTTGTTTTTCCTAAATATCCTGGGATCACACAAAGTGGTATTGGCTTTGGGTTAATTGAATTCTTTATACTAGTTCATAATTGAACATTGATTGGATTTGTAAAATAATTCAACAAACATTATTTTTTTTTTAAATGAAAAAACTACAAGAAACTTTACCAAAAATTGTTAAACTTTTTTGTTCTCAAATATCTAGAGAACAACCAATGACCAATTGACTTTAGCTAGTTTTATTCTTCTCACCAATCTTCACTTGACTGCATGTTGAAGATCTTCAATAACTATTTTTTTTTTAAATAAAATAACATCGGGGTTCTAGCTTCCGAGGGCACCAATGGGAAGTTACCAGTGTTAGTCGTGTATAACTTGCCATATTATTTAATTCCAGAGTAGGATTTGTACAGAAAAATACTCAAAACCCTGAAATTGATTTTTGAATTTTTTTATTTAGGAAGAGTTTTCTAGAAAAAGAAACATTTTTAATATTCTTGAGAGCTTAAAGTTTTAAGTCTTTTTACTTTTAAATTTATTGACTTATTTATGACAATGAGTTCACAGGCAATTAGACGTTTGGAAAACACATTTTCATTTACAGTCTCACGTAAAACTCGTCCGTCTATAATATTCTTCAACGCCAAATGGAAACAAAATATTTTTTCTTTTAATTTTTCATTCTTTATTCATCATTAGAAAAATAACATTATCACTTTCCTCTTGTTAGTAGGTAGGTACAATTTAAACTTCGTTAGGTAAATTAATTCGAATTTACCACCTTTCGTTTTGTGAAACCTTTCTTAATAAGCTTTAAATTAATACTAATTATGCTCTATAATCCCCTTTTATTTCTCTTTTATTTCTTCTACACACAAAGTCGTGTTAATTCAATTAGATTTATACGTTTTTTTGTTTTGCAGATACAACTGCTTATGTAAATAAGATTAGTTCCATTATTTTCTTTTTTTCTTTTTTTTTTTTAATAAAATTCTGTACGAATAAAATTCCCTCCCGTATAGTCACATTTATTTACAAAGATTTTACTTCCGTCTTTACATTCGTACAAATAAAATTTTAAAGAAAATTAAAACAAAAGCTATGAAATTTTCCAAACAAATCACATTTTATTGAAGCACTCGTAATTGGGTTAATTTTTATCTTTACATAATTTTTGTATTCTTTTTATTTTGTATTTATTTTTTTTTACCAGCGGATGAGGAGCACCACCCACCCAAGAGATTTATAATATTGATTGCCTACAGCAAAGTTAAACCAAAATTCACAGCAATAAATTTATGATACTCTTGTTTGGTAGGTTTTCCTTTTTTATGTTATTTATTTTTTTATTTTGTTTATGAAAAAAAAAAAAAAAATACAAGATACAACGTCGCCGTCGCATCTCTGCAGATATCCCACGCGATAATCTGGTTAAATGTTAAGCTAAAAACATGGTGGAATTATTAAGTACCTACATTATACAGTCCCACCGAAAAACATTTTTATTTTATCCACGATACTTTAAGAGTCATTTCCAAAAAATTTAAATGTATATACTTCACTTAAAGTGCACTAAAAAAAAATGTAAACTATAAACTCATCGCTTCAGAAAAAACTTAATTAAAGAATTTAATCAAATTTAACATTAAGATGATGGAAAAGTCCAAAAAACTCTCCAACTACATATCCCGAAAATCTAAATAGTTCTGGGCAATGCCATTTTTCCATCATTGTTAGCACATTCTGTTAAATTTCTGGCATCGAAATGGTTGCTTAAAAAAATTATAGTTATCGAAAAAATTGCACAGTCCTGTACATTTACATGTTTATTATCGAGGGATATCTTCTTTTGTTTTATTTTTGTTTTGTTTTTTAATAAATGCTTGTTTCTGTCAGAAAGTGTATCTCTCTGTATCATTTTCACAAATTAATTTCTCTAAGGAAATAAACATTATCATCATCATCATAATAATAATAAACTTGCCAAGACACATTTTCATTCATCTAAGTTGAGACAACTGTGTTTTAGGTAGGCTTACTCGTTTATATGTATAAAAGGGCGGCAACAAAGTTGTTTAGATTGAAGGAGTATAATAGTTTAGTTATGCATAATAAGAAACTGCAATTTAAAGTTTTGTTTTTGTCTACCTACATTTAAGAGGTTGTGATAATTATTTTTGTCTTTATATTTATGTACCACCACCACCTGGGTAACTATAGAAAGTTATTACATACACTTTATTTGAAATTTCAATTTCAACACCCTTTTATGGTGTGTATGAAATATTTTCTTGGTTTCAAATTTAGTGAAAGTTTTCTTACCTTCTAACTTTTTTTTTGTTGTCTCATTATAACATATGATAAGTTTATACACAAGATGAAAAAAGTTAATATAATGTGCCTACACTGAAAAAGGATTTTATTAAATCAATAAAGTGATTAAGTATTTCAATACTCTGTTGGTTTCTTCTCGGATTGAACGATTTTGAAGTTTCAAGTCTTTGAATTCATTACAAACTATTGTCTTCCTATGAGGAAACATTAAAAGACTGTTTTTTTCTTAGCTTCCGGAAGGGATCACTGCTAGACTGTGATTGATAATAATTATTTCTTTGAAAGTATTATTCATCCAGATATAGGCCTGATCCAGATGGAACTTTGCGCTTACCCGTTTGACCTTTGTTTGCCGTATGACTAAATGATAAAAAAATGTTCAATTTCAATTACTTATAACTGAAATCTCCAAACACTTTTTTGATTACTTTTAATTAAATGTAATCGAAGAAATTCAATTACCTAATTACATGTAATTGAAAAGTCTCAATTACTTGTAATTCAATTAAATTAATGTTATGTAATTGAAAACAAAAGTAATCATCAACAAATATGTAATGATAACATTTTTCGATAATAATTACAAAAAATGTAATTAATTACTTATTTTTTTTTTCAATTACATTTTCCGATATTGGAGAAATAGTTCACTGTAGTGTTAAGTCTCTGTACGTTTGTTGTTTCAAACTTATTAACATATATTTTATTCACTTTCATCGGGTTTTTAATTTACTGTCGTCTTTTAAATAATCTCCCTTTGAAAACAATAAATTATTAATAATAAAATGGACATATTCCTCGTTACGTTTTTGTCTATTTGTATTACTTTAGCAGTTAGAATACCATTTTTTACTTCTACTATCATTTTGTTCTAATGTTTAAAGAAAAGAAAATGTAATTAATTACAATCCAAGTAATCAATTACCTTAAATTTAATTAACACAGTGCTTTCCTTCAATTACTTCCTAAAACCGATTACTATTTTCAATTACATGTAATTTGTAAATACATTTTTGAACTACAATTACGAGTAATGAAAATGTATGTTTTAATCAATTACAATTATGTGTAATTGTAATTGATAAAGTTCAATTACTAATTACATGTAATTGAAAAGGAAGATGAATTAAATTACGAAAAGTAATCATTATTTCCCAACTCTGCTAAATATGTATATAATAAACAGGATGTTTGGCGTGCAGTTTGGTTAAAATTAAACAAAGTTGTTTCGAGTGTGGATCTATTAAACATGGTCTTAAGTGCAAAGGGTGATTTTTGCAACAAAAACAGAAAAAGAGCTGAAGAAAAAAATATTAAGAAAGACGGCGAAATAAAACCAATGGCGTATGCATTTTAAAAACAGATAAGGAAAAAAAAAGAAAAATTTTTTTTTTTTACTTCAAAAATATGTACACATATGTAAAAAAAAAACAATTTTTTTAATATAAAATTTTAGCACTATTAAAAAAAAGTTTTGTATGTCAATTTTGTTCAAAGGTAAAACTTACTTACCTTACAAATTACACTTTTGAAGGAAATAAGTGTGAAACATACTTTCCGGGGCATGCCTTTGAAAATTTTTGGATTAAAAAAATGCATTTAATTCTCATTTTTTTCAACATGTATTTTGTGCACTTAGTGAGTTTTACCTTTGGACCGACAATATTAAAACACATTTATAAACCTTATTGAAAAAAAAATTATCAACCCGTTTTTGAAATATTGAATTTTCAAAAAATTTTATTGAATTTTCCGAAAATTTTAATATGCAATATTATTGACATTTAAAAAGAGCTTTGGCATACAAATATTGAATAGAATAAAAACAGTTTTCGGTATAAGTGGGGCAACAGCTCGTGGAGAACCATAGGGCCTAGTGACTTACAACTCTTAACCACTCCTGTGTGCGGGTTGCTGACATGAATAGAGGGGACCTACAAGTATACTCTTGGAGTATTTTTCAGTTCCTCGCAAGAGGCATTACCTCGAGAAAATCATTTGTTTTTTTTTTTTAAGGTGGCAGCGGCTGGGAATCGAACTTTGGGCATGACAGTCCAACGCACTAACTATCATACCACGTGCTACGAGAGAAAGAACGCTATACCTATAGTAATCAACTTAATTTTTTAAAAAATTTATTTTTCCCCGTGGGGACTTGAACAACCTTTATAAGTCTCTATGAGAACCGGTGTGCGAGATTCTTTACTACCCTAAAACCACCTCCACTTCTCGATTGCAACTAGGTTAAAACTTATCTAGCAATTTATTTTTAACGAAGTTTAGTAGGTAACGTGTTGCAGGTAACTTTCCGGTGAAATTTTCTGCTTATTCCTCGATCTTAAAGCGGTTTTCTCCAAGTCGGAAGATTTTATTTCTTCACTGACGGCGCGTTCTAAATTTTATTCATCAAGAATGTCAATAATCGTTGAATTAGCGTGTTCTAACAGCCGATTTCTATGTTTTCGCGCAAAATTTTTCATTTCGTCCCGAACCGTAGGAATCTCGAGATCCCTGTGAAGATCAGCGTTTCTTTTATACAATGAAGCATTTACAAATGACCCAAGCAATGTATTTTCAAACGTTTGTAAGTTATTTAAGTTTGTATCGCTTGTACAACTCCAGAGTTGTATACCATAAGTTCAAACAGGTTTAAGTACCTGCCTGTGTATAAAATCTACTTATTTTCAATACTAAGCTTTGAATATTTACCGAGTAGCCAGTTCACATCTCTTAATTTACTTTTTAATTCTTCGCATTTTTTTTACGTGTGGCTTCTATTTTTATTTTGGGCTAGAGTCAGTCCCGGATAATTTGCCTCATTGGCAAATGGAACATGAGTGGTATGAAGAAAGACGGGTTATCTATTTATTTTGTTATACATTAAGTCCGCGTGGGCTGACTTTTGTTCATTGAGTGCTATTCGCCATGTTTTTGTCCACTCATAAACATTATTAAGAGCATTTTTTAATTTAATTGTAGCTTCGCTAACCGTTTTGCCTACTGCTTGTATTGCAGTACTCGTATCATCAGCAAACGTGGCTACGATAGTGTCTTCTGTTTGAAGTTTATCACATGCAAATAAAAGGTACTGAACTGGACCTAATACACTTCCTTGTGGTACCCTAGCCACTATTTCTTTGAAATTAGAATGCTAATTTCCGTGTCTTTAACATCTTCAGATTTCTTCTTTTTGGGGCTTCTTGGTTGATGCCCTTAAAGCCAACTTAAATCTTGTTTTTAAGACTATTTTTATTTAAATTTTTAAAGGAGGCGTCCTTATCGAAAGACCCTAAATCTTTTTATCAATTCTTAAATGTAAAGTTTTGGTTATTATTATACTCTTTTTTTGTGTGTTTGTGTCAGAAGACTATTATTTATTGTGCTGATTCCTTACGTCATTTTTTTTTTCATGTCTAAAAACGTAATGGAAATTGGCGAAGTGATTCAAATTAAATTGCATTAAGACAATTCATAGAACCTCACCCACTGTGGAGTAGATAGAACAAAGTAGAAAATACTAAATACCATGTCTTAGATCTTTGAACAATTAGGAATTTTCTAAAAATTCAACAAAAAATTCCGATAATCCTCTGAGAACAATTTTAAGCTAATTTCCTTAATTAAATTAAAGGAAATTTTAAGACCTTGAAATAAAAAATCCATTTTCAAGCAATTTCCACTATTAGTAAAGCACTCTGCTACCAACTTATACTTACTAGCAATTCACTTAGCAAAACACAGAAATGCTCATTATAGGTAATAATCTCCTCTGATACCATACCTTCGTCCAATGTAACAATATCCTCACTCTTAAAGTATCTTAAAGATACAATTTATCGATATGTTTGTTCACGCTCTAATCCCAATTCGCGAGTTACATTTTATTCTATATTCGTATATGTGTGCAAAAAAAAAAAAACAAAACCCAACCATTTAAAAGAAAAAAAAAAGAAAAACAATAATATATCCCTCCATCAGCTCACTTTTCCAATCCATAAGAATGCAATTCGATAGCCTTAATTTCCAAAACAGCCCCAACAATGCGTCCGTCGTCGTCGAATAAAGCTATAAGATACTCCATCTGTACTCTATTCCACTACACAAAGGCAATTATGTACATATATCTACATATATACCACCACCGAAGTGAGGAAAGAAAAATGTTTATAAAAATAAAGTATCTACGACGAGTGAAGTAGTTTCTCATATGTGAGAGAGAGTATCTTTTTGTACGAAAAAAAAGTATTTGGAGACTAAGTATCTTATATCTATCTCTCTTTGGGGAAAAAGGAACAACAGACAGTGAATTGTGCATTATTACAATTGGCACGCGACTCGAATATACTCTTGGAATGTCTTCATATGAACACACAATCTACTCGCACACATGGGTTTTCTTGTGACTCTCAAGAAATACTTAACCAAAGAGTAGAAGACGTAGAAATAGTCAAAGAAAATTGAACAAAAAGATACAATATAATACCATAGCACCTCTGTCTTTGATAGTTCTTCAAAGAAGCCCACCATTTTTTTTGTTTTACATTTTTCATTTTTTTTTTTCTTGAGGCCGAGCAAGTGTTCCAAGTGACGCATACCCAACCAAACCGAAACCAACCCAAACCAAAGAAACCAAAGCAAACACACATCACCAATCGAACTCAAACTTCTGCCTTAGCCATTCTTTCTGAAGCCACTTAACGGGCTTCAATCGCAGCTTGTAGCTTTTCGATATTTTAGTTTGCCTCTGAGTCGCCACGCGAATCGACGACGAACTTTTTCGTATCCATCAGATACAATTTTATGCGAAGTATAAAGGAAAGGATATTTTGTCTCGACTTTTTTGTTGTTGTTGTCGTTGTTGTTTATAGTTTTTATTGCCTTTCGGATTTCTTTTCTTTACGCGAATGTCCGTCTCGTCTCATCGATGGATGACGCATACCCTTCGACAGCAGGTTTCGTATAGCTCGTCGATAAATTCGTCAACCACCCCACACACTATCGTGCGAGGCCGTCAATGACCTTTTTTGAAGTTTGTTTTGCTCCTCGTCCTGCGTCGTTGTTCGTTCCGTCCTCGTAGCCATAGTGATACCTTAAGTCAAAACGAAGTGAAATAACAACAAAAAAAAGGAGTCAATACTCCTACGCGTCATTAAACGCTTTAGTCGTGTCGAAGCCCATAAGTCGAATCTGAATCCGAAATCCTGGAGCCGGTGTTGTGGTAGTTGCGGCATCATTGCCGTCTTCAAGGCAAAGCGGGCGATTTGTTTACGTGACATGTGGTTTCCTGTAAAATTTAGATCTGAATTTGAATCCTCACGCTGCCGCCTTCGCGTTCCGTCGTCATCGTCGTCGTCGTCGTCGGATCGAAGCTGAGGAGAAAGTTGTATCACGCAAAAAATGATTCTTCGTGATAGTGCAACAATGTGTTTTTAATTTTTTCATTGAAAAAAAAAGTAAATCAAATTGAAAAGTGTCCCGTTTTTTCTTTATTTTTTTTTTCTTTTGCCAAAATCTTGGGAATTGAGTTCATTCTGAAAATGCGGTTTTTTTGGTGGATCTTTTCTGCCAATTCCAAGTTTAACCTAAATTTTTTTTTTTTTTTTGTAATTCCTTTGGTTCAAATTTTCTCGGTTTGGTGCTGCTGTTTTGTCGGACAATTAGTATGCTTCATGGATAAGTTACCTAGATAGCATTTTATAGTCTTCTGGAAGTTAAGTCTTTTTTTTTTTTTTGTGAATGTGAGTCTTGGTGGATCGGTTCTGAGTGCCTTTTAGCTACTTCTTCAGGTTAAGAGTTTTATTTTCCGCACGGATTAAGCGTTCATCGTCTTCGATTTGTTTGCTGTCCGTGTTGTTGTTTTTGCTGTAACTTTTAGTGACAAACGACGCATTCAGTGCTGGAATTTGCATTTCGAGATTTGTTTTTTTTTTTTTTTTTTTTTTTTTACAAAATGTATGTATCTTTGTATCTGGAAAAGTACAACGACGACACGGTGAGACAGTAGATATAGTGCATTTTAACGCGACAAAGTGTTTTTTTTTTTTTTTTTGCATTGTACCTTTTGGTTGCTATTTTTCTGCCATTTATTTCCATCACAGTGGTGTCATGGAATACCACCTTTAATATGGCAATCACGTATGTATCTTTTTTTTTTTTTAATTTTATTCTTTAAGAATTTGTATTTATATTTATTTGTTTTTAGTGGAAATTTTAAATGCTTTGTGTTTTGATTTTTTTTTATAATTCTTGTCTTAGAAAAAGTCGGTTACAGAGAAATTTATATCAAGTGCAAATAAATTTCCATGAAATAGAAAATAGTGTGTGACAGTTTAAGTGTGAGAATGTTTGGTTATTCAAGGCGGAATTTTAAGAGAAACACAACAGAATTGTGTGACTAAGGTTAAATGTACAATTACATGAAGTTCAGAAGTATGAAATTGAAAATTCAGTGTTTGACAAAGAAAGTTTATTGGAGTTCAAGTTCAGTAAAAGTGTCTGAAAATGGGTTGGTTGACTTTAAAGGTTGTTAAACTGTTAATGAGCTCATCCTGAAGTACGGGACACGCTGCTAGTCTACCAGACTAAGCATTTCTGGTGGCTTTAAATCCACACGAAGCCCTAAGAAGCGAATGTGACACTTTTACTTATCTTAAACTTTTTCAAGCTTTCTTGTCAAATACTAAACTTTCAATTTATACTTCTGTGCCTTTTTTTAAATGCACATTTAACCTGAACCATAAATCTCTGTGTGCTCGGTCTTTCTTGTCGTCCTGAACCTTGGGGGCTGAGATTCGAAGACTTTTGAACATTGTTGTCCACTTGACCAAGAGCCAGCCACAATCCCTAATATGAGTTAAAAATTTTGTCTTGCGAAAAAGCCTTGGCAAATACACTTCGTCGTAACAAATTTTGATCTACTGCAACGCCAAACCGCAAGAGGATAAGGTTTTCTAGAGGAATTTTTCGTCGGAACTTCACTAGGTTGTCATTGATTGGATTGAGTGTTTACTTCGAAATTCTTTCTCCCTTGAAGACATGCTTAACTGCTTTGTAAAGTTTTTCGTACTAGAAGTTACGTTTTGTCCTGTCTGATGGGCAGATCTTTGATTGTTTGCTTTCTAGACTAGCAAATTTTTTAAGTTTTCAAAACAATTTTCCGAAAAGTTGAATGAAAGAAGAGTAAAAAGAATCGATTATTTACCTTCTTTGTATATGCCCTGCACTTCTTCATAAAATAAATCTCCACTTAGAAACTGTTGACTACAATTTTCCCAGTGATCTAGAAATTGCAGACTTTAATGGCCTTTCATAATCAAAATAGATGACCAACTCTGGTCAAAGTATGTCAGTCCTTATCACTGGTGGCCTTACCTTACCTTTCAAGTTTGGCATGTTTTTCAATCACTTTGAAGGACTCTATCTATTACTGAAAATTAGAAACGGTCGATGATGTCGACTTCATTGATTTGATTGATCTGTTGATCTTGACCTTTCATTTGGAAAAAGTTACAACATGGTAAACGGGAGAATTCCATTAAGCTTGACGAAAATTTTCCTCTAGAAGTCTAGAGAGCTTTGAACAGGAATTGAAGATCACTGGCGAGTTTGGGCTCTGTTACAACCGTTTTGGAGAGTTTAGTACACTCGCTAAAATCCGTAATGCTGCATGATGATCGTGGGCTCCTTGCTTTAGATAAAAAGATCCAAAAGAATTTTGTTTGAGCACTTTTTCCGTCACTTGGTGAATCTCGATGTATCATGCATGAGCTTCAATTACGTGTTGGGTTTGAAAATCGAATTTTTTTTTAAAGCTTTGTTCAAACTGAGATCGTTCAATTTCATCCTCTGTAGCTCTTTTTTGCCGTGCCGATTGCTTCATTTCAGAATACTCGATGAATCCGACATGTGTTGGGTTTGCAAATATATTTCTTAGAGTGTCGTCTCCAGACCCAATTCTTAAAAATTTTAACTGGCCGAGTCCATCCATCACGATAGTGTAATGATCAGTCAAAGGCATATTCGTGTTTGTAAGCAAGTTCTTAATATTCCAACATCTGGTTTAACTTGGGTCTGAAGTTTGAACCCTCGGAAAAATATTCACTTTTCTTTCTAAATTCGGCCTTTGGTGTTGGCCACCAAAGAAAAACCAAAGAGGCACCATACCAACTAAAAAAGATTAAGGTACTCGTTGCTATATGAAAGGTGATTGCTGTTGGTATCCATCCACTTAGGGTGATAAAGTTTAATATAGTATCATGGCAATCCTTTTAAGGATAACACCTGCCCTGTGATTAATCTTTGAGACTTTTTTTTTTTTAATTTCTGTTCCTTGCATTTTTTTTGGAAATTTTGAGAACTAGAAAGTTGCTTTTTAATTCCTAAAAAGCTTATTAATTTTGAAAATTAAACTTTCCATAAGTATCAATATTTTGTTGAGAAGCAATTTGTACAAATTTGACCTTATAACAGTCGTAGAACATCTTTCACTGACTTAAAAAGTGAACTTTAGTAAATATTGTAAAAAATGGACATTTTTCCTTTTAGAACCAATGTAAAGATTTAATTTATGCTTTTTTGCATCCTTAATTCAATCCTGTACTATATTCCTTCACCTATTATACTTCCTTTATACCTCTTCTATAGCTTTCTATAGTTCTTCTTAAGCTCTTCTAAACCTTATTTAAAAGAAATATTTTACACCTTATTGTTTTCACACTTTTTGTGTGAAAACAATAAGGTGTAAAACATTTGTTTTAAATAAGCTTTCGGTACATCGTGGCATGATGGTTAGTGCGTTGGACTGTCATGCCGAAAGTCTGGGTTCGATTCCCAGCCGCTGCTACCTAAAAACAGAAATGTTTTTCCCGAGGTACTGCCTTGCAAGGAACTGACAAATCCTCCAAGACTTTACTTGTCATGAATAAGTGCTTCTCATCTAGCCGTTTGGACTCGGCAAAAAATTGTAGGTCCCCTCCATTCCTGCTAATAACAAGAACACAGGAATGGTTGAGAGTTGTAAGTCACTAGGCATTGGTTCTCCACGAGCTGTTGCGCCACTTAATTTATTTGATTTTTTATTCGGTTTTCACGTGTTCAATTTTAAGTAATTAATTATTCTAAACCTCTTCTATACCTCTTCTATACACATTCTAAACCTCTTTTACACCTCTTTTTTTCCTCTTCTATACCTCTTCTATACCTCTTCTTTACCTTTTCTATACCTTTTCTATACCTCTTCAATATTTTTTCTATATCGCTTTTATACCTCTTCCATACCTTTTTTTTTGTCTTCTATACCTCTTCTATTCATCTTTTATATCTCTTCTATACTTCTTGTATACAGCTTGAACTACTAAAACCTATTATAAACCACTTTTATACCTCTTTAAAACCACTTCTGAAGCTCTTTAGCACTTTTGATATACTACTTCTATATCGCTTCTATAACACTTCCATACCTCTTTATACCTCTGGTTTACCTCTGGTTTACCTCTTCTATATCTCTTCTATGTCTCACAACACAACAGAATTGTGTGACTAAGGTTAAATGTACAATTACATGAAGTTTAGAAGTATGAAATTGAAAATTCAGTGTTTGACAAAGAAAGTTTATTAGAGTTCAAGATCAGTAAAAGTGTCTTTAAAGGTTGCCAAATGGTGGATGAGCTCATCCTGAAGAACGGGACACGCTGCTAGTCTACCAGATTAAGTGCTTTAGCATTCCTGATGGCTTTGAATCTACACGAAACCCTAAGAAGCGAATATAACTCTTTTACTTATCTAAAGCTTTTTCAAATGTTCGTCATCAAATACTGAATTACGAGCATCAATTCATACTTCAGAGTTTTTTTTTTTTAATGGACATTTAACACTTCCATACCTCTTTATACCTCTGGTTTACCTCTTCTATATCTCTTCTATGTCTCTTCCTTTCTTTGTCGCTCTTCTTCCATAATAGGTGTTGTAATATGTTTTTCTGGTCATGGGTTCTCTTCTTGCCCTATTACACGCTCTAAATGATGTTCATTTAGTATCAACTGGAAAAACTGGGGCCCAATTCCGCAATTGTGAATGATTTTCCGTGTACACATTCCGTTCAAGCCCAAAACAAGTGTGAATTAATTTGACTGATTCTACATACGATATTTGTCAAAAACTTAAAACTCACTCTTCCGGAATCGTAAAAATTGAACTGTACACGATTTTCTTTGTACATAAAAAAACTCACTCTTTGCGGAACTGGGCCCCTACTTAAATACCACTACTAAACGATGTGCTTCCGTGAAAAAGTTACCGTCAATATTTCGAAGAGCCTAAGTTCCTATCTTAAAACCATCAGACAGGTGCTTGACTTTTCTTATAAAACCTCTGCATTTCCTAACGATCGTTAGGCTCCTGGACCTTCTTGAGGTAGAAAGCTGCATACCACTCCTTTCTAAGCCAGATTTTTTCTCCTCTCTTTTCCTTCTCTCTCTCTCTCTCTTCTCGTTCTTTTTATGCAGTATCAAAATTCACCTGCTGATTAATTTTTAATGTTTGCCTAATTATCATCATCGCTAGAGTTCTTCCTCTGAACAAATAAGAAACCTAAGGTGGTTGCAATAGCCTCTTTGATGATATCGCGACTCCACTGATTCATGATGTCTGTGTAAGCACAAATGCTCTCTGAATGCTGGCAATTCCTGAAATATTCCTTAGACGTCCAACGTTTGGCAAACAAGCTCCGAATTTCGCCGCAACAAGGAAACGGTCAGGGAGAAACGCCAGTTTGCTTCGTGAATTCTTAGTCTTGCAAACCTTGAAATACCTATAACCGTATCATCAACCATGACCGTCTTTCAGTAGAAAGTTGTCACTTTTTGCTGTTTCGGGTAGGTGCTGAGCTTATCTAATAGTCCGCTAAAAATTTCTTTATTTCCGACTTTGGTTTTGAAGTCTTCGAAAACAATTTAGGCATGGTATTTCGGACAGGATCCATGACTCCAATCTAGGAAGTTGAAAAACTCCTCCTTGATACGTTCTTCAGCTTTTGAGTTGAACCTAGTTTTCTTGTCATCCGGGTACATACTTTTAATACATTATACATGACCAATCACGTAAAGAAGATCATAAGGACTGTTGTAAGGTTTATAGTGATTTAAAATGGATTTCAGGCCCATTGAATGACTTCAATATTTAGCAGCTATCAATTGATAGTTGTTAAATATTGAAATTTTATGTTTTAAAACTTGATTTATGAAAAAACTGTTCATATCTCTTCATTGAAACAATTTGTATCATTCCCAATTATTAAAACTTACTTAACTTAACTATCGAATTTAAATATTTATCAACTATCAATTGATAATTGTAAATCACAATAAAGGTAATAGATTGGCAGTCAATAAGTTTATTTAAATTTTAACAAAATTGTTTTCTCAATCTTTTGATTGTCTACCTAAATATCTGTTCTAAAATTCCATGAGTCATTCAATCGTTCCACTGAAATCTTAAACAACATAAACAAAGCGGCTTATATTCGGTTTTGTTGTTTTTATTTAAATTAGGTACTCTTCTTCGTAAATTAGTTATCTAAATTATTCATTTGAATTCGTTGAGTTTATTAGTCGCCACATTGAGTCTAATTCAAAAACTAGTTGATATAGCATAGCGAGTCGCATTCAAATGCATACTAAACATAGATTCCCCTCAATCAATCAATCAATCACTTAATCATTATTATGCATCATGCTGCCGAGAACACGTAACACACACTGTGTGATGGCATTGATTCAATAAATTATGCCAAAAACTATCGAATGTGAAGCAATATAATTAGTGTTTGTCTCTCTCGCCGTGAGAGTTCGAATGCAAGTGCAAGATATACATATGCTGTGCGGGCTTTTGGATGTTAATTGAGTGTGTTAAACAATTTGGCTGTTTAATTAATTACTAATTAAAATTCACCAAACACAATAGCTAATGAGTTTTGTCCAAATATGGTTAGTTAGTGTCAGCGAACATCATCAATGATGATAACCAAATCCAACAAACTATTTTACTTCGATTTGCATCATTTCATTGGCACAAATCCCACCTACATATATGACGACAATGATGATAATGGTGATAACACAATAATAAAATGCACGACTGGGTTGCAAGTATTTGCTCGGAAGGCGCTAATTGCAAATATGCATATACTATTTTGAGGAGATACTAATTAAATTGTTAAATAAATTTTGAATATAAATTGACTTCCCCACCTTGATTTCGTTTTTATTTTTCTTTACGAAAGCAATACTGAGCCTTTATAAAGCAAACAATAAAATAAGAATAAAGTATTAAATAATATGAAAAAATAAAAAGTGTAAGTGAATTGTTGCAACAAATAACGAATGTAGGTAATTTGTTTCGTTTTTTTTGTTTGTTATTATTGTTGGATTAGCGTTGCGGTTGTTAAACTATTAAATTAAAAAAAAAAAATATGTGAAAGTGTTGATTTGGCGTTTGGCGCCCTTTCGTCATCGAGGAAACTCATTCAAGTCTTCATGATGGGTCACCTATTTTTTTTTGCGGTGACTTAGGTGAGAAAGTTGTTAAACAAAACTTTTATTAGCGGAAATTGTTTTTTTTTCTTTCTTTTAAAGTTGGAAGATTTAACAACTTATTTTATTTGTAGGTAAGTCTTTTTGTTGGCTTTAACAATGGGAAATGAATTTAATTTGGCTTGAAATTTTGTATACATTTTGTGAATACTATGCGGGTTAGATAACAATGATGGTGTGGTATCAAGTTTTTATTATGTTGATTTAAAATATATTCGTGTGACCCAATATTTTTTTTTCATTACATAAAGAAAACCTTGTAAAAATCGGATTGTTATTAAGAAGCCAAATTTCTACAATCTATCATCTTTTTCTATTTCGAAAAATGTGTTTCAGTTCTCCCCATCCTTTACCAAATTTCTAAGATTCCTTCCACTTCTGCCATCTATGATGGATGATATGAGGGAAATTTGTAGTGAAAATTTGAAAGTTTTCATTTGGGAGTACTTAAACAACAAAACTCGAAAATGGTTCTCGGAAAGCTATCTACCCCTCTGTGCTCTAGTTTTATGACAGTGTTCCACTTGAGATTGAGTTTTACTCTGCCTAAAAATTGCTCGCTGTCTTCTAACTCTCAAATCGATACGCACCTTTAGAGGTTTCTTCAAGCTGCATGGTGTTTCAACATCGAAAACCGATGTCAACTTGGTATTGGTCTGTTCTTCAATTGAGCTCTTCACTTGCTTGTAGATGTTATTCGACAAAAATGTGGAAAGACATCCATTTACAAAAGCTTGAAGCCTTTATTTCCAGAGGTCGTAAATTTGCATGAATTACAACCAGAAGAACTAAAGAAGATTCGACCTCGTAGGTGAGCTTATTCCTCTCGAGTAAACATCACCTGCGTAAGTCAAACCAAATATCGGGTTTTTCAATAAGAGCGCTACAAAAGTTTTTTTTTAAATAAAACAAAAACGGTTTTGGATATCAATGAAATTCTTTATTCCTGTGAAAGTACGTTCGATGCCATTATGTATGGAACTCGATTTCTTTTGCATGGCCACCACGGGCACGCTTGCAGAAGTCCAGACGCTGAACCAAATTTTCGACGGCTTTCAAGCATAAATCGGTCGATACTGCTGCAATTTCACGTTCGATATTCGTACGAAGTTGATCAATCGTCGCTGGCTTGTTGGCATAGACCATAGACTTGACGCAGCCCCACAGGAAATAGTCTAACGGCGTCAAATCGAACGACCGAGGCGGCCAAGCGACTGGACGATTTCGTGAGATAACACGTTCTTCAAACTTGGTTTCCAATAAATTGATTGTGACATTCTCTGTGTGGCTTGTGGTGCCGTCTTGTTGGAACCACATGTCCTCCAAGTCCATATCACCCAATTGGGGACAAAAATATTCGGTTATCATTGAACGGTAGCGATCCCCATTCACAGTAACGTGCCGGTCTTGATCATCACGGAATAAGTACGGGCTAATGACGCCGCCAGCTCATAAACCACACCAAACCGTAATTTTTTCGGGATGCAATGATGACTCATGGAGTACGTGTGGATTGCTGCCTGACCAATACCGCATATTTTGTGTATTGACGAAGCCATTCAGCCAGAAATGAGCCTCATCGCTGAAGATGATTTTTCGATGAAAATCCGAATCATTTTCAAGTTGTTGCTCAGCCCAATTCACGAACATACGACGCTTCTGGTGGTCAAGCGGCTTCAGTTCTTGCGTCAATTTAATCTTGTAATAATGTAGGCCAAGATGTTTCCGCAAAATTCGCCATAACGACGTCACAGAGATGCCCAACGCTTGAGAACGACGTGTGAGAGACACATTTGGACTTTCTGCAACTGAAGCCTCAGGAGCAGCAATATTCTCGACACTACGGGCACTTCTTTGTCTCACTGGCACGGGAACATTTTGTACTGTGCCTGTGGATTCAAATTTTTCCACTAGACGCTCAATTGTTGATCTGCTAGGACGATTATGACGACCATTAATTGGACGTAGCGCTCTTAACGTTGAGGCCACTGACTCCGAATTTCGGTTGTAAATTTTAATAATTTCGACTTGTTGTTGGGTCATAAATCTTTCCATCATGAAATGGCAAACCTTACTGAAGAGAAATGTCAAAAGAGCGGCAAGAAATATGACGTTGTTTGCTGTCACTGTCGCTCTACTTTTGTAGCGTTCCTGTTGAAAAACCCTTTATAAGATTTTAAAGGCGTTCCATTCGTTCCTGCTCATGAAGATAGGTTCTTAAGCTCTTTTAAAAGTACTTTTAAAGGAAAATCATAGAAATCTATTATCTGAGAACTTAAACAACCTGTTTGTAGTTTAATCTTACTATAATCGAACGTTAAGCTAAGCAAATATTGTGCTATGTACTCAAATGAAATTTAACAGGTTCAGCTTCTTAGCAGTTTGGATTATGCGTCCAAAAATTGTTTACACATTTTGTTTCATACAAACTTGTTGTATCAAAGATGTAAAGGGTGATTTTTTAAGAGGTTTAGAACTTTAAAAAAAAAAAAAAAACACAAAAATTCGAAAAAATGAATGAAATATTTATTTGAATCGATAGTTTGAGCCTTGCAATTTAATGTTTAAAGATAATTTCATGCAAATGTTGACCGCGGCTGCGTCTCAGGTAGCCCATCCGCTGAGTCCAATTTTGGCATACTCTTTCACACATATCGGCCGGTATCTCACGAATGAATGCATGGATGTTGGCTTCCAGTGCGTCAATCGAAGCGGGCTTGTCCCTATAGACATTAGCCTTGACATACCTCCACAAAAAATAATCTAATGGTGTCAAATCGCACGATCTAGGCGGCCAATTGACCGGCCCGAAACGTGAAATTAACTGTTCACCAAACTCGCCTCGCAATTGCGCCATTGTTTCGCGTGCTGTGTGGCATGTGGCACCGTCTTGTTGAAACCACATATCATGCAAGTCAAGAACTTCCATTTCGGGCAAAAAAAAGTTTGTTATCATCGCTCGGTAGCGTTCACCATTGACAGTAACGCTGCGATTCGCATCATCTTTGAAGAAATATGGCCCAATAATGCCACCGGCCCATAAACCGCGCCAAACAGTGGCTTTTTCGGGATGCATTGGTAGCTGTTGCAATGCTTCTGGCTGATCTTCACTCCAAATGCGGCAATTATGCTTATTTACGTACCCATTCAACCAAAAATGAGCCTCATCGCTGAACACAATTTTTCGATAAAAAAGCGGATCCTCGGCCAGCTTTCCAAGAGCCCATTCACCAAAAATTCGGCGTTGTGGTAGGTCGGCTGGCTTTAGTTCTTGCACCAGCTGTATCTTAAAAGGCTTTACGCCCAAATCCTTCCGCAAAATTTTCCACGTAGTGCTGTAACAAAGGCCTAACTGCTGGGAACGGCGCCGAATCGACATTTCGCGGTCTTCTGTCACACTAGCTGATACGGCCGCAATATTTTCTTCACTACGCACAGTACGTAAACGTGTTGGTGGTTTAATGTCCAATAAAGTAAATTTGGTGCAAAATTTGTTCACAATCTTCCGAAAAGACTGCTCAGAAGGTCGAGAATGCCGACCATAAAATGGAAGCAGCGCGCGATGAACATTTCGAACCGAGCACGAATTTTGATAGTAAAATTCAATAATTTGCAAGCGTTGTTCATTTGTAAGACGATCCATGGTTAAATTGCAAACCAAACTGAAGCTGTTTGACAGTGACACAAGGTACTAAACACACGTCAGCTGTCAAAACCAGTGTTGCCAAAACCAAAGCAGCTAAAAAATCACCCGTTACAAAATTTTAATATTTCTTGCGTAAGTTTTTTATTGCTTGGTTAGTAGTTACATTAGCCCTATTAACATGAGACTTCTCAACTCGGTGGGTATTGAAATTGAACAACATTTAGTCAAATATGAACATATAGAACCATTTGGAACATTTAAGTCCACATTGAAAAAGAATCTTTTAACACAGTTACTTCAACATCGTTTTCTTAAAATTTGTTGGTTTTGTATAATTCTCACCAAAATATGGCTCTACCTTCTGTTTGCAATTTCCATTGCCAATTATAAGTAAACAACAACACCAAATAAAAAAAATCATAAATTGAATTAATTTTTGCGAACAAATTTCAAAATTCAAAAGAATTCTTTGAAAAAATAAATACAATTTTTCATATGAAGAACAAAATATTGCTAATTTCAATAATGTTCGACTACTTCTAAATAGATACCACACTAACCATATCGAGCAAATAATCACTATTTAAATTGAATTGTTATTTCTTCTTGTCTAAATATAGAAATAATCTGTTTTTTTTTCTCATTTAAATATAAACAAGTGTCGGGAGTTTGCGGTGCACTGCTATTAAAATTGTTTTGTGAATTTTATTGGTATTATTTCTACTTGTTCTCCAGAGTTCTTGCAGCAACTTTCAACAACAAAACATCAGAAGCAATTCTATTTAAAATCACAATTCCATTCTTAGTGATGATGGCAGGGAGGACAAAGTACAAAGACAGACAACAAACCATCAGCAGTAGCATCATTCACTTTTGATAGCAATGCGTTGTTTTTCTCTATGGAGTAATCAATTCTTTAATGAAACTCATTTGCCAAACAGCATCAGAATAAATTAATAAAATAATAAAAATTAAAGCAGTGTAGGGTCGCATCAACATGTTGATGTTCTTTATAAATGAACAAAATTTCTGTACTCAATTTTTTTGAGCAAATATAAAACTGAATCCACTTTTTCACTTGTTGTTCAATATAAAAAATATATGAAGAAAATGAAGCATATGCTTAGAGCATGTGCTCGTATTATCCCAAGTGCAATCATATCAAAGAGACCATCTGCTCAGAAAAACTGAGTTTTAAGTAAATTTTTATTATTTTAAGATTTAAAAATACAAAACCGGGAAATTGAAAACAACTGAATAGCTTAGCTATTGATAACTCTGGAGAGTTAAAAAAAAAACAACTAAAAATTGTATCCTTTTTGTTTTGAGCATTTCTCTTTAAATAGACTTTTGGTATTTTTTATTTTTATTTACCATTCTGCAAAGATGTACATTGTACAAGCTCGATCATTTAAAATGCCATCGACTTTAGTAAGATTAATTTCTTTTGTTTTTAATAAAATCTTCAAGTTTTTGAGTCCATGCTTTATATTTTTAGAATATACTTGAGCTGTTTTTTTTTTTTTGAGCAGAAGTAAGTTATGTTCCTTGGGAAAAAAACGAGATCTGTATCTTCATTTGGAAACCCCTGCTTTGTAAGCCTATCACATACACTTTTAAACAAATTTTCTTTAGATTTTTGAGTTTATGCTTCATATTTCAAGAAAGCACTTGGGTTTTTTTTTTATGAGCCGTAATCTAGTATATTTAAATTTTCCTATAGAAAGAACGAGATGGTTTTTTATGTTCATTTGAAAACCACTAATTTGTAGGCCCTTTTTATACACTTTAAACAAAATTTTATAGTTTTGTTAACTATTCACTATTCCACCTTCTGAATGTGAATTGGTTAACTCACAGACGACGGTTTTCAAAAACATGATTTTAAAGAAGATATTTTGCATTTAAGCTACGAGTTACGGGTAACTCGTTGCTAAGTCATGTTTATTAATAAAGAGGTTCAGGTTGAGCTAAGTTATATCGATCAAAAAAAAGATAGTGCTTCAGTTTCAACATTATCTAGAATGTAAACAAGTCTATCAAAGAAAATGAAATTAACTAATCAAAATTAAAAGGATTTTGCTTTTACTTTTTTTCACGAAGCCAATACTTGAGCAAGCAAAAATAAATTGGTCCCTCAGTTAAAAAAAAAAAAAAAAACAGATGTAAGATAATAATATTTTTGCATCATCTGTATTCTGAACTTATGCGTGTTGCGTTCAACTCGAAAGTGTTATTTTCTGTAATAATTTTAAATTGAAATTTGTTTACATTAAATGCCGGATTTTTGTATTGTGAACGAGAAATACTTCCGTAATCATGTTTGACATATCTAATAAATAAAATGAATTTTTGTTTTTTTGGTTTTACATATAAAATAATAAATATAAATTTTTGATGTCCCTGTCCATTGTTTTATATTTATCACAAAAATCTTTTCAAATAAATTATATGCAATGTCATTGACTGAGTAATAAAAATTTAAAAAAAAAATTATGCAAGTAGAGTAAGATTATTTAATTTGAAAAAGCTTTATCATGATAGTAATGAAAATGATAGCTAATTATAATTAAAATCAGAACACATTTAGTGATTCTGATAAATAATTAATTTTTGTAGTCAATTAATAGACATGACTTAAACACAACATTTTGTGGAAATAAAAATTGTGTGTCAGCAGGTGGAAAATAAAAATTAAATCTGAGTTTTTTAATAGGGTTAATTTTTGCAATTTTGTATAATATATTTAAATATTTAAAGCGTTTTTCCGTAAAGATAATTAAAATGTTTATAATAGTTTTTTATTTACAAAAAAATACGAATAGTATGG
The DNA here is from genome assembly GCA_946251815.1 of Dasysyrphus albostriatus. Taxonomy (NCBI): domain Eukaryota; kingdom Metazoa; phylum Arthropoda; class Insecta; order Diptera; family Syrphidae; genus Dasysyrphus; species Dasysyrphus albostriatus. The sequence continues at coordinate 21,371,960 of OX276337.1, forward strand.
GCAATTTTCTGAAGAAAACGTTTAGGATATTTTTGTTGTTATTTTTTTTTGTAGGACGTTACGTCAAGCCTTTCGTTTTGTACAGCTATGTATAATATATCAAAATGAGTGTAATGTTATTTACTAGCGAACGAAAAAGTTTTGATTTGTATCCGTTGAGCTAGTAAAAAGTTTTGAATAATTTTTTCGAAAAATTTGTGTTTTAAAATGCATATTTTTAATCCAAAAAACTTTAGTTAAGCCATAAGCCTTAAGTCAATGTCATAATAAAACAATTTTAAAAGTTTATCAACTTTAGACTTATCCACGAAACTGAGATTGAAATTTTTCAGTATCGTTTAATACAAAAAATTGAACTATCGTCCCGAAATCGGAGTCGGTTTTGTATAGCTTAGTTTCATCTCGGTCTAGTCGCGGTGTACCCAATAATTTTTTTGTTAAATAAGTTGAATTCGTTAATTTAAATGTTCGAATACACTACAAAACCCATGCTGCATTTCATCCGACAAATACTGCGGGTCAACAATTTGTCTACTTATAAGAAGCGTGGGTGTTTGCTCTTAACAATGAAAGCAAATTTTACCAAAAAACTACCACTTTCTTAACAATTATTATTTCTGGCGGTGATGTATTTTGTTTGCATTTAAAAACTCTTGGAAACAAACCGGCTCAGATCTCTAAAGGATTTCCTTTCCAAATTAAATATTTTGAAAATAAACGTGTTTGAAAACCTATTTTACTCTCAAATCTCAAGAGCTATTCAAATAAAAATCCTTTAAATCGACATCAAATAATTTATATCGTATTTTATACCTGTTTCAGTTGTAGAACAAAAAGAGAAAAAATCTTCATTTCAATTAATATCTACAAGTATCTTCCAACATTTTTCTTTAAAAAAAAATTAAAAAATTAAGCTTCTGATGAATTGTTTAAAAACTAATAAATCAAACACTTTGCGCAGCTGACATCCCAGAAGTGACAATAGGTCTACTGATTTTTATTTTGTTATCAATGAAGAAGTGTCATTAATCTTTGTTGAATCTTTTCAAAACATTTCTTCTACAACAAGGTCAACATACATTTATAGAAGAGAGAAGATGTAAACTTTTTTTTTCTAACAAAAGATTTATCGAAGAGCTTAAATTTTTTTCTTAATAAATAGACAAATTGAAGAATATATTTCAAAATTTATGTTTTCATAAATTGATTTTTTTATATCCGATAAATAATTTGTATTGTTTACTTCAGCTATTCACAAGATCATTTTCTGCAAAATAAAAAAAGTTGAAGAAAAGTTTAAAAATTCCAAGAGACTATTATTGAGTTTTTATTTTTGTTTTGCTTTTAAAAGAAATGCAAACGAAAACGAACTCCGTTTTAAGTGCCTATAGTCGAGGGAGAGAGATTGTTAAAAATTTAATTTGATTTCTGGATGAGAGATTCATATTCATATTCATATTCATATTCATATTCATATTCATATTCATATTCATATTCATATTCATATTCATATTCATATTCATATTCATATTCATATTCATATTCATATTCATATTCATATTCATATTCATATTCATATTCATATTCATATTCATATTCATATTCATATTCATATTCATATTCATATTCATATTCATATTCATATTCATATTCATATTCATATTCATATTCATATTCATATTCATATTCATATTCATATTCATATTCATATTCATATTCATATTCATATTCATATTCATATTCATATTCATATTCATATTCATATTCATATTCATATTCATATTCATATTCATATTCATATTCATATTCATATTCATATTCATATTCATATTCATATTCATATTCATATTCATATTCATATTCATATTCATATTCATATTCATATTCATATTCATATTCATATTCATATTCATATTCATATTCATATTCATATTCATATTCATATTCATATTCATATTCATATTCATATTCATATTCATATTCATATTCATATTCATATTCATATTCATATTCATATTCATATTCATATTCATATTCATATTCATATTCATATTCATATTCATATTCATATTCATATTCATATTCATATTCATATTCATATTCAAAAATCTGCATAAAATCACAATCAACACTACCTCCTAAACTATAAATTTTAATTACTCTTTCAAATAAAGCAGCATCGAAAGAAATGAATGATGAATCCCAGGAAAACAACTTTGTACGAGTTAAAATAAGAACATGTGGTCTTTGATGTGTTTTTTTTTTGAAAATTAATTCTTTTTTGAACTAAAGTCAAAAATCATGTTTTCTTTTGAAATAATATGCGTTTTTGACATTTTAGTTCAAATTTCTATGTCACATTGCTGCTGCCTTTTTGTTTTGTGTCGCGTACTTAAAAATTTAATCCTCAAAGGAAATCAAGCTGAAGAAACAATTAATAAATATTTATTTTAAGAATATTATAGTCCGCTGCTGACGAGATATTTCCAAGCGATCATGATTCATAAATCATGAATGACTAATCGAAATTCATTCAATATTCGACAAGGACATGGGATGTGTGTGTACTGTATAGGTATCAGTTTTATATTGTGGTTGGGATTATTTTTAGAATCAAGTGTACCTACAATGAAAATTAATATTTTTTATGGTAGGTACCTATAATCAGAAGATATAATTGACGGGAGAGATTTATGAACGTTTTGTTTTCTGCGTTTAATTCAGGAACGTCATTTTTTTCATAATAAGATGATCGTTACCTATTTTTGAAATGGTCTATCAAGCAGGGTTGTATTAATGTCACAGAAAGACACAAGTAACCAATCATTAACTTGCCTTTGTAAAGAAACTTGCATTGTACAAAACGCAAAAAAAAAAAAATTAAAAAAAAAAAATAATGAAACGCATTTCGAACACAAAAAGTGCAAACTTTGCAGCGGTTGACGTACCTACTTGCGGGCGGTGTGGAGGTGCGGCATGGCAGCGTGTGCCGTCAAAGTGTTAACAAATAATAATCGTCAAATTATGACAACTTCTTTATTATTACTTCTGTTTCTTTTTTTTTATTATTATTTTAATTATTATTTGCACGATCGGGTTAATGCACTTGGAATAGGTTAAGTGACGATTTGCCTGAGTTGCTTTGTGCATATAGCGCGGATTCACGTTATATGCCGACACATCGGCTTGCAATTGCTATTCACAAGACAGATACGACTTAAAAGATAGATATTTTCCGGGTCTTCTTACTCTGTCTCTCCACCATCTCTCTGTCTCTCACCGAGATAGAATTTTTACAACACAAAAGATTCTCGGAGGCTTGTTGTTTATTTAGTTTGGTATAGACGAAGCCGCACGGGCTCGGCTCAAACGGAACCAGTTCTTTAGCTTAAAAAAACTCATCTGGGGACCTGGGCCAATGCAATGAATACAATTAACATCATCTGATGAGACAAATCGTCAGCAATTTATAACGAAGATTGTGATTGAGTGGCTTTGCTAAGCTCTACGAACGCCTAGCATTGGCAATGTTTTCAAATGACAACGGGACCGACTTCGACTGCACATAGCGACGACGTATGCGACTTAAGCGATCTTCTCAAAAAGGCTTCGATGATGCTTTTGAAAAGATACATTTTTTTTATTTTGTCTGTGTGTGATGATGAATGTGTGCCATAGTACTCATCAGGCCCGCACATCACTTGAACGTGTGAGAGTAAATTAACACTTTTCCTTTACAAGTGGGCATCTGTTTATGTCAGCTTAAGGACAGTAGAAGCAGAAGTATTATAGTTCTGGGGTATAAAATTGAGATTTTCTTTGAAACGCAATAGATATTTTTAAATGCGTTGCTGTAGATAAAAAAAAATGCAGTCACGTCGTTTCGTGTCGTCAGAATAAGAATGTTTGTCTTTTTTAATGACAAGCCCACTTGAGAGAAATTACGTTTTATTACTTGAAATTGGATGAATTGTTCTAGCATTATATGCACCGTGTGGGTTTGGAATTTTTGAAGTGTGCCTTAAGTAATAGACATGGGAAAGTTTTGTCTAAAGTATGTATGTTTAATCATTATAAATAAATAAGAACGAATCAAGATTTCAATGATTGTAACAAGGTTATAAAACCAAAAATCCTGTATGTTGTTGTTAAACTTACTACACTTTCTAAATTGGTACCTAATTGACGGCATCAATTTGTCACATATGAAAAAACGAACAATTTTCACTATTCACCGGCAATACTGATTTCGTATACATAAGCCCATATTTGGGATGTTCGCAAAAAGTGTGTCATTTGAAAGGCCACTAGATCGTGATAAAGGATCAACTCGTAGTAGATCATAAACGATTTTTCCTCCATTTGCAGGATACTCGTGTAAAAATACCATCTAAAAGCCCACTAATCGTAGATTTTATATTTCATCAATATCTTGAGCTCGAATATTTTAACGAATGTGAAATTTGTCATTTTGTACCGATAAAGGCGCATTTGGGCCAAAACTACCAACAATTATAGGAAATGGTAGAGTTTCAATAAGTATATCGATGCAAATTTTGAATAAAAATAAATTTTTAATCATGTCTTTAGTCTCTATTTAATTTTATCCATACACGTCTTGACCCAATCTTTGCTTAAAAAAGCAAGGTGCGATGTGGAAAAAAATTTAAAAACCTTTGATTTTTTCAATTTTCTGTCTTTGCTTCTTATTTTTTCTTTCAAATCTTCCATTTTAATAAAAAAATTAATTTTAAACAAATACTCGTAATTTTAAGTGTAAAATAGTCTAATTTGACTTGGTTTCCGAGTTATACCTAGAATATTGAAAAGTGGCCAGTGTGGCCACTCTCTAAAAAAACGCATGGGTGAATTTAGTAGTATTTTCGGTTTAAAGCATGCTTACATATGTGCCAAACAAACATATTCAATAATGAAAATCCTTGCACGTAATTGTTACTTTATACCCCTCGTTTTCCGGTCTATTCAATAGACTACGAGGGTAATTTTTCAGTTTGATAAACCATAACATCTCCCTCAAAAAATACCCTTCCATGTGAAAAATTTTTATAGGCTCTTTTGATTCTTCATTCTCAAGGTACGTGAAACGTTTTCACCAAGTACGATAGTACGATTTTTGATTTTATAGACTAAAATTTTATATGTGAATTGTTAGCTCAGTAGATTTTGATGTTAGCAGAATCGTTAAATGGCAAAATGGCCAATACAAATAGTGCAGAAGTATGAATTTTAAGGCGAAAGATACTTACATTCTTCATTTAAATGGGATTTTGTTTCCTATAATGCAGAGAAAAAGTACAAATGAGTGATCCAATAGAAGGAATTAAGTAACTGAAATGATTCTTAAAATATTTTCTAATCCCAAATACATACATTCTTTTTAAATATTTCTTTTAATCCTTCTGAGATAGGAATGTATTAAATGTTCTTCTTAAAGTCTTATTTTGTACTTTCTTGAAACTTCTTTAATGCTATAACTTCTTTAATACTCTATGCTACTTCTTTAATGCTTCCTAAATACTTCTTTACTACTTCTATAATACTTCCTTAATACTTTTTAAATACTCTATCATATTTCTTTAATACTTCCTCAATACTTCCTTAATACGTCCTTAATACTTCCTTAATACTTCCTTTATACTTCTTTACTACTTTTTTGATTCTTCTTTATTACTTCTTTAATACTTATTTAATACTTTTTTAATACTGACCTAATACTTCTTAAAAGCGTATTTAATACTTCTTTTAGAGGTATGGCATTTCTTAGAATGCAAATTTATTATTTTTAACTGTTTTACCTTCATATTTTTGTTTATTAGTAATATGTTTCTATCCTATTTTCTTAATTTGTGCCTACTTATACATATTTTTTAAAAACAATTTTTGCACTTTCCTGCTCCACGTGTTATTGCTGTAAACTTCTTACTCAGCTAATTTGATAAATGTCAATGTTTGTTCATTTTTCAGTTGTACAAAGATTGATTCCGTGACACAATTAATATTAGGTACTATTTTAAGAAAAAGTAGATATTAAGAAATTACAAAATTAATGCCCAAAAAAATATTTGCAGAAAGATGAAGGATGTATGATAAAAGAAACAAAAAAACGCCAATTTGAGAACTAAAATTTGAAAAAGTATTTAAGAAAGCTTTAAGTAGAAAGCCATAAGTTGAAATACCAATCAAAGCATACAATTCAAAATGATACAAAAATTATACTATTTCGTGTGATTTTTGAAGAACCTGTTGTGTTCAGTAAGTTGCATTCCTCTAGTGAAACAATTCTGCCGTAATATTCGCATCAATTTTTGGCAGTTTACCCTTAAGCCTTACTTAATATTTTTCTAAGTGCAGTGATTCCTTCTACAGCCTCACTATACGAATTTAAATTTATTTTCCCGACTAAATTTTCACTCCCATTTCGATTTGTTTTAGCATATTTTTGAAATATTGTTCAACAATGAAAACACTTTGTAATGCTCCACTTGTTTAAACCATTTTTTTTTGTAGGGTTGCCAACACAATTCAAATCTTACACTAATTTTGTGACATCCTTTAGCTAAGTAAATATTATTTTGTAAATAAAAACAATGTTAGGGACCACTATTTCTATTTTATAAAACAGTCAACATGTTATCTATAGTTCAAGAGTTGAATCGTGGCATATGTGAAAGTAAAACTCCTTAACAGAGATTGTGTATTTAGTTAATATGAAGCCATAAATGAACGTATTCAGCTGAACGAAATTTTATCCCACTAATTGGATGCTTTCGTATTTGCACCTATTACTGTTGCATAGTGTTGCATTTACTCCTATAAAACCTGTCATGATTTTGTTGAAGTGAGTTGGATTAATAAAATAATTTACTTTTAAATTCTGTAACTTTCCAACAATTTTTGGATTTTGAAATGTGAAAATCACAATGATGGCGGACCCAATAATTCCTTTATAGAAGGCTACCTCGTTTACCTGAAAAATCGGTGCATCTTTAAAGTAATATTAAGCTTTTAAAGCTCCATAGCGCAAGTATACCATCTGATTTCGTATACAAAAACAAACTGAAAATTACAGAGCAATTGGGACTGGATCCACAACAAGTCCAACATGAAAAAAAATGGAAATTTGAAAGAGTGGTTAAAGTTATGGAACAATGTTGATGGCCAAAAATTTTCTTACCAAATGTTTTTTTTTTCAGAAGAAAAATAAAGCTTATCATCTTTGATTAATGGTTATTGCAACTTGTTCAGTCATCGCATGTATTTCTAAACCAACGTTTTAATCAGTGATTCCATAAATTGAATTATTTTTTATTTAATCGGCTAACAAGTCGTTGATAGATGCATTCCATCGGATCCTTTAAAAGTCATATTACAGATTGTGAAAAAAGACTCTTAATCAACCGAAATTTCAATTTTTTCTTACAAAACTATAAAAAAATAACAGCTTTGTTTTGAAAATTTTTAATAAATTTATATTTTCCGTACGAATTAAATGATTTTGCCCAAAAGTGGCAGAATAGCTGAATCCAGCCTGGCTACCCACATTTTGTAACTAACATATCGACAAAATTTGTCGACAAACGATAAAAACTAAAATAAAATATATGAGCTTTTCAACGTTTCTGGAAGAAACTTTTTCGATGCGATATTAACAGATTACGGCTCCTGGGATTTCATTAATGGGTCGGTTTGTTCGTTTCAAAAAACCAAGTTACTTTTTAATTTGTTTCTAATTTTTGTTAAAAAGTTTTAAACCAGATTGAAAATTTGTCTTATTAAATAAATTTTCAAAAACATGAATTTGGCAGATTCAGATTTTTAACATTTAAGCGCCAAATACGCTCCCGTTCCTAAATTAGGGCTTAACTCGCAAGATTACTTCAAGAAGTGAAAATATTCAATCAAATAATTTAGTCATTTAAAGTTATAAAATTATATAAGCATTTAATTTTATTTTTTGAAAATTGTTAACCAATTTTTTTTTATTTCTTTTCAGGTTTGTGGTTCAAGATTAATGATTTAAGAGTCATCAAGAAATAAAGAAAAAACTTATAAATAATTTTATTTTGACATATTGTTTATTGCTTAAAAAAAAAAACGATAGCAAAAATAACGACAACTGTGTTTAAGCATATCAAAAATATTAAATTAAAAAAAGGCAAAAAGAAGCACCAAACTGTCTGTTCCTTATTACAAAAAAAGTAATTTATTATAATCCTAAAATACAAATGCAACTGTTAGCCACTTTTCAAAAGAAAGCTATAATCTAAAACCAGAAGCAAAATAAACATCTTCCTTGAGCTCTAACTTAAATAAAACCAGCAGCACGTGTAGTTTTATTTTCTTAAATATTTTACCAATAAAATTATTTAGGTAAAAATTTCTTTTTTTTTTTTTAATTTCAAATAAAGATATTTAAATGTTCTTTATTTTTGTTTGTTTTTGGTTTTTGTGTACACTGTGGCGTATACGTCACATAATTTTTTTCCGTCTCTTGATTTTTAACAAATATATTCAAGTTTAATGAAGAGGCTAAAATTGTTGACTTTTCGTTCGCAAAAATAGCACACCACCATATTATACGTAAATAAGAATTTATATATATATTTTTTTTGACCACCACATTGACAAAGGAAACAAAAATAATTGATATTTTGGAAATTATGATGTAGGTAAATTCTAAAGCGCATCTATTGAAGCGACGACACCCACGGGTGGCGCGTTTTTAAGTTGTTCAGTTCCCAATTTGGCTGAGAATTCAGTTCAGTGGTTTTGGTTAATGTCGTTGAATAGATCTGTTAAAATAATTATCTTTTTTTTTGTTATTTTTTTTCAAGTGAATACAAATTAAACTAAAAATAAATTTGTGAAGTGCCTACATATTTCTTTTAGATACAAAAATAAAAATATTTATACAAAAATTTGAAGTTTTTTTGAGCGAAAAAAAAAATAGTTTGTAAACAAAATAATACAAAAATAAAGAATAAAAGAAAAAAACAACATTGGAAATGTTCGGATCTACGCATGTAAATAAACATAATGTTTATTTAAGAAATACAATCAACAATAACAACAACAAATGTGGGATTAACATAACCAAATGACGTCCATGACAATGAATATGGTTTTTCTGAAGGACTTACGATCGAAAATTAAAGGATACATTCATGTATGTTGTTAAACAAAAATTAATTTTAATTTATTTTTTAATTTATTTAGTTTGAATTTGAAAAAAAAAAATAAAATATTTTAAATATTGAAATTTAATTGATATATACATGGATAAATTTAATAAAAACTGGATTGTGGCCAAATGAAATTTAATAATATTAAGTGCATCAAGAAATGTTATTAGTGTCATAATTTTTTATATTTTTTTATTTTTAAATTATGATCTTTTTTGCTGGGTTGGTTGACGTGAATGAATTTATATTTATGAACTCTAATAATGGCTTTATTTTATTTTAAAATTCTATTTTTAAAAGTCTTTATTGTGCGTAATCAAAAGCGCACTTTGTAACATTGAAATTGTAAATAAACAGGGTTTTACCAAGCCTTATACTCAAAAACGGCCTTGGAAAGGGACGAATTATTCAAAGTAGCATTATCTGTCTGAGTTTTATTTTAATGTAACATCATCGGTTTTTCGACTCTGACGAACGATTTTTTTTTTGTGGATAGCCGAGTTAAAGTTTATATGCCCAAAAATAATGAGTGTTTCTATTTTCAAATTAAAGATAATAATTAAACTTGAAAACCTTAACCTGGATTTTTTCAGCTGGGTTAAGAGTATAGTTTTCTGTACTTCAAATTTAGTCCTTTTTATTCTTCATAAGGAATTGATCTGGTACCAATATTGCCTTTTTCATAACACTCGTAATTTGATGCACTTCACTCAGAGAAAAAATTAAGCATAACTAACCAATATCTGGTGTATTATAGCTGATTTTCAGGTTGATATTTTTCAACTCGGTAGATCAGGCTATCTGCTTAACCAGATACCTGATTTTAATGTCATGTTAAATCAAAGTTGGTTGCAGGTAATATTTGCATCACATCATCTAAATTTGACACCGCCTTAAATAGTAAAACTGTAAATTTTAGCTGAAAATCTTGCTAATTTTATCTGTAAATCTAGTTAATTATACATGAAAATCTAGTTAAAAACATGAATAAAATGTTGAACTTCCTGTAAATTTAAAATTAACATCTAGTTAATTTAACATGATTCAATGTTGACTCAACCCTGTATCCGGTAAGTATTATAACTTGGATTCATGCGTTTTCGTCCAATCCTTAACGGTGCTAACCGTCCAATTCATTTTGCATTATTCTAAAAGTATAGACATTTATTACTATGTATATTATTTTATTTTAAAAAATACTTTGTGATACTTACTTAGTGGGAACCTCTCACACATAAAGATAGCACGCATCCCCTGGGCCACTTCGCTGCATACAAAACATGTGCCAAATATCAATAAGTTGACACTGATTTTTTTTGGATGGCCTGTGTGTTTATGTGCTTAAACACAGGTGTCACGTTGAAATTAACTGGCAGAGTTTTTCTTTAACAATGGCTTGTGGGTGTGTTTCAACACTGGTAGAGTGCTACCTCAACAGGCGGCCATCAGGTAAAATTTACACTATTTTATTTGGATGGTCTGTGTGTGTGTGTTTTAACACTGGTTTCACGTTGAAATTAACTGGCAGACCTTTAATATGAAGCCAGGTTAAATTCAACAATTAAATATTTGTAAAAATAACCATATGAAACGTTACTTCAACCTTATTTGTGGTAAAATAGAAATTCATCACATACAGTGTTAAAAAAACACAATTCTGGTAAACAGGAAACTTTGACAAAAATATGGAGCTAATTTTAACTGATATTAAAATTAGCTCATGTTCTTTTCAAAATTTCCTGTTTACTAGAATTTAGGGTTAAAATAGCAGTTAATCTGCTTAAATCAACTTTAATATGGAAATATAGGCACCAGGTTGATTTAACACTTGATGTAAGGTTATTAAAATCAGCTAAATTTCTGAAATGTCAGCAACTTTATATGGGATTATGCACCTTGTAGATTTAACATTTTTCTCTTAGTGTTGGTATATCATAGAAAAATATTGAGTGTCACAATAAAAAAGTAACATCATATTTCTCAAAAAAATAATCAATTTAAAGAAAAGAACCATATCAGTGGCCTTACCCGTTTTTAATTTTGACACTTTTGAACCCATAAAAGTTAACAAGTTTAACACTTTTGGACAACACTAAAGTCATTTAGGGTGATCTTAATTCGGGCGAGTCACAAATGGTAATTCCACATAGTCACATTTGAACGTTCTACTTGGCGAATCGCAAGTCATAATTGTCCCCTAAATGTGGATGAACGCCCATGACATCAAAAAATCCTATTAAGATGCGATTACTTTTTTTGGTCGCTGTGAGAGAAATTCGCAAGTGCGTTCCTGGTCTAAGAGCTAGCAACATTTTCGTGAAGTTATTTTAGCATGTCTTGCTGTTTTATATATGTTTACTGTTTGTTTGCAATGTTAGTGCTTTTTTATACATGTAAGTGTCCCTTCTCTTTTTCTTAGAAAGAGATATGAAAAAATATTGTGAAAAAGAATTTTAAACATTTTAACATTTTAAAAAAACCTCAACCAAACACATTTTTTTTGTCTATGTCCAATAGGAGCCAAAGAAGTTGAATTTATGTTTTTCAACACTCTTTTTCAAAATGGCGGACAAGGCACCATCTTCTACTAGCCAGACTGCTTTTGTGCAAATATTAGGAGTTACAGTAAATAATAAAATAAATAAATTTAGTGGCACAACAGCTCATGAAGAACCAGGGCCTAGTGACTAACAACTCTCAACCATTCCTGACCTACAATTTTTTGCCGAATCCGAACGGCTAGATGAGAAGCACTTATTCATGACAAATATACTCTTGGGGATTTGTCAGTCCCTCGCAAGAGGCAGTACCTCGCGAAAAAAACATTTCTGTTTTTAGGTGGCAGTGGCCGGGAATCAAATCCAGACCTTTGGCATGACAGTCCTACGCACTAACCATTATGCCACGAAGTACTAATTAATTTTAGTTTAGTAACTAATTTTTAAGTAATACCGTGTCATATTTCAGGCCACTTTGAATTATAATAGAGGTCATATAATTTCTTATATGACCTGTCAAAAAAATCATATCAAATCGTCTGTCAACTCAATCATATGACTTCTGAAAAGAAAAAAGGATATGCGTCAAAACAAAATCCTCAACCAAAACTCAGAGTTGTTGGAATTTTCTTGAAGTGAAAGTCTAATTTTCCTGGTCTCTCAGGGTTAAACCTGAGTTAACTCCAAAAATGTCTTTTTTTCAGTCAAGTTGTTTTCGCTGTGGCGCCATCTCGTTTTTGATTTTTAAAAACGTAGAATAGTGATATCCATAGAATTGCCGTACATCGATTTCAATAAATTTTTGCAATTTTTATTTATTCTTTTAGGATACTCTAGGGGCAAGACCCTGTCTGATAGATACCAGGTTCCATTGAACTTTTTTGAGCATAATAGAGCCGAAACAGAAAAGAATGAATTTCCCTTTGTTAGAAGCCGATGTTCCTATGTCTTCCGCGATTACTTCGATCTAGGTTTCTTCCTTATAGTCGCCATAAACACCTCGTTCGTAAAAGGATAATTTTAAGGCTAGAAACGCACTTACGGTTTTCTATCACATTTCAATATATTTGTTGGTAGCATGTGCTACATTTAAACTCATGTGTTCTATTTCTTGCCAATGAATATTCGTGCGACAAAAAGTAATCGCAAGTGCGTTCTACAGCCTTATTGTGGGACAGAAGACTTTGACACTCAATCGCGGTTTCAGTTTTAGCTATTTCCTGCAATCAAGTAGTGAATTTTATTTTAATTCACAACTTTTTACCAACTTTTCAAATATATCATTAAAAGGTAACACCGCCACTGCCTACTTGCAGTGAGTGTTGAGCAACGTCTAATAAAAATGTCAAAAACGTGGTTTATATGGAAGTCATTAGTAATGTTATGGTTCGATCGGATCTTCGTTAGAATAAATTCCCATGTGATCTTTGTGTTCCGAATTAAAAATAAGTACATACTATTCGCCAGGTGCGCTGTTAGACCACTTTATACCAATCAGGGTAAACTTAATTCAGAACATTATATTCTTTCAATATTTTTGTGTTCTATCATACTTTTAATTGCATTTGGCGAGAGTAAAAAATAAAATAAAACACTTACAAAAAGTGTGTTATGTAATTTGTCAATTTTTTTAAATACTATTTTTTATTTGTTTTGTGTCTTTATTAGAACCTGTTTTTCTGACCGACTTTTTTGCTATTGAGTACAAAAATATCAAGCAATTTAACTTAATAATGATTTTACTAAAATTGCTTTAAACTGAGAGCATCTTATGTGAGAGTCTTCACATTTCTCCAATTAAATCTAGAACATAGACTCTTCAAAATTTGACATCTCATTACAATTGCCTTCAACTACTTAACTTTCTATACTAACAACTGGTTTTTAAATAATCAAAAGATATTTATTTTAATTCTTTAAGCTGACTTTGGTATACAAATTGTTTTCACCGATCTAGATCTATTTTAATTAATAGTCTGCGATGTAATGTTGTATTTTTTGACGTCTTTTTGATGTCAAACTGTGTACATATGTAGCTTGAATAAATAATTGAACATTTTACAGTTTTCATAGGCTGGGCAAAAATTTGGTAAGGTTTGGACCGAAACTTTAAAACCGAATGGTACAAAGAAAGTGTGTCTAACTCATTTTATATCAGTAAGGTTGAAAATGAAGAATTGGATGCAAAGTTTCGCAAATTAAAACTTCGCATTCAAAATCTCGCACTAAAAATATGGGTTATTTTCGAAATTTCGCAAACTTTAACCTGGCAAATTAAAATCTTGCAATATTTGAAATTGCGAGATTTTGATTGTAAAATTTAATTTGTTGCACTTTAAATTCTTTGAAACTGAGAGTGATATGCAGCTGTGAGATTTGAATTAGCAAAATTTTTTTAAATGAGATTTTGGATGATATTTGCAAGATTTTTTGATGCGAGATGTAAATGTAAATTTTTTAAAAGCGAGATTTTGTAATTGCGACATTGTGTTAAGCAGGATTATTGGCTTGCGAGATTTCGTTTTTCTTGATCGTTTTAAGAAATTCATGCGAGATTTTTTAGCCGCAAGGTTTTGGACGATATTCGCGAAGTTTTTGGTGCGGGATATAAATGCGAGATTTTCTAACTGCGACATTGTGAAAAGCAGGTTTATTAATTTGTGAGATTTCGTTTTTCGTGATATTTAAAAAAAAATCGAGATTTTTTAGTTGCAAGGTTTCGGATGATATTTTGCAAGATTTTTTGGTGCGAGATGTAAATGTAAGATTGTTAAAAGGATTTTGTGATTGGGACATTGTGAAAAGCAGGATTTTTAATTTGCGAAATTTCGTTTTTCAAAATCTTTTTAAAAAATGCGAGATTCCGTCGTTCGAGATTCTTTATTTGCAAGATTTCGGATGATATTTTGGAAGCTTTTTGGTGAGAGATTGTTAAAAACGATATTTTGTAATTGGGACATTTTGCAAAGCAGGATTTTTCAATTGCGAAGTTTCGTTTTTCGAGATATTTTTTTTAAAAAATGCGAGATTCCGTCGTTCGATTCGAGATTTCTTAATTGCAAGATTTTGGATGATATTTTGCAAGATTTTTTGGTGCAAGATTGTTAAAAGCCAAATTTTGTTATTGGGACATTTTGCAAAGCAGGATTTTTAATTTGCGAAATTTCGTTTTTCGAGATCTTTTTAAAAAATGCCAGATTTCGTCATTCGAGGTTTTTTAACCGCAAGATTTTGGATGATATTTGCGAAGTTTTTTGGTGCGAGATATAAATGCGAGATTTTGTAACTGCGACATTGTGAAAAGCAGGTTTATTAATTTGTGTGATTTCGTTTTTCGAGATCTTTTTAAAAAATGCGAGATTTCGCCATTCGAGATTTTTTAATTGCTAGATTACGGATGATTTTTTGCAAGATTTTTTGTTGCGAGACATAAATGCAACATTGTTAAAAGCGAGATTTTGTAGTTGCGAAATTATAAAAAAAAAAATGCAAGATTTCTTTATTCGAGGTTTAGGTTTCCGGGATTTGGTACACTTCCTGGAAATGAAAATGTAACCGCTAAATAGTGATCATTCTCTCAGTATCCTTTGATAGTTTCCAAATTTTATAATATTGGGTTCTTAAATAAGCAAATTGTAGAAAAGCAGCAATGTTTTCGTTAATCAACGTATTAATATTTGCAAATACATGCATTAAGTGTTCAACTTATTTTTTGCCTGACTGTAGTTTCTTCCTGCAGTGAAGCCAATCTATTCCAAAGACGTCATTATATTAGTCTGAAATTAGCATTAAGGTCAATGGCAATTGTTACCAAGCCATAAGCTTGAGTCAGTTTAATTAGTTTCTTCCAAAACTGTCATTCATTCCATCTTGGATTCATAAGTGAAAGCAAAAATATTTAGAAAAAAAAAAAAAAAACATATTGCTTCAAGTGATGGTAGGCGGTAATATCATTAAGTTCAAGCTAAGTACGTGTTTTACTTTTTTAAAAAATCGATTAATCATCAGCTTCCTTCTAAGCCCATCAAATCTTTTTTTTTTGTTAAGTCTTCCATAGGGAGAAAGTCGCGCTTAGCACCAATTAAAGCTGGAACACTCTGGAATGTTCCGATGTACTTTCAAACGAAAAAAAAAAAAAAAAATACATTGCGGGGTCTTTGGTCTTTAGAGGCTCGCCGCAGTCGTCGTTGTCGTCATCGTCTTTGTTGTCGCCACATAGTCTGTAATGTACATCGCCCCTATAACGAGTCGAGCCGATTTAATCGTCCGCTAAACGAGGCGATTACACCTATTTCCAGGTTAGGCGTATATCATCGTATATTGATATACGTAAACACAGAAACACCCAAGACCCGACCAAAAAAAAAAAGAACCAAACCCATAAAACATGTGAGATCAACAGACAAAAAAAAAAATAAAGTTAGTGAAGAATATTTACACGAAAAGAAGCCAAGCAAATGTTGTTTCTGTTGTTGTTGGACATTGATATTACTTATGACGGGACACCAAACAGCCGAACAAACGCATAAACAACATTTCGAAACCCTGTTTCGACTAGGCGATTTCCGGACTATACAAAGTATGTTCATACAGAAACGCTCACATTACTATATGGGTGATACATTGGGAACAAACAGCTTAAGCTTATAATATGTGTGATTGCTCGACTGTTGTTGTTGTTGTGTGTTATTTGTTGTTTAGAGTTGATTTCTTGTCCAGTTCCAGTGTGTCCATTTTGGTATCTAAAGTAGGAATTGTACATATTGTAAATGGTAGCCTTACCTGTGCTTGCTAATGCCTGATGGCATGCTATATAGTGGTCTTTTTTAGAAAATTTACTTGACTTAACTTAAGTGGTGGGCTTTGGATTTATATACTAAGTTTTGAAAGGAATTTTGTTTCTTATGCACTGAGAAAAAATTACAAGTTTAAAAGCATTGGAGAGTAATCCTTATTTGGTGAGTTAACTCAATGACCAAACTGAAGGTCTTTTCCTTTGTAGCTTATTAAAATCTTTAGAAATGCAATTTTTCGTTGGGGCGCCAACTCGATTTTGAAAGTGAAAGACGTAAAGGAATGATATCAAAGAGTCGCAAATCGATAACATTAGATTTTTGACAATAGAAAGGTGAAGTTAATCCTAAGCTGAAAAACCTTTTCTAAGTTAACTCGAGGTTAAATTATTTTCAGGCCTAGTTAATTCTGATTTAACTTATATCGGGTTTTTCAATTAGAGCGCTTCAAAAGTTTTTTTAAATAGAACAAAAACGGTTTTGGATATCAATGAAATTCTTTATTCCTGTGAAAGTACGTTCGACGCCATTATGTATGGAACTCGATTTCTTTTGCATGGCCACCACGGACACGCTTGCAGAAGTCCAGACGCTGAACCCAATTTTCGACGGTTTTCAAGCATAAATCGGCCGATACTGCTGCAATTTCACGTTCTATATTCGTATGAAGTTGATCAATCATCGCTGCCTTGTTGGCATAAACTTGACGTAGCCCCACAGGAAATAGTTTAATGGCACGGCGTCAAATCGCACGACCGAGGCGGCCAAGCGACTGGACCATTTCGTGAGATAACACGTTGTCCAAACTTGGTTTCCAATAAATTGATTGTGACATTCGCTGTGTATGTTGTGGCGCCGCGCCGTCCTGTTGGAACCACATGTCCTCCAGGTCCATATCATCCAATTGGGGCCAAAAATATTCGGTTATCATTGAACGCTAGCGATCCCCATTCACAGTAACGTGCCGGTCTTGATCATCACGGAAGAAGTACGGCCCAATGACGCCGCCGGCCCATAAACCACACCAAACCGTAATTTTTTCGGGATGCAATGATGACTCATGGAGTACGTGTGGATTGCTGCCTGACCAATACCGCATATATTGTTTATTGACGAAGCCAATTATCCAGAAATGAGCCTCATCGCTGAAGGTGATTTTTCGATGAAAATCCGAATCATTTTCAAGTTGTTGCTCAGCCCAATTCACGAACATACGACGCTTCTGGTGGTCAAGTGGCTTCAGTTGTAAGGATGTAGGCCAAGATCTTCTCGCAAAATTCACCACAACAACGTCACAGAGATGCCCAACGCTTGAGAACGACGTTTGAGAGACACATTTGGACTTTCCGCAACTGAGGCCTCAGCGGCAGCAATATTCTCGACATTTCGGGCACTTCTTTGTCTCACTGGCACGGAAACATTTTGTACTGTGCCTGTGGATTCAAATTTTCCACTAGACGCTCAATTGTTGATCTGCTAGGACGATTATGACGACCATAAATTGGACGTAGCGCTCTTAACGTTGAGGCCACTGACTCCGGATTTCGGTAGTAAATTTTAATAATTTCGACTCGTTGTTGGCTCATAAATCTTTCCATCATGAAATGGCAAACCTTACTGAAGAGAAATGTCAAAAGAACGGCAAGAAATATGGCGTCGTTTGCTGTCCCTTTCGCTCTACTTTTGTAGCGTCCCGTTTGAAACACCCTTTACAATCCAATCCTTGATGCTTTTGGAAATCTTGTCCGATCTGGCTTAAAACGGTTCGAATATGTTCTCAATCTAACAATTCATAATATTTTATTTAGTTAAAACTGAGTGTGAATTCAAAAAGTCAAAGTGAAAAAGTCATAAAGTCACCTTTCGATCAAAATCTACGATAAACTAAATTTGTTTATCGTAGATTTTGGTTTGCATGAAAAATGAAAGAATATACTGACTCGTAGTCACCGTAATGATATTTCAAAAACATCAAAAACACTTTTAATATTCTTTCAGTGTAAGCCTCATTAGCCAGCCAAAATGAAGTTAAATCCTCCATATACCGTCTTTTGTGCCTCGTAATGGTTATTCCCGGTTTAATAGCGGCAACTATACACAACGTGTATTTCCATCTTGTCGTATGGCCATTGTCTATCCTGTGTTCCGCCTCCTCGCGTTTCTCTGATTCTCTGGAGGCGTGAATATCTTTTCCAAAGGTGTATACTGCCAGCCGGTTAGACGACGACGACGACGACGTCCACGCTGCCTGCTTGTCTGTCTCTACCTGATAACTCTAATAATTCCCGACACTGACAAACCATTACCCATGTGTCAACTGTCTACAAGACTTGTTACGAATTTGTCAATTCGCTGCGAGTTGTGTGATCTTCAGCACTCTGTAGGGAATTCCCGGAACTATCTAGTATATACACAGATCTTCTTCTTCTCCTATACATAGGTATGTTCTCTCTCTAAAAATTAATTAGCTTGACTTTAAGTCTCCTGGGGAATGTGAAAAACACCCCAAGCTATAGACACATGAATGCCATTTCATGCCCCATAAGGCACCCATCACATCAACTTGCCTGCAGTTTATATTTTCTTATACATAAATCTGCAGACGATATACAAACTCTAGCAATTTTGCTAAACAAACTTAAACATTGTTAAACTCGTGAGTGATGGCGACCACCAAAAATTCCTGAACTGTCTATGGCGTTTATCGTTTACGGCTATGCTTGGCTGGTTGGGTTAGGTTAAGTTAGGTGCTTGCATTTAAAAAAGATGCATCAACTCCATGCTGCTTGTTTATAGGTATTGTCGAGAGATTATTAAGCACACGCTTCGGTCATTCATCCGGCTGCAGCTCGTTAAACACTTCTCACATCTAATGCACAATGAAGACGTCAATCAGTGTGGTAGCGGCATCAGGAGTAGGACCAGCAGCAGCTTAGGCGACGGACAGCATTCAAGCTTGTATATGCATGGAATCCTTTCGGGAATTTTGTCGACATTTTACAGTGGGACAGTGTAAACTTTATGTTAGAAAGAAAATATAAAATTTAGTTAATAGAATTTGGCAGATAAAAATATTAACAAAACAATAAGACAGTCAGCAAAATGGGCACTGTTTGAAGCCTGCACTAATTTGTTTACTTTTTTTCCAAATATTTTTCGAAAATATTGTTGAAAATTGAAGCTTATGTAAGAATTCAATTAAAAGTTTAAATGATCTCAACTCTAAAATGCAAACTGAATTCTCTTCAGTCACTCAACCTGAAAGAAAATTTTTCTTTTCCTCATAAAATGTAATTTTTTTGCAAATTTAAATATAAAATTTTAGCGAGAAGCACCGGGAAATTCAACAAAAGTGTTGCCAAACCTAGGAAATTCAGTTGAAAACTTTAATTTAATTTTCAATTTTATTCCAACTATTCCTAATAATAAGTCCCACTGTACCCTGTCGTGCTTAGATTGTGAAATGAATTGATGTTGGTGTCGGTGGTACGTCTTTTTGACTGAATTCGAGGGGGGTCAACTAACGAACATGGACAATCTACTTTATACCATTATATTCGCTGGTGGAAAACTATGCTTCATGGTCTGGTTTGGTTTCTGTTCGTCTCGTTGATGCCATCAGAGTGGGTTATCTAGTTTTTGACATTAAAGAGAAGCCAATTCATTTCATTGCTTTTGATCAGAGCAATAAATGTTTTAAAAATATTTTTTTTTTTTGGTTTTTTATTGCCTACTTAAATTTTTAATGAATTTTTTTTGTTAGTAGAGAAGTTTCGCACGATTGGGAGAGACTTAAACAAAAAATTAATGATATAACTTTTAAACAGTTCTGGTATTAAATTGTAAGCTTAAAAAATTTGTTTTGTATTTTTTTTGACAAGAATTTTGTGTATAAATGTCTAAGAAGGGAGACTTAGGTCGGCTAAAAATAAAGAAACGCTTTAATGGGTGAGGTAACTTCATTTGGAATTTTTCTTTTAAGCCGTTTAATAATTTACTTTGGGCACCCTTTTTTTTAATAGTAGACGTCAAGCTTTCATTATTATTTTTGAAAACATTGTTCATCAATGAAAATACGTTTTTTTTTTCGTATATTTCCCATTCCATTTTTATTAACCCTAAACTGTGAACTGTCAAGTTGTTTGTTTTAAGGGTTGCCAGCACTTTATTTCACAAATTGTGACTAATCCAAATCTTGTGTTAATTTTTTGACATTCTTTATATAATAATCGCTGCAAATGTGTGCCGTGCACTCACTTGCGGCTATGTGTCGCGCTATTTTTTAATCGCAAAAAATTAAATTCAGAATTTAATCTTAATGCACTAATATGCTTTAACGAAGCCGCATCATTGGCTAAGACCACACACGCGATTTTCCGATTAAAAATAGGAATCCCAACACATTATTACAATGCACTCACTTGCGGCTATTTTTGCGTGATTCTTTAATCGCAAGAAATATCGCATAAATCTTTTTATTTGAATCCACGAACACTCTTAAAAAAAATCGCAGTTGGTGCGATTAAAAAATCCCACAAAATATAATATACACTTCTTATGTTAATGCACGAGCTTGCTTCAAAATTATCACAGCAATTGAGATTGAGATTTTCTGTCACTGCGATTTAAAAATAGGTATTTCCATGCACTAACTTGTGATGATCTGTGGTGCGATTATATTAATTTCAACCAAAAAAACAAGTCGCAAGCGCATTTGATATTTTGCAAAAAAAAAACGCTCAGAAAATTAAACTGATTTTTGTGAGCGCTGCGATTTTTAAGTTGCATGTGTGTTTATTTAAAATTTTGAGTCTCATTTCTCGTGGTATAGAAATTGTGTCGTTGATAATCATTTGTGCGGGCATGCCTTTTTCTTATTGCGACTACGACTAGACGGAATGTTTTGAATTAAGTGTGAACAAAAACATGCTAGTAGATTTATTTATTATAACTTGCGACAAAGGCATCGCCAAAAAAATTACACAAATTTCTACCATTAAGGCTAAGGCCGCGCCTGTGATTTTCCGCCAAAACGATTAAAAAATCGGTGTCGCGTTTTTCTGTCGGGTAATTATTTGATAGCAAAAAATACAATCCACAGCTTTTAATGCGTATACACTTATGCGACAGAGCAAACACTACGATTAACAATGGCAGTCTTGTTGGCTTTTGGCCTAGGAACGACCTTGTGATATTTTGTCTTTGCGATTAAAAATAGATATTTTTATGCACCTACATGTGCTTCTTTGTCGCGCGATTATATGATTGCAAACAAATTTAACTTGTCGCAATTGCGTGTTTGATTATATTTTCTTTTCATTGTTCATTTAAGTTTCTTGGCAGAAAAAAAATCGCGTTGAAAAATAAGATCTCTTTTAACTTTAGTGAAGGCTGCGATTTTCAAGTTGCAAACAAATTTAACTTGTCGCAATTGCGTGTAAGATCATATCTTCTTTTCATTGTTCATTTAAGTTTCTTGGCAGAAAAAAAATCGCGTTGAAAAATAAGATCTCTTTTAATTTTAGTGAAGGCTGCGATTTTCAAGTTGCATGTGTGTGCATTCAAATTTTAAACCGTGTGTCTCATGCGGCAAACCAATTTTGTGATTGAAAATAGCAATTGCATGCTTACTGCCTGTTTTTTGTTGCGATTACGATTTTAAAATTGCAGAATTTCAAATCGCAAGTGTGAGCATACACATGTAAGAGCATTTTATTAATTTCAACTTGCGACAATCGTATCGCTAAAAAAATCAATCAAATTTCATTTTTTTAATCGTTGGAATTTCCTTATATCATGTGTATTTTTTCGCCATGAGCTAAGATCGCACTTGCGATTTTAATCGCGTGAATTTTTAATCGCTTTTTTAAACTCACGCAATCTATTTTCTAGCCTAAGCCTAAAAAGATGAAATGTCTTTCATTTAATTTACACATCTGACTTAAAAATCGCAACGATCACACAAATGAAGCTATTTATATGTTTTAAGCGTTTTTTCTGACGCAAAGTTCCAAATGAAATAAAATAAGTCTGCGGGAACTTGCGATAAATTGATGTTGTTTGTGATTATATTATCGCGTGACATATATAGCCACCAGTGAGTGTATGAGAATAGTTTGTTGCCATCCAGATTTTTTAATCGCACAGACTGAAAATCGCCTTAGACTAGAATCCCATTTGCGATTTTATGTCGCACGATTATTTAGTCCCAAAAATAGAAACCCTAAGTTTAATTGTGAACTAATGAATACGACGCCAAAAAATCCAACTAAGTTACGAATTTATTTTTTAGTCGCTGCTACAAATCACAAGTGCGTGCCTAGCCTCAGAAGGTTTTGGTAGTTTTGACATTTAAATAAAAAAAAAAAACTGAAATTAATTGCTTTGTTTTTTGGTAATAGCCCAAGCTCCAGGCCGGGTGGTTTAAATTGAATAGACTTACTGGGTTTATTGAAAGTGTATATTTTTTTTCTAGACACGTCGTGTTTTTTTTGTCATCATTCTCCCATTAACATGATGCCATACATAAAGAATAAATATAGAAAAAAAAAAATAAATCTCTAGGCCAAAATAATCTCAGCAATCAAGTACAATGACTTTATTTTAATTTCTTCCAACAATTTCTTTTCGTTTATATTTATGTTGTTTTTCTGTTTTGTTCAAGTTTATTATGATGAAATTTGATAGGATTACTTAATCAAGCGTTTATATGCGTCTTACATCTTAAATTTCTGACAGCGAGAGAAACAGCAACAAACAACAACATCAACAAACACAAAAATCTTTTCCAAGAAACTTAATTGAAAGAACTGAACGAGTGTAGTTCATAAGACGTGGTGTTTTTCTTTAGATTTTTTTTTTTACTTGTGTCATGGTCTTACACAATTTCAAAAACTTAATTAAAAACTTCCGGAGATTTCCGTTAGTACCTACCAACGTATGTATGTAGTTGTTGTTGATATTGAGTTTTGTTGTTTTTGGTTAAAAGTTGTAATGGGAAGTTTGTTGTTAGTCAAGTGTTTCTTCATGATTTCTGGTTCCGCTCTTCAGAAGCTCTTACGAAGTCATCCAGAAATGAGTTACGACTTCTCATTAATATCGTTAAAGTTATGACATTTCTTTAAAAAAAAAAGAAGGTACTTCTGAATCTGACATAGTGCAATATCTTGAAGTTTTTATTGCAAGAAATTTAATTGGGCTCGTGAGATTAATGTCTTTCTTTTTCTTTTCAAGCTTAAAGAAGACTGATTGATGAATAAAAAGAAACAGGTGGGACATGCTATAAGTTTATCTTGACAAACAATAATGATGATGAAAACACATTTGACATGAATGAATGTTGCTAATAAGTCTTCAATTTTAAGTTGCTTTCATCCAACGAAATTTGTGTTCATTACGTAAAATGTTGATCAATCAAAATATGCATACATCCATAAAAAAAAAAATAATAACGCCTCTTGCCAATGTAAATAAGCACACACTCAAAAGAATTTCACGCCAACACTTCTCGTGTCATAAAAAATTTATTCAACATTACCATGTCGGGTTTAAAAAAAATCATTACAACTTTATTGGGACACAAATATTTTTTTGTTTCTCGCATTGAATTCCAGGCATTCAGTTCGGATCGAATGCGAAACACACAAAGCAGAAAATTAGTATTCAAAGTAAATTTATTCCAAATTTCTGAAAGTTATCCAAATTTGGAATTGCAATGCTCTCTGAGCGTCAGTGACGCCACAGTCACTTGTTTTAAATGTCTTTCGGGCGTGTGGATGGATTTTTTTTTTTGAAAAACATTAGCTGTCTATTGTGTCTGATTGAGGCGAATACCGCCTTTTGCTGGATCTCGAATAAAGGAAGTGTATTTTGGAATTTATTATTTTGTGTTTTTCTCTAAATCATCAAACAACGTGAATGTGAGAAGACTTTAAAGGCACTTTATGGTTTTGAAGGAGAAACAAAAATTGATTTGACTATTCAGTCTGATATACAAAATCTCACTTATTTGTATGTGCGTGTCTTTATTTGCAAGGAATAGAAGAGCGCAACAATATTCTGCAAGAACTCGAACGATAAAGATGAAGATTAATTTTTCAAGACATGAGGTACTAGCAAGAGAGAGTACATCAGAATTTTCAGTTTGTGGTGAAATAGGCTGTTATTTAATTCACAGCTCATACAGTACCGGTTCGATACTTAAATTTAAAATAAAAATCATTTGCCCCGTCAGTAATTGTTCATTCGAATTTGAGAAATTTGCTACACTTAGTAATTTGGGACGCTGATTTCAGAGGTACTTCCTATTTTTTCCCTTTTAATCTAAATAAAAAAATGAGCCAAAATTAAAAAAAAAAAAAAAAACATAAATTGTGAACTAACCCTAGCTTATGGCTGAAAGCTCTAAAAATATTTGTCATTAAATAAAAAAAAAAAAAATAGCACTAAAATTTGTTCTAATCCATTAGGATAATTGCTCAACATTTTCGACTAGCTTTTTCAAAATTTTGTACAAATCTGTATTGAAATCACTTTCATATAAAAGTATATATACATATTTTAAGACATTTTAAACATAAAATTGACTTTGTTGCTTACTGGATCAACGGGTTTCTCACCTAAATGGTAAAGTCTCCATTTTAAAGAGAAAATTTTATGATCTAATACTGAATTTATCGCCTGCAAATCATTAAATGTAGGATATTGCTATTTGATATTTATTTATTGTAACTGAAATTCTTATAATTTTTTCATTTAAACCTAGATTGCACAATTTACAGCGATATGGTGTCTTATATCCTACCTTACTACTGAAAATATTATAATAAGCATTCAATTTATGTCACAGATTTATTACATTTTGAAGGAAAAGTTACTAAAAAAACCTTCATTAAATTTACATTTGAAATGTTTTCATATAGGAAGAGAGAAGTGGGGAGCAGAAAACTGCCTTAAGATGTTGTTTACATATACAGTGAACATTGGAAAACGTGAACCCCCCAAAATGTGAACTACCCCAAAACGTGAACACTGTATTTTTTACATTGGCTGCTCTAAAACGTGAACAAATTCAAAAGCTCTAAAACATGAACAGATTTTTTTTCAACATTTCTACTTAAAAATACACTGAATTCATTTTTAAAACTTCGGGGGATCCCATATTATGTGTAGACAGTGCGTAGTATTCGGGGAACCCCATAATATTGACAATGGGCGGGTTCGGCTGCATATCTTTAGCGATCCGGATTTGTTTGTGTTGTTGTAATCCCTTGTAAAAAACAGCTGATGTCAGAAAATGCAAAAACAACTCAACGTATCTGAAAATTTTTTGGATTATGGATAGCCTATCGTTTGGTTGGCCGAACGCGAGGAATGTGTATGCATATGTATTACGTACCACATGTGCGTGTTTGTTTTGTTTTTTTTTTTTTCTCTTGCATTGATAAACGTACGTTTTA
Organism: Dasysyrphus albostriatus; assembly: GCA_946251815.1. Classification (NCBI taxonomy): domain Eukaryota; kingdom Metazoa; phylum Arthropoda; class Insecta; order Diptera; family Syrphidae; genus Dasysyrphus; species Dasysyrphus albostriatus. The sequence continues at coordinate 21,397,912 of OX276337.1, forward strand.
TTTTATGCTTAAAAATGTTATCAAAGAAAGTTAATGTTTTAACACTAAACGAAAAAGCAGACATTTTGGAAAGGTTCAAAAAAGGAGAAAGCGTAACAAACTTATCAAAAAAATACGGTGTCGCTAAGTCAACAATATGTAGTATTAAAAAGAAAAAAGATTTAATTTTGAAGTGTGTTAGAAGAGAAATAGTAAGACAATACGGTAGGAATATAATTTGAATCATAAAATGTTACATTCCAAAACATGAACAACCTCAAAAACATGAACACCCTCGGTTTGAATTAGTTCACGTTTTCCAATGTTCACTGTATTTGTATCACAGAAAAATAAAGAAAAAAAAATAAATAAATAAATAAATGAATAAATAAACAAATAAACAAATAAATAAATAAATAAATAAATAAATAAATAAATAAATAAATAGATAAACAAACTTATAATAAATAACAAATAATCAAATACGAATGAACAATTAAATAAATTAATGAACCAATGAACAAATGAACAAATAGGTTAATAAATAAATAAATTAATAAATAAATAACAAATAATAAAACACGAACGAACAATTAAATAAATTAATGAACAATTTAACAAATAAATAAATAAATAAATTAATAATTGAATAAATAAATAAATGAATAAATAAATTGATAAATATAAATATATATGCAAATAAATAACAAACAGTTAAATATATGTAACATATTTACATTCAGTAATAAAGGAAGTGAAAAAAATTAATATTACTAACACCTTAAGCAGCTAAATTTGAAATTAAATAGTTATCCGAACTATTGCACGATAAAATATAACGGTCTTGTAACTTCGAAATTCTTACTGGAACCCTATCAATGTTTGTAATTCTATGGAGTTCTTCAGTAGAAAAGTGCCAGGGAAGATTAAGCATAATTTTTAAAATCTTATTTTGCATTATTTGTAATTTTTGTACATGGGTCTTAGCGCATTTTCCCCAGACAGGCGAACCATACAAGATTATGCTTTGGAAGATAGCCTTAAATATCATTAATTTGTTTTCTACACTAATTTTAGACTTCCGATTGATAAATGAATAAAGTGTTCTTATCACAATATTAAGTTTATTTAACGTTTGCTGTATGTGAAAGTTAAAGGTCAATGTTTTATCCAAGTGTACCCCAAGGTACTTTGCACTTGATTTCCACTCAATTTGTACCCCGTTCAATTGGAGACTATTTAAAGGCAGTAAACAAGGTTTCCTTTTTCTCGTAAAAAAAAGAGCCTGTGTCTTTGGTGCATTTATCTTTATTTTCCAATTGTTGAAATAAATTTGTATAGTACTCAGAGCAGATTGCAAATTGGTTTCAATGCAAAAACCAATTGAATCTGATGAATAAACGCATGTGTCATCAGCAATTATTGCAGTTTCACAATTATGGAGTTTAGGGAAATCAAAAGTATATATGTTATATAACAATGGACCTAGAACTGACCCTTGGGGTACACCTGAAATGATATTGTTTTCGTCGGAGTACTAGTTGTTAACACAGACTTTAAATGCTCGATTTGACAGAAAAGACAATATAATTTTTACAATATACAACGGAAAATTCAAGGTGACGAGTTTATGAATCAAGCCCTCATGCCAGACTGTGTCAAAAGCTTTTTCCACGTCCAAAAGCACCATTCCTGTACTCTTTCCTGAAGACAAATTATTTTTAACATACTTTGTTATTCTGTCAATTTGGTTAGTTGTACTATGATACCTTCTAAAGCCAAATTGTTCTGGTGGCAAGATATCATATTGATCTACATGCAAAATTAGTTTGTTTTTTATAAGTTTTTCTAAACATTTGCTTAATGAACTCAACAAACTAATTGGTCTGTAGCTAGAAGGGTCACTAAAATTTGTACCTGGCTTATGAATAGGAATGACTTTTGCCACTTTCCACTCTTTGGGAAAGTATCCTTTTTTGAAACAATTGTTAAATAAATTTCTGAGGTATCTTATACCTATTTTAGGAAGATTCTTTAAAAAGAGATTTTTAACTGCATGGATTGGTTAACAATAAATTCTATATGATTATTGATTGCGATGTTGCTAGTAACTAAACTGTTAGCACAAAACGTGTGGGCTAATGCGTTGGCTTTTTCTTCGTTGGATATTAATATAGAATTACCTATTTTAAAAGAAGGGATATTAACCTTTTTCTTTTTAATCACTTTTATAATATTCCAAAACGGCTTGCTACCTTTATTTAAACCCTGTAGTTTATTGCTCCAGCTCTGGTTTCTAAAAAGAAAGATTGAATTTTTGATGAATAAGTTCATCCTCTTCATTTCGGAGAGAAAGTATTCATCCCTAGTCCTAATCCATTGGGTTCTATTTCTATTTCTTGTTTTAATTGCTTCCACTACATAGGCAGGAAGTGTTACCATTGTTTCGACTTTGAGTTTTTTTGGGCACGGATTCTTTCAACACTCTCAAGAACTGATGCTGTAAAAGCACTAACCGCTCCATCAATTTGTTCGACACTGATATCATTTGGATTCCGCTCTGCAATATTTCTCAACTTAAGTTTGATACTTTTTTTAATTTTTTTTAAGTCAGCATTTGCATAATCAAAAAACTGATTGCAATTTTCCACAAGGGCTGAATTAATTTTTAATATGACAGGAAGATGATCTGAACTAAGATCATTTTCAACGAAAGGTTGACTGAATAATTCAGGGGAATTTGTAAGAAATAAGTCTATGGTAGAGGGACTAGATCTATTGTTTGTGGGAATACAAGTAGGTTGTGGGGGGTACAAAATGTTAAACGGGTGTCTTGAGCTTAAGTCGGCTAGTATATTCCCCCATGCATTTGCTCTAACACAGCCCCAATTCCTATTTTGCAATTGAAATCGCCACCAATCAAATATATATCATTTAATGTAATCAGTTTACGTAAGTCATTGCGAAAATCATGCCTTTTTTCTGGGGAAGTACACCCACCCGGAAAGTAAATTGAAAAAAATTTTATAGAACGCCCATTTTCAAATTAAATGTAGGAAATTTTATTAATTTGTATAAGAAATTGGCATAGGAACCGACCACTATGCCGCGGTGAACAGTGGTTCAAGTTGTATGGAAAAGCGGGCTTATATCTACAAAATCTGAAGCAGTCAAAAGTTTTAAATGAAGTTTTAACACCTGCTTAAGGATATCCGGAAAATGTTTCGCCCACTGATATGCCAACTTTTCTTAAAATACGTCATCAAATAGTCAAAGTTTATATAAATGAAAGGTGTATTCTTCAGAAAAGTTTAATGTATTGTTATTTGTAGTAATTCTTCCACACAATTTTTTTCAAAGAATCTTCCTAAATGTTTGCCACGCCCTCATACATAAATTGGATTTTTCTGCAAACTTTCTTTATTACACATAATGCAAAGTTCTACCGCCACAAATAACATAAAAATTGGTATTTGTATAAATAAGGAGACAAATTTAAAATATCATAAAAAAATTCATTTAAGGCTATTTTACCTTCGAAGTTTTTAAGACCGGTTTTTTTAAAAGTTTCGCATGAATAAGCAGTTAATTTTTGTTTATATTCGACGGTAATTTAATCCTTCAAAGAAAGATCAGAGAACGAACATTACCTTTTTTATTTAACGTTAAAAAAAATGTACCAACTATAAAATTTCGTTCCTAAAAACTTGTTGCACGTTTTTTTCAAATCACCGACTTTTTTCAAGTCAGTTTCAAAATTCTACTAAGAAAAGGTTAATGTTTCCTATTCTTCCCCTATCGGACTTATAGTTCATTTCTTACACTGAACCATATGAGTGTTATTTGTGAAGCTACATCTTTGAATTAGCACCACTTCCAATCCCACTTCTTAAGCAAAGTTTTATAAAGGGGTCATAAAATATTTGATTTGTGATTTTCTGAACGCATAACCACTTAAAAGCGGGCGTGGTAAAATATCTTTGTATGACCTAATTTTAAAAAAAAAGGAATTTTCTACACCTTTTTACTCAAGGTATTTGCTAGGCCATCAAATCGTCGAAAGTTGAGGTAAATGAAATGTGTTCCTTAGAATAGATGTATAATTTAATTTGTTATAATTCTTCTATGTAAAACTCTTTTTCACCCCCAATTTCGTCATGTTTTTGACAAAAATTTAGCTTTTGACTAATTTCCTTGAAAACAAAACGGATTGACCTAATAACAGGTAAATTACAAAAAATGGTGCAAAATTTTGCTCTTCCCACACTTGGGGGCGTTTTTGATAATTTTTTTTATTTGTTTACAATAGATATTTTTAAACTTTTCGGATTAGCCGCCTTATAAATATTTTATATTTAGCGAGTTCAATACAGTACTCACCCCGAACGTTTCGCTGCGAATTGCATCGAGCGTCGAAATGCATCGTCGTGGTCACCGGTGACCACGCTCGATGCAATTCCCAGCGAAACGTTCGGGGTGAGTACTGTATTGAACTCGCTAAATATTAAATATTTATAAGGCGGCTAATCCGAAAAGTTTAAAAATGTCTAATTTTTTTCTCTTTTTTTTAATCGTTTTCTAAAAAAAAAATATGAAAAAAAGATACCTAGAAGAAAAAAAGCCTAGGGCATGCCTTTTTTAAAAACTAGATCACACAAAGTTCTTACCACGCCCACAGGAGCGTATTAGGGAGGAACACTACCTTCTTCAACCAAAAAAATTGAAAGTTCTAATTCGTAAACGATAGCGAAGGGCTTTAAATAAGTCATAAGTTGGATTTTGAAGGACCTTGAGGTAAAAAAAAGTGGCTTGAAAATGGTACTAATGCAAAGATCTACCTTCATAAATTTGTAACATTTATAAAGATTTCTTCATAATTTATGGCGAATTTTTTTTATTTTCGTGGGTCTTAAGACCTAGAAAGGCAAGTATAGACAGCTTATTTTTTTTGTATTCGATACTAGTTCAGTCTAAAATATGTACTGCAAGTCCGACCGGGGAAGACCGGGGAAAATTAACTTTTTTTAGTTGAATCTACGAGTAAGTACCAATTTTTGGAATTCGCGCAAGCAAAATTTTACAACTGTCCAATTTTTTTCCTGAAATTTAATTTGTTTTTATAGAAAATTACCAAAAAAAAAATCAAAAGAGTATAGGTAACTAAAAATAATAGTCTTTGAAGTATGCTCATTTTTTGCTTCAAAATCACTGAAATCTCACTTACCAAATTTTTACTTGCGATAGGTATTATAGGGCAAGTTTTGGATTCGTGAAAAAAAATTATTTTGAGATAACATTCAAACATGAAATTAGGATGATAGAGAACACAAAAAAAGTGGGCAGCACAATTCTGTCTGTCTGTCTGTCTGTCCGTATATCGACCTAGAGCCTAAACCACTGAAGCAATTTTCTTCAAATTTTGAACTTAAGGTTTTTATGTAACTCTCCAGAGGGGAAATTGAATGTTGTTTTGGCAAAAAAAAAACGCTACTTGCCCTACAACCGCAAACTTAAAGCTTATTTATCTCAAAAATGGCTGTAACGATTTTGATAAAAACAACAGTGTACTATTGTAGAAATGGTGTGCTTTTTGATAAGAAAAAAATTTATCGAAAACCGTTTTTAATAAACGAAACAAAATTTATTTTGTTTCAAAATTTTGATATGCAATAATATTAACATTTTAAAAGAGCTTTGCATACAAATTTTAAAACAAAATAAATTTTGAATTTAAAAAGAAAGGTTTGAATTTTTTGAAACTTGGGTTAAAATGTATTTGAATACATACTCAAAATTGGCAAACCAAAACTTTTTTTAAATGTTATTAAAATTTTATATATAAAAAATTAATTTTTAAGAAAACCGCTCCAACTATTTAGTTTTTTTTTTTTGCATATATTGATATTTTTTTCAAGTTTATAAATTAAAAGAACGATTCAAATGTTTTTTTTTTTAAATTTTTTATATTTATTTTTATAATACTACTTTCATATTTTAAAAGTTCTTAGTTTCAAGCAACTTGAACAAAAGAGCAAGTACTTGCGATCCAGTTGTGGATTTTATTTATTTAGAAACTGATCTCACGAAAAAAAAATTTATTTGGTTCTAATGCCTGAACTTTTACTTCATAAAAATACAATTTCAAAAATCCAAATATGTCGCGGTGGGCGTGGCTTGACAGTCCGAAGCACTATCTATTACTTTATGTGGCACTCACTACTTCATTTTTCTAGCTTTATGTAAAGGTATGCAATAAGAAAGATGAATTTAAAAAAACCACCTTAAATAAATATGATCAGTTCTGAAATTTGTATATATATAACTAGAAAAAGCACGTATACGCCCTAGATTACGTAGCAAAACATTGGAAGTATTTTAATCTGCAACTAAGAATCATTTGTACTTTTTTGATTTTGGATAAAATGTCAATAATGTACGCAAATTTTATTAAAAAAAATAGTGATGTCTGCTTTGAAAAAATATTTTTGAAAAATAAAACTGAAAAGTGAGACACCGAATTTTTGCAGTTTGTCATAGACTCTAACAGGATGGAAAAAGGTGTGTATCATATTCCTGAAAGAGCAGCATAATGTGGAAAACAATCCTGCCTAGAGAGTAAGATTCGAATTCATCAATTTAATTAACTTTCCACCAAAACATCCACTGTCCCATTTTCACCAAAAAATTTCTGGCAAAACTTAACTTCTAGTAGATTTATGCCAATCTTACAGAAACTGAAAACCTAGGTTTTGTACATTGATAAAATCTTATTCAATATGCTCTATAAAAACTTTGCTTTACGTAAAATTTAAACAAATATATCATACCACCCCTAAAACATACATTACAAGTTATTTCTATATCGACATTCCATAGACTCAGTTAGAAAATAATCATTTCAACCAAGTTTCACATTATTCTACCGAAAACAGCAAAACCTTGCGCCAGTTTGTTCGACCCAGCAAGGCCCTTAATACTCATTTTGTTTTTATAAATAAAGTTGCTTCATATTGCAGCCCACAGAGCAATGACGACAAGTTGAACATGATATTTGCTGTCGTTTGTAAAAGTTTTCCGATAAGATACAACAAAACAGTCGCACAGAAATCTGTCAATTTCGAACAAAAGGCTGACTTTTTTTTTTTTTTAAAGTTTTTTAAACTTCCAAGGCCAAGCGGTGGTGGTATTCTTGATGGTCATATGAAAGAGCAAGTTTTTTTTTATTCTATTTCCTTTTTTTTTTCGTCTCAGGAAGGGCCATGGACTAGCCTTTTAAAGACGATCGAAAAATTTAAAAATAAAAAAAAAAACATGAGAAAAATGTGGAAGTGCTTGCAATAGCATTTCACATCATTACAACAATTTAAATGATAAAGAATTTAAGTAGTTTCCGATGGCCATGAAGAGAGGCCAATCGACAAACTGGGTTCTAGATATGTGTTTTTGGTTTTTCTTTTTTGTATTTTATTTATTTGATAAGATATTGAAATCAAAGTAATTGTTTATTGCTTTGGGCTTAGTTTAGCCATTAGAAAGTATAGAGCACTGAAAAAGTAAGTAGAATTTCTATGGATAAATACTTTACTTCTTTTTTATTTTGTGAGTAATGAGGGCTATTGACATTTTGTCAAAGTTTTTGATATTTCACATGTATCTTGGTTAAAGTTTGTTGATAAAATTTTTGTTTCATTTGTGAGGATTTACACATGATGAAGATTGTAGCAATTTATAAATCGTAATTTCAAATTTAAAGATTTAAACAAAAAATTGGCAAACTTATAATGTCAATAACCTTTTTGTTTATTACTCTAGAATTATTTTCGTTCGGTTTTATTTTCGGTAGCTACTTTTCCATCAACTCAATTTTTTTTTCTTGTAGATTTGTTTAGATTATCATTTTTGTTCTTAATAGACAATATTTCTTTTTTGTGTTTGTATATTTTTATTCCTACACATTGTTCCGTAGTGTTTTTCTTGAGTTATGCATATATTTTTATTTTCCTTGAACTTATGTGGGAGCGAAACAATAAACTATTTTTTCAAATTACTATTTTGAATGGAAATGATTTTAATGTGCGGTTTTCTATAAATTATTTGTTCTACACCTTATTTCAACAAATAAACGTTGGTACTTATTTACGGTAATGGACTTAAAAGAAAAAGATAAGTTTGTGGAAATGATGGATGATTTGGGGGTGGAAAGGATAATAGAATTTTTGTTCTTGATCTTACACTTTTTTTTACTAACCTACTGATTTTGTACTTGTAGGGATTATAATTACCAAATTTTTGTTCGAAAAAATCTCGAACTCGAGATTTTTATCAAACCAGAAAATAACCATGGAAGGAAAGTCGAAAAAAAATGTAGCAATTCTAATCTGTCAGTTTGGCTCTAGCTGAAACTCAATTTTCATGAAACTTGGTGTCAAGAGTTTTTTATCCTCCCGATTTTTTTTCTCATAAATCGTATTATTCTCAAAATTTTCTCTACAGATTTTCTTAAAAGCTACTTTTGAGTGGAAAACTATTTTTCAAAAAAAATTAACTAAAAAATCTTTTTTGTTTTTCAATTTTCTTGAAAACGGCATTACTGATTTGAATATATGCGCAAGCTTCCAAGATTAGTAAGTTAAGATATTAATACTTATTTAGGTTCTCGGACCTGTTACGTCCGTATGTGGCCTCCACTACTTCTACGCGCCATCGTGTACCGTTTCTGGAGATGTACCTCGGCTCTCTCCAACTCTTCCCCAGTTGTGCTGATTCTTCTTCGACCCTTCTTCGCCAAGTATCGGGTTGTTCAATAAGAGCGCTACAAAAGTTTTTTTTTAAATAAAACAAAAACGGTTTTGGATATCAATGAAATTCTTTATTATTGTGAAAGTACGTTCGATCCCAATATGTATGGAACTCGATTTCTTTTGCATGGCCACCACAGGCACGCCTGCAGAAGTCCAGACGCTGAACCCAATTTTCGACGGTTTTCAAGCATAAATCGGCCGATACTGCTGCAATTTCACGTTCGATATTCGTACGAAGTTGATCAATCGTCGCTGATGGACCATAGACTTGACGTAGCCCCACAGGAAATATTCTAACGGCGTCAAATCGCACAACCGAGGCGGCCAAGCGACTGGACTCTTCGTGAGATAACACGTTCTCCAAATTTGGTTTCCAATAAATTGATTGTGACATTCGCTGTGTGGCTTGTGGCGCCGTCCTGTTGGAACCACATGTCCTCCAAGTCCATATCATCGAATTGGGGCCAAAAATATTCGGTTATCATTGAACGGTAGCGATCCCCATTCACAGTAACGTGCCGGTCTTGATCATCACGGAAGAAGTACGGCCCAATGACGCCGCCGGCCCATAAACCACACCAAACCGTAATTTTTTCGGGATGCAATGATGACTCAAATATGACGCATATTTTGTTTATTGACCAAGCCATTCAGTCAGAAATGAGCCTCATCGCTGAAGATGATTTTTCGATGAAAATCCGAATCATTTTCAAGTTGTTGCTCAGTCCAATTCACGAACATACAACGCTTCTGGTGGTCAAGCGGCTTCAGTTCTTGCGTCAATTTAATCTTGTAAGGATGTAGGCCAAGATCTTTTCGCAAAATTCGCCACAACGACGTCACAGCGATGTCCAACGCTTGAAAACGACGTGTGAGAGACACATTTGGGCTTTCCGCAACTTAAGCGGCAGCAATATTCTCGACACTACGGGCACTTCTTTGTCTCACTGGCACGGGAACATTTTGTACTGTGCCTGTGGATTCAAATTTATCCACTAGACGCTCAATTTTTGATCTGCTAACTGCTAGTACGATTATGACGACCATAAATTGGACGTAACGCTCTTAACGTTGAGGGCACTGACTCCGAATTTCGGTAGTAAATTTTAATAATTTCGACTCGTTGTTGGCTCGTATATCTTTCCATCATGAAATGGCAAACCTTACTGAGGAGAAATGTCAAAAGAGCGGCAAGAAATATGGCGTCATTTGCTGTCCCTGTTGCTCTACTTTTGTAGCGTCCCTGTTGAAAAATCCTTTATATCTGTGTTCATGAAAAATCAGACGGAGTTATTTTTGTTGAGCCTAGAATTATTTTAGAATTGTTTTGGTAGTTCAAAATAACAAATTTCATGCATCAATGGTCTTAAAAGGGGTTATTCGTATGTATAAGATGAGACGAACAACTGGGGTGTGTATTGGTTAAGTCAATTTGTTTTAAGATCAAGTTATTGCAAAAAAAAAATATTTTAACACTGAAATTTTGATTCACGGATCAAATCGTTGAACTACGTGTGTATAACACTCCAATATTCATGTTAAATTTCTTCAATTAAATAATGTCCAATAGAAAAGATTTCTACTTTTTTAGAAGTTCCCAGTCTAATTCCTGGCATATAGTCAACTATAAATTGAAACAATTAAAATAGATTAATAAGCCGAACAAAATCTACGTCACTTGACCTATAAGAACAACTTCAAATAAACAAGAACTTACCCTCTAAGGTATGCATTTTTCATTTTTTTTTTTTTTATTTAAACATTAATACCTCATCATTCTTCTATAAATAACTTTCACCTTTTAAACATAAAATAAAAAAGTTATGCTTCTGCTCCTATGGAACACCCTACTTCTGTCATCTTTTGATTGATTAGCTTGTATAATCAACGTCATAACCTTGAGAAGCTTAACTGCAAAATTAATTTTATCATTTTATAATTAAAAAAAAACAACCTGTTTCAAATGTCAACTTAAATCTGGAAATGTTGTGAGAAAACTTTTAAAAAAAATGTTCTCACAATTAAAGACCGCATTCAAAAAATAATCCATTTTATTATTTTTCGAAAAATTCTCAGGTAATTTCTTTATGTTCTTTTTCCTAATAGCTACATCCCGCCAATTTATATCTAAATTTCTATTAATATTTTATGTGTATATACTCGTATGTCTATCTATATAAGAAATTATTTACGTGAGAAAAAAAAACAATACTTTTTCAAGTATGTCCCTTTTCGGCCATAAATTGCACGCAATTAATCGGCACGAATGAACACATGCTCTGCGCACCTCAGTCACATAAAAAAAAAACAACAAATTTCTTTCTCCCTGAATGCATATTGTTTATACCGACCTACCTACGGTATCATCAATTTTGATTACCCTTAAAGCACATTCTGAGCTTTGACTAACTGTATTAGGTACCTTTGTATGTACAATATTATTTGGTGGTTCGCGTTTTTAATAATAAATCTTTATTCGTGTGTATTGATGGGGGTAGTGTGTTTGTTTTTTTTTTTTTTTTTTTTTTGCAAATGCTCGTGTGGAACTGATAAGATTTTTTTTCGTTAATTCATCTGAAAGTGGTAAATATCTCTGATAACTCAACTGTCAACACTAACTTCTACACACAGACAAGCCAAACAAGTGTGTAGATAATAATTTATTATTTTACCTTATGTGAAGTGAACACATGTTTAGTTTTGCGTGCATACACCTTTGCATCAAGTTGGTACTAAATGCCTATATCAATAATTTATAACCTAAGGTAGAACATATAGGGTACATTTTATTAAAAAAAAATTGTTCACAAAAAGTAAACCATGCATGGCTACACTTGATAATGCATTTTTTGTAGTAAAATCTTTGAAAGTCGTTTTTGAGATAAATTAGCTTTACCGTTAACAGCTGTTTTTTTTTAAATTCAAATTTTTATTCAATATTAACTTATATCTACTTACATGCTAACAAAATTCAGAAAACTAGCCTAATTAATAATACTCAAATATAACTTACTGGCCCTAAACGGGCGCTCTAAGGAAACAGCTATATGGCAAGTCAAATGGACCTATGGGGATTACCAAAAAATCTCAAGTTCAAAATTTAAAAAAAAAAATCAGTTCAGTGGTTTAAGTAAGATGCAGGCAGACAGACATCGCAGGAATCGCAGGTCCCGATTTTTGTTCTCGTGTCACCGTAATGCCTAGTTTGATAATTTTTTTTTCGAATTCAAAAATTCAAAAGCCTTCAAGCGAGACGAGGAATTCTAATGAGACTAAAAATGGACTTGCGACTTTTTTTTCGTTCAGCTTCATAAAAGTGCTAAAAAATGATATGATTTTTTAAAACTTTTGATTTTTTTACTCACTTTTCTTTGTGACTGAGTAAAGGTGTCACTAATATCGCATCAATTGCGATTTTTTGCCTTTTCGATTGAAATATGTTTTGTCGCAAAATACGTTAACACCAATATACGCACTAGTGGCTTTCTGTCGCGTGAATTTTAATCGAAAACAAAAATCATACAGTTTTTAATGGGAATAACCAAATGTTCTCCAAAAAACCGCAGTAATTTATATTAGGAACATTTTTTCATAATATTCGTCTCGAAACTCGCATACAAAATTAACACATTCAAAGCGATTTTAAGTAGTTATGTTGGAAAATATATATTTATCTGTGTGTTTTTTTCATTTTGTGCGACTAAATATCTTGCGATTAAAAACCGCAAGTGTGTTTATGTATATGTTGTTATTGTTTTTGCAAATAATAATCGCAGGTATTTTAATCATAAAAATAAGCACAAATGAAGGACTCCATTTGATTCATTTTAGCTTGTGTGCATTCGATCAATACGATGGTATCATGAGCGTATACCTGAGTTCTATTTTTATGTGCTTTAAAAATCGTATGATTGAAACCGATTTTATATTATTACGATTAATAATCGCACCTGCAAGAAATTACTGCCGTACATTCATTTGCAGTTCTTTGTCGTGCGATTCTTTCAAGCTTCAAACTACGGTTAGGTGGAATTCAAAAATTATGCTTGTTTCAAACTATTTCTTTGCACTCATTTGCGATTACCTGTCGTTGCGATTCTTTAGTCGCAAAAAATACACCATAATAATGCAAATGTACACACACAAGCTACAAAGCAATCACAACGATTAGTAATTTGTATTTCTTGAAGATTTGGTACTTGCGATTTTCTGTTGCAGCGATTAAAAAAAGTGATCGCAGCGTAGTAGGATTTTTTGGTGTAATGTGCTTTCATTCACATCAAAACTTATGTGTTTTACTTTTTGCGACAGAATAATCGTGCAACAAAAAATCGCAAAATCATGCGTTTCTAGCTTAAAAAATCCCGTGATTGAAAACCACAAACTCGCGCATGCCAAATTTTTTCTTTCTGTGACTACGATTTTTTGTCGCAGTATTTTATTAAATCGCAAGTGTGAGCAGGCTTCTAACCGTCGTGATTTCTTGGTATTATATGCGTTTGTTCACATATTTAAGCTAGAAATGAACTTGCCATTTTAGTCGCACGATAATTAATTCGCAATATATGAGTCTTAACATAAATTAACAAACATGCAGCAAAAAAATTTGTATTGAAGTCTTGAACATTTGTTCGCCAGTTTAAAAAATAGACCTCCGCATTTCATCCTTAACAATAATTATTCCCATCGTTAAATTTTACTATGGCAACCCTTATAAGCTTTATTATATTCCTGTTTTTGTTGTCTTTCTATTTTTGTTGATTTGTCCAAAATTAACTTATCTTTCAAATACTTTTCCCACCTTCCCTTTGAGTTCCAAAAATAAAACCTATTATCACAATCGAGTCGTTGGCCTTAAAACAGAGGGTAAACCTCCTTCCCATCCCATTCACACCCTAGCTTGTCTTTATGTGTTATTTTACCCCCAACAATATAGAACAGAAGAAACAAAAACAAAAAAAGCTCCAAAACAACTTCAAACGAATCTATACTCCTCACTTTGTAGACTTTGGTTGGAGGGTTGTGCTTATTGACTGAGGCTGAGAGGGAGGTTAATAAAGTTGCTCGTCGTCGTTCACATCACATTCATCTTCTCAGGCACAGCAGTAGCAATAGCAGTGGCAGTAGTAGTGAAAAAGAGTTTGTATTGGGTATTAGGCATGTGTCACCCTCGGTGTACCTACTACTTTAGAGGTAAACTGGTGTGGTTCGACCGACGGACACGGACACTCACTTCCACCTGTCGTCAGTGATTAAAATCATCGGCACTGCAGGTTGTAGTCGTTGTCGTCGCAAACGGCGGAGTTTTTTTGCTTCTATTAATTTTTTTTTGTCAATGAAGAAAAAAAATTAATTTTGTTGCACAAAAAACTCAAAACCCTTTCAGAGAGTTCGTCAAAAAAAAAAAGTAACTAAAACAAAATAGTACCTACCTGGTGAATTTGTGTCCCTTGAAACGAAACAAATTGTCCTAGAATTTATGATATTTTTTTTATCAAACAAAAAAAGTTCGAAGTGCAAAATTTTAACACGTAGACGAGTTCATTTTTTTGCCTGTTGTCTACGCTTTGTGAATTCTAAATCAAAAAAACAAAAAAAATAAATAATAATAATGAAAACCCCCGCACATGGAAAATTGAAAATCTAAGAAAATTACGAAGAGAAGTGTCGGAAAAGTGCCAAAATCGTTGCCACAGTTGAATCTTTGCAAAAAAAAATACCAAAAAAAAATAAGATAAATATTATGTCGATTCCAACTGGCACTTTGCGTGTGTAAATAAATTTAAATGTTGTGTGCGCGCGGACTTAAGTGTATACGTGGGAGGAGAAGGAAGTCGTCATAATCGTATTCGACTTCGTCGTCGTCAGCGTAAACTGCACTGTTTCTCTAGTTTTTTGTCTCAGATTTGTCTTTATATTTCTGCCACTGTCTTGTGTGTGTTTTTTTTTTTTTTTTTATTTTTTACTTTTTACTTTTATTATCACTTGTCAATTTTATTATGAGTTGAAAAGTGTTTTTCGCGCTTATTTTTATTTTATTTCAAATTTATTCATATACTGTCTGCGATATTCTGTACACATTGACAGAGATACACGACCGCGAAGAAACTACAAAAATATTTAAAGTGGTATTTTATGTTGTTTATGTTCTACAAAACAATGCAATTCTTGTGTGGATAGTTTATTTGATCTTCTTCTGTTTTGTGGTTATTGGTCATTTATTTTTTTTGAAATACTTCTTTTTAAATTCAAAACTTTTTTGTTTGAAATATTGAATCAATAAATAATATCAAAACAAAAAGCCGAAATATTTTTTTTTTGTCAAACGGTTCTTGTACCTAATTTGCTCTAAATTTAGATTTTTTAGATTTGATTTTGTAGAAATATTGTCGAAATATTCAAATTTTCAACTCAAAAGATAATTAGATTAAAATTCATTAAACTATGAACAACATTTGTCGTTAGAAACAAGTAAGACAAATTAAATATTAAAAAAAAATTGTCATCAATTATAATGAGAATCAACAAGAACGAACATCGTTTATGTTATTCAAGTAGTAAATGTCTTCTTTGCAGCTTTTACACAAAACTATTTCAAACAAATGAGGTGTTAAATGAAAAAGAATTAAATGGAGACTTAACAAATTAGTATTTTTATTTTAAATATTAACGATTTGTTGAAAAACTGCGAGATTTATTGCGTGGGATTACGATTTTCTTTTTCAAAGAAAAGCGGGAGAAATGTTTTATAATTGATGCACCATAAGGAGGTCTTTTTGACGTTGATTCATGGACCATCCCTGTGTGTCGGACTCACGCAATATTTATAAGGCCTAGTTCACACGGAAATGCACCGCACGTTTTTTGCAGTATAAATCCGTGCGAATGAGCAGAAGTGTATGGATTCTATATAGAACCTTTCACACGTATAGGTTTAACGTTTACCGTGTGGATTTTTATAACCATTTAGATGTTTACTGTAAAAAAATGTGCGGTGTATTATCGTGTGAACCAGGTCTAAGATACCAACTGACTAAAACTCCTCCATAACCTTTTTTGAAATCTGACACAACCTCATAGATCGCTTTTTGCATTACTTCAGTTGGGTTTAAATGTTTTCCATGTGGGATCAACTGCGAACTCAACTGTTTCCCGATCATTTTCTTCGTCTTTTTTTTGAGAATAAATTCTTGAAATTTAGAGGTTTTATGCCAGTTTCGGTTGCTGTTCAGTCAGCATCTTCTGTATAAAATGTTTTTATGGCGTAATGTCATTAATGCTCGTTCTCGATGTTCGAAATGTGTGTTGGGCATCGTCTGTTACAAATTCTCAATACTGAATATTTGAATTGCCGATCTTATAGATAAATGAATTGAAATTCCCGTGTCCGACGAGAAACTAGGTGACGTAATAGTTTACTTCACCGAGTTTCCGTTATTTCCAATCAGCCACATTCCTGGTCAGCCTCGCCGTTTATCGTCTTCTACTTTTCAAACTCAAGTGCTCTTGTAACTTCTGTTTCGTGAGTTCGTTTGCCTCCTCGGTAGCTGCTTCCACTCAAATGTCCATCTTTTTATCGTGAACGTACTTTCTTTGTGCCTCAAGAAGATCAATGAGAGTCACTACTGCGACTACAAGGGCGGCTGGTTCCAGCACCGTTCCGGTATTTTTCTAAACGTAGAACATCTGCACAGTACCCGCGAGCGTTCTGTCGCTTCGATAAAATCAGTCAAGAAACGTTGTAAATGGAACAAAGCTCATGTAGGTACTCAAATTTGGTTTCAATTTTTATCGCTTTTCGACCTATTTTAGCGACACGAGAGTTACAGAACGCAGTCGCAGATCTCTCTTCTGCATAGGAGATTGGCACTCGTTGTTGACATCAGTAGCTTCCGCATGCTTGCTGGGTATGTTCCCAATTAGTCTGCTAAGTAGTTTTGTGACTTTCGACGCTCGTTCCACTGCGACTTTTATCTATTGTCAGAAACATAGCTTTGTGTCGAGTGCTAGTCCTTAATTTTAATGACTTCAGGTCTCTTCTTCGTCAGGAGGATTATCGCAGTTTTATGTGTTGTCAAGTTCATCCATCAAAAAACTGCACACGTGTCGCATAATTTTTTGTCGTTATTACTGCGGCAATGTCATTTGTATACCTTCACGGAAGGGAAAACTGCGACATGTCCATGATGAGTGTGTCATCATAGAAAATGTTTCAATGATCAGGCTGCGAGATTGTTTCCTGTGCTGGTCCAGGTGGTGAATTGCTTTCTTCGTATACCTTTCTGCTATACTTTAAAAAAAAAAAAAACACAAAAAATTCGAAAAATGAATGAAATATTTATTTGAATCGATAGTTTGAACCTTGCAATTTAATGTTTAAAGATAATTTCATGCAAATGTTGACCGCGGCTGCGTCTCAGGTAGCCCATCCGCTGAGTCCAATTTTGGCATACTCTTTCACACATATCGGCCGGTATCTCACGAATGAATGCATGGATTTTGGCTTCCAGTGCGTCAATCGAAGCGGGCTTGTCCCTATAGACATTAGCCTTGACATACCCCCACAAAAAATAATCTAATGGTGTCAAATCGCACGATCTAGGCGGCCAATTGACCGGCCCGAAACATGAAATTAACTGTTCACCAAACTCGCCTCGCAATTGCGCCACTGTTTCGCGTGCTGTGTGGCATGTGGCACCGTCTTGTTGAAACCACATATCATGCAAGTCAAGAACTTCCATTTCGGGCAAAAAAAGTTTGTTATCATCGCTCGGTAGCGTTCACCATTGACAGTAACGTTGCGATTCGCATCATCTTTGAAGAAATATGGCCCAATAATGCCGCCGGCCCATAAACCGCACCAAACAGTGGCTTTTTCGGGATGCATTGGAAGCTGTTGCAATGCTTCTGGCTGATCTTCACTCCAAATGCGGCAATTATGCTTATTTACGTACCTATTCAACCAAAAATGAGCCTCATCGCCGAACACAATTTTTCGCGCGATGAACATTTCGAACCGAGCACGAATTTTGATAGTAAAATTCAATAATTTGCAAGCGTTGTTCATTTGTAAGACGATCCATGGTTAAATTGCAAACCAAACTGAAGCTGTTTGACAGTGACACAAGGTACTAAACACACGTCAGCTGTCAAAACCAGTGTTGCCAAAACCAAACCAGCTAAAAAATCACCCTTTATTTAACCAACCGCAAGTAATAGGTAGGCTGGGATATTGAAAGTTACCTCTAGCGCGTTCAGCATGTCGCTCCACCTGGCTGAGTTAAAAGTATTACTGACATCTAGAGCTATCAACAATGTTATGTGCTTCGAGTAGTTGATTTCCTGTTGAGCGATTTCTATCACTCCGGTCGTAAAATAGCTTTCATGATACCGTGCTGATTTTCGGACAAGTATCTTGCTGTCTGTACTGTACTGCAGTATGTGAGACTTGGTCTCAACATTTTCTCCAAGAGCTTCCCTGGTCCCTGATATGTCCAACATGCATATAGGTCTGTATATAGATGGAGAGTCCGGAGTTTTATTTCGCTTGGTAGTAAGTACCAAACGTTGCACTTACCAGTTCTTGGCACCTTACTCTAAGCAGAACATGTTGAGCAAAAGCTGAATTTATGCTCGGTCAGCACTTTCTTTTGTATTCCGTCTTGTCCTTGGGGCTTTTTTACTTTGCAAGGTTTCCACGGCTAATCTAAACTCTTCTTCACTAAACGACACAGCATATCCTGGTGTTGGTCGGCCTGACTCGATGAGTTGAGAAGAATGTGTCCACTATATGCGCCATTTTTTCTTCGTTTAGAGTAAGGGTGGTCGCCTGAGCTCCAAGTTTCTGTATATGAGAATCTTGTTGCTTTATTCTCAAGGGCCGCTGTTGACGTCTCGTCTCGGATAGAAACAACTAAAAATTAGAAGTGTCGTTTTAGTCGTAAGCTAGGATAGGAAGTGTGCTTCTTCGGTCAAAAAAAATAAGAAATCGTAGTTTCACCTAAGGATTAAAACGGATTTGGGATGAAAGACTGCGGGGGACATACTCCTTAGTGAATCACTGACAACGCTCTGATACCTACTGCAATATGCTCAGGTAGTCAATTTGATTGGTTACTAGAAGGTGCATACGAAGGATTACCTTGAATCTAATTACATTTTTGGATACGACGTTCTATTGATCTCCTCGAAAAAATGATGTCTCCATTGGAGAAATTCGTCGTAACTTCACATTTTAAATTTCTAAAAGCAGATTGCTCCCTTTTTTTGGACTTTTTTTACTCCTCTACCAAGATCAGAAATATAAAAAAGAGCATCTTTGAAAGAAGATCTTTTATCTTTAAAAATTTTATATCCAGGTTTTCTAAGATCCCATAAAAAGTTTTTGCTAGTTGTTTCGATACGTGTAACTATCTTATTGAATCTCTGTTGGTTAATATTTTTTATTCACACTGCATTAGCACCAACTTCAAAAAAAAATTTAATATTTAAAAAGTCGGATGTCTCCAAATTAAGATCTGACTATCTAAACCTAATGCATTCCTAAGCGACGCGACGTCTGAAAAGTTTTCAACCACTGATTAAATATATTATTAAAAATGCCATAACAACACGTCTCTAAACATTAAATGCGTCAGTAAAATTCAAGCGCCGCGCCGTTGCCGCCATTGGCCTTTGCTATTTAAATATGCATCAAACTTAAAGCAAATGTGTCAAGTCAACCTCAGGTTTAAAAAAAAAAAAAATATCTTACAAAATTTCATTTGTTAACAATGCCATTGAACATCACTAAATATTTTAGTTTTATCAGTACCTACGTGATTTGTTTGATAAATTATTCAGTTTAATTTATTTTCTTTTAATCATCAACAAAAAAAAATTATATAAAAACCGTGATTTATTAAAAATAAAAAAAAAACTTCGGGTGGAATAATCTTTCGTACCATTTCTTTATTTATTTTGAATGCAACACAAATTTTCTAAGGAAAATTACTGCCGCAAGTAAGAAGTTAATTATAATGTTTATTCAGCTCACTGTCAAGGCTATTTAAATAAATTATTATTATTCAACTGCATTCACCATTATACTGATGTGTTGGTATTTACGTATTATCAACACATTTGTGAGACTCCCAAATAATAAAGATAGAAAATATAGATAGATTCATAAGATTCACATTTCTCTCTACACGCATTCTCTTCGATTTAGACAAATAAAGTAAACAATAAAAACCACTAATACGAATTGCAAATACTGACGCAAGAAATTAATGTTTGCTCTCCACATAGCGCAAACACTTAAAACTAAGAAAATAATAATGTATTCACAATAATTAAGATTTTCGTTGATTTTGAACTCTCCAAGGTATTCAAAATATATTCAGAGAGACATACATAAATTAGTATTCAGAATTTTGTGTTCCATTTTTAACGACCTCTCATTACCGTTCATAAATTTTAGATTCGTTCACAATAACCAGAGACATTATTAATTTCATATAAAATAATTAAAACATTTTGACAGATGTCAGACAAGAAGAAGTTTAACTGAAATTGGTTTTTCTATTATTAAAACTTAATTTTAGCTAAGTAAACAAAACAACACAAAAATATTCCTATAATTTTTTACTTGGGAACTTGGAATTTAAGATAAAATTCTTAAAATTTGTTGATAAGATAATGTCTAGTAGGTATAAGAACAAGCTGAAAATTGAAACATTTTTAGTAAATATGAAAAATCATGTGATTGTAATAGTGTAGTTTGTTTAATCTATAAACAAATCATATTTATTTTTGTTTTCATAGAACTTTACCTTAACGATTACATATATAGAATTTGTAATCTATTGTGAATTTGTTTAGAATTCTGTTTGTTTTTATATGTAGTAGCTGGGCGACCGAGCTTTGCTCGGAATAACTTTTGAAATTTTTTTTTAATCTTTCTTTTGTGAATTTGTTTATTAAAAATGTTTTTATTTTCCATTGTATATATTAAAGGCCTTACAAAATTATGTGGTACCTTTTTTATTTTAGTTTTTCTGATGAAAATAATTTCTGAAAATATTGTCAAAATCATTTGAGTCGTTTCAAAAAGTTAAGAGGCAGTGGGTGGATTCTACTCAACCAAATTTCAAGTTCATAAGAACAAACCTTTCAAAATTTCATCCAAATCTATAGAGGTGTTTCTAAAAAATAAGAAAATGAGTGTGGTAGGCAAAATATAATAAATTTGTTATTTTGGCAGTGCTTCTCTTATGTCTCACAAATTTGTCAAGTAAATTCGTGCAATTACTCTTTAAAAAAAACACACATTATTAAAGGGGCAATTTAAAAAAAGTACCTACAAATTTCATAAAATTCAAGCTGTTTTTAAAAAGTACTTTTTGTTTCTTTAAAATTTGCTTTTGTCTTAAAAAAAAAAATATTTATTTTAAAAGCATTGATGGTGTTTTTGGAATTTTTAAGATTATTCATCAATCAATCGTTATACTCGTATAATCTGCCAATACTTTACTAACAAAAAAAAAAAAAAAATATGAAACTACTTCTACAAACTAATTTGTACTCTTTACTTAAAATTTTCTTCCAGATCAGTTGATGTTATTGAGAAGTTTTGCTATAAAAACACTTGCAATTTCTTACGTAATCATTGTGACTAATTTGATTTTACTCTGATAATTTGAATGATTTTTTTTTCAAAGTTTGGTGTCTATTTCATCTATTTCGCTGTAATTCTTGTTATAAACAACAATTTAACTTGAACTAGGAAATATAATCTTGAAGTGAGTACATAATGCCTTTTAACCAATATAAATAGACATTTTTTCGTAATAATTGTGATTGATTTAGTCTGAATTTGCGTTTCACTTTTTCAGAATGTAAAAATGTTTAGTATGAGCTTATGGCATTAAAAGGTTCTTAAGGCATCAGTTGATTGTAGCTTATTGAGATAGACTTGCAACTTTAGAAAGTCCTATGACAAAAAGTCTAATCGGGTCAAATCACACCATTTTTGTGGCCAACTCACGCCACCTCCCTACAATCTGCTAGTAGGGGTCTCCGTTCACTGGATCGACAAAATTGACTACCTCGCGTTAAAAAAAACAACTTTCAAATACTCGTACAAAATGAAGAACAAAATAGGGTATGTGTCCCGTATTTTGTTGTTCTTCTTCACAGGAAAAACTATTTTTATATGTTTGATATTCTATCAGGATTAAATAAAACTGACGTTCTTAGAAAAAAGAAAACAAAAAAGATCTTAAAAAGCGTGTTAAAAATCGGAAAAAAAGATCGTGTTCTCCTTTAAGGAGATGCGAGAGAAACCCTAGGTTCGGGTAATCTCAAACCAAGTTCTTCTTTCTTAATTCAAGAATTTTAAGCTTGTTTTAAAATTTTGTTACTTAATTAAGTTGGATGTCATTTTGAAAGATTTTTTCTTTGAGTTTAGTGGTTTTTTTCATTTCCTCATACATTTTTTACTTCCGATATAGGTACTATGGGACAAGTTTTGGATTCGTGAAAAAAAAATTCGAGGTAACAATCAATCATATCATTACGATGATAGAGAAAACGATAAAAGTGGTGGTACAATTCTGTCTGTCTGTTTGTATCTGGACCTAGAAGCTAAACCAGTGATGCGATCTTCTTCAAATTTTGAACTCAAGCCTTTTTATTGATTCTTCATAGCGGAAATGGAATTTTTTTAGCTCTTTGCCACTCTCTAGTAATTTTTTTTACCAGAATCGTTATTAACGGTACCTGCCATATAACGTTTTTTTTTGATTTTCTCATTAACGGATAAACCGATTTTATTCAATTTTTTTTTGAAAAAGCTCGTATATAATGTCAATAAAATTGCGTACCAAAATTTTGACAAAATTAAATTATTTAAATTAATTTAAATTTTTGTTATAATATTTTGAAAACGGTTTCATTAATTGTTTTGAAAGAAGATTAATAAATGAATATTAATAAATACTCAAAATTGGCATACCAAAAAGGGCTGGCCACGATACCAAACCAAACGATACTTTTGTAAGTCTCGATATCGTTATCAGTCTCGTCTGGTTTCGGTCTGGGCTTAGTCGTAAACCAAAATAAAATGCACAACTTGGTAACATGTTCTTAATCCTGTAGTTGAACTCTCTTGGTATTTTTAAGATTTAATACAAAAATAATTATAAGGACAATATTTCTGAAACTAAAGTTTTTTTTTTGTTGACTTAACAATTTTTAGAGGCTTGTTTCACAATGTCTAAGTGAAATTCCAATAAGGTATTCGACACAAGTTCCCATGAAACAATACATACAAATATTTTGTCATTTCCTCACTAAAGAGAACTAAGATTGAAAATTTCATCCAAATCTTTGGTTTTAGAAAAAGTGAATAATAATAATATTCAAACATCTACATATAAATAATCTGCCGATACCAAACGAAACTACCGAGAGGATAGGTAAATTTCGGTCTGAAAAGTACGGTATCGTTTGGTATTCTCTCGGTATCGTTTCGGATGCTTTGGAGCAGGTATCGTCTCGGTACCGTTTCAATTTCCGATACCAATACCAAACGATGCCGAGACTTTTCTGGTATCGTGGCCATCCCTAATACCAAAAGTTTTTTTT
This sequence comes from Dasysyrphus albostriatus, assembly GCA_946251815.1. Taxonomy (NCBI): domain Eukaryota; kingdom Metazoa; phylum Arthropoda; class Insecta; order Diptera; family Syrphidae; genus Dasysyrphus; species Dasysyrphus albostriatus. Next base: position 21,421,320 of record OX276337.1, read on the forward strand.
TTTAATGTTACCAAAAGTTTTTAATATAAAATTTGTGTTAAAAAAATAAACAGCTCCAACGATTAAATTTTTTTTTTCAAAATTCATATTTCTTTTAGTTATAAAATAGCCTACTTTTTTTGAGCTCCAAGCATCTTACGAATAGCATTTTTCAAAGTTCTTAAGTTCCGAAGAACTTAAACGTGCGATCCAGTCGTGCATTTAATTAAATTTTATTTGAAAAAAGAAAATTACGGCAATTTTGTCTCAAACATTTTCAAAATCTTATGCAAATCCTTTAAAATCCTAAAAACTAATGTATACCTAGGTACTACCTTAATGTGGAAAAGCATGGTTTCAAAGAACCATTTTTTTGACTATTGATATTCTTAACAACTGTTAAACTGATCTTAATAATTTTTGATATACAGAAGTTCCTAAAAAGCGTTTTTCTTTTTTAAACTCCGAATTGAGTTTCCTTCTGAACCAAACGTGCCTTGAGCGTTCTGAATTATTTTTGAAACATCTGTGAACACTAGCTGTTAAAATGCTTGTCTTCAGCATTTAATTCTGTTTGTTTCAGATATTTTATTTTTAGCTTATAGAGCGCGCTCTGAACTAACACAGAACACGCTCAGAACGAAAAAAAAAACCCACAAATTGTTAGCTCTGAACGCTCTGAACTAAAAATAAATACAATTTTCAGTTCAGGCTCTACTTTGAACTAAAAAGAAAAAAACCCTAAAGAGCTAAATTAATTTTCGTGAAATTTGAACCATGGCTTAAGGGACAGTGAGTAAATTATCATCGAAACGGTGCTATATACGAAAAGTTCACATAAGAACGCAAAATTTTCTATCGACATAATATAAGGTGTGTTTTATTGGGAAATCCATAGCTGGTGCAGTAAAATTTCCCTCCGTAAACAACAACAAAACCACTTTATTACTGACTTAACTATTTATCGAAACTTCCTGAGATTTGTTGCTATTTACCTAGAGAAATTTTACACGCCTTTCACTTTTCAATGGACTAGACATTTTTTGAGACATAATCAATGTCTCATACATTTGGTATAACAATGTAAATATAAATTTTAGGAAGATTTATATTTTAGAAACCTCTACCCGAATTTTAAAACCAATCATTAAAAATCATAATTTTTAATTTACATACAGTAGCCGCTCGATAAAGTGAAGTAATAAAAACCAGGCCTGTTCACTCTTTCGAGATTTTTCACTTATTCGAGTGGTAGTTTTTAAGTGTACCTAAATAACTGGTATAAACATTAGGTTTTTTTTAAAGTTGACAAGAGAACTTGTGTCTCCTTTGAATTTTTGTTTTAATATAAGATTATGTGTGGATATTTTACCGAAAACTTTAAGAAATTATTAAAATTTCTTATGCTTGCAAACAAATATAACCTACACCAGGGATGGCGAAACTTTTTAGAACCTCCTGCCATTTTTATAAAATAAATAATTTGAAATGCTTTGGGTGTGCCAACATTGTCTTGATCTAGTTTTGTAGTGATTACTAGAAAAAAAACTTCATAGTGCGCAGCATATTATTTATAAACATATTCAGCCTTATTGTGAGTTTCACCCGAAAAAACTTCCATCCGAAAAATTTTTGTCCACCCGGAATTTCAAAACCTATTCAGCGTTTCATATGGAAAATATTTCACCCGTTAAATTTTTGTTCCCGCGGAAAAAAAATAATTTCAAAGCTGTTATGAGTTTCGGCTGAACATCTCTTTGTCTAAAATAGATAAAAACTTGCAGAAAGGGTACCAGCACCCTCTATTTTTTTCATTCGTCAAAAATAAGTGACAATTTAAGCTCTCTCTCTCTCTCACGAAGAATGGGAATTTTCGGTGAAATTGAAAATAGGTGAAAAGTAAAATGTCAATTTTTCCGGGTGGAATGTTGTTAGTGTGAAACTCACAATAAGGCTTCATAATTTATTTCTTAAACTTAGTTTTAAATCCATGTTAATAAAAAAAAACAACTTTTAGATTAGCAAAAAAAAAAACAACAATAAAAAAACTTTTTTCGTACGACTACTGTTGTAGCACACACATTCGATGCCAAGTAGTTTATATTAGGGGTGTATTTCATCACGTTAAGCAAAATGCAAAGTGAACTGGAATCATCTGACAAAAGGTTTCTAAGCGAATCGTTAGTTTTATTAATTCCGAAACATAAGTGCGCAAATGTCACACCCAACGATGACAAAAGTTTTTTTTTTCAAGATATCAAACTTCGGCTTTTTCAAACAGCTATTAGCAAAATACTAAGCTCGATGTAGATTGCTGATGCTGTGGCTCAAATAATGTGCCCATAATATTTTCTCACGTGTCACCAATGGTACTCGTGCCGTTGATTCGCCATCGCTGACCTACACATTTAGTAAATTTGAAACGAGTTTCAGCTTTATGTAGGTAACTAATGCAACTTCAATTGAGGGTCTACAATCTTCATGCATACAAAAAGCTGAAAATTCCATCAAGTCCGTTAGTTACAAAATTAAAGAACTTGTAACGAAATCCATCACAAGACAAACCTGTCAAAATATATTTGTTACAAGTTCTATAAAAACTTCCAAAGAAAAATAAACGAAAATGCATTTAATACCAATTTGAACTCTTAAAACTGTTTTCAAACTTAATTTAGCCGAATATCATGTAAAGTTTTTTTTTTAAAGGAAGTAACATCGTTATTTTGACTCAAGTTTATAACTTCACTCCACTGAAAAGTTTTTGGAAAATTTAACTGAAAATAACCCAATTCTGCGGGCTCTTGTATCTTAAATTTTGCAACTTTTGTATAGTTCAAACAGTAAAAAAAAAATAAATAAAACTATATAAAAACTTGATCTACTCGTACAAAAATAAATGACCAATTAAAGTCTTTAACCGCACACACAAGAGGAAGTTAACTCAAAACAAAATCCACTCACCCCAGTATAGGCGGCTACATATGGGAAATGTTTACATCTGTTTCAATTTACCATGACGAAAGAAAAGCTTTTCGTCTTCTTTAATGATTAATTGCTTCCTCGTAGTCTTTCATAAGTAACCAGAAACCGTTTATAATACCTAAAAGAGCTCAATATTGTGCGTGTGTGGATACAAAAACAAATAAGCACCAACAATGGACGAAGGTGCGCTTGAACTTGCAGTTTATTTTTTAAGTGCAGTGGATGACCTCTAACCATCTAAAAAAAGAAGCAAACAAAAAAACCATCGATGAAAGCAAGGGGACCGGCAAAACTGTTAAAGTTTTTACATTCTTCATGCTTGAATTCACGTACTAAATTGGATTTCCCGCTTTTTTTTTAAGTTTAACATTACAGGCGCGTTACATTCAATACCATTACGTTAATTACGTATTTTACATTAGTACACACACATGAAGAATTCACCGCCAGTTTGGTGGCGTGTATTTGATTTTTTTTGTTCACCTCAAAAACACCATCAGCAACAACAACAACCAAATCAAAATAATCACCAACTTAACCCTGAAATGGAATTGCATCGCTCAAAATCGACAAAATCATTACGAATACGTAAAGTATCTAGAGGTTCAGTTAAGACCTTACGTCGTGGAACTGTTTGCGTCACCGTAAGCACACATGCCTCATCAATATTCTATGCAGAGGTAAATATACATAAAATATAAAAAAATATTTTAAGGTGTTTTTTTCTGTCTTTGATGTTTGTGTCGTCTTATGTCTAATTTTCCCTAATTTATGTAATCTTTTTCAAACAATAAAAAGAAATCAATAAATTATGTTTAAAGGTATGATATGTATTTTTTTTTTATGTTATTGTGAATGATGAGGTGTTTCTTTTGTTTAAACCGCTTATCAACAACATATGTATTGTAGGAGTCACCTGTAAGGTGAATGAGTCATATCTCATATTGATGTGTTTGTGTAGTATCCATATCGAATGTGACGAGTTTGTCATTGGAATTTATAAGGCTTGTTATGTTTTCTTTGTTCAAGGTGTCATGATGAGAAAAACCTTCAAAAGGAAGTGATATTGTTTTTTTTTTTGTTACACAAGAAAATAAGGGAACTTTCTGTCCCTTCTTATTTATTTAAAGGCTTTTTCTGTTTTCAAAGTACAAAGGAAGTTCAATTTATTTTATTTATCAGCAATGTCTTGTCGGCATTATTGATTCAAATTCAAATGATTTATTTAGAATTTCCTTGGTTCTTATGCCAAAACAATTTATATGAGCTGCTTCAATCAACGCACCGTTTACTTGAATGGGATTTATTTTGCGCAGTCATGTCTTTTTTGTCGTTCAGGCAATTTATGAACGACGCTCCGTTCAGGCGGAACAAAGTGAACGCACCCCAATCGAACAGTTTATGGAAATGGAAAATGTTTCCTAGATTAATAGCATAACAAAGTAATTCCTTTTATGAATATATCTTTTCAATTCTTGATTTGCCTAGATTTATTTCTAATAATATTTATTAATTTAATTTATTGAACAGCCAATTAATTTTAAATATTATTTGTTGCCATTTGTTACTTAACGAGCGGCTTATATGAATTTCTTTTTGCTTTTCTCAATAAATCCGTACCAAAAAACTTATTGCTTTAGATTTCATTGAAGCCATCAATAAATAAAAAGGAAGAAACCAAAAATAACATCTAATTACTGTCTGTCTGATATGTAGATACGAAAAAATCTAATCTTCCAAACATCAACTATTTCAAAAGCCTTACTGCAATCGGTGTAGATTCGGTCAACTGGGTTTCTATTTTCCATTTGAGTTAATTTATTTATTTATTAAAAGATTTGATGAGGCCTCATAACACAAATAGGTTTTTAAGGCCCTGTTACATAATCATATGTGATTTGTTTCTTATAATTAAGCTTAAAATTAAAAGTACATAGGTAGGTCAGATATGTATGTAATTTACAAAGAAATTTGTATGATATGTATAGATTAAAGTAAGTGTTAATAACAATCCGAGGATGAAATAATCATAAATAGAGTTTCATTGATTTTTTTTTTTTTTTTTTTTTTTTTTTTTAAGTAATTTATGAATATTTTGGCAGATTTAATAATAAGTTAGTTATTTTTTTTTTTTTTTTTTTTTTTTTTTTTTTAAATAATGTAATAGTAATAGATAATAGTAATAGTATAAAATAATTTTAAATTTCATTATACAGTTTAATTTTTTTAAGAAAAAGAATACACTTTTTTAAACAATCTGAATCATTCCGATTCAAAACTTGAGTGTTTTTGATTCCAAACAAAATTCTTTCTTGTGCCGTTAATGTACAACTCTCAAAAATATGTTTAACAGAAAGAACTTCACTGCAAGCACATCTAGGTGGCTCGTTAGGGTGGTTAAATAAATATGCATGGGTAAGTCTTGTGTGGCCGATTCTGAGTCTTGTAATTATGACAGATTCCTTTCGATTGAGGCGATCAATTGAATTTAAAGGATCATCCAGTTTGTTTTTAATGGAACGGAGTTTATTTGAAAGTGGTTGAGATGTCCATTCGTTATTCAGCTCAATTTTAATTCGCTTTCTTATAAGTTGCTTCAAATCATTATATTGAAAAAGGAAATTTTGATCTAGAGATTGAAGGGTCGCCTTTTTTGCTAAGATATCTACATCGTCATTAGAACCTAGCCCTAAATGACCAGGGATCCAAAAAAATATAAAAGTTTTGTTTTTCATTTTATGTAATAAATCCTTTATTTGTATCGCTATAGAGTTGGCTGTGTAAAGCTGTTGTATTGTTTGGAGAGCGCCCAATGAATCTGAACAGATTAAAATATTGGTGATGTTACTGTCCTCAAAATATTCTAAGGCTTTAAGTATTGCATAGAGCTCTGCAGACAAAATGTTTGTATTTTCTAAGAGCTTAAATTGAAATTCGACTGATTTATATTTAAATGCACATCCAGTCTGTCCATTTAAAACTGACCCATCGGTGTAACATTTTTGAAAGTCTGTATATTTTGAGTCTAATTGTTCCAAAAATTTAGATAAAAACTCTTCTTTAGGAGTTTCTTTTTTATTTAATTTGGTAAGAGTGAAATTAAATTTGAAATTTGTATTTATCCATGGGGGAAAATTTTGAAATTTAGCTTTATCGAAACTGTAGTTTAAAGGAATTTGAAGTCTCTCTAAGATAATTTTTGACCGGGTTATGGAGGATTGGTGTCTAATGGGTCTATTTTTAAATTTATTAAACAATCTTTCATCTAAAAATTTTCGGTAGAGTATATGACTTTTAAAGGAGAGAATTTTAACTATATAAAATGAAATTTGTTTATCGCGGCGAAATCTGAGAGGAGATTGTTCACTTTCGGCTAAAATGCTTTGGATGGGGCTTGTACGGAAAGCACCAGTAGAAATACGAATTCCAGTATTGTGCACAGAGTCAAGCTTGCTAAGATTTAATTTATTTGTTGAGCTATAAAGAAAACTCCCATAGTCTATTATTGGTAGAACTACCATGTTATGAATTCTAAGAAGTAGTTTTCTGTCGCATCCATAGTTTGTATTTGCAAGAATTTTTAGAAGATTGAGAGACCTAGAAGATTTAGATTTGATGTGAGATATGTGTTGATTCCAGTTTAATTTTGAGTCGAAAATCATGCCTAAAAATTTGTGTTCTCTTGTAAATGTAATCAATTTATGGTTCAAAAGAAGGTCGGGGTAGTTAATGTTCTTTGTTTTCCTTGTGAATAGCATTGCTTTTGTCTTATTTTCACAGAATTGAAAACCTGTTTCGTTACACCACTCAGTTAATTTGTTTAAAGACGGTTGTATAATATTTTGAAGAGTATCCAATTTCTTAGATGACGCAAAGATGACCAGGTCATCAGCATACATAGCTAATTTAACTGGGGATTTGATTTTAGAAAAAATTTTGTTTACAATGACTAAGAATAATGTTACGCTCAAAACAGATCCTTGGGGGATCCCATTTTCCATTTTCTGAGTTGATGATATCGTTTTACCCATAACGGTAGAACAAGTACGATCTTTCAGGAAATTATTAACAAAGTGGACGAGATTTCCTTTGAGACCAATTCCAATTAGTTCATCAACAATTTTTCGTTTCCATACCATATCATATGCTTTTTTGATATCAAAGAAGATAGATAGGACAAATTTATTTGAAGCAAAGGCTTCCATAACTTCAGACTCGAGATAAATTAAATTATCAGTTGTAGATCGGTGTTGTCTAAAACCTGATTGAAAACTACCTAATTTGTCATTGCTTTCCAGGAACCATTTTAGGCGCTTATTAATCATCCTTTCTAAGATTTTACAAAGGCAATTTGTGAGGGCTATTGGCCGATAGCTAGACGTAGAATTAGGATTTTTGCCCTTTTTGAGAACTGGTATAAGGATTGCTGTTCTCCAATTACAAGGGAAGGTGTTGGTAGAATATACTTTATTAAAGAATAAAAGAAGGTGAGATTTATTTAAGATGTCCATGTTTTTGATCATATCATAATGAATTTTATCTGGACCTGCTGAAGAACCTTTACAATCGGATAAAGTGTTTTCGAGTTCCTCAATTGAAAAGGGTTGGTTGTAACTGTTAGTTTTATCAGGAGGGATTTTAAGATCTTTTGATTCAGATAAGTTTTTATGAAGAAGGAAAGTCTGGGTATAGTTCTCTGAGCTAGAGAATTGGCGAAAAGAAATAGCAAGTTCTTCGCAGATGTCTTTTTGTGAAGTTAATAATTTTTCGTCAACTACAAGAGAGGTGATATTCGTACTTTTGGATTTACCGTTAAGCTTTCTAAGCTTATCGAATACTTCGGACACAGGTGTTCTACTGGAAATGCTACTAACGTATTCCTCCCAAGACTTTTGTTTATGAAATCTAATAATCTTTCTTGTTTTGTATTTTATAGCAATAAAGTTTCTATAATCCTCCATATCCAAAGATCTTTTATATTTACGAAATAATTTATACCGCGTCTTAATAAGGTTTTTTATTTCATCATTATACCATGGAACGTACTTATGGCATTTTGTGTTTTTTGAAAGAGGTATAGATCTGTCAGCAGCAGCTAAAATTTTGCATCTAATAAACTTTTCGTATTCGTCAATTGATTCATAATCAGATTCTATTTCCAAGTTAAGTTCGTTCCTAAAGAGATCCCAATTTGCTTTTTTTGTTAGATATTTTTCTCTAAAATGTTCATTAATTTCAGAGTTAAGGACTGTCATAATGACAGGAAAATGATCGCTGTTATGTAAGTCGTTTTCAACAAACCATTCAAAGTGGTTTTGGATAATTGGCGAAACTAATGTGAGATCAATTGCACTAAATGTTTTATGGGCAAAACTGAAATGGGTAGGATGTCCATTGTTTAAAATGTTAAGGGAGTGTTTATGAAGAAGATCTTCAACCATTTTTCCTCTAATATCACACTTTTCAGAACCCCAGAGATGGTTATGAGCGTTAAAATCGTTAAGTAAAATAAAAGGAGAGTCCAATTGCATAATTAGGTTTTCAATAACTGATCGAGAAATGTTTTCTGCCCCAGGTAAATAAACATTACAAATAATAAATTTTATGGGATAAGAAACCCTAACAGCAACAGCTTGTAGATCTGTTTGCAGTGGAAGTTCCTCTGCCACAAAATTCGAGTTTACTAAAATGGCAACACCTCCATGGGAGTTCGTAATAGACTGACAATTTTTATAAAAAACATTAAAATTTTTAAATGTTGGTATATAGTTTTCTTTAAATCTGGTTTCTTGAATACAAAAAATGAATGAGTTATATTTATTGATTAGTAATTTAAATTCTTCGAAATGGCTAAGAAAGCCATTGCAATTCCATTGGACTAAATTTAAATAATTACTCATTTTGATCACTTAAATTTTCACTGGATAAGCTACTTACATCCATTTTATTGAGATTATTATTGAGTTTACTCTGATTTTTTAATTCTTTTTTCTTTCTTGTACTTAGCTTAACGGGGAGAACAGAAATTCTCTCTTTTCCGGTTCCAATGATTTTTGTGGGTGGCTGCTCACTTGATGATGACAAAGAGTCGGCTGCTTTCAAACGTTTATTTTTTTCCTTTGGGTTGATTGTGGTATTCTCTTGCGTAAGAGAATTAGATTTTGGAGAAATTTCATTAACAGGTGTTGCTGGCTCTTTCTCCTTTTGTTTACAGGTGCAGATGCATGAGCAAGTTGGTTTGGTGGTGTTGGTGGTTGATGGAGAGCCTGAGATTTGGAATCTCTCTCGATATCTTTGTAACGCTTCTTTTATGTCGACTCGTTCTAAAACTTTTATTTTTTGTACCTCTCTTTCTTGTAAATATTTACTGCAAGACTTCGAAAGTGCATGGTGACCTTGTTGACAATTAATACAAAACGGTGGTTTGTCGCACATTTCCTCCTCACCTGCTTCGTTGTTGCTATGCAAAGCTTCAGAGCAATTGGCACATTTTTTACCAGCAGTACAGTTTGCACCAAGATGCCCAAATCTTAGGCATGTGGTGCAACGTAACGGAGCGGGAATATATGGTCTGATTTTGATTTTGTCGTAGCAAACATAGATTTCGTTTGGGAGGTTATAGGATGAAAAATGGAAAACGTAAAGACTACCTTCTTCGTATTCGTTTGTGGTAGGGTTTTTTGTTTTAATCCTCTTAAAATCGATCACGTGTTGGTCTTTTAATCCTTCTAGAATTTCTTCTTTAGAAAGCAAATTAAATTCAGGGCAGTGTGCTACTCCCTTACTTCCATTCAGAGTGGTATGTTCTGACATTGAGATTTTAATAAATGGATTTAAGGTTTTAAGTTTGATGAGTTTGTTAGCTTGGGAAAGGGTGATTGTTTTTAAAAGAATTTTTCCATCACGGAGTCGAGTGCATCGATCAATGGGACCACTAACCTTAGCGATTACTCGCTGCAAAAGGAAGGGGGACACTTTATCCATAGACTGACCATCAGATCTTTCCATCAATAAAAAATTTTTGACCGTTTGTTTGGTTTTTAAGTATTATTGAATTATCAAAATATAGGTCCTCGATTTTTGTAAGATTTGATGGAATATCGTGTTCAGCCATTTTTATAGAGAACCTTAGAGGTTTGACTTATAAAATTTTTTATGGTATTTTCACGAGAAAAAGGAAAGGGAGAGATATACACTTTTAAATTCACCGCTCACACTAGTAACTCTTCACGCTTTTCAACATTTATTGTTTACGACCGACAACCGCTCTCGATGAATGCCAAAGATCAACTGCCATTTGAGTTAAAATTAAAGAGTTGTAGTCAGAAAAATTAGTTGCAGTGTATCTTCCTTTAAAAAAAACTTGTAGGCGTCTGCTTAACAATGACTTTAGGCCTACACATGCAATCTGTCCGATCTATTATTTTTTCAAAAACTTTTGGAACTGTCGATAAAATTGTAATTCCTCTGTAATTTTTACTTGCGATATAGGTACTACAAAGCAAGTTTTGGATTCTTGCAAACAAAAATTTCGATATTACAATCAAACATGACATTAATATGATAGAGAATACCAAAAAAGTGGTGGCAAAATTCTGTCGTGTCTGTCAGTCTGCCTGTCTATTTGTCTGTCTGTTCGGCTACAGCCTTAACGGCTGGATTGATTTTCTTAAAACTTGGTACATAGTGGTTTTTGGTGATTCTGTCCACAGGTGTTTAAATTTTTTTTTTTTTTAACCTTAAAATAACGGTTCCTGCTAAAACATTTTTTTTTTTGCAATTTTACAAATTTTACAAAATCTTATTTTTTTTTCAAAAACGGCTCCACAATTTTTCTTAAAAAAAATCAATAAATTTCTTTCAGTAAGTAAAACCTACCTTTGAATGGAAAACCATCTTTCACAAAATGGTTATTAATAATAAACTCAGAGAAAAAAAAGCAGGTATTACTAACCAATTTCTGGTTAATTATACCCGATTTTCAGGTTGTTATTTTTCAACTCGGTAGATCAGGTTAACTGTTTAACCAAATACCTGATTTGAATGTCGTGTTTAATCAACTTAGGTTGCCGGTTAAAACCTGCATGATATCTTGCAAATTTACCACTGTCTTAAAATGCATAGTAAAACTGTTTTACTGTTTAAATTTTACCTGAAAATCTTTTAAATTTAACATGAAAATCTAGTTGATTTAACATGACTTAATGTTCAACGTCTTGAAGATTTAACATAAAAATCTTTTTAATTAAACACGATTCAATGTTGAATCAGCCCTGTATCTTATATATCGGGTTACTCAATAAGAGCGCTACAAAAGTTTTTTTTAAATAAAATCAATGAATGCCATTATGTATGGAACTCGATTTCTTTTGCATGGCCACCACGGGCGCGCTTGCAGAAGTCCAGACGCTGAACCCAATTTTCGACGGTTTTCAAGCATAAATCGGCCGATACTGCTGCAATTTCACGTTCGATATTCGTACGAAGTTCATCAATCGTCGCTGGCTTGTTGGCATATACCATAGACTTGACGGAGCCCCACTGGAAATAGTCTAACGGCGTCAAATCGCGCGACCGAGGTGGCCAAGCGACTGGACCATTTCGTGAGATAACACGTTCTCCAAACTTGGTTTCCAATAAATTGATTGTGACATTCGCTGTGTGGCTTGTGGCGCCGCGCCGTCCTCTTGGAACCACATGTCCTCCAAGTCCATATCATCCAATTGGGGCCAAAAATATTCGGTTATTGAACGGTAGCGATCCCCATTCACAGTAACGTGCCGGTCTTGATTATCACGGAATAAGTACGGGATGCAATGATGACTCATGGAGTACGTGTGGATTGCTGCCTGACCAATACTGCATATTTTGTTTATTGACGAAGCCATTCAGCCTCATCGCTGAAGATGATTTTTCGATGAAAATCCGAATCATTTTCAAGTTGTTGCTAAGCCCAATTCACGAACACACGTCGCTTCTGGTGATCAAGCGGCTTCAGTTCTTGCGTCGATTTAAACTTGTAAGGATGTAGGCCAAGATCTTTTCGCAAAATTCGCCACAACGATGTCACAGAGATGCCCAACGCTTGAGAACGACGTGTGAGAGACACATTTGGGCTTTCTGCAACTGAAGCCTCAGGGGCAGCAATATTCTCGACACTACGGGCACTTCTTTGTCTCACTGGCACGGGAACATTTTGTACTGTGCCTGTGGATTCAAATTTTTCCACTAGACGCTCAATTGTTGATCTGCTAGGACGATTATGACGACCATAAATTAGAGGTAGCGCTCTTAACGTTGAGGCCACTGACTCCGAATTTCGGTAGTAAATATTAATAGTTTCGACTCGTTGTTGGCTCGTTTATCTTTGTCAAAAAAGTGGCAAGAGATATTGCGTCGTTTGCTGTCCCTGTCGCTCTACAATTGTAGCGTTCCTGTTGAAAAAACCCTTTATATTATGTATTGAATTAATGCGTTTAATTCCCATCTCAAACGCTGTTATTCGTACAATTCGTTTTGCATTATTCTGAAAGTAAAAAAATATATTACCATGTACATACTCGTATATACGAGTATATTATTTTATTTTAAAAATACTTTGTAATACTTTCTTAGTTTTGAACTGATGGGAACCACCTCTCACACACTGAGATAGCACAAATCCCCTTGGTCACTTCGCTGCACAAAAAACTTGCGTCAAATATAAATAAGTTGAAATTTATTTTCATTGGGCGGATTTTGTGTGTGTTTCAACGGCGGCCAGGTTAAATTCAAATATTTTGTGTGTACACTTGTGTCATGTTGAAATGAACGGACAGAATTCTTCTTTAACATTAGGTCAGGTTAATTTCAACAGGTAAGCATTGAAAAATTAACCATGTAAAATGCTATTTCAACCTGATTTGTAGTAAAATAGAAATTCATAACATACTGTGTAAAAAAACACGATCTCGGTTAAAATTAGCACTATATTCTTGTCAAAATTTCTTATTTCCCAGAATTAAGTTTTAAAATAACAAGTCATCTTCTTAAATAAACTTCAATATGGTAATAAAGGGCACCAAGTTAATTTGACACTGAATATTAGGTTATCGAAATCAGGTAAATTTCGCAAATGCCTGTATTTTTATATGGAATGTGCACCTTGTGAATTTAACAAGGTCCAGGTTGATTATTTACCTGATGTTTTTCTCTGAGTGTACCTTTCCGAAGAACCATTTTTTTACTTTCGTTGTCCTTCAAAATAGTAATTTCGATTTCAATATTTTTTTTTTATACAGAAAATCCTAAGCAATATAAATAGTTTTTCTTACCAAAGCTTTCAAAATTTTGAATTTTTAAAAAAGTTTAATTTTTTTTTTTTGAAAATTCGATATCTCAAAAGTGGGTTTTCACCTTTATGCTCATACTTTCAGGAATTCACATCAATTTAATTTTCCACGAATGTGGAATACTTTACCAGGCTCCATTCCCATTGAAATCTCAGTGAAATTCCTTTTTTTGACGTTTAAATATTTCCCTTTTTATTCATTTTTTTTTTTGTCCTATTTACCTCGTGACATTTTATTTTGGTTATTCAGTTTATCTTGAGTAAAAAATTTGAATGTTGTAAAATGGTTACTAGTAATGTTAAATTTGTTAAAATTATTTCAGCTTTCACAAAACTTTCCTCGAGTTCGTGAATGTTAACATACTGCATCCCTTGCATAAGCAATTGTCAAAGAATGGTACTAATTTCGTACTTTTTTTGTGAAACCCGCTTACATTGTTCGATGTTAACACCCACGCTCTTCATAAAGTAAAAAACTGTAAGCCGGGTAGTATTTGACTGAACAAATGAGACATTAACTTTACAGTGTTGCTGAACTTCTACATCTACGAACTTGCCCTTGTTATTGAAACTTCAACTATAAATTAAATAAGTCTTTCCTCTGTTTTTATATTAATTTTGTATTAAGTTAGAAAAAACAACATATTATTTAATTTTTTTATTATTTTTTTATTTACAGGGCGATTACATAAAACATCCTGTTCTCTATGAACTAAGCCATAAATATGGATTCACAGATAATTTGCCAGAAAGTGCCCTTCCAAATCGCTTGGAAGAAATCAAAGAAGCCATTAGGCGTGAAATTCGTAAAGAATTAAAAATAAAAGAAGGCGCTGAAAAGCTACGCGAAGTAGCTACGGATAGACGTTCCTTAAATGATGTTGCATCGATTGTTAAAAAAAGTAATAGCAAATTAGCTGAACTTAAATCAGAATTACAAGAATTGGAGAGTCAAATATTATTAACACAAGGCAATACTGTCACGAGTAATGGGCGTGGTAAGTTTAAATTTTATAAATATTATATTTTTTTGTTGGAAAGCGTTCTTTTGACAGCAAGTTTTTCAAGTTTTATAGATTGATTTTGATCTTTTAAAATGACATTTAACAGTCAATTTATTTTGTCGGAAATAATCCTTCTTCGCCAAGTCATTTTATTTCATGCAAAAATGAAATTTCGTAACAAGATAAAAAAAAACTTAGATTGATTAATTTCTTGTGTGAGCCATCATATTTTGACAGATGAGCGGTTCTTTCGTTTCACAGACAGATCAAATGACAGTTCATATAGTTACCTAACATCTGCATTACCGCACTAAGTTGTATATTTCCTTATGTCTTAAATCATTTCAATCTGTCACACAATTTCGTGAGATTCAATTTCGTGTGTTTGCAAAGGAGAACTAATTAATCAAAAAGCCACAAAAAGTTAAAACACGGGAAAGCAATTATTTAAAAACGTCTTATGTCATTTCTGGTACTCACATTTCGACTTGACGAACAGTGCTGCTGGCGCGGCGCCTCTAGCGCCAAGCCGCCATCACTGCCACCCATCAAACTCAGCTTTTATACTAATTTTCATAATTATGACATAATAACTCAAACAAATGAAGAAAAATACCGTCAGCCAGCAGCAAGCGAGCGACACACACACACATACACAAGATAAACAATTGAAACTGATATCTTTGGGCAGTGTAATGTGTGACGCGACTTATGTAATCAAATGCAGTCGAGTCGAGAGGAGAGTACATGATGTAGGAATATGGTGTAAGTCCATGTGAGATTTTTTCTTCTAAATTGCAACTTTATAGCAACTTGCAAAAGTTTATTGCCCTAGATAAGGTTCGTGTTGCATAGCAGCTTCCCTCTGTGTCGGCAGGTATAACTATACAATCACACGGCGCAATATAATGACAGCCGACATTTTTCTAAGAGAATTTACAATATGGCGCGCAATTTTGACAGCAATAATGCAAAAACAAAAACTCCCATCGTCATTTTAACCAATTAAATTCCATCAGGTTCTTTTTATTTATTTTTTTTCTCACCTCTGTCGTTGATGTTTCACCACTTTAACGATGTGTCATGTCGTGGTTGTAGATATAGAGGGACAATTTTGGGAAAATTGAATTCCCAAGTTTTACACGACCGTAAAATGTGATTTATGTGACACCATGGCGAACAATTTTCGCGCTACTGCAATGCTGTTGCTATACTACCAAGTGCTGCAGCAGACTTTGCAGTCAAAAAGTGAATTAAATTTATTTAATTCATTATAAAATGTTTGACATTCGTCGATTGAGCCTATAAGTAGTACAGCAAGCATACTTGAATGGATTTTAACCGTATAGAGGTACTTTGACAGTTCCTCCTTCCATCTCACCGCATTGGCTTTTAACGACACGAGACCGAGAGAGAGAATTTAATTTACACTAAAAGCTTTGTTTATGCATAAAATGTTGTGAATATTTGGCAGCACATAAATGTACACATAATGTTCTTGAACAATATACCCACAACCTCCACTCTGATTCTATACACTGTGTCAGAGTCAGAGTTTCTTACGTGATGTTGTTTGTTGATGCATGAAACATGATGCGTTCACAAAGTTCACAATAAAACATAAATAAATCAATAAATTGACAGAGTGGAAATTTAAGTTATGAAGCACAGCTCTGTTACAATGTGTTTTAATATTGAATTGAATATATTTTGGGTTTTGCCAAATGACATTTTGTGTCGACCTACAAATTGATGATTTATTAATATGCGATTGAATTGTTTAGAAATAAACAATTTTCTAAACGGTTAGACTTAAGATTGACGAGTTATTCATGAACTACGTGTAAGTATATAAAATGCAATTGATGACAGCTATTTATTGTATATGGAGTTGATTTTGTTCAAGGATGTCACATGTGTTTGAGGCTTAAATAAAGCTTTGTTTAGACGCCGCGCGCTGGTACCGACTGTTTTGATTTAAAACTTCCAAATGTATGTCAAACTTTGTTTTATTGATTCATAAAACAGATCTAAAATTGCCAATCGAGTAAATCATTTATGCGTGTAAAATAAATAAAATAAATATAAAAATTTGATGGCGCAACAGCTCATGGAGAACCAGGGCCTAGTGACTTACAACTCTCAATCATTCCTGTGTGCGTGTTGATGGCAGGAATGGAGGGGACCTACAATGTTTTGCCGAGTCCGAAGGGCAGGATGAGAAGCACTTGTTTATGACAAGTATACTCTTGGAGGATTTGTCAGTTCCTCGCAAGAGGCAGTACCTCGGGTAAAACATTTCCCTTTTTTTTAGGTGGCAGCGGCTGGAAACGAACCCAGACCTTCGGCATGACAGGTCAACGCACTAACCATCATGCCACCGAAAATTAGCTTAAGCTAGTACGCTGCCTATACAAAAACGACAACGAAATCATAAACGAAAAGTTTTGTTCTACTTTTCGTTATGCAGTACACTGTTCGACAAGGGAAATTGATGATTGTGAAAATGTCTACAGAATTTTGTTTTTCGCACACAATTTACTAGTCAGACCATTTATTTTGTGCCAAAAAATGACATTTGTGTTTATTAGAAGGGTTTTTTAATAATGCAAATTCTATATACTACTGAAATAAAATCAGCCAAGTAGAAGACTTAGCATTAAGGTTGGACTTGTTGAATTATTGATTCAAAATAGCTTTTTATGGCCTTTAGTCCTACAAATTGGCGTTTCGTCCGGCTTACTCACTTGGACTCATCAGTGACGTAGTGAGGGCCTTGTCATACGCAATTTGTATTAAGTTCAGTTCAACTTACATGAATTGTAATTGTGTTTATTTTTGTTGTTTCTTTGTTACAGCATGGCTGTTGTAAATTTTGTTTGGCATTTATATTTGTTTTAATTTTTTGAATCTGTGCAACTGTTAATGAATATTTTTCCGTTTCTTTTCTTATTGGAGATTTAATAAAATTTTCGATTCGCATCAGCAGCGTACTAGGCTTTGTTATGAAAAAGAAGTTTCAACACACAAGAAATGGTCTATCACCTCATAAGAAAAATAAATAATATTTTTATAATTTTTTTTTAGAGGTATACAACTTTGAGTTGGCAACACTTTTTTAAGTGGGGGCCATTTTGTCAGCTGTCAAGTGATTTTTTAAAGTTTGGTTTGACATTTCTACATGATTTATTTTGAAAATCATGGTTCTGTTCAAAATACGTTTTGCGCGAATTTTGTTTAGCGATGAAGCTCACTTTTGGTTGAATGAATACGTCAAAAAAAAACTGCCGTATTTGAAGCGATGATAATCATCAAGTGTATGTTGAGACACCGTGACATACAAAAAAAAAAAAAAATTACTGTTTGGTGTGCTTTATTGATTGGTGGAATTATTGGTCCGTACTTCTTTAAAAATGATGCTGGCCAGAATGTTACAGCCAATGGTGACCGCTATAGAGCCATGATTACTAACTTCTTCGTTTATTAATTGAACAACCATGATGAGCTATGATTTCTACAGGATGGGGCAACACTTCACACAGTTTGTGTCACAATTGATTTATTGAAGGAAACGTTTGGTAACCGCATAGTTTCCCATTACGGGCACGAGACTTGGCCTCCAAGATCGTGCGATTTAATGCCGCTTGACTATTTTCTGTAAGGAGTGGGAAGTCGATAGTCTACGCCGATAAGCCTGAAACGATTGCCCACAAATAGAACAAAAATTACATTATTTTATCTAAATATCAAAAATCTGAGTACCTTCAAATAAAGAAGTTATGCAGTTTTTTGCGTTTTCCCAAAATTAAGATCAGGTGGATTTATTTCCTTCTTTTAACTGGTGATTCAATTATCATGGCTATAAATTTCATCAAAATCAGTATGGTGGTTTAGTTTTTTATGGAATTTTGTGCGCTCCCGTTTGTCCGACATTTTGAAAAATAGCGACTGTGAAGCACCGGGTTCAGAATATCGTGATGTCTACCCAAGTTTTTCTTACTCTCTTATTTATACTTAAATCGTTTTCGGTGGTAGGACAAATCGGTAATAAAATTTCTATGGGACTCGAGGACAACATGAAACAGACAAAAAAGAAAGTGAGTTTAGAATAAAGGTTTGAATAAAACTCACTTTTTATAATTCTCACCCGATTGTATTGATCATAAAACTAAATTACAGTCGACTCTCTCTAGGTCGAATTTTCACAGAATATTAAAATCAGTTCGGGCTTATGATAGTTTTGCAAAAATTCGATTTAGAGAGAAATAAATATACAGTATTGAAATTTGAGAGGAGATTTGATTTGCAAAATTTCAATTTGCGAGATTTCGGTTCATATTGGCAATTTTTTTTTGGTGCGAGATTGTTACAAGCGAATATTTTTTATTTGGGACATTTTGAAAGGAATTTTTGAGATTTGATTTTTCGCGATTTTGGTTTGCGGGATTTCGTACTGCTCTTAAAATCAATGCATTTCAATCAATTGTATCAATATCATAATATTTTAATTTTCCTAGGTAGAAATTGACACATGGAATGCATTTTTGATTTCCCAACCAGGGGCCAAAGTACCGCATCAGTTACTGAGCAATACGTGACTGAAATATGTGAGCTTGGCATTACTGAATCATGTGAGTTTGGCATACTGAATTATGTGAGTTTGGCACTATCACGTTTCGAGCAATCAAATATAATAAAATTTGAAGTTACTCGTTTATAAGATCACTGATGGCACTCTCTCACTCGGTCACTGACGCTGTAATTTGGCCCCAGTTCTCCATACTTTGAGACTAAAGTTTGTTAATATTCATACAAATTCATAGTATGGCGAAAAGGTGACACTGGCGTGCTATTTTTCAGTCAGATAAAATGTCTGTGCAAGCAAAATTATAATGAAGGTAACCTAAGATTTAAAATTTTGTGGTGAATGACTTTAAATTGAAAAATAAAGATGAAAAAATATGCGAGTATTGGAAGCTAAAAGTAATTATGGCTCGCTTATGACAAAAAAATGAACTGTCTAAAAATTTTCAAAACATGAACAAAATTATTTTTCTTCTACCTTGTCATCATATCTCACAGTAGATTGTGATATTTTTAAATTTTGCTTGACATAAATAATTCGGGATCTCTCCTCTCATAATACATTGAACCATCCATGTAAGCTTTTCCTTTCTCTACCCACAATCCACATGCTCAACAGATGCAACGATGATAATAAAATATTTCATCGATTGACTTATTGAAGATTCATTGGACAAAAATAGCCAGTTAAACCAGAAGCATCATAAATAAAAAAAAAAAAAATATGTGTGCGGCTCTATGAAGTATATTCAGAACTTTTTTTGTTTGTGCCCCCCAAAGATACAAAAGCAACAACAACAATAAAATGGAGTCATAAATCAAGATACATTATCTCTATACATATTCACTTGTATGGGTTCAGATATGTGTAAGTAGGTACATTGTAGAACATATCTATTTAAATTGGAATATTTTTAATATATAATTGTTATTATTCATTTGATTGCCAATTATGCTTGATCAGTCGATGAAATAAATGACGAAGCACAACGATGGGGTGTTCTGTTTAATGTTCATATACAAACAAAAATATTATATTATTTGCTGCTATATATCTTATGAAGATAACAATCGAATATCAGACATGTGTTGAAATTAAATGTTCAAATCGAGCAGAAATTAATTCGCTCTGTTTTATACACTAAAAAAAAAAATCTTAAGATTTTAACCTGGCTACAAAAATGCTCACTCGTGAGTACTCATATTTTACTCTCTGCTCATATTTTGCTCACGAACATGAACAGTTCCCAAATACATACTCATAATAATCAGTAAAAGTAAAAAAAAAAAAGGAACTGCTCACTAATAGCGAGTCAGAAAATAATAGTTGCTCACGCGTACTAAATTACTCGCGAACACTAAATTGATCACGAGTACTAAATTACTCGCAAACAATAAATTGCTCGTTCTCAAATCATATAGCGAACATATCCGTTAATGAGAATTTCAAGAGTACTCATAGGGTGAGCATGAGCATACTCAAATATTAGAACATTTTGTGGTCTTAGGACTTGTATACACTTGAATTTAGAAATATTAAAAGGTGTTGCTGGTGTTTCCAGCCCCATCTCGAAAGTTTTATTTTATTCATACTCTGATACTCGCATAGAAAATGGCTGATTGTTTTCGCTTTCTATATAAGTACTGGCGAAGTTTCTTTTCGGTGTAGAGTGAACACTTATTATGAGGTCATTGTTTGGATTTAACAATAATGTGCGTATGGGTTAAAAGCCAGACGGGAGTAATATTTGTCGACAAAAAAGAAATTATGATAATAATTTTATCGTGTTCATCATTTTTGATGGGTAATGATTTTGGAATTCCAGACTTAAGTTAACTGTTTACTTATATTGCCTTCAATTTTTTTTTTTTTTTTTTTCAGAATACCGCAGACGTCTGTTGTCATTATGTCTCATATTTTGTATGTTATCTCCATAAAATTGAAAGAAACCTGACGTTTTCTTTCATCATAATAGCCATTTTTTTTTAGAAATCAAAATATGAAAACAATTTATTGAATTGTATGTTTAAAAAAAAACACAAATGAAAACAGAGATTATTTTTTCAAAGGAATAGAAATTAAAAATTTTAATTGAATCAATCTGTTTTTTGTTTGCATAGAAATTCACAGACGATTGTTTTTTTTTTTTGTTTTGTATTTCAATAAATTAATAATAATTGAACAACAACTTTAGCAAAAGTGGGTTTGTGCAAAAAAATTTGCAGATGATTATGATAAAATGAAGAGGTGAAAACGTAGTCTTGTGTGGGTTGTTGGAATAATTGTTTTCTAGTCGAATTGTTTAGCTTACTCAAAGATGAGAAAGGTATTTTAAAATAATGGGAAATAATGTTTATATTATGATTATAATTTTTCAGTAGGTACCTACTATTGACCAATGACAAGAAATGTACTGATGATAAGTACGAAGAGTAGTAACAACAGCCTGAACCTAATTTAAGTTAGTTTTTTTAGAAAATGTTTTGAAATATAGCTCTCTTCCCAAAGTCAGCATCGTCGAGTTTTAATAATTTTTCTGGGCTAATATTTGGCTATGCTGGAGATACTTAAGATGAAAGTTCGAGTAAAATAATTTTTTTTAAGAAATTTATTTATTAATAGAATTATTTAATTTTCAGAAAAACACTCAGAAAGTAAAGAAGAGAATAAATTACTGGCTTAAAAAAGCTACCTATAACACGATACTTTATATCTCAAAAATCGCTCCACAACTTTTCTTTAAAAAAATAAATAAATTTCTTTAATTTGGATGAGAATAATTTTTCCAAGAACTGGTTATCAATGGTTCCTCCCAAAAAAAAAATTTCTTTAATTTCGATTTTCTTCAAAATGGTGTTTCCGGTTGCAATAATTTTTTAATAGAGTAGTTTCTGAAAAATATAAATATTTTTTCTTATCAAAGTTTGCAAAAAATATTTTTTGGTTTTTTAAAATTATAAACTTTATTTTTGAAAATCAAATATTTTGGATAGTTAATGTCAACTTTTTTAAAATTCGGTACTTAATTCTTTTCAACTCTTTAAAGTATATTAAGAAAAAAATTTACTTTTATAAAAAAAAATAGCGATACCTTCCAAACAAATTATTTATATTTAAATTTTGAATGTTCTCATTATCCGCTGAACAGTTTCAGACCAATTTTTTACATACAAACTTCAAATAAGATTTAAAAATATATATATATATAAGTGCATTATTATTGTCAAAGGGCCGTCCCGGTATCAGCGCTATATTAATGATGTATTCACGTGTTTTTTTTATCGTTTTCGTTCATAAAATTAGAAGTATACAATTCTGCTTCGTAAAATTTTCACCAAATATCGGAAATTATAAGGCTAACCCCAAACATATTGTAACAAAATCCTCTGCAGTTACGTTCAATGACACGTGCCAAAACTAGTACCCAAAATTAGCTGCAGTCCACCTCCGGGATATGGCATAAATTTGAATGCATTTATGCATAAACAGGGCGTTTGCATACAATCCAATGGTAAGGGAATGTAGGTTGCACCGAAAAAAAAACAAACATTTTGTAAAAAGAGACCTTATCTCCCCCCAGTTTGAGTTGTAAGGGCAGTTAAAAAATAAAATTTACTTAACTAGAAAAAAAAAACATAACAATTGCAAGTTCAAAATCATGCAGTAGTTTCAGAAACCCATTCTTTGATTTGTTTTCAAATAAAGTTGTTACATACGAGTAGTTTTTGACAATTAATCTTTAAACTCAAATTTTTAAAAACATAATTAAAAATAAACTGTTCAAACAGATTTTTTTTTCAAAATTGTATGTTAAAGACTATTTGTAACTTTAATATTCAATGCTTTTATCAGTTTTTAGTCAAGAATTTAAAAACTTTTTTCTTGAAAATTTTGATACGCTATATTATTTAATCTTATCTGAAATTTGTACAAAAATTATTAGGTAATCTAAATCCGTTCAGCCGATAATTAAAACATTGAATTCAATAGTTGCTAGGTTCAAAATTTTTAGTAAATCTAATTAATTTAGGTATATGAAAAAAGTTCAATCAAAATCGTAGGAGTCGTTTTGAAGGAACAAAAATATTTTTCTCTCCGGTTTTTTAACTTTTGTATGGAAGGACCGTTATGTTTTCATAAATGTGAATTTTTTTCTTAAAATATTTTAGAAAAAACTAAAAACTGTTTTCAAGATATTTGATTAAAAAAAATTAAAAAATGTTAAGAATCCTAATTTTTTTTTTGTAGTTTTTGGAAATCTTTTCTATAAAAAAAAATGATTAACATCAGTCATACCGTTTTGAAGAAAATCGAAAATAAAGAAATGGTTCTTAGGGAGGTACCATTAAAACGCATTTTTCGAAAATTGGGAGAAGCCTTTACTAAAAGTAATTTATTGATTTGTTTTAAAGAAAAGTTGTCAAGCCGTTTTTGAGAAAAATAGGATTATGTTAAATTCCTTAAAACAATGTTAACGTTCAAACAATTTTTTTTTTCAGTTTTAAAAACAAATTTTGCATAAACCAAGATCTAGAAATGTTGTTGTATACACTTCGTGTATACTTTTTTTTCTTAACCTATCAATTTTTGTCTGTTTCTGAAAAAAAAAGCAATTTTGAATTCCTGTCAATTTGTTGAAATTTCAAAATGGCACAACTATTTACGACGATTTTTGTCTTGCCCAATATGTACTTTGAACTTAATGTTGCTTATTCCGAGCGGCTTAGGTAACTTTCTCTCATATAACATCGCATTGTGGTCCAGGATCGGACAAAAATATTTGTATCGAACACTAAATACCTTGGTTTTTAAAATGCAGTTTAATAAAGTAATAGTTGAAACATAAATCTCCAGTTGGACTCATAGAACATACTATAATTTGTATTTTACACTGAACGATCATGTATCGAATACATAATAAACTAAATTAGCTGCTAGTACCTTTGAAATTTTAAAAAACACCAAGAACCATCTTTTACCAAGTACCATTTAAAATAAACAGTCTTAAGAAATTTTTCTAGGTGCCCTAAAAATCCAAATTTTGACTTTCTTAGGGTTCTGAACTATAGTTTACGAAATAGTTTAGTAAGTTTTTTAGTTTAACTATAAACTTCCTTTCTACAATACCACGTGGCAAATATTTAGTTTTTTACCTGTTATTAAAGCAAACAAAATGTTTTTTTTTTTTCAAAAATACCCTTAAAATTGGGCGTGGCAAAAAGTTTTGTTTAGAAAAATTGTTTTAAATCATATTATCTACAACTTTTGTAAGAAACGCCTGGTCATTTATATCCACTTTGACGATTAGATGACCTATTTTAAAAAGTGGGCGTGGCAGAAGGTGGAAATTTTCTCTGAGAATGTCTTATAAAATTTTTTTTATCATGTGTGAAAATTTAATTACAGGCGGCCTTAGACCGCCTCTCCATACAACTTGAACCACTAACTGTGCGGCGGGGGCGCGGCGTAATAAATCTAGGTATGTAGGAACTTCAAAAATTTCTCACCACAAAGTCCTAAAATAGAATCACAACCAATCCCGACCTCTAGTTTTTGTAATGATTATAACCTATTAAATCTATTTTTTAGTGAGCTTTAAAAATGTTCTAATCAGATTAGGTATAGTCACAGAAGTCACACCTAAAATGTTTCTCTTAATTTATTTAGCTTAGGTAATAAAGTTCAGATTGAAATGTTTTACAGCTCATAAAGTTTTGTCATGAAAAGAAGACTGAAAAAAACAAAAGTGTAACGACTCCCTTGTCAATTGTAAATTAAATTCCCACCGTGTTCGTTGTTGGCGTTATTTTAAGTGAAGGAAAAAACAAAATTATGTTCTTTTATAAATATGGCACTTTGTATTCACCGTCATTTCTATGAGTAAGCTTCGTAAAATTCATCTATCTATGGAGGAGACAACAACGTCGTCGTCGTCGACATTCATACATAGGTATACCTATGCAAATTTAATATTCAAAGTCCCCGTGGTTCAACCATTCATAAATTATTATCTCTACAGTGCGCCCGCCCGCCGTTGCTCCGCCCGCGCCCTCTTCATCCACTCGACCTAATTTCCGATATCAAAAAATATATATAAAACAACAACACAGAGCTAAACATACACATTTAAAAATAGATATATCGCACAGTCAAGTGATGGCTTTCATTCAAGCTCACAACATGCAAAATGTCAATATGTATAGCTCGATAAAAATATCTTCATTTAATATATTCGAGGACATCCGTCAATGTTTCCAGCTGAATCCATTCATCTTTATGTCTTAATTATAAATATACTATAAACACATATTGGTGCCTGATAGTGTTCCTCCTCCTTGCCGCCCCAAAACGCACCGTTCCAAAGTTCCAATATCCCAAAACGCATTGAGCGCGAACTACTCGTATCTTTCGTCATTTCAGATACTCGAATAATTTCAAATAATCAAATCGGTTGTTATGAGAGATGCGATAAGGGCCATTGTGTAGCTGAAAATACACATATTGTTATTGTTTTCGCTAGTGTGGTGTATCCAATGAGGACATTTTGATGATGACAACCAAAGTATCAACTTTAAGTTGACATAACGCACAACACTTGAAAGAACTCGAAACTTTAACCCGATTGTGGTGTATTCGGTGAGCTGTAATGCGACGTTGTCGTCGTTGTGCTGCTGGCTGCTGCCTTCCGTGTTTAGCGTTCAGGTTGATTCAAAAAGAAGTTGTCACAAAAGATACCGAATGTCATCATAAGTCGTCTTCGTCTGTGTCTGCGTCTGTCTGTTTGTCTGCTATGTCTGTAGTTGGTACCTCCAACCGCTCGCTGTCAGTTGTCATACTTTCATCTTGAGTTGGTTGCAATTTTTGTTTGGTCTATTGTTGTTGTGGGGGAAAATAAAAGGAATAACAATATTGTTTTGATGCCCCGGTGTGTTGCCACAAAGTTGCCACTTTATCAGTTTTTTTTCGATATTAAAACACAGAATGGAACAGAGTTAGTTTAGTATTCTGTCAATTAATTGCAAGTCCTTAAACCCAGTACTATTCATTTAAAGACATGTTCATTTAACAGTAGGTACACTCAAGGGCAACAGAATAGGTTCAATCATTTTCTCACACTGTTCTTCTTCTCTTTTAATATTTATTACAAGGACACCGCTTCGTTTAACATTTTATTGAAGGACTATTTGGTAACACTCTGTTTGTCGAAAGCGTGCAGTGAAACTGGTTCAATGCATTGCTACGAGTATATTGCAAGAAAATTTGCTATTGAACTAGGGGAAAAACATGAAAATAGGCAGTTACATTGGGACAACAAAAGTGTCTAGACTAGCAAACATTATCAGAAGTGCACTCAACTCTCACGACTATGATTTAAAACCAATGAAAAAGACTGTGTT
Source organism: Dasysyrphus albostriatus (assembly GCA_946251815.1). Lineage (NCBI taxonomy): Eukaryota > Metazoa > Arthropoda > Insecta > Diptera > Syrphidae > Dasysyrphus > Dasysyrphus albostriatus. Next base: position 21,447,597 of record OX276337.1, read on the forward strand.
AGTTGGAGCTTTGGTAAAGTGTGTATTTCGAAGTTGTAAATATTTTAAAAGAATACAAATTTAAAACAAAACACTTCTTAGTGCCACTCGCAAAGAAACGCACCTGCAGTTCTGTAGAAACAATCTTCCGTGAAAAATCTTAAATGAAAAAATGACCATTCGGACAAAACCTGCGGAAAATAATTTAAAAAAATGAAAAAGTTTGGAATGGGTATATGTATTGTATGTCTGCCTGTTTTAAATAAATATGAACTTGTCATAGTACTTTTACTTGCTTTTGGTGGTGATAACTGTCCAGGAGGGTTAACGGCCTCAACCAACAAGCCTCTCCTAGCCAGCTCGGTTCATAGCATAGTTCCAGTTACGCACATCATAATCGTTTTTCACTTGTGTGCCGTACATGTTGGGGGGTCTTCCTCTGCTTCTAACATCATCAGGGTTAGATTCTAAGATTCGCTGGGCTGGTGCCTGTTCGACTTCACTGTATAGGCCGTAGAACTCCTTCTTGAGTCTTCTTCTCCAAACTGCTTCGATACAGAAAGGACCAAAAATCACTCGAAGAATCTTCTTCTCAATACATTTTCTGCCAATTCTTTCAGGGTCTATGCTTCTGTCCCAAAAAGCAGGACAGGGAAAATAACGTCCCCTTGATTCTATGAGAGAGAATCTTGCTATTTTAATGCCCTCTTATCCCGAAGAAACAGCGGTTGACAGGAGTGATCCTTCGATTGATCTCTGCAATGATGTTATTTTGCGAAATAATATTGGATCCCATGTAGACAAAGCCCCTTAACAACATTGGACTATAGCCGGAATCGATGATGTTGAGATTTCTTTTTCGTTGATAGCATACACGTATTACGTCTTGTTTTCATTGAAAACAAATTCTATTTCTTGATGGTTGATGCACCAACCATTTTGCTGCTGATAATGTCTATGTCATCTGCATATGCAAATTTTAATCGATGAATAGATTATATGTTTTGATCTGGAACATCTGAGTTTTTCTCTAAATCTCTCAGAGTATATTAACATTTATTCGACGGTTGGCTTGCCAGACCGACAACCAAAGTGATTGGGACCGATCAGGTCATTGACAAAAGCATTAAAACTTACTCACAATATAATCGACATGATTTTGTACGTGACGTTTATGAGACTTTTTCCTCTGTTCTTGGCACAGTTCAAAGAATATCCTTTTTTGTGGATGAGGCAAACCGATGGGCAACTTCCATCCTGGAAGACCAGATTCTTAAACAACTCTAAGCGTGGAAGGTGGAAAGCCGGATAAAACCGGTCTTCCAACCTACGCTTCGAATTTTCTTTCCTTGCTGGTAAATTAGTAGTAAAAACATAAGGTCGATGTGGAGGCCTGTCGTCCATGGGTCCATGATAACTTAAATTGCTTTTATTTTTATTATAAAATTTCTTCATATAAACCATAAAGTGGGAACACTTTTCCTTACAACGACACCAAACGTTGACTATGGGTATGGGCTTAATACACTGCCATTTTGGTTGGCTTTTGTTCGCGCTGCCGTTAAACAGTCTCCGAGTTGTCTTGCTTGAGGCATTTTCAGAAAACACCTTTTGGGCAGAGCGTAAACTTCATGTTACTGCTACTGCCACCGCACTGCTGCGCCGTTGCTGCAGTGCAACGCGGCAGTGCTGCCGCCATCACTACATCCATTCATGCCTCCTAATTGACGACAGTCTTTTTAGGAACTCACAATGCAGTAGTAGGTTTCATTGAAGATGGGGTGGGGAATACCGAAAAAGTCATCAGCGTTTAGATATGATTGTTAGTCGTGGTGGCATAAAAGAAAGTCATCGTTGAGTTTTTTTGTTGTTGTTGTTTGCTTGTTGCATCCACTCAGCAATTGAATTTCTAATTTTAGTCCTCTTGCTTGTGGCTGAGTTCATTATCTGTTGTTGTTGTTGTTGTTGTTTTTGTTATTATTATTATTTTGTATTGTGTGTTCCAGAGCCACAAGCAAAAACTGTCAACGTATCTAGATACACAGCAAAAACTCGACGGCTTTTTAAAGAGGTCTAAAGCAGCAGTGAAATGGCTTAATTGCAAATGCGGTTTTCTCTGCACTTTCTTCTTCGAGCTCAGAGCTCCGGAGGGCGGTTGATGGTGGTTGGCTCATCGAGTCCATATAGCTGCAGGCTGGAGGAAGTTTTATATATATTCATGTTGGTATAAATGGGTGGTCATTACCATTTTTGTTTGTTATGCTTCACTTGGCCTTAAGAGGGTTTTATGTTTTTTTTTTTAAACTTTGCTTTGTTGTTTTTTTTGTTTTTTTTTGTTTTTGTTTTTCGTGCTCACTGTTTCCTTGCAGCATAGAAACTCCGGTGTAGAAGTTGATATACGATTTGGCTTTGTTCGAATCAACCGGAACTTTGAGAGAAAAGGTTAATTGGAGTCATTTGAGTAAAACAAAAAATAAATTAAGCATATCTTTTTTTAATTAAACATCTGATTAGAGATTAAAGCAGCGTGTAATCCTGGTCTATTGTGAGGTTATAAATATACTTGTTAGGGGGCTATAGCCCGAAGAATTAGTTTGTGGGAGACAATATAATTAGAGCTATTAATACAAAATTTAGTTGCAGGTTTTTGAGCGAATCAAAGGGCATCAGATATAGTTCGACCAAAAATGCAGACAAAATTGAGTCTATTTACCATCAAGTCTGCAATTTTTTTTTGTAATTTGAACTTGTTGGTAAAGCAAATTACCAAGTTCTTTATGGATGATGATTTTAACGATTTCACAGCTTGATGCAAAAGGTCGTACGCCGTCTTCTTGTGGTAGTCACTGATGTCCCGAAGCAGATGAGTTCTGCCTTCTTGCTTTTGATCTTCAGTCTCCATTTTAAAGAAAGTAGTCTTATGTATTTTTAATAGTACTCTTATAGTACCGATTTAAGTAGTTAACCCATTTTTCCTTCGTTCTCGATATGTTTGCTATGAATATTAAAGAGTTTTACAAAAGAGACGGGTTAATGTTGACAGTCTGTAGCGGCCATGCTATCAAATCTGTTATTTATAAATCAGACTTCAATTTCGAATCAGAAATAAGGTCAACAGATCTGAAGGTTGACGAGCAGAGATCTTCGTGCACGGAAGGGATGTGTTCAAAGGGTGCATATATCATCTGGCGAACCAAGTTTGTGTGGAAGAAAGCATACCCGTAACAGTATGGCTTCCAACCCGGCAGATCGACCGTAGACTAAAAGTTCAATCTCAGACAAATTTTGGATAAATAAGTCCACCATCTGTTCATCGACTTCAAAGCTGTTTATGATATCATTCATCTTTGGGAGCTCTTTATGGTGACGGCTGAACTTCGAATTACGGAAAAACTGATTCATTTTGTCTCGCGTGACATTGAAAAATACGTTACGCGATTTGCAACTAAGGAAAAGCTCTTCCGAACTTTATCAAGTATGCACAGAGTTTCGGCAAGAAAATGCACCATTAATCTCGTTCTGGAGCAAGTTTGGGTGAAAAGAAGCATGCCCGATGACTGATCTATCAGCTACATATATCCCATCTTCAAAGCAGGCGATCCTATGTCCTGCAAAAAATATCAAGGCATGGGTATCCCTGATATTCGTCGCATGCAAGATTCTCTGTGAGCGTTTTTACCCGTTTCGGAGCATATACTTGTGTGGCTTTCGACCAGGCAAATGGACCAGAGACCAAAAATTCACTCCCAGGCAAGAATCACCACGAGTCGAGAATCACCACCTATGCATCGACTCCAAAGCCGCATATGATAGCATTTATCTTAAGGAGCTCTTTATGGTGATGGCTGAACTTCGGATTCCAAAAAAACTGATCCAGTTGTGTCGCGTATGTCTTGGGAAAACTCTTCCGAACTATTTCAAACATGCACAAATTTTCGGGAAGGAGATGCGCTCTCATGGGATTTCTTCAAAGTAGTGACCTGGATTTCCCTTATACAAATCTCATGATAAAAACTTTGCCCAAAACATTGTTGTTTTTTTTTTTTTTTTTTTTTTTTTTTTTATTCAAAAATATTGATCGACTTTTGCTTTACTCCCTCCTGTCGTAAAAATCAATTCAATATCATTGCTAAATCTTAATGACAATCCAAAAACTCACTTATATTTGATGCGTTAGATTTTCTGGTCTCATATATCTCTCTATAATTTAATATCTCTTTGTAGCAAACACATCCATTACTTTATTGAATTTATGTAAATTTCTTACTGAAATCTCAACTCGAAACATTCCTTGTTTTATCTATAAAATACAACTTCGTGTTCTATATCATACAAAAACAAGTCCATTAAAATCTAACCAAAAACGTTTCTAGATATAGATAACTTTCCTTCATTCAAAAATTAAGTAATTACTTCCCAAGAGAGGCGGTCAATTGTGTACAACCGCACTTACTTTTAAGAGCACCTAACGACGAACAACCTGCCTGTTGTCTATGTGCCGTGCCGGCCTGCCTTGCCTGCCTGATGGTTAAATTAAGTATTCCTCCCAGTTTGCCACTATCATTGACCTGAAACAATCACAGTTTAGCGTTCCCCATGGTATGTGCCTCTCGAAAAAAAAAACACACAGCCTATGAGTGCCCTGCCCAACTCTCCTCCCTCTTCCCTTAAAGTACCTTTGATGTTGGGAAAAATTTAAATTTTCCAACGCTCTTATGTGGAATTTCGCTTACTGCTTTTGTTTGAGGAGGTTTGAAGTTCTTGTGTCCACAGAGAAGACCACGTACAGCCCACAAAACTGAAGATGACAATAACTAGTTTTAAAATTGTAGAAGGGTGGAAGTAGCAAGTCTGTCGTAACAATGTTGCTACTGCCGCTGCTACTACCACCATAGCCAGTGCCAAGTAAGGTGAAGTCAAGTAGACAGCCAGTCTGACGTGCAACGGTCCAAAATTCAATGAAAATGGGCACCACACAAAGCTACACATTAGTTGACATTTCAATAACAGACTCCGAACCAAGACTCCCACTAGGGGGGCGGCAGGCGGTGCGGCGATGGCGGTGAAGTAAAGACTAAACGTGCATCGTTCAACGTGCCCCGCATAGTCATCTCAGTCTCTCGGAGTTGTTGTTCTTCGATGTTGTTGTCGTGGTGTCATGGCAAAATAGTTTTAAGCGCGATTAAGGAATGGCACGGATTCACTTCACATGGATGACGATGACGACGACGACGACTATGATTATGATGAAGGCATAGAGCTTTGGGAGTAGGAGTCTCGACTCTCGACTTGGAGTAGATTTGGAGGTTGGTTGCATATATAAAAGCAGCAGCAGCAGCAGCAGCAGGTGAACCTGCACTGTTAAGTCGTGACAGTTGGAATTTCAAAGTTCAGGGATAAAGTTTTTTTATATGTTTTTTTTTTTTTTTTTTTTTCGAATCTTCGAAGGAGTGGTACAGTTCAGAGTGTCACACATTTTTAAGTATGCTTGCATGAACAACAGACATAATTAGCTAAACGACTTTGGCCCTCTGCCACCACTGCACCGCGCCACTTTCGTCTCCTGTGGCAAAAGCGTCAACCGACATCAACGGCAAATAAATGGAAGATAATGAGATTTAATGAGATATAAAACAATTAAGGGAATTCAACATTTTTTAAATAACTACGTAATTATTTGAAGCTTTAGCCTTTGTCTTGGGCTTTGAGCATATTAACTTATCTGGAAGTTTGTATTTAGTCACATCAGAATTATGTGCATCATCAGTTTATTGTTGGAATGAATAGGTATGAAACGTTGCAGGTAAAAATCAGCAGTGAGAATAATGCTTTTAAACAATCAGCGAAATTAATAGAAATTTTAAATATTTCGATGAAATAGATTTAAATTGGAAATGAAAAACAAAATTGGTATAATTTCTCCATAGTTAAGCACGCTCGCACACTCTCTCCAGTTGTCGATACCAAGCGTTCTTGCGTTAACCACCTGGTCCCTGTAGCGGAGGTTCGGTCTTCCTGGTTGTCTCGAACCTGGGGACTGGGATTGGAAGATTTTCTTTGCTGAAGCGTTGTTGTCCATTCGCTCGATGTATTGCCGAGCCAGTGTAGTCGACGTGTTTTGGCTCTTTGTACTGCATCCACATCTTGGTACAGTTCGTAAATCCGCCGAAGAATTTTTTGTTCGAAAGTGCTCAGTATCAATTCCCCATTTTTACTTACCGTGCAGCACTCAGCTCCGTAGAGTGTCTGGTGGCCCATATCACAGTTTTTTTTTACCAACGCATTTAGCCCAACGCACTTACCTCCAATCTGAAGAGGCCATGAGTTTAATGTTGCAATTCTTTCCTTGATCAACATTTCCACTTACAAGTTTAGCAAGTCATGACACAAGGTCCAGAGCATTATCCGGAGGCTACCAACTTGGAGGTATTGTAAGCACTCAATGTATAGGAAAAGATACAGCTTTAGACCCGCAGTTCCTACAACATCCAACTACCTTTATCGAAACAGTTGGCACAAATATCCCATTGTTCAATCCCGAGCACTTGTACGACACATTATTGAAAGTGATTGAAAGATGGAAATAGTAGAACATTTTACATCAAACGTTTCTCATTTCGTTGATTTTGGCTTCAACTTGGTCGAGATCGAGATCTTCAATTGTGCTTGCGGTTGGTATGGTTGCACGTATCATTCAGCATGGAAATTGCCATTGAATATTTAGTTGAATGACGAACTAACATACAACATTTGCAAGAAACTCTGCGATGGCATAGGTGTTGAAAATGCTCAAACGTTTATTCCGGGATGAATGCACAATGGCACCCCGGGTTGTGGAGGTGCTTGACCGAACAATGAAAGATTTGTGAAAAAAATTAGGATGCATTGGATGATCAATGATACCATTGGCCAGCAATTTCCGCCATATTTATCGGTCATCCCGTGATCAACGCCTTGATATGAACTAAACGTTAAGCTGAAATTATATAGTATTCATGGCAATACGTAAAGAAGTTGTTGTTGACGACGACGAACATGCGAGTTTCGTTGCAGAATGATCCATTAGCCGATGATTTCTCGGAACAACTGTTGGCAATTGGAAATGACCGAATTTTAGTTTATGCTGCAGGTCAGCTGGCCTTATTTTATTTCGCACAATTTTTGTGAATTCTTTGTAAAATAATGATACAAAAATCCTACTAAATTCCACCATTTTGAATTTCCCATTTCATAAAACCAAAATCGCAGATATTTATAACAAACCGCGCCAAGATTGCAGAAAAAACACACACTGCACACATAAATTTTTGTACTCATTACATGATATCTTCGCTGACTATATTTATTCATTAGTATTTTTATAGCTTGTGTAGAAAAATAATCCTGTATGCTCATTACACGAATAGGTGTCATTCAACGCTGATGAGTTTATGTTTATGTAGTGAGTACAGCTGCTGTACTCTTTTCTATGCAATCACTACATACTTGTATGGTGTTAACATTCCATGGACTTTTTAAACAACTGCCTGTCGGTAAACTGCGATAAGCGCGTGAATATATACTGAGTACAGTTAATATGCACCTATTATATAAATATTACGATATATGTAAGACTTACAGAATTAATAAAGTGTTGATTATCTGTCATGAGTACAGCTTGTCATGTTTGGTAAAAACATGGTAACTCCATAAAATAATTTGTGTCTTTATACTCACTCTACATCGAGCCTTCTACGATTTTTCTAAATTTTAAATAAATCAGTTCTTTAAGCTTGATGTAAAGCAGACCTAAAGATGCAAATTATTGTATGAAGTTCCTTATCATATTTCTACCAACAATGGTCGCAGTGCACTTATACCCCAAATTCTTTATTCATTCATGTTCCATTAAAATATTCACATTTCCGAAAACGTGTGGTTTATCTGTGATAAATACATTTAAAATGCGCTTAATACATAAATAAAAAATGTTTATGTACTCAATACATAAAATCTTTATCTGAAGGTAGTCGTTACACAAATATAAATATAATAAATACCAATTACAGAAATTTCTATTAAATACAGTTTCTACACACTCATTACATATTACATAAACAGTGTTCATATCCTATACATAAACTTCGTGTCGGTTATCTGTTACACGCATAGCTTCTGTATCACATGATAGTGAGTAAAAATTTTATAAAAATTTATTGTCTACATGTATCGATTACATATTTATGTAAAGAGTCTATAATGTCAATGGCATCCATATGTCTATGTACTCGATACATATTTTTGTAATGAGTTTATGTACTCACTGCATATTTTTATATGTAATAAGTTCATGTCTTTGAGCTTTACATATATTTATTATATGTGTCCTTATAATACTACATATTTATGTAATGAGTCCAGTAGTATATAGCCATACGTCTTAGAATCGTTTCTCTTACCATGCCTTATTCTTGAAGTACACAGATTTATTTTCCCTTTTATTTACAAATTTATTTTTAAATACTTTGATACTTAATTAGGTTTGAAATGGAAACCTTTCACGGAAAGAGAACGATAGAGAATGCGTCCATTAAGACGATCCGCGGCATAAAAAACTGTTGAAATCAAATTGATAAGTTAAAACTCATCAGTCACATATTTGAATGCCTGATTAGCTTTAAATATTTATTTACTGAGTACATATCGTCTTTATAGAATACACGTCAATATAGACTCAGTACATGCTGCGTGGACTCAGTACTGTAGCTGGCCCTAGATATGTGTTCAGTATATATATTGTCTGTATTGAATTCAGATCAATACGAGCTCAGTAAACTGTGAACCTTTCAGAGACAAGGAGAAAGAGAGAGGGAGAACGCATCCATTGAGCCAAATTCGCGGCACAAAAAACTGATGCCAAAAAACAAATAATTAATTAATGATAAGTTTTTAAAAAATTTGTACTCAGTACATGTTGCATTGACTTGAATGTAGCTGACTAATACATTTCTGCAGTTAAATGGCTGACGTGTTTAAAATATTTATGTAGTTTTTGACTATACCTTAATAATATATCATTTACGTCAATATATACTCAATGCTCTTATTTTGTTTATCCTATTCAGCACATAACTAGCAGTTTTGAATTTAAATTTTACTAAATCGATACACACTTAACTGTAGCTGTTACATAGTTTTGTATTAAGTATATTATAAGTTAGTACACCTTTATTCAATACAATAAATGTAGTGAATCCTATGGATTCACTACATACATTTTAACCCAGTCAGCTATTTTGATTGAAAGTGACAGTCAGTACATTATTTGAAATGTAACCAGTACATCTTAACTTTACGAAGTAATAAAAGCTTTCCAAACATACAATTTACATAAAAACTTCTGTACTGAGTGATCCCAACATTTTTTTTCAGTTACTTTATTTAAATTGTTAACCACTACTTAAAGAATGATAAAATATCCTTTTTACAGAACTCACTTGTCATATATAAAAATAAGATACAAAAGTATTTCAATGAAAGTTTATAAGTTCTAAAACATCAAAAAATCTTAAAAATCCAATATAGTTCCAAAGAATATGAAATTATGCCCACAGTCATTTAAACTAAACTCGAAAATGGAGAACAAATGTTCTTCATTTAACAGCTATCGTCATAGTAACCGAAGTAAGATACCATGCAAACAATACGAGTACCTATATGAAGATTAATTTATTAAAAATAAAAAAAAGAAAAAATTCAATTTCCATCTCTCATTCCTGAATCGTTGTTGCATGTTAAGTAAAATATTCAATGAAGAAAAATATATCTATGAACAAAAAAACCCCCCACAGATGAATAATGATTTGTATTCTCAAATTCCTTTCATATGTCGATTTCCTTAACTCAATCTCTTGAGGCTGTCTCACAGATTCAACCTCTCTCTGTAGAGAGTTTTTCAATCGTCGTTATATCTATTTAGAATACCGTATAGGTTTGTTCTCATTCCATATAGACACAGGCGTCCACAGAAGGAGGTATAAGGAGGCTTAAGACCCAAAACTTTGTTTATAATTTTATTACTCTGGTTCTAATAATAAGAAGAGGAAATACTCTATAAATGTCTTCAATTTTTGATTTCGATGTGGAAATAAAATCAGCGTTTTCGTCATAAAAATGACACGTTGCCATTAAGTTCATAATTTGTTAGCCCTTTTAATGAACAAAAAGGGTTTCTTAAGTTCTATATTTAAAAAAAACTTACTTAACTTAATATCAGAAAAATGACGTTTTTAGTCAAAACTTTATGGATTGAAGTCTCTAAAAAAAAACCCTTTCATCCAATTTGAGACTAAAACCCCTGCTCGAAAAATGTCTGTGTCCACCTTTGTTTGTAATCTTGCTTCTTTGTGGTTTTTTGCATTGTAACTTCATGTCATCATTACAACACGCCAGGAACAACAACAAAGACAAACAAAAAAATAAAAAAACACCCAAAGTTAATAAAAAAAAGGAGTAAATAAGTTGGGATCTTCTATTCTGGAGATCCGGGTGGTTGATGTTCCTTTTGATTTATGCCGACTTTTGCGTGTAAGTCCTATGGTAACACGCTAAAAACCCATTACAATGCTGTCACTCTGAACTCGACTCGTCGTTGGTCTTCGTCGACGACCAATAAATGCATTTCCATTTAGATATATAGAGATACATAAATACCACAACTTTATACATATCCTTCTCAGAGTATAAAATGAATAATGAACATTTTTTTTTGTTTGTTTCCTTCTTGTTCCCCACAGATATTCTCTATTCGTCGCTTTCACCATCAAGCGGTGGTAATGGTGGCGGCGGAAATGCCGAACTGACAGCCAATGATAAAATGCTTATGTCGCTGGAGAAGCAACTCAACATCGAGATGAAAGTCAAGAACGGTGCCGAGAATATGATTCAATCGATATCGAGTGGCCACCATGGTCGCGATAAGAAACTCTTAGCCGAAGCTCAACAGATGCTTGCCGATTCGAAGGCCAAAATCGAATTCCTTCGATTGCGAATTCTTAAAGTTAAACAAAATAAGGATCATATGTGTAAGATAAAGGCAGCTAATGAAGAGAATGGTGGAATTTGCGGTGATGGGCGACCACAACGCTTGGAGACATCGCTAGAGGAGCGCATCGATGAGCTGAGACATCGATTGCGAATTGAGGCAGCCGTTGTGGACGGAGCAAAAAATGTGATACGAACCTTAATGAATAATAAGGTTCCTGATAAAAAAGCTCTTCAAGAGGTGAGTGATTTTTATGTTTATATAAATAATTTTTTTTAATTGGTATTCTTGGATAAAAATATTAAATTATTAATTTGTTTTGTTTTTAAGATTTTTTTTTATTTAGTTTTGTTAAAGTTATTTCATACGCTCAAAAATATTCCACGTCTTAAAATTAATAAGAATTAAACACGAAAAAATACAAGCTGCTGTTCGAAATATGTACGTTTTTAAATAGTAGAATAAATTAACCTCGAAACGATTGATTGAAATAAAAATTTTTAGACTTTGCCTCAATAAAATTTAATGAAAAACAAAGAACATATCCTTAATTTCTTAAAAAAAGCTTACAAATTACAAAAGGCTCAGAAGTGGGATGAGACATATTAAATATGCGTAGTTTACAATTGAAAATTAAAAAAATATCAAACGAACATTAAAAAAGTTAAAAACGTGTAAATTATTTTATCATAGGGTAAAGAAATATGATAAAATAAAGAAAGAAAGAAAAATCGAGGCGTTAAAATTAAAATAACAAAGATTGATAGTCCTAAGCACTGAGGGTTATTATTCAAAATTTTTAACATATATTTGAGGCAATTGTTGTCATAAAGTCACTTTTTTCGGTTTTGTCTTGCTTCCGCTGCTTGTACCAGATTTGCAAGACTGGACAGGACCAAATAATTCTGGCGAAAAATTGTTGTTTCGAAAAACCTCAGTATCAGCTTCCTTTTAATCACCTTACACTCGGCGGCATCAAGCAGGATTAGTATTATAAGGGTTTTATAGAGTGTCCAGTGTGCATTTGGTCTTTAGTTTCAAGAGTTTTGAACTCAACTGTTTTGAACACCCTCTTTATGTGTGAAATAGTTCGGAAAAGCTTTTCCCTTCTTGTACATTGCATCATGTATTTTCCAATATCACGCGACACAACTGAATTAGTTATCTCGGGATCCCAAGTTCAACCATTGCCATATAGAGCTCCCGACGATGAGAGCTTACTTATGAGGCTTTAAAGTTGATGAATAGATGGTTAGTCTCGACTTTAAATTTGTTGTTCTTTAATCTATGTTCCATCTGCCCGTAACGAACAAAGTACGTTAGATAATTTCTGATGCATTTGCACCATAAGTCTTGTATGCGACGTTATCAGGAAAATGCCTCCATCGTTCTTGCAAGACATAGAACCTCCTTTTTTATAGATGGACAACCACTTGCTTGGCCTTTTTATAAAATTTCCGGATGGTGTTTCGATCGCAAGACTCTTCGATCTCCCTGGGCTCGAAGGCTAAGCCTTCCTCTTTCGAAGCATGTTCTTCTTTTCCTCTCTTTTCATTTCTCCTCTCACTGTCTATCATCGGTCACATTTTTTAGCTGAACGCATTCATCATCATACCACGGCATCTTTTTCGGGGGTAGTGGGTAGCCTTTTGTGGTTTCATCTGCCTCTTTGTTTGATAATACTACTGGTACCCTGTGTTAGGTGAATTGACAGCGGAGAGCTTCTCGCTCAGGTGCTCCTTGTTGAAACTGGCGACTACAGGTATGCATAGGCAACCAACTTCGAATAACTTCTTTTGGGCTGGGCAGTACGCAGTTTTTTTTTTCATTCGAGTTCTAAAACTTACTGTAACAAGGAGATTGTCAGAGTTGGAAGTTTGTCCTTCGGAAAGAAAGCTGGGCTAAAATATTAGTACAGATATTATCCCCAGCGTCAAAAATCAAGAAATGTTCCCTTCTTATCTTTACGTTTATCGTGGTAACGATCTTAACCGACCCACCAACGATTGCCCTAGCCGTGGTGTCCTTCTTGCCTAAAAAAATACTATTTAATCTTCCCTTATGGCCATATCTTACTCCATCAGACAATCTTTCATTTTATTCTGCTTCCAATCCCACATCTGCCAAAGAATGTCTCTCTTTAGATAGCCTTGCTGATTTCAGCCTCTGCGAAGTTGGTAGAATTTCAAATTACATGGGTAGACAACTTAACCTTATCTTCACAACAGACCCCATTAAACCTTCTTTCTCACCTAGTCCCCTTTCTCTCTCAACCATCGACAACTTCCATCCGCCGCTTCTTTTATCATTTGTTCATGATTCTCCCTTACAGTCCAACCCGCCTACATGTTTGTCTTACGACTTCCACAAGGGAACTTTCGTCAAATAAATAAATACCTCAACAAAAGTCTCCTTCAATTTTGACAACTTTACCGTAAATGATGCCATAACTTTATTCTACAGAGAATATTTTACTCTATTTCTCTTTATGTTCCTTTTTCCCGCCAAAAAAACTTGTCCACTTCTCCACCTCGGTATAACCGCAAACTTCGTTCTCTGCGGAAAAAAAGGAATAAGTTGTGGAAAATATACCGCCGCTCTCGTTCTCCTACTGACTACTCTAACTATTTTGGCTCTTATCCATTTTACCGAACTCTGCAATTCCCTTAACCAGCATTATCTAACGGAAACGCAATTCAATCTTATCAAGGATCTTAAATCATTTTTCAGTTTGTTAACTACAAAAGAAAATCCGATCGCTACCCAACATGTCTTTCAATAACGAAACTTCAAACAATCCTTAGACTATCGCCAACCATTTTGTCACATTTTTCAAACAATCTTTAAACAATCTCTTGCAGATGACTTCCTTGTACCTGATTCTGCCTATTTCAATTATCATAATTGAATATGAAGAAAATTTGAATAGAAAATTCTTCTGTTTAAGTGGAGTGACTGAATTTATAATTCAAGTTAAATGGAGTTGAGCTCATTTGAACTTTAAACTTGAATTATTCCAATTATCTACAAAGTTTCTCTCTTGGACCGCTTCTCCCTCGTTTCTTGATCCTTATCTCATCAAATATAAATTGAATAAACTTAATGATTAATTTGCCCCTAGTCCTGCCATTCTTCTCAAAAATGCTCTTCCACCATTTCTCTCCCTCTTTCAAAAATGTTCAGCCCTTCCCTAAATCAAGGTGAGTTTCTTCAGATGAAAACAATCCTTCATAACACCAATGCACAAAATGTTTCCGAAGACTATATTAACAATTATCATTCCATTGCCAAGCTTCCACATATCCAAACTCTTCGAAAGTATTTTGTATGAAGCCAATCTCTCATGTCCTCCACACAACATTGCTTTATCAAATGTCGGTCTAATACCATCAACCTTATTGAATTCGTGTCCTTCACCCTCTTAGCCTTAGAGAAAGCTCACGAAGTCAATATTATCTCAACTGATTTTAGAAAGGCCTTCGACAAAATTTCCCATGAGCTTATTCTTTTCAAATTGTCCACTCTTGGCTTTGAACCCTCTTAGTTACAGTTGATATCTTTTACCCTTGAAAACTATTATTATAGCGTTCGATTAAGATTTGCCACCTCTTGCCCTTTCTTAGCTACCTCCGGGGTCCCCCAAGGCAGCCACCTGGGCCCACTTTTATTCATTCTTGCTACTAACGATACCAAAAGGATCATAAAACATTCTCCTAACTCTCTGTACGCCGATGATACCAGTTTTTCAAAACTATTTCGTCAAGACATACCTCTTCCCTTATTCAACAGAATCTTGACAGTTTTTCTGTTTGGTCCCCAAAAAATTGCTTTTAGCTTAACGTTGCCAAATGCCAATCAATCACTTTTTCACGCAAATGCTTCAAAACTTCTCCTCGTCTCTATACCTGATCCATAATCAACCCATACCCACCGTTGATAATTTTCGCGACCTTAGCATTTTATGTGACCCAGAGCTTAATTTTTCTCTCACATAGACTTCTTAAAAGATGGTCATTAAAAGATGGTCCAAAGTATTCTCCAATTCCAAGTAACCCGGTCCTTATACACATATCATTTTCGTTCGTCCACTCCTAGAAAACGCCTCTAAAGTTTGGTCCCCCTACCAACTTACTCACATTTCCAGAATCAGGAGTATCAACGTTGTTTCCTTCAATTTGCTCTTCGAGATCTATCATGGAACAATCCTCTGATTCTACCTCCCTACCTAGACCGCCTTTAACTAATCAACTGGAACTCGTTGGAGGAACGAAGAGATATATCTTCATTCATCGTCTACTCTGAACTGCACAGTAATTCATAATTTGACTATCAACCCCCCACAAAGCTCAAAGATAGTTTCTTATAGCAAAACATTTATTTATTGCGACGACATAGCTAATGTCTGATGCACTTGCACCATAAGTCCAACAATTATGTCACTTCAATTAAAAAAAATTAATAACAAATTAAAAGGTTTTCACCTAGTTTTCAATTTTCTCCAAGGCCACCCCTATTATATGTAGTCTCATGATGGGATATTGCATTCATCATATTAAGACAAATACAAAAAAGACACCACATCAACCCCAAAGTATGCCAAGAACAGTTTCATTTATTATTAACCGCACACCAATTAACCGTGCTGCAGCAACAGCAACAGCAGCAGCAGAAGCATGTCAGTCAGTCTTTTATTATACCCAATCGATATTTCGCTTTCCATATACATATATGTAGGTTTGTACCTACTACTCTGCCATGAAAACTTAATGTGTAACTTTAACATCGGCTTCGTATAACAAGCACTTTGCTCTTTAAATAGTTAAATAGTTTCCCTAATGTGACTTCTTCATTTTGTGGCGAACTGCTAAATGTTTCAATTTTTTTTGCCAGAATTCAGAATGAGGAGCTCATCTTAGATTCAAAAAATAAACATCTGTGACCTGATTTTCTTAAAGTTTAACAGGTACTTCCTAGGTACATAACGCATATAAGGTTCCTTAAAGCAATGTTATAGGGTTCGTACAAAAAAATAGTTTGATGTAAGGCTTTTAATAAAAAAAATAGTATTTTCAATTTCAAACGCAGATTTACAACAGCAGCGTGCAACATAGTCAAGAGAGATTAAATTATTTTTCTTGCATCTGACATAAGTATTTATACAGCAAAAAAAAAAAAAAAACAATTATCAAAAGAAAATTGAATTAATTTTCTTTTTTCATCGATGCAAAACCACATCACACCGTTGCCGTTGGCATACCGATGCCAGGTGTCTTCATCCACAGATTCTCTCGTGTCGTACCCAAAATCTATCTCAACTTTAATTTTTGCTCCTTTTACTTTTAATTGCCAAATGATAAATCTGTAAAATCTGAATATGAAGGAGATGATTCAACATAATATTACGAAAAAGCGAACGATGGTATTTTTCTCGTAGGTATATCTAGCGGAAAAGAATTTTAAATGTGTAAGAGAGAGCAGCTCCTCTAAAATGAGTGAATTAATTTCCAACAATTATTGTGACAGCGGGCGGGAAAAGATACATTAAAATAAAATCGTTCGTTGTGTCAGAGATACTTTTGCTATGTCTCTGGGTGTAGGTACTATGCTGCTAGCAGTGTCGTTTTATGACCTATTTTTGCTTGTATCGCAATTAAAATAAAAACCAAAAAAAAAAATAGGTAAAAATATATGAACTGAAATTTATTGTAGAAACATGAATAAAACTGAAATAAAGTACATGAAAACATATAAACGTACAATCATAGATACGAGTATAATAAATTTTCCGAATAAAAAGAAATTGGGAAAAGGCAATTTTCATTATCACACACCTACACCCGCCCGCCCGTCCGTGTGGTCCGGTCATGTCGCGTCGCTCGCCAACCACCACAAACCACAATATCTCGTCAATAATAAAAATTTAATTTATTTTATATTTTTTTTTTTTTTTTTTGATGAGTTCTACCTAGGTATGTGGGTAATGTGCTCTTGCTGATTTTGGTGAAATACAAATTGCTAGTTAAGTCAACTTTTGATTTTTGAATGATATTGTTATGTATGTATTTTTGTGCGGGATAATACAAATAGCCTGACGTAAAAATTTTATTTTATTTGAGCTAATAAGTTTTATTGTGATGGCAAGTTATTTGCTTATGTATTTAATCAAAAATGATGATCACAGACATGGAGTAGTACCTAAATGAGCTATTTATAGGTATTTGAGCTAATTGAGCAACTTAAATTTTCAATTCTGGTACAATATAAAATAAATATAGCTTAATCGCACGTGAAGTTAAAAGTGCGAAATATACTATTTGGTGAACTGAAAAATCCGGAATAGAAATGCATACTAAAATACAAAAAAACTGCAAATTTCTGCCATAGTCCCATTGGTCTAGCTTTAAATTGTTCTGCTAACTTCACAGACTTTGTACATAAATATGTATTCACATACATATTGGTATTATATAAGAGAAAAGGCAAAAAATTAATTCTTTGGAACTGTAAAGCATGTCTAAGGAAGTTTTATTTATGCGTTTTTAATTGGACTTGCGGCGTACTCCTTTTCGACTCCTTTTTGACTCTTTCTACT
This sequence comes from Dasysyrphus albostriatus, assembly GCA_946251815.1. Classification (NCBI taxonomy): domain Eukaryota; kingdom Metazoa; phylum Arthropoda; class Insecta; order Diptera; family Syrphidae; genus Dasysyrphus; species Dasysyrphus albostriatus. The sequence continues at coordinate 21,465,191 of OX276337.1, forward strand.
CCAAAAGCATTCGACTGCTGGCTGTTCCGAGTAATGTTTTTGGAGTCTTTTTCTGTTCCCGATTTCAAGATGGAGTAGATTTAGAACACACGCACACATATACAGTTTTTCGTCGGACCACTTGTCAAAAGTGATAAATGCTTGAAGAAGCCATTTTGTAAAATGGCGTCATTCAGCAGTGTTTGTGTAAATTTGACAACACGATGTTTTCATATTCGATTGGAATCAAAAAGGAGTAGAACAGTCCGAAAATCGAATCGTTAATATAATAAAACATTAAATTATAAAAAAAAAACGAATCAAAAATCTTTGAGTTTTTTTTTTTTTCTAAAAATTTATTTTCTATAAAATTACTTAAGAATTTCTACTAAAAATAAAATGCACAACTAAATCGCATGAACTTACTCTTATGTTCAAGTTACTTGGAATAAAGAACTTTTAATTATTTAAAAAATAACAAAAAAAATATATAAAGAGCTGTTTAATCGTTCTTTTAAGTGTAAAAAACAACTAGTAGTTAAATCACTAAGAGCTCAAATATAAGTATGCAAAAAAAAATACAAGTCGTTGGAGCAGTTTTCTTAACAATAAATTTCTTGTTATAAAAATTTAGTAACATTTTAAAAAAAAATTGATAGGCATATTTTGAGTATTGGTTAATACACATCTACTAACTTAGTTTCAAAAAAATTCATCAACCCGTTTTTGAAATATTGAATTTTCAAAAAAAAAAAAAAATTCAATATTTTTTTAAAAATTCAAAATAATTTTTTTTCTTCAAAATTTTGATATGCAATTTTATTGACATTTGAAAGGAACTTTTGGATAAAATATTTGATTGAAATCATGTGAGCCGTTAATGAGAAAGTCAAAAATCAAGAAAACCGTTATGTGGCAGGTACCGTTAATGACAATTTTTGGTCAATTTTTTTTTACCAAAAAGTACACCATACTTACAATAATCCAATAATTTTTCAATCAAAATTGTTGGAGCAGTTTTTGCGATTGATAAGCTTTTCCTTAACGGTTTTATGGCAAGTACCGTTATTTTTGGAGCTAAAAAAAATTTTCAATTTCCCTTCGCAGAGTTAAAAAAAAAAATCTTAAGTTCAAAATTTGAAAAATTTTTTTTAAAATGGGATTCGTTTAAAAAAAAATCTCGATGACAATCAAACATGACATTACGATGACAAAAAACACAAAAAAAGGAATGGCACATTTCTGTCTGTCTGTCTGGCTTTTCGTCTGTCTGTCTGTCTGTACCTCGACCTACGGCCTAAACCACTGAAATGATTTTCTTCAAATTTTAAACTTAAGGTTTTTTTTTCTGTTATTCCCTGGAGGGAAACAACCATACAACCGTTAAGGAAAAGCATATTTATCTCAAAAGCGACTCAACCTATTACTGTAGGTGTGGTGTACTTTCTGGTAAACAAAATTTACCAACGGTTTTTGGCTTACGGTTTTTTTTTATTTTCATAAACGGCTCAACGGACTTGAACAATTTTGCTATGCCTTTGCATAAAATGTAAATGAAATGGCATATTAAAAAAAATAGAAACAATTATTTTTTGAAAGACAGTTAGCAATTTGAAGTGTGTCGTTTTTCATTAAAATTCAAGTAACTCATATTGAAAAGGCTGAATCAACAAGTTCAGTCATATTGTATTTTTACTATGCAAATTGTGGAGTAGTTTTGATTTTGCTCGTCTTTTATTCGTTTGGGGGTGCGGAATCCGAATTTGAAGTTTGCGACTAAAATTTTGTATCGCAACATGGAAAAAATGCAAAAATACATTTTCTGAGAGTTTTTCACTGACAACTCGTAAACTGCCAGTTATTCGAAAATTACATCAGGATACCATTAAAAGTGTATATAATTTCCAATAAATATCTGCTTAAAGTTTTTTTCTGCGACAATCCATTTGGACTCAAGCGCTAGTTGAAAAGTGACGTTTTTTTTTTTTTTTTTACTATTTTCGAAAATCCACTTCAAAGCACTAAAAGTAAATACTTTATATGAGATTTCTTAATTTCTGTCTATGAGATGAACCAAGATATACTTTTATGATAGTCTTTGATGCGCTGAGTTTGAATCTGGTTTTGAAATTGCTCTAGCATGTCACGTTTTATAGACATTCGAATCTAAAGATATACAAAGCATGTATTTTTGTATGCAAATTTGGGGTTATAATTTTTGTTAAGTTATTATTTTTTTCGAAAAAATTTGTATGGTCATTCTTAAGTAGGAACATTTTACTTCATAATTCTTTTAGAATTTTTTAAATACCACTATTCACCTTTGAGAAATCGTTGGTCGTCGTCTTTAGCTATATACTATAATTCGAAAAATCCAGTCAATTTGTGGTCAAAAGGGCACAAAGCAAACAAATTGTGGGGTAGCTTTGATGTACCCCCTATTTAATTTTTGCTAGGGTGCTGAATCTGAATCTGAGGTTTGCGACTAAAATTTTGGGACGCAACGTGCAAAAATTTGCAAAAACTGCTAGAAAAATGCAAATTGACTGAATTTTTTTAATTACGTCGTCTAAAACAAAGACTAAGAATTTCTCGAAGAGGATCAAGGGTATTTAAAAAATTCAAAAAGAATTATGAAGTAAAATGTTCATTCTTTACAACGACCATAAACATTTTTCCGTAAAAATGATACCTCGACAAAAAATATAACCTCAAATTTGCATTAAAAAATGCATGTTTTGTATATCTTTAGATTCGAATATCTATAAAACGTGACATGCTAGAGCAATTTCAAAACCAGATTCAAACTCAGCGCATCATAGACCATCAGAAAAGTATACCTTAGTTCATCTCATAGACAAAAATTAAAAATTTTCGCATAAAGTATTTACTTATCGCTTTGGAGTGGATTTTCAAAAACAGTAAAAATACGTCAATTTTTGACTAGCGCTTGAGTCCAAATGGATTGTTGCAAAAAAAAACTTTAAACAGAGATTTATTGGAAATTGTGAACACTTTCAATATTACTATGATGTAATTTTCGAATAACTGGTATTTTTCAGGCCATTAGTGAAAAACTCCCAGAAATGTATTTTTGCATCACTTTTTGCTTGTTGCGTCACGAAATTTTAGTCGCAAACCTCCGATTCGGATTTAGCACCCCCGAAAACAAAAAAGAGGGGCAAAATAAAAACTACCCCATAATTTGCTATATAAGAGCCTTTTTGAGCAAAAATTTACTGAACTATTTATCTGAAATAAATTTCCTTAAAAATAAATGTTTTCAAAAAAATAAACGAATGACCAATTTTTATCTCTAATAATTTTGTATGAATTTCACATTTTTGTTCAGTTTTTTTTTTTAAATTTACTAACATAGATTTTTTTATTTTATTGGATAATCCATTTCCATGGTAAATTTGACTGTCTAAAAAAAGGTTTGGGCACTATGTCGAAATTTTTTTGCGTTTTTGAGTTACATATATGCAAACAAACCAAAATGGGTTGTTACTGTTTTTTCACCCCTCCTTCAAAAAAAAGTCCTCTAATTTATTAGAACCCTGCGGTTTTCCCTTCTTCAATAATCCATTTTATGATTTTGTTATCAAAGCCTATAATTCACAGAACGTTTCTTACAATAAAATTTAAGATTGAGTGAGTTTTTGAAATGTACTCGTATCATTTCATTTTAAAAACATCCAAACTTAATATACTCAAAGAAATTAAAGTTTCCACTCAAAATAATTTTCTATGTTTTCCATTAGATTGTTTACGAAAATTCTGTTTCCCCACAACTAAATTTTGTTTACAAAGAGATCTTTAAGATCTATCTTTCTTTATAAAGAGAAAAGTGTGTTTTCTCTTTAGAAAAATAATACAAAAAAAAAAAAAATAGTCACTCATATTCGTTGGTATCCCTCGAAAACGTTCCCATTCTCAACATAGAACACACAAATTTTCCTCCCAAAAGATTTTTTCAAGATGATCCAAAAAGATTTTTCTAACGTAAAGTTAGTTGTCTTCTTTGTTCTTGCGTGTCGTGTTGTGATGTCTTTTCGATTCAAATAAAAAATATATTTAATTTCAAAATATATCTTAATAAATTTAACTAACTCAACAATAAAAAAAAAAACTAAAATCCAAAATTAACGGTCGGAGAGTTGCCCGAGATTTCAAATTTTATAAATTTAATTATTTTTTTTTTTAAATATCGAGTGAAGTTTTGTAGTTTTTTTTTTAATTTAATTTTTTTCTCTAATAAAATCACATAAATCATTCCTTAAAATTAATACAAAATTGCGTAATTTTTTCGACATTGGACATTGAAATTAATTTAGTTTATTAAAAATAAAACAATAAAACTGCTGAATTAAAACCTGTTGGTTAGATATTTTTGATTTTTTTTGTATGAATTTTTTTTTTCTTACAATTTTAATGATCAAAACCTGAAATAGAAAAGTTTTGAATAAAACATAAAACAGCAATTCTTTTGAATTTCTATTCGAAAACGAAAATAGAATTTTGCAAAGGAGGAAGAAATTAAAAGCAACAAATAACTAACAAAAAAAAAAAAAACGTTTTGAAAAAACGCAGCGTGCAGCGAACTTTGTTCGGTTAAACAGGATTTGTTTATTTTTGTTTGTTTTTGCAAATTAAGTTTAATTTCCTCAAAGAAAAAGAATTTAAAAATAAATGTAAAGGCTCAGGTGTTTTGATAATAATCCAATCGAGTACATTTTGTATTTAGAAAAAGATTTTCCTCGAAAACGAATGAGGGCAAAGCCCACATTCTATGACCACCACACCATCGTTCGCAAGCAGTTGCCACCTCGTCAGATATTTTGTGTGACGTAAAAACAAATATTTCATACCGTTTAATACTTGCTGTTCATGTAGATAAATAAGTGTGTGTATGTATGTGCGGTTTTTGAGCACATTTTCGGCATATCAATAAATTGTGCTCGCGTCCGAAGAAATTGGTGTAAAAGATATAAAAAGTATACCTACGTGTATCAAACGCGTTGTGTACCTCGGTGATCTAAATCACGTCCGTGGGAGGAATTTTCGAATAAATTTTAATTTTTTTTCTCGTCAAAATTCAGATACGATTTATGCTCTGAGGATATACGGGTTTTAATTTTTGTCAATTTTTATTTTTTCACGTGATGTGTGACGACGTCATTTTAAGTCGAAAACGAAAAAAAATCAAAATTAAATGAAATTTTTCGGCACACCCGAACACGAAACGAAAACTTCCTTGAGAAATAATGACTGACAAAAGTCAGTCATCATCGCAATCACGACAACAAAAACATGATACTGGACCTTCACCAACACCGCAACCACAACCACAACCACAACCACGGCCGGGGATTCCAGGAATTCCTGAGCTGACAGCTGAATGGGTAGTTCGTGCCCAGTTGACATTTGGTCGTCCCGGAGAGACCGTAACCAGAGATTTCTCAACGAACAACAACAACACAACTATAAACCCAGTTAGAGTTGTTTACAGATGGAGCTCGGGCGAAGGTGGACCTGGTGATGATGAGAAGCCTTCGCCATCAAGTCGAGAGACTCTAGTTGGTTCGGGACAATCTACACCTTCAAAGGTTGTGTATTTAGGATTTAATGCGCCGAAAGCACTTGAGATAAAAATTACCTAATTCATCTTTCAGACAAAAGGTAAGCATGCTGAGAGTTTCAATTCAGCAACTTCCGGCGAATTTTGTGGAGGTGATTCTGCCTTCAGTGGATCCAATACGCCAAGAAATCAACAGCAACAAAAGCAACAACAGCAACATAATCAACAGCAGCCATTGTACGGGACAAGATGTCGGAGTACTTGTAATATTATTGTATCAGCTGTGGCAGATTTTCTGCCAAACAATGCTAGCAATGATATTCCCGAAGAACCGGATCCGTTTGTGTTTAATACGACCGCTAGTTACACCGTTATACCGGAAAAGGTATTTTTTCAGTTTTTCTTTTTTTTTTTTGTATAAAAACCGCAACGGCAAGTGGAAAACTTATGATTTCGGTCAGAAACTTTTTGAAAAAAATAAGAAATCGTTTTTTTTTTTCGAAAACCTGAATAATCGTAGCTCGTGACTCATGAGCTTATAATTTGCTTGGGTATTTATTTATTTATTATTTGGATGATTATTTCGAGGCGTTAATTAAATTGCGTTTCAGGTTTTACACAACATTCTCTGAAACATTCATGAGATTCAGTGATTCACTGAAAAATCTGTAGACATAAAGTCACATAACAGTTGTATATAATTTTATATATAGTATAAATATAGTTTTGACAGTGACAGCTAAAAAGTCAGAAGTTCAAGTTTCTGAAATATTAAAAAAAAATTCCTCCGCCTAAAATTTTGCAAATCAATCTTGAACATTTTTTCTCAGTATTTTTGACAGAAAAACTAAAAAATTTTGTCTGAGATCTCAGACACCTAGACTGACTAATTGAAAAAGCTGTCATAAATATCAAAAGTTGACACTGACAGCTGATTAAACTTCCTACTTGAATGCCTTCAATTTGTAAACTGTCAGAATTGACTTTAATTTATCTTAATTTTGTTTCACGTGTCTCTTAAATACAAAGTACCTATGTTGAGATATGAGGCGAGCAATCTTTTAACAGGAAGAGTGAAAATTGTTTCTTTTTACTGTCAATTTATTTTTTTCAACCAATTTTTAAGAATCCGTTATTTTGTGTAAATAAAATGATATGTTGAGTTTGACAATAGATCGTACAAAATAGATGTGTTTCTCAAAATTTGCATTAAATTTTAGCGTACACTTTTCTCTCCAATCATTAGCTCAAATTCTAGTAAATAATGACACGGGAGTGTTATGGAAATATTTGTAGAAATATGTCACTGAAAACAGTTGTTCTCTTTACAGTACTTATTTTCAAAATTCCAAGTGAGTTCCTTCATAAAGTGGGATAAACCGAGCTTTCTCCAAATTCTTAAATTTCGATATTCATCTTGACAAAAAATTTGACAACAATAGATTCTGTCACAACATTCCTGCCAACAATACACACACAGGGATGGTTGAGAGTTGTTAGTCACTAGGCCCCGGTTCTCCACGAGCTCTTGCGCCACCAAATTTATTTAAAATAATCTGTTGCACCTCCACGCTCTCAGAGGTTTGACATTCCACTTTGATATACGACGAGCTCGTAGAAAAATATCTGAGTCTCAGTAAAAGCCAAACTCAGTAACGTCATACTGCACTGTGCACTGGTACTTATGTACATCTCACAGAGAAAGAAAAACGCATATTAAATGTGGAGCTTAACCGTCTCTTTCACGTGAATGGTGTCAAATCACTTGATCTCGATAGGGGCCAGTTTTTTTCACCATAATTTTGAGAAATTACTTACGAAGAAGCTTTTTTTTCTCCTTGTGAAATAGACAAAAATTTGATCATACTTCGATAGCTAGCTAGTCCACAGTTTTACACTTGGTAGGAATGAAGCTACCTATGTATCACTTCTGTCGAATTGGGTTTCTCTGATGGCTGGCGTCCATCCGAAATGTCCAATTTTCCATGACTCTGGGGCATGGTTAGTTAAGGTAAGGTAGAAGTGGCTGTCAGTAGTTAATACCACACACTTAGAGAAAAGTTGGTCCGTTGGGATACCACATAAATCTCTTTAAACCACTTAGAGCTCTTGACGAAGCGTACGAGACTATTAATATCTGTGTCTGCCGGATTACTAGAATCGTTATAAAAGTAGTCATTTAAGTGAAAGTTACATCTTTAGGAAAGAGCAGGACAAGTACAGAGAAGGTGAGAAAGCGTTTCTTCCTCTTTCTCGTCTATACAGCTTCCTCTAAAGTCGTTTAAAAGCCGCGTTGCGTGTCTGCCCATTAAACAGTGTTCTTTTACGACACCTACAACAGAGCTGATTTGTGTCTGCCTAGAGATATTAAAAACATGAAGCACTTTAAATCAAGGTTTGGCCATATACGTTTTGTCGCCAAACAAGTAGCGATGTTGTTCCACCTAATGTTTGTTCTTTCCAAAGCATCCTGCTTCAGCAAAAGTTTACAAGTAACGATGGGTATACCAATATTTGTTGTTTCAGATAAAATCGGTAGTAATGTTCCGCTTCTAGCGAGTTCATCAGCCTTACAATTGCCTGGAATATCACTATGGCCCGGTAACCAACAAAGGTGAATGCTAAACTGCTACTCCATCTCCAACAGAAGGTGTGTTTTTTTACTAGCCCAGATGAATCGGACAAAAAAAAAACGACATCGGGGCTTAGCGACGCCATCACAGAAAAAAAAAAATGGAGTTTCCATACAAACTATCGATAACAAGTATAAAATTCGTGCCGGTTACACAGTCTTTATCTGGGCTAAAGCTAAGCCCCGAAAATTATCTGGGCTTAGCTAAGCCCGAAGGGGCTAAGTTGTTGTTGCATTTAACATGTAAATTGTTTAGACCCGACGTCGTTTTTTTCGTTCAAGCCCATTCGGGCAAGGAAAAAAACACACCTAGAGATGATCGGCAGTTAAGGGCTGTTCTAGAGTTTATAGCAACAGAGTCCATAGACTTAAAAGCGGCTTGATCATCATACAAGATGAGGATATCTGAAATTGATATCACGTTTTCTTTGAGCCAAGATAGTACTTCTTTTATGACTAGAAGTTTCGCCTGGAACAAGCTTCAGTGATTCGGAAGACGAAATAAGAGATTTAAATTTAGTCTTTCAGAGTACACACTTCCACCATTCTTATCTTTGGTCTTCGATCTGTTGGGATAGAAATGAACCTTTGATCTTTTTAAGATCATCCTCCCAGGTGGATATGGAAGGTGTAGTAAGTTCAAAGCTCTCATCGAAATTCAATATTGGGATTGTGTAGTTAGTGTTACTCTGAAGGGATCCGAATGAGTTCAAAAAAGCGGAGTGGCCAATTCATTATTGATCCGCTGTGCTCGCGGCCATTTGTTTGCTAAAATTGTCGAGAGGTGCCAGATGGAGTAGAGTGTCTAATGCATCTCACAGATTTATTAAATACATGTTTTTTTTATGGGAACTGGTCCAAAAGCGACGTATGCATCCGCCGCAACGGCCAAAGTAGCCGAACTTTTAACTTTTACACTCCGGCAAATGCGTTGACAGCAATTTCAACGCATTCATTGGGTCATCTCAATCCGTCGCAACCGCCAAACGTCAAGGAATCCGTCACTGCAAATGACGCACGGATTCTATGGGTCGGGGTCCTTAGGTTTTCAACTTCGTATCTAAAATGAGACCCTGGTATTTAGCTTCGCCTGGGAGTGAAACACCTTTAATATAAGGGGGGTCTATTTGTGGGATTTTTTATTTCCTAGAGAAGACTACAAGATCTGTTTTGTGGGGGCTTACTCCAAATCCGCACCGATCTGCCCACCATGTAAGCTTACTTAGAGCGTAAAATAAAAACTGGAATGAAAAAACGAATCGTATAACCAGGCTAAACGAAACTGTTATAAAATGTGACTTTCTGACACTTCAAAATCAAGTTTATAGGAACGGATTTATGACGTTCCTTTGGCTAAATTCAAATTTAAAAAAAACTCAAATTGATGTATTTTTAGTAATCTTAGAGGAATTTATTTAGCTCCTGTAGTAGATTATGACTTTTTTCTATAAATAATTCGTTTTCATTCCTTAAATTAGAAACCATTAGAATTCTCCATCATTAAAAGCTCTTTTTTTACTATGCATTAAAAATGTATAAACAAACATAATTTTACTCTAAGGGTATTCATGCAACTTCGTAGAACCGTAGATAAATTTACAAATTGGTTAAGTTTATCTTTAGTTAATGAACTGCCAAATTTTTTATGGGAAATGATTTACACAATTTGGTTAAACTTATCAAAGAATTTTGTTGCGTAAAATAAACCAAACTGGTTAAACTTACCCAAACGTCATTGTGACTCTTACTCTGATTGAATTACCTAGCATTTAATCAAATGTATAAAAAAGGTCGTTCAAACAAACTTTGTGCAAACTTATCATTTTACACTACTTGTAAACTAACGACGTTGCATGAATACCCTTACTAATTCGATTGAAGTTAAAATATAAAACAAAAACAGTTATTGAGGTAGGATTTTCAATCAAGACATATAATAAAAAATATTATGCTTTGTTTATTTTTGGGGGCGTTTTCATATTTATTTTTAAATTGTTTTTTAAACAGTTGGCAGTTGAGTATGTAGCCTTAACCTATATAATTTTGTATGCCCTCTTGGTAACATAACATCTTGACAGTAATAAATGGGACTTCCTTTTCATTTATGTTGACATCTTCGGAAACTTTTGACTTTTTTTTTTATAAAAAGTCATAAAATAATTTTTTTGTTTTACAAATTTTATTAGTTATAGGGCAAACGTTTATATTTGATTGTCATTGAAATGAAATATACATTTCCTTGTGATATATTTTTTTTTGTCAGATTCTTTTAGAAAAACCATTTTGGCTAGTGTTTATGATATATAACTTTAAACGATTAATTCAAGAAATATTAAATCAAGCAAAATTTAATTGGCATATTGCCATGTGAATGATCATTAATTAAGGTATTTTTTATAAAACTTTCATTCATTCATATTAAATCAAAATCATAAATTATTAAGAATGAGTTATGATGTCACATTTTTTATGTTTTTAAAAAAATACCTACTAGCATTGCATCAATATAAACAATATTTTAAAGCCATGTGAAGCAACAGTAAAATATTTTTGAATTTGCAATCCCTGTGTTTTTTTTTTTCAGTTGTCATATAAATTATTTTCATATTAAAATCATAACTTGTTCTAGTTTTTGAGGTATTGAATTATTTTGATTCATTTTTTTTTTCTGTAAGTCAGAAACAAAAATAGATCTTGCATAGTTAGCATAGATAACAAAAATAGAAATTCAAATTTTATTGTGCATGCCCTGTGTATAATTATAATGTCTACCTACAACTTGCTTAAAATTTCTCTTAAATTTCTATTTCAAAACAAAATAATTATCTCTTGAAATATGTTATGAGTTTAAAATAATGAATTAGAACATAATGTGGTCTTAATACAGGAAGCACTTAAATTATTTTTTTAACTTTGTCTTCTTTTTTTAAAGTGAAATTTTTTTGCATTAACAAACTAAAAATAGTTTAAAATCAAGTTCACATGATTTTAAATTATTTTTTAAAAATACAATAATAACTTTTTTTCTACGCTGAAAAAAATATTGAATGAATTTTAGGTCCTTGATGATGCAATTTTTTTAATTCTTCTGATTCTTGATTGCAATGACAAATTTTCAAATATCATGAAAGTACGAATTTTCGCATGGGAGTTAATGTGTTGTAGTTAAAATCTTAGATTTGCCTTCCCCCTCAAAAAATACAAAAAAAAAAATTGTTTAAAAAAATCTATTTCTATATACTCATCTCCATTTTACAATTTGTTTACTCATTTTTCATGAAAAGCCTGTCTCTTTTCTTAACACTGCTGACAAGTCGCTGACATGATTCACAATTGAAAATTGCCGTCTGCTGGTCAGAGTGAAAACTTGTATCTTCGTTATTGAAATAAAACTCGATAGAAACCTGGATCCCATGTTGTTCTTGTAGTACATGTTATAAGATAACCTATATACCCAGATAATAGAACAAAGATAATAGAACGCAGCTAAAGTGAACTTTATCGGCCTCGGCAAAGATGCCGACGGCATTATTTTTTTCATCAAGCCATCTGTTGGCAATCCTTTTTTCGTGATTATTAATATAAGCTGATATCACTACCTGAAAGTATTAATATTCAGGTAACATTAGGCATCAGGCAACACTAATTAAACTGGCGGCCATTTTGTCAGCTGTCAAGTGATTTATTTTTTGTTTGGTTTTGCATTTCAACATGAATAGACTGACGCCTGAACAATGCTTCCAAATTGTGCAAATTTATTTTGAAAATCATGGTTCCGTTCGAAATACGTATCGCGCGAATTTTGGTTAGCGATGAAGTTTACTTTTGGTTTAATGGATACGTCAGTAAAGTTTACCGCCGTATTTGGAGTGATGATAATCTTCAAGTGTATGTTGAGGCACCGTTACATCCACAAAAAGTGGCTGTTTGGTGTGCTTTATGTGTTGGTGGAATAAACGGTCCATGCTTATTTAAAAACGATGCTGGCCATAATTTATTTTAAATCATCGAATAAAGTTCATATTTTTTTATAATTAAAATAAAAGAATGGTGCTTATAAATATATGTGATTTTAGACCACCTTTAGCCCACCTCTCTTCTATTTGTAATTAGCTACTAAAAGCGACAAATTCGTAAGACTTCCTTTTAATTTAACATTTTTAATGACAATTACAAATTTAAAGAAGTGTGAAAAAATTAGTTTGTAACAGGTCTATTCATAAATGCATTTTAAAGACTGCGTAAAGTTAAAATGCCTCTAAACTACGAAATGTTTTTCAAAATACTTTTGTGACTTTGATTAGAGCCATTTTCGCTATTTTAGAAGTTGAGAATTGGTGGCTACATAATAGATTTCTCTTTCTTGTACTTTATTCGACACAAAAGCATTATAGCTGAAATGGGTTGGAAAATGTTGTATTAATAAATTACTATGCAACGTCGAATAGAGTCTTATACACTGCGTAACTATTCCCCAGTTGAGAGGTGTCTTAGCGAATTTCAATGAATACAGCTGTTAAAAGTATGAATGTTGTTTAAGCTAATTGAACTTTAAACAACTGCAGTTTGAAATTTAGTAAAATATAGTTATAAAATACTCATTTCCACTAACAAGTTTTTGAGAAGTGTTTAAAGTTAAACCGCCTTTGGAATGCATTTACAAAATTTTAACAGTTCTTAACTTTGAGTAGATCGACCAAGAAATTTAGGCTTACACTGTTCCTAATGAATTCAAACAACTGTTTAGGAAGTAACTATGCAAATTTGTAGTAATTCTTTTAGAATTTTGATCTAGAATTTTTTTTTAGTTTAAAAAAGCGAGGAGAATAAGAATTTAGGCTCATTTTTTTTTCAAATATTTGAAATTGGTTAAGTATGTTCTTACCCCAGACAACTAATTTTAAATAATTTTTAACTTTTCCTTTTATCAACTGATAATGAAGTTTTATTTCATAATTAATTTCCAAATCCTGAGGCAATTAAAATCTTATTAGTTTAAAAAGATTTATCTTTCTTACGATACATTACAATTCCATTTTCCAGCTTGCATCAGCAATCAGTTAACATCTGTTTCCAATAAGATCGTCAAACATTTCCAAATGTGAATGTTTTTCAACATATTTCAACCTTAAAAAAAAAAAAAAACTACCAACCTCAACCTGACCATAGATATTTACAAAAATATCCCCTTCCGGTTGTAAATAAAATTATGTTTCGGTTTCTTCAAACTCACTCAATATTATATTTTTAAATTTGTTTCCACTTGCCGTCGTCGTTGGTTTGTTTTGAAAACTTTTATTTTCGTTTCATCTTGACCTAATAGTTTCGACAAAAAAAAAAAAAACAAACACACCCATACAAACCTATCCCTTTAGCTCCCTGGTAATGGTTCCCCTGCTGCGGCATCTAAAAATTTTACATCTGGTAAAATTCTTGCTCTACGTGATGCCTTCTCGCAGACAAGCGACACAGAAACGACGAAATTTCTTACCAGAGAATTTCGCTACTCCAGCCGTAGTCCGCCCACTGATAGGCGATCAACGCTTGACGATTATAGGCGTCAGCAGAGAAGATACTATGATCATAATCGTCGTGCCACAGACTCTTTGCTGCCACTGCCTACCTCACCCATAACCGGAATCGACGAGGGAAACTCTTTTACGGTTTGTTTCTGTTTTGCTGCGCTGTTCTATTTCTATTTTTAAATTGAATCTTATTTTTTTTTTCTAGCCCTCGTACACGCCATCGCCTACGCAAACGTGTAAATCAGCTTCCCTGCCAAGAATTCCTCCACTTCCAGGTCACCAAAAGCAACAAGCTGCTAGCAGTGGCCCAAAGTCAGAACCGAAAAAACCGAGAACCGTCCACATCGATGTGTATTGCACAGGTTCCGATGAGGATGATGACGATGATGATGATGATAAATTGGACATCGATGACTCGTCGAGCTCATCTGATACTTCTAATCATCTGTCCAATTCTACCCCTCAAACTGTGTTGGACAACGAGCAAATGCTGCTGCGTCATCAACGAATAGGAGCAAACACGCTTCCGAGAAGAGTTAACTTGCATCGTGAGAAATTCGCTGGCCATTCGCCAAATCCCCCAACAACAGTGTCAAGCACTTCGCGATCTGATTTGAATGTCGGTCATGCTATAACCAAGTCAAGCACAGCTGAGGAAGTCTCCGAATCGAAACAATTGCTCTTCCGCAAACACATCGGCGATCAGAGAGCTGCAAAGCTTCAAAATCTACGACAGAAGTACATCCGTAAGGATCCCAGCGATGATTGTATTAGTTCGAATTATCCGAATTCATCGAGGTCAACCGTGAGGGATGCGACCTGTAGTAGTATATCCAGTGCCATGGCCTCTCAAGATCAGGAATCATCCTGGAAAGACGCAGAAGAAATCGAAGTGAGCATGAGTTTGACCAAGTCGGATAGCTTTGACTACGACAACTCTGTAGACCGTTTGCGAATCAAGCATATGGAGTCCCTTTGGGCTCGACCAGAGGGAGAACCTAACTTTGCCACCACCAGGAGTCATACTCAGCCGGTGTTTCTTCACCCAATTTCAGAGGGAACTTCGCAAAGAACCTCACCTTATACTCGGAACGTTCCAATGCAACGAACCGATACACTTCCATCGGAATCGGAGAACTTCTCAGAGTCTGATAACGTCTTTTATCCATACCATCGGTTTAGTGCTCCGGCTCAGCAGCTGTACGAACCTCCTCCGCCACCAGCCTCACCCAGTCACCCACCGAAGATTGTCTACTCGTATCCAGCAACTCCCACTCGAGATCCTCCTGCGTTCATGCAGTTTTTCGGCCCAAGACCGCAAAGTCCCCAATACGGATACCAGCCCAGTTTTCGGCCAGGGCTGCAAAGGTGGAAGAGTGAAGCTCGAGAAGATCTCGACTCATCATCGTTGAAGCCCACTGAGCCTTTCCAGCGGGCTGGCAGTGAAACTCCGTCTTCACCTACTAAGGCCTTATCGCCCGAATTGCCCCTATCTCCCCCTGTTCATCCCTCTCCTTCTAAAAATCCTTCTCCCGTTCCATCATCTAAACCAGATTCATCAAAACGTGAAAGTAGTGTTGCTTCCAGTAGTGTAGCAGCGATTATAAAAGGCTACACAGCCGAGCATTTGCAGAAAGCTCAAAAATTCGGTCAAGTTATGGGCACGGTTCGCAAACCAGGACATCATGTTGGACCCACTAAGAATCCGACTTGCTTGTGTGAGCATTGCCAACGCTGGATGGCTGAACGATTCCAAATAAGAAGTAGAGCCTTCTCGGTCGGAGATAAACCAATTGTATTGAAAAGACCGAATTTTAATAGAAAATAGAAGAACACAAGACAAGAAAAAAAATAAATAATAAAGAAAAAACCAACACTGCCAGATCCAAAATAATTAAATTAATACTTAAATAAATAAGAATGTATTTATTCGAAAACAAGCTTTTAACATTTTGTTTAAAATTATTATTTCGCATTTAAATTTAAATGTTTTAAACAGAAAGTGTGAAGTGTCAAGTGTGAAATATTATTTAAAAAATAAAATAAAAAAATGAAAATATTTATGTTTATTATATAAAATAATGTATCTATGAATTTAAGGAAATAAAAATAATTATGTATTTATTATTCTATAATAAATTTGTTATATATATATATATTGAAAAAAGAATATTATAAAAAAATATTAAAACCTAACTCATATGTTCCTGTAACTTAACTTTGTATGAATTAAATAAAAAAAATATAAACTGTAAGGTTGGAAAGAGCCGATTTTTAATTTAAGCTTATATACATTATGGTCTCATATTGGATGGTTAAAAAAACAGATTTTTGCTTTAGAGAAACAACATTTCCAAAGTAAGTATGTATGTATTTTATTCATACTTCGATAAACGATAACAAAAAGTTGATTTTATTGCAATCTCATGTTTGAATATGTTGGCAGCACTATACATAACACAGTTATCTATAAAAAAATGGCCTTACACGTTAAATGCAAGCTCCCTTGAAATTGTTCAGTTGTCTTACAGAAATTTAATATTGTAAAAGTAACCAGTAAATGTGACAAAAAAAAAAAGTAACCAATACAAGTCACCAATAAATGTGATCGATAAAAGTAACCAATAAAAGCAGACAAAAAAAGTTACTAATAAAAGTGAATAGTAAAAGTTTCCAATAAAAGTAATGAATAAAACTTACCAATAAGGATAACCAATGCACCGCACATACATTGCTTTGTGATCTGGGTCTAACCAGTTAAAGTAACAAGAGAAAGTAACCATTACACGCACTTTTTTTTAAATTGAATTCCTCTTGATCGGAGATAAATTTGTGTGGTTTACAAATATTCAGCTTAAAACTGCGGCCATTTCTTGTCACAATGTCTGACCCTCTATTAGCTTTTTTTTCTATCCCCGTAACCTCGAACCACCACACTCCGATTTATTCATTGTGAATTGATCACATTTTGGTTAAATTATAATTCAGTTGAAATAAGAAAATTGTTTATAGTCGATCTCTTTTTTTAATTTCTTTGTGAAAATGTTTCAAAAACAAAATCATGAAAATATGACATCACCGTTTGCATAATGAAAACACCTCATCAAGTAATTCTCCTTTGGGTCCCAGCAGTTTAAATTTAAAACCACCATATTAAACTGTTATTCTAACATTCCTAAAAAATATTTTTGAGTCAATATAGGCCCCGAATTATGTAACTCATTAAATTTTGTGAGTTTACTAACTACGACTTTCATAGTGTCGTCTTCGTTTTTTTATAGGGTTTTCACAGCTGAACGTTAAAGTTGATCTCCTATTGAAATAACTGCGTCTGAGTTAACTCTTGTTCAATGTATTGCTTTACTAACTACACGATGACACCATTTAACAAAATGGTGTCTTCAAGCATTTATCACCTTTGACAAGCATCCGACGAAAAATTGTGTTTCGGTGTGTTCCAAATCTACTTTTTCTTGCAATAGATTTGATTTCCCGAACCGTGAGTAAATAAAAAAAAATCATTGATATTTTTTATAAAATATCCAAGAATACCAAATTAATTTTAATTATTCCTTCTCTATTTTTGCAATAAACTTACATTTTTTTACTTATAAACCTTATATTTTTTTTTATTTTTCTATCATTCAGGCTCAAGTTCGATTATCCGAATCATCGCGAAAACTCGACCTGCTACGTCTCTCGTTAGATCTACGCCGGCAAGAACTACCACCCGATTCGCCGACAGCTCAACAGCTCAAGACCGAGCTGCAAAGTGTTCAAGCATCATCGCCAGTTCCGGTCACCTACACATCGTTACAACCCTTCCAGGGTGGACTGGGTGGTAAGCCTTATCATCAAGTAACATCATTAGGTCGATGTGCCTCGGTGACGGGTAAACTTGAAGTACGTCTTATGGGCTGTCAAGATTTGCTCGAAGATGTTCCTGGTCGATCACGTCGCGATAAGGATAACAATTCAAGTCCTGGGGATTTGCGAAGTTTTGTTAAAGGCGTCACCAGTCGTAGTTCTTCAAAAAGTTACAGCATCAAAGATGAGACTTCATTTGAAATTATGGCAGTTATAAAGCTGGACAATACCACTGTTGCTCAAACCTCGTGGAAGCCCTGCTCTCAACAGGCCTGGGATCAGCGATTCTCCATCGATCTAGATCGTTCGCGAGAACTTGAGATCGGTGTGTTCTGGCGTGATTGGCGTTCTCTGTGTGCTGTGAAATTCCTTCGGCTTGAGGAATTCATCGATGATGTGCGACACGGAATGGCATTGCAACTGGAACCGCAAGGTTTGCTCTTCGCCGAAATTAAATTCTTAAATCCTATGATATCCCAGAAGCCAAAATTGCAACGTCAACGAATGATCTTTAATAAGCAACAAGTGAAAAATATCCCGCGTGCCAAACAAATGAACATCAACATTGCCACCTGGGGTCGTCTGCTCAAGCGAAACACACCTAGCAATCAAAATGATCTGCCAATCTCTCGAACCCCATCGTCGGGTACAATCGATGGCGAGCCCTATACTCCCGGACAGCAAGCTATGAACCTGGAATATGATCCGACAGTTGCCGAACAAGAACATGTAGCTACGCCTGGTGAGAATCCAGATCTCAGTGTGGCCGGTCTAAGTGGCGCCCGGCCTCTATCTATGCAGGGTATTGCCGCTCTGCCACCAGAAGTCTCGCCAATAACCGCGAACCTTAACAAACAGAACAACAATAACCAGCAGTCAGGGGCAAATATAGTCTCTCCGACAGGTCTTCATTTGCAAATCAATCAAAAGCCACCAGCAGGTAGTAAAAAATCGAGCAGCTCCAATCGAATGCCAAGTCCACCACCACAGGTACCAATAGGATCGCCCCCAACTCTACAGAAGATGGATCAAGAGGTAAGTGAAGCATGATGTTGAACTAAATCTTTTGTTGTACAGCTGTAATTTTTTGTGAGTATATACTCGTATTTATAAAATGTACGAAGTAGAAAGTAGAAATATTTTTTTTTTGTATTTGAAAGAGGTGTAGGGCTCGTAAATATTGTAAATCTAGGCCCAAGCTATACCTATCCTTACTTAGGTGATGGCTTGAGATGAAGACTAAGTTTAGTTATTTTTTTTTTTTTAAATAGACTTTATACTTCACAGCGTGTTCACACAAAACACTAACACTACAGAATGAATAGTTTTACTACACACACATTTATAAAAAGAAGTGTCATATTGCATTAAAGTAATCTTGTGTATCTCAGAAATCGATGTTATGTCTCTACGTTGGCTGTCTTGAAATTCAAGCTTTGAAATGTGAGAAGATTGTTGAATAGAAATTAATTATTTTTGCTCTATAGATATCTAAATAAATGTCATCCTTTCAAAATTGTTAAATGTCATTGTTGTTGTTGTTTTCTTATGTTGTTCGTCCTGTCATACTTCGTAAAGTGTAGTATATGTCAACTTGGTAAAAGGATAAATACAAACACATAATATATTAAACAAATTATTGCAGAGAGAGTTTACTGCGCAATGCAGGCTTAGACTGTCACAGAGACTGTTAAACGAACTGTCACAACTGTCACACTCGTGTTGCAAGGTTCAGACCTCCGATCTGTAGTTAGCCGCACGGCCCGATGCACGGCAAACTCCTTTCAGCCGATTCAACGTAAAATTCCCGCTTTAGGCTGGGACCACTTGTGATTTCAATCGCGAGAAAAAGAACTCTTGAATTTATATGAGAATGAACGTCCAATCTACCGAGAAATCGCCACAATTAAGGCAAGGACCATAACACTTGCGATTCTCTGTCATTGCCACAGAAAAATATTATCGCAACCCAGTATAAATTTTAATTTAATCTCATATGTTCATATTTAATGCTACTGAATGATCGCGCGACAAAAAAACGCAAGGGCGTTGCTGGCACAAAGCACAACATTTGTTCCACTTTTCTTGCGATGCGATTGTCGAAAGTTTAATTGAATCAATCGAATCGTTATCGCAACTAGAAAAAGCCATGCATGCACTTATGATTTTCAATCGTACGATTATTTAGTCGCAAATAAAGAGACGAATGATTTTAAATGTGAATGTACACAATAAATCATTCATAATATTTTACGTTACTGATTTTTGTATCGCAAAGACTGAAAACCATAAGTTTGAAAATCGCAGGTGTGTTCCTAGCATTATGCTAAGAAAACACCTACGATTTTCTGTCGTAGCAACTTAAAGAATTTATGGCAGCGTAGTATAATTTTTTGGTTTCATACGCGTTCATTTACGATTAAAGTACTCTGATATATTTTTTACGACGGAATCTCGCGACAGAAAATCGCAGGTACATTTAGCTTTTTACTCTGTTTTTGCCAAAATTAAACGCTTTTCATTACTTCTTGTTCAATTTTCTTGATGTCGTGCTCCCTGGTATCTTATACTTTTTCTTCAAAAATCTATGTTTCTCGTTTTTATGTTGCTTGTGTTAGTAAAATTTCAATTAAGTTTTTGTATTAATTGTTTCAATATAAATTTTAAATGAATTTTTTAATATTCTACGTGTTTGATGAGGTTTTTTAAGGGAAGCCTTGAGAGACTGAGTGACTCTATAGACTTTTTTAAAAGCTCTATCAAGGGGTTTGTCCTTTTTTAAGATAATATAAAGAAATATCCTTAGCTTAAAAGCAGTGCTCACATACTCAAAAGTGTAATCATCAAATTTCAATGAATTCAAAACCAATAGATCAAAAATACTATGCAATACAAATAGAGTAGTTTTGATTTGACAGGGTAACGGTTGTAATGGGTTCTGATTTATAAAAGCTTAGTTAGATAACAAACTGCACAACATCAGCGTAAGAAGATCGGCCCAATAATAGATCCCTGTGGCACACCGAATTAAATAATGAAAAAGATAGAAAGATAAGTGTCCATTAGCTACCAAGTAGTGTGAAGATGATCGGTCCAATGATAGATCCCTGTGACACTCCAGCTCAAATATAAAAAAAATAGGTGTCAATTAGCCACTACGCAGTGTTGGCCTCCGCTGAGCTATGAACAAATAATCATACATGGCTTCTGAATAAAACCCCAGCAACTTCGCAATTTTTTGTTCACAGACTTGAATGGTTACTAGTGGCATAAGCCTTTAAATAGCCTAAAAGCAAAAAAAAAATAGATTTACTATTTCCAACCTATGGAATTTCAGACTTTGAAACAATACCTTAAAAATGACCTTAAACAGCTGTATTTTTTCCTAAACATCTATCGATTTAGGAAAAAAATGAAGAATTATAAACTTCAGTGAATCAGCTGCATTTGATACATTTCAATTTAGATTAAAAACTAGCTTTGACAATGAAAGTCAATCTGATTGATTGGGAAATCCTTGCGCACTCCATTTTCACTTCTACTACTCGAAAGGCCTTGTGGTGTAATGCTGTTCCGGAATCATTCTAATCACTATTTCAAGAAAGAAATGGAAATGGAAAACACGGATATGTACGTCGTTTTCGATAGGGCTTTTTAACAAACAGCAATACATCTCTTGCTTGTTCATTTCTAAGCGTCAAACTCAAGAACTTGGCTCTGATGACATTCATGAACACCCATTTTGTTTTTTTTTATGTTGGAAGAAAATACACTCCACTTCAACTGAATAGATTTTTAAACGTGATGGCTTGTCCATTTTTTTTAAACATTGTACAATGTACATTGTCCTAAAATTAATATAAACAATAAAACCCATTTCAAAAAAAAAAAAATATTTTACTTCCTCTTTCATTAACTCTTATTTTTGTGCTTATTCAGCTCACTACATTTTTCCGAATGGAATGATTTCAAGAGAACTGGATAAAAAAGCAGAGCTTTGTGAATTAATTCTTTCTGTTTTCTTTTCCCAACACCGTTAACAAACAATAAGGATAATAAAATGATACATTACTGCACAATGTTTAGAAAAAATGGTCAAATTAAGTTTGAAAATTTTAGTCCTTATTCAGTTGAAGCGAAGTGTAAATATTTGGAATTTTTGTTTGCCTTGCAATTACAACTGTCAAAGAGCCAAATTGAAGGCTGTCACTTTGACTCTGACAATTTGGTAGAGATCCCTATTGAATGTTCGGAGTACTCTGTTTGCACTCCATTTTTACTCCTACTACTCCAAAAGCCTTTTATTGGTTGTTCCGAGCATTTTTGGAGTCTTTTTCTGTTACCGATTTCAAGAAAGAAAAATTTGGAACACGCATAAATATTAGCTTTTCGTCAGATCACTTGTCAAAAATTATAAATGATTAAAGAAGCCATTTTGCAAAATGACATCATTGAGTTGTGTGTGTAAATTTCACAAAATATTCGGATTTTTCCGAAGTATTCATCAAAAAGCAACATGTCTCTGTCGAATGGACGACAACTGTCAAAATGTTCACTTTAATGAGTTTGACACTTTTTTGACAAAATTGTTTGCGAATAAATTTTATAATTTAAAATTTATTGTTTTTGGATGAAATTTTCTTAAATAAGAAAACAGTTTATAAATGAAAACTGACCACAAATTTCTTTAAAACTAGAAAGCCGTTTCGTTTTACCATAAATTTGACATCTGTCAATGTCAAAAATATGCTAATGGCTGGCACTTTTGACTTTAACAGATTTAGGAAACACTTTTTAGCTGTTCCTAAAATTGTTTTCGGAGTTTCCATCTGTTTAAGGTTTTATGAAATAGTAGACCCGAAACACTCATAGACAAGTGTCGTTTTCGATTATGATGATATCAGATCACAAAATGGCTTCTTCAAAAATTATTCACTTTTGACAAACAAATGATCACGTGTTAGTAAAATAGCTTGGATATCAGCGAAATAATAATTCTGTCTTGTCCTCATGTCACAAATCCCTGTTTTAAGTTTTTATTCCACAGTAAATTTATATTCAACTTTCGTCTCACATTTCCTTGGATTACAAAAAAGCATCCAAATTTTATTTATAAAATAGAACACTTAAGCTTTTAAATTCTACAATTTTGTAGTTATCCAAATTGAACTTATATTTTTTTAGATGGGATTGGTTCAGAAGAGTATTTGAATGTGAAAATAAAAAGTTGTCTCAATTTCCCTTTTTTTACAGTCTCCATTTTTGTTTTTATCTCAAGAAAAAACTTTTTTTTTCGAAAACAACTGAATAGTAGTTCGAAAAATCATCTTTTCATTTGAAAGCAACAATATTGACGGCAAAAAAGACGATCAAACTGACATTTTCGAAAACCCCAATGTTTCCAATAAAATGTTTTAAAAGGCACTAAAGTCCATTTGATGATACGAAAATTAAATATTAAAACTAAAACTTAAGCTTTTTAAGTAAAACATAAATACTTAAGTTTCGTATCAGCGAACGGGTCAAAATGCTAAATCTGTGCAATAATTTTTTTTTCGATCAGAATCAATCTCTACCAAAAAATATATCTTCTGGAGTTTTTTTTTCGATTAATACTGAATATCTGAGACCAATCGATTGCGCAACAACGTCATTACTTTGCAATTCTGACTCATATTATCATTCATATAATCATAAATTAATTTTATGTTTAGATACAACAAACAATAAGAACACAAAATCAGATTTTAAATACAAAAAATAAAAATTTATAGAAAACAAAAACAATTTGGAACAAAAATATAAATAAACTTCATGATATTGCATGCCTCTATTTTGTACAAAATCCTTTTATTTTGTTTGTAAAAAAAAAAAAAACAAACCGAAATGTTTTGTGTCTTTCTTGTATGTTTGTTATAATCGACAACAGTTACAGAGTGCTTTACGAGAATTTGAATTTCTCAACCAAATGGATTCACAGCCCTCAACTTTACAGCGTCCGCCACCACGTTCTCAACAACAACAACAACAACAGCAGCAGCAACAATACCTCGGATCAGCTGCCCAACAGCTGATGCAATATCACCAATCACCAACGCAGCAATACTACTCCGAAGCTGAACAGTTCATACCCCAAACAGTTCTTCCGCCACCGCAGCACCATCAGCCACAGGTCCCATACGACAACAGCACCACCTCCTCCTCCATCAGCACTGCCACCCCGCACGTCACCAATGCCGTCCATCAAGTCATGCCGATGAATCGTAACAGTAGTATTAGAAATAGTTTTAACAATAATACCAACAATAGTGGCAGCACTGTTGGAGGAGTTGTTGGTGCAAATGTCGGACCTTACCACCGACCGGTGCTCATGATGCCACCTGTGATCCTGATGGGCGGCACTGGCGGCAGTGGAGATGGCAGCCCAATTATTGAGATGCCACCATCGCCGGTGCCAAATTCGTTGCCAATTGTTGAGTATCCTGATGATGATGATGACTGTAGTAGCCGAGTCATCAACGACAGTGATAGATGTTGTGTTGAGGTTAGGTTTGGTTTATTATTTTTTTTTTATGTTTTATTTTGCTTTTAATTTGTGTTTTGTGTTGTCGAGCAATTGCCATTTTTATTTAATTATAAATGTAAATACACTTTCTTCGCATTGTACATTTTTTATATAAAATTTTTTGTAGAAACATCTTTATACATATTTCTCTAACACACACACTCACTAATTTTTGCACGGTATTAGTTTTATATATAAAAAAAAAATTAAAAAACACACAAGGTACTTATAAAAAAGATACACATTTAAGGTGGGGTTTTAAATAATTATGCGAGCACTCATTTGTTTTTAAAAAAATTCAAAGTTTTTGTACAAAAAATCCCATAAATAATTTTAAGGTATAACGGTGAATATTCTTGTTTAAGCAGAGGTTCCTGATAGCCCAATTGAGACAAGAACTTAAAGACTAAAGAGATGGACAACAATATAAAATATAAGGCAGGAGTATATTACCAAATTGGTCATTTAAATAATGAAACATTAAAAAGTACAGAACCTGATTTAATTTAAAACCCTAAATGTGTCCCATTTTGAATTAAAAAAATTTATTTTGTGAATATTTCAATTCGTTAAAGCGTAGAAATACAAATATCTTGTAAATCCAAAACTTCCAACCGTCATTCTGACTTTTATAATTACTTAGGCGTGTTCAGAAATATGATATCTCAGAGAACTAGACAAACTCTGTCTGTGTTCGTAACTTTCGCAAACAGTACATCAATATTTCCTGAAAAAGCTGCCGGAGTCCTCCAGGGTTCCATTCTTAGACCTTTGTTATTTTAACTCTGAACGAAATCCCTCAACTTACAAAACATTGTACTGTCCATATGTTTGCTGAAGATGTCCAACTGTTCTTGAGCTGTCAGCTAAATATGAATTGTAGTGCCATTGGAATGATGAACGAAGATTTAGAGATAATTCAACAGTGAGCACTCAAACACAATTTATTACTTAATCCAAGGAAGTCAAAGTCCCCTTTGTATTCAAAAGACACAAATTGATACTGCCACTTTACCGTTCGTTGACGAAGACAAAACTTCTTTTTGATTTGACAGCAACGTGTTGTTAATATAGTTTTCGTCATCGTCAACGTATTATTCGCATTGGTTTGGTAGATCCTTTATAGTGGGAAGCTGTTGGAAGCAGATTTCATAAACAAAGCTTTCTGAAATCACAATTAAGCCATAATTCACAGTTTCTCTTTTTTTCGTTCCTACCTCAAAAAATTTCTGTTTCACTTCTGCGAGTGAAATTTGGGCGCGCTCTTCAGTTCCGAAAAGGTTAAATTGTCGAAAATCAAACTCACCTTGTAATCGCTCATCTTCATCCGACCACTGCCGTGAGCTTGCGACCATTATAGTTCTACATTACAACATGACTTATACTTATACTGCATTTCCACCTAACACTAATCTGAGATTTAATAAGATTTACCTCAAATCTTCTTCAGATATCGACGTTTTTCCACACAAATTCATTTCGTAAATCTTGAGAATTAGAAATTGATGTTGTTAAATCTTCCTAGGGCAAATACTCTTACAAATCGAACTGACATACTCTTATATTGCGCTGAAGGGTTCATTTGTAGCTGCATTCAGTTCTCCACAAATAAAGCATTCTATCTCACTTCCACTTCATAAGAAAAAATGAAATACCATTTGAATTTGTAAAGGTGCTTTAAAATGAACCTGAACTGAGATAAACCTTTGGTGGAAATACAGCATTACTCTTAAGACGCGATTACGGTCGTGTATCTTAAGGTAGAACTAAAATAGTCGATGGCTCATTCAAGTGTTCGGATGAAAATAACCGAATTTCATATGACGTGCTCAGAATTGCGTTTTGTTAATTTTCACCAGGTTAGGTTTACAGTATGTAACCTAACCTGGTTAGGTACTACCAGAGACGAAAAAGACGATCGAAGTGAAACTGACATTTGGTGAAGTTTGAACAAAAAAAAAGAGACAGATGATTAATTTTACTTTCCTTTTGACTGCCAAGCTACTTCTCGTTAATTTTTGACATTAGCTTCCGAGCATTATTAGGCGTGTTTTATTGAAAAAGTTATAGCTAGCAAAGTAAAATTTCCCTTGGCAAACAACAACAATCCAGAAGTGTCGATAAATAAGGCAGTAAAAAAGTGGATATAAAATTTAAGATAAAGTTTCGTTAAGTTTAAAATTACATGACGCTAGATTTAGGATTAATATAAGCGTGGGTATAGCGTTTTATTGGTGCTTGCATTGCTGCGCTAGCTGTATATACCAATAAAACACACCTTATATAGAAGATCTTCCTTTAAATTTTTAGTCGTTCCAAGACTTTGACTTTGTGTTGGTTCGGAAGAGGTTCTCCATTTAAAAATAACTTCAAAATTTGAACACGTCTAATCTGTCACACAACTTATCTGTCAAATGCATTTTTGACGTTTAATATTTGATATTTAACTGATTCAATTATACAGCATTTAACAAAATGAATTAAAAGGTCGTTCATGAAAACTTTTGGGTACAATAACACAATAAAATCTGATTGGCAACAATCAGATATTAAGGCTTTTAAACATAATTTCCGTTACAAAAATTTTTTGAAACTAGCACTTAGTTTTAATCTCTTGATACTGCTTTACATTTTGGACTAGCTTTTTTAATTTTTATAGAAATTTGTATTGAAGTCTGACCTAAATTGCAAAGCTCATGTTTGAAAAAGATATTTATATTAGTTTTGTTGGGACATGATTTTTGTAGCTAAAATTCAACAAAAGGCCCACTGTTTCATTGTCTCTTTGCCTTTTCTTGCAACAGTTAATCGTTTTAAGGTATTTTTATTAGTTTTAAGGTGAATTTGATTATAACTTGTATTTTTTTTTTTATTTTAAAGTACACAAAAGTTTCGATTTTGTTAGCCTAGACACCTCATAACGGAACTTTTTGCGGCAAGTTGACACCATAAAATAATGCTACCCTGGTATCGATCATGCAAATCGGTATTTTATTGTGAAAGCAATTTGTGTCGAATTACGTCGTAACCACAATCATATCTTCTATCAACACTTTGGTCGTTAATGTGTTCCGTTTAAAGTAGAATGCCTAGTTTAATGGCCCTTTCAAGTTTATGCGTTTAAGAATTTAAGTATTCAAGTTTTATAGCGAAAAAAAGTTTTATGGGAAACCATTAATTTACTTCCTGCAATTTCTAGACATGGTAATAGTCAAGTTATATGACATTTATTTTATTTCAATTTATTTTTAAATATTCAGGTCAAGGAAGAAACAATCTAATCGAATTACAAACAGGTCAAAATATAAATACCAAATAATTTGTATTGTTTAAATATTTATCATTTTCGGTCTTATCAGCTCTTTTTAACGATCCCTTAAAAAATAAGCTAAATTAGCCAAACGGGGTTAAAATCACAAAATAAAAATAAAATGCAAAAGAGTCAGTTAAAAATAAGAACAAGGCTCAAAAATAAAAGGAATTGTTTAGCTTAATATTAGAACTATTAGAACGACTGTCCAAATCCTCTTCTATGGATTCAATTTCAATTCCTTAAATCCAAGGCAAGAATCCTTCAATGATACTTTATTGATTTTTTGCGTCAAAGCCCATTTTCCACCAATTGTTGACAAACATATATCAAATTTAGTACATTTATTGATTTAAGTGTGCTGAATCCAGGGTCAAAATAGTAGGTTTAAAATCATTAAATTATTAAACTCCTGGTTTGAATGAAAAACTTGTATTATTTTTTTTTTAAGTGTGACGTGCGCAACAAGTTTTTAAATTTTTGTTAACTAAAATTTTTTCTTCATATTTTAAATTGCTATTTTTGAAAACTGTTCAAAATTTTTCCCAAACGGTCAAAATTAAAAAAATCAGCCCCAATTTTATTAAGTCTTTTATGTATACTCTAAAACTGTGTTAAGAAATTAAGTCACCATTAACTCTTCGTTATTTATTTCACAAAACACCGTTCAAAACCTACTCTCAAAAAAGAGTCAAGGCCTTAAAATCCATCACTGTGGTAAACCATTTCATCACAAAATTTATATTTTCGTGCTAAATAATTTTTTTTGTTTTTCTTCTTTTTTTTCGTAATACATATGTACATATTTTTTGTGTTTGCTTAAAAATTTTGTGTAACATATTTGTTTCTCACTTTTTATTCTTCACAAAATTCAATAAAATACATACATTAGAAAAATAATAAAAATAAAGGAGTGATTACGATTTGAAAGATCAAAATTTTTAATTAAAACCTCATCTTTTGTATCTGGATTTTTCACAGGACAAATATTATATAAACATTGTACATATAACAATTCAACCTTCCTCCTCCACTGACACGCCTGATACATCTACAACTTCTTCTGATTCTACCTCAGATATACAGGTAAACAGAAAAATGAACAAAAACAAAATTAATCAACAAAAAGCCAGTAGTTAAGAAAAAGTAATTAAACTGGTTGATGTAGGTTGATTACTTATCGTTTTGAAAATTTGGAAAATGCAACGGTCTTTTTTCAAATATTTTCAATTTAATACTCGAAAATTTAAGAATTTTAATACATTGAAATTTCCCAAATACTGAAACTTAAAAAAAAAAAAAACCGTTTAGTTTAACTTTCCAGTCATATATCGTTCTCTCATTTGTCAAAAAGTCATACGTTGCGTAAGATATTTACAGTTTCAATTTGACACCTGCCGTTAAGGAGTTATTATTGAAAAACATTCTTCGGAAGAGTTTCAACCTATAATTCGACAAAAGACACTTTACACCTTTTTGTTTAAAATTTTGTCATAGGATCTTTCCATAAAATTAACTGTTGAAGAGATATTCACAAGAAACCATTTTTCTGTACAATGAACAGATGGTGGACATTTTTTTTCAAATAATTTATTTTAGAACAAAACATCGATAGTTACTGTTTATTTTCTTATCTCAAAGATCTCTATATATTTTATACAAAAATACCGTTTATGAGATATTGACAAAAATGAAAGCCGTGTTTCTTCATGGCTGTCATATATACTTCTATCGAGATATTTCTTATATGGTTCATGTGGCAAAAACCAAAAATTTCTCAGTTTGAGTTCAAATCATAATTTTTATATAGTTTTCAAACCAATTATAAACGAGATATTCACAAAAAATCTTTTTTCTAACGATTACAAGATCGTGGCCTAAAACCTCCTCCTTGAAATATTTCACAAATGGTATTGTTACACAACAAAGTTAATTCAATTCCTGTTTATAGCAACATTTCTTAAGTTAAGTTATAGTAGTAATTTTGTATATAACTGAATTAACAAGATATTCAGAAAAACATTTTTTTTCTTATTTATGGTTATCAATAAGAAAAACATTTTTTTGTGTTTAAAAAATGTCTCAAGCGACAAAAGACACAAATTTCTTTTTGTAGAACATTTTCCAAGCTCCAAACATTGGCATAATATACTTTTCCTAGAGTTAAAGGTTAACGAGATATTCAATAAGTCCGTTTTTCATTATTATGACCAGATCATAGACCTTAACCTACAGGTACCTCGATGTTTTTCCTGAATGGTTCTCTTATAAAAAAAGCCAATAAATTATTTTTTGAATAAAATAAACTAAGATCCAATTTAAGTCAAAATACGTACATACACATGTCTTTTTTATAAAACTACCGTTTAGGTGATGATCACAAAAAACATCGTTTTTTGTATTTTCAAACATAACATATGTATATGTATTGTGGCCCTAAACCTCCATTTCAAAATGGGTATACAAATTTTCTGTTGGAAATTTCCAATTTTAAAAATAAGTCTTTATTATGTTTTTTGAATAATTTACCATTAACGAGATATTAAAAAAAAATAAACGAAAACTCGTTTTTCGAGCGATACACAACCATGTCGTGCGGTCAACCTTCAACGTCATACGACAGAATGTTTCAAATTCTTTTTGAGAGCAAGTTTTTTTTGCTCCAAGTTAGATCATAGGTATATTAAATTACGAGATATTCACGAAAAACCCATTTTTGGTAAAAAAAAACAATCTCCAGGAACTTCGAAATACTTCCAATATGTAAATAAGACACTAAAATTTTCTTATAAAAAAATTTCTTAGCTCTTCATTTTGTCATGGATATCTTTTTATAGAACTAACAGTTGAGTGAATAGTGAATATTTCGAAAATAGTTACCCATACGACAAAAGTTATATGACCTAATCTTTTTTTTCTATAAAGTTTCCTAATAAGTAAATTTGTTATATACATTATACTGTCTTGCAATATTAACCTTTTACGAGATATTCACCAGAATTTGTTAGTTGGGACTTTCAATATCTCCCTAAAAATTTACTTGAATTTACATTTATTGAAATAAAGTTGCATGGTCTTAATTTTCCAAACGATATTACTTCAAGCACCCTTAATTTTTGTTTTACAAAAAAAAGACAACACATATATAAATACTTGTACATTATTTAGTTTTTCTTGTGTGTGTTTGAGTGTGTGTTTATGGTGTGTAACTCTAGTGCACAAGGAATGAGCGGGTTTGTTTTTTTTTTTCTTAACTTTAATTTAAGTTTTCAATGCAAAAGGACTCTTCTGTTCTCTTTTATACATGCCTTAAAAAAAAATAAGGAAAACAGATTTTTTAAACAACAAAAAAAAATGCTTCCTAGCGATCTTTTGACATTTGTATTAGTAGACAACTTCAAAACCAAAACTTTTCAAATTTGTATTTGATGCTTTTTAACGCGTTAACGTTTCTAACACTAATTTATTTCTATTTCTCTCTCTGTTTTCTCTTTGTTTTTTTTTTTTTCGTTCTGCGCGTCGCCTTCGGTACTTGCCCTGTCTGGATGGTTTTGATACGAACGAAAATTAGATTATACCACAGTTTGGTAATTTGTCTGTCAATAATAATCAGCAACAGCAGCAGTACGTGCAACCATCACCGATTGTTCAGGAGCCACCAACTCCACAATATCAGTCACATGCCCAGCAATTCCCACAGCCAAGCCAGAGGCAGCACTATCCACAACAGCAGCAACATCAACCAATCTATCAGAATCAATTCGAATTGGGAGTTGTTGGTGGTGGCAGTGGCAGTAGCAGCAATGCATCAGGAACCATGCCACCACCACCCCCAAGTCATGTTCATGCTCAGCCATCAAATGCTGGTGGTGCAGGAGGAGGAGCAGCAGCAGCAGCAGCCGTAGCAGCAGCAGCACAACTTGCTGCTGGTAATGCAGGTGGACGTCGCCAAGTCGCACGTGGTCTTCAGTACAGAGACTCGGCGTATGAGTCACGCCGCCAATCACAATCCCATCAGCCAGGAATGCTATCAATTGAGAACTTCCGAATGCTGAGCGTGTTGGGACGAGGACACTTCGGCAAAGTTATCTTGTCGCAACTGAAGACAAGCAACGACTACTATGCGATTAAGGCCCTCAAGAAGGGTGACATTATTGCTCGCGATGAGGTGGAGTCGCTGTTGAGCGAAAAGCGTATCTTTGAGGTAGCGAATGCTATGCGACATCCTTTCTTAGTCAATTTGTATGCATGCTTCCAAACTGAGGTAAGTAAATAAAGATGGATGAAGAAGGCTTCTCTGCTCTTCTCTGCTTTTCTGATGATAGGTTGTTATCTAATTGGCGGTGATGGGTTCTTCACGTTCCTCTCATTCTCTATCTCTGTCTCCTTACAGCAACACGTCTGTTTCGTGATGGAGTATGCTGCCGGAGGTGATTTGATGATGCACATCCATACGGATGTCTTTTCAGAGCCAAGAGCGGTGTTCTATGCGGCTTGTGTTGTCTTGGGACTACAGTATTTGCATGAGAACAAGATTATCTATCGTGATTTGAAGTTGGACAATTTATTGCTGGATACAGAAGGTAAGATTTTTTTTGTTTGCTTTTTATTTTCACTCTTCCTCAAACTCTCTGTCTTTGCAGGTTATGTGAAAATAGCTGATTTTGGACTTTGCAAGGAAGGTATGGGCTTCGGTGATCGAACTGGAACATTCTGTGGTACACCTGAGTTTCTAGCGCCCGAAGTTCTCACCGAGACGTCCTATACCAGAGCAGTCGATTGGTGGGGATTGGGTGTTTTGATCTTTGAAATGCTTGTTGGAGAGGTAAGTTATTAGTTTGCATCAGAACGAACAAATGATGTGAAATGAGTTTTTTTTTTTTAATGAGAAAAATATTTTAATTTCATTTCACAGTCACCATTCCCGGGAGATGACGAAGAAGAAGTATTCGATTCGATTGTTAACGATGAAGTTCGATATCCAAGATTTTTGTCATTGGAAGCTATTGCTATTATGAGAAGGGTAAGTTTATGTTTTAAGTTGGCTTTCAATGTTCTTTTTTAAATAATAACTTATTCTGCATTTGATTTGCTATTAATTTCCCAAATGTTAGTTCCGAGTTAAAATTTTGTTAAGTTTCCGAATCTATTTAAGGTTTTCTAACCAAGTACATTGAAAACTTATCGAGAATTCTAATAGTGCACCGACTCCATATAGATTTTTGTTCTTTCAATATTAAAACGTTCTTAAAACTGTTTAAAATCTTGTTTGTGTCAATTTAGTTAGTTTCAATATTTCTGCTTAAGAAAATAAAAATATGAAAAACTTAAAAAAAAAAACAGCAAAGAACTTTTTTTTTTTACTATTTCAGGTACGCACTTTTGCGTTGCTCTTTGTTTAAAAATTTCAATTTAACCGAAAATTAGAAATTACTAAAATACATTTTGAAGAATATTGATTTAACAGAATCGAAAAAATCGAAAATCTATTTTACTAACAAAATTAAAGAACCATAAGTTCAACAATAGCAAATTTTGATTTCTTACATTAAGCTGTTGACTCCGCCGTCAAAATAGAAATTGACTTGATAAAATTTTTTTTTAAATAACACTGGTTGACTGAGCTTTGGTTTCCGAAGCCAAATTAATCTTTTCCAAAAGCTTCAATGCTCTGAACTCAAAACCGATCTCAAAATTGCTCAGTTGGCTCTAGTTTTTGAAATAAAAAATTCTTTTGTTTTTGTTTTTTGACTTGTTTAAAAAAATACGTTACGGCATCTAAAAGTTCTAATTTTATCCTTACAAATTAATATGAATATTATTCCTTTTCCTTTCGAGAATTTTAATTGTAACTCTTCGTATGCATATACTTCATTGCCGAAAGCCCCACTATATTGAACAACTCGTAAAGCTTTCAGATGACATAACGAGGTTTGGGAAAAACATCTTAGTTAACCCCAAAAAACGATACTTTTAAACTTATGTATTTGAATATCTCGAAAACTAGAATCATCGATTCATCGTCGAGAAAAATACTGAAAAACTCGTCAAGCTCTTGCTAGTAGAAACTCGTTGAAATATTCCGTATTTTAAAAGAAACTAAATACCCATTGATGGTATAAAAGTTCAAATAAAACAGTTATTAATTTTCAACATTGTTAAAGTGCATTGAAAGAGAAAAACAAAAAAGCTATAAATAATTCCTCTCTATATTTATTTTTCTAAAGCTTTTACGAAAGAATCCTGAACGACGCCTTGGCTCTTCGGAAAGAGACGCTGAAGATGTGAAAAAGCAAGCTTTCTTCCGTTCAATTGCTTGGGATGACCTGCTATTAAGAAAAGTGAAGCCGCCATTTGTGCCAACAATTGTAAGTTAATTATTTATATTTATTTTCGTCAACTGCATGTCAATATGTCCGTATATTTTTGTATTTCGTTTATTTTGGATTTTTGTTTATTTTTATTTCTTTATATTTGTATTTTAATTTTCTTTCATTAGAACCACCTCGAAGATGTTTCAAACTTCGATGAGGAATTCACATCAGAAAAACCCCAATTGACACCGCCAAAGGAGCCGCGACATTTGACTGACGAAGAACAATTGTTCTTCCATGATTTCACCTACACCGCTGACTGGTGTTGAGGTTAATTTTTTTTAAAAGATTTTTTTTTTTCATCTAATCTTAAAGTTAAAAAAAATAATATTTATAGTAAAAAGAGATAACACACTGCTCCCCTAAATTTGTAACTGTTTTTACATAAAATATTTAAACATTTAAGAAACTATTGCTAAATTTTTTAAAAATACAATTTATTTTCATAAACATAAAAAGAAAACACCAATTTAAAACAAAATACAAACAAATTAAGTTTAAAATAAAAGAAAATATTTTTTAAAGAGAATTAAAATGATAAATCTACTAGTATTTAGCATTTGTTGATTTTTGTTTTGGAAGCAAAAGGAAGAATTTTTTCAAACTGAGCGAGATTGTGCTTGGATTTTTTTAAGCGATAACAAGAGTGTAGTAGGTAACATGATGGAGACGTAATTTTATTATAATTATTATTACTCTTATAACTATTATTATTATTATTATTAATATTATTATTATTATTATAATTATTAATTTATAACAATTTTTATTTCTAATTAATTGAACAAAAATATGCAAACAAAATATATATATAAATATACATACTTCATTAGCAACTATTACTCTATCACTACTACCAATCAACTTCTTACTACGTAATCTTTATAATTATATTGTATGCGTAAATATTATTAAAATATTATAAAACAAAATTGTTCGCAAAGCTATTTGAACATTTTGCTGCTAAATTTTAGGAGTACATTTTTCTCTTTATAGGTATCTCCTTTTTATTCGATCATATTAATTATGTTATTGTGTATTTGTTTTTTTTTTTAAATATAAGTGTGTATCTATGAAATTAAAAAGTATTTTTTCTTTGAATGAAATTATGAATACCTTATTTAAAAGAATTGTTATTGGCAAAGAAATTGAAAAAAAAAAACAAAAATCTTTATTCAAAATTGCATGAGTTATTATAATAATTAAATATAAAATTATTATCAATTTATATATTTTGCTCTTTATTAATTTTATTATTATCATTATTATAAACATATTTTTGTTTTTTAAAACAAATTATATAAATAGTTTCACTTTTTAGAAATTAAAACTTTTTAAAAATAAAATAATTATAATGTTATTAAAAAATAAAATAAATAAATAAATAATAATAAATTAATTTTATTGATTTTATGTGTTTATTTTAATTAAAATTGGTTTTTATTGCATGAATAATAGCTATAATAATTTAAGGACCTTGTTGTGAGAATATATTTGACAAAATTTGAATGAACAGATAGGGTCAGTTCGAAAATCTAGATAGAATTGAAATTTCTATCAAATAGAAAAAAAAATACATATAAATCAAATAGATTTCAAGTCTATTTGAATCTATTCTCGCAATAAGGCCCTAAGTAATTCTATCCTAATCAATGAATGAAGTGGAGTTAAAAATTGTGTAAAAGAAAGGTAAGAATTAGGACGAAGTACCTGGAATGGCGGGGACCGAGCACCAAAATCATCATGAATTTTTTTTTGGAATAAAACACACCGTTAAATCATAGTTTAGCACAATTTTTATTTCAGAAAGTTTGAATTTGAATTCAACCTGAAAGTTGATTTATTAGTTTGAGTTTTTGAGATATTTATTTTAGAAATTTCATTTCAAAACCGTAAACCAAAAATTTGTTTGAAATAAAATCTAAGTTTTTTTTCTTCAACATTTGATCCAGCAATAGGAAAGTTGTGAGTTTTACATATTAATGATAGTATCAATAATGATAACGAAAGATTTTTCATTGAACAACAATAAAAAAAGAAAGAACCTGACCGAAATCTGACAAAGCTTTATTTTGGGGTAAAGCTTTGTTTTTACATCTTAGGCGTACCCAAGAAAAGTACCCTTCGTTTTTTAAACCATTGCTTTTGATATTGTTAGGTGGTAAAAATATACTTTTGGGAAATATTTTCATTTCGAAAAAATTCGAGCCAACTCTGGATTATGTAAAATTTTAGGAAAAACGATCAGATTCTTGTAAATTTTTCGAAAACAATATTTTTTGAAGAAACAACAAAAAAGTTTTGTTGTAAGAGCGATACATTTAGAGGAAAATGCGCTCAGACCCTTTTTGGGTACCAAAATTGTTGTATGAGCTACAATTTTTGTATTAATCGACATTTCTTCGAAAAACGAGTCACAGACTTTACAAAGAAAACTGACTTTTCTCTTCAACAAAAACAAACACAGTGCTTCAAATTTCAGGTATCTTATTTTTCAAAAATTGCTCCATAGTTTTTTTTTTAACAAAAATTGAACTACATTCGAGTGAAAACTTTTTTTTCGAAAAACTGTTTTTAATTTACTGATTTTGATCATTTTTTTTAATGTAGTATACAATTCTTTTCCGAAAGAAAGGAAAATTTACCTGTTTGTACAGGTGGATTTTTCATAAAATAAAATTAAAAATATATTCATTTTCAAATATAATAAAAAACCTAATTTTAAAACACTAATTGAGTATTTTTCATGTTTGTATTTTTCATTTTCAAGAAACCTTAAAATAGTACAAGTGCGCGTGTCAATGGAGACTGGGCGGTAAAATCGTTTCTGAGATATCATTTATTAAAAAAAGTGGGCGTAGCAGTTGACTCAATTAAATAAAATAACTTTCCAATTCTTTTACTCTGGAAATTTAATTTAATAATTAGATCCGTTTATGAGATACTCGTACATTAAAATAATTAAAGCTGGCGTGCCAGTGGGTGATTTTAACTAAACCATCTTTTTAGAATTTTTGTTCATAATATCGAACTCTATAAATATCATCTAGGCAAATCAATAGATCCTTATCTGAGAAATTAAAAAAATTGAGAAGTGGGCGTAACCGGAGGCTTATTTTATCTACTACAAATATTTTCTAAATTATTAACTTCCTCATACAAAAAAACTCTGATTATGTCATTCAAATCGTTATCGTTATCGTTAAAAATAACAAATATTTTTTCCAAAAATATTTTTTTAAGTTATATTCTCCTATGGAAAATTTCATCAGAACGATTAAAGTCATTTCCGAGAGATCAAGAAATAATAAGATTGGGTTTGTCAGATGGCGGTTTTTACTTAAATGATTTCCTTATTTTTTCTTTCTAATGAGAACAAACTTTAAAATGTTATCTAAACTAACAGTGGGCATGTTTAGAGGTTAATTTTAATTAATTTTTTTAATTTTGTTCACTTTCTCATACAAACAAATTTTTAAAGTTCCATTTCAATCGTTGGAATCATTTATTAGAAACCAGTTAAAAGGAAAAATGAACGTGGAAGTAGGTGGATTTTACTGAATTATTTTTCGATTTTTTTCTTTCTCATTGACGGTGTTCACGACTGAAAAAATGGATTTGTTTTGACGTTTTCGTATTCGCATATCTTTTTAATTAAGGAGTGGGAGCGAGATGCGAATACATAGGAACAGAAAAATAAAAAAACAGCTTTTCAGTCTAGTCTCTAATGTGAACACCGTCATTACAATATACACTAAAAATACCATTTCAATCGAAATAGAGCGGAAAGAACGTTTCTTCGATAAACCAAGAAATAAAAATTGGGCGTGGCAGTAGGAGGATTTTTCAAAACCTATTTTTTTATCGTTCATTAGAACAAATCTTTTATCGTTTTTGATGCTATGTTTCAACCTACGGTTTAGCACAGTTCAAATTTAATAAATTTATTTGGTGTCTCCACCACACAAAAAGATTTATTTTGCCAGCACCTATAAAAATGGAAATGGTGTTTAATTTTTTTTTGTGAAGTAAAAAGAGATAGATGTTTCATGTGTGAAGGACCGAATTCAGTAAGTTTGATTTGTAAAAGTATTTGTCCTAGGAAGATTTAACTAGATTAATTTGTAATCTTTAAGATTTACGAAATAAATTTGCATGGTAAATCTTTAAGATTTGAGGTAAATCTAATTACATCTCAGATAAGTGTTAGGTGGAAATGTAGTATAGGAGTATTCTTCTTCCTTAACGGTTGTCATTTTATTAATTATTTTGTTGAAATAAAAATGTCAACTTCCACTCCGGAGAATCACCAAAAAGTCAAAAATTTGAAGATCACATCATTGGCTTAGGCTGTAGATCCAGGCAGGTACAAACAGGCGGACCGGCAGAATTTTGCCACCCGCTTTTTAGTATTCTTTATCTTTGTAATGTCATGTTTGATTGTTTGTTATCTCGAAATATTTTAAAATTTTAATCAAGTTTTTGAATTGTTGATCATTGAAATCGCTAATCCACCAAATATGGTTAGCTAAGAACACAATAATTAAAAATTATGAACACCATGTAACAGATTAGTCCCTCTGTGAACAAACTAAACTGACTCTTGGCCATGAGAACTACAATCTGCTTATTGAGCGTACATTTTATTATCAAAAATTTTGTTTGTTTCTTCAATTGAAAACTTAATCGCCTAACCAATCTCATACGCTGGTGCTGGTATAGTCTCCTAATAACTGAGATTCTGAGAATATGAAAAGGTAAGTTGAATTGAATACAATTTTAAATGTTTCTTAGTATATTATAATAAAAATAGGAAATGGTCCTGCTTTAGATTTAATTCAAATTTAATTTGCTTGGTAGGTATGTAAAAGAATATATTTAAACAAAATGTATTTGTAGGATTTTAAATTTTTATTGATATTCTTAACCTTTAAAATAAGCTTCTTTACTCTCTATATAAAAATATTTTATTTTCTAATCATTGAAATACAAATAAAATTATATTATCCGAAAAAGTCTACAAACACAAATATTTTTAAATAAAATTTAAAAATGAAAAAATACTAACAAAAAACAGAATGTGCCTGAAAATAAAACAAACAAAATTATGAGAAAAAATGAAGAAAAAAATGTATGAACTTATTTTGATTAACCACATTATTTTCGCAAAATATTCAAAAAATTCCAAGATACCTATGTACGTAGGGCTTTAATAAAAACAGTATTAGTATCCACTCAAGTATAGAAAGAGGTTTGTATTTTTTGAAAAAAAAAAACAAGAAAATGAGTAAAATACTTAGGTATATAAATAATACATAATAATATTTATAATCAATTTATTCGAAAATAATATTTATTTTATGATACTGCTATTAATAAAGTTAATTAATTAAAAATTCAATAATTGTTTTATTTTTCTTGAGGTTTTTTTTCTTCAATTGTTCTAGGAATTTTCTTGTTGATGTTACTGTTGCACTTGTTGGTTTGAAAATTTTATATTCCACATCAGTGAATACCAAACTGTTGTTGCTATTTATCAACAAAATCATTCGTCACACTGTAATAGAGAATTGTTGAGCTTGGATCGCAAAGAGCTATTGTGACGCTATAAATAGGAATAAAATAAGATTTGATAGAAATTTTAAATAATATAACAAACACTAACCTTTTAGTTGTTGAATTCAATTTATTTTGGATTTCTCCCATTTTGTTCATATCTATTTCGCTTCTACTTGAAAAAGGTAAAATAACATTTGAATCACAAGTTTCCCGCTGTCCGAGAAAATATATCAAATCTAATTCGCTATCATAACGTGTTTCCAAATTAATTATTCTACCATCTATAGGAATAAAAAAGGTTATATTTTTTTTGTAAATTGAGGGATTTAGTAGGCATATTTATAATTTAAAATAATAACACCCAGAAAATAATTAAAAATAATCGGCATCATATCAACTATTTACACTTATCGCGGTCTCGATACTGAAACTTCTAAATCTTTTCGATAGGTGCAAATGCTTCTGAGTTCTGACTTTGATTCTGATGCATTTTGTCTTGCATTAACAATCGGAAACGTCGAAAAGGAATTATTTGTTATTTGCTACAGAATTTTTTGAGCAAAATATTTTATAAAGAACATTTTTTTCGGAAATGCTTAAGTTATTTTTTATTGCATTTTAACCTCCACTCAAAGTTCCTTTGTATAGTACTCAGGTACCTTCTTTTAAATCCAAATATACCATGCTGGCAATAGCGCATTTCAAATCATCTTTACAGCCCATCGTTTGAAAGCCTCTAATCTGTATGAAGTTTTACTTTTAGTTTTACATCCACTGTCGATAATACAGATTAACAAACCAAATCTATGGAACTCATTTTTTACACTCAGCTGCTTTCTGTCAAATTTTGGAAAACAAAGAATACCAAAAAAAAAACAAAGAATATTTGCCAACACTATGTAGTCACGACTTCACTGCATGGATTTATGGAAGTAATTTATTTTATTTTTACAACAGCACTTCTATCAAATTAATCACTTTGTAAAGAATTTCGAAAAATCAATTAAGGTAAACAAGACCGGCAAATTGAGTGAAACTGGAGCTGTATCCGAATACTTCAACTGTCAATGGTGTAGCATGCGCGATGCGCGTGTCTGTGGATTGTAGTTTGTATTTTTTTTAGTTCGTATTTCGTATTTGATAAAGGGTAGATGGGAAGAAATAAACAACGTAAAAATGTACCTACAACTACAATGTGTCAAGCAAGACAGGAATTAAGAATCACTGTTAAACACTTAAAGGGAAATCAAAATATATTTGAATCGTTAATTACGACTTTCCTTTACGACATCCCAATTTCGAAGTTGATTTTAGGAAATAGAAAATTTTCCAAATCTTAAGGTGAGGAAACCCCCCTTAATGCAATTAAAAAATGTTTAAAATTTTGAAAATCGGATATTTTTTTTACCGAATTGCACTCTTTACACCAGGAATTTGGAAACGCGGATATCCTCATTGGATAGATTATCACTAGAAAACACTAAATATTACAATTTTAGGGAGAGGCAACATTTATAAGTATTTTTAGTTAATTTTACATCTTTGTCTTGCAAAAAAATGGATGTGAAAATAATACTCCATTTCAATTACAAATCAAAGATATGTCAAATGGTCTGTTTAGTATGGCCAGACACGTATTTTTTCCCTTGTGTTTTTATTTTGGAAAATTTTGTGGAAATTTATGCATTTCATGCTTTTAAAATTTTATTACAGTTATAATCCAAGTTAATTTTGTGTAGGGGTGACAAGTTTTTAAATTCGAGAAAATAAACTTAAAAATATGGGTAAGTATAGGTACCTACTCAATTCGAAGAAAAGTTTTTCTATCTCATTATTTGTTACGGGCCTCTTTGTAAGATTTAAAGAAAAAGAAGAAGCAAACTGTTTTAAGTGTGTGATGATGAATTCATTTAAGCATTGAAAAATAAAAACAAAATTTTTACTTTAAGAAAAATAATAATTATGACTATTTGCTCTCAAAAAGTTCAAATATCTCTCGGCTTGTGGTTTTGCTCTCGAGAGCTGCTAGAAGGCTGTTCGCAGCAACTTCGTTGTTCCTTAAGCGATTTTAAGGCAATTGAAACAGGTGTTAATATAAAAAAGAAAAAAATGTGTTAAAAACAAGGTGTTTCAAAAAAATTTCATCATATTGCAACTTCGTCGTTCTTTGAGAGACTTTGATAAAATTTACAGAGGTGATAGCTGATACAAAATAAAAACAATAAACAAAATCGCTATTACCAAATACAATAATAATGCAAGAATATTTTAGTGAGAGTATTTATCTTCTAAGTCAATTAATGGTGGCAATATTTTATT
The DNA here is from genome assembly GCA_946251815.1 of Dasysyrphus albostriatus. Classification (NCBI taxonomy): domain Eukaryota; kingdom Metazoa; phylum Arthropoda; class Insecta; order Diptera; family Syrphidae; genus Dasysyrphus; species Dasysyrphus albostriatus. Next base: position 21,506,902 of record OX276337.1, read on the forward strand.
TATTGTTTTGCGCATAAATGTATGAGAACTAAAATCTAAATGTGACTTATATCGAAATATCGAAATATTTCAACCCTCCTTCAAAATAAAGCATATTTAGGGCGGCATTCACCGAATGCTCATAACTTAAGAGCTTCATAAACCTATTCACCAATCAATAAAAGTGAATATTTAAGAGGGCTCATAAAAGTTATTAGTGGTCCTGACCACTCATAAAGTTATGAGCGGTCTCTCCGAAAATTTATTCAAAAACCTTCGAAGTAACCTTTCCAGCAAATTCACTTATCCATTTTGTCGTTACTTCTTGGATCCTTACAAAAATGAGTGTCGCACGCACACATACTATAATTCTTTTTGTCTTCAGAGATTCTATTTTTTTCCCAGTTATTTTACAAGTTTATTTTTGTAGGTTACACGGTGAAGATCATTGCTCGTTTTAGTCCGTGAAAACTTAAAAAAAAACGTCAGTAATACAAATCCTTCAGCTTCACTCCCCTTCAATAAAAGGAGTTCGGTTTTGGTCCGCAAATGAAGTAAACAACGCATGAACGACACATCTTGCGAAACCAAAAAGTATTAAAAGAAAACTTCCCTTTATAAAACTAACTGAAACATGTAATGATATTCAACGCAGGATTTATAAACCGAAAATAAAAACAAATAAATGAAAATAAAATAAAATCACTTTAGTCACAAAGAATTTGTGTAAATATGCGTTCAACACTCATTTTTGTAAGGATCATAAAAGTGCTAACAAAGTTGGGCCAATCTGAAAACAGTTTGATTTCCCAGTTTGGGTATGCCTCGTGAAGAGAGAGTTGTTCTCATTTTCGGACTTCGAAAAAGAGCTATGAGTGGTTGGTGAATAGCACAAATATTATTTGAGTTATGTGCCTCATAAACTTAAGAGCCGTTTATGAGTGCTTGATGAATACCGCCCTTAATTTGTTAATTTTAAATTACTAAGCAGAAAAAGGGTTGCCACGTTTGTTTTTCAACTGGTTTATCTAATACAATTTGTATTTAATTTTGATATTATGGTATTAGAAGAGTATGTTCCATTTTCATAATTAACTCTGGCTGACGCTTGCTTGTAATGGCTTCTTGTTTCTATACAAATTGTATTAGATTTTATTACTCTTGTATTAAACGTACACGCATGGTGATATTTAAATACTATTTTTATGAAATTATAATAATTTTTATATTGAAAATATACGCGTCCCGATTCTTTAAATATAATTTGTATTAAATTTTAATACCGTTTGTATTAAAAACACAGGCGTCCCGATTTTTTAACATAATTTGTATTAAACTTCAATACCTTTTGTTTTAAAAACACACGCGTCCCGAATTTTTTAATACAATTTGTATTATATTTTAATACTTTTTTTATTAGAGACACGTGTCCCGATTTTTTTAATACAATTTGTATTTCTCTTTGTATTAAAAATATACGGATTCCGAACTATTTAATCCGATCTGTGTAAAAAAAATACTTTTTTGCCATGCCATATTAAAACCTTGAGCTCCCACTTTATTTATCCTAGCATTTTTGAGCCTATTCTTGCTCCAAAAAGAAGTTATAAGCAATTTATTAAAACAAATTTAATTTTTCGATTTTTTTTGGTTGCGTTTATATTTCCTGCTTAAATTTATTTAAACAATTTTTAATTTAGAAAAAAAAAGAAAATGTAATTTTCAATCAAAAGTTTTAAGAGTTGAAATGACAATTTTCTGCTAAGTTTCCGAGCTATTCCAAACAAATATAGGTATTCAATAATAAAAACCCTTGCACTTAATTGTTACATGATTCCCCTCATTTTCCTGTTTTTTTTTCAAAAGCCTTAAAGATTAAGCCTGTTAAAGGAAACGGGCCCCTTAATAATTAGAAGTCATTGCAACTAAAATTACAAAACAAAACGAAAATAAAAACAACATTTTAAGTTTTTTGAAATGAAAATGACTCAGGAACTCATGGTTTTCATATGCGGTGGTTACAATAAAGAATACTTTGATAAATAAGGCTTCTAAGTAGGAGGACAATACAGTCAAAAGCTCTTCGTGATCATGCCTTCGACTGAAATGAAATGAAGATAAAGCTAGACTTTGTTAAACACAATATATGCAGAAAATTCAAGCTTTTCTATATTTTTCAAGAGGTTTCAGTTCTAATTAATGTTTCAATTTCATGACCCCCCCAAACTAAATTCCTGGATCCGCACCTGCCCATTATCCATTTTAGTGACTTTAAAACAGAAAAGTCCTCCAGCTACTCTGGAAGAAGGCCTTCAGTTATCAAAGCTTGTCATGCAAAACTAAAGACAGCTAGCTAGGGACCAATAGGACTAGAGAAATTTGTTTGTGGAAGCTAAGTTCTACTTTGGACTGCGGCGCTTTCTTAAGTCAGTAAGTAAGTTTGGGTCGATATAGTTTTTAAACCGATATCTATCCAGAGCCAACAAAATTGCGGAGAAAGATCAATTCGAAGATATCCACAAATCAGTTTTTTTGGAAAGGATACCTATACTTTTTTTACTAGGTGCCTAGATATGTATTTTCAAAGGAGGATTTTTTGTAAATTTTAAATTGAAATGTATATAAGAGAAATGTGCATACAAAATACCCTTTCCATATGTCCTCTTTTTCACCTTTAATATAACAAAAGGACAAAGCTCTTACAGGAAGATGATTAAGCTGGAAGATTTTCCGTTGTCTTCTAGTCCAAAGCATCTCGACCTCGACTATATTATCTAATATTAAATTGCCAGTTGAAAACCATTATCTATAGATGCAGAAAGACGATTAATCCTAAGCTGCAAGCATTGTACTAAATCCACCTGGGAAATCAGGTCACACAAAAGTCTCCATCACCCCAAGTGATTTAAAGTAAAAAGTTGATATTTTTCTGAGTCTCTTACTCCACAGCGAAACGTGCCATCCATTAATCGTTTGGCGTGCTCCAAATTGCGAATCCATCAACCTACTTCCAAGGAAAATCCAAGTCGATTCTCTAACAAACTTAAACGCATCTCCATTTCATCTCCATTACAAAATAATTACATTCCCCAAGGACATACCTACATATACTATATTCTATTGAGGTATAGGTATACAAAAGCTTGGAAAGCAAAGCGTTACAAAAAAAAAAAATATCTCAAAGCACGTGAGCTCATTAGATATACCAGCTCGGATGGCTCTCTATATCTCTTGTCCTCCTAATGCCATCGGCGAGGTTGTCCATGATGCCCAGCTCTTGCTCTTGCTCTTTGTTTGGAATCGAAATTTAATTGCAATTTGAATATGCTTATCTGATGATGATTGTGGACGGCAGAAGAAGATAAAATCGTGTAACCTCATCCCTTGTTGGCATCAGTCTGCCATCAGACCAAGACCATAATGAGCCTTCGTTCTCTGTAGTTAGTAGGACGTTGGACGCAGGACAACGATACGACGATATTTAACAAAAAATAAAACCACACTCTGACTGACTGACTTATGTGGCAAAAAAATACTATCCTTGATTTCTCCTGGAACCCAGAGGGCGCTTTTTATGTGAATTCCCTCATTCCCCGATCGATTAAAGGAAAAAAACGTATTTTTATTTTCAATTACGACTTCTTGGTCCTGTCGTGTTTGTTTCTCGTGTCGCTGTTCTATTCCATATAGCCGAAACTCATTAGAGTCTGATGTGTTGTATTTGTACACATACCACCAAGCTCCTATTGGTGTTCCATATGATGGGTCATCTAAATGTAATCAACAATCATACAAGCATCATCATCATCTTCATCTGTGACCGAGAGTCCTTTTTAGCTTTAATTTGCGGTCTTTTATTTATTTTATATTTTTGTAACCACCACCATAGGGAGGCACTTGCACCACTGGCTATTGGTATATGGCTCTATAGGGCTTCTTTCAGTCTCCGCGCGTTTCATGCATGTAAACGACGACGATGCGACAAACGTCATAAATCCTTAAGTGCTTTTTGTAATTCCTGGTGGAAGCTGCAGATCACATTTGCTTTTGATGTTTGTTATTCAATCATCCGTGACGTTCCCATTAAAGATGTCACTCTTGACCTGTATGTGGTTGACATATAAATGCTTTAACGCAATCTGTCAGTTCCATTTCGATTCAACTAAAAGTTGCCTAGAGTAACCTCAGTAAAAAAATATGTGGCTTTATGTCATGTACCTTATGTTTATATGTAAAAAGGTGTTTTTTGTTGTTGTTGTTGTTTTGTTAAACGGAGAGAACGTTTATGATAGTATCGTACCGTGGTCGTGGAAGGGAATTGCTTTTGTTAAACTTTTTATCCCCCCACCAGTACTCAGAATCACCATCACCAGGCTCTTTTGTATATCCTCTATGCACCGAGTGTTTTTATCATCAGGGGACTTGCAGTCACTTAGCTTTAGTAGGGGTGGTGTATTAGAGGAAACCACATCCATTTGTAGATTAGTAAGGTAAGGTAGGTACTCATGTGGAAGGTTAATAGGATTATCTGTGGATAAATTTTCCTTAGAGCTGTGTATGTTTGATGATGATGATGGCGACGACACGGTGGTTGTGTGTTGGTTGGAAATGGAATATTTTTTTCATTCCTTAAACAAAAAATATGAAACTCTATTTGAGTGTTTTCTGGAATAAGGTTAGTAGACCAAATGGTTTTGATAAAGAGAACTTTGAAAAAATGTTAATTAAACATTCTATGGGATTTCAAAGGATTTGCATAAGAGAGACTTAAATAAGCAAAATGTTTTTTTCGTAATTAAATAAAATTCCTTGGGGAAAGTTTTCGATGGAAGGTGACAGTTTTTTATTTAAAGACTACTAAACTAGCAGAGTAATTTGAAGGGCTATGACTAATAGTGTGTAGTACCTCGTGGCATGATGGTTAGTGCGTAGGACTGTCATGCCAAAGGTCTGGGTTCGATTCTAGGCCACTGCCACCTAAAAACAAATGTTTTTTTCCGAGGTACTGCCTCTTGCGAGGAAGTGACAAATCCTCCAAGAGTATTACTTGTCATGAATAAGTGCTTCTCACCTAGCCGTTCAGACTCGGCAAAAAATTGTAGGTCCCCTCCATTCCTGCCAATAACACGCACACAGGAATGGTTGAGAGTTGTTAGTCACTAGGCCCTGGTTCTGCATGAGCTGTTGCGCCACAAAATTTAATTTAATTTAATTTAATGACTAATAGTGTAGGTACCAAATATATATTTTTTTAATCCATCAGATGCTATCATAATAAGATCAGTCACATAAAATGGTCAAAGTTCAAAAAAATATAAGGTATAGCTAAATTTCGGTGTGGGCCTTTTTTTGGGCATTCTAAGTACTATCTAAGAATAACCTTTAATTTGGAAAAGGGATGAAGTTTTGAAAGATTGAAATTAATTCTTTTGTGAATATGTACTTAAGTAGGTATACCTCAAAACAATCAATTAAAATCTGTTAAGTTTTCAAAAAGTCCAACTGAAAATTTCATAAGTTAAAATTGTCAAACCACATTATATTTAAAACGGCAAACACGAATTTTGTGGTGCAATTTACGCGGCCTACAAAACCCGAAGGCGTATTAATTATGTAAGGTTGGAAAAGTATTTTTGCACAAAAGCGCAGAATGCAAAAATTTATTTAATAATTTCACCACACAAACTAAAAAAAAAAACAATCAAAGAAAATCGCATAACAAGTGCCAGTGAGAACCAGAGCGAGACCGATTATTTATTTGTTTTCATTTGTCGTATAACCTAAATTTGACGTTTCGTTTTTTTCCACCCACTAACCAACCAATTTCCACTGACTGACTGGAAAGATAATTGGAATGCCTGATGGCAGCGTTCAGTGCTGCAGAAAATAATAATAAGTAGCTCATATAATAGTTGCGTTTTTTTGCAAGTCAAAATATTATGTTCTGAAAAAATTACAACAAAACAAAGCAATTAACATACCACATACAGCAACAATTATTTCCTTATAGATTTACCTATGTCCAGATAATTAAGTGGATTTAACTTTTGTCCCGATAAAAATAGTGTTACCAGACTTCCACTGTCGTTGTGTTATCAATAATTTAGAAATGCCAAATGTTGGTTGGAAAGAAAAATCACTAAAAAATTATTAATCAAGGCAAAAAGAAAATAAATGTCCCGATGTCATTCTTTTCGTCAAAGTCCATATTGACATGCAAAAAACGCAGCTAATAATAAGTAGCTCAGTTTATCTCCACGCTAAAGACTGCTTTTGAACGATGGATTTACTTTAGCGATTTTCTGCTTAATGTTGGAGCACATGGGGAGGGGATAGTGCGCTTGCACCAGCAATGAGTATCAATTTCTTAAATTTTGTGATGAGCAAATATGCATTCAAGTGCGTATGCACAGAACTGTGTAACCCACTGGGGCAAATAACTATCGACAATAATTTGTATGCAAGCCTCAATTTTTAATTAAAAACATATTTTGTTGAAGTTTGTCAATTAGAAAATAATGTTATTTGCACTTGAGTTTGGACGTACTAGTTTCTATAAAAGGAGATTGTTCAAAAATGTATGGGCGAAGACCCCAGAATCGATAATAAATTAATCATAAATGCATTGAAAGTGTGTATCTGCATATCAAATGTTAATAATACCTACCTAAATATGAAATTACTTTCTTAAAAAGGGATTGCGTACAAAATCCCAAATGCTGAAATCTCGAAAAAAAAATCCAGAATGCTTGAATTCCCAAATACAAAGTCCCGAATAGACAAAATTCCGATTGGACAAAAACCCGAATTGGCAAAAATCCCGATTGCCAGAATCCCGAATGGCTTTCTTCTGTTTTTGGTATTAAAAATCAAACTCATAAACAGTAAACTAAGTATTGGATTCGCTTGCTCACTTTTTGACGGATAAAATTTGCTGAGCCTTCCGAGATATCATTTTCCTGAACATAATTTTTAACTTCCCATTAAAAGTAATTGTAGTTTTTAAAGTCTTAAAAAACAATCAAAGGAACAAATTGTGTTGTTCCTTTACATTGCGTAGTCGTCATCAAAATTAATTAAAAACAACTATTTTCGTCGACTTTTTTCACACTTTCACATTGGTTAGATAGTTTTCTAACTTGAAATGAAACAAAAAGTACATTTTTTCAAAAAAAAAAAAAATTAAATAAAATAAAATGCACATTTGAGTCGCACGTACTTGCTTTTATGTTCAAAACGCTGAGTGTTTAAGGACATGGAAATTATGAAAGAATAAAGCACGAAATACTGTATTTGAATTAGCTAAAATAACTTATTTGAGATATTTAAATGAAAAAAAAAATGAACGCAATATTAGTTCTTGATTGAATATGATTTTATGAAAAAAAAAATATTTAAAGTCGTTGGAGAATTTCTTATATATCAAATTCTTGAAACATTTTTAAGGAACATTTTCGGTATGCGTATGCGTAAGTAATAATTTATATGCATATAAAAATAAAATTTTACAAAAAAATTGTCCACCCGTTTTTGAGATATCGAATTTTCAAAAACAAAAAAAAAATTAATTTTTTTTGAATTCAAATACATTTATTCTGAAAATTTTTATATGCTCTTTTATTAATCCTTTTTGACATTTGTATAGAAAAATAAAATGCACGACTAAATCGCATTTACTTGCTCCTATGTTCAAATTGCTTGGAATTAAGAACTTTTAAAATATGAAAGTACATAATTACAAAAAAAAAAATAACAAAAAAATATAAAAAAAGCTTCTTTTAATTGTATAAGCCACAAAACTCAAAAATAAGTATACCCTTTGATTACTTGATAAAATATAAACATGTGTAAAAAAAATTTTCAATCGGTGGAGGGGTTATCTCGAAAATAGATTTTTTATATTTAAAATTTTAATAACATTAAAAAAAAAAACTTTGGTATGCCAATTGTGATTATGTATTAAAATATTTTTTAAACCTAGTTTCAAAAAAAATCATTAACCAAATTTTGAAATATGGAGTTTTCAAAAAAAAAAAAAATTAATATTTTTTTAAAAATCCAAAAATTAATTTTTTCAAAATTTTGATATGCAATATTATTGACAATTTTAAAAAGATTTAGGATATTTTTTTTTACTGAAATTAGTGAGAAAATCCAAAATTAAAAAAAAACAGTTACATATATGGCAGGTACCATTAATAGCGGCTTTCGGTAAAAATAAAACCGACCTGGATTTAGTATTTAGATAGTTCTTAGGCCGAAAGGCATTAGCATTAAGTTATTATAGAGTAACTTAGAGCGTCAGATTGGGGCCAGTAAGTTAGTATTAAGATATTGATAAGTAGACTAGTTTTTATGAATTTTTGTCTAGCTTTAAGATAGTTTTAAGAAAATTGAAAATAAAAATGAATTTAAAAAAAAAAAAAAAAAAACGGCTTTCGGTAAATTTTTTTCTTATCAAAAAGTACACCATACCTACAATTATAAGCTGATTTTTTTTTATCAAAATCATTAGAGCTGTTTTTAAGATAAATAAGCTTTTCATTTATAGCTGTAGGGCAAGTATCAACCTTTAAAAAAAAATTCAATTTCTCCTCTGGAGAGTTACAAAAAAACCACAAGTTCAAAGTTCGAAGAAAATTGCTTCAGTTATGTTTAGGCTGTTGGTCGATATACGGAAAGACAGACAGATAGAAACAATATGCTTGATTGTTATCTCGAATTTTTTTTTCACGAATACAAAACTTGCCTTAAAGTTTCTAAAGCCTGTTCTGGTTTATTTTTTTAAGAAAACCGGAACTAACAAGTTTCCTGTATTCAGTAATTTTGTCCCGTATTTGTCCCGCATTTAAACATTTTCTGAAGTTTCTTTTATTGCACAAAACAAAATAAATAAAAAAATGTTTGTATACTTGCATGCCCACTGAATGCATTAATTTTTTCATTTATTTACTAAAAACCACTTTTGAAAACCAAAATACGTTGAAAATTGGTTTAATGTGCACTACGAAATGTTATGTATTTGGTAGTTTTATATAATTTTCATCAGTTAACTTGTATTTAGGGTATTCATTCAACTACTACAACACTATTGTAAACATGTTAACCATCGGAAAGCTTACTACATCGCAAGCTAACTGTCAACATTTGTATAAGAAATCTTTTTCAACAAATCGTCAACTTTACCACATGAATTTGTATCGTAAACAAAAATGGTAAACGTGGTATACTTTTAAATATATTCCGAACGAAAATCAAAAACAAAAACACAGTTTTTTCAGTGTGAGTTCACCGGAGTAAACCTGAGTTAAAAGTTTTTTTCAATCGATTTAAATCATAAGTTAAATCACCTAATTTGATGAGTTAAACCAGGAACTAAACTCCCCAATGTGGCGCCAATTCTGCTAACTCTTGCTTTCTCGCTTTGAAAAACTGCCCCCTAGAAATTCTTTGAATAATAAAATGTTTAAGTTTGATATGTTGTGAAGACATAATAATTTATTTTATTGTTCCTTTCTTAAAAAGAATTTATTTTGGTTTTTTTTTTCTATTAATATTTTTAAAACTTTTATTTTACATGCGAAGTGCAGTTTTCATATAAAAATATTATTTTTCCTAGGCGTGAAAAACTGTCAAAAACTAAATGCAATTATTTACTAATTTATCTCGAAACAAATGCAACTCAATGGGCTTTTCCAAACTAAACTATTTTTATTGAAAGCCCTTTGGTGCATAAATAAACTAGGTTTTTCTTATTAAAAATTATAGAAAAGTCTTATTAATTTCCCATTGGAAGCTATTGTAATTGGTCCGATTTGTCGAATCGAAAATGTTGACATTTCTTCACTTTTCCGGAATCTATCATTTTTAGAGAGATGTCTTCGTCTGTACGTACGTTCGTACGTTCCTTCGCTTTATTTCGTTCACCATATCTCAAGAACGAATGAAGATATTGACTTCAAATAAATTTTGTTTCAAGATAAAAGTTTCAATACGTGCAGAAAGGACTTTCAAAAAAATTCAATCAGCGGTTTTTTACTATAGCAATTTGAAAAAAACCCTTGTTAAGTTTCTTTAGTCTCGAATATCTCAAGAAAAAATCATGCTAGTGACTTCAAGTTGATTTTATTCTGCGTATATTAACGTGATAAGCAATTGGTAAAACTATTAAAAGATATCAAAAATTTTTGAAAAAAGGGGTTTTTCTCGAATATCTTTAGAACAAATAATGATATTGGCTTCCGGTTGATTTTATTTTATGTTCTAGTTTATTAATACAAATTTATAATTTTTAAAAATATTGAATTAATAGTTTTTTTTTTTTAAGCGAAAAAAACTGCAAGTAATTTTATCAATAATTGTTGACATTTTTTTTTTCGTCTCAAATATCTTGAGAACAACCAATGATATTGACTTCTATTTCTATTCTTCTCACTAATCTTCACTTAACTGCATATTGAATAGCTAAGAACTTTTTTGAAAGTCTTCAATAGGCGATTTTTTAAAAATAAAATAACATCGGGCCTCTAGCTTCCGAGGGCACTAATGGGAAGTTACCAGTGTGGGTAGCACCCAGCCTCTTTTTTTTTATTTTAAGTATCTTTTTTTAATTTCCCCCTCCCACTTCCTTAACGTGGGCAGATACACCATCCTTTCCCAAAAACAGAACGCTTGTTTTATGTTCCACTATAAGAATCCGTTGCGGTGCCCAACAAATCGTAATATACTCCAAGTTTTAAACAAAAATATTTCTCTAAGACCTTTGATGTGGGATATAAATCAGGAAGTATATTTTCTCTGTTAAAAAGGACTATACCATTGCCACCCTACCCAGTACCCAGTCCACGAAAATATTAATATTATGAGTCCCAAAATATTTAACGGAATTCATATTAAATTACAATTTCGTATTACCGACCAAAGTAACCTGCCTTCATAATATTCAACCTAAATTGTTAGAAACCAGCAAATAACAAAACAAATTTCTGAGGCTGTTAAAATAGAGAGTAGGTAATACAATTATTTAACCATAAAAGCCCATAACTCGAAGCAAAACGGAAGCAATAATCATCCATTAAAATTTGGATAGAAACATGAATATAATCCCGAAACCTAACAGTACACTTATATACACCCCAAAACCTATACTCAAATACTAGTAAGAACTTAACGATAAATAACAGAGAAAACCCATTTATTTGGAATTGTATATACCTATCTAGACTCTTATATACCGGCAGGGACACAGCAGAGGGATATTACAGAAGAGCATTAAGAGCCTTTAATTAGAAATCCAAGCGCACCAAAAGTAAATACCATTTGTCAAAGCTTCAGTTTCAGTTCGCAGTTTTCCGCATAGTGCGGATTGCTGAGTAGTTAAAGTATAGTTAGATATGTACATAGGTATATAGAGCATTGCTACTTCAAAAAATGCCATCATCATCATCATTGTCAGAATTGGAAGCAGGGGCTGAATTTATATATTCACAAATGGCAAAGCCAACACTCTAACTAAATGCGAATATGAAACTCTGTAGCTAATTACAAATTAATTAACCATTTGCCTCCTTTAACCCGACCGTAGTCGTCCTCTAAGTTCGTGATGCTATCATGCCACCCGCCGCCGTTCCAGCTTAGAGAGTGCTTTCAACGTCCACCTCTCGCCTATAGTCGACTATACTCCCACGACCCACTCTCGTACTCATGACGACAACGACACGGAGCACTAAATCCTTATAATAATGCAAACTTGGAGGGTTTTAGTTTCGGAAACAGCACATTTTTACGACTTTATGGCTGGCTGGAGGCCGAAATTTATCCATGGCCTTTATACCAGTTCCCGATAATAATCAAATGGATTTCAGTGCGCAAATTACCCTTCGGCGCGGTGGTCAGAGGAGCCGGATGTTAGTTAGGTAGATCTGGATATCTACTTCAAGTTCTATGCCACAACGAAAATGGCTAATTGAAATTCTCGCACATACATTCTGGAACCACTCCAAAACAACACTGGCACGCATTCAAAGCGCATTCCCTGCCTTCATTGCCTTCATCGTCTTCATCCAATAATTTGGCTACGAAGTGAATGTGGTTGATGCATATACGGATGCATAGTCACTATCACCAGCCAATGCCATATTCAACTTATGGAAGGTCTTGTCTGCACTTTGCATGGTGAACAATTTTGGAACGGCTAGTGCGCCATTGTTCTTGGACTTGAACTTCATCGATTGTCCGATATGGAGGAAGAACTGGTCCGGGAGCAACATTCACTTCCAATCTAGTTGCAATTTGTTTTTGCTCTAAATTGGCTGTTGATGATGCGATGCATGTTGCTGCTCGTTGCATCGCATTGGTTGGTTACCGCAGCAAAGAAGATATCAATAAAGGGCCATCGATTGACTGGACAATTTCAGGGTCATCGAGTTGGGTTTCGTTTTGAAGCTTCCGTCGTCAGGTGAAATGATGATTTAGTATAAAAGTTGGTTCGATTCACTAGAATTGTATCAGTTACAGTTTGCTTATTTTCAAGTACAGACCTTCTTAACAAAAAAACAAAACCCTCAATCAAAATGTTCAAGTTGGTAAGAATTGAGTCAATTGTGTGATTTAATAAAAACATATGGACGTTTCTAAATTGTTGCTTCTTTTCAGGTGGTACTTTCCGTTGTTCTGGCTGTTGTTGCTGCTAAACCTGGTGCTATTGCTCTTACAGCAACCCCATTGGTCTATTCAGCCCCGGCTACGGCTTTAATTCATGAGCCTGCTCATCTCATCACTCAAGAGCGTTCGTTGGAGAAGGTCGGTGATGTTGTCCAGAGTGTGCCGTCAGCAGTTTCACACCAAAGCTCCACAGTCGTGCACAGCAGAGCTAATGTTGTCACTCCAATTATTGCCCCAGCAATTAAGACCAGCATCACTCCAGCTATTCGTTCGTATGCTGCTCCAGTTATTGCCCATCAGCCACTTCTACAATACGCTCTGCCCTACAGCTATGACTATTTGAGGTCTCCTCTCTACAAGTCATATGTTCCTTCAGTTCCTTTGACTTACTAAACGATGACCAAAAATATGCAAAAGTTTAATTGATACGATTTTTTAAAAATAGAATAAAAGAAAATAAAATTTTGAAGAATACAAAAATAATTTGGTTTTAAAAATTTATTTGAATCTATTCTTTTCAGAAATGTACTTTTCACTTCCTTATCGAAAACATATCTGAAATATTCAATGAATTCAGAGCCTCCATAAAAAAAATGTTGGTATGACTTGATTAGGTTACACGTACCTACTTCCCCTTGTACTTCAAGTTGATTGGATTTGATCTTGAGAACTTTTAAATAAGTACAAGAAATTATAGAAAATTTCAATGATGCATAAAACTCGTTCTTTTAATTGCATAAACAACCAGTGAAATAATTGGAAATACAAAAAAAAACTTAAAAGCCTCAAAGCGGTTTTCTTAACAAAAAAGTTTTATATACAGGGTGATTCGTATAAGATGCTCAAAAAGCTGGAGCTAGAAGGTTGGGTTAAGGCAAGCAAAAAATCGTGTTGAAGGGGGTCTATTTTCCCCCGTTTAGACAGAAGGGTCAATTTTCTAAGAAATTGACTTAAAACAGATACAAAATATTTAAAAATAACGTTAAAATATAAAACGCCATGCTGTCCTTTTTTGGAAAGCCAGAAAATTCTTCTTTAATTTTCAATTTAAATTAAGTTGTGCTAGTGAATAGTTTTTGAAAAATTAATTTTCAAACTAGAAATTTTGAATTTTTTTTTTTAATTCAAACAATTTTTTGTAATTTTATATAATTAAGTATATAATTTTTGTTTTCAAAATTTAAAGCTCAATTTTTGATAAAAAAACTGGAAACCGGACGCTTAAATGTATCTTAGTTTTTGAGAAATGAAAATAAAAATGAAATTAATTTTTTTCGCAAAACTGTTTTTTGGCTGTAAAAGTTAGTTGAGAACCCAAAGTCAGCACAACTTTAGTTTTTTACAGAATTGCAAAATTTGAAAATATTCATCCATAAAATTAGCAATTTTTCAAACAAATATTTACTTATATTTTAGCACAATACAGCACAACTCTTTTTTTGAAAATCGAAAATGACGGTGCTAACTTCACGCTTCGCAAAACTGTTTTTTGGCCATAAAAGCTATAAATATACTTTTTTTTAACTCTTTGGAATATGGCAGCACAAAATGAGCAAAAAGCAGTACAACTTTAGTTTTTAACAAAATTGAAAAATTTGAAAAATGCTTTTCCGTAAAAAACAAATTCGCGAATTTTTTAAAATTATTTACGGCACAAGGCGGCACAAGTTAAGCACAATACAGTATAGTTTTTTTTTTTTTTTGAAAATGTCAGTTTTTTGACCGTAAAAGTTACAAATATGCGAATTTTTATCTCTTCGCAATATGGGCGCACAAACTGAGCGCAATATAGCACAAGTAAGTTTTTAAGAAAAATGTAAAACTTAAAAAAAAAAATCATAAATTAATTTTGGGCCTTAAAGTAACAAATATGCGAATCTTTTTTTACATTTTCGGAATATGGTAGCACAATTGGAGCACAAAACAGCACATTTGTCACTCAAACGATATTTAAAAAAAAATTCATTCGTAAAATTTGCACATTTCCGATGTTTTCAAAAATATTTACGGAACTAGGTGGCACAAGTTGAGTACAATGCAGAACAATTTTTTTGTCAAAAATTCAAAATGGTGGTGCTAACTTTACACTAAAATGTATGAATGGGTCGTACGTACTTGCTCTTATGTTCAAAGCACTGAGGGTTTAAGAAAATTGTGAGTAAAGACATGGAAATTATGAGTGACAAATGTTTAAAAGCATGAAATTCGATATTTAAATTAGCTAAAAAACTTCGTTGATAGTTTGAGACGAAAAAAAAGAACGCCAACCTAATTATTTATTGATTATGATTGAAATGATCCAAACAAAAATTTATTGTTGTCTTAAAAATGAATTTTTTTGAAATATAAAGTTCTTAAAACATTTTTAAGGAAAACTTTTGGTATGTAAATATTAAGTATTTATTTATGTGCATATAAAAATAGACTTTGAAAAAATTTGTCAACCTATTTTTAAAATGTCGAATTTTCAGAAAAAGTTAAATAAAAATCGTTGGAGTCGTTTTTGAGAAAAAAACATTTTACTTTTAGGTTTTTTTAACTTTTGTATGGAAGCTACCGTTATTTTTTCATATATGTGCAATTTTAGAGATTACTAAAAACTTTTAAGTATCGAGTTTTCAAAAAATCGATCAAATTACTTTTAAAATATTTGATTTTCAATTTTTGTATAAATTTTTTGTATAAACTTGCTGAATTTTATTATTTTCGGGTGAAACTTACCAACATTATGTGTCGTAAACTTTGTGATAAATTCTTAGAAACCACTAAGTTTCATGAAAAAATATTAATCTCTTAACAAGAAAAAGCCTCACTACAACCTAATGACTGTCCTCTCCGTTACTTTGGAACTGCTGATAATAAGAGCCCCAGAAAGAATTCCATACCTACAATAGCACACTGATTTTTTGTATCAAAATTGTTGGACTCGTTTTTGAGATAAATAAGCTTTTCCTTAACTGTTGTATGGCAAGTACCGTTATTATTGGAGCTTAATAGAAACAAATTTAAATTTCCCCTCTGGAAAATCACCAAAAAAACCTCAAGTTAAAAATTTGAAGAATATCGCTTCAGTGGCTTAGGCTGTAGGTCGAGGTACAGACAGACAGACAGAATTGTGTCACCCACTTTTTTCGTGTTGTATATTATCGTAATGTCGATTGTTATCTCGAATGTTTTTTGCACGTATTTAACAGTTGCTCTAATCGCAGGTACAATTTTTTTCTGCTATAGTTTAAGGTTTATAGTTTACAAAATTTTTCAAATTTAAATTGAAACCGAGCCCACCCCAAGAAAAATCCTGCATACGCTCCTGACCATGTTATATATTTTCAAAAAAAATTCGGATTTTTTTCAATATATTATCCAATGATAAAAATAATTTTTGTTGATAGAACATATACTTATATTTGGTCACCATTAAAATTCTTTCCTTTCGTCACTCACTCAAACCAATATCCAAAAACTCTTATTCGAAATGTTCATATCAAACCGTTAGGCTCAGGATAAAAATTTATTATCATCATCCACAAAATCAACTTGTTTTTTAATACTAGGTTTATTTTTTGATCCCAAAAATATCAGATGCGATTACAATTAGCATAAATCTAGGTCATTATAATAATAATTATTTGTTAAAAGTATTAATAAAAAAAAAAGGAGGAGGGAGAAGTAGGTAAAGAAAAATCTATCGACCAAGCAAATAAATTGCCTTTTTTCATACCCGTTCACTGTGCTGTAGGTAATCCCTTTGTCAGTTAGCACCCGTAATTACTCATCTATTATCATAGTCCGTCTTCGCTATAAGGAACCACCAACACAAAACTCGTCGTAATAATCCTGATAAATTCACCACCATCAGGAATTCTATGTTCTGATGTTTGTGCAAAAAAAAAAGTGAATGTATGTGCCTGAGTCGGATATAATTGCTCTTGTTTAGTTTAGTAAAATCACCTTCAGTTTCACAGTGGAAGTTTAGAGTCCACTTTTAGTTTGAACTTTAGTTTAGCAGAACAATTTATTATTGAACTCAGTTGAAGGCTTAATTGAGACTGTGAAACTGGGGGCTACAGTTTTTGTTATTTAATTATCTTAATTGAAGGTTTGTCATAAGACGGTTTTCAGATGAGGTTCACATCAGGCGACTTATTTTGACATCTCTGTTTTTTTCACAAATCTATTTCTTGGTAAGAAAGAGATGGCCACCTGAAGCAGGAATTTTCCAAAAATTCAATAAACTGCTGCCTCATTTTTGGCCATATCTTTCAGGCCTAGAGATGAGGATGGGAAAAAATACTAGACGTCAACATGAGTTGCCTCACGTGAAGCTAAGTGCCCTATAACACAATCACTTTTAAGTTATAACATATGCCTTTTTTTCGAAATTAAATGGGTGTGAAGGGGAGATACATTAATGTTTTTTTCCCGTTCACACTCATATGATATGAATTTCGAAAAAAGTCATGACTAAAAAGGTGTCCCGAAATTAATCTGAACACAGTCTAACAACCATTGCAAGGACCCAATATTTTAAAGATGAAAATGTGTTTGCAAACAATTTTCACAAATTTATTTTTCAGTAGGAGAGGTCATACCTTCTTTAAACTAATAAAAGCGAAACAAATTTTTTGACAATTAGAAAATCCATCATCTCTGAAAGATTTATAATAAATAAAATGAGGTCCGTTCCGTTCTTCAAATCCACAGAAAAATGTACAGTTGTTGTTAAACTTTTTTCCTGTCTGGTAAAACCTTATTAAAGTATCAAAAATATTACGTTTTATTAAAAAATGTATTTTAAATTTATTTTTTAAATCCATAATGTCCCCTTAGATAAAAACTAACAATGTCGCAAGTAGAAAAAATATTTTAAAAAAAATAACCCTGATTGCAAGAAAAAGGACACGAACGGAGAAAATCGAAAAATGGTTTTGTAATCAGCGATGAAGAGTGCTCCTCTATTCATCCTGAATCGATTCGATTGTCATTTAATAAAACTTTGATCCTTTGCTCTCTTTTGTCAGTTTGTGGTGTGTCCTATCTGCACGAAAATTCATCAAACGAGTATGAAATAACACCACCCCAATCACTGCACCCACCACCAACACCATCACCACACTTTCTCTCTCTCTCTGTTTTTGGTTTCGTATCTCGCCTTGATGATGAAAGATACAAACAAAGGGATCGAAGGTCCTTGATATTGAAGATAAATAAAAACAATATGGTTTACTGGGGGGAAGGCGGGAGGGCACGAGTGAGGTGAGGTGGGAAGTTATAGAGAGTTTATTGATAATTAATGATAAGGGCTAAACTCAACAAATGCGTATCATTTGGATGAGTTGGAATATTTGCTTTCGATTTTTCTTTTTGGTTGCATAAAGACCCTTCTCATGAGAGGGGGATGGAGGAAGGGAAGGATATCCTGTCACTGCTTCCCCGAGGTGTAATTAACTTTTTTTTTGGTCATGATCATGAGTATCTATGGTGATGTCGATTTGATAGAGCTGAAGAATTTGTTTGTCATTTTGGATGGGAAAAGGGAGGAGATGTCCTTTTCACGCTTTCCTGGCTGAGTTGTTTTATTTTTTAGCTTTTTTTTTATTTTGTTGGCTCGACGGGGGCGCGGTGGTGGTGGCACAAGAAACGTGTGAGATTTAATTGATTTTTTTTCCTTTACATATTTGTTCCTTGGGTTTATCCTACTAATGGATTTAAGACACTTTTTTGGGTTTTTGCAAAGTGCTTCAAAGTTTATAGAAACACAATCTTCTGTTATCGACCAAGGGGGCTGGTTGATGGGTAATTTCTTTCTTGGAATTGGCATTTGAATGACCCTGATGTGACATTGGGGTGGGTCGGATAAATTATTAATTATAATCCATTGTTGTGGCCATCAGTGAGTGAAAAAAAAAATTATGCTTAAGGCAGTGAAAATCGTGGATATTGATTTTAAATTTATTAAATTGGATTTCGCAGGATTTAAGTGCTTTAAAAAGTTCTAATCACTTTTTGTTTATGTACCTTTATAAAAGCATGAGAATGTTGGCAAAATGGATGGTGAGCGATTAAATATTGGGAAGTTTTAAGAAATAAGGGAAAATTTGCCATCAAATTTAATAGACTATTTTAATGTGGATATTTGTTGTTGGTGCTTTTATACAACGTCTTGTTCGTTTATTTCATGGCTACATTTAAGCTTATAGACAACACTGATTCAACAAAATAATATCAACAATGATGTAGACATCAGACAAAATGTCAATAAATTGTTGTCTATGTAAGAGAACAGAGAGTGCTGCAAGGCAAACAATATAATTTCCCCACAAATTTCATTATGAGAAATAAAGCTAACAGAGATGAATCACTAATCAAATGGAATGTCAAGAAATTAATCGAAAAAATTCACAAGAATGATGTTCATTATGTGGCTCACATGATTAATAAAGTCACAAATTAAAGAAGACATACAGAATAAAAGTTTGATAATTTACACAAGAAAATCAGAACATTAAGGTACATTTGATTCGGACCGAAGGACCAAATTCTAATGTCTGGCTTTTGTTTGTTTTTGTTAAGATATGTTGAACATAAATTGAGGGAGGGGTAGGTCTCTCTGTTGAATGAACTGAATTGAGAAAATTGACTGACATGATGGGTTCTCCTGTGTAGTACCTCGTTGCATGATGGTTAGTGCGTAGGACTGTCATGCCCAAGGTCTGGGTTCGATTCCCGGCCACTGCCGCCTAAAAACAGAAATGTTTTTTTCCAAGGTACTGCCTCTTCCGAGGAAGTGACAAATCCTCCAAGAGTACTACTTGTCATGAATAAGTGCTTCTGACCAAGCCGTTCGGACTCGGCAAAAAATTGTAGGTCCCCTCCATTCCTGCCAATAACACGCACACAGGAATGGTTGAGAGTTGTTAGTCACTAGGCCCTGGTTCTGCATCAGCTGTTGCGCCACAAAATTTTTTTTTAATTTTTTGATGGGTTCTCTTGCATAACCTCATGAGTCATGGTCATGGATAGCGGCGATGTTTTTAGGAGATCCTGCATTTCGTAGACGTCCGGGTGTCGACTGAGGCCTGGTTCACACGGCAATCTAAGGCACGTTTTTTTGCAGCATAAATCCAAACAGCAATATAAATCCAAACGGAAAGAAAACAAACGTCAAGTAAAAGGTTCTACATATGCAGAATGAATACGCCACTGCCCATTTGCATTGCCGTGTGAACTAGGTCTGACTGTTCACTGAACCGGTTGACTTGAATTTGAATACTCAGCATTGAAATTGTCCTCTGAAGCATAGATGAGGAAATGCGAGGTGATTGATCTCAGCCTCGTTGCATGCTTAGTCCCTACTCACACCTCCCCGAAGTAGAGGATGGATATAGCTTAGTGGAAAACGGGCAAGTAGGCTCCTGGTAGTATTCGGAATATTTGTAAGGCTGATGCTGCTAAAAAGTGGCTATATAGGGACTCTAAGAGGTAATAGCAACGAAACCACGATTCCTAACTAGCACTCTAAAGCTGGCCATACACGACCAAACCGTCCAATCCATTTAGCTTGGTTGGATTTCAGATTGGCTGTAAACTGGATTGGCGGATGATCCACCCCACAAACACCCGATTTTGGATCGGCACGGGGCCATTTTGGCTCTGCTTTATGGTCAGCGATTTTGAGAAGAATTTTAAGAAAGTTATACAACTATGCAAAGTGCTGCATGCTCCATAATGGAGAGCTTTCCAATTCAATCGAGGTGCATAAAGGAGTAAAACAAAAGTTCTGTCACCAATTCAGTTTTTATTAGCAGTTGACTATTTACTGACTTCTACAGTTGGTATACTAACGAGAAGAATAGCATCCAGTGGAATCTATTCGAAAATATAAGTAACTTGGGTTACACCGTTTCATGTCAAATATTGTGGGTGACTTGTAACAAAAGTGTCAATTTCTGAAAGTGAACGGGATCAATGCAAAAATAAAAAAAACTGCAAACTAGCCTGACATACAGAATCATATTATTTTGAGTCGAAATCAACTATCTAGGCTTCAGTATGGTATCAACTGATGTTGACATGGTCTTTGATGTTGACAATACGATTCTCGAAGTTAAATTGTATTGCCTTTTTAACCCAAAAGGAAGCAGTAATTGGCAAAAATAATTTTTTGTTTGGTCTCAGCACTGGTATCGTTTGCTGAAATGATAACAGAGCTTATGTAGACATAGTCTCTGACCGCCTAAAAATTATAGCTGTCTTCAGTGATATTCTGTCCGACACATCACTTATTGAAGGGTGTCCTTTCTTGTTGACAGCATACCTATATTTGATCCTCTTCATTTATCGTCGCAACCATCTTCTTGACTTCCTTCTCATTTGGCAATTCTCACGATTGCACAAAATGCTTAGTTCTTTTTTAAAATCAAGGTTTTCATGTCTTGAACTAGTTCAATAGTCTAATTTGAGAAATTTTGTGGCCCAAATTTGGAGCCAAAAAAAAAAAAAGAAATTAGCCCAAATAGTAGCCCAATATCAATGCATTTTTTTTATAAAAATAGGAATTCCGGGAACAACAGATTATTAAAGTGAAGAATATTGCGGTTGGTTCGAAATGTCAAAATCAATTAAAGTGGTGCCAAATTGTGGAATGATTTATTAATATGAAAAAAATTCGCTTTAGATTAGATTTGGGCTATTTATAGCCCAATTATGATTGGGCTGTTATACTGAAATTGCTTTCGGCAATTTTTAAAAAGATAGCCCAATTTCCAATAAATTTCCCAGTCTGGCAAGCCTGTACAATGTCGT
Organism: Dasysyrphus albostriatus; assembly: GCA_946251815.1. Lineage (NCBI taxonomy): Eukaryota > Metazoa > Arthropoda > Insecta > Diptera > Syrphidae > Dasysyrphus > Dasysyrphus albostriatus. The sequence continues at coordinate 21,528,349 of OX276337.1, forward strand.
CATCATCAGCGTAAGAGAGAAATTGCAAGGATTTTTGAAAGATTGTGTCTCTAGTGTTGACGTGAGAGGTTTGCTATAGCACTATTCTGACAAAAACAATTAAGAAGAAGTCACATGACAGCGTGTCACCTTGCCCTAAACCTTTTTTGACATCAATCATTAGGGTATCGGTGGGGTCTTTTCCGAGCTTGATGATGGAACAGTGTGCATTCTCCATCGTCATCCTGCATAAACGGACGAGTTTGGGAGAGATGCCAAAACTAGACATTGGTCTACAAAGCTCATTTCTATAGATGCTGTCAAATGCAGCCTTGAAATCGATAGAAAAGTGAAAGAAAAAGTGCGTACTTCTAATCAATTATTCGCCAGCTGTTTTGAACAGGTCAGCTTCAAGGCAATCCGCTCTTTTTAAGGCCAAAGTTTAGATATAGCTGTCTTCACTTCGTGGAGATCAAGTGGACGGAATTGTTGGCCTATACGTTTTCAAAGTTAAACGGTGCAATCTGTGTGATAGCAGATTTCAATTCAATATAGTCGTTATGCAAGTTGACTAACAACAATTACAATATCGTTAGAAGAGATCGACCGAACTCCACTCAAGGAGGGGGCGTCGCAATCTTCATACGAAAAGGCATTAATCATAAAGTTATATATAATAGTGATCTGCGCAGATTTCGGCTGTTAGAGGCGTGCATCGTATGCATTCCTCTCCAACAGGGGAAGCGAATGTATGTGATCGCGGCTTATGCACCGGCATCACCTCAGCCAACTGATTTTCTAACAGAGCTTGAAAAACTTTTCGAATGTCTACGCTTGAGCTTGGAAGAAAATTATTTTCTCATGGCCGGTGATTTGAATGCGAAACACCAAGATTGGGGAAATCAAATTCAGAATCAAAGAGGTATTCATCTGTTCAATTGGATGAGTCGATACAATACTGAATATGGTGTCGACCTGCTGGCTACGGATCGGCCATCGTTTCCAAGAAGCGGTGCCTATCTGGATCTATTGCTAATAGACGCAAGACTGACAATTACTGACACTGTGGGTCAAAGACCAAGAAACTGTTTACGAACGATCGAGTACGACAGTGACCACTGCGGACTCGCCGCCGTAATACAGCTTCCGAACGAGCTCGTGGAGTTGGATGAGTATGTACCTCTGCATACTTACAATTACAGTAAGGCGCGTTGGCTACGCTTTACCAACGTCTTATCGAGCGAAATCAGTTCGAATAACATATCCCCACCAAATGACAGGAATTTGACAAATAACGAAATAGACCAATACCTAGAACAAATGGATGAGACAATCAAACGAACAATGAACAGAACAATACCGAAATACAAGCAACGGGACGCAACCGACATGTATCGAAACGCAACCATTGACGCACTACACAGACAAAAAAGTGGACTGCTGACAAGACTAAAACTCTTGTACCGACGGTTTACTGACCCTCACCATCTGGAGATTAGGACACTGAAGTCGTCGATCAAAAACATCAACCAACTAATTAAAGAGAACTATCGGTTGTCAATTAATTTGTATTGGGATAACAAAATTCGGGCCGTTAATGCTAGCGACCCGAGCATGTTTCCGCAAATTAACAAGATATTTAGAAGGAATGATCAAAACGATCTTCCGTGTCTCAAGCTTCAGAGAACGACAGACAACAGAGACGTACTTCTGACAGCAGGAATTAATCCAGAGGACGCCGTCTTGGACGATGACCTCTTTATTGTCGAAGATCCGCAGGAGAAAGTGGAGGCTGTGGGGGCTGCTTTCCAGCAAGTGTACAAGGTGAATGCGTGCATTCGCCCGAATCATGACCTGGAAAACAGAGCCTTGCTCCATCACTTCTACCTCCGGAGTGACATCACGCAATGGCGATCAGAGAACCTTGGTTTCACCGGGTTCAATGAAGATCATTTGGCAAACGCCATAATCGCCGAGCGAAATGGGCCCAGTTCCCTGTTAATTACGAAGGTGGAGCTCCAGCTCATCTTCGAATCATTAAAGAAGAAGAAATCAGCAGGAGTCGATGGCATATCCAACGTTGTACTTCGACATTTACCTCAAGAAGCAGTAGACATTTATACCACTCTGTTTAACAACGCTCTGAATAATGCATATTATCCAGTGCGGTGGAAGACAGCTGTGGTGCATCCTCTCCCGAAAAAGGGAAAGGACAACTCCAATCCGGCGAATCTCCGGTCGATAAGTCTTCTTCCGAGTATCAGCAAGGTATTCGAAAAAGTTATCAATAGAGCTCTGGCCAAGTGGGCAGAGGACAATAATATCATACCGGACAATCAGTTCGGTTTTAAGGCGGGACATGACACCATTCATGCCGCGTCAAAACTCGTTTCTGATGTCCAATGGAACAAATCTAAAAAGCAGTGTACGGGTGCCTGTCTGGTTGATTTGGAGAAGGCCTTCGACACCGTATGGTTAGAGGGTCTTTACCTAAAGCTGACCAGACTTGGCATTAGTAAACCATTATTATATATGCTTTATGATATGCTCAATGGCAGAAAGTTTGTTGTCAAGAGTGGCAATGTAACTTCTGCCACAACCTTTAATATTAAAAATGGTCTTCAGCAGGGAGCGGTCAACTCGCCGATTCTATTCAGCATTTACACCAGCGATCTGAAAGGTAGTCTAACTCAGGCAATAGCGTATGCTGACGATCTAATTGCGTACAGAACAGCTGCCAAAGTCGAGGACATCAGGATTCTTTTGCAGAGTGACTTCGATGAGATTCAACGATATTGTGATGACTGGAAGTTGAAAATCAACTTTCAGAAATCAGAAACTATCTTGTTTAGGACTCCGTTGCGTGGAGCCACAAGGGATACGAGAAAGAACTGGCGCAAGCTGGTGATCGTAGGGCCAAATGGACATCCACTGGCGAGTAAAAGTGTAGTAAAGTACCTTGGCATCTGGATGGATCAGTATTTGTATTTCGACAGACATATAAATTCTGCTCTGGCCAGGGCTAGGGGAGCTTTTGCCCTGACGAAACGGTTGTTTTATAGCAGCCGGCTTGACAGCAGGGTGAAGGTGATTTGCTACATGGCCCTTATCCGGCCGATGATTGCCTATGGGTGTCCGGTTTGGTTCAACGTTGCCCCATCTCAAATGGAAAAGATTCGGGTGTTTGAGAGGCAGTGTCTTCGACGCTGCCTTGGATTGCACAGAACACCAGAGTCGGAGTACAAACACTACTTTTCCAACCTGACTCTATACAACGGGGCCAACATAAATAGGATAGATAATTTCTTGCTGAAGCTTATTCGAGGTCATATTGCAAGAGCGATGTCCTCGACTAACAGCTTAATTTTCGGGGCTTATTACCCCAACAATGAATACTACGAGAGTGTGCGTCTAAGCGGCTTTATTCCGCCCGATGCATTCCTCCACCTAGACAGTCGAGGGCTGATCCAGGATAGAGCGGCGGTTCCGCTAATCTACCACGTCGGTCGAAGAACTGTAGATCGGCGGCTCCTTTACAGTCGAGACGTCCTCGCACAAGACGGAGCTGAGCACCTTCGGTTCAGTAGGACTGTGTCCGAACGGGACCGAAGAGATAGGGTAAAGCAGGAGAACGAGTTCTGGTGGTTGAAAAACGAAGATGAAGTTCCTTCAGACATTTAATAGTTGACCTTGCTATTTTCTTAGGTATGGCCGACTTACATAGGTTTAGGTAGTTAGTTTTAAGTAGGGACAGTCAGGGTGGCGCCAAAAAAAAAAAAAAAAAAAAAAAAAAAAAAAAAAAAAAAAAAAATATAAAATCCACAAAAATACAAAAAAATTATAAAACCGGAAAATGCTTGCTGTGGCTGTTCTAGTTTGTAAGTAGTCTGTAAGTAGCTTATAAGTAGGTTGTAATTAGTTTATAATTAGTTGTAAATAGTTTTAAGTAGCTTTAAGTAGTTTTAATTAGTTTTAGTTAGCTTTAATTTAGTTTTATGTAGTTTGTAAGTTTTATATAAAACCAAAAAATAAAGACAATGATACCGAGTTTTTTGTAAATTCTTCTCGGTAAAAAATAAAACCGACCTGGATATAGTATTAAGATAGTTCTTAGGCCGAAAGGCATTAGCATTAAGTTATTATGGTTTAACTTAGAGCGCCCGACTGGGGCCAGTAAGTTAGTTTTAAAATATTGATAAGTAGGCTAGTTTTTATGAATTTTTGTCTAGCTTTAAGATAGTTTTAAGAAAATTGAAAAATAAAAATGAATTATAAAAAAAAAAAAAAAAAAAAAAAAGTCGTTATGCAATTTGCAGAAATGATTTTTCCGTTTCCTCAGCACTGACTACGATTGTACCACGATATTCGCTTGATTGTACTTGCGGGCTTCGGTTCGGGCCCAGTTACCTTGGGGGGTACTTTTCACTTTTCAGCATTCTTCTTGTATCAGTATTCTTCATCAAACCAGGTGTTTTGCTGTGGTGGTAGAAGGCATTTCTGCTTCTAACACTGGTTCTCGATATTCGAAGTTGGCGATGGTAAAACGATCTCTTATGACTTTCCTCGCAGTATGTTCAGCTGCACACGGTCTATGGAGAGGCAGAAGATTCCGCGTGCAAATCCGAATATCGTTGTCCTTATTTCAACTGATAGGTTCGGCACAGGCTGTTAAATCGACCCGTCCTTATTGAAAAATTCTTGTGGTTTCTAAGCGGAAAAGTTCAATCAATCCAATGCCCTAGCGCTAGCAACTGAAATATATAGTGAGATCTATGTATAGTAACTTTGATATAAAAGCCTGGGGGTATTTTGATCTTTTGAAATCCCATAGAGATTAAAATTGGTATCCCCTCATAGCTACGTTTTATATCGTATTCGTTATTGTTTTGTGTTTTCGATTTAAATTCAAATTGTATTCCTTGGTGTAAGCTCTATTCAATTTATTTACCTGTCAAAACCTTTATTGAATACACAACTTACTTAGAATGTAAATAAAATATTCTTCTCTCAAACGCTCTTGGACATTGATCTGCTTAAATAAACAAGCATTATAAATGATGAACATTCTCATAAACAATACACATCATCATCATCATCATCATCATCATCATTCTCATGGACATTAATAGATCTTCTATTTCTAATCCACTTGAAATCTGTGTGTGTCCTTAGTTCACATCAAATTCCAACTCAAATCGAAACTAGCCAACAGCCAATGCAATTATATGACTTCTTCTATATGATGCACCTAAAAACCAGAGGCTAAATTGTCTCTATGGTGTAATTAAATCCGGCCAACAAGTTGAAATCCTTCCTCATCACCACATAATCCCATGACAATGATGCATTATGTTTTCATGACACCCCTTGAGAAGTTTCTCTTGATCCCAATATTTTGTCGGTTATAAATGAGTACCTTACCTATTATATAGTATATGTATAGCTGCCTAGAACTCCTCTTTCAAAGGATTATATTCTTTCATGTCCCAGTCCCAGACTGGACCTGGTTAGATATGTCATTTCATTGCATAGAATAAAACTATTTAAGCTACTTCAAAACTTGAGATCTCGTTTATACTCCCTCTACCTACCTATAGGATATAGGTATAGCTTTTAAAACAAAACATAATCAATTGACCAAGACAAAGTTTCCAGGGAGCTGCACAAATCCTTAGATTACAAAACAGGGCTCCAACTGTGACTTTGTAAGGTTGATGTTTCCAATTGTTTGCATAAAGGAATTACATTTAAGTTTCTCTCTGTGTGATGGTCCTGTGTGTGTCTGAGCAGATAGACCAAAAAGGATATACTTCGAGTATGATTCTATTCAATTAGGAAAATTGCCACAAAACAAAAAGAAGAAATATAATTTTAGTTTTCTGGAAATAAAATAGGAAATGTGAATTCTTTGGTGAAATTTCAAAGAGAAGAAACAAGAACAAGACACTTAGACGCTCGTATTTTATACAACAACATGAGGAAACACTTTTAATTGTGCTTTACAGTAAATTACATTTTAAAATAAGATACATTTTATGTATATTTTCTTATTGAAACATGATTTCAAACAAAACATTTACAAGCTATTGCAATTTAGGTTCTTGAGGTACATTTACATTATATGCAATTGAAATTGAATGTTATGCCATTGGATCTGATTGCATAATACTTACCAATACACATACCATCCGGATGAGATGGATGGCAAACTATATATCGTTAGGGTGATCCTTATACATTTTTTGTTTTTTTTTTTTTAAATCCGAGGTGGATAGGTATCAGAAGGCTTTAAATAAAACAAAATTTAAAAATGTTGGGTGAGCAATTAAGGTAGACTGACAAATAGGAGACAAACAAAAGGCGTGTTTTATTGAAAAATCTATAGCTAGCACAGTAAAAGTTCCATTGGCAAACAACAACAAACCCAAAAGTGTCGATAAATAAGTCAGTACAAAAAATGATATAAAAGTTGAGAAAACTAAAGTTTCGTTAAGTTTAACCTTATGTGGTGTCGGACTTGGGTTGCTTTGCTGCGTTAGCATTGCTGCGCTAACTATAAATACCAATAAAACGCACTTTATATTTTGACAGAAAATGTGTATTTCGATCCAAATGTCACCCGATTGCCCTAAAACTGCTCTTTTTTCCGGAGCAGTAAATTTTTTTCAAAAATTTCGAATTCGTAAATATTTTTGAATCCATCGACATCGTACCCATCCTTCAATGGAATTTGACAGTTGATGACTTGACAGATAGAAGATAAACTAATTTTTGACAGAAAATGTGTATTTCTATCCAAATGTCACTTCTTTGTCCTAAAATCATCTTTTTTTCGGAGCAGTAAAAATTCTTCAAAAATATCTGATCACTTGGATGTTATTTAATCCATCGACATTGTAGCCTTGAATGAAGTTTGACAGTTAGTAGCTTGACAGATAGGGAAGAAGCTACGTCCAATTTATGGTCATCACAATCGTCCTAGCAGAGCAACAATTGAGCGTCTAGTGGAAAAATTTGAATCCACAGGCACAGTACAAAATGTTCCCGTGCCAGTGAGACAAAGAAGTGCCCGTAGTGTCGAGAATATTACTGCCACTGAGGCTTCAGTTGCAGAAAGCCCAAATGTGTCTCTCACACGTCGTTCTCAAGCGTTGGGCATCTCTGTGACGTCGTTGTGGCGAATTTTGCGAAAAGATCTTGGCCTACATCCTTACAAGATTAAATTGATGCAAGAACTGAAGCCGCTTGACCACCAGAAGCGTCGTATGTTCGTGAATTGGGCTGAGCAACAACTTGAAATGATTCGGATTTTCATCGAAAAATCATCTTCAGCGATGAGGCTCATTTCTGGCTGAATGGCTTCGTCAATAAACAATATATGCGGTATTGGTCAGGCACCAATCCACACGTACTCCATGAGTCATCATTGCATCCCGAAAAAAATTACGGTTTGGTGTGGTTTATGGGTCGGCGGCGTCATTGGGCCGTACTTCTTCCGTGATGATCAAGACCGGCACGTTGCTGTGAATGGGGTTCGCTACCGTTAAATGATAACGGAATATTTTTGGCCCCAATTGGATGATATGGACTTGGAGGACATGTGGTTCCAACAGGACGGCGCCACAAGCCACACAGCGAATGTCACAATCAATTTATTGGAAACCAAGTTAGGAGAACGTGTTATCTCACCACGAAATGGTCCAGTCGCTTGGCCGCCTCGGTCGTGCGATTTGACGCCGTTAGACTTTTTTCCTGTGGTGCTACGTCAAGTCTATGGTCTATGCCAACAAGCGGGCGAAGATTGATGAACTTCGTACGAATATGGAACGTGAAAGTGCAGCAGTATCGGTCGATTTATGCTTGAAAAAATTACAGACTTTAAAATTTTGTTTTAAATCACGCATTACAATTATCGGGGCAAAGATACGCTCAAGACATGATTAAATAAAATAAAGTAGTTCCTTATTAATTGAAAACTTTCAGAGATGCAGCCATTCAAACCATACAATTTCTTTTAATATTTCGCAGCTTTTGCTCGAAAGTCTATTTTTTGATACCACATAGCAAATTTACATTTCCTTGCACCTAAAGGGTGTTTTTTAAGAGGTAAATAACTTGAAGTTGGCAACACTATTTTTACTGGTTGCCATTTTGTCATCTGTCAAGTAATTTATTTAGTTTGATTTGGCATTTCAACATGAAAAGACTGAAGCCTGAACAACGTTTCCAAATTGTACAAATTTATTTTGAAAATCATGGTTCCGTTCGAAATACGCATCGCGCGAATTTTGCTTAGCGATGAAGCTCACTTTTGGTTGAATAGATATGTCAATGCCGTGTTTTGAGTAATGATGATAATTGTGTATGTTGAGACACCGTAATATCCACAAAAATTGACTGTTTGCTTTATGGGTTGGTGGATTAGTTGGACCGTACTTTTTTAAAAACGATGCTGTCCAAAACATTACAGTCAATGATGACCGCTTAAGTGCCATGATACCTGACTTTTTCGTTCATCAATTGATCAACCATGGTACAAAAAGACGGTGCAACATGTCATACAGCTCGGGCTACAATTGATTTATTGAATTTGGTAACGGATTAGTTTTTCATTACGGACGTGAATTGGTCTCCATGATCGTGCGATTTAACGCCGCTTGACTATTTTCTGTGGGGATATGTGAAATCGCTAGTATGCGCCGATAAGCCGGAACGCTATTGACTACTTGGAGGACAACATTCACCGCGTTATTGCCGATATACAGCCACAAATGTTGGAAAAAGTCATCGAAAATTGGAACTCTAGATTAGACTAGCTGTTGCGGTCATATGCCAGAAATCATATTTTAATTATAGTGCCAGAAGATTATCTTTCGAATAAAGTAAATTTCATTAATAATTAAAAATAATTAAAAAATCATTTTTGTTTTATTCCATTTCAAAGTTCTATATCTCTTTAAAAAAAACACCTTTTAGTACGAAGTCTTATATTAATCAGACCAGTTGTTCAGTGTGTAGTTCTAAAAGCATTTTAAAAAAGCCGGAAAACAAAATTGCAAGACTACTTGCTTTTCTAATATTCTCAATAGTCGTAATATCATCAAAATCTTGAGTTAGAATTTTTTACTAATGTGAAATTTGTCATATTCTCCCGAAAAAAGGGGCTTACGGGACAAAACTAAGAAATGGTAAGGCTTGAATGCTTATATCTTTGCAAATTTTGAATGAAAATGACTACCGCTTTACATTCAAGACTTAAGTCTCTGCTTTATTTTGTTCATGCATGTCTTGAACCTATCTTTACTTCAAGAAAGTTATTTTTTTTAAGGTTAGCTTTTGTTAATTTTTTTTTGCTGAATTTTTTTTTATAAAATTTCTTAAACCATCTATTTCGATTTAAAATTTACTTTTGAACAAAAAGTTTCAAACGTAAATTTTTCAAATGTTGCTTAGTTTTTTCGAAGTTATACAAAAAACATTGAAATGTGGCCAGTGTGACCATTCTCTCAGAAATGCGTGAGCGAATTTAGTAGCATTTTCAGTTTTAAGTCTGCTTATGGACCGAACCAACATATGTTCAGTAATAAAAACCTTTATGCACGTTATTATTCCTTTATAAAAGGTCCATTCACAATAGCCTATTATATGAGTTGTGCCCAAAGACCGGTTTGTTTTTGGTCAAACATGGATATTGAAAATAAATAAAATCAATAATAATTCGAAATGGTACAAAAAGCATTCCCCCAAGATCTTTAATTTGTTGAATTAAAAATGTTAAATGTCTTACTCTGTGCAATAAAGTATAAAAATCCTTTCGAACTATATAAACCACCAAACTACTGGGCTGGGGAGAATTATTGAGAATGAGGTTATATAAATTTCACAGTACTACTGCACTGTGTGCATTTATGTGCATATAATTGCTATTCTCAGTCCAAAGGATACTCGGAATCTGTTATTTAATTTAATTAAGATCGACCTCCTTGTTGGTTCTTGAGGTATAGCTTTGAGGGGAGTAGTTGTCAGTTGGCAGGTCGTTAAACCGGTAGTCAAGCAAGTAGTTATAGATTTCGTATTTCTAATTGGCATGAAAATTAATTAGTTAATCGATTATTATTATAATAATCACGCTGAGTATATAATTACACTTTCAAAATAATTCACATTATCCGTCTGTATTTCCTCTTTTAACATCATCTGAGAAAGAGGCAAGCGTCTTAAATTACCAAATAACTGTTTATTTGTAAGCTACCCATTCCAGATAAGTTAAATTATGCAGATTAAATATATTTTTTCTTTTTCTTAATTTGGAAAACAAATCATTTGAAGAGGAGAAAAAAAAACTTTCTTCATTTATAAGAACGAAGAACGAGTAATGGGCATAGTCGCCACGAAAAGCAATAAACTTATATAGAAAATCCTGCCAAATTGAGGTCAGTAATTGGTCTGGGTGTTGAACAAATGGCATCCGAAAGCTATAAATTCTTATTGGCAATAATTCTATTTTTCTTTTATATTTACATCCATAAATAAACAAGTATGTACATGTAGCTATACTAAGACAGTTTGTGTGGTGTGCCTAAAATTTCGAAACAATTTTCTAAATCAACAACTTTATATAGGCAAATCGATGTAAGAATTATTCAGTTCTATACAGTTCTAAAAATATTTATGAAGGTAGGTATGTGAAGTTGAAAAACAATTTTAAACAATTTTTATGGAGTAGATGTAGCTAGTTCTGGAAATTGGGAGATTCCCTTCATGAATATTCGTAACCTGTTTTTAAAAGTGCGTAAATATTTTGTTTGTATACTTTGCATAAAATAATTTAAACAAGAGCCTCTATCTAGGCAGCTGATGGTGTTATCGAAATCGAGTTACTATGTAGTGTGGCTATATCGAGAATGATTGTGGGCCAGTTAGAAGCACAACAACAATTATTTATGATTCGCAACGACTACGAGTACGTTTTGGATAGTGATTTCAGGCTTTCAACAAACGGAGAATAACTAAGCTGGATACCTTTCCTTACCTATAACATCATTGAGTTTGATATTAAAGTTATAAAACATGCTAGAGGAAATGAACAAAGCAATGCTGTCGTATTCAAATTGATTTGCGGTAACATCCAATAAAATTTAGATACAAAATGCATAAATACTTAGGTAGAACAATTTGCCTTGTTTATAAGTTGGTTTTTGTTCAAAGACAATAAAAGTGAGTACATAGTTATAACTGCTTATTTATTTTGAGGTTTAGGCAGACTTGTCGGTGTTTAGGTTTTATCCCAAAATAAGCAATAAAACTTGGGTCAAGATTTTCCAAACTCCAAATCAAAAATTAATTTTTATTTATACCAATTTGTGAACGATGAATGCCAAGATTCCGAATGGTTTAACCCATTTCCAACGGCTACCAGTTCCAATTGAGTTTGATATTTCATATCTTATGTACTCGTATATAGTTAGGCCAATTAGATGAATTCTGGAAAAAAAAATTGGAGAAGCTTCTACATAGTTTCCAAGAAAATTATTTACGTTGCGTTTTCGCGAGGTAAGCTGAAGCAGTAGCAAAATTCTTGATATGAGCTTTTTTGTTGTTTTCAATTTTATTCATGAAAAATTAAATATTTAAATTGATTAGGGCAAAGTAGACTTAAAAATATATAATGAAATACTTATGAATGTGTGATATTTTGATAAAAATGTCTACTTTTGTTGGTAAAAATCGAAGTACGAGCATGTAAATGGCAGCATCAAAGATTTTAGTCCGTTTTGATTATTGTTTGCTTGATGTTGTCAAAAGGAACCTTCTTTTGAAGAATAGGTGACGCCGACCACAACAAGAAATCCAACTTGAAATTTTTGAATTTCAGCGTTTGGCACTAGCGTTTCATAGAAAAAAACTTCTTACAAGTGCAATGCATTTTCTATGCATTCATCGCTGCATTTATTGTTTTTGATAAGAGCGGCCAGTGCCACTTTTTCCCCAAATTTAGATTTGATAGTTATTTGTGGCGTTTGGCATTGGGTTCGGGTTATTGACTTCTAAGCAATGATAACAGATATTTTTTACCAAAATTTTCAATTTTTTTGTTTTGGATTCTAGAAAAATGTTCAAACTAATTTCCAAAATTATATTTTTTTGATTTAAAAAGCAATGTTTAATTGTTTTTAAGAAAATAATTTAAAACTACACGGTCGATTTTTATAAGACTGTATTTAAATTTTTTTACATTTTTTAAGTATTTAAAAAAAAATTACTTTTATGAAAAAATAACGGTACCTTCCATACAAATGTTAAAATACCGCTTAAGAAAACATTTTCATCTCCTACGATTTTTATATAAGTTTTTCTGTATGCTAAAATTAGTGCGATATACTCGTAATACCAAAAATTAAAAAAAAAAGCAATTGTAATAGATTTTTTTTTTAATTTTGAATTTTATCATTATTGGCTGAACAGATAATAAAATAAAATAAGATTAAATAATTGTTAAAAATCTTAAATATAATCAAAAAATATTGCAAAAAAAAAGTTTTTGATTTTTTAAAAAAAGATTTCAATTCTTTTTTTTTTTGAAAAGTCGATGTTTCAAAAATGGGTTGACAATTTTTGTTTGAAATTTAATTTTTATATGCACATAAATAATAGTTTTCTTTAAAAATGCTTCCAGAATTTGATATATAAAAATAATTTTTTTAGAAAACCATTTCAACGATTTAAATTTTTTGTATGGGTACAACATTTTCAATTAAAATTTAGGATTGCGTTCTTTTTTTTCATCTCAAGCTCTAAAAGAAATTTTTTGAACCAATTTAAGTATCGTATTTCATGCTTTTAAATATATTTCTCTCATAATTTCCATGTCTTTACATATAATTATAAAATATGTATATAAATTTTCGACTTTCAGACTTTTCACACCGAACCCAAAACGCGGTTTTCGCGAAAATATCGGCTTTGGAGAAAAACCTAATCGAAAACATAAGTTTTCCCATACATTTTTGTATTCTTCAGGTTTTCGTAAAACACAAGTTTTATATAAAACCAGTCAAAAACATGTTGGAATTTAGAGATGAACAAAACAATCGTACCTTTTAAAAAGTTCATTGCCTAATAAAATGTCAAAAAATAAACTGATTGAATGCTTTCATAATAAATTGAAAACTGCTGATGAAATTCTGTAATATCAAATATAAATTTCCAATCTCAAAATTATTTAATTTATTTAAAACTGATAGTATTTTGCCTGTGGTAATTAAAATTGTTCATATGTATCAAATTTATACAAATAATCACCATTATATTTTCATAAAATGGAAGAAAACAACAAAAAGAAAAGAAAATTGTGAGTGGTTGGTTAATGAAAAACTGTAATGTCAAACGAAAACGTGTAATGTTCGGTGAGAATGGTTTTCGACTTTTTGAAAATTTTTCGCTGAAAACCGGTTTTGGAGTTTGGTATGAAAACCCAATAAGGTGGTTGGTTAGACTTCCCATATCAGTCCATTATAGTACATTTCGATGGCGCTTAATATAAACCTAGTAAAAACCGAAAAGCTAAAGAAATCTGATAATAGATTAGGGCCCCATGAAATCACTGTATCTTAAGACCACATATAAATTTTGTCTGGTAACACTCTCAAGTTGTTGGATTTTATTTAAACGTCCAATATTTATTATGATCGTGGGAAGGCTCGGCCAGATCCCTGAGCTTAAACTTTGAGAATGTTTCACTAAATTCTCTTTTGAAATCTATTTCTCTTTAAGAAAACTAGCTATTGGGGTAGAGGATACAATTATTTTTGAAATTTAAATGATCGTTATCAAAAATCTTTTATGATGGTTTAAATTGCGACATCAGTATTACTGATTTTTTATCCAATTTAAATTTCTTAGGGCCAAGAGAATTTTCCCAGTTTTGCTGTCAAATACTGAGGAAAAACATATATGATTTGTCTACTCAGGTGAGTGCTCTGAAACGTTGTACATCAATATTATATAGTTATAAACTGAACAATGATTTAATTCAAAAGCTTTAACCTTGAAAATATATACTTTAAAAGTTTTAATGATGTGACAAATAAGAATTTTGAATAGTGTCAAATAGTGTCAAATAAGAATTTTTAATATTTAATCGTATAAAACAGCTATAAGCTTCCATTAATAAGTCCTACATTTCTTAGAAAATTTAAATCAAATCAAACCTTGTGTAGGAAGGTACCTTTATACATAACACAGGTAATAAAAAGTACAGGAAGCCATTCAAATACATTCATACACTCACTTAAACATATTGTGAAGAAAGAGAATTCTTTTCGGATTCATGCGAGTACCTACCTACATAACACAAAATGAATTCTATAAAAATGAATCAATTTTACATTTGAACATTTATGATGATTTATAAAGAAATTTCCAGACAAGGAAATTCTATAAGTTGAGTTGAAATTGAATTGCATAAATTTATATTTATGAATTTTGTATGTGTGTGTGTTTGTCAATGTTTAGGTGAAAAGATTAGTGAGGTTTATGCTTTATTTTCTCTAATTACTTTATTACTAAAGTACAGCTTCCGTATCATTTGGTAATAAAATAAGAGGATTTCCTTTGAAAAATTAACGGGTTAAATGGAATGAGATTGAATAATAATAAAGTTTTAATAGGAAAACTCCAAGCAAAACCAACGATGTTTTAGGAAACCAGAGTAATTTGATAGAAATGTTCTCTAAATTAAAAAGCAAAACATATTTTGTGCTGGGAGCTACTCTGGTGTGGTGCAGCTACTGGAAAGGTCTAACAACTTTATTATTGTAAGGCTTTGTTTGAAATGAAAATTTAATCCTATACAAGTATTGTTTTATTGTGTGTGTGTATATAGGTAAATCTTCGGAAAAATGAGGCTACTAACAAATTATAACAAACAAAATTTGTATGCAGAAAGGCTCAATTACATGTTCCACAAAAATCGTCGTCGTTCAATGGAAACTTCCTTACTCAATTTTTTATAAACCGAGAAACCTCTCGTAAACGCTATATTTGCTTAAATTTGAATGGATTTATGCATATAGAGTGTTTTACATACGATGAAATAAAAAGCAGGAGGATGTAGGTTTCACTGAAAAAGGAAATAAAATGCACGACTGGATTGCACACACTTCCTCTTATCTTCAAGTATAAAGATACATGTATAATAAAGAACTTTTAAAATAAGAATAGACAAAAAAAAAATCAAAAAAAATATAAAAAATGCTTTATCGTTCTTTGAACCAACTAGTAAAATAGCTAAGAGCTCAAAAACGAGAATGCCATTTGATTATATACTTGAAAAAAATATAAATATATGCAAACAAAATTTTTTAATCGTTGGAGAAGTTTTCTAAAAAACTTATTTTTTATACACACACACAAATAATTTTGGTAAAATTTAACAAAATAAGTTTTCGTTTGCTAATTTTGAGTGTATATGTATGTAAATAAAATACATTTATAAAACTAAATTTAACCAAAAAAAAAATCTTCAACTAGTTTTTAAAATATGGAATTTAAAAAAAAAAATATATTTTTGTTTTAATCCAAAATTTTGCACGAGTAGGTAATGTAGCTTGAAAATTGATAACGGAATTTTGTATAGAGAGGTCAAATATAAAATTTGTTTTTTACTATGGGAGGTCTGTGGGGGGTGATTTTTGAAAAAAAAAAACACTGATATAAATGGAAAAACAAATATTGAAAAATCAACGGTAATACTTAAAATGCAAAACAATAACGGTTTTAAAAGTCTGTTCTTTATTCTAACATTTAAACTTTTTTATTTGTATAAATAGTTTTCAAAAAATTTGCATTCAAAATCAAAACTTTGATTAAAAAAACGCAAGAAAATTATGGAATTTGAAACTTAATTTTCTTTTTGTGATGAATGCTCAACTGCGAATGGTACACAAGAAACTGAAAGCTTTTATGTCCTCTAGTTGTTGAGAAAATGAAAATTACGGATGCTACTTTTTTGAATTTTTTTTCATTCGCTTGCATTGCCAGCACTGTGGCGGCGCATAGTGGTCCGTTTATTGAATTTTGGTGACAAAAATTATTTCCCACAAATGATTTGGGGATACTGAATTCAGTGGTACTGCCTATTTTTTTTTACTTCAAACAGGGGCTTCACAATTAAGGTCAGATCACAGTCCCAAATTTCCAAATTATGAATAAAGTACTGGAGAAGTCTGAGTTTGAGTCAAGTTTATGTTTGAAGAGTCCTAAAATATGCGCCTGAATGTTTTCTTTCATATAAAAATGGCTCCAATACTGACATGTTTTAAATTTTAAGAAGATGGTCCAAAATGTTGAGAAATGTTCCTAAGGGATAAGAACTATTTCTTGTTCTTAAAATTTTTTGTGCTGGGAATCATTTTTAGACCTTATTCAATCGAATGTAAAACAGAGTTGACAGTTGGAAAAAACTGCTATTTTTTTAAATATAAGAATATTTAAACTGCTTAGTAAATAATGGTAATTTAATGGATTTTTCAACTGTCAACTACCAGAATTTTCAGCTTGATGTCAGATTTAATTAATGCAACCTGAAAAAATATCAATAAAATTTAAAATAATGCCTTAGACT
This sequence comes from Dasysyrphus albostriatus, assembly GCA_946251815.1. Taxonomy (NCBI): domain Eukaryota; kingdom Metazoa; phylum Arthropoda; class Insecta; order Diptera; family Syrphidae; genus Dasysyrphus; species Dasysyrphus albostriatus. The sequence goes on from OX276337.1 coordinate 21,544,952, forward strand.
ATTTTTAATTTTTATTGAGTTTTTGTAATGTTTTAGTAATTGACCTAAAATTTGATTCGCTATTTCCAGCCCTCAAATTTGTCAAATTTCTTTTAGATTCGATTAAATTAGATTTAAAAATAATTTCCAGCACACAAAATTTTAAAAAACAAGTACTAAAAATAGTTCTTATCCCTAAGGAACATTTTTCACCATCTTCTTGAAATTTTAAACAAATCAGTACTGGAGTAACTTTTATATGAAAGAATACATTAAGGCACACCTTTAAGGACACTTCAAACATAAACTTGACACAAATTCAGACTTCTATAGTACATTATTCAAAATTTTGAAATTTTGGACCATGTTCTGACCTTAATTATGAAGCCCCTGCTTAAAGTAAAAAAAAAATAATTTTGTGTACCAAATTTTATTAATATGCATTAAGAACTGGCATGGAAAATGATTTTTGTCACCAAAATCCAACAAACGAACCACTGTGTGGCGTTTTAAAAGTGAGGTATGTGTGGGGGTTTATTTATTTTATGACCAGCCCACCTCAGAATTATGTTACCTAGATCAATTGTGTTATCGTCACAAAATTTCAACTTCCTCGGATAATAGAAGGTGGTGTGCTCAAGCGACCTACCTTTTTTTAAGTTTCGCTAGAAAATTTCCTGTTTAAATGTTGGTGTTTACTGGGTTTCCCCAAATAGTAGGGGCGTTAGTGCACGATATGAGTGCATACCTTTAATTTTGACCTGAGGCGTGAGCTTGAGTATACTAATAGTTTATGTCAAAACTTTACTTTTAAGAAGTGTTTGCCAAGGTGGCAACACTGTCTGAAGAACGAAAAATGAGCTGCCACTTGTTTCATACATTAGCCTTTAAATCGAGAACCAGAGGTCGGATGGTGATCAGAGAACTCCCACTGGATTTAGCAATCTTGTTACCATAGGACCACATTGTTATTTTTATCCTCTCCTCCCCTGGCATGAAGAAGGTGGAAAAAAGCTGTTTGGGAAGGGAAAATGCCAGGTCAACAAAAGTGAGACAAACATTTATATTATTAAAATTTGAAGATTGGTGCCGAAGTTGAATTTCACCATCTGCTACATTGTATACAAAGTTAACTTAAAAAACCTGCTTTGGTTTTATAAAAAGTCACTTTCTAAGGGCTGAGGAGGGGAAATATGAAAGTTTAAACAACTAAAATATTTATCTTGGTTTATTTAAGCACATGATTTAAGGGTGCTTTTTAATGGCCAATCTTATTAAATCAAAATAAACTCGACACAACCACCTTAAAAAAGTTATAGTCTTTTTCATAAGTGATGACTGAATTTTTGTGAAATCTTAGCAAATTTTAACAGTATAGAGACTTGGTCCACATATTTAATTTGTCATAAGTAGTACGAATAATGAAAGTCTACAAGGATATTTGTAGAAAAAGGGTGTTTTTTTCAATGAAATAAAAAAAATTTTAACTACTCCCATGAACCCCTTCCAAAACTGGTACTTTGATAAAAGTTGGTGTAAATAATTCATCAAGATCAAGATAATTTTTTGAAAAATTGGTGTTAAAAATTAGATTTTTTTCGAATGTTTTCGTAGTTAACCACCATTGTTTATTTAAAATTTCAATGTTCTTATCAATTTGTTGTCAAATATTGAAAGCTAAATGTAAAAATCTCCTAGTTTTAAAGCAATTAAAAAAACAACAAATGTGCGAGGTTCAGTGTATGCCAATTTTCGTTCGCATTTAAAGAACGTATTATCTGTTTCCAATGTCAATTGCTGTTCTTTATATAAATAACGAAGTTAAACCTCACACCAACATTAATTTTTATTAAAAAAAAGGTAACATTAAATATCAAAAATCTCATAAAAAAGTAGTTTTATTAATTTAGAATTTTCTCGAAAACTAGAAGACATACAAGTTTTCGGTTTATTTTGTTTGATTCAAAATTAATATGAGCTTTCACTACAATAAAATTTAGTTTTAGATTTCACAATTTTGGGAAAAAATGATTCAAACATTTAATAGGTTTAAAAAATCCTTTTATTACCAATTTAAAAAAAAAAATCAACCGAGCAGTTTTAGAATACTATTGTGTTAAAAAAAATTTTAATCCAAAAATTCTTTCCTGAAAATTTTGGTATGCAATGATATTTGAATTTTTTAAAAAACATTTTTTAAATCTGTCACACCGTTTTCAAGAAAATCGAAAATTAATAATATGGTTCTATGGGAAGTATCATAGCCACTTTTTGAAAAATAGTTCCCCACTCAATTTTAGCTTTCACTTAAGGTAATTTATTTTCCTTCTTTTTAAAGGGGTGTTTGTAGACATTTTTCAGAAAATTGAGATTTTCTAAAATTGCTAAAAGAAATTGAACCGCAGGTACAGTTGTTTTTGAGAGGCGACGCCAAAAATCAGAATATACCAAGTTTTAAGAAAATCCATCCAGCCAGTTGTGGGATCACTTTTTTTGTCTTCGTTATGACAAGACTGATTCAAATCTCGATTCGTTTTTTTAACGAGTCCATATCTCTTCGGTAAACTTCCAAAGGATTAAAGTAGACCAACAAAATTTTATAAAATAAGATTTTCATATTGTGTTTTTTCTTACTTGAATTTGTAACTTTTTGAATACTAATTTTTTGCATAGACATATAATTTTTAGCTTTTACTTTATTTTTTTATTCAAGGCTAAGAAAGTTTTTCCAAGTCAAGTTTCTTAAATTTTAAACTTTGCCACTAAAATAAGACATTACTCCCATTTGGTAAAAATTTTAAGAACAAAAAATTTATTTTAAACTTTTTTCATGTCAGATAAAAGCTAGCTATTTGAAGTAAATTGTTTGTGGAAAAATTTTCTACCTTTCATGGATGGTTATTTATTTGAAATTCAAATTCGAAAATTCGCATTTCTGGTCCGCTTACATATGACTGAAAATAGCAGACAAAATCTAAAATATGAGAAATTCAAAAAAAAAAAAAATTGATTTTGAGCCAACTTTTAAACTACGCTAGTTAGTTGAAAATCAAAATATTCGATAAAGCTGTTGGCTTTCTACTTTTTTTTTAGATGAAAGAGGCCTAATTTAGAGCTTACTTAAGCCTTCAATATAAAAAATACCGTTAGAATAATTTTAATTTAAAGTTTGTGCAACAAATAAGCACTCAAAAAGGTAATTTTTTAAAGCAAAAGACAAACTTTGAAAACTTATTGTTTTAAGATTTTGCTGGCCATGTTCCTGATATTTGCAGTTTTCAGAAATGTTAAACAGTTACAACACGGTTCCCTGGAGGGATGATCATATAAAAGATGAAAATTACCGTGTCTTCATTACTAACTTTATCACAAACATATCGACTGTTAATTTTTTTTTTTAAATTTTTAAATCAAAGTCCCCTCACATTTTGGTAGTGAAGCTATACACTACTAATGCTTCAATCAATAGACATAGCATATCCGTTTCAAGAAGGACAAATTTTGTTCATGTAATCTTAGCTTTCAGTCCGCTCTGCTGGCCTTGACCTCCCTGTTTTTTTGCATTTTATACCAATTGGAACTTTGCTATTACCCACACTTTTCAAATTGTCCTAATTAATTGCTCAATAAATTGCAAATTCAATTGAAAGACTATATTCCACGTGCATTTAAAAGGATAATATAAATGACCCAAATTAATCTGCCCACACAATTCAGCCTGCCTAAACTATAATTTCCAAAAACTATTGACCTCTATTGAAGAGGAGAATCTTCTGGAATTAAGTAACTGAATAAAATGTCTATTATCCACAGGATATATAGCCTCAACCACACACAAGCCACACACTCTTACTGCCAATAATAAAATACAAGCTGAGAGACCTGCAACATATACTCGTATTGGTATCAAAATCGACATCGTAATCCTTCCATTTATAGAATAGTACCTTAAATGTAGGGCTAGTGCCCTAACGACAAAGAGAGATAGAGAACGAGTCTTAATGGTATTCCAGGGGAAGCAGCCTTTTAAGGTAATATGGAAACACACTCACATCGTCATAGACCTCTCTTGGACACTTCATTCTCGCATAATAGTCTATGGCCCTTGGTGAACCTCAAGGTGAATGTAACGACACTTTAATTTAATTCTTTGACATCCCACAGAATTAATTTAGTTGAGAAAATCCATATCCTTATCATCAGAGAGTTTGACTTCGACATATTATTTTCTTCTGCACTGTGGGAGTGAGAATATATTGACGATGATGAGGATGACGATGATGCCGCTGACGATGACGACGATGATGATGATGTTGCTGAGTAAAGGTAAAAGGCTTCTTTGGTGATGATGTTCCTGTTAAATTAAATTCAAACTCCGTGTGTCTCAATTGCAAAAGAAAAGGATAAAGGTACCTAGGTAGGTATCTAGGTCTAGGTACATACATACAAATGTACATAAGAGTACATATATATAAAAGAAAAGGCTTCCTATAAATAAATTGCTAATGACTATGAATGCCTTGAATACCATGAATACCTTATGTTTTGGGGGGAAATCTTTATATTGGCAGTGACATATAGGCAGAGTCACTTTTTTGAAAAGCCCGGTTTCCTTGAACTTGAGCTCCATATACAGAAACCAGAATGCGGACAGGAATCTTAAATTGCTAATTTCAAAACAAATTACCATCAGAATGTCCCTTCTCTGGGATCTCTCTGTGCATTGAGTGCGTACAAAAGGATGTGTGATGTGACTTCCAACACCTCAAGAGTGTCGTGTTGGTTTATTTTAGGGATGGGAATGTCAGATGATGGGGGATGGGTAATTTCCTAAGGGAAGTTTCGTTTACATATTGATGAACGGTATGTTAATTTTGAAATTACTGAAGCAAAGTTAGAGCAGTTTGACTAGGGTATGGTTTAGGTAAGTTTACCTATGTTATATAGAAAATATTTATAACCAAATTTATATGGCACTTTGAGCATGAGCTCAAGGTAAAAATGTCCCTTATTTTTACCTTTGAAGCACGAGTATCCTTTTTGAAATTTTTTTTTTTTAATGTGTGCTTTATATGAATAAGTGGATATTCTGGATTTTCAGCCTTATACCCTGCAGAAATACCAAACAAAAAACCAAGACTCGAATTTTTCAGAAACAAAATAACCCAACCATTTTTTTTAAGAAGAATAAAAGTTGTGATTCCTAGACCTTGTTTTGGTTTTTATTTCTAAATTAGTTGTTAATAAAAGAATCTTTTATACATTAAAAAAAAAAATGCCGTAATAACTGAACAATTATGACGAAAACAAAGAAGAATTATAAATTCATTGTATAGTGTCAAAAGTGTCAGACAGCTAAATTAGAACAAAAACAGTTTATATAAATATTTATTTATAAAAAGAGTTCTGCCAACAAGATTAAAATTAAATTGATAAAAGTTCAATAAGCCCAGCAAAATTAGATTTTCACTTCGAAAAAATACCGATAAATCTGGATTATAGTTGGGAGCTTTGTTTTGAAGTCTTGAGTATTTCCTTAATTTTGTTGGTTAATTTTTTTTTCTTCATTTTGCCTTGGTAAAAAAGGTAATGAGCTCGTTTGTGCACGTTTTTCTTGAAATCTGTTGCTCCTACAGAAAAAGTTTAATAATTATTGTTGTTCAAAGTTGTATGAGCATTAATATAAACTCAATAGTTTTTCAAAAAGAAATAGCATCTGCTGAGATATTAACAAAAAACCGTTTTTTGTCCATTTACAGTATAAAATAAAAAGTGTTACAAAGTAACACTATAACTTCAAGATTAATAAACCTAGAGAGTTTGTTAATAGCTTATTTTTTTTGATAATTTTAATGTCTAAATGTTATTTTTTCATAATTTTGCTGTAAAAGGAAATTTCATTGAGTTGTTGAACAAAAACCAAATCACTTTCTTTTACAAGATGGTGGTCTTCCCCTGGGCACCCCAAAAACTTTTTTTTATAAAGAGAAGATGTAGTCAAACTCAAACCGTAAAAAACTTTAGCCCATCGATTATGGAAATTTTAATACATTTTTTGACAAAATTTACTCCACCGTGAAGTTCCTGCATGATTTTTACAGAATCTATTGCTTGTATGAAAAAAGTATGTTAATCTTTTTTGTGTAGAATGACATAAATTACAATTTGCACTTTCACATTTTTTCAAAAAACCTAATAGTTTTCGAGAAGTTAAGAAAAACTGAATTTAAATCCCTTAAATTTAAGGAATTTTTCAGGAAATGCTTTAGACGTCAAAACAAAGCTCTCTACCAAAACAAAGCTCTCTACCAAAATTCAGCTTTGTCGGAATTTTTTCGCAGTTTTGCCATTTTTTTGTCTGATTTAAAACTTTATTTTAAATGTCTCGTTTCGGCTTAGCTAACATCATTGTCGAAAATAAAATTTTAAAAATAACACTATAAGGTGTTTTATTGTCTTTATACGTATCAATTGAATTATTATATAGTTGCAAATTTTTTTTTTTGATTTTGTATACCGTTTTAAATTTTGTAGATCTACCCATACTATTCGCATCAGTGACAACTTCATGCCATCAACATGGCAGCTATATCCCGGCCCTTTGATAATAATTATTAAATTTCAAAATGTTAAAAAATAAGTGTTTTATATCATATCACCATAAGCTTCCTTATGGAAGCCTTAAGACTACAACAGTGCACTTAAAATATGAAACAAAATCTGAAAGTTTTTTTTTCTTATTTCTCCCTATTCTCCCCTACTGTTCAGTTACAATTTGAATAATGTTTTTACTTACGGTGACGGCCCCAAGTCCACAATAATGTTATTTTTTATAAAAAGTAAAATTATTTCTAAAAATATTCAAAAGAGTTCTATTGAGTTTCAAAAAAAACTTCCATGTTGTTTCAAAACAAAATCTTATTGGAATATTTTTTTGAAAATGAAAACAGAAAATATGATAATTTTGGTAAACAAATCTATTTTGTTTTTTGTAGAAGCTTCTGTGTAAAAATAAAATGCACTACTGGATAGCACGTACTTGCTTTTATGTTCAAGTTGCTTGAAATTAAGAACTTTTAAAATATGAAGAAATTTATAGTTTAAATAATAAAAATATAAAAATATAAAAAAAATTAAATCATTCTTTTAATAAAAATGTTTATTAAAATAAATTCATTATTTTAATTGTATAAACAACTAGTTAAGAAACTTAGAGCTCAATAACAAGTATGTCATTTGATTACTTGAAAAAATATGAATTTGTGTAAAAAAAAATTAAAATCGTTGGAGCGGTTTTTAAAAAAATTATTTCGTTATATATAAAATTCTAATAACATTTTTAAAAAAAATTTTAGGTATGCCAATTTTAATAAAATATATTTTTAAACCTAGTCGCAAAAAAATGCATTAACTCGTTTTAAAAATATTGAATTTTCAAAAAAAAATTAAAATATTTTTTTAAAAATCCAAAATTTATTTGTTTTTTTCAAAATTTTGATAAAAAATATTTTGCATAAGAATTTTGATTGGAATAGTTTAAGCCATTTATGAGAAAAATGAAAATTTAAAAAAATCGTTTTATGGCACGTACCGTTAATAACGGTATTCGGAAATTTTTTTCATATCAAAAAGTACACCATATACCTAAGAAAATACATTGATTTTTTTATCGTAATCGTTAGAGCTATTTTTGAGAAAAATAAGTTTTTCATTCACGGTTGTATTGCAAGTACTGTTATTTTTGGTGCTAACAAAATTCAATTTTCTCCTTGGAGAGTTACAAAAAAACCTTCAGAGTCTTCACATTAAAAATTAGAGGAAAATTGCTTCAGTGGCTAAGGCTGTAGGTCGATATACGGACAGACAGACAGACAGAATTGTGCCACCCACTTTTTTCGTGTTCTCTATCATCGTAATGTCATTTTTTATTGTCGTCTCGAATTTTTATTTGAACGGACCCAAAACTTGCCCTATAGTACCTTTATCGTGAGTAAAAATATCGAAATCATTTTGAACAAAATCGGAAATAAAAAATGATAAGAGGTATCTACCTAATTTTTTTTGAAAAACGGTTCCCACCAATGGTAGCCTTAACTACAGAGTATTTTTCAATTTATTTTTTTTTATTGTGAAAGTGAAAGTTTTTTGAAAAAAAAAAATAAGATTATGTAAGATTAAAAAAATATTTAAAAACAAATTTTATTAAAATCTTGGGGTTATTTTTATTCACGAATGTATAATTTGCCATATGATACCTAGTCCTAGATATATTTATCAAAAGAAAAATTAATACAAAACCTCGATCTTATGCAGGGTAACTCCCTTGTTTTACCATTTACTGGACTATTGATAATAAATTGTGAAAATATTAAGCAAATAATTTCTGTCATTTTTCAGAAATTAAACTACTTACATATTTAAAGTCATTAAAAAAAAAAAAGAAATAAAAAAAATGGTCCTATGCCTAGTCCATAAGATCGGATAGCTCTAAATGTTTGATATATCAAATAGTATGGTTGGTATATGAAAATTCAAATTCTGCCGTCTTCAAGAATTCCAAAAAAAAAACAAATAAAAAAATCAGCAAATTTTTCAGTTTTTTGGCTATGACTTCTTTCCGGTGTATTTAAAAAAATTTCCTTCAAATACGGCCTTAGAAGTATTTTTTTACAACCACAACAAACAGCGCTTTGGAAGTCCCAAAAAAGTCTAAAATTTGGTATTTTGTAAGATTTTCAATTTCTACCGCCTTATTGCGCAATACCTCATTAACCTTCGAGTTAAGGGCCAATTTGTCTGAATCAATCTTGGAAATAATGTAACTGGCTACCAATTTCATGTAGGTTATTTCATTCGAATGCTTCAAAGTTCAACTCCTTCAAAGGAATTTTTTGAATTTTATAAATAGGAGAGTCAGAAAAGCTTAAATAGACATTTCGATATTCTGAACGATAGCAAAATCAGTTCGAGTTTGAGAGAGTTCGACAGAGTTTCGCAAGAATTGGATTTTGAGGAAAATAAATTCCTACAATATGAAAATTTCAAAGGAGTTAAAAAAAATATGACGAATAAATTCTTGTTTAAGGGAAATCTGACTTAGAGGGAGCTCGACTTAGAGGAACTTGACTGTGGTAACATGTAATTGGTTGCCAATTAAATTATCTACAAGATTGATATTGAAAAAGTCACCCTAAGCTTGACAGTTAAAGAGATATTGCGCTATAAAGAGGGAGGAAACTGAAAATCTTACAAAATACAATATTTTAGTCTTTTTCCAGGAGCTCCATAGCGCCATTTGTAGCGATTGTACAAAAATACTTCCCGAATCATATTTAAAATTATGTTTATTGCAAATTTGCATATTTTTTCCCCGTTGAAATCCTACGGAAAGAAATTATAGGCAATTAACTGCCAATTTTTTGTGTATTTTCCAGAAGTTTGTTCGCATGACTAAAAAAAAATTGGTATTTCTTACTTACAGAATAAAGGTACTGTCACACCGTGCAAGTAAAGTACTTGCAGGAAGTAAAATGATTGCTTCAAATAAAGCTTGTCTGTTTGACGACCCAAAAGTATTTGCAAGTAAGTAATTGCTGCAAGTGATTTACTAAGTGTGTCAGTTTTAATTTACTGACAGCCACTTCTACCTAAGTACTAGCAAGTACTTCCAACAATTACTTTGAGCAAGTAAATTGTTTGCACGGTGTGACGACCTTAAAAGTACTTGTAGCAATTTTACTTGCAAACTATAGTAAAAATTCATTCCAGCAAGCAATTTACTTGCCTGGTGTGACTGCTCTCTGCAAGTAGGTACTTGCACGAATATCTCAAAATAGAAATTTTTTAAATAATTGCTGCAAGTATTTCACTTGGACTATGTGACGGCAACTTAAGACACTTTTCTTAACAACAATTGATTTAACCTATGTAATTAATTCAATGTTAAAGTTTAGGTATCACTAAATTAAATTCAAAAGAAGCTGGGGTACTCAATATACTCATGTAAGGAACGACCCTACGAACTTACTCCCAACAGAGTTAGTTGATATATATAATTTCCGATACCTTCGTTGGGAGTACCGTTTTTCTTCCTAAGAGCGGAACTGATCAATAAATCAACAATCAATTCGGGAAAAAAAGTGCAATGTTAAAAATATGAAAAGTAACTCCTTAAACTTAAACACCTATACGGTTTTCTCACTCAAATAATGAAACAGTTCCTCATTATGGAAAAAATGTTAGGCCGTTTGTCAATAAAGATATCTGCGGAGCATATTGTGGATTTTGTTGCCCTTGCGCCTTTTCCTATCTCCAATTATGAATTTTATATGAGAACGTTTGCAGAATTCCAGGAATAGATGCTATCACATGAAGGCTTTAGTGGTTGCGGACTGACCATACCCTTCTTTGCCAACATAAGCTTAACCAAACAAGGTTTAGATTAAGAATATAAAAATTACCTATCTCCACATAAGATGCAATACAAATTATTCCAAATTAGTTCTTTCACCATTGAAAAATATAGCAACAATATTCTTTTCATAAGCAATTCCTAATGTAAGAACCATTAGAATTAGAAGATGTAAATTATACAATACTATCATTCAAGCTACATACACATTTCTCAAAGCAAATAATTCTCTATTGTGTCAAATTAAAGCAGATAATACATCTTACATGGAAAATATTAATAACTTTTTTGATGTTTCCTTTCAGAATAGGATAGAAGATAGACCTTTTTGCGAATCTAGCCTACAATCACAAATTCCCTATTTAATCCTATCTATTATGTACATTCATTATTATCTTTACTCTATACACAGCAGCAAAAGCAACAACAACAAAAAAAGAACATTTATCCAATTCCATGTAATCCCTATCCATATCCCTATCTCTATTCTGCTATATCCTCAGACTCCATTTATTTCTTTTGCTATAGTCGTAATAATTGTCAAATGGAAAGCCTTTTCTTCAGTGAAGCAAAATTAAATGATCACAAGATGAGATTCTGGGTCTGGGTATGAGCGAAGCAAGCATGTGTGCTTTGAGGGTGAAGTGAGCTAACCATATCACCGCAGCAGTAGTAGCAGCAGTTGTCAATAAAAAGACAACATAATATGTGCTGAAAATCTCTTCCATCTCCATGAAGAAATCAGCACCTTATACATAGTACCATCATCCCACTATCCTATTAAAACCAATATTCTATTCACCCACATCACAAAATAGGGATCAAAAGGACCAAATATTAATCGAAATCCATTGGGTAATGTGGGAAATTATTACATCAACTTGTAATCCACCAATCAATCACTCCAACTCGATTTTTGTCACCACCAAGAACACCACAGGAGGTAAATCCTGGCACATCAGGAATCACTTAAATTCTCGACATCAGCAAAAGATGATGTCCTTAAAATACATTTGTAGTCATTAGTGTCAGAAACATTTAGAGGGAAGCACATCACATCACATCACGGCACAGAGCTTCCAATCAGCACTTCTCACTATTATATTGGCAGATATTAGCTGCCGCTTATACATATGCTTTTAGTGTTTGTGCGTGTGTTAGGTCCTTAATTAAATTGCCAACCACTTTGACAAACCGAATCCTGTCCACAAGTTTTCGACATTGGAATTGGAATCCATAATGATTGTGGTTGGAATATTGTGGTCATCGCAGGATCAACGGAAAGCCCCAAAACCAGACATCCAGGACATAATCTAACATAATATGAAACCGAGTAAAAAGTAGGTAGGTACGAGTATACGAGTATGTACGAAGAAGAGCTAGGGGGTTATGATGGGGTCGAATTGTGGGAGCAGGTAGAGTGGAGTGAGATTGAGGTGAAGTGGAAAAAGGGGTTGGAGTGAAGGATATGGATACAGGATAAGCAGAAAAAAGGCAACTTTGTATGTGCACACATTTCCAATTTCAGCCAATCTGCCCAGCATATACACATGTTGACCATAAATATGATAATAAACTTTTGCATTCCATTTGCTGAGCAGCGCACCCAACTCAATCAGGTGCGGATCTATGGTTTTTTTTAGTGGGGAAACGGGTTTTATAAAAACCAATTTTCCAGGAAATGGAAATACATAAAAGTATAACCCTTGTGCTTTATATTTAAAAAATGTTTAGCTAGCACTTTTTGTGGCAAGTATTTTATTAATCATCTTATGGCTTCTGTAAGGTTTTTGTAAAGCTTGTGTATCGAAGTTAAACTTTTTCTAAGCTGTTGATTCCTTCTTAAACTCAAAAATAGAAGTTTATAAAAAGCTTCCATTACAAACGCACTATCAAATATATCCATCTTATTCATAAGCTTGACGTATAAAGTTTTTTTTTTCAATTTTCTGAAGTTAGAACTTATAAAGATTTTTTTTTTAGCTTGTGTATCGAAATGTAGATTTCTATTCAAAATGAAACTCTATTAAAAGCTTCCATTAAGAAACTCCGTCATAGTTGTCTTACATATCTTGTTTTCGAAATCCCTATATGAGCTAATTTAAAAGCAAATACTCTTCTTATTGTGAAGTGTATTAAGATACATGTAATTTTTTGGTTTAAAGTTTGTAAAAGCGAAACTCTGCCAAACCTACTATATATTAAAAAAATAGCTTTAAGAGACTTGCATATTTAATATCATGATCACGGTGAAAGTCTTTAAGAAGTAAGAACTTCTATATAGCAAAGTCCTACAATTTTCTGAAGTTATTACTTCTATAAGGTTTGTTTTGAGCTTGCGTATCCAAATATAACATTTCCAAAACCCTCAGCTTCTTTAAAAACTACATGACGTTAAATAGTGTATACAAACTGTTGTTATTGGTTTCTTGGAAATCAAAGTTCATGAAAAGCTTAATTTTACTTTTATTAAAATGCTTGTCAAAAATGTTATCTTCAACTAACTTGTCTTACATGAAGTGTTTTAAAATGATTACTTTCCTCATTATGAATAACGGTACATTTATTTGTTTCTGTAGGAATTCATAGTTTATAAAAAAACTTCTACTACAAAACTATGTGAAAAATTTTCTGCAAGACTTCTTGACAAAAAAACTTTCATCCAATTCAGCCTAATAATATTCTCGGATGTTTGAAACCTATTTCTTTGTTTAAATGATTCAATTTTTGTATTGCAAAATGTTTTAATTTACTAAAGTAATTATTTCTACAAACCTTGTAAAACGAGGTTAAACAGTTTTTTAACTATCGACTTTTATATGAATCCTAATGAATTTCCAACTGTGTAGGGGCTCTTGTAAGTTCTCTTTGGTCTTAAAGGTCTTAAATCATTGTTTAAAAATTGCTTCCATTATGAAGCTCGGTCAAAAATTTCCTGTAGATTTTTTCTAAAAAATATTGCTTGAGTGTAACATGAGCTTATTTAAAATCTAATTGATTCCTTTCTACGCATGAAAAGTACTTGATATATTTTTGTAGAAATTCATAGTTTATGAAAAAAAAAGTTTAGATGCTAGATTCTTGGTAAACAATTTAATTAAGGGATGGATTTTTTTTTAATTTTGTTAAGTAGTTACTTCTAAAAGGCAGTTATTAAGCTTGTGTATCGAAGTTTAGTATTTTTTTTGAAACTATTGACTTTTGTGTGAACTCCACTAAATATTTTATTTTAGGTATAAGTATTGTTTGAATATATTGTTTATAAAAAGCTTCCATTATAATGATTTGTAGAACATGTTGTCTTGAATTTTTTGCAAAAATCTGAAGTAACCTATACTGTGTAATTTTTACAAATAAATTTTTGTGTAAATTTTGCATATTTTTTTTTCTATTGTTCTTCAGGTTAAAAATAAATAAATAAATTTGGTGGCGCAACAGCTCGCGAAGAACCAGGGCCTAGTGACTTACAACTCTCAACCATTCCTGTGTGCGTGTTGTTGTCAGGAATGGAGGGGACCTACCATTTTTTGCCGAGTCCGAACGCCTAGATGAGAAGCACTGTTTCATGACATATGACAAGTACCTATACTCTTGGAGGATTTATCAGTCCCTCGCAAGAGGCATTACCTCGGGAAAAACCATTTCTATTTTTAGATGGCAGCGGCTGGGAATCAAACCCAGACCCTCGGCATGAAGGCCCAACGCACTAACCATCATACCACGATGTACTATAATACCTTTAGGCTATTGCTTCTATAAGGCTTATCTTGAGTTTTTTTTTGCTAAAGTAAAATATATTTTCAATAATATTTACGTCTTACTTGAAGTAAAATACAATAATTATTGCTATTGTAAACGAGTTTTTGTAATTTCCCTGTAGGAATTCAAAGCTTAAAAAAATTTTCTATTCTGAAGCTCTATCAAAAATGTTTTGATATTATTGTAAGGGAATTTTTATTATTTGTCTGTAAGAATTCATAGCTTCGAAAAAGCTTCGATTACCTACTATATATTTTTTTAGATACTTTGTGATAGACTAGCTATCAAAAAGCTTAAAAGAGTCTTTTGTATTATGAAATCAATCACAAAACACACAGATTTGTTAAGCCTTGTAATTGAAAGCCCATTAGAAGTAAGAAGCTCTTAATAACAAAACATTATTATTTTTCATAGTAAAGACTTATGTTGGGAACTTACAAGTACTTTGCCTACCTCTGGTCCATGCACCGTGCAACCTATTGCCAAATCAATCTCCCTTAAGATATTTTGAGTTAAGTGCCCAAAAGTTGACTTAACCTCCCCTTCCCTGGATCCGTACATGACTCAACTGTTTCACCCATTCAGAATTCAAAAGGACCCTTTCTATACTACATCCTACAAAGTATGCTAAAACCGCAAACTCATAGTTTATCCGGAATGATTTGAACACTCATACTCTTAAGCACAGCAGGACATAATATAAATTTCGCATGAGCAGAGTTTTGGTTTAGGAGACAAGGCGACCGACAGGACTCCACAATACATATGTACATTCACATACGGTAAAAAGAAAATCTACTGACAAATTAAAAGGAATAGTCCTTGATATGTTTTACTGTGCATATGTTTGAACTTAAGTTTGTGTGTGTGTAATATTAGTTAAATGTGACAATGGGTTTACCTTAGAGATAAAGGAGTGTTGGCATTTTTGCCAACAGCAATGGCTTACCAACAACTTGTGGTAGGTACGTAAATATATAAATACACGTACATTTATACGAATATCACAAAAGAACTTCTCAGAGTGAAAGTGGCAAATCTAACTCAACTCGAAAGCGAGACACATATTTTGTTTTTTATGAGACAAGCAAATTAATTATTTACGTGTTTTGTTTGTTAAATCAGGTGTGGTAAATATTTGTGATGGTAAATTTCGATAAATAATAAAATCCTTTGATTGTGATTGGGTTTTGGAATTGTTTTGTGGGATGAAAAGACATTCTAATTTGTGGTTGGAACTTGGGAGTTTGTATATACATAAGTATGTATGGTGATTGTAACATAATAATATTATTAAATATTTTGATTTGAATAAATTACCTTTATTTGTGGAGATTTTTTTTGTATTGTATTTATTAAAAGACTAACACGATTAACATACTGGCAATATTCTGAGGCAATGAGGGGTCTGCCCGGAGTACCTTTTGAAAATGGTTGCTCTGGGACCTTAAAGTAACTAAATTGACCATGTACTAATCGACGGAAGACATGCCTCTAACGGCTAAGGGGTGAATAGTTTTCGAGGGACGAAAGTCAACTATGACTATTTCCGTGTTGCGGAAATGTTTTGAGAGCTCAACTATTAAATGAAAAGAAACAACAAACCAACCAGCTTTAAAGAAGAAATTCGCAGTTGGTGACTTAGTTAGTTAGTACGTTGGACTGTCATGCCGAAGGTCTGGGTTCGATTCCCAGCCGCTTCCACCTAAAAACAGAAATGTCTTTCTCGAGGTACTGAGGAACTGATAAAACTTCCAAGAGTATACATTTCATGAATAGGTGATTCTCATTTAGCCGCTCAGACTCGGCAAATAATTGTAGGTCCCATCCATTCCTGCCAACAACACGCACACAGGAATGGTTGAGAGTGGTAAGTCACCAGGCCCTGGTTCTCCATGAGCTGTGAAGATAAGTGAGCCTGTAGTTGCCAGATCCTATAATGAGTACTTGACTAATGGCTCTCGGTTCTATATTCACCTGCCACCGACGCTAACAACCATCGGTACTAGTATTGGGTATCATTGAACAGGCAGCCAAGACCACAATAAGCTAAAAGCACCCGTTATATGAATGCGAACAGCTATAGAAGCTACACATTCGAATGCAGTGGAATGTGCTCAGACGCCATTTTGAAAAATGCTGCCCGATCTGTAGTACAGTAAGGAAACTGAAATCCCTGCACTTTTTGTTGGGAAGGACATTATTTTTGTGTGTGTAAATTATTTTTGATATGCTAAGGATGTTGTTTAGTTAAGGAATCATTGTTGTAATCTTGTCACTTAGACGCCATTTTCAAAAATGGCGCCCAACCTGTGAAAAATGGTAAAATAATAAAAATCGTAAATTACTCGATCAAAATAAAAATATTGGTGTCTTAAAAGATTAGACGCTCTTTTGGGTTAAATTTCAGTTTTGCCACTTTTGGGAACACACTTTTATTTAAAGTCGGAACCTTCACTTTTTGACCATTTTTAATATTCTGAACATAAACAAAAGTTGCGGAAATGCCTATAAATTGGTGATTTTTAATTTTTTTAACATGAATAAAAATGCGGAAACGCCTCCAGACTCCAAACGTGGCTTGAAAAATAGTGGTTGATGTTTTAATAGGATAAAATAGTAGAGTAAATGCACCTTCGGTTAAAATTTCAATATTTTCCCTTTTCCGGAACATACTTTTTTTGATGCCAAAGCTTGGGATTTCAATTTTATGGTAGATTTAACGTGAAAAAGTTACAGAAATATCTCCAGATATGCATGTTAAGAAAATTAATTTGTATTTTCATTTTCAAAATATTAGAAATTTATAAAGGAATTGGAAATCCCACCCTTGGACAGAACAGAAATAAAAATATGTTTACTAAAAGTGGCAACACTGACATTTGAATCTAATGTGCTTCTACTCAACACTTACCTTTTTAGATGCCGTCCATTATTTTTCCATTACGGTAGTAGTTTTTAACGTGAAAAAAGTTGCGGAAACGCCTTCAGACTACCAAAAAGGGGGGGGGGGGGGCAGTACCACATTTTGACATGCAAAAAAGTATGTTCCTCAAAAGTGACAACATTGATATTTAAACCGAAAGTGTCTACTAAGCTTTTGTTATTCAAAATATTATTTTTATTTTCCTGAATGCGTTTGCCATTTTTAGGCGTTTCCGTAACTTTTTTATGATCAAAATATTAAAAATGATCAAAAAAGATCCATTGACTTAAAACAAAAGTATGTTTCCGAAAAGTAGCAGCGCTGAAAGTTTACGTGAAGAAGCGTCTACTCAAAACCTTTCATTTAAGATATAAATCGTTTTTTTTTATGATAGAAATTTTCCAAGTAATGTACACTTTTTTTTTATTTTCCATTTTCCAAAGGTAGGGTGCCAGTTTTGAAAAAAGTGTCTAGGCGACAGGACTACAAAAATGACTCCTTAACTAAATATTTTCCCTAGCATGGCAAAAAGAATTTACACACATACCGATAATTTCCGCCCCTACAAAGAGTGCAGGGATTTCGGTTTACTTATTGGACTACAGGTTGGGCGCCATTTTTCAAAATGTCGTCCGAAAGACAGGATTACAAAAATGAGATCCGGGCTAAATTTCATCCTTAATATGTGTAAGGAATAAATTCCAGTCTTAAAAAAAGGTGCCTGTCAAAAAACGCACGCGATTCGGTTTATTGAGCTATAACACTTTCCCTGTACGAGATACAGACTTATACCCAAACAAAAAATCAGAGTTGTAAAGTACTAAAGTACATTTCCACTTAAGTACTTTGTTAGTACTAAGAACCTTGTACTCGAACTTAAGAAAAAACAAGTACAATGTACCCACTTGGTACTTGAAAAGCACCAAGTACAAGTACTTTTTCAAGTTCTTTGATTCAAGTACTTATATTTGGTACTTTAATACTGCCAGCTACATTTTTAAGTATAAGTCCGTTTCAAGTACTTTTCAAGAACAAGTCCATTGCAATTCGATTTCAAGTACAAGTCAATTTCAAGTGCTTTTCAAGTACATTTCGTTGAGTAGTCTGTTTAGCAAGATGACACCAAGACAACGAGACACCATCAGCCGTCATTTGCGTTGAAATAGTCATCATATGATAGCTCAACCAGACTACTCAACAAATTGTACTTTTAAAGTATTTGAAAAGAACCTGTACTTTAAAAGTACTTGAAATGAACTTGAACTTGAAAACATACTGGGCAGTATTACAGTGCCAAGTACATGTGATTGAAGCAAAGTGAATCAAGTATCTAGTACCAAGTACATTGTACTTGTTTTTTTCAAGTAAATCCACAACTACAAGGTTTTGGGTACATGACCGATACTTGTACTTGAAAGCTTTAAGGTCTGCAAATATACCTTTCCAATGACATACGTCAGAAAATGATAGAACATATGGGACGAAACACCTATTCTCCTTTTTGTAAAACAGTTTGTATTCGAGCCACAGTCACAGTTCTGTTTATCAAAAAATCAATAGAGGCACACATAATTTATGCAAATTCTCAAAAACATATGATAAATACATCAGCCAAAAATGTAATATCTAAATATCTACAATTTTGAATAAAATTTACAGGTGCAATATAGAGACAGCTATTGTCAAAACGATATCCTTAAACCGTTTTCGTTTTACTTTAACTATGCCTTAGGATATGCTTACCTTCGACCCGAAAAAAAAGTAAGAAATTTGCAGTCCCTCTTGAAAAATTAAATGTTAGTAGGTATAGCTAGATTCACGTTCAAAAAAAAGCCTTGATAATAACACCATTTGAATGTGAATTGAAACAGTTTTTATTAACCTTTTTAAAACAAGCAAGCTACTTTGCATTTCATTCACAGAGAAATCTTTTGTCCCTCATTCTTAATAAAAAAAAATAATAAAAACAAATATTAAATTCCATCTCAAGCACGTAAAAATTCCCTCTGATTCACACAAAAATGTATTTTTCAAATCCCAGTTGTATTGCAGTTTGCAGAGGGGTTCTGAAGAAAAAAAAAAAACATAAGCAAAAACCATTTTCGCCTATAACGACGCAGAATAAAATAAGTGGCGAGAATCCCCATCAAGGGACAAATTCGAATTTTTCTTTTGCGCAAATATAATATATAAATTCGTAATAATTATTGCTTTGCCCATCGAAGTGAAAGTCGTTCTTTTCTCACTCTACTATTTAGAAAAAAATGTTACCCGCAGCGCATAACGCGCCAACATTTACAAAATCACGTTCGAAATCCCCAAGTAAATCCCATCCTTAGCCCCATCCCATCCTCCAGTTTGACATCTTCTTCCTGCTCCAATCTGAATTCCAAGTCGAAAATGTTGCCGGTTCGTAAAAGTATACGTAGATACCTCACGAATTTTGGCATCCTCTCTGGAAGGAAGAACAAAGAAAAAAAACAAACAAACTGCACCACAGAGACTTAACGTCAACGATCTCAGTGAGTGTTCGCGCGAAATTCCTTAAATATACGAAATTTCACCCTCGATGCCGATATTTTAAAATATAATCCCAAGCCATGGAACTTCTGGCTGCAGGCAGGCACAGGCCCACCGCAGGCACAACGATGAACTCTCTTTAAATGTTATATTCCTTACTGATGAGGAGGCTAAACTTTTCAAATCCTCCTTGACGAAGTAGAGGAAAGTTGTTGTTGAAGAAGATTCCACGATTTCATAAGAAAACACAGGCTGCTAGCGTGTAAGGGGGAATTGAAATTGTTCACGGAGTGTCTTTATGGCGCTGAGTATTGAGACATAATGTTCGGTTTTCTTCCCCTCGTTCGGTGGTGATCTGGCTTGCCTTGCAGCGGCGTCTCGTCGTAGTAAATCATTTTTGGGGAAGATTATGGGGTAAAGACTTGGGAGCTGGTAAAGAAGGCAGAATGAGTAAGTTAAAAACACAAGTTTTGGCTCCTCGTTGCGCGTTGTGAGGGATTTTCTTTAGTATTTTTGAAAGGAAGTGATTATCGAGGTCATGACCTCATTTCGTGGCTCTGTGCTATGTGTTGAAAATTAATTTTCCATTGACTTTGATGGGTTTAATATTTGAAATATGCGCATGGTGGAGTTTGTAACCGAAACTGGGTGTGATGGCAATAAGAAAATCCTTTAATATAAAGTGAAGTTTTGAGGTATTAGGGTTGGAGATATACATACTCGTACCTATCTATCTCTAATGAAACTTTAAACTGAAAGTGAGGTATAGAAAGATGTGAAAATGGGACTTTTCAAGCTCATTTTTATAAATTTAAAAATGTCTCAGAAATGTGCATATCAAAGAACTATCTTGTAGAATGCTGCGAAAAACTACCACCACGGTGACGAGGGAAAAGAGGGTGAAATGCGATAACAAAGTTTTAGTAGTTTGCTATTTTATAGGGATGATGGAGATAATTAATTCTGATTTTGTATGTAATATATTAATTCTTTAATTGAATATCAACTCTGTAGCTAAGAGTAAAATTTAATATTGCAAAGTTTTAAGGTATCAAATAATATCTTAGTGCGTGTTGGAATGGATTTATTTGGAATTTCCTATTAAAAAAAATAAAAAATAGGAGAATTTAAAATTGTTGGTACCTATTCCACAAGAAAGAGTTATTTGCTTAAGTTTCTGGTTATTAACTATAATTCGTATAGTTAAATTAAGTAAAGCTAAGGTTCAAAGGTGAAGTACGCCGAATAATCAACCAGCGCAATTTGTTCCTACAGTATGTGAGCTCTAGAAAAAAAGCCCTGCACAAGCTCAGTAATTATGTAAACATATGTAAATCTGTGTTTGTGTGTTTGCTAATAAGGCCTGAGGCAGGGTTGGGTAGTAATCATTACAAACAAAGTCGGTTACGATTATGTAATTTTTAATTGTTAAAGTTCAATTAATGACTATTTGTTACTGTAATTAAAAATTTCAGTTACAAATGACAAGTAATTGAAAAAAACTTATTTATGATTTAATAACATTTTATTTGAAAAAAAAAGTAATGGAACCCGAAAAAAGTAATTGAAAAAAACTGTAATAATTACTTTTTGTTTGTGTATCGATTTTATTTGTGTTGCTACATGTAGTTGATATTTCTGGTAATCAATTACATTTGTGTGTAATGATTACAAAAAAGTAATCATCACATGTTTCTTTTCAATTACTTTTTTCAAGTTATATGTTATAGTTAAATCAATTATTTTTTACAAATTACATGTAATTGTAGTTGAAAATTTCCAGTTACAGATTACATGTAATTGTTATTATTGGAAAAAGCCAATTACTGATTACATATAATTGTAATCGACTCTGTAATCAATTCCAATATTTAAAAATTACTACCAACTCTGGCTTGAGGCTTTTGGTTTGGCGAAATAATAAGTCGTAAATTGTAATGAGTCGCAAAGTCTTCAAAATTAGCTTGAAATTTCTGGATAGTCACAATATAAAATTTAAAAACACAAACTTGCTGGGACTCCCGTTGGGCCCCATCTCTACCATTCAAAATTTTGTTATTTCTTTTTCTTTTTAGTGGTTTTCAAAGATCTTAAGTTTTTTATTATTTAGTACTTCGCAACTCGTTACAAAATTTAAATGGAAAGAAAACATTAAATAAGAATGCGGAAAAAACTCAAAAGATTCTTACGTTGCAGTGAATAATTTTTGATAAAAAATAATGGTGGTTATTATAATCTGTTTTTTTTAATGGTCTTAAATCAGCTCCAAATGAAGAAAAAAAGCCTAATTTTCCCGATTTTTATTTGCATCCCCTTTAGTCGCTGTAAGGGTTAATTTAATTTCCCTTTTTTGTTTTGCATACTAGGTGATTCACGTTAAATCACCCCAAAATTGTAGAGGTTAGACTTTTTATATTCTATTTTATAAAAAAAAAATTACAGATAAAATAAAATAAAATAAATAATTGAAAAACAACGGTAACACTTGCAGTTTTGTTTTGCAGCTTTTTGGAAAGCCAAATGTCCATTCTTAAGGTTTATTTTCAAATAAGGTTGTTTTGATGAACAGTCTTGGCAAAAAATTGTTTCAAACAATATTTTGAAAAAATTCAATTTTAATTTTTTTTATTTCTTCATTTGAAAACAATTTTTTCTGAACCTATTTGAATGGACGCCTGGCTTTCTTAAAAGCAATAAAAAAATTCTGTTAATATTTTCGTTATTTTTAAAACATTTTCCTTACTATTAAATGTAAAATCCTTATAGAATTTCCTCTACTATCCAAGCGGAGGGAAATATTAGCCCTCCCTCCCCTCTTATGGTATTTTTATCTTGTCTACTTCCAACCTACATACTCTTAACTTGCTGTCTGATTTTACGTGAATCACCTAGTAAAGGGTGTTTTCAGACGTGTGGTTCTCAGTCTGGCAATACTTTTTTTCGGAGTTGGTCTTTTTGACAAATGTTACCTGATTTATGCTCGGTTTGGTTTGCCATTTATAAGAAATGGACCTACTCCAAAAAACAACGTTTGCGGCTCGCGCGACACATCGCGAAACAATCAATTTATTGGAGGAAATTGAAGCACCGAATATTCTCTTCCAAGGCATCAATCGTCTCGGGCTTATTTGCGTAGACAAGCGACTTCACATAACCCCATAATAAATAACCTCACGA
This sequence comes from Dasysyrphus albostriatus, assembly GCA_946251815.1. Classification (NCBI taxonomy): domain Eukaryota; kingdom Metazoa; phylum Arthropoda; class Insecta; order Diptera; family Syrphidae; genus Dasysyrphus; species Dasysyrphus albostriatus. The sequence continues at coordinate 21,567,724 of OX276337.1, forward strand.
CGCGAGATAGTGCGTTTACCAAAAGTCTATTCATTATGAAATGGCAAACCAAACTGAGTATAAGTCAAGTGACATCTGTCAAAAAGACCAACTCCGAAAAAAGTTTTGCCAGATTGAAAACCGCTCGTCCTAATAAAACGCACTTATGTAAAAAAAAGAGGGAAATTAAATTAACCCCTACAGCTAATATAGGGGATCCAAAAATAAAAATCTGAAAATAAGGGATTTTTTTTACTTTATTACGAGTCGATGTAGGTCCATCCAAGATGACTTTTTTTTAAAGACAACCCTAATACACATAGGTGCACCGTACATAGCCACAATAAAGCTCATTCTGACACATGAATGTGTGATCATGTTGTGTCCAGCCTAAGGCAAGGCAACTTGTCTTAAAACCATAACTTAAATTCAGAAACTGGTGTGTAGTGCTGAAGTGTGTTTTGGTTTAAATATTTGAATGTTTGCTTGTTTGTTTGTTTGTTTTATTGTTGATTGCTTAATGTTGAACTTTAATTATGAACCAAGAGAAATATTTCGGACATTCACTTTTGAAAATAATTTCTTTCAAATGTTTGCCGTGACTATTCGCCGTATATGGTTTGATCGGAAGGTTCAATTTTGGATCACTCTCACACAATTTCCCAAGTAATGTTGAGTCCCATGTCCCCGAATTGAAGGCTTATCAATAAAGACTTTTGACTTCAAATATCCCCAAAAAAAAGTTCCAAAGGTATAATACAAGCAATACAGTGGAAAGGTCTTAAATTTGATGTAAGATTTTTCTAAATAATGCAATTATCTTACGCACATTTTGTACCATAGCCAGATCTTTCTGAAACCAATGTAGCGATGGTTTATCTGCCCAAATGTGGTTATTTGATAGAGAGTTATGCGCCTTCACGTGGTTAAATGTGCTGCATAACAGCGGATTTTGGTTATTCGCTCGATGTAGTCCGGCCAATGAAGTCGACGTGTTTTGATCTTCTGGATAATGGTCACATCTTGATACAGCTCATAGAGTTCACTAGTGTTTTATCTTCTCTACCATTCACCTTCTACACAAAGGATCAAATATCCGTTGAAAAACTTTTCTTTCGAAAAGGGCTATTTCAGTTCTCCCTGTTTATACAGCATTCGGCACCATAAAACAGGACTGGTAGTATACAATGAATTAATAGAACGTACACTTCATCTTTCGTGTGAGGAGTTTTGAACTCATCTGTTGCGCAGATCTGTTAAAAATAATGCCTTCAGCGTTAACGACTGCCCTGCATACTATTTGCTCCAGACCGAGATTGAAGAAATCACTTAATAACTAACTCATCTCCTTGCCGAAACCCTGTGCATTTTTGGAATAGTTCGGAAGAGCTTTGTCCTAGTTACTCATTGCAATGCGTATTTTTCAATGCCACATGACAAATTTTTATCATTTTTCTCAAGGATCTCAAGTTCAGCAATCGTCGTACAGAGCTCCTGATGATAAATGCTTTCATAATAAGCAGCTTTGAAGTCTATGAATAGATTGTGGGCTTCGACTTGTAATTTGTTTGATCTTTTCCATGATTTGCCATCATTTCCAGCAGCGTCCGCCTAGTTCGACGGCTGTCCCACAACTGAATCACACGTCCGTTCAGTTCAACGGATATCCCAAGACTGACTGAGGCTGAGACACATCCATTCAGTTTGACGGATATCCAAAGACTTTGTATACTCTGTCAAGTCTAAATATTAAATTTACAAATCTTTACTGACAGTGACAGACCACCACAAGAACCACACTGAGATCAGCTCAAGAAAGTTTCCAATCGGTACGCGTAAGGAAATATCCCTAAATTGATTTGGAAACATCGTTTAAAAATGTTTGTATCATCCAAAAGCAAAGAAGAAATTAGAATTAAACTGCTTTTGATCCAAATAAGAAAATCGGAAATATCGCCTTAAAATTTTGCATATAAAATATTTTCGTAGAGTTTGGGTACTCAACTTATTCAATGTCACCAACTCCCCTCCGCTGCAATACTCTCGAAACTAACTCTCAAATAGCTTATAGCTATTTCCCCTTTGGGAGTTGATTTCATGACTGCATGTTGCGAGTTTTACTCTCCAGAACAGCTTGAGAGTTGCTCGCAATATTTTTAATCTCAAATGGATTTGATTAAATTGGAAGAAGATTCGCTTGTTATACTCTTGTGTAGCACACAACTGTACTGTAAGTGAGATATCTTTATCAAAATAGTCGTCATTTATGGTATTCATTTGAGAGTACAGAGACTGCGAGTGACTCCCGAGAGTAAAACTTGCAAGTTGATACAGTTATAAGCCACAAAGAGGTTGACAAGCAGCCATCCGAAATTCACACCTCAGTGTTTTTTAGAGAAATTATTCTCCTTGTATACGAGATACCCACCCAACCACTCAAGGTTCCGGAATGGCTCAAAGACAGTATACTGGTGTCTGCTTAGTATTATAGCGAGGCTTTTTAAACCTGTACCAAAATCTTGGCCATTTCGGCGGGTCTATCTCTAGGCTCCTCCAAAACACACTAATAAATTGTCTGCCTTGACTCAAGTTGGCTTTGTTGACTAATAATAGCTTCCTCGTTCCAAAAAACTATCAAGTTTCTCAAATGAATTAAGCTTGGTCAAACAAAGTAAGTTTACATCTTTATATACACATATACTTACTGCAACTTTCCTCAATACAAATTATTAGTAACGCGTTAGAAAGATTGGCACATCGTAATTCATTCATTTTACCAACGTGACCTAACAATTGATTTATATGAAACCAACAAAACAAACTGGAAGGAATAAAAACAAAAGAAATTTCTCAAGTATACTTCATTGAGATTGATTGCTTTCCATTTCCAAGACTGCGAGCGAAATAAAAGAAGTTTCTCCTTTATATTCTTGTAGACATATATAAAACAAAGATCTATGGACCGACCAAGTTGCAATGCAAAACCATCAGCATCTACTTTTTTTTTTCACCAAACAATGCCAGACGTCACGTTTTCATTCTTTCCTTAAAAAAAAAGAATTCCCAAAGCTCTGGATGGAACAATTCCCAATACACTGGTTGCATAGAGAAAAGGACCAATGCTTGTGATGGCTGTGCACTTTAGTAGCAGCACCATTTTCTAAGTCCCAGAAGCAGTATAAAGCAAACCGATCCACTTGTGTACAAAGTAAAAGATGACATTTGCCTACCTTGCTTGCTTGCTTCTACTCGTATTCTTTCGTTCCATGATTGTAGTGCTCATGACTACCCTACCGAGACGATGCTGGAGAGAACCAGGACAACCCAGCAACGCCACTGCCTTTCCAATGCTCGTTGCCACTTCTAATTGAAGTTTCGTAATTGTTCTTCGGGGAGCAATTGAGATTTATAGCCCTGTGTGGTGCCAGTGGCTATAAAGAAATACAAAGCACTTCCACACAGCACATTGCTTGGGAATTCACAATTCACATTGAAACAACTGATGGCAAACGAGGAGGTGTTTCTGTGTGCCTCGAGTGATTCTTCTAGTGAAGTGATTGAGACTTGGAAAAACCTATTTGGTATAAGTGAGACCGATAAACGTTCAAGGGGGAAATATAACAAAAAAAAAAAAGAAATATAAGAAAATCCTGCATAAGAAAATGTCAACTATCGGAAATGATTTCTTATAACTTAATCAATAATCTTGAAACTGTGAATGGTTCTTTGTTTTTTTTTTTAGAGATAAAACAAACAATTGATTGACTTCAGATGAATAACTGATTTGACGGCTTGAAAAGTTGTTATTCAGCGTTCCACAAGTTGTTAAGAAGTGATTCATTGAATTTCAATAGTTCAACGCACAAGCGGAGGGCCGGATCCAACGAACTCTTGCCACATTGCCTACAGCTGACGCATCTGCGGGCTGTAGGCCATAGGAAGTGGTCTTAGGTTTCAAGAACTGATATCATTGTGATTGGGATTGGGATTGGGATTGGGATTGGGATTTGGATTGGGATTGGGATTGGGATTGGGATTGGGATTGGGATTGGGATTGGGATTGGGATTGGGATTGGGATTGGGATTGGGATTGGGATTGGGATTGGGATTGGGATTGGGATTGGGATTGGGATTGGGATTGGGATTGGGATTGGGATTGGGATTGGGATTGGGATTGGGATTGGGATTGGGATTGGGATTGGGATTGGGATTGGGATTGGGATTGGGATTGGGATTGGGATTGGGATTGGGATTGGGATTGGGATTGGGATTGGGATTGGGATTGGGATTGGGATTGGGATTGGGATTGGGATTGGGATTGGGATTGGGATTGGGATTGGGATTGGGATTGGGATTGGGATTGGGATTGGGATTGGGATTGGGATTGGGATTGGGATTGGGATTGGGATTGGGATTGGGATTGAGATTTTGACTATGATTGTGGTTGTGGTTTGTGATTGTGGTTTTATTTTTAAATATGATAAAGTCTGTGATTGAATTGGATTGGGCTGACAAGAATTGGCTTGCTGAGCTGCGTTTCAAATGCTCTAATTAAAATTAAGGTGAATAATTAAGGTTATAGTGCAGTGGTATAATTTTAGGCCATAAAATATTACAAAAATGCTTAAAGAATGTGTATCATTAGCAATTTTTAAAGTTCACTTAAGGAAAAGGTAATCAAGCTCTAAGAAATCTGAGGGATAATTCTCAAGACGCATTAAAAATGCATATGAACTACATAATTTTAAAATCCATATTTATTTTAACTTGAAATTTGAGACTTTTAGAATGCAGCTTAACTTTTATACTGCCACTCCAGCCCATAAATAATAACAAAGTAAAAACAAAATAATTTCAAATATAACAGGTGCTTATTTCCAAAACTCAAAACTTTAAAATCTATAAAACCCCCTTAAAATTTAAACATTTGCATAAGTGCATCAACGTACTCTCACAACACCTAAATATTTTTCTCAAAAAATATCACAAAACGAATTCCACCTAACTGTAAAACGCATTAAAATCCCGACTTCATGTACATATATTGTCCAGACAACATATTTTTTATGGATGACATCGCCATTGTAATGGTATTGCTTTTTATGAAATGTTCCCCTCCAGACACAATAGTCAGATAAAATATCTCGCTGACAATTTCGACGATGATTCCAATTTGTATTCTTTGTCATTGACCAATAGAGGAGTGCGATGGAGGGGGGAAAGGTGCCAAAATCACTATACCACACTCCGACAAAAACCAAGAGGAACTATAAAAATCCATTGACTTCATCCACATACAGACTCCAGGCAGAGGCGATATGCTCTCGAAAATAACAGACTTCTCCCAAAATAGGTTTTAGTTATCGTCAACCATTTTTGCAATTTGCAATTCTATCAACTTTTTACTCCAACACCTCTGATACAAATATCTATATGTATACATGCAAACATGGAGACAAGAAAAAAAAAAAATTACACACTTCGAACTCGCTTTGAAACAAAAATACTAAATTTGCTATATCAACAACAAGGACGACGGAAATCCCACTTACATTTGTGCAAACATATACACAACCAAGTGCAGGCTTATACCTACTCTCTTTTGCTATATAAATGGGTGATGGTGATGTTACTGTGGAAGTTGGAACCTGAAACCTGGAACTGCTATTGGTTGTTCTTTTTTTTTTTGTGAACACTGTAACTCAGTCCTTTTTTTAATTTTTTTTTGTTTGAGGACACATCTAAATCCTTGAAACATTCAGTACTACACACAAATGATTGATGAATGTGCATCGGAAATTTTCAGCAGGACGTGCGGTCGTTTGTTTTAAGCATCTATCACTACCAACAAAACAACAACAAAAAGAAATATACAACCTTTTTGTTTAGTACAAGGATGAAATGAACAAAAATGTGACCAGATTGTCTTACAAAAACTGTTCATTTAAAAATTTCCTAATCAATCAGTGCTGAAGGAAATCATTTTTGAGAAAAGACATCAATGTTTCGGCCTGTACAATGGAACGTCCTAGTAGAGAAGGACAGTATAACAGGTGTCACCACCAAGTGGAAGTGGACCTCCAACTTACTCGGTGTGGAAAACTGGAGGCAGTTGGCTAGATACCTTACCGGCAGGAAGAAGCTTTTTGATTGAAGCTCTGGTCCAACCCGGAGTGTGGTGCCACCATAAGTTGGATATTGGGTTATCTTTAAGGCAGCGAAAAATCCTTTTTTTCTTAAATTTTCAAAATTAACGGTTTTCGGAATTTTTCAAATTTTGTCAAAGACTTAAAGCTTATTTTGAGGAAAAGTTCAACTACGAAAAACAACACAGTGGTAACCGCGCAAAGTTTGGATCATGTATTCAAGATCTATCAGCCTTGAGCTTATCAGCAATTATTCCAAGCCAGATATTATGGGTTAGAGCTCCTCTCTTAAGCTTCTTCGATAAAACAAAGAAGAAAAAAAAAATGAATCTTTTTCAACTCAAAGATCAATTGAAGTCATCAATAATTACCCCAGGTTGGTAACTCCAATCACCCTTGACGAACATAGAAAAATAAATGGTCCAAAACCTCGTTCGAGTTAAGTCAGGCAATCAGAAAACCACCCAACAGAGTGTAGCAATAGCAACGACAACCAGCCCTAGTATTGCGGAACGTTTCGCATTGAGAGAAGGCTTCTAATAAACTGTCTGATGTTGTAGCTTGTAGGTAGATAGACGGAAGGAAGTTCTGGTTCGATATATATTTTTTTTTTCAAATTTATTTTTTGTCTCCAGTTTTATTTTACACGTGCCCAATTTGAATTTCATCACCAAATCAGGATGTGCATCAAGGATATCTCAATATTGGCTTTTTTGAATGTTAAGTTTCGATAGGAAAACACAAAATCGAAGTTCCATTGAAATGGAAATTTACTCGAACTACACGGACCTTATGTAGGTCGGTTTGAATGTGTGATATTTCTAGTTTGCTGAAATAGTAAAAGGATAACGCATTCTAGTGCATTTATATTCCACCTATCTGCATATGAAACCAGCCCAAAAGCTAGATAGGAACTTTTTTTCCCATTCAGAAATAAAAAAAAATATTCGTAAATCGTGATATATGAAATTTTTTGCTTCACATGAAAAAAGTGAGCTCTAAATATGAAACTAGGGACCCAAGTAGGTCAGCCTTTATTATGATGATTTTTTTTCCCCAGAATGATCTGTTCTATTTTTGAGTCTTACGGAAGGGTTTTTAATGAACTTTTAAGAATTCACAACGGTGAAAGGTTTATATAGAGCCAATGAACTTTGCGGTGAGGTAGGTTAACCTATACTTCAAGTCTTCAGTGTTTGGTTTTTGTGTTTTGCATCAAGATTGAAAAACGTAGGGCTACTATACAACTTCCTTTTCGAGAAGAATTTCTTAATTAAGTGCCAGCATTTTCTTTTCTTGTTGGGTTTTATTCTTCGAAAATATGAATTATTCAAGAGAGTTTTATTTTTTCAATATTAAATATAGCATGTTGATGGTCAAGGGGAAGATCAAAGATTGAAATAATTGGACAAAAAAATACTAAGACAAGATGGATACTATGAACATGAATTTTTAAAATTAAAAAAAATAAATAATATTAAGGGTCAAGGAAATAATGAAAAATTATTTGTTTTAAAATAAATAAAATAACGCAAAGGTGGTATTGGTACTTAAGGTTGAAGCTTAAATTAAAATGCAGAAAACGAAGATAACATATCAAATTAAAGTTTAATAAAAAATCGATTTTGGTGTAAATTATTGAACATTAAAGATGATAAGTAGAACAATCTATCTTTAAGTCTACTAATAAAACAGAAATGTGTTTTTAAGTATTAATTTGAAATTCTTAGGGTGGTCGTTAGAAGAATTTCATCTTAGATGGACCTTAATCAGCTATAAATGGAGAAAACAAATTAACTTTTTTTTTTAGATTTTCATTTTCATCCCCTAATGCTGTTCTAAAACTAGAATATGTTCCGAGCCAATGGAAAGTTGTGGAAGTTATAATGGAATTAAAACCTGAAAAACCATCACACGAAAAGAATTCTTATAGTCCCATTTCGCTTTTTCCTTTAATCTGAAAAAGTTTTTGAGAGAATATTACTTCTGCGCCTATAGCCAATAACAGAACAAAAATGGCTTATGTCTAAACATCAGTTCGGATTTAGAAGCAAGCATTCGACGATTGATCAAGTACACAGAATTACTGATGTTATCGAGAAAGTTCTTGAAAATAAGAAAATTGGTTTGACGGTCTTTTTGAATGTGTCACAAGTGCTCGACAAGGTGTGGCACGAAGGCCTCAAATTAAAATTAGAACAAGTTCTGCCTGAAGGACTTTATAAAATTCTGTAAACGAATATTAACATAATACACTTATTCGTGTAAGACACGGAAATGAGTATTTAAATTTCAAAGAAACAGTAGCTGGGGTACCACAGGGAAGTGTATTAGGTCCATTTCTGTACCTTGTATATACATGTGGTATACATCTAACTGAAGACACAATCGTAGCCACGTTTGGTGATGATACTACAATGCTAGTTGTAGGTAAAACGGTAAGCGAAGCTAAAATTAAATTACAAAATGCTCTTAGTAATTTAAATGAGTGAACAAATACATGGCAAATAGCGCTCAATAAATAAAAGTCAGTCCACGAGGACTTTATTTAAAAACAAATAAATAGATTACCCGTCTTACTTAATACCACTCGTGTTCTATTTGCAAATGAGGCAAAGTATCTGCGAATGACTCTAGACGTGAAATTAAAACGAAAGCCGCACGCAAAAAAGAAATGCGAAGAATTAAAAAGTATGTAAATTAAGAGATTTGAACTGGCTATGAAAATAAGTTGATTTTATACAGACAGGAACTTAAACCTGTTTGGACTCATGGTACATAATTTTGGGGTTGTACCTGCGATACAAACTCAAACAACATACAAACGTTTAAAAATAAATTGCTTAGGTCATTTGTAAATGCTCCGTGGTATATAAAAATTGGAGATCTTTACAAAGATCTCGAAACACCTACTGTTTTTCGGGATGAGGTAAGAAATTTCGTGCTAAAACATAGAAATCGGCTATTAAAATACGTTAATTCAAAGATTATTTACATGCTTGACGAGTCGATTTTGGTACGCCATCTGTGAAGAACAAAACTTTCTTTTTTTTATTTTTGAATTTTTTTATTTCGATTTTTTTGATAGATTTCCTTTTAATTTTTTTTTAATTTTCGAAATTTGAAAGATGACCATTGCGAAAAACTATTTTCCTGAATGACCATCACCCTTTCAAATTCCTCTAATTCATTGGCCATTTTAGATAATAGAGTTTTTCGCAATGGACATCTTTCAAATTTCGAAAATTTAAAAAAATTGAACGGAAATCTATCAAAAAAAATCGAAATAAAAAATTTCAAAAATAAAAAAAATATTTGTAAGAGTGGTCAAAAAAATTACAGGCTGGTCATTGATATTCAAAAAAACATCTATCGAAAACATTAATCAAATAATAATAATTTTAAATCTTTTGGCCGACTATTTTCATAATCGATTTTCTCGAAAGCTGTGGGTGGTCAAAAAACAAGTTAAAGTGTGGTCAAAAGTGGTCATTCAAATGGTCATCTTTTCCAAGAAAAAAGCCGCTTTAAAATCGCGGAATAAGCAGAATAGTTGCAATCGAGAAGTGGAGGTGGTTTTACTGTCGTAAGAATCTCACACACCTGTGAGCACGTGGTTTTTAGTCCTCATAGATTTTTTGATTTTTGTAAAAATGGTATTACATTTTTTTCTTTTTAAAATTTAATTCTCCAAACTAGCGTAGCAATTTCTAGATTTTTCGTTTGTATGCACATTAAAAAATTCTTTAGATTTACATATTTTTTTTTTCCAAAAACGTTTTAAGAATTTGATACACAAAATATTATTTTTTTTTTTAAACCGCTCATTTGAATGTTTAACTTAAATAATTTAAATAAAAGGTCTTTGCTACCTGGCTGCCCGAACACCCCGGTATAACAGGGGTAACCGAGTATTCGATAAGACTGGGTACTCGACAAACCCAGGTACCCGACATACCCGGGTACCTGAGTACACGAGTAGTCAGGTATCTTCAACTACCCAGGTATCCGATTACGCGAAAATTTAACGAAACATATGCTATTATTGCACAGATGCACTTTATCTGATCTTAAAGTTAATTTAAATTTAGAACGACCTTTGAATAATTTTTTGTAATGTAGATTATCAGCTTTTATGCTCCAGTGTTGCAGGTCCTCGGGTACCCAATACTTTGGTACCTGAGACATATAAGTCCCCGAGTGCCAAAAGACTCACCACTCTGGTACTCGGGTACCCGGGTAGTTGTGAAACCGGGTACAATCGACAGCCTTAATTTGAATAAATATCTTATTTTATGCTTTTAAATATTTGTCTTTCATTATTTTCACTGGCGTAAGATTTTAAATAGCCTTTTGTTAAGGACTTAGGAAGATACAAGTTAACAAACTTCTAAATATTTATACCGGTATTCATAAATGCAAATAAAGCACGAATTATCTGTAGTCAGTGAGTTAAGTGTCAAATCTGATCAATAAATCAAAATTTAAGGTATTAAATCAACTCACCAAAAAAGGGTCATTAAACGAGTAATTAAGTTAAAAATACTTCTGTCATTGTTGCCAAAAACTAGAAATAAAAGGAAACAGAAGCTAGCGACACACATGCTACTTACAAGATCAAATGAGAGAGTGTAAGTGCAAATGTTCACATTTTCTGAGAAAGTACAGAGTGGCGCACGAATCGTGCTACAAAAATAAAACGTAATAACTTTTTTTTCTGTGTGAGTAATCGGCTTATTTTTTTTTTTTTATTTTGTTGGTTACTATTTAGATTTATAAAAATGGATGCTTGGGATACGGAGAAAAGAATTTGGATAGTGCAACGGTACCATGCTTAGCAGTCCGTCATTTCCGTCCAAAGGGAATTTAGGCGGGAGTTTGGCGGTAATCCCCCGAGTAGATGGACCATTATGAGGTTTGTAAACATGTTTGCCGAATCTGGAAGCATCGCACGAAGGCCGTACCATCGAGATGCCAATGTTCGGGTTCAGGATACAATCGCAGCAGTAGCATCTGCAATACAGGACAATCCGAGCGTTTCGACCCGAAACTTATCGGGGCAAATTGGAGTTAGTAGACGGTCATTACAACGGATACTTCATGACGATTTAAACTTGTTTCCGTACAAAGTCCAATTAACTAGCAAGTTAAACCCTCAGGATTTGCCTGTTCGCCTGGAATTTTGCCAAGAAATGATATCAATGGCCGAAGAAGACAACACATTGATCAATTGTTTGTTCATGTCTGATGACGCCAATTTTGATCTTAACGGCAATGTAAACAAGCAAAATTGACGTATATGGAATGAGTTTAATCCAGAAATGCTCCATGAGACGGAACTGCACCCAGAACGAGTCACTGTGTGGTGCGCAGTCTTATCAAGGTGTATTGTCGGGCCGTACTTCTTTGAAGAAAACGGTGTAACCGTTATTTAAAGATGTTGAAGGAGTTTTTTTTACCCAGAACTGCGCCGAAGACGTATACCATTCTACAGCGTTTGGTTTCAGCAAGATGGAGCAACTGCACATATAGCCAGACCAGTTATGGCGGAGCTAAACAAAAAATTCGCAAACAAATTAATTTCTAGGAACTCCACTCTTCGCTGGCCCCCAAGGTCACCTGACCTGACTGCACCAGACTTCTTTTTATGGGGTTATGTCAAGCAAGAGGTGTATAAAACGAAGCCCAGGAATTTAACTGAATTAAAGGAGTCCATAACGACAATAATTGAGGCGATCCCAACTTCAACTCTTCAGGCCGCAATGAATAATTTTGTGATCAGGTGCCGCATATGCGTGGGAGAGCGTGGAGGTCATGTGCGGTCTATAATCTTTAAAAACAACTAACTATTTAAAATAAAATTTAATTTTCTAACCAATAAAAAAAAAAAATTAAATACATCGATTAAAAAAAAAGTTATTTGAATTTCTTATTGTAGCACAATTGGTGCGCCACCCTGTACTAAGCGATTTTATTATAGTTGCACTAGTTGAATCTCAGATACTGTTATCATAAAATCTATTCCAAATATGTTTTTGACGCGAACAAATTAGAAAATAAGTAGTTTTCCCTTTTCTTAATTCAAGATTAACACACTAAAGAATACTGTGCAATTTGCGTGTGAAAAGGAAGCTTGATTACGCATGCAAAATGGGCGCAAAACAGCTATAGTTGCTAAATAAAAACTAAAACTAAATTTGAGAAACATTTACATAACTTCTTGACTTCATGAATAATTAAATAAAAATTATATTCCCAACACCTTGCATTTCAATTATTTTAGGACCTTTCTTGAAAAGCTAAATTAATAAAAATTTAAATAAAATACAAAAACAAATGTCCTGTTTTTTTTCCAGTAAATTGTTCCATTCATTAAGCTGACACTTAAAATATGCACAAAATGAAAAACAAAAAAAAAAATAACATCCTGAAAGTATTTTCCTTTTATTATCCTGGCTGAATTTTTAAGTCCGAATCATATTGTTTGCCATTTGTAGCAAAATATTCTTAAACTAAGCTATAAAACAAATTCCCGCGTTGCTGTGCGATGCAAATTTGCTCAGTTTATATTTCTTTTTCCCTGTTTTTTTAGTTCATTGTTGTCTTCATATTAAAAAAAAAAACAAAAATAATAATAATAAAAGAAGCAAAGTCCTCTTTTCCTCATCAATGCCTCCATCAAGGACACTTGAAAATAAAAAAAATGGAAAAAATTTGTTTAAAAACTTCGAAACATGAGTTTCCGCTGGATAAGTTTAACTTTTTTTTATTTTATTCTGTCTTTTTTTTTTTAATGAAGCGGTTTTTGTTGAGTGCCAACTTTTTGTTGTACAAAATCAGTTGCAACTTTGCAACACAGCTTGTGGTTTTGTATTTTTTTTTTTGTATTCCTATGCTGACAGAGAGGATATCAGAAGAACTCCTCTAGACAAATTGACCAGATGAGTAGGTTAGGTAGGTAGAATGAGTACTAGGTAGTTGCATAATAATAATAAAAACTCAAAATTATTTTATCCCTTATAAGAGAATATTTTGTGTTTTTGAGTTTGTTGATTTGGTGTATGCAGGGAGTACCGTGTTTTGTGTACGTTTTTGCGAGTTATTTTGTGTCTGGCTTAACTATTATTATTATTTATGTTGGTTGGTACGATACAGAAAAACAAGGCTATTAAGTTTTTGGAAGCCATCATGTAGTCAGCTGGATTTGGTAGCATATTGAAATTTGGATAAAATGCACGACTATGGGTTCCACGTACTTGCTCTTATTTTCAAGATGCTGGAGGTTTAAGATAAAATTACATCAAAAGACATAGAAAATAAGAAAGATAATTGCTTAAAGGCATAAAATGTGATATTTAAATTAGCTAAAACAACTTCTTGGCGATTTTGAAATGAAAAGAAGAGCGCCATCTTAATTCTCGATTGAAAACAGTTAAATAATTTTAAATTTAAATTATATCTATTGGATATATAGTATATCTAAATTCTTAAAAATCTTAAAGGAAAACTTTTGGTTTGCAAATCGTTACTATTTATTTACATATATACATATAAAAATAAAATGTCAAAAAATTGTCATCGCGTTTTTGAGATATCGAGTTTTCCAAAAAAAAATTGAAACTTATTTTAAAAATTCAAAACTTTTTTTTTCAAAATTTTGATATACATTATTCTTAAATCTTATTTGAAATTTGAATACATCAAATTTATCTAAATTTGATGTTTAGCTGATAATGAAAAAATTCAAAATTAAAAAAAAACCTTCTATACGAGGTATTATTAATAGTTGCTAATTGAATATTTTTATACACTAGCATAATCATACAGAAAATAGTTTTATAAAAATCGTAGCAGTCGTTGTTAAGAACAAAAATATTTTCTATAAAGGGTTTTAAAGTACTGCTATTTTATCATAAAAGTAATTTTTTTCTTAAAATAGTTTAAAAACTGTAAAAAAAAGCCTTTAAATACCGATTTAAAAAAAATCGAACATGTATACATAATGTAATTTTCAAAATATTTCAATAAAAAAATTTTTTGAATAGTTTTCTAAAAATTCAAAAAATGTTTTAGGAAGATTTTGGTAAGAAAAACTTTTTATATTTTTTAAAAGCTTCTGTATAAAAAAAAATATAGAAATCAAAATTACCACTTTGAAGAAAATCGAAATTACAAAAATGTTTCCTTGGGGAGGTAATATTAATACCCATTTTTTGAAAATAGTTTCCCATCCAAAAATTAGCCCTTAGCAAAATAAATGCGCTAAATTTTATTTAAGAATATTTATTAAGCTGTTTTTGAGAAAAATAAGATTTTGTAAAATTGCTAAAAGAAATTGTATTTTAAGTTTAAAAAAAAATTTAAAAACTGTCTGGGCAGAATCATCAAAAACCACTATGCACCAAGTTTTGAGAAAATCGATCCAGGTTGTTCCGAACGGACAGACGGACAGACTTGTGAGCCCCACTATTTTATCTTCTTCCTTATCATCGTTAGGTTTGACATGTCTGATCAAAATCTTTAGTTAAATTTTTGTACGCATGCATAACTTGCATTGTACCTAAGTATATATTGCAAGTGAAAAGACTTTCATATAACCGGTGAGTGTGAAATTGGTGTAAGCAAAATTTTTTTTTTTTTTTAAGTTGAGTAGATGCCAGTTGCGTAACAAGGATTTATCGTAGGGGGGGGAGGGGGGCAAATTATTTCTTTAGCGACTAAATTATACGATTGTTTTGATTTTGTACCTGCTTTACGTTTCGGTGGTGCTGAATCTAAATCTCAGGTTTGTAACTAAAATTTCGTGACACAACATAGAATAGGAATTTGGAATAGGAATTTTTCACTTATAGCTTGAATAGCTCTCAATTATTAGTAAAATACATCTAGAAAAAAAATCAAGGTATACACAATTTCCAACAAATCTTTTTTTCTCTGACAAACCAGGAACTCAAGCGCTCATTGATATCTGACGTATTTTGGCAAACTCGAAACGATTGAAAAATTAGTTAATTTTTGAGAATTCAAAAATGTTGCTTTGTTGTTTCTAAAAATGCTCATTACTTTAAAGAAGCATATCAGCTCTTATTACAGTCGTAGAACATCTTTCGCCGAGTCAAAAATAGCTGCGTTTTATTGCATGACTTTGGTGAAAAAACGACATCGGGACATTTCAACATTTCCCCTTAATCTCCTATTTTGTATTAAATTATCTTACCAACAATCATTTTACATTTCTATATAAATTATTGATAACACAACGAGAACTGTAGTGTGGTAGTACTGTTTTTAACGGGACAAAAGTTAAATCAACTTAATTATCTGGGCATAGCTAATTCTATATGGACAGGAAATAGTTGTTATTTTATTTTACATGTAAATTGCTTTGTTCTGGACGATATTATTTTGATTTGCAAAAAAACACAACTAATGTACAAAGTCAATATTGTATGAAATGAACAATGACTCTTTCAAACCCAAGGTACAAAGTGACACTGTGTCTGTGTGACAAAATTTGTATTTCTGTCTCTAACATAAACCAATATATTGATTTCGAGTTTGTGACGTATTTGAGATACTCGAATCTAAAATTTTGAAAAAAATGCATTTTTTTAGACAAATTTTAATTTGGCTATATTAGTGCTTGAAATTTATTATTTCAGAAATCGTTATTAAATTGTGAGCTTTCAATTCAATTTATTAAGTTCAATTGTAAGAAAACAGCAAACAAAAAAGCCAGTATTATATAAGAGTTTGAGGTCCAATGAAAGTTTTTGCATAATTTCTTAGATTATTTTTGTTGCTTCACGAAATTTTAGTCGCAAGCTTCAGATTTGGATTCAGAACCGCTGAAATATTAAAAATACAATATAGCTGAACTATTTTGTAAATAAATTTGGTAATAAACTGGTAATTAGTTGCATACACATTAGATTATTCAATTCAAAACATTAAAAAAAATTCTCTAATTTTTTCAGATTTTTATTTCATCCCCTCGTCACCCTATTTTCACTTTAATGTACTAATTATGTGTTTGGGATTTTTCTTATACCACGCTAAAATAAAATCAGAATGTACTGACCAGATTCATGTAAGTGTTCCCGTTATTTTAAAATATTTTTTTTCAGTTTTGATCCAAATTTACACGGGGGAAAATAGACCCCTCCGCTACGATTTTTTTTCGTCTTAATCTAATCTCTACCTTCACATTGTTTTTTGTTCGCGTTTGAAAGTATGTAAGTAAGTATAATAAGTACCTTAAAACGAAGATAGGGGGACCAGGGAGGTGAATAAAAAATGAAAAATTTATTTCAATTTGAATATTTTTTTTTTAAGCAAGACAGTCAATGATGACTGACATCTACTTAACGAATGTTTCGCATACTGATCATGCTAAAGCTGTCATGCAGTTTTTATTGACTGTTAAAATCTTTTGCAGTGGCTGGGGGGTGGCTGAATTAACTCCTTTGCCCCCCGTAGTTACGCTACTATTGAAACAAGTGTTATTTGTGTTTTTCAAGAATTATTAAAATGATGACTCCTCAAATTTCTAAAATATGACATGTGCGTGAAGTGAGCACTGCCATTTTTGATATAAAAAATAGGTTGTGCTGTAATGTGCTCAACTTGTGCTGTCATGTGCCGTATTTAATAAACTAATCATAATAAGGTTTCGGTTTTAAGAGGGTACCAATCTTTTAGTGTGAAGTTAGCACCACGCCACGTTCAATTTTCGAAAAAAAGCTTTGCTGTTTTGTGCTCCACATGTGCCGTGAATATTTTGAATAATTCGCAAATTTAACGAATGAAATTTGCGAAAACTCTTATTTTTTTTGAAAAAAAGTTATGCTGCTTTGGGTCCAGAAAATGCTTCTAAGAACTAAAAAAAATCGCATAGTTGCAATTATTATGGCCAAAATAAAACTTTGCTGTAGGGCTGTAGCGTAATATTGGCAGCTCCATTTTGGATTTTCAAAAAACAACTCAACTTGTACCGTAAATATTTAAACAAAATTCAATTTTTGCAATTTTGAAAATTGTTAAAGTTGTGCTGTTTTGTATTCACCTTCTGCTGCCATATTCCGAAGAGATAAGAAAAAATCGCATATTTGTAACTTTTACGGCCAAAAACAGTTTTAGGAAGTGATTTTGTGTCCAATTTGTGTTACCATGTGTAGAAGCATATATTTATGTACATATATTTTCCCCAAAAATACATTTTTGCTGCGTTAAGTTAGCAAGGCTTTCAAATTAAAAACATCAAGATAATAAGTGATAAATTTTTAATTTTTTAGTTTTGGTTTTCATAAAAATTGAAAATTTATCACTTATTTTCTTCTTTTAAAATCGAAAATTCGAACTGCTAACTTAACGCAGCAAACATTTATTTTTCATTCGTAAAATTTGCAAAATTACGATTTTTTTTTAATACAATAAAAGTTGAGCACAATGCAGCATAACTTCTCTTTGAAAATCCAAAATGGCGGTGCTCACTTCAGGCTACAGCCCTTCTCAAAGTTTTGTTCTTGCAATAATGCCATATTTTTTTTTGGTCCTCAGTATTTTGTGGACACAAAGAAATTAGAAATTTCGCAAAAATTTGATTCGTTAGATTTGCAAATTTGCGAATTCTTCAAAAAATATTTACGGCACAAGCCAGCACAATTTGAGCACAAAACAGCACGGTGCTATAGTTGCATGCTTAGACCAACCAAACCATTGGTACGATTTCTTTTTTAAATACGGCATATTACAAGTCATTACAACACAAAGTCTGTTTTTAAAAATCCAAAATGGCAGTGCTAACTTTACGCACATAAATATGACTTCTAAATTTTCAATTGATTTTGAGTCAAAAATGTGTAAAAAGCCATATTCAAGGTTAAAGTTATCGTAAAAAAATATTTTACATACTAAAATGACGGCTGAATAAACAAAATTATAATGCTGTAAGCATTTAAAAAATCTGTGGGAAATTTGAAAACAATTGTAAATTTTTCATAAATAATATCTTTTTTCGGGACCTTTTTTAATTTACTTTATGATAAATTCTCGAAACGTCGCAATTTGAAAAAAAAAAATTAAAAACTAAAACTGACCTCAAGCTCACTCACATGTAAAAATTTATTATATAATTTTTCATAAGCCTATTGTTTAATATTTTCGCATACAAATAATCGTTTAAAAAAATTAAAAAAAACTGTAATGGAGCAGGTCTTAATATTAAAACATATCCATTACTCCAAACAATGCTTTTTTTTTAACCACCCTAATGTCCCAACATAGTTCCTTTTCTGTCATTTTCTTAACAAAATATATCGCTTGTACTTCCGTTGATAATAATAGAAACATCAAGGGATTCAAATGCTTATACTTATACCTAGCAAGCTATTCAAATAAATAGCTTAATTCTGAAAAATACCAGATGTTTCAAGTACCAACGAGTATCCAAAACTGTGCTATTTATCTTTGGCTCAATATTATACACATTAGCGCCTTACCTTGACTTTCTTTCGCATTTGCACATCATCAATTTCGATCCGCATGCCACGCCGTCTTAGTCATCAAGCTAAGTATAATGGCATAATCGTCTTCATTGTCGTAAACACTTTCTCCTGCGAAAGCACGTGGAACAAAGTGAATTTTTTATTTTGTATGTTATCTCATTAGTGAGCGTCTTCAAGCTTGAAGTTCATTTTTCGAGTAGGTATACAAGACAAAAATAAAAAGAAAAAAAAATAAATTCCGAAATGCTCTTGACCGACTTTGCCAGCGCCATCAACTCCAGCAAAAGAAAAAGTATACAAAATGAAAAGTTATTCAGGACGAAATGGAGGATTAAGATGATGGTTGGAGCGCAAATGCAAGGACGACGGATTTTGAATAAATATGCCAACCAATTTACACAAAGTTTAAATTTTTTTTTCTGCCATAAATTGGCTGCAAGGAATTTATTCGTGCGTGTGTAGGCTATGTATACCTATATATACCTATGATGTGAATGTTTAAGTCATTTGTTGTTGTCACATCAATCTCGACATTAATCGAGCATTTGACTTTGATGAATCTCAATTTTTTTGGCTATAGAATAGAGCCAGGGTGGTGGTCGTTTGGTTGTTTTTTGTTGATTGCTGGAAATGGAACTAAATGAATTCAATGTTTTTAAAAGTTGATTCTGGGCTATATTCTCTGGCTTGGCATGGCGATATGGCCTGAAATGGAAATGAAAGTCACTCTTTTACGCACTCACTCACTTTGATGTTTATGCTAATCGACTCAAGCATGAATATAAAGAATTTGAATTTATGGAAATGATTCCATCAAAACCCGAACCTGAATCGAAAAATATAACTAAACGTAGCGTTATAGGGTCGTGTTTCTATCTCAAATAGGAAGAATGAGTCGATTGGAATTTAGATGAGTTTTTTAGATGCCTGGAGGCAGGAGGTAATTTATTTCTGGGATCGGAATTTATATGCTTGACTGCTATATGAAATGAGGGTCAGCACTCACCAGAGCTAAGAATTTGGTTTGTAGCTTTTTCTAGTCGAGTCAGGAAGAAGAAACGAAGAGTTATTAATGGGTGGAAATTTCAAGAGCTCAGTGATCAGGATGACACAAATTTTGTCATTGTCATGGTGAGGTTTATCATGACGAGTTATGTGATTTAATTATATTATTTTCAAGTAAAATCAATTGTTTGAATGTATTCATAAGGAGTAGGTATAATTTCCTTATAATTTTCAATAAAGTAACTTAGGAACTTCATACATATTTGTTCTACAGACTCCTTTTCTGTTATTTTCTTTTCCAAAATATATTTACTAGAGGGATTTCCCTTAAAGAACTTTCTGAAATGAAAATCAAAAACTTGATTTTCTTTCTTAACGTGACGAAATGGATCCAAGACATAATCGATTGATTCTGTATCATGTCCCCCCGCCCCCAGACTCCAAAGGCCGTGGGCAATCGGAATACAGGCCTTTGCTGGGTTTCATAATGCTAAAGGACAACGATCATCGGTTGGACCGTTCGCGCTCTGGTGTCATTCTGCTATCTGCTGAGCTTAGCATATCATAGCACGGCCTCTTGACGCTGGTGCTAGCCCACAATGTACTACAACCATACCCCAAATCTATTCTAATTCGAACCAAAGAACTCTGGTATCATGGTGGAGGCTGATCTTTACTAGAATCCTCCTGTCATTCTGAGTGGGCAGACGGAGGCCTAGGAAGAAATCTCGCATCCAATCATGTATCTGTAACCCCGAAGGAATCAGGTTAGTCAAGTTGCACAAACAAACCTATTGCCTTCGTGGGTCCCTTTGCTGTCAACTTCAACGCATTAAAGGCAATCCACAAATCCTCACTTTAATCCACTCTTACCCACAGATCAAACGAGTTATGGTATGAAAAAGACGCAGTTTCAGAGGTAATTGGACACCGAGCGAGTATTACGCCTGTGCTACTATTTCTACCTACCATACCTAGAGGTACTTCAAATACAACTTTTATTTAAACAAACAAATCCTATTCTTTATTTTGAAATATCGACTTCAACTGACATTTTAAAAACAGTCCTTTTTAGCAAAGATACACACCATATATAATGGTTTTATTGAAATTGTACACTGTGGCGTATGCGCACTAATATTCAAAAATATAAAATAAACAAAATCGTTGTACGTAGTTCGTCCGCTTGCAACTTAAAATGGAATCCGTTGCAAATTTGCTTGCATGGAAGAAGTACGGAGATCAGATGCTATCGAGAGATAGGCTCCGTGAAATAAGTCACCAATGAAATAACTTCCCAAACTGAAAATAAAATAACTGCATAAATTGGGGAATTTTTGCATTTTAAAACTAGTCCCCAACTTCGAAGTTGAAATAAATCCCTTAAAAGGCATGAAATAGACTCCTGAAAATGAAATAAGTCCCAAAAGATTTCTCATGAATTTACTTATTTAACCTGACAAAATATTAAATTATTATAATTACAATTTGTACATTAAATAGAATATGTTTGGAGACTTATTCCATCATGAAATTACCCCTCAATTTAGAAATCAAAAAAGTCCCCAAAAAGCCATGAAATAAATCCCCAATTTTGGGTAGTTCTTTTATTTGAAAGAAACTTCCCATTTCCATACTAATTTTGGGGAGTTATTTCATTTTAAATTTGGGGAGTTATCTCATTGGGGACTTATTTCACGGAGGCGAAAGATAAAAATACCGTTTAAAGATCTTTAACAATAAATGACATCAGCAATAGCGTTGTAACTTTCGGAATTTACGGACTAATATAGACCTAACATACAATATACCATTTTGTGAGTGCCAAACGGGGTAACAGTAAACTAGGGAAGCCTCGGTCTCGGTGCAGGGGTGGGGTGAATCACGTGGACCTAATTTATTATATCCTTTTATTTAACTTTTTAACTAACTATATTTTTATAAAATTTCGATGTTAGTGCATTCATTTTGAAATAAAATATAAATTAGAAACAAAATGCGAAAGCATATGTAAGTTTTTAGTGATAAAAAAAAATTGGGTAGCAAATGAATGGAAAAGAAAAAAGAAAATTATAAAAGTGAATATAGCAGAGATAAATTTTGTTTACACACTTCTTAAAGCTTTGGTACGATTGTAGGAACCACCCCCTTCTGAAGCACGGGGGACTTTCGGGAAAAAATCACTTAAAATGGAAAAATAATTATTTAAATCATCAAAAGCACATATCTGCACAGATTTGCTATATATTTAAGCACGTTTCTCATAATTTGATCTTATATTATTTTATTTTATTTTATTTTATTTTATTTTATTTTATTTTATTTTATTTTATTTTATTTTATTTTATTTTATTTTATTTTATTTTATTTTATTTTATTTTATTCTATTTTATTTTATTTTTTTTATTTTATTTTATTTTATTTTATTTTATTTTATTTTATTTTATTTTATTTTATTTTATTTTATTTTATTTTATTTTATTTTATTTTATTTTATTTTATTTTATTTTATTTTATTTTATTTTATTTTATTTTATTTTATTCTATTTTATTTTATTTTTTTTATTTTATTTTATTTTATTTTATTTTATTTTATTTTATTTTATTTTATTTTATTTTATTTTATTTTATTTTATTTTATTTTATTTTATTTTATTTTATTTTATTTTATTTTATTTTATTTTATTTTATTTTATTTTATTTTATTTTATTTTATTTTATTCTATTTTATTTTATTTTTTTTATTTTATTTTATTTTATTTTATTTTATTTTATTTTATTTTATTTTATTTTATTTTATTTTATTTTATTTTATTTTATTTTATTTTATTTTATTTTATTTTATTTCATTTTATTTTATTTTATTTTATTTAAATTGACTTAATTTTATTTTAATTCATTTTATTCCTTAAATAAATACTCATGAATAGTTTTTGAAAAATCAAATTTTAAAGTTAATTAAAAAAAATTGTGACTTTTTACTTCCGATATAATAGTATGATAGGGAAAGCTATCGAATTTTAGTGCAAGAAAAATTGAGAAAACAATCAAACATGACATTACTATGATAGAGAACACCAAAAAAGTAATGGGTACAATTCTATCTGTCTTTCTATTCGTCTAGAGCCTAAACAGTCCGATCGATTGTCTTCAAACCTGGTAGATGGTGGTTTTTGGTGATTATGCCCACACGTTTTTTCACTTTTCCTTTAAACCAAAAATACTGGTACTTGCAATGCAATTTTTTTAAGCTATTTTACATAATCGTATTTTTCCTAAAAACCACTAGACAACTTTTCTTTAAGGAACTTCAATAAATTACGTTTAGTAAAGGCTTCCTTTAGGTGAAAAATAATTTTTCAAAAATGGTTATTAATAAAACCTCCCAACGAACTACTTTTTGTATACAGAGGCTTCTAAAAACTATAAATATTTTTGTCGACTTAAATTTAAAAAAAATATTTTTTGGACTTTTAAAAAATGTTTAAAATTTTTTTTTTAAACATCAAATATTTCGAAAATGATATGGTCGATTTTTTTGAAACTTAACATTTAAGAGGTTTTTAGTACTCTCTAAATATTTTAAGAAATTTTTTTACTTATTTGAAAAAATAGCGGTATCTTCCATACAAAAGTTTAAAACCCGGAATTTTTTCAAAATCGATTACAATTTTGCACTTAGCAGCTAATAATAGTACATAGTAATTATATCACAATAACCTGATTTTTTTTTTATTTTGAATTTTCGCATTATCGACCGAACGGATATAAAAATTTAAGATAAGAAATAAATAAGATAAGAAACAAATAATGCCAAAATTTTCAAAAACAAAAATTTAGAATTCTTAAAAAGTTTCTTTTTTTTTAATTTTTTTTTTCAAAAAGGGTTGCACAATTTTTTTTAAATGCTATTTTTATTCGCACATTGATAAATATTTAAGATTTGCATACCAAAAGTTTTCTCTAAAAATGTTTTAAAAATTTTACTTACTTACCCGCTCCCGATCCATGGAGGGTTTCGGTCTGAGATAATGCGGCCTTCCATTTGTTGCGGTCCCTCGCACGCTGCCTCCAGTCATCAAGACCAAACATCCATCCCGATCATTGGAGGATCTCTGCCTGAGATACTGCGCTCTTCTATCAGTTGCGGTCCCTCGCACGCTCCCTCCAGTCATCGAGACCAAGCGCCTGGTCCCTGTAGCGGAGGTTCGGCCTTCCTGGTCATCTCAAACCTGGGGGCTGGGATTCGAAGACTTTTTTGGTTGTCAGCCAGTCCCAGTTTTGCTCTTTAGACTACATCCACATCTTGGTACAGCTCGTATAATTCACGATTGAATCTTCTCCTCGATTCGTCCTCCT
This sequence comes from Dasysyrphus albostriatus, assembly GCA_946251815.1. Lineage (NCBI taxonomy): Eukaryota > Metazoa > Arthropoda > Insecta > Diptera > Syrphidae > Dasysyrphus > Dasysyrphus albostriatus. Next base: position 21,591,719 of record OX276337.1, read on the forward strand.
TGGATATTGGACCAAATATCGACCGAAGAATTTTTCTATCGAAAGTGCCCAGTATCAATTCCCCTTTTTTACTTATAGTCCAGCACTCAGCGCCGCCATAGAGTAGAACTTGTAAAATAAGCGTTTTGTATAACATGCACTTTGCCTTTCGGGAAAGGAGTTTTGAACCCATATGCTAAGCCAAACCGAAGTAGCAGCGGTTTGCTAGGGTAATTCTTCGTCAGATTTCTATTAAAGTGTCATTCGTGGGGTTGATGTTTGTTTCGAAGTAGGTGAACTCCTGCCATTTGAGGGGGGTCCTTATCCAAGACTTCTCGCTTCTCTTTCGTAAGAATTTGTTTTGTTTTTATTGTGGCCGAGTCGTAAGCCCAACGCATTAACCTCCAATCTGTAGAGCCATGAGTTTGGTGTTGCAATTCTTTCCTTGATCAACACTCGCACTTACAAGCTTAGCAAGTCATGACATTAAGCCAAGACCAATATCCAGCGGTTACTAACTTGGAGGTAATGTAAGCACTTGATGTATAGGAAACGATACAGCTCCAGGGCCCCAGTTCCTCCATCATCCAACAACCTTTAAGAATTTTATATATAAAAATTACTTTTAAGGAAAACCGCCCCAACGATTTAAAATGTTCTTATCCATACAATCATATTCAATAAAAAATTAAGATGGCCTCCTTGTTTTAAACTCAAACTCTCAACGAAGATATCCATATTGGTTTTCATAAAATACTAACCAGCATTGTGCTGTTGCTTTTATTATTAATTTTGTATTTCCTAGTAGTAGATTCACTCTATCCAATTACTCAGTCTAACACCGATTCTACCACTTACGTACATAGAAACCAGCAATACTAACCGAAGTAACCGAAAGTTAGATCCCTATCCCTTGCTCCAACCACTCCATTGAGTCCAGTTTCATAGGTAGGTAAGGCACTAGCTTCTACACTTCTTCGAAAAATGAATAAGGCACATCTTTCATTTTCATCAAGCATCAGAACATCATAACGAAAACGAAAAAAAAAAAAACAACACCGAATCCATTTTGTTCGTAAGCTTTTCAAACTGCAATCAGCACGATCTCTTCCAATTCAACGAATTGTGCAGCGAAAACGGACAGTTTTTTCCCTTGCCTCACATCGGGCCAACAAAAATCTAGGGAAGGTAGGAGTAAACTCAGTATGTAAGTGTCTGTGTATAAGGTAGGTATGTCGCTAGGCAAAAAAAAAGCAGAAAACTTTCCTGACTTGCAAAAACCTATTCAACATTTTGTAGTTCATCCTGAAAGGATTCTTTTTACTTGCCTTTTTCTCCTGGAAGGGAGAAAAAATATTTAAAAAAAAAAAAAACAATTCCAACTACCAGAAACCACATTCACGGATCTGTAGGTAGGTATCCCCGGCAGCAGTGGTTGCCTCAGTTTTGGTTACAATATTTCATATTTCAGAGAGCAACACCCGGATCCAGTAAAATGATACTTATTTTATCCGGCACAACGAGAACGACCAACCACGAGGCTAACCAACCAACCAACCGACGTCCGCGACCTTATTTGGCAATAATTTGGTCAGGTGGAAGCACATTGTCCAGGATAACCAACTTCAGCAAACACATTCCAATCCTTGGTTATGAGAGAGAATCCAGATCCAGATATTGTTCATGAATTTGGGCAAAATTAACAATGAATTGCAATGTTTTCCTAAGGGCTCCTGCGTCCTGCGTCCTGGCTGATGGGAAAATGCTTGGCATCGGCATTGAATAAAGCTGGAGTGAGTTAAACAAGAACAAGAGATATCCTCTTTTATCTGTGTGCAGTGGATTACATGCGGACTCCTTGCTGCAATTTATCATGGAGTCTTGAATAATTGATGGAATCTGGAGTAGAGAAACAGTAACGGGAAAAATAAGCAAAACACAAAACCACACTGCCTTACGCTCTCTCCCGAGAACATAAATCATAAAACAAAGAAAAAAAAAAGTAAGACACAACTAAGAACAGGGGGTGACTTGCAAACGGCAGACGGCATGTATCCTTGGAAAAAGGCTTACTTTAACCATCTTCTCTGATGGTCTCTGGGTACTGGCACTGGGTAAACTTGCGTCGGAATTGTTAATGTTGTCTGGCCGCAAACATATGTAAGTGTACTGACTTTGACGGTGTGGTTGTGGTGGCGGGTGGCCGAAGCCGAAGTGGTAATGTATAAAGAGAGGCGTCATCTTTGCACACGTTGAGATGCTGGAAATGGTGGTGCAAGCGGGAAGGCTTGTCTACTTATAGCCAAAGGACTTACAACACTTATGGCTTTTCGACCGCAAATGTGAGTTAAGATGCACACACATTTCGAGGTATTCATTTCTTCACATCACACACTGGGAGTGAATATTTACCAACTGTGTGTGTACACACATATATTATCCGACGCTGAGTGAGTCAGTCAGAAAAGCAGAGTCTCTAAAAGGATGTGTTATCCTTGAATGCATCTGAAATAGGATATTTCTCAAGGACGAGTGGGGCCGCCGGAACCACAGAATGGAAACCCTCTTAAAAATGTCCTTTTGCTACTATACAACTCTATACAGACACACATATGTATGTAGATGATTTGTTGCTTAAGGAATTTTCAGTCGTAAAGGCTGATGGAACGGAAGAAAATCAGAAATATAGATATACGTATATAGAGACAGAGAGAAAGAGTGAGGTGAGAGAAGATGAAGAAATGACGCGTCTGTTGATATGCTTGCAGCTTGCAGCCTTCAGCACACAAATCACACATTTCTGTGGCATGACGGCCGGCGGTAGATATCCTGTGTGGCTATTTAGATATAGATAGAAGATGGAATGGAACATACAACAAAAGCACACACACACATACACACATACACACATATTATTGATTGTATATATGTAACCGAAGGCATGTGTGGGAGAGGAATGTGTTTATATCTCTGCACAGTTCACAGTAATTTATGCTTTATTGGTTTTGTAAAATGTTCAAATTGTGCAACTGACTTGAAGGCGAATTGAATTTGTTGTGACTTTTGAAATTGGTAATATGTGAATGTGATCTGATACGAATAGTTTGGTAAAGTTATTTTCTATTTTAAGGATAAATAATAATCATTTAAAGAAAGAGAGATTTGAAAATTTAAGGAATTTAAGAGGAGTTATGTAAGATTTAGTGTAGTTTTGTCATCATGAAATTTCAACACAAAGTAACTTAAATCGTTGTGTAACTTGCTTATAACGAGAATTTCAGAGAAGTTGAAGATTACCTTGAAAATCTGATAACAAAAAAAGATTCTTACTACTCACTTTGGAAAGCTATTAAAGTAACAAGACAACAAAAGCTTCCAGTGACTCCGATTAAGAAAGGCCAAAATAAATGGACTTAATAGTGAGAAAGAAAAAGTGATGGTATTCGCCGATTACTTGGGGGAAACATTTAAGCCGTTCGATGGGCAAGAACTAAACGAAAATATTAAAATAAATTTTACCTCAAATGAAAGCAACATAACAAGAAATGTTACACTTGCTAAATTAAAAATAGAAACAAAGAAGCTTAAGTGGCAGTACCTCGTGGCATGATGGTTAGTGCGTACGATTCCCAGCCGTTGTCACCTAAAAACAGAAATGTTTTTTTCGCGAGGTACTGCCTCTTGCGAGGAACTGACAAATCCTCCAAGAGTATACTTGTCATGAATAAGTGCTTCTCGTCTAGCCGTTCGGACTCGGCAAAAAATTGTAGGTCCCCTCCATTCCTGCCAAAAATACGCATCACACAGGAATGGTTGAGAATTGTAAGTCACTGGGCCTTGGTTCTTCACGAGCTGTTGTGCCACCAAATTTATTTTTTAAGTCAAATAAAGTTCCAGGATATGACGTTAATCACGGCAGAAATTCTTAAAATGCACCCTCGTAAAGGACTTTTTAACCTCCTTTACATAATAAATGCCACTCTTAGGTTAGAGTATGTTCCGAGTCAATAGAAAGTTGCGGAAGTCATACAAAACTTACAGACCGAATTCCCTTCTTCCTATAGTATCAAAAGTTTTTGAAAGAATTCTACTCCTGCACCTGTCGCCAATATTAGGAATGGAACAATTCCAAAATCCAATTGAAAACATATTGTTCTTAATTGGATTTTTGAATTGTAATTGTAAGTAAGAACTTTTTAACTGAAACAAAATTTTTGTCAAGTCAAATACAAATTTTAAACTTATTCATCTGACACATCCGGGTTTTTACTCTCTTATTTTCATTCTTGTTATTTTTTTGTGAGTAATTATTCGTCCTTGAGTATAAAAAAGAAGTCACAGCTATTTTCAGAAGTAGCTAAAGCTAACTATTCATAGCTATTACTAGAAGCTAAACCTAGATAGTTCTAGCTAAAGCTTTGTTTTATGTGAAAAGATTACGCTAATCAGTTTAAGCTAGAAAATTCCAGATTAAGCTAAATATTTTTAGTTTTTGTTTATATATTCACATGTCTTGGCTTATAATCTTTAGCTAAAACTATTATTTTTGGCACCAAGAAGCAAAATAAGTGGATTTGGGATTTTGGTTTACCAAAACTGTTTACATGCTCTCTATGGCAAGTATTATTTTCATGTAAAAAGAATATTTCGAGGTTTTTATCAAATTTTTTTTATTACGATGCTGATGTTCAAGTCCAAAAAATATCTGTGCATCTTTAGGTCCACTGTACACCGATCTGGAGCCGAAGCGGATATACTTATTTTTTTGAAAGTCGGTAAAGAGCATTTTAATGTCATTTCCTAGAGGAAAAGTTCGAACTTGTGTGTACAAGTTGTGTTTTCAAAACTTTCTCTAAGGATTTTTATTCCACTTTGCACTTTGTATTGGTAAAATCACGTAACGGAAACAGAGCGTTTAAGGTTTTTTGAGAATATTTGGATTACTTTGATCCAATTTTTGCTCAAATATTCCTTAGAACTATAAAATAATTTTGAATTCAAAAGTCTCAAAAGCATTTTTTTTTTGTATTTATAAGAAAAAATATTTTTTTAGTATAGGTACCTTTGATATTTTTAAACTTTTATCCATTATCGTTTTAATTGTATTCATACAATATATCTTCGATTCCTAGCCACATTGTGGCCTTGAATGCACTACAACTGAAAAGAATTCTACAAAATAAGGACTAGTCAAAGCTTTCTAGTTAGGGGTCCAAGAATCTTGATATTTTTGTAGCTTTGACTATAATACTCTAGCTTAAGCTATTTATAGTCAGAGCTGGAAAAACAAGCTTAATCTACATGAATTTAGCTTTGGCTATTTTGAAATAGCTATAACAAAAACACACCTTTTGTTTGCTAGCTTAAGCTTGTTTTAATTCACACAAAACCTAGCTTTAACTTAAATATGCATGTTTTATTTTTTGCTTTTTATTTATTCACAAGACCCAGAGACTCACAAAATTGATCGAGCATGCACTATTAATTTAAATAATATTTGACAAAATGTTACTGCAAGGCATTCTAGAAATTTTGTTAACGCTATGTCTTTTGTCTAAAAATTTTTATAAAAATTTAAGCAGGACAAATTGATATATCCAGACATTAATTGATTTTCTTAATTTATCTACGCATTACTTTTTTCGGCGTTAGGATACGCTCAAGACATGCTAAAACAAAGTAAAGAAGAATCATGAATATGACATTATGAAGAAGCTATATTAATTGAAAACTGTCGGTGACATAGCTATTCAAACTTAACAATTTCTTCTCATTTTTTGCTCGAAGGCCCATTTTTTTGGTACACTCAGAGAAAAAAGTCAGGTAAATAATTTACCTGGGCCCTGTTAAATTTACAAGGTGCATAATCCTATATAAAGTTACAGTCATTTCAGAAATTTATCTGATTTTATTAACCTTATATTAAGTGTTAAATTTACCTGGTGGCCTATATTACTACATTCAAGTTGATTTAAGAAGATGAACTGTTATTTTAACACGGAATTCTGGTAAATAAGAAATTTTGACAAGAATATAGCGCAAATTTTACCTGAGATTGTGTTTTTTTAACACTGCTTATTATGAATTTCTATTTCACCAGAAATCAAGTTGAAGTAACATTTTATATGGTTATTTTTATAATGTTTACCTGTTGAATTTAACCTCATCTGCCGGTTAATTTTAACATGACACCAGTGTTAAACACACACACACAGGTCATCCGAATAAATTATTTAAATTTAACCTGGCCGCCTGTTAAAGTAGCCCTCTACCAGCTTTGAAACACACTCACAAGCCATGGTTAAAGAAAAATTCTGCCAGGTTATTTCAACGTGACACCAGTGTTAAAGCACTTACAAACACAAACCATCCAAACAAGCTCAGTTTTAATTTATTGATATTTGGCACAAGTTTTTTATGCAGCGAAGTAGCCTTGGGGATGCGTACTATCTCCATGTGTGAGAGATTCTCAGTTCATAACTAAGTAAGTATCACAAAGTATTTTTAAAATAAAATTATTTTGCAATGCCAATCATATGTAACGGGTGATTTTTTAAGAGGTTTAGAACTTAAAAAAAAAAAAAACACAAAAAATTCGAAGAAATTAATGAAATATTTATTTGAATCGATAGTTTGAACCTTGCAATTTAATGTTTAAAGATAATTTCATGCAAATGTTGACCGCGGCTGCGTCTCAGGTAGCCCATCCGCTGAGTCCAATTTTGGCATACTCTTTCACACATATCGGCCGGTATCTCACGAATGAATGCATGGATGTTGGCTTCCAGTGCGTCAATCGAAGCGGGCTTGTCCCTATAGACATTAGCCTTGACATACCCCCACAAAAAATAATGACCGGCCCGAAACGTGAAATTAACTGTTCACCAAACTCGCCTCGCAATTGCGCCATTGTTTCGCGTGCTGTGTGGCATGTGGCACCGTCTTGTTGAAACCACATATCATGCAAGTCAAGAACTTCCATTTCGGGCAAAAAAAAAGTTTGTTATCATCGCTCGGTAGCGTTCACCATTGACAGTAACGCTGCGATTCGCATCATCTTTGAAGAAATATGGCCCAATAATGCCGCCGGCCCATAAACCGCACCAAACAGTGGCTTTTTCGGGATGCATTGGTAGCTGTTGCAATGCTTCTGGCTGATCTTCACTCCAAATGCGGCAATTATGCTTATTTACGTACCCATTCAACCAAAAATGAGCCTCATCGCTGAACACAATTTTTCGATAAAAAAGCGGATCCTCGGCCAGCTTTCCAAGAGCCCATTCACCAAAAATTCGGCGTTGTGGTAGGTTGGCTGGCTTTAGTTCTTGCACCAGCTTTATCTTAAAAGGCTTTACGCCCAAATCCTTCCGCAAAATTTTCCACGTAGTGCTGTAACAAAGGCCTAACTGCTGGGAACGGCGCCGAATCGACATTTCGCGGTCTTCTGTCACACTGGCTGATACGGCCGCAATATTTTCTTAACTACGCACAGTACGTAAACGTGTTGGTGGTTTAATGTCCAACAAAGTAAATTTGGTGCGAAATTTGGTAACAATCTTCCGAATAGACTGCTCAGAAGGTCGAGAATGCCGACCATAAAATGGAAGCAGCGCGCGATGAACATTTCGAACCGAGCACGAATTTTGATAGTAAAATTCAATAATTTGCAAGCGTTGTTCATTTGTAAGACGATCCATGGTTAAATTGCAAACCAAACTGAAGCTGTTTGACAGTGACACAAGGTACTAAACACACGTCAGCTGTCAAAACCAGTGTTGCCAAAACCAAACCAGCTAAAAAATCCCCCGTTATTTATTTATTTGCATTTAAAAATTAAATTTTAAACAAAATTATCAAATTGTCTGTGAGATATTGAGTTTTCAAAAAAATAAATTTTTTTTTAAGAAATACAAAACCTTTTTTCTTGAAAATTTTGATATGCAATATTTACAATTTATAAATTTTTATAATTTTTGATAGTAGATCGCACTAATTGCAAATACAGCTATTAAAATGGAATAAGCTGTTTCTGAGAAAAAATATTTTCCTTAATAGTTTTTTCGTTTTTTAAATCGACGGTGTAAGTAGTTTTCAAAAAAATTTGATTAAAAAAATTAATGTTTTATTAAAAATCGAAAAAAAAATTCTTTGAAAATTTCGGCCGCTGGTGTATAAAAATAAGATTCAAATCAGAAATACTTTTTTTTTGAAAAAATCGATTAACTATATATTATTAATACTCGTATTAATTACCGTTTTTTTGAAAAATGGTTTCCCGCCCATAAATAGCCTATACTGAATTAAATTTATTGAATTTTTTAAAGAAAATTTAACGATCCATCGATTCATTTTTGAGAAAAATTAAATTTTGTATATAATTTCTTAAAAAATTGTGTGACAAGTACCTACCCTTATTTTTAGTTCTATTTTTTTTTTAAACGTGTGGGCAAAATCTCCAAGAACCACTCTGTACCATGTTTTAAGAAAAGTGCAGCCGTTAAATCTGTTCCGTAGCCACATGGGCAGACAAACAGAATTCTGAGACTCACTTTTTTCATCTTCCCCATCATCGGAATGACAAGTCTGGTCAAAATCTTGTGTTAATTTTTTTAACGAATGCATAACTTGTCATATAGTACCTATAGATATATCGCAAGTAAAAAGTTTTAACAGATACATAAATGGATTTGTTTTAATAATTAAACACTTCATCTTTCTTTTTTAAGTCTTCTCGAGAAATCAAGATTTTGATTTAACTTAGATTCTGTATTTCAATAACAGAAAATTTACAAAAAGTTTGCGTAGGGTAAAGAGGATTTGACGTTTTTTCGTTTTAGAAAATTGCCCTTACTACTATTTGTGGAGTTAAAGTATTGACAACCAAAAAAAAAAAAAGAACTATTTAACTGCTGCTGACAGTTAAGAAATAGTTGGAATGAAGCATTACACGAGAATACAACATGTTTACATTGTTAAACAACATTTCAATTTTTTTGAGGCTTCTTTCTTTCTTTGTTATAAAAAATTAATTAGGTACGAAGAGGTAAAAATAACCTCAGTTAATAATTGAGTAAGAAGAGGTTTATAGCAACGATAGTAAATTCCTGCTCATAAAGCTGAGAAGAATTCAACAACATGTTTTATCTTTTGAAAAATTTCTCAGAATAGTTTTTCACAAAAACTTCATTGTAGATTCATCTTTATTGTTTTTTCTACGAACTATCACAATTTATAAATTATATTTTCTTCTGAGAAGTCAAGTGTATACACTCCTCGTCAACTGAATACGCACAAACATTTTTGAATATATTTTATCCATTTTTTCCAAACAGTGATGGTTATTATGCCATCTGTTGATGGTAAAAATGTTCGTAACATATAAATAACAGAATTTCAAAGTTTTATCCAAAAACAACCGTGAGTTTTTCCTTCAACCACTTTTTTTGAGTCAACTGAATAGGTACAAAAATTAAAATTGGTATTGGAATGGAATGAAACAAGTTTTTGTTTAAGTTTAGTAGTGGGTACTTCCACCTTTATTTTTAATTACTTCGTAAATTCGATCCGGCATGGAATCGTATAGCTTTTTAATGTAATTTAACGAAATTTCGCTCCACGCTAATTTGATTGCAGAAATTAAGGTTTCTTTGTCTTCGAACTGACGACCACCCTCATAAACTTTGCGTACTAACCATCCCCAGAAATTTTCTATGATGTTTAGATCAGGTGAGTACGGCAGCCATTGAAGCAACTGCACTTGTTGCTCCTCTATCCATGTTTTTATTATGCGCGCTGAGTGAATAGGCGCATTATCATGTTGGTAGGTCCAGTTTATGGGTCCAAAGATGTTAGAAAATTTAGGAAAATTTCTTTCCAAAATTACTTTATACCCAGCTGCTGTCATTCTTGATGTTACAACCTCGAGCTCAACTGTTCCATAATAACTGACTGCTCCCCATATCATGACACCTCCTTTACGACTATGATGGCGCTTTAAAAATCTTTTTTCTTTTCTTAAGTCGTGAAAATAGAAGTTGAACCCATCAGGGCCATCGAAATTAAACTTTTTTTCATCTGAAAAAACCACGTGATACCATTCTTTTTTCCAACTCATGTGAAGTCTTGAAAAATCTAATCGCAACATTTTCCGTCTCTCGTCAAGTGGTGGTTTTTTCTTAAGTTTCATTCGTTTAAGATGGCTTGAGTTGTTGATTACTCTTAATACTGTTGAGCAACTTGCGTTTACGCCGACTTTTTGTTTTATTTTTGCCACAGAATCAGAAGAATTTGATGCATATCTTAAAATTCTTCGTCTCTCAGCTGCTGTTGTTGCTGTTTTCTTACCTCCCTTCATGTTTTTGCCGTATTCATCTTTATTTTTCAAGTAAGAATAAACTACATTAAAACTTCGGCCAACTTTATCAGCTATTGCACGTCCAGTTAGGCCTTGGTCTCTAAGTAAATCGATTTTAGCTTTTTCAACACTGTTAAGACACGTAGATCTACCCATTTTTCTTAAAATTTGAAATCAAGAATTAAATTTTACTGAAAACACTAAAATCGTTAATTTAAACTGTCAAGCACTCCAAAAAACTTATAAACAACGAAGAAAATGGCGTTGTACCTATTCAGTTGACTAGAAAAAAACTCCTACTTTGCATATAAAACACTTTGCAAGTGGTTGAAGAAAAACTCACGGTTGTTTTTGGATAATTCTTTCGGAATTATCTGCTTAACATCTTAAGGGAATAGTTAGCATCAACAGATGGCATAATAACCATCACTGTTTGGAAAAAATGGTTAAGTATATTAAAAAATGTTTGTGCGTATTCAGTTGACGAGGAGTGTATCTAACTGTAAACAAGGTAAAGATTAAATAATGAGAAAGATTTTTAGAAAAATAAAAAAAAAGTTTTATCCTTTTTGCCTCAAACTTATCTACTTGATTTTTATCTAAACAAGAAAATGTTGACACAATATTCCATAGTTGAAGGAACCCCTTTAAACATTTTTCCATTATTAAATAGAAAAACAAAACTCCTTGTTGAGAAAAAAGAAGACAAAATTACCCTTAGCTAAATGAAGACTTATAAGGTATAAATAACCTATGGCACTAACGTCATTACATGATTTCCGATAACTTATTTTCTTAATATTTTTTTTTCTCGTTTAGCTATTGACACACTTTTCTAAGGATGTTTATCGAATGAAGAATATTCTTTGAGAGAAAAGAAGACTCCAAAGGATGTTGCTCCTTAATATGTCATAGGTACGACGAGTAGGTTTATGAAATTGCTTCCAACAAAAAGAAATAATCGAGATACAAGCTCTAAGTCTTCTTTTTGTTGATATTATTTGTAGATTTTTCGTTCAATCTTTTTCAGTATCTATGCAACCATCCAAGTACACACGTTTGTGTCTTCTTTAAGTATGTATATGTTACTGTGTGTGTTTGAGAATGTATATGTACTTTTATCAATTTTTTCTTTTTTATTTCTGAAAATCTTATCAGTTCTGTAAATATTTATGTTTAACTTATTGTTTTCAAAAATTTCATTAAAAAATAATTGGAGCTTGTACTTTAAAACAGGGTGTGTCTTATTTAGCTTAATATAAAGATTTATGTTTAATAAGAAAAAACAAGAAGAAATATTGATTGTATGATACGTCTAGGAAGGATTTGGGTCAATTTTCCCAGTCCTTCCAATAAAAGAGCTTTTTAGGTTGAAAGTTTTTATGTTTTGCATTAAAATTTAGTTTCATGTAGTTCAATTGTTTGAGAGTTTCAATGTAACCTGCATTAGTCTCAGTTAAATTCCAAACTAAATATTTTGCTATTTAATTAGATGAAATATGAATAAGTTATTAAGACATATGTTAAGCAAGAACTTATTATGTAACAACTGTATTTTGCGATTTCAAAATAATATTTTTAATAATAATAAATACTCTTCAAGATAATATTGTATGCACCCTGTATATGGTTATTATTTATACGAGTATTTTTGCATGTTGTTGAGAAAACATAATATGTCTAGAGTTTATTTACTACATACATACATAAATCAAATAAGCAATTATTAAATTTTTATATTTAATCTTTTCAGAAAATTTGTGCACAAAATTGAAAAACAAATTATTCTCATTAAAATTGTATCCAAGGTCGCGAGAATATATACAAACATGAATAATCAGATTTCATCAGATAACAAAGAATTATTTTACGGTTGACTTTTGAAAATAACATTTAATTCAATTGATAGAATCCTTGTTGAATAGAAAAGGTTAAAAACATACCTACATAAAAGAATGTAATTTTATTTGTAAAAAAAAAGTACGTATACGCCCCAGTTAACCTTCGATTTCAATCAAAATGAAATAAAAAGTAAAGAGAAAAATACGAAAGAATCACCAAAACCTGTTCTTATTGTTCGAAAATATAAGAATATAAAAATGTAGAAGAATTAAAATATACTCGTAGTAATAATAATAATACGAGTAATTATGCAAAAATCTGGCCCACAACCTGACACGAAGTTAACAGACATATTTTCAATACAGCTGTATGATGTTCAAACAAAATCTTTAAGGGAATTTTTGTAGAAAATATAAGAAATGCCTTAATAACGTCATAATTCTAAGTTGCAAGGAACAGTCCACCGAGTGACTTAGTTCTCATTTAATGAGAACTAAATCCACTTAATGACACTTTTCTGTCATCACACTTTTCTGTCATAACACTTGTGTCATGACACTTTTCGATCATGAAACTTTATTGTCATGACATTTTTCAGCCAGGACACTTTTCTGTCATGAATTTGTTCTGTCGTGACTTTTCTTATGGCTTTTTTTGTCATGACGCTTTTCTGTTATAACATTTTTTCTGTCATGACACTTTTCTGTATTCGATTTATTCTCATACTGATCATGGCAGAAGCTGTTGTGCCAATTTGAGTGTTTGTTTAGTTTTGTTTGTATGGTCTGGGTGGAAAATGCCTCTTTTGACCCCCTGTAGTTACGCCACTGGCAATATAATGAATATTGTAAAGGACTTTTTTGTAATTTGATTGAAATAACTTCTGAAAATCGAAACATAAACAAATTTTTGATCAAAAAACTCAATGTTTGTACCAAGTTAAAAAAATCGATTCAGCCGCTAAGACTATACCTTAACGGACAGACAGACAGATCTTTAAAAAATAAACAAAAATATACTTTTCTAATGGTATTTGATGCGCTGAGTTCGAATCTGGTTTTAAAATTACCCTAGTATGTCACTTTTTAGAGATAATTGAGTCTAAAGATATACAAAATATGTATTTTTGTATGCAAATTTGCGGTTATATTTTTTGTCAAGGTATTTTTTTTCGATGAAATGTTTATGCTCATTCTAAGTCATAAACATTTAACTTCATAATTTTTAAAAATTTTTTAAATACCACCATTTATCTTCGAGAAATCGTTGGCCTTTGACTTAAGCTATACGTAATTCGAAAAATTAGGGTCTGTTAAAATTGTTAAATCAAACAATATGATTTTCGTGAAAAGCATAATTGTATGACAACATTATTAGGCATCTAAGGCAGCGTTTTATATTAATAAGGTTACTATTTTGATGCTGTTTGCTTCTCAAAAACTTTCAATGCAGTGAATCAAGCAATTCTTAGTTAAAGTAATATATTTTCATCAGGTACTGAGAAGAGAAGATAATTTATTATGGTGGCTGTTCGATCGAAATGAATTCATACGGATTGAAAACGGCCAACAAAGGGATACCGAAATTGAAAACGACAAAAAATGGTGGATTGGGAATCTACGCAGCCTAAGCCACTAAAGAGGGGAAATTGAAATTTTTTGTAGGTCACAAAATAACGGTACTTCAATGTCAATAATAATGCTTATACAAATTATGAAAAAAAATAAATTTGGGATTAAAAAAAATTTTTTTTTTGAAAATTCAATATTTCAAAAATGGGTTCATGATTTTTGTTAACTAAGTCTTTTAATATAAACTAAGAACTGGCATACCAAAACTTACCAAAATGTTATACACAAAAATTAGTTTTTTTTTAGAAAACCACTCCGAAGATTTAAATTTTTAAAATTCATATGTGAAAGAATTCCAAGTGAAGATTTTTAAATGCAATTATTTTTATTTGTGAATAAGGATTACGTTTTCAAAAGTCTACAGACGAATTTGGCTTGCATTCAAAGTTAATCACGTTCAAATGTCGAAAATACAAAATTTTCAAGTATAACTTCGGAATAGTAAATAGCATTAAAAAGTAGTGTATGAAAACTTGTAGATAATATAATTTCTACAAAAAAAAATTACACTTTTTTTCTTCAACTGATGTGTAAGAAGATGGCTTCCAAGAAACATAAACTTTCAAAACATGCAAGCTGACGAAAATATCACTTTTTTGCGTATTATTCTGAAATTGTGAGTTAATCAAAAACATTTGTATGCATTATGTTACCTGCGATACAAAGTACCTCGTGGTATGATGGTTAGTGTGTTGGACTGTCATGCCGAAGATCTGGGTTCGATTTCAGGCCTCTGCCACCTAAAAAGAGAAATATTTTTTCTAAGATACTGCCTCTTGCGAGGAACTGATAAATCCTCCAAAAGTATACTTATCATAAATAAGAGCTTCTCATCTAGCCATTTGGACTCGGCAAAAAATTGTAGGTACCCTCCGTTCCTTCCAACAAACACGCACACAAGAATGGTTGAGAGTTATAAGTCACTAGACCCTGGTTCTCCACGAGCTGTTGCATCACCAAATTTTTATATAATAAATAATTTATTTTTTCTAGGAGTAATAATTTAAAAGATATAATTTTAAACATTTTTTTTTCAAAACCCCAAAATTTAAAATTTTTGCTTTTAACTCTTAAATAAAGAAGTTATCATTAAATAATTTATGTTAACGCTCAGTTTATAGATTGCAATGTAATCTAAAAAATATACGAGTAAATACACTTTTTTCAGTGCAAGTGACAAGTAACAAGATATTGTAACTTCAAAAAGTTAAAGTAACTAAAGAAAAGTTTTTTTGCTTACCTCTCTTGAGCGTTATATGTTAGAAATTTTATTTTTACACAGCTTATATAAGTTATTTAACCTTCTAAATGATAAATTGAAATTTTTTTTCTTCAAGCTGTCATATAAAAGATATTATTTCTCATATAAACTGGACAAAAAACAAAAATAACGGTACTTTGCGTTTTTTTCTTATTATTTAGCCCATTTTTAAGGAAATAATATTTTACATAAGAATTATTTCGAGATGTTTTTCTTATACGAGGCCCCAATAAATAGATATTGAGACTTTAAAAGCTGACAGTTTTCAAAAATGCTTGTTTTCGGGTCTTACATGGTTCGGAAAAATACTTTCCACTTGGGGAAAATTCCGTGTTCAATTTTTTTAGACACAAATATCTTTATTTTTCTGTAATGAATAGTCATTCAAAAGCCTACAGACGAATCTGGCTTGCATTAAAAGTCATTCAAGGTCAAACGCCAGAAATTTTTTTTCCGTGTAACCAGATTTTTATCGAGGAAAAAATTTCAGTTCTACTTGGGGAAAATTCCAAGTTAAATTTTTAAATTACAAAAATTTTAGTCAAATTATCGCAATTTAGTTTTTGGCTTTTTGGCTTTTTGGTTTTTTGACCTTTTTACTTTTGGATTATTTAATTTAGGCCCAGTTTTTCAGTGCCAAGTTAATTCTGAGTTAAATAAAAGATAATATTTCATGTTAAACTATCTTTGGTTACATCGTAGTGCCCAAGTGCTTAGTGCTGTCAAAATATATAAATTATTTATCCCGAGTTAACTCAGAAACAATGTCAGTGGAGGTTTAATATTATCTTTGTAATGTCAAAAATCTATTAAAATTAAGCAGGTAGTTACCATTTCACGCATTTAACAACGCCATTACAGAAATCACCCTTTCCAAAGATTTCAATAAAAAAAATCTATGAGGTAAATTTGTTTAACTAAGTCTCTGAATTTACTCACAGAATTAGGATTTACGTATTGCGGACTAAAACCACATTCAGGAACTTAATTCGCGCTTCATTCTGCAATAATTTGGACCTTAATGTCAAAACTTACATATAAAATATATTTTTGTATTAATAAATTGTTAAATATTTCAATGCTGGCATTTTTTCTTCTGAAATTAACTTTTTTTTTTAAATATATGGATCAAATCATACAACGGCAAAAATGTGGGTTGGGGCAGTAAATATAAGGTTTTTACGCTTTTTGGCAAAAGTAGACCTCCTATCGAAAAAAATTTAAGAAAAGTTATAGATAGTCAAGAGACCTACAACATAATCTTTTACTTTTACCTACTAAGATAATTTTTTCTCATAACCTCAAAAATATTGAGAAAAATACAAAAAAAGAGATTTTTTTATTTTAAATTTTATTTTCGACAAAAATAATTCGATTTTGATGAAATTTGATGAAAACGTTAATTATCGTGTTTCGAGTAACTTGTAATTTTTTGAAGCAAAATATATATATATTTTAATATTTTGTGAATTTCATTTGGAGAAATGGCGCAATTCCAACCTTAAGATGGTGTAAAAAATCACACTAGTTTTACGAAAAAATATGGTCATAAATGATAAAAAAAAATTAAAAGTCCGATTTGTACGTAAATGCTGTGGAGGTTTCAATAAAAAGAATTCTGTCCTAAATTTAAAAAAAAATATTTCGTAAATTGACAAAAAATCCAAAAATATAAATTTTGCTTCAGAAAAATTACAGCTTGCTTGAAGCATAATACGAGTAACCTACGTTGTCACCAAATTTCATCAAAATCAAATAATTTTTTTCGAAGAAAAAAATAAATAAATGAAAAACCCAAAAATTCGTTTTGGGTATTTTTCTCAATATTATTTATTGAGGATATGTGAAAATTGATCTTTGTGAAGGCTGTAGGTCACTCGATTACTTACAACTTTCTCATATATTTTTTTTTTTTTGAGAGAAGGTCTTCTTCTGCCAGAAATTATTAAAAACCATTTTTACACACTCAGACCGGACATTTTCACCCACCCACCCAACTTCCGGTCATCTGTTGCGGACAATCTATTTTTCCCCTTTTGTACCTACCAATAATCTGAAATTTTCCCACTACCTATATACTGCTAGTAATTTTTTTTCAGCTTTCTATGTCTGCAACAAGAAGCTGAGATCTCATGATTCGAATGATAGAAATATCATTTTTTCAGATATAAAACAAACAAGATATTTATCCTTAGAAATAGATTTTTTTCTAAACTGCCGCTTGTATTTCTCATGTATTCCGTGATCGAAATTTATTACATTATTATTCCTTAATGAATAATAATTTCATACATCCTTAGACCCATCAAATTATAATATTACCTAAGTCTTTCTTCAATAACCACATTTTAAAAAGAACACAATAAAACACATATAACTCTGTTTGATTCTTCATAAATATAAAATCCTATCGCTTGCTGTGTCCAATTTGAAAATAATTTATATTTTATTTCCAGTCGGTCCGTCATCAGAAGGTACTTCTCTTATCCAAAAGGATTATCCATTCTAACTTTTATAGCCGTCTAAATGATTGCAGAAGTTGCTATTTGAAATAAGGATTCAAGAATAAGATGACATCAGAATGAAATAAAATCTGATTCTAGAAAAGCTAACGTCATCATCATCATCAACATCATTGTCATAAAATAAAACCAAGTCCTTTTTGTATATCTACTCGTTGGTATATACGACAAGAGTATTCCCATCAAATCCAATAAACGTAAAGATAGAAAAAAAAAAAATAAGGAATATCCCAATCCCAATTCCCCTTCCTTATATAGCCTAATGCAGCTTTTTAATTGCATACTTAAAACAAATTCTTTCTTTGAAACCATCCTGTCGTCGCAGATATCAAAATAGGGATTACTCGGACTCAAAAAAAAAATCCTTGGACGTAAAAAAGAACAATAAATAGCGAGGCTAAAGAAAAACTAGAAAAGAAAGAAAAAAAAAAAATAGAAACTCATCCATCCCTCTTAAGCCGATTTATATTTATATCCTTCCATCGTTTTATACCTGACAAATTGCATAAGAAAAATTTCACAGGTCTTATCGCACTAGATATCAACAATTTTCATTGCAAGCGGCGACTAATTATTCCCTGGAGCACTCTCCCGAAAACAGTCCTCATTATTCTCTATTCGTTCTTTACTACTTCTTTTTTTTTTTGTTCTTTAGTGTGTCTTGCTTGGCAATCTTCTCCTCTCTACAATCCATAGGACAACCAAGAGTGATAAATTTCCTCATGATATCTTCCTTATGCTAAGAACTTCTTTTCATTCAGTCACCCTCTTCATATCCTGTCAAACCACATAATCCTCGCCAAAACACCACCCACACACTCACCCAACATTTTTCTTATTGAAATACAAAAACACAGCGTAGTTTCCGGCTTCCTGATTCTATAGAGAAAATTTCAAAAAAAAAAAGAAAAACTCATTCGACAGGTGAAGATGACTCTCTAGACTCGTCATCAATAATAAATCCCAAGAGATGTAATCCGCACTTCCTCCTCCATCAAGGACGACTTCGTGCTAACAACTAAATGAAATGCGTATCGTCCTGAATTAAAATGACAAAAAAAAAAACAACACAAAAATAACAAACAAAATTGGAGGCAAAAAAGCATCAAAAATTTCGAATTGAAATAAGCTTTTTCGAAGACCTTTGGAGCTCTGGTCCAATGCGCAGATCCTTGCAGAGGATGCACATTTTATAAGAATGCTCGTTGTGAAGCTTTCGCTTTCAGTTCGTGCCGGTAGTTCAAACCAGAAGGTAGTTCAGAACTGAAAAACCCTTCGTGAACCGACAACAAACACAACAAAAAAAAAAATAACTGAAAATACACTCTGAATTACCCAATAACCTTTTCTATTGTGAAAAAGTACACCCAGGATAATAAACAAATAAACGTCCTTTTTTTGAGATTTTTTTTTCAAGTGAACAAAACGAAAAGATAAAGTTTGATCTTCTCGAAACAAAAAAAAAAAAAAAAAAAATAAAAACACAAACAACGAAAAGAAGTTGAAATTTAATTTCCGGGCATTGTTTACTGTGAAGGATATTGAGGTCCTTGAAGAAGTTTTTTTTTGATTTTTTTATGGTATGGTATTTGTTTATTGTGTGAGTGTGTGCCAAATAGAGAAATCAATAAAAATCCTTTAAAGAGGATAATTCAGCTTCTAGAGTAGCACCGTGTGCTCGGTATTTTACTTTACAAAGAGAAAAATAATTCCGAATTTTTCTTGTTCGTCTTTAGTCTTGTTCAATTATTGATTGTGTCCTTTTGACCTGTCCTTACAATGAGTTTATCTGAGTTTTCAGCAGTTAAGTGAAAATCAAAAAAAAAAAAAAAAAATCGTTACATATTACTCAAAAAAAAAAAAATTGCAATAAAAATAGTTCACAAAACCATGAAAATCCCTAGAAGAAGTTACTCTTCGGCAGGACGAGGAAGCAACATGGGAGTAAGCCACCATCACCAATCGGTTCTACTTGCCGCCCTGAGTGCGACCTTCTTGTTTGGATATTTGGATATGTACGTTAGTGCCACTGGAACGGCGCCGGTGGCTGATACTCCTTCGACTCCGGAGCCAGGTACGTGTCGTGTTTTATGTTAAACGGATACAATAACCGTATTTTTTTTTTTTACGTCTTCGAAAGCAAATTGAAATTTTCCGGCCTTTTGTGTTCAAATATTGTGACGAGGCGGGTCGGGTATGGGTATGGGGATGGGAAGAGGGTTAGTCTTTGCGTGTGGAATTGAGGAATGTTGGGGGTGTCGTCGCTTGCTGTCAGAGAAGCTATAGTGAGAAAAAAGTCATTAAAAAGTTTATTTTTTCACCCGGCTCGCACCGTTGCCGTCACAAAGGAGAAAAGTTGCTTAATTTCAAAAAGTTCCCAACCGTTTTTATTTTATATTTTTTTTTAAATTATTTTTTTGTTGATTTTTTGTTTTATTTTTGTTGGCGGCGGTTCCGTTCTTTAAAGTTTTTCCTCTTTCGGTTATACGTCGTCGTTGTCGTCTTCTTTAGACAAGAATGGAAAAATAAATTTTTGAGTTTAACAGCAGTTTCCCATACACCCCACCCCCTCCCTCCAGGCCCCTGCATTCAAACTTCATTTTAGCTTGATGGATAATTTGAGAATAATTTAGATAATTTTTTTGTCGTGGGAAAAAGATGAGTTTCTGCTCGTAGAAAGATCCTTGGGTTGGGAAGCTGGACGACGACAACGCACGGTCCAGGATGATGGGTAAATGTTTTAACACTTTCCGGATGGATGACTCCTGGCTGAGGCTTTATAGAGATAAAACTGGCAAACTGAGATGAAAGAGTGGAATCGCTTTTTTGTTGGTTCGTTTGTTTGTTTGTTTTAATAGGGTGAGATGGGGGAAAAAGTGATGGATGTCATTCTATCTTATTTTTTTTTTTTTTTGATTTTGTCGAGAATGACCCATTTTACTTTTGAAATAGTGCCTGCTGCCTTCTGGCTATAATGTGTGTGATATAACGTTGATACTTGAGTTCCTTTATATTTTATTTTTTGGGGGGCAAATCCTCTCCTTTTACTAAAACTGTCACAAGCGGTTTTGATGCTGTGAGCTGTGTGGATATAAAAAGGATGTGATTTTTTTTTTTGGGTATATAACAACATGTCATGATATAATGTTTGTTAGTGTATTTGATATGTTTGCTTACAGCTCACCCTCTCTACAAATGGTGGCATTAAATTGAGAATCAATGGGTTACATCGTTTGGTCCTTATGGGCTTTAATGTGTGATTGGATAAATTATGATGGTGTAACATTTGGTTTATTTTATGGATATACGACGACGATGGGGTATAAAAGGGTATTTATTTGGGTAAAGACAGTTAAGCTGATGATAATGGGGTGTAATATTCAACAAATGGCGAGAGAGGGTCTTACTCATTTCTCATCTTCTCGAGTCTTTTGTATAAAAGAGGTCTCTTAACTTTTGTGAAAAAGGATACTGTAAAGTTATTTATCATAGGTCTTTCGTTATGTGTATACAAGTATGCTTCCTTCTGTCTGCTTGTATGGGGGCAGAATAAAGAAAGAATCCATTAAAAAAAAAAAGCCATAAATATTGGATATTAATTTTATGGGATTTAATTTTTGGCATGAGGATGGAAGTCTTGTTTGGTTTTTCCAATGAAATGATTAATTTTAAACGTCAGAGAGTAGGTTGTAGGTTGTTAGAGTGAATTAAGATGTCTAGTCAAATGTAAGATCATTATAACACTAATTGGCTTACAATGTTTTTGTGATTGAGTTCGGTGGATTTAAATAGAAGTTACATATTTTATATAAGCTATGTTGTGTTTTAGTTTGTGAAAACAAATATTTTACCAATTTGAATATAATATTTTGATGAAGAGTTAAAAATAAAAAAAAAAGAGAAAACTTGGTTTTAAATCAATTAAAAACTGAATTTTGTTGGAAAAACTAAAGCTTTGTACTTTTAAGGTGGGGTTGAGTCACCTAATTTCGGACACTCCCAGTAGTTGAACAATTTTTGATAAAAAGCTTATAATCTGTGCAATTTTTCTGATTTTTAACTTCTACAACTTCTATAAACGCAGAATAGTGCTTGTGTCATTCCCTCAAACCCTATAGTTCTACTAACTAGTCGAATTTCATGATAAAGTTTAAAAAAAAAAAAAAGAAAAAGAGGCTTTAGGAAATTCAGTTATTCCAATATTATTGTTAAAAAAAAACTGTTGGAAGTGTTGTGGGAAACTGTGATTTTTGAGGTAAAGATTAACTTTAATACCTTTTTTAACGCATCATCTCATTAGATAATAGTAACTTTACTTATTTTTATTTAAAATTTAAAACTTAATAATTAATTAAGAAATTGACTGTTCGAACAAAGGAAACCAATTTTGTTAGAGTCTTGCCTGTTCGAACATTAGTGTTCGACTATAGGCAACTTCGTCAAAATTGTTTTCTTTCAGTAAGGCAATAAATATTATAGAAAATACATTTTTTTTTTAAGGTTTTGTTGGGTCTAGTTGGGTCTAGTATTCGAACACCTTTTTCTTCTTTTCTTCCAGTGTTCGATACAAGGAACTTCATGTAAATTTTAGCTTCATTTGTTTGAACAGTTTTTGAATTGCGTTCAAACTAAAAAGCCGTTAAACCGTTTTTTGTTTTACTTTGTTTTTAGTAGAATTGAATAAAAATAAATCTACAAACCAAACACAATTTGTTTAATAAAACTGAGAGAAAATTACTTCTATGCTTTTTTTAGGTTGAAAATTTGTACGAAATCTCATGTTCGAAATAAGGAAACTTCATGTACGAGTTTAAGAAACTAGTGTTCGACAACTGGGGAATTAGGCTATTTTCACCTTTTCTTTTTTAATAAAAAAAATTGTTATATAGTTACTACAAAACCATAAAAGTAATAATAAATACTTGAGTTAAAACTGATTAATAGTCTTGGATCACATATTCACTTTCAATGGTTCCCTTACAGTTAACGATTACTTTATTGTGAGCCACTAAGTGTTCCACTACTTGAAATAAAATGCATGACTGGATCATAAGTACTTGCTTCAAGGTGCTTGGAACTTAAAAACCTTATTTGCAAGTGATTATAAAAAAAGGTTAAAAACAACATTTTAATCGTTCTTTTAATTGTATAAAGTATGCCATTAGAAAAATATGAAAAGATGCGAAAAACAAAATTCTAAATGCGATGACAAAAGATAAGCTGGATTTAAAACTGTTAAAACAATCTTAAATATTTAATTTAATTAATTTAATTTATAATGTTTTTATTTGTTTGGTAAGATTTTTGTTCATATAAGATTTACAAAAACAGTTAGGCTTGGCGTTTGCCGTCTGAAGTCTGTCGGATTGATAGTTATAATTTTATTCTATGGCTAAGAATTTGTTTGTTATAAAAGATTATTTAAATAAAAAAAAAAAAAACAACATACAAATGTAAGATATCACAAATCACGGCTCATTATTTTGGAGAAGCGAAACAATTTGTCCACATCAAGCTTTGCAAATTCACTTCGATCCCACAAAGAAGAGCTAAGTTCAACCACTCTGCATATCAGCTTGATTTATGAAAGAAAGGAAGATGAAAAGTTCGCTTGATATAGAACCTCAGAAGTTTCTCTACTGACTCGTATAGCTTATACGCCCATATTTGGGCATTGATTCTGCAACTGCTTTAAAAACTCAGTATTTTGAGCTATGGGAAATAGATCCATTGGGAAAACAACCTTTCCAAGTTGCGTTGACGGCATTTTTGGCCTTTGCCAATTTCTCTACGAGGTGCTTATTCAAGTTCAGGTTCTGGGTTAGAAGCATCCCAAATATTTATATTCAATCAGCAGATCTAACGGTGCACCATCATAATTGCATTTTTCTCTTACACTGTTTCTTCCTCCTCCTTTTTTTGATTTTTCACGATTAACAACTAAATTCCAAAGCTTACAGTAGTCATGCAAGCAATTAATCATTAACTGTAAGGATTCTGGAGAGCTGGCTAGCAGAACAGCATCATCCGCAAACATAAGACCATTTATGCTGGTGTCAGCATAAACCACACCTCCAGGTAGCTCATCCAGGAGAACATCAATGAAAAGCGAAAAGAGATCAGGACTCAAATCACATCCTTGCTTAACACCTGATTTTGTGTCAAACCATTCCGACCTTTCTTCCCCTGTCCACACTGCCGCTCGAGTCTGTGAACGACATTCCGTTTTGATAAAGTTTGTAAAACAATGAATTACGGTCTATTAAATCGAGTGCTGCTTTAAAATCCACAAAGAAAGTGTATAACTTCTTACTTAGCCTCTGGAACGATTCTCCAATACTTCTTAGAACAAATGGTATTCCTTAAAAAGATTTTCTTGCTTTATCCATTCTGTTAGACGGTTTTTCAACACAGCTGTAAATATTTTGTAAGAAACTTTCAATAACGAGATACCCCGATAATGTTCTGGGTTAGATGTGTTTCCTTTTTTGTGAATATTATTATATTTTAAATATTATTCTTAAAAAGATATGTACATCAATATTTTTTTGAAATATTGGCAAGTATTCTGGTGAAATCTGAATATTGCTGAGCATTACATGTGAGACATCAAAACTACCATTGTCTTAAATTTGTGTTGTTAACGCACAACTTCAGCAAAACCAGAAGTTGAAAATGCTATTATATGCATAAAAAGTTCTCTAAATCATAAACAAATTAAAATATTTAGAAACTGTGAGATAAATAATAATTAAAGCCAGTTAAGTACTCCGTTGCGTGTGGGTAAAATTTGTTACGTGCGGGACACGTTAAAAATTAAATTAATATTTGTAGACTTTTTATAATTCCCTGCATATGAATTTTTTTTTAACCTTAAAATAACTTAGAAAAAGAAATGCCAGGCCTTTTTTTATGATTTAAGGTTGTCAAGCGTTACGTGTGGGACAATTTTTGAAGTAGGATTTCACAAAATCTTTTTCAATGTAAATTTGAACTTCCTAGCGGTTTTAATTACAGCAGGTAAGCTCATTACCAATATATATGTATTCTTTTTTTAAAAGTGTTTTAAAATGTGAGTTAATTAAGAAAATATTCTCTTAGCGTTACGTGCGGGACAGGTAAAAACCTTCATTTTAACCCTAAAGTGAGAAATAAAGAATTTTCTGTTTTAACATTTTTATTTTCTACCGGAGTTTAAAAATATCTCTTGTTTTGATAAATTTAACTTCAAACCACATTGGAACGAAAAAATTAACTGTTTTCCATAAGAGATCAGATGTAAAAATATATATGGCACAAATGGTTTTTATTAAAAAACCAAAAGATTTTTAAAAAAATCACTTGTTTAATTACATTTCACATCTGATTACCATGATTTATGGAATGCTTCTTTTGAGCATTTATGAATATACATTTATAAACCTTATTTTAAAAATGTTTAACGACCCGTTTTTGAAATATTGAATAAAAAAAAATTAACAGTTTTTTTTTTCAAAATTCGGTACCTATGAAATTTTATTCACATACACTGTAATACACTTATTTTCTTAATCAAAATTATTAGGGCCGTAATAAGCTTTTCCTTAATATTTACTTGTATGTTAAGAACCGTTATTTTTGGGGCTAAAATAAAAATGATTCAATTAATCCTTTGGAAAATCACCAAAAAGCGTTAAGTTTCAAATTTTTAGTTTAGTTAGTTAAGCCTGTAGATCCAGATTCAAACCAACAGGCAGCAAGACAGAATTTTAAAAACCTTTTTTTGATGGTTTCCATCATCGAAGTGTTAGGTTTGATTACTATCCCGAAATGTTTTTTTTTTGCATGAATCCAAAAATAGGCTATAGAACCTACAAATGTATCGCAAGTAAAAATTTGTTTGGTGATGTTCCATAACTTGATCAATAATAATTAAGGCCCAGTTTTTCAGTTAAGGGTTAGCTCTAAGTTAGATCGGGGTTAGCTAGTCCTGAATATAAATTAACCCCGAGTTAACTCAGAAACAGTTTTTGAGTTGGGGATTAACTTTATTTTTCAGGTGTCAAAAATCTAGGGCCATATGGATGTGCGACACTATTAATATCGCACTTTTATGCAACTCACGCAGGAGAATAGAGATGGCACCATAATGGAATTGCACATACAATAACTTTCACTATCGAAATCGTGCTGGCACCACAACTAAAAAGGCACTCAATTTGGTCCCTGAGTTAGGTAACTCACCAAATTGGGTGAGTTAAACTATGAGTAAGACTTTGTTGCCTAGCGTTGTTGGAGTAAATGGCATAACAAATTTATTCCAAAATTTACCGTTATCACTTTCAATCACTTGTAAATCCATGTGGGTTCTCAAGCCTCGTTCCGTTAACAGAAAATAAAATATCACTTACCTTGTGGACAGGAAAAATTACCTAAAATCACTATAAAATCTAATAACTGGTCTTACCACAACAACTTTTTAAGAAGAGCTGCAAAAATTTGTATTTAATTAGAGAGAGTAGTATAACACACATTCTAATTGAAAGTCTTATTAAAAAATAACTGCTTTTCAATTTATCGTTCCGAGACTCCGATATCGCGGTGGTTCGGGAGATATTCTGCATTTAAAAATAACTTAGAGATCTGCTGAACACGTCTACCCTGTCACACACCTAATCCGTCAAATACGACAAGGCATTGCGTTTGCATATCCTTGTTGACGAGTTACAAACATAGAAATTAATAAAAAAAAATAAACTTATCATTTTACACAAAAAGAAAATAAAAAGTTATAAGGTAGGTAGGTACCTTTAAAAATCTTACCAAAAAGTTCCTTCATCATGCCTCAAATAGATATGTTTTCATTCAAATTGTTAGAACAATTTTTGGTTGAATAAGGTTTTCCTTAATGGTCTTGAGACAAGTACTTACCGTTATTTTTTTGAGCTAAGAAAATTTTAAATTTCCCCTCTAAGGAATTCCCAAGGAAAATTTAATCTAAAATTTGACAAAAATTCCTTCAGTGGGTAAGACAGACTTTGGTACCTACCTAACTTCACGTGTGTATCATCATAATGTCATATTTAAATAATAAAGGGTGTTTTTTTTAGACGTGTTGTTTTCAATCTGGAAATAATTTTTCGTAGTTAGTCTTTTTACCAGCTGTACCTTGATTTAGGCTGAGTTTGGTTTGCAATGTCATAATGAATAGACTTACTCCGAAACAACGTTTGCAAATTGTGCAAATTTATTACAGGTTCGGTTCGCACGACGCATCGCGAATCAACTAATTTATTGAAGGAAACTTCTGGTGAGTGCATTATCTCGCATCGTGGGTTTATGTGAAGTCACTTGTCTACGCAGATAAGCCCGAGACGATTGACGCCTTGGAAGAGAATATTCGGCACCTCATCAAAAGTTTCCACCAATAAATTGATTGGTTTGTGATGCGTCGCCCAAATGGATCCATTATTTTGGTAGTAAATTTGCACACGTTGCTCAGGAGTAAGGTATTCGGTATGAAATGGCAAACCGTTCTGAGCATAAATCAAGTGACAGCTGCCAAAAAGACCAATTCTGAAAAAAGTATAGCCAAATTGAAAACCATACTTCTAAAAAAAACACCCTTTTTTTGTATCATATATCTGAACTTCTGACGATGAAGTCATAGGTTTAAATTCATATAAAAAATGGTGAGATCGTTCCAGTTGGTTTTCTCGTAATAGTTATCAAAGAGGTTTTCTTAATTATTGGATTGTGGCACAAGCAATTGGTAGGAAGCACACAATTGGTCTTGGAAGTTAAGAAGTTGTAATAAAAATTTGAAAAAGTTGGATTTTAAAGCACCATAAACAATAATGCAAGCCATTTACTGAAAATTTACAAGAAAAATATTGTCAAGCTCTTGCATGTCTTAAATTTTAAAATCAGGAATATAATCACAAGACACCAAGTCTAACAAATTCATCACAAACTCTGTTGTTATTGTGTTATGTTAATTAATCTTCAAAATTGTATTTATTTTCAAACCTTAGTCTAAATCGTTAGAATCAGAATGAGAAAGTATCTGATAAAGAGCAATGAGAGAGATTTGTAACACAATGCTTCCCAATACTAATAAGATGCATCCTTCATCATCAATCACAGATAAAAAAAAAATTAATTTTCATCGAAATCAATATCGCACAGTCATTACAATAATCACTTGATTTCTTATATCCAATAAAAAAAACTGGAAAAAAAGTAATAGCATTCCATTTGAAAATAAATATCACACCATTAGAAAACTCATTATCCACGAAAATTACTCCAAAGAGAAACAATTCCATCGACATATGGAGAAGCTAATTTCCTTTCCCACACAATTAAGACAGCAAATCATCATCTTCCTTTTCTATTTAAGGAATCCTATATCCTTTTGCCATTTCATAGTAATATTCTCTATAGGACAAAAAAGCAAAGCAAAAAAAAAAAAAAATAATTACACAACACACAAACTGACAACCATAGACATAGAACATTTAGCAATCAGTGATTATTTTCACAGTTAGTTTGCTTGGTTTCAGTGAAAATAACAAACAAAAAAAAAAACTTTGCACATTAATTAATATGAAAACACGAAATATACATATGTACACGTAGGTATATCTGATGAGTATGTGTAGAAAGGATATGAAATACTTAATAGTATGCCACACAGAGCTCACAAACAAAATCCCCTTTTATCCTTGGTAGATAATAAAAAACACGTTAGATGCGCTATCGTTCCTTGACTAATATATGAGTTGTATGGTATTTGTGAAGGAAGCTTTTTCCTCTACCAACTCCTCCATTCCCTTCATACCCATCTCCACCCACACTCTCTATTATGCCAAACAAACCGTAAAATAATTAATTCTTCCCCCAAATAGACAGATATAGCTGCCTGGAAGGTTTAAAGTTTGTTACGATTCCTTTTATTGTTCGAAGCCTAAAATTTAAGATGAATTTCACAATGGTTGTAATTTTTGCTAAAAACTTGTTTCACCTATAACTTTTAAAAGGTGAATGCTATTGCAAAACAGTTTCTTTAAATTTTGTAGATAAAGTCATTTTCAACAAAAACTTTTAAAACATTTTTTGTCGGTAGACCGATGGTTTTGCAAATATAGCTCGGTATTTCAAAAAGTAAGTCGACAAAAGTCTGGGTTTTCCAATAAAAGGTATAACCCTCCCACTGTTAATGTTGTCAGAGAGTTTCTTACGTTCAACTCTTTAACGGTGCATGTTATGGAAAAATAATTTGCGTATACAAAGTTTTGCAAATAATTTTATTATAAGCTTAATACAAGCTATCCCTAAAGCTAAGATACAATTTCTTAAATCTATACTTAAATATATAAAACTTGAAATGTTAAAAGCCGAGATTTGACAGGGCCATAAGATGGGTGAGTTAAGTTTTAAAGCAAGGTTACTAATGTTGGGGTTGAAGGTATTTACTTTGTTATTCTTACGTTGCATTCGAGTCAAGGGTTCGTTTTTTAGACTATAATCAGTACGGTTGTAGTCAGTGAGGAAGAAAGGCACTGATCTTAAGTGAAGAGGATTTTGATTCAAAGAGATATTTTGGAGCAGAAAAGGGCAATCAATGACACCATTTAACAATAGGTGAACAAAAACAATGGATTGAGGGATTGAAAGTTTAAAAGTTTAAGACGGTCAGCGTGAAAAGGAAGGGTCATCCCATCTAAGTCTTCGCAAAGCAAAGCTCAAAAATCTCCGCTGGAAGGCTTCGATACGTTATATGAACATGATGATATTGTGACAAGACTTGGAAGGCATATTCAAGCATAGGTCTTACGAAAGTCATGTAAAGTGATATGGGAACATAGGAACAAGAAAATTCTTTTGACTAGCGTTTAACGAAACCGAAAGCTGAATGAGCTTTACTAATTATATTGTCGTAATGGGCGCAATAATTGAGTTGAGTGTCACAAATAACACCAAGGTCACGAATGGGGGTTACAGTGAGAACATGAATCGAGTGTTTTCCTTGTGACATTGGAGGACGCTTAAGAGAGAAAGTTATGGCTTGACATTTCTTAATGTTAAGCTCAAATAAAGTTTTTTGGAATCACGTAAAAAAACTTTTTAAGTCTGATTGCAGCACAAGTGCATCGTCAGAAGCCGAAATTCGCATAGAGATCAACATGATCAGCGTAAATTTCCAAATCAGTGTGGTGTAAAATAAGCTCAGTATCATTTATGGTCAAAACAAAGATAAGAGGTCCCAAATGGCTTCCCTGAGGTACAACGGATATGGCATAAATAGGTTTGGAAACGCTTGCGCTGAAAAGAACTCGATACTGATGGTCAACTATACGCCTGTATCCAAGACAAGAACGAATGTGGAAAACCCAACTTTTTTTACTTTGAAGAGAAAGATATCGTAGCAAATTTTGTCAGACGCTTTAATAAAATTTGTTGCAATGGCATCAATTTCTTTACCTTTTTCTAAGGCAGAAAGCGTTTTTAAAACAAATTTAGTCAGGTTAATGGTTGTGGATCATCCTTTCAAAAAGCCGACCAAGTAACATTTTTCCTCTTATAAGACTCTGCCAGATTCGTAAAAGATAAATAAATTTGTGAGAGTAAATTGTGCTCTGGTAGTTTACAATCAGATTCTTATACGAGAGCTGTGAGTGTTCAAATAGTTTTCTTTGCAAAATTTTCGAATTTTTTTTTTTTAATTTTTGAATAAATGTGCAATTTTTTTGGTCGAAAATTTAAAATTTTGAAAACTACATGGTCGATTTTAATAAAACTTGGTATTAAAGGGTGTTTTTGCACTATTTGAAGTATTTTAAGTCAAGGAAAATATTTTCTTCTTAAAAATTTCTCCTACGATTATAAGCAAGTATTGAAACCCGTTTGGACATATGGCATCCAACTATGGGGCTGTAAAAAGAAAACGAATGCTGAACCCATCCAAAAAATCGAAAGCAAAGTCCTTAATGGAATAATAAATGCCCCTTGGTACATAAGAAGTAGCGATCTACATTGTGACTTGCAAATTGCAAAGGCTACAGAAGTAGTTAAAAAACACGCTATATCACACAATCAGCGACTGCAAAGTCATACCAACTCCGAAATGGAGACTGTCTTACAGGGGCAAATGCAGGATTTTGTTCAGGGGGGAGGGGAGAGGGGGCAGCAATTTTTGTATTCGTGTAACAAGGTGTCTTTAAAGCATTTTTGAGTTCCCTCTCGATCTTTATAACACCACCTTAGATTTCCTAAAGAATAAGTAATTGCACATCGGCATGTTCCTTCTCCCACACATAACTTTTGAGTTAAAGAGAAAGTTTCAGCCTTTCCTTTAAATGAGATAAAATAATTTCGAAAATTATCTTGCCAGTTAGTGGCAGTTTTGGAAAATGTTATATGTGTGAAAAATGCATTTGCAGATTATTCTCTGCAAAAGTCTTCTGTCAAAGCTAAATACAAGTTCTACACTGTGTTCGATAATGCAGTTTTCTAGTCACATGTTCCAAAAACATCATCTGCAGTACAATTCATCAGCACAAAAGTCGAGTTGACGAATAAAATATGGAGAAAATCATCACGTGTTCGTTTCTAAACGTCAAATGCGTTATCAAGCAAATTGGACTGACGTTGGTCAAAAAGATTTTGTACAAACACAACGTTTGCAAAAATTTCACGATGACAATATTTGAGTCAGAAATTGACGATCATAATATGGAAGTTCTCCAAGAATATTTATATCAAAAACGTATATTCTGGCTAAAAAAGATATGCAGGACGGGCATATAGCGCCGCACTTAAAACACATGTAGGTTAGGAACATACTCTCAATGTGTGCATACATTTGAAATTAAAAAGATGGTCAGTAGCTCTCGAGAGTATAACTTGCAAGTAGAAATAGTTATGAAATTAACTCAAGAGAGGGTAAGACAGATATCACTCTCGAGATGTTTTTAGTAAAAGTTCTTTCAAATGGAAACGCACCATTAAATAAAAAGGACTCAATCACCTTTCAAGTATGAAATTTTTTGGTATTTCTCAATAATTTTAATCCAAAAATGTAGTTTATTTCAACTTTATTTAAAAGATCCGAGCATTGGAGGTAAAGTTAGACTTTTTTGAAACTAATTAAATTTGAGTATTTTAAAGATTTTTTTTATTTCGTTTTTGTTATTACAAAATTTAGATAAGTGCCCTTTTCTACCTTTTGCCTCTTCCGCTACATTTAACTTTAAAAAC
This sequence comes from Dasysyrphus albostriatus, assembly GCA_946251815.1. Lineage (NCBI taxonomy): Eukaryota > Metazoa > Arthropoda > Insecta > Diptera > Syrphidae > Dasysyrphus > Dasysyrphus albostriatus. The sequence goes on from OX276337.1 coordinate 21,623,549, forward strand.
GACGTTTATATTTTTAGAGGAGGGTAGGGGCGGAGACTTTTTAAAACATTATTTTTCGAAATAGTGAAATTTTTCATTCACATTTGCATTTTGAATGATGAAAATCAAATCTATGTGGGAATCAATTTCAATTACAAATTAAATGTAATTGAAAAAAAAAATTCTTGATTTACTCGTAAATACATGAGAATGTAGTTGAACAAAAAAACGTAATTGAACAAATTGTAATGACTAAGATTACATTATACAATTACAGAAAAAGAAATCACTACAGGTTTTCTTCAATTAAGTACTTTTCTCCAATTATGTAATAAGTAATTGGAAATTCTAAATTACAAATGATAGGAGTAATTTTAATTGAACATTTTCAACTACAATAACATGTAATTTGTAGTTAGAAAAAGTCAATTACTGATTACATGTAATTTTAATCGATCCTGTAATCAATTACAAAATGTGATTATTCCAAACCAACTCTGGTACCCGGTACCGAGTGTCTTTTTGAAGATTTCCATTTGATAAGAAAAATTTCGAAACGTCAAAAATGGGTTGATATATTTTTTTTAATTTTATTTTTATATGCCCATTAAAAAATACTTAAAAATGTTTTAAGAATTTGATATATAAAAAAATTATATTTTATAAAAGTCACTCCAACGATTTAATTTTTTTTTTCTATAAACTCAAACTCCCAAAAAAGTGTTTTTGCTGTTTAAATATTGTAATATCATGCTCTTAAACATTTTTCTCTCATAGTTTCCTTGTCCTTATATATAATTTTCTTAAGCCCTCAGAGTCTTGGACATAGGAGGTGCGACCAAATCGTGCATTTTATTTACAATTAATTTTGACCCTCTGAACTCGAATTCGGTATGAAAATTAAAGTAGTCAAGTTGTTTAAGATATTTTAATCTTTGATTGAAACATTTCACTTTAATATTTATTTTTTTTATTAATAGAATTGTCTTCTCTAACAAAACGCACTTGTTGTCTGTAGGACTTCTTGGAGCCTACATTTTGCTACATTAAATAAGAGCCATTATTTGAAAAAAATACTTAGATCAATTTTCATGGACTTTCTCATGAAAAAACTCCATTAAAAATTCATATTTTAAAAATTCATTATGTAAAAATAAGAATATGTTTAAAAATAACAAAATGTAGCCAGTACTGATTTTTTTTTTTAATATTTCCAACAACTTTAATGTTGAAGAAATTCACCTCTATTCATAAAGGTGAATGATTTTATTATTTCACTTACCCCCCCCCCTCCCCTTCTTATGTAATACAGAAAATGATTTGTTTTTTGGATAAATATTTGCAAAATAAGGACCTAGACTAGATTCCCTGTTACGTGTCCCGGTTATGACAAAAATCACTTAAATAGGGTTGAATGGGTAAATTTAGATACACAATCTTGTATAGCAAGAAATGAGTATTAAGTAAAGCTATACTACAGCTTCAGCTGTAGATTGTGTGCTACTTTAGTTTGCACAAGGGAGTCAAATTAATTAACACAATAATACAACAATACAAACAAACAATAAAAACAAAGAAGGAACAGGATGTAGTACGAGCGTCGTATATAGAAAATCTGTCTATAGATATACGAGTATGAATGTGTATAAAAGATGATAGAAACATTTAATTTGGGAGTGGGGTGTGGGTGGTGTTTAGAGATGTAGGACGAATGAAAATCTGACAACAGCTGAGATTTGCAAATTCATCCATTTAGTATGAATATTTACTCTAGTCTCAAGGTTCGCTCTTGAGGAAAGATTTATTACTAGGATCCCCTTTGTGACAAAAAAAATATAAAATAAAATAAAGCTCACACCCTTTTTTGCCCAAAGGATTGAGAGGGGGTTTGTCGAATTCAAATAGAAATTGCTATTTGAATCGTTAAAAGTCACAAAATTACCATTTGACTTAGAGAAAGGGACAAATAATGAATGAGGTACATTGGGGTCAACGAAGGATTAAATGCGATAGGAATTTTAGCAAATAAGAATGTAAACGGGGGAGGGAGTAGGGGTGAGAGAGAACGTGTGTAAGTTTAAATGAAATTGTTTGTTAAGCCAAGGGATTTCTTGTTGATCTTGTTGAATTATAATTGGCTTTGCGATATATGTGATTGTGTTAGTTTTAGACAAACGGACTACATGAAGAAGGCCCATCACTTTAGGGGGGGGAGGGGGTGTATCTAAGGTTGTTGCTTGAACAAAACTATACAAATAAACGATTTGTATATATTTTTAGAAAATTAGTTTTGCTTAATACAGTTTGAATAAAATTCCTAAGTGAAATGGGATTTTTGTTCACATACCAGAGATAACTTTTAATCCTATTGTTATTGGTATTATAATGTGTACTTCACATGTTTGTACATTTGTATGAGCAGATAAGGTCTTATCAAAAATCTTAATGAAATAAAATATTGGGTGTGACTTCAGATAATAGGCTATATAAAAGAAAAGGGTTTCAAAATTAATTTTTGTTTTTTGTTTAATTGATGAGAATATTCAAGAAATTTCTCATTTGAATTTAAAATCTGTGTAATAATGTGGTTGTAGTACCTCGTGGTATGATGGTTAGTGCGTTGGACTGTCATGCCGAAGGTCTGGGTTCGATTCCCAGCCGCTGCCACCGAAAAAGAGAAATGTTTTTTTCCGAGGTACTGCCTCTTGCGAGGGACTGACAAATCCTCCAAGAGTATACTTGTCATGAATAAGTGCTTCTCAACTAGCCGTTCGGACTTGGCAAAAAATTGTAGGTCCTCTCCATTCCTGCCAACAACATGCACACAGGAACGGTTTAGAGTTGTAAGTCACTAGGCCCTGATTCTCCACGAGCTGTTGCACCACTAAATTTTTTTTTTATGTTATAATAAAAAAGACACACTGGATCACATGAAAGAATTTAAAATCAGTTTTTTTCTGGGAATCCTAGGGTAGCTATTATCATGTCACAATAAGATTTGCATTAACAAAATTTTTCCTTTCAGTAACTCAAATTCTTTCTCCCCTACACGTGTTTGTTTCAATATACTGAGAGGGAGAGGAGTGAGGAGTGGAGGAGCTTTCCACTCACTAGGTAGCTGGGTGGCGGTCTGCTGCAATACAGATGAAGTGTGTGTGACAGTTGGTCCTCTGATCCCAAAATGATTGATTGGGAGACAGACAGTCGGCTCAATAAAAGCACGGGTGACACTTAGTCCCCAAAAGCGGATGTCACTTATTTGAGAGTGGCAGAGGGTCCAACATACATAAAACATAATATCTCATTAAAATTTTTAAAAATGGAACGTTATTTGCCAATTCATAACTTCTCCCCAAATCTAACAAAAGTCCACCGACTTAGTTTCTTTTTTATTAAATCGCGCATTAGAAAATAGCTGCCAACTCTTCCTTCAAAATGCATAGTCAAAAGGCCATGACTCGTTATTTTTGTTTTTGTTTAGTTTGCGAAATTTGGAAGGGACAAATGCATTCAGTAAGTCAGAATTGAACTTTTAAATCATTGACATTTTGTTTTTGTTGGTTTGGCTTTCTAAAAAAAAGTGAGAAAATAGCTGCATGCATGAAACCAGCGCGAGTGGCGGATTACACAATGACTGTGCATAAAGTCAGGGATATGTATTTTACCAAAATTGATAGTTAGTTACATAAATCGGTAGGCTCTTGTTCTGAACAATTTCTCCAGAAATTGCGAGACGCTTGACTCGTTGAAAATCCTCCGTTTTTTTCTTTCGGGATAAAGTAATAACGGTGCAATTTGTTTATATTTTATTTTAAGATCTTGGGTTTTTATTCAGCTTGTTAAGTTTTGCAGGCGATTCAAAATTATTAAAAAACCCTACCTTAGTTATAGATTCTTTTCTTTTTTATTCAAAAATAGCGTTCACCGTGTCGGTTCCGCTCCAAGGGTTCGCAAATTCCTTTGTCTCCAAACAAAATTGCTGGCGCCCTTTTTCTTTTATACGTACATACACCCCTGTAGCAACCTTATCGATTAACACGAAATTAATTCAATTGATGAACCCACCCCATTAATTTGATCTAGCCGTGGTGGTAGCATCCAAGTGGTACTTCAGGTTGCATTTCCGAATTTGATAATCGAATATTGCATTGTCTCCTTTATGTTGACATTCGCATGAAATTGAGTTATTCGGCCGAGGATGGAGGTACACTTTGAAACGCATCGCTTACTTCAAATATATATAATAATATAAAAAATTTGTGAAAATTATTGGTCAGTAAAATATTTTAACAAAAATTAACAAAATTTTGTTTTATTTGTTTATTTATAACTAAAAAGATCATAACTTGATGAACAAAATGCAGTTTTATTTAAATAAATTAATAATTAGGTGATCGGTATTTGGTTTGTCGGAAAATATTGCAACAGTATGAAACGAATAAAAAATACAAATCTAGAAAACGGGTATGTTTCGGACTTTGGAAGTATTAAGTGCTGAGTGTATTTAAAAAAAATTTCTCTTAGTGATTTGCAATTATAATCCATGATTCAAGATTGAATTGCTTAAAACAAAATATTTTTGGCGTTTTAAAGTGCAAGGTTTTAAAAATTTGATCGTGCCGAAAAAAGAAAATAATGGTTTAGTTATAAAAATATTTTCTTGAAAATCTTGATCACAAATTTGAACTTTATAAGAAGTCTTGCATCCAAAATATTATCAGAACTAATAAAAATGGTTTAATGGATGGTTCCACTAATAACCATGTTTCGAAAATATAATATTTTGACAGAATTAAAAAAAAAATTTGCAAACCAACCTGCATGAAAACGATTAATAGCACATCCGATACTTCACTGAACTTTTCCAATGAATTTTTTTTTGTAAACTTAATACGTATCTCCGCGCTTCTCAATTAATCTTCTTAATTGATACTACATTTAGCAGGTAGAAGTAACCAATTTCTGGTTTATTATACCTGATTTTCAGGTTGCTATTTATTCAAAACTGTATATCAGTTAACCGCTTAACCAGATACCTAATTTTAGTGTCGTGTTAAATCAATGTAGGTTCCATTTAAAGTTTGTATGACATCTTGTAAATATAAAACTGCCTTAAAAAAACAAAACTGTAAACTTAACTTTAAAATCTTGTTAATTTTACGGAAAAATCCGGTTAATTTTAAACGAAAATCTAGTGAAATTAACATGACTTAATGTTCAATGTCCTGTAAATTTAACATGCAAATCTAGCTAATTTTACATGATTCAATGTTGAATCAACTCTGTTTCCTGTATATTTTATGTCTAAGGTTAGGTTAGGTTAGAAGGGGTGATAATACGGCGAGCCACATCATCTCACTCGGATCTCAGTGGATCCATTGCACTACTCAGGGTGAAAGGTGGATGGTGAGGTGGGATAGGGAGGGGTTTAAGGGGAAGTTTTAGCTGTAGGGGACCTCCCTGAACTATCCTGAGTTCTGAATGAGTTGTAGGATGTTTTTTAGTGGCAAGATAGAGATGTCACTCATTTCGTCGAAGAAATATTCTCCTAGGGCTGCTTTTTTGTTTCTAACTAGGCTGGGACATTCACACAAGAAGTGAAGGGAGCCCTCTTTTACCTCTTCATCATGACACCCTTTACATAAGTCCGATGAGCTGATGCCCATTCTTTTCATGTGGGTTCCCATAGAGTTGTGGCCCGTTACGACGTCAACTATGAGTTATAATTGAGGCCTGCTTAACTTGAGTAGGTATTCAGTTTTTTCTTCAAAATATTCGGCCAAAGGTTCTTTGAAACCCGAAACGTGTTTATAGATGACCATTTGACATTTGCAGTTTCCAAGAAACTCTGGTGTATTCTACTTTTTTCTTGCTCCAGTGGCATGAGCACCGAGGCTTCGATTTGGCTCCGATCAAGAGATGATATGCTTTTGGCCAGTTCATCTGCCATTTCATTCCCGTGAATATCTTTACGTCCTGGGACCCATTCTGGGGTAACTGTGTTAGTTGCGATCGATCAGTTTGGACTTTATGGAGATTGAGGAAATGGCTTTAATTACCAACTGGCTATCTATGAAAATGTCAATATTATTGTTGACTAGTTCACTTGAGGCAAGATGCTTCGCGGCTTAACAAACTGCCAGCACTTCCGCTTGCAATAAACTGCAAAAGTTTGGAAGCTTCATAGATCTATTTATGGGTGGGTTATCTGAACAGATGTCTGACCCAACACCCTTCAAGGTTTTGGAGCCGTCGGTGGAGACCGAAACATGATTTGCATTATTGACCCTGTTTTCGTTCCAGAGTTCCCTGGTGGAGATATCTGTCATGGTTACTGGGTTGAAATCAATGTGCGGCGATACGTAGTCTGTTTGAATGTCAATGTCTGTAAAATTCCTTATAGTTCTGTGACCAAAGAGGCCCCTTTTCCAATTATTACATTGTTGAAGTCGTAAAGCACTTTTTGCCGCCAACTCTTTCGTAAACAGATCGAGTGGGGCAAGAGAAAGGAAAGTTTCTAGGGTGGCCGTTGGTGTGGTTCTCATAGCACTGGTTGGGCCAATACACGCTAGTCTTTGAATTTGAGTCATGGTTTTTAGAATGGTCTCCTTACCTAAGGCTGGCCACTAGATAATACATGCGTAGGTTAGGATTGGCCTTATAATGGCTGTGTACATCATCCAATGAATGGTTCTAGGGCTGGGACCCCATCTTCTACCAAAAATTCGACTGCACGTATAGAATGCTACTGAGGATTTTTCTCCTTTTCTTTAATATTATTTTTACAGTTCAGTTTACGGTCAAGTACAAAGCCAAGGTATTTGGCGGTATTCGAAACTTAAAGTGGAGTTCCGTTGATGGTTGGTGGGCTTATGTTGAGAATATTGTTTTTCCTTGTAAACAACACCAATTCTGAGGGTAAATACTAATTCCACAACTGCTGGCCCAATTACTGAGCTTGACGAGGGCTAGTTGCAGGAAGTCGCATAAGGTAGGGGCAAATTTTCCCGAGGCCATCAACACAATGTCATCGGCGTATGTAACGACCTTGATGCCACTCAGATTAAGTTTAACCAATATCTGGTTGACTACAAGGGGCCAAAGCAGAGGAGATAGAACTACACCTTGAGGAGTCTCCCTGCATGTTCTAACTTTTAACTTTGTATCACCCATTTCTACATTTATGAGTCTTGTTTGAAGCATTAAGCCAATCCGGTTTATCAGTAATGGATCGATGCTGATCGAGTTCAGGGCTTGTCGAATTGCACTATTATCAACATTGTAAAGGGCCCTTTCTTTGTCAAGGAATGCTACCAGGGTGAATTCCTTGAACTGGATCGATTATTCGACTGTGCCGACCACTTCATGAAGCGCTGTTTCAACAGATTTGCCCTTCATATATGCATTTTGGGCCATTGAGAGCACGCCGTCATTAAGTTTTAGGCGAATATGAGTCTCCACTAGTCTTTCTAAAGTCATTTTATGTCTTAAATCCATGCGCCTAAATCCCATCGCTAACGCTGCATATCGCCTAATTTTTTTTCATTGTTCTAAAAGTAAGCTAATTATTATTATTTATATCTAGTTTATTTTAAAAATACATTGTGATACTTTCTTAGTTTTGAACTGGGCACCTTTCATACACACAGATGGCACGTATCCCCTGGGCCACTTTTTTGCTAATACTATCTACTACTACTACTACTACTGAGCTAAATATCAGTAGTATGAAAGTGATTTTGTATGTGTTTCGACACTGGTAGAGTGCTATTTTAACAGAAAGTCAGGTTAAATTAAAAACATAATATTTGAACGGCCTGTGTGTGTGCGTTTTAAAAATTGATGCCACATTAAAATGAATTGGCAAAGAGCTTCTTTAAAAGGGCGTCAGATTAAATTCAAATTTCCATTGCCTTATATTGGATTGTGCACCTTGTAAACTTAAATAGGCTCAGGTTAATTATTTATCTGGCATTTATCTCTGAATGTAGTTTCACCCCAAGTGGTGTCAAAATTCGACACCACTCGGAAAATGAAGGGTATATCTATAAAATATTTGAAAATTTGAAGCCCCCCTCGTGTTGAAATTCGAAACTATTCAGAAGATAGATATAAAATATATGAAGATTGAAGTAAAAAAACTTTTTATTTTATGTTTGGCAGTGCCAAATTCTATGGTTCGTACACTCCTCGTGATTTTTGATTCCCAGGCATATACAATTTATCCAAATCTCTCTAATACTTTTTGAGAAAATGTTATCACAAAATTTATGCAAGTCTATTTAAATATAGATTTTTAAAGCTGCCAGGATTTATTTTATAATCCAAACTCCAAGCAAACCCACACAATTTAATCATAATAAAAATATTTTTCACCAAAGATCTCCTAAATTTTAAGGAATCTTAAATTCATGAAATGGGAAAACCTCAACATATTCACGTTGTAAAAAGTTCACCTATAATAGTTCATAAACCTCTCAAATTCACATCTAACAGCCCGTCTAAAATGCTAAACTAACATAACTCTAAACTTCTGCTTGTGAGTCCTTTAAGGAAGAATTTCAAACAAAATATTCCACTGCACTATGCAGTGCAGCTGCCCTTAAACCATATTTTGCTGAGTGGGCAGGCTATACTGCGAACACTTATATAAATAAACCATCACGCGTACACTAACCAATATTTTACAATTACACGAGCTGAAAAGTCAAAAGTCTCTTTAACGTGTGCACGGTGGCGAGACTCATGCGATGCGATGGAAAGAGACAGTAGTTTTGTTATGAGCTCCAGTGCTTCAACTAATTACCATACCGCACATCGTTTGTTGGGAAGAGCTTCAAGTCACGACATGCCCCACAAAAAAAAACTTCACCGACCATATCCTCCTGTCTCTATGTCTAGCAGCACCAGAGAACATAGGAGCCACACGACAAAAAGGCTTGCACATCGAAGCAGCACGTGAAAAACTAGAATATAGGTCAGCCAAAGAAGGTACCCATACCCCCAGGCACATCGGCTTCAGTATCAGCAAACAGTTTATATATGGGAACCACTCGCACAAAGTACCGAACCCATCAAATTATAAAGTGCACTAGCGGATAAAATGTTGCACAATCCTCTCCGATGCTGTGCACAATGCTCCAAAGCTGTGCACATCATGTCTCCATGGCATCACAGCTTCTGCTGCAGCTTCGGCTTCAACCATCAGGACCATGATAGAACTAAGAGTTTACCCAGAAGGGGATATGGCTGGCACAATGTAAACTCTCGCCTTTTTCATTCTTGTGAGTTGTTTTTCTATGCTGCATTGTGTTTCTAGCTTGCCTCTGCAACCCCTTCCCCCAAAGGACTAAAAAAGTGATATAAATCTTTGAATTTTGGATATCTCAGAAAACATGATGCAAATGGAATATCTAAGCACTGTCTTGAAGGATACGGATATTGAGATTCATATACCTACCGCAAGGAAATAAGACGACGAACAAGAACCATCAGAAGAAGAATAAGAAGAAAGAAACCATTCTTTCTTCTCCCTGGTGATGGTGCTTCGGGAAGACGTCTAAAGAGCGGAAAAGACGAACACAAGCAAAAAATAAAGGCACAAATGCGACAGCAGCCATAGCAAGGACGATACTCTGTCGACGACAAGGACAAGGATGAGGATGCAAATTGGCGACCTACTCTCATATGCAAATGGAACTTCACAACTCGAGTGAATGATTTAGAATAGAAGAGTGTATTTCCAATGCCACCATTTGTGAGGCAGGGTATAGTCACCACATATCCAATCCACTATCAACATTACCCAACCCAACCCGTCTTCAGCGCAGTGGCAAACCCTTTCTAACATCACAAAAATGAATTATGTGGCAACAATGAGGGGTTTTATTTTAGTATTTTCAGAGAAAACTAACTTAGAAACGTATTGAATTTTTTTTCTGTTGGTTTTTGGGACCTAATTTTCGTAAATTTAATATGGTTCTTTACGTAAGTTTTTTTCACTCACTTTTTCAATTTTCGTGTGTGTGATTTTGACTTAGATGAAAAAGTATACCTTAAGGACTAAGGACATTGATTTATAAATTAATAGAACATTTTTGAATGGAAGTAGGTAAGCTTTCTTAACTTCTATTGTATCTACTATCTATAAGTGAGATTCTTCGTGAGTCGAGAAGAGAAAAGTGAAACAAATAAAAATGGAAAACTTATATGAATTTGCCCCTGTATCCAGGAGGTGCTATCGAATGCTTTCTCTATATCTAGGAAGTATCTAAAAATAACCTGACAGCTATTAAGGGCATTAAAATTGTCGTTCGGGAATCTTAAGAGCAAATTTAGGGAAGAAGGTTTCTCTCGAAATCCAAACTTCATGTCCAGAAAAATCTTCTTTTAGGAATTCTGCTGATATTACTAAATAGAGAAATGGGACAATATCCTGAAATGATACTCCTATTGGATTTCTTTGGTATCGGTACTGTTTTTGCTTTGTTTCATCTCTTCGGAATAAAAGAAATTGCTGACATAGTTGTTGAGAGAAATCATTAGAAATAGCACTATGACTTGGAGAAAGTTCCACTATTGATTAGCTAAGATATTCCTTCGGCGTTGGTGAAGTTTCTAGTCAGCTTGAGATCCCAAGCAGGATTTTAAAATGGTGTTTTCACTATCCACCAACTTTAGTTGCTAAATGCTTAGTAATTGTTGACTCGACTTCTTCCAAAAACGCAGGTTTGCTCGATGTATATCGCAAACAATTTTTCAACAAAAAAATTGACAAATGCTTCCACTTTTCCTTTGTTATTTTGACTTCCCCTTGACATTGTGCTGGAATTTCTTGTCTGTTGTCAATGATTTATGTTTTTTTAATACAGTGGGTACATGTTTGATGGTTGGATGCTTTTTTTTGGAAAATGGTTTTTGTTGAAATGTGGAAGAGTGTTTTTCATTATTATTATTTGCGTATATAATAATTAGTAAAAAATTTTATAGTTTCTGTTAGCGTTGCTCAAATCCCTTTGCTGGATTCTTTGCAGTTGCCTACGCAATAACTATCAATAATCAACACAGTTGAATAATTCTTTCTAGAAGATTTTGATATTTGTCCCTCAATAAGTCTTCGGTTTTTTTGCTCGTTTAGGGTTCTGTGAGCTCTATTATTCACTTCTTTGACTTCCCCCTAAATGTCGTTGCGATAGGGTTTTGTTGGTTGTTGGTTGTCGGTTGTAACTTGGTGTTTAGTGGATTTGTTCATAGAAACAGCTGACCCAGTTTTATGTAAAGTTCAAACAGCGCACGATAGTCCGTTTGTTGAAATTTTGCGCCAACAATCTTTTTCCACGCCAGTACTTACTGCATATTGATATAATTAGACACTTTTAATAGTTTGGGAATGTTGAATCCCGTGGTACTGCCCATTTTGTTCTTCTTCAAACAGGGACTTCGCAATTAAGGTCAGAACATGGTCCCAAATTTCAAAATTTTGAATAAAGTACTTTAGAAGTCAGAATTTGAGTCAAGTTTATGTTTGAAGTGTCCTAAAATATGTGCTTGAATGTACATATTCTTTCATATAAAAATTACTGAAAAATACTTATTTGTACAAAATTTAAAAAAGATGATCCAAAATGTTGAGAAATATTCCTATGGGATTAGATTTAATTTAAGAAATTTGTTGTGCTGGAAATTATTGTAAGACCCAATTTGATCGCATTTAAAAGAATTTTGACAAATTTGACGGCTGAAAATAACGAATCAAATTTTAAGTCAATTACTCAAAACTCAAAAAAATCAAAAATAGTCTAAAGTTATAGTATTGATATGTTTTTTGGTTGTATTAATTAAATCTATTAGGCTAGGAATTCTGATAGTTGACAGTTGAAACAGGGGCATATTTAAGCTCAATTCAATCATAAACTTGATTTAAATTCTGACTAATAAAGTAAATACTTTATTCTGAATCTTGAAATTTGGGACCATATTCTGACATAAATTGTGAGTTGCCTTGTTTGATGAAAAAAATAGGTAATACCGACAAGTTCAGCATCCCCAAATCATTTAGTGTACCAAATTTCATTAATATGTTATAAGAACTGGATGGCGTGGGAAATAATTTGTGTTCCAAAAATTCAACAAATGGACCACTGTGCAGTGCAGTTACCAAATTTCTGTAAAGGGATTTGAATTCTGCTACTCGAAAACGGTATGCAAGAAATTGGGTGAAACCATCAGGAACAAATTCAGAGAGGATTGATTTCTTGAGAATGTTGGTTTTGGTTGAGACACTTATCTAGAAATGAATGGTAAACAAAATGTTTACCTACTTGTTCACCTGTATACAAGTTTTTAGCGTCAAAAGACTTTATGTGCTACCGTCGTTGATATATCGGGCATTAAAATCTCCTTCAACCTGCTCATATGTGTCCTGGACAGCTCCATAAGTTGGGTTAGGTTTGGGTCCGAAATCTTGCAAATTAAAATCTCGCAATTACAAAATCCTGCTTTTTATAATCTCGCAATAACAGAAAACCACTTTTAATAATCTCGCAATAACGAAATTCCGCAAACTAAAATCTGGCAAATCAAAATCTCGTAAAATTTAATTGCATTGCAACAAATAATTCTTTTTTCAATTAATATCTTGGCAATCTCGCGTGAGATTTTAATTTTCAAGATTTCGATTGAAAAAATGTATATGTTAATTTGCGATGCAATTAAATTTTCCAAGATATTCGTCCTTCTGCAAAATATATTAATCCAGTGGCTTTTCTATTTTAGACACTGGATTAATAGACTTGTAGTACCTCGTGGCATGATTGTTAGTGCGTAGAACTGTCATGCCGAAGGGGTGGGTTCGATTCCCAGCCGATGCCACCTAAACACAGAAATGCTTTTCCCGAGATACTGCCTCATGCGAGGAACTGACAAATTCTCCAAAAGTATACTTGTCATGAATAAGTGCTTCTCATCTAGCCGTTCGGACTCGGCAAAAAATTGTAGGTCTCCCCCATTCCTGCCAATAAGATGCACACATAAATGGTTGAGAGTTGTAAGTCACCAGGCCCTGGATCTTCACGAGCTGTTGCGCCACCAAATTTATCTATTTATTTTTTATTCTATTTTAGACCACACTTTTTTTAATTAACTGCTATTGTTTTTCTTTTCAATTGGTGTCAAGAGAACACGAAAGAACATAGTGATTGCAATTGATCCAATGTGACATGTGTTAAACGCATTAATCGTATTCGTATCAGTCTCCAACTAGAAACTAAATTTAGTTCCATAAATAAATGTTAGAAAAATATTTAAATCAAAATATTTCATATGTCAAAAAATTAAATTCAAAGCATTGCTTAAAACACACATTTTTCTTGCTTAAAAAATATTTATTTGATTTATCAAAATTAAAAAAATTAATCTTTTTTCTCTCTCAAAGAACCATCTTATTTTAGATTTTTTTCAAAATTGTAATTTTGATTCCAATAATTTTTTATTTAAACGTTTTTTAGTAATAACGGGTGATTTTTTAAAAGAACTTAAAAAAAAAAAAAAAACACAAAAATTCGAAAAAATGAATGAAATATTTATTTGAATCGATAGTTTGAACCTTGCAATTTAATGTTTGAAGATGATTTCATGCAAATATTGACCGCAGCTGCGTCTCAGGTAGCCCATCCGCTGAGTCCAATTTTGGCATACTCTTTCACACATATCGGCCGGTATCTCACGAATGAATGCATGGATGTTGGCTTCCAGTGCGTCAATCGAAGCGGGCTTGTCCCTATAGACATTAGCCTTGACATACCCCCACAAAAAATAATCTAATGGTGTCAAATCGCACGATCTAGGCGGCCAATTGACCGGCCCGAAACGTGAAATTAACTGTTCACAAAACTCGCCTCGCAATTGCGCCATTGTTTCGCGTGCTGTGTGGCTGTGGCACCGTCTTGTTGAAACCACATATCATGCAAGTCAAGAACTTCCATTTCGGGCAAAAAAAAGTTTGTTATCATCGCTCGGTAGCGTTCACCATTGACAGTAACGCTGCGATTCGCATCATCTTTGAAGAAATATGGCCCAATAATGCCGCCGGCCCATAAACCGCACCAAACAGTGGCTTTTTCGGGATGCATTGGTAGCTGTTGCAATGCTTCTGGCTGATCTTCACTCCAAATGCGGCAATTATGCTTATTTACGTACCCATTCAACCAAAAATGAGCTTCATCGCTGAACACAATTTTTCGATAAAAAAGCGGATCCTCGGCCAGCTTTCCAAGAGCCCATTCACCAAAAATTCGGCGTTGTGGTAGGTCGGCTGGCTTTAGTTCTTGCACCAGCTGTATCTTAAAAGGCTTTACGCCCAAATCCTTCCGCAAAATTTTCCACGTAGTGCTGTAACAAAGGCCTAACTGCTGGGAACGGCGCCGAATCGACATTTCGCGGTCTTCTGTCACACTAGCTGATACGGCCGCAATATTTTCTTCACTACGCACAGTACGTAAACGTGTTGGTGGTTTAATGTCCAACAAAGTAAATTTGGTGCGAAATTTGGTCACAATCTTCCGAATAGACTGCTCAGAAGGTCGAGAATGCCTACCATAAAATGGAAGCAGCGCGCGATGAACATTTCGAACCGAGCACGAATTTTGATAGTAAAATTCAATAATTTGCAAGCGTTGTTCATTTGTAAGACGATCCATGGTTAAATTGCAAACCAAACTGAAGCTGTTTGACAATGACACAAGGTACTAAACACACGTCAGCTGTCAAAACCAGTGTTGCCAAAACCAAACCAGCTAAAAAATCACCCGTTATAAATAGTTTTTCTTACCAAAATTAAAAAAAAAAATATTTGGGTATATTATGGATTAAAAAAATATTTATTTTTAAAACTACATGGTCGATTTTTATAAAACTCGGTATTTAAGGTTTTTTTAAATACCTTTTTTACGTATTTAAAAAAAACTACTTTTATGCAAATATAACGTTACTTTCCATAGGTAAGATTAATGGGTTGACAGCTGTTCGATGTCAATTAACGTCATTTTTCAAATATGCAATTGTCCTGCTTGCACAAAATTGGTTTGATCAACGTCAGCCATTTAACTTGCAGACGAATTTGGTGTTAATTTACACGGTCTATGGCTTTTATTTTTTTTGTTCATCAACTCGATTTTATTACTGCACAGCTTCACTGCAAAAGATGTTGCATGTGGCTTCATTTATCAAACATAATTCTGATGCTTTAAAATTTTTATTTGCGTTTTCGAACAGAAGACTTTTGCAATTTGCGATCCAATCCAATAGCCGGAAGCCTTAAAAATAGAATTGAAAAATTAGTAGACTGAATTTCGATAAATGATAATTTTCTTTTCCGAAAAATAAAAGTGTATTAGACTTGATTTAAAAACAGTAGATTTATTTTACGGAAAAAGTGTATTAGATCTATTGAAATCATGGCAAAGTGGCAACGCCATTTATACACAAAAATGACTTTTCTAGCAATAAGTGGTTCAATACTTTTGTTAACTCTTTTCACGTTTCCCCAACTCTGCTAGAATTTTTCCCTCTTTTAAAAAAGTTTGTTTGGTATCTTTTTCACAAAAATGCCTATTATTCATATCGGAAAGTAAGGACTTACTCACGCATTGGTAGATGAAAATACTGCCACGATAAAAAACAACAACAAAAGCTATAAGAAGAAAACTAAAGTCGATGTAGACAGCTGGTGGGTGCTGCCAATTAAAGTTACAATCGAATTTCAAAATTTTAAAGTGCTCATAAGTTTTTGGCACGTTTGCCATTGGTTTACCATCACTGCCCCGGGGATTGTGCCCCCATGAAATGAAACCTATGATAAATTCGAAGACAATCAAGTCCGAAAAGGGTATTGATGAGTTTTAGCAGGTTATAGCCTGAAAAATTGGTGGGTATTTTCTAAGTCATTAAAGAAGTGTCTATTGTTACACAACCACCTGGTTGAGGAGATAAAAACGTCTTTCAAGGGCGTGATCTTTCCTTTACCTCCACTTGAGAAATTAACCCTCTATTGGGCCCGTAGAAGCAGGTGGCTCCATACAACATCTTTAAAATGAGTTTGATAGGTCAGTGGTTGGTGCATGTACCCGTTCGCTTGGTCAGGATTGCTGAATGATTCGAAGGGGTTGTCCTCAAGAAAATTTTACCAATTTTAAGGCAAGATGCGACCCCATTTATTGAGTGACGCTCGCATTCACCGTTTACTGCTGCCTCTACAAGAAACAGTCTATCATTTTATGTCCTTGACTGTGGTTGGAGAAGTTTCCAAATTCGTAGTCGGGTGATTTTAAAAAAAAAAAAGCTTAACAAATTTGGCTTCGAAAGATGTTAGACTAAACATCACGACCTGAGAGACTATTTTTGTTCCTTTTTACGAAGAACAGGTGCTGGAACATAGCTTTTTTTTTGGATTACATCTCAGAATGAATGTCATATTTGGATTGAATTTAATAAATGATTTTTAATGATTGCATTCACAAAATATGTATTGCTTTTTTTTACAACTGTGTTTTAGACATAAATCGAGATTTTTTTAAATCTACACATAGAAATGCTTGCCTAACTTTATATATTGATTGAATTAATTATTCCGAGCTAAAGCTAAACAAATTCTTAACATTTGACCTTATACAAGTTCAAGTGTATACAATATTGTGGTTGAACAGAAAGTTCGACATATACCCTTTTGAAAGGATCTCTTGGTGTTGATTTAATCTTTAAAGTTTGTATTACAAATGTTTTTCTTTATTGTTTTAAATACCTTTTCGAAAACTCCAAGGAGTTGTGACAACATAAAAAGTTTTCCCTGTTCAATCAAGGAACAAAAAAAACTTTGAATCCTTAAAAGAATTGTTTAATTATTTATAATTTTTTTATTTTACTTCTTAGCCTAGACCCATAAATTATTAATGCTTATAAAGGTATACTTTTAAAATTCTTTAATCCAACACCGTATGCTTGCAATACTCGTAAACTTTATATACCTCTAGAATTTTCCATTAAAATTTCATCTCAGGTCAAATTAGTATTTTAATAATTTTTTTTTGTCTTCCTTTTTTATTGAATAATTTCAGATCCAGCCCCAGGCTGCAGAGCTCCAGAAATTCGATATATCAAACCAAAGGTAGTTGAACCAACAACCGAAGCATCTTATATTGATTTTGAAACAACTCAAATTTACCTGCCTGAAGATTTCACCACGTCCGATGTTGATTCCATTGAACACATAAACATTGATCTTTCCAATAGCCACACGGATTCGGCAATCAATCCGTATCAAATTGACATGGAGGGTGGTGGGGTTGGTAATGTTGCGGCCTTGCACGATGATGAAAACGATGAAGAAAATGGAACCGAAGATCCTTTGGCTAGACGACATCGGTTACGTATGGAGCGTAAAATGGGCAAGAAACGTCGTGCAGGTGGACGCAGGAGGCGGTTGGAAAATGAAAATGGCCAAAGTCGTGGAACGGGTAGTGGTCGTGGCAGCAGATACAAGCGTCACGCCATTCACAAGGACAATTCACCAGCAGCCGAACACGATAAATGGAGTGGTGCGAAACTAGCTGCCGAAGGTGAAGTCTACTACGTGCACTTGGACGATTTGCTCAATTCCAAGTCCTTAAATAAGGAACTGCGACAGAAACTTCACAAAATGAAGCAAAAGCACCTCAAGGAACGTTCGAATAAATGTTCCGGCGGAGGCAGCGGCAGCGGCAGTGACAAAAAGAGCACAGACACTTCCTGCAAAACAAAACCAAGCTACAAAAATGGCAATAAGAACAAGCAGCAGCCGCTTGCAGTTGCCGGGGATGTTGTCGTTGACGGAAATGAGCCAATTCCGAAACAAGCCCCGAATCACTCCACAGACAATGGACCACCCAAACGTCATCATCGTACAAAGAGGTCATCGCTGAGCAATGGAGCTGATGGCTTGGGTGGTAATGTTGGCAGGGACGAGCAAGAGGAAATCCTCACACAACGACGACAATATAGAGAAAATACCAATGACGTTGAAACAACAAATATTGACAACAGCAAGGATGGCTACTTCGATGGAAGAAGCATCAGCAGTAGTCAATTGTCAGCTCGGATCGGAGGCAATACCACGTTACAACTTGCTGCAGGATTAAGGCATGATAATGGCACAGCAGAAGGAGACGGCAGTGAGGTGGGAGTTGCATCTGACAATTTGCAACGGGTTAAGAGAAAATCTGGCAAAACGACAGGAGCTCTGAGTCGTCCCAAGGGTGGTGGTGACTCTGGATCGAAGACTACCAGTCGAAAGGATAAAGGTGAGTAGAAAACAATTGCGCTTTTATTTTGTTTTTGTTTGTTTTTTTTTTTATTATTTGGAAGGAAGACAACTAAGGGAGGGTGTTGTCGCAAGGGATGGAGAAATAAATACAGCAGAAGTTTCAAATTTGTTTTATGGGGCTAAATGGTAGAGTGGAAGATTTCAAATTAAATTTAAGACTCGATTGGGAGGTAGTTTAACGTCTATGCGGGTTCGATTTGAGAATTTACCGAGAAGAATTTAAATTGTTTCGTAAATAAAATTGCTTTTAAGCCAATGGAAAAATCAAAAGTATTTCAAAACAAATAAAACGACAACCACAATCTACAAAGCAATATCTATTTTCTATTTGAAAGTAGTTTTGTGCATGGTGGCGTAAGCTTGTTTTTTTTCTTGTATGACTGATATTTGGTTTTTTTAAGGTTTTTGACTTCTTAAAATTTCTAAAAATCTAAGTCTAATATTTTTAATCCATGGTTGTAATTGTTTTATAAAAAAGTTTAATACAAACTTTTCAAAAACTGCATTAAAAATGTTGGCCAATCTTGTTATAAAGATGATAAGGAAGAAAAAAAAAAGTATATCTCACAATTTTGTACTTGTCTGTCTATTCGATGAGCTACAGCCTAAACGGCTTAATAGAGTTTTTTTTTAAACTTCAACAATATTAATTTTTGTTCATTCTTCCTCACATTTTTACTTGCTGTATATATAGGTACTATAAGGCATGTTTTGGATTCGAAATAAAAAGTTAACAATCAAACATGACATTAGATTACCAAAAAAGTGGGTGGCACAATTCTGACTGTCTGTTTATCTGTATGCCTGGTCTGTTCTTCAACCTCAATCACTAAAGGGATTTTCTTAAAATTTTGAACTTAATTTTTTTTTTTTTTTATAATTTTGCAGAGGGGAAATTGAATAAAATTGAAAAAGCCTTTTTATCTCAAAAACAGCGATAAAACGATTTTGTAAAAAAAATTGTGTAATACTCTATAGGTATTTTTTGGTAAAGAAAAATTCAAAAACTGTCATTAACAGTAGGGACCTGCCATATTACGTTGTTTTTGTTCTTGATTTTTTCCTATCGTTTACTTTTTGAAAATTCAATATTTTGAAAATGGGACTATTTTTTTTTTTTTAAACTGAGTGTATGTATTTTAATGGATACTCAAAATTTGTATGATAGTTAAAAAAAAAAACCGCTCCAACCATTTTAATTTCTTTTAAGCATGTATATATTTATATTATTCTAGTTAAAACTGGCATAAATGTTTTTGAGTTGTTTTTAAATTCAAAAGAATGATTTAAATGCTATTTATCGAATTTTTTTGAAAAATTATTTTTTAGTTATAACAAATTCTTTAAATATTTTTAAGCTAAATTTTTGGTATGAAAACCATCTATTTATGCGCCTTTAAAATAATATTTCAAGGAAAATTGTCAAAAAGTTTTGAAAAAAAAAACATGAAACTTTATTTAATTTCAAAAAATGGTCTATGAGAGGTACTATTAATAATATAATATATCCCACTAGTTTCAGCACTCAGAATTTTTTTTCTAAAAATCATTAGAGCCGTTTTTAAGAGAAAAAAATGTTCTTTAACGGTTTTCTAACATTTGTATGGGTACCGATATTTTTTCATAGAAGTAATTTTTTTTTCTTAAAATTCTTGGAAGAGTGTAAGAGAAACCTTAATACGGAGTTTTACAAAAATCGACTTTGAAGTTTTCAAAATACATATTGAGTTTAAAAAAAATTCGATTTCTTAAAAACCCGAAAAATATTAGTTTGAAAATGTTTTTGAGAAAAACTTTTTGCTATGTTTACCAAAAATACCGGTAATTGCCATAAATTTTTTTTAGCAATTTTACATCGTCATACTTTTCTCAAAAACGGTTGGACAAATTTTCTTAAAAAAAATTAATAAATTTCTTTTAGTAAGGGCATCCTTTGGGTTGAAAACCATTAAAAAAATGGTTTTTAATGGTACCTCCTCAAAGATCCATTTTTTAACTGTTTATTTAAAAAAAAACGATATTTTTGTGTACTTAAATTAAAAAAAAAGTTTTTTTTTTGGAATTTAAAAAAATGTTTTTTTGAAAATCAAATATTTTGAAAACGATATGCTCGATTTTATTGAAACTCAATACTTAAGAATTTTTTTACTACTCTCTAAAATATTTTAAGAAAAATTTTTTCATATATGCAATAAAAAACCGGAAAGGAAATTTTTTTTACTCAAAATTGACTATTACGATTTTGATATTATATTTTGAAATTAATATTATCTACGACAAAAAATTATCAATCTTGCACTTAGCAACAATTAATAGTACCTGGCATAGAACGTGTTTTTAATTTTGAACCCGATTTTGTTCAATTTTTTCATATAAAGATTTCAGAAAAGATAAAATAATATTGCATATCAAAATTTTCCAAAAAAAAGTTTTTGAATTTTTAAAAAAAATTTCTAATTTCTAATGGCCACTTCATGGTCATAAAAGGCCAGCTATTTTCAGTAATTGTTCAACCATACATATTTTTTAATGAATTTTTAAAGTATAAAAAAAAATTCAAGGTCATTATGGCTGACAATTTACTTAAACTAGCTGACCTTTTATAAAGATCCTAAGGCCTTTCAGGTGGTGTTAATTTTATTGTAAATTCCCCCTAAATTAGGTGCAAAAAATTGATATGACCTTGAAAACTTTTATAAATTCACTAAAAAAAAACTATGGCTGACCAATTACTGTAAATAGTTGATTTTTTTTTGTAAATTTCCAAAAAATGAGGTGCTAGAAATGCAGCGTGATCTTGAGAAACCTTAGGCCTTTAATTGCAAGTTATCTAGGACTTACACATTTCTAGGACTAGTTCAAAATCGCGAGCTCAATTTTTATAAGGAATGCATAACTTGCCAAATAAATAGTTCTAATATCGTCTTCGTTCAAATGAAAACTCCCAAACATATTTTAAACAAATTATTTTTTTTAACAAAATTTAGATAAGAAAATATCAAGGCAACAGTTAATGACAAGAAAAATTGTCGATTGTTCGTAGGGATAAATTATATTGCTATATTTGTGCCTTAAACTGTATAAATCCTTTAAAATTCCTGCATTTAATTTATATAATCTAATTCAATTCAACCTTGAAATACATTTTTTTTCGGGGAAAAATGACAGATGAACGCCGCTAAAAAATAAGAATAAACATTTGGTGATTTTAACTTAAATCAAATTTTAAGTACATTAGAATCGTTAAAAATAAGGAAAAACCTCTTTTTTCAATTATTTTCATGTCATGGATTTTGAAAATTCAAATTGCAACTCAATATTCTTTATAAGTGGAAATTCATACGACAATATTAAATATTTTGCTTTATTTTGTCTCTGTGTTTTACAATAAAATGCAAATTTCGAAGTAAAGAAACAAAGAACTTTTTTGCTTTAATTTAAGAGTAGCTATACCTAGTTTGATTTTCTTTTGAATACATTTAATTTTCAAACAATATCTCTACCACATAACCATAATCATTGTCAATAATTCAATATCATCCAAAAATAATATTTATTTTATTCAATATTCTGCAGGAGCCTTTGAAGAAGAAGGTGGTTATTCTCCCGTTCATCCCGACGAAGAGGAATCAGAGGAGGAAGAAGTCGAAGAAGCAGACTCAGACGAGCAAGTTCATTTTACAGAAGTTTCCGAAATACGTTTCCCTGGTGAAATTGGTCCTCTGGGCGACCGTCGTCTTTGTAAAATACGTTGCATCAAAGGCAAATGGGTGGGTCCGTTGTGTGCTACAAATGAGGAGGGTAAGTAAAAAGTCAATAATCAAATAATAATACATAAACTTACATAAATTATCAAATAAAATGCAAAAAATATAAATTCAAAAATAAATATTTAAAGAAGAAAAAACTGCCAAAAATTATTAAGTAAAAAATAGTCAAACAAATAAACAAAAACAAAAAAAAATCAATAAAAAAAAAAAAAAATCAAAGAAAAAAAACAACAAACAAAATCAAAAATAGAAAAACAAAAACTTATCTCAGAAGAAAATCATTTTATTCATGTTAGATACATACTTACCGTTAGAAAAAGTAGCTCATGTAGTTTTAAACGAGACTGTGTGTGTTTGTAGAATTTAAACTCATACTTTTAATTAAAAAGAAAAAACAAAAACAAAGAAAGAAAACCATAAAAATAAAAAACATTTTTCCCTCTGAATTATTTTAGCCAGAGAATAAACTCAAGTAATATTGTAAAAAACCAAAATTGATGTTGTTTCTTTTTATTCATCCACTTCAACATCATTTTTTGTTTTCGTTTCATTTACGATTTACGTTTAACATTTTACTACTTCAATTTTTTGTTTATTATTCATTTTATGAGGTGAGGACAACAACAAAAACAAACAACTTGGCATCACTTGCAACTCATTTCTTTCACTCTCTTTAGATCTGTTACACAACTTTCTCTATCTCTCTCTCTCTCTCTCTATTTTGCTGTTAATTTTATGTTTAATCAAATTTATTTATTTTTTTCTTTGTTTATTCTTTTTTCTCCCTCCCTTCTTCTGGTTGTGAATGTGCATTGGTAACGCGAATCATTTTCCAAAAAATACAAACAAAAAATTGAACCAAATCTAAAACAAAAAAAAAAAAACCAAACAAACAAAAACAAAAAAACAACAAAAACGCTTGTTGCAGATGAACATGGACACATCAAATTTCAACCGTTATACAAGAGCTGCCACGTCAATCGAATCCCGCCACATTTACTCTTGAGCTACCGTAACATCTCTGTGGTAAGTTTTTATAAAAAGAAAAACAAATATTTTTCCATTTCTTTCACACTCACCCTCACACACAAGAAGCATCAAACGAAGTATGAATAAATAAACAGAATACAAAACTAAACCACACACAAATAACGGTTAGGAAAATGGGTCTAAAAGCACATGTTAAAGCTTCAAAGATGACAGCTATGGGAGGGGAGGGTTACCAATACCTTCCTATGTATCTATACGTAGAAGGAAAGGGAAGGTTCATACAGGTTGTGGTCTTCTTTTGTCTTCCGGTTGGAGATGAGTGGATGAGCAACAAAATAACTTTTGACAAGATAAGCATAACAAATTGGAATTTATTAATCAAAGAGAAAAGAAAAAAAAAGAAAATGGCAGCAGAATATGCCCTCATTTAAGGTAGAAATGACTTTACAAAGACCTAAAAGTCCTGAAAGTCCATCACCTCTGCCACATCGTACCGGTCCGTCAAATCGACACGGCCGGTGCTTGTTTGTTGGTTGAGGTGATGGTTGGGGTAATACCTCTATTGTTAGCAAAGAAAAGAGGACTTCTTCCTTGTTACTCTTGTTAGGGCCAATGGCCAGGGGTTGTGTAATTTTTCACTCTTTTCACAATCTTATGGTCACTTTATTATCTGAGTGGGAAAAATTAATTTAATGGCGTTCCAGACACAATGAGATTAACTTGTCGAAATATTGTGGAGCGTTCATTTTTGTACATTGTTAAGGTTTTTTTTTTTTAGCTTTTTTGTTAAAAAGTTATGCAAAGTGACATTTGAACTGGTTGTTGAGTTTGTTTGTCTGTTTCAAGGTGAGGGTGAAAAAAAGGTTTTCGGTTTCATGAGACCGGCGTTGGCTCATAATGGAATAATAATTGTTTGCGTTTTTTGATTAAAATTAAAAAGGGAGCATGTTTGGGGTCCTTAAGACATTTTGTGGAAGCTCGTAGTTTTTTTGTTTGTTTATCGTTTAACTAATTAAATCTGTGGTTCTTAAGCAAATTTGTTTCAGTTAAAAAGTCAAACTTTTGTTTTTAATCCCAAATTCAGGTGAATAATGAAAAATTTAGGAACATTTTTAGATACTGCGAACATTCTAAATTGTTTTTTTTTTTTTTTTTCTCAAATAGTACCCTTGAGTTGTTTCTACCTACATATTTACCTAAGCACAGAAAATTACATAAAGCGAATCACATTTGAAATATCAGATTGTGTTTTTATACCAAACATAATTGGCGTGTTCGTTTGTCTCATCAAAACATAAAATTTATATACATAAGTCTATTGAATAGATTGAAAAATAAATTGTGTAAAGGAAAATTAACGTGCAATAATACAAATTCAATAAGTTTGTTTGGCCGATAATCATGCTTAAACCCGAAAATGCTACTAAATTCAGTATTCACCCATGTGCTCCTAAGAGAATGGTCAAACTGGTCAATTTTCAATATGTACTCTGAAACCAAGTCAATTTCGCCAATTTAACACTTGAGACTTTTTGCTCGAAATTAAATTTCCTATCGAAATGGATTGTTCAAAAAATTTATAAAAATATCAAATATTATAAAAGCACAAAGTTGTGCTGATTTGTGCTTACTTTGTGCTGCCATAGTGCAAGAATTTAAAAAAAAAAATATATTTGTGGTGAAAATATGTAAATATGCACATACCCATGGGAACACAAATTGGGCAAAAAATGGCTTCGCTGTTTTTATGGCAGCACAAAGTGAGAGCAAAACAGCACAACTTTAATTTTTTACAAAATTGAATTGCATTTTGAAAATTTGCGAATTTGTTTTAAAAAATATTTACGGCAGAAGTTGAGCACAATGCAGCTCAACTTTTTTTTTTAGAAAATTTTTAATCGCGATGCTAACTTTATGTTACAGCCCTTCGCAAAGTTTTGTTTTGCCATAAAAGTTTTATTTTTTCTTTTGGTTAAGAAACTTTACCTTTAAAGAATTTTGAAATCTAACAAAAATTTCATTCGCAAAAATTGTTAATTTGCCAATTTTAACTAAACCCTTAGTACTATTTTTTTGAAAATACTAAACATTGCAGGACAAGTTGGGCACAAACTTTTTTTTTGAAAATCCAAAATGGCGGTGCTAACTTCATGCACATTATTCCTAGGCTAATCGTCAACAAGATATATACTATTTTATTAGCTGCGATTGCTTTGTTGTATGTGAGTGCAAAAGTGGTGCAAATATCATATTTTTCATTTTAATCGATTTTAAATATTTTCTTATTTGAGATTTAGGAACGATAAATCACATATTATGAAAGCTAAAGAATGTTAAATGTTCGCTTTGATGACATTTGATGCATTAAATGGCGGTGAAAGTGCAGGACCTCGTATGTAAAAAAAAAACAAAATACTATTAATGCAGAAAATGAAGAAAAAATAACAAACGTGTTATTTTAACTCAAATTTCATAAAATATAATTTATCGATTAATAAATAGCTCAAATCAGTTACATACTTCCTTATTTTTTTTTTAATTCTAATAAATATGTTGTTTTAATTTTTTTGTTTTTAAATTATGGAAAAATACAAAAAACGACCTTCGAGGTTTTGCACTTTAACCGTGAAAATTAAAAAATATGAGACAACAAAATTGCCAAAAATGCCAAAAAAATGTGACACCAATTTGCCCTCACGGCCTCAAAAAAAAACAGTTTTTGTTTGTGTTAAAGAGCCAGGATTGCCAGATTGGGCTATTTATCGGAAATTGGGTTATCTTTTTCTAAAATTGAAAAATAAAAAAATAAAACTAGCTGACCTTTTACATAGATCTAGAGATCCTTCAGATGGTATACAATTTTTCCAAATTTCCCATAATTGAGTTGCCAAAAATCGCAATGACCTTGAATTTTTTTTTAATTCATTAAAAATTCATTAAAAAATAGGTATGGTTGACCAATTACTGAAAATAGCTGACTTTTTATGACCATGAAGTATGGCCTTTCAAATGACAAACGTAATTTTTTGGAATGACTTAAATGAGATGCCAAGTTTTTTTTGTGACCTTGAAACGAATTTTGAAAATTCATAGAAAAAAAAAACTATGGCTGACCAATTACTGTAAAAAGTTGACCTTTTATTACGATCTAGAAATCTTTCGGATGGTATACTTTTTTTGAAATTTCCCTAAAATAAGGTGCCATAAATCGCGCATGACCTTGAGAAACTTTAAGCCTTTATTACAAGTTGTCTAGGGCTCGCTGATTTCTAGGACTAGTGGACCTTTTTTGACCAATTACTGACCAATTAGATGGCATTCTCAAATATCAAATTTCCCATATAAGAGGTGCCAAAGGTCCAGAGCCTACTTTTTCGGCTCCTATTTTGGGGTACAAAATTTCTCAAATTGAGCTATCGAAATAGTTCAAGACATGGCAACCCTCTTAACGACACGTTTCATGGCTTGCACGTCTATGGAAATCATAACGTGTAAATCAAAGAAGATCATAGAGTTTATACTTGAATATTAAACTAGAACATGTAAACAAATTAAGCAAACGAGAATAATTAAACAAACTGGCAAAAAAGATAAGAAATATGGAAAAGATTGAATGGCTATATCTGTCTCATATTTGAGTAAAAATGACTTTTCAAACCTCCTCTCCTATTAAATCATCATCATTTTGATTGGGCAAGCATTGAGCCTATCTTTGCTCTGGATTTTTTTTTATTTTATTGCTTTATATATACTACTGGCAAATCTTTTTTTTGGGATTTTCTCTTGGCAGGTTCAAATATGTTTGTCCTTTATAGCAACATCCTTGGAGATTCTACGATTTTCTTATTTAATGAATTACATAAATAAAAGTACAGGGTGTCCGCTGGGAAGGTATACTACTTTGTTTTGCCACCATTTCGGAAAACATTACAGTTCATATTTGGCAGTTGTGAAGTAGACTTGTGGCAAATTTATTATGGAAAAATATTCGATAGTTCGATAATTTTATTAAAATCAATTATCGATTACTGTGAAGATGGGAAAGTAACGTGAAATTTTTGGGAGAAACAACGTGCCAATAAATCGCACTATTTATCGTGTAGTGAATGATTTCGAAGAAAAAGGGTCTGTAGGTGATAGGCCCAAGCATGGACTACAACGTACTGCAAGATCAGCTTAAAACATTACTGCTGCTCAAGGAAGTGTTCAAAACAATTCGACGCTGAGCTCGCAGGCAACTGTGAATGGGGAGCGATATCGTGATATGACTGAAAACTTTTCAATGCCACAACTGCATGCTTTGGGGTTGATTGCCAGGATTACAATGGAATTACTGCGAGACAAACAAAGTAGTATACTTTACCGGCAGACACCCTGTATTTACAGTGCTTTTAACCTTGAATTTTAATTTTAAATAACAACAAGACCCAGAAACCACAATTGAAAATTACCGCAACCTGTTATAGTCAGTAAATAATGTTAGTCGAAACGCCTATATTAATAAAGAGATATAGGGTAAATAATAATCGCAAATACTATTTTTGGGATTTTTGTAGAAGTTGTGACTTTTAGATTTTGGCCCCCTTCCTATATAGGGATCTTGTCTAGTTGGACTTAATTTTTTTTTAGGGACTTTATCCGATTAAGATATTACTTTTGGGATAGTGAGTGTTTGTTTACCTTTCGTTGCGTGACAAATTAAAAGCTTCAGATCATCATAAACAAAACTGATTACTGGTTACTGATTGATGGTCACCAAAATTTGAGTTTATCCAGTGCTTTTATGTCTCGTCAAAATGTCTGATTTATTTTCATATGAGAAGTAGGTATGCTTGGTGAATCATTTTATTAAGACAAATTTCAAATATTGCAACAACTTTTACTTATATACGCTACAGTAGTCCAATCACTGTTTTCGGAAGACCCCTTCACGTACAACATGTGGTACATTCTTGAAATAAATTTCTAAAATCCGTTCTACTGATAAACATACTTTCCAGTCGAGGTTATGTTCCCAAGTCTACCAAAGTCTCATTAAAAAGTGTAGTTTTCATAACATTTCATGAATTGAAATCTATTTTAATATTTGTATTTTATAAAAAAAAAAAACAAAATGAATAACACGATGTTCTTTTTTCATGCTTTGCTTTTTGTGATTCAAGAACGTGAGTAGAAGATTTTTGACAACATATCAACCAACCCAGCTCAACTCAACTTACTCAAATTCCATCTCATTTTGGCATATTTCACATCATTTTCTACTTCGAATACTTATATTTTCGTGGTAATACACTTCTTTGAATATTATATGCAAGAATTTTACCTTTAAGATAAGCAAACATTTCTTAAGACAGACGAAAGTTTTCAGTTCATACCCAAGTTTTAAGCTTAAATCATCAGAGAGGCTTTAATTTAAATTGTTGTATGAAATAATTTCAAGAACTAAGTTAATAGGTACCTCTGCCCAAAATCATTAATTTTTGTATGATTTTGTTTTTAAAACATTCTTTCTTTTCTTATATTTATAAAGTCGAAAAAAAAGAGATTGAATGTATCGCTTAGTTCCTGGATTTATGCTTAAAAATTTTCAAACAAAATTTCTAACGTACCTAGTGACCAAAAGGGGGAAATTTATTTGGGAAGAACTAATCCTCCATAAGATTTAAAATAGTGACAAAAATGTTCAAGCACAAGTTTTTGGCAAAACCTTTAGTCTTTATGCCACCTCTTCCCACCCCAACAATTTAAATAAATAAATTGTCGGTACACATTAGTGAGCTATCTTCTGTTTATAATTTCTCATTACCCATAATTGCATGCCGCTAAAGATTTATAGGTACTTTCCAGTTCTTTAAATAAAATGAACAAGGTAGGTATTACTTATCCAAATAGAAAAGCACAAGGTGGCAACTCTATAAAGTGCTTTTACTAATATAACAAGACTTCACAAAAGTTTCCACAACCGTAATCCTTTATTTTTATAAAATTCAATCAGGGGAAATTTTGTATAAAATTAAATTCCTTCTTGGAAGAGATTCTACAAATTTGCAGTTTCAACACTTTACAGTACAGTTTTTTTATTCAACCTTAATCTTCTAATAAAATTAGAAGCTCTTAAAATTTGATCAGTTTTTAAAACCCTTATCGCCATGGTTATGTTCTCTAAAAAACAGAAACCCAAAAAAAAAATTGAAAACCAAACATGAATAGGTAGTTAGTTGACTCAATTGATTTGGTAATAAATAGTTCCAATTATACATTTTTATTTTTATTTTTTATTTTCTTGTTCAAACATCGAAAACCATATCAAATCGATTTACGGATTAATTTAAATCCCATTTGCTTGCCATTCATCTAAATCGACTTTAATCCAACATGCAACCGCCATTCACTATTAATAAAGCTTCCAAAGAAGAATAACACACACATTCGCTTTCGCGTGCATATAGAGTCAAAAAATCAACAGAAAATTCAACTTTACCTCCTCCTTTTGCTTCATTTTACCACCCTCTTGAAGCCATTGCCATTTCACATCGATAACGGTGCACAAAACTTTTCAATCACAAAACCATAGACGTGTATGTGTATGTATATACAACCACCCCCTAGAACATTTATATCCACATCTCACTCCATGCAACACACTATACCTATAAAAACAGTCAACAACTCTATACAGAGTCAGCAACAACAACAAAAACAACAACAAATACACCGACAACTACATTTCTCGCTATAGAAACATCCTTCGAACACACTCATCCATCGCAATCCATACGATTTCTTGTTCCTTCGTTTTAAATAACGGTTGAAGCTCACCCCCCAATCACTCTCTCTCTCTCTTTCTCTATCTCCATTTATTTGATATCCTACTTGAACTCCGAACAGAACGTTGGCTGGGATTTGCCACACGGTCATTCGCTGCAAGCTCGCTGTAAAGATCTCGGCCTCTATAAATTGCTTGGCGAGTCACGAGTACTATGCTCTAACGGTCTCTGGGCGCCACGAATGCCATCGTGCGTCCCCACCACGCTTCTAACAAACTTCTCCGACGATAGTGCACCATCGATCCGGATAAAAATTGGTTCCGGCTCAGGGGCTTTTGAGCCGTCCGGAGTTTTGGCCGTTCTACCCAGCAGCACCATCCACATGGACTGCATGTATCCTCGAGCTCGTGGTACACCCGAATGGACTTGGACCAGCTGGTACATGCAATACAATACGGGTAGGTTGATCTGGCGAGTGAATCATTTCATCTTAATTAAAACACGCCCACCTCCCCCTCCACCCATACAATTCGCATCCATCCGCACGCCTTGTTTATCCTCACTTCCTTATATTTGTAGGTTGGTCGACAGTGCATGAGGAAAAATCCACGAAATATCGCCTGACCATCAAGGACATCCAGAACAGTGATTCGGGCACATTCACTTGCACCTCGCCGCGTGGCCTAACTAACAGCATTTCAATTATTGTGGCAACATCAACATGTCCACAGCTAACTGAGCCCGCTGCACCGTTGTCACTACGCCTCGAGGGTAATAAGTTGGGTCAACGAGCACTCTATAGATGTCCCCAAGGCTATCGGGTGGATGGCACCGTAAATTCAACCTGTCTGGCTTCAGGTAATTGGTCTACGCCACCACCAACATGCCAGGCGGTCCAGTGCCCCCGTCTGATTCTGGAGGATTCGCATCTCAGTCTCGTCGAATTGAACACATCAGCTTGGGGTCGGGCGGTATTTAAGTGTCAGTGGGGCTTCAAGCTGAACGGACCACCTGGATTAGAGTGCGAGCCGAGTGGCGTTTGGAGTGGACCGGTGCCGAGGTGTAGAGGTATGTATATAGAAATGGGTATAAAATGCGGACAAAACAAGAAGGTAAATTTCACCAGACTTTGAAAAAATATTTTGATTTTTTTTTTAATATGAGAACAATATTGACTAGCACGGTTTTAAGTTTGATTTTTTTTTAAATATCCTTTGATGTTAAAGGTCTTAAACTTTATAAAAAAAAAATCATTTCCATTTTTAAATTCCTATTAAAATTGATTGCTTGAGTTTCAGGAAGGTTTCATACTTTAAATCTGAGAATCTTAGTATTTATTTCTGAAACTAATTGACGTTTGTTTGTTTGTTGGAAGTTCTGACTGATGAAGTTCCAAAAATCGTGCATGACCTTGAGAAACTTTTAAATTTTGATTATAATTTTTATAAATCTGACTAATTTCTAAGACAAGTTGACAATTTAAAAATTTTAGTAGCGAGTATTTCATATATGTATGAGGTGGCCAAGTTCTTAGAACCTATAACTTAGGGCCTAATCATGTAAAACGAAAACGATCGGTCGATATCGTTTTAAAGATAGCTGTCATTATTATTTCTAGCGGATATAATAGAGATAAAAATGTTTGAAACGATATATCGTGCTATCGTTTTCATTTCACGTGATTAGGCCCCTGTTGTTCAAGTCTTGTTAAAGTATATGAAATTAGACGTGGTGGAACAACCTTTGTCCAACAAGTTCTGTAGATATTTAAGGCAGATTACATTTACAATGGCAATCTATATCATTTTTTAAGTTAAAAATCCATTCTCTAATATGCTTTTTAAATTAAGTTTTGACACCGAAATAGTTTAAACATTTAAAAACAAAAGATAAGAGCATTCAGACAACAGACAGCGTAACGCTGTAACGCTGACGTAAACATTGTAAAGTTTTAATCTTCGTAGTTCTGTCACAATTTGTATGGAAAATTTTACTGATTTACGCAGTTTAAAATTTTACGACTAGTTTACGGTTGACGAAATACCCTTACTATTTTTTTTTTAAATTTACGGTAAAAACCTTATTTAGAAAGCATATTCGAGAGTGAATTTTTGGCTTTAAAAAGAGCTTTACGTGGCATTGTTTGTATTCCATTTGAATTTTTAATAAATATTTTTGTCTGTTTTCTGTATTTTTTTTTTTTTAGAAAATTACCCCTCCTGCCTGAACGGGGGGAGTTAGACCCCCTTCAATAGGATTTTTTGACCCGTTCAAAAATTTGAACAAACACGATGAATACAAGTTTTGCGAGTGAAGAGGTGCACACTTTTGGTCTCTCTTCGGGCCTGGGCGAAGGTGGTTCTTTGTATTTATTATATGCACTGTGGTTTCGTTATTTTATTGTTTAATTGTCAAAGTGAACGCGATGAACATTTTAAAGATTATGCTGCCGCAAAGATATGCCTGATGAGAAAGCTAAGATTGACGTGGTTTGCAGAACCCTAAATTCAGAGTTATAATCTGTTGGCTATTATTTTCGACATCTCTTTCCAATAAAAAGTTATTATCAGAAAACTGTTAAGTTTTTTTTGTAAAAATTGGTTTTTATCATTTGTCTCGGCCCTTTTGTGTTTGAACGAAAAAATTATTTTTTTTTTTGCATTATTTCTAACATTTTTGTGGCTTTAGATTTTATGTTAAAAAAGGCCTTAAATTCAGGGAAACAAATTTGCCAACATACAGAAAATAATTAACAAAGCGAGCTTACAATTCATAAAGTACAAATGCATGACTTGATCGCACGTACTTTCTCTTATGTTCAATTTACTTGGAACTTAAGAACTTAAAAAAAAAATTAAGGTTATTATATAAAAAGGATACACAATATCCTTTTAATCGTTATTTAACTCGTTAAAGAAAAAAGAGCTCAAAATCAAGTATGAAATATGATTACCTATACTTGAAAAAAATGAGTATACATGCAAGAAAAAATTTGAAACCGTTAGGGCGGTTTTTTCTAAAAAATAAATTTTTTAAATATACAAATTTAGTAACATTTAAACAAAAAATGGGTATGCCAATTTTGAGTATTTTTTAATATACATTTATTAATTTAGTTTCAAAAAAATTCATCAACCTTTTATAAATATTGAATTTTCAAAAAAAAAATGGAATAATTTTTTAAATATCCAAAATTATTTTTTTAAATTTTTACAAGTATGCAACTTTATTATTTGAAGAAGCTTATGCATACAAATTTTGATTTAAATCGGTGGAACCGTTAGTGAGAAAATTGAAAACCAAAAAAAAAAACGTTTTATAGCAGGCACCGTAAATAACGGTTTTTTGGTAAAAATGGCAATAACATTTTTTATGGAGGCCGCATCGATTTGGTTTTGTATCATTTGATTCAGAATTCAAAACTATCTTGAGAACATGTGTTATATGCAGGGCCAGCCCAAGCTTAGTTAGCGCCCTGTGCAAGTTTCATCTCTAGCGCCCCTCAACTGCAGTTATTGGTGGAAGAAGTCATTTCCTCAGTTCTTAAGGGTCTTTGCTATGCAACTTACAACAAGGAAGGCGCTACCAAAATCATGTACCTTGCAAAAATTGTGTGATGTACGTTTTTTTACTGTAATGGGTGTTAAAAGGAAGGTATGCATTGACTTACCTATATTTTTTTAATAGTAGATATAAAGAGTGTCTTTTTTAGACATGTGGTTTTCAAGAAGGAATGAAACGCGTATAATTTAATGTTATGGCCAATAATTTAGCTTAATTATAAAAATAAGGGTTTTCCATTATGTTTAAAAATTACTCCAGGCTCGTATAAATTCCAGTCGAGACCCAATTTTTAACCACTTTTTCCAGCAATTGGGGACTTATGTCAGCAATTACGCACCGAATATTCTCTTCAAAGGCGTCAATCATCTCGGGCTTATCTGCGTAGACAGGTGACTTCACATAACCCTGCAAAAAAAAGTCCAGCGGTGTTTAATAGCACGATCTGCCACAGGCCCTGAATCGAGATAATACTCTCACCAAATTTCTGTAATAAATTTGCACGATTAGCAAACGTTGTTCAGGAGTAAGTCTACTCATTATAAAATGGCAAACCAAACAGAGCATAAATTAAGTGACAGCTGTCAAAAAGACCAATTTTGAAAAAAGCATTGCCAGATTGAAAACCACACGTCTAAAAAAACACCCTTTATACAAATGTATGTCTGCCTTTAAATTCATAAATATTCTGGTCTGATATCAATATTGGTTTTAGCTATTAAAAAAGTAGTTAGGTATTGGGTTTCGAGGAAGTGGATTTACATAAATACTTCCTCAAGGCGCCAATTGGGCTCAGCGCCCTCTACATTTGCACCGCTTGCTCGTATAGCTTGTCCGGCTCTGTTTATAAGCTTAAGTTGTACCAGGGATAATTTTTTCAATTTGATACACCATATTGTTTCCCCGCTCTCCATTTAAAAAAAAGACAGCCTACCACATGAAATATATTTCCCTCTTTCTGTAACACAAGGCCACAAGGGGGCTTCTTTCTTGCAGAATAATCGATGAAATCTAACAGGTGATTCAAAACTTGTAAGATGCAGAAGATGTATTGATTTAATACAAAAATACAATATTTTCAATAATACTGTTCTAGTCACTTTTGCTTTTTTTAAACTGAAAAACCTCCAAATGCTGTATGTATCTATGCATCTATATTCCCAACTGAAGTGTTAGTTGCCTTAATAGTTTCGTTAATAACATTGGCTTACAAATATGCGTTAACATGAAGGCACAATAAGCCCACTCGTTTATTTGGGTGCTGAACTCAAATCTGCCAACCATTTCTGCTCTCAGCTCGAGTAAATAAATAAAAACTCTGGTCAGCCAGAGAAAGTGATCAAGCTATGAATCGGATGACCTTGAAATTATGATAGGTGAAAGTTTCCTCTTGAATTTGATGTTGGTTTCATCCTTTACCTCGATGGGTGGTAGCATCCATAAAAAATAAAAACTTCTTTTTGGTCGGCCAGCCGGTCTGACCAGGGTATGGACTGGACGACTAAGCTTTTTTATATCACCTAACGAAGACAAAACACTACGTAAATAAAATTTTCCTTACCTCGATGGGTGGTAGCACCCCTAAAAAATAATAACCCCTTCTCAGGTGTAGACATTTGTAGAGTCCATAATGTAGTAACAAAATAAACTCATTATTTGAAAGACAAATTTCATCGATTGGATTTATAAATTTTAAATTTGGTGGCGCAACAGCTCGTGGAGAACCAGGGCCTAGTGACTTACAACTCCAACTCTCAACCATTCCTGTGTGCGTAAAATTGTCAAGAATGGAGGGGACCTACAATTTTTTGCCTAGTCCGAACGGCTAGATGAGAAGCACTTATTCATGACAAGTATACTCTTGGAGGATTTGTCAGTTCCTCGTTTTAAGGTGTCAGCAGCTGGGAGCCTTTTAAAAAACAAATATTTGACCTTGAAGTAATATTAATGGTCATCACCAAAGTCAAAATCATGTTCACCTTTGAATTCCCCCTTTGTAAGTTTCTTAAGTTACAATTGTAATTTTTTTTAATGTATCTTTTTTCAAGAAATATATAGCCGTCACTTTACTTTTGTGTCACGCAATTTATCTTTTTTATAAATCTTATTTAATTATTTATGAACAGTGTCTCACTTTAGTGGCGTAATGATGTTAACATATCGTTTTTTCATTTTGATTTTTTTTTTTTCGATTTTTCAACATAATCGAGCCTTGTCTTTGTTTTCCTACCACAAATATATACTTTTTGAACTATTTAAATTAAAATTTTATACTGGTGAAATTCACCTTCGAAATGGTTTATCTCTTGTTTTAGATTTTTCATTTTGACTTTTAGAGCAAAATTTAACAGAATTTAATTTGATTTTTGCTTTTAAAAATATTATTATGCTCTTCTCTCTCACAGCTATCCAATGCCCGGCACCGTTAGTGCCACTTAATGGCCGCATCGGTGGAACCAGTGGCTCGAGTAGTCATCGTCGCTACGCTGTTGGTGCTCTAGTGACGTTTAGCTGCAATGAAGGCCACCTGCTGGTGGGTGAGGCAAGTATTGTCTGCACCGAAACTGGATTCTGGTCCCATCCGCCACCATTCTGTAAGTACAGTGGGACATCAATTGATCTCTTCCTTCCGACGCAGAGACACTCAGAGGCGCATTTCATCTTTGCAGGCAAATCTCAGTGTCCGTATCCGGGAGATCCACCAAACGGTCTAATAGCACCGCTCAAATTCAATTACGATTCCGGTGACTTCCTCAGCGTTCAGTGTCGGCCAGGTTTTGTCGAATACAGCCCAGCTGGGCCACCAGAGCGTCCAAAATGCCTGCCCGATGGCAATTGGTCTGGACCTGTGCCGCAATGTCGCAGCTATGAGGATGTGTAGCTCTTAAGGTATCGACAAAGTGCCACCGAGGAGGCCAATGCAACAGCAACGGCATTGGATTGACAGTGTCAGTAAATTGGCACTGAAGGCGGAATGAAAAACCAAAAAAAAAGTAAAACAAAAAAAAAATAGTAAAAAGGGTGTACACTTAGAAGAGAAAAAGAAAATGGAATAGAACTGAGAATACACACAAAAACAAAAACAAAAAAAAAGTAACAAAAGCCTGCACAGTTTAAGAAGATTGGGAGAGGGAGAAAGGTTATTTAAGGGAAAATGATTGTTCGTTAAAATGAGAATTTGAAATTTTTAGTTTTGTACTTCATGATGTAAAATTGCATAAGCAGGGTGATATCTAGATAAACAAATAATAATGACAAAACAAAAATTGAATAAACATTCAAAATTTTTTTTCCACAAACACACACATACTCATTCACTATCTTTATGTATTTCTGTATACAAACAAAAATCTTTCACACATAGCCACACAAATATTAATTAGCACAGGGCGTTGATATACCTAACCTAAATACATAATTATTATTTACAACAAAAAAGAACACAAATCTACAAAAGCTTACATTCCACGTCACTTGATTGAGGTCATTTTTATTTCTTAAAATATTGCAATGAGTATTGGTAGGTAATTGAAATATTTAATTAGAACTTATTTTCCTGAAGAAGGTAACACTGCATTTTTGCTGTTGGTCTAATAACAAAGATTTAAGCATTTAAAACAACTTGAAAGAAGTATGTACAACCTCTGGGCTTCAATTATTCAATAACTAAATTACCTAAAGGTTTAAACTTAAAGTATAAAAACAGAAAATATAATTATGATAATTGATAAGTTGCGAGCTGCTGGCCTAAAAGTGTGAAATATTGATATTTGTTTGCTTCTCGAAAGTGGTGCTGATGTATTATATGAATTTAATACTAGTTTTTAATGATTTTGTTATTGGTATAAATTGGTATAATGCTTAAATGGAATAAATTGTCAATTTTAGTCACTCTTCTACTACTTAAACAACGTCACTTTTTATATTAAAAAAAAAAGACCGTGGATAATTTGATGGACACACCTAATTGGTATAAAAAAAATTAAAGCGTTTATTTTTTTGTGTAACCATGATGAATAATTTCACATGTAAAACAGTGCTTTCCAGCGAGTTTCAGACATAATATCTTATTCTTTTAATCGCTGGTATTAACTGGTCTAATGCAATAGCTTATCTTTAAAATACTGGAAAATTACATTTTTAAGAGTATATTTTCAAATAACATGCAACCATAGGTGGGGTTTGGGTTGCTAAGCTATGAATAAAAACTGTTGAGTATTCTTGAATGGTATAAACAATTAAAACTACCTGCTTACGCACCTGGTTGTCAAAAATTAATATAGTTTCACCTGTCAAAGACAGTAGTGGATGGAAATATTTAAAATCTAAGTAGTATAAACTGGTCTAGTGTATTGAGGGTTATGCTTATTTTTAAACTTATAATTTTTTAACAAATAAGTATAATTCATCAGTTTTTGAGTCCTCATTTACTTACTAGTAAAAGACTGTTGCTATAATATTTCAAAAAAGAAGCACAAAAACATGTTAAAGCTACACTTAATTGGTATACAAAGAAAAACGTGAAAATGTGTGTAACTATTTGTAAAAATATGTTGATTATTTTTACTTTCCAAGAGATGCTATCAACTAAATTACAAACTTAGGCAATAATATCGGTTTTTTTAGTCCTATATTTGGTATAAACTAGTCTAATGCAATTAATGGCCTATATTATTCTTGAAAAATAATATTTTTAAGAGTTTTCTTTACAAAATTACACTACCAATTTCTCTAAAGGTGGATATGATTGTGGCATAGTATGCTTGAATGGTATAAACAAATAAAAATAATTACTTATTTCAAAGGAAGATTATAACAATGAGATTTAGTCAAATTTGATGATTTGCACACTTTACCCAGTGCTATAATTCACCAAGGTACTTTTAAATGACCCTGTTCAAAGGCCCTTTAATATGACTCTACCTACTAGTTGGTATAATTTGGTCTAGTGTACATGGGGAATGCTTATGGTAATATTTCTGTAAGTTTTGTCTTCTCACTATATATCTGATGCCTGTTGCTTTTTTTCAGAAAATATTCACACAAACAGTAGTTGCTTAGTATTATTATATAATTGGTATAAAATATAAAACAATCAAAATTTAAATCTATTTTTCATAAAAATTGAATATTTTCAAACGATTATTAGTGAATTATACAAGTAAGCGGTAGAAATGTTCTACACATTTATCCAATCATTGTTGATGTAAATGGTATAAGCTCCTCTTATGAGGAATAGTGATTCTTCAAAGTACCACATTTGCATAACTTCTAGCTATACGGATGTTGTTATAAAAATTGGCAGAAAATTAATTTGTTGAGATATATTCACCTGAATGGTATAAATAACGGGTGATTTTTTAAGAGGTTTAGAACTTTAAAAAAAAAAACACAAAAAATTCGAAAAAATGAATGAAATATTTATTTGAATCGATAGTTTGAACCTTGCAATTTAATGTTTAAAGATAATTTCATGCAAATGTTGACCGCGGCTGCGTCTCAGGTAGCCCATCCGCTGAGTCCAATTTTGGCATACTCTTTCACACATATCGGCCGGTATCTCACGAATGAATGCATGGATGTTGGCTTCCAGTGCGTCAATCGAAGCGGGCTTGTCCCTATAGACATTAGCCTTGACATACCCCCACAAAAAATAATCTAATGGTGTCAAATCGCACGATCTAGGCGGCCAATTGACCGGCCCGAAACGTGAAATTAACTGTGCACCAAACTCGCCTCGCAATTGCGCCATTGTTTCGCGTGCTGTGTGGCTGTGGCACCGTCTTGTTGAAACCACATATCATGCAAGTCAAGAACTTCCATTTCGGGCAAAAAAAAGTTTGTTATCATCGCTCGGTAGCGTTCACCATTGACAGTAACGCTGCGATTCGCATCATCTTTGAAGAAATATGGCCCAATAATGCCGCCGGCCCATAAACCGCACCAAACAGTGGCTTTTTCGGGATGCATTGGTAGCTGTTGCAATGCTTCTGGCTGATCTTCACTCCAAATGCGGCAATTATGCTTATTTACGTACCCATTCAACCAAAAATGAGCCTCATCGCTGAACACAAGCAGCGCGCGATGAACATTTCGAACCGAGCACGAATTTTGATAGTAAAATTCAATAATTTGCAAGCGTTGTTCATTTTTAAGACGATCCATGGTTAAATTGCAAACCAAACTGAAGCTGTTTGACAGTGACACAAGGTACTAAACACACGTCAGCTGTCAAAACCAGTGTTGCCAAAACCAAACCAGCTAAAAAATCACCCGTTACAATATCTAATGCACTCGTGTGAATTCAGATAAAAGCTAAAATTAAAGAACAGAACATTTTTAATTCCTCGCTCAGAACCGCTATTGGTGTAAACTGGTCTATTTAAGAGCTGTTTTCTAACAGCTTAAAATTGTTATTCGTAAGTTTTGGCTTACAAAAGCTAAAACTTCACTGGTCATGTCACAAATTTGACCCAGTAAATGAAGGCCTAATTTTTGTGTAACAAACTACAAGGATCATAGCCATAAAATAGTTTTATATTTTTATAAAAATGGACACGTTTTATTTTCAGTTAACATATTCCAACTTCAATGATAATAATTGACTAAATAAAAATTAAACCTAAACCAAGCCCAATCAAGTGACATGGAGTGTATTATTATCGTAGATACTCATATTATATAATTTCAAGAAAAATAGAAACATTTACCTGTGTCTTTTCATCTAAACAAAATTCACAAAAAAAAAACATGGTTTACATGAGCATCGATACAAATCAAATTGTTGTTCCAAAAAATGTGGGTTTGAGTTCACGTCACGTTGCCCCACCCCATTGCCAAATACTTACCCCATACGCCACCCAGCAGTCGTATTCGTACATACCCTAGGAGGACGATGTGTGCAAATTGCCGGAAAGGTAAATGTTCATTGTATAATGATGGGGGTAAAATGGACGAAAATTCGAAACGGAAAAAGGTGAGGTTTTTTATGGTGCGGAATCAATGCGATGATGGATATTTTTAGGTTGGGATCGGAATAGAAAAATAAGGGATATTATAATACGTGATGGAATTCAATTGATTTACCAACTAATAGAAGGCTGAAATGAAATTTAAATTGCTATAACATAACGCTTGGTAGAATGTAGAGTCTTGAGGGCTTGAAAGTGTTTTTAAACTCAATTATTATATGATAACCAATTAAATTCAATTTGAAATTGATTTTGAATTTTATAGCCTTGAGTGTTCTATTGAAATTTTTAAGGCTACAAAAAAAAAAAATACAATTGAAAAGAAGAACAAATTTTTAATGAATTCTACCTAAAATTTATAGAACTTTGCTGTGGTCGATAGACTTATTGTTGAGTGGAGAGTTTGGGAAAGTAGAAAATTTTGCTTCGGTATTGTTATAGAATTTTGAAAACTCATACAAATTTCCCGATACTCAAATTATGAATAAAATTCAAATAGAAAAATAATATAATATTGGATTTATTGTTCATTATTTTTTTTTTCATAGTTTTTATTTGCTCTATTGTTTGTTGTTCTTTTTTATTACTAATTTATGTTTTTTTAGATTGAGTTGCTTTATCCAAGCCTCGTTTGATAGATTATTAAAAATATTCTTAACGATAACTATCCTCAAAAGAAGAAGCAAATACAACAATAAGACTGCGAGTAATTTTTAAACAGCTCTCGTGGGAGTAAAATTCACAAGTTGACACAGTCATAAAATTGGCTTATAGATTGGTAGATCCGAGAGTCACTTTCGAGAGTTTTGAAGTGAAAGTACTCTCAAATGGACACGCACCTTTAAGGCAGGAGAAAAAATAGGGAATACAAATTTCCTTCATCCATAAGAAGGTTATTTATGGAACTTTAAGACACAAATATTGAACAGATAAAAAATGTTAAAAGTTAGAACACTTTTTGATAAAGATTTTCTTTAACCCAATTTTTTTTTTTTAAATAACAATATTTTTAGATATTGATAGGATATTATTTTATGAGACTTAACATCTACTAATTTTAAGCAATATAGCAACAAATATTGAATATTAACAAACCCAATAAGTACATAAGTCTCCAAAAAAGGGATCAATTTGCAGTTCAAACAACACTAAGCTTACGGTTATATGAAAAGAATCTGATGACATGAGCGCTGCCCCACATCTAAAAACAATCTTTCACAAATGGAACAACAAATCAAGCCCCACTTATATAAATCAACCTAGACAAACATACATTAAAACCAAAATCACAAATCATAACTTAAACAAAACATTGAAAAAAAAAACATAAAAATTTCAAACCAAAGAAATATCATTTTTGTCGTGTGTCTTTAAAGCACAAAATCTCTCTAATAACTATAAATTATTATAAAACTATTCCTTGAATTGTGAAATATACCAACATACATACATACATACCTATATATATATATCTATATATTTAAATTTGAAATCTTTTCATTATCAACAAAAAACCCAAAACAAAAAAAAATTAAATTTATTAAAAAAACTCCTTTCCAATTATAAAAATATTTTTTGACTCTACATATTTTTTTTTTAATTTATAACAAACAAAAATTCCAAAACTCGGACACTTCCGATAGTAAATTAATTAATATGATGTATAAACGAATATTAATTTTGTTGTAAAATATTAAGAAATTATTATAAAACGTTGTTCTCATTCTAAAGAGTTTTAGAAACTTTAAGATCAAAAATTATAAAAAAAAATAAAAAATAAAAATAAATGTTTAAGAACAAAAGCTGATATTTTAGAAGAATATAAAATAAAATTAAAACAAAATGATATACACTCAGTCAAATAAAAAAAAACAACAACAAATGAAGGAAGAAAATTAAAATAAAATTACATTTCAAAAAACCAGACAAAACTGACAAAAGAAAAACATTGTGATTGTATAAAAGAAAAATAATAAAAATCGAAAAAAAGTGGAAAGAAAAAAAAAATTATTTAACAAGTTTTACTGAGGAAACAAAAACAAAAGAATAATTCACATTTTATCTTTTAGCTGTAGTTCTAGCCATTAAAAAAAAAAAACAAAAATTGTATTATACATTAAACATTAAAAGAAAAGCCAGAGAAAGTATTAAAATAAAATGATATAACAAAAACAAAACGAAGAATGAATAATAATAAAAAAAAACTAAATAAAATTAAATGAAACATATATTTGCGCATATCGAAAGTTGGATGATGTTTTATTTAAGGAAGAAGGATGTTAAAGGAAGAAGTAATGGAGTGACGATAAAACATTGGTAAGGCGAGATTTGATTTGTATTTGGTAAAAATGACATATATGGGATATGGCCGATGTTAAGTCATATGTTCTCAGAACTACATGAAGTAGTGAATCTCGAAATCTAAGCACTCATCCCGTACAACGATTATCACCTGACGATCACGATTTGACAATAGTCCTGCATTCCGTACAACTGAAAATGATTAACTTTGGCCGATGAAAGTTAAAAAATTAAATATTTCAGACTTA
The DNA here is from genome assembly GCA_946251815.1 of Dasysyrphus albostriatus. NCBI lineage: Eukaryota > Metazoa > Arthropoda > Insecta > Diptera > Syrphidae > Dasysyrphus > Dasysyrphus albostriatus. The sequence continues at coordinate 21,666,488 of OX276337.1, forward strand.
AATTGTTTTCTTTCGTTATTTATGCATGGTTTGGCATCATTTGTTTTGCTTCTTAAGGTACGAAAAAGGGAAAAGGCATTTAAAAAAATGACATCTAAGTTGGCACTATTTTTGAAGATATTCTTAGCAAGTAAATCCTAGTACGCAGATTGAGCAAAGACAAATTTTATCTCTACATTATTTTTTCTCAAGGCAAATTCTAAAGCTGTAGAGATAAATCAAAAGTCAAATGAGAATAGTAGCGTACCTTGAAATAAAAAAAAAAAATACAAGATTTCCTTCAAAAATCATAAATTTGAAAATTTTATATACAGAAGTCAGATTCTTTCGAAGCATTTGCAGAGCAAGAAAAGTTGAGCTCCTGCGCTTATTGGGGAACAATATAATGTGGATGGATGCAAATACCTCTAAAAAGTATGAAATTTGCATTTTATATTATTTCTCTAGAGAAGTCGGTTTTAATACAAAATTGGTTGACATTTGAACCAAAATAAACTTTTTTCGTAAAAATATAGTTTTTCCCCCATCTGTCAAGCCATTAACTGTCATATTCCATTAAGGAATGACTACGATGTCGTTGGATTACAAAAACTCTAAAATTTTCGAAATTTTTGAAGTTATTCTACTTCTCCGAAAAATAGTGGTTTAAATGACATTTGGAAAAGTTCGTTTAAAAGTTCTTTCTCTATCTGTGAAGCAATCAATTATAAAATTCTATTGAAGGATAGAAGTGATGTTGATGGATAGAAATACCCTGCCAAAATCAGAAGTGTTCTGAGTTTTCTACTGCTCCAGAAATCCACTTGATTTTTGCCAGATCACTTTCTTGGTTTCGAAATAAATTTAAATTTTGGGTTAAAGAAAATATTTTCCGAATCTGTATGTGGCACTTATGTACCCTTTCCCATTAGCTACGCCACTGACTAATTTAAAAGAGCTGTGCTAAATATATATTCTATTCTCTATCTCTGTACGCATTTAAAATTTTATTTCAGTCATGCGCCCTGAAAATGGAAAGTATGAAACCGGAAGATGTTTTCAGTTTATAAAAAGCGAAATAAACATAAAATGTCGCAATTAAAGGAACAAAAAATTCGATTTCGTTTAACATTTTGGTAAAAATTAACTCTTTGAAAGATATGTTAGCTATTGGATTGAAAAAATATGACTTGGCCAAAAATTGGAATCAGCAATCATTGGTACTAATGGTACCTAATTAAATAGTTCCAATTATAGGGTTGATTGGCATATGTCAATGTTTTCAAATTAATGATTTTCAAATTAGATAATTTACTGAGTACGTGATTGTACTTTTTTCTTAATCACAAAAATTAATTATTTAAAAATGTAATAATTTATTTTTTTTTCTTAAATTTTGTTAATTATTTTAATTGAAATTAAGCTTCATAAGCGTAATTAAAATGAAGGTTCCAGGGATTGGCTGATGCCAAGGAATGGAAAACACATGCCATCCACCGGAAAAAGTATGTGTTCTTTTTAAATTTATTTATATATTTTGTTTAATTACATCAATTTTTATAAATTGTTATTAAAAAAAAGGGGACCAAACTTGGGACGAGTGTTCTAGGAGTGGACGAACGAATGATAAGGACCGGGTTACGTAGGGATTGGAGAATTCCTTAGGCCATCTTTAGATGAATCCTAGCGCTGAGTTTGCTTTGAGAATGATATCGTCAATGTGAGACAGAAAATTAAGCTCAGGGTCACATAAAATGACAAGGTCTCGAATATTATCGACGGAGGGTATGCGTTAATTATGGATCAGCTAGATACGAGGAGGAGATTTGATACGTTTGCGTGAAAAAGTGATTGATTGACACTTGGCAACGTTTAGCTCTAGACACCACACTGAAAAATTATCAAGATTCTGTTAAATAAGGGAAGAGTCATGTCTTGAGGAAATGGTCTTGAAAAACTTGGTATCATCGGCGTACAGAGAGATAGAAGAATGTTTGATGACCTTTTCAATATCTTTAATAGGAAAAATGAATAAAAGTGGGCCTAGGTGGCTCCTTTGGGGGACCCCAGAGGCACCTAAGAAAGGACAAGAGGTGGCAGATCTAAACGAACGCTGTAAAAACGGTTTTCAAGGTAAGGAGAAATCCATTGTAACAAAGAGGGTTCGAAGCCAAGGGTGGACAATTTGAAAAGAATAAACTTATGGGAAATTTTGTCGAAAGCCTTGCTGAAATTGGTTGAGATAACATCAACTTCGTGGCCTTTCTCTAAGGCTAAGATGGTGAAGGACACGAATTCAACAAGGCTAGTGGTAGCAGATTGACATTTGATGAAGCCATGTTGTGAGGAAGAGATGAGAGATTTGCAATGGAAACTTAAGGTTTCATACAAAATACTTTCAAAGAGTTTTGGTATGTGTAAAAGCTTGGCAATGGGCCGATAGTTGCTAACTTCGCCTTTCGGACCATTTTTGTGTATTGGGGTATTGAAAGATGATTCCCATATCTGAGGAAACTCACCTTGATTTAGGGAAGGGCTGAAAATTTTTGAAAGAGGAACAGAAAGGGTGGAAGAGCATTTTTTTTAGAAAAATGGCAGGAAGACCATCTGGACCAGGATTAAATTCATCGTTAAGCTGATTCAATTCGATGAGGTAAGGATCGACAGTACAAGGGAGAAGCGGTCCAAGAGAGAAACTTTGCAGATAATTGAAATAGGCAGAATCTGGTACAAAGGAGTCATCGGCAAAAGATTGTTTGAAGAATGTGGCAGAAAGGTTGGCAATAGTAGATGCTTCAAAAATCAAGAGCGTGTAGGTTTGGTTAAGAAAAAAATAGTTTATGAAGGAGGTGCATATGCATATCACTCCGTTAAGGTGGGAGGAGCAATTATCTAAAAAAGTGACTTTTAACAGAAAAACAAGTATTGATAAAACAGTGGCGAATAAATCTATCAAATACAACAAAACCTCTCTAATTTTCACGATGACAATTTTCCTTAAACCCTTTATTATCTACTTCAAAAACTCTTTTTCTAATAATAACTAATCCACCATAGGAAGGTCCTTATTTGCATAGAAGAAAAAAAGTGTACACAAAAGTCTTAGGATAATCAGATTGCATTAACACGTGCCGTAATTAATTGATTTTTAATTGAATTTTTCAATGCTTTCATCAAAGCCGGAGGCTCTTAAAGGTTTAAAAGAATTAATGAAGTTTTAAAGAAGAGATTTTAAAAGAATTAATTAAGTGCATTTTTAAACCTGTTACCTCTTTAAAAGCATTTTCTTTCTCAAATAATTCAAATTCCAAGTTGCTTGTAAATTAAGAACTTTTTAAAATATTCAATATTTATAATTTATGTATCGAAATCATTTGAGCAATTTTTCAGATAAAAAAAGGCTTTTTCTTAACTGTTGTATAGCAAGCATGGTTATTTTTGGAGCTAAAAACGGATTTCAATAGACCCTTACTCTCACAGGTGCGTCAACTTTAAGCTCAGCGCGGCACGTTTTCACTTGATTTAGAAAAACAGGGTAACGTTTTTAGATGTCAATGAATAAAAAAAGTTGCTCAAAGCTTTTTAAAATAAGGACCACCCTAGTCTTGCACCTAGCATACAAAAATATTAAGGTCCTTCGAAAAATGCAATTCCAGAACTTTTCTTTGACTGAATTTTCTCTTGAACAATTTACATTATTTAAAGTTCATATTTGATAGACGAAAAGACTTATATAAAGCAAAAACCCAGTAACAGTAGGACAGAAACACACCCTACTTCTAAAATGAATTTTATTCATTGTTTGTGCTTTAGCGTTTTGTAAGCGTTTTTTTTTATTTAAAATAACAAATTTAGAGATAAGAAAAAAAAATTGAATTCTTCTCATTGTATTTTAGGCAATTGATTTTGTCAATTTATAAAAAATATAATAATAATTGGGCTATTGATCGTGAGAAAATCGTGGAGTGCTATTAAATAAGAGGGTGCATTTTGGAGAGGGGGGTGCAAAAGCACCCTTTTCAGTTTTTTGCATATAACTCCTAAACGAAGAAAAATTTCGAAATATTGTTCATAACTTTTATTGTAGACAAAATAATTTACCATCAAAATAGATCATTACATTTGTCTTTTTGAAATTTCTTAGTTATTTAAATTAAAAAAAAAAATCATTGCAATAAGAAGTGAAAAATTACATTTTTTTACTTATTTGCTTATTACTTTTTTACCTGCGAACGGAGGTATAGGCATTGCTCCATATGAAAGAAAGATGGATTAATTTTCTTTAAACTGACACATTCTGAAAAAGTTTTGTATAAAAATCGACCTATAAATAGCCACTCAAACTAATCTGATTTAAGGATTAAAAATTAAAATATATGGCATTAATGGCTTTATTGAGAAGTTTGTAAGACGATACGCTCAATCTGGATGAATGATTCACTCTTGATCATTAAAGTAAAAAATAATAGAGAAATTTCAATTTTTTCGCAGTTTAAGGGTTGCCGTCATATTTTTTCCAAATTTAAAATAGGGGCCAAAATCAAAAGATTTGCTATTACATATGTTTGTAAGTTTGTTTGCTAGCTAATTATACCTTCTTAGACATGAAAAAATAGTACGAGACGAGTTTGGTTATCGAAACAGAAATTTCTTTACTTGCTTTAAAAACTTTGAGCAAATAGCAATCACTTCCGGCCTAAAAACTCGCCTCACACTATTTTTTCCATGTTCAGGAAGCTAGAATTAGCTTTCGTATGTTCTAAAATTGGTTTTAAGGAGCACATTTGTTTTTTTTTGGCAATTATTTTAAATTTGAAAAAAAAAAAATAGGTGGTAACCCTTAAAATGCGAAAAAATTGAAATTTCTCTATTATTTCTAACTTTAATTGTCAAGAATGAATCAAAAGCCCAAAAAAGCCATAAATACCATATAAATATTTTACTTTTGAATCCTAAAATCAGTTTAGTTTGAGGGGCGATTTTTTGGTCGATTTTTATCAAAAACTTTTCCTGAATCATTTAAAAGAAAATTAAATCATCTTTCTTTTTTTTTAGCAATGCCTATACCTATCCTTGCAGATAAAAAATTATAGGCAAATAAGCAAAAAAAAAAAAAAATGTGATTTTTCACTTTTTTTTGCAATGATTTTTTTTTTTTAATTTAGGTTAGTAAAAAATCTCAAAAATAATGTTTAATGATTCCTTTCGATAGTAAATTTTATTTTTCTACAAAAAAGACTTTCAACATTATTTCGAAATTTTGCTTCGCTTAGGAGTTATATGCGAAAAAATGAAAAGGGTGCTTTTGCACCCCCATCTCCAAAATGCACCCTCTAATTTAATAGCACGCGGTTTTCTCATGTTCAATAACCCAATTATTGATATTTACAATAAAAACCCATGAACGTTTTAGTTTATTATTGGCCTGTTTCTTAGGACATAATCAATAGCCTATTTTGCTTGTAAATTGATTTACCACACCGATTGCTTTGTGAATATTCAACAAAAAAAGACCATGTACTGTTATCTTCACCAGAGAAGTTAACGGTGCAAAATGGATTTTTCGATGTTTTTTGTTAAATTTGGACTTCAAAATTTGAACTGAGTTTTTTTCTGAAGTACATACAAAACTAAAAATTTGGAGGGGTATTGTAAATTTTTGACTTGCTCCGTTACTGAGAAAAGGACTGTTCTGCTAACTCCAAAGTGAAGGTAACAGTGAAAAATTAATTTATTCGATTTTTTTTAATTTTAAATAAGGACTTCAAAATTTGAACCTCAGTTTTTCTTGAAATACAAATTAAACTGCAAATTAAGAGCCTTAACAGCTGGCCCGGTTTCTGAAAAAAGTACATGTACTGCTAACTTCACTGTGAAGTTGGTTACCCCCACTATTTAGTGAACTGCAAACTCCGGAATAGAAATGCATATGCAAACAAAAAAACTACAAATTCCTGCCATGTTGCCATTGGTCTCGCTTAAAATTGTTCTGTTAACTTCACAGACGTCAAAGTATATCACTAACATAAAAAGCTATACGCTTGAGTACTTTAATTTTGAACCGACCTTTTGTGCATCATCTGATGGATGAATTTCTGTGGGTGCCAATGCAAATAATATCATCCAATCACACCGACCGGTCGGTACCGGATACCAGAATTGAATTGAATGCCAACAATGGCGGACAGCCGAGATACCTACAACAATTGTTTAATATTAATGAAAATGCAATATCACATGCGGCGATGACACATATGTACCTACACTGATTGAATACCGTTCGTTTATTTTTTTTCTTTGCTTATGTTCTTGTTGTTGTTGTCGATTTTTGTATTGTGTCAAAAAACCGCACTCAAGGATATTGATTGATTAGTCTGGCTTTGGGAGTGTTGCCCATTGTAATGTTGTCGTCGTCGATGGGACAATACCAAGTGATTAAACAAGTGTTTTCGGTGGACAATGTGCATCTATGTATGAATATGTCCTTGCCAGGGTATCAAAAGTTCGCGTTTTAGAGTGTGCATTGCATTGGAAATGCATCATGATTGGAAAACCATTTCAGTTTGATATAGATAAAAGCTTGATGGCTATGGTGATGGCGACCGATGGATATGGACTGGAATGACACATAGATATAGATAGATAGCGTGTCCTTAGTAGGAACTATGCTGGGTAAATTTAATTGGATGAGGTTTAAATTTGGATCGATTCAAATAGTTTATTTTTAGAACCCTCGCAATTTGAAATTCAGTATTATTTAAACAAAACTTAGAACGAGTGTCTGATGATAGGTTGATTTTTTTTTTTACTTTTTGAGGGTATTCAATACCGCAGGCTAGACAGTTTTATTTATTTAATTTTTTACTTATTTATAGCGGTCTAAGTGTGTAGCTTTTTGTTGCTGTCACAATTGAGCAATATGTACATATTTAAAGACCGAAAAAATTTGTTTAAAACTTGAAATGAATTAAGGGTATTTAAATTTTCGGCAGATTATTGACATGGAATTAGAAAACCTTGAATATCGAAGAGTTAGTGTTATGTTAGGCTTGCGATCTTGTAAAAATTGTGTTCTTTTTTATAAAATTAAAGTTATTAAACATTTTCATATCGTGCGTAGTTTTTTTTTTGTTTAATTTGAATTGTCTGTAGAGTTAACGCTAAAGCTTTATGATTGCGTGTGTATTTTTGGACTTTTAAATTAGTACAAAAATTCTGTCAAAAATAACTAAAGAATATAAATAAATCTTGTCGTATCTAAGAAGGTCCTATTAGAAAAAGTGTCATCCAGACTTTTGGGACAACATAAGCCTGGTGAAGTTCATCATATGCACTTAATTGTCAAAAAAAAAAATTAAAGGATCATGATTTTTTCAATCAAGTGTTAGTGTTTTTTTTTGAAGAGCTTGTATCTTTATGATGAGTATTGAAATGATACAAAAAGAATTCTACAATTTAATGTTATATGTTTCGTGATTTGCTTGCAAATAATTTTGTTTGAAGTACCGTTAATGCGTCATGGAGAAATGACACAAGGAAATTTTTTTATTTTTTTCTCATATTTTTGAAGGTTTTCATTTTGATGGAAACATTTTTTTTTAGTTAATAATGGTCTGATTACTACTTGTTTATTCAGTTTCAATACAATTTTTTGTTCTTATTGTACAATTTGGCTTTGCATAGTAAATCTGACTTTTAATGAAAAAAAAATACTCTTGGCATTAATTACAAAGATCTCACCAAAAAAATGAATTCATACAAAATTAGTTTACAAAAAAGTACTACTAAAAAACCACTTTTTTTGTGGTCTTTCGGTAAATCTCTGGACTTGCATTGGCATGCAGATTTGTAGACTTTTATAGCACTAATATTTCTCCTTTTCTCGCCAAATTTTCAAATTCTTACAAACCAATTAAAGGAACAAATTGTGTGGTTCATAAACATTATTGTGAAGTCGTCAAAAAAATTAAATTAAAAACAACAATTTTCGTCATCTTTATTCACAGTTTTGTATTGGTTATATACATTTTTGACTTGAATTGAAATTAAAAATACATTTTCGAAAAAAATTTTAAAGAAAATGTTTTTTTTTTTTGAAAATTTATTGTTTCGCTTCCAGCCAATCCAAAGAGTATCTCAACAAGGCAAAAGTGTGAAAAAAATCGACGAAAATTGAAGATTTTTTCTTCAAAATTCAACAAACGCCAATAATCCGAAAATGAGTTATGGGCAGGGGCGGACTTAGATGCAGTGGCACCCGGGGTGGTAAAGCAAGGTTACACCCCTTACACAATTTATTAAAAAAACACGAACAATGTTTTCAAGTTTTATTATACTGAATATTTCGATTAAATCATTAAAATCTATTTATTTTTTGTGTGCTCCTTTTCGATTGAAAGTAGATACAAGAAGCCAGATTAGTGAACAAATTTTGGCTCATTTTTGATCTTAGCAAAGTCTTAATTAATTTAATTTTAGAAAGTTTCGTTCACACGATGCCACTCAGACAGACAATAACAGACTTAGTTACGATTCTGAAAAGTCCTACTTAACAATCAAGTTTAAAAATTCATAGGCTGTCCAAGATATCTACATCTTTTATATTTTTTTTTCAACTGCCCTATGAAAACCAACTTCCGATCTGATACTATTGTCTGTTAGTTCTGTTAATGTCAAATTATGTATTCGAGCAATAACACGCAGTTCTTCTGCTGTTCAATGCAGCAATATTTTTGCTAAAAGAGCTAAGCAAAATGACGAAATGTATTCCATGGCCTGGGACCGATCAATAAATTCAGTGTAAGATACTCGTATATCCTATACTAACATCTCTTCCATTCCAACGTCAGACCAGCATCTTTTTGTTCTTCCCCGACTTTCAATTGAAATTTCTAGCTCAATAAGTTGTTCCCTTGCGAATATTTTGGCCCTTTTCATGGTGTCATCCCGTTGTTCAAGAAGAAAACTCGCGAGTGCCTTAAGTTTTACAACAATTTTCACCAGAGTGAGTCCGGATTTTTGAAAATATTTCTGTGCTGCAAGTTTAAGATTAGTAGAAGAGATAACGAAGAGATATATTCGATAATCTGAATATAGAAAAGTTACTTAAACTTTGAGTAAAACATTTAAACAGTTTTCTATTGAGGCGTTGACGCCTGAAGAGCGGTGGGGCGAGGTCTAGAAAATACCACTTACAATAAATATTTTTAGGTTTTAACTAAGACTACTTTTGTCAAAGACTCGTATTTTTTCTTCCAGTATCCATGATAACCCCCCCCCCTCACCGCTTGAACGACCAGCATCTTATTTTTTTCAGTATTGTTGTATTTATTCAAATAGGAAAGAAAAAACCTTCTTCTGAAAAATTTTCTCAATGGATTTGTTGACTTTTGCAAAAATGGTCCTCAATTATTGTTTATTATAATAATATTGACGATTTGGAAATGTTTTGGAACAACATAATGCATTGGTTTGTTAGAATTTGAAAATTTGGCGAATAAAAACAGTTTGATGAATAAATTTAAATATTTTCAAAAATATTTATATAACAGTTTAAAAAAAAAAAATAGTTAAAATTTTGAACTCCAAATTTTGGCAAGCAAATTAAAAAAAAATTCAGTTTGCACTGTTCACTTAATTGTGATTCTAGCAGAATTTATGTTTTTTCAGCAGCTAGACGATTGCAGTAGTGTCCTAAATTTGCATTTTTTTATGTACTTCTAGATAAAACTCTATTCAAATTCTTAAGTCCAAATTTGACAAAAATAAAAAAACGAAAAACCAATTGTGCACTTTTAACTTCACTAAAATTTTCTAGCTTACTCATTACTCATTTGCTGAAATTAGGACATATACTGCTAACTTAACAGTGAAGTTAACAGTGCAAAATTAATTTTCGATTTTTTTGAAAAATTTATACTTCAAAATTTGAACTGATTTTTTTCTTGAAGTGCATACAAATTTGCAATCAGAAGCATTAATGCAAATTTGCAGCTTGCTCCGTTACTGAGAAGAGGACTGTTCTTCTGACTTCACAGTGAAGTTAACAGTAAAAATTGAATTTTCGATTTTTGTAGAGTTTTGACGTCAAAATTTGAATTGTAATTTTCCCTGAAGTGTCTAAAAAGCTAAAAATTTCGGACATAATTACAATTTTCTGGCAAAGTCAATTGCTGAAAAAAGGACATGTATTACTTAGTTCACAGTGAACAGTGCAAAATTAATTTTTGAATTTTCGAGCCAACTTTGGACTTCATGATATGAGAGAGATTTTTCTTGAAGTGCATAAAAAATTGAATTTTTTTTCGATTTTTTGTCAAATTCCGACCTTAAAATTTGAACTGTATTTATTCCTTGGAGTGCATAAGCAACTGCAAATTTTGGACATAACTGTAATGCTCTAGCTAACTCAGTAGCTAAGATAAGGACATTACTGGCAACTTAACACTGAAGTTAGCAAAATGAATTTTACAATTTTTTTTTGTCAAATTTGGACTTCAAAGTTTGAGCTGAGTGCATAAAAAATAAAGCAAATTTTGAGCCTTATTGGTAGCTTTTCGCTAGCTCCGTTACTGAGAAAAGGACTATTCTGCTAATTTCACAGTGAATTTAGCTGAACTGTGGTTTGCACCCTCTATTTGATGAACTGCAAAATCCCAAATAGAAAAGCATACAAAATTCAAAAAAAACTTTTAATTTCTGCCATGGTCCCATTGGTCTATATCTGAAATTATTGTTACAGATATTGTAAATCTGCTTACTAACGCAAGTCATGCAATCAAAGTTTGCAAAGAAAGACCAAATTTACTGAAAAACCCACAAATATTCGATTTTTAGTACTTTTTTAAACTAACGGTGAAAGGTATATATAAAAAAAAAATCTCTACAAAATCTTACAAAAATATTCTTGTAAAATGCTTGTTTAAGTTCCCAAAACTATTCTTGAATTTTTAATGACGTCATTACCTGGTGAGATTTTAATTCAAAGCCAAAAGTACCTTTTTTCATTAAAAGTTAGATAAACAATGCAAAAGAAAATTGTACAACAACAACAAAAAATTGAATTTGAGCTAAATAAATAAGTTATCTGACCATTATCTTTGATTGACTCAAAAAAAGGTTTTCTGTTAAGGCCCAATTTTTCAGTGCAAGATCATCCTAGTCTCGGGGTAAGCCTAAGTTAACTCCAGAAACATGTTTTTCATGTTAACTCTGAGTTAACTATCACCTACTTTGGTGAGTTAACTCAGGGACCAAATTGAAATCTGTTTCAGTTGTGGCACAATATCGACTTATATAGTGAAAGTTATTGTCAGAGCAATTGCGTTGTGGAACCATCTTTTTTCTGATGCGTGAAAGACGTAGAAGTGTCGCACATCGATGGCCCTAGATTTTTGAAAATACTGAAAGATAAAGTTAATCTTCATAAACTTTGAAAAACAATTTCTGACTAAGCTAGGGGTTAATTTATTTTCAGGGTTACCTAACTCTGATTTAACTTAGAGTTAACCCTGAACTGAAAAACTGGCCCTTAAATGTCTACCTTCATAAAATTGAAAAAAAATGTGTGCCTCGTGACATTTCTTGCAATAACTCAACAATGGTAGGTACGGGAAGAAAAATTATTTATACAAACAAATCTCAAAACAAGAACATAAATCTCTAAAATGCAGTTTTAACAAAGACACACCACACACACACATTTTAAAAAACACAAATAAAATTGAAAAAATGTATGTTACTTTACTTTTTTGTACTCGTGTAATTTTTTTTACTCATCCTTCAACGGAATTGTTCTTTCAAACATTTTTAAGGACCTTAATTTTTTTCATAACATTCTTACTTCTGAAATTTTTTACTGAACATATTTTGCAAAACCACCATCAACTTCTATATTACTTGAGTTCTATCAATTCTGCAACTGAATAACATATTTTATTAAATTTTTTAGCATTTATTAAAAGCAAATAAAAACCATCAAAAATACCAATAAACGCATGAAAATAGTTTCACAACTGTGTTTTTGTTCAGTTCAATAAATATCAGAATTCACTTTGTGACCAATTGATTTTTTTTTTGTTTAATTTATCAAAATATTAAAAGAGAGACAAAGTCAACAAAGTGGAAATAAAAATATATTCAAATAATGCAATTGCATATATCCAGAATAAAAATAAAAAAATTCAACACAAACAGAAAACACATTTTTCATTTTTATCCTGACAATAAGTTCAGAAGACTCTGGCTGTCTGATTTTGGTATGCAGATTTTCTTTCATCCCTTTGTCCCCAAAGCGCAATATTCAATATCCTTGTTGTAGTTTAATAGAAACGCAAATTGTCCACATGTAAACGCCCCACACCAGTGTCAGAGTTAGAGTCAGATTCTCAAAAAGACAAACAAAATAGAGTAGAGTAAGGTGAAGTCAGTCGTCCTTCTATGGCCGTCTTCTTGTCGGTAAGGAAGGAAAATAGATCCTTCGGTCTATATATTATATAAGGACAATAAAGAAGATTGGTGTTCAACTCCTCGAAAGTTCATCCGACCATAGACGCGTTTGAGAAATTTAATTTTATTTCTATTTTATTACAAGACAACGAGAACCAAAGGACCAGAACGGAATAAGGACATTCTACTGTATATTCCTTTGGATTTGCTTCTTCGAACATGAGCATATCAAATGGATAATATAGCTTCTGGATGAGATGATACCAAGGCAATGGAAGAAAATTCTTGTACACCTATACTTCTTCTTCTCCAGTACTGCAAAATCTTCTGCCTTTTTTTTTAACTTTGTTTTGCGTGTGCTACTACAGAGCTCATGAATAAAAAATCCCCTAGAACAAGAAGGACAAAGATGAATCACTTATGTAAATTTACCCAAGGGATATCCATTTAACTTCTATGGTTGACAGTAATGATGATGATGATAGTATAGTATAGTAGCAGTTGAAGGTACTGGGGTTAGTTGCTGTGGTTTTGGTTTTCGGTTTTATAGCCTGCGAAACAAAATAAAATAAAAAACTGGGAACGTCAATGTTGTTATTTAATAGAAATGTCATATTTTATTTGATAAATGTTTTTGGACAAAATTAATACAAGGATTTGAATTATTTCAATTTATCAAAATTATTTATTACCTGAATATATTCTCTTTTTTTTAAATTATGTTATGGGTCTTGTTGTCATTCGAATTATATTGGTCATTATAAGGAGCCTGCGAATAGTTAAGGTAAGAGTATATTCGACTAGGTCGAACGTTCTTGTTCTTATGTTCAAAACGCTGAGGGTTTAAGAAAAATTATATGTAGAGATATAGAAATTATAAGAGAAAAATGTTTGAAAACTTGAAGTACCTCATTCAAAATAGTTAAAACAACTTCTTTGAAAGTTTGAAATACAAAAACAAGAACGCCATCTTAGTTTTTGCTTAGATATAATTGTATGGAATATAAAAAAATTTAACCGTCTGAGTGGTTTTTTTAAAAACATTCTCAAAACATTTTTAACGAATACTTTTGGTATACAAATTGTAAGTATTTACTTAGGTGCGTAAAATAGTAAAATTTCAAAACAAATTGTCTACCCGTTTTTGAGATATCGAATCTTCAAAAAAAAAATTGAAACTATTTTTTAAAATTCAAAAACTTTTATTTTGAACCACTTTTTTACTTTCGATTTTCTTTAATAACTTTTTTTTTGAAAACTAATTTCCCGTCCACAAACAACCATAATTGTTAAGTTAAAAAATGGGTTGGTAAATAACTTATTGCCCTTAATTAGTAATAAGTTGTGACCATTTCGACTTTATCTTTCAATGTTTTTTCTGTTTTTTTTTTGGTGCTTTGCTTATAAGATGTCAAGTTAGCAAAGCACCCTGTTGAAAATCTGTAAAAAAAAACCTTACACCTTATGGTTTATGGCTTAATAATTAGCCATTAGGTAGTTGTGATAGATTCAATTTGATCGTGCAATGTTTTCTATGTTTTTGTGTGCTTTACTAACTCGATATCAAAGCAACTCTTACGGGTCGAAAAATGGATAGGTGCAATTTTTGCCGATAATTAATTTTGACAATTTCGAAAGTGTCGTTCTATGTTTTCTATGTTCTTTTTTTTTAGTGGTAATAATTTCTAAGATTTGATATTTGTGGGCTGAATAATTTGCGGTTAATAAGTTGTGAAAAAATCAATTTGCTATGCGATGTTTTCTATGTATTATTGGGTTATTTGTTTTCAATCAGTGTAAAGTTAGCAAAACAATTTTGACGAATTGAAAAAGGGGTAGGTGGATAAATTACCTTTAATTTGTTTTTAACTCGAATATGTTGTTTAATGTTTTTTTTTTTTTTGTTGATTTGCTAATTTCCCAAATTTTGAAAAACGGTAAAACTTTCTTACACTTACAGCCATCAATAAAAATTGATATCTTAAAATTCACAAATTAACTAAAAAGTCGACCAGGAAATAGTTACGAATTAAAATTTCATATCAATAAAAATATAAACTTCTAATCCACGTTAAGTTCAAAATCTTAACGAAAATCAACTACAATCAACAAAAACTCCGCTGTGACTATTTTTTAAACTGCACATATACTTTCTCACAAACTGTGAACTTTTGTGTTGAAGCATGTGTGTCACAAGCGTCTGTTTCCTTTTGTCTCTAGTTTTTGGCAACAATGACAGAAGCATTTTTAACTAAATTACTCGTTTAATGGCCCTTTTTTGGTGAGTTGATTTAAAACCTTAAATTTTGTTTAATTGATCAGATTTGACTCACTGACTAAAGATAATTGGTGTTTTATTTGCGTTTATGAATATTAGTGTTAATGTTTTATGGTTTAGTAGCATGCAGTTAGTCAATCTTTAATTAGTTGTGAAAAATTGAATTTAATCGTGAAATGTTTTCTTGGATTTTTTGCGTCCTTTGCTATCTTTTTAATACGTTAGTAAAGCATCCACCCAAGAAACCGAAAAAAAAAATGCTGATACCGAATGGTTTATTGCTTTATAACTTGTCGTTAACTTGTCTTTAAAAAGTTGTGACAATTCTTTTTTGATTTGACACCAAGTTAGCATGGTACTATGCTCAAAAAGCGGTGAAAACTATTAAAATTGAATAATTTGTGGTTAAATAATTCATTGTTAACTAGTCGCTACTGAGTTTTGACAATTTCGAATTTGTGGTTTTAGGTGTTCTATGTTTTTTTTTTCGAAAAGGGTTAAAAATTTATAGAAACCAATTTTTTTTCTATGTAATTTGCTTTTAATTAGCACTTTATTATCAATTGTGAAAAAAATTAATTTTTTTTGTGCAATTTGTTGACGTTGCAAGACAAATTCAAAATTGTCACAACTAAAAAAAAAGACAAATTAACGACAAATTATTAAGTTAGAAACCATTTGTTATTAGGAGTTTTTGTCCATATTTTAATTTATATCAAGCTAGCAAAGGACGCAAAAAAAAACATTGCTCGATTAGATTTAATTTCTTACTACTAATTAAAGACTTACTAACAGCAAATTATTAAGCCATAAAACACTTAATATAAGAAGTTTTTACCACTTTTCGAGATTTGTCAAGTTTACAAAGCACCCAAAGAAAATACATAGAAAATATCGAACCACAAGTTCGAAGTTGTCACAACTAATAAGCGAGTAATGAACGGCTTTTTACCCATCTTCCCATTTTTCGATCGGTTAAAGTTGCTTTGCTAACTTGACACTCATCGATCCACCCGTTTAGGCTGTAACCAAGTGGGCAGAAAGACATTAAGACAGAATTGTGAAACCCACTTTTCTTGCCTTCCACATCATCGTATTGACAAGTCCGATAAATAGGCTTTTGATTATGGCCTAAGAAACAGGCCAATAAGGAACTAAGACGTTCATTTAAATATAAAAAAAATCATTGCAAAAAATCACATTTTTTTTTTTACTTACAGGATAGGTAAGGGCATTGCTCCATATGACAAAAAAATGATTTAATTTTCTTTAAAATGAGCTGATTTAAGGATTTAAAAGTAAAATACAGTCGACTCTCCCTAAGTCGAATTTCTCTCGAACTCGTACTTTTTCGCCATATTTTAACATTCCCTTCAATTTTCCATACAAAAACCATTCCCTAAGTCAAACTCCCCCTAAGTCGAACCCCTCTCTAACTCGAACACATTCTCTCGATTACTGGAATTTTTTTCACCCCTTAAGTCGAATTTCGTTAAGCACAAAACAAAATAAAAAAATATTACCCCTTTGGAGTTCGTATTTGGATATACAGTCGACTCTCCCTAAGTCAAAAATTGAGAACGCTATTGAAATCCTGCAATCTGCAATCGAATTATCAGATAATGTACCGAATAAAGTGCAGAAATATCTTTTTGAACTTGAATCATTTTTTAAAAAAACAGAAACTCCACCTGTGAAGACACAATCAAAAATAACAAATTTTTTCAAGTAATATTTTTTTTGTGATGTTATTTAATTTAAGCAAAAAGATGTTTTTATTTTATTCCTTATATTTTTGTTTTATTTTTATTTTTTTTTTTAAATTAGCAAGAACCTATATTTTTTGTTAACTTTTTGTAAGTACATATTTTATATTCACCTTTTTTTTATCAAAAAAAAAATGTTTCTCTCTATAACTCGAATTTTTCCAAAACTCTCTCTAACTCGAACAAATCTTGGTATCCCGTGAAAATTCGACTTAGGGAGAGTCGACTGTATATGGTATTTAAGGATTTTTTATGAAATTTATACGATGATACGCTCAACCTGGGTGTATGATTCATTTTTGACGAAATAAGTACGAAATAATAGAGAAATTTCAATTTTTTCGCTGTTTAAGGGTTGCCATCTTATTTTTCCAAATTTAAAATAAGTGCCAAAACCAGCAAACTTGCTCTTACAAACCTTATTTTTGATCAAACGTTAACTTAAAAGAATTATTTTTTTTTTTCATTTGTTTTCAGTTTAAAAATTATTTTTTTGAAAAAAATTACAATTAAAACTTAATTTAAAAACATATTACAGAATTGATTTTTGGCAGTAGCAGTACAGTAGCCTTGTAGTTTCATAGGACTGAGACCTTGCGTCAAATTCGGTAGCTCTGATTTTTGTTGAGTTGTTTATGATGTTGGCCTACTGGTTTTTCGACCTCCAGCGTCAAACGCAACCTTGGTGAAAATCCAAAAAACCGCGAATTTTCGCGTAATTAGGAATTTTAACCAATACACCTTAATTTCAGAGTAAAACGTTGTCCTACGATTTAAACCTTACTAAATTTACTTCAATTTGAAATCAAACCCGTCTCCATAGACCCAAGAGACGGCTTTCTAAAATATAACAATAATAACTTTAAAACAACAAGTAAAGGGTGATTTTTTAGCTGGTTTGGTTTTGGCAACACTGGTTTTGACAGCTGACGTGTGTTTAGTACATTGTGTCACTGTCAAACAGCTTCAATTTGGTTTGCAATTTAACCATGGATCGTCTTACAAATGAACAACGCTTGCAAATTATTGAATTTTACTATCAAAATTCGTGCTCGGTTCGAAATGTTCAAAATGTTGGAAATTGTGTTCAGCGATGAGGCTCATTTTTGGTTGAATGGGTACGTGAATAAGCATAATTGCCGCATTTGGAGTGAAGATCAGCCAGAAGCATTGCAACAGCTACCAATGCATCCCGAAAAAGCCACTGTTTGGTGCGGTTTATGGGCCGGCGGCATTATTGGGCCATATTTCTTCAAAGATGATGCGAATCGCAGCGTTACTGTCAATGGTGAACGCTACCGAGCGATGATAACAAACTTTTTTTTGCCCGAAATGGAAGTTCTTGACTTGCATGATATGTGGTTTCAACAAGACGGTGCCACATGCCACACAGCACGCGAAACAATGGCGCAATTGCGAGGCGAGTTTGGTGAACAGTTAATTTCACGTTTCGGGCCGGTCAATTGGCCGCCTAGATCGAGCGATTTGACACCATTAGATTATTTTTTGTGGGGGTATGTCAAGGCTAATGTCTATAGGGACAAGCCCGCTTCGATTGACGCACTGGAAGCCAACATCCATGCATTCATTCGTGAGATACCGGCCGATATGTGTGAAAGAGTATGCCAAAATTGGACTCAGCGGATGGGCTACCTGAGACGCAGCCGCGGTCAACATTTGCATGAAATTATCTTTAAACATTAAATTGCAAGGTTCAAACTATCGATTCAAATAAATATTTCATTCATTTTTTGTGTTTTTTTTTTTTAAAGTTCTAAACCTCTTAAAAAATCACCCGTTAGTATATTAAAGTTATTAAAGTGTATAATAACGTAAAGGTCTTTGACATATGGTGCATAAAAACACCAGAGCGTGTGGATCGGGCCAAAAGAAGAAAACCATAGTATAGGATAGGGGCTGTATATCTCCCCGTTTAGGCGGGAGGGGCAATTTTAAGAAAAGTTGACTTCAAATAAAAAAGGGTGAAATACGTTTCTCCGAAACGGTTTTTTTCGCTTCTGAATCGTTTGGTTTTCTCGTCGGTACGCTCTGATTTTTTTCTGTGTGTAATAAAATCACCCTTATCCCATGCTTAGTACCTACGTTTAAGTGTGAAGATTGTGACGTAGGGGGTAAAACACAGATCCGAAAAATTGGAAATTTTTAATTTTTTTTTATTCACAGCCATTTGATGCATATCCCGTAATAATAAGGAGCACTCTAGTGGAGATAAATTACATGTACAAAGAAATACTAGTTACTTAGTTCTGAAAATAAAAATCATGAATGACTTAGTTATGATCGACAAAGCTCTAACAAGACAGAATTTTGAAAATACAGTGTTTTCAACAGAAAAAGTTCGAAAAGATTAAGCTTTGAAAAGTCAAAGCTCTGTAAAACCAAAGTTCTGATCTACAAAATTTGACTATTTAAAATTTTCCAGATTTTTTGTTTGTTTATTTTTAAGTTATATTTGTAAATGGCTAATTTAAATCTACTAAAAGTGAGATTTTGATTTGAAGAATACATCAACGTGCTACCAGCAACCACCAAGTTTAAAGGCCGGAGTTATATTACATTTCAAGAGTGCCAACTTGATCTAAAGACTTCTTTTAGAGGTGTTTAGATTTGTCTGATATATGGGCTTATATTAATTGAACATCTCTCTGCCCTTATCTAAAAGCAAAAACATTAGAACAGAGTTGATAAGCATGATGCCTATAGCTCGAAGCTTATTTACCATTATAGATCACAATAACTTTAAATTTGGTACAAGCAAACTGTACAGTTGATATACAGCTAGGGCTAATAGACCCATAAATAGTTACTTACTTATTTTCCTTCCAATTCTTATTTAAACTTGTTAATGAGTTATTCAATAAATAAAACCTACTTTACAATAATATTCGTAATAATTATCAACTTATCCGAACAAAGTACATAAACATTACAATGAAGCAATTTATTTCATTTAATTAATATTTGATCCCGTGGTTTAAAAAAAAAAATATTTCATCCAATAAAAACAACAAAGTGCTTCTTTTGGGAATTATTTCATAATAAAATATTTTATGAATATACACCACAGTCATGGCTGTTAATTCTTCAGAATTTATTCATTTCTACAATAACTACAACAACAACAACAAAGCAAAAAAAAAAAAACAGCCCTTCATAAATTTAATTCGTCATAAAGAAATAAATTTTATCCAACGAGGCTTTCCCTTTGGGCTTGAAAGAAATCTCCTTACTTTGATAAAATATTTTTATTAAAAAAAAAACACACACTTTAAAGTATGTATAAGCAAGAATTTACACATCACTGACCGAAAGCAAAACCGTTGTTGACTTCACATTAATCAAAACTTAATAGCTTGCCGTAAATTTTCTTTTAGGGACGTTATGGCACGGAATACTGCAACTCCCGCCGCACCGCGCCGGCTGGCTGATGGGCGAGTAGGTATAGTGTCAAACAAACTGAACTTAAAACCAACTGCACAGCGACCTAACAGCTTATACTTAAGTGCTTAAAGAGCCCACTCAACTTCCCGCATCAGTCATATGAATTCCCTCTGGAACGACAACAATTTGCTTTCAGTCTTTAGCATTCATTCTGCCTCTCCGCACTCCATACTCCACCCGAATCTGATCCGAGCTCTCTCGATCTCAACATCTCTATTTGCCTACCAGCCTGCCACTTTTGTTCGGATTGGTATTCATTTCAACACATCCATATAAATATCCTTTCAGGAATTAATTGCCCGGCAAATTCAAAATTTCCATATCATTACTGAGGAGAGCCCCGCACTGACACATTCAAATTGATGCTTGTATTTCACTAGAAATGCGTATGATATTGATATAGCTACCTGCCTGGCCTATCCTGAAATGCGTTACTGTGCGGCCTACTGGCCCAGTAGCCCACTGGCCAAAATACACTTTGTGCATACACAAACAGATCCTTCATGAATGCGTGTACAATATTTGCATATCAGTAACCGACAAAGGATATCAGCTTCAGTGCCCACAGAAGCTTTTATAAATCCTGAATTTATTAAAAACTGGATTATATGAGAGTGCACACACACAGACACATTCATACAACCACATACAAGTAAGTTCGCAAATATTCCAGGATCCGAATCCGACAGGATGATACAGGAGTGAAAGGCGAAGCCGTGTAAGGAAAAACACGTTAAAATACATACAAAAAGCCAACGTGCCAACACGAGAGACACAAGCCAAGCAAATATTATTATTTATCTATATTTTAGGTTTCCGCACGTTTTTTGTGTTTTTCAGTTTGTCGTCTTTTCAGGGAGCGGGAGCGCAGGACGAATAATTAATATATTTTTTTTCCACCATTTTGATTTATATTCGTACTTTTGTTGTTGTTGTTTTGTCTGTTTGAGTATGCACACCCCATGTTTTACTGTGACTGTAAATTATAACAACAACAACAACAACTGTGCAGGGTGACCCGCTGCTTGCTGGCTGGGTGGCTATATGTCGGTCCATAGTCCAGCCAGACAGCCACCGCACCGCCACCGAATGAGCGAGCGAAGTTTTATTTGCATTTTTAATAAAATTATACGAAGCTCGAGCAATTCAATTAAATTAAAATGTGACAGATATCATGAGAAGTATATTTTTGTATATTTGTTTGCATTTGCATTTGTCGCAAGGACGAATAGCTATTATTTTTTAGAAGGCTCATGGGAAGAGGAGGGTTTGTTTTTCTATTTAATAGCCTCTTTCACATTTTCGTGGAACTAATTATAGTTTTGATGCGCACAAAATTTAGAACAGGGAACACAGTTTAATTTCAATTTTATTATTTTTTGTCAAGTTTTTTTTTTCAGTTTACGAGTAAGTCATAGAATAGTAATTCCGAGGACACATGGATAGTTAGAAACCTTTTTTTGAACTGGTATCCTTTTTGTTGTTCTATTTTGCATGGTGAGGTTGGGATACAGCATAAACTATATGACATTCATTTCAAAGTTTGATATTTTGAAAATATGTCATCATATCATCATTAAGAACTTTAAAAGGAATTTGAAACCATTGTATTTTTTAAGCAAACAAAAAAGTATTTTTTTAGTGTAAGAAATAGAATAATTCTAAAAAATGTGAGTCAACCTTGGGCGTATTCGTCAAATCAATCAAAGGAGGTGGTACTAATGAAATAGTCATAACGCCAGTCTTTAAACTTGGTGGTATAGATAGCATGCAAAGGTTGTTGTCTGTTCTTTGTAGTCCTTGCAGCATTTACTGTATTAGCATGGCTTTTCTATTTCACATACGAAACTCCACTTTAAATAAAAATAATAACTTTTAACTACATGCAGCTAAGATTTGAGCTACGGTATTTTTTGCAATGCAAATAAAAAAAATATTTTTATTAAATTGGTACACTGTGGCGTATGTGTACTTTTATTCATGGCTGTAAGCAAACGCAAAACCGCTTTACACAAATGGAAGAACATTTGGTACCCAAGTTATTATGTTAGATGATAAGATTAGGTTTTAAATCGATCAATCGATGATTGATGCTATTTTATTTTTTTTTTTTTTTTTTTAATTCATTTTTATTTTCCATTTTCTTAAAACTATCTTAAAGCTAGACAAAAATTCATAAAAACTAGCCTACTTATCAATATCTTAAAACTAACTTACTGGCCCCAGTCGGGCGCTCTAAGTTAAACTATAATAACTTAATGCTAACACCTTTCGGCCTAAGAACTATCTTAATACTAAATCCAGGTCGGTTTTATTTTTTACCGAGAAGAATTTACAAAAAAAACTCGGTATCATTGTCTTTATTTTTTTTGGTTTTTATATAAAACTTACAAACTACATAAAACTAAATTAAAGCTAATTAAAACTAATTAAAGCTAATTAAAACTAATTAAAACTACTTAAAGCTACTTAAAACTATTTAAAACTAATTATAAGCTAATTACAACCTACTTATAAGCTACTTACAGACTACTTACAAGCTAGAACAGCCACAGCAAGCATTTTCCGGCTTTTATAATTTTTTTGTATTTTTGAGGATTTTTTTTTTTTTTTTTTTTTTTTTTGGTGCCACCCTGACTGTCCCTACTTAAAACTAACTACCTAAACCTATGCAAGTCGGCCATACAAAAGAAAATAGCAAGGTCAACTATTAAATATCTGAAGGAACTTCATCTTCGTTTTTCAACCACCAGAACTGGTTCTCCTGCTTTACCCTATCTCTTCGGTCCCGTTCGGACACAGTCCTACTGAACCGAAAGTGCTCAGCTCCGTCTTGTGCGAGGACGTCTCGACTGTAAAGGAGCCGCCGATCTACAGTTCTACGGCCGACGTGGTAGATTAGCGGAACCGCCGCTCTATCCTGGATCAACCCTCGACTGTCTAGGTGGAGGAATGCATCGGGCGGAATAAAGCCGCTTAGACGCACACTCTCGTAGTATTCGTTGTTGGGGTAATAAGCCCCGAAAATTAAGCTGTTAGACGAGGACATCGCTCTTGCAATGTGACCTCGAATAAGCTTCAGCAAGAAATTATCTATCCTGTTTATGTTGGCCCCGTTGTATAGAGCCAGGTTGGAATAGTAGTGTTTGTACTCCGACTCTGGTGTTCTGTGCAATCCAAGGCAGCGTCGAAGACACTGCCTCTCAAACACCCGAATCTTTTCCATTTGAGATGGGGCAACGTTGAACCAAACCGGGCATCCATAGGCAATCATCGGCCGGATAAGGGCCATGTAGCAAATCACGTTCACCCTGCTGTCAAGCCGGCTGCTATAGAACAACCGTTTTGTCAGGGCAAAAGCTCCCCTAGCCCTGGCCAGAGCAGCATTTATATGTCTGTCGAAATACAAATACTGATCCATCCAGATGCCAAGGTACTTTACTACACTTTTACTCGCCAGTGGATGTCCATTTGGCCCTACGATCACCAGCTTGCGCCAGTTCTTTCTCGTATCCCTTGTGGCTCTAAGCAACGGAGTCCTAAACAAGATAGTTTCTGATTTCTGAAAGTTGATTTTCAACTTCCAGTCATCGCAATATCGCTGAATCTTCTCGAAGTCACGCTGCAAAAGAATCCTGATGACCTCGACTTTTGGAGCTGTTCTGTACGCAATTAGATCGTCGGCATACGCAATTGCCTGAGTTAGACTACTTATCAGATCGCTGGTGTAAATGCTGAATAGAATCGGCGAGTTGACCGCTCCCTGCTGAAGACCATTTTTAATATTAAAGGTTGTGGCAGAAGTTACATTGCCACTTTTGACAACAAACTTTCTGCCATTGAGCATATCATAAAGCATATATAATAGTGGTTTACTAATGCCAAGTCTGGTCAGCTTTAGATAAAGACCCTCTAACCATACGGTGTCGAAGGCCTTCTCCAAATCAACCAGACAGGCACCCGTACACTGCTTCTTAGATTTGTTCCATTGGACATCAGAAACGAGTTTCGACGCGGCATGAATGGTGTCATGTCCCGCCTTAAAACCGAACTGATTATCCGGTATGATATTATTGTCCTCTGCCCACTTAGACAGAGCTCTATTGATAACTTTTTCGAATACCTTGCTGATACTCGGAAGAAGACTTATCGACCGGAGATTCACCGGATTGGAGTTGTCCTTTCCCTTTTTCGGGAGAGGATGCACCACAGCTGTCTTCCACCGCACTGGATAATATGCATTATTCAGAGCGTTGTTAAACAGAATGGTATAAATGTCTACTGCTTCTTGAGGTAAATGTCGAAGTACAACGTTGGATATGCCATCGACTCCTGCTGACTTCTTCTTCTTTAATGAATCGAAGATGAGCTGGAGCTCCACCTTCGTAATTAACAGGGAACTGGGCCCATTTCGCTCGGCGATTATGGCGTTTGCCAAATGATCTTCATTGAACCTGGTGAAACCGAGGTTCTCTGATCGCCATTGCGTGATGTCATTCCGAAGGTAGAAGTGATGGAGCAAGGCTCTGTTTTCCAGGTCATGATTGGGGCGAATGCACGCATTCACATATTGAGTGTGCCATGCCATAATCATTAGGCCCAAGCAAACGAATATTTTTTTCTTAAATTTAATTTTTTGTCAGAATTTTCTTATTTTGTTGTTCTCAATTAATTTAGCATTAATAATAAAAATAAAAATTAATTGCGTGCTGGATTACACGTAGTTACTTGTGTTTATTAAAAATTCAATAGAAACTAATTATTTGATGATAGAAGCATAGCTTCCAAAATGTTTATTTAAGCAAAAAAATATATGAATATTTTTTTTTTTTTTTTAAATTTATTTTAGAAACTCTTAAATCAATTTTTGAAGAATATGAATGATTTGAAGAATAGAGCTCTTTTAGGTTAGGTCGACCTGGTAAAAAATTTAATTATTTTTTTCTATAAAACTCCAATTTTTAGATCTTATTCCACATAACATTAGCTTCCATATGAAACCAGATTTGTTTTATTCATCAATGTTTACTCACATTTTAAACAGTTTAAAAAAAAAAAAAAAAAAACTGTAGAAATTTCAAATTTTCTTAGTTTTTATAATTCTCACTGCAAAAAAATGTGGAATTTGTCTTCAATATTCATTAAGGTAAATAATGAAGATTTTGATCAAAGAGTTCAAAAAAGAAACATATTTATGCGTATTAAAATACAAAAAAAGTTTTTTTTTATTACTTTATTTCACTCATAATACAGTCAAACCAGGTTTTGACATCACAAAAATTAGTTTGGACTTTTCAAATTATTGTTTCTACTAACAAACAAAAACGGTATATTCTCCCTCCCAGCAGTCCCCTCACCAATAAGCCTAATTTTTTTTAAATTGATTTATTTTAATAGCTATTGGTCTGAGAGAGTAAGTTTGTAGGCAATAAATTATTAAACTGACATATGTAAGCAGTTGTTTGTCATGAAGCCAACTATCTAATGTTTGTATTTTTGTACCTATCTGTATATTGAAAACTTTGTTGTTCGGATTCAGCATGCCAAAATCCTTAAAAAAAAGAATGGTTTTGTGTAAAGGTAGTTTTTGTGGCAGAGCAGTTGGTAAAGTAGAGTTACTATATGCATTAGGGTGGTCCTTATATTGTTTTCTTTTGAAATTCTGAGATGGATAGGCATCAAATGGTTTTACATAGAAAAACAAAATTTTCCTAATTTTTTTCAGATTTTTATTTCACCCCCCTGGTCTCCCTATTTTCACTTTAAGGTACTAACTATGGAGTTAGAGTTATTCTTAAGAAACTCAAAAAAACAAAGTGAGGGTAAAGATTAGATTAAGACAAGAAAAAAAAGTATCGGAGGGGAGATCAATTTTCCCCCGTTTAGGCGGGAGGGGTAATTTTCTCAAAATTAGACTCAAAACAGAAAAAACATAGACCCCCCCTCCTATACAATTGTGTTCTTGTCTGAATCTAATCTACACATTCTGATTTAATTTCGTGTACTATAAGAATAATCCTTTGCCCATAATAAGTACCTTAAAGTCAAAATAGGGTGGCCAGGGGGGTGAAATAAAAATCTGAAAAGATTATTGAAATTTTTTTTTCAATGTTTTGAATTAAATAAGGGTTATCCAAAACTTCGTCCAATTTAAGGAACACCCATATATATGTACATACATCAGACCTTGTTTCAGACCTGGTAGTGTTGATGTTTTTTTATTTGTGAAGTTTGCCCACAAAATTGTCTATTTTTTTGTTCAGTAACGATCAATTTCATACCTGAAGGACATTGCGACTAAAACATTGCTCTACAATTTGAAATTCATTAAATTTACATAATTTTCAGCCAATAATTGTGTCCGTAAAACCAAGGTTGTTCAAGAGACAGCTTTCCAAAATGTATCAATAGTAAATTTATAACAACAAGCAGAATATTTAGCAGTAGTATGGATAGACTGATAACCAAAGACGAAAAAAGTCAAGTCATTTGCAAACTTTTGTAAGTCACATCAATAAAAGCCTTTGAGGTGTTGAACCAATAACAGTTTACTTTTTACAAAAATATTCAAATGACTTGACAAAGTCGGGTCAAAAGCAGAAACGAATAATGTGGGTTAGGATTCATATCTCTCAAAAAAGTGAGTTTAAACAGAAAAACAAAAATTAAAGAACAGTGGTAATATCTTATCTATTGAAAAATCCTTTAGCTGCTCTTAAGCCAGAAATCCATTCTTCAATCTTCTATTTAAAAAAGCTTCTCTTAAGTGAAAGCTTTTGAAAAATAAATTTCCAAACACGAAATTTTGATAAAAATAATATTTTTTTTTATAAATACTTAAAACGATTATCAAAATAAAAGAGACGACAGAGGTAAGTAAAATAAAAGCAGTCACTTAACCAATCTGCGTTTTCCCTTTTGATCCATGTGTGAATTGCGTTAATATTTTATTTAAAATAAATCTGTAGTCTAAATAAAAATATTTTTAATTAAACTTGGTATAAAATTGAATTGGATTTTGATACAATTGAAATATAATCTTAGAAGGATAGAGTTGTTCAAACTAAGACTCAAAACACGATTTTAAGAATTTAAGAATTAATACGCACAAATTTCGCAGTGTAATTACTATAAACACAACTTCAATTAAAAAAAAACACAGAAACCTGATTTTGTCTTATAATCGACTGTTAATTTTTGGTTTTTAAAAAAGATATTTAAGCCAGTTCTACTTGCAAGAAGCTAGAGAAATAAAATGCACGATTGAGTCGCACGTACTTGCTCTTATGTTCAAGGCGCTTAGGGTTTACGAAAATTATATTTAAAGACATGAAAATAATGAGAGAAAAATGTTTAAAAGCATGAAATACGTTATTTAAATTAGCTAAATAAACTTGATCGTGTGAGATCAAAACAAGTACACCATCTTAATTATTTATTAAATATGATTGTATGGACAGAAAATATCGAATTTTCAAAAAAAAAAAACAAAAAATTATCTTTTTTTTAAAAATTCAAAAACGTTTTATTTTGAAAATTTTGATGTGCAGTATTATTTAATCTTATTTGAAATTTGTGTATACAAAATTATCTAAATCCGTTCAGCCGATAGTGAGAAAATTCAAAATAAAAATACACGTTCTATGACAGGTACTATTAATAGTTGCTAAGTGCAAAATTGTATAACTTTTTGAAGTTGATCGTATTAATTTTAGTATATGGACAAAGTTTAATCAAAATCGTGGGAGTCGTTTTTGAAAAAAAAATTATTTTCCTTTCCGGTTGTTAAACTTTTGTATGGATGGTAACCGTTCTTTATTATTTTTTCATATATGTCAAATTTTTTCTAAAAATATTTTAGAGAGTACAAAAAAACTCTTAAAAAAATATAGATTTTTTTTATCCAAGAAATATTTATTTTTTTATATTTAAGTGCACAAAGATATTTATAGTTTTTGGAAGCCTCTTTTAAAAAAAAATCATTGAAATCAGTCAGAAATCGTAAAGTAGATGGTTCTTTGGAAGGTATATTAGTAACCATTTTTTTTAAACGGTTTTCTACCCAAAAGAAGCCCTTATTAAAATTTTTTGATTTCTTTAAATAATAGTTATCGAGCCATTAAAAAAAAAATGCGATTAGATAAAATTGCTAAAAAATTATATGGCAGGAACCGTTATTTTTGGTTCTAAAAAAAATGAAACAACCTATGGGCATACTCGCCAAAAACGTTCTTGTACCAAGTTTGAAGATAATAGATTGATCTGTTTAAGCTATAGACGAATAGACAGACAGAACTGTGCCACCCACTTTTTTGGTGTTCTCTATCTAATGTCATGTTTGATGGTTATCTAAATTTTTTTCATGAACCCACAACTTGCTTAAGAGTATCTATATCGCAAGGAAAATAGGACTTTCTAGCTCTTTTAAATATAAAAATAAAGTAGGTATTTACGTATAGAATTCATTTAAAAAAGAATTTATACTATTTGACCAAAAGTAGATATTTAAATTTCGGCATTTACTGAATTTTAATGAATATCAAAAACTGCATAAACTTTAATTTCTCTAGTAAGAGCATTAGCTATGTTTTATGCAGATTTGTTGAGTAGTGCAAATTGTTCTTTCCATGATTTGTTATTGAAAATTTTATTATTGTGGGGGAAAAGCCATAACACAAATAAATTTCACACAAAATTTTTGGATTTATTACTGGCTTTGTTCAATGGATGAAATTATATTTACCATATCGTTAATATTAGGTGTTGTTTAGATCTTATGTATAAGATATATTCATTGCGAAAAGAGGATTGCCTCAGGTTGTCATTTGGGACCAATAATTTTTATTCTTACAATCAATTTTGACGATTTGGAGACTTTATCACTAAAATACATTCCAGCTAAGAATTTCAAAAAGGAAATCTCAGCTCTATAACCAATGCCTTCAGAAGCTTACTTCAAAAACCAATCAAATGATATTGGTATTTACATTGAGGAAAAAGAAAACGCAACATTTTTCTATAAACAAATAATTGTTGATGTCAAAGTATTTATCTCCGATTAGGAGGCTTTCACTGCTCACTGACAAAATCAATTCAATTTTTGATATCACAATTTTTAAAGTCAATGGAAAATATATTTCGAAAAGACCTTTTGTCTTATAATAAACTCCTTGTTGGCCTAACCAAACAAATCTTTTTAAAGATTTTAAGTGGGTTTTTATACTTATTTAATTCCTTACTCTTTATTTTCTACATCCCTGAGACTGAAAAATGTAGTTGTTACACTAACAGGGCTTATAAATCCAATGAACCCAACAAGCTTTAAAGGTAGAAATTCAAAGGAAATTTCACAAGTGATGCAATCTTTGTTATAAAAATATAGAACAGAGAGATTCATAATTTTCCCAACATTCAACAGAACGGTACACAAAATTCTATCTATTTCACAGCAAAAAAAAGGAAGGATATAAAACTGCCCATATCTTTAGACCATGGACGAATGCCAGATGATGATGATGAGATGAGATGCTCTTGATTCAACAGCGAAATGAAATTATAGCTTCCTTCTGCTTTGCATTTTCATTTATTCTTTTTTTTTTTTTTTTTACTTTTTACTTTTTTGTCGAGGTTCACAAAAGTGCCTCCTTGATGTTCTTACTCGCTGCTAATTGACTTCAATTTCTTCTGCCTATCGTGTTAAAACTTTTTTCCTCTCATTTTCTAAGGATTCGTCCTTATGGCTAACAAAAAAAAAAAGGAAAAATTTAATAAAATTTGTGACAGAAGAAGAAGAAAAAAAAAAATACTATAAACAGCAAACATTGTGTGATGGATATTGGAGCGAAAAACAATTGTCTATCGGTGTCATAATGCTTAAGCAAAAGGAAAAATATCCTAAGTGTGCAGAGGACAATAACCTTAAAAAAAAATGTTTTACAAAATAAAATCAACTATGGAACGCCTCCCTTGGGCTTCTTTCCACAAAGAACCATCATCAGAACAAGAAAAAAAAATAAAAAAAAAACCAAAAAAAATAAATTGAGCATCCATCTGTCACTAATATTCCAAAGAGCAGAGTGTCCTGTCTTTCTTTTATTAATATTATTGTTGTTGTTCCAGTTTCAGTTGTTTTTTTTCTTATTGCACCCCCAAATCATGAAAAGCAATTTTAATTTGCAACACTGCTGACAAGTGACAGTAATGTCAGCAAGTTTGTTCAATTATCACATCAGTTTGTATTTTATCCGAAGCGAACAGAGAACAAGAGTGTCCTGTCCATGATGTCCTGTCCCATCGATTGATTCCACTTGAAAGGCAAACATTCTGGTGAACGTGTTCTCGTTTGGTCTAGATACAGTGAGGGTAATGATACTTCATCGTGGACAGGATTTTTTTTTTTTTTTTTTTTGAGAGTAGGGCAAATTCTTTTGTATTGTTTTTGGAATAAACTGTTGACTCTGATTGACATAACAAAAGAATTCTCCATTAAAAGTGCCACTGACATGCCACATAGCTTTTATCATCTCGAGTTTTTTTTGTTGTTGTCCCGAAGTAGGAACAGGAAGTACAGAAAATATTATTTGTATTTTTATTATTTTTTTTTGTTGTTGCTTAAGAATAAGAAGAAAAATTTGGAAGCACCATCATAGATATTTCCTATTCAACCCATTGAGTTGTCCTGATGGGTAAGGGCGTTACCATTGTTCCATTCCTTAGCTATCGATATCTATCGAAACGTGTTGGGGGAAATTATGGATCTTCTGAGTTCTGGTGGTGATACAATATATTTAACTTTGCCTGGTCGTACATATAATATGTGTCCTATTTGGAATGAGAGTAACATGATTTAGGGGGGGGGGGGGGAATTGTTTTGTCCCAATAGCACTTGACATCACCAGCGACAAGGTATCATGGAATGAATTCTTCAATGTGCCATCTCTCGTTTCTAGAAACGATTCAATTTGATTTACCAGTTTTCCTTTTTTTTATCTTCATAGTGTATCTCTATCGATGTCGTCCTTGTAGCAGGGCTCCTTCAAAAAATAGTCACCAGAAAAATTTATAGAATTGGTGATGTGATAGAGAACTTGTTACGTGCTGCTGAACGATGAAATTGTCTTTGGAATGATCTGAATTCGTGTTTCTGAGCGAATAAATTTTCAAGAAATTGTAGAACTTAGCAATATTTGTATAGGGGGCGCGTGGGAATGGCTACATTATATGGCTTCAGATGCTTCGTTCAATATAATATATTGAGTTCACACACATCTATACAGATTGGTTTAGTTCGACGAAAAAGAAGTGTTGTCTCTTTATATATTGTCGAATGTATGTTTTGTCAATATTCAATATTTTACTTGGAAAAAGCTTTTGATGGATTTTTTATGAAAAGTCTTATGCGTATGGCACTTCCTTTGAATTTTTAGGGAGTCAAAATCTATTACTTCTTCAGATTTGTGTTGCAAGTGAATTTTCCTAAAATCCAATTTAATAAAATATCTACCCTTTCTCAATAAATCAATAACTTTATCAAAAACTTATCCGACTCCAAATCCATGAAGGGTTGCAGCCAGTAACATAATTGCAGCCTTCCATGTCTTATCCTCTAAGATTCATAATACACTGCTTCCAGTTATCTAGAAAAAGCTTTCTGGAATCCAAGATGGATTGGTCTTTTAACTGTTGGTTTGTTCTTCTTCGTTTCCTTGAAACTGGGGGCTGGGATTCAAAGAATGACTTGAGTGTAGCTACTTACTTATTTTACTTAATGTGCCGCTGCAGTCCGGGGTCTCAACCAATAAACTTCTTCCAGCTGGCTTGATCTCTAACTAGCTGTCTCCAGTTTCACAAATCAAATTTGTTGAGGTCCACTTCCACTTGCGTGCCCTACCTATTATGCTGTCCGCAATTACTGTGCCTTCCCAAGGGGTTGGATTCAAAGGCTTTCCAGTTTGGAGCATTGATGTCTATTCATTAAAAGGGTTAGTTTTTTAGTGCGAGATCATCCTAGCCTCAGGGTTTAACCTGAGTTAACTCCAGGAAAGTGTTTTTCAGTCATTTGAAACCCTGAGGACCGGTTGTAAAAACGTGGTTCAAATTTTGATCCGTGGTTCAAAAATTTTTACGGGCTAATTTCAGCAGAATTACTCAGGTTCAAAATGGTTTAAGGTTCAAGGATGTCATAGGAGCCAATTTAATGAATGAACTATTTTTGAACCTCGCGGATAATTTGCTGTTAATTAGTTGTGACAAATTTAATTTGATTGGGCAATATTTCTATGTTTTTTTTTGTGCTTTTCCAACTTGATACCAACTCTCACGGATCGAAAATCGGATAGGTGCATAATTTGTCGTTATATAGTCATTGATTAGTTGTGACAATTTTGAATTGTTCGTTCTATGTTTTCTATGTTTATTTATTGAAAAGTGGTAAAATCATCTAGAATTTTATATTTTAGTACTTAATTATTTGCCGCTAATTAGTCGTTAATTATTTGTGAAAAAATCAATTTATCATGCGATGTTTTTTATGTGTTTTTTGATTATTTGTTTTCTATGAGTGTTAATTAGCAAAACAACTTTGACGAATCGAAAACCAAGTAAGTGGATAATTTGCCGGTAATTAATCGTTAATTATTTGTGACACTTTAGAATTTGTCGTTCAATGTTTTCCATGTTTTTTGGGTGCTTTTCTTACTTGATAAATCTTGAAAAGCGGTAAAAATTTCTTATACTTAATGTTTAGTGGCTCAATAATTTGTGGTTAACGAGTTTTTAATTAGTTGTGACAATCTAGAATTTGTACTGCAATGTTTTCTAGGTCATTTGCACTCTTTGTTAACTTCACATCAAGTTAGCATATCACATCCTCAAAAAGTGGTAAAAACTGTTTTCACCGAATGATTAATGGCTTAATAATTCACGGTTGTTTAGTCGTTATGAGTTTTTTATGATTTTGAATTTGTCGTTCTATGTTTTCTATGTTTTTTTTCAAGCAGTGGTAAAATCTTTTAGAAAAAACATTTTGCTACTTAATAATGTTCCTTTAATTAGTCGTTAATTAGTTGTGACAAAATAAATTTTTTCGTGCGATGTTTTCTATGTATTTTTCAAAAAAAAAACCTCATTTGACCCAATGAAAGCGTAATAAAATAATAAACAGTTCAATTTGATCAATTTTAAGGCCTGTTTGAATGTTCCTTCATATGAATTGAAACTAAAACAAAAAACATTGAACGAAAATGAATATTGTCACATATAATCAATGACTAATTAAAGACAAAATAATAGAAAATAAAATACATAATAATAGAATAGGTTTTAAGAACTTTTCTGGACCTCTTTGCTGATTTCATATGAATTTAGAAAAATAAAACAAAAACTTAGAAAACACTGCACGTGAAAATTAATTTTGTCCCAACTAATTAACGACTAATTAAAGGAAAATTATAAAGTAATAAAATGTTTTTTCTAAGAGATTTTACCACTTCTTGAAAAAATAAACATATGTAGAAAACATTGAACGACAAATTCTAAATTTTCACAACTAATTAATGGCAAATTACCCACCTACTCATTTTTCGATTCGTCAAAGTTGCTTTGCCAACTTGACAGTCATCTAGTATGTATATCACCAGTAAAAAATTTCATATAATTTTTCTGGGAATCATTTTAGGTCCAGCGGAGATTTTAAACTTAAAAGAATTTCGCCAATTTTTAATAAATTTGATGTGCTTAAGAGAAAAACGGCTTAGGTACGTCCACTAAACAAAAATAAATAAAACTAATGATGGCATCTTGTAGATTTTTATGAGTTCTATTCGAGTTTGAAAAGCACTTTATACAAATGCTTTCGAAAACTCGCAAAATAACACAATTTCTAAAAAAAAACTTTTTTTAAAACTTCTTCTTTTGATTTGAAAATTAAACAAAATAAGAATTTTTTCCGGAAGTTCACCGTAAGACTATTATATCTCATGGAAGCCACGCAAAAAAATGATGATGCCAACCGATAGCTTTAGTGAAAACATTTACAAAACCACTGGTTGGATAAGATTTGTTTATAATGGGTAGAATATGCATTTTACAGGTTGCAGTTTTGGACAACGATTACGACCTTTTTTGTTAAAATAAGGACTTTTCCTAACACTGTGTGTTACATTAGGAATAACTGATTAAAATCATAGGAAATGGATTAGAAAGTGGATCTTTACAATTTCTTTTTTTTTCATGTTCATTAAAGTTTTTACGAAATTCTTAATTTTATAAAAGAAGTCGAAATTTTCTGAGACTCTTGAAGTTATAATACCGGAGTGTGATTTCTATTTGGCTATAATTATTTCAGGATCCCACTATTTTTAAACCAACAAAAAAATACTCAAATGGACAAAAAAAAAACAATATTAATTCAAGTATCAGCTTTACCAAGAATCGTACTTAAATAAAATACATCCTAAAAAAAAATATGACAAACAAAAAATCTCCTCGTAAAACAAATAATTCAACACCTGAAATCCTTTCGAAAAGAACCCATTCATCGTTTGTTTGTTTGTTTATTTTCTGTTTAACATTTGATAAGAGTTTAAGTTGTAAGTAATACTACGGCTTAGTCCTTCTATATGACCCGACCTGAATGACAAGCGAGGCGAGGAATGTCCTTTCGCTTTGCTTCCTTTTTTTGTTCTGCTCTGTGTTTATTTTATGTTTCAACAAATTTGCATATTGGTGCTTTGGGATTTAAATTGCATATGCGATGGGATTTGTAACCAATCCGATATCATATAGTATAAAATTCTATATAATATAGTATATGTTAAGGGTTTGCAAAAAAAAGGGAGTTTGCAACAAAAAATAGTATATCCACATCCACATGCCATCAATGAAATAACAAGTGGATTGGAATTTTATTTTAGTGGTCCCCCACAAGCACACAAAGGGACAATCCTCTATAATATGGGACTGAAAGGCGCGGCAAGTCTTCAATGTCCTCTGAATATTCGCTTGCAAAACGCTTTTCCATGTTCGGGTTTAATTTGAAGCTGTTTTTTTTTGCTGCCACATAAGTGGGCGTCCCAAATGGACTTTTCAATGACATTCATGTTGAAAACACCAATTTGCATTTCAAAATATACACAAAATATCCAGATCCAACTGAGTGGTGAGGGATTTGAAAAATAGGCCCAACCTTATGTAAAGTAATCGACAGATGATAAAAGCTAACAAAGTTGGTGTAATTAAATTACAACCAATGAGTTATCAGTTCGCTTAATTAATAAAGACATATAATTATTATTATTGTAAACTTATAACCACAAATCGAAACCTCAAATGGAAAATGCGGGAATACCATCACCATTTACCATTTACTACACTCAGTAGAGGGAAAGTCAATAAATCAAGAAACTCCATCAAAATGTAAACAGTTACATTAAATGACACTATCGAGGCCATCAATTACATCGTCCATTAGATTGTTAACGAATCGTCTGTGGCCCGGTGATGGCCCAACAGTCCAACACCCGACAAAGCTGACGATATTAAGGAAAACGGAAAGGAGGGGGGATTTACAAGGAAAATTGTCACTTCATCACTGTCAACAAAGGAATGCCAAAAGCAACCCTTAACAGGCCCCAAACTATCGCCTCAATTTGAAAACAAAATAGTGGGTACACAAGAGTACTTAATCAAGCCTAAGTTTTCACAACCTTTTTCTCAAGTCGACTTTCCCAGTTTCTCGAGTCGAGTCGATTCAAGCAAGGCAAGCGAATGAAAGTAGAAACTTTCGTCTCCCTTGAGGGTTTTTATACGAAGCTATATGGTGTGGTTGTTGAAATGATGGTTTTGCTGTATAGTTACCCACACACACACACACACCACACACATACCTACACAGAGGTGCGAGGAATTTTCAACATTTATTGCGGAATACGTTTCATTCGTAAATTAGAGACACTTGTCACACCTTCTTGGGTTTCGGTTTTGGCTTTGTTTGGTTGGTATGGTTTGGTCCCTGTTGGGCAAAAGATGGAGTATTTGTGATTATTTTTTGTTTTTTTTTTTTTTAACTCAGCCCCCAATGATGATGGTATTCGATGGAAAGTTAGCTTAGCTCTCTTACTCTTTCTGTCGCATACACAGAAAAATCCACTTCATTAAAGACCATCTTAACCAAGAAGTTTTGGCCAACCATGAGTCCAACCAAGGTGTGAGAGAATTTGATTTATCGTCTAAAATGAAGGAATTTTTAGTGGAATTTTTGAGAAAATAGGGCATCACAGAGGGAATGGAATTGAATTAAAAGTTTTGAGGTGGAATTTGTGTGTTTTGTGTGTTTGAGGGTGGAGGGAAAATATCTTCAAAAGTTGGTATAGTTAGTTGTCGAAAACTTATGGGTATCGGTATAGAAAAGTGTAAGCTGTGGATTTAAAAAAACATTAATTAAAGGTATTTTGGAAATTTGCTTTAAGCTTGAGTGAAGATTTTCAATAAAGTTTTTTTCAAAAAAAATTGATAAATTTTTTTAGTAACTTTTGACTTGATAGTATATGGAACCTATGAAGCATATGCAAATTACTAAAACAAAAGCCAAATTAGAATTGGAATTATCTCATAAACAGGATAGTCAGGCGTAGGTGTGAACAACTATTTAATCCTCTAAATTGGGCCAACAATCTCAACATGAGCTCGCATCAGTTTTCGAGTAATACGTGACTGAATTATGAGAGTGTGGCATTATCACTCACGTTTCGTCGAACAATCAACTGAACCACTATAAGAAGTGGTTAATCGCAAGAGCGTTCGCAAGGAGGGGGGGGGCTGCTGGTATAATCACAATATATTTCATACATTACGCAATTTATCTTCTTCATTTTAAAGAAAGATATCTGTATCAAAGCTATTATTTTAATGTTGTTTAACCTCCCCCCCCCCCCCTAACGAAAATCCTGAATGAGTTTGAACCTCCATCCCAACCAAAATCATGCATACGCCTCTGATTACTAGTTAATTTGATCACTGATCGGAACTCACTCACTCGGTCACTAAAGCTGTATTTCTGCCCCTGAATTTTTAGATCAAGATCACCCTTATCTAGATTCCAGGACAAAGAAGCTTCGAGAAATGAAAGAATATAATATACTGCTCCAGCCATTTAGGGTTGTTAGAGTCAATATTCCCCTTAGATTTTTGAAGGGCAATTGTAGGTGGAACAGTCTTACCAAATGCAAAATATTCAGAAAGAATTGGAATAAATCCGGAAAAATTGGTCCATAATTAGGCTGACAGCAGACTCCAGGCAAGTTGCAACGAGAGAGTGTTCCCACAAAGGAACTCCAACAATTAGTCGGAAGCGGTTGAATTCACGAGACGAATTGAAAGATGGCGTCTACTGGTCGATAATGCTGAACTTTTTTTGTGAGCATCTTGTATGGACTACTCCGACTATAAGAAAAGTTTTTATCCGGCTCTCCACTCATGAAGTAATTTGAATGTTAGGGTCCTAAGGAATAGGGACTATGCGAAGAGTTGATTCCTTACCATATACAAAACTTCTGGTTCGGAAAAAACATTAAGCATGGGATGATTTTAATGTTGAACAAACCAGCAAACGAAACAAGGAAAATGAAATTCGATCCTGCATTTGGAATGCATTTACTGTCGTTATACAGACCACTTGTTGTCGAACAATTAGTGGAGACTCTGGATAGGCTTAAAGCTGATGTTACAGCTATCCAGGAATTACCATGGGATGGAGAGAGTATACGAAGGATAACATCGTGTTGCATCTATACTATGGGAAGTGCTATGTGGAGCTGGGTCACTTTCTATTTGGTTGTAGGTTTTGTGATAATAGGAAGACTTAGGCAAGAAGTCTTGAGCTTTGAATGTATCTTGCACTTTTAAAGCAAGTGCCTGTTTACAATTTACATTAAAACCAAGAGAAGACTGAAACAAAAAAGCAATTTTCGATCTCCTGGAGAACAAGTACGATATGTGACCCAAGTACGACATCAAAACTATATTGGGAGACTTTAACGCCAGATTCAGTTGGAAGACACAGCCTGCACGATGAAAATCAAACTTCAAATAAATTACATAGGATGGTGTACTTCGTGACTGGGCAAAATTTCACTAATTCTAGTTAGTTAGTACTCGTTTCCCATTCCCCTATCTTGTTATAAGTACACAAAGGGGATTGGTGGTCTTTTGTTAAAAAAACCATGAACCAAATTGATCACATTCCGATGGATACACAGACATGCTTTCATAGTACCTTGGATGTCTGAAAATTTCGAGGGGCAAATATTGACTTGAGCAACTTCATGAGAATATCACAAGTACGTGAGTGGATATCCATAGCGTCAGAACGTCGAGCAGACTGTGTGAAAAGATTTGATTTCAAAAAGCATAAATCGCAAGATATTCCATGAACTTTTGCTAACCACGTCTCTCTTAATCATTCAATAATTTCACCACCAACATCGAGTACGGATGAGCAGTGGAGACATTGCGATTAGAAGTACCGTCACTGATGCGCTTAGTTTCACTAGTTAACCACTACGAAACTCCTGGTTCGATGAAGAATGCCAGCTAGCACATGCAGCTCAGAATGAGGTCTGCCAAGCAATGCTTTAGACGTGGACTTAAACTACTGAGAGAAAACCCAAAATTCACAAAAATTTTTTAGCTATATTGTGTGATCGCCTTTAATCTTTTGTCAAAGAACTGGGGCCCATTATAGACTTTTGGCTTATGGACTTTTAACCCTGCGCTAGTTTTAGATTTGTGCAAAAAAAATTTCGAGATAACAATCAAACATGACATGATAGAGAGCACCAAAAAAGTATGGGTGGCAAAATTCTGTCTATCTGTTTCGCTACAGCGTAAAGATAGTGGTTTTTGGTGATTAATTTTTTTCTTAGAACTAAAAATAACGGTAGGGAAAAGGTTAAAATCCCGCGAATCGAAATCCCGCCAAATTAAATTACTAATTATGCACATGAATCCTATATCAATTGGATTTCAATTTGTTAAGTTTGGTGGATGGTTGGGTGTGGACAATGGTTGGTCGGGATCTGGACAGAGGTGAGTCTGGATCTGGACAGAGGTAGGCCTGGATCTGGTCAGAGGTGGTTCTGGATCTGGACGGAGGTGGGTCTGGATCTGGACAGAGGTGTCCCTAGATCTGGACAGAGTTGAGTCTGGATCTGGACAGAGGTGGGTATGGATCTGAACACATGTGGGTCTGGAATCTGGACAGAGATGGAATTTTTTTTTGAAAAATTGAAAAAAAAACTTTTCCAAAATTTCAATTAAAAAATTGAACTTAATTTTTTGAAATTGATTTCATGTTCAAAAATAACATGTTTTCCACTCAACTTAGCGTCATAGAGGCATCAAACTTTACTCTTAAACATGATTTGCGGCTAAAGTGAACATCCTAGCGACTTATAAATCCAGATTCCTTAAATGCAAAAGAAACCTCACTGCTTATTCGCGGTTATTCGTCACCCAAGGTACTGTTGCTAAAGAAAACTTGACATTACCGCTCAATTGATGCTTCGAACTATACGAAAAGTTGACTTTAATCTTTAAACGCGATTTGCGGCTAAGTTAAGCATCCTAGCGACTTATAAAATACATATTAGTGATCTATCAAGTGCCATTTCTAAAAAATCAAAATTTAGGTGATTACAATTTTTGTATCCAAAATTTTCCAAAAATATATTTTGTTATGAATAAACGATTTAATGTCATTTTGTGCGCTTTTGAGCCCCACTAGGTACTGTAGATAATGAAGATCTGTGCATACTATGAAAATACTCGTAGCACTATAGTAGGAGTCTTCGTTCTAGTTGATCTTATGCAATGGTGTCACAAATTGCATAGGAATACAAAATATAAATGCGCTGTCGCATTGTAGTAGAATCGGCGGGATTGTGATCGGTGGGATTTTGATCAGCGGGATTTTGATAAACGGGATTTTGATTCGGGATTTCGAAGCCAACCCATAACGGTAACTCTCATACATTTTTTTTTTAGCAATTTTACAAAATCTCATTTTTGTCAATCCCGGCTCCACAACTTTTCTGAAAAAAAAAATTCAAAATATTACCTATAGATGGAAAACCATTTTTCAAAAAATTGTTATAAATTGTTCCTCCCCAAAGAACCATATTTATTTTAAATTTTCTTCAAAGCAGTTATATTGATTTCAATAATTTTTTTATACAAAAACTTTTTAGTTTTCAAAAAATATTTTTTGATATTTTAAAAACTTCAAAAATTAATTTTTTGACATTGAAATATCATGAAAACTAAACGGTCGATTTTTATAAAACTTTGTATGTAAGGGTTTTTTTATATTTTGTAATGTATTTTTAGAAAAAATTTACGTATATATGCAAAAATATGGGTACCTTCCATACAAATGTTAAAAAAACTATTGAGGAAAATATTTAATTTTTCTTAAAAATAGCTGCTACAATTTTTAAATTACTTCTTCTGTATCCACAAACTAGCGTGATATACTGCGTGAAAAATTACAACAGCATCTTTTTAAAGTACCTACTTCTCATAGAACATTTTTTTTTTTTATTTTGAGTTTTCTCATTATCAGCTGAATAGATTAAGATTGTTTTTTCATATCAAAGTTTTAAATATGATTAAAAAATGTTGCATTTTAAAATAAAAAAAAGGTTTTTTTTTAAAGTTTCAATTTTTTTTATGAAAATTCAGTACCTCACAAACAGATTGAAAATTTTTTTTTTAAATTTATTTTTATATGCACATAAATAAATACTTACGATTTGCATAAGAACAATTTTTCTTAAAAATGTTTAAAGAAGTTAATAACGGGTGATTTTTTAAGAGGTTTAGAACTTTTTTAAAAAAAAAAACACAAGAAATTCGAAAAAATGAATGAAATATTTATTTGAATCGATAGTTTGAACCTTGCAATTTAATGTTTAAAGATAATTTCATGCAAATGTTGACCGCGGCTGCGTCTCAGGTAGCCCATCCGCTGAGTCCAATTTTGGCATACTCTTTCACACATATCGGCCGGTATCTCACGAATGAATGCATGGATGTTGGCTTCCAGTGCGTCAATCGAAGCGGGCTTGTCCCTATAGACATTAGCCTTGACATACCCCCACAAAAAATAATCTAATGGTGTCAAATCGCACGATCTAGGCGGCCAATTGACCGGCCCGAAACGTGAAATTAACTGTTCACCAAACTCGCCTCGCAATTGCGCCATTGTTTCGCGTGCTGTGTGGCATGTGGCACCGTCTTGTTGAAACCACATATCATGCAAGTCAAGAACTTCCATTTCGGGCAAAAAAAAGTTTGTTATCATCGCTCGGTAGCGTTCACCATTGACAGTAACGCTGCGATTCGCATCATCTTTGAAGAAATATGGCCCAATAATGCCGCCGGCCCATAAACCGCACCAAACAGTGGCTTTTTCGGGATGCATTGGTAGCTGTTGCAATGCTTCTGGCTGATCTTTACTCCAAATGCGGCAATTATGCTTATTTACGTACCCATTCAACCAAAAATGAGCCTCATCGCTGAACACAATTTTTCGCGCGATGAACATTTCGAACCGAGCACGAATTTTGATAGTAAAATTCAATAATTTGCAAGCGTTGTTCATTTGTAAGACGATCCATGGTTAAATTGCAAACCAAACTGAAGCTGTTTGACAGTGACACAAGGTACTAAACACACGTCAGCTGTCAAAACCAGTGTTGCCAAAACCAAACCAGCTAAAAAATCACCCGTTATATAAAAAAAATATTTACTAAGAAAACTGCTCCAACGATTTTAAATATTTTTTTTCAATAAATTCGATCAAAAATTAAGATTTTAAAGAAATTTTTTATTTATAAAAATTTGGTAACTTAAAAAAAATTTGGCATGCCAATGTTGAGTATTAATCATTATACATTTTAAACCCAAATTCAAAACAATTTATCAACCCATTTTTGAACTATTGAATTTTCAAAAATAATTTCTTAAAACCCTTTTTTTTTAAATTAAGGTTAATTTCTGATAAAAATTGAAACTAAGACCGACTAAGATGTTAATGATAAAATCGAAAATAAATAAAAAATAATTTTGCGGCAGGTACCGTTGACAACAGTTAAGAAACTTATTTTACCAAAATGTACCCCATACCTAAATTAATACAATTTTTTAAGTTTTTCCTCAACTGTTGCATATGACAAGTGGAGTTTTTAGTTTCCCAATTAGGGAATCACAAAAAAGCTATAATTTCAAAATTTGAAGAAGATCTTTTTTTTTTTTTTGTAAATGTGCATCTACAGCTGCTAAATATTTAATGAATTAACTGAACTGAGATAGAATGGATTTTCTTAAGTTTTTTGGTTTTTTTGAGATACGACTTATTTTTTTATTGTATTTTTTCTTTTCTTATGCAAGTCAAATACAAAATCAGTTATGATTTTTCCACTTAGTAGGTTTGTATACCTATTAGATATCAGAAACTAATTTGGATGTTGTATGCCCTGTGTTGAATCGAACTTTTAATTATTAAATGGAAACAGTATTGTTGTTTTCTTTCCATAAAAAGAAAGCCATATTGAGAACTTTTGTAACACCACGAGTATACCTGCTTTTACTCGAAAGGAGCCTTGTTATTTGAAGTCCAGCTAGACCAACAATAAGTATTGCTACATGTTTTCCATTACATATTCTATTTGAAATAATTCACAAATTTAAAGAAATTTTTCATGTGCTTTGAAGTCCAATTAGTATTTTTCTGTCTGTAAAAAAGTTCCGAAAACATCTTCCTCCCAACAGCCACTTGTGGATTTCTTTTTTCAGATTTGTTTCCAAAGTTTTAATGTTATGTGGCCATAAAAATTCATCAAAATAAGATCTCTTCCCTCAACTTCAATATATATGTAGGTATATTTCACCACGAAAAATTTTATACCTATAAAATCATTGGAAAAAGATATTAATTTCTGTTGACTGTGGGCCTATGAAAAGTCAAATAAATAGAATTATCCATTAGCCAAACCCAAAATATCCATTGGCCTTGTGAATAAATCATTCGATTAGTGCCTCGATATTTCACCAAGAAGCACTCTATTAACTTGTATAGTATAGTAGGTATAGGCCTATCTTTGGTCTTTTGTAAAACCACCTTGAATTCCGTAGAATTCGGGCAAAGGTTTTAAACGCAAATTGCCGTCTCGTCTCTCGCACATTAATACCACTCAGTTTGACATTTGTTACAATCAGCTCTCTAACCCTTCCTGTGTGCATTGTGCTGCTGCCTCTCTTCCTCTCCTCCTCTTAAACCATCTAACCTACTCAATTTCAATATTCTGCCTGCATATTGATCGAGAACCAGACCGTTACTCAAAGGGTAACGAAAATAAATGAAGCCATAACATTCATAGTAGAAGG
The DNA here is from genome assembly GCA_946251815.1 of Dasysyrphus albostriatus. Classification (NCBI taxonomy): domain Eukaryota; kingdom Metazoa; phylum Arthropoda; class Insecta; order Diptera; family Syrphidae; genus Dasysyrphus; species Dasysyrphus albostriatus. Next base: position 21,709,862 of record OX276337.1, read on the forward strand.
TATAACCGGAGAGCTTCCTTCTGTGTGTCCTATAGCACTAGAGCTCTAGAACAGAGGGAACACTCTGTTCCAAACATCGAAAGGCATTCTCGTTCTTAGAATGAACATTAAAAATTAAATCCAGGTACGAAGGGGGAAGGTTATGTTGATAGAAGAAGCGGGATGTATGTGAACTGTTAGGGTGCAAAGGCAGAAGAAGGAATAGAAAACCCTTCTAAACAAATCACCAGGATTGATGCTTCTGACAGGTGAGTAATGGGACTCGGCCTGGCTTATTATGGGTGTGTGTCTTGGATACAAAACTCCAGCTATCGTCACAACGAAGTCGTCATCGTCATCAAAGGCACCTCTCCATGTGTGATGCGTTCTATGGCAATATAAGGGCATGTCGAAAGGGTGGGAGAATATTATTTTGTCTGTGTCTCACTGTGAGACTCACAGTTCTAGCAGGCACAATCGTAACAATATTATTACCTGTCGCTGCTGCTGCCACTGCCAACACTCTCTTTCTGCAATTCAACGTCACATTTTATACAACTCGCAATGTATAGAAGAATAATTGAATTCAAGCAAAAGGTAGTAAATCAAATTGATTGAAAGTTTCTGTCCGACAACATGTCAGGACAAACCAAGCGTAGGGAGTTGTAAATTTTTCAAATTCAAATATCCAGCAGCTATAATAATACACATTCATTTTTACTCGCATATCCGTTATCCATGTATAGGACATTGAGACAGGAAAATCACGGTTCTTGTTACTTGTTATATGGGAGAGAAAGGATTATTCGCTTGGGAAATCGAAAAAGTAAAAGATTGTAATATATGGATGTGTATTTGGCCTGACAGGTTGGTGAAAAGTTGTTCGCTCTTGTATAGCTACCCTATCCAGCTATAGAGTGCCTATAGAAATATTTTTTTGCTTTTATAATTGAAGTATTGTGGAAAACTTCAAGCATAACCAATTTATGGAGAAAGGAGGAAGGACACTTTTGACTCTACTTGCTTCGGTTATAAGAGGCGGAGCAGAGTTAATCGAACGCTATATAGGGAAGATCATAAATCAATCTACATATATATATACCTTATAGCATGAAATATATAATAATTGAAAGGCATTCTCGATGGTTTTACCAAGTCAAAATAAATGGGGCAGCTCACAACTTTGAAAAGGATAACCTCATTTTTGTTTAAAGGTTTTACTTCATTTTTTAAAGCAACTTAAACAAAACTAATGGTGAATGTTTACAAAAAAGGTGGGGATTAGAGACAAGAAGAGTGACACAAAAGTGAATACTTCGATTTTGTTGCCCTAAAAAGCTTGATAAGACATGCCAATTACCTTCTTACGCGATACCTCAGCATTGTGAATTTCAGAAATCGCACTAAAAGTATTTAAAAAATACTTAAATTGTTATTTCAATAAAGTAACATCCACACTCTTGGATGCATAAAGCTTACGAACCAATTTTTGAAATGTTTTCAGCAAGAACCAAAACAATATATTTTTTTTTTTGCGATATACAGTTACTATATGGCAAATTATGCATTTGAAGAAAAAATTGAACTCGAGATTTTGATCAGACCGATGATAGGTAAGACGAAAAAATTGGGTCCCCCAATTCTGTCCGTTCGGCTACAGCCTAAATGGTTGGATTGATTTTCTAAAAACTTGGTATAAAAAGGTTTTTGGTGGTTCCTCTACAAGGTTTTTTCATTTTTTTTTTCAGAACTAAAAAAAACGGAACCAGCCATAAATGTTTTTTGCAATTTTACAATATCTTATTTTTTCTCAAGAACGGTACCACAACTTTTCTTAAAAAAATTCAATACATTTTTTCAACAAAGGCTACTTTTGGATGGGAAATTATTTTTCAAAAAGTGTTTATTAATTGTTTCTCCCAAAGAACCATTTGGTAATTTTGATTTCAATAATTTTTTTTCCAGAAGCTTCTAAGCAATATATATAGTCTTTTCTTACCAAAATTTCCAAAAAAAAATATTTTATGGATTTTTAAAAAATGTTCAAATTTTTTTTTTGAAAATCAAATATTTTTAAAACGGAATGGTCGATTTTTATAAAATTTGTTTTTTTGGGGGTTGTTTTAGACTCTTTGATGTATTCTAAAAAAATTACTTTTGTGAAAAAATAACGGTAACTTCCATACAAATATTAAAAAAACTGTTAATGAAAATATTTTCTTTTTAAAAATGGCTCCAACGATTTTTGTTAAACTTTTTCTAACATATACTACCAAAAGTTATAAAAAATTAAAAAAATAGCAACTATCAATACAAGGTTCTTTTGTCATAGAAAGTTTTTTTAATTTTGAATTTTCTTATTTAGACCAGTGCCAAACATGTTTCAAAGGCCAAAAGTAGGAAAAATTATTAGCAAAAAATGAGTAATGAGGAAAATTAGGATAAATAGTATATAAAAGGGGAAAAATAAATTGCCCCGCAGCAGATGACCGGAAGTGGGCTGGGTGGGCGAAAATATGGAGTGGGGGTGTAAAAACGAAGTTTTTTTGGTTTTTGCCATTTTGACTATGTTTTTTCACTATAATGGTATGTTTTCTTTACACCATCTTATAGCTGAGATTTTTAAAAAAAACAACGCTGTCCTAAAATTTTCAAAAATCGAAAATTTTTTCGTCAGCTTTTTTGATTGAAAATTAGTCTATTTTTTTAAATTAAACTCACACAAAAACCAAAAATATATATTTTGCATACAAAAAATTACAGCTTACTTGAAATACAACAAAGTAAGTTTTCACCAAATTTCATCAAAATCGAATTATTTTTGTCGAACATAAAAATAAAAAAAACAACAAATTGCTTTTTGGTTCAATATTTTTGGTCTCAATATTTTTGAGGTTATGTGAAAATATGATCCAAGTAAAAGTTGTAGGTCTTTCAAATATCTACAACTTTCCCATATAACTTTTTTCGATAGACCAGTGCCACTAGGTCTACTTTTGCCGGAAATCATAAAAAAACTTCGTTTTTACACCCCCACCCCACATTTTCGCCCACCCACCCCACTTCCGGTCAACTGAATTTATGAGGCCAACATGTTCGAATTGCTTTTACACTTTCCGACCATATCATCTGCTGCGGGGCAATTTATTTTTCCCCTTTTATATACCATTTATCCTAATTTTCCTCATCACTCATTTTCTGCTAATATTTTTTCTTTTCAAAAATTATTGACACTGGTCTATTCCAGATAACCATCAAAATGACATTACGAATTTCCGAAAACACGAAAAAAGTGGCTGACACAGTCCTGTCTGTCTGTGGTATATCGACCTACGGTCTAACGGTTCCACTGAAGCCATTTTTCTTTAATTTTTGAACTTAGATTTTTTGGTAACTCTCCAGAGGGGAAATTGAATTTTTTTCTTAACTCCAAAAATAACGGTACTTGCCCTACAACAATCTCAAGAACTACGCTAACGACTTTGCTAAAAAAATCAGTGCATTATTGTATGGTGTAGGTACTTTTTGATAAGAAAAAAAATTACCTAAGACCGTATCTGCCATACAACAGTAAAGGCAAAACTCTTTTAAAATGTTAATAATATTGCATATCAAAATTTTGAAAAAAATAAATTTTGAAATTTAAAAAATACTTTGAAAATTCAATATTTCAGAAATGAGTTAGTGAATTTTTTTTATTTTATTTTATTTTAATATACACTAAAAATTGGTACACAAAACTTTTTGTTTTAAATGTTACTAAAATTGTATATTTAAAAAAATAATCTCTAAGAAAACCCCTCCAACCATTTTATTTTTCTTGCACATATTTATATTTTTTTAAAGTAATCAAATGTCATACTTGTTTTAAAGCTCTAAGCTTTTTAACTAGTTGTTTATACATTTTTCTATTTTTTTGTTTCTATTATCACTTTCATATTTTAAAAGTTCTTAATTTTAAGCAACTTGAACATAAGACCAAGTATGTGCGATATTGAATCAATTCATTTATGCAAAATGCGTATGACTCGTAGTGGAATCACATTATTCACATCATAAAATTTGGACGAAAGGATATTGTCTATCATTGATCGGTAACGATCGTCGTTGACTGAATTAATGCAATTGCTTCCAGTTTTTCTTCAAAGTTTTATAGACAGCAGCTATGTTTTTTTTAACTCAGGCGTTTAAATAAAATCGTTCTTTTCAGTCCAAATTCAAAACTATCAATCTTTTTGCTGCATTTTTACCAGAATTCCGCTGAAATTATTAAAAGGAGGCTTGTATCAAAATAACAGTGTCTTAAACATTGTTCAGTCAAAATAGACATTCTTCATTGTATTAAGTAGCCTCTACATTTTTCTTGACTGTAAAATCAGAAGTTTTTGAGATTTGATAACAAGAACTTAAGTTTTAAGCTTCAAAAGAGAATCACATTGTTTTTTTTGGAGAGTTTGAATAAGCTGATGAAGCTATTCACTGAAGGTCGTCACAGAGAAACGACTTAGCAGATTTGTATTGATTTTCCAATTACTCCTTTTGATTAGGGCTGGCCACAATACCAAACCAAACGATACTTTTGCATGTATCGTCTTGGTATTGTCAAAATCGAAAAATTTCAGGATCGTCTCGGTATTGGTCTCGGTCTCATATAACTCAGTCTCGTGTGGTTTCGCATAACAAAGACTTTGACTACACTCTGCGTTAACACACAGTTAAGTCGTTTCTTGCCATGACATTAGCTTCCCTGTGGCCGTTCAAACATCATGGTTTTCTCTATTGTGGCCATTCAAAATGGGTATCGTGGATCTTGTAAAGGATCTAGAAAGAAGTAATTTTAGAAAAAATAATCAAAAACAGCTGGAAATTCGATAGATTTTTTGGGGGCTTTCATTAAGATTTGAGGTAAAAATTTATTTTATGACATTTTAAGGAGCAGTTTCTTATTCTGATTTTGACAGTAGGTAACAAAAGCAAATAAAAATAATTAGAAGTAACTGTGACCACATACAAATAGTTTTTCTGACTACTTTTTCGAGTTTAGTTCTTACGTAATACAAATGTCCCTGGACAAAAATTACTTTTTTCTTAATCATTTTCAAGATCTATGATACCCATTTTGAATATATAAAAAAAAATTCCGACACCCTTAGTGTTCATCTCGTTGGGGTCTCGCCGTATGAATTTTTATGAGTTTTATGTCGATATAGTCTTATTTGACTAATTAGCTTATAAGGCTTTTTTAGTAGTCAACAGCTTTCTTGTACGACACGTCCTTGGGTGGCCAGCTTCGCGGACTCTCATCTGTATTTTTAATCCATTTTTGGGTCTTCTGTGTCCCTCATGAAACTTCATTGACCTGCTTTAATATTTTCAGTCAGAAGGCAGGTGCAAATTGTCAATATCAATAGTTTTCTAAGGCCAGTCATACACCATTATAAGCAGCTTGAAAAACTAAGCTTTAAGACCTTAGCGAGACCAAAGCGACATGATCAAAAGACGATCAAAATGACAAAAACCACGTATGGATTTCATAGCGAGACCAAAGTGAGACTATTGCGAGAAAACCACGACACAGATATGTGTATAAACAGGCATAGCAAGACTATAGCAAGACGAACACTATGACAACGACACTGAAAACCACGTTAGGAAGTTTTAACAACGTTTTTAGCTTATTAACCTTGAATTTTGAAAGTTAAAACTCTAGCGAGACAATAGCGAGATCAAAACGAGATGACGGCAAAATTCGCTTAATTCCAAAAACACGGTGTAAATGTCACAACGAGACCAAAGCGAGACCATAGCGATAAAAACACGATACAGGAAGCCGTGAAAACGGGTACGGCGGGTCCAAGGAAAGATTAACACAGTGACCACTTCACTGAAAACAACGTTTGAATGACCACGGCGAGCATCGTCATCAGTTTGTCGTTGAGGTCCTGAATTGATACTGAGAAGCGCTGAAATATTTCAAAAAGCACTGATTTTGTAATATTCTTTTTTTTTTAAGAAAGAAAAACCATTTTTGATATATTTGCTATGGAAACTGTTTTAAGTTGACCGTTTTATTTTATTTTTTTATAAAAATAAGTCAACAGATAAGAGTTATTTTTGAAGTTAAATGATAAATCTCACCAAAAGACCTACAAAATTAATTTTTTTAAATAAATCACAGACCGAGACCAAAATGAAATTTAACGACTTAAATATCCCTCAGTGAGAATCCAGTTGAAAATAAAGGTCAACTGTTATTTTTGATCTCTGCTACCGAGAGTATCGAAAAATTTCGGTCCAAAAAATGCGGTATCGTTTGTTATCGTCTCGGTATCGTTTCGGAGCTGGTATCGTCTCGGTAATGTTGCGGCTTCCGATACTATACGATACCGAGACTTTTCAGGTATCGTGGCCAGCCCTTCTCTTGGGTTTGTCGGTCAGTATGATATGGCACAATTTCCGTCATGATATTCCGTGTGTTTTCTTCCCCAATTGCAGACCCCGCACTAAAAAGCTTCTATACAGATGTGTGGCTGTAATTGATATTTTTTGCTTCATTTTGAATCAACTTAATGAGCCCTCTTCTAGAAACAATAGAAAAATAACTTAATAAATTTCAGAAGAAAATCACAATTCACTTTAATTCCTGCCGTCGTCCGCAATCAAACATTTTACGTTGATTGCTCTGAGATAAAACCAAAAATCAATTTTCGTTAAATGAATATTTTTCTCCTCAAAATGATTACATTCATTTCGAAACCATATACAAATATGTAATCTACGAGTATATAGCCAAGCTCAAGCTAAGAAAACTAGGTTAATGAGATGGTATATTGAGAGATCTTATCTTGAGCACGATTAGTAGGTATACGCTATACAAGTGCGTGGTAGTGCTTCGCTATTTTAATTTCCATTTGCTGATGTTGATGTTTATGATGCTGATATCCAGAGATGCTGATTTATTCAACTCTCCAAGAACACAAACATTGATTATCCATGTCCATGCCCAGCCCATGCCTATGATAAAATCATTATCATCATCAAACATCCTGCAGTGTTTCTAATCAAGCATTTCCAAATATGTATAATGTTTAGTAGCAATCGAATGTATAGGCCAAAAATATTCGGTTTCAACCTCTCCCCCCTGCCACCATCCATCACCCCTAACCAATTATACGCTTCATCCGTAACCGGAACCCTAAATCCATCTCTCGCTCGTCATGGATACGCTCCATCAATCTTATAACATCAGCATTTAACATATTGAACAACAAATTACAATACCAGAGAGGAGATCGACCTCATCTCTCTGGGACATCAAGGATTTTGTTGGACCACCCGGTCTATTGCCATTGCTCTTCCGTCTATCCGTCCGTCGTCGTCAGTGTTGGCGTTGGCATCGTCATCCTCCTTCTCAATCATATTCAAAACAAATTGAAACTTTCCGGATAAATTCCATCTCTCTGACAATGAGTCGAAGTCTGGCGAGAGTCAGTGATGGTAGAACAATAGTGATGGGCTCGGGTGGATATTATGCCGAGGCAAGCCTATTTATGTCCAATTTAATCTGAATAAAAGATCACGCCGTTCAATCACTTCCCATATGTTTTTTTGCTCCCCTCAAATCCTTTCCGACACCCTCCAGCTTCCAGTGTATGTATATGTATCCTTGGGCAATGGACAAAGTGAAAGTCAAGGTCATAGAGTGGATGGTTCTCCTGCCATAAATCAACCGCAAGCTGTGTATATGCCCATCAGATGTCCTTTCTGCCCCCTGCATGGTATGGTTGCCATGGCTAGTCCGAGGAGAGAAAAAAAAGGAAAAACCCGGAATTGATTCCGATTATGAAACATTGCGTGGGTGTGGTGTCCCCCAGTCCACAGTTACATAGGAGTTTCCTTATTTTTTCTTGACTTTCCCACTATACGACTTTGCCATCAGTTACTTACTCCATCTTAACTAAACTATCCAATTCTCCTGGCCAATTGAGCTGGAGCAGTTCTGCAACCAAAAAAATATTATAGGTAGCTCGGAATATAGGGTAGGTACGTGAGGGATGGGAAAACTTTATCAGTGATTTCGCCCGCGGACGTGATTTGGTTACTGATTTCGGGTTTCGGACACTCAAAAACACACACAGACCCAAACAATGACACAAAATTTGTTGCAGGGATGGATTAGGCCAGTGTATAGAAACTCTAGTTTATGTACAATTTGCGACAAATTCGAAAAGGGGCTGGGGGGGGGGTGCGAATGGATATTTGGCATCAATTGGTGTCATCCTAATTCGGGGCCGTACTTTCAATAAGCTATTAATTCATAACAATAGTCTATCAATTTTTAAGTAGGAATATGGAACTCAAAGAGGGCCACTTTAAAAGGGGAAGTAGTCCCCCCTAAAGTACCTAATGAATGAATAATATCTGATGCATTTGCCTAGATATACTATTGAATTTTAGTTTTGGTTTTCTACGGATACCAACCATCCCTTAAAATCGTTTGAATTGTGGAGCCTAAGAAAATAATAATATTTCATAGCTAATCCAGATCCAGCCCTGAGTAAAAATAACGAGAGTGCAGGCGGGAAGGCTTTATCGGATTAAAAAGATTTATATGAATTCATCTCGTTTAAGGTAGGATTTTGTCCTAACTTGCCTAAATGGGCCATTGCTATAAGGAGGTTCTATTTCTTTTCCTGTTTTTCCTTTTTTTGTGTTTTCTTGTTTTTTTGGGTTCTATAAATTTCTCCTATGTATATATAATGTACGTCCTTGGCCTTTTTGTGTTTTTTTTTGGCTTGTATTTTTATTCGTTTAGTTTTGTTTGTTTTTGCTGTTGTGGTTCTATTTTTTTTTTTTCTATATATTTTTTTCTTTTTTGTTTATCCTGTCCGATTTGAAATCGGAATCGATATCAATTTATTTTTATTTTTATTTCATTTCTCAGTGACATTTGTTTTTTTTTTTTTTTGTTGTTGTTATTTTTTTTGTACGTAATCGTTGGATAAAGTATCATACAAGAGTGAAAAACATTTTTTAAATTAATTTTGAAAAGTTTAAGACTTTCAAGGGGGAGAGGAAAAAAAAATAAAGAAAAAAATTAGGAAGAACCACACACAAAAGATTATTTCCAAATTAAGAGTTTTTTTTTAAATTTTATTTTGCTTTGGAAATGAATTGAAAATATTTTCACGAAAAAAAAGAAAACATTGATATAAGAAATTGAAGTTAAATACATTTTTTTATGATTGGTTTATTTTGCGGGAAAATACAAAATTTTGATGGAGGCAATTTAATTGAGCATTAAGAATATTTCTTTTTTGCTTTTCTTCTTGGATTTCAAGCAGAAAATAATTGAGATGTTGTTTTTATTTAATTTCAGTGGTTTTGGTTGTAATAGTTGATTTTTACACTAATGCCTCTTGAAGCTTGCTTCGCTATGAGCTTCGAATACAATCATTGGTATTTTACCCACGATTCACCAAGCACTTAAACTTTGGTGCCATATAGTTCGCATGCATAATATTTTAAAAAAGATCCAAGGCCCAAAAGTGTACGTGTTATAATTGGATATTGCTTTCATAATGTATAAAAAGCTGTTGTATAACAGAAGCAACCACATCAAAACCCTATATAAAAATAGTTGAGAGAAAAAAATGTTTTCTGCCTCATTTAGGCTCGTGTTTCATCCTTATTTAGTTCATTCGGTTTTCAATATTTTTGGGTTTCTATTATTTTGCAATTTTTTTTTGACATTATTTAATGTCACCTTAGTTATTTAAATATTTCTTTTACTTCGCAATTTCCATTTTAGCAATTTACGTTTACGTAAATTTGTTTTTTGCCATCATTTCGCAACTTACATTTAGCGTTTTTAACGCATTTGCTTAAAATTATTTTCAATCAGTTCGCGAAATTCGTTTGGCAATTTGTTTGTTTTAGTGTTTTTTGGTTAAATTGTTTGTTATTGGGTCAAATGTTTTTTTTTCACAAATTAACGTTCCTCCTCGATTACTATTTCGCAAAATATCACTTAGTTATCATATTATTTCGATGAAAGATCGTTTCGCGGCTTATTATCGGCTTAATTTAAGATTTAACTTTTGTTTTTGAACCGCTGAAGTTGGTGTGTTCAAGTTGTTCAGTTGTATAAGTGGTTTACCAACTACCCAGAAAAAAAGAACCCGTGATATGATGATGAACGAATGACGTATTGAAGCAAGAGACTGAAAATGCACAAATACAAATGCTGCAATGGAAAACAAGAGCAGTAATAAAGGAAAGAGAAAAAACCCTACGCAGAAAGAAAAGAGTATCAGGTATCTCGAGGAATCTTGGTCTAGCACGACCACTAAAACTGGTTCTACAAAACAGCGAAGCAACTGGTATCAGGTTATAGGACCTTCATGCAAGCTCTTCAAAACAGTCACTAAAACACAGGGACTTGTAGACGCGTTTAAGCAGCATTACCAGTGACTACTTAGTGGGCATTTTGTAGAGGAAGCTATAGAAGAACAAAGAAGCATGAAACCAGTCAATAAAGGTACAGTCCCAGTACCCAGAACTGAAGTTTAAGAAAGCCATCCACAAGCTAAAGAACAAAAAATCCACCGTCTCATATAGCCTACCTGCGGAACTCTTCAAATTTGGAGAAGATGTCTTGATAGGGTGCTCAGCACCAGCTCATCAACTAAGTGTGGGAGGAGGAAAAAAATGTCCAACGACTGGTCAAATTGCTCCATATCTAGTCTAGTCTAGCCAACAAAAGAAGGTGATTCTATGTCCTGCAAAAACTATAGGGGCATATCCCTACTTAATGTTGCATACAAGATACTATCCAACGTACTATGTGAGCATCTAAAACCTTTCTGTTACATTTTGATAGGCATGCACGTACAAGTGTGGCTTCAGGCCAAGCAGATCAACGATAGACTAAATCTTCACAATGAGGCAAATTCTGGAAAAGACCAACGAAATTTCTTCGACTTTAAGCCAACATTTAAATAGTATAAGTCGCCAAAAGCTTCTATTGGCAATGCTGGAACTCGGGATTTCAAAAACACTGATCTAGCTATGCATTATGACGTTATAATATAGGTTGTACAACGTGGAAATGGGTAACAGCTCATCGAAGCTATTCTAGACGTGTAAAGGTTTCAGACAAGGAGATGCGCTTTCATGTGATTTCTTCAACATAGTCCTGGAGCAGATAGTGCGAAAGAGTGATGTTAACTTGGAAGGCACCATCTTCAACAGGTCTTCTTAACTACTTGGCTGTGCAGATGACTTCGACATTACCGGCCGTAATGCCAAAAGAGCTGTACTTGATGATGAACAGGTGAAACGTATTTTTCTTGAAGTGAATGAGGACAAAAAAAGTATATTCAATCAAAAAACAAAGCCTCATCTACCCAACACTTAAGACAGAGCATCAATGTGAATATTGACGTAGTCAAGAAGTTCACCTACCTTGGAACTCCTATCAATTCCATTGCCTACACCTTAGTGGAAATCCGACGGAGAATTACGTTAGTGAGCCGCTGCTTCTCCGGTTCGGCCAAGCAAATGGGTTTAAAACTCCCATCTCGAAAGACAAAAAAACGATATACCAAACACTAATTTTACCAGGAGACAAATTACCGCTTCATTGATCGAGTAATAAGTGACTGACTGAGCAATCTATAGAATACCAAAATTTTAAGTAGTTACTCGTTTGTTCGATCACTGATAGCACTCACTAACTCGATCACTGTCACTGACGTGGTAATTTAGCCCCAGTTCTCCGCTACGGCACCAGGTGCTGGATGAGAAGTAAAAAGGGCAGCAGATACTGGGCACTTTTGAGAGAAAAAAGCTGCACTACGATATGGATGGAGTTCAAAGATCCAAAACACATCAACTACACCTGCTCGGCCACATCAAGCAAATGGACATCAAAGCTCCGGCCAAGAAAATCTTCGAATCCCAGCCCCCAGGTTCAAGACGACCAGGAAGACCGAACCTCCGCTTTAGAGACTAAGTGGTTATAGACGCAAGAGTGCTTGGTTTCGATGGCTGGAGGGAGCTTTCGAGGGACCACAAATGATGGAAGATAGCAATACCTCAAAGCAGAGACCCTCTATGGATCGGGGGATGGATAAGTAAGTAAGTAAGAAAAAAAAAAAATAAAGCTCATAAAGATTTTGCATTTTCCAAATCATATCTAAGATGGCCAAGTGGGTAGAGTGATGGACTACTCTGTTTTGCAAAGAAGAAGAAGAGTAATGGTGCGGAATTTGAATTTATTGTATGGGAATAGATGGGTTTTTATTTTAACCACTGGAATAGTGGAATAGTGTATTAAGAACTCTGTTACACTTGTGTTCTGTTCTTTATATAAACAATTCTGAAGCTATCTGTCAAAACCTAAGCTTCATTAATATTTCCAAAAACGCTCGAGTAAAACTTCTTTAAGACCGTCAAGGACTTACTTTAGACGAAATTTTACAGAAATAAGAAACCCTATTCAGTTAGGCTGAAACAAGGCAAAAATGTTAGTTGGGCATTTTATTATGAAATGTTTCTCACTTTACTCAGAGAAAAATGACAGGTAAATAAATTAACCTGTGGGCCCTGTTAAATTTACAAGGTGCATAATCCCATAAAAAAACATTTCAGAATTTTACCTGATTTTAATAACCTTATATTCAGTGTTAAACCAGCCTAGTGGGCTTTATTACCATATTCAAGTTGATTTAAGAAGATGGCCTGTTATTTTAATACTAAATTCTAGTAAACAAAAAATTTTACAAGAATATAGCGCTAATTTTAAATGAGATCGTGTTTTTCACCACTATGAATTTCTATTTAACCACAAATCAGGTTGAAGTAACGTTTTAATTGGTTATTTTTACAATGTTTATCTGTTTAATTTGACCTGGCCATATATTAAAGAAATACTCTGTTCTGTTGTTCTGTGTAGCACCAGGGCTAAAACGCACAAACACAGGCCATTGAAATAAAATGATTTAAGTTTAACCTGGCCTCTTTTTCAAAGAGCACTCTGCCAGTTCATTTTAACTTGAAACCAGTGTACAAAACACAATTATGTTAAACTAACTAGATTTTCATGTTTAATTTAAGGAAATTGAATATCAAGCCATGCAAGTTTAACGAGATGTTCAGTGTAAACTAACAAGATTTTCAGGTAAAATTTACATTTTTTTCTTGTAAAGCAGAGATTAAATTTACAAGATGTCAAGCAGATTTTAACTAAAACCTATGTTGATTTAACACGATATTTAAATCAGGTATCTGATTAAGCAGTTAACTTGATCTATTGTGTTAAACTCGATCAACTGTAGCAACCTGAAAACCAGGTATAATAAACCAGAAATTGGCTAGTTACATTTCCACCTTGGGATTGTGCACCTTATTAATTTAACAAGGCCCTGGTTAACTACGAAGGTACTTGATATTTTTCTCTGAGTGTTATTTATTATTTTTAATTTCAAAATTTCAATAGAAATCTAGATTAGAGCGAATATAACATATAAAAACAAAAATTCTTTCCATAATTTTCTTAGGCAAATGGACCTAAATAATTTGGTTTTTAAAACAAATTTCAGCAAATATGAAATACACAGAATTACAGTAGACGCTCGACATAGTGAAGAAATAAAAACAAGGCCTGTTCACTTTTTCTAGATTGTTCATCGGGAGTCTTAAAAGTCTTCCTAAAGATGAATTTGATCCAATATGCAGATTTTGTTCGATTTAAATGTTTAAATATTCATTTAAGCGTAACACAATGATTTCAAACAGGCTTAAAAAAAAAGAGTTCCCTAGTCTGTAGTTTCCTCAAGCAATGTTGTATGCTTCTGAGACATATTTTTATATAAAAAAAGTTATTTCTCATATAAATTTTTTTGTGTTCACTATTGTGAATAATTCACGATTTCGAGCTGCCACTGTATATCAGTTAAATTTCATATTCTAGTACAGGCAAAATAGTACAGAAAGGGCTTCGAATAAAAAAAAAAAAAAATTGGTACCACCATGAAACTTGGTGAAAACGTTTCATGTACAATGAGAATGAAGAATCAAAAGAGTCTATACAAATATTTATAGTAAAGGGTGTATTTTAGGTGGCGAAGGAAAGTAAATACTGTTACAGAAAAATACCTGGGATAATGGTACATAGATAAAACTTGGCGAAAATGAAGGATTTGTCATATCATGAGAATGAAAACAGTTCATGAGGATACCATTTGTTTCAAAGGTTTTCAATAAAAAATCTACAATTCCCCCTCTGTTAAAAAAAACACCCTTCCAACCTTGATGTTTTACCTTCAAAACATGTGTCATGTGCTTAGTTTATACCAAGGTAAATTTTTCCGTTTGATATACCACAACTTCTCCCCCCTTACCCCTCAAAAAAACACCCTTCCATATGAAATATTTGTATAGACTCTTTTGATTCTTCATTTTCATTGTACATGAAACTTTTTCACCAAGTTTCATCATGGTACCAATTTTTTTGGTTTATTTATCCTATTTTACCTGTACAATTCCTAGTTCTTAGAAAAAAGATCTTTACAATACAGCAAGCCAGAGTATTATTTTTTTTTCGATTTTTGTATGGAATTTAGATCAAAGATTCAATATGACATTATTAAATATTGGTTGTACCTATATATCCTCAAGTTAGTAAATACAGTTGAACATAAAAAAGCAAACTAACCATCTTTTTCTAAGAAAATACACAAAAAACAAATTTGATTTAAGTTTATGAAAAAAATTTCAGGTACTGTTGTTATCTACTTACTTTCTTGTCAGTTCTTTGTCTTTAATAAAATCCTTCTGACTTAATTTCTTCATTTTTTCCTCTGAACTAAGGTATCAACTTACATAATAAATATTTGTGTTATTCACCTACTTCTAGGGAATTAGTTAGAAGCAATAAAAACAAAGCTTTGCCTGCCGTAAGATAAACTAATAAAGTCTTCGTGACATATGCTGTGTAGCATAGCACTCGTAATCCCTACTATATAGATATTATACTCCTTACCACACACACACACACATACACACAAATAGACTGTGTGATAACGGAGCGATTTACTATGCGCTTACTTGTGCGCACAGCAATTTAATATTTCCCTTTATTATCCTCTTTTGCGAATCTACTACTTTCTTTACGCATCCTTTATCACTTCATTAAGTATGCCTTCCCTTTAGATGGAAGCTAAGAAGAAGGTATGAATGTAGACAAGATATAACACCAAACATGAAAAACCCATCTTCTTGTATAATATGTATACCTGCCTGACACATTTCATTAAACTCCGTTGGGTAATCAACATGGCTACGAAAAACCGCTAGCGTGTTAGAAAAGCACACGAGGAATTTATTATTCCCTTTTCCCTGGGAAAAGCAACAACAACAAAAAAAAAATAACAAACATCGCACATCTCTAAGTACAGGGATAAAATTTAATTACATTCAATTAAGCACGAAGATATACCCAAAAAAACATATCACATGTATGAAGGTACATATTACGAAAATATAACTGACGCCATATATGTATATACAGGAGCACCTTAAAGGGACTCTAATTAATACTCCTCCACTTGCATGACACAGCCGGGTGACATAAAATTTCCTCCTCCACCATGATGGCGTGTCTTCTTTAGAGCATAACCAATTTCCCAGAGATTTGCTGGCGTAGATAGGTATAGAAAAGATACATCCGCATTTGGAATTAAGCAAAAGAACAGAGAGACACAACGTAAAACACCTCTTCCAAGTTCGAAATGGGATCTTGACACCGTAACGACCACAAAACGCTGCAAATAATCGTAAACAAGAACCATTCGCTACATCAAAGTTTCACTCTTGAATCCGAAACCGGATGTGAGGACGAACCCTCATCAGTTTTTCATTTTGTGAAACCCAAAAACCCACTGCCATACCGCCGAAGAGATATCATCAAAAAGTTAAATGCTCCGAATGGCCTTCAAAAACCATTTCATTTTGAGCACTTCTACATGCCCGATTCGACTATGCTGTGGGCAGGGCATATCATAAGTTAGTGTGTCTTCGCCAAACGAGCAAATTAAGGCCCGCAGCTTGTACCTTTACAGCGGGATGCTTCTCGCACAGGACAAATAAACCCTTTAGGCGAGAAGTATAGACCTCATCAAAGTCAGGTGGCACAAACTGTTTCCATTAAATAGCAGCATGGGATGAAAATTGGAGATAGGGAGGGAGGGGGGTGGGGGTGGCGCACAGCAGCAACAAAGGGTTGTGTTTTATTTTCGCGAAAACACCCTCGTAGGCATTAAACGGCACCTTATGTGGATGAGTATGTTAAATTTTCAACCCTTTTGGGGGGATACAAGTGAAAAGCCTCCAGGAGTATAGGCTTGGAGATGGGGATATATTTCAATTAGCTTCCGACATTGGAAGATGTTGGTGGTACACTGTGGATCGTTTTGAATAAATTTCTTACAAGAACTGGGACTCATAAGAAATTCTTATCTGAAATTTTAAATTTTTAAGAAACGAGTAACTCTGTTGCGTTTATGAAGGTATATCGAATTAAGGTCCCAAGGCAATAGTGAGTCTAAGGGCCAGTTTTTCAGTGCTGAGTTAACTCTGAATTAAATCTTGAAAATTAATTTAAGTTATCACTTAGATGCAGTTTTTCAGCGGAGGACTACTTAACATTATTTTTCAGCTGTCAAAAATTTATTAAAATTGAAGTGTGGAACAATTCAAATCACCATATCACACATTTCACAATCGAGTCCAAGATGGCGTCATAACGAAAATGAGACTTTCCAAAGAATTAAACAGATTTTCACCATACATTTGGCAAACAAATCTAACTAGATAGTTGAAGAGGCCCATTAAAAATCTCTACGGCTGACATCGGGAGGTGAATTGCCCCTTAATTTTTTTCACAGGGGCTCATAGTCCAGTCATATTAAACCTAGTTAATAGTTCCCATGCGAAAAAAATCTATATTTTCAAAACAATTTTCCACCTATTCTGAGCACCAAATGGCAAAAAATGTTTGCCTTGGTCAAAAACACCCATTGAGTCAATAATTTACCCTAAATAAATAAACTGTAGGCCTAAAATGGAAAATAATTATTTTTGGATGTTAAAACTATTTGCATGCAAATAATGCCTTGAAGTGAAAAAATTTTATTTTTTGGAAGTGTAAACAAACCAACCAAAAAAAAATTATTTTATTCACCACACTGTTTTTTGCATGCAAAACAATTGCCGATTCATTGCTTTGCATGACGTTAAATGACAGCAATGTTTTTTTTTTTGCATGAAGTCAACCATGCAAACAATTTATTTTGCATTTCACTTCAATTATTTTTTGACTGTGAGAATATTTGCATTGATTTTTTTTTTGCGCACGGGAAACTGTAAACTAGGCTTTACCCGAAAATTCTTCAAGATTACAGAAAAATGGTGAAAAGCTAGATTTTGGTACAAAGTATCCCAATAACCATATCCCTATTGCCATAGAAACTATAAAAAGTCCCCATCGATATGAGAGCTGCAAAAAAAATTAAGAAGGGTCGAAGGCCCCCTTAAACAGATTTTAAGGAATATCTCCCAGAATCTAACTCTTACAGAAAAAAATTCAAGGAAAAAGTGGTAGCCTAGAAAATTTTCTACAAAAAATGTTAAGTAATTTTTTTCATAAGAGTAACCGTTTTTGAGATACATACTTCAATCGACAGAATTACAGATTTTATATTTGTATGCATAAAATGTACTCTTTTTCACCACCTTTAAGGTTGAGTACGAAGTGAGTTTTATTTTTAGCGGGATAATTAGAAAAAAAGTGCTAAAAATACATACATGGATTTATTTAAAGGTCTTGGATAAGTTTTCCATCAATCAGGGGTCCACTACATATTAAAATACGGAGCCAAATCACGAAACATGGTATCTCGTTTATACTGGAAGATTCGCATAAAATGTGACAAAAAGTCAGAGCGTGTAGGTTGGGTTGAAGAAAGACAAAAATCGTATGGAAGGGGGTTCTATATTCTTGCCCGTATAGCCAGGAATTGCACTTTAAAAAAAAAAAAAATAGTAAAACAGAAACATTTTTTTAACAACAATGGCAACACTTACAATGCCATGCTATACATTTTTTTTGTAAGGCTTTTCTTTCAAACATAATTGTTACAACAACCAAAAAGAAATAAAATTTTGCTTATATTTTATTACAAAGGATCCATAGTCTTGCTGCACTGTTGGAGCTTGAAGTTGGTTGAGATTACATCCAGAGTGATGGTGGCGGCACCATTAACGTTATCGGAGGCAGCGATGCTGTGCACGGCAGCGGGCGGCGGCGGCGGTGTCAGGGTTTGGATTTTTAACACGATAACACTCGTCAGAGGGTGGATTATACAATTTTTAATCGGCAACCCTTTTTTTGCCTCGTGAAGGAAACAGGCGATAATTAATTCCCTGTGATCGTGTTAAAGCCAAAAATTAATGCGTAGAATCATTTTGGCGGTGCGGTGGGTGGGTATGAGAAATGCGAGATGAGGTGATAAAATGTGATAGGCTTCTTGCTCGTGTTCTGGTAAAAAGCATTATTATTTTGTTGTTTTTTTTTTTTTGCTGTTTTTATTATTTTAATGAAGGTGTAAGAAAATTAATTTTAAGATAATTGGTGTTTTTTTTTTTTTGTTGTTGGGTTTTTCCTGTTAAACTGCACTTTGAATATTAAATGAGTTAACACATTCTTATGATAGGTATGGAATAAGAGTATAAAGATGACCAACATCATTTAATTTTGATCTGTCAGAGAGCCGTGGCTAACATTATTATTTTTTGGAACTTAATAATTAACATACAAATAGCATTAACCAACTTTTGAGCAATCTCTTTGGATTAAAAGGTTTTACTGATGAAATTGGAATTTATTAAATTATGATTCATGGATATTATGAGTATTTATTTAAAAAGGTAGATTTTTGTTAAAGGTCATAATGGCTTTCATGTTTGCTTGCTCAATATAAGGCAAGTATTGGATTCGTCTGTAAAAAAGGCTTAATTGTGACTCATAAAATCAATGTTAAAAGTGCTTACCGTCACATTTTTTTACGTCAATATTTGTTGTGCATTTATATCAGTTTGCTGAGAATCACCCCTATAATAAGGTATATTAAATCAAAAAAAAATAAAATAAATTAAATAATATAGAATGATTAGGACCTTAATATGTTTAAGGTCGATTTTTTTTAAATCATCCTTGTTTTTGAAATACTTGCTTTTGGAAATTATAAAATATGTATTTTATTTTTCAGTTGTGCCTTAGGGCTGGCCACGATACCAGAAAGTGTCGGTATCTTTTGATATCAGTATTGGAAACCGAAGCCAAACCAAGACCATACCGAGACCAAAACGTTCTTTTGAGACCGAAATTCAACGATACTTTTGGTAGTATCGTTTGTTATCGGAAAAAAAAATAGATTTTAGAATATTATAATTAATTAATTACAACTAAAAAATTCTTAATTTATTTGTAATTGGTTTCTCGGAAACGGCTCTAACGGTTTGAATGACATTTTTTCTGTTTACCAAGGAGAAGGTTTAACAACTATTTTAATTAGAACCACTCACTTTCACGACCATTTTTTAAAATCCTAAAAATATCAAGCGAGTTCAACTATGTAGGTACAAGAACAGGAACATGTAACCAAATAGTGCATTTTATTTTTATTTGTGACTGAGACCAGACCGAAACCAGATGAGACCGATACCGAGATGAGACTTTGTTATACGAGACCAAACGAGACTATTAGTAATACGAGATTGATACCGATACCGTGACGAAACTAAAATTTTTCGATTTTGACGATATCGAGGCGATATTTACGAAAGTTTTATTTGGTGTGATATTGGGCCAGCCCTTGTGCTTTCTTATAACAAAAAATAAATTCGAAATTATTAAAATTTACTGCCGAAATTCGGAGTCAGTGGCCTCAACGTTAAGAACGCTACGTCCAATTTATGGTCGTTATAATCGTCCTAGCAGATCAGCAACTGAGCATCTAGTTGAAAAATTTGAATCCACAGGCACAGTACAAAATGTTCCCGTGCCAGTGACATAAAGAAGTGCCCGTAGTGTCGAAAATATTGCTGCCGCTGAGGCTTCAGTTGCAGAAAGCCCAAATGTGTCTCTCATACGTCGTTCTCAAGCGTTGGGCATCCCTGTGACGTCGTTGTGGTGAATTTTGCGAAAAGATCTTGACCTGCATCCTTACAAGATTAAATTGACGCAAGAACTGAAGCCACTTGACCACCAGAAGCGTCGTATGTTCGTGAATTGGGCTGAGCAACAACTTAAAAATGATTCGGATTTTCATCGAAAAATCATTTTCGGCGATGAGGCTCATTTCTGGGTGACTGGAAACCAAGCTTGGAGAACGTGTTATCTCACGAAATGGTCCACAGCCGTTTGGCCGCCTTGGTCGTGCGATTTGACGCCGTTAGACTATTTCCTGTGAGGCTACGTCAAGTCTATGGTCTATGCCAACAAGCCAGCGACGATTGATGAACTTCGTACGAATATCGAACGTGAAATTGCAGCAGTATCGGCCAATTTATGCTTGAAAACCGTCGAAAATTGGGTTCAACGTCTGGACTTCTGCAAGCGTGCCTGTGGTGGCCATGCAAAAGAAATCGAGTTCCAGACATAATGGCATCGAATGTACTTTCACAGGAATAAAGAATTTTATTGATATCCGAGACCGTTTTTGTTTTATTTAAAAAAACTTTTGTAGCGCTCTTATTGAAAAACCCGATAGTATGACTGAATCAAAGAAACAAAACATTTTCATTTTTTATTCCATGACAAAAATCTTTAAAGCTAATTGTGGACTCAAACTTTTGTCTGGAGGCCTCTTAAAATGTTGAAGTAAAAAACAGATATGAATTTATGGAAAACAAAATTAAAAATCGTTGGAGACATTTAAACAAAAATAATTTTTAAAAGAAATATTTTTAAAGCACTTTTTAGGAAACACTTTTTTTAAAATACTTTTTGGTATACAAATTTTAAGTTACTAATTGATATAACAAAAATTAAATTTTGAAAAAAATAAAAATGCACGACTGAATCGCACGTATTTGCTCTTATGTTTAAGTTGCTTGGAATTGAGACTTTTTAGAATATGAAAGTATGCAATTATAAAAAAAAAATATTTAAACATAAAAAAGCATTTAAATGGTTTTTTTAAAATGTATGAACAACTTGTTAAAAAAACTTAGATCTCAAAACAAGTATGCCATTTGCTACTTGAAAAAATATAAATATGTGAAAAATAATTTAAAATCGTTGGAGCGGTTTTCTTAAAAATTAATTTTAATTAATTAAAACTTTAATGGCATTTAAAAAAAAACTTTTGGTAATCCAATTTTGAGGATGTATTCATATGAATTTTGAAACCTTGTTTTAAGAAACTGCATTAACTCATATTTGAAATATTGAATTTTCAATATAAAAAAATTTATTTTATTTTAAATATCCAAAATTAATTTTTTTTCAAAATTTTGATATATGCAATATTATTAACATTATAAAACAGATTTTGCATACAAATTTTTTATGAAATCGTTAAAGCCGTTAATGAGAAAATCGAAAATTTAAAAAACCGTTATATGGCAGCTACAGTTAATAACGGTTTTCGGTAGTTTTTTTCTAATCAAAAAGTACAAGATACTCGTACCTACAATAAAACATTGATTTTTTTTTATTAAAATAGACTAAAAAGTTTTCAATTATTTGAATTTCCCCTCTGGAAAGTTATAAAAAAACTTTAATTCAAAGTTTGAAGAAAATTGCTTCAGTGGTTAAGGCTGTAGACAGATAGACAGACAGAATTGTGCCACCGACTTTTGTGTCTATCATCGTGTCATTGTGTCTTTTGTTTATATCATGTCAGGATTGATTGTTATCTCAAATTTTTTTCATGCACGAATCCAAAACTTGCCCTATAATACCTTTATCGCAAGTAAAAATTATCAACTAGATTTTTAAAAATCGAATTCAATATGGACTTGTACATACACTCATATATATGTAAATAAATATATTTTTTAAATGCACAAAATACCTATTTTATTTTGAAATTTTTTAGTTCCAATATTATTTATACTTTTTGGAAGTTTTGTTTAATTTTTGTATAGATCCGATAAGAAATTATCAAAAATTAAAATGCACGACTGAATCGAAAAATATGGAAATTATGAAAGAAAGATGCTTAAAAGCATGAAATACGATACGATAGTTTGATTTTGTTTTAAATAATTAATAAATGAAATTTTCCAATTATTTTTAAGGCAAACTTTTGGTATGCAAATCGTAAGTATTTACTTATGTGCATATAAAAGTAAAATTTCAAAAAAAGTTGTCAACTTGTTTTTGAGATATCGAATTTTCAAAATAAAAATATAGACACTAATTTTTAAAAACTCAAAAAAATTGTTTGAAAATTTTAAAATGCAGTTTTTTAAATCTTGTTTGAAATTTGCTTATAAGAACTTTATCTTAATCTGTTCAGCCGATTGTGAGAAAATTCAAAATTTAAAAAAACGTTCTATGAGAAGTAGGTACTATTAATAGTTGTTGCTATGTGTACATTCTTATTTTTGGCCGTATATCAAACTTATTTGAGCATACAAAAAAAGTTTAATTGTAATCGTAGGAGCCGTTTTTAAGAAGAAAAAAAATTATTTCCCTCGACGGTTGTTTAACATTTGTATGGAAGGCACTTACCGTTTTTTCTTCATAAAAGAAATTTTTTTACTTTAAAAAGCATTAAAAAAAAAATCTTTAAATTCCGAGTTTTATAAATAATCGATTTTCAAAAAATTTGTTTGACTATTTTTGAAAACCCAAAAAATATTTGTTTGAAAATTGCGGTAAGAAAACTATTGATATTGATCAGTACCTTCTGCAAACAATTATTGAAATAAAAGTTACCGTTCTGAAGAAAATCTAAAATTATAATATTGGTTCTTTGAGAGATTCCATTTATAACCATTTTAAGAAAAAATGGTTTCCTATCCAAAAGTTGGCTTTACTGAAAGAAATTTATAATTTTTTTTTAAGTTGTGGAGAAAAACTAGATTTCTGAGAAAAATTAGGTTTTGTGAAATTTGTATCTTTATCTACAGCCTAAGCCACTGAAGCAATTTTTTTCAATTTATTTACTTAAGGCTTTTTGGTGATTCTCCAGAGCAGAAAATAGTTTTACCTTAAAAAATAACGGTACTTTCCATAGAACTGCTAAGAAAAATCTTATTTATCTCAAAAACGGCTCCAATGATTCTGATAAACAGTAAATTACTGTACTTTTTGGTAAAAATGTTTTACCAAAAATCTTTATACATTTTTGTATGCAAAACCTTCTTTTAAATGGCAATAAAATTGCATACCAAAATTTTTTCATAAAATAATTAAAAAAAAAAAAAACATTACAAAATTTTGGTTCAAAGAAGCTTTTATGGCCTTTAGTCCTACAAATTGACCCGGGCAAAAAAACTTCCAGCTTAATGATGAGGAATTCTAATTTTGTTGGATTGTAGTTTTCAGTGGACGAAACACCGTAAAAATTAGTTTTCAAAAAAACCGCTAAAACGATTTAAATTTTTTTATTTTCGAATATATATACATCGTCAAATAATCAAAATGGCATACCTATTTTTGAGCTCTAAGTCCTTAAAGAGTTGTTAATACCATTAAAAGGATGATTTAAATGCTTTTTTCAAAAGTTCTAAGATTCCAAGCAACTTGAACATAAGAGCAAGTACGTGCGATCCTGTTGTGTATTTTATTTTTTCTTTCTTTTTCTAAAGTTCATCATCTCGGTATTTAGTTTTGGTAACAATAATTTCTGACGTGTTTGTGAAAATGTGAAAATGTGTTTTACCTAATCTGAATTTTGAAGACGAACAGCTTTGAAACGTAATTCAAGTTTGAAGAACAATGTGGTTCTGCTGTTTCTACATAAGTCTGTTTTTATAATCTTTTAAAATCGATTTTTTAAAATTTTTTTTTTAATTAAATGAATTGTTATTTTGATTGATTTTATGTTTTTTTTTATGGTGTTTGGAAAGATGAATGGAATCTTTTTTAAGTTCATATTTTGGACTACTATAGCTACTAAATTTTCAAAAAGAAAGTAGATTTTTTTAAATCCAAAAATACTTTAAAACTTTTTCAAAATATCGTTTTATTGTTTTTATGCATTTAAAAGAGTAAACATTAGGCACTTAAAATAATAAAAAGAAAGACTACGTTGTCGTAGGTCGAAGTGCGTGAGTGAATTGAGATATGAATTTTATAAAAATGATTCATTCATTCTGTACTTCAAAGAATACTTGTATTTGAGTATATTTGTACATCATAGAATTACTATAAGTCGGTAAAATATGTACTCATATTCGAATGAATTTACGAATGTCAACACAGTACTGAAATATTATATAATTCATCTGTCATAGAGTCAGGTTAAGTTAATTTAAATTTTCATCAAGTATTTTAATTACCTACATATTTGGTTACCTGGAGGACCTTTCCAAACTCAAATGTGTCAAACTCAGAACCACATTACAAAGAATGATACCGTTTCTATTGCTTTGACGTGTCATTGCAGTGATCCTTTTGCAATAGAAGTTCATGCAACCAAAAAACAAACTTTGGTCAGTGACGTTACTATAAAAAGAAATTAAAACAAAAATTCCAAAAGCTGCTCTAAGTCCTTCTTTAAAATTGAAAATTCACTCAGAATGACATGAGTACTGAGCAGAGTAGGTATACTAGTAGATATCCTTGGAAACGAACCCCACTATATATATATATCAAACCAACGTCATAGTGTCACAGCCCATTGCGCATCATGGTCGAGCAGTTGTTGCGGATTTACCTGCTCCTGGTGGTGCTGGTGCTGGCCAACTCTTCCAAAGCAAAGCTATGACCTGCCGTAAGTAAAAAGTTACCACAAAAGGTTAAAACTTAAAAACTCACTGTGTGCCCCGAGCAAGCTCTTTCCAACTCATAAGTCGCTCCAATGGCAGTTGGTCGTTGCCAGTTGGTCTCCCCTTCAGCTTCAACAGCAGCAGTGGCTGTGTACAGTGTTGCAATTGCAATAGGGCGACACTCTGGGTCCCCGCACATTCTCCATAGTGTCGGTCCATATGACTTCGGGACTCAGTCCCTAGGTTGATAGGATTTTCATTTCTCTCTATATACACACATAGGTATCCTTGGACTTTTGCCAAAAAGTCATTCGAGTGCAGCCCCAGATAAGAACAGAAGCAGCAACACACTTGCTATATAGTTTGTATAGTTGCTACCTGGCTGAGGGTTTTAAACCGCACCACCAGCTGCGTGATGCTCCACTCCAGGACGAGAGTAACAATTCCAGGATTACATTGGCTGCATATTATAGGATGTTCTAACATGGTTAAGAGTTAGTAAAAAATAAGTACAAACGTACACCCCAAAGAGGAAAAGCTAAATTTCTGTGGTTGCCGGCAAGGGGTGTTTCAATCCCAGTAGATGTGTGCGGGGATCCTTGAAGGACACTTCATCGAAATGTTCATATAAACCTCTATACATATATAGAGCCCAAGCGAAGAGTTGTAGAATAGTGTGTATTTGTGTATAAGAAGTACATTTTTGAAAAGAACAAATCCCTAAGAAAGTTTATTAAATTCCTAGAAATTGTAAAACATGCTGGCAGGCAGGCATGCTGATGCTGATGCTGATGCTAGAGCTTATGCCAAGGCTCTAGCTTCTCCATTTCCGGTTCTGGTATATGAGTGTTTTGCGGTTTTTCTTCGAAAAGGACTTTTATCGCATTTTACATCGGGGGATAATCTGAATTTTCAAGGATTTTTCGTGTGCATCTTGTAGTCTTGTAAGTTTGTTTGGGATTTTATGTTAGACAAGTGTTAAGCCGCAAGATGATGGGTTGTTTCTTGGTTTTTAGATTGAAGTTGTGGATGAGAAAAGTGTGTCGAGTATTACTGCAATGCGATTACTTATTGCGGATCAATATAGCTAAGTATATCTATGTGAGAGTAAGTATCTGTAGGTATAGGGATATTCTGGCTATAGGACAAGAAGATTGTTTTTTGACACTTTTCGATTATCGTCCTCTGAGTGGAGGATTTCAATGGATTTCAAAAGATTCAAAAGATTTCAAGGGGAATTAAAGTAAAATTTAAGTCAAAAAGAAACTTGTATTTTAAACAGAGGAAAGCTTAAGGTCTGGAAAAAAAATCAAATTGGTATTTTGGATAGCCTTGGTAAGCCCACAAAAATATAAAAATTAAATAGGTAAGCATAAGATCATACGCACTTGTTTACTTGTAGTTTTTTGAAAATACCTACATACATAAGCTATTTTGTATTGAGGCCAAACCATAAAAGAGCGTGTGGTTGTTAGTTATTATAATTTATCCTTTTGGATAAACAAGGACTTACACATAAATTAACAACAGGGGAGGAGTGGGTCGTTGTCGAAATTCGGCTAGTCAAAAGTTAAAATCCCGCGGGTCAAAATATCGTTTGCTAAAATCCCAGCCATCATCATCCCGCCGCACAATATCTCACCGTTTCTACAACAATGCGGCAGCGCATTATTAATACTCATTCTTCTACTTCTTATTCCACCGTGGTTAGTGGGAATAAAATTTTTCACAAATTTTTTTTTGTCGGTGGGTCTGATGGAGAAGTGTCTGGTGGTCAGGCTTTGGAGGTGGGCCTGGAACTGGTCTGAAGTTTCAGCAGGTGGGTGTGGAACCTGGAGAAAGGATTTTTGATTCAAAATAGCCTTTTATGGCCTTTAGTCCTACAAATTGGCGTTTCGTCCGTCTTACTCACTTGAACTCATCAGTGGAAATTTTTTTTGTTTTTAAATTAATAAAAACAAAACTTTTTTGTTGATTTTTACTTAATTCTTTTGAAAAAAAATTTATTCAAAAAATTTTGTTTACAAACTAAAAAAAGGCTCAGTTGCTAATATAAACATTTTTTATCAAAAGTTGTTTGGATGTCCTCTTTCCCGGAGTTTCAGAATTTTAACTCCCTTTTTTTGGTCCTTGTACCACTCACGTAACTCCGTTGATGCGATGTCAACAGTTTCTTTGAATAACCGCTCTCTAGGTGGCCCGCTTCGTGGGTTTTCAGGATTTTAACTCCCTTTTTTGAGCCCCTGTATCGCTAACGCAACTCCATTGCGTAAACTCGTCTGGCAGGTGCCAATGTCAACTGAAAATTGTTACTTTGTCCAAGGTCCAGAACCGAATTTCGAATCTCCTCTGTCAGATACTACTCCATCGGACCTATCACCAAAAAAAAAAATCTAGTAAGAAGTTATTTAAAAAAAATAGTTCCTTAGTCCCAGTACAAGACCAAGCTCTAGAATTTCCTCCATCAAACCCATCCCCAACAACAATCTAGTAACATTATTTTGTATGCTTATTCTTTATCCTAGTTCCAGGCCCATTTCCAAAATTTCTAATTTCTTTGAGAGTCTTAAATGAAAAAAACGTCACTTTTACATGAAAAAAAAATTGAAGCGCTTTTCTTAAAAAACATATATTTTATATATCAAATTCTTAAAACATTCTTGAAGAAAGAAAATAGTATTAATTACTTATAAGCATTTAAAAAAATAAAATTTTGAAATATTGAATTTTCAAAAAAAAAAAAAAAAAAAAAATTAAAAATCAAAAACCTTTTTTTTGAAAAATTAGATTTGCAATATATTTTAATGTTATTTGAGATTTGTATATAAAAACTAATATAAATCTCTTCAGTCGATATAATCAGAAAATTAAAAAAAAAATAGTTCTATGAGAAGTACTAATATACGAGTAGTTGCTATTAGTAATTTCTATAATTTTTAGTCGCACTAATTTAAGCATACCTACAGAAAAAGTTTAATAAAAATCATAGCAGTCGTTTGCAAGGAAAAAATATTTTCCTTATCGGTTTTTTCAAATTTGTATGGAAGGTACGGTTATTTTTTCATAAAAGTAAAATTTTTCTTAAAATAAATCATAGAGTGTTAAAAAAACCTTAAATACCATAATATTTGATTTAAAAAATTTAAATTTTTTAAAAGTAAAAACAAAATATAAATTTTAGTAAGAAAAACTATCAACATTAACATTGTTTAGAAGCTTCTGTATAAAAAATTATTGAAATCAGAAAAGATTTTGTAAAATTGCTAAAGAAATTGTATGGCAGGTACCGTTATTTTTAGTTAAAAAATGAAAAAAATGTGTCGGCAAAATCACCAAAACCACTATCTACCAAGTTTTAAGAAAATTGATCCAGCCATTTTGGCTGTAGCCGAACAGACAGATAGATAGACAGATAGACAGACAGACAAGGAGACAGAATTCTCTATCATTGTAATGTCATGTTTGATTGTTATCTCGAAATTTTTTTTGCACAGATCCAAAGCTTGGCTTTTAATACCTTTATCGCAAGTACAAATTTAAGGGGTTATTAGAACAAACAAAATTTCACTTATCCCAGTTCCAAATCCACCTGAATCTATGAAAAATATATGAAATTTTCGAAACATAAATAGATATATGTATATAGAGCTGACAGTAAATGTTGGGAGTGGATGTATAACCAAAACCTAAGTATAAGGGTTTATAGTTGCAGAAATCGCGATATAAAATACGAAATTCTGGCAGCTTTTTGGTGTTTATGCTTTGGACAGAAATATACATTTTTTTTGCAAATTTCACATAAGCGAGGTGTCGAAAATCGCACGTGGCCTTGAGAAGTACTCTAGGGCTCACCAATTTCTAGGACAGGTTGATCTCTTCTGACCAATTACTGACGAATTGGATGGCATTTTCTTTTTTCAAATTTTCCACATATGAGGTTCCAAAGGCTTAGAGCCCGAAAACATAGTCAACTCATTACCATTTTTCATGGAGCTGATATCTTTTAAAAACGTTGACGTGACTGATAGATAACAACTGAGAGGAAAGATACATTCTGCTTAAATCTTTCAGAAAACTTATAAGCTTTTTCTTCAAGTCACTCTTTTTTTTAAATGAATTTGTTATAAAAGAGGACTGCAAAACTTCATAAGTATTTGAAAAATTCTTCATTCAAGGCAAGCCTGTGATGATTATAGTGTCAAGTATGGGGTTTAAAATAGTAACATGGAAACACTCTAAAGAATCATAAAATATCTCGTCTTGCCACAGTTCATCGAAATGAACCTTGACCTGACGCAATCTTGTGTCAACAAACTTATAAGTTTTAACAAATCCTTGAAGCATCTTCCTGTGAGGAGTAAATCCCATTTCTCAACTTCTTTTTATTTGCAAATGTATTTTGTAGCTGATCATAACTCATAAGCAAAAAGTAGATCAATATTTTCCAACTGAAATATCTTTTAAGGTAAGAAGAAAACAAAATGAAAAGTCTCAATCTTCTTTCATATTTCTAGATCCGTTTGGTTTAAGTATAATTTGGGTTAAGCTTAAGAGAATATCACAAAACCTTTATTTCAAAGCATGAACAGAGTCATGACTTCCAGAAAAGCGTATCGGATTCATGATTTTCAAAGTCGATATGCTTCCTTCATAATATCTTTGAACATCAGGAGGGAGATTAGTATTTTTATTCTTCAGAGAATCAATCACAAGATTTTCGAGACCAAAAGCAGTGTGCTGTCTAACAGCAATAAAGGAAATGAATAGATATTAACTTGATGTGCGGACCATACCACCCTACCGAACCATTATCGTAAAAATAGAGTTTGATTAGGGAAGATTACAATTTTTACGTCGGTTGAACTTGAGTTGAAATAACTAAAAAAAGTTAAAACTGAACGAAGCTCCATAACTTTACAAGGTTAAAACTGATTAGGAACTGATGGGAATGGCTGGCCAGAGATCGAGCAATAAAACTACTTAACTCTCCTTTTATCACAATCTAGTGCCTTCTCTGGTCGAAAAGATTTTTACTATGATTACCTCATATACTCGTATAAGGTTCATAAGCTTATGTGCGTGAAGTTAGCACCGTCATTTTGGATTTTCAAAAAAAAAGATTGTGCTGTAATGTGCCCAACTTGGGATGCCATGCGTCGTTTAAAAAAAAAATCGTACTAAGGGCTTCGTTTTTAGAGGATACCCTTTTTTTAGAGTAAAGTTAGCACCACCATTTTCGATTTTCGAACAAAAAGTTGTGCTGTATTGTGCTCAACTTGTGCTGGCTTGTTCCGTAAATATTTTTGAAAAATTGGCAAATTTGCAAAATTTTACGAATGAAATTTTCGCAAAATTTCAAAATTTCTTTAAAAAAAAGTACTGCTGCTTTGTGCTCAAAAAATGCTTTTAAGAACCAAACAGAAAAATAAAACAAATTACATAACTGCAACTTCTATGGCCAAACCAAAACTTTGCTAAGTGCTGTAGCATGAAGTTAGCACCGCTATTGTGCATTTTCAAAAGAAATAGTTCGGCTGCATTGTACTCAACTTGTGTCGCCTTGTGCTGTAAATATTTTTTTAAAATTCGCAAATTTTACGGATGAACATTTTTTAAATTTTATCAATTTTGTAAAAACTTACAGTGTTGTTGTATTTTAATTTTTTTCAAAGATATTTATGGCACAAGTCGGCACAATTTGAGAACAATGCAACACAACTTTTTTGGAAAATCGCAAATGGTGTTTTTGACCATAAAAGTTACAAATATGCTAATTTTTTTATCTTTTCGGAATATGGCAGCACAAAGTGAGTACAAAAACTTGAAAATATTCATCCGTTAAATTAGAAAATTTGGGACTTTTTTTTTTTAAATTTTTACAACACAAGGTGGCACAAATTGTACACAATGCACCACAACTTTTTTTTAAAAAATCCGAAATGGCAGTGAACTTCATGCTAAAGCCCTTAGTAAAGTTTTGGGATTTGTTTTATTTTTCTTTTTGGTTTTTATAGCATTTTTTAAGCACAAAGCAGCACAATTTTTTTTTAAGGAAATATTGAAATTTCGCAAAAATTTCATTCGTTAAGTTTGCTAATTTGCGAATTCTTCAAAAATATTTACGGCACAAGCCTGCACAAGTTGAGCACAATACAGCACAATTTTTTTTCGAAAATTGAAAATAGCGGTGCTTACTTCACGCACATCATAAACTTTCCTAAGTTTTATATTATGTCCAATTTGTAAATTTACAAGAAA
Organism: Dasysyrphus albostriatus; assembly: GCA_946251815.1. Classification (NCBI taxonomy): domain Eukaryota; kingdom Metazoa; phylum Arthropoda; class Insecta; order Diptera; family Syrphidae; genus Dasysyrphus; species Dasysyrphus albostriatus. The sequence goes on from OX276337.1 coordinate 21,741,107, forward strand.
GTTTGTGATAGCCACATTCATTTCATGATATAGCCACTTTGAAAAGCAATCTCTGGTATCCCCTTAATTCTGAGGGAGAGATATACAAATTTATGTTACATATCTTATTTGAAATACGAGTATATAAATAAATACGTATGTGTGTACATTGTACGTCATACACGATCTGTGTATCATTTTTCCTAAGTATTTTATATCTATTCACGTACTTCACAAAACTACGAATTTCTAGGAATCTAGCCCAAAGTTCTGTGAAAGCTCGTATAGAAAAATTACATTCATAGAAACTCGTAGTTTTGAAAAGTACACGACCAAAAATTTTTTTTCATAATAATTTGTTTGCTGATTCATTTACGTGAAAGAAATGAGGGAAGGAGAAATTATTCTTCCATTATTATGTTTGCATAGAAAATCATAAGAGGCTTCACTTCCATCGTGCGTCTGTTTATGTATATATTTGCAGAAGCACCCAAGTTTTGTTTGACTTCCCCAAAATCATAAGACAAAATTTCATTAAAACCTTGAATTTTTTCCCATAGATCTTGATTCATAGAACAAACACAATTGGATGGTAAGAATCAAAATGCAAAAGTCCAACGTATCTAACATATTTGCCTCTTATCGGCTCAGCAAGGCAAGGCAAGACCTATCGATCCACATCAATATTTTTTTTGTTTACTTATAACTTTAGCACCCACAAAAAAAGAAAGCAAAAGAGCTATGGACTATTACAGAAGAGGAATTGGACTTATCTAGGACAAAGTTCAAGTCAATTTTCTACATGAAAAAACAAACTTTCCAAACATTTTTATATTCTCCTCAGCAAATCGAATATTTACTCCATCTAATATCTGTGCTCTCGAATTCCAACTTCCATAAGAAGAACTCAATTACACCGCACCACTGCCACACCGTAGTTATAACATTATTTCCGTTGAAGCGGAAAAGCTACTCATACTGGTACGGTTAGTATTTCAAAAAGTTCTAGCATAACCATCAGCTTTTCAAATGAACTTGCATAAAGCAGCTATGGCGTCTCCGCAATTCTGTAATCCTTTTGGGAACAGTCGTCAGGTGTCATATTAATCACTTTCGAAATGAGCGCGCACATTCAGTATAAATGCATGAAGAGTTATATACGTGTGGGCTGTGATGGGCTTACTACAGGTGTGTGTGTGTATAAGTGTTTGTATTTGTCTACCAATATGCAGGTCGTGCTCCTTCGTCCTGAATTGTAATTAAAAATGCAAATCTCCAGTTCGTGCAGGACTCGCATACCAAAGGATTTAAATTGACGCCAATTGTGGGTGGATAGGGATATATCTCTTATAGGTACTCTCGATTGCGGAAATAAGTAGAGGGCAAAATATAGGTGGTGTATGAGTTCTGTGTGTTCTATATCCAACCGGGACATGTATGCATGAGTTATGCAAATTTAACGCCAGCTGAGGAGGAAAAAAAAGAGTTAAGCAACTTTTCCATACGAACAACCTTTGAATTCCAATGCAACCGGAAGATCCTTCGAGCCTCCATGAGTTTCAGGAAAATTGAATTTTTATCGACTAACTATGCCGACAACGAGGATGACGACGATGATGATGGCTGCGGGGTGGTTATATGCAGACACCAACACACACACACACATACGCCTTAGAATAATGTAAGTTTTTATTATGGTCCTTGAAACGTCCATTGAAATGAGGCTAGCCAAAACTAAAGGACTCACTCAAACTCGCATACTCAACATCGCCACCCCCTTAGTCGATGGCAATTTTATTGGAAAAGTTTTTCACCCTTCTTCGGTTCGGTATCGTACAGGACTTCAATTGATATAATAAAAAAATATTGAACAGGATGTGAAATAAAGGAAATTGCTGGCTGGAAGACCGAAAGGACACCCCCGATTATTTTTTCTGACTCTCTCAACCCCCTTTGTACACATGAACTTTTTGTTATTATTTCAAGTCCTTGATGGATATTATGGGGAAGGGTAAAAGGAGAAGGAAATCTTTCAAATCACGTAACTGAAGGATCATATTGATAAAACGTAAGAATTCCCGTTTTAGGCACGTACAGTGAGTTTCCTTATATTTTTCTTTGTAAAAAGGATACAAAAAGGAGGATGAACCTAAAGGGATGGGGGTGGGGGGAAGGTTACTATAAAAACAGAATAATTTTTTTTTTTTAGAAAGATTCAGCGGAGTATTAAGCGATACTAAGTTGATAAGCTGGCGAGGTTGTTGTTGTTCTTGTTAAGGGAAAGGGAAGAAAGTTTGTGAATTTTCGTCTTTGAAGGGCTTTTGCCTACTCATGCACGTTTTCGAATGATGATAGATTGTTTTCTATCCTTTTTTTATGGGCAAATTTTGTGCTCTTCTTCCTTTTATGGGGGGGGGGGGGAATGGGATGCACATTCGAATGGACAATGTGAGCAACTATACAATAAATTGATTAGTTCTGGGGGCTACGATTTTCGGTAAATCAGTTGAAGAATGTGGAATAGTGGAGGGGGGGATGATAGAGGATGGATGAGGGGAGAGAGAGGTTGTATAGAGCAAAGGAATTCTTATTCCGAATTAGGATGATGATTGTCATAAATATGTTGGCATTTCTTTGGGGGGAAAAAAATCTCATAAGGAATTATGTGACCATAACGAATCGAAAAATTTACCATTGGACAGTTTTATAGTTTTTTTTTGTTTGGAGGCGGGGAGGGTGGATTATATGAGTTGGACTTTTGCAATTCATCAGACTTTTATGCGTGCAGAGTCAAGATATTCAAGGATAAGTAGCTATGAGGCAATTTGTACGTTAAAAAAATTAATTTATTGAAAATGTATAATCAAACAAAAATGTCTGACCATATTTTCGAAAACTGTTATTGGCCAAATTCAAGAATATATGAAAGCCTTAGCAGATATTGTTGAAATTCTCATTTGTATGTACGTACATATGTATTAATTTTAGTTCTTAGATAAAAAAAATTGGAAAAAATGATTTAGTTGTCCAAAGGTGATTTGGACAAAAGAAGTATAAATATGAGTATTTGGTAGAAATCACAAGACAAAATAGGCCAATTTACTACTTTTCGTGGGCGCTGAATCCAAATCTGAAGCTTGCGATTAAAATTTCGAGACGAAACATGGACAAAAATGAAAAAAAGAAAGAATTATGAAAAAGTGCAGTTTTTTACTATTAACTGGAAAACAATTAATAATTCGTAAACTACATCGAAATACTGTTAAAAGTATACACAAATTTCAAAAAATTATCTCCGCTTGAGGTTTTTTCAACGACAAACCATTTTAATTAAAGTGTTTGTTGAATATAAACGTTTCCGAAAATCCACTCGAAAGCATTCAAAAGGTCCAGGGGAAAATTGGCTTCAGTTCACTTGATTTGATTCCAAGAAAAATGAAGCTGTGAATTTATTAGTAGAATAAATCAAACAAAAAAAAACGAAAGTAATTATTTTTTTTATTGAGCACGAACCACAAAGAATCAGAAATATTTATTTTTACATTATGAATTTTTGCATGATAAACGTTGACATGAGTCAAAAGGACCTTCGAAGTTGAGAACGAGTTTTCTAATGGTTTATTTGAAATTTTCTTCTTAAAGAACCGGACATGATAATTGGAGACAGTTTGTTGCTTTTAAGACACCTCTAGATCTTCAAAATTAAGTTTTAAAATAAAATTATTTCTACAAGCGTGACACTTGCTTCAACGCCAAAATCGGAAAGGAGGGCATCTTTGGTTCGATGGTCGGAGGACACAGCCTGCACGACAACACTTCCGGTAACGGACTCAGGCTGATTGACTTTGCGGCGGGGCGGAATGCCATCATAGCTAGCACTCGATTCCCACACCTCAATATACACAAAGGTACCTGGCGGTCTCCAGATCAACGAACCGTCAACCAGATTGATCATATTGCGATAGACGCCAGACATGCTTCTAGTATCCTGGATGTCCGAACGTTCCGAGGGGCCAACATTGACTCGGACCATTACTTAGTTGTAGCCCAACTACGTATGCGGATATATTTGACGCCACAACACCAAACGGATGCTGTGAAAAGATTTGATGTCGCAAAGTTAAAATTGCAAGAGATCGCTAGGACCTTTGCGGACCGAGTCTCCAGTAACCTTTCAGCAGCTCCGCCACCAGCACAAACTGCAGAGGACCAGTGGAAACACTGTCAAAAAGCCATCAGAAGTGCCGCCACTGATGTGCTGGGTTTCACTAGGCGACCACAACGAAACCCCTGGTTCGATGAAGTATGCCGGCTGGCGCATGCAGCCAAGAACGAAGCCTACCAGTCAATGCTGCAAACTAGAACCAGAGCTGCTGAGAGGGCAGCCCGTGAGCTCTACGGGCAAAAACGAAAGGAGGAACGCCGACTTCTCAGAAGGAAAAAGAGAGAGCATGCGAAGCGGGCGGTCGAGTCTATTGAGGACTGTAGCGGCAGGGGGGACGTTCGAAAGTTCTACCGAAGGGTGAGGCAATCTACCCAGGGTTACAAGGCTAGAACGGAAGCCTGCCGAGACGAGAGTGGGAATATGGTGGTAGACACACAGTCGGTGCTGAGGATCTAGAAACAACACTTTTCTAGACTGCTAAATGGCGATGATAGTCCAAATTCCACTGTGAGGCAGAATAATCCATTCAACCTGGACGACGATGGTCAAAATTTCCGTCCACCCGACCTAAATGAAGTGCGGCTAACGATAGCTAAGCTTAAGGCGTTCAAGGCTGCTGGTGCAGATGGCCTGCCAGCCGAGCTATTCAAAGCAGGGGGAGATGACTTGGTAGGGAGTATACACCAACTTATCTTCAAAATTTGGTCGGAAGAAAGTATGCGCGATGAATGGAACCTCGGTATAGTGTGCCCCATCCACAAGAAAGGAGATGCTCTGAATTGTTCCAGCTACAGAGGTATAAGTCTCCTCAACGTCGCATACTAAATTCTGTCATCTTTACTGTGTGATCGCTTAAAACCATTTGTCAACGATCTGATCGGCCCCTATCAGTGTGGTTTTTGGCCCGGCAAATCAACCGTCAACCAAATGTTCACACTCCGACAGATTTTGGAAAAAACCCAGGAGTTTCAAATCGATACACACCATCTCTTTATCGATTTCAAAGTCGCGTATGATAGCGTAAACAGAGACGAGCTGTACAGAGCCATGTCGCATCTCGGCATCCCTGCTAAACTCGTACGCCTATGCAGGATGACGATGGAGAAATCTCGCTGCTCCGTCAAAGTCGGTAAGAACACCACCGACCCCTTTGATGTCGAGAAAGGTTTGAGGCAGGGCGATGCATTATCTTGCAACCTCCTTAACATCGTACTTGAAGCAATTGTACGCAACTCGCAAGTCAACAACCGAGGTACAATTTTTCAAAAGTCCGTTCAGCTACTATGATATTGACATCATGGGAAGAACGAAGCGAGCTGTTACCGGCGCGTTTGCAAGTATTGAAGCGGAGGCGGCGAAAATGGGTTTGGCTGTTAATGAGGACAAGACGAAGTATATGCTATCATCGAGAAAGGAATCTCAACATCGGCGACTCGGGCAAAACGTCACGATGGATAGGTACAACTTCGAAGTTGTCAAGGACTTTGTCTACCTGGGCTCCACTATTACATCGCAAAATGACATCAGTGCAGAAATCAAACGAAGAATTACTCTGGCCAATCGCTGTTTCTTCGGGCTAAGAAGGCATTTGAGTAGTGAAGTCCTCTCTCAAAGAACCAAGGAGACTTTATATAAGACCCTTATCATCCCGGTCCTGCTTTACGGGGCAGAAGCATGTACTCTGTCAAAAACGGATGAGAGTCTGCTTGGGTGCTTTGAAAGGAAAATTCTTCGGGTGATCTTCGGTTCACTCTGTATCGATGGAGTATGGAGGAGAAGATTTAATAATGAGCTATACGGGCCTTACAGCGACGTCGACCTGGTCAAAAAGCTGAAAATACAGCGGCTGAGATGGCTTGGTCACGTGGAGCGAATGGACACCTACGCACCAGTCCGACGAGTCTTCGAATCCACCCCTGATGGTCTGCGCAGCAGAGGAAGACCCCACCTAAGGTGGCGCACACAAGTGGAGAGCGACCTCAACCAACTTGGAGTGCGTAACTGGAGGCAGTTAGCTAGGGACCGAGCTGGCTGGAGGGGCTTGTTGGTTGAGGCCGTAGTCCATCCAGGACTGTGAGGGCCATCTAAAGTAAGTAAAGTAAGTGACACTTGCCCAGTTTTGTAATTCTATTGGTTGGTATTGGTCGGTATTAAGAATACCGGATATTTTTTTATTATTTATTTGACATGTCGCAAAAGTTTTCCTTTTTTTTAACATCGCTTCGTAAAATTTTTGGAACAAAAAAAACTTTAGCAGAAAAGTTTTTAGGAAAGTGTGCTATTTTGCGAGTTTTCCAAATTCTATTTGAAAAGAGCTTCACTACATCAGATACTCGTAGTACTCATTAAAATCAATAAAAATGTCATTAGTTTAGTTTTTTTTTTCAAAAAGTGAATTTGAGACGTTGGCAATTGGACCTTAGATTTATTAATTACTTTATGTGACAAAATATGAATTTTTCTTTTAAACATGAACCCAAATTTGTGAAAATTATTTTTCTATCTTTCACTGTAAGTTAAAAAAAGGACTAAAAAACGACTTTTTGTGGTCGTTCGGTAAATATTTTTTTTCTTTTTAATTTCTTATATTACAATCATTGACTTATTATATATGGACTGCCAGTCGTATGTTTTTTTTCATACAAAAGCTCTATAGATAGGGGTTTAGCGGATAGAGTCGAATATGCGGCGAACAAAACAACTATCCTAACGTCTCTGTATGTCTATGATCTGTATCATATTTGCCAATCAAAGTCAAATATCTATTATTATATTTCTATTGTAAAAGTCGTAGATCATTATTTCATTTTATTAAAAAATACCATGGAGAAATTTGAATTTACAGGATAGGTATTTAACCTTCCTACGATCCCACGAATATCTATGTATAACCAAAAATATCACGCAATATCAAAACATGATACCAGGAATTGCAAAAATGGTAAGTCGAAATTGAACTTAAAAAATCAAGTGATATTTAAATAAAAACCCCTAAAACCATCTTTTTCTTCCTCTAAATTCAGGGGAGTGGTGACTGACTAGCAACACCAATCAATAAGAAACAAATTTCTGAGGACAAAAGAAGCTCCCTTCAGTTTATTGCTTCGCCAAAGAAAAAGCGGATTTCTGTAAAACAACTATTCGAGTGTAACGTCACCGAAGGTGTAATTTGTACTTAATTCGATTAGTATTTTAATAAATGGTTTTTAAAATAAAATACAGAGTAATAAATTTCTATACTTTCAGACTAATGCAAAATTAATAGAATGGTAAGCAGCGTTAGAGATGAGACCTAAAGGCATGGAATCAAGACGTAATAATTATTGGATACAGGGTTAATTCAACATTAAATCATGTCAAATTTACTAGAACTTCATGTTAAATTTTCAGGACGTTGAACATTTTAATTTTGTTTTTAACAAGATTTTCATGTAAAGTTAACTAAAATTACACATAAAATTAACAGGATTTTCAGGTACAATTGACAGTTTTACTATTTTAAGGCAGTGTAAAATGTACATGATGTGATGCAGATATTACCTGCAACCTACGTTGATTTAACACGACATTTAAAATCAGGTATCTGGTTAATCAGTTAACCTGACCAACTTGTTGAGATATAAGAACCTAAAAACCATGTATAATAAACCAGAAATTGATAAGTTATACCTGCTTTTTCTTTGAGGGTATAAAGAAGTTTGCCATCAACTACTTGAAAAAATATGAATATATGCAAAAAAAATAATTCTTAAAAATTAATTTTGTACATATAAAATGTTGGTAATATTTTGAGCATGTATGAGGAAATTTGCATTTTTAAACCTACTTTAAAAAAAAATCTAAAATTGATTTTTTTTCCAAAATTTTTATAAGCAATATTATTAAAATTCTACTACCCATGTTTTTAATGTGAAGTTAGTATCACCATTTTAAATTTTCAAAAAAAAAGTTGTGATGGATTGTGCTCAATTTGTGCTGCCACCGCATACTTAAGAAAAACACAAAACAGTGCCATAACGTTTTGTTAGAAAAGTGTCAGACTTTATTTAAAAAAAAAATCCCCTTAAAGTTGCAATTATTTGAGTTTTTCTTATCTCTTCGGGGCAATTTTCATTTTCGAAAAGTTGCTAAGTTCCTTAGTTAATCAGCAAATTTGATTACGGCACAAGGTAACCACCTAGAAAAAAGAACCCGTGGTATGATGAAGAATGCGCGGTATTGAAGCAGGAGACGGAAAATGCACGAATGCAAATGCTGCAACGGAAAACAAGAGCAGCAAGAGAGGAGTACCGTGAAAAGAGAAGGAAAGAGAAGAAAACCCTGCGTAGAAAGCAAAGAGCATCCGCAGCCTCTCAGCTCAGGTATCTCGAGGAGTCTAGCACTGCCACCAACACCCGCCGGTTCTACAAAACAGCCAAGCAACTGGCATGTGGTTATAAAACTGGCACGCAAGCTCTTCGAAACAGCGAAGGGAACCTAGTCACCGAAGCACAGGGAATTGTTGACGTGTTTAAGCAGCATTTCCATCAGCTGCTCAATGGGCATTCTGTAGAGGAAGCGACAGGAGAACAAAGAAGCATGAGACCAGTCAATGAAGATCCAGTCCCCGCACCCAATACTGAAGAGATTAAGAAAGCCATCCACAAGCTTAAGAACAACAAATCCGCCGGCTCGGATCGCCTACCAGCGGAACTCTTCAAGTATGGAGGAGATGTCCTGGTAGGGTGCATACACCAGCTCATCAATCAAGTATGGGAGGAGGAAAGTATGCCCGACGACTGGTCAATTAGCTTCATATGCCCAATCTACAAAAAAGGCGATCCTATGTCCTGCAAAAACTACAGAGGTATATCCCTGCTTAATGTTGCATACAAGATCCTATGGAGGGAGCGTGCGAGGGACCGCAACCGATGGAAGACCGCAATATCTCAGGCAGAGACCCTCCATGGATCGGGAGCCGGATAACTAACTAACTAACAAGGCAGCACAAGGCGTAAACTCTTTTTCCAAAATTCTAAAATGGCAGTCCACATAATAAAATTTATGTCTCATGCAACAGCTCTCATCTTAAAATGAAACTCAGTATGAATAAATCAGTAAAATAATACCATCTCAATTTATTTTATTAATTTTCTTCGAAATCAATATAAATTACACTCCCGCAATAACTCTCTCTACTACCGCGTATCCCACTTCGTTTCATTTGCAAAAGAAACACCTTAAATAAAAATAAATCTCAATTTACTCTGAATTGAATTTAATTGAAATTGTATTGAAATTTCAGTAAACATACATTATTATCGTCTTTCCAAGTTCAAGAAATTCGTTTTCTTCGCAAATCGTCATTATATTTGCGCCAAATTGAAAAAAAAAAGAAAAAAAAAAACAATACAAACACACTTAACCTACAAATACCACAAACAAAATAAGAAAACTTTCATAACAAACAAAAGGAAAACATTTCTCAAGATCTTAACAGTGCGAGTCCTTTTGGAAATACAAGGAGGCTGGAATTTTGATTGGAATTTCAATCAAAAGTTTGCCAAAATATTTAACGAATTTATTGCCTATTGAAATCATAAATAAACGAAAACCAAGGGCGGAAGGAAATTCTACATCCCCTTTGAAAACCAAAACCATCATCGTCGCGACAATCTTTTTTCAGCTGTATTATTTGTTGCTTTTGCTTTTGTTGTTGTTGTTTTTTGTTGCCATCTGCAGTTCAGCGAGTTTCGAACGAAATCCAATGTTTGTTCAGGTCCACCGAAGTAAGAGGTCCCATGGTCTTATTATGCCTCCAAAATTGGTGCTTTCCTTCCTTTCCCGTTCTCTGGTTTTCGATATTCGGAAAAAAAAGGCACCACAGGCAGCAACCAGCAAACGATGCGACTACGGTAAAAACGAAGGGTGAGCTTTGTAGAGAGAGAGTAGGTAGGTATAGAATTTATTGCTCCAGCAAGACCGGAAGTTGAACGACTTTTATGTACCGACAATTTCACTAAAGTTGAATCCTTTTTGTGTAAAAATGTTTAATGTCCTTTTTTGTGTTTCGCTTTGCTTTGCTGTTGCGACAGGGACATACAAATGCCTGGCCTGGGCAAATCCTTGCGAGTGTTAACATTTTTATTACGTGTTATGTGTCAGCATCTCGTTCCACCCTCCATTCCCCAACTTTGTTCTCCAACCCTTCTTGTCCCATCGGCTTTTCTGTGTTTAGCGAAGCAAAGGCAACGTTTATTTTAGCCTCGTCCCTTCGAGGGGATCTCATTGAGCAGACTTTTTCTATTGAGCGAATTCTGAATGGGCTGCAGTGGTCGGGGTGGTTGTTGGCTTAATGGAAGGTAACTTTGGTGCATTTACTGAACTATTTGCCCTTTCCTCCTCTCTCGCTCCAGAAGCAGGAAGTGTGTGTGGTTGGCTATAGTGAGTGGAATGTTCGGAAGGGGTGGGGGATGTTTATTTTACTGCGCAAACTATTATTGTCCTTTACACAAATTGTAATTGCACAACAGAAACAGTTAGTTGATGGTTTGAGATGGAGGCGATAGTAGTTGCTGCTGCTTTAAGGCGTTGCCACAGGTTAAATTCCACCACTGCTATACTCTCTGCTTGTACTTGGTGCTCTATGGCCAAAGCTGCTGTCGCACAAGGCATTTTATATGAGTACACACAGTCAAATAAGAAATTCAAGTTGTTGCAAATGGTTTCGGTTACGCTTTTTGTATTAAATTGAGCGGAAAGTGTTCGGGTAATGGCAGGAACCTTGGGTATAAGGGTTGATGGCTTTTAATTGAGAGTTGAGGTTTAATTTTGTCTTAAGTTTTGTGTGTGATGAATGTAATGTTAAGCCGTTGACTATTAAAAATCCAGTTGTTTTGAGCTTTTAAATTGTTTAGGGAAATGACTTTGGAATTATTATTGTTTAAATAAGAAATGACTTTATAAGGGAAAACAAATATATCTACAACTAGTAGTGAAGAAATTTGTCAGTGTTTTAAATAGGCACAAAGTTGGGACCAAGGAGCAAAGACCAAGGAGCAGAGACCTTAAGTATCATTCAAGTTCTGTGTGAATATTAAATTAAGGAAAATTACGGTCGAAATATTATAAGCTTCATGAACATTTAAATGACATTCGTCACATCAGGTAGTTGGATTGTCAAGGTTTCCCTGCGGAAAAAAACTTGCGGGCTCAACTATTTCCCGATAACTTTCTTATTCTCTTTTTGTTTTCTTTTTGATAATATGTTCTATAAACGTAAGGGTTTAATGCCAGTTTTGGTATCTGATCTTGTGGGGAAAGGTGATGGAATACCCGTATCCGGTGAGAAACTGGGTGACGTAATAGTTTATTTAACGTGGTCCCATTTATATTCTGCTCAGCCATATTTCCGATCAGTATTGCCGTCGATCAATCTCTACCTTTTAGACTCCACCTATTTTGTCACATCTGTTTCGTGAGTTGCCTTATTGCTTCCACTTCAATTTTTGTCTTTTTACCGCAGAAGTGTGCTTTTCTTGTCAATAAAAAATCGATAGGAGTGACTCCTGCCACTAAAATAATGGCTTGTTCCAACCCCGTTTAACTCTTCTTGTTTTAGTTAATCGGCCCACATATCGCTTCCTTGTACTTAGAAGAATGGCATATGTCTGTTCAGAAAAGTTGTGACTTTCGGTGCTCATTCTACTGCTGCCTTTTCATGTATATGGGCAAAAAGTAAATTTTGTGTCCATCATACCCATCATTACCCCTTAAAACCTTAGATCCTTCTTGGAAATCCATTATCGTTGAGATCCTCTTCTTCGTTAGAATCGCTAGAAGGACTATGTGTGTTGGTTTTTTCTGTGGCCATGCTAGCCAACAACGAAATTTGTTCTTCTCAAGACCCGATTTGACTTTCTTTCCACGCATTTAATGTGTTTGAGAGTATAACCACACTGATTTTGTCGGTATGCACCCCATCAGTAAGGTCCCTTCATGAATTTCCATTGCTTTAAATAGGTATGGTCCCAAAATGGATCCTTGCTCTGCTCCAAAAGTGATAACTTCCTTTTTTGGACTGTCTGTAATGTTGTATATCTTGGTCACTGAGATTGTCCTATATCTTCTGAAATAGATACTATGGAATGTTTAATCTATTCCTGATTGCTTTCAGCATTTCATTCCACACCTGGTTGAATTGGAAGTGTTGTACATGCAGAGCCTCAAGCAAAACGATATTTCTGCAGTAATGGTTTCTTTGTTGGGTGGTTTGGGTACTACTTCTTAAATGACTCTGGTCAAAGGGAGGCGTTTTTATAAGCCGTCCTTTTTTCTGCTTAGTCTTCCAATCATTGTACTGCAGATGTTAAACGAGATGTTTAAGCATATTTTCTAAGAGCTTGTCTGGAGATTCCCAGCAAACATAGGAGCCTGTGCTGGAAAATCCGGATCTCTTTTGTTTTTTGTGCAGAACATGGGGTGATGCTTTTTTCATATCTGGCAGACGGTACCTATGTCTGGAAATAGCTGTTGTACACTCTCAGCAGCACCTGAAGGATGTTTTGGCTGTGACTTTTAATGCTATCGCTGAGATTCCATCAGGTGTAGGGGTTTGGCAGGGTCTTAATGGCTAAACTCAGCTCTTCTATGCTGAAAAGTGGTGCATCCTGTTCTTGGGCTAATATGGTGTGGGAGGTCTGATAGCATTACACATTATGATCCTGAAGCCTAGTTCCCAGATATCGCTCTTAAAGTCTTGGTGAAGATCCTCCCATTTCTTATTCTTGTTTAAGTTGATGTCTCTTTTAACATCTGATACAAATATTTTGTTCTTCTTCGCCCTGTGAGATATAAGCATCTTCCTGTGGAGCACGGCTATATCCTCAGTCCAATAATATACTGAGTCTTTGTTTCTATTGACGAATAAATATAATATTAATAAAAATATAAATATAAATATAAATATAAATATAAATATAAATATAAATATAAATATAAATATAAATATAAATATAAATATAAATATAAATATAAATATAAATATAAATATAAATATAAATATAAATATAAATATAAATATAAATATAAATATAAATATAAATATAAAATAAATATAAATATAAATATAAATATAAATATAAATATAAATATAAATATAAATATAAATATAAATATAAATATAAATATAAATATAAATATAAATATAAATATAAATATAAATATAAATATAAATATAAATATAAATATAAATATAAATATAAATATAAATATAAATATAAATATAAATATAAATATAAATATAAATATAAATATAAATATAAATATAAATATAAATATAAATATAAATATAAATATAAATATAAATATAAATATAAATATAAATATAAATATAAATATAAATATAAATATAAATATAAATATAAATATAAATATAAATATAAATATAAATATAAATATAAATATAAATATAAATATAAATATAAATATAAATATAAATATAAATATAAATATAAATATAAATATAAATATAAATATAAATATAAATATAAATATAAATATAAATATAAATTGAATTTCAAATCAAACCTACCACATGGAACGTATTTCTTAAAAAAATGTTCCATTTTCTTCAGTAAAGTATTTCAATGAAGGTTAAAATGTTGATATTTTATTAATCTCAGTCTTTTGCTAAATGATTAAAAAAGCTGTAAATTTGAACGTCAAGTTTTTCCAACATTTAACATGTATTTTTTTTATTTCAATTGATAAACTTATCTTTACAAAAATATACAAACAATGAAAAAACCTTCGCCCTCTTGGTGAAAACCTGTGCTATCTTCTAGGATTTTATTTGCTTTATTTCCAACATCACTACAACATGTTTCCTAAAAATTCAATCCCCAATAAATTCTATCCCAAAAAATTTGTAGATCGATACAAAAGAACTTAAAGCCACATACAATAACCAAAACCTCAAACAATGTTAGCATCAAAAACACCACATACTCGTAGTGTTAAATTTCCTACCAGAAATAAAAAAACTTAAAAAAAGGAAAACGAAAAAAGGATTATATTTTTATTATTTTTTGAATATTTTCTTATCCAGTGTCTTCTTGTTTATTTATTCAAAAAAGTTTATAATCAAAAGAAAAAGATCCAAGCTACATCTCGAACAATGTATAAGTACCTTGCTTCGTATACCTTTTTTTTTGTTGATAAAAGTTCAAAGAAACCACAAAGAGGGATAAAGAAAAGAATATCCTGCAGGGAAATACATTTTAATTTCTCTAATATGTGTATTCCTGCCTATTTAAGATACAAAATAGGTTATTTCTAGTTGGGATGAGCTTCTGATGTTAGGAAAATCTAACTCAAACATGATCCTTTACATATTTGTAGATATGCTCAACATAAATGGTTGTGTGTATTTTCTGAGGAGCATGCTAATTTTTGTATCATGTATTCTTGGATCAATTTTTTTTCACATTAAAATGATTCCAAAGGAAATTTTAAGTGTCAAAGATGTAACAAAGAATGACACAATAAAGTGTTATGAAATTATGATTAGTATCAAGGGAGAATTCATTTATTGAGCGAATGTTTTTTGCTTTGGGTTTTCAATTCAAATGAACTTCAAGTTGCTTGTAATTGAGAATTTTTAAAATATGAAAGCAATTAACTATAGGAAAAATATAAACAAAAGCTTTTAAATCATTCTTTGAATTGAATAAACAACTAGTAAAATTACCAATAGCTCAAAACATTTTTGATATAAGTTTTGGTATGCTACACATTTATCAACCTTGTTTCGAAAACATTCATCAACCTGTTCTTAAAATAATGAATTTTCAAAAACTTAAATCTAATACTTTTTTTAAATCCAAAATTTATTTTTTTTTTTCAAAGTTTTGATGAGCAATTTTCTTTAAAATTTTGATTTAATTTGGCTGAACCATATTTTGAGAAAATCGAAAACTTAAAAATCATTATATCACACTGTTATTAACAGTTTGTTTTTTTTTTTTTTTTTTTTTTGTAAATTCATTTTTATTTTCAATTATCTTAGAACTATCTTAAAGCTAGACAAAAATTCATAAAAACTAGCCTACTTATCAATATCTTAAAACTAACTTACTGGCCCCAGTCGGGCGCTCTAAGTTAAACTAGAATAACTTAATGCTAATGCCTTTCGGCCTAAGAACTATCTTAATACTAAATCCAGGTCGGTTTTATTTTTTACCGAGAAGAATTTCACAAAAAAACCCGGTATCTATGTCTTTAGTTTTGGTTTTATATAAAACTTACAAACTACATAAAACTAAATTAAAGCTAATTAAAACTACTTAAAACTACTTACAACTAATTTTAAACTAATTACAACCTACTTATAAGCTACTTACAAACTAGAACAGCCACAGCAAGCATTTTCCGGTTTTTATAATTTTTTTGTATTTTTGTTGATTTTATAATTTTTTTTTGGTGTTTTTTTTTTTTTTTTTTTTTTTTTTTTTTGGTGCCACCCTGACTGTCCCTACTTAAAACTAACTACCTAAACCTATGTAAGTCGGCCATACAAGAGAAAATAGCAAGGTCAACTATTAAATATCTGAAGGAACTTCATCTTCGTTTTTCAACCACCAGAACTGGTTCTCCTGCTTTACCCTATCTCTTCGGTCCCGTTCGGACACAGTCCTACTGAACCGAAGGTGCTCAGCTCCGTCTTGTGCGAGGACGTCTCGACTGTAAAGGAGCCGCCGATCTACAGTTCTACGGCCGACGTGGTAGATTAGCGGAACCGCCGCTCTATCCTGGATCAACCCTCGACTGTCTAGGTGGAGGAATGCATCGGGCGGAATAAAGCCGCTTAGACGCACACTCTCGTAGTATTCGTTGTTGGGGTAGTAAGCCCCGAAAATTAAGCTGTTAGACGAGGACATCGCTCTTGCAATGTGACCTCGAATAAGCTTCAGCAAGAAATTATCTATCCTGTTTATGTTGGCCCCGTTGTATAGAGCCAGGTTGGAATAGTAGTGTTTGTACTCCGACTCTGGTGTTCTGTGCAATCCAAGGCAGCGTCGAAGACACTGCCTCTCAAACACCCGAATCTTTTCCATTTGAGATGGGGCAACGTTGAACCAAACCGGGCATCCATAGGCAATAATCGGCCGGATAAGGGCCATGTAGCAAATCACCTTCACCCTGCTGTCAAGCCGGCTGCTATAGAACAACCGTTTCGTCAGGGCAAAGGCTCCCCTAGCCCTGGCCAGAGCAGCATTTATATGTCTGTCGAAATACAAATACTGATCCATCCAGATGCCAAGGTACTTTACTACACTTTTACTCGCCAGTGGATGTCCATTTGGCCCTACGATCACCAGCTTGCGCCAGTTCTTTCTCGTATCCCTTGTGGCTCTAAGCAACGGAGTCCTAAACAAGATAGTTTCTGATTTCTGAAAGTTGATTTTCAACTTCCAGTCATCGCAATATCGCTGAATCTTCTCGAAGTCACGCTGCAAAAGAATCCTGATGACCTCGACTTTTGGAGCTGTTCTGTACGCAATTAGATCGTCGGCATACGCAATTGCCTGAGTTAGACTACTTATCAGATCGCTGGTGTAAATGCTGAATAGAATCGGCGAGTTGACCGCTCCCTGTTGAAGACCATTTTTAATATTAAAGGTTGTGGCAGAAGTTACATTGCCACTCTTGACAACAAACTTTCTGCCATTGAGCATATCATAAAGCATATATAATAGTGGTTTACTAATGCCAAGTCTGGTCAGCTTTAGATAAAGACCCTCTAACCATACGGTGTCGAAGGCCTTCTCCAAATCAACCAGACAGGCACCCGTACACTGCTTCTTAGATTTGTTCCATTGGACATCAGAAACGAGTTTCGACGCGGCATGAATAGTGTCATGTCCCACCTTAAAACCGAACTGATTGTCCGGTATGATATTATTGTCCTCTGCGCACTTAGACAGAGCTCTATTGATAACTTTTTCGAATACCTTGCTGATACTCGGAAGAAGACTTATCGACCGGAGATTCGCCGGATTGGAGTTGTCCTTTCCCTTTTTCGGGAGAGGATGCACCACAGCTGTCTTCCACCGCACTGGATAATATGCATTATTCAGAGCGTTGTTAAACAGAGTGGTATAAATGTCTACTGCTTCTTGAGGTAAATATCGAAGTACAACGTTGGATATGCCATCGACTCCTGCTGACTTCTTCTTCTTTAATGAATCGAAGATGAGCTGGAGCTCCACCTTCGTAATTAACAGGGAACTAGGCCCATTTTGCTCGGCGATTATGGCGTTTGCCAAATGATCTTCATTGAACCCGGTGAAACCAAGGTTCTCTGATCGCCATTGCGTGATGTCATTCCGAAGGTAGAAGTGATGGAGCAAGGCTCTGTTTTCCAGGTCGTAATTCGGGCGAATGCACGCATTCACCTTGTACACTTGCTGGAAAGCAGCCCCCACAGCCTCCACTTTCTCCTGCGGATCTTCGACAATAAAGAGGTCATCGTCCAAGACGGCGTCCTCTGGATTAATTCCTGCTGTCAGAAGTACGTCTCTGTTGTCTGTCGTTCTCTGAAGCTTGAGACACGGAAGATCGTTCTGATCATTCCTTCTAAATATCTTGTTAATTTGCGGAAACATGCTCGGGTCACTAGCATTAACGGCCCGAATTTTGTTGTCCCAATACAAATTAATTGACAACCGATAGTTCTCTTTAATTAGTTGGTTGATGTTCTTGATCGACGACTTCAGTGTCCTAATCTCCAGATGGTGAGGGTCAGTAAACCGTCGGTACAAGAGTTTTAGTCTTGTCAGCAGTCCACTTTTTTGTCTGTGTAGTGCGTCAATGGTCGCGTTCCGATACATATCGGTTGCGTCCCGTTGTTTGTATTTCGGTATTGTTCTGTTCATTGTTCGTTTGATTGTCTCGTCCATTTGTTCTAGGTATTGGTCTATTTCGTTATTTGTCAAATTCCTGTCATTTGGTGGGGATATGTCATTCGAACTGATTTCGCTCGATAAGGCGTTGGTAAAGCGTGGCCAGCGCACCTTACTGTAATTGTAAGTATGCACAGGTACATACTCATCCAACACCACGAGCTCGTTCGGAAGCTGTATTACGGCGGCGAGTCCGCAGTGATCACTGTCGTACTCGATCGTTCGTAAGCAGTTTCTTGGTCTTTGACCCACAGTGTCAGTAATTGTCAGTCTTGCGTCTATTAGCAATAGATCCAGATAGGCACCGCTTCTTGGAAACGATGGCCGATCCGTAGCCAGCAGGTCGACACCATACTCAGTGTTGTATCGACTCATCCAATTGAAAAGATGAATACCTCTTTGATTTTGAATTTGATTTCCCCAATCTAGGTGTTTGGCATTCAAATCACTGGCCATGAGAAAGTAATTTTCGTCCAAGCTCAAGCGTAGACATTCGAAAAGTTTTTCAAGCTCTGTCATAAAATCAATGGGCTGAGCTGATGCCGGTGCATAAGCCGCGATCACATACATTCGCTTCCCCTGTTGGAGAGGAATGCATATGATGCACGCCTCCAACAGCCGAAATCTGCGCAGATCACTATTATATATAACTTTATGATTAATGCCTTTTCGTATGAAGATAGTGACGCCCCCCCCTTGAGTGGAATTGGGTCGATCTCTTCTAACGATATTGTAATTGTTGTTAGTCAACTTATGTTTCTAGTTCAGCTTAGTTTCGCTGGCCGTAAACACATCTGGACTTTGGTCTTTCAACAATTGGAAAAGATTAGCTCTACGTTCGGTCCTAATCAGTGAATTTACATTCACAGCAAGGATCCTAAGAGGCCTCTCCGACAGCGCGCCTTTAACCTCTAAATTGTGTTAGGCTAGGCAAAACAGAGTAGAGATAGTCTACCCTAGTCGCCTGCTCCTTTATCTGGGTCTGAAGTCCTGTTAACTGGCCTTGAATTGCCAGCAACATACTTCTTATTTCGGCCTGAGCGTCCGGTGCCTTCGGCACTAGGGCCGGTTGGGCTACCTTAGCTGCAGGCTGTACCGTTTTTCCCCTCCCTGCCGCCATTTGGGCGTAGGAAATTTGGGGATTAACGGGCGTTGCTGTAGGAGCACGCGTTATTGGGCGTATCTCTACCGCTGTCTGCTTAGCCGCTTTATTGGTACGAATTTGCTGAAAAGCTGAGCAACCCCGATAATTAGCAGGGTGCCCCTCCTTTCCGCAATGTGCACATTTAAGCTGGGTCATGTCTTCGACCCTTTCTTCTCCGAGCTTGCACTCTCCCTTTATGTGGTTCTCACCACACTTAATGCAGCGTGGCTGCATTAACAGTTTGTGGTAAATTTGTTGTTTTTCTAACAAAAAGTACACTATACTAACAGTAATCCATTGATTTTCTTATAAAAATCGTTGGAGCCATTTTTGAGATAAATAAACTTTTCCTTAATAGCAAATACCGTTATTCTTGGAGATAAAAAAAAATTTCCTCTCTGGGGAGTTACATGAAAACATTCAAAATTTGAACAAAACTGCTGTAGATCGAGGAACAAAGAAGACAGACAGAATTATGCCACCCACTTTTTTTGAGTTTTCTATAAGTTCTCAAAATGTCGTGTTTGATTGTTATCTCAATTTTTTTTTACGAATCCAAATCTTGCCCTAAAGTAGCCATATCGTAAGTTAAAAAAATTACTATAACTATACATACGATTAAGTTTGACATTAAAGTTATATACAAAATTCTTATTAAATTTCATAAATCCTATATATTTTCCCTTCTTATCCTCACTACTTGTGTATTTTATTTTCTATTAGTGCGCCCCAACCGTAAAACTAAATAAGCACAGAGTTCTTAAAAACCACAAAGCACACCACAATTCCTAATTACCTGTATATATGCTGAGTATTCATAAATAGAAAAATAAATTAACCACACACCAACAAAAGGACGACAAAACGACAAGGATAAAGGTGGCACAAGAAGCAAAAAGAAAAAAAAATTAAATTCCAAAAGTACCTTACCTAAAGGAAAAGTCGAGCTTGGAGCACCCAACAGAAGGTTAGTTAACCACAAACACACAGATTTTTTTTCTGCTTTTCATTACAACTGAGTTATACTTACATACAATTCAAACCTCAGAACAATTTAACATTCACAATTCCTTTTTTCTCTCTGAGTGATTTTTATTCGTAATGTACCTAGTATTTTTTTTTTTTTTTTTTATTCAAGGATTCATTGATCCTTGTTGTTGGTAACCTAGCTAGCTTGTTCTTTTGTTTTGAATGAAAGCAAAGGAGACAAAAGTTATCTAAATATTCTAGAATAATTATAACCATGTGAGAAAAAATGTATGGTTTATCCTGATAATGACAAATACAGGAAACAAGGACTTTGTATCTCCTCTCACATTCTTTTTCCTTTCGGAATGCTTCCAAAAAGGACTTACTTTTATATATGCAATGTAGGTCGGATAGAATTAATATAATATATGGGTTAATTTTACTTCCAAAGTGTGGCAAGGTTGTGTTGTGAATATTTTCTGGCTGGATTTCTTTTTTTTTTCCTTTTCCATTACCGTTTTCTCTTTTAGTTTTTATATATTTTTTTCTTGTTCACATTTTACATCTAGAGAGATTTTTATGGGGACTTATGTGGTTTTGTCATTCTGGGGAAATTAGCTTTTTGTGCACTTGGTTGAACACCGACACACATGTGTGAGTGAACAAAAAATAAAGAATTGATAGTCTGCTATTATTACTAATAATTTATCTATACAAAAAAAAAATAGTGCGCATACGCCACAGTGAATTTCAGAAAAGGGCTTATAGGTTTGTATATCGTTGGATATTTCTAAAAACCTGTTTGCTAGTCATATAATAACATTCATTTCGAACAAAACAGTGTCCAGTTTCAGTTCAATTTTCTTGAAAACACTTTTTCGAAATGCCAGTGTTTAACCCGAAGGTGGCTTGAGAAAAAGTTATGAATGAATTCATGAAAACTTCAATTGTACTTACAACATTTGAGTGATTTTAAAGTACAAAAAAGAATTTAATAATTAAGAAAATATAAGGAAACGAAAAATTTTGTCTAGTTTTTAAATAGCATCACTTGACAAACTCTTATAACTAACAGATATTTTGAAATAATGTGGAAGACTTTTAGTTTGAAATTCAATTTTTAATCAAACTCTTAGCATGGTGATTTATTTCATGTTTCAAAATTTTAAAAATTCCAAATTAAATTCCACTATTTTTGATTAAGGAAAAACTTAGGAAATTGGATAGTTGAATTATTTTTAACAATCAAAAAATTTAGAAAATAAAAAATAAAAAATATATTTAAAACTAACATCTGATGCCATACTAACCAAACATCATACAGGGCTCAAATTTCTGCAATTTCAATAACTTTAAAATTGTATAGTTTTTAATAATTGAAAACTACAAACTTTTAAGGCTAAAATCGCCAATAACTCAAAAGTTATTTCGTGGTATTTTGGGTATTTTGCCATTTGCCATTTGACCTTTCGATTTCGATTTTTAAAAACATTTTCAAAGAAAACGCCAGGATCTCAGAATTCAATTTTGGAAAATATCCCAAAACAAAAACTATTTCTTTTTTCTAAACCCTTACAAGATCCACTGTACCCAATGTGAATTAAAAAAAAAAAAAATTCCAACATTCCTAATGGACATATTTAATTATTTACAAATTTTCATTAAATAAAATGCACGACTTGATCAAACGCACTTGCTCTTATGTTCAAGTTGCTTAGAATTAAGAACTTTTAAAATATGAAATAATCATAGAGAAATATAAAAATATAAAAAAACATTTAAATCTAAAAAAAAAAGTATGCCATTTGATTACTTAAAAAAAAATGTATTTAAATACATTTTAAGATCTAGTTTCAAAAAAATTCATCAACCAATTTTTGAAATATTGAATTTTCAAAAAAAAAATAATATTTTTTTAAAAATCCAAAATTTATTTTTTTTCAAAAAATTTGATATATGATTATTAACATTTTAAAACTTATTTTGCATAAAAATTTTGACTAAAATCGTTTAAGCCAAAAGTTAAAAAAACTGTTATATAGCAGGTACCGTTAAAACGGTTTTTGGTAATTTTTTTTCTTATCAAAAAGTACACTCTACCTACAATAACATATTGATTTTTTTTATCAAAATCGTTAAAGTTGTATGGCAAGTACCGGTATTTTTAGTGCTAAAAAAAATTCAATTTCTCCTCTGGAGAGTTACAAAAAAACCTTTAGTTCAAAATTTGAAGAAAATTGCTGGGATATTTTTCAAAATTAAAATTTGAGACCCCGCGGCCGTTTTCAGTAAAAAAACCGCCTGGAAAACCATTTAAATTTGATTCAATATGTGGTCAAAGATGCTTATACTGATTTTCTTGGCTTTTGTAACCTTCTGCTAGGAAAATGGCGTACAAAATTTCTTCTTAAAATGTCATGAAATATTTTTTTACCAAAATATTGCTGAAAACACGCAAAAAAAAACGATCCATTTTCAAGCTGTTTTCGATTAGTTTTTCTAAATAAACTACTCAAACCAATTGAAATTTACCTTCTTCAAAATATACAGCATATCTAAATTAATATTCAGTCAAAAGAAATTAAAAAAAAAAAATAACCGAGACGAAAGAAATTTCTAACTTTCTAACTAACCAAAAAATATTTTTTTGAAAATTATAGGAGAAAAAAAATTATTTTCTTTGTAAGAAATTATTGAAATCAAATTAACCGCTTTGAAGAAAATGAAAAAAAAAATGGGTCTTTGAGAGTTTGTGCCATTAATAACCATTTTTTGAAAATGGTTTTTTACCCAAAGGTAGAGTTTACCAAACAAAATGTATTGGCTTTTTTTAAGAAAGTTTTGGAACCGTTTCTGAGAAAAACTGCATTTAAGTACCAATGTCGCAACTAAGAATTTAAAATCGTAGGAGTAGGTTTTAAAAAATTAATTTTGTATGTATAAAATTAAAAAAAAAGATTGCTTGGAAATGTTTGGTATTTAAATCTGGTGTAGTTAGTTGAGTCAATATAATAATAAAATTAAGAAAAAATGTTAACCCGTTTTTGAGATATCAAATTTTCAAAAAAAAAATGATTTTTCTTTTAAATTCCATTTTAGTTCTTATTCTTATATATTTTGTATATAAAAATTAATTTAAAGCTGTTCAGCAGATACATAATGGAAAAATTAAAAAATTAAAAAAAAGTTTTATGTGAGGTACAATTATTAGTTGCTATTTGAAAAATGTTTATAATTTTTGGTAGTGAATTGCACTAATTTTAGCAGACAGAAAAGGTTTCACAAAAATCAAAGGAGCCATTTTTAAGACCAAACATATTTTTCTAAACGGTTTAGATATTTGCTTTAATATTTGTATATAAAGCACCGTTATACATATTTTCACAAAAATAATTTGTTTGTTGAAATACTTTGAAGATTGTAAGAAAAACCTTAAATACAGAGTTTTTTTTATAAATTGACTATGCAATTTTCAAAATATTTGATTTTTGAAAAATAAAATGTTTGAACATTTTTAAAAAAAATTTCGGCTAGAAAAACTATTTGTTATCCTTAAAAGCTTCTGCAGGCACAAAATTATTGAGATCAGAAGTACCGTTTTGAAGAAGATAAAAAAATGGTTCTTTGGAAGGTAGGAACCATTAATAACATTTTTTTTTAATTCCGAGCTGGATTTTTTCCAAAAAGATTTTAATTAAAATACTCGTTGAAAACACATGTTTTTTAATAAAATATTTTTACATTGAATTTTACGCATGGTTTGATCTTTCATTTGTGATATCTTTCCCTATAGATAAGTACATATTTTTGATTTTGTTAAATTTTGAATTTTTAGGGTCCTTTATTCGCATCAAGTTCAAAAATAACAAAAGTATATTTTGACATAGATATTTTTTAACAATAACCTTCCCATACAGAATGTGAGTTTTTATTTCCCTTTTTCAATTTCCATAGCAATCTCTTTGGTTTATTGCAGAGTTTTCAAATAAAAAAGTTATTCAACTTTAAAACCCCTTCCCTCAACCTGTGATAAATTAATAACGAAAAATTCAAGCTAAAGCAAATTTTGAAAATTAATTTGTCCTACAATTTGTCCTCATCAGAGTGCCTCAATTCCATGTCCCATATGCTATACTAAATCAAATCATATTCTTCAAGTATCACCTTACGGATCGAAACACGCGGAAATGAAAATGACACCATTTATATCACCCTCCGTCAGAGTCATATCACGGACTAGCTATAAAAAACACAAAAACTGCAACCCTCAGCTATATGTACTTTTATGTTGTAAATAAAATTGAAAAAAAAGGATATGAATGGAATAAAAAAAAATTGTTCATCATACGTGTTGTTATTCACTGTTACATTCATCTCTGACCCTCTATGTATATACTCATCCTTAGATGTTGATACGAGTAAATACCAAATTTACACAAGCGAAAAAAAGAGGGCGACAAAAAAAAATGTTATAAATCCATCAGATACAATATTTCAAATTTGTTTGGAATTTACACATCCAAGGAGTCAGTCAGGAGCATCGGGACTTGAGACCCAACTCGTGCCTTGCCGAGTGTTACCAAAGTAAGACAGCTTCACATTCAATTTCAAGTTGTGTGTTGTCGTCCTTGGAATATATATTTGTCAGGATTGCCAGGAAGTATAACATTTACAACAACAAACACCTACACACAGAAAAAAAGGAAGGTAGAAAACGATGGTGTTTGGAGCTTTCCATTTCACGCCTTTCTGAGTATGTCGTCCTTGCTGGCGTGTCATTTCATTAGACACGGTTGTGTCACCCCCGGTACACCTGTCAACGTGTCGGAGATGCCTTTTTCTGTCAGGGAATTAAACCTTAATAAGCGGTGCGGGTGAATAGAGGTCCTGCCTTAGAAATATTTTTTTTTTTTTTGATAATTTCAACACAGCAGCCAACACTTCTTCTCTGACTGGGTGGACGGGGTGTGACAAAAGTGTATCCGCAGGTGCAAGAGATTCTACTCGTATAATGAAATTGTCAAGGTGAATGTGCTAAATCTGTGTTTCCTGATCCATGACAATGTCTCGCTTCACAAACCTCAACCTTTAATCCTTAAAACCAAAAGATGGCAAAGAGGCAGCTAATTAGTTTGATTTCAGTAAAACGGTGGTTCCCTAGTGAACAAGAGAGTCCATTATAACGACACGATGACATCAGAGCGAGGACTCGTCTTTTTCGGGTTTAATTATGATTTCGTGGATTTTTCACTTCTATATTGTGATGTCCTCGTCTGGTTCCCCTTAAATTGGCATTTTGACCTTTCCTTTTGAATTTATTTTTGTGCTTCCTTTTTCTGGAGATAAATTTGAGTTTATACTAGCGATTCGTTTGTTCAGTGTTGCATATGATTTGAAATACATATTTTTATGTATATATCCTTTTTTTTGAAAAGGACTTTTCCTACATCAGTGACAGAGTGACGGTTCATTGAATTTAACTCTTGGTGTGTCTCGGATCATCAAAACGTTATCGTTAAGCAAGGATAAATGGAGTAGATGGAAGGAGGGGGGGGGGCGAATCGGGAGTGAGGAAGCTTTGAGGGTGTGTTATGTAAATTGGAAACATGTTTGCACTTTTATGAAGGAATTTCGTGTAAGCAGACATTAATGTGCTTACATCAGATACACTGTAGATATAAAGATTTTTGTGTGAACAGGGTGTTTGGATTCTGAATTGAGTTATTATATTCATGTTGAGTTTTGTGTTTTCATTTGTCATTTTCTACGAAGCTTTGAAGACTGGAACAGAAAACATTCAGATAAATTGAACATGAGTATGACAGTAAAATGCGGTTTGGAGAGTTCTTGGTTCACTTTACCACCAAAGATCAAAAACGATGGTTTAAAATTGTAAATAATGTGTTTTTTATAGACTTTAAATCTATACACTTAAAATGTTAAATATATGACTAGATTGTACGTATACTTACTTTTATGTTCAAGACGGTGAGGATTTAAATAAATTTGTATATAAACAAAAAATCATGAGACAAAACTAAAATACGATATTTCGATAAGCAAAAACACCTGAGTGGACATTTTTGATTGTAGATCGTACCAACTTAAGCATACAAAAAAAAATGTATGAAAATCGTAAAGCTGTTTAAAAAATTAAAGTCAAATTTGTTCTCAAACCTTTAAATATGGAATATCAAAAAATCGAGTAGGTATGTAGTTTTCAAAATATGTAATAGATTTAAGAAAATAAATTTTTTTTCTGAAATCCAAGTAATATTTTATTTGAAAAAATTAATTAGAATTTAATTTAGAAGGTAAATTTTATCACACATCACTTTTTGTACTCATTACGTGATAAAATCTGTTCGAGCTACCGACATTTATAAACAGTGATCTAGCTAGTTAAAAATTCTGTAGACTCATAACATAAATATGTGGTATCGTGCATGAGCCTGTGGTTATGAAGATAACTACTGCTGAATATAAAAAGTGCATGTCCATGTAGTCCATGTACTCTGTTAATGATTGCAATATAGTTGTCTGTAATCGCCGCATTATAATGTAGTGAGTACATTTCATATGTACTCATTAAATCACTATAAATATTCTACGTACATTTTAATTAAATTTATGTGGAATATATGTGGTAAGTAAAGTACATGGTATTTAATACCTAAGGATTATATTTTGTGGTGTTTGGTAGAAACATGATAACACCATTTTAATTAGCATTTTAATGTCCACTTGACATTGAGCTAGAGCCTAAATGAGGCTAACAATTTTCTTTAAATTTGAAATATTCATACATTTGGAAATCAATTTTTGAAAAATGATGTTTTAAGTTTGAAAGAAAATTGGCTCACGCATTTAGTCTATAGCTCAATGTTTAGTAATGATAAAGACGTACATTTTAAAAAGTTGTTATTATGTTTCTTTTAAACACCACATATAAGCACTAAATAATATACATTTAACCATCATAAAATATGCAAGCACTACAAAAAAATGTGTTCATTACTATCTGTGAAAAATTATGATTCTATGTACTCATTTCAGAAGTATATATATATTATATGTAGTCATTACAAAAGCTCGTGTTGGCTATTTGTGATTGGTAAAGCTTAAATGCACTCATTACAAAAATGTTTATATTGTTTGAAGGTACTCATTACATCAATTCGTGATTATAATTTGTAAGGACAGTGAATACAGATTCTATGTATTCAATACATACATATAAATCTATGGTATTTGGTACATACATGGATACCGCATTCTATTTTATACGTCCTTTCTATGACTATTTTGAACAGAGAAAGCTATCCTAAATAGGGAAACTGATTTTCTTTAATTTAGGACATTCTTTCTTCAAACAATTAAAATCAGAAACAAAACAACAATTAAAATCAAAAACAAGATAATATTAATTCGCCCGTAGGAAGATTAACACTCCGAAGCGTGTTGCATCGTTCACCATTAATTTTAATATTGTGAAAATTATTTTATAATATAAATTTAAAATAAAATATATATAAATAAAACAAAAACTTAGTTTATATTTTTTTTTTTTAATATCATTAAATAACAATTTTGGAGACAAACCAAAAACAAAAATGCGTTCCTTCAAAAACTGTTTTATAACTTTTCAAATTAATGCACCAGCTCAATGCTTAGTATCTTGTCATATAGATACAAAATCTAAAAGGAGTCATACAATTTTTACCAAACACTACAGGATTATTTTTTGGACTTAATAAATAAATATGTATTAAGTACTTGTTTATGTAAGGAGACTTTTATATCCCTTTTACATACAACATATTTTTTGTAAGTTGTCAATGTACTCACTACATATTAATCTACATATCGAGTCCATATGTCTATGTTATAATATTTTTATTTAGGACTACTGAAATATTCCTTGCATTCAATAAATAAATATGTATTGAGTACATGTCAAGTTGTCTAGGTACTAACTACATGTTAATGTTAAGTACCAATATGTCTAAAATGTATCGCGCAACTCGTTTTATCGTATTCTAAATGAATAGAAATTCATTGTTTATTTATATTATTTCAAAAATACTTTCTGATTCTCAATTGGTTTTAAAATGGGATCCTTTCACACATGACAAAATCATGCATTTTACTTAAAACTCATGATTTAGATGGCAGATGGTCTTTAAATAATATAGACTCAGTGTCATAGTTTGTTTTAAATAAACGTCAACATAGAACTAGTGCACGTTACTTATACTCAGCAAATTGCTTTTTTAGTTTTAATTTAATTATATCGTTAAATATTTATTTTACTGTAGCTAGTACATAATTTTGTATTGAATACATTTTAACTGTTCTGAATATTAAACATAAATATTCAATCATTGAAAACTCTTTATAGTAAGTTTAATCTGGTACATAAATTAATATGTAACCAGTACAGCTTAAATAGTAGCCCCATTAAATATTCAATACATGACATTATCCTAAGAGTTTTTATACTAACAATGTATACTTCAGGTACTTGATTACGTCTAGCACTCTCTTAAACACAGTAACTATGCATTTTAATAATGTCTCCCTTTTCATATAAAAAACTCCATATTATGATAATTTAATGTAAAGGGAGTTCACATTAAGGTCTTTGAACAATTTTCGATTGAAATGAGTGATGCGCGTAATTTTTTTTAAAAATTATCCAACGATTCTGCCAAAAACAATTTTGTCCAAGCGACAGTTTTGTGAGTTCTATAAATCTGAGGTTTGAAATTTCTTGATTAAATGTCAGTTTTTTGTAAAAACAACTAGCTTATGTAATGAGAACAGTTCATATGTATTCTTTACAAAAATATATAATATTCACGGTGTATTTCAAATAAAAGTTATAGCAGTTTCTATGCGCTCATTTCATCAATACATATAAAAATTCTATGTGCTTATTACATAAATTCATGTGTGTTTCCAGTGATAAGAACATGATAGTGAATACATATTCTAAGCATTCAATAAATATAAATAAATACTCTATCCAAGTCTCAGGAAAAGATGAAGGTTAAATTTCAATGCACTCATTACATAAATTTAAATACTCTTTATAAAAATGGGTAAATACATATGTACATACAAATAAGTATTCTAAAGGCTCATTGTTGAATCCAAATATTAAAAAAAAATGGTTAAATAAAATCCTTCAATAATTACCCCTAAAATAAGTCCATATAAGCATTAAAAATACTCAAACAATATCCTCTGTTTGTCTGTTTGTTCTAAATTCCGTTGAATTGAACACCCTTTTAGAATCCTTAAATGCAAAAAAACTCAGTAATCCTGTTAAAGATTTCCTAGAATGCTCTTTAAATACATGTTTTTCACACATTATATGAAACTTGTTGAAATGATTTGCATACAGTACAGACGTCTTCAGGCAAGAGAGTGCATTTTTTTCAAAATGAAAGAAATAAACCGGAAACATCATGACGTTATAGTAAAGTTGAAAAAAAAAACAAATGCACACATCCTTCAGGCGAAACGTTGACTTGGGAAATTTTATTTTAGTGTTTAGTGTCGGGTCGAGAGTGAATTTATTCATAAGGCGGTATGTGGATTTCCTTATTGTTTCATTTTTTTTTCTTTTTTAGAACAATATCATAAGTGAAAATGGAGTTTTCATGTACAATTTCTGGAATTGCGTTATGTAGAAAGCAATTTGACATTAATATTATGCAAAAGTCTAGGATTTGTGGATTCCTTTCTATTTTGCATATAGAATAAATTATTGCTATTTCTTACCTATGCCCAGTTTTTTTTTCTTATAGAGAGTTAACAAGTCGTATAATAGAGAATGGCTTCAAGTTTCATGGTGACCTGGATTTTAAAAGATTATATCAGTAAATTTTCATTTTGATAGAAGTATTTCAGGATTCAAAACAAAAAATGGAATTAAGAATATTCGAATGAATTGAATTGGAAATTCTTTCTTAAATGGAATTATGTACCTCAAACACACAGTTTTTTGTTGTTTTACCTTAGAGAAAACTGAGAATACTTTTTTATATTTTTAGCACATAAATATTGTTCTAAGCTTAATAATATTGAAAAATAGCAACCTTATGATTACTTGGGAATTCAAGTGCCAAGGGAAATTAATTTTTATTTTGTCTACATACTTGTACAAATGATATAAACAAACTGTGTGTGACGTATTATGGAAATTTTATTGGAAAGCGCCATGTGTGTATGTGTCATTCCATTATGCTTATGAAAGTGTCTTCTTCGGATGGTGACACGGATTCGAGAGGTCCCAATATTCAATGACTTTGCTGCATTATACTTTATACATTAGAATACCATTTTTCTTATTTCTTGATTGAATATGATTGTATGGAAAAAAAAATTATTAGAGTAGCTTTTTTAAAAAAAATATTTTCAATATCAAATTCTTAAAACATTTTTAATTAAAACTTTTGGTATGAAAATATGCATTGAGTATTTATTTATTGTTAACCGAATTTCCAAGAAAAATACTTAAGACGTGTTCAATAATTCAAATATTTTTTTTTGACAATTTTGATATGCAATTAAAATATGAATTTATTTAAAATTTATATAAAAAAAAAATTAATCTCAGTCCGTTGTTTAAACGATAATGAGAAATAAAAGAAAACATTCCTAGAGACATACTATTTAAAGTTGCTTACTGTAAATTTTTATAATTTTTGGTAGAAGGCTGTACTTATTTTAGCATTCAGAAAATATTTCATCAAAATCGCAGGAGCCGTTTTTGAGAAAAAAAGTTACTCAATGTTTAATTTTTTTCGTATGGAAGGTACCATAATTTTTTTGGAAATATAATAGTTTTAAAACAGAGCTTCAAAAAAATCAATCACATGGTTTTTGCAATATTCGGTTTACAAATAATAGGAAATTTTTTTTAAAAAACCAAGAAACTATTTTCAAAAATTTTGATAAGAAAAATGTTATGACTGATACCGTTTTGAAGAATATCGAAATGAAAAAAATGGTTCTTTTGAAGGTAAACTCAGAGAAAAAAGTCAGGTAAATAGTAAACCTGGGCCTTTTTAAATTTACAAGGTGCATAATCCCATATAAAGTTACAGACATTTCAGAAATTTACCTGATTTTAATAACCTTATATTATTTATATATATATTTTTACAATGTTTACCTGTTGAATTTAACTTGGCCTTATCTGCCAGTTAGTTTTAACGTGACAACAGTGTTAAAACACACACACACAGGCCATCCAAATAAAATTATTTAAATTTAACCTGACCGCCTGTTAAAAGAGCCCTCTATCAGTGTTGAAACACACTCACAAGCCATGGTTAAAGAAACATTCTGCCTGTTCATTTCAACGTGACAAAAGTGTTAAAGCACATACACACACAAGCCATCCAAACAAGATAAGTTTCAACTTATTGATATTTGGCACAAGTTTTTTATGCAGCGAAGTGGCCAGGGGGATGTGTACTATCTCCATGTGTGAGAGGTTCTCAGTTCAAAATTAACCAAGTATCACAAAAGAATTTTTAAAATAAAATTATGAACATGGTAATACATTTCTATACTTTCAGAATAATTCAAAATAAATTGGACGGTAAGCAGTGTTAGAAATGGGACGTACAAGCATGGATTTAAGACATAATAATTACCGGATAAAAGGTTGATTCAACATTGAATAATATTAAATAAACTAGATCTCCATGTTGAATTAACAGGACGTTGAACATTTTGTTCATGTTTTTAAACTAGATTTTAATGTAAAATTAACTAGATTTACAAGTAAAATTAGCAAGATTCTCAGGTAAAATTTACAGTTTTACTTTTTTAAGGCAATGTTAACTTTACCTGAAACCTACGTTGATTTAACACGACATTAAAATCAAGTATCATGTTAAGCCGTTAACCTGATCTACCGAGTTGAAACGTATCAACCTGAAAATCAGGTATAATAAACTAGAAATTGGTTGGTTATACCAGCTTTTTTCTCTGAGTGTACTATTCATAACCAGGTACCAAAAATAAAAAGCGAGAAAAGGACTTGCTCTCATGTGCAAGACGCTGAGGGTTAAATGAATTTATATGTAACGAGAAGAAAATTATGAGAGAGAAATGTCTTAAGGCCTGAAATATGATTTTAAATTAGCTAAAGCAACTTTTTTGAGAGTTTGGGGTGAAAAAAAGAACTCTTATTCATGTTTAAATATGATTGTATGAAAATATTAAATCGTTGGGGTATTTAAAAAAAAAAGTAATTTCTTATATACATCAAATTTTTAAATTTTTTTCTCAGAAAACTGCAAAATTAATGTATTCACTTATGTGCATACAAAAATTAAATTTCAAAAAATATTATCAAAGCGTTTTTAGGTTATCGAATTTTCAATAAAAATATTAAAACTTTTTCTAAATTTAATATTTTCATTAACTGTTTTTAAGAATTGTATGGAAAGTACCGTTATTTTCTCATAAAAGTGAAAATTTTCCTATATATCTTAAACAGTACAAAAAATATTTTTTGTTTGGCATTTTTTAAAGAAAAACTATTTTTATTGTTTACGTGTAGAAGATTCTGTATACAAAATTATTGAAGTCAGAAATACCGTTTTGAAAAAAAAAGTAATGGTTATTATATAACTTTTTTGGAAAATAGTTTCCCATCCAGGTGGTCTTAACTGATAAACATAAATTGAAACTTATTTTAAAAAAGTGGAGCCGTTTTAGTCGTTTATGAGAAAATGAGATTTTGTAATATTGCTTAAAAAAATAATTGTATGACAGAAACCGTTATTATTAGTTCTAAAAAAAAACAACACTGACAGATAGTGAGAGTTCGTCTTCCCTATCATCGTATTAGAAAATCATAATTTTCAAATTAGTGACTATATATCACATAATAGTCTGTTGATTTTTTTTTAAGTTGTGAATCCGTTTTTGAGAAAAATAAGATTTTCTAAAAGTAAAAAATATGGCAGGTATCGTTATTATTCCAGGCAAGCAGATTAATCATGGTCCAAATATTTATTCTCACACAAATTCTGGAAAAGACCAACGAATTTCATGGTTAGAACCACCATGACTTTGAAGTCCATGGGGAAAATCTCCTTCCAAATATTTCAAACATGTGGTTTTTGGCAAGGAAATATGCCATCATGTGAATTTTTCAATCACGAGCTGCAGATAAAAGTGCACATGGCAGGCATTAACATTGAAGGTAATAGTTTTCCGATGATATTGACATCATCAAACCTTGCAAACAGGTCATTGTAGCTTCTTTTACGGCAATTGAAGAACATGCAAATGCTATCTATAAAACTACAAAGTAGCTAGTCAAATACTTTATCTACAAGTACCTAGGAGATCAGTCTCCGTTGAATTTTGATGACAAAAATCATTTCGCACGCGAATTCTTAGTACAAATTAATGAAATTTTGTAACGCAACAATTTGGGTATGCTGAATTCAGTGGTACTGCCTATTTTTGCCAACTTTAAACAGGGGCTCCACAATTTAGGCCAGAACATGGTTCAAAATTATTTTAAAAATTTAAATAAAGTGTTGTCGAAGTCCTGAACTCTATCAAGCTTTCGTTAAAAATGTCCTTAAATATGTGCCTGAATGTGTACCTTCATAGAAAAATGACTCCAATACTGATTTGTACAAAAGTTAAGAAATATAGTCCAAAATTATCAGAAATTTTGCCAAGGGATTCGTTCAATCTTAGTGCTAGTTTTAAAAATTTTTGCGATCGAATCTAAAAAAATTTTGACAAATTTTAAGGCTAGAAGTAGCGAATAAAATTTTAGGTCAACTATTCAAAAACTCGAAAAATCAAACATAATCTGACGTGTTATAATTTTAATAATATTGACATTTTTCTGGTTGCCTTTTTTAAATCTAACATCAGGCTAAGAATTCTGATAGTTGACAATTGGGAAAACCGTTAAGCTACCATTGTTTATGGTGCAATAGGAATATTTCTATATTTAGGTATTTCAACGGTTTTTATAGCTGTCAACTGTCAGAATTCTAACCCTGATATTAGATTTATATAATTCAATGAGAAAAAATGTCAACATTATTAAAATTATAATGCTAGATTATTTTTAATTTTTCGAGTTTTTGGGTACCTAGTTGACCTAAAATTTGATTCGCTACTTCCAGCTGTCAATTTTGTCAAGTTTTTTTCAGATTAAATTGGATTAATTGTTAAAAAAATTTTTAATCCCAAACATCTTTTAAAACTTGCACTAAAATTTGTACTAATCCTTTAGGAACATTTCTGAACATTTTGGACCGCATCTTCTTTAAATTTTGTAGTAATCAGTATTGGAGTATATTTCATATTTTTGATATAAGCTTGACTCAGTTTAATTTAAAATTTCGAAATTTTGAACCATATTCTGACCTGAATTGAGAAACCCCTGTTTGAAGTAGATAAAAATAGTAGTACCACTAAATACAACAATCCTTAATCATAACTTGAACCAAACTTCATTGATTTGTACCAAGAATCGGCGTGGAAAATGTTTTTTGTCGCTAAAATTCAACAAACCGACCACTGTGCTCTAGTTTAAGGACCAAACAATTGTGGATGCCAGAAAGCTTGGACTGGATGTCTGGGAAGAGTGTGCTCGGGACTAAAGAGGATAGAAGTCTGCTGGGTCACAAAAAGCAACCATTCATGAATTTGGAACCGGATAAGTTAGTAAGTTTGATTACATATCCATGATGTTCCTTCTGTGAAAAACATCTAATACAGAGTATATTAGCAGGAGGATATGATATTTGTTGAGCTTTCACAATAGACTTAGGGCTTTATTGAGTCAATTTACATGGTTTCAATGTTAAATTTAAACTGACAGAATTTTTGGGTTTACTGAACCTATTTTATTTTATTGTTTTATATATTTGTCATGTTTGTGTTAAAATCTCCAGTGTGTAGTTCTCAAGACTATTTGAGTGCAAAACAATATTTTCACTTTTAATTAGATTCAAATGCATTCACCTTCTTTTTATGTTTCAATCTTCAAAAGCAATCACAAGCAATTATACATCCCAGGCTCAATTATTTTCATTCATTCTCCCCTAAGGCTTAATAGAATTTGAATTTAAAAAATAAAATTACCAAATTGATGTTCAAGGAAGCATAATATTTTTTACAATTCTGACAAAAGATATAAAAATATACAAAAACTGCGAATTTAGATACAAAACTCCTTTAAAGAACGAACCCCTTGTTTATCACGTGCACTTAATTTCAATTATTTTGTACGTAAAACATCGTCTAGGGTCGGTTGTGTATAAATCGTTCCTTTATTTTGAAGTATTCATACATATAGACATCATTGCGCTATAAGTCGTGGCGTGTTATTGGCGAGGGATGTTTTGAAGAAATATCTTTCTTCCTTTTACATCACGTCATCATGTTGGATCAACAAAGGAGTTTGTACTTCATAAATTTAATGTCCACAATGCTAAAAAACAAAAATACATCCACATCTACGTCCTCATTCAACGGTAAAATAAAGTTAAATAAATAACGTTGATAATGAAGATGAAAATTATACTATTTCAAAATGGAGGGTTTTCCGTTTGTCTGCTGCAGCATGCGGTCGTCGCGTCATATTGGCGGGGACTTACAGTGGTTTATTTAGCAATTAAATATGGAACTTTTTAGAATTGTTTTATAAAATTATTAAATAGAATAAGTTTAACATTTCTTTAATTATCAAACAAAAATATTTAAATTAACCCAATTTCATTTCAAAATTCATACTAAAAAGTATAACTAAAAAGCAAATTGTAGTACAAATATGTTTGTAGGAACTATGTGTTTACTGCTACGACCTTGGAAACTAAATTTCAGGAAGGTATATAACTATCGTTAGGCATTTTTTCTCCTTGAACGAAAAAATGTAGTTTCCCGTATTCTCATTTTATAAAACCTAGGTAATATGCCCCACTGTATGCCATGGCAGTCCATTGGCGTAGCGAGCACATTTTAAATTTTTCTTGATACAGCTTTTTCCCGTTTTTACTTATAGTAAAGTGACATTGAATTTGCATGTGAATCACTATAGAGGACCTTTCGTTATCCTTAAAAGGTCTTTTCATGAATAAACTCACGCGAAAGTTGAATGAACATCATCACACTCTAAGGTGAGGTAGAGATGATGTATGTTTAATAACAATTTATTATTATTATCATTAATTCTATTTGTTTCTTTGTTGCCACCCCTTGTTTTCTGCTTTTTTTTCTACAACACTATGATCATAAGGAAAACCTGGAAATAATGTGAAAACATTACTTTGATGGATTCTTTGTATTTTGCAACTAATACTTGTATAATATGAGAGTGAAAAACATATTTTCTTGTTACGACTATACAAACATATCGTATGTGTAGGGCTGGGGTGGGCCATAGAGGTGGAGTGGTTAAGTTTTGATAAATGATATAGGGGAGTCTTACATAATGTTTTCGTTTTATATTTCAGCCAACAAGTGAATTTTCGATAGAAATTGAAATCAATTTTTTCTCCTAGAATAATGTGATGTTATTAGTTTTTGTTTTTTTTTTGAGAATTTAATGCTTTAAAAACCCAATGATTTCTTTTGTCATTTTCATCCACTATCTGATTGAATGATACTTGTATTAAGAAATCTGTTTTTTTTTTCAACTAGCAATTTTATTCCTTTAAGTTCCTTGTTGAATATATACACATGACGTGTGAATGCTGTTATATTCAGTGTCATAAAAATAAGCTTCAAAATGTTCCCTTGATATGCTTCTATGCAACTCGATTCCGCTTTTTTACAAAAATTAAGGATTCACATGTGATAGAACCATATTACAAACACAACTTGCATCTCTTTTAACAAAATGGCATCATTCGTAGTATCTATATATTTTATTTCTTTCATTTTTGTATCGTTATTTTTATAAAAAGGTGTGAAGTGATATCGCTGGTTGTATTCCTCTTTTTTAAAGATTCCAATAACTTAAATTTTGGACTTAAAAACACATATGTGCTTGGAGTCTATATTCTTTGAACAAATTTTTTTAATTTCTTAGCATAAACAATTAAAGCTTTAAATATTTCATAAATATGCAAGTACGGGACATTTGTTTGATTCGTTTTTCTTAAACAGAAGAAATGGTAGATGGTATTGAAATAGGGTGATGGTGTATTGTTGATTGTTTTACCGTACAAATAAAACAAGTAAAAATTAAAAACACAAATAGCTAATAAACAAAATCAAGAAGAAGCTCCTTGACAGTTCAGCATATTTTCACGTTTAAAAATAATTTCAATTGTCTGACTAACCTGGTGGACAACAATTTAGGTTATTTAAAATTTGAAACACCGAAAAAGCTTTTTTAACTAAATTTACAAAAATGGTCAAAATCTATGGACATCGTAATTCGTAGAAGGAAGTGGCAGTTGAATTAGACACACCCTGCACACATGCAATGGATCGGGGTCCTTTTACTCAAGATAGCAAAAGACCTAAGGGCCAAAGAAAAACTTGACGTAGAACAGTCGAAAAGGAATCTGAAAAACTAGGAAAAAGTTGGGGAAAGTTCACACACATTTCCAGGCACAGAACAACATTACGTGTAGCGGTAGTTGACGCCGTTTGCCCTACGGAGGGGTCTAAGGGCCAAGCAAAGCAAGCAAAGATCAGTATGTTAAAAACAATTAAATTACAGTTAACTTCAACAAAAGTAAGGTTCACATAAAAATTGAATATAAAA
This sequence comes from Dasysyrphus albostriatus, assembly GCA_946251815.1. Taxonomy (NCBI): domain Eukaryota; kingdom Metazoa; phylum Arthropoda; class Insecta; order Diptera; family Syrphidae; genus Dasysyrphus; species Dasysyrphus albostriatus. The sequence continues at coordinate 21,779,086 of OX276337.1, forward strand.
GTATATAAATACCAACTCAATAAACAAAAAAGTACGTTTACGCCCGAGTGTTCATAACACTGATGTAGCTACTTCTTATAATTTTTTTTTGGTAAGCAATTCTTTTAAATTTTGATCAGGAATATGTAAAAATGATTTATAAATATTGTCATAAAATTAAAAAGATTTGCAATCATAGAGTTTTTTGTTTGTAATTCTATTCGGGTTGGCATACTCTGAACTTCCGATTAATGATAATATTATAATTTTAACTACATTAATATATGCCTGTAAGACTATAATTCTCTTAGAATGCAAACTAAATTGCGTATCACTTGTAAGAAAGAATAGTTTTATAAGTAAGGATTGGCACAGTGGGTTGATATAAAAGTCTTAATTATATCTCAATAATCCGATGGGTAGCATCCAGTAGAGCTTGAGAAATAAAATAAATAATAATGCCTTCATCGACTGCACTTTGCTCATCTGCTATTATTATTATACCCTAATAAAAAAATTAAAGAAACAAACAATTTTTGTTTGTGTGTTTTGGAGAGCTGTATGTTTGTGAAGATTGTTCGTATTATGTTGAAACAAAAAGCGTAATACAGTTTTATTTTTTGTTTGGAAATAATTTTTGTTGATGTACCGTTATTGCGTAATTGCATGAAATGACACCAACAAATTTTATTTTTGTTTTTTTGAAAGCCCTCATTCCCATTTTTTTGATTCAGTTAAATGTAATAGTCTGATATTTTGAAGAAAGTTGTTATTTATTTAAGTAAATTTTGATTTTTTGTGTACAATTTTGATTTTTAGGGCTTATCTGATTTTTTAGAAAAAGATACGTTTGGCTTTGGTTATCAATATCTCACCAATTAATAACGTCATACAAATTTAAGGACAGTTTTGGAAATTTTAACGAGATTTTTTAAGTTTTGTTGAAACTATTTTTGTTACTCTTCACTGTTATTTTAAAAAAAGTAAAGTAAATTTTCAAATAGCCCAGGAAAATTAGACTTTCACTTCGAAAAAATTCCGACAAAGCTGAAATTTGGTAAAGAGTTTCATTTTGACGTCTTAAGCAGATCCTGAAAAGTTCCGTAAATCTGAATTTCACAAAAACTATAAGTTTTTTTGGAAAAATGTTAAAGTACAAATTGTAGTTTATGTCATTCTACACAAAAATGATTAACATACTTTTTTTTATACAAACAATAGATTCTGAGAAAATCATGGTGCGCACATTTTTCTCAAAATCTGTTGCTTCTACGAACAAAAGTGTCATTATCTTTTTTGTCCAGAATTTTATGAGCATTAATATTAACTGATTAGTTTTTCAAAAAGAAATAACATCTGCGGAGATATTAACAATATCGTTATCGTTATTTGCCCATTTACAGTACAAAATAAAAAGTGTTACTTTGATACGCTATTACTTCAAGATTAATAAACCTACAGAGTTCGTTAATAGCTCATTTTTTTAGATAATTTTATTTGTTATTCTGTCATGATTTTGTTGAAAAAGGAAATTTCATCGAGTTGCTGAACAAAAACCAAATCACTTTCTTTTTCAAGATGGCGGTGTTCCCCTTACCCCGGTCACCTCAAAATCTTTGTTTTTATTAAGAAGAGATGTAGTCAAATTCAAATCGTACAAAAATTTGAACCTATCGATTTATGGAATTTTTATAACTTTTTTGACAAAAATTTACTCCACCGTGAACTTCTTGCATGATTTTCTCAGAATCAATTGATTGTATAAAAAAAGTTCGTTATTTTTTTTGTGTAGAATGACATAAGCTACAATTTTTACTTTCACATGTTTCCAAAAAAAAACTTATAGTTTTTGTCAAATTAAGAAAAAACTGAGTTTTACCCCCTTTAACCCCCCCTAAAAAATTAATTCCCGGTCCAAATTTGCGGAACTTTTTAGAAAATGTTTAAGACGTCAAAACAAAGCTATTTACCAAAATTCAGCTTTGTCGGAATATTTTCGTAGTTGTGCCATTTTTTGTCTAATTTTCCTGGGTTACAAATTGGCTTACAAAAATATTTGTCTTCACTAAATTTATAAAGTCTTACAAACCAACTTAAAGAACAACTTGTGTTGTTCCTAAACATTGCGTAGTTGTTATCAAAATCAATAAAAAACCAGCAGTTTTCTTTGACTTTTTTTTACAGTTTTGCATTGGTTAGATATTTTTTTGACTTGAAATGAAATATAAAGCACATTTTTCCAAAAAATAAAATTTTGAACAAAATCGAAAAAATTTCATACAAAAAACTTGAAATTTTTGTTTTAAAAAAATTGAACTTAAGCTGAATAAACATATTATCTGATTGATTGACTCACAAAAAAAATTGTCAGAGCAAATGAGGACCTCCAAAAAAACTAAAAAAAAAAAATATTATTTTTTGTTGTTTGGTGGCACTTGCTCCAATAAAGCTATAGCAGTACTGCAAGAAAAATTATTTGCCATCAAACTATAAAACAAAAAACATAAATCTTTTTGTTTCAACTCAATACAACTATCATATCACAAAAATACAGCTCTTCATAAAGTACTAACAAAAATTGAAAAAAATGTTGTTCCATTATTTTTTTTTTTTTTGATTAGGACAAGTGTATTTGATTTAAAAAAAATTTGACATATTTTAAAGATCCAAAAATTATTTTATTTTATAAATTTGGTGAGAAAAAAAAATATTTATATCATCAGGAAGATTCGGTATAGAATTATTATTGAACTCAGAACCACGATTGTAAAGAAAATCGATAATAAAAAAAGTTTTTTGAAGGTATCATTAATAACCATTTTTTGAAAATGCTTTCCCCTTTACTAAAAAAATATTAAAATTTTTACTTGCGATAAAAAAATCGAGAAAATAATCAAACATGACATTACGATGAAAGAAATCATCAAAGAAGCCTTAACGGCTGCATATAGATTTTCTTAAAACTTGGTACATAATGGTCTTTATTGAGTCTGCCCACTTGTTTTTTTACTTTTTTCTTAGAACTAAAACTAACGGTACCCTCCATACAATTTTGTCAAGCTATTTTACAAAATCTTATTCTTCTCAAAAACAGCTTAACAACTTTTCTTAAAAAAAAAATTAATTTTTGTTTTGTAAAAGCTACCATTGGATGGAAAACCATTTAAAAAAAATGTTACTAATAGTACCTCGCAGAGGACCGTTTTTTTTATTTTCGATTTGCTTCAAAATAGTTGTTATAATTTCAATCATTTTTTATTACACAGAATTTTCTTATTAATGTTAATAGTTTTTTTTTTTTACTAAAATTTTACAAAAAATATTTTTGGTTTTGAAAAATGTTTTCTAATATTTTTTTTTTTTTGAAAATCAAGCTTTATGAAAACTAAATGGTCGGTTTTTATAAAACTTGATATTTAAGGATATTCTTCTACTCTGAAAAGTATTTTAAGAAAACATTTTATTTTTAAGAAAAAATAACGGTTCCTTCCAAACAAGTGTAAAAAAAGGAAAATATTTTGGAAAGTATTTTGTTTTCTTAAAAATGGCTCAAATGATTTTTATGAAACTTTTTCTATGTTCTGAAATTAGTTCGATATACTACACTTGAAGACTTGTTTTGGATTTGTGCAAAAAAAAAAAAAAATCGAGATCCGAGAACCGTAAATGAAAAGCTTATTTATCTCAAAAACGGTTCTAACGATTTTGATAAGAAAAATCAGTGTATTATGGTAGATATGATGTGTTTTTCGATAAGAAAAAAATTACAGAAAACCGTTATTAACGGTTTTTTAAATTTTCAATTTTCTCATTAATGGCTCATAAAATTTCAATCAAATTGTGTATGCAAAATTCTTTTTAAAATGTTAATACCAAAATTTAAAAAAAAATGATTTTGGATTTTTAAAAAAATATTTACTTTTTTTAAATGCAATATTTTAAAAATGAGTTGATGAATTTTTTGAAATAAGGCTTATAGATGTATTTTAACATATAGTCAGAAATGGCATACATCATAAAACTTTTCTTTAAAAATGTTATTAAAATTTTATATAAAAAGTTTATTTTTAATAAACACTCTCACGATTTTAATTTTCTTGTTGCACATATTCATATTTTTTTAAGTAATCAAATGGCATACGTGACTTTGAGCTCTTTGCTTTTTAACTAGTTGCTTATAAAATTAAAAGAAAGATTTAAAAGCTTTTCTATATTTTTATATTGTTTTTTTTTTTTTATTATGTACTTTCATATTTTAAAAGTCCTTAATTCCAAGCAATCTTGTTTTACACAGGCTATAAATAACTATAAAAATTTAAATTTTGTGTGCTTAAAATTAAAAAAAATATTTTTTTGGGTTTATAAAAATGTTTCAAATTTTTTTTTTTGAAAATATGATATTTCAAAAACAGTTTAACAATTTTTTTCAAATTTAATTTTTATTTGTACATAAATAAATACTGAAGATTTACATACCAAAATATTAATATTTTCTTAAGAAAACCGCTTGCGCTTCAAAGATTTAAAATTTTTGTTGTCCATAAAATCATATTCAATAAAGAACTAAGATGGCGTTCTAATTGTTTTTCATCTCAAACTCTCAACGAAGATTTTTTAGCTAATTTAAATATCGTATTTCATGCTTTTAAACATTTTTCTCTCATAATTATCATGTCTTTACATGTAATGTTCTTAAGCACTTGGAGTCTTGAATATAAGAGCAATTAACTGCAACCCAGTCGTGCATTTTATTTTTAAATAGAGGAACCAGTTTTAAGAAAAATAGGATTTTGTAAAATTGGCAAACAAAATTTTTTGACAGAATAGGGGCCATTATTTTAAGTTCTTAATAAAATATAAAAAAAAGATAAGTTTGGGCCAGAATCACCAAAAACCACTATACAAAGTTAAAAATCGATCTAGCCCTTAAGGCTATATCTGAACGGACAGACATGCAGAGTTTCCAAAACCACTTTTTTTTTGTCTTTGCTATCATCGTAATGGCAAGTCTGATCAAAATATCGAGTTCGTTATCTTTTCGAATACATAGCTTGCCGTTACCTACCTATACAATATCTCAAATAAAAATGTACACTTACCAACTATTAGCAGTACCTGCTCTTAAATGTTATTTTAAATTTTTTTATTATTTCATTAATGGCAAAACGGATTTACTTTAATTTTCTTTTACGTACAAAAATTTTCACAAAATTAAAATAATTTTGAAGGTATATGAAACCATTTTTGTAAATTTAAAAAATAAAAATTGAAAATTCTTTTTTTCTGAAAATTCATATTTCCAAATCGGATTGATTATTTTTTTTTTTTGACATTTAATTTTAATTTGCAGATTAAAATTTAATTTGCAGAATAAAAACTTTATCTACAAGAATTTTAAGCAAATGAAAATCAATACTTGCCCTCTATGAGTAAGTAAAAATAAATAAAATCGTAATTAAAACAAATAAATCGCTTAATCTACCTCCTGTCAAGAGTAGGTATTTATAAATATTATATACGTTAACTAAATTAAAAGAATTAAGTGTAGATACAAAATAATAATATCAATTCAACTTCCTTTAGCTGTCTTCTAAAAGCACATCACTTAAACAAGGATTATTATACACCTTTGCTCTTTTTACTTCCTGTCGATTTGAAGCATGTACTTTCCTCTCGAACAAGTGTAGATTAAGGCTTGACTTTAAAGTAAAATATATCTACAAAAGTACTTCCTTTCTAACAGCATGCTCAACTCAGTGCTAATTAAGTGAAATACAACACCCTCATCCATCCTTAAAAACTCTTGAATACAAAACAACACAAAAACAGCATAAATAAACTCATTTCCATCGTGTAGATATGTATCCTTGAATTGTTCAATAGCATCATCATCACCATAAGCATCATTGAGGCAAAGATTTTATCCACCTCCCCCTCTCGATTAGACCTTTCAATTTGAAGAGAGGTATAATTAAAAAAATATATATATACATTTATATATTTAGCTACCTACACTTACATAAAAATCCTTGAACTCAAGTAGGCAAAGGCTAATGAATTCAATTAGCTTAATTATTATCCTTTTTGCAATAAAAATTAACAATAACAACAAAAAACACACACACAAGCTAAGAAGGCTTTAAAATGAAATCAAATTTTTAAATCGAAACTCAAGAAATGAATTATAACGACAGTCGAAGGACATCCTGCGAAGAAGAAATATGAACGCGCTATTGGCAGGAGAATTGAAGAAGCAGTCGGAAGCCATTTGCACGTTTGTTTGCTTTTGAAAGGAAACTGCCTGTGGGTGGCTCGACGTAGATGGGGGGGGGGGGCACGTGGGAGTGCACTGTCATAATTCATTTAAAACTTCGACTCTCATCTGTTCTGATACTTAAAAGTTGAACTTTTGTTGGGGGCGCGGAAGCACCGAGACGAGGGTTTTTGGAATTCTGTCACATTATAACCTCGTTTTTCGTAACGGATAGTGACAGTTTCTGAATCTCTCTGCACCTCCGTACACCTATACATATGTATGTTCATATTATGCAGCAGTTCCTTTGACACAAGTGAGACTCATGCTCATGCATAATGGAAAAATGGTAAATGGCGATGCAGGGAATATGTAAGTCAATTAATGAATGCAATGGATCTAGGTTCATTTGCACGATGTAAATTATATGTGTAGGTTCCTGGAAGACGTGTATTATACTTATACCTTTTGTAGATGCTTTAAAAGGTGAAAAGAATCCTGAAAATGTCGGTAAAGAGTTTAAAAATTTTAATGTTTATAAAGCTTCTGAGTGTAGCTTTTGAATGTAGTAATTTGTTTAGTTTTAAGCCCTTAGTTGACTTTTCAACGTTAAAGAATATAAATTAAAGGTTTTTATGCTTATAAAAGAAAAATAAAATAAGGTAACTTGGAATTTTGTTTTCTGTGTTAGCTAGAAAAAGCTTTTAATATTACTTCATTTCATGAAATGAGAATTCTTTAGAATATCTTCAGACCTCTTGAAATTATGATAAGTGGGCGCAAATAAAAGGCATTCATATAGATTCTCCATTCCCCAATATTAAGCAATAATGTTATCGTTTCTCCCTACGTGGCAGTAAATCATTTTCAAGAAATTTCCAAAAAAAATCATTAGAAATTTTGGTTCGAAATTGAAAGATGTTTTTGACAAATCACGGTATTAGAAACAAAAATGTTCATGAAGTTGAAATCAATTTATATATCGGGTTGTTCAATAAGAGCGCTACAAAAGTTTTTTTAAATAAAACAAAAACGATTTTGGATATCAATGAAATTCTTTATTCTTGTGAAAGGACGTTTGATGGAATGGATGTATGGAACTCGATTTCTTTTGCATGGTCACCACGGGCACGCTTGCACAAGTCCAAACGCTGAACCCAATTTTCGACGGTTTTCAAGCATAAATCGGCCGATACTGCTGCAATTTCACGTTCGATATTCGTACGAAGTTCATCAATCTTCGCCCGCTTGTTGGCATAGACCATAGACTTGACGTAGTCGCACAGGAAATAGTCTAACGGCGTCAAATCGCACGACCGAGGTGGCCAAGCGACTGGACCATTTCGTGAGATAACACGTTCTCCAAACTTGTTTTCCAATAAATTGATTGTGACATTCGCTGTGTGGCTTGTGGCGCCGTTCTGTTGGAATCACATGTCCTCCACGTCCATATCATCCAATTGGGGCCAAAAATATTCGGTTATCATTGAACGGTAGCGATCTCCATTCACAGTAACGTGCCGGTCTTGATCATCATGGAAGAAGTACGGGCCAATGACGCCGCCGGCCCATAAATCACACCAAGCCGAATTTTTTCGGGATGCAATGATAACGCATGGAGTGCGTGTGGATTGATGCCTGACCAATACCGCATATTTTGTTTATTGACGAAGCCATACAGCCAGAAATGAGCCTCATCGCTGAAGATGATTTTTTGATGAAAATCCGAATCATTTTCAAGTTGTTGATCAGCCCAATTCACATACGACGCTTCTGGTAGTCAAACGGCTTCAGTTCTTGAGTCAATTTAATCTTGTAAGGATATAGGCCAAGATCTTTTCGCAAAATTCGCCACAACGACGTCAAAGAGATGATTAACGCTTGAGAACGACGTGTGAGAGACACATTTGAGCTTTCTGCAACTGAAACCTCAGCGGCAGCAATACTCTCGACAGTACGGGCACTTCTATGTCTCACTGGCACTGGAACATTTTGTACTGCGCCTGTGGATTCAAATTTTTCCACTAGATGCTCAATTGTTGATCTGCTAGGACGATTATGACAACCATAAATTGGACGTAGCGCTGAGGCCACTGACTCCGAATTTCGGTAATAAATTCTAATAATTTTTACTCGTTGTTAGCTTGTATATCTTTCCATCATAAAATGGCAATCTTTACTGAAGAGAAATGTCAAAAGAGCAGCAAGAAATATGGCGTTGTTTGCTGTCCCTGTCGCTCTACTTTTGTAGCGTCCCTTTTGAAAAACCCTTTACAAACATATAAATCAAATTCATCTTCCACTTTCGAGACAAAATTTCGAACAAAGTTTTTGAAAATTGCTCAAAATTTCTTGATTAACTTGTGCTAATAAACTAATTTGTTTCTTTAATTACATTGCCTTTGAATCAATTGTAATTTTTGTTTGTAATTTTTGTTCGGAATCAACCCAAGTGGACTTAAACATGAATCTGATATTGTCCAGCAAAATTTTTCGCAGCAATTAAAAGAAATAATCAAAAATGTCAAAAATTTCATAATTTTTTGAGATTTTGCCTTATTCCCCAAAAACTTTGTTTTATTTTTACAAAAAGCAGTTATGGAATGTAGTAACCTTCATTTTATGATTCCTAGAATCGAAGAACGATAAATATGATTCGATCTCTCGTAAAAAAATTCAAAATTTTTCTTTTGATCCGATCGGGAATCTTATTTTGCGGATCTTTTAAAAAAAAAATCGTTATCACGATCGAATCAAATTTGCTGCTATCCTTAAAATGGTTCGATTCAAAATTTATCACGCAGGAACTATCCATTAAATTAATCCGTTAAATTAAGATATAAGAGAAGAAACAATATTTTTAACAGGGTATTTCAAAAGTAAAATTTTGTAAACATTTTTCATTTCCGTTGTTCCTTGAGAGATTTCAATGAAATTCACTAAGGTGGGATCTTATATTAAATAAAAAAAAAACACAAAAATTTTGTCACCAGTGTGTGTCAACAAAAAATTTCAACATTTTACAACTTCGTTGTTCTTCGGTGATTTAAATGAAATTCACACAGGTAAAAGCTGATACAAAATAAGAAATAAAAAAGGGTGCTTCAGAAATATGTCAATATTTTTTATCTTCGTTGTTTCAATGAAATTGACAAAGGTGAGAGCTGACAAAAAATTAGAAAATAAAAAGTATTTTCAATGTTTTAAAAAATATTGTCAAAATTTTTGGAAACTTTGTTTTTTTGTTTGTTGTATATCAGCCATCACATTTGTCAATTATATTGAAATTGCCGAAGAAAAAAATTAAGTTGCAAAATGTTGACATTTTCTTGAAACACCCTGTTTTGAAAATAATTTTGTTTTCATTCTGTCTCAGCTATTATCTGTGTTAATTTCATTGAAATCGCTTAAGGTACAACGAATTTGCCAAATACTGAAACACCCTGTTTAAAAATATTTTTTTTCTAATTTTGTATCAGCTATCACCAGAAATCGCACAAGAAACAACGGGATGCAAAATATTGACATATTCTTGAAACACCCTGTTTTGAAAATCCAAAAGGAATCCTCCAAAAATCTCCTTTTTCCATAGCAATAAAAAAACTATGAAATTTCCTATTTTTTAGAGGCCATCATCATCAGCCTCAGCCATCCGGGACGAAGTTTATTTTGACGATTTCCTAGCTCTTACTTCCTCAAGTTTATTTTCCCCATTTGAACAAAAATTTATTCAAAAAATATCTCAATTCAAAACTGTACTGAACGAATTCTTGATAGTAAATGATTCTATTTACGGATCTTCTCAGATTTTTATCCCGATCTCATACGTGCGAAATAAAATATTTTTATTGATCGAAAATATTATTGTTCGGAAAATATATTTTTATGGTTCGGGAGAAGGTCGATAAAGAACGATGAAGATCCGTATTTTATAATTCGAAGTGACAATTGCCGAACCCTGGTTTATATCATTTTCTTGTATGACTTATAATTTCCGCAAAAAAAGACTTTAAAAAAAGACCAAAATTAGTATTTTTTTTTAATAGGAGAACCAATTTTTTATTTTTTTTTTGTTTATTTCACGAAAGCAAGGCCATTAATTTTATTTTTTCACTTTTGTAAAATTTTGACTTTCAATGCTTTGGTATTCTGAGTCAACAATGGTATCCTCTGTTGGTAAGGTAAATAAAGGAAATAAAGTATTTGCAAGGAAATCGAGATGATTTGTAAAGTGAAGGGTATTATTCTCTGATGGAGTGGTATGCCACACCCTTTACTTGTTGTCACTAAGCACTAGTGTTGTAAATGACAACTGCGGAACGGCCAAATTCTAAAAGTTAAAATCAATCAAATGTCAATTTAACTTTATTGAACATTTCTATTTACAATTGGCATAGAAAACAATATATATAGCTACCATGTATAAGATAATTGATAAATAATAAAAAAATTTTGGCACATCAAGCGGTAACGTTATACATTTGACGTATAAAAATTTTAAATACAAATAAGATTTATAAATACCGAATGACATATTATCCCGAAAACATTTTATACAGCTATCGAGTTGGGTACAAAATTCCGAATGGCAAAATCCAGAAAATTCAAAACATCCCGAATGTTAAAATTCAGGATGACAAAATTGGCTCTAGGCCTTTGGGAAATTTGATATATGAGAATGCCATCTAATTGGTCAGTAATGGGTCAGAAAAGGTCAACTAGTCCTAGAAATTGGTCAGCCCTAGATAACTAGAACTAAAGGCTTAAAGTTTCTCAAGGTAACTCAAGGCCACGCGTGGCTTTTGGCACCTCATTAATAAAAATTTACAAAAAGAGTATAATAACTGAAAGATTTCTAGATCGTGATAAAAGGTCAAGTATTTTCAGTAATTGGATAGTCATATAGTTTTTTCTATGAATTTTCAAAATCCGTTTCAAGGTCACCAACTGTTGGGTCATTCCAAAAAATTAAGTATGCCATTTGAAAAGCAACTTCACGGTCATACAAATTCCGCTATTTTCAGTAATTGTTCAGCAATAGATTCTTTTTTAATTTGGTGATTAGCTATGTGGGGATTTATATTTTAAATTTGCTGGTTCCTCTTTTTAAAACCTGACGACCCTGATTGTAATTTGACAAATATTTTCTATACTAATTTTAAAACAAGCGAATAATAGACAGGAGACGATATAAATATTCTGTTTTACGATCTTTGTGTCCACATTTTCATGAAATTACCCTTAAGCACATTACTGTATGTGCTATCGTTGATTTTTAATATTTTTGTTTGTACTCAAAGTCAATGTTTTTTTTACTTGCGATATAGGTACTATAAGGCAAGTTTTGGATTCGTGCAAAAAAAATTTAAGATTACAATCAAACATGACATTATATGATGAAGAGAGCACAAAAAAGTGAGTGGCACAATTCTGTTTGTCTGTTTGTCGGAATGTCTGTTCATCTACAGCCTAAAGGCCCCAATCAATTTTCTTTAAATTTGGTTCATGGTGGTTTTCAGTGATTAGCTATGCCCATATGTTTTTTTCATATTTTTTTTTTAGAACCAAAAATAATGGTACCTGCCATACAATCTTCCTAGCAATTTTACATAATTTTTTGAAGCTTTTGAAGGAAAACCATTTTTCAAAAAATGGTTACTAATGATATCTCCAAAAATACCATTTTTTTCGATTTTCATCAAAGCTGCATGACTGATTTCAATATTTTTTGTATGCAGAGGTTTCCAAAAACTGTAAACATTTGTGTGTACTTTAATTAAAATTTTTTGGATTTTTAAAAAATGTTTTTAAAAAAGTTTTTTTTTTGAAATTCAAATATTTCGAAGCGGATTTTTGTGAAACTCGATACTTAAGAGTTTTTTAGTGCTCCCTAAAATATTTTCGGAAAAAAATTATATTAATATGAGAAAAAATAGCGGTACCTTCTATACAAAAGTTTAAAGACCGAAAAGGAAAATATTTTTTTCTCAAAAATGACTTGATTAAACTTTTTCCATATACTAAAATTAATACGATCTACTACAAAAAATTATAAAATTTTGCACTTAGGAACTATTAATGATACCTGTCATAGAACGTGTTTTTTTATTTTGAATTTTCTCACTATCGGCTGAAAGAATTTAAGAAAGTTTTTGCTATCTACAAATTTCAGATAACGTTAAATAATATTCCTTGTCAAAATTTTCAAAAAAAAAGAAGTTTTTGAATTTTTAAAAAAATTTAATTTTTTTTTTTTTTTGAAAATTTGATATTTCTAAAACTGGTAGACAATTTTTTTAAATTTATTTTTATATGCACATAAATAAAAACTTAAGATTTGCATACAAAAAGTTTTCTTTAAAAATGTTTTAAGAATTTTATATATATATGAAATTGTTTTTTAAGAAAACTGCTCCAACGATTTAAAATTTTTAATATTTCAATATAAAAAAATATTCAATAAGGAAAGTATGTGCGACCCAGTTGTTCATTTAATTTTTCTAAGATTATACCCAAGAATCATGCTTTAAAATATTACTGACGATTTTAATATTAAAAAAATGGTATGCCAATAAATAAGTATTTATGAATATACATTTATAAATCTTGGTTTGAAATAAATTTGAATCCAAATTTTATGTTTTTTTCAAATTTTTGGTATGTAATCTTACTGATATTTTAAAGGAACTTTTAAATGAAAAATAGAAATTCAAAAAACAGTTATATGGCAGATATTCCATTAATATTATGTTATAGTTTTTAGTTTATTTTTTCTACAAATAAATACACCATACTTACAATAATACACTTATTTGTTTTTATCAAAATGGTTTAAGCCGTTTTTGAGATATATAATTTTGTCCTTAACGATTGTTTGGCATGTACCGATATTTTTGAAGCTTAGAAAAAATTTCAATTTCCCCTCTGAGGAGTTATACAAAATAAAACTTAAGTTCAAATTTAAAACAAAATCGCTTCAGTGGTTTAAGGTGTACATAGGTCAAGGTACAGATAAACAAGCAGATAGATAGACGGAATAGACGGAACTGTGCAACTAACTGATATTTGATTGTAATTTGGTTTTTTTTGTTTTGCACGAACCTATGCCGTATATGCTTTTGGACCTGTATCGCAAGTAAAAAAAAACTATGACTAACTCTTATGGATAGAGGGTACTCATCTTTTTCATTTTCATCAAGGAGGATACTCATCTTGTAGGTATGCCCTATGCATCCAAATGAAAAATTCTTGAACAACCGTTATTCAAGCATTTAAGAGAAGGTAGACGTTGTATTAGTAACGTGACTCTAAAACGTCAGCGAGCTGCTTTACTTTCATTTAAACTTCCATTTTATGTAAAACTTTTATTTATTCATGAATTAATTAATAATTACGCTCAAACTTGTTTCCTATTCTCTGACCAAAGTTTAATATCTATGTGCAGTATCTTTCAGGTAAACTTAGAAGGAACACGTCAATCTCAATGGATTATATCCAAAACTCAAAAACAAAACCAAAAAAACCTTGCACTGCCACTGAACATGTATAAAATCCTTTAAGCGGATTCCCTTTCTGACTTAAAGCTTTAAAAGTATTATTCTCTAACAAGTATCTCCACTAAAAAAAAAAGAAACTCTACAAACAACTTTAAGGTTAAAAAAGACTTATGTGCAAAAGATTTATTCTTCCCAAAAGCATTTAACTTTAATGGCACAAAACCTTAACCACCCTAATGCCAATTTCCGATTATTTGAACATCGTACACATGCTCATAAAATCTTACTAGCTATGTACCACCATTTTTGCTGGCAACGAACGTCCTTGCAAAAGATATCACACAATCCAGTGCCAGAAAAGAGAACTGCAATTCTGCAACCCACAAAACTATCCTCACACTGTTGCCGAGTGGTGGCATCAGTGTTGCCCCAAAAAACAGCACTAAATTCCATTAATAAATATCCAATTTAATCCTTAGCAAAAGAGCACACAACGCTGCTGAGGACTAAGTGGAAGGACACGTTTATAAGTACTACTAAAACAAAAAAAAACAAAAAAAAAAATTAAAGTTTATCCTTAAAGGACACACACACTGGCTTTTTTCAATTAAATTCAATTTTCGATTTAACCCCCAGATCGGGTTGGCATTGCCCAATGCCCATGTTGACTATGAGCCTATTTGAACATGTTGAACCAAAGCCAGATCAGGGCAGGGTAGACGTGCAAATCGAAGCGCAACGCAAAGTCCTTTTTATATATATATTTTTTTTTTTTCAAAAGGATATTCGCTCTGTAAATATATGCATGCATCAGTTCACTTAGCTTCGAATTTCGAATACATTTATAGATTTTTTTTTCTGTTTTTGTGTGAAAAACCTCTGCTTCAATATGCAGAGAAAACAGTCCGACCTCGTTCTGGCCATAACTATGTTTCAGATGGCAAAATTGACTCTTTGGTTGGGATTTTTCGTCCTTTGGATATGTCCTGTGCTGCTACTGCACCGTGCTGGAGCTGATGCTGCTATATGAATAGAGCGTCGATATGCTGTTAGAGTTCAGCTTAAGCTTCAGCCCTAGAGCCAGATATAACCAAGATCGATTGAAAGATTTGCAAAATTCGATTTGTGGTCCAAAATGGCAAATTCATTCAACCATGTTAGCAAACAAACGAATAACAGCATGGATACTGGATTGGATATAGAACCAGAACCAGAACCAGAAACAGAAACAGAAATAGCACCACGATGGAAATTTGGGTCAACGTATTGTTTATGAATTGATTCCTTTGGCTTATGTTCGAAGGCTGGTTCACAATTTTGCCGTGGGGCGTTCAAGCGGTGCGAAATACGCTTTGGTGGCGAGAGTATAATAAACACACGTCCTGTCAAAGTTTGTCAGTGTTGCGTACAGTCCTGTCAGTTCCACTGTTGATGGATGTTACAAAGCTTAACTTCTGCATGTGTGTATGTGTGTGTGTGTGTGAGGATTAAAAATGTTTCTTTAATTGGCTTGGACTCGCTATGGAAAATGGAATGCGGTAGGCAGATGAGTCAAGGACTTGTGGTATCCTTCATATAAAGTGGGTGCAGTACTGGTTGGAGGTGTCACGATAAGACTTTTGTTTGAACATATCTGGGAAGTTTTTTTTTACATTTTGGTTTGTTTTTCTTATTTGTGCAGGTCAATGAGCACCATGAGGGATTGATTGACAGTCTTTTGTTTGCTTTTCTTTAATTGTAAAGGCAGCAGGCGAAATCCTTTTGGATTTCTGTGCAGAGAGTAGGATGGACGTGTTGATGTCTGAAATACACGATGGCTATGGCCATGGCTGTGAAATGGAAACAGAAGTACGATGATGGTGATGGACTGATAAATTGTGTTTGTGTTTGTATAGCAACCCGCGTGTTTGGGCTGATTGAATTTGGTTTAAATATGTTTTTTTTTTATTTGATTGAAATTATTTATTGAGCAGGAAGTAATTATAATTGCAATTGACAGATCCATGATTTAAGTTTTTGATGTGTAAAAAATAAGGATTTGTATTGAAAAATTTAATATAGTTAAATATAAATAATTCCTTTTAATAAGAAGTAACAAATCTTAGCCTTTATGACGACAAACGGAATATAAATTGCTTATGATTTGATTGGGGATATAAAGAGTGATTTGATTTAAATACAAGATTCGAGCTTAGACGAATCAAAAAAGTTCTGACTGTCATTTTTATTGAATTGCTTCTTCCACTCAAATGCATATTTTTGTTGTGTTCTTCCTAGGTATTAAAGCATGTTGTCCGATTACTGCAATCTTTGCAGCAATACTCTAACTCTTCCTGGAGCATATGACAGCAACAGATTCCCTCCATCCAGGTTCGTGGCATGTTGCTTTTTGTGCTCACATTTGAATACTGATGGCCTGATGAGCTTTCTTTCTAGGATTGCGCAAGCAGAACTGCTTCGATATTTTTTCGTTTTGTTTTCTCAAAGTATGACCAGCTCAAAATTACTTAGGGTTTGTGACCAACTTACTTACTTAAGGTGACGCTACAGTCCGGCAACCAGGGCCTAAAGCAACAAGTTTCTTCAAGCTGGCTCGGTTTCTAGCTAGCTGTCTACAGTTTCGCACGCTAAGTTGGTTGAGGTCCTTTTTCGCTTGCAAGCGCTACCTGTTGTGTTATTTTCCTCTTCTACGGATTCAAAGACTTTCTGGGCCCGAGCATTGTTGTCCATTCGCTCTAGATGACCCAGCTATCTCAGTAGTGGGCTTTTCACTTTCACTGGCTGAACCAATGCCGCTGTACAACCCGTACAGTTCGTAGTTGTATCTTCTTCTCTATTCCCCATCTATCCAGATGAGACCAAAAATCAACCTGAGAATTTTCTTCTCAAAACAGCTTGAGGCATTCCCATCTGCTGTTAATAGTGCCCACGCCTCTACTCACGAAATCACCCTGACATAACGCTTTGTCTTCCGATTATGTCAATATCGTCGGCACACGTGTTCCGTTTGTTGAATTTCAATGAAATTTGATACACTTTTTGATTTGGGGATTTTGAGTTCAGTGACACTGCTCCTTTTTGCCTACTTCAAACAGATGCTTCACAATTTAGGTCAGACCATGGTCCCAAATTTCCAAATTATTAAATAGAGTATTTACTGTCGAAGTCAAGAAAAATGCACGTTTGAAATGTTCTAAAATATGTGCTTCAGTGTATATGTTCATATAAAAATGACCCCAATACTGATTTGTACCAAATTTAAAGAAGATTGTCCAAAATGCTCAGAAATGTTCCAAAGGGACTAGAACTAATCTTATTGCTTATTTTTAAAAATGTAGATTGGAAATTATTTTTAGACATAATCTTATCGAATCTGAACAGAATTTGACAAATTTGACGGCTGGAAGTAGCAAATCAAATTTTGTATGAACTACTCAAAATCTGGAAAAAATCAAAAATAATTTAAAAAATGTTGATTTTTTTTTTCTGATTGCATTATTTTAATCTGATATCAGGCTAAGAATTCTGATTTTTCAAATTTGAAAAAACCGGTAAGCCGCCATTATTCACGATGCAATTTAAATATTCTTATATTTAAAAATAATTTTAGTTCAACGGTTTTTTCAACTTTTAAATATCAGAATTCTTAGCCTGATGTCGGATTATAATAATGCAACCAGAAAAAGTATTAACATTATTGAAACTATAACCTTAGATAATTTTTGATTTTTTCTAGTTTTTGAGCAGTTGTCAAAATTGTCAAATTTTGTTCAGATTCAATCAGATTAGGCCTTAACAAAATTACCATTTCAAACATTTTTAAAAAAAGCACTAAAATTAGTTCTAATCCCTTGGGAACATTTCTGAAAATTTTTGACCATTTTCTCTAAATTTGGAACAAATCAGTATTGTAGTCATTTTTATATGAAAGTATACATTCAAGCGAATATTTCAGGACATTTCAAACATTAACTTCACTCAGTTCCCGATTTCAACATTAGTTTATTTAAAATTTTGAAATTTGGGACAATGTTTTGACCTAAATTGTGAAGCCCCTGTTTGAAGTAGAAAGAAGTAGGTAGTACCACTGAATTCAGCATTCCCAAATCAGCAAGTACCAAATTTCTTTAATTTGTATTAGGACTTGGCGTGTAAAAAAAATGTTTAGTACCAAAATTCAATAAACGGACCACTGTGCAGCGTAAGCGAGTAGTTGGACGGACTTTTGAAAGACTGTGCCTCTAGAGTTGACTTGAGAGTTTTCCACAATTCTTTCAAGAACGATGTTAAGGAAGTTTCATTACAGCGCTTCGCCTTGTCGTAAACCTTTTTTGGCATCAAAGGTATCGGTAAGGTGTTTGCTGACTCTGATGGAGCAGCTTGGCTATCGATTTGAAACTCTTAGGTTTTTCCAAGATCTGCCTTAGTGCAATTATTTGATCGAGGGTGGACTTCCCAGGCCTACAGCCACACTTATATGGACCTTTCAGGTTGTTAATGAATGGCTTCAGGTATTTGTTAAGTAGGGCAGAGAAGGTCTTGTATGTATCTTGTAAGAATACTGATGCTTCTGTAGTTGATGCAGTCTAGAGGATCACATTTCTTCAGAATTGGACAAACAATGCTGAAGATCCATTCATCGAGTATATTTTCCTACGACCATATTTTGCAGATGATGTAGTGCATAGTCCAAACCAATTCATCGCCAGCCACTTTGAATACCTCAACCGTAAGGCCATCAGGTCCAGCAACTTTATAGGAATTAAGTTTGAATATAGCAATCTTCAGTTAAAGATCGGGTGAAGGGAAATGTTGGCCCACATCGTCTAAATTGAATGGTACAATCTGCATGGCAGTGCAGTTTGGTTCGTCATTGTCGTTATACAATTTGCAAGAATGATTTTTCCATATAATAGGCACCAACTTCGATTTAATTCAGACCTTGTAAGCCTGGGAGGTTCTTTTTACCTTTTGGCAAACTTTCTGGTCTTCATTCCTGCAACGGCATCTAATCCCTCAATTGCTCGCTTCTTATGCTGTTTTTTTCCTCCGAGAAGCCGGTGTTTCTGTCTTCTCTTCTGGTCGCAAAATTCACGAGCAGCTCTGGCCCTTTCTATGGTTTGAGACCAATGAATCTTTAGAATGTATCGAAGAAAAAGGTTCATAATAGCCTTTTAGTCTAATCGAAATGCTAGTAGAATATTTTAAGGTTTCACAGGCGAACAGATGAATGGAAGAAAGATCTCAAGCTCAAGTTCTGCACAAGTTTGTGGGCCGGTGTGAATGGCTCTAAGAAATCTGAGCATTTAAACCATATTTTTTTTTTAATTTTTATACAAATTTTGGTCGCCATTGAGCAGTGCACAGAATTGTTTAATCCATCTACTTAGCTGATCTTCCATTAGTCCCTCTTCAGGTTAACGTTACCCATCTTCTACCATGGGGACGTGTGACTGTAACCACTCATGTGGGATTTCTTAAATATCTCCTGTGCTTCAGAGGATAACTTAGGTGGGGATCCAACCAGTATAACCTCTTTAATGATCAATCATGAGGTGTTGAGCTGTGCATCTATCCGAAAAATTGAGCTAATATTTGAGTCAATCAATTGATACACATTAAAAACAATTTTACACGTGCTGGTCTTATACGATAAAAATAAGGAAGAAAATGTCTCTGTTTTGGCGTGTTGTGTGAATAATACAGCTTACCTGAAATCGAAAATAAAGGACCAAATATTGTTTATATTATGACTTCATTAAATTAGATCAAATTAGATCAGATTAGATTAGATTAGACTAGATTAGATTAGACTAGACTTGATTAGATTAGATTTTTTTAGATTAGATTAGATTAAATTGGATTCGATTAGATTAGATTTGATTAGATAAGATAAGAATAGATTACATAAGATTAGATTAAATTAGATAAGATAAGATTAGATTAAATAATGTATCTCTATTAATACTTAAATTAAAAACAAGATACTAGTATTTTAAAGCGTCCTATCAACAAAAAGACAATAACTCGAAGTTCAAATAAAATAATTAACTAACAAATACATTTGCCACTGACAACCCAGACACTTAATACTCACCTCAAATCGTGTCATGTCTACTTGTCTTTTTTTAATGAAATCAAGCTAACAAACGTGATATGTGAATGTATGTCTGATCTGTTTAAATCACAAAAAATAAATCATTGCTTTCATTCAACCAACATTTAATTGACTGGAAATTCAAATACAAGCTAAAAAAAAGATCCTTGACTTTACCCTGCCATACAAATTTTCCCATTAAACAAAAACAACGAAAATGAAATGAAAACCAAAACCAAAACCAAAATTAAAAAAAAAAATATAAATTCCCAATCCCATTTGCCTTCGCATAATCAAACTCATCGTCGACGTCGGTCGTTCTGTATCAACGTGCACCATTTCGAAATTTATCAACCATAGCCACAAAGCATTGAATACTCACTCACATTAAAACTGTCAGGGGTATAAATATTTAAGTTCCTATTTGCAGATAATCGACTTCAAGCTTCATTAAAATCCTTTTTCGGTTTTATTTTTGCTTTCATTCACTTGACATTTTCAACTAAAAGTGTAGGTATATCTCCGTCTCTAGCATTTGGAGGCTCGAGCCGGAACCGCTCCCATTTGCCAACATCTCTTTAACCAAAGAATCACATGAATCAATGGGAGTTTTCCACACACAGAGATATTATTGCCGAAGTGTATTATTTCCGCTACTCTTTTGCATTCGAGGTATTTATAAAACCCTGTGGTACCGTTGTTGTTGTTGTTGTTGTTGATGTGTTGTTATTATTGTTTTGGTATTGTCATGTCTGTCTCTTTGGGGCAACAATAAAACGTGCAAAGTGTCATTTCACAGTCAGTTAAGCAATTTCAAATGAAACGTTCCCAAGTAACAGAATCATAATCATAAAAGGGTATGACGACAACAATGACTCAACACGCACGTACACAGACAAACGGAACACAACAAAGTACAAATAAAATCTCACAAAAGGATTTTTTTTTTCCTTTACTCTTTACACTCTTTGTACAGGAATAAACCTAAGTTTAATGTTTTCGACAGTTAGAAGTTGTTTTCGAAACTTAAGACTTCACCGCGGTACACGAATATCGTTTTCCAGTGTAAAAATGTTAAGCCATATTAGTGTCGCTTATAGCCTTTTATTCAGTTGTGCAAATTTTATTAGCTGCAATAAAGGTCCTTTTCCCGGATTCCTCTGACACTTTTTGCTTTCGCATGATTATTATATGTTTCTTGTTTTGTTGCTGCCGCATTTACACGACATTAATTTTTGATTCATGGAACTTAAGTGTTATTTTGGTTTTAAATTTAAAAGAAATGTGAGATTTCAATTGGAATGTAGATGATGCCATATAAGAGAGTTTGATGTGCAAACAGAGATTTTAAGGAGGCATAAGAGTTTTGGAATTGTATACGATGAATTTTTATTTTTTTTTTGTGTGTGATTTTCTTAAATGGTGGAAGTGTTATAATGCTGTCAAGAATGAGATGGGTCAAGAGCAGGGGTAAAATAAAATTCAGTAATCAAAATGTTAAAGTAGATCTTGTGTAATTACCACACTTTGCATTAGTCTTTAGGACCGTACTACACCTAATGGTGTTATGCACTTATGTTGCCCTATCAGATGAGTTTCATTTAATAGATAGTAGTTTTAATACTTTTAGAAAGTTTTTTTTACTATAGCAATTTAAGAAAACGTTCTAAAATTGTATATGTCTAAAACATAAAATAAAAAAAAAAATAAGATCAAATTAGTGTTTTTTTTTAAGAAAAAAGTTAATCAAAATTTTTTGTTGAAAAAAGTGTTACAGCTCGAACATCTTGGGGAAAAACAGCTTCCTTTGGATGGGAAACCATTTTTCAAAAAATGTTTACATGGTACCTTCCAACAAGGATTTTTCCATTTTCAAGTTTCTTCGTAACGATGGTATTGATTTTAATAACTTTTAAAAATAGTAGTAGTTTTTCTCATCACAATTAAAAAACTTTAGATTTTTAAAAAATGTTCAAAAGTATTTTTTTGGAAATACAAATATTTTGAAAACTACATGGTCGATTTTTATAAAACACGTTATTTGCAGATTTTTTAACTCTTTTAAAATAGTTTTGGAATAATTTTTAATTTTGATAATTTTTTGGATTTATTTTGGATTCCATATATTTTAAGAATATTTTTTTCAGAAACCGTTACTGAAAATATTTTTTTTTTCTTAAAAATGGCTCCTACGATTTTTATTAAAATTTTGGTGTCCGCTTAAATTGGTGCGACATAATACAATACAATTTAATTTAATTTTTTTTTTTAATTAATTAAGAATTTTCTCATTATCGGCTGAACAGATTTAAATAAGTTTTCTTATATGCAAATTTCAAATAATATTAAAAAATATTGCATATCAAAATTTTCAATTTTTTATTTTTTAATTTTTAAAAAAAGTTACAATTTTTTTTTGAAAATTCGATATCTCAAAAACGGGTTGACAATTTTTTCGTATTATATATTTGTATGTGTACATAATTAAATACTTACGATTTGCATGCCTTAAAAATGTTTAAAGAATTCGATAAACTTATAATATTTTTTTTTTTTTAAACGATCCAACAATTTAAAAAATTTTTTTTCATAAGATCATATTCAATCAAAAATTGAAATGGCGTTCATTTTTTTATCTCAAACTCTCAAAGAAGTTTGATTTACAGAATTAGTTAAGTTAGTAAAGAAAAAAAAAAAATAAATAAATAAATGGCACTACTTGGTCAGACGTGCTTGCTTAAAAAGCATGCCCAAATTGCATCGAAATTAAGAACTTTTGAAAATATTCAAGTTTTTATACAAATATTTTTAGAATTTTTAATCAAAATCATATGAGCCGTTCTTAAGACAAATAAGATTTTCACAGTTGTACAGCAAATTAGTTTTAGAGCTCAAAAAGGATTTCAATAGACTCTTACTCTCACAGGAGTGTCAACTTTAAGCTTAGTGCGGCAAGTGTTAACGTGATTAAATTAAATTGGGTAATGTTTTAAGATGTCAATGAACATAAAAAAGGGTGATCAAAACTTTTTTAAAATAAGGGCTATCCTAGCTTTTAAACATTTTTTTTCTCATAATTTCAATGTCTTTACATATAATTTTCTTAAAACCTCAGCGTCTTGAACATACGAACAAGGACGTGCGACTCAGTCATATATTTTTATTTTTTTTTTTGCACCGACTACAGTTGGACCTATAATAAAAATAGCTTAAGACTGATCGTTAGCAATAATTCGATTAGAAAAAATAAAAAGAGAGAATACACTAACATTTTTTACATTTACAGTTCTTTGATGAACATTGAACAATAATAAATGCAATCTGCTACAAATTAGTGTGAATTAAGGGGTGGTTAAATTTTAAGGGCCTTAGAATTTTACGAATTCGAACGTTTTGTAAAATCGAGTTACATATGTAGTTGGTCCCCTAAAGTTAGCGAACGAAAATACGAAAATCATAACTCTTTTAGTGTACAAAATTGTAGTTTTTTAGAAACCTACTAATTTTTAACGCAAAAATGAATTTAAAGCTTCATTTTTTTTTTTCATTTTAAAAAATGAAACTTACTTATTTTATAATTAAATGAATAAAATGCAAATTTAGATTCCAAAACTTTTTGATTCTGCCAAAATAAGGACTCGCGAGCAGTGCTGTTGTTCTATAAAGGATCAGGGTAATACATTCCAAAACAATTTGCATAATTTTGGGACAAAAGCAATACGTGATATTTTTGTTTTCTTTGTTTAAGTTCTTGGCTACCTGGTGCATTGAATGTCCAGAATTACTGTTTTTGTTGCAAAAAATCATAACATTTTAACGCATGCACATACCACTTAATTTTTTTTTTTTCAACTTAAGCCTTGAAGCAAATTTCCAAAATTAAAAAAATGTCAGTTTTAAAGAAAATTGTTGTACTGGATGTTTCGGAATCCTTGACTGATATATTTCCTCAGAAAAAAAATTCCTGAAAAGCAGTTAAAGAACAACCTTAGAAGCAGTCAAATTTATGAAAAGACCACACAAAGACTTTGATTGCCAGTGCTTAATACTTAGTTGATAATACATATGTAGTAACATCATATTTTCCAATTCTTAAGGGCCCGTATGGGACTGAGTTTTCTTGACAAATTAAACAAAATTGTTCTTTGCAGACAGTTAAACAATAAATGAAAATGGAATGTTGAATGAAAAATATGAAGAGAAATGCAATGGATTGTTGTCTGATACATTTAATTTTGAACAAAAATTAAAAAAAAAAGCAATACAAAAGGGAAATACAAAAAGAAAAATGCAGTACAAAACAGAAGTGAGGAGTACGGCAGTAAGCACTAGGTGAAAGCAATACAAGTATTGCAATTGCAGTACATTCGACAGCACTGTCTGTCTGCACTTTGTCTGTTTTTAAGAACATGAACTTTCCTTATTACAATTTATCACTGAATTCCTCAGAAACATACGCAGCACTAGGCCAACTTGTTTTTTTTTTTAAATTCGAACATCTGGGAATGCTTTTAAGTACTCTAAAATAGTATTAAACAAAATATCTATTCGGCTGTGCCAAAAATTAGAAGGAATATTTAGAGTTGATTCATAGCCTTCCTACTTTGATATCTCTAAAACTAATAAGTCAAATTGAAAGTAGTAGGAAATATACTTTAAAGCACGACAATTTAACGTTCTACAAAAAATTTAATTGATCAAGCCTAGTTCATACTTCCACGTAAAATGGCAATCGCCAGTGGAGAAAATCATTTTTTGACATTACTCACTGGTACACACTTGCGAATGTGTTGTGAACGTTTGATGTTTAAAACCACAATGCCTCAAATGACTAGTAATTGAACTATCAACTGTTCATCAAGAGTTCCCGAATATTTTGCACGAGAATCGCTCGTGAACGAAAACCATCCACACAGCTTCACGAATACGTTCACATGGATTCATGACATGCATCACAAGTATGTACTAGGCTTTAAAATGTATGTAAGTATGTCACATCGTCTTGATGATATTCCGCCTGGCGCCACCTTGTCTTTACTTTCCTATACAAATTTGTAAGGGAATTTTACATTTTGCACTCAAAGCTGAGTGCCGCCCCACACAGTTTGCCGCCTTTATGGTCCTAGGGAAAATACTGCATGTGAGTACAAATGATAATAATTCTATTAAAATTTCAAGATGTCAAGAGGAATTTAAATATTAATTTTAGCGTCAATTAAGTATCACTTCGTTATGATATCTTTCAAGACCTTTTACAATATTATATATTTTTTTATAGGTACTAGGTACTTGAGAGAAATCTTTCTCTCAAGAAAGAGTATCATTAATTCAAACAACGAACAAAAAAATCCGCGTCACCTTGACAATTTTAATATTTATTCTTTCAAAATATCTCTTTGCAAAGGTTCTACTTAAGGTTCATTGTATTGTATGTATATAGGCACCTATAGGTATACCTAAATATATATACGTATAAAATGGTCCTTTTTTTTTTAAAAGAATAAAATGCTAATTTTCTTTCACTTTTTTTTTTGCATCATGCCCTTTTGTCTGAACTTTATCGAACCTTTAATATAAAAGAAAGTATGGAAAAAATCTTTTTCTTGTCTTTATGTGCCTGAAGCATAAAAAAAGGAGAACCATTAGAAAATAGAAATGCTTTTTCCCAGACTAAATAGTAAAAAAAAAAAGAACACAAAAATATAACAAAGACAAATTCAGAATGAATATTCTTTTTTTGTTTTTGCAAATTATTTTTCTTTTTTTATTTTATTTAATCTACAACGTTGTTTTATTTAAGTATACAGTTTTAGCAAACTAATTACGTTAAAAGAAAGACCTTTTAGACGTAAACAAATAAAAGAAAAGACAATGGGCACTTTTGGTCCTATAATTTTCACCAAAAAGAGTACAATTGTAATACGAAAGTGTTGATATCTATCTAATGCTTATTGGTTGGGTGAAGAAATAAAACACTCCTAGAAGAAAGCTGCTGGCTATCCTATCATGACAGAACAATGACACTTTGGGTTTCGCAGCTCAGAAGTGGGAAACAAATGTAGAATTTGGAGAGTTACGTCTTGGTTTTTCTTCAATAAAAATATATGTAATATTAAAAATGTAACCATTACATAGTTAAATTATTCTGCATATAAAGGTTAAAACTTCCAAATTCCACTATGTAGAAATGGTATCTGATATTCCATAATTCCATCGAACTTTTCTTTTAGAAATCTTTGCATTTAAGTAGTATCTCTTTGGTAGATAGAAGATAAGAAGGTACATACTCGTCAAACCATAGATTTGGATTATCTGACTTAAGAATCATCTCGTTATAACCTTATTAATATTGTGGAACTAAAATAAAATCAGTGAACTTACGAGGTAGCTAACAGACTTTCAACCACCCTCGATTATAATTAAATTTCACTTCCAAACCAAAAAAAAAAAAGTATTTCCTTCCCCATACAAAGACACTCACTTTAAATCGTCTAGCACACAGGCCAAGCCTTGTGGAAGATTAATTGATTCATTCAATTATCATCCCAGACTTGTTAAATCGAATTACTTGTGCTTATAGTTATAAAACCCAAGCATCTGGCATCTGTTATGTCCTCTCAGCTACATAGTTCCTTTGCCACATCCCAGCGCAGCGAGTCGAACAAAAAAAAAACTAAACTTTCTCTCTCATCTCTATCGTCTTTGGTGCGGTCTTGATCGTGAATTTATTTTCTAAAAAGTGAAACTTCTTTTTTGTATCAATGACTCGAAAGGAAATTCGATTTATTAAATTCCCCAACCAAGTCGAGTATGAAGTTTTAAATAAAAAGAAAGAAAAAAAATAATTCTGCGAACTTTGAATTTTTCGTGCGGCCCCGATTAAGAATTCTGGTGGCATTGACAGTGATTTTTTTTTTTGTATGGAATCATTTCACACGTTTGCATCCCTTAGAAATATTTTCTCTTCGAGTTTTCTTTTTATTTTCTATTTTCTATCACGACTTGTTTGTGTGCGTTGTGTGATTTTTTTTTTTTAAATTTGTTTACACCGCAACATTCGACTCTAACAAATGCTCCAGCAACTCCTTTGAATAAACCGGATGTTACAAATAAAAATGTGGGGAGGAAAATAATTTCGTGTCCCGATATTGTGCTTTGTACATACTGGGATTGGGACACGCTTCAATAGTCTCTAGGAAGTTTGAGTTATTTGTCATCATCGAAATATTGCTGAACTCACATGGAGTAGGTATAGGATAGCTAGTCGTAGTCGGTTCTGGGTCTTTTCATCTGTGGTGCTACGTACATGATGTGGGGATTGATTCACGGTGGATGCTTCCGTATAAGAGATGACGTGGTGTAGCGAAATATGCTTTGATGATTTGGATTGGAAGGCAAATTTTTTGAATTGATGGATGTGAGTGTTAGGGCTCTTTCAAGTTTTACTTTTACTTTTACTCATATATTGAAGGAGATGTAGAGCATGTTCCGGAAATCGATAGGAGCTTCGACAAATTAGTGCGGAAAACCACAAGAGAGAATGTGCTAGTTGAGGATTTACATCAAAAGTGATAAAGGTCAAAGGTTTCATGTTCATGTGTGATCAGTTTTCAAATTTCTTTCAGCTTACTCGCTGCGCGCATTTAAAGGTGTTAAAGATTTTTTTTGGAAATATTCATATAAAAATATAGATAAGGAACTTTTCATTCCTGTATATACATACCTAAGTACTGACTGATGCAAGGGGAAACTTTAAACAACAGCAAATTTTAAAGTTATTGAACTTTTCGGAACTTACCGCGTTATTTAATAAGAATTATTTATAAATTCTTCTTCCCGACATTTCGAAGAAATTTCACTCTTTGCGGTCACGGGATAAGTCTTTCTTCGAAACGTCAGGAAGAAGAATTTATAAATAATTCCTATTAAATAACGCGGTAAGTTCCGAAAAGTTTAATAACTTTAAAATTTGCTGTTGTTCAATTTGCTAATTTTACGGACAAAAATAACATCTGCAAATTTATACAGACAAAGATTAACTTTTGTGAAATGCTGTAGCTTGGAGTTAGTGCACTGCCATTTTGTAATCAGCTTGTGCTGCATTAATATTTAAGAAAATCGCAAATTTGCAAATTTTACGGATGATATTATTCCGTTTTCTTAAAAATGAAAAGTTGACCTGTCACACACCCAGAGAGATATACAAACGAAATCACATAATTACAACAAAGATTTGCAGCATTTACGACGAATAATAAATTTTACAAATTGGGTTGCACGTACCTGCTTTTATATTCCAATTTCAGGGCTTAAAAAAATTATATGTTGAGACATGGAAATAATGAAATTTAAATTAGCTTAACTTTTCTGAGAGTTTGAGCTGAAAAAAAGAAAACCATTTTAATTCTTGGTTGAATATGATTACATGGAAAAAAAAGATTAAAATCGTTGGAGTCGTTTTCTTAAAAAAAATTATTTCTTATATGTATATCAAATTCTCAAAACAATTTTAAGGACAATTTTTGGTATGTCAAACGTACGTATTTATTTGAGTGCCTATTAAAATTTCGAAAAAAAAAAATTTAATCCGTTTTTGGGACATCGTATTTTGGAAAAAATGAAACTTTCTTAAAAATTCAAAAACTTTTTTTTCTAATTTAAATGTGCAATATTGTTTAAGGAATAATTTAAAATTTGTATATACAAAAATTTATCAAAATCTTTTCAGGCGATAGTGATAAAATTAAAAAAAAAAACATTCTATGAGGAGTACTTTTAATAATCGCTATTTGTAAATTTTTATAATTTTTAGTAGTATATCACACTAATAATTTGAGCATACAGACAAAGTTTAATAAAAATGTTTGAAGCTTTTTTTAAGAAAACAAAATTTTCCTTAACGGTTTTGTTTACATTTGTATAGAAAGTACCGTTATTGTTTTTCATAAAAGTAAAATTTTGTCTTAAAATACCTTACGGAGTATTAAAAAACCGAGTTTTATATAAATCGGCTTTAAAGTTTTTAAAATATTTGATTTTTAAAAAATTATTTGAACATTTTTTGTTAAACCAAAAAACATTTTTCTTAAGGATTTTGTTAAGAAAAACTATTTGACGGAAATCAAAATAATCGTTTTGAAGAAAATTTAAACTAAAAATAGTTCTTTGGGGAGCAACAATTACTAACCATTTTTTTCCAAGTTTTCGAAAGAAAAGTTGTGAATCCATTTTTGAAAGGAATTAGATTTTGTAAAATTGTAAAACTTAAAAAAAATTATGGCTGGTACCGTTATTTTTAGTTCTAAGAAAATGAAAAAAAAAACATTTGGGCAGAGTCACCAAAAACCACTATGCACCAATTTGTAAAAAAATCAATGTAGCCATTTAGGTTGTAGCCGAACAGACACACAGAATTGTGAGGCCTTTTTTTCGCTTCCCTGTCAACGTAATGACAATCTGATCAAAATTTCAAGTTAATATTTTTTAACTTCTAAAATTTGAAGAATTTTTTTTTTTTAATTTTAAACTTTCTATAAAATTATAGTTGTGTTGTTTTGTGCTCAGTCTAAATCTGTGAAGATGAACAAAAAATCATATTTTTGAAATAAATTTTGTCTGACATAAATTTTGCGAAGCGCTCACTTGTTGTTGGAGAAAAATGTTTAAAAGTATGGACTACGTTAATATTGAGTTTTCAAAAAAAATAGTTTTTTTTTAAATTCACGACAAATGTTCTTAAAGACTTCGATATTAAGATTTTAATATTTATACTGATGGGAAATTTTTGTATACGAAATTTATTATCATCAAACCAGCTGTTGAAAGTACCTATCAACAGTAATCAATAACAACATTAAACATAACACCAAATTCCCACGGCAGCAACAGCAGGCGCAGTATACTGACTCACAGCAATATACCTTAACTGTATAATGTGTTGCATTAAAGCGCAGTGTCATCAATAATTGTATTATTCATGTTTTGATTTGCTTTCCGTGTATTTATAATTGAATCGCTTAATGGGTCAACCAAAAATTATTCATATAAGCAATATGTTGTAATAAATTGGGTTTTAAAATAGTTATAAGAAATGTATATATTGGAGTTAAAATAAAGCAAAAGTAAGCATTAATTCTAGTATAAATAGACCTAAGTTGCAGACAATAAATCAGAATAAGTTTTATAACCAAAAAGCGTGTTCTCACTCTTTGCTTCGATCCCCCACCCGTGGTAAGATCGATTCAAAGTCAACATTCTGGGGGCTCAACCGAACAACAAAAAAAAAAAAAAGCGTTCTTAGGGCTAACACTAAGAAATCAACCAACCGACAAAGGCGTAACAACAATTGAAAAATAAAAACCGAAGCACCAACAATCTTACTACAGCATCAAGCGAAATCAGCAAAAATGGAAGATAAAGCAAGCAAAAACAAAACCGAAATAAATCCACAACAACAACAACGATACAAACGGCAGGAAAATAAAATAGCCGTATTTGTACGCCTCTACAACAAATTGAAAGAAGGCCTCACACAGTCGCTCTCAAATGTTGCATACGAGCAATATCTTAAAACATTAGAGCATTATTGGAGAGACATCATGGCGAATCACGATGACATCATCGAAAACGCGATGATTCCAGACGAGTCCAACTACCTTCAGGAAGACAAATATGCAGAAATAGAAACCTTGTACCAGGAAATAACAGTAGCAACCAAGGAAAAAACTAATAAGAAAAACCAGCAGGAAAACAGCAATGAGATCAAACTTGAACGAATAAACATACCAATATACAATGGTCGTTATGACTCGTGGCCATCGTTCCATGATCTATTCAAGACTCTGGTACACAACAACAAATCTTTAAACCCTATTCAAAAAATGCAATATCTAAAGACACACTTGACAGATGAGCCAAGAAACATAATCCAACATCTGCAAGTCACAGCAGAAAACTACTCAACTGCATGTCAACTTATAGAACAAATGTTCAACAACAAGCGGCTTATATATACAACATATGTGCAAAAGCTGATGAACCAACCATGTGCCACAACAGACTCAGCAACCTCACTGAAGAAATTACTGGACACAACCCAGGAATGTATGGCTGCCATCAAAAACTTGGGCATAGAAACAACCAACTGGGGGACATTAGTGGCTTACATGATTCTACAAAAATTAGACAAAGAATCACAAATATTATACGAACAGTCACTAACAAAACCCAGGGATATTCAAGAATTGGAACCATTGCTGCAGTTCATCGAAAAGAGATTCCAATCAATGGAAACAACTAATGAAAACCCATTTCGAAAAGAATTCAAGAAGCAATACCAACCAAAGACGTACCATACAACCATACATCCCACCAAATGCGAGGCATGCAGAGGAGATCATCCGATATACAACTGCAGAGCTTTCTTGCAAAAAGGAGTACACCAGAGAAATGAGTTTGCCGGAGACAAGAAGCTGTGCATAAATTGCTTGAAACCAGGACATTTTACCTCCAATTGCTTATCAAGGAAACGTTGTCAAAGATGTCATAGGAAGCACCACACGTCTGTGCACCTTGAACAAATTTCCGAAATACCGAGGCGTGCAATGGCTCTCGAAAAACCAACGCAGTCAGGCAGACTGCAATCCCACAACTGCACAACGGACAATAATGTCCTCCTTGCAACTGCACTTATCAAAATAAGTGGACCTAACAACAACGAACAATGTGTCAGAGCATTGATCGACCAAGGTTCGCAGGCATCTTTTATCACCGAAGATGTGGCAAACAAACTACAGCTACCAAAAACAAAAGTGGATGCAACGGTATCCGGACTTGGCTCGAACGAGGTATCAATAGTAAAGTACAAGGTGAATATCACACTAAGCAGCAATCCAAACATTTGTACCACTGCATATGTCCTAAAAAATGTAACAAAAACACTCCCATCCACACGTTTAACAACCGAATGGGAGCACTTGCAAAAATTATTACTAGCTGATCCTACATACAACGTCCCAGGCAAAATCGACATGATTGTGGGTGCAGAAATTATTGCCGAAATACTCCAGGAAGGAGTCATCAAGGGAAAGCCAGGCTCACCTATAGCCCAACAGACAATATTTGGATGGATTATATCTGGAAATACTGGTAACAACACTCAACAACTATCATTGTCATGCCATATAACACTGACTGATTTGGACAGTCAAGTACGCAAGTTCTGGGAATCTGAAGAACTTGGAACGGAAACACAAGAGGACCAAAACAATGAATCAACATGCGAAGAATACTACAAGAAAACAGTAGCACGTAACAAAGAAGGAAGGTATATTGTAAGGATACCTTTCGAAGTTCAACCCGAACACGAAATTGCAAACAATCAATCAAAGAAGAGAGCAATAGCAAGATTATTACACATGGAAAGAAGCTTTGCAAAAAACCAGAAACTAGCAGAAGATTACCGAACCTTTATGAAAGAGTATATCGAGTTAGGACACATGAGCAAATGCAGAACAAGCAATGAGCAAGGAGCATACTACCTACCACACCACGCTGTTAGCAATCCAAACAGCTCAACTACAAAATTAAGAGTAGTATTTGATGCCTCAGCGAAATCTTCTACAGAAAACAGTCTTAACCAACTAATGCATACAGGACCCAAAATACAAGAAGACCTCACTTCAATCCTCATACGATGGCGAAAACACAAAATTGTGTTCTCAGCTGACATACAAAAGATGTACCGACAAATCTTAATCGACCTCCCAGATCGTAAATACCAACGGATCTTATGGAGAAACTCCCCACAAGAAGAAATCATGGAGTATGAACTAAACACTGTCACCTATGGAACAGCATCAGCACCATATCTGGCAATAAGAACACTAAAACAACTAGCAGAAGATGAAGGAAAGAATTATCCACAAGCCGCTCAAATTCTACAAACAGACTTCTATGTGGATGATGTCATGTCAGGTGGAGACTCAATTGAAGAAGTAAGAGAACAGAAAAAACAACTCACCAATCTCCTTAAAACTGGTGGATTCCATCTGCATAAGTGGAATAGCAATGTCAATAGATTACTGGGAAAAGATGTCCATTCCATGAAGAGTCTCGAATTAGACAAAGAAGAATACGTTAAAACACTTGGCATTCAGTGGCATCCATTGAAAGACTACTTTTCGTTCGAAGTCAAACCATATGAAGCAAAAACTACCTGGACAAAGAGGAATGTGCTATCAGAAATCGCCCGCATATTCGACCCATTAGGCTGGCTAGCACCAATTGTTCTACGAGCAAAATTGTTGATGCAAGACATTTGGATGGAAGAAAAACTTGACTGGGATGATCCACTCCCCACCACACTGAAAACGAAATGGGAAGATTATCGAAGCGATCTCAACAGTATAACAAATATCCAAATAGAAAGATGGACAAAATATTCACGTACTGTAAACAAGATTGAAATTCATGGATTTTGCGATGCATCTGAAAGAGCTTATGGGGCCACTATATACATCCGAACAATAGATAAGAATGACAAGATTACAACAACCTTATTAACCTCTAAATCAAAAGTGGCACCAACCCAAAAGAAACAAAAGGGCAAGAAAACTCTAACCATACCCAAACTAGAATTATGTGGAGCGGTTCTACTTGCAAACTTGCTATGGAAAGTAAAAAAAGATTTGGATATCGAGAATATAGAGACATATGCATGGTGTGACTCAACAGTGGCTTTAGCTTGGATAAGCGCAACTCCAAATAAATGGAAAGCTTTTGTTTCGCACAGAGTACAAGAAATCCTGAGATTAAATTCAGGATACTCATGGAGACATGTTAAATCAGAAGATAATCCTGCAGACCTAGCATCAAGAGGAACATCCCCAGGTTCCCTAAAAGAAGCATCAATTTGGTGGAAGGGACCAGTATGGCTGCACTCAAAACAAACTTTGAAAATCCAACCAATTTCTAACCTGAGAACAGAACTGGAACTTAAGATCACGTCACATCATACTACCAAGGAAGAATTCTATCCACAAGACGATATCACTACAAGATTTTCATCGCTCACCCGATCAATAAGGGTGATAGCATTCTGCATCAGATACATCCACGTCATAAAGGCAAGAATAGGAGCGCTAAAAAATTCTAAAATGTCAGACAGAGAAATACAAGAAGAAAAAGGAGCTTTACAAAAGCGAAATCTATTACCATTGAAGATTAAAATAACACATCTTTCAAAACTTAACACGGCTGAGCTGAGGAACGCTCATATCAAAATCATAAAAATAGCACAAAAGGCCTTACACGAAGAATACAAGGTTCTAGAAGAAGAAGGCTCACTTCCGATTAGAAGCAACATAACTAACCTAAATCCATTCATTCGAGATGGTATACTACGGGTTGGAGGAAGACTACACAACTCACAACTGCCTTCAGATGCAAAACATCCGGTAATAATACCACATAAATCACATTTGGCAAAGTTAATCATAGACTGGGCGCACAAGGCAACACTCCATGGTGGAAATGATCTAACCATGGCATGCATTCTAACTCGATATTGGATCGTAAAAGGAAGAGGTGATGTGAACAACTTCATTAAGAAATGTATCAAATGCCAACGATTTAACATACGAAGCCAGACACAATTAATGGGAAATCTTCCTGCACCACGAGTATCTATATCAAGACCTTTCACACACACTGGAGTAGACTATGCAGGTCCGTTTATGATGAAGACAAGCAAACTTCGGAACGCAAAACTAACAAAGGGATATATCGCTGTGTTCGTATGTTTAGCAACAAAAGCGTTTCACCTTGAAGCAGTATCTGATCTATCAACAGACACATTTTTAGCCGCATTCGATAGAATGAGTTCAAGACGAGGACTGGTAAGTCACCTGTACAGTGACAACGCCACAAACTTTGTAGGAGCCAGTACCAAAATCATAAATCAATATAAGAAACAAAACGAAAAGTTCAATGAGGCCATAGAAAACCAAGGAGTAACATGGCACTTTATACCACCAGCATCCCCACATTTCGGCGGACTCTGGGAAGCTGGAGTGAAATCAGTAAAACTTCACCTAAAAAAGACAATTGGCGACACTCATCTTACGTATGAAGAATTTTCAACGTTACTTACAAAAATTGAGGCCTGTCTCAACTCCAGACCATTATGTCCAATGAATGGGACCCAAGAAGATTTAGAATCTCTAACCCCAGCACATTTCCTGATCGGCTCAAACATGTTCTGCAGAGATACAGACAACGTCCTTAATACAAAGGAAAACCGGCTGACACGATGGGAATTTCTTAACAAACTAAACCAACAGTTCTGGAAAAGATGGTCATCGGAATATCTCACAAGACTACAAAAACGACCCAAATGGACGAAAACATCAGATAACATTGCAGAAGGGGACCTGGTTCTCATACGAGAAGATAACGTTGCTCCCGCAAATTGGTGTATGGGAAGAGTTCAAACAGCATACCCTGGAAAAGATGGATATGTCCGAGTTGCTACAATTAAAACGCCGTCTGGATATTTAACTCGTCCGATAACTAAAATATCCAAATTAGCTACAGATGAACCAGTAAGAACTAAACCAAACAAAGATGCAATAGAGCAAAATCCAGAAACTAAAAGTATAATCGAGAATCCAGAAATTGAATGTACAATCGAGAAGAATCCAGCCGCAACCCAAAAAACACAAAAACAACTAACGTGTTACCATCTCCAGTCAACAATATTAAAACCAAGAAAACCCATTAAAAGGGTTAAAATACGACCAACTTCAATCCCCGTCAGACCACCAATAGAAGAACTTATAGAAAGACATCAAGCCAGAAAACGAAGAAACGAAACAACACTCGGAACTGAAACAAAAAAGGCACGCACCACAATTCCCTCGCTGATTGTGTCAATTGCACTCTCTTCAATCATATGGCCATTGCCAACACATGCCCAAGTTTCTAATGTACCGTTCACAAGCCATCCAGGACTCTACTTTGAGAATAATGGCAATGTAAATCTTATCTCATCTAAATGGCAAATGTTGACATATTACAATTTAGCTTCATACAAGAGTCAATTAGTGGGATTACATAATATGGTATACGAGATAGGCCAAGGATGCAAGATTTTGAACTCTTCAGAGTGTTTCAACATATTATCAATCTTAACGACACATGTAGTGAACATCGAAGAAAGAAATAAAATCCTTTATGAGAGAGGGGGAAGAGTCAAAAGATCACCTTTTGACATTGTTGGGAAACTATCAAATCAACTATTCGGAGTACTAGACCAGGACTATGCTCGTGACATTGAAGGCCAGATAGAGAAAACTAAACAAAATGATGAATATACCCGAAGACTCCTGAGAAATCAAACCTCAATAGTCGAAACTACTCTGAACATCTTTAAAACTACAGGTCAACAAACGACAAGTCAATTTAAATTACTACAAGAAAGAGTTACTAATATAACTTCCACAATGAAAATTACCATAGATAAGGTTCAACAAACCCAACTGTTAACAGTTCTAGGTCTCACCACCCATATGTATGTCACCAACATCGAAAACATTCAAGATTCATTGCTAGACGTTGTACTTAACACTCAGCATGGAACAACTCATCATCTGATAATAACTCCCGAACAATTGAGAAAACATTTAACTGATATTCGTCAACACATACCTGCAACAATGACATTACCAGCCAGTGAACGCCCAGATCAATTACTTCAGCTATACAAACTAATGAATGTTCACGGGAGAATAACTACGAGTTATATTATCTTCGAATGTAAAATTCCCATACTAGACTCGGAAATTTACCAAGTGTATAGGATAATACCCGTTCCAACACCTTATCAAGAACAATTTACCTTCATTGCACCATCATCAAATTATATTATAACCAACCTAGGCCGAGACAAATTCTATCCAATGCAGCAGAGCGAATTTGATAAATGTATACCGATGGAAGAAGATCTACATTACTGTTCAAAACTCCACCCATTACACAACCTACAATCCGATACATCCCAATGCGAAATCAATCTTCTAAATCACAACAAGGAAATTGAAAGAAAGTGTGAAGTAGTACGAATGAAACCCAGAAAAGTGTGGATATTACTGCGGGATCAAAACAGTTGGTTATATGTAATGGATAAAGAAACTACGTTCAACTTGATTTGCAGGGGAGAGACATCTTCCATTACCCTAATCAATGACGGAATACTTACGTTAGAACCAGGATGTCAACTAAGTTTGGATACTATGGTCATCACAGCTCAAGCATCTTATACAACACGATTAAATGCATCATTTACACCACAGCTCAACTTAAGCACAATCATACCCAAACTCACTAGTGAACCAGTCGCCCACCATTCAAGCATACTAAATGTTTTTCATTATCCAGACGAGCAAGTAAGGAACCTAGAACACTCCATAAAACAATTAAAAGAAGCAGAAAACTCCAGACCTAATGTCTCCTACAGCGCTCACCATATCGTTCACTACTCCAGTTACACCATACTCATAATAATATTAATCATTGTATTTGTAAGACGACACCAGCAAACTCGTAAGCAAATTCAACTGCCGGTGCCAACACCAAGAACTTCGGTCTAGAAGACAGGGGGGAAAATGTTGAAAGTACCTATCAACAGTAATCAATAACAACATTAAACATAACACCAAATTCCCACGGCAGCAACAGCAGGCGCAGTATACTGACTCACAGCAATATACCTTAACTGTATAATGTGTTGCATTAAAGCGCAGTGTCATCAATAATTGTATTATTCATGTTTTGATTTGCTTTCCGTGTATTTATAATTGAATCGCTTAATGGGTCAACCAAAAATTATTCATATAAGCAATATGTTGTAATAAATTGGGTTTTAAAATAGTTATAAGAAATGTATATATTGGAGTTAAAATAAAGCAAAAGTAAGCATTAATTCTAGTATAAATAGACCTAAGTTGCAGACAATAAATCAGAATAAGTTTTATAACCAAAAAGCGTGTTCTCACTCTTTGCTTCGATCCCCCACCCGTGGTAAGATCGATTCAAAGTCAACACCAGCCACCTGTGAACTTTTTTGAGTTATATAATTGTGTTAATTTTTCGTTAATTTAAGTTATAGTAAAACTTTTAACTTTTAAAACATGGACAAAAATTTATAAAAATTGTAGGAGTTGTTTTTCGAAGAAAATGAAATTTTCTTTAACCGTTTTTAATTTTTTGCACAATATAATAGTATAATACATGTAGTATGTGAAGAAAATTTGATAAGAAATTCTTAAATTTAATTGAACTATAATTAGTCACACTCTTTTCAAAAAATTGAAAATAAAAATGGCTATCGTGAATCTTGTAAAGGAATTCAATTTGAATTTTGAGACCCCATGGCTGGTTTTAGGTAAAAAATTACAATCCTAAGAAATCGATATGTGGTCAAAGTTACATAAAGTGATTTTTTTTTTAAATGTCATAAAATAACTTTTTACCTTAAATTTGTATGAAGGCCCTCAAAAAATCTCTTTTGATTTTCTTGCCGTTTCGTTTATTTTTTCTTAATGGATTGGTCGGATTGGCCCAATATTATACAGCAAACTTAAATTGATATACAGTCCAGTCAATTGAAATGAGTACAAAAATCCAAAATAAAACATAATAAGTAATTACGATCACATATCGACGCAAATTTAAACGGTTTTTCGAACTATTTTTTCGAATTGATTTTTTACCTTTAAACGGCTGCGGGGTCTCAAAATTCAACTTTGGAAATTGTCCCAGGACAAAAATTACCTCTTTCTAAATCCCTTACTAGATTCACAATACCAATTTTGCATATAAGGAATTCCAACACCCCAAATATGCATACATAATGTACATTACCTACTTCTATCCGGGTAAAATTAATATAGTCCAGGAAAATTAGACAAAAAATGGCAAAACTACGAAAAAATTCCGACAAAGCTGAATTTTGGTGGAGCGCTTTGTTTTGACGTCTTAAGCATTTCCTGAAAAGTTCCTTAAATTTTTAATTTTTTTGGGAGGGTTAAGGAAGGTAAATCTAGTGTACCGTGAAGTTCTTGCATAATTTTCTGAAAATCCATTGCTTGTATGAAAAAAAGTATTTGATCTTTTTTGTGTAGAATGACATAAGCTTCAATTTGTACCTTAACTTTTTTTTAAAAAAACAACTAATAGTTTTCGAAAAATTAAGACAAAACTAAATTTAACCCCCTTTAACCTCCCCAAAAAAAATTTAGCCCCAGTCCAAATTTACGAAACTTTTCAGAAAATGATTAAGACAACAAAACAAGGCTCTCCACCATTCAGCTTTGTCGGAATTTTTTTGAAGTGAAAGTTTAATTTTCCTGGGCTAATAACCATTTTTGAAAAATGGCTTTGCTAAACCTTCATTACAAGCTATTTATTAGTTGTGTAGCCGCTTTTGAGACGAATAGGATTTTGTTTAAAAAAATCATATGAAAGATTGCGTTGTTTTTAGTTCTGAAAAATAAAAAAAAAAAACGTATTGAACGTATGAATTAAAAGTTCACTTAAATTTGACAGACAGATAAAATATGGCGGTGTACTTACTTTATGCTTAAGCCTAGTACGCAGATTGAGCTAAACTTTCGCTCCCACTGTTCTCTCCCAACCAGCTAAGCTCCTAGCTAAATTTTGACACATGATTTTTGTGGAGATAACATTACAAAAGACAGTTGTTCTCTGAAAAGAAATTATATTCAACAATTTCAAAGAATTTTATTTCGATTTTTCAAGTGAATGTAACCAAATAAAATAGAAATTTCCCTTTAGCATTCTGAATTTTCATTTCCAAAATGTAGAGCTCACATTAATTTCACAAATAAAAAACCTGCCACTATTAAGCTGAAGAATTAGCGCTAAATTTTGACAGATGGCACCGTACAGTAAGAAATTAATTTTAGCTTGGATAAATTTTGCAGAGATTTTTATATGGGAGTGAAATTTTAGCTAAATTTGCGTAATAGGCTTTAATAATAAATGGCTACCCAATTAACCCTTACCCGTGGTACGATTTTTATTTAAATACAGCAGAAGTGCAACAAAATTAAAATGGCAGTGCTTAGTTAATGCACATAAAGTGTTATCAATCTATCCTGTAAAAATTTGGGTTATGAGAAAAATTACATTTAAGGTCAAGCCATATATTTTTAAGGAAATATAATTATGAAGGTGTTTGAAGTGGTCCTTGTTCTGATAAAAGCCATAAAATTTTAGGTAAATGCATGCTCAAAATGTTGGAAATTGTGAAATCAAGAAATTTAATATTTTATTTCAATAAAGAGGCTCAAAATTTGAGAAGGACATAAATATCAATTTTTGTTGGCACCAAGCTCACCGGGTCAGCTAGTTTGAAATTCCACCAAAGCGTTCAACTTCATTGAGTTGTAAAAAGTGAGTAGGGTCAATAATTCTCGAAATAACTTTCCCAGATGAGTCATGCTCCCCAAACTCTCCTTATCCTTCTTCCTCGCATCCATCCTCCAACTTCTCCGTGGGTATCAGCAGTATAACTAATGATGTTGTCAACAATTTTTATACGGTGATACCGTATGGCAACAATGAAGCAGTCTGACGTTTCTTCTTTAAAATAACTTTCTCGGCAAAATGGTGATGAAGCTGTTTGCCGTTCTTCTTCGTTTGTAAGTCAGAGTTCCTATGTACAATTAGGTATTATACTAATATAATTAATATTTTATTAATTAATTATTTATTAATTACCTTAATTGCCACTGTAAAAATTACTAAATTATTTTACGGGCCAATTCGATCAATAAATTAACTTTCTTCTTCTACCTCATCATTATTTATTCCCTTTACTTACCCTCAATACCTATTACTGGGCTATATTAGGGGTTTTCCATGACCGGTGCCGATGATCAGCCTAGCTGAACGTCCAATTTAAAAAGTAACTCAGTCGCTAACGCAATATTAAGATACCTGGTGGACTTAAAGACACTATAGACTTACCTGTTAATGTGTCTAATGTGTCTTAATCACATATAGCGTTATTCCTTCACTCTTGTCTGCTGGTGACAAAATCATTAAAACTAATGGTTATGCTGATGATAAAGAAAGTAGTGAGAGTAAAGTAATAATTCCTTATTTCAGTACTGAAGAGATCGCGATGAGTGGCCCTTTCTTCACTAGTGAGAGTTAATTTCTCCAAGCTTAGAACCCGTGTTTCAGTATTGATAGCACCATAAAAGCATGTCTCAATCACCAGTAAGAATTAATTTAATTTTCACAAATCTCAAATCACCATTTTAAGGTTTAAAGAAATGAAGAATCTTGAAGCATGGACCTTCCACTGCTTATGAAAATGCGTTTCTCACGGTAGATCCCAGTGGATGAAAGCGTGGGTTTTAGCTTATACTTTTTAAAACCTTCTATCCCTTCTATTTATATGCTGAGAGGATTCTGAAGAACTTTTTGTCACATCTTTTTTGCACGAATTTAAAATATTCCCAACTCTGTATACCCGTATCGCAAGTATTTTTACTTTCAAACTTAAGTTCACCTTAGGTTGTTAAAATTAATATAACCTGAAACTTTAGAGTAGTATTTCTGTAACCTTTTAATCTAGCCTAGGTACCTAACAGCCTCATGAAAGCTTTGAAACCCATTCTTATCTCGAAAAACAAAAATAATACAATTTTGTTTTATCAATTTAAAAGTTCTATACTCAGCTAAATTCATCCAATTACTGTGAACCCTTTTTGCTTTCACTTAAACTATACCATCCTTTGTATAAAAATAAAACTCAATCTTTCATCCTTGCTTTATTGGTTATGGTTTACTCACCCACATTCCACTACAACTAGAGAACCAACAATAATTCAATTTATTAAGTATACATACCTTCATCTAAGAGAAGTACTATATCAACAGCCCTTACCGATGCACCCTCTTGTTGCACACCCCATCACCAACCGATATAGAGACACTATTGTCCCCTTCTCATTACACGGTTATGAACTTGTAATTTTCCATTATCATACAAAGTGTCATTCTCAGTGTAAAATAAACCAGAAAAAATCGCTTTATCAAAAAAAAAAAGAAGGGACAATTGCACCATCAGGACATTTTAATGCAAAACCCAACTTCTATGAATTCTGTCA
The DNA here is from genome assembly GCA_946251815.1 of Dasysyrphus albostriatus. Classification (NCBI taxonomy): domain Eukaryota; kingdom Metazoa; phylum Arthropoda; class Insecta; order Diptera; family Syrphidae; genus Dasysyrphus; species Dasysyrphus albostriatus. Next base: position 21,821,113 of record OX276337.1, read on the forward strand.
TCGTTCTGAGAGTGTTCAGTATTCATTATGATTATCAATATTGCTCAACGCTCCATGGCAAAAGCAAAAAAAAAAAAACACTAACAATGAACACCATCAGTGGAAAGGAGACTTTAACCATCAGGATGTGGCCCAATGTCCTTTGGTGTAACTACTCTTCCCACAATAATACTCTGCTGCCAAGTACCTACTTAATTTTTAAATTGAAAGGGAGGAAAAGGACATCATCGTCATATCATAAGCAACACTTTATACACACAAGCATATATGTATGATATCTATGCGGACGATGAGTTTATATATGCAAATATTAAAGAAGGATAATTTTGCGAAAGTATAATTCAAAGGACACAAGACTATATCTCTGGTCAGTATAGATCCTTTTCATTAAAATATAATGCCCCCAGATTGAGAGCTGCAGCAAAAAATAAAAAAAAAAACAAATAATAATAAAGGGGGAAAAGGGTACAAGCTCATGGTCATGGCTCATGTGAATAAAGTAGTTCTGTATGTCCTTATTTCAAGATTGTACTCTCAAGTTGAACTTTATCGCCCATAAAGAAGCCGAAGTGAGCAAAGCGGAAGAGGTCCTTTCTGTTGTTGTATTTTCAACATTCTCATGGCCATGGCTATGGCCATGGCATACAGAGTGTGAATCTGTTTTTGAGCGCCAAGTATAAAATGTAAAAACGATACAAATGCTTATCGGTTGAAGTGTTATAAAGATTGAATGGTCTTTTTTATGTGAAATTAAAGTGTAATTTATTGAAAATTGTCTGTGCATATATAATGTTATCATTGGTAAGGACGAAATGTCCTTTTTGTTATAAGAAAAAAAGGAATAAGCAAGTTTTTTTTATTACATCAAACCCAAGGACGTTTACATCAAATTTTTGAGGTTGAGTAAATTTTATTTAAAACAAAAAAACATCCTTAAAGTCCTTTGATGTCAAATACGGTGTGCACTCAAACCACCTTACCAATATTATAGTATACCTATACATTCCATCCATATGCGAATAAAACAAAATTTATATTTTACAGTCGAATGTTATTATTTTTCACATATTGAACCATAAATTTATTGACAAGCGAAACAGAGAAAAAAAAAACACAGAAAAATAAACAACGCGAGGAAGCTTGCTGTGAAAAGGATAATTGGTCATAAAAATATCATCACCTTATAAATCATTATATTCAGTGTGGTGTGGCATATTATATTGTGTGTACACAAATACACAAACGACATAACACCTTACTGTGACATGAATGGGCACTTCGCACATTGTTAAAAAAAAGCACACACACACAAAGGTAAATATTAAGTTAAAAAAATATTTTTTTTAATTTAAATTTAATTTGAAATCAAAAAATTTTAGGATTAATATCTCCTGTACGAATAGTTTGTGTTCTCTTTTTTTTCATCTTTGTATTTGTTTTTGTGATAATTGTCAGGATATTGCTTGCCGGTGTAACTATTTAACCAAAAAGTTTTCAATGAGTTTTCAATTGATCTGCAATCAGTTAAATATTAATGAATCCATTTAAAAAAATATAAATATTATTTTTATTAATACAATGAGTCAAAGTTTGACTTGAATATGTGTTTTATATACTGAAAAGTTTTTACAGGGGTTTTATGATCGGATTTAAACCATACACACATGTTGTTTTATTCATAATTCTGTATTATGTTCTTGAGTTTTTCATTTCATGAGTTAAATCATATTATTTATTTCTATCATCAATTCCTGGAATGAAAATAGTTCCGTAAAAAAATACAAATAGAAACCATTATAAAAGGAACTGTGAATAGAAAATTCAGTAGAAAAACAGAGAAATTGTTACATTTCATATGAATTTATTTCTTTGTTCCACTCGTTTTTTTCCGAGAAAAATTGAAAACTAATTTCAATGTGCGTCATACTCGTAGTAACTCAAATTTAACCTAAAAATCCTTGGAGTAGAAAATAATAATACCAAAGGTTTTTTTTTTTTGCTACATTTTAAATATTAGTTTGGAGAAATTGCTAATAGCATTAAAAACTAAATTAAACAAAAAATTCTAAAAATTCAATTTCGTTTGAAGTCTTTTGAACTTTAAACTCTTCACTAATAGAATAGTAAATAAATGCAAATTGAATTAGCTAAAGGTCAGCTTTCGTTAAAGTTGCAGTCTTTAAAAATATTTGCATCGAAGGATGTTTTTAAAAAATTCATTTGTAATGTGCGTTTTACAGTCTTCGAAGAGCCACCAAGTTCAAATATGATTTTGAGAGCTAAGGAATGGCGTTGGAATAGGATTAGATTGACACCGCACATCACCCACAGAACATTATTCCTTGAAATTTATTTCATGCAAATTTTAGACCAAATGCAGCCTACATGATATGAGCTTCCAGATGAAATTCTGGTCTTCAGTATTTTATAGGCAATTTCCAAAGCCAAATTAGCTTAACTTCTATTTTAAGACCAAAATAAGACCAATTTTTGTTAGGAAAAAAATGGTTTTCTATCAATATTTTCAAGACTTTACATATATACACCCAATCTTGCACCTATCCTAAGAAGGGGGGCTCTCTATGTGCCGTTATGCTGGGCTCTAGCACTGTATTGATGTAAGGCAAGGCAAGCGTAAAAAAGATCTTTAAAACCCCAATTTCTGTTGGTAACATTTTTTGTAGTCAACAGTACCCGCCTGTAAATAAAACATATACAAAAAGAAAAACGAAATAAGGCCAAATTGGGCTTATTCCGTTTTCTAAAGCGAAATAAAGCTTAAAGGCTCTCCGAAACCAACGCGAAATCGGAGCGATTCTTAGCGAATTTTTCACAATGATACAAAATATGAAAAATACACAACGATAAAGAAACAACAAAAAATCGTCATCGCTCCACATTCGCGTTGGTTTGGGAGAGCCTTAATCGAAAATTCGGTGTTATTTTTCAAATTGAAAACCAAATACGGCCAAATTATGTTTTTTTGGCCTTATTTCGTTGGGCCTTATTCCACGTCACCATTTCCGTCTTCCGCATGAAAATCACTTTTTCAATTAATTTTATTTGTATTTAATTCACTAAAAGGGATTTTGTGATTATTCTTAAAATGATTAAACACAGTGCGAGCTTTAGGAAAACAGGGAAGGATTTAAAAGGAGATACAGATGTACGTTGGTTTTGATATTCTGAATATAAAAATGGAAGGGAAAAATAGAGCCGGGTAAAGCATTTCACATTCGTCATGAGGTTCGGCTTAAAAAAAAAAAGAATCTCTGTACTTAGCAGTACGTCCAAAATTGGGCTCAAGGGTAGATTGATGTGTGCAAGTTTGTTTAAGTGCAAGTATTACAGAGAAATTGTTTCAGGAGAGGAATGCAACTGGCTATTTTGATAGAACACTGTTTATAAAAATAGCGATAAAATAAGGCGAGGGATGAAATCTTACGTCGATGTTCGACTCTCATTTCTTAAGCTCTTTTTTGGATACTATCCAAGAGATTTAAATAAGTTACGGGAGCACTACCGGCCCGAATGTGACAATTGTATTCAATCACTAGACGATTGAAATAATGTTTTCTACACAACAGCCAGATAAGAAGGAGAGAAAAATTTCTTGCATCTTCGATGAAAGTCTAAGCACTTTGCATCATTTTTGGCGACAATTAATATGTGATCATTCCGCAGAAGGTGATCTGTGATGAAAGCACCGCTTGTGGATAGCGGCATTGGGGTGGGTTTTGCTTTAACGACAGTAGCCAGCCTCTGGTTCATACGCTGCTTCTCAAGTTCCTTATACGAAGGTCAGGGATGTGAATCTAGAAACGAATATGTAAAATTAAGGGTGCTGTCGTATGCAAACAATTTAATGGGCTAGAAGTTTCAGATAAGAGATCGTTAATGAAAATTAGAAAGAGATTAGGAGACAAAATGGTGCCCTGGGGTACACCAGCATTTTTTTATGAATTTTAGATTTGAAACCGTCCAACACAACTTGTATTGATCGTCCGAAAGGTAATTTCTAATCCAACAAGGAAGAGTTTTATTAACAACAAATGCATGCATTTTCGACAAGTGTTATAAGCTTCATGCCAAACTCTATCAAATGCTTTTGAAATATCAAGTGCAATAATCTTACTTTCTTCAAAACGATAAAAAAAATTGTTCAACTGTTGGGTGAGATATACCATCAGATCACCATTGGACCTATTGCTATGAAAGCCATACTACCAGTCATGAAAAAGCTTTTGTTTCTCAAGATATTTCTTGAGCAGATAATTTATCAGCGTTTCCATGGAAAGAACGAAGTTAATGCAATTGAACGATTATTAGAGGAAGTAGAAGATGCGCATTTTTTAGGGACAGATTGGCAAAATTCTATTTTCCATTTACTCAGAATGAGGCCTATAGAATAGGACAGATGGAAAAGCTAAAACAGTGGTTTTGCCAGCGTTGAAAACACCTCTTCAGAACAACGGGAGGGATACTATCCGGGCCAGTGGATTTATGTACGTTGAGACTTAAGATCGAAATGAGTGCGAAAAAAGATTTTTCCCATAAAATCATTGGCACTCTCAAGTACAGGCGGGGTGATGGCACTCTCTGGCAGTGCTGAATTTACAGCTATCTGTGCTGCAAACAAATTGGGCTTTCCTTGTGAGCTGACATCGGGAGTTTCATTGAAAACGAGCGTTGGAACTGCAGAAGAGGTTGAATTACATTCGTTTTTTACAAATGATCAAAAATTATTGAGACCTTCCCAGTTGGTTTTCTCATATAGCCAAACAGCTTTCATAGGACGTATTTCTCTTACTAGATTGTCTTGGCGCGAGAAATAAGCAAATATGACATAATGGTCTGATGAGCCTAGGGGTGATAATATCTACACTAATAGTGTATTTATCAGGGCAAGAGGTAAGAAACAAGTCTAACATTTTAGCGGACTGTCCAACAACGCCTGGGATAAGAGTTGGCTCGTCAACAAGCAGGGTTCGTTGGTTAAACTGAGCAAAGACCTCAACATACATTCCTAAGAGTGTTGTCTGGCTTGAAAAGGGAAGCCACACAGAATTATGTACATTGATGTCGCCCGCAATGATGATTTCAATGTGAGGATAATGGGCAACAATTCTTTGAATGGAATCGAATAGAGCATCAAATTCGTTAAAAGTTAAATTTCTGTCTAAATTTGGACTCTGATAAACGATGCATGTATGTGATGTGCCTGCTACTTTCAGCAATGCCTCCGTTAATATTGACAATGTGTTTTTTTATCATCTTCCAACATTCCACCAAATTCAAACATAGAATTTTCGAATACTACGGAATGAAGTAGGAATTGGATTTCCCGAGGAATAGACTCAACTATCAACACCTCACCACCTGAAGCACCTTCTTAGCAAATCTTATTAAATGCAAACTAATGTGGTTGCAGAAAAGATGGTCTTTACTGTTCTACTTTTTGCTTTCATTATTGTGGACAAATCTTCAAATACATTTTTCAGATAGCAGTAACGGACTTCGATTTGATTTACAATATTTTCTAAGTCAAGTTATATGACGACGATGTGTTGACTGAGACAAATTTAGGTTTTGACTATTTGATTTTGCTGTTTCCGAACCGATACCAATATCGATACTGATAGCGATACCGACACGAGTGCTAAATTAGTTCGAGTCGACCCTGTACTTCAATGGTCATAAAAGGTTAGCTAGTTTTCGAAACTAGTCGGCAATAGATTCTTATAAATTTTCAATGATTTGTTTAATTTCTCAAAGTCAAAAAAAAAAATATATTTTTGTAAGGCTTTTCTGTATTTCAAAGCCAGGAATTATTTAATCCCAAATCATAATCTGATTTTTGATAAAAAATTTATTTTTACACAGGAATTTTAAATTAAAACAATTTATATAATTCTGGTTTTGTTATAAATGACTCACTGTATCTTCTTCACTTTAATCTCGCAACATTTTTAGCTTTTAATTTAAATTCCCAATTTTTTTTCCAGCTTAATGGCTATGAATTTGGAATTAATAACAAAGAATTTATAAAAAAAAAAAATGCCAACCCAGGCCTAGATACATAAATAAGGACCTCCTATACAGCATCAATTCGAAAGAACTTAATTACGGTAATAACTTAAAATCACTGCGTGGTAATGAATATGCACGTAGTTTACATTTCCCATTAAAATTATGGTTCAATGCGTATTTTGTTCAATTTATTTTATTTTGATATATTTATTTTTTTTCACATTATTTTGTTGAAAAAGAGGTCGACTAATGTATGTTTCAAAAACCTCAAATACACAACCACATAAGCCTAGAAAACCCCTTTGATATTAACTTTAATAAACGCTAAATCAGAGATCATGGTGGGCTGGGCATGCACACACGTGAAATAAATTAATTTTCGATATTGAAATTAATTCATTAAAATTCATTAAAAACGTTTCATTTTATTAAATAATATTTTACTACCTATGTATATTCTAGCAGCTAAAATGTAAAATATTTTTTTAAGGACATTTATGTCATGGAACATATGTACATATATTTAAACAATTTTAATTCAACAACACCAAAAGGGTTTAAACTAACAGACAAAGTGGAAATAGAATACCGGAAATATTCAGAGAATTCGTTTGAAAGTTTTAGGAATTTGGGTAAACAAGTTTATCTAAGTTTGAAAAAGGGTATCTGATATCCATTTAAATTAATAAAATAATTAAGTTATCTCTACACAAATATATGAATTATGTGGACAATTTGTCAGTTGATGATTTAGCTAGCAGAAAGATAAAACCTACGCAATGACAAAAATTGGTTTGTCACATCCTACCCTATTATTTTTTTCCAATACTTACTGAAAAATTAAATTGAATTCTTCATCCAGCAATTTGAAAAGACTTAATTTTGCTCGTAAAGACTCTTAAAAACCGTTCAACTTCCAATTTTCTAAAATCCTTCCCCCCGAAAACAAAACACACAAAAATAAAAAAACAAAAACTAAGTTCCAATCAATAACCATAAAATTCAATTACAAATTCAAATCAATAAAACGCCCCCCAACAAACCACTTTGACAGTTGGCATAACAATTTCGAACACTTCCCCAAAACAGAGTGTTTGAATGACTTTATCATTAAATTCATCGCTTAATTTAACGACATTCTTCGTCCTTGGCTGCGTCCCTCAGCTATATATTGCTACGTAGTTCGTTCTGCCTCACCAAACGAATCGAAGAGATGAAAATTAATTGGCAAATTAAAGATCCAGAGAGAAGTGTAGTTATCTGCCTGCGATATAGCTAGCTAGTGGGGGTAAGCTTTGGCCAAACAAGAAAGAGGGACTAACGAGTTTTATTGCCCCTAAGCACTCAGAATCGTAAAAAGGCAAATTCTTTAGATAAACATATAGAAGAGATAGAGATAGTCATCAATCGAAAGGGAATATCCTTTCTGGGAGATTAAAGTACTTCTCTCCATCATGGCCCATCATGAGATGGTTGTCGTCCGTAGCCTTCACCACCATCAACGTCACCATCACCATCACTATCACCGTCGTCGTCATCTTTTACGTCTTCGTCTCTTGACTGACCTACTTCAGAGTTAGTAATTTCCCTTTAGTTTCCTTTGAACCAAAATTACTTTCAGAAATCACATAAGTTCCATCCGGAATATATATGTATTTAGGAACTCAAAACACCCGCCCAGTTAGACAATTCCCTCTCTGCATTCAATGGAAGAAAGTACAGAGAAGAAAGTTTCATTGGGAAGATGATAGTCGTTTTGGACCAAAGTACTTATTCCCAAAACTACATTCTTACGAGACTATTGTCAAGAGTGCACCTAAAGTCTAAAACTTGAAAATACTACTCCTGCTTCCATTACATGCAAATGAGAACAAGCAGAGGAACCAGTGCCAGCGAGACAGCATCACGCTGTGAATTCGAAGAAGAAAACTTTACCAGACTGATTTTCAATGCAAAGCTTTTATTCCTTTGGCCCCCAAGAAGAAGAACACAAATAAGCAAAAAAAAAAAAAAGAAAAGAAGGAAATAAAAGACACAACAGGACACACATCAGGACTCAGGACACAAACTCTCATCGCATACATTAGCAAGAAAATGAAACAAATTAGCATTTGGTATATAATAGTTCCAGATATAGCTGGCTGGAGCGAGTAGCAAGCGTCAGCTCTCTATAGCTACTTTCTGAATGTTTAGGGAGAAAGTTAATCGAAAAACTAAATTATTTTGAAGTTTTCTTTTTAAAGTAAAAGTTTTTCCCTTACTAAAATTGTGTATAGCGAACGGAATAGTGTGTACAAGCAAGCAGGTTCCATTCCATATAGCAAACTCTGTCAGAGTGATAAGGAAAACGAGGCAGGGGGGAGAGATGGTAAATCTTAACCTTAATGCGATTTGTTGGAGTGAACATTTAACAACTCAAGCAAATGTTAATTGCGCACATAGGAAGCAAGTCTGTGAGAGTGAATAATAAATTAAAGACGATTCGGTAGCTCGTAAATTTACACTTACAATGGCCTTGTTTTTGACCTTAATGTTTTCTAGTTACTTTGGATACATATTTTTTCATTGTTGTTGTTTTTTTTTTTTTTGCTTTGTCAAGAAGTTTTGAAACTCCAAATATTAGACATCATCTTAGGCAAATAAAAAATATACTCTCCTGCAGTGTTTATCCTTTTGGAAATGTGAATTTATAAAAAGTTTTGTAGCTTTTATCTGCTTTTATTTGGTTCATAAATATTAAACTATGTTTCTCGAGAAAAAAAAAAAGAGAAAACTTGAACATTCAGGATAAATATGTATTTTCAGTCCTTTTTAGTTCTTAATTTTTCTACTAGGAAACATTATGAACTTAAGTTCCATCTGAGTTTGTGTAAGTTTAATTAAGTTTATATCCATGAATGGCGCCCAATTGGAAACCGATTAAGTCAGATCTTTTATTGGTAGTTTTTATAGACTGGATATAAGAATTCTGGTAAAAAGTGAAGAAATCAATTGCTACTCATATAAAACTTATAGAGGTCATTGAACAAATAACAACAATAATTTTTAGAAGTTTGTTTTAAATGTGCTCGGTTCAACTTATTCATTTCTTTTAAATTCGTCGAGCTAAGATACGACTGATTTACTAGGTTTTTCAATATTTGTTAAGTGTAGATACAAGTTCAACTAATTGTCATAATTGAATTTTAGTATGTTAGACTTGCGAGCAAAAATACGGAACCACCCATTTTGCCCTCTAAAAACAAAAATTAATACCATGAATACCTATAGGGTTTATAGACTCATATTATAGCTTGAACTTTAAACTTTAAGATCAATTTTCACTCTAAGCTGCTCAAATCTTCATATTATTACAACAAAGAAATAAACCAATATTCAGTGGCTCGTCAGCTACACCTAAGACAATCTTGCATATCAAAAAACATCTACAAAAGCTTCAGGGAAACTTGAGAGTTTGTGAAAAAAAACCAAGTACTAGACCTCGGCGATGTACCACTGATCAAAATTTGTTTTAATGTTTTCTCTCTGGAGTTCATGTCCATGGGCAGTTCAGACATTCTTAGTGAATAAGCATTTAGGAGGCCTTGGACCTTTAGCTCCTCATATATATAGGAGGTTTGAAAAAATAAAATGTTATAACGGGTGATTTTTTAAGAGGTTTAGAACTTTAAAAAAAAAAACACAAAAACTTCGAAAAAATGAATGAAATATTTATTTGAATCGATAGTTTGAACCTTGCAATTTAATGTTTAAAGATAATTTCATGCAAATGTTGACCGCGGCTGCGTCTCAGGTAGCCCATCCACTGAGTCCAATTTTGGCATACTCTTTCACACATATCGGCCGGTATCTCACGAATGAATGCATGGATGTTGGCTTCCAGTGCGTCAATCGAAGCGGGCTTGTCCCTATAGACATTAGCCTTGACATACCCTCACAAAAAATAATCTAATGGTGTCAAATCGCACGATCTAGGCGGCCAATTGACCGGCCCGAAACGTGAAATTAACTGTTCACCAAACTCGCCTCGCAATTGCGCCATTGTTTCGCGTGCTGTGTGGCATGTGGCACCGTCTTGTTGAAACCACATATCATGCAAGTCAAGAACTTCCATTTTGGGCAAAAAAAGTTTGTTATCATCGCTCGGTAGCGTTCACCATTGACAGTAACGCTGCGATTCGCATCATCTTTGAAGAAATATGGCCCAATAATGCCGCCGGCCCATAAACCGCACCAAACAGTGGCTTTTTCGGGATGCATTGGTAGCTGTTGCAATGTTTCTGGCTGATCTTCACTCCAAATGCGGCAATTATGCTTATTTACGTACCCATTCAACCAAAAATGAGCCTCATCGCTGAACACAATTTTTCGATTAAAAAGCGGATCCTCGGCCAGCTTTCCAAGAGCCCATTCACCAAAAATTCGGCGTTGTGGTAGGTCGGCTGGCTTTAGTTCTTGCACCAGCTGTATCTTAAAAGGCTTTACGCCCAAATCCTTTCGCAAAATTTTCCACGTAGTGCTGTAACAAAGGCCTAACTGCTGGGAACGGCGCCGAATCGACATTTCGCGGTCTTCTGTCACACTAGCTGATACGGCCGCAATATTTTCTTCACTACGCACAGTACGTTAACGTGTTGGTGGTTTAATGTCCAACAAAGTAAATTTGGTGCGAAATTTGGTCACAATCTTCCGAATAGACTGCTCAGAAGGTCGAAAACGCCGACCATAAAATGGAAGCAGCGCGCGATGAACATTTCGAACCGAGCACGAATTTTGATAGTAAAATTCAATAATTTGCAAGCGTTGTTCATTTGTAAGACGATCCATGGTTAAATTGCAAACCAAACTGAAGCTGTTTGACAGTGACACAAGGTACTAAACACACGTCAGCTGTCAAAACCAGTGTTGCCAAAACCAAACCAGCTAAAAAATCACCCGTTATAATTGGTTAGAAAAGGTCTACTAGTTCTAGAAATTAGTCAGCCCTAGATAACTTGTAATCAATGCTAAAAATTTCTCACGGTCATGCACGATTTCTTGTACCTCAGTAATTTTTGGTACCTCTAAGAGATTTCTCATAAATGAGGTCCCAAAAATCGCTATGAACTTGAATTTTTTTTAAATGATTAAAAATTCATAAAAAGCTGATGAGGTGCCAAAAGTTTTTTGTTTGTGACCTTGAAACGAATTTTGAAAATTCATAGAAAAACAACTATGGCTGACCAATTACCTACGGGAGATAATTGACCTTTTATCACGATCTCGATACTTTTTTGTAAATCTCCTATTAGACTAAGAGCTGGCTGTAGGTGCATGCATCTTTACATAAAATTCAAAAGTCTGGCAGGATTTTTTTGGTAACCGTGGTAAGGACGAGGTGTTTCAGACTGTTGTTTTAGGGTCTTATGCACTTCACTTAATTTTTAAAAAATGGAAAATAGTGCTCTGACACATTCTTAAAGTCCACAGAGTTTAATTTTTACGATCCGATTAATAGAACTCAAGATGTAAGTTTTTAGGTGCCCCATATCGAGAGATATTTGGAGAATTAAAAAAAATCAAAAATCACAAAGAAAAGTCCTACAAAATAAATCCGATAGTGTTCGCTTCAAAAGCTCATATCTTGAATTTTATTTCTGGGTTTAAAAAAAAATGACAGAGCATCTTTTTCCATTTTTAATAAAATAATTAAAATAATTCAAGTGCATGTGGCCCTAACACAATCGTCTGAAAAATCACTATTTGCAAGCCCTCGTCCTAAACTAGGGCGCCAAAAAAATCTTGCCTGACTTTTGAATTTTTTGTCAAGATGCATGCACCTACAGACCATCATACTCATTTTTTGGCAATGTGTTCAACCCAAAAATATGCTGCCAGCTCTTAGTAAGATCTCTAGATCGTGATAAAAGGTCAATAATTTCCATTAGGTAATTGGTCAGCCATAGGTTTTTATAGAATTATTGGTTAGCCATAGATTTAGTTTAATGTATTTTTATCCTTTTGCCAAAAAAACTTTAAAAACATCATAAAAATTAACATATACCTGACCAATTACTAAAACTAGCTGACCATTTATAAAGATTCAGAGATCTTTCAGATGATAAACAATTTTTTAAATTTTCCATAAATGAAGTGCCAAAAATCGCTATGACCTTGAATTTTTTTTAATGAATTAAAAATTCATAACAAATATGTATGATTGACTAATTATTGAAAATAGGTTGGAAGTAGTACAAGAAAAAAAAATCCCACAGGAGTGGGATAGTATTTACTCCCGCTTGCTTAGGCGGGGAACAATAATTGAAAAAATTACATTTAATAGCAAAAACTTATTTAAAAACTATGGCAATACTTATAGTATTGTTTTTTAGCTTTTTGGAAAGTTAAAGGTCCATTCTTGAATAAACAGAAGTCCTAGTATGCAAACAAAAATTAAGGCAAATTAAATTGACCCCTACAGCGACTATAGGGGTCGAAAATAAAAACCTGAGAAAATAAGTAAAAAATAATTTTTTTCGAAAGTTCGATATCTCAAAAACAGGTTGTTAATTTTTATTTAATTTTATGTGCATAGAAACTATCAAAATATTAAAAAAAAAGACCTCTCCAAAAATGTTTGTATTTGATCAAAAGCTAAGGTGACATTCTTTTTTTCACTTCTTCTTATTTCACTAAATTTTCGTGAAAAAATATGATCGAAAAATCAAAAATCAAAAAGAAAACTTAATATTTTGACAGAAATCAAAAATATGAAATTTAACTGAACGTTCAACGTTAGGATTCAGTATTGAATTTTTGGATTTTTTCTGATGAACGCACCCATTGCTTAAAATTTTAAGCTACATAATCGATTTTCTATTGGTATTGACAAAACGATCGTTAAGCAGATTTTTGACAGTTTATAAGCAAATGCAGACAAAAAACGAGCGTATTTAATTATAAGAGAGAAAGAGATGTAACTAGGTGGGAAGCATTTAGCCATAGTTCAATATTAAAGCAATAGAACTCGATTCGATTTTGGCTTGTGATGCTCTTATGTTTGGGTCGAGACGAGAGATTTATTCACACCTTGGGCTTGTGATAGAAAAATATGTTGATATACTCATTTACAAAATTATTTATTTTACAATTCAATTTATTAAAGAAAATGACAAATAATGGCAAAGAATATAAAAACTTTTATTTACAAGCATATGCAAACGCATTCATACCAGCAACGTAGCTACATTGAGGCAAACTGAAGTGGTGTGCCAGGATCCCGGGGCCTTGGGGGCCCCAAAGACTGACAGAACAAAATTTCAAAGCGAAAATGAAATTTTTAAGAAGGTTTATTTTGGATATTTAAAATTATGTACAATATCCTGTTTTGACCATTAAAGTTTTTAATAATTCACTTTCAAAATAATAACAGTGTTCTAATGTTTTTAAAATATTTAAACTTAAACGCTTACGAAAACACAGTGACTATTATAATAATAGTCGGTATTTCTTGCAAATGTAAAATTAATATTAGCTCCAACACCATATGGTTACATAGGTGTTTTAAAAAAAAAGTTCGTGGCTAGTGGTGCATCAACGATTTATGAAATATTCCACTAACGATTCTTTTCTAAAAAAAACTGTACGTAAAAATGTATAGGCTATTGAATAGATCTGAAAATAAGCGAAAATTCAAGCATATTAGCAAAAAACAACCTACAAAAATGAAAAACTAAAGCTATCGGAATTTTTTAATAACTTGTGCATAACTTTTTTCGAAGCAAAGATAGGGTCAAGAAATAAAGTGAAACAAAATGTCCAAAACGTAATTTTTTTTCTAAATTTGCCCACCCATACTTTACCATTTCTTATAAATTTTTCACAGTTTTAGTGCGATAGCTTTCTGTTTGGTACGAAATGGCAAATTTCACGTTCTTAAAAATATTCAAACCCTAGGTTTTGATCAAATATGACTAAACGATTATAAATAATTTTTAAAAGTTTATTAATTTCGCAATTTTGTTTTCCGACTCATCTTAACTGCTTCCAGAACTACAGACTGCAAGGCTGTGCTGGTCCGATTGATGACTTGGTACTTGGTGTAAGGAATGTTAAGTTTGTTATTGTCATGTGGTACCAAGAAATAGGGTTTTGGCCTAAGGACTCTATTTTATTTTGCTTAAGCATGTCTTGAGCATATCTGTACTCCGAAAAAAGTTATACGCAATAAAAAAAATTAAATCTTTGAATATTCGATTTTTTTAATTTGTTTTTTTTAAGAAAATTTGTTTTTGGACAGAAGTTTTAAGTGTAAAATTGTCAAATTCAACTTATTATTAGTGTTCAAGTAATACCAAAAATATTAAAAAAGGGCCATCGTCACCAGTTTCTCAGAATAGCAAGGGTGAATTTGATATTTTTGATTTTAAGTCTGCTTTTGGACCAAACAAATAAATTCAATAATAAAAACCTTACCCGTAAATGTTTCTTTTAAAAAGGTCTTCAATAGCCTATAAGGGATATATTATTATGCTGACGTATTCATACATATCTACTAAGCTTTTATTATTTGTTTAAATTAAAAATGAAGCTAATACCTGGAGCCCCATTTTATTTTCTGCCCCAAGGCCCTTGTCCATCTAGCCCCCCCCCCTTGGGTGTATTGAAAATAACAACGAAACAAATGTTTCCCACTTTATAGCAACAATCAGATTTCAGCCATTATTTTGTAAACAACTTGTTCCTGTCTAATACCTTCTTATTTTCCCATTTCTGTGATCTGATAAAAGTAAGTTATGTTAATTTTAAAGACCTGCTGTAGTAAAAAGGATCTCCTACATACCCCCAGCTCCTCCCAAAAAAAAAAAAAATTATGCCGCCCTGAATCTTATCTAAATCTAACATAATTCTAACCGAATCCTATAGGCACATAATAATCTTCTATCCCTAACCAAGTTATCGGAATATTTCCCCCAGATAAATAAACCTACCAAGGGACTTCATAAAGACAAAATCGACCTTGCTCTGTGTGTCATCAACCTCTCTTATATATTTAAGAAATAAAATTAATGTTGATACAAGTAAACCTTTTAAACATTGATAGAAAGGTAGAAACCTTCAAGAACTTGTCTTCCGCCGCATAAGGTTAACCAAATTGATTAGATTTGGGACAAAGTAAAATATTTATCTATTTAAGAGAGACAAACCACTTTATAATGTTGTCCCTTAAAGCCATCACCTTTCCATCTTTATGTCTTTGAAATGCGCACAAATAGGCCCGGTGATGGTGATTTCGTTATAACCTACAAAATATTAAGTCATTCAAGGCCCTCCCTGCCCTTTGCCATACCCACACAAACACACAGCGATATTTTAAAATAAGATTTGAAATGTCCCCCAAAAACAATGGCGGCCTTGCTGGAGGCCGCTTCTAATATTTTACGGTAGGCTATAAATTGCCATTGAAAAGCCCCTGGATAAGTATGAATCCTGGCTTCCTGGAAAACCCGCGGTTGCTTGTTAAGATTCGAGTTCACACAAATGCATTTCGACCTATTTTCCTTAAATTTTTTGTTTGCTCCGCAAGAGGACCTTTTCATACTAAATCCAAAATGAAAAGGGAACAACTTCAATACAAAAAATATAAAAATAAAAAGCCAGAGGCAACCTAGGGCAATCCACAATCCGTTGATCCCATAAATCAGAATAATTTAAAACCCACATCCCAATCTGAGCCCCGAAAAACGAAAAAGAAAGTAAATGAAAGCAGCTAACCTTCTACCATGTATTTATTTTTTTTTTTCTTGGTCCTTTTGTCCTTGTTTTGTAAACAGCTTCAATGAGCTTTTGGAATCGAAAACGGTCCACAAGCCCCAACCATATTCTGGCGGAGCATTAAATTCTCATTTGTTGTGCAAGGAATCCCGTGTATATTGGGGCTTCTGCTGCCGCACTCTCGGCGGATTAAGTCCTTTTCTAGTTTTGTGGTTCTATGTGAAAAATATTTTAAGATTCAATCGGGTTTTAGAACGCCTGACCCTCCTCTGAAGCCGGTCGGCTGTGGTGCGGCTGGTTTGGTCACATGGTCGCTGCTTCGCATTTGAATGCAAAACCCCTGATAAAGAGATATGGTGTGGTGGGACTTTTTTTTCCCAAAGAACCACAATAATCCTGTGTCCCCATTTGCATGCTATTGCTATCACATTGTTTATAAATTAAGCTAAGGGTATTTATAGGAACAAAGGATGCATTAAAGGCTACACGAAAACGACGACGACGATGGCGACGACGAAAATCATGACCCAATTCCAATTCGATGATGGTAATTTTTTTTTGTTGTATTTTTGCCCTTGTTTGTTTGGAATTGTTTCGGCAGGAAGTCCGAAAAAGGAAGAAAGGATCACATCTACCCTTAAGCGGATTTACATTTATGAGGGTATGAGAGCATATATATATACCAACATTTGACAGTAATCTTTGAATACATAGGTTTAGCCATGACGACGACGACGACGACCAATTCCACTGAACCGGAGCATAACATATGTTTGTGCCCGAAAGTCGAAATTAATTCCAACAATCCACGAAAAGGAATTTTAATTACCGCAAACGATGTTGCAAGGATTTTGCTGATGATTGAACAGTATGGGGTACAAGTAATGGTACCGGCCAATTTCTCTTTATTTTAATTTTACGGATTTAAGTTAAATTATTGTTGGATTTTGAACACCCATTTAGAGGGTCTCAAAACTATTTTTTGCTGACGGTTGAAAAGTATAGGGGACAAGTATGGTACCTCTTTTTTTTTAAATTTAATTTTTGGATTAAAGTAAGAATGTTGTTGGTTTTTGATCAGCCAGAGGGTCCCAAAAATTGTTTCTGCTGACGATTCAACAGTGTGGGGGACAAGTTATATTACTTTTAAGATTTTTTATTTTGCTGATTTAAGTAAAAACAATATAGTTTTTTTAAGGCTCATTTTAAGGGTATAAAAAAATCAGTTTTGCCGATAATTGAGGGGGACAACTAAGGGTTGTAATTAATTTTTTTTTTTTAATTTTGCAAATTTAAATATTATTATTTTGTTGATTTTTAAAGACCTATTTAGAGAGTCTCAAAAAAATACTTCCTGCCGATGATCTAACAATACCGGAGACAACTTATGATACCTATCAGATTTTTTAGTTTTTGTATTTTAGTAAAATTATTGTTTGCTTTTGAAGGTCCATTATGAGGGTCCCAAATTTTGTTTTGTTTAATGGCAGATGACAAGTTATGGAAGTTATGGGACCTGTCTGATTTTGTTTTCATTTTCCGGATTTAATTCAAATTATTGTTGGATTTTGAAGGTCCATTTAAAGGGTCTCAAAAAAAACTGTTTTGTGCTAATGATTGAACAGTATTGACAACAAATTATGGTAGCGGTAAGATTTTTTTAAATCATTTTTTTGATTTAAACACAAATTTTATTGGATTTTGAAGGCCCATTTAGAGGGTCTTGAAAAAACTTGTTTTTTTTGGAATGGTTAAACAGTATGGTAGACAAGCTATGGTGCATGTGAGATTTTATTTTCATTTTATGGATTAAGTAAAATTACTGTTGGTTTTTGAACGCCTATTTAAAGGATCTCAAAAATAATTTTTTACTGATGATATGAACAGTATGGGAGACGAGTTAGGGTACCCACCTATAAGATTTCTTATCTTTTGCGGATTTAAGAAAAAATATTGTTGGCTTTTAAAGGCCCACTTACAGGGTCTCACAAAAACTGTTAATTTGATGAGGATTTAACTGTTCGGGGGACAAGTTATGGTACAATTCAGAATTTTTTTTTAAATTTTTCATTTTGCGAATTAAAATAAAATTTCTGTTAGTTTTGATTGATTTGGAACTAGTCAGATTATTTTTTTTATTTTGTGGATTTAAGTTATATTATTCCTGATCTTGGAAGGCACATTTAAAGGGCTAGGGAAAAACTGGTTTTCTAAAATATCTTATAGTTACATGGATTGGAGAAAAAAAAAATAAAAAAAAAAATAGATAAACATATCTTGTCGACCATATTGTATTTCACTTCCGGCCAAACTCCATTTAATATATAGAAAATTAGAGAAACCCTCTTATCGTCCAGTTTCCGCAAGCTCAAAGCATCATTCAGCTCAGTGAAAATGGCAGTTAAAGTGTTTTAACTTCTGCGTGTGACTCTTAATATGTGCATGCAGTTTGTATAAATACATCATGACGAGAAAAGGTTGGCTTATACGTAAATATAATAATTCAATGTGTATGTATGTGTGTTTTTGTCAACAGAGAGATTTGCAACTGGAGGGCATATAAATGCCACTGCAAATGTCCTTTATACTTCCTTTTCCTCCTTCAACTCATGTGTGTGTGTACCCAGGCTATTGCAAATTTTTGCTGCAACCCAAAGTGTTGGAAATGATCTCCGGTTGGTTTGGCTAAAGAGAAGCTCAAGTTGTACCGGAATTCACAGCAGTGTAGCATTTCAAACGCCCTTGCACCGCATGTGAGTAGTCCTTTTCTTATGATTGTGTTGCGCTGCATTAAACGCCAGTGGCATAATTATGTCACACAAAGCTGCGTTGGAAAAAAAGAATTAAAAAAAAAAAAACTTAGCAGAAATCCTGGAAAAGGAAGCTCTTTAGGTCTCTAGGCCAACGAATACTACAATACACCGTTATTTTAGTATTTGAAGCAAAATAATAATCCATCTTATGGCGATGGCGGCGTTGATAGCGGAACGGAACGAAGCAAAATAAAAAAAAATCTAGGTAGTTTATTTTCCTGCATTCTTTTCCTTATTGGCAAAACGGAAGTAGCACAAGAGCGTGTGGTGGTGTGTAGGTATGTTGGCTTAAAGTGCCACCAACACACAATGCATATGCAGTTAGAACACACAATATACTATTCAAATATTAATCGCGAACACGATGCTAGAAGCGGAATTCTTGGGAAACAAAACGTCACGCGTGTGTAAGTTGGTATATAGGTACGCAGTTATAGATAAGCCAATAACTGGTGAATTTCTGATTTAATTAGCAACGTAACTGGAGTTTGCATAATGTTTCTATGATTGTGACTGTGTTTGTGTGAGGTTCGCATGAATTTCCCTATGGCAGTCATTATAATTATTATACAAACAACACGCTTTGGTATTCTATAAGGATAATGAACATTTGCATGGCTTGGCAATAATTAATCCTTGATACTATGCCCTGTGCCCTGTGCTGTGCTACGATGTGGGTGAGTGCCAGGTATAATTTTGAGACAATAATACACAGGTACACCAATCAAAGAGACCGCAAATAATAAGACAGCTTTAAGAGAATGATTCAACTTAAAGCTATAGTGAGATAAAGATGATGGGGGTGCGTTTATCAAGGTATACATACAATATGGTCAGATCTATCATTTCAGCTTTGGTATGATTTAGATCCGTGATTGAAAAGGCTTAAGGCATCTGATTTGCGGTGGTAAATAGCTTAACCTAGTATCATAATTTGAAATTATACCTGCGGCTTACTTATGTTTGTAGCTTAAGACAAACAATTTAACTAACAGCTAAAACTATGATAGTGAGTAGAGGATAGATGTTGCTAAAATGGTCATCTTATTTGATATTTAGGAAATACAGTATTTGTTGTTGTTAAGCTTAAAATCTGCAACTTCCACCCAGTATTAGGTGGGGAAATAAATTGCCAAGCTTACCTACTCACCGAATAAGCAAAATTGAAAAACTGTGAATCAAATTTTAGACAACAAAATTATGTAAAGTTTTACCTACAATTGCTGCTGATCGTCTTTATTTTAAAGCATTCATAGTAAAATGCATCACATACAAATAATTTTTGCCAACTTCATTTTGTTGAACATATTTTGTCCCTGTTCGTGAAGCTTTTTACATAAGTGATGTTGCAACTCGGATTATTAAACCGAAAACAGTGTCAAGCACAAGCACAGTCGAACCAGTTTAAGTTTTTCTCAAGCCAAGTAAGCTTAAATAATGAAAAGGGCCAATGACAAGATTGTCAGGTTTAAAAAGCGGAATCACAACAAAAAAATTATTTAAAAATTTTCCACTTCATAAACAACCGTATTGATAGACCATAAATATCTACTAAAATTATTTTAAGAATGAAAAAAAATTGATTTTCAATTTTGAAATGCGTTCAGATTCAGTTTTTCGATAGCTCTATTCAGCTATCATACAAAATTTAAAAATTTAAGTAAAAATTAGAAAAAAATACAGATATGGATTTCAATTAAAAAATTTACATTGCCAAAAGTTTAAAATTTCACTTTTTTTAAGGACCATTGCTGATTTTTTACAAAATAATTATTTCAAATTGACAGTGTCACCAAAAAATTGCCAGATCTGACAAAAAATGAGTACTCGTTGTTCCGTTAGGTATGTATCAACTCTGTTTCAAAAGAATTTTGAAAAAAAAAAAATTTAAGACACCTAAAACCTATAGAAAAGCATGTTTTGATGGCCAGTGTTATTTAATAAAATTCAAATGTTCAGCCTTGTTCTTTTAAAAGAGTGAAATCTCAACAACTTTGGTTTTAGCACTCAATTTCTTCTAAACGGTAACTCCTATCTAATTTTTGATTAAGACCTCTTTTTTAGAACATTCAATTTTCTATTCAAAAATGTCACCAAATTTCTCCCTGGTTCAATTTTAATTTTAACAACAACAACATTTACCCATACAATGTATGGAAAAAACAAAATGGGAATGAGGGACCTCTTTACGTTAAAGTTTTGAGCTAATTTTCTTAGAGAAATTTTGTTGAGCTCCAAGCTGCCAACTTTTCATGTCATGAAAGAAATCAAAGCAAGTTCGTTAAATTAGACCCACCCTAGTGTCCAGTACGTAATTATTATGTAGGTATATTGAAAATTATGGATAAGTAAAAAAAAATACTCTTAACAGTTACAGGCAATTCATTATCATATTTTGCAAAGTCATGAGCACTGTAAAAATGATAAGAATTAGAAAAAAAAAAATTGTAATTGATTTGTCATGACTTAATTTCAATATTTAATTTTTTTTTATTTTTACTTACCGTAATTGAAAAGTTATGATGAAAAAAGTCAAAAGGAAAATTTTTAACATTTTAAGACTGTCAACAGCGATTGGTGTGATTGATTTAATTTTGAAAAAATATAACAGCAATTGATTTGCAGTGACAAAATCTCGATACAAATCACGCATTGATATTTTTTGTCATTGCAAATCAATTGCTGTTGAAAAATAATTAAATTTGGTGGCACAACAGCTCGTGGAGAACCAGGGCCTAGTGACTTACAACTCTCAACCATTCCTGTGTGTGTGTTATTGGCAGGAATAGAGGGGACCTACGATTTTTTGCCGAGTCTGAACGGCTAGATGAGAAGCACATACTCATGACAATTATTGGAGGATTTGTCAGTTCCTAGCAAGAAGCAGTACCTCGGGAAAACATTCCATTTCCAAATTCATGTGGCATCACAATGGACCAACTCTGGTCTAAGTGTGTCAGTTTTAATTTACTGACCAAATTTACAGAATCTTTTTTTCAAAAACAGCCCCATAATATATCTTGAAAAAAATGCAACTACAAAATTCCAAAGTTTTAAAAAATATATATTTTTTGAATTTAAGAAAAAAGTTTTTTGGATAATTATGTAAGTTTGTACGGTACGGACATACATATGTATTAGGGTGTCTGTTATTTCCCAAAATCATTCTTCAATAGTTAACACCCCCATAATCAAAAGCTATAAAAAAATATTTGCTCAAAAAAAAAAAAATTGCTCGAAGTCATTTACACGAGGCTCTAAGCCCATACTTTTCCCATACAAATTTGTGTGTGATTTTCAGCCTTTTCACGTTTTTTTTAACATTGAAAATGTTTATAGGGTCGTTTTGGATAAATTATGGTGTTACTAAAATGAATAAAGTGAATAAATGTGTATATGAGATGAACGCTAGCGTATAGGGGGGATACGATCGAATTTTTGGTTGGTGTTACTAAATTGAATAAAGGAATTTTAATTCTATATTTTTATAATTAAAAATGTGAGAGTCAATGCAGTCAGCAGTTAATTGTGCAGCTTAAACTATAAGTGTTGGCAGTTAAAAAAAAGCCGTTTGAAAAGAAAATGTATTTAGATGTGCAAAATTATGTTTTTTTTTTAATTCAAACTTTAAGTAGGGCTTTTATGTGAAATGGTCAAAAAACCAAAAATCTAAATGAGTTGTGCTAGAGTGACAACTTTTTTCTTTATCAATAGTTACGTTTAATATAACAATTTCGTTTTGAAATTCCAAAAAATCTACAAAATGAGATATTAAAGGTTGTAACTTCAATATTTAAAAATAGATGGTTCATAAATTATTTACTAGACATTAGGGTTAGATCTGATTGTAATAAATTTTATAGTTTAAGAAAGATAATAAATAACTGATTGCTTTTCGTTTCAGGAAATTCTTATTATATTTTTATATTTTTTTTTAAATAAACTAATTTCTATCGATCGATTTTTGGCAGTTATATTTTTTATCTTTTTAACTATTCACTATTCCATTTAAAAATCTCAAATTCATACAGGTGATAGATTACACAAATCTACATATAATATGTAAATTTGTAATATTTTAAAGCATCTGAGATGACATAATTACATATTACTGTTCATTAACATACTACCTAATAACTCTTTGGTCTGTGCACCTATACAATTTATTTTTTTTATTCGCACCTTCAATAATTGACAATTAATTTGATATATTATACGTAGCTGTACGTTCTTGATAAGCCTCACAAATCTAAAATACAATTTGATTAAAAAGTGGTACTTAATATTCAATCAATATTCCTATAGTTCATCGTCATCGTTGATTTGCAAGTTTGTGTTACGAGAATCAGCCCAAATAAGAAGAACACAAATATTTCCCATAGTGCCACAGTTCATTCAAAATGTCTCTCTCTCTCTCTGTTCATTATGTTTTTTGATTTGTTTCATTATTTGTCTCTCTGTCAGTGAATTACTGAAGAAAATGACTTTTCATTCAAGTTCAGTATTCATGTTCACTCGTTCAATGTTCTTGTTGCTTGTTCACTGTTTGTTCAGTCGTGTAGATGCTTCGATGGGGGTAGTTTGCTCTGCTGCTCGGCAATTATTTTTTTCTGCTAATACCTACCTAGTTAAATTAATAGGATGCGATTTGATGCGTTTGGTTATAGATACTTTAGTAGGCAGAAGGGTAAGATGCCTTATGGGATATGTTTGGTTAGTAGGTAGGTACTTTAGTAAGTTAGGTAGGATGCTTGTGAGATTCGTTGTTTTTGTTTTTATTTTGTTAATTATTTTACTTTTGAGTTTTATTTAGGTATAATTAGACGGATTAACGAAGAAAATAAAGATATGAAATAAAAAAACAAGAGGAAATAAAAATATACATAGGTCAATGAAATCTGAAAGCTAAAACGTAAACCGCTTTATTTAATAATTTTTTTATAAGGTTTACTTGTTAGACAGTTTTTTTAGAAGTCCTTAATAGTTGAAAATATGCCTTATGGATATAGTAAAATAAAACGTCAGTTTAGAAAAATCTTAGACAGCCGAAGCCTTTGCCCAAGTTAGACAAATTTAGGACAGCAGTAAACAAAGTTTATTAAAAAATTTTTGGAGTTGGACGGTTGTCTATACTTATAGACAAAGCTTATAAATTCGACTGAAAATGTATTTTCTATTTTTGAAAATGCCACAAACGCCCTTATTGGGATAGTTATTCAAAATAGACTTGTTGAATAGACTAAAAGTCGATTTATTGTTATTGCAAATTTCAATTGGTAAATACTTTTATATTTGACTATTATGATCGACTTTTGTCCATTCAAATTCTTTGGAATAGACTTGCAAGAAGCCCCAAAATTAAAGAAAAAAACACAAAATTGGGAAAAATAGAATTTTGCGGAGACTTTACACTCACCAGCATTGAATATTTGTTTGTTGGCATATGTTAGGGAGAAAATCAATTTATTAGTTAGCGTTGCCTACAACACACGTTATAAGAGCTACGAAAAATAAATTCAAATTCAAGAAAAAAGTAACATGAGCAGAAATATTGAATTTTTGGTTGGTGTTACCACAAAGCTAAATCAAAAACAAAATTAAAATTACCACACAAAGAAAATGAAAATTTAAAGATAGAAGACAAGCGGGAAAAATAAAGGTCAGTAAAATGATAAAAGGTGGAAAGTGTACAGCCTCTCTGTTTAAAAGAAGGTTCTTTCTTGTATTTTTGAATTGAAACAAAATAAAGACCCACAAAGATAATAAGTTAAATAATATGTTGTGGAGACGTAACAACCCCTAGCATTTAATGTTTGTTTGAAGGCATGCATTTAGAGGAAAATTAAATTTAAGTTAAAGGATTTAGGAAAAATAAATACAAATGCAGATCGAAAAAAAAAACAAGGAATGAGGGTTGAGATTTTGAATTTTGAAGAATAAAGAAAAAGTGTGTTACCAGACAAGGATAATAAATAATATGAAACTAGGAGACAAGTGGCAGAAAATATAGGTCAATAAATTGACAAAAGGAAAATATTAAATCTCTTTTATATTTTTGAAAATGAAACAAAATTTGAAAAAAAAACTAGAAAGGAAATATGACAAATAATATTTTGTTGAGTTACATCTCAATCCAACCAACATTGAATATTGTATTTTTGGAAAATCAAATTTTAGCTAGTGTTAACAAAAACGAGATATTGCAAAAGGAAAAACCAATACATAATAAAATAACAAAACAAAAAATAGCAATACATGTCAACGTCCATTTGTCTGTAGTCAAAATTTTGTTGATGATAGAACAAAGGGAATATGAAATACTTAACCGAATTTTTAAAAGAAAAAGTAAACGAAAATTATGCAATAGTATAAATAAATAAATAAATTTGGTTGCACAACAGCTCGTGAAGAACCAAGGACTAGTGACTTACAACTCTCAACCATTCCTGTGTGCGTATTTTTGGCAGGAAAGGAAGGGACCTACAATTTTTTGCCGAGTCCGAACGGCTAGATAAGAAGCACTTATTCATGACAAGTATACTCTTGGAGGATTAGTCAGTTCCTCGCAAGAGGCAGTACCTCGCGAAAAAAAACATTTCTGTTTTTAGGTGGCAGCGGCTGGGAATCGAACTAACCATCATGCCACGAGGTACCACTATGCAATAGTATAGTCTTATTTTAAGTTTTGTATCATCTTCGTATATTTGGGTATTTGATAATTTATTTTATTCAGTTTTGATTGTATGAAGCAATAAAAAGTTCAGATGATAAAAGTTTTGTTGAGACAATGTTTCAAGAATGATCAAAATAGGGAATGATGAAATGGCTTCAAATTCCTTAAGTGTTTTTAAAGCTGTAGAAAAAAAATCTATTAATGCGCTACTATGTGCAAGTAAAGGTAGAAATGCGAGTGCAAGTATGCTAATTAAGTTTGGCTAAAAACTTTTTTTAATTTTTTTTAGTTCAATATAATTTTTAGATTGATCTTAGTAAAAATCATGATTAAAATTGGTATAAATTGGTGTACTTGGAAACCAGTAAAGATAAAATTCAAAATAAAAGAAAGACTAATAATTATAAAGATTAAAGATTTCTCTAGCACAGATAAGTCATTTTCAATGTCCCCATTGTTACTCAAGGAGTGAAATCTGTAAATTTTCTCTCGAAGTACTACAGCTATTCTAATCTTTTTTGTTTACTCTCTTAATACTTCCTTCGAAAAACCTTATTTAAAAATTTTATTAAAAAAAAAATCTGTGCCAAATTTATTAGCGTTTTATTCTATGGTGTTTTTATATGGGAATTCTCTTGGTAATATTTCGAGCGAAAATTAAAAAAAATCTATTTTTTAAAATGAATTTTTGAATGTGGTCTCATAAAGAACAAAAATCAACAAAAAATTTTGAAAAGCTGCTGTAATTCGAGAGAAAAAAAAATAAAAATTGAAAAGAGCCAAAATCCCATACAAATTTGTATAGAAAAAGTATGGGCTTAGAGCAACATGTAAATGAACTCGGACGAAATTTTTTCTTGGCAAATATTTTCTTGTATGGCATAAACTTTTGATTTAGGGGGTGTCTTCTATTTAAAAACGATTTTGGGAAATAACGGATAGGCTAATATGTATGCTAAATATTTTGAAAAGTTCATAGTCGATTTTTAAAAACTTGGTACCAAAAAATAACGGTATAAACTATAAAAATGATAAGAAGCCTTTAAGGAAACCGGCTTCCACGATTTTGATAAAATTTTAAACAGAATGTTTTTTGTTGGCGTGTGGTTTTCAATCTGGCAATACTTTTTTCCGGTTTGGTCTTTTTGACAGCTATCACTTGATTTATGCTCAGTTTGGTTTGTCATTTCATTATGAATAGACTTACTCCTGAACAACGTTTGCAAATCGAGTAAATTTACTACCAAAATAATGATTCGGTTCACGTGACGTATCGCAAAAAAATCAATTTATTGAAGGAAACGTTTGGTGAGGTGGAGAATATTCTCTTCCAAGACGTCAATTGTCTCGGGCTTATCTGCGTAGACTTCATATAACCACAAAAAATAACCCCACGATATGGAATAATGCGC
Organism: Dasysyrphus albostriatus; assembly: GCA_946251815.1. Taxonomy (NCBI): domain Eukaryota; kingdom Metazoa; phylum Arthropoda; class Insecta; order Diptera; family Syrphidae; genus Dasysyrphus; species Dasysyrphus albostriatus. Next base: position 21,847,794 of record OX276337.1, read on the forward strand.
TTACCAAAATTTTCCTTCAATAATTTGATTGTTTTGCGATGCGTAGTGTAAATCGAATCACTATTTTGGTAACTAATTTGCATGATTTGCAAAAGTTGTTCAGGGATAAGTCTATGCATTATAAAATGGCAAACCAAACTAAGCACAAATCAAGTGACAGCTGTCAAAAAACCTACTCTGAAAAAAGTATTGCCAGATTAAAAACCACATGACAAAAAAAAAAACACCCTTAACATATTTGTTTTTGAAATTGTCTCTTAAGATACCCTAATCTTTTAAAATTTATTTACAAAATGTTCAATCTAAATTATTCAGAGGCCACGGATAAAAAGCCAAAAATGGCACGTAGTCTTCAAAAACTTTAGCCATTGATTCAAAATTTTCTATGGCTTACTAATTTCTATATATAACTAGTGTTGTCTTTTCTTGGCCCGTCACTTACTTGCTAGATGGCATTTTTGTTTTGCGAATATCCCACATATATAGGTTTTTCAGGATCTCAGAGCTGTCGGTCTTTTCTGTTGGGATCAAATGACATTTCAGATCAATTCATCATATCGTGGTCAAGGAACAACCTCATATTCACTGTCTAACCAGGGACCGACATTTCCAGCTGAGGAAATTCCACAACAAACTGTGATTTTGTTTAGGGGAATGCAAAGGACCTTGGTGCTTGTTTTTGTATTTAGGTTTCAGGTGAATAACGACTGATTTTTGGTCTGGGAAATGGCCATAGGGGGTGGGCTACATAGAAGCAATTTCAAAAAGCGTGCTTAGTTGCAATCTCACATTATTTTTCAAAAATAAGACTTTGATGGAAGCCAAATCACCTCACCGCTTTAAAGCATAATGGTGACTGACCTGGAAGGAAGATGAATTGTGAAACAACGAATATAAAACGGGGCCATACCTGCTAGAACCCTTTCTTTTTACTGTTTTTCAGGATTGTGTGCATCAGCAAGTCAACAAAATTAAATCTCGACAAAGAAGAGAGGAAAAAAAGGACCTACCTAAGCGCTAATTTCATATACCCTTATTTGAAATGGGAAAAGAACTAATTTTCTTTAAAAAATCCTATTCCAAAGCAAATGTAAATGTATGCAAAAGATTAACTCACATACTTAATTTACTTATAGCTGAGCTTTACAAATCACACACTTTAGTTAATTTTTAAAAAAGTCTGAGTACCCCACTTAAATAATAAAAGCTGAAAACGTAGCCCAAAACTATAAAAACCAATTTTTCAAGGCATTTTATATAAAAGGTCAACATTTATACGTCCTTATACCCATACATGTATACAATATAATTTATTACATGAGCTCCTTGAGCATAACATAACATTTTGATGTTTTGCAGGTGGTCCTATAGCAACCATCAAAAAAAAAAAAAAAAATATACACCGCCTCTACAATCTTTCTTCTTACACCAAAGTGTTTTTTTCTGTCAAAGCAAAATGCAATTAATTTCAGCAAGGACATTTTATTTATTCATTTCCAAGCAATTTCTTTCTTAATTTCATGGGCTCATCCATACAAACGCTCCAATAAATCACATCCTTAACGCAACAAAATAAAAGTCAACATAAAACCTTTCTTTCTCCATCGCCCTCCTCATTTCCTCTCTTCTTTCCCGAACAAAAAGAAAAAAAAAACAGGACCAAAGGATTCCATTTACTTATAGTTATATGTATAATGTATATTCGTCCACATTTTGCTAGAGGATTATAATTCGTTTCTGTCATCTCTCAACAATGTTATAACTTCGCTGACGCGCATACACTAACAAAAGTCCAAACGTCCAAGCAGAAATTTATGAATGAAATCCTGCACCAGAAATCGACCATCTTTTCTCTCCCATCAGAATGAAAACTATTTTTGTAAAAAAAAAAATAAAATAGAAAAAATAGGAAAAGAAAATTCCTTTGGTGGAAAACACAAAGGGAAATATCTTTTATCCAATGAAAAAGATTTTTTTTATATATTTTCCGTCAAATGGACACAAAGAACATTTTAAGGACAAATTGTGAACGAACCGAGAGAGGATACATTTTCCTATTTGCCGTAAGTTTATATTTTTTTTTGTATCTATTTCGTCCTTTTGCAAAGCCAACCAACCCTTTTAGTCGTACAAAACTTGAAGCTCTTTACCTTCTATTCTATAAAAAGTGGATAGACAAAGAAGATTGATCGGTGTAGGTATGAAATATTTACGGTGTCCTTCAGATACAATAATGAGATTACTAGATAGATATAGAAGCAAAACCAAGGATGTTTCGCAAAAATTCTTCGTGTTTTATTATCCTGATGAGGTGACGATGACGACGCCAAAGAAAAGGTTTTCAAAGTTTTTGCAAAAAAAACTATGTACACAGGTAGATTGCACGAGTACAAAAAAAAACACTAGTTTCAAATTATTTCTTTTGTTAGTCGGGGGGAAAGGGGGGAATTTACCAACCTATTAGAATGAGAAAGAGAGAGAGAATATATAAGGATCTAGGATCTGAAGGATTTTCAACACTTCTTGCCAGTGGCGTAAATTTCCAACTTCCTTGTCGACATATTCTTGTGGTTTTGTTGTATATTTTCAATTTAAGAGCTGTTAGAAGCCAATATGCCTGCAGTGCAGCATCAAAAGCAGCAGAAAAAACCTCCAACCGTTTATAAGGACCTTATGCTGTGATGCCCTCTTCCTTTTGACTATATACACTTTTCATGATGTTTGGAGTTGTTGCATCATCTACTTGAGGTATTTCATTCGTTTCATAAGTGAAGTATGTACTTGCATGTACAGTATACCTATGTTTGGCAAATTATCCTTTAACTTTTTGACAATGCACCACATCACATAGAAACCTTTCTCTCTCTCTCTTTCTTCTTTTGTCTCTTTCTCACCCTCGAAATAATAATATCCTTGAACTATAGTTGACAGGATAATTTTAGAAAGAATGTGTGTTTTTGAAGAGTCAAGAGTAGAGGTATAGTGAAGTAGAATAGCTGCGGTTTTTAAGTCGACAAGTTTCATCAGCTTATACCACCTAGTGGCAGATCATTTTCGCTTAGTTGAAATTATGTTTTTGAGAAATTGTTGACGATAATGTTTTTTTTTTAATTTCAATAAACGTATTTTTAGCGGAAAATTGTTAAGCTATCACGGCTTAGAGTATCAAATATTTGATAAACAAAATGCGAAAAATTAACTGGTTGTAGCAGTAGCTGTAGCTGATGCTAAACCATACATTTCTTGCTGCCGCAAAACCTTACATTAAAACACGGTTTATTTTATTTCTGATATTTTGACAATTCTAAAGGCTTCAATTTCAGAATAAAGTATGTCTAGTTAGTAAGTCTCCACCAGAAGCTTTAATGCTTTATTCAAAATTTCCAGCTAATTGAAACTTCGTAATGATCTTCCCTTCATAATAATCAAAAAGTTATTCAAGTATTTCAAGTATTGTTTAAGAGACAAAGCCAATGCTAGACCATGATTTTCAAAAAAAAAAATTAGTTTTTACGTGTGATGTATATAATTAGGTACTATATGGAAAATTGTGCTTTCGTTAAAAGAAATTAACTCGAGATATTGATCAAATTTGTAATTACGAAAAAAGTTTGTCTCACAATTCTTTCTATGTGTTTGGCTATTTATTTGGATGCGACCTAAATGTCCACATGTTCTTATTCCCAATTTTACATAATCTTCTCAAACAGCCCCACAACTTTTCTTTAAAAAATTCAATACATATCTTTCAGTAAGGGCTATCCCTTTGTATGGGAAGCTATTTTTCCAAAATTGTTTTTTAATGGCATCTCCTTAAGAACCATTTTCTTATTTTTGATTTTCTTGAAAACAGCACTTTCGATTTCAATATATTTTTTGTTAACAGAAGTTTTTTAACAATATAAATAGTTTTTGTTACCAAAATTTTCAAACAAAAATTTTGGATTTTGAAAACTCCATTGTCAGTTTTTATAAAATATGATATTTAAGGATTTCTTACACTTTCTACAATATTTGAAGGAAAAAATTTACTTTTATGAAAAAATAACGGTACATTACATACAAATGTGAAATAACTATTAAAGAAAATATTTTTTCTTAAACAGCTTCTACCAGCCTCTACGATTTTTATAAGACCAATAATTATAAAAAAATTACAAAAAGCCAACTATTAATTATTGTGCTTCTCATGAAAGGTTGTTTTATAAACAAAAAGGTTTGAAAGAAGATTAAAAATATTAAATCAAAAAGAAAGCTAAATTTTTTTCGATATGTCAAAAACGGGAAGACAATTTTTTTTGGAAATTTTGGTTTTGTATGCAAATAAATAAATACTTAAGATTTGCATACCAAAAGTTTTCCTTAACAATATTTTTGAAAAAAAAAACCGCATTTAAAATTTTGTTTTCTCAAAATCATATTCAATCAAGATATAAGATTGGTGTTCTGTTTTTTTCATCTCAAACTCGCAAAGAAGTTGCTTAAGCAAATTTTAATATCGAATTTCATGCTTCTAAACATTTTTCTCTCATAATTTCCATGTATTTTCATATAATGTTTTTAAACCCTAAGCGTCTTGCACATAAGAGCAAGGACTTGCGACCCAGTCGTGCATATTATTTTTAGAGGAACCGACATTTTGAGAGGAAACATTTTTTAAAAGAATAAAATATGCCTCAGTTTTATTTAAATAAAAAAAAAAACACAAAAAATTCGAAAAAATGAATGAAATATTTATTTAAATCGATAGTTTAAACTTTGCAATTTAATGTTTAAAGATAATTTCATGCAAATGTTGACCGCGGCTGCGTCTCAGGTAGCCCATCCGCTGAGTCCAATTTTGGCATACTCTTTCACACATATCGGCCGGTATCTCACGAATGAATGCATGGATGTTGGCTTCCAGTGCGTCAATCGAAGCGGGCTTGTCCCTATAGACATTAGCCTTGACATACCCCCACAAAAAATAATCTAATGGTGTCAAATCGCACGATCTACGCGGCCAATTGACCGGCCCGAAACGTGAAATTAACTGTTCACCAAACTCGCCTCGCAATTGCGCCATTGTTTCGCGTGCTGTGTGGCATGTGGCACCGTCTTGTTGAAACCACATATCATGCAAGTCAAGAACTTCCATTTCGGGCAAAAAAAAGTTTGTTGTCATCGCTCGGTAGCGTTCACCATTGACAGTAACGCTGCGATTCGCATCATCTTTGAAGAAATATGGCCCAATAATGCCGCCGGCCCATAAACCGCACCAAACAGTGGCTTTTTCGGGATGCATTGGTAGCTGTTGCAATGCTTCTGGCTGATCTTCACTCCAAATGCGGCAATTATGCTTATTTACGTACCCATTCAACCAAAAATGAGCCTCATCGCTGAACATAATTTCCAACATTTTGAACATTTTGAACATTTCGAACCGAGCACGAATTTTGATAGTAAAATTCAATAATTTGCAAGCGTTGTTCATTTGTAAGACGATCCATGGTTAAATTGCAAACCAAACTGAAGCTGTTTGACAGTGACACAAGGTACTAAACACACGTCAGCTGTCAAAACCAGTGTTGCCAAAACCAAACCAGCTAAAAAATCACCCGTTATAATTGAATAATGAAGCAAAATCTGAAAAAATTTTATTTAAAAAGTGTGTATACACCCAAGTGTACCAGTGTCATACAAAAACCTTTTCATCAGAAGAAATTACTTTCAAATAAATGTTCATATCAATGAAAAAAAAATTCAGGGATGATAAACGAAATCAAAAGTCATCATCGCCGAAAATCTTGTAGGTACCTACTAAAACTAAAAAATTTTATACTTTTTTGTAAACAAGGTGATAAATTGTGTTTTGTATGGCATCTAAAATTTTTTTTTAAAAGCTGGATTAAGAATGGTGTGAATGCAAACATGTAACTCCACAAATAACATTCATATCTTTTCAAGTTTTTCCATAAATTAGGGCAACGATTTGAAATTTTCCGGGGTCTAAAGACATAAACTTGGTGCTTTTGAAGGTTCGCAGGTATAAGCAGATATAATTTTTTTTGTTCTCGATACATGATTGTAAAATATCTATTATGAGCCTGACTGGGGAAGACCAGACGTTCTTTCACAGACGTTCTTTCACTACTTTTTGTTTCCCAGGTCTCAAGAACAAATGAAGATTATCACCTTTTGTATAGATAGTAGTCTTACTACGTGCAGAAAGGACTTTAAAAAATTCAATGAGCGATTTGTTTATTGTAGCAATTAAAAAAAAAGTTGTTAAATGTTTAAGTCTCGAATATCTCAAAACCGAATGATGCTATCGACTTTGGGTTTATTTTATTCTATTTATATGGGCGTAGTGAAAATTCGGTAGAAACATGAAGACATATCAACCTACAGTTTTTTTTAAATATAAAAAACTGTTGAAAATTGTTGAAAAAAGTTTTTCGGCTCGAATATCTTAAGAACAACAATGATAATGGCTTCGTTTTAATTTAATTCTACTATTACAATAAATAATTTATTGAAGAATTTGTAAGGTTTTTTTAAGTGAAAAACAAAAAATTTTACCAAAAATTATTTAAAAGTTTGACTTCTCAATATCTTGAGAACAACCACCAATGATATTTGTTTCGGGTTAATTTTATTCCACACACAAATTTAATAATAAGGGTCTTCATGTAATGGCTTAAGGTTGTCGTAAATGTAGTAAAACATTCTGTCCAATATTCGATACAAATTGTGACAGATTTACAAAGTTTCAAAATTTACTACATTTTTGATGACGGACGGTTTTATCTCGCTTGGTTGAATGAATACCCTTAATGTTTTTGTCTTTAATACCCAAAAGGCAAACCAATCTCTGATTTCTATTTGATTGCGTATTAAACACCTGAAAACATTTTCGAATATCTTGAATTGGCATTTTTTAATAAAAAAAAAATATCTCTGGCTTCCGAGGACACCAATAGGAAGTTACAAGCGTGGGTCGCAGCCAGCCTCTTTTAAATTATTATTACTTGCGATATTGGTACTATAAGGCAAGATTTGGATTTGTGCAAAAAACAAATCGAGATCACAATCAAACATAATACTTCGATGATAGAGAACACCAAAAAAGTAGGTGGCAAAATTCTGCCTGTCCTTTCGTCTAAACGGCTGGATCGATTTTCTCAAAACTTTGTACATAGTGGTTCTTGGTGATTTTGTCCAAGTGTTTTTTTCATTTTTTTCTTATAACTAAAAATAACGGTACCTGGAATACATTTTTGTTTAACAAAAACTTTTAAAGAATTGGTTTTTAACATATTAACTGCTAAGAAAACCATTTTTTTATTTTCGGATTTCTTCAAAATGATTACTTTAACATCAATAATTTTGTTTTATACTGAAGCTTTTAAACATTGTTATTAGTTTTTTTTACCAAAATTTTCAAACAAATTTTTTGGATTTTTAGAAAATGTAAAAATTTTTTTAAAAAATCAAATATTATGCAAACTAAAAGGTTGATATTTATAAAACTTGCTATTTAATGGTTTTGTATACTCTGTCAATTATTTAAGAAAAAAATTACTTTTATGAAAAATTAATTGTACCATCCATACAAATGTTAAAAAAAACTTCCTAAGAAACGGCTCTTATGATTTATATTCAACTTTATCTGTATGCTTAAATTAGTGCGATATATTTACTACGATAAATTGTAAAAAAAAATACAAATAGCAACTATTAATAGTACTTCCCATAGAACATTTTTTTTATTTTATATATTATTGGGTGAACAGGCTTGGATTAATTTTTTAATACACAAATTTCAAATAAAATTGAAAAAAATATTGCATATTAAAATTTTCAAAAAAAAGTTTTCGAATTTTTAAGAAAAAGTTTCGAATATAAGAGTTGACAATTTTTTTAAATTTAATTTTTACATTCAAATAAATAAATACTTACGACTAACATACCAAAAACTTTTCTTAAAAATGTTTTAAGGATTTTAATATATAAAAAATTAATTTTTAAGAAAACTCTAACGATTTTAAGGTTTTTGTTTCCATACTGAATCAGGAATTAAGATGGCGTTTTTTTTCATTAAAAACTCTCAAAAAAATTATTTTAGTTAATTTAAAAATTGTACTTCCATCGTTATTCCCATGCCTTAACATATAATGTTCTTAAATCCTCAGCGTCTTGAACATAAGAGCAAGAATGAGGTGCCAAAGGTCCAGAGCCTAGTTTTTGACTTCTAAATATTAAACTCTACCCTCAACCTGTTGATGAGCTTGAACCTCTAGCCAGGGGCTTGAGATATAATGTATCTTTGTATTTATTGATTTTACGAAACCTCAAATAAATTTCGATTACATAGAATAATTCTTATGCCAAAGGGTAATCGCTTTCATGTACCAGTCCTTTTTGCTCACCACAAAATAATGCACCATTGAGGTAACTCCACAGCCTTTAGCCTACAAACTAAGTGCTCTCACACTGCAGTTATTGGTATTCAGTTCAAACCTTGAAATAACCCACTGTCCTTATTCACTTCCCAGTCCCAATTGTAGTTTCCTAGAAGCAGCGTTTAGTGAGAAATTAGGCTATGAATTAAGAACATTTAAAATTTCCTTTCCTATAAAGAACCTTTATATGAAATCTAATCAATCAATTTCTATCTTGTTATTCCCCTGATGGAATTATCTTATCTCTAATCTTTCAAAATAAAAAAAAAAAAAACATATTGAGTTCAAACCTAAATACTTCCAATTTGCGTCCGATTTCCAAATTGGCCATCAATCTTTTCTTTCTTTGTTTTTTTTTGAAAAATTGAACGGAAAAGACGTCTAAGGGAATCCTTTATTTTTGTTTTATTTTTTTTTTTTTTAGATCGCAAGGGAATTACAATAGCTCCCTTTAGAAGGAACTTTCAAACACATAATATCCGTTCTTACACTCACACCTAAAGCCCACACCTCCCAGTTTACATACATTATACGTACATCGGATTCATGTTCATTAATCTTCTTAAGATATTCACTTAGTAGAAACGTGCAATACGATTTGCACGCGGAAAATGTGTTCTGATTCCCAGCTATGTACCTACATACTTATATGCTGCCATCAAGAACGAGGAGGAAATATCAGTATCAGTAGCCAAAATGCCAGAAATGAAAGAAAGAACAACGAAGAAATGCCAACGATGCACGCAAGGATTTCGCATTGCTTTGTGTCGTATCGTAAATCCTTTTACTTGGCCCCTGTGAGAGGGTGAGCTGATGGAGGAGGAGGAGCTCTACTTTTGCACACATTAACATGCTCGCCCCAAGAATAGAAAGAGTGTAAGCGGCTTAAATTTATTTTATTCAATAGCTTCCAACTGTCAGAGAAAGAAACAAAGATTATAGAAGAAACAGAGAAAAAGAGAAGGAGAGATATTATGGTGATTTACTATTATAAGAAACAAAAGAAGCAATTAATTAATTACTTATGTATGTACATCTTGGAAAATTCAACGATTAGACGAAGTGATGGAACTAGAGGTGTGAAAGAGTCTTTAATTTCAGGATTTCAGGTTCCTTCTACCCCGTCCGAAGTGATTTCCGAGAGTGTGAGGGAAACGAAGATAGAGCGTGCGAATTAAACGCACTTGTCCGGATGTAGTTTAACATTTTAATGGGCGATAATTTGTCATGATTGTTGTTGTTGTTTTCCTTTTTTTCCTGTTTGCTTAGACAAGAAGAGTGTAATCCAGAAAAAGGAACAATAATTAATTTGTTCTTTCCGAGAAATACGATTACTTAATACAGGAAAATGGAAAACATGGAAACCAACAGTTTATTTAGGTAATGGATTAGAGGAGTCCAGAAATAAATGGATATCCGTATTGAATAAGGTACTTAAACTTTGAAATAAACGGGAAAGAGGGAAGCAAGTTTAGTTTGAACGTGTTGATCGAAAATTTCTTTTGCTTGCATTGATTTTATATAGGAAGTTCTTCGGTTAAAGGAGCCTGTGATAGGCTCTCACATTGTGAAGAAACATTGAGTTGACCTGTAATGTAGCCAGTAAACTGACCTTAAAAGTCCAGTCTTTTAAGTCGAAGTTGAAGTTATAAATATTTAAATGGCTCTAAATACCAACAGACAAAAGTCGAATACCAGTTAAAACATAGAAACCTAAAATCAACTATAAATTGAAGGTCATTTATCATACTTCTAAATCCAAAAACCACAACAACAAGCTTAAATTTTAAGTTGTGACTTGGGATATGTACCTACATAAATTAATGTCATCGTCATTGTCTAACTTTAAACTGGTATTTACTGTCCCTTATCAAATGAATTAATAAAATAATCCAAAATAAGTAAAACTTTTGAGAATATAAAAAAAAATTAGGTATATATTCTTTGTCCCATGAGACAAATAGTATGATGAAATTCTCCCAACCACGTCCGTAGCTAAACCTAGATACTCTACATACATACTCGTACCTATCTAAAATATTTACTCCTTTTTTCCTTGTGAGTTGATTAAAATAAAATCACCCTCTAGAGAGCTTTATTCGATAAATTAATTAATTCAACTTCAACTTCGTCATTAAACAAAACTCTAAACTCATTCGTTATTACTACCAACCATCACCGACCTCTCCAAACACCCCAGTGAAATTATGTGTAGCTTTTTAGTTATTTTCTATTGTGTTGAACAGAGCTGTCGATTGAATTTAAAAAAGTTGTGGTGTTGATGGAAAAAATGATTTATAGATATTTCGTCTAGAAAAAAATTTGTCTGTACAAATTTTATTTTATTTCTGTTTATTTTAATTGAATATAATTGAATTGAATTGAATTAAATTGAAATAAATTGAATTGTATTGAATTGAATTGTATTGAATTGAATTGCACACTACTTGTAGGTCTGCGCAATATCATTTTAAAGAAAAATGGATGCTCAATTTCTGCTCAAAGACTGGTATTAAGATTTGTTGAGTGAGAGTAAATCAATCTCCAACTTACAAGCAAATGATCATTTTTAGTGCATGTGTTAGTGGGTTATAAAATAAAGAAGCCTAGCATATGCCTAACAAAAAACTAAAACAATAATAAAATTAAACAAAAATCAATTTATCTACATTACGGTGGTTTTTATATTGTGTTTTTTTTAGGTTCTGAGAATACTAAATTTTTCCAAATTTTTGCAGATTTTTATTTCACCCCCTCTGGTCTCCCTATTTTCACTTTAAGGTTCTTACTATGGGAAAAGGGTGATTCTTATAAAACTGAGGTTATAGATTAGATTTTGACGAGAAAAAAATAGTATAGGAGAGGGGTCTATTTCCCCCCATTTAGGCGGGAGGTTTAATTTTCTCAAAATTTCAATCAAAACAGAAAAAAATTATTCAAAAAAAACGGGAACACTTACCTTAGCATTTTTTAAAGCCACGATTCCATATCATAATATGCTTCTTAAATAAAGTTTTTATTTCAAATAGTTTTTGAAAAATAATTTTCAAACTTAAGAATTAAAAAACAAAAATTTTTAATTTTTTAAGATTAAAATTATTTTTTCAAAAACTGTTTAAAATAAAACTTTTTTAGGAAGCATATTATAGAATGGAATCGTGGCTTTAAAAAAAACTAAGGTGTGGCATTGTAAGTGTTCCCGTTTTTTTTTTTAAATATTTTTTGTCTGTTTTTGGCCAAATTTCTAGAAAATAACCCCTCCCGCATTCTCGTCTATCTAATCTATATATTCTGATTTATTTTCACGTATTATAAGAATAATCCCTTACCCATAATTAGTACCTTAAAATGAAAATAGGGTGACCAGGGGGGTGAAATAAAAATGTAACAAAATTAGGGAAATGTTTTGAATCGAATGAGGTCTATCCAAAACTATGTCCAATTTAAGGACCACCCTAATGTACATAGTTAAACATTTAAAGGACATATAACAAAAAAGTTAAAACAGCACTGGCTCTCAACTGCCAGACGTCCTGATATTGGTGGGACAAACGCGATATTTGAACCTTGTTCCAATACAGAAAATATCCCGATACTGTCCCGATTTTCCTTTTTACACATGAAAAATATCTCGCATTGTGTCAAAGAACGAACAACTTTCTTAAAATGATTTCCCAAACTTCGAAAAAAAATGTGAGTTGTTTGAGCGAAAGAGATTATTTCAATTGCATTTTGTGTAAATTTCTTGCCAAAGAACTAGACATGATCAGTGCTGAACTTGGAATTCTTGCCACCCTATGAAAAATTCTATTTTGCAGCACAAAATTACAAATAAATAAGATAGTAAAATAATATTTAAATACGGTTCTACATATTTCATGTTGTTTAAAAGTTTTTGACAAAATACATTTATAAAGCTTGAAAATTGTTTGAAATTCAGATCTACGAGACTTAATTTTTGCAAAGCAACGCAGTTATAATTTTCTGTCGTAAAAATAGACATGACACCAAGAAATCAAACTGGGTTGCGATCAATTATTTTTAGTTGCAGAGACAGAAAATTGCAATTGCTGTTTAGAAACAAAACTGAATTTTGAAAGCTCTGGATAAAATGTTATTATTTCCATTTTATAATAGTTTTATCTACAGTTTATTAAACATATTTCTATTTGCTCCTATTTAAAATTCGATGGTTTTTTCTAAGTCCCGATTTGTCCCGATTTTTGGTTCCTAACGTCCCGATATTGAGAACATTTTATCCGGCAGCCCTAACTGTTTCGAATTGATTTTTTCAACCTCTTCTTAAAATCCACAGAGGAGCAGTTCAAATACCATCAATTCAATTCAATTCAATTCAATTCAATCCAATTTAAATCAATTGAATCCAATTAAATTTAATTAATTTAAATTAATTTAAATGTCTTATAACTTTTAACTTTTTTCAACTACAAATTTTCATCAAAATCATAGGAGAAAATTTAAAAAAAAATAATGTTACTTTAAAAATTAATTAATTATTGTTTTACTTTAAATATCAACAACCCATAACTTAAATAATTTACTATTTAACTTTGAATTTTAACAAAAACTAGCTACAAAATAAAAATATTTTTTTGTTCAACCTGGCAAAAAATTGAGATCATTTACTCGCAATGACGTCACGATTAGTCTCTCTGAACTGTCAAAATTATTTTGTTATTTTTAAACCTTGACTATAGATGATAAAAGAACAAGTAAAAAGAAACAAATTTAGCATTTTTCAACAGTTTAAAGAGAACCAGGCCCAACGTCCTAGTGACTTACAATTTTTAACCATTCAGTAAGAGAAACAATAAATACTTACAAAAACTGTTAAATTCGGTGGTGCAACCAGGAAAAGGGGCTATTTATCGATAACTTGGCTATCCTCTTCTAAAATTGTCGATAGAAATTTCAGTATGACAGCCCAGTCATAATTGGGCTACTAATAGCTCAAATATTATCTTGGGCGATATTTTTTTCTTCGTATAAATAAATCATAAATGAAACATTCTTCTCTCCCTAATCATACTCATTAAGCATATTACAATCTGGCACCACTTTTAATTAACTGAATATTCCCCTAAAGTACGATTCTTTACGCCTAAGCCCTGGTTCACACGGCAATGCACAGCACGATTTTTCGCAGTATAAATCCGTGCGAATGGACAGTGGCATAAACAACTTACATAGAACCTTTCACAAGACGTTTGTACGTTTGTCGTTTGGTTTTATTCTACTGTTTGGATTTATACTGCAAAAAAACTTGCGGTACATTGCCGTGTGAATCAGGGCTAATACTTTTCAATAGGTACGAAGGTGAAATCAGATATGAAAATTCGAAAAGAGTCAGACTCAAAAAACACGCGTAATTGGAGAAGTATACTCATTGGTTTTGACATTTCAAATCAACCACAACAAACTTCACTTTCAAATCATTTAGTTTCTCTGTTATTGCCAGAATTTCATTTTAAATTCTTCTATCTTTCTTGAGCAAAACATTTAATTTATTTTTTTTACTTTAAAATAATTTTTTTATTGTTATATTGGGCTACTATTTAGGCTACTTCTTTGGCTCCAATTTTGGGCTACAAAAATAAATTATAAATTGGGCTATTGAACTTGTTCAAAACACAGCAACCCAGGGTGCAACAGTTCGTGGAGAACCAGGACCTAGGGACTTACAACTCTCAATTATTCATGTATGGGTGTTGCTGGCAGGAATGGAGAGTGCCTACAATTTTTGAGAAGCAGTTTTCATGACAAGTATGTTCTTGGAAGATGTGTCAGTTCCTCGCAAGATGCAGTGCCACGGATAAAACATTTCTGTTTTTAGATGATATTGGCTGGTAATCGAACCCAGTCCAATGCACTGGCAACTTTGCCATCACGGTACAACACAATAAATACTTTGTTCCCAAACTATTTGTTCGATCAAAAATTACCAACAAACTGATTATATTTCCTATTAACTTCGGCAGCCCTGGTTGCTCTGACTTTGTGTTTTTTTTTTTTTTGTTTATGTTGGCAAAAGGACAATTCACATCTCGTTTTGTGACAAAAACCCTTCATAGAGCATTTTGTACGAACAACTTTTTAAGTATTGTTTTAGCGTTGTTTTTCGGTATCCCCATATTTCATTCAATTCAGTCTTACAGTCTTTTCATTTCATTCCTTTTCCTCTTCTGTGTTCACTCTTCATCAATTCGTAATGCTTATACTATGCTCTGTTCATTGCAAAAATCCCCCCATTAGCGGTTAAGCTTAATGACATCCGAAAAGTTTTTGACGTATACAGTAGTAATTAACGGTGAACAATGTATGGGGTTGGAATGATTTTACAAACATAAATATCCTTTCCCTCCTATATATACATTCATTCATATGCACACATAAATAATATGAAATGACGTAAAACAACTATTTTTTGTTGTTGTCAGAGGAAATAATTCTATATGCGATTATCCTGCCGTGTCGTCGTGCTGTGGAAGTCCTTAATCTCTAGTATATACAAATGTGACTATTTTTGTGTGAGTGTTGGTGTGCTTATATTGGAACTTCCTGGTATACTCAACTCGACTCAACTCGTTATGGGTCAAAACAAAATTGCACGTTTTATAGTGTTTTGCCAACGAACGGCGGCGCGGGGTGCGATATGCAAAATGGATTATTCACACCGAACAAATTATGCACACATTATAACGTTTCGTTTAAGTGGGAACCGAGAATGTGGAATGTTAAGCATATAATACATATATACCGATACCCCTGTCTGCCTTAACCCACTTCCATTCCAGACACAACATTTTCAATGGCCTGCAACTAACATTAATGACTTGCAAATTGCATAGAGTAGCGTCGTGGTGGATAGAACACGAATACCGTGTAGAAGATTGTTTAGGGTAAAGCCTCTCTTTTCCTTTTTTGGGGGTAAATATGGTATACAACTTTTAGTAGTTTAAATATGGAAGATTATGGTCGAGCCACTTATTTATTGTATAAGCTGAGTGACAAAACCTGAATATTTAAAAAATACATAAATGGTTGAGATAAAATAGTTTCAGGTTTGCCTTTTTTAAATAAGGTTAAAATAACAATTATCAGTATTTTTTAAAGGAAAACGGTTTTTCCTCTGAGCCTGGTGTTTCTTTTTTTTTTGGAGGTCTTATTATGAGGATAAGAAAATTATCCCGATTCTAGAAAAATATGAAAAATTGCATTTCTTTGGTAGTTAATATAATCTTGCTTTCGTTGATTGCAGAATAGAAAACTGGGTCCGACTAACACGCACTTGCTCTTATAATAAGCAGATCCACTTGTCCGGATAGAATCCATCTGTTTGCTCTTAAGATTTAGTTTTCAACACTGGCAAAATCACCGTGTAGCTGTTTCCATCTGTTCGACTCTATTGATGCTCTTTTCAAGTGGATGGAGAATTGTAGTTGTTGTTCAGCTGGTTCCTAAATAAGGTGAATTTTTTACATCTAACAAAGGGTATTTCCGATAGTAACAAACATATTGAAAAGATTAAAACCAAATTTCGAAGAAAAAGATAAGTTCTTCGGATTGAAAATTAACAAAATAAATGCTGGGGTGCCACAGGGAACCATTTTGTCTCCAGCTCTTTCCCTTATAAAAGGTTTTTCGAACGGGATGCTACAAAAGAAGAGCGACAGGGACAGCAAACGACGCCATATTTCTTGCCGTTCTTTTGACATTTCTCTTCAGTAAGGTTTGCCATTTCATGATGGAAAGATATTTAAGCCAACAACGAGTCGAAATTATTAAAATTTACTACCGAAATTCGAAGTCAGTGGCCTCAACGCTAAGAGTGCTATGTCCAATTTATGGTCGTCATAATCGTCCTAGCAGATCAACAATTGAGCGTCTAGTGGAAAAATTTTAATCCACAGGCACAGTACAAAATATTCCCGTGCCAGTGAGGCAAAGAAGTGCCCGTAGTGTCGAGAATATTGCTGCCGCTGAGGCTTCAGTTGCAGAAAGCCAAAATGTGTCTCTCACACGTCGTTCTCAAGCGTTGGGCATCTCTGTGACGTCGTTGTGGCGAATTTTGCAAAAAGATCTTGGCCTACATCCTTTCAAGATTAAATTGACGCAAGAACTGAAGCCGCTTGACCACCAGAAGCTTCGTATGCTCGTGAATTGGGCTGAGCAACAACTTGAAAATGATTCAATCATCTTCAGCGATGAGGCTCATTTCTGGCTGAATGGCTTCGTCAATTAACAACAGGATGTGGTATTGGTCAGGCAGCAATCCACACGTACTTCATGAGTCATCAATGCATCCCGAAAAAAATACGGTTTGGTGTGGTTTATAGGCCGGCGGCGTCATTGGGCCGTATTCTTCCGTGATGATCAAGATCGGCACGTTACTGTGAATGGGGATCGCCACCGTTTAATGATAACCGAATATTTTTGGCCCCAATTGGATGATATGGACTTGGAGGACATATGGTTCCAACAGTACGGCACCACAAGCCACACAGCGAATGTCACAATCAATTTATTGGAAACCAAGTTTTGAGAACGTGTTATCTCACGAAATGGGCCAGTCGCTTGGCCGCCTCGGTCGTGCGATTTGACGCCGTTAGACTATTTCCTGTGAGGCTACGTCAAGTCTATGGTCTATGCCAACAAGCCAGCGACGATTGATGAACTTCGTACGAATATCGAACGTGAAATCGCAGCAGTATCGGCCGATTTATGCTTGAAAACCGTCGAAAATTGGGTTCAGCGTCTGGACTTCTGCAAGCATGTCCGTGGTGGCCATGAAAAAAAATCGAGTTCCATACATAATGGCATCAAACGTACTTTCACAATAATAAAGAATTTCATTGATATCCAAAACCGTTTTTGTTTTACTTAAGAAAACTTTTGTAGCGCTCATATTGAACAACCCGATATTAATGAACTGTTGATCCTAAAATCCGGCAGTAAAGGGAAAGATATTAAAAATATGTCACACCTCGAGAATATCGTCTTAATATTGCCTGTGTTGACTTATTTTCTCATTATTTGTATGTATAATTTTTAAAATGAAATATTAAGTCACACCCTCTAAACTATTTGTATCACGATATTTGTATTTCAAACAATCTAAAACAGTTTAGAATTGACCCCAATTCCATAAACAGCCATTTTTTTTAAGCCGCACCGCATGATTTTAGAATTTTTTTCCAGCTATATTGTTGCAGCTCATTATTAGATAGGGCTGGCCACGATACCAGAAAAGTCTAGGACGATACCAGCTCACAAACGATACCGAGACGATACCAAACGATACCGCATTTTTTGGACCGAAATTTGCCTCTACTCTCGGTAGTATCATTTGGTATCGGCAGAAAATTTGAATATTTTTATTAATTTATTGCAAACAATCAATTGTTGTAATTGGTTTCTCGGTGGTTTCTCGGAAAGAGCTCTTATCATTTAGATGACATTTTTAGAGCTATTTTCTTAACTAGGGAGAAGGTTTAGGCAATAATTTTAATTAAAACTGCTCACTGCCACGCCTATCTAAGTTATGCTGAAGTCCACAATTAGGATGAAATTTTTCAGACTTGGTTCTCTTGAGTGATGACCCCACGTCCAAATTTGTGTGTTGAATTCCTAATGGGAACTTAACTTAGAAGTTGTGAAACAAGCGTTCAAAAAATTGTTAAGTCAACATAATAAACTTGACTGAAACCAGACAAGACCGATACCTATATCGAGACTTTGTTTTACGAGACCAAACAAGATTGAGTTATACGAGACCGAGACCGATACCGAGACGATACTGACATTTTTCGACGAGAACGATACTTACAAATGTATCGTTTCTTTTGGTATCATGGCCCTATTATTAGATATGGAGAAACTATTATAGGGCAAGTTTTGGATTCGTGCAGAAATAAAATTTCGGAATAACCATCATCATCATGACATTACGATGATGAAAACACCAAAAATCTAGGGGGCAAAATTCTGTTTGTCTGTTTGTATTTTGATCTACAGGCCTTACCTTTCATGATATCTTCTTCAAATTTTCAACTTAAGACTTTTTGGTGATTCCCCAGAGGGGAAATTGAAATTTTGTTGAGATTAAAAAAAAAAAAAACGGTACCTGCCATACAACTGTTTAGGAAAATCTTTTTTATCTCAAAAAAGGATTTATCGATTTATTTTCGATTTTCTCATTAACGGCTTAACTAAATTCAATCAAAATTTGTATGAGAAAGCTTTTCAAAATTTTGAACAAGAAATTAACTTTGGATTTTTTGGCAGAACCGTTTTTATGACTGGAATTTATTTGTTACAGATTATGGAATAAATTCCATTCATAAAAACAGGTCCCCGCCAAAGAAACGCACGGAATGCAATGTCTTGGCTAAAAAATAGTTACAAAAGTGCAAATTTTGGATTCATGCTAAAAAAAAATTCAGATAACATTCAAACACGACATTACGGTTATAGAGAACACGAAAAAAAGTGGTGGTACAATTCTGTCCATCTATTTGTAAGATGTCCGTTATATTCCATGCTCATTTTTTTGGAAAACACACCCCATAAATTAAAATTGTAAGTCGTAAGAAAATATTACTGACCAAACAAAATTTGATCCCAGGTCATTAACCCGTGTATCTTAAGTCATACTTTCCTAGTAAAAATTTGTATGAGAATTTCACACTTTTCATATTTAATTTTTTTTTTTCTCTCGCACTATAATAGTTATTTCAAATTTTGTTGTTGATTTTGATTGATTATTTTTTTCCTTAAAAACTGCGTTTAATTTTTTTTTTTTACTTTTAAAGTTATTAAATTTTTCAATATTTTACCTTTTTTTCTTTTCTTTGGATCTCCAGCATTTTTTGTTGTTTTCTATTAACAATTTTTAAATTATAATAATTATATAATTATATTTTAATTTTGATTTTTCATATTATAAAATGATTAAAGTTTTTAACTGTTTTACTTTTTTCTCTCAGTTTCGTTAACAATATTTTCTTTTAAAAATACATTAAAAAATGAATACAAAAAAATTATGAGTAATTTATTTCAATTTTTAACTTAAGCAATGTTTGTGTAGTTGTAACCCTTTTATAACACTTAATTCATATTAAATTTGTAAGACCAAATTATTAAAAATTTTGGTAAACAAAGCCAACGAACAATTGTGACTTAGGCGCTAGTTATAGCTATCATTGAAACTCATCATTGAAAACTTTAGTGATTGATTTTGAGACATTTAGAAAGTAAAATCATTTTTTATTTTGATGAAAAAATAAAGCTTAAGACTTAATTAACATTTCTAATCAAAAAAAAATTTCAAATAGGCTTAGCTTTCCATATTAAATGACTTTAAAGATTCCAATGATCATTGGTAAGGTAGTTCAATCATTAAAGAAAAAAAAGTCTTTTTATGTGGAAAGTAGGGCCTATTTGAAAAATTTGTTTGACTTAAAATATTAATTAAGTCTTGAGCTTTATTTATCTATTAAAATAATAAATGATTTTGCTTTCTAAATGTCTCAAAGTCCATCATTAAAATTTTCAATGATGAGTTTCAATGAAAGCTATGACTGGCACCTTAATCATAAAAATGTCAACACGATTGATTCAAACATAATCTCAAACGTCAAAAATATAACTTTTTGGTGTTTCTTTAAATCCAGAAATTGATAATAATTTTTGTGTTAATATTATTATTTTTGCATTATAACAGTATAAAAGAGTCTCAAAATATATAATATTTACAAAATATATAGAATTTGGAAACGAGAATATTAAAAAATATATTTAATACAAAAAAGTGTTACAAAAAGAAAAAAAACAAGAGTTAACTAAAGTTAAGAATTAAAATAAATTATTTTCAATGTTTCTAATCATTTTTTTAATGTATCTTTTAAAGAAGATATTGCTTAGTAAAAATCATTGAACCAAACATAAACAATTTATTTTTGTAATGCTACAAAATGAAGAAGTGAAAAAAGGTACAAACTTAATATCTTTATAGTTAACTTTTAATATTATTATAAATTGTTTTATAGTTCTGTTTTCTCTTAATTTTTATTTAGTACTCGTATTTCTTTTAAGCAGATATTGTTTCACAAAAATCCCTAACATTTTTTTTGAATAAAAGGAAATGTACAAGTAAAAAATAAAATATTAAAATATTTTATAATTTAAAAATTCGAATTAAATTATTTTATATTAGTTTTCATTATTTTTTTGCATCTGGTTTTAGAAAAATTATTTTAAGAAATTAATAAAGCAGTAAAAATTGCTGAAGATCAGGATATAAAAATTATATAATAAATTTAAAATATTTAAGTTTTTAAAAACTTTAGTAGTTTTCTTAAAGAAATAAATAATCAAGCGGATTTAAAAAAAAAAAATGTAACTTACTTTCATAGTTCGAGAGAAAATATGACCCCAAAAGCATGGGTTAATGACCTCGTATCAAATCATTTTTGATCAATAATTTGTTCTTACGACATAAACTTTCGATTTACTGGGTGTGATTTCAACAAAAATGAGTTTGTGAAATAAAGGATTCCCTAGCCTAGTCTGTCTGTACTGTGATCAAAGCCGAAACCACTGAAGCGAATTTCTTAAAATTTATAATGTTATTTCCTTAAACGTAATTTTTTTAATATTTTAATCTCCAAAAGTAACGGCTTATTTAACCCAAAAAGGGCTCTTAACAATTTTGATGAACAAATTAGGTGTGCCTACTATTTTAACGATGGTGTACTTTTTGGTAGAAAAAATACTAAAAACTATTCAAAACTATTATTAACGGGGCAGGAATAACGGTTTTTGATTTTCAATTTTCTCATAAATGGCTATTTAAACGAAAACTTCTTTAAAATTAATTTTGGATTTTTTAAAAATATTAATTTTTTTTTTGGAAATTCAATTTCTTAAAAAGGAGTCGATATTAATGATTTTTAAAGCTCGGCTTGAAAATGTATTTTAATATATTTATACTTGAAATTAACACGCCAAAACTTTTTTTTAATTTTATCAACATTTAATATATAAAAATTTGTTTAAAAAAAAACCACTCCAACGATTTTTAATTTTATTTTTGCATATGTACACTTGGGTTTCGGTTATTTCACAAAATCATTTTTTTGGGAAACACACCCCATAATCAAAAGCTTATGTCATAAGAAAAAATTATTAACCAAAAAAAATTTGATCCAAGGTCATTAATCCGTGCCTCTAAAAAACCCCTTTATCTGCTTTTTCCTCTAAGTGTAGATATGGTTACTGTGATGTCACTCAAAAATTTGTTTTATAAATTTTAAAATACAAAAAAAACTTGTTTCTTTCTTTTTCTGAACATTTTAATTTTTCAGAGATGTGCTCTTTTCGAAATTGGCCATTCAATTGTTCATTGTTTAAATGTAGGTTTATTCTCGTTTTTCTTGTTTGCATTTAACATTTAGTTGATGAGTCTAGAATAATTTAAGGCAAATTTTATTTTTGAATTTTTCTCAAATTTTAGAAGCCAATTGGGAGTTAAGTGGAAAAACAGGAAACATATTTGTTTTGAAGCCACTTGAAAATGCCCTAAGCCTTATGTACATATATTATTTTTGTTTAATTCCATGGATGTTTAGTATCCGTCAAAGTGACAGACAAGCATTCCGATGGGCCTTGTTACCTTTTTTTATAATGTTTCTTCATGAACTGGAGTATTTTATTCCATGTCTTATATCAAATATTAATAAACACATCAATTGTGTGTCTAAAAATTGAAATTTCCCAGTTGAATTCCATATCTGCAACTGACATACTTTACGAGAGTAGCTTCCTCCATTAAATTACAAATCCGACATAAATATTCTTATTTTCTAAGTACATGTAATCCTTATTTTTTTTTATCAGTTCTTACGTCAAACTTGAACACAATTCCGCAGAACGTTTCCAAGTTCTCTTTTATTTTCAATCAAAATGCAATTTTCCCATGAATATTAGGTGTCTCAAGAGAAACAGAACATCGAAGCATCTGTGTGAATTGGATATTCGATCTGGAATTGAGATGAAGTTTCTGAGCAGAAGGTAATGCGGGTGAAAATCATCGGATTACATATTGAAATTTATTATACAAGATTTTTCCATTCTTTCATCTTTTTTTTTTTTTTTTGCGTGGGTAGAAGGATAACAACCCTTCAGTCGATTGACTTGCAGTGTACTTTTGAATATTTATTTTTGTATTATTTATTTTCCGTGTATAACCTCTGTGTTGTGCAATTTTCTCTCTCTCTTTGCAGATTGGAAGAGGATAATTCAAAATATGAGCAAAAAAAAAATAATAATAAAAGTTCAATTGGAAATTCAATTTTTATGTTGATGCTATTTTACGTTGCGGTTTCTGCTTTCGTATTTTTCTACTTCCTTTACCTGCCGTAAAAAATGCTCTCTGACGGTTTTATATTTTGGAAAATTATTATTTTCATTTGGTGTGTATAACAACAAATCCAATTTCGAGATTTAAGTGGAAATTTAACCGTGAAAATATTTTTCCGAAATTATTATGATATCACAGCGATATGAAATAGACGAATCGTGTGACTATGCGACGACTATGTATATACGAGTGTATAGGGATAGACATAAGAATAATATCGAAAGGACGGAAAGGGCAAAGTTTCAATTATAGAAATGCAAATTCTATTTCGATTGAATTTTTATGCGAATGCGATGAAATGGATTTGTGCGGTTTTTCCTTACAAAAATTCATTTTGTCTGAGGGCTTCGGCATCCCTATAAATATTTGTTTGTACTTATATACCTTATGCTACGTATAGTAAGGCTTTTATTTAGATTAAAAATATTCTCATTATGCGTTTCCAATTGAAATGAAATTTGTATAAAATAAAGAAGAACAAAAGGAAATGTAAGGAAACATATAAAAACGTGGAAAGTAATGTAGGTAGGTATCTCATTTATATACGAA
Source organism: Dasysyrphus albostriatus (assembly GCA_946251815.1). Lineage (NCBI taxonomy): Eukaryota > Metazoa > Arthropoda > Insecta > Diptera > Syrphidae > Dasysyrphus > Dasysyrphus albostriatus. The sequence continues at coordinate 21,871,227 of OX276337.1, forward strand.
AATTTTTTTATATGGAGTTTTCTATAAAAATTGTTTCAAGATGGGAATAAAAACATATCTACATATTTTTATGTCTGTAGATTCTTGCTCCATAGAACAAATTCCAGAGATGTTTCTTATAGACAAAGGTACAAAGTTATTGAAAAATCTAGAAATCTCCGAAAATTGACACCATTCGGTTGACAACTTGAGGGTCCCAGCTGTTATATTATGACCGTAAGGGCTCAACTGGTCAACCTACAAACTAACTGTAATTCATAATTTAATCGAATATTCATGGGTTTTGAGTGGATTCTATTTTCAAAAATCTAATTTTTGTCTTAAAAACGCCAAATATTTAGTTGTACAGCTAAATGAATAACTGAGGTTAACTAAACCCGGTTTTCTGAAAAAGGATTGTTCTTAGCTTTTTTCTTATTGTTGTGTCCATGTCATTTTCCAAATTCCTCGAATCTGATGTAAGAATAATCCAAAATTCCTGAAGATTTCAGCCTATTAAACTACAAATTCTCGCCTCAATTCGCACAGTAGTCCGAGAAGCTATGCGATTTGAAAAGCAGTGTGAGATGTGAAGCTAATGTTAGATACAATCAGCCTTATTTATTAAATTTTTTAAACAGTTGATTAGTTAGCTAGATAGTTTTTTAAAAGTCCTTTATAGTTGGAAATATAAATATTTATTTAATTAAATAGAATGTCAAGTTAGTCAAATCTTAGGCAACAGATGCCGGTGTCCAAATTAGACATCTTTAGGACAACAGTATACAAAGTTTGTTTATAACTTTTTTGAAGTTCGACGGCTGTCTAAAGTTAGACAAAATTTGTAAATACGACTGAATACAGTCCGTAATAATTGGATAGCCTTACTCATATTTATTATTAAAATAAAGACTTTTTGGTAAACATACGGAATTGTGTTTTGAGTCTCAAAATGCAAGGTAGCCTTCTCGGTATTAAGTTAAAGTTTTTACTGATTTCTGATTTCTACAAGCTGGTGGAGTTTTCTGAGCTTTAATTTGGTCACTAAATTTAACGTTTTTTTGTATTACTAGAATAGCCTCACCATGTTTATTGCAGTTAAAATAATAACTTATCGATTTATTAAAAAAACACTTCTTATGTTTCTGCCAACCCAACAGGCCCGTCAGATAATATGGTTAGTGTAAGTAGCACTACTCACTCGAGATTTTTCGAGTGAGTAAGATAACCACTCGAGGTTTGACGGTATTTCTTAAAAAATACTAATTGTGTTCTTTTACAAGGAAGAAAAAAATAAAAATGAATAATGTTCAACATAAAATCACCAAATTCATAAATTATATAAAATATTTTTAGTTATTCGTACAAACAGAAAACCATTTTGGCCTGCAACAAAAATCATCTTTGAACCAAACTATACTTTTCTAAAAGATTTTGGCACAGTGAATTCGAATCCGCAGTCAAAATTGCTCTAGCACATCATACATTTCAAAAACCCGTTTTTGACGTCCTATTACTTCACAACTAAATATGTTTTAGCAAAACTTCTAATAGGATCTGAAAAAACTGTATTCCATCTATGATCACTTCAATTTTTTGTCGAAATTAATTTTCTTCTCAAAACAGTAAAGCTTACAAAAACCAATCCGGTAAAAAAATGTAATTATGTGTACATACTCCTTTTTGGAAAATGTTTGCTTTCTATCTTTTAATGGACAAACTATTCAGAGCATAATAATTCCCACCTTTATAGAGGCGGCTAAAAGGGGTTGAAAGTGCTGGGAAGGGGAATACCCCATTTCTTTATTATGATTTAGACCAGTGTTTCGCAACCTTTTTAATTCTATGATTGCACAGAACACCAGAGTCGGAGTACAAACACTACTATTCCAACCTGGCTCTATACAACGGGGCCAACATAAATAGGATAGATAATTTCTTGCTGAAGCTTATTCGGGGTCACATTGCAAGAGCGATGTCCTCGTCCAACAGCTTAATTTTCGGGGCTTATTACCCTAAATATGAATACTACGAGAGTGTGCGTCTAAGCGGCTTTATTCCGCCCGATGCATTCCTCCACCTAGACAGTCGAGGGCTGATCCAGGATAGAGTGGCAGTTCCGCTAATCTACCAAGTCGGCCGTAGAACTGTAGATCGGCGGCTCCTTTACAGTCGAGACGTCCTCGCACAAGACGGAGCTGAGCACCTTCGGTTCAGTAGGACTGTGTCCGAACGGGACCGAAGAGATAGGGTAAAGCAGGAGAACCAGTTCTGGTGGTTGAAAAACGAAGATGAAGTTCCTTCAAACATTTAATAGTTGACCATGCAATTTTCTCTTGTATGGCCGACTTACATAGGTTTAGGTAGTTAGTTTTAAGTAGGGACAGTCAGGGTGGCACCAAAAAAAAAAAAAAAAAAAAAAAAAAATTATAAAATCAACAAAAATACAAAAAAAAAAATAAAAATATAAAAACCGGAAAATGCTTGCTGTGGCTGTTCTAGTTTGTAAGTAGCTTATAAGTAGGTTGTAATTAGTTTAAAATTAGTTGTAAGTAGTTTTAAGTAGTTTTAATTAGCTTTAATTTAGTTTTATTTAGTTTGTAAGTTTTATATAAAACCAAAAAATAAAGACATAGATACCGAGTTTTTTTGTGAAATTCTTCTCGGTAAAAAATAAAACCGACCTGGATTTAGTATTAAGATAGTTCTTAGGCCGAAAGGCATTAGCATTAAGTTATTCTAGTTTAACTTAGAGCGCCCGACTGGGGCCAGTAAGTTAGTTTTAAGATATTGATAAGTAGGCTAGTTTTTATGAATTTTTGTCTAGCTTTAAGATAGTTCTAAGATAATTGAAAAATAAAAATGAATTTACAAAAAAAAAAAAAAAAATTCTATGCCCCACCAAAGCTTTTCCAAAATTCTTAGGTCCCCCCAATAAAATATTCATACAATTTTTATCACTAAAAAAATTCAATAATAACTAAAAACCTTGAATCATCAAAAATTACTATGATATCACCAGAATCAGAAATTTTTTATATTAAATCCAGCTTCTTTAAATTATGAACAGTTGCATTTAAAATGGTATAAATCGCTCAACAATGAGCCAATGAAACCTGTTAAAATTTGTGTTGTTTTTATGTCTGACACAACTAAAAAAAAAAAAAAAAAAACTAAATCAATAAGGGTTGCGAAACTAAATTTTTTCGTTTTTTGCTTCGATAAGGGTCTTAGTTTTTCAAAAATATCGAATAAATAAGACGCCAGTTGTAGAAACTCATCTCTAAAAATGTTAATGATCAATTTTGAGACGTTTAAAAAGTAAAATCATTGGTTATTTTGATAACAAAACAAATCTCTTTTTTTAGATATCATTCCTGGCTAAAAAACAATTGATTTTGACTTAGCCTTTCACTTTGAATGGGTTTTATTATTTCAAGGATTAGACTTCCTTACCAATGATAATAGAAATATTCAAAGTCTTCATATGTGGAAGGTTGGGGCATATTTGAAGTTTTTTTTTCGCTCAATTAAGTCTTGAGCTTTATTTTTTCATCAAAGTAATAAATAATTTTGCTAACTAAATACTTCATAATTGAAGAACAATCAAAAGTTTGAACAAGCCAAGATGGAGACCGGACTCTTTTAATATAGAAATAGGTGCGAAAGTGAGATCTTTTTTCATATTTGCACTCATTTAGTTTTGGAATCTTAAACGGTTGCAATACATCAGAATGGAAAATTGCGCAAAATCATATTGCCCCCCTGTGGGAAACACTGATTTACACCTTGAAGAACAATAAAATAAAAAGTCTAACCTGTAACTTATTTTTGTGATGTTAAAACCTGGTTTGACTGTACTATCAGTGCAATATAGTATGCGCTTAAATGTATTTTTTTTAAACCCTCTGATCATAATCTTTTTTATATACTTAAAATTATGAATATTGAAGAGAAATTCCACTATCTTCCAAATCAGATATTTTTTTACTGTGTAAATCATGACAACTATCAGATTTTGAAATTTCAGTAGTTTTTTTTAAATAAACGGCTTAAACGTGAGTCAATTAATATCGTTTCATGTACAGCTACCAGGTCAACCTAATCTATTCTTCAAATCAATCATATTCTTCAAAAATTAATTTTTAAAAAATCTGCACGCGATTGAATTTTTCAGAAGCAAGTTTTAAATTAACAAAAGTCAAATCTATCATAATTTCAAAAAATGCAAATAATTCACACAAGTTTATTTCTGCCGACCAGTGTAATAACAGCCTAACTTCTAACTTCGGAAGTAAACTAACTGCCCATAATTTAATATTTGTTTTTGTTGTTGAATTGGTGATACTAGCAACGAGAAACTAACTGGGTTCATCTCTTTTAATGCAAGAGTTATACGATATAAAAAAAATTTCAAAATTACCATAAAATTGCTGTTTTCTATTTTTTCATTGGCAGCTTATTATTTAATTTATTATTTATGAAGTTTCATACCAACTACCCACTCGGTCTGAACATGATCTGCCGGGCCTGCAACCCAACACATTTTCAATAATCCTCAAATCTAGAGAGTTGGATGTAAAGGAGAGTTACTGCCCAGTTTGGCTTTTCCAACCAAGTTTAACTTACATCTGGGTGAATGAATCAGACCATTGTTCTGCTGAAAAAATAATCGGTCATGATCCGAAAATATCCTTTAACTGCCGCAAGGATGTTTCCAATATGGCATTGTAGAATCTCTTTGTTATTTTTCAATTTAGAAAATTTAAACTAATTATGCTATAAAGAGAGACTGCACAGAATACCGAAACTTGTCTCTCTTAGCATCTATGGAAATGTGAAATCAATTTTTCCTTTCTTAACTAATGACAATACTATTTTAAATTTCTTCTGTGTCCAAGAGTTAAACTTTTGTTCACCTGAAAATATTTATTGTAAAATTCCTGAGTTGGATGCCGGTATCAGTAATTCATGTTGAAAATTAGGAAGATGTAGAAAAATCGCACTGGTAAATGGAAGTTTTTTCGCTAACTTTTGGCTCTTCTGGAGTTCAACACTTTTAACAACACTGCTTATAGCCATTTAGCTCGTGGCCCGCACTAAACAGAGCATATAACATCGACAAATTTTAAAAAGGTTCAAAGAACAGCTAGAGTAGATAGCACAGGTTCTCTTCGATCTTGCGCAAATGCCTTAAGCGTTTTTGTGTATCTTTAACCACATAATCAATACATTAAATACTCACTGCCGTAGCTGTAATGATCAGCAAGAAAAGGAAACAGTCCTTCACTTTCATTGTAAAAGTCCTGCTCTTGCTAAAATGAGAGCACATTCGTTTGAAGTGATATTTTTTGACGACCTCAACGAACTTTCTAAAGTGAAAATCAAAAACTTGATTTCCATTCTTAACGCGACAAAATGGATCTAAGACAAAATTGGTTGATTCTGTATCATGTTGCCCCCCAGACCCCAAGACCGTGAGCAATCGGAATACAGGCCTCTGCCGGGTTTCATGATGCTCAATGACAGCGATCATCGGTTGGATGCTTCGCACTCAAGTCGTTCTGCTGCTGATCACTGCATATCGCAGCTGGCTTTGGGCGAGATGCGATCCAATCGACTGAGTGTCTTAAGTCTCGCGTCTTGACGTTGGTGCTAGCCCATAATATACTAAAACCATATTCCAAATCCTTTCTAATTCAAATCAAAGAATTCTGGGCTCATGGTGGATGCTGACCTCCACTCAAAACCTCTGGTCATGCCGAGTGGACATACGGAGGCCCAGGTGGAAATCTCGCATTCAATGAATGTATCTGGAAGACCCCCGAAGGAATCAAGTCAAACGAGTCATCGTATCAAAACGGCGCAATTCAGCGCTAATTGGGTACTGAGCGAGTGTTACGCCCGTGCCAACATTTCTACCTACCTGCCTACCTAGCCATTTAGCTCACTTCTAACCCAGTTTTCTATCTTAGTTTGCTCAGATATCAGTGTAGTTGGTTGTTTGACTTGAGATTTTCCGCTTGTCTTTTATGAAAGACTAGCGGATGCACAACCATTCCATATCAAAATGGATCTTTTAATTAATTAATATCCAATTTTGGGTTCCTAATAACACTGGTCAGCAAAATTAATTTTTTTTTTTTTTTTGTTACCGAAACCAAATAATTCTTTTCTGTAGGTTTTTGGTGTGTTGAACTCGAATCTGAGGTCAACAAATTCCATCGGGCTTCTATTTTGAGATATCCCGTTGTAAAATCAAAAAACACTTTTTTTTGTTGTTTTCAAAGTTGTATTGTAACGTGAGGTAAATTGGTTTCAAGAAAGTTTGTAATAGCTTTTTAAAAGACTTTTTAAAAGAACTAATCGTGAAATTTACGTTATAGTATCAAAGCTGACACTCTAAGGGATCTTTTGCTCTAAACAAGCTAACACAATGGGCTGGTCGATGTGGACTTGGAGTAAATCCCCATAAAACAGATGTTGTCCTCTTTTTCAGGAAATACAAAATTCCGCAAATAGACCTTCCTTTTATTAATGGTGTTCCACTAACATTCTCAGACGAAACTAAATATTTGGGTCTTATTTTAGATGAGAAGTTAAGCTGAAAACCTTACAAACAAAAAAGAGTTAAAAAAGCCCTGCTCCTGCAAAAAAGCCGTCGGTAGTAAGTGGGGCCTCTAACCCACGCATTATTCACTGGCTATACATTTCGGTAATTAGACCGATTCTAACTTACGGTGTGGCAGTATGGTGGACTGTTTTGGATAAAGCGATACATGGCGATAAACTGAGCAAAGTCAAAATAACTGCATGCCTATCTCCATCCGCTGCATTAGACACTCTACTCCATCTGACACCACTGGATATCTTCAGCAAACAAATGGCTGCGAACACAGCCATTCGCCTCAAAGTCTCTTCACAGTGGATCAATAATAAGATTGGCCACTCCGCTATTCTGAATATATTCGGATCACTTCCAAGTAACAATGACTACACAATTCCAGTATTGAACTTCGACAAAAACTTGGAAATTACCATACCTACCAGATCCCCCTGGGAGGATATGGTATTATTTAAAGATGAATCGATTCACTTCTACACCGGCAGATCGAAGACCAAAGATGGAGTTGGTGGAGGTGGGTGTATACTCTGGTAGACTAATTTAAGTCTCTCATTCTGTCTTCCTAATCACTGTAACGTATTCCAGCCGGAACTTCTAGCGATAAAAGAAGTTTTATCTTAGCTTAAAGAAAACGTGATATCAACCTCAGACATCCGCATCTTCTCTGATAGTCAAGCCGCTATAAGTCTCTGGGCTCTGTCTCTATAAACTCTAGAACTGCCCTTAACTGTCAAGCATCTCTGTAAAAATGGCGCAACAGTTTAATATTCACCTTTGTTGGGTGCCGGGCCATAGTGACATTCCAGGAAATTGTTAAGCTGATGAACTCGCTAGAAGTGGAACATTACTACCCATTTTATCTGAAAGGACAAATATTGGTATACCCATCACTACTTGGGAACTTTTGCTGAAGCAAGATGCTTTGGAGAGAACAAACATTATAGGTTGAATAACATCATTACTCCATGTGTTTAATATCTCTCAACAGACTGCACATCAGCTCTGTTGTAGGTATCATAACAGGACACTGTTTAATAGGCAGGTACGCAAAGCGGCTTGGCATACCTTCAAATGATTTTTGAAGAAGGTGTATGAACGAGGAGGAGGAAGAAACGATTCCTCACCTTCTCTGTACATGCCCAGTACTTTCCAACAGACGTAGGTTCCACTTAGGAGACTACTTCTATAACGATCCTAGTGACCTGGCAAACACCGACATAATTAGTCTCGTTCGCTTCGTCAGAAGCTCCAAGTGGTTCAACGAGTAAGGAAGGAGTTCTCCAGATTCACGTGTCATCACAATGGACCAACTCGGGTCTAAGTGTGTCAGTTTTAATTTACTGACAGCCACTTCTACCAAACCTAACTTATGAAAGCTGAATTTTAAATTTGTTCTTCGGGCAACTATTACAATATATTTCTCAGCCTACCAGACACCTATAGTTGAACTTCGGGCAAGAAATACTGCCAAATAGTTGCCTGAAGTTAATAAAATGTTAGATTTAATACTAAAACTTTAATTACAAAACTTTTTGAAAACCTCAATGGTCTCTGGCAGAAATTAGGTCCCACTCTGTGGGTGCAGCTTGGACCCCTATTACACAATGATTCCTTGCGTCTGACTCTTTTCAAAATTCAGTGGGTGCAAAGGTGAAATCAGATGTTTTTTCTTCTTTCGCACTCATGGAAAATTCGAAAAGGGTCAGAAGCAAGAAATCTTCATGTAATAGTGGTCTCGCCAAATTCATTCATTGCTCAGTATTTTATCAGCTTAAAAGTCAAATAAATATTGTATAATTTTTTTCTTTCATTTTGTCCACAAAGTTTTTCTAGGAAAAATGTGTTAACATTTATTGCAATCATATTATTTCCAGATGTGAAATTAAAACACGTTCATCTAAAGAACCCACGACCTTTTCCACACTCATTCACTTCAACTATGCATGTACTAAAAGAGTAATATAAAAGAGTACAAAAATCAAAACATTGCAAAAGTTTTTTAATATCAAAAGCTTTAAGAAAACAAACAAATAAAAATTTAACTCTTTCCTTTCGGTTTTCCTTTTTGAAAAAAAAATATAAAAGAATAAAATAAACATTTGAAAAAAAATCTTAGCAGCAAAAACAACAAAAGAAAGAACAATTAATCATAACTACAATGCTGCTCTACCACTTACAGTTCTCGAAACAACAAGCTTTAACAATATTTTTTATTTTGTTTTTCTTTTATTTTCTATAATTTCTTGCCTTTCAAGAATGAACATAAAATTAAATGTTCAACTGGGTCGCAAGGGCTTGCTTATGGCTGAAAATTCCTTTTTTAAGTTTAATTAAGTTTAGATTAGGGTTTTATATCCTTTTTGAGTCCGTTTTTCAAAGATTAGTTACCTCTTAGTTAAATCAAAGTTAGTAAGGGTAGGTAGGGCAAACGTGCTTCTATATTAATGATCCATAGTTCAGCAATTTAAATTCACTGATTTCGGTGGATTAGTTGAGGTTCAATGATGGTTCAAAGTTAAAATGTAACAATAGTCGGTTACATTTATTTATTTATTTATATATTTAAGTTTTAAGTTTGTGCAACTGGCAGCATTATATTTAATCACTTTTTAATAATGAATATTGAATATGACAGATTCGTTCCAGGCTACGTACTAACACAGGCAACCCATACACTTTTAAACATTCACATTTTTTTTTGTTTTTTTAAATCAAAGTTCTATTTTTTCACGACCACATAGTTTGCCCTTACAATCAGATATAAAAATGGAAAAGGAGAGTAGTTCTAAGCCCCTTTCCAGCCCCAAAGATCAACCATCCTCCTGGCTGCATACATGTCCTTGCCGATTGCCGTTTATGTAGTGCATGTGTATACAACATGGCCAAAAACTAGGAGACACACAAGAGATTTATGACTCAGGCATTCATCTGTAAAGGAAGCAAAGGACAATAAAAAATGTTTGTGTTTTTTTTTTTTGTTTTTTGTTTTATTTTCTTTTTTGTTTTTTTCATAAAGTTACTTCGCGCCTTATCCTTGAATGATGGTGGCATGACGATGGCTTAAGAGAAATCCATACAAAAAATTTGGTTTTTGCTTTTTCATAAAATAAAAGTTTTCACGTCATCAGCACACACATGCACTTATCGTCTCTGTACTTATCCTGTTAGTAATAAAAAAAATAAAATATAGGAAAAGGGAGAGATATTATCCACCACATCCGCCACCCACAAGCCAAGTTTTTACCACACAGCAGGAAACCAACAGAAGCATAGAAAAATCAAAAGTTTAATGTTCCTAGGTGACAGATTCTTTGTTGGCATGGTTTTTTGGGTTAATACTATATACTCGTTCTTTTGCAAGGTTTCTTTTTGTTGAGATACTCACTTTTATAACGGTTGGAAATGCTGCTAAATTTAATAGCAATTTATAAGGAACTACAAGATAATATTTATGGCAGTTAAGTTCCTCTACTTTATGTCTTGTATTTTAGGAGCAACAACAAAAGCCCAGTATGCTTTCTGATCAAGGTATGTAGGTATTCACCTAACATACCTAACCTAGTGGATATATTAAAAAACATAAAATTATGTTTAAAAAAAATATTTTTTTTTGTTTATTTCCATAAAATCAAAAAAAAAATGTAGAATCTCGAATATTTGAAATTTAATGACATATAGTAAAAGTATTCATGCAACGTGCGTCGTAAGTTTACAAATTGTGTAAAATGATAAGTTTACGCAAAGTGTGCATTAACAATCTTTTTTATATATTTCAAAAAATACTAGGTAATTCAATCAGAGTAAGAGTCAAAATGACGTTTGGATATGTTTAACCAGTTTGGTTAATTTTCCGCAGCTAAATCCTTGGATAAGTTTAACCAAATAGTGTAAATCATTTCCCATACAAAATTTGACAGTTAATTAACCAAAAGATAAAGCAAACCAATTTGTAAACTTATCTAGGGTTTTACGAAGTTGCATGAATACCCTAAGTATCTTCTTTATTAAGTGTGTATAATTCGAACGTTTAGATCAAACGTTCTTGCTCATATAAATTCAAGTTGCCTGGAATTTTTAAAATATGGAAAAAACTATAAAAAAAAAAAATAAAGAAAAAATTGTTTTCTCTCTAACTATAAAAGTTATTTCTAACTTTTTGTTGACTCTGACTGATTAATTGTTTTTTTTTAAAACAGCATTTAAATATTTTTTTTTTTATTAAAATTATAATTCTTTCGATTTTTACAATTATTAAATTATTTAAATTTTCTTATTTAATGTTTTCCTACTCCATCTACAATAGTTTTTGTTGTTTTTTTTATAAGTAATTATTAAGTTATAATATTTTTAAATTTATCTTGACAAATAATAAATATTTTATTTCGATTTTTCAAACTTTTTACATTACTTTTTCATATTTGTTTTTTTAGTCAATTTTGTCTTTTATGTTCTTTAAGGAAACATATTCAAAAATTTATTTTAATACAAAAAAAGAACAGTAAAAAATTAATTTCAATATTTACCTAATAAAATAGTTTAAGTTTCTAACTTGTTTTACTTTAAATTTTTTTCTCATTAAAAACAGTAATTTTTATATTTTCTTTACTGATTTTTGTTAAACACTATCTTGTTTAAAAAATGAATTTAAAAAATAATATAACTACCCAACTAACAATTTAGCTTGTATAAGGTAAAATTTTTAGAATTTGGCAAGTAATAGCTTGTATAGAGCTTGTATAAGGCAATCTTGAGCAAGCCAGGAGTTTTCCACCTGAAATTTAAACAAATAGCTGCTATAAGGCCTTAAAATATGAGTTACGCAAGCTCTATATAAGGCTTGTAAATATAAGTTATAAATGGCTGGTATAAGGCCTTCCAAAGTTGTTTACTGAAAATGATTAAAATAATTGCTGCTATAAGGCTCTCCACGACAAATCATTGCAAACAATTTGTATAAGACTTGTTTGTAAAGGCCTCATACAAATTAAAATAATCAGTGAAGATCAACAAGTGTGTCCTATATAATATTGTGCTTATTAAAGAATCAGATTAGAAGCAATTCTTAAAGAGCCAGAGAACATTCAAGAAGTTTGGAAGAATAGATATTAGATGCGCACAGTTATTGACTGTTCCCTCTGCGTGAACGTGAAGTATGTGGTATCAACTTGTTAATTTTTGATTATGTTTTCCTCAACATCAAATTGGCATAGGGGTTGACTGCTAGACTGGAACGAGGAAGGAATCGAGTTCAAATCCCAGGTAAAAGAAAACTTTTCATTTTTATAATTAAACTGACATTTGACTCATTACAGAATACAGAAAAAAGGTTTCGGAAGCTTACTGAGGAGAAAAAAAAAATACAATAAAATTAAATGCAATACAAAATACAACATCGGAAAAATAAAATAAAAACCGATAAAAAATATATCTTTTTTATTTCAGAATTTCAGCTTTGCAAAAAAATTTTTTTTTCTCGATGGATTGCTTATGCAAAATAAATTTAAGGTAAAGCCTTATATAAACATCCAAGGCAAGCTATTGACAAAAGCTGTCATTAAATGGCTTTGGTAAGGCCATATTAAAACATCCAAGGCAAGCAATTGGCAATAGCTGTCAAAATGGCTTTCGTAAGGCCTTATATAAATATCTAAGGCAGGCTATAGCTTATTTAGCCAAGCTAATAGCAGTTCATGAAAAGTTATTTGCTGCTATAAGACCTATCAACAAAGTCTTATGGCAGTTAATTGTTAATTGTTAGTTGGGTAATTTATTCCAATATTTAACTTAAGTAAATAACTATAGTTTTTACTCTTTTTTGGCACTTTCTATATTATAATATTTTCGTTTCAAAATCTTTCGCGAATATATATTAGTTTGAAACTTTTTATTAGTTGGGCGAAAATAATAATATTAACATCAAAATCATATCCAATCTGGATCAAACAAATTACTAAAAATTTATCTTTTTGATGTTTGAGGTTATGTTTAGTGTTGAAATTTTTTATTAAAAAGTAGTTCACTGGTTTTAGTTTTCCTAAAATTTTAGTACATAATTTTATGTTATATGACAAAAAATATATCCAAAAAATTTCCAGCTTAATGATTAGGAATTCTTATCTTGTTGGATATAGTTTACAGTGGATTTTTGCCAAAGAATTTTTGTAAGTTAAACTGAACTTAATACAAATTGCATATAACAAGGCCCTCACTATGTCACTGATGAGTCCAAGTGAGTAAGCCGGACGAAACGCCAATTTGTAGGACTAAGGGCCATACAAAGCTATTTTGAATCAATAATTCAACAAGTCCAACTTTAATGCTAAGTCTTCTAGTTGGCTGATGTATTTCAGTAGTATAAAGAATTTGTATTATAAAAAAAACCTTCTAATTCTTATTTTTGTTAGAACAAATTAAAAATGTCGCCCGAAAGTGCCTTTTCAAGTTGAGTTTTCATTCATGCATATTATTATTCTTAACTATCTCCTTTGCAATTGATAGAATTCAGGGTTTTGGAACCCATAAAAAAAACAAGAAGTCCTAAAATTTGTTTAGCATGCATTTTACTGGTTTATTTTGTATGACTATTCGCGGTTGTCGGCGATCGCTCATGTGAAAGATATGTCAAAACTCGTGAAATTCACTCTTCGTAGTTCACATGTAATGCAAGGCACTTAGCCTAAGCTTTACTTAAATACTTAAAATTGCTATGAATCAACTCTTAATATCACTATGAAAAGCCAATATTAAGAAGGATAAATTTTTTGAAATTTTGAAGCCAATGATAAGAAAGAAATATTTCGAGTTATCGGCACAGCTTTATTAATATATATGATTTAAAATGCAATTTTACTTAGATTACAAGTATTCCGAGCTATCCTTATTTTAATAAAATGCAAGACTAGGTCGCACATGCTTACTCTTGAATATGTTCAAGACGCTTTAAGAACATTTATATGTAAAGTCATGGAAATTATGAGAGAAAAATGTATAAAAGCATGAAATACGATATTTAAACTTGCTGAAAAAATTTCTTTGAGAGTTCTAAATTAACAAAAATGACATCTTGTATGGGAAAAAAATTATTAAAAAATTGTATACAGGGTGGCGCACGAATCGTGCTACAAAAATAAAACGTAATAACTTTTTTTCTGTGTGAGTAATCGGCTTATTTTTTTTTTTTTATTTTGTAGGTTACTATTTAGATTTATAAAAATGGATGCTTGGGATACGGAGAAAATAATTTGGATAGTGCAACGGTACCATGCTTTGCAGTCCGTCATTTCCGTCCAAAGGGAATTTAGGCGGGAGTTTGGCGGTAATCCCCCGAGTAGATGGACCATTATGAGGTTTGTAAACATGTTTGCCGAATCTGGAAGCATCGCATGAAGGCCGTACCATCGAGATGCCAATGTTCGGGTTCAGGATACAATCGCAGCAGTAGCATCTGCAATACAGGCCGATCCGAGCGTTTCGACCCGAAACTTATCGGGGCAAATTGGAGTTAGTAGACGGTCATTACAACGTATACTTCATGACGATTTAAACTTGTTTCCGTACAAAGTCCAATTAACTAGCAAGTTAAACCCTCAGGATTTGCCTGTTCGCCTGGAATTTTGCCAAGAAATGATATCAATGGCCGAAGAAGACAACACATTGATCAATTGTTTGTTCATGTCTGATGAGGCCCATTTTGATCTAACGGCAATGTAAACAAGCAAAATTGCCGTATATGGAATGAGTCTAATCCAGAAATGCTCCATGAGACGGAACTGCACCCAGAACGAGTCACTGTGTGGTGCGCAGTTTCATCAAGGTGTATTGTCGGGCCTTACTTCTTTGAAGAAAACGGTGTAACCGTTACTGTCAATGGGGACCGTTATTTAAAGATGTTGAAGGAGTTTTTTTACCCAAAACTGCGTCGAAGACGTATACCATTCAACAGCGTTTAGTTTCAGCAAGATGGAGCATCTGCACATATAGCCAGACCAGTTATGGCGGAGCTAAACAAAAAATTCGCAAACAAATTAATTTCTAGGAACTCCACTCTTCGCTGGCCCCCAAGGGCACCTGACCTGACTGCACCAGACTTCTTTTTATGGGGTTATGTCAAGCAAGAGGTGTATAAAACGAAGCCCAGGAATTTAACTGAATTAAAGCAGTCCATAACGACAATAATTGAGGCGATCCCAACTTCAACTCTTCAGGCCGCAATGAATAATTTTTTGATCAGGTGCCGCATATGCGTGGGAGAGCGTGGAGGTTATTTGCGGTCTATAATCTTTAAAAACAACTAACTATTTAAAATAAAATTTAATTTTCTAACCAATAAAAAAAAATAAATGAAATACATCGATTAAAAAAAAAGTTATTTGAATTTCTTATTGTAGCACAATTGGTGCGCCACCCTGTATTTCAAATTCTTAAAACATTTTTAAGGAAATTGTTTGGTATGAAAATCGTTAGTATAATATTTATGTGCATAAGAAAATAAAATTAAAAAAAGAAATGCTAACCCGTTTTTAAGATATCGAATTTTCAAAAAAAGAAATTAATACTTTTTTTTTGATATGCAATAATTTTTAATCTTATGTGAAATTTGTATGAAAAAAATAAGCTAAATCTGTTCAGCTGATAATAAGAAAATCAAAAATTAAAAAAAGCTTCTAAGAAGTACTATTAATAATTGCTTTTTATAATTTTTGGTAATATATCGCATTTATTCTAGCATAAGGAAAAAGTTTAATAAAAATTGTAGGAGCAGTCTTAAAAAAAAATTATTTTCCCTAATGGTTTTTTAACATTTGTATGGAAGGTACCGTTATTTTTTCATAAAAGCAAACATTTTTCTTAAAATACTATACAGAGTGTAAGAAAACCCCTAAATTCTAAATTTTATAAAAAAATGTCCACTTAGTTTTTATGAAATTTGATTTTCAAAAAAAATTAACAATTTTTAAAAATCCACAAAATATTGTTTTGAAAATTTAAGTAAGAAAACCTATTTGCATTGCTTAGAAGCTTCTGTATAAGGAAAATTATTGAAACCAATATAATAATAAATGTTTTTTAAAGCAAGTACCATTAAAAACCATTTTTTTTTAAATGGCTTCCCATGCAATTCATTAAATGAATATTTTTAGGAAAAGTTATGGAGCCGTTTTTGAAAAAGCTGAATTTAGGTGGAGAGCTTTGTTTTGGCGTCTTAAGCACTTCCTGAAAAGTTCCGTAAATTTGGACCTGGGCTAAATTATTGGGGGGGTTAAAGGTGGTTAAATTCAGTTATATCTTAAGTTCTCGAAAACCATAGGTTTTTTTTTAAATGAGTGTGTAAAGGATTAACATGCTTATTTTTCATACAAGCAATATATTCTGAGAAAATTATGCAAGAACTTTGCGGCGGAGAGTTTGTCAAAAATGTATTAAAATTTCGTTAATCGATGTTCAAAATCTTTTGTAGGATTTGAGTTTGGTGAAATCTGTTCTTTGTAAAACCAAGTTTTTGGGGTGTCCAGGGTAAGGGGAAGACCATCATTTTGAAAAAGAAAGTGATTTGGTTTTTATACAACAAACTCGATGAAAATTCTTTCTATAATGAAGTCATGAAACATTACATTTAGACAGTAAAATTATCTAAAAATGAGCTATTAACAAACTCCAAGGTTCATTAATCCTGAAGTAATAGTGTGTCAAAATAGCACTTTTGATTTTTTTTTTTTTTGTAATTGGACAAATAAAAGTTTTTTGTTAATAACCCAGAAAATATAATTTTTTTTTTACAAAATAAATGAACTTATATTAATGCTCATAAAATTTTGCACAAAAAAGATTATGACACTTTTTTTTATAGGAAGAACCGATTTCGAGAAAGTTGATGAATGAAAACCAAAATCACTTTCTTTTTCAAGATGGCGGTCTTCCCACGGGCACCCCAAAACTTAGTTTTATAAAGAAGAGATGTAGCCAAACTTAAATCGTACAAAGATTATGCCCATCGGTAAACGAAATTTTAAAAAATTTTATCACAAAATTTGTCCCGCCGTGAAGTTCTTGCATGATTTTCTCAGAATCTATTGCTTGCATGAAAAAAAGTATAAAAATCTTTTTTGTGTAGAATAACATATGCTACAAGAAGCTTTATATTTTTTCAAAAAAACTTATAGTTTTCGAGAAATTAAGAAAAAACTGAACTTTATCCCCTTTAACCCCCCTAAAAAATTACCCGCGGCCAAAATTTATGGAACATCTCAGGAAATCCTTAAGACGTCAAAGAGAAGCTCTACACCAAAATTCAGTTTTGTCGGAATTTCTTCGTAGTTTTGCCATTTTTTGTCTAATTTTCCTGGGCTAAGAAATAATATTTTGTTAAAAAAAAACTGTACGGCACTTTTTATTATATAACGTTATTTTTATTTCTAAAAAAATTAAAAACGTGTGGGCAGAACTACCAAAAACCACTATGTACCAAGTTTTAAGAAAATCGATCCACCCGTTTAGGCTGTAGAGGAACAGACAGACCAGACAGAATTTTGCCAACCACTTTTTTGGTGTTCTCTATCATTGTAATGTCATGTTTGGTTGTTATCTCGATTTTTTTTTGCACGAATCCAAAAGTTTATTGTTCCTACGCCACTGAGTATACCGTAATATACAAATATATAGCCCTTTAACGACACGAACGTTGTTTTTTCTTGGTGACGAATTCAAGAACTTAATTTCAATATATTAAGAAGGATGTGTATCACCTATCACCCTTTGTGGTGATATTGTGATATTTTTAAAACTATTATATCCTTACTATAATATTTGAAGCACAAGAGCAGCGATGGCGAAGCAATGGCACGCGCGCCATTGCATTGGTGGCACGTGACGAAAAATGATGGGCACGTCATTAACTGAGAAAACCGATTGTAAATATTTTTAAGTGGCAGCATCAGCTGTATATATTGTATTTAGTTTTTTTTCTAATAGCTATTTGAAAAAGTTGGTGTTAGCTATCTTGACAATATTTCCGTGTGTGAGTCCTTGCTTCCAAGTTTCAACGAAAAAAGTAAGTCTCGCACTTTTGTCTTTCTGCCTGTCTATTCGGCTACAGCCTAAAGGGCACGATCGATTTTCTTATAACTTTGTTCATTGTGGTTTTTGGTGAATCGGCCCACACGTTTTTTTTCATTTCTTTTTTAGAAATTAGAATAACGGTACCTGCTATACAATTTTTGTTAGCAATTTTATCACATCTTATTTTTCTCAAAAACGGCTCCGCAACTTTTCTTTAAAAAATTTCAATTCATTTCTTTCAGTAAAAGCTACCTTTAGATCAGAGTTTTTTTTTCAAAAAATGGTTATTAATGGTTCCTCCCAAGGAGCCATTTTTTTATATTCGATTTTCATAAAATTAGTATTTCTGATTTCAATAATTTGTAATACAGAATCTTCTATATAATAAACATAGTTATTTTGTCTTACAAAAATTAAAAAAAAAATATATTTTTGTGGATTTTTAAGAAATTTTCAAAAAAAAAATTTGAAAATCAAATATTTTGAAAACTATATAATCGAATTTTATAAAACTCTGTACCTAAAAGTTTTTTTTACACTCTTTAAAGTAGTTTAAGAAAATAATTTACTTTTACTGGAAAATGACGGTACCTATTATAAATTGTTAAATAACCGTTAAGGAAAATATTTGTTTTTCTTTAAAACAGCTCCTATGATTTTTAAATAACCTTTTTCTGTATGATAAAACTAGTGCGAAACAGTGACTTTCAAATCCAAAAATTTTGTCTGTCCACTATTCTATACTTCTATATTCTGCTATTAATTTGCTAAGCTAATTTATTATAATCCAAAAATTAATTATTTTTGACAAAAAATCACGCGTGAAATATTTCTCAAACAGAGAACGGATGGGGTGATTTGTGATAGTTGACAGTCACAACACAATAGAAATGCTATGGCGTTGTGACTGTCAACTATCACAAATCACTTTAGCCGATTCCAACCCTGATTTTTAAAACAAAATCTGATAATTTACAAACATAGTTTTAAGCTTGGTCTCGATGACTGGAGGGAGCGTGAGAGGGACCGCAACCGATGTAAGACCGCAATATCTCAGACAGAGACCCTCCATGGATCGGGAGCCGGATAAGTAAGTAAGTAGTAAGTTTAAAGCTATAAGCTTTCATGTTGATTTTCCATTTCTATACACTACCTACCACTTCCAACAATTTTGACAGATAGCATTTTGAGAGTTTATTTTGAGATACATTCAAGGTCAAATTTGATTTTAGTCGGCAATTCGATGTATGAAGAAAATTGGACATTGACAAGGTCTTCGCTATAATCAAGTAATGAGTCAGAATCTTTGTGGACTAAAAGTACTAAAAGCAATTTTATTATCAGTTAAATGTTTTAAAGCTTCCAGTAAATGCAGAGAAGCAATTACATGTATTCGTTATGCAAGTAAAAACTTATAACAAAATTGAGAGAAGTAACAATTTTAACAAACTGAAAATTGAAAAATTGCAAAATAATGGAAAAAAGTATGGCATCAGTTTGTCAATCTGGCAGTATTTTTTTTTTTTTTCATAGTATTGTTACTTTTGGTATTAAAGTCAAACAGAACAAATTCACTTAAGTGCTGAGCAAACACACTTTCTTGCAAAATTCATAGAAATATTCACTTCAGCAGGAATTTAGCTGACATATCATATTCTGTGAAGGAATCCTTGAACTATTTCCTTTTTAATCTCATTTTTTTTTTAACAAAAACTGTCATAGTTGTCAAAATCATTTTTCTTTTTTTTTCAAAATCCTACAGAACAAAACAAAGCCTCATAAGAGTACCTACTATCTGTATCTAAGGGACACTATCATCAAAAGCAGCACATAGCACAGATATCACAAATCTAAAAACACAGCAGCATTCACTTGAACTCAAAAGCCAGTGTGTCAAATTCGAATGGATGATATGACGCCTCTCCAAGGACATTTCGTGACCATTCTAGCTCTACTTATAGCTGCAGCGTTGGTGTAAACTCACTGTAATAGTGTCCCATCTGTGCGTTATTTCGTCCTGTTTTATTGTCAAACACATACAATAATTCCCATGTTCGTGTTGATGCGAGAAAACAATATGTATATATGTTGCTAGAGGGAACATAAGTGTTTCAGTGTTATACAATTTCAGTTCAGGTCAGTTCCTCACTTAAGTGAGGAGGAAATCCTCCTTTGTTTTTTTGCTAGTGTCGTTGTTGTTATTGTGCTTGTTGTGTCGCTTTCTCTGCATCTGTAATTCCAATGAAAAATGCACAACAAAATAGCAACATCTGTGAAGTTGTGTTGTGTTTTATACAAGATGCATTCTTGAAACATTTATTGTATTTATCCATTTCATCATCATCAGGATGATGTACATCGCCTTTCGTTGTCCTTATCATCATCGTCCTTTGCTGTCATTGCATCATTATGATTGCACATTGTCCTTTCTCTTGGAATAGTTTAGATTTGAGAACGTATTTAGCTCATAGGATGACCTACATTGCACATATTCCATTTCTAATGGGAAAACACATACATACATACATAATACACAAACATCAGGAAAGGATCAAATCGTTCGTTCCTTTTAAAATACAAAAGTTTTGTGCAGTTGAAATTTTTCATAGTGTTCAGCAACAATCTTGAGAAAAGTTTACATAGTTTTGTTTAGGAATTTCATTTTTTTTTTTTTTTCATTTTGTTTTTTTTTTTCAAAGGGAAGTAATTTTGCCTTTGTGAAAGTTTTGTGTTTTTTTTTTTTGCATTTTCAAACAATTTGTTTGAGCGATTTCCTTGTGTACGGGATAAAGGAAAATGCATTACAAATGATTAAGCAACATGATTTTAAGCAAAGGGAACTGAATTGTTTTTAAGTGATTTTCGTTAAATTTAATTGCAAAGCAGTTTAATTCTCGATTGGCTTGAAGGGATACAGAATAAGAAGTACGAGTATTTTGGTTTATTTTTTGACTTTTGAAACTCTTTGGGGGAAATAAATAAAAGTATTGAGAAAAGCATTGAGAATATTTGCAAACAAATCTTGGGCTTTTGGGATTTTCTCAAAGTAAGTGAATTTGTTATGCTAGAGAAAAAATTAATTACTTTCTGAACAGGATCCCCACTCGTGAAAGGTTTAAGCCCTGCAGAAGCCTTCCATTATGATTCCACTGGTTCTAATATTTTGTGTGAGATTTCATTTAACTTCAAGAATACCTCTTATCCGTTTCAATGCTTTATACAAAAATTAGGGGCTACCGAAATTTACCAATACTTTTGATAGTATCGGCTGGTATCGGCAGAAAAAATAGATTTTTGAGTAATATAATTAATTTATTACAAATAAACAATTCTTGTATTTGGTTTATTGGTAGGGACTTTTACGGTTTGAATGAAATTTTTACAGTTCTTCTTCTTCACTTTAGTTTGCCACCAATTTTTATTTTGCTTTGTTTCTCTGAAACCGATCATTTTTTTGAAATTTTCAGACTTGATTCTTTTTAGCAAAATAAAGTGACTTTAATGAAATCCACCAACTGCGTAACATATTTTTTTATTATATCTTTGTTTCTCGGAAACGTCTCCAAAGATTTTTTAATAGCATTGTTATCCTGCTATAATATTCTGACGCAGAATTTATGTCTCAAAAAACCAATCGGAACATTTCTTAGACATTGCAAAACAAGTCCTTTAAAATTTTTAAAACAATAAAAAAAATAATTTAACGTACCTATACTTAATTTTTTTTAAATGTTAAAAATACCAAGCTAGTTCAACTTCATTTATTTTTGTTCGTGACTAAAACTAAACTGAAACCAGACGAGACCCATACCGATACCGAAACGAGACGTTGTTATACGAGACCAAACGAAACTGAGCTATACAAGACCGATACCGAGACAGTACTGAAATTTTTCAATTTTGACAATACCGAGACGATAAAGTGTCGACCAAAGTGTCGTTTGGTTTGATATCGTGGTCAGCTCTATAGTGGTCACTTAGCATGTCTCGCTGTCGTATCACCGTATTCACTTACACGAGAATCAGAGGAGTGGTTTTTTCTCGCTATGGTCGCTATGGTATCGCTTTGGTCTTGCCATGACAGTATAACGTTTTGACATAGAGCATTTTTTGCCATCATCGCATTCGGCTTTCGCTTTGGTCATACTCAAAGTTTTTTTAAATTAATTTTTCTAAAAATGTTTTATTTAATAAGATAAAATCGTGGTAAAAAAGTGTCATTTGTGGTTTTCAGTGTCATGGCCATTATATTTGTCTCCTTGTGGTCATACTTCGCCCATTTACATGGTTTCCTGTAAATAGTTTTCTCGCATTAGTCATGATTTCATCTCGCCGTGACATCTTGTTGTGGTTTTTATCATTTTACACGTCTTATCATATCGTCTCGCTGTGGCCTTACTTTAGTCTCGTATTAGTCGTGTTTTAGTCTTGTTTTAATCTTGCTTTAGTCTCGCTTTAGTATCGCCTTATTCTCGCAGTAGCCTCACCGTAGTCCCGCCAAAGTTCAGCTGTTATAGTTATTAAAGTTTCAGTTTAGCATATTTTTACATTAATAGTAGGTAATTAAAGTTTCATTTTAGCTTAGAAGTTAATTTTACAAGCGGCTAAAAATGGTGCTTGACTGGCCCTAGGGAACTGACACCTGCCTTCCAGCTGAGTTTTAAAAAAAAAAGGTATTTTGAATCGTGGTCCTTGTAAAATTTTTACCACAACCCACACAAACTTATGTAACTATGAATTTTAGTTATACCTACAAAAATATTCGAAACATTTTGTGTCTGTTCTTAGATTTATAAAAATAACAGTCACTTACGATCGATGCACTTCCCCTTAACTTTGCTCATAGGGTACTAAACAATGACAAATAAAATTGTTCTTTGATATTCCAAAAACAAGGCTTTTTAATTAAACAAAACAAAATAAAAATCTCCAAATGAGATTTGTTAACTATAGAGAAAAACAATTTTGACATATTCTGAAATCATAGTTTTTTGAATTAATGTTTTACAGCTTATTGGGAGCGACTGCTTATAAAAAGGTTGGATAATTCTATTGAAGACTGTATTAACGCCTGCTTTGATTACTATATACTTGAGAAGTCTCTGAAGAACTTTACTGATTAAAAATTGTGGACAAATTAAAAACTTAAAAGTTTGACTAAATAGCTACTTTGTTCGTTTTCTTAAAAAGTGTTTTTATTTTCATGAAGATAGCAAAAAAAATCAACTCTAAGAAATCATTTTACATGGTACTCGTTACTAGTTACTCTTTTCTTTATTACTAAATTTGTCTCCTATCTACCATAAACCCATCTTCAATCCATCAATGATGTCTCCAATTCATGCTTAATCCTGCTGTGTTATATATTGGTTCTGCCTCTGATCCGTCTTGAATCCGTTTTCAATCCATGATAGGTCCATATCTCAGATCGGCCTTAGACGCATCTCCAATCTATTTAAGATCCCGGTCTATTCCATTTTGAATAGTCTTTGATCCATCTTTAGGGCGTCTTGGATACCTTTCTGATGCGCCTTGGATCCGCCTCCGATCAGTCTCTGATCCATTTTATATCCATTACCTTCCCATCTCTGGTCTGTGACTGATCCATCATGGATCCATCTTAGACCTTCCAATCCATCTTCGATCTATCCACCTGATTAACTTTAAATCCATCTGCAATCTGTCCTGGATCCATTTCTTGTCCTTAAGATTCACATCCAATCCATCTCCAATTTATCTTGGATCCATCCCTGATCCGTTTCCAACCCATCTTGGACTAAGATCAGTCTTTATTCCACTTTGGATCTATATCCGATCAGTTTCCGATCCATCTCTAATCCATCCTTGATCTATCTCGTATCCATCCTGGATCCTTCTTCAATCGATGACCACTCTGTCTCTAATTACAAACATATTTTTGAAATTTGTAATATTTGAACATAAGATTCAATAAGGTTTAATTCATTCTCCATGTTGATTAATAGGCTGGCAATGTCAAATCCAGTTGGGGCAAGAGATAGATCGTCCGCAAATGGAACAATATTTCCACTTATGAGAATTTACATACAGAAGAAAGTGTATTGGGCCAAATACTCATCCTTCAGGAATGGCAACTATTAAACATAGAAACAGAACACATCAGGCCCCGGTTTGCCCCCACATACATAGATCCGAGACTGATTTTGAACAATTACAATTGAACAGAGCTGTTTCCAGGAATTTCATAAAAACCACCATTCTATCACGTTGAGATGTATCAATACCGTTTTCCATCATTATTGTTATATCAAACTACTTTTAAAAGCTTTTTATTCACTTTAAAGTGTTTCAAAAGCATCAGAAATAATACAAATAAAAAAAACAACCATTTTCAGTTCATTGAGCTTCCACCAACTTTCGAAAACACGAAATACAAAAATAAACGTCGGTCGTGGTACCTACGTAGGTAAGTATAATCACATTCTGAAAATGTAATTATTGTGTATCAACAAATGGCCTCCGGCTTCAACATCATATCAACGCTGGAAAAAGAAGCACTCAATACACCGCTCTATGTAGGTATGTGAAAAGTTGCTCCAACCCAAAACTACAAAACAGCTCTTCATTATACTTCAACCAGAATCCTTGCACCTGTTTTTTGATGTGCTTCGAACTTATTTTTAGTTTTTTTTTAGTTTTCTATTTTTTGCTGCACACTTCACAGACTGCTTTGGGCATTTTACTGACACTCTACAGAAAACTTCACTGGAAAAACATGTTCAAGGGGCGATACCATAGGACACCAAGAACACACCACCATCACCTATAGGTTTACCATCAGCATCAGGACCAGCATCAGGAGCAAACAGCACTCGCATAATTTATTTGTTATGTTATCCTGGGTGAAATGTGCTCACACAGGCACACCACACCATACCAGTCCCACACCCAACCCCCATCTCACCAACAACAAAACGCACACTCACTCAAATATTTCTGTTATGCACTCAAACTTAACAAAACGAACGCCCCCGGATGCAGTTAGCTCTCATGTTTACCAGATGTCGGTACTTGGTGTCTCTATCTGTATATCTTGATTCTGAAATCTACTCTACCTGGTCGACTATAGGGTATGATGTTAATTCATTAACATTAACACCTTGTTAAGGAATAAAAAAAAATAGGTGGGTACTGTTTTCCTTGTTTTTTTTTTTTGTGTTTTGTTCACAACCCAGTGAACGATATTAATCATCCTAAAAGCGAAAAAGTTTCGCATTGCAGATGTGCTCTTCCACAGGGCCTTGCCTTCGATTCGTTCTCCCTGTCCCAAACTTATATACCTATTTTGAAATGCTTTTGTTATTTCCGGGAGTTGCTGGTTTAAGGCATGGCTTTCCCCTAACCTCTTCATTGTACAGCAACTGACAGGGACCATCTTAGTGTCAAAAGTTTGTTAATTTAAAAATAAGCCACGAAAATATTGTACCTACCAATTAAATGGGACAGAAAATCCAAACTTATATAGAAATAAAATGCACAACTGGGTCGCTGCTACCTACTCGATACTGGATATGGTTACCATCTGCTCTTAATTTGAAAAAAAAAAAACAGTTTTTTTTTTTTATTTCAAAAGCAGGTCTTACAAATTTGTCTACCTGTTCGGCTGCATTCTTAACGGCTGGGTCGATTTACTTTAAATTTGGTTGGTACATTGCGTTTTCGGGTTATTCCTACTATTTTAGGCCAAACTGGCTTATCCTACGGCAAAAGTAGTTTCTTCTCGGATGAAATAATTTTATAGTTTTGATGAAACTTCGCAAAATTATGCCCCTAGAAATGCAAGTTTAAGATTCGTGATCAAAATTTCAAGGACCATCAAATATGACATGATGATAAAGAAAACAAAAAAAGTGGTTGGCAAAATTCTGTCTTAAGCTATCAATTGGACAAAGGCTTCTCTTGTCAATAGACTAGATGAAAAATCGATTTAAAGAAGATCAGTGCGAGTAACCAGTTTGTCTGTGGTGCTCTTTAGAAGAGAGAAGGCACAGAAATATTCGATGGGAGACGGCCCTGTTCTTAGCAAAAGAGCAGAAGATAAATTGGCGGAGAAAGAGGTTAGTAAATTCTTGTCAACGATACACTTAGAAGAAGTGGAGCGTTGAAATAAAAGGAAAGAGAACATAGAAAATTAAAAAAATTGAAGTTTAGAATGCAAAAAGTTTTCAAAACTGCTATAATCTGGTACGCTTCGTTCCGAGCAATGTGTTCTACTTACTTAATTACTAAAGTCATCGGACCTGTTACTTGCGTGAGTTTTCCCTTGTGGGACATAGGCCTCCACTACTCCTACGCGCCATCGTATACGATTTCTGGAGATGTACCTCAGCTCTCTAAAACTCTTCCCCAGGTGTGCCGATTCCTTTTCGACTGTTCTTTGCCAAAAACTTCCAAGTCGGCCTGCTCCTCTGCCTCGCTGCGTTAGAGGTTTTCATTGCATCGCTTGACTCGCAATGCACTATTGAGCTTTTCCAACCGTTTTTCCAATCCACTGCCACTTACTTTTTCATATTATAGAGTCAATGTCCTCGCAAGAAGTTCCTCGTAGGAGATACGGTAAGGCTAAAAAGTCCTCAAAATGTTTCGCAGACATCCTATTCACGAATGTTTGCAGCTTTCTTGTGACAGCAGATGTTACCTACTTTCCAAGAGCTGCAACCATAAAGAAGCAGGAACTCAACGTTGGAGCGGAACAATTGCAGCTTGGTCTTGAGGCTTATAGAATTGATTCTCCATATTTTGGACAACATTCTGAATGCAGCCTTTGCTTTCCTGATTTGGCTGATTATATCTAGTTCGATCCCGCCATCAGTAGAGACAATGCTCCCAAGATATTGGAAAATCTCTACCACCTCTACTACTTGTCCAGAAAAATATACGTGGATAAATGAGGAAATTCTGAGGCTGATCCTTTTTGCTATAGCGATATTGATCTTAAGCCCAACGATTTCAGTTTCTCTCTCCACCCTTGTTGTCATTTGATCGAAATCCATAATTCTACTGCGTAGTGGAGATATTTAAGGTGTGGTTGCAAATTCTACCGAATTCCTCCATTTGCTGTCGAAAAAGCTGCATGTAGCACATCACTTATCCCTAACAGGAACAGTATTTGTCACAGAATACAACACACTTTGGATTCCAAATACCTCGGACAACTTTCCTTTATGTAAAGCGTGACATTTGGATTCATCATATGAAGCCTTTATAAAAGCTACCAATTTATCCGGGATGGCTCTGCTGTGCGAAGCAAGCCATATGAATTCTCTATTGACACTATCAAACGCTTTTTCGAAGTCATAGAACAGCAGGTGAAGTTGTGATCGAAATTCAACGCACTGTTTGATGATGATGCGCATGATGTTGATTTGGTCTACACAGGGAGATCCATAGTGCGGAATCCTGCTTGTTCGGCATCAACCGTGTCTTCGAGGTGGTCATTTATTTGCTCCAGTACGATTTTTACTATAATTTTGGATACAACAGGCAGCATGAAAATGTCTCTCCAGTTTTCAATGAGTGGGTGCAGAAGCTCACTCGATGTTGTTGGCGCTGCTCGTAGGAGCTCTGCGGGAATACCTTCAGGTCCAGCTGCTTTGTTGTTCTTCAGCGTTCTGACTACGGTTAAAATTTCTTCTCTACTCGGGGGGTAAAGTGCGTATCCGGGAATTTTTTTACTACGGATGTTCAATGGGTGTTGGGTTGACTTCACTGGTGAAAACGCGATTTAAAACTCAAATTTAATTGAATCAGCAAATTATCCTCTCTTCAATACACTATATTGGACTTAGCAACTAGCAAAGGCATAAGACAAATTGGTATTGAAGTCCAACCTCACCATGATAACATTTTGGGCACAAGGAAATGTGAACTGAAGGAGAGTAGAAAAACTACCAACAACGTCATGTGTAGTCTGCTCAGCTCAAACAACATCTGGTTGCCTGTATTCCTTGTGTGGGTATCAAGAGTGATTCGTATATGACGCACCAAAAAGCTAGATCAAGTGGGTTGTGTTACGACAATAGAAGAGAAGGGTCTATTCCTCTCTGTTTAAGCCGGGGGGGGGGGGGTTAAGTTTTCTAAAAAATTGACTTAAAACAGAAAGAAAAATATATTGTTTTAAAACTTACAATGTCATGCTATTCTTTTTTGGAAAGCCAGAAACCTCTTATTTGATTTTCATTTAAAATTAAGTTGTGTTATTGTAAAGTTTTTGAAAAATTAATTTTTAAACTCGAAATTCTGAAAAAAATATTAATCTCAAATTAATTTATACAAAATTTTATGTAATTAATTAAGTAATAATAATTTGTTTTCAAAATTCAATGTCCCTATTAATTTTTATATTAAAAAACTGAAGACCGAAAAACAAAATATATCTTGGCATTTGAGACATTAAAAAAGTATTTTTTTCCAAGAAAAACACTTTTTTGTTTTCCAAAATCAAAAAATCCAAATCTTTTGATCTGCTCATGTCAATTACTAAAGAAGCGCATTATAACTGTTGTACGAGTATTACCATTCGCTTTTTAGCAAATAATTAAAAAAAAATTAACTGGATTAACTTGCTTTCACCTTTTTTATCGAGACATGAGTTCAATTTAACAATATTGACCTACCTGTTAACCAAATAAAAGGACAGATATGCACTATTCCTACTATACAGAAAGCACAGATATTATTGTACGCTGAAAGGTTCCCCGATATGAAATCTTCCCGAGAGTAACTTGCCATTGTTTTGTGTTGACGTTTTGATACGCAATTTAGAAATGAGTTTTAAATAGAATGTCCTTCCATATTTAGTTGGGGTTAGGCAAAACATACATATATTTTTTTTTTGTATAGGTAATCCTTTTTTTTTTTTGGGTAACAGGTAGAAATGGAAGTCAATTTTGTTAAATTGAACAAATACATCAATAAAAAATGTGAAATTTAGTTTATTCAGTTTATTTTTTAGTTTTTATTATTTGCTAAGAATAAAAGTAAAAAAGGAACACATTAGCTCGTGGAGAACCTCGGCCTAGTGACTTACAACTCTCAACTATTCCTGTGTGCATATTGTTTGCAGGAATAGAGGGGACCTATAATTTTTTGCCAAGTCTAAACGGCTTGACGAGAAGCACTTATCCATGGAGGATTTATCAGTTTCTCGCAAGAGGCTATCCCAGGAAAAATCATTTCTATTTTTTTTTTAGGTGGTAGCAGCTAAGAATCGAGCCCAGACCTTCAGAATAACTGTCCAACGCAATAAGCAATATGCCACGAGGTACTGCTATGACATCGACTAATGGTCTTCTTTTAAAATTTCGAATTTCTCTCCAAACCAATTGGGGCATATTCATAGATATTGTTTAAGCTGTTGCTATACAAAACTGGAGTTTACCTGATAGAATTTTAACATGATAAACTCCAGATTTCCCTAGCAACAGCTTATTCAACATCTATAAATATGCCCCATTCAATTTAACTGGGATCAAATTTTATTAAAATTTTGATGCCGTTGACATACAGCCTAACTTAAAAAAAAACAAATATTTACACTACCGGTCATTTGAATAGGTTCAGTCATTTACATTTTGCCACACTATTCTGCTTCTCTCTAAATATTTATTGGATGTACCCCCCTTTGTTTTACATACATATTGTAACGACTATCACATTTGTACTATAACAACTCTGGAATGAACTATAACCTTTGTTTATACGAGTATATACAAAGCTATAACCACTCACGAACATCAAACAAAAGAAACACATAATTTCGAATTAGACAGGACACAAACCAACCTTCGGAGAGTTTTGGTGAGCTTTCGAACTTCCAATACTAAACGTTAAAATGAAAGCTTTGGAAAAGGAAATGTATGGGAAATTTCCCTTTTGGAAAGCTCTAAAAGCAAATACTAAAACCTTCCAGCTTTTTCGGGAACCTTGTGAAAAGTATAAAAGGACATGTCTGACCGGCAGAGGATGCAGTTTATTTTTAATCATGAATGAGTAAAGTTGGTTGTAATAAAAGTCAAGTGAATTAATTTCAGTAGTGAACAATAAATTATTTTGTGGTTGTAAAAGTAAAGTGTTTTATTTTGTAAAGTAAATAAGTGGAGAATTGAAATAAAGTGAATTAAGTTTTATTAACGAACCTGAGAAAATATTACAATATATTGGTGGGCTAACTTGTAAAATGCACTGTTATTTTCATATGCTACTTTGATCATATTAACTAAAAAAAATATCCGATATATTTTCGCCACTTGAATAAGTTCACTGCCAATAATAATTAATGTTTACGTCAAACTGAGTTGGCTACAGTGGGACTCGTCCAATAAATACTAAAACCTAGTATACTGATCGAGCATAGACAAATTTTATCTCTACATTTTTTTCTTCTCAAGACAAACTCTGAAAAAGTAGAGATAAAAACTAAGGTCAAATGAGAACAGTGGCGTAGCTAAAAATTAAAACAAAAATTTAAATTAATTAATTAAATAAAATTAAATAATTAAATTGAATTTTAAATGGAGAAATTATGTTTTTTCAAAGCATATGAAGATCAAGAAAAATCGATCGGCCGTACTAAATTTTGAATAATACTCGTATTATAAGACTGGATGAAAATACCTTTAAAAAGTGTGAAATTTTCAGTTTTATACTTCTCTGGAAAAATACGATTTTATGGCAATTTGGTAACATTTTTTATCAAAATAAACTTTTTCGGTCAAAATATAGTTTATCCCTTCTGTGAAACCATCAACTGTCAGAGGGTATTGAAGAATGACTACGCTGTCGATGGATTAAAAAACCTCTAAGAATAAATTTTTAAAGTTTTTCACTTCTCGGGAAAATGTGATTTTTGGGCAATTTGTTGACATTGGGATAAAAATTAACTTTTTTTCAACTTTGTCTAACCCACTTTGGAAATCTGTTTAAGTTTTTTTCTTGAAAAAAAAATTCCTTATCTGAATGAGGCCATTTTGCACCCTTTCCCATTAGCTACGCCACTGACTGACTTAAAACAGCTGTTCTATTTATTCTATTCTCATTATTATTTTATCATTTTCTTTACACTTTTATATTTTATTTGAGTCATCCGTTCGCACAACGTCTTAAGCTGGGCATTCACGTTGAGACAGTCGTAGGGACGGTCGTAAGGTTCGTAGAAATTTTCAGTACAAACGTGGTCCATTCACAATAGAAATTGTCAATTTTCCATTGAAAATCTCAACAATTCTTGTGACAGTCTTTACGAAAATTTAAACGTGAATGGTGGCCTGCATTAATAAATGAAACAGAGAGATGATTTTAGTTTATAAAAAGCGAATATAACATAAAACGTCATAATTTGTCTGGAAAAAACACTGCTTCAAGCATTTTTTTTCCGCGCGAAATTAAGTGGAGACTTTCTTTTATCTTTTCTCGCACAGTAACAACAGTCAAATTTTTCGCTAGAGCTGCGTACAGCTTGGAAAAAAATCCGAGAAAAAATTAGTCTTGGGAAAAATGTTATATGGGAGATAAATTTTGTCTCGATCTGCGTACTAGACTTAAGGGAGAAGAGGAATAGTCTGGCAAAATGAGTGAACCTATTCAAATGGCCTGTAGTGTATGTATACTGCTTAAAAAAACAGAATTGTTAAATCTACTCTTCTAGATTTATATTTTCTAATCAAATGTTCTTACAATCATCTACATTTATGAGTTTATGTATTTTTTTACAAAATATTTCTGTTTGAGACCCAAGTGCCAGTTATAATTTTCTAAACAACGTCTCAAAATTGAAGAATAAGACTTTCAGTGATGAGTTTCAACATATCTAATCACCTAATCTTATCCTCATAGGTTCTATATCAAAGACAAACTGAACCAAAAATAGTAACTTTCCTTCTGAAAATACGAGTAGATACAAAAAATTGAAACTTTTTTGTCTTGAGTGTTTGGAACTTATGATCATTCAAATAAATAGCCCTCGTTTAATGAAACAATTAATATTGATATGATTTTTGGTAAAACGTTATATGGAGTATTTATAAAATAATTGCCATCTCCGACACATCAAAAGTTGTTGCTGATGCTGTGCCTATCAGAGCTCTGCTGTACCATGAAATTGATTGCCACAATGAGTTCGAATTGAGTCCCTTTTATTTTTGACAAAAGACCAGACTACTTTATATCTACGTCCTGGCTCTTTATATATATGTTATGTATATATTGTCTTCCATATACTAAATATAAACATACATACCTTTATGTATACAACAAACACTGGTTGTTGAGTAGAAAGTTTTAAATTGAGCTATAAATTAAGTGAGAGATAAAATGACAGTTTCATTGAAGGAAGCCGTTCGGTGTTTTGAAAAAGGACTTCTGATAAAACTTTCAATCAATCAAATCGTTAAGACTTATGGGTGAATCATTAATTTTGATTCTCTGGTATTTTGAAGTTATAAAAAGAGATTGTATCAAATGAACATGCGTTTGAGTGGAGCAACAATGTGACGGAATTCCACGGCACAGTGCGGCGGCGGGCGTGGCGCGGTGGCAAGGAGGGATGTCAATTTAAAGTACGTTGTTTTTTTGTTTGCTTGTTGAGAAAGTCAAGATGGCTTACTTAATGATAGAAGTTTTTGAAAATTTCTTTCCGTCGAGTTGATTAATAAATCTTATACAAAAATTTCAATTTAACTTTAATCACCTTTTTGTTACATTTTGCTAAAAATTTCAGTATTCTTCTACTCTTAGACTTTCAAAAACTATGTCAAACTAAATTAAATAGGGTTACGTAGGAATGATCGCGAGAAAAAATGAGGAAAACAGGTTAATAAATGGAAATTTAACACTTTATAAATTTTTTGAGGGCATCTTAATATTTTTGTTCAATAAAATCACCATTTTTCATTTCGAAAAAGTCAAAATATGAAAGCCACAAAACTTTTAATTGGTTTCATTATTTTTCTTATTACTTTTAAATTGAAATCCTTGTGCAGCGTAAATATACACACATACACAACCCTAGGGTTCAGTATTTTAAATCTCCAATTCGCGTTCCAAGCACGTTAACTTTTTTATCCCAACTATCGAAACTTCTATGTAAATATTAGGGATATCAAATTTTGAATACAATCTCCGCCCGAACAAAAAAAAACTGCAACAAACCAACCCATAACGTGCCATGCAGTACTTTGAATCCCTCGGGTAATATTTTCATTTATGTATAAGTATGTAGGTATAGGTATATCCTTCGCATATCTCTCCTTCAAAGGGATATCTTATTATCATAACGACAAAATGATAAAATAAAAAGATGCCATAAAAGTTTCTGAAAAAAACTTTTAGAATATTTGCGGGTTTAGTCTACAAAAAAAAAAAAAAACAGAAAAAATAGAAAAATAAAAACTTCAAATAAAATTATTCGAGGGGTTGATTTGGTTTTATTTTTAAGTTTTTTTTTAGTCAGCTGCTGCATTAGTATGCCAGGAATGTTGTGAATATCTTGGGTGGCACTGTGGCAGCGCTGCCGGTGCCACTTTTTCCTCAAAAAAAAAAAATACACAAATATGCAAACTTCTGAATTCTTTTTGTTTAATTTTTTTTGTTTCTTTTGATTCTCGAAAATATCCTCGAGGACGAAGGGCAAAGTTTAAGGATTTCCTCTCTAGAAAACGCTACTTTTCTTTTTGGAAATAGATCGTTGAGGATGAATGGCAACTGATGGGGTGGAAGAGTGGGTGGTTGTCATGCAAATATGTTGTGGCATGGCTTATGGAATTATGTAGCGTTTTTCGATCTGATAGATATTTTGAATTTTTATTTTCTGTTTTTTGTTTTTTATCGAAGGACTTTTCATGTTTTTTAAAAAAATAATAAAAAAAAAGTAAAATCAATAAAGTTGTTGAATAACCAAGTGGTCTGGTTGGTTTTGTGCATCATTGAAGAAGTTAACTTACTTTTTTGTTATTGTTGTTGTTGTTTTTTGTTTCTTTCTAAGGAAAATTATAAACAGATGGGACCAATTTTCGATCCTTTTGGGAATGGATGTTTTGTAGAGATGTAGAACATATCTACCTACTGTTTTTTTTTTTTTTTGTGGTGTTTTGTGTTTATTTTAAGTTGTTGAACAACTCTTACCAACAGGAAAAAAGTTATTCATTGAAGTTTTGGGCTGCTTTTTAATTTACCCCACGAACATAGGCCAAAGTCGTCGTCGGTTTCGTCGTCGTTGTGGTGGATCCCCAAAGAGAAAATTTATTAAGAATTTAAATTTTCTTCAAAAAGCTAATTTTCTTTTTGGACAGGGCACAGACTATCCAAATAATGACATAACAAGTTTTTCTTGCGACCAGAATAACAATGTTTATACAATTCCATAAGGATGAAGAATATAAGTTGCAAGAGAGAAAACTTCATTAAGAACGAGAAGTTATTTAATAAGAAGATTGCTTTCGGAAGGTCAAAGTTTCGGACACGGTACGAGAAATGGTTGTATGGGAGGTAAAGGTGAGATGAGTTTTTGTTTTTTCCTTAAATTGATATCCAACACTTACCTTCATATTTTAAATAAAATAATGTTAAAGGAGGTTTTTTTTTAAATAAATTCAATAAAATTGTGAGGTTAATTTTGACAGGAAGATATGGATTTTGTTTAAAAAAAATTTTATCATAAGAAGCTTATACAAAAATTGTCTTGTTTTTTATTAGAAAAGGGAAAAAAGGAAAAGGAAATCCAAGCATTTGTTCGAGCTACGAATTGTGATGGTATACGTGGGTGGATTTTAGATAGGTAAATATATGTACTTATTCCCTTGGTTGAAAACTATAAAATGGGTTATGATCTGAAGATTTCAGTTATTATAATTTTGCTAAAACAGGTAATGAAATAGGTAGTATACTTATGTAAATAATATAAAGGTACAGGAATATCAACAAAAATCCTCCTAAGCTACCTTTAGTTGACTTAAAAAATAGAAAAATTCTTAATGTTAACACCATTTTTTCCAATACCTACGTTTTAAAAATGTTTTTAGAACTAAAAGTTGAGCGATTAAGGGGATATCAACCATATGTATTTATTTTTGAAATTGAACTATGTGGGGATACATTTATTATTATTCATGTGAAAAGACCATTTTAAAACGTTAAATTTAAAAAAATGGTTTCATTTGACTTTTTATATAAAATTTATTAGCAATCAACCATAAAAAAGGCGTATTTTGTAAAATTCGATATTTTTTGAATGGGCCATCAAAAAAACTGCTAAATTTACCAGGAAATGTATTTAGTGGATACAAAAAATTATCAAGAAATTGATAAAATCAAAAATAATTTTCAAACTAGCTATCCTATAATTTTAAAATTTTAATTTTTTTGGTTTTTCTTCTTAAAATAAAATATAAATAAATGTGTGAGAAATATGAGTATTTCTCACATATTGAATTTCCTTCTACATAATACTGGTAATGATATTAACATTCAACGAGTGACGAAAAATATCCAAATTATTAGATCAGTATTCTAAAATAAATTGTGGGCGTGCCAGTGGGTGGATTATACAAAAGACAATGCGAAACAACAGAAATTTAAAAATGGAAGTCGATGATTCTTATTGGTCAGGTGTAGATACATTAAAAAATAAGATATATGAATATATGTTAATGATGGAGTCGAAAGTGGTGATACATTTATATACGAACATGGGGTCGGAGTTAGAAATAATAAGGAATTCCAGGAAACTTAAAATGCTGGGTGATGATTGCTATAGGTTGGACACACGCACTATTAAGAAGAGTAAATATTGTTGACAAGGCAATATTTATATATACACAGGGTCAGAGTAAGGCACAATAAAGAATGGCAGGAAATAGCAATCAACACCCGGCATTTTAAACTTCCTGGCGTTCCTTGTGCCTAACTCCAACCCCGTGTTTATATAGATATGCCCATTATTGGTGTCGGAATTTTATTTTATTTTTATATACAAAAATCTATATCCTGGATCATGTAAGGGATTTACAAAGAAGTAATTCTTGCTCTAGGACATTTTCGAAAATTGAATTTTGAGACCCGCGGCCGGTTTAAAGGTAAAAAATTACAATTCGAAAAAATGGTCCGAAAAACTATTTAAATTTGCGTCGATATGTGGTTACAATTACTCAAAGTCATTTTGCATTTGCAACCTGCTGCTAAGAAAACAGAATAAGAAACTGTTCCTTAAAATGTCATAAAATAACTTTTAACCTTAAATCTTAATGAAAGTTCCCAAAAAATCTATCGATTTTCTAGCCGTTTTCGATTATTTTTTCTCAATGGATTGCTCGAATTTGCCCGACAACATTATACAGCTTACTTAAATTGCTATACAGTCAGTACAAATGAATTAAAAATCCAAAATAAAACATAATAAATGATTTTGACCACATATCGTCGCAAATTTAAATAGTTTTTCTGACCACTTTTTTTGAATTGCAGTTTTTTTACCTTAAAACAGCCGCAAAGTCTTAAAATTCAATTTAGGAAAATGTCTCAAAACAAAAATTACTTCTTTCTAGATCCTTTATAAGAACCACGATAGCCATTTTGAATATAAAATTAAGAAAATCCCGACACCCCTAAACCCATTGTGGCCCTGTCAACAGTATTTACCTAATGACCATCCTAAGCAACGCGTTTGTCCAACCAAGATAAATCATCACCAGGCATTTTAAATTTCCTGGTGTTCGTTATTATGCCTAACTCCAGCACCGTGTTCGTATAAATGTATCCCCACATGCAACTCCATCGTTAATATTTATTCATATGTCCTATTAATTACAATTAACTATAATTAATCTATCTTTCAGGGTAGTCCTTATATTGTTTTTTTTTTTTTTGAAATTCTGAGATGGATAGGCATCAAATGGTTCTAGTACATAGAAAACATTTTTTTCCTAATTTTTTTGATTTTTATTTCCCGTTTGGGCGGGAAAGGTAATTTTCTCAAAATTTGGATCAAAACAGAAAAAAGTTATTTAAAAAAACGGGAACATTTACAATGCCACGCTTTAGCCTTTTTTAAAGCCACAATTCCCTTCTATAATATTGTTCCTACATAAAGCTTTTATTTCAAATAGTTTTTGAAAAAATAATTTTCAAACTTAAAAAACAAAAATCATAGTTTCTTAAGATTAAAATTATTTTTTCAAAATCTATTTGAAGCAAAAACTTTATTCAGAAAGCATATTATAGAATGGAATATTGGCTTAAAAAAAGTTAAAGCGTGGCATTGTAAGTGTTTCCGTTTTTTTTAAATAATTTTTGTTTTAATGTTTTTGGCCAAATTTCTAGACAATTACCCTTGCCCCCCCCCCCTTCTATACAATTTTTTTCTCGTCTGAATCTAATCTATACATTCTGATTTATTTTCGATTCGTTTTATAAGAATAATCCTTTACCCATAATAAGTACCTTAAAGTGACAATTGGGAGACCAGGGGGATGAAATAAAAATCTGAAAAAATTGGGGATTTTTTTTTAATGTTTTGAATTGAATGAGGGCTATCCAACACTACGTCCAATTTAAGGACCACCCTAGTATCTATACTTGACTAATAAGAATCATCGATTTTCATTTTTAAATTTCTGTTGTTTCGCACTTATAATCCTAGTGTTGCCAGCCCAAAAGCCAAGCTACAAACCATTTTCGTAGTTGTGACACTCATAATTTATTGTTTACTTAGTATTGTTGTACATACTATTATAGCCCCCATAGTTTCGCTACATGTAGTCGTTTTATAGATTCACAAGTTTAGCTTTTTTAAAAAAATAAGAATTTATAAACAAGAATAAACAAAAAATCATTTTTCAACTCAATAAACATATATGATTCTATTTCATATTTTTATTTTTAGATTATAGGCAGAAGTTAATGAAAAAGGAAGAAAAAGAACACCCTCTTTAATATTTTCAAAATCTTCTTTTGTATAATTGTTAAAATTATGCAGGTGAACAGAATTTGAAACATCAGAATTTTGGGTGACAAAATTCCGAAAGAAAAATTTAGCAAAACGGATTTTTGACCTTACTCTTTAAAACCTAAAAAAAGGGGTTTTGTGGGAGTGGGACCAACTAAACTTTACTCCGAAAAAATTTCAAAACACCTTAAAAGAATGAAATCGAGAACCAGTAAAATTGGGTTGGTATGACCCCCCCAAACGGGGTGAATCTATTCACCGCTGACCCATCGCTAATGGAAAAACAGAAAACAGAAATATTTCTATGATACAAAAAAAAAAACATGTAAATTTGAACAAAGTCAGGTTCAAATCATTTCAACGATGAACTAATACCATTCTACATACATAAATTTCATTATTAGAAATCACTTCCATGCCAAATCATATGTGTTTGATTTCTACGTATGATGTTCTATATTTTTCTCAGTATAGCTTTTTAAGATTCATATAACAGTTTTCATAATGGTAAGTGAGTACGTTACCTTTAAAATAAAGTTGAATTTGATTTTTATTTTATTAATTTCCATCATTTTAAAGAGATTACAGCAATTCCCGTTAAAACCTTTTATCGAAAAAATTAAATCTGTTGCATTGACAAAGCATATATACAATTTATAAATACCTTCCATCAGCAGCTGAAAAAATCCATAGAAAAGATTTAATTTCATCCCTTAACAATTTCTATCAAAATGGTTTAAGGAATCAATTTTAAAACTAAAAGCATAGGTTGGAGCAACGTGTGTTGATAGTTTTAAAGCTCCATATGCATTTACCTAATGGACTTTTAAAATTTAAAATTAAAAAAAAAAAACTAGAAGCTACTATTATTTTCTTTATATATTTTTAATCACCTGAAAATGTACCTCACTGATATATATAACTTTTTAAATAAACTATAATTTCTGAACACACTTTCTAATTGGAAACTTATTTAAAAAAAAGTAGTTATATATTCCCAAAAAAAATTATCTAATATTTTAAAAGAATAGATATTGAGTTTGAAATATTTTATTTTAAAAATAAAAATGTTTAATCGCCCCCGGGTGGACTCGAACCACCAACCTTTCGGTTAACAGCCGAACGCGCTAACCGATTGCGCCACGGAGGCCATGTGCTACCAGGGGCAAATTTTAATTTTCATCATTTTTGTTTATACAAAAAATACCGACATAAAACTTTGTATCGCTATTTTAAATTCCATTTCTGATTGAAAAACGTGATGAGGCAGGCACTGACAAGCTTCAACAAAATAAATTCCATTTCTTGAAAGGAATTAGAATTAAGACATTTAAAAGTTACGCTTCATAAATAAACTCCATAATGAGGTACGTACTATGGTTTGGTAAGCTAAAAAGCTCTTAATAAAAGAAAATCTTTTAAGCTCATTGAAAAATTAAGAAGTCCTTCCATATACCTATGTACAATAAAAAAAAACCTCACAAGTTCTAAAATGGATGTCCAATACTCTAAAAGTCTACACATTTTGCTTTTCAAAAAAAAAAGCAAAAACAAATGACCAAGCATATAGCTAGATACCTTTAAATTAAATTTCCCATCGGAAGTACCTTTTTCACTTTTAACGAGTGGACTTAATATTACAGCCTACTTAAAACACAGACGAGCACCTAAACGCCTTTTCAACGCCCTAACCCAAGGTGATCCATGAATTCAAAATACACATAGATACACACACACCCCATCGGGACGAGCTATAAAAACAAGCAAACAATCCATTTGTATATCTTACAAGAAAACATGGCCGGACTCAGGCTGTTGGAGTTTCTACGGCCTAAGACAAATCATTTTTTGTCAAAGTGAGACTTGTTTGTTGGTGTAACATTTTTTGTTCATTATTTTTGTTAAGCTGCACTTTATTTATGTACTGAGTAATAAATCCTTAATACTAAGTAGCAAGGTACTTTTAGTACTAAAAGTAAAAGTTTGATTGTTATAAATGCCCATTTGACACAAATTTTACAAGAGTTGTTCTAACGTAGGCCTATTTATGGGAAAAAATACTAAACACGCTGAGGGTAAATCATCTGTCACTAAAAACAGTGTTGCCAATTTAAAACAAAACCTTTAAAAAAAACATAATTAAAAAAGATTTGATGTTACTTGCATTTTAGTATGATGCTTTATTTAGTTTTCCAACTCTCATCTTATTCTCAAGCAACTAAACCATAAGCTCCTTATCCAAAAGTTGGCCTAATCGTTTTAATTTTAACATTTTTTTTTAATCAGCAATATCTATTTTGATGAGTTGATATTTCACACTCAAAATATAGACTTTTTCCTTCACACCATTGATATCTTAACTAAAAAAAATATTTTATGTATGGGCCCCCAATTAACATGATGGGCCCATAGCAGAGCCTATACTTTGTCATTTAAATAATCCAGCCCCGAAGATGAGCCCGACATTGACGGTAACTCATCTTAGTCGACTGCGTATCTTATTCAACGAAATTGTATTTTCATGACTTACGTGAGACTTTTAGGTGCGTATCCTTATTAAAATGTTATGAACAGTAGTGTGCAAAAAAATGTTGATCATAATTTTGTCTCTAATTTTGAAAATGTTGGCTAAAGAACGGAATTAATTTTGTTTCATTTCTTTGTGAAAATTCATAAATGGTGAGGTAATTGAAGTTGACAAGGATCATATATTCCATAGAAGTGGTTAATATTTCTTCTATGAACCCAGATTTTTTATATTTAGAAAATTGATTTGGAAAAACTTATACAACGGCCATTTTGTGGGCGTTTTTTGACTTTTTGTATGAAGCTCTTAGTTCGGTAAAATCTGAACCACATTATCCATTTTATTTAAATTTTTAAACATAATAAAGTATTGTATTAGGAATTATTACAGACAATTTTCGCCTACTGACACGCCCACACTCAAATTTATCTAACTTACCTTGTGGAATTCTGATGTCAGACGTCAGATTTAAATAATGCAACCAGAGAAAATATTAACATTATTAAAACTATTACATAAGCTTATTTTTGATTATAATTTCGGGTTTTTGAGTAGTTTACCTAAAATGTATACCGTCAAAATTGTCAAATTACTTTAAGACTCGATCAGATTTGATCTAAAAATAATTTATAAAAAAAAAAAAACATTCTTTTTAAACTAGCGCTTGGTCATAACCCTTTGGGAATACTTCTCAGCTTGGTTTTTTTAAATTTTGTACACATCTTTACTGGAGTAAATTTCATATGAAAATTAAAATTCGAGCACATCTTTTAGGACATTTCAAAAATATACTTGATCTTAGGGACGTAGCTACGGTAGGGGGCAGTTTTGCGGGCAATGCCCAGCCCTAAAATACCAATGCCTTTCCATTCCATAAAAATACCATAGAATATTCCTTCAATTTTCGTAAATTTCTTGAATTTCCAAAAAGAGGCAATATTAGGGAAATGGCTCATGTATTGATTTAATGTCAAACAGAAATGTCTAGGTTAAACCTAGCCACAAAGTGTCTTAAGTTGTAATGATAGAGAAATTTTTTACCAATTTTTTAACAAAGGTCATTTAATCGTCACAACTTGATATTAATGAGAGGTGTGTTCTTTGAAAAGATGTAAATACTGTAATTTGTAGTAATCTTTCTATACAAACTTTTTTCCACGCCCACTAAAGGGGGCGTTTTTGGCAAAAACTTAGATTCAAGACTGATTTGTATGAAAACATAACGAAATGTCCTAATAACAGGTTAAGAACAAAATATTATGCAAAATATTTGCCCCCCCCCCCCAAACTTTTGACAGTTTTTTTTTTGACAACATTTCTTTTTAATGTCGTGTATCAAGTTTAGAGTCCAAAATATTATATTTATATAATTTTTCATATTTATATAATTAAATATAATATTATATTATTATATCTTTTGGACAGTGTTCCAACCGAAATTGCAAGGCCCCTATTAAAGATAGCCATAAAATAGGCAATATCACTGGATTTAACGTCCTAAATAATAAAGTGTTACAAATTTCATTGATTCATATTCAAAATTGGAGTGAGAATTGATTTTTATCACGAAAATACAACAATCGGGCAACTGAGCACCTGTACAAAATTCCAGAATTAGGTTTAGATAGAAGAAAGGTAGAAACTTAACTAACTAATTAACAAATTCGTAAATCGACAAATAACGGTTTTTTGTTAATATCTCAGCAGGTATAATTTTCTTCAAAAAACTAAAAAAGCATTATACCACTTTTTTTCGTAGGAGCAACAGTTTTCAAGAAAAACGTGCACAGTTTTAATAAATAAATTTAATAAATTTTTTGACAAAATTTACTCCACCGTGAAGTTCTTGCATGATTTTCTTCGAATTTTTTGCAAATTAAAAGTCTAATTTTCCTGAGCTAGAAGCGAAACATGAATATTTAAGTGCAACATAAGCGCTTATGTGACAACTTACGCAAAGAAAACAGTAACCCATGAGTATTTAAGTAGAACATTAATATTAAAGTTTTATAGCAAACGGGTCTAATAATAAAATTTTAACGCAGAATTTTTCTTTTGTAACACTCATTAAAAAAAATTTGTTGAAAAAGGAAATTTCAAAATGTAAGATCATTTACTTCTCAAAGCTACCAATTTCTACCAATTTTAGTTCAATTTTATTTCTTACATGAATTTTAACATAACTTTGGATTAAAATTGTTAAAAATATTAAACTTTGAGAATCAAAGAGATAAGAAAATTTATAAATTCAAATTTTCACAATTTGTATGTTTTGCTGATCGAAAATCTTTTGCACTTTAAAATATTTGTTTGAAATTTGTTTGAATTTTTTTCATTTTTTTTTTTGCACCGCACTATTATCTGCTATCATCCTCTTTCTCAAAATTATGAAAAATGTTATTAGACAAAAATACATTATTTCATGGTTAACTACCTGCTCTTTGGCACAAAAGGGCATAATAAATACTTTTGCCGTCAAATATGTATATAGCAAAGTAGGGTGGATTTATTTATAACCCACAATAATGGTTAATGGGATTTCCATGTTACAACTTCTGGGTATTTAAAAATTATATTTTTTTTTTTGTCTTCTCTTTTTTTTTGTTTGTATTTTGAACTGAAATATATTTTGGAAATTAATATATCTCCCATCGCTCATTTTATAAACAAAAATTAAGGTACCTACATATTAAGTGCGAAATTAAATAATTTTTAGGGGAGCAACGTTATCATTTATCATACTCGCTTTATATTTTATGGAATTCATTTTTCAATGTTTTGAGTTTTGGAATAAAGGAAAAGTCTTGTATGTACAGAACTTGAAGATTCTACCGATTCTGAAAGGATTCTAGCAAAGTTTTTAATATAAAATGGGAATTTTAATTTGTTCTTTATTTTATTCGTGGAAATTTAAATAGGTTAGGGGAAGGTAAAGGTATAGATGATTCATATTAATATAATGGGAATGTCTAAGTCCAATCCTTAAAAGTCTTCTACTTGGCTAATTTATGTCAGTAGTAAAGGAATATGTATTATATAAAAAAAAAACTTCTTATGTTATGAGATTGTTTTCAATTATGATAAGCTTTATTTATTTTTAAGAACCTGACAATCCACAAAAAAGAAAACCGAATTACGGCTTCAGGACCGAGTAAGTGACTGCCATCAGTGATCTAGATACTCGTACGAGATTGCTCGAAACTCAAACTTAAGCATTAATGCCAAACTCACATAATTCAGTCACGTATTACTCGAAAGCAGATGCGGTTATTTGATCCCCGCATTTTATGAACAATAGAAAATACCTAGACCTTACGAAAGTTAAAATTCACTGCTACATTAATAATTCATCCTACAACACATTTTTCATGGAGGCAATGAATTAATATTATTTTTTTACATACAATTCATAATTAATTTAGTAAATAATTTTTTTGAATAAAATGAAAGAAATGAAATAAAAATGAAATGAAAGAAATGAATGAAATGAATGAAATAAATGAAATGAATGGAATGAATGAAATGAATGGAATGAAATGAATGAAATGAATGAAATGAATGAAATGAATGAAATGAATGAAATGAATGAAATGAATGAAATGAATGAAATGAATGAAATGAATGAAATGAATGAAATGAATGAAATGAATGAAATGAATGAAATGAATGAAATGAATGAAATGAATGAAATGAATGAAATGAATGAAATGAATAAAATGAATGAAATGAATGAAATGAATGAAATGAATGAAATGAATGAAATGAATGAAATGAATGAAATGAATGAAATGAATGAAATGAATGAAATGAATGAAATGAATGAAATGAATGAAATGAATAAAATGAATGAAATGAATGAAATGAATGAAATGAATGAAATGAATGAAATGAATGAAATGAATGAAATGAATGAAATGAATGAAATGAATGAAATGAATGAAATGAATGAAATGAATGAAATGAATGAAATGAATGAAATGAATGAAATGAATGAAATGAATGAAATGAATGAAATGAATGAAATGAATGAAATGAATGAAATGAATGAAATGAATGAAATGAATGAAATGAATGAAATGAATGAAATGAATGAAATGAATGAAATGAATGAAATGAATGAAATGAATGAAATGAATGAAATGAATGAAATGAATGAAATGAATGAAATGAATGAAATGAATGAAATGAATGAAATTAATGAAATGAATGAAATGAATGAAATGAATGAAATGAATGAAATGAATGAAATGAATAAAATGAATGAAATGAATGAAATGAATGAAATGAATGAAATGAATGAAATGAATGAAATGAATGAAATGAATGAAATGAATGAAATGAATGAAATGAATGAAATGAATGAAATGAATGAAATTAATGAAATTAATGAAATTAATGAAATGAATGAAATGAATGAAATGAATGAAATGAATGAAATGAATGAAATGAATAAAATGAATGAAATGAATGAAATGAATGAAATGAATGAAATGAATGAAATGAATGAAATGAATGAAATGAATGAAATGAATGAAATGAATGAAATGAATGAAATGAATGAAATGAATGAAATGAATGAAATGAATGAAATGAATGAAATGATTGAAATGAATGAAATGAATGAAATGAATGAAATGAATGAAATGAATGAAATGAATGAAATGAATGAAATGAATGAAATGAATGAAATGAATGAAATGAATGAAATGAATGAAATGAATGAAATGAATGAAATGAA
Organism: Dasysyrphus albostriatus; assembly: GCA_946251815.1. Taxonomy (NCBI): domain Eukaryota; kingdom Metazoa; phylum Arthropoda; class Insecta; order Diptera; family Syrphidae; genus Dasysyrphus; species Dasysyrphus albostriatus. Next base: position 21,916,126 of record OX276337.1, read on the forward strand.
TGAAATGAATGAAATGAATGAAATGAATGAAATGAATGAAATGAATGAAATGAAATGAAATGAAATGAAATGAAATGAAATGAAATTAAATGAAATGAAATGAAGGAAAATGCTAAGCCATTTTCCAAAATGATTTGCGGGGAGATTTCAGAGAACTTTGCTTTATTGAAAGAAGTCTTATGGAAGTCATACTGTCACAGAGCAAAAATTTGAGCTTTATGAAAACCGCAATGATTCAAAAAGCATTACTTAAATTTTAAGCAATCTTATCGCAAAATATTGTTTGTGAAAAGATGTTCTAAATTACGTGAAGTTCCACCGACATATTTAATTTTCTAAAATTTGCTATTTTCTGTAGTTATATGCCCTACTAATACTTTTGAAACTTTATAAAAACGAAATTAAGCTTGCTTTTATGTTTTCATTTTAAGCTATTGTGCTGAAAATAACGGGTGATTTTTTAAGAGGTTTAGAACTTTAAAAAAAAAAAACACAAAAAATTCGAAAAAATGAATGAAATATTTATTTGAATCGATAATTTGAACCTTGCAATTTAATGTTTAAAGATAATTGCATGCAAATGTTGACCGCGGCTGCGTCTCAGGTAGCCCATCCGCTGAGTCCAATTTTGGCATACTCTTTCACACATATCGGCCGGTATCTCACGAAAGAATGCATGGATGTTGGCTTCCAGTGCGTCAATCGAAGCGGGCTTGTCCCTATAGACATTAGCCTTGACATACCCCCACAAAAAATAATCTAATGGTGTCAAATCGCACGATCTAGGCGGCCAATTGACCGGCCCGAAACGTGAAATTAACTGTTCACCAAACTCGCCTCGCAATTGCGCCATTGTTTCGCGTGCTGTGTGGCATGTGGCACCGTCTTGTTGAAACCACATATCATGCAAGTCAAGAACTTCCATTTGGGGCAAAAAAAGTTTGTTATCATCGCTCGGTAGCGTTCACTATTGACAGTAACGCTGCGATTCGCATCATCTTTGAAGAAATATGGCCCAATAATGCCGCCGGCCCATAAACCGCACCAAACAGTGGCTTTTTCGGCATGCATTGGTAGCTGTTGCAATGCTTCTGGCTGATCTTCACTCCAAATGCGGTAATTATGCTTATTTACGTACCCATTCAACCAAAAATGAGCCTCATCGCTGAACACAATTTTTCGATAAAAAAGCGGATCCTCGGCCAGCGATGAACATTTCGAACCGAGCACGAATTTTGATAGTAAAATTCAACATGAACATGATGAACATTTCGAACCGAGCACGAATTTTGATAGTAAAATTCAATAATTTGCAAGCGTTGTTCATTTGTAAGACGATCCATGGTTAAATTGCAAACCAAACTGAAGCTGTTTGACAGTGACACAAGGTACTAAACACACGTCAGCTGTCAAAACCAGTGTTGCCAAAACCAAACCAGCTAAAAAATCACTCTTTATAAAAAATCGCATATTTTTCAAAGAAAGAACAACCTGTTTCTTTTTATATTCTGATGATTGACCTTAAAAAAAAAAAATGCAAAGGTTGTTGAATTGCAAGCTCAGAAGTTGAATTTGTCAGAAAAATTGAAAATACTACAAATGGTCTGTTTGCAAAATTTATAAACTTGCGAAATTGCGTGTTTACATCTTTGTATTTATTTTCAGCACGAAAAAGCTCAAATAAGAAGCATAATATAGCAATATTTTTTGTTCAGAAAATCGAAAAAAAGTCAGGGCTTACCTACTTCAAGATTCGCAAAATAATTATGATTCTTGCCAAAGAACTCGCAAAAATGCGAACTTTTTATTTTTTTTAGCATAATTCAGCGCAAGGTGAGCATTAAAATATAATTGCTTTGCTTGTATTGTAAGAAAAATCAAAAATAAGAAATATTTCAGTTGCAAAATATTTTGCAAGTTTGCGAACTTTACCATTTTTAGTTTTTCGTATTATTTTTTTTTTTTAAACCTCAATGCCTCAACAGCACCAGGGGCTTAAAGTGCTAGTTTTTTTTTAGAAAATCAGATAGTCGATGCAAATTTTAACTTTTCAAATTTTACAAATTTGCAAAACTAATTAACTTTAAGCACAAGTGGACTTATTTAAGAAAATAAGTCAGCGCATATAATACAACAATTGTCTTGTCTTACAAAATCAAATGTGGTGGTGCAAACTTTACTCTTCGCAAACTTTATTTTCGACGGTCGTAATTGAAAACTTGCCAATTTTAGTTTATGGATGCATGGTAGCACGAGCTGAGTGCAATTTAGCAAAACTTTTATTTAAAAAAAAAAAAAAGAAACGAATAAAAAGTGTTCGTTTAAAAAATGTTTACAAAGTTGCGAGATTTTATGTTTACACAAGGCAGAATAGTTTTGGCACATAAGAGAACGTTTTATTTAGAACATTTAAAACGGTAGTACTAAATTAACACTTCGCAATATTTATTTTCGGTCTTTATAACCGTTGCAATTATGTGATTTTTTTTTGTAATTGGCTGAACAAATTTAGCATCACATTCCGCAAAACTTAAGTTTTTATAAAATTCACTTAAACAATAAAAATGTTTCCTTAGTTAGAGCTCGCAAATTTGCAAATTTTTTTAAGTATTTACGCAACAATGCAACATAATTTGGGCATCAACAGTTTACTCTTTTAGAAAATCAAAATTCGCAGTCCTGAACTCCAGACTCAAAAAGAAATTCGAAGAAGGCGGTGCTTACTTCGCCAACAATGTACTTGTCTCATAAATATTTTTGGTAAGTAGTTAATTTAAAAAAAATGTAAACAATATTGTTCGAAGGTTCACACGTTCGTTTACCTTTAAAATAAATCTACCAGCTTCCCTTCAATAAAACACAGAAGTTGATATTATCAATTTTATTTTATTTAGTATTTTTTTTAGCTCCATGTATATAAGCTTCTTCCATGCTGTTTTCATCTTCCATTTCGTATCCATTGAATGGCTGAAGTAAATTTCAACAAAAACAACCTGTTCAAAGATTCTGATCCTAAGCAAGCTTTCACCAAAGAGGAATCCCTTTAAAAAACATAATGTGAAAAATTTGTCATCATGAAGCCTTTTTTTCCATTGGAAAGACCATTAATATTGTATCGTCTGTAAAATAACCTTATAGTCACATCTAACATCCCAAGGCACAGAGTACAGATCTTAGCTTGGATATGTGTATTTTTTTTCTTTCGTCATTTTGGTGAAAAGGTTAATGTTTGTTCCATTTCTGAAGTAGCACTTCAAAGTGAGACAAATAAATATAAAGGAGTATCCCACCAAACCCACCATGGGAATCTCACTCAATAGACCTACACAGAAACAGAGAAGCTGAGAGAAAAAAAAATAAAAGAATCGAGGAGGCATACCAACATCTCTAGTTGTTCTCTCTCTACTAGTTTAAGCTTTCTAAAAGGAAAAAATGCTCCTGGCACATGACAGTATATTTATTATTTTCCCAGAGAAATGGGATAACAGGTGTATATTCCCTTCGTGTTCTTTCATAAACCCTTTTATTTTCTTGGATTTCTTTCTCGTTTTTGTATAATTTTCTTTTTCTTTCAATTTCTATGCACACTACATTAAATCCATTTGTCACGAATTCTATGGGAAATACTCTATGTATTTATTTATACATATTTATATATGTAGATAGTGAATAAATGGGGGGAGGAAAATGTTTTCACATTATTCACTTTAAAGATCAACCCCTCAAAACCAAAGCCCACAATCCCTATAACAGGGATATGGATTTTAAGTTTAGTGCTTGGTAAATAATATTTTATGAGGCCAAAAGTCACTTTCTTCTTTTATTCAAGTTCAAGTGGTGACGGAAAGTACTTAAAAAACACCTTGTCATTGAAAGTTCTTGTTTTTTTTTTTTGTTATTTTCTTTTGCGCTTTGTCATCTCGGGAAATGGAAGTTTTCTGGGGTATAATGACGTTATAATCGATATTTATTTCTCTTCACTTGAATTTCTTGAATGAAAGAATTTTATGAAAATAAGACTCACATGAAGAATTTTATACAAACAGGCGTGAATCTAAGTTTTTGTTAAGGAAAAGTAGGGCAGAGGAGTGCACAAGTAAATACTTTTAAATAGTACATGATCATTCAAATAGAAAGTAATATATCGTATTGAGGATTTTTGGTTAAAATGTGGGAAATATATATACGACGATATCGCACAAACTTGCTTTTGAGTATAAATTATTGATTTGATAGTGGAGATTTTCAATAATAATGAATACGTGTTTCATAGAATTTAAAATCATTTTAAGAATTGTTTTTACACATATTCAAAGTTCAATGGAAAGAGGTGTGATTACTGCTTGAAATTGGCAAAAACTCGAAAATAACGGTTTTTTGTTCCTTGCTCCTTACCGGCGAAGGGGTCAAGATATAATTTAAGTAATTCATAGATAAAAATATTTTCCAGATGTTAGTGACTATTTTTTATCACACAATACTCAGCTCAGCGCCAATACCGTTTCTTTGTCAGAAAGTCTGTCTTTTTATTTTACTGGATGAATTTTCTTGAAACTTGATGATTCTCCCCACACGTATTTTTTTAAAATTTTGTTTTAATTAAAAATAACGGTACCTGCCATACAATTTTTTTAAGCAATCTTACAAAATCTTATTTTTCTCAAAAAAAGATCCACTTCCAAAAAAGGATCAACAAAAAAAAAATTCAATAAATTTCTTTCTTTGGTAAAAGCTAATTTTGGATAGGAAACCATTTTTCGAAAAATAGTTATTAATAGTACCTCCCAAGGAACTATTTTTATTTTTGATTTTCTTCAAAACTTTTATTTTGATTTCAATAATTTTTTTTCAACAGGAGCTTCTTAACAATGAATACATTTCAATAGTTTTTCTTACTACAACTTTCAAATTTTTTTTGGATTTAAAAAAAAAAAATTTAAATCAAATGTTATGAAAACTAAATGGTCTCTGTATTTAAGGGTTTTTTAAAACTATTTAAAGGGTTTACTTATAAAAATAATGGTACATTCCATACACATTAGAAGGAAAATATTTTTTTTCTTAAACGACTCCAAAGATTTTTAATAAACTTCTTCTATCTGCTCAATTTCTTTTTGTACAAATGTCAAATAATATTAAAATCGTGCATACCAAAATTTTCACCGAAAAGTTTTTGAATTTTTAAAAAAGAATCCTTTTTTTTTGAAAAATCGATATCTCAAAAACGGATTTACAATTATTTTTTAAATTTAATTTTAATTTTATATACACATAAGTAAGTACTTTGCCAAAGATTTTCCTTTAAAATGTTTTAAGAATTTGATAAATAAAAATTATATTAAAAGAAAACCGCTCCAACGATTTAAAATTTTTTGTTTTCCATACAATCATATTCAAGCATGAATTAAGATGGTGTTCCTTTTTCATTTAGAACTCTCAAAGAACTCATTTTAGCAAATTTGTATTCATAATTTCCATGCTTTTACATAAATAATGATCTTAAACCCTCAGCGCCTTGATCATAAGAGAAATAGAAATTGGTCAGCCCTATATAACTTGTAATCCATTCTTAAAGTTTCACAAGGACACGTTCAATTTTTGACCCCTCATCCAAAAGATCTCTAGCTCGTTTTGAAAGGTAAACTAGCTATTTTCAATAATTGGTCAGCCATATTTTTTTCCTATGAATTTTTAGAATTCATTTAAAGGTCACAAAAAAAACTTTTGGCACCTCATTTGGGTAAAAAATAAGTATTCCATTTAAAAGGCCACCTCACGGTCATAAAAGGTCAGATATAATCAGTGATTGGTCAACCATAAATATTTTTCCTTACGAACTTTTAATAAATGTAAAAAAAACAAATTCAAGGTCATAACAATTTTTGGCACCTTATTAATAGGAAATTTACAAAAATCGTATACCATCTGAAGGATCTCTAGATCTTTATAAAAGGTAAGCCAGTTTCAGTTATTGGTCAACCATAAATTTCTTTGCTTGCATTTTTATTCTTATCCCAAAAGTTGTCTATAGCTGACCAATTACTGAAACAAGCTGACCTTTTATAAAAATCTTGAGATCCTTCAGATGGTATAAATTTTTTTCCAATTTCCCATAAATAAGGTCAAAAAATCGCTATGACCTTGATTTTTTAAATTCATTAAAAATTCATTAAAAACATTATGTTAATATGTTTGGTTGACCAATTACTGAATAATTTTTTATTTAAATTTTACGATCTGAGGTGGCCTTTCGAATGGCATTTTTTTTTTAATGATTGAAATGAGGAGCCACAAGTTTTTTTTTGACCTGGAAACGAATTTTAAAATTCATAGAAAAATAATATGGCTGACCAGTTACTAAAAATAATTGACCTTTTTTCACGATCTAGAGACCTTTCACATGGTAATTTTTTTTTTTAAACTTCCCATAAATAAGATGCCAAAAATTACACGTTGCCTTGTGTGACCTAGAGAATTTTTGAGACTTGATTACAAGTTATCTAGGGCTAAAGCAATTTCTAATACCAGTTGACCTTTTCTGAACAATGACCGACCAATAAGATATCATTTTCTTTTTTCAAATTTCTCAAATATGAGGTGCCAAAGGTCCAGAGCCGTCCTCACCCGCAGCTTTATTGATCTGTTGAGCTCTTTGTTTATTTCATCTATTTCAATTTGTATACAATACTTGTGAGGCAATTTATAAGAGAACTGTGCAGGCCCTTCTAAAAGATTTAAAAAAGTGAATTGGAAGATTCAGCATTATTTTATTTTGGATGTATTTCAAGAAGTGCTTCGCATTATGCAAATTTTCAGCTGTTCAGCGAGGTTATTAAAGTTTTGTCCATTTTTTGATAAATAGGTACTCGCCAAGAGTATCACTCGCTGGCGGAAGCTCCATTCAAAACCATAAACAGCATATCTCAAGTTTGAGTTTTTTTTTAATATATTGTGTTTATTAGAAAACATAAGCAAAACTATTAGAAAACATTTCAATAATGCCATTGTTTTCATCTACGGTGCAGTCTAATTGGTCAATGAAAATTTTATTGCAGTGGCTGCTGTTACTTACATAAAAGGCAGATCATTTTGCACTATCATGTATACATCAAAATAAAAAGTACCTATCAGAAAACTCTGTCAATGAACTTTCAGAAGGTTCATTAAATAATTCAAACGTGTCAAGTTCGGGCGGCAAATATTTATTTTTTTTTACCTATACACACATTGTTTTCTATCAAACAAACAAAAAATATGTAGGAGTGAAACCATTAAGATAAAAGATACAGTTGGTTGTTAAGTTCATTTTATTACCATATAAATGTATGTTGCTTTATTCACCTATTATAGCTTTAACTGAGTTTTTATTTAGTAGTTTTGAGACATTTAGGAAGCAAAATTAAAAATTTGTTTGGATGCCAAAATAAAAAAAAAACTTGTAACTTTATCATAAGAACTTTTACCCAAAAACATTTAATTTTCATCCAAAAGCTGCTTTAAAATTATAATACTAAGTGGAATGTTTTGGGCAAAAATGAATTTTGTTTGGCTTCTAATAATAAATCAGCTTTTTACTACGAGTATTATTTGGTATCCAAATATTAACACATTTTGCTTCGTTTTCGTGATATTCGAGAGAATGCAACCACTTTGAATTAAACACACGATTAAGATTAAGTAGAATAAAATATTTTTTTATTTATAATTTCCAAGCCTTTGGTGGAGGGAAATATTCAGCTGAACTGAACTTAGGTACTAAAATCAGAACTTATACTTTTCTAATCAGCGAATATTTTTTGTATGTATCTTTCTCTATAATGATAAAGGGTGTTTCAATTTAATATTACAATATGGTTAGGTGTTCTTGGAATGAAACCATGTATTTGTAAGTGAATTACAATTGCAGAATTACCTGAATCTTTTTGCGCGCATTTTTAAAATTGATAAACAGAAGGTAAGGTGGGTATTAATATTCAGTGCGCACTAATGAATGGTGATCCAAAAGGTCGAGGCGGGGTCAAAACAGAAACTTCCAGTACAACATTTCGCATATCTATTTGGCATGGGCATGGAACTTTTAATCTGAAGAACAATTGTTGTGTTTTTTGGAAAGCTGCAGGCAGTAAGTGTTATGTAATTTTTTACTGATTTTCGCACTGTATATATATAGTACATACGGTGAACGTTTCCTTTCTTTTTAAGCTTGTCAATATGTAGTTCATGTTTTTCCCATTCTTCAAGTAAGCTCTTAGAATACCAACCTCTAATAAATCTTTGATTGGATGCAGTAGCTCATTCGATGATGAAAGGATTCAAAAGATGAAACTAAAGTTTTAGTTGCAAATATCAATACTATATATAAAACTGTGACTAGGGTCTTAGAATTAATTTTTGTTGACAAAATCTGACACTTAAATAAAAAAACATATTTTTGAAAATTTAAGGGTTGTACCTAAAAACCTGACCAATTGGAATTATTCTGAAGCACCAGGCCATGAACTCAGACTTTTTTTTCACTTAAGAGGATTATTCTATTTTTTGAAGATTACTAAGTAATGATTTTACTATAAAATTAATTTTGATTTTAATAAAAATTCACTATTTTTGATGTCTTAATAGTATTGACGATAAAGTTTTGCTTATGTCAATGCATATGCACGAAGTACTTCATATATTTCGTCGATTCATTGTTAAATAAGATCCACGACGGGGTCTCACGTACTTGCTCTTATGATCAAGACTCTGTGGGCTTAAGAATATTATATGTAAAGAATGAAAATTAAAAGAGAAAACTGTTTTAAAGCTTCAAATACAATATTTTCAAAAAGCTTAAACAACTTTTTTGAGGGTTTAAGATGTAAAAAAATGCCATGCAGTTAATTCTTTATTGAACATGATTTAATAGGAAAAATAATTTTTAAAATTGTTGGAGCAGTTTTTCTTAAAAAATTATTTTGTATATATTAAGTTCTTAAAATATTTTTTAAGAAAATTTTTTGGTATGCAAATCGTTAATATTTATTATGTGCATATAAAAATAAAATTTCAAAAAAAAAATTGTCAACCCGTTTTAGAGATATCGAATTTGCAAACAAAAAGTATTTTTTTTTCAAAAACTTTTTTTGAAAATTATCATATGCACTATTTTTACCCTTAATTGAAATTATTATGTAAAAAAAATAATCTTAATCTTTTAAACCGATAATGAGAAAATTCAAAATTAAAAAATCGTTCTATGAGAAGTACTATATTAATACTTGCTATTTGTAAATTTTTATAATTTTTGGTAGTTATATCGCACGAATTTAAGCATAGAAAAAGTTTATTAAAAATCTTAGGAGACGTTTTTAGGAAAAAAAAATATTTTCTTTAACGGATTTTAATATTTGTATGGAAGGTACCGTTATGTTGCCATAAAAGTAAAATTTTGTCTTAAAATGCTTTACAAATGATTTTAAAAAATAACCTTGAATACCAAGTTTTATAAAGATCAATTAATAACCATTTTTTGAAAAATGTTTTCCCATCCAAAGGTAGCTTTTACCAAATGAAAGTTATTGATTTTTTTTTTTCAAAGTTATGGAGCCGTTTTTGAGAAAAATAAGATTTTATAAAATTGCTAAGAAAAATTGTATGGCAGATACCGTTATTTTTAGTTCTAAGAAAAAAAGGAAAAAATGTATGGGTAGAATCACCAAAAACCACTGTGTACCAGGTTTTAAGAAAATCGATTCAGTCACTTAGGCTTTAACCGAACAGACAGACTTTTTTAGTGTTCTCTTTCATCTTAATGTCATGTTTAATTGTTATCTCGAAATGTTTTTTTTTGTGAATCCAAAACTTGCCTTATAGTACCTAGCAATATTGCAAGTAAAAAGTAATGTTATCATTTGTAATTCAAAATGTAGGTGATTTCCACTCTCAAACACATTATTCCATTTTTGTTCTCGTTAAATATTCTATACCAGATGTCAATTGAACTAAAGTTGAACCATAATTCGCATAGATTCATAAAACATTAGTACCAATAAATCGTTTAATATTTCAATTTCAAGGGAAATGGATACCATATTTGGGGAATTTTTTTTATTTTTGATTTGTATGGAGGTAAATCGTTTGTAGAATAAACTACCACATTGTAACTACACACAAATTAGCTGTAAATTAGATTCACGTGAGACTAGGTAGGTACTCAAACTCAAACAATTTTAACAGAAATGTATTAAAGTTCAAATTTTCCAAACTTATCCCACTTAATGTGATTACATGTCCAAAACTAACTTTATATTGTGTGTGCCTACTATAACATACTACTTCCACACAGTCCATAGTTAATGTACTCAAATACGTTGCAATCAAAGTACACAATTAGAACTTTTGATAGCTTAGCCGTTCGCTCACTCTGACCGTGTATGTCGGGACGTTTCATCATCACCATTATAATGCCTAATATTATATTTTCGATGTTAACATGGCAGGTTATTAGGCATCAGACAAAGCTTTTAACTTTAACTCAAAATCGTTTCTATTCTGGATTGCAGTGAATAGGTACCAGCATACTTTGTATTCCTAGAACCTCAGTAGATATATATGACAAACTCCTTATAGTCTGGAAGTTGATGTTGCATATCACATTAAGGGTTAGTGCTTTCTAAAGTTGCATAAATCAATGCAAGTCAAACCAAAATAAGTCAATTAATTTTTTCTATCTGTTTGCCTGTCTGTAGATTTTATTAGGAACAAAATAAAAAGAACATCTGCTTACGAATTTTTAATAAACGTAAGGGCATATTTAATTGTTCTCCAAAATGGTTCCATTGATAAAAAAACATACGATAGAGAAAAACGGGTACAACTCTTATCAGCCTCCAGTAGAATAGTTTTTCGATCTATTATCGAATTTCTAAAGATGTTTATCAAAAATTAAAAGATTGTTTGCCAAAACAAAAAAATAAAGTATAAAAACAACAAATCAAGCAGATTTAAAACAAGTCAGTTTGTTCTTGCAAAATATTTCTATTTAAACATTTTTTTTAATATTCAAGTTTTTTGAAATAGATTTATAACTCAGGACCTTAGCCGAACTTGAAAGTTTCATAAAACTTAGGACTTTTTGTCAAAAATTAAATTTCTTATCCAAATTTTAGCAGGAAAAATTAAGAAAACCCCAAAAATGACAATCAATCAAATGAAAATCAAACACTTGTTTTTTCGTCTTCTAATTATTCATAATTTTCTTTGAGCAAAGAAACGTTTAAGATTTGCCTGAACAAAATAAAGAAGAAAAACTTAAGAGAAAAAAAATTGACAGTGTTGTAACCACTCAAACTTTATCATTTTTAGTTGTTTTTGTCCGAAATCCTATTTTTTTCAGTACGGGCAATTTTTTCAAAGGAATTTATAAATTCTTGATTTTTCGATTTGTTTGGTTGTTTTTTGTTTTTTGCTAGAATATTTTTATAAGAATTATAAGCCATTTATTTCGATAGGAAATTTAATTTTAAACAAAAAATTTTAAGTTTTAAAAAGCCTAATTGAGCATTGTTTCCATATTATACCAGAACATATTGAAAAGCGGCCAGAGTCACCATCCAGAAACTTAAGGGTGAATTGAGTAGCATTTTTGGGCTTAAGCCCCAACAATACTTATTCAATAAAAAAACTATTAAACGTGTGTTTTCCTTTTTTTAAATGTATATTCACTAGCCGACTATAATGATTTTATTTTTCAAAGTACTTTATTCGCAGTTTTCTAAAAACTAAACAAACTATGTTAAAATAGCGGTTAAAGTACCTTATGCTTATTTTTAAGGCCAAAAATCTATTTTCTAATTTCCTTTTTCCCTGAAGTTACATACGGCGGGTCAATAAGTCCGTGACTTTTTGAATTTCTGACCTCTTTACTGAAACAGCAACACTGCTCTTGTCAACAGGCATCTGTCAGTTGACTCCTGTCAAAATTTAAACTTGCTGCGTCAGTTAGTTTGTGTTTGACAGCTATTTTTATCAGACTACTCACTAATTTGAGGAGAAAATGGAAAAAAGTGCATTTCGTGTGCTTATTAAGCATTATTTCTTGCGAAAAAAAACCATTACCGAGACCAAGGCTAGGCTTGATAAATACTATGGGGACTCTGCACCATCGATTTCAATGGTAAAAAAGTGGTTTACTGAATTTCGTTGTGGCCGTACAAGCACTGAAGATGCCGAACGTCCTGGACGCCCAGTTGAGGTCTCTACACCCGAAACAATCGAAAAAATTCACGATATGGTGTTGGCCGACCGAAGATTGAAAGTGTGAGAGATTGTGGAAGCCGTAGGGATCTCGCATGGCTCAGTGGTTTCAATTTTGAATGATCACTTGGGCATGAGAAAGCTTTCCGCAAGATGGGTGCCGCATTAACTCACATTCGACCACAAACGCAATCGTGTAACAACTTCACAGGAAAGTTTAGCGTTGCTTAATCGCAATATGGAGGAGTTTTTGCGCCGTTTTGTAACCGTGGACGAAACATGGATCCATCACAACACACCAGAGACCAAACAACAGTCAAAACAGTGGGTTTCTAAGGGTGAATCGGGTCCAAAGAAGGCCAAGGTGGGTTTGTCAGCCAATAAAGTTATGGCGACTGTTTTTTGGGATGCACGCGGGATAATCCACATTGACTACCTTCAAAAGGGAAGAACAATCAATGGGGAATATTATGCCAACTTATTGGACCGATTCAATGACGATTTGAAAAAAAACCGACCTCATTTGGCCAAGAAAAAAGTTCTTTTCCACCAAGACAATGCAAGGGTGCACACATGTGCAGTTGCCAATGCAAAAATCCATAAATTGGGCTATGAATTGCTCCCTCATCCACCCTATTCTCCAGATTTGGCTCCGAGCGACTACTTCTTGTTCCCAAACCTGAAGAAATGGCTTGGTGGAAAAAGATTTCACTCCAATGATGAAGTCACCTCGTAAACAAAGGCCTATTTTGAGGACCTCGACAAATCATTTTTTTTGGAAGGGATAAAAAAATTGGAGAAGCGTTGGACAAAGTGTATAGAGCTCAAGGGAGACTACGTTGAAAAATAAAATTATTTTTTTATCAAAAAATCTGTGTTTTATTCCAAAAGTCACGGACTTATTGACCCGCCCTTATTTCTATAAATACTCGTAGTTTTTGAAAAATAATTTGGAAAATAAAAATATTTTTGTTTCAAATTTAGAAAAACAATTTTTATTTTACGAACTCAATACTTTTATTAATCCTATTTTAAACACATATGTAACTATTTTGCAGAGTATAAGAAAGTCAAAAATAGTAATAGTACGCATACGTCCCAGAGAACCATCAAATGTCAGTTGTTGTTGAAAATTATTATTAAAAATAAGTACAGTATAAATGGTAGGTTACTGAACTGGCTGTTGTAGGTAGCCAAAAAGAAATATTCTAATAAAAAGTGGATCAGCGTGGTCCTTATATAAGTTTTAAGTAACTATTATGGGCTTCGAGTGATCTTAAAATACGCCAAAATGCAACTCAAACCATATAGATACGATTCAGACGAGAACAAAAATCGAGTCGCAAAAAATAATTTTCAAATTTAAAAATTAAAAAAAAGAACAATAATTTCTTAAGATTGAATAATTTTCAGCAAATATTAACAGTAAAAACTTTATTCAAAAAGCATATTAGAGAATGGATTTCTGGACTTAGAGAAAACTATAGCGCAGCATTGTAAGTAAGTATTCCCATTGTTTTTAAATATTTATTTTTTTATTTTGAGTCAACTTTTTAGAAAATTAACCCTCCCTAAAGGGGAGGAAGAAGACCCCCCTCCGCTAGGACTTTTTGTTTATACATTTTGAATTTTTGTTCAATTGTAATTACAGTCACCCTAAGTCCATAATTAGTGTTTTAAAATGAAAAAAAGGAATACGAAGAGGGTGAAATATAAATCTGAAAAAAAAAATAAGGAAATTGTTGGAAAAAAATATAAGCAATAATGCGTCTTAAAATGGTACAACAGGTCTAACTGATGAGCCCAACTGTTATACCTGGGCAGAAACATTTTGACTAAAGGTTGCCGAAATCTTTATTTTGAATAATATCATATAGTCTATACAAACACTTAAAACAATTCTTTATTATGTGGGTTTTTTCTTCTTCTCATTCCAAAGCATTGGTAAACTTAAATTGATGTCTTATTTGTTTTAGAAATTTTATATTAGGGTGTCCGGTAATTCCCGAGCTCATTTTTTTTTTTTTTTTGGTATGCACAGCCCATAAATCGAAAGTTTTTAATGGCATTTTAATGAAGTTTTCGATCCATTAGTGAAAAACTACCAGAAAATACAATTTCACATAATTTTCTGTATTTTTTTCAATGTTGTATTGCGAAATTTTAGTCTCTAACCTCAGATTCAGATTCAGCAGCCCGAAAATATAAAAGAGGGGCAAAATGAAACCACCCCCAAAATTTGAATATTAAAAATGCAAAATGACTTGACTAATTGATTTAGATATGTGAATATTTAAATACTATATTATGGCAACCCAACTAACAATTTCGCTTCTATATTTATCCATAGATACTTCTTGTTTTCATTCAACCTACGCATAAAAGCACTGTATAAAACTCCATAGAGCGAAAAAGGCGACCTTTTTTCACCCCTATTGTACCTTTATGGAGTTAATTATGAGAGTCTTAAAGAAGTTCACATTAAATTAAATAAAAAAAAAAACTAGTTGGTAGATCCAGGAATCGAACCAATTGTCATGCTTGGTAACCGCTCCACCATACTTAGATATATAGTTCAATTCATTAAATTGGAATCATTTTTAACTTGAATTGTTTCTTATGAGGCAAAAAGCTTGCATTAATAAGAAAAAACTTTGTTCAAGAAAAATATAAAATAATTTATTGGTATGGCTTTAACAAACACATATTGTTAATTAAATAAATAGAAGTAGAACAAATTAATAAATTAAATAATACCAACCTAAATTAGTAACAATAATATATGTGCTCAGATGCCAAACTATATATACATACATTATAAAATGGCCAATTAGAGCTTGGCGTCACCATATTCTCTAATACAAGCAATATAAAAACAAAGACTAGTATAAAGATTGTATAATAATTTTACGGGATGACTATTGAAGCGAAAGTATCATTGTCATTTCATGAAAGCAATATAGAGAGATTAAAGAAACAGCTGATATAATTCGCTCCAGAAAATATTTAAGGATTCAGTAATGCTCAAATAAGGTATTTACTTCCCGCCAGAGGGGTTAATGGAGCGCTATAGACACAAATAACACTTTAATGTCTGAAATGCGAAGCAATTTTGTTAGTTGGGAGGTTATGCATTTCTGTCGGTCTGTTCAGCTACAGCCTAAACGGCTAGATAGATTTTCTTAAAACTTGGTACATAGTGGTTTTTGATGATTTTTCCCGCACAATTTTATTTTTTTTTTCAATTAAAAGTAGCGGTACCTGTCATACAATTTTTTTTAACAATTTTACAAAGTCTTATTTTCTCAAAAACGACTCCTTAATTTTTCTTTAAAAAATCAATAAATTTCTTTCCATAAAGTCTACCTTGGGATGCGAAATCATTTTTTCAATTATTGTTCTTTTTATATTATTCATAACAAATTAAAATCGAAAAAGTCAACAAAAATGAATAAATTACAAAACTTCATATACAGTCAAAACGAGAAACTCGTTTCAAAAAATAAACCTAATTCAAATATTTTAAATCTATGTGGTCGATACTCTTTTAAGTATTTTATGAAAAAGTTCACTTTTAAGAAAAAATAACGGTAGGTTCCTTCCATACAACTTTAAATACATGATTGACATTTCAAAAGTTTTTCTTAAAAATGTTTTAAGAATTAGATTTTTACATATCTACATATGTTTAAAAAATTTATTTTTAAGAAAACCACTCCAACGACTTTTTATTTTTTTTATATATAATCATATTCAATTAAGAATAAAAATGGTGTCTAGATATTTTATTCATATTTTTCAACCATTTAAATGCAATTTTTCAGAAAATTCCCTTCCTTCTTAGAGGGTTGGTATAACTTATTTCTGGGAGTGATCCCAGGAAACACTTATATAAAAGAGCAAGCACATGCAACCCAACCTCGCATTTTAATAAGTAATGATTTTTATTTAAGAAATAAAAATAAAATTTCCCTAGTAAAGTTTCCTATACTCAGAAAATTGGTATCGTAATAATTGATGCTATCGTGAATAAATTTTAAAAGGCTGCAATTTTATTAAAATTTTTCCGAAGAAATTTATCCCAGTTGAAAATTAATTTGTTTCTAAGAATGCATTTTGTCAGAGAAAATTACATTTTTCTCGACATTTTCTTGTGTTTAAAAGAATTACTTTGATAAGAAAAGATGTTCTTTTTGTTTTGTGCCAGTCACTTTGTTTCCCTGTTAAAATATATATTTCAATGGTTAATTAAAATCCACTGTAGTTTAGTTTTTAAGTAAAAAAGAAAATGTTGTATATCACAACAAAATTTTAATTTTTCTTATGTAAGAAAGCACTTCTAACCTTTTCTGTTCTGTTATTTATATTGTGTTTGGTTTAACAGTAAAAGTTGTGGCAGGGAAAAACTATTGAATTTCGGTTTAACAAAAAAAAAACTAACTTTCCCTATTCATAGCAATTTGTTGATAGGCCAAATAAACTATAACAAAAATAAACCAATAAACATGGCAGAACTTTTAAATAACTAACCAACACTAATTCCTAGACTAATCCAAATCATAGTATCTCACAAAACCAAAATCCCAACAACACTGAATCCATCTATGGATGTGAGCTTAAGCGGCAAAATGCAATTACAACGGCAGCCACTCTAGTAATAGCTTTCCGCGGAATGAAGGCAATTTAATTAGTCTCGCAAAAGCAAGGTAGTTAACATTGACAGTGACTTTTTTTAACGAAGGTTATACATCAGTGCAGGTACTGGGTATAGGTACGAGTATAGTAGGTAGGTACTGCCGGCTTTGATGGAAAAGCATTTTTTTTTTTAGATTTTAAAGAAATTAACTCAATTTGTTGAGTTTTATTTTCACACCCCACCAATCCCAGCACTATAATATGATGAATAATAATGTAGACAAAGTGTACAAAATTTATGCATAAAGCATATTTACTTACATCGTCAACAGGTGTTGTGATAATTCAAAGCTATGCTTAGAGTTATTTTAAAAGAATTCAGTGATTCATTTAGAAACAACCAACAAAAAAATGCTTGTCTTAAGAGTTCAGGATTTGGCATTTTCAGAGAGAATGTATGTTTATGTTGCACACAGAGAAGCTTATTTGTAATTCATTCACGCTAAAAGTTGTCTATCTTTTTAATTTGCACATAACTTGAACTTTGTTTAAATAGACATCATGAATTGCTAGTTACAAATGCCCCTAATGATGAATGCGCTCAGATATAAAAAGGAATAATCACGAATTAAAAAACGTTAAAAATAATTATGTTGACAGTAATCTAGAGCACGTGCAGTGAAGGTTAAGTTCAAGACCAGAAAAAAATCATTGGGGAAGGAGGATTAGCAATCAACTTATTGAGCAGAGACCTCTACCGATCGGTCGATTGTATACGCTTTCCTCTGGCCCAAATTGGATGATATGGATGTGAATGACATTTAATCCCAACAGAAACTATGCATCACACAGCTAATGCTACAAAGGACATTTTGTATCAGCGATTAGAGGGTAGGGTTATTTATGGCGAAGTTGATGTGAATTGGTCCTTTAACCCCGTTGGCGTTTTTCTTGTTAGGTTCCTTGAAGTCGCAGATCTTTACCAATCAGACGCAGTTGACCAATGCTCTTAGAATCATCATAACCCAGTCAATCCATCGCTCAAATTCAGCCTTAATCATGCTGCAGTAACACTGAATCGTGTGAAACCATGTCTTGAGGGACATTTGAACAATATTATATTTCACACATATTGGACATTGTTAAAATGGATCTCCTCTTACCAGTGGCGTAGCAAGCACTTCGGGGCCCTGTATCAAGAATTTTGTAGAGGCCCCCTTTTTCTTGACAGTGACACAACCTTAGGATTAAAAATGTTGCTACAAAATAAACTTGCATCAGAATTAAAGATAAGATTATTTAAAAAGTAAAAAAGTTTAACAATAGGCATGTTTTATTTAAAAAGTTATAGCTAGAACGGTAAAATCTCCATTGGAAAACTACAACAAACGAAAAAGTGTCTATAAATAAGTTAATAAAAAGTGGATATAAAAGTTGAGATAAAGTTTCGTGAAGTTTAAACTTGTATGATGTTAGACTTGGGTTTAATATAAAAGTGAGTATAGCGTTTAATTTGTGTTTGCATTGCTACGCTAGCTATAAAACAGCAAAACGCACCTAATAAAAAAGCTTACCATAAGTTAGTCTTAAGGTTATAGAGGTTCAATGTTTTATACAAAAAAAGTATCCAAATACCGAGTTTTATAAATAAAATCCAAGATCTTTATTTTTTTAGGCAGTTACAGTGTGCTCAGTATTTAGATTTACTCTCAAAATCTATTGCGCTAACACAATTTTAATACGTTTTTGGGATTAAATTAGTCAGGAGTTCTTGCTCGTTTTTCTCTAAATTATTTATTGCTTTGCATTTTGCATGATAAAAAGTAATTTAGTTAATTTAATTAATTAATTTGGTGCAAATTATCATAAGCTACAATTTTACGTACCCCCACTCCTAAAAATACAAGCACCAGTCCAAGTTAAGGGTACATTTTTATTAAATGATTAAGACGTCAAAACGAAGCTCCTATAAAAATTCAACTATGTCAGAATTTTTGGATAGTTTTGCCATTTTTTCGTCTAATTTTCTTGGGCAGCTGGAACTTGTTTCAATAAGAAACGAAGTGGTCGCATGTTGCAGTTGTAGTTGCGATAATTGGTAAAACTAAAATTTACATAAGTAGAAAGTGAAATTAGAAATAACAAAGGTAGGAAAAATATTGAATAGACACATGGAAACAATATAAGTACATTTTAAAAACACTTAATCGATTTTGTATTAATCTTGTAATTTTGTATTCAAAAAGGTCCTTTACGTACAAAGTGTGGGGTAGTTTTTATTTTGTCCCTGCTTTATGATTTTCAAGGGTGCTTAATCGTATCTTAGGTGTGCGACTTAAGTTTCAAGATGGCACCCTGAAATTACTTCCAAGAAAATTACGCCAAAAAATAAAAATGGAAAAAAAAACCCAAAATTCTACATAAAATGTTATGGCTTTTTTTCCTAGGAAAAGGAACCCAAAAAGTTTGGCGTTGATCCCGGAATTTTTGGTTATTTTTACAACAATTTCTTGGCCTTTTTCATTTTAGAATAATGAAGACAGAATTAATTTTGGATTTTTTTTTTCAAACAAAAATGGCCAGCGTGCTGCCCATATATCCTGCCAACCAACCCCTAGCATGGACCATTAATCTGAATAAATCAAATAAATTTTGAAAATTAGTCCAGAAGAACCTGTGTTTATATTTTTTGGGCCTGATTTCCAAAACTTATTCGGAAATTACACCAAAAAAACCTATTTTTTTTTCTTGCGTTTTTTTTTCAATTTTAGTTCTTTGGCTCTTTTTCCAAATGTTTGGCGTAGTTTCTACGTTTTTAGCGTATTTTCCAATTTCATTTTGGGTGCTTTTTCCCACATATTTATGCCAAATTTTTTTGTGGAAAATGCAAAAAATAATTCAAATGCAATTACAACGGCAGCCACTCTAGTAATAGCTTTCCGCGGAATGAAGGCAATTTAATTAGTCTCGCAAAAGCAAGGTAGTTAACATTGACAGTGACTTTTTTAACGAAGGTTTCAAAAATAAGTATACATCAGTGCAGGTAGGTACAAGGTAGATACTGCCGGCTTTGATATAAAAGCATTTTTTTTTTAGATTTTAAAGAAATTAACTCAATTTGTTGAGATTTATTTTCACACCCCACCCCAAAAAATAATTCAAAATTGCAATTGTTGCTGGTTTTCACCTACGCCTCGAAAACGATTAATTATTCATTAATTTCATCAAAGTACAATTCAAAATATACACAACTTCCAACAACAAATCTATGTTTTACGTATTTTTACTGTTTACGAAAATGCACTCGAAAACCTTTATATATACTCTGTGTGCAAAATTTGAAAATTTGAGATTCTCACTTAAACATAAACAAAGATATACTTGTCTGATGGTTTTTAATTTATTATATTCGAATCTGACCTCAGAATTGCAGTAGCACGTCAGGTTTTTCAAATATATGGATATAAAATTTTGAAAAGAAATGCGTTTTGTATGAAAATTTTCCTTAGAAATTCTTTTTGAATCTTTCAAAATCAATCAGGAAAATCAAAACTACCCTACAATTTGCATGGCAAAAGCACAATTTTACAAGACTATATGTCAAATCTGACAAATCTTCCAAAAGTATACTTGTCATGAATAAATGCTTCTCATCGAGCCGTTCGGACTCGGCAAAAAAATTGTAGGTCCCCTCCATTCCTGCCAACAACACACAGGAATGTTTGAGAGTTGTTTGTCACTAGACCTTGGTTCTCCATAAGCAGTTGAGCCACCAAATTTATTTATTTTTTTTTATTTCATCGACACATGACTCATTCCTTAATCAACAGGAGCGTGACAGTTTTTCCGTTTGGTGTCTTAAAAATTGCTCATATGTGATTTGGAACTTAATTTTCTTTCGCAAGTATCTAGATGATATCATTATCAAGGCAAATTCAGCTCTCGGCTTCGTCAAAAGATGGTGGAAGGAGTTTTCTAACTATTTTGCGATTTGGTCCCTATACATAGCCTCTGTTCGTCCACTCCTTGAATACTCTTCTCAAATTTAGTCCCCTTATCAACTTTCTCACATTTTCAGATCCATGAGCGTCCAGCATCGCTTCCTTTGCTTTGCTCTTTGAGGCCTTACATAGAAGAATCCTCTGATCCTAGCTCCCTATCTAGACCGCCTTAAACTAATCAACTTGAATTCTTTGGAAGCACGAAGAGAAATATCAGAAATTCTCTTCATTCATCGATCATTTTTCTCCACAATTCAATCTCTTTTAACATAAGGACCTCCCATGGCTCAAATAAACCTATCTCTCAAATGCTGCGAAGTTTTAATTTGTACGTAAGCTTTTTGGAGTTTAACCTCAGTACTCTGTTCTTAAAACTCTGGCTTCTGAATCGCCCTTCCAAACCCTTACCTAAGCTTAAGTTGTTAGTGTTTAAGTAAGATAAAGAATTAGCTTGTATTAAGCCGGGTGTTTTTGCCCCCACCAAAATTAAATACATGAGAATTTCCTTAATACCTCACACACATCCTTGTTAACTATCATTTCATCATCGACCAGTTCTTATTGGAAAACCCTTTAAATATCTTTCAAGATCTTCTTTTGTAAAAACATCTATTAAGTATTAAAAATAAAATGAGCATTCTTCCAAATCACCTTATGCCTTATTTGTCAAAAAAGAAACGAAAAAGAGTAATGCACTTTGTACCGCCAGAGACCATTTGCCAGAACTTGCCTTGCAATGATTTTGTCAATTTTCCTGTGAACTCTGTCTAAAAGGTATATTGCAGTTTCTCTCTGCAGCATTTGTTTTTTTTTTTACTTTTGTAAATTTCCGCAAAAATCACTTAAGGTACTCACTTCGAATCCAGACCCTGCATATAGCACTTTTCCATTTCAATTTACTTCCCAAAAGAGATGATGTTAAATAAAAAAATAAAAAACAGACACACATCACTATATCTATAGATAGTCCTGGATATGAGAAAAATAAAGAAAGATGATGATCCCAAAAAAAAAGATCTCATTTAACAGGAAAAAGCCGTCTAGTGGCTTCAGGAGATGATCGAATCTACACTTCTAGTTATCTGCTTATAGTGTGCCACCATTCAAACCAGGACCTAGGACTAAGAAAAAAAGTTTAAACTGAAAAGGGAATTTGTAGATACACAGAGAAAAGGACGCATAAAACCATTACCGCCTTTGGCACTATATACAGTTGTTGTCATCACCGTTATCTTCAGCATCAGCATCATATCGTCGTGTGATGTAGTCTGCCCGAACAGAGAGACGCCTTATCATCCTTCTGGCGTTGAGATACACCAACTTCTCAGAAAGGTGACATGTGAATGAGAGACACACGGAGCTGGAGTTGGGTCGGTGGGTGATGGTTTATTGCCAAAAGCCCAACGGGAACAAGCCCAAGCGATGTGTACTGAAGTCAGCAGAGGTCCTGAATAAATATCATATTTCAATAAGGTTCACTCTTTGAACTGAGGAATATCTCCCAGCAGTTCGGGGAGATGAATGGAAAATGGTGAATCCATGCGAGTTCATCTCCCTCAAACTCATCAAAAAAAAAAAACATGTCTTACATATGGGTCCTGCCATGTTATCCTCGGTTGCCTTTGAAATTTTCTTCTCGTAAAACTGTTCAAGGCATCTAGTAAGCTATTTACTTAACCATCATCGCCATCATCATCCTGATAATCGCCTCTGTCAAGGATGTGTCTGGATGTGGGCGTTATATGTCGTGGTTTTGATGGTGTATGTAGTGAAAGGCTGCAGCACAGTGTGACGGCAATTTAAGTTTCAGCCAGGAATGAAATTGTTTGCATATAAATTGGAAAATTGTTTTTCATTTGCATTTGACGCCATTGACGTTGTCCTTGTCGCGTCTGGGGATTTCCTTTTTTTTTTTTGTTATTTATATACGAATTTTATTTTTTTGACTTTCCAGACTCTTTCAATTTTTTTTTTTTTTTTTTTTTTTGATGGTGAAACGTTTTTGCCATTTTATGATGAGAACATAATTTTTGTGACGGAAGTGTTTACCGTATGCTCACAAAGTTTCCTTTTTTGTCTGATGTACTTGTGATTATAATAATTTGACATTTTTACCATTGGTCCTTGACATGAGTATCCAACCATAATACATATGTATGTAAATTTAAAATTTATTTTTCAACTGCATTTCAGTTTTATTTATTTAAATTTTTACTCTCAAAGGATATACTTGTATATACATATAAAGCGGAAGCAGATTCAGAGGGATATAATTTTGATTTATTTATTTTTTGTTTTATAAAATGAGATAAGTTAAAAATAAAAGGTTTAATGATTTAATTCAATAAAGCGAAAGTGATCAATATTATTGAGCTTTTCAATCATGATATAAGTGTTTGTAGAATAAAATCATATCATTAAAAAAAACGCATGAATGAAATATGTAAAACTCGGCTAAATGATACCCGCTTAAGATAAAATCCTGATTTACTGATTTCAAAAATTGAAAAAAAAAATTAATTATAATTTCTACTTTCAAACTATACTTATTATGATTAAAATTGTTTACGTTATATATATCCTATCTTGAGTATTTAAAAAATAGAGTAGCCGCAAGTGTTTTGTTTAAGCCATCATAAAAAATGCATTTTCTTATCCCATTTACAGCTAAAGAAAATTAAATTAAAATTGTCTGTTTTTCGTTGAGCTTATAGTTAAAGAGCTTAACAAAATAGATTTTTCTACTCATCTCTTTCGGCTTTTAAAATAGAACACATAAAATGCACGACTAGCTCAAACCTACTTGCTCTGGTAATCAAGTTGCATGTAATCAAGAACTTTCAAAAATAAAAGTGATTAAAGAAAAAGAGAAAAAAATATATAAAAACAAAATACACAACTGGATCGTACGTACTTGCTCTTATGTTCAAGTTGTTTGGTATTAAGATTTTCTTAAATATGAAAGTAATTATAAAAAAATATAAAAATGCATTTAAATCGTTCTTTTACTTGTATCGGGTTTTTCAATAAGAGCGCTACAAAAGTTTTTATAAATAAAACAAAAACGGTTTTGGATATCAATGAAATTCTTTATTTCTGTGAAAGTACATTTGATACCATTATGTTTGGAACTCGATTTCTTTTGCATGGCCACCACGGGCACGCTTGCAGAAGTTCACACGCTGAACCCAATTTTCGACGGTGTTCAAGCATAAATCGGCCAATACTGCTGCAATTTGACGTTCGATATTCGTACGAAGTTCATCAATCGTCGCTGGTTTGTTGGCATAGACCATAGATTTGACGTAGCCCCACAGGAAATAGTCTAACGGCGTCAAATCGCACGACCGAGGCGGCCAAGTGACTGGACCATTTCGTGGGATAATACGTTCTACAAACTTGGTTTCCAATAAATTCATTGTGACATTCGCTGTGTAGCTTGTGGCGCGCGCCGTCCTGTTGGAACCACATGTCCTCCAAGTCCATATCATCCAATTGGGGCCAAAAATATTCGGTTATCATTGAACGGTAGCGATCCCCATTCACAGTAACGTGCCGGCCTTGATCATCACGGAAGAAGTACGGCCCAATGACGCCGCTGGCCCATAAACCACACCAAACCGTAATTTTTTCGGGATGCACGATGACTCATGGAGTACGTGTGGATTTCTGCCTGACCAATACCGCATATTTTATTTATTGACGAAGCCATTCAGCCAGAAATGAGCCTCATCGCTGAAGATGATTTTTCGAATAAAAATCCGAATCATCTTCAAGTTGTTGCTCAGCCCAATTCACGAACATACGACGCTTCTGGTGGTCAAGCGGCTTCAGTTCTTGCGTCAATTTAATCTTGTAAGGATGTAGGCCAAAATCTTTTCGCAAAATTTGCCACAACAACGTCACAGAAACGCTTGAGAATGACGTGTGAAAGACACATTTGGGCATTCTGCAACTGAAGATTCAGCGGCAGCAATATTCTCGACACTACGGGCACTTCTTTATCTCACTGGCACAGGAACATTTTGTACTGTGCCTGTGGATTCAAATTTTTATACTAGGCGCTCAATTGTTGATCTGCTAGGACGATTATGATGATCATAAATTGGACGTAGCGTTCTTTACGTTGAGGCCACTGACTCCGAATTTCGGTAGTAAATTTTAATAATTTCGACTCGTTGTTGGCTCGTATATCTTTCCATCATGAAATGGCAAACCTTACTGAAGAGAAATGTCAAAAGAGCGGCAAGAAATATGGCGTCGTTTGCTGTCCCTGTCGCTCTACTTTTGTAGCGTCCCTGTTGAAAAACCCTTTATAACAATGATGGAGAACACCAAAAAAGCGGATGGCGAAATTCTGCCGGTCTGCTTGTCTGTCAGTCTGTCTGCCTATTCGTCTGTATGTCTGGTTGGCTGTCTGTCTGTCTGTCTGTCTGTCTGTCTGTTTGTATCTGGATCTACAGGCTAAACCACTTACTATGCGATCTTTTTCAAATTTTGAACTTTAACATTTTGGTGATTCTCCAAATAGAATAGAAATAGAATTTGTTTCGCTCAAAACGGTACTTGCCATTCAACCCTTAAGGAAAATTTTATTAATCTTCTCAAAAACGGCTAGAACAATTTTGACCAAAAAAAAATATTTGCGTTATTGTACGTATGGTGTAAAAAATTGTTTACCCAAAACCGTAATTAACGGTACCTGCCATATAACGTTTTTTTTTTATTTTAGATTTTTTCATTGACTGCTCAACGGATCGAAAAACGGGTAAATGAATTTTTTTTTAAACAAGCTTAATAAATAATTATTAATAAATACTCAAAATTGGAGTACACAAATTTAAAAAAAGAATGTTACCAACATTTTATATTGAATACAAAATTATTTAACATAATAGCAAGTACGTGCGATCCAGTCGTACATTTTATGTAAATATTATGAAGAGTGTTGAAAATTATTTTAGAAGCAAGTTCCAAAAAAATCGACTGTTTCGAAAGACAAAATTGGAAAAACATTTATTTAAAAATCCAAAAAATATTTTTTTGAAAATTTTGGTACATAATAAAATTTTAACTATTTTGAAAAAATTATTAAAACCACTCATACCATTTTTAAGAGAATCAAAATTAAAAAAAAAATATTTCTACTGGAGGTTTCATTTACAACCATTTTAAGAAAAAGAAATTCGTACTCAAATGAAGAATTTACTTACAATAATTTAATATTTTTATTTAATAAGACGTTTTCAAGAAAAATAATTTTTTAATTAAAATTGCTAAAAAACATTGCAAAGCAAACCTGTCTGCAGGAGTGACCGAAAAAGGTCACAAACATGTGTTACAAGTTTAAAGGAAATTGATCCAATCATTTGGAATGTGTCCTAAAAGACAGACAAACATACAGGCAGACTAAATTGTGAAACCCATTTTATCAAGATCTTAATTTCGACTGTTATGAATGCATAATATTGCCATAAATACTCGTAAAAAGATGACCTATTTTTTTTAATTTATGAGTTTTTATACGCACACGGGCTCAATAATTTCAAAATAAAAAAAAATACAATGTAAGACTGGGTCACACGTACTTGCTCTTATATTCAAGAGGCTCAGGGTTTTAGAAAATACATACAAGACAAAAAAACTATTATTGGAAAAGCGCTTGAAACACGATGTTCACATTAGTTTTGTATCAAATTCTTAAAACATTTTTAAGGACAAATAATATTGGTATGCAGATCTAATGTATTTATTTATGTGCATATGAAAAACTATTTAAAAAAAAATGTCAGACCGTTTTTGAGTAGGGTAGCCATCACGATACCAAAGCAAGCGAAACTTTTGTAAGTATCGTCTCGTATCTTCAAAATCAAACAATTTCATTTTCATCTCGGACTCGTATAACTCAGTCTCGTCTTGGTATCGGTATCGGTATTGGTATCGGTATCGGTCTCGTCTTGTTTCGGTCTGGTTTAAGTTGAACTCGTTTATAATTTAAAGATGTAATACAAAAATCTTTACATAAAGACAATTTTGTATCTGAAGTTTTTTTATTTACTTAACAAGCCTTTAAGGCTTGCTTCACAATGTTCCGATTAGGTATTCAGCACAAAAATTTTGACGTGGAGTCATAAGTTCACAGCAAAAAAATTAACAAAGATATTTTATGGATTCCACTAAAGTCACTTCCTCACTTAAGAGAACCAAGTCTGAAAATGTCATCCAAATCGTTGGTTTCAGAAAAAGAAAGCATAAATAAAATGGGCGAGGCAGTGGGCTGTTGTAATTCAAATTACTGCCTGAACCTTCTCCCTACAAAAGAGAAAAGCTCTGCAAATGTCATCTGAAACATTAGAGCCCTTTCCGAGAAAACAATGACAAAAAACATTGAATTTACAAAAAAAAAAGAATTTGAATCTTTTTTTTTTAATTAATATACTAAATCCATTCAACCGATAATGAGAAAATTTAAAATTAAAGAAACGTTTTATGAGAGTCACTATTATAGTTGCAAAGTTTATTTTTTTTTATTTTTGGTTAGTTTGTACTGATTTAAGCATTCAAAAAAGTTCTATAAAAATCGTATGAGTTATTGTTAAGACAAAACATATTTCCCTTAACGTTTTTTACATTTTTATATGGAAGCTCCGCTTATTTTTTCATAAAAGTAATTTTTTTCTTAAGATATTCTTAAAAGTGTTGATAAACCCTTAAATTCCAAGTTTCAAGAAAATCAAAATCAAAAATTTAAACATTTTTTTAAAAGTCCCAAAAATATTTTTTTGAATAATTTGGTAAGGAAAAAATAAGTTTAAATATTTTAAAGAAGTTTATATCTACATACAAAAATATTGAAAATCAGTTTTGAAGAAAATCTAAAATTAAAAAATCCAATATTCCTAGGTACCTACCTATTATTATTAGTAAATAATAATCATATTTTGGAAACTGGTTTCTATAAATAATTTTTCTATTTATTTTCTTAAAAACATTTCTACTTAATTACTAAACCTATGACCACGAGCAAAACAGCAAAAAAACACAATTTAAACCAAAGTTCCTTAGATAGCATTTGTAGATACAATTCACTAAATTTTTTTTTGAATGAATGAATGAATTTTCTCAACAAATTTTATGATAGGTACCGTTATTTTTGGTTTTAAAACAGAAGGGAAAAAACATATTAATAGAAACCACTATTCACCAAGTTTAAAGAAAATAGATTCAGTCGTTTTGGCTGTAGCCGAACAAGCAGGCAGAATTGTGAGACCCTCACTTTTTTTTGTCTTCCCTATCATCATTATGACAAGTCCGATCAAAATCTCTAATTCAATTTTTTTAAGCATAATTTGACATTTAGTACGGGACTTGAGAAAAATCCATTTAATGGCAACGCAGTTATATAAATAAATTATAACGTTCAGTACCGTGAAGAAAATTCAAATTTAAAATCAAACTAACGTCAAAATGTCAAAAGTATTAAAGATCCGGTTGTTGAATAAGCTCACTACATCCGACCAAAACAGATTTAATAAAATTCAAAAAGCTATCTCTCACTCTTGAAAGCTTTTTTTGTTTTCTTTACACTCTTTAAAAATAAATCTATTAACTCGAGTTAACCAAATCAACCTACGAATACACCGTTAAATTGGATACTTCATTCCGGTGCTTTTTGGTGGGGATTTAAAAACAAAACAATATTCGTTTGGGCCTTTACTCAATCCAAACAAACTCAACCTCTTGACTCGACAGATCCCTCTCTCTCTACCTATATCTATTCTCAGTCTCTCGTAGGTTTTGTGTTTCTTTATGCTTTGGTTTTGTGGTTTGTCTGTTGTGTTGTCTTGTTGTATTTTCTCAACGTGCGATCGGTACATTCAACCAAGCACCCTTAATGGGTGAAAACATTATTGTTCTCGTGTTAGCTGCAACCAGCAGCGTCTTCGAAGTGCAAATACCAAGATAGTAAACAAAATTAAAAACAAAAAGAAAAACTAAAGTTCGTCAAGACCGCCTATCGCCAAAAAAAAAAAATAATAAAAGATAGATAGACAGAAAACAATTTTATTTGTTTATATAGTGCCGGCTGTAAATTAATATAAAAATAATATTCACCAAGACAATATACCTTCTCGTATTTCTGTAAAAGATAAGATTTGCTGAATTCTATTCTCAAATTGTGCAGAAGTGAGTCAAATCTTTAGGTAAACCACTATCATCGTCTCCGACAAACAAACAGACCAAATGCAGATACATTTTGTGCTTGGAATTTATAAGCGCTTTAAGTTGAACTTCATAGTTGTAGATAGATAGCTACACCCGCGAGTGCAACGACTTTTTCGGTCAAAACTTTGTTGTTTGTTGAGTTCGCCTGTGTGTTCTGTGTGGTGTTTGAAATTTTTCCCAACTAAGTGACCAACCGGGCCCGTTATTTCTACTTGAATTTCCTCTTCTGCGAGTTATAAAGGAGAAATGCATTTTGGCGCGACGACGACGTGCACATTGCTCTAGATACCAACCTTACACAGAGTTACTTAGTATCTTTTTTTTTTTTAAGTTTCTGGCAAAAAGTGTAATTCGTTTTCCTCTGTACAACATTTTTAATGTTGGTCAATTTATTTATTATTTTCACAAGTTTTTGAGGCACACATAAGGAAGTGGAAAGTGTACGTATGCAGTGAACTTAATTCAAAAAGAGAATAAGTGAAAAAAAGTACATATATCTTTATAGAACACCATCATCATCATCATCATTATCATCATCAACAACAACTGGTTAATCGAAATTAATTTATAAAAAAGAAAACAACAACAAAAAAACAAATAAATAAATAACCCTACTCATTGATTGGATTTCATTTTGTGTGTCTGGCCTGGACATATATCGATTTAATTCCTCCTGGGTAAGTTACTAATTAATACTTAATTTCAACTTGATTGCTAGTGCGACTATTTAATTGCATTTTTAATTCAATCATCAGCTGATGGTGCAAGTACCTACGTAATAGTGTTGTAGCTATTTTAAATTTTTATTCAGTTTTATGCAGTGAATGGTATAGGTGGTTGTTGAAAATCTTAAAGTATCTTTTTTTCTTTTTCTTCATTTTCTTTGTCTAGATACTTTTCTTCTTCGATTAAGAACATTTTGCTTAGTGAGTTTATTGTTTCTAGTTAATTCAGCATAAATATATTATTTATGAACTATCAGACAGCGTTTTTGTTGTATTTTTCTTTAATGTCAAACTAATCAAGGTAAGCAATAGTTAGGTCTTAGAGAGAAAACAAATTGTGCAATGTGAAAAATTAAATGAACAAATTGCTTTCGCAAGAACTTTTTTTCGTTGAATTATAATGTATGAAGGTACCAACCTGATAGAAAATTTGAAATTAAAATTATTTCTGAAAAATCAAATTTAAAAAAAAAAAATTTGTAATGAAATGCATTTACTTAAATTAAATCTTTTTAATATCTCGGTAATCACATTAATTGATCAGATACAGACTTCTTCTAGGTATGAATTGTTTTAAAGTTGTTGTTCAAGGTCGAAGAAATTATCAGCACTGATTCATTGGTGCGAGTGAGATTTTGACAAACTTTAAAAACTCATTAAATTAAATTTTATAGGTGACCAATAATTATTACTCAGACAAGGTATTTGAATTTGTATGACGATGTTGTATGGTGGCCTTTAAGATGATTTTATTTATGTTTATTTTTTAGTTTCAATTCCAAAATGTACAGTGGCAATGGAAAATAAAATTCATTGGCTAAATAGCACGTATTTTCTCATATAATCAAGAGACCTAGAATTTAATTAAATAAATTTGTTCTTTAATAGCGTGAGCTTAAAAAAGAAATGCAATTCTTACACTAATATAAATTCATGCAAAAAAAAAATGGCCTTTAGACCAATAAATTGGCTTTTCGTCTGGTGATCTCACTTAAACTCATCCAGTGGCAACTATCCCCGCTGATTTAAAAATAATGTTTTTCATTGGAAAAAAGTATGAACAATTTTTGACAGAAAAAGTTCCTAGAAAGAAGAAGAATATTATTGCTGTATGTTGTTATCGATGTTCTTATGGAAGCATATTCTGAGAATTTACCCGCTGACGAGTGGGTGCAATGCCATTATTGCCAAAATTGAACTCATACAAGATTCTCTATTACTGGCCATGGTGACATTTGACATTTACGTCATCTATACACTGAGAAAAATGTTTAACATGTTCATCAAGGCTGTGCCTATGGGTGGGGTAATGGAGTAACTTCCCCGGCCACCTTGCAGTGAAGGGCGCCAATCCGTACCACGAATAGCTCACCACGTTCCATGACAAGCGCCTATATATCGTGAAGGCCGACACAAGACGAGCTTACGTAGAAAAAATTGAGAAATTATTATTGCTATTATATTTACCACAAACTTGTTGATAAGGTCCGTTTTTATAATCTCGGCAGCAAAACTTTCTAGTTTTTTAAAGACCATCTGAACAAAAAATAAACGGAATTTAACCAAAATTTCGACTCTGATCGACATTTTATGAATCAAGATTTAAAAGGTTGATATTTTGAAAGTTATGGACGATTTCGAATTCGTCATCTGCCTCAAAAATTTGTTTGGAAAATATTTTTAAATCCAAACTGCAAGTCTTGTGTCCAAAAACCAAAATTTTACTGCCTTAACGTCATAGTAAACATAAGGTAATATCATTAGAACTTTGACTTTTGTTCACAGCCATTTTGTTATTTCTGACAATTTAATTTTCAATTTGTTGATGAGTTGACATGTGTTTTTGTCCTCACATTCACAGACATTTTCGTATTTCTGACAGTTCCAAATTCAAATTTTTATAACGTCTAGAATGTAATACCTCCGGAACTTAATACCTCTATTCCTCATTTTATTTTTAAACCGCCAGATTTCGTACAAACCCGTTCCACAAATGAAATATTGTACTGGCCCGCACTAAATCTAGCAGTCTGAAACTGTTTGTGACTCGATATGTAACTATCCTAATACTATCTATTTGTGAACTGTGGATTAGCATTGTGTCCAACAAGTTTGCTAAAGCCCCACATGTTTGAATTCATCGTCTACGGTCATCGTGGGCAGTACAAAAATCGAGTGGACGAATATTGAAAAGCTAGAGAGCATGATTGTAAACGTTAAATGCGTTTACCAGTAAACTGATTGGCGTTAATCAAACAAATTTTCTGCAAAACAGAACAGTTTTATACTACTAACTTATCATGACGCAATGTCTGCTTCAAAAAAAGACGAGCATTTGACGATCAAATTGACTTTGACTTGCTGTTTTCGAAAACGGCCGATATTGTGATCAGTTCATAGTTTAGGGAATGATAAATTATAGAATCGTGCGTGCTTAACTTGCTTTAGTTTGTCATCAATCAAATAAGGCGATAGAAAGAAAGTGTAATAATCTAAAATCTTCGATAGCATCATGATTTTAGTTTTTGCTGATTCCATGCAAACATTCCAAGCAGAGCGTTGTATTTTAAGTAACTTTGGAATGAACGACAGGAAAAATATCGAATTATTAAAATGTTGATTTATTTTGACTTTCTTGTATGTGCTAAGTAATTGCAAAGTAAATATTTTAACCCATAGTCGAACATGCTTATGTTTAAATAACTCATAGTTCAGTTTTCTCAGTGTAGTGGCGGTTCCCAAAATTTAGCGGAGCACTTTCAATGTCGAAAAATTCCGCGAGTAGCACTGCGTTGCGTGTATGCAATTTTTCACAGTTTTATCGTCGGCTTTCTTAAGTCTTAAAATGCCATTTTAACGTCTTTTAGATCAAAACAATTAGTAACTGTATCATGGTTCATTTTGGTGCCATGATCAATTTTAAAACCTTTTACGCTCTAAGAATCCCATTTTAATAACTTTTAAACAGATTGTTTGTGTCTTCTACCTAATTTTTCAATTACGAGGTTTTGTCAGAAATCCGACTATATGTAGAAAATACAACTACAGAGTTTCTTTTAGTGAGAACAATGTTATGTTTTCTTTTGCGTAATGCTGGTGAATCTGGTTGAATTTGTGACTACTTAAACCAAATACCCGGTTCTACATGGAGAAGGGATCTTTTGGTTTCAATGTGGGCAGGGAATTCTGATTCGCACATATTGTATTTCTTGTTGCAAAAGGCAAGAGAATTGTCTTGACTTTATGCTTTACCAATCCGAAAAAAGAAATTTGATTCATCCTGCAACACACACCAAAATTCTGACAGACTTTTTCATTTCAAAATTGTTCCTCTTTTAAATCATATCAAATGAATAAAACACTCAAATTGCAACGATGTAAGAGAGAAGTTGGATTTTCCAATGCAGCAGATTATGGGTTTTCCATTATATCTAAGCTTCTTCTTTTTCTTTTGGAATATGAAACTCATTTAAAATTTTGTTGGAAATTTCCAAATCAATTTCCCATTTAAATTTATTGACTATTGCGAAGCTGTATTTATCGATTAAGTCCAAAACTCGATTTTCTTTTCAAATGCTTCTACTTTATCACTGGGATCGAAAACAATTATTGCCATTGCCTCAAGTGATTCACTCAAACTAAATGTTTTTGTTAATATTAGCAAGATACGTCAATTTAAATTGCCAATGCTCATTACATAACCTGTCCACAAAACAAAATTGTCAACCCTCATTTCGAAAATCCACACTCTCATTTCTATTCTGCGTGAAAAGGTAAGGAAAGCTATTTCAGTGTGGTGAACAGGATTCATCTGAAAAATTTTCACAGTTTTACTGTCAAACTACTAAGGAAGAAAAATATTGTATTCACTTGATCACCTTTTGGTAACAAAATTTGCAGAGAGCTTTAAAATCTAACTTTCTGAATATACCTAATATCTCAAATTGTTAAGTTCAGAAGAGGCTAAACAAAATAGTGAAATAGATTTTGATATTTTTTTCGATCTTTCCGCGAAGTGCTTGGATGTTCTCCGTGGAACACAGTTTGGGAAACCAAGATCTATAGTTTTGCTTTGAATTCAATTTTGGTTTAGGATCGAATAAGGTTCAAACTTACATCGTTTATGTCCTTAGTTGAGCTTCTTTTTTCTATGTTTTGTTCTTTGTGGTCCAACTTTTCCTATCTACTACCCCACTACCAAGGCAATTTGTTGGACCACTTGGACTCTTGGTTCTATGAAAGGTTTCTTTAATTTACATTTCCAAAAAAAAATTAACCATAAAATAGCTTTTACTAAAATTTATGAAGGTACTGATTTTTTTTTAAGTTTGTGAGTCGATTTTGAAATAAAGATATATTTTTATTTCGAAAAATAGTGATCAATTAATTTTGGTGTTAAAGTAACATTTAAAATAAAAAAAAAAAAAAATGATCCAGGGTCTTAACCCAAAAACGCAAGATATCAAGTTTAAAGAAAATCAATTTAATGTTTAGGCTCTTGCTGAACTAACAGACAGATTTGGAAGACCCATTTTGTTCGTCTTAATTATCATCGTAATTTCAGGTTTCATCGAAATCTCAAGTTCGATTTTTTTTTTCTAGTTTATAACTTGCCATATAGGTGAATATACTTTGGAGTATTTGGGTTTTTTTTTTTGGGGGCATAAACATGGTTGAAATACTACTCAATTCCCTCTTGCAATTCTAAGAAAAACACACATTATCCACGTATGTTTAGTTTAAATTGGTAACTATCAGAGTTAAGAAATAATAATTGCTTTTTGTAATTTATTTAAACTTTCATTTCAATTAAATGTAATTGGTAATTGAACTTTTTTCAATTACAATTACACATAATTGTAATTGAAAAAACATAAATTTCAATTATTTGTAATTGTGATTGAAAAAATTCACCTACAAATTCCATGTAATTGAAAATAGTAATGGGTTTTCGCAAGCAATTGAAGGAAACTCAGTTTTAATTACATTTAAAGTAATTGATTACTTGGATTGTATTTCATTACATGTTCTTATTAATTAAACATAATATTAATAATAATAAAAGTAAATAAGAGGTATTCTTTCTACCAAACTAATGCAATATTTTAATTTAAAATTTATTAATAATAATTATTATTGAAGACTTTAAAATGAAACAAAATTAATTTAAACATTCTAATCTGAGGAGTTAGAGCAAACAAACATACAAAAGCCAGCCATACTAAAATGAGTTCTTTTTTGAGTTGCTAGCTCTCGTACTATGTGCAATTCCAAGAAAAATGTAATTGGCAAAAACTGTTAACTAATTACATTTTGTGTAATGATCACTGAAGAAAGTAGTCATTACAGATTTTTTGACGATTACTTTTGTTTTTAATTAAATTAGTTTAATTGAATTACAAGTAATTGACACTTTTCAATTACATGTAATCAGTAATTGAATTTTTTCAATTACATTTAAGAGTAATTGAAAAAAAGTGGTCGGAGATTTCAATTACAAGTAATTGAAATTGAACTTTTTTTATCATTAGTTCCCAACTCTGGTAACTTTGCCAAAATTGAAACTTTAATGATTTAAAACTTATTGTACAAAATTTAATTTCCTATCGAAATAGATTGTTTTAAAAACTGACAAAAAAAAAAAAAACAATCGAATCAAATTCATAAATTTTAACTAGCATAACTTTTTTCGAACTTCAACTTCACACCTCAAAAACTTAAAACCCTCAAAAAGTAAATAATGATCAGTCCAACGTACAAGTGATAGTCTCAACGTGTAATACCCCTTTAAGTGTTGATTTACTATTTTGGAACTAAAAACTGCTGATTTCATAGTGACCATAAAAAAAAAATTGTGTAAAGATTATTTCAACTGTGGTTTTTTTTTTAACAAAATTGTGAGTTTCTAAAATGTCAAAATAGACTATATTGCGTTGCTTTAAATTTCATTAGAATTACAAAGTTGTGGACATAAAGTAATTAAAACTAACAAATGATACAGGTACTCGCGTATATCATTTCAAAATTCAGTTGACATTGCACAAGCCTCACTATCAATAAATTGAGGAAATGCAACAAAATAATAAAAATACAAACCTCTGTCATTATAATACAAACTATGACATCTCGCAATGGGAATGTTTCAATCATATTATCTAACTTTATACAACATTTATTACAAACATGACACTTTATGAATAATTTTCAGAATTCAAGGTAATTTAACAAAATAAACAAATTAACTACTTTACATATATCTAAATAAGATAAACAAATTTACAAGTTCTAATGAAGGGCTTTTGTGCGCACTAACTTGACAGGTATTTTCGTTTTTCAATTTGAATAACCTAAGTATAAAATTTCTCATTCATGATAAAATATAATATTTGGGGAAAGAAAAAAAAAAAAACAAGAAGATGATGATAGATTCAATCTATTTCCATAACAAGACCATGTAATATCTATAAGGAAAAAAAAAAAAACAATAATACCTACTTGATTTCAATCTTAAAATGAAACATGAATGAATGAAATGGAAAAGGTTTTCCTGAATGTCTGACGTCTTAATTTGGGTAGAATATCTTTTATCACGCAACAACACACGCAAAATATATCACATCCACTATTTGAATAGGGTACGAATATAAAGGGTCTTTTTTTACTTTTGTATACAGTCTTCACATCTTGACGTGAGCTTGTTTATCTTTTTACTTTTTGTATAGGTAAACAAAAACATCTTGCTTTTGTTGAAAATAATAAATAGGAAAACTAAGGTATAGGTAATTAATACATCACTATCATTCTTCTGGCATAAGAAAACTTAATTAATGAAAGATATTAAAATAAACTTGAACATATTTCTTATGTATAGTAAATACAGTAGGTAGGTCTAGGTAGTAATTACTTTTGATATAAAGGACTCAATTTTCCTTGAAGCTATGGACCTCAATTTGTTATTCACGCAATGGTTTTCAAGCATTGTTAATTATAGATTTTGGAAAATTTCCTCAAAGTGAAAATATCAACTATTCCGCAAACTGGGCTCATCTATTTAAAATTAAAAGGCATACAAAATGGTCAAATTCAGATAAAGTGACGCATAAAACTTGCAGCAGACAACACCAAAAGCTTTTAAGGTCTTTCCAAAAATGTTCAAAAAAAACAAAACGAAATTTATAAAAACAACGAAAAAGGATATAAAACTAAAATTTTACATTCAATTTCCATTCAAACATTGAATCATCTTAAAAGCACCCATCAAACAAATAACGTGCAATTGCGCACTTTGAATAATAATTAATCTTTTTTTTTTTATTATTTTAATGATTTAACTTAACCTAAATGATAATATTGCGTCACAGAAAAAAGTACCTTAGAGTGGGAATTTTTCTGATTGAAACTTACAAGCTAAAAACTCAAAAAAATACTCCTGGTTTTGTTTTATTTATGCTAACATTTAATAAAACATTCCCATAAAAATGATGTATTAAAGCGATGTGAATGAACTTTTCAGTCCACAGATGTACATTTATTTTGTCTAAAATTATCGGTTTAAATGTATTAACCTATTACAAGGGGGGTTTTTTATGATGATTAACTCACAATAAAGGCTACAAGGCCTTTCACACAATTAAATTATGAATATTTAAATTAAAAAACCAAAGAGTTAATAATAGAGGGTTTTTCAACAGGGACGCTACAAAAGTAGAGCGACAGGGACACCAAACGACGCCATATTTCTTGCCGCTCTTTTGACATTTCTCTTCATTAAGGTTAACCATTTTATGATGGAAAGATATACGAGCCAATAAAGAGTCGAAATTATTAAAATTTACTACCGAAATTCGGAGTCAGTGGCCTCAACGTTAAGAGCGCTACGTCCAATTTATGGTCGTCATAATCGTCCTAGCAGATCAACAATTGAGCGTCTAGTGGAAAAATTTGAATCCACAGGCACAGTACATAATGTTCCCGTGCCAGTGAGAAAAAGAAGTGCCCGTAGTGTCGAGAATATTGCTGCCGCTGAGGCTTCAGTTGCAGAATGCCTAAATGTGTCTCTCACACGTCGTTCTCAAGCGTTGGGCATCTCTGTGACGTCGTTGTGGCGAATTTTGCGAAAAGATCTTGGCCTACATCCTTATAAGAATAAATTGACGTAAGAACTGAAGCCGCTTGACCACCAAAAGCGTCGTATGAGCAACAACTTGAAAATGATTCGGATTTTCATCAAAAAATCATCTTCAGCGATGAGACAAAATATGCGGTATTGGTCAGGCAGCAATCCACACGTACTCCATGAGTCATCATTGCGGTTGGTGTGGTTTATGGGCCTTTGTTGAGAAGGAAAAGATTAAAGAAAGGAGATTCAAAGAGTGAGGAAATAAGGAAGGAGTTTCAAGAAGAGAGAGGAGATATTTTAATGAAGAAAACTACCAGGAAACAAAAGATTAGTTGAGTGGTAATTCTGAGTGAATTTTAGATTACGGAATTCCATAGGACCTTATTCGTTTTAGTTTTAAATATCTTTTAATTGCGCTTTGTATCCTTATTTAATTTTGGGACGGGGTATTTCTTTATTTTTTTTTTTTGTGCATTAACGGCCCATTTGGTGTTTTAATTTTTCTTTTTTGGCTCAACGTTTCCCCATGAGCACTTATAAAATTCCTAGTGATCTCTTTTTATAATCTATAAAATGTTGGTTTCTTATCCTGGTTTGTCCAAGGTTTCCCAAATAAAAATAATTTAAAGTTCCCATGTGGGAATATAAAGAAGAAGAAGATACAAAAATAGTTCTTTTGGAAGGTACCATTAACAACCGAAGGTAACCTTTATTAGAAATAATTTATTGAATTTAGTTTTAGAAAAGTTGTGGCGTCGTTTTTGAGAAAAAAATGATTAAGTAAAATTGACAAACAAAACTGCAAGCAGTTAACCTTATTTTTTGGCTCTAAAAAAAAACGAAAAAAAACTGTTGGAGAAATTACCAAAAGAATGCTATATACCTAGTTTAAAGAAATTGATTTAGCCGAATTCGATTTTTTTACGTATTTAACTTGCCATTGCAGAAAGAGCTTTTATATTCAACAATTTTCAGTAGTTTTTTGAAAGTCATTTGTGCACGTATTGAAACTTTTATTTATACAAAAAATCCATCTGAAGTCGATATCTTCATTCGTTCTTTAGATATAGGGAACGAAAAAAACGTACGATGATGGATGGATGGATGGATGGAAACGTAAAATGATGGATTCCAATTCTATGGATCTCGAAACATGAAAAATGAAAATTTTTGCAAAATTACAATAATTTGCAATGGGAAAGTAATATTAATTTTGACAAAGCGTTCAGAGCTCTCCTAAAATTAAGAGAGATTTTTCAAGAATCTTTTTTTCAGTTTCAAAATTCAGTACCAAGGTCAATCAATTCAGGCTCTATCTCTTGGCTTTTTTTATGCACAATGGGTAAAGAGTAGTATAAAGAAAACCATTTTATTGACTTCTTCCATATCATAGTGAATAGTCATCATACGTGCCGAATAAACCACAGCAAACATGTCTCTGGTCAAATTTTTTTAAACGAAAAAAATCAATTTGTCTGTCTATCAAAATACAAAAATTTTAAAAATCTTCTTTTTATTACAAAATAATACAAAATGCCCATGATTGCGTCATATCTATTTTTATTTTTATTTTGATATTTAAAAAAATTTTTACTTTTAATATAGGCATCCGGTGCAAAAACTCCACGTTTTTGAAAGTTGAAGCAGTTAAAATTTCTATTAAATCAGAATAAAAAATATTTTTTAGAAACAATATTTTTCCTTGGAAAGAGAATTACAACCACATTAATTTTATTTTTTTTTATTTTTGTGAAGTGAACTTTTTATTTAAAACGAATCATATCTTTTCAATAAGTGGAGTTTTCTGATTTTTGACCTGGGGTTCTTCAATTAGAGTATTTTTGAGCCTATGAAAAACGAATACCGTGTGGATTTCTTCCTAAAGCCTAGTACTCAGTTCGAGTGAAAATGAAATGTCTATACAAAAATGCCGGTTAATTCACAGCGATGGAATTCGCAACTAGAGGTGCGTACCCAAATTCGAGAGTGAAATATGAACCGGTTCGATATATATCAAACCGGTTCATATTTCACTCTCGAATTTGGGTACTCACCTCTCGATGCGAATTCTATCGCTGTGAATTAACTGGCATTTTTGTATGGAAATTTCATTTTCACTGGATCTGAGTAAAAGGCTTAAGAAGGAAAAACAATGTTTTTAAAAATATTTAAAAATAAATTGCTTTGAATATGTAATTAAATTAATAGATAAGGCCTTGAGAAATCAACCAAAACAAATAAATTTTTTCGCTTTGGCCTAATAATATGGTTAGGTATAGTAACGAAAAAAAAAACAAAGAATTATGCTTATTTAAATAACAGTTCTAATGGACCCATCACACTCATGTTTCAAATTTGTCTCTCATTAATTTTGAATCTTCTACCCGCATACGTTTTTCAGAATACACTTAAATCCCCTTGTATTAGAATGAAAATATTTAAAAAAATTAATTGATTTTTGTTACGTATACGCCCGACTGTCTTATTCTTTTTTTTTTTGCAGCAAAAATGACTATTAGTTAAGAAAGAAATTGTTTGCATTTTAAAATTTTTTTATTTGTTATATTGAAAATGGGTATTTTTTAAAGGATTTAGAAAGAAATAATTTTGGTTCGGCTTATTTACCAAAATTAAATTTTGAGACTCCGCGGCCGGTTTTAGGTTAAAACACATGATTCGAAAAATGTGGTAAAAAAACATTTCAATTTGCGTGCGTCGATATATTACCTATTAGGTTTTATTAATTCTTTCTAAATACTTTAAAAGGTCTAAGATATCCTTTTGAGTATAAAAATAAAAAAAATCGAAACCCCTAACCTACATTTTCCATTTATATGGATTTATGGTTGATATAATAACACTAAACTTATTTTACGCAATGAATTAAAAATATAGAAAATAATTAATTAAAATTTATTGTCACACTCATAAAAATAATAATAAAAAGCCATAATAACCATATACTATTAAGTGTTATAAATTTGTTTACTTTGTTTGCATATTATCACCTTAATTTAGATAATTATTTGATATTTATATAGAGATGTCAACTGTAGTGTTAAATTGTTAATTTAGTTTAAATGGCACTTTTACACAAAACTATATTACTGACTGAATTTCATATAGATGTGTGTTTTTTTTTTTTTTTTTTTTGTGTGAAATTATTATTTTATTATTGCTTCAGTATCATTTATATTCTGTATGAATAGAATTTATTTGATTAAATAAACCTTTTTAATTTGAAGTGTGATTTTCCCTTATATTCATTCTAAATTACATACAATTAACAAATTTGAAAACAAAAAAGTTGAAATTGTTGAATTGTA
This sequence comes from Dasysyrphus albostriatus, assembly GCA_946251815.1. Taxonomy (NCBI): domain Eukaryota; kingdom Metazoa; phylum Arthropoda; class Insecta; order Diptera; family Syrphidae; genus Dasysyrphus; species Dasysyrphus albostriatus. The sequence continues at coordinate 21,957,392 of OX276337.1, forward strand.
AACAATATGTTTTAATTTATGGAATTTTCACAGGAATTTATCAATTAGACACTACTTAAATTAATGTTGATGATTATAAGTATACAAATATTAATAACAGAGCAATATTTGTTACATGCATGAATCAAAGATACCATAAACAAAGAGGAACTTTTCTAATGGTCTTTGATGCGCTGAGTTTGAATCTGGTCTTGAAATTGTTCTAGCCCGTCATGTTTTTGAGATATTTCAATCTTAAAATATAAGAAATGTGTTTTAATACAAATTTGGGGTTTATATTTTTTGTCGAAGCAATTTTTTTTTTCAAAAAAATGTTTATGTTCAAGTCTGAAAATTTTACTTCAAAATTCGTTTTGAATTTTTTAAATACCACCATTCATCTTCGAGAAATCGTTGGCCTTTATCTTAGATTACGTATTTCGAAAAATTCAATCCTCGAAGATTTTTTTATATTTATTTTTCCCGTGGGTAGGTGCAAAACCTGCATAAGGCTCTATGAGAACCAAAAAACACGTGGTTATAGGTGTGTGGGATTCTTACTAAACTAAAACCAACTAAACTTCTCGATTGCAAATAAGTTGAAACTCATCTTACAATTAATTTTCAAGGAAGTTGAGTGACGTGTTGCAGGTTACTTTCCAGTGAAAGTTCCTGCTTATTCCGTGATTTGAAAGCGTATTTCTGTTCAACACACCAAGTCGGAAGGTTTTGTTCTTCGCAGACGCCGTCCTAAATTCGACTCGCTAACAATATCAATGATCGTTGAACTAGCGTGTTCTAAAAGGCGATTTCTATGTTTTCGCACGAAACTTTTTATTCCGTCCTGAACCGAAAGAATCCCCAGATCCCTGTGAAGATTTTCGATTCTTTTATACCACGGAGCATCTACAAATGACATTAGCAATTTATTTTTAAACGTTTGTATCACAGATACAACCCCAGCGTTGTATACCATAAGTCCAAACAGGTTTGAGTACCTGCCTGTATAAAATCAACTTATTTTCAATACTAAGCTTTGAATATTTACCGAGTAACCAGTTCATACCTCTTAATTTACTTTTTGGGTCTTCGCATTTCTTTTGAACGTGCGGCTTCCGTTTTAATTTTGTGTCTAGAGTCATACTCAGATACTTTGCCCCATTGGAAAATGAAACACAAGCGGTATTAAGAAAGACGGGTAGTCTATTTTTTGTTTTTTTTTTACGTAAAGTACCCGTGGACTGACTTTTGTTCATTGAGCGCTATTCGCCATGTTTTTGTCCACTTATTAACATTATTAAGAGCATTATTTAATTTTATTGTAGCTTCGCTAATCGTTTTTCCTACTGCTAGTATTGCAGTATCATCAGCAAATGAAGCTACGATAGTGTCTCCTGTTTGAGGTATATCAGGTGTAAATAAAAATACAGAACTGGACCTGAACCACTTCCTTGTGGTACCCCGGCCACTATTTCTTTGAAATTAGAATAATAATTTCCGTGTCTTAAACGAAAAAGTCTGTTATCTAGATATCCGCTTAGAATTATGATAAAGTTCTTCAAACATGTTCAGGTATTAATTGTTTCTCTTCTATTATCGGCTGCAGGCGCAGGAGTAGTATTCTTTCAAAAACTTTTGATATTATAGGAAGAAGTGAAATTGGCCTGTAATACTTCTTGTCGTGAGACCGTTTGCCAGGTTTCAAAGCCATTATGACTCCTGCAACTTTCCATTGGCTCGGAACATATTCTTACCTTAGAGCGGCATTTATTATGTAAAGAAGGTTAGTAAAACCTTCACGAGGGAGCATATTTAGTATTTTTTGCAGTGATTAAAGCATATCCTGGAGCTTTCTTTGACTTAAGCTTCTTTATTTCTCTTAGCATTTCTTGTTATGTAGCTTTCATTTGAGGTAAAATTCAAATTGATGTTTTCGTTGAGTTCTTGTTCATCGAATGGCTTAACTGTTTCCTCTAAGTAATCGGCAAATACAATCGCTTTTTCTTTAACACCTTAGCTCATTCGTGTTGGCTTTTCTTAAGCGGAGGCACTGGGAGCTTTGGGTAGTAGTTGGATTCTGTCAACGCTGTCAAGCCTTCAAGGTAATTTTCAACTTAAAGGCTTCTGAAATCTGATATCGCCATTTTAAGCATATTACTCAAGGGATTTAAATGAGCTTTTTGTAAAGAAGCACGATTTTGCTGCCATTTCTTAGTGCTTTTCATTTTTTTTTTCACTAAATCTTTTATTTCCTGAGGATATTTTATATTTTTATAGCAATGCCGCATTACCCTTTGATAAGGTATGCTACCCTAAGCTGCCTTTTGTATTATATCAAAAAAGGTATCTACTGCGTCTTCAAGCTCAAGAGGCGTTTGTAATGATACCATTTAACTCAACGTTGTTCTCAATATCTTTTTAAATAATTTGTTCACTTCTCGAAGAAGAATGGTGGTTTTTAAAAAATTCAAGATGAATTTTGAAGTAAAATGTTAACTTTTCAGATTTACTCTAAACGTTTTTTCGAAAAAAAATTACCTCGACGAAAAGTTTAACCCAAAATTTGCATAAAAAAACGCATTTTTTATACCTTTAAACTCGAATATCTCAAAAACGTGATATGCTAGAGCTAATTCAAGACCAGATTCGCGCTTGATTCCAAATGGGTCGTCGACGAAAAAACCTTAAATAGAGATTTATTAAAAATTGTGTTGACTTTCAATAGTATTTTGATGTAATTTTCGAATAATTGGTAGTTTTCGAGCCATTAGTGATAAACTCCAAAAAAAGCATTTTTCATCATTTTTTGCATTTTGTTCCGTGTAGTATCATGAAATTTTAGTCGCAAACCTAAGTTTCGGATTCAACTCCCGCGATTGAATAAAAGAGGAGTTAAATCAAAACTACCTTACAATTTTCTTGCTAAGAGACATTTTGAGCATAAATTGACTGGACTAAACGGATTTTATTCTTGAACTTAAAACTTAAAACCTTTTAAATATTTTTGGTATAGCTCGAAAGCTAAGCTGAATTAAATAATCTAACAGCTTTTTTTAAAATCGGGCATACTGTGCTGATCAGTCATCGGACATGCTTCCTTCCACTTAAATGCGGTTGATGATTAAATACATGCACCCTACTAAAGTATACCCTCTGTTTTTGATGAATTCCGCTGGTGATTCATCAGATCGGGCAGCTTCGTTGTTCTTAAGCTTTTTATATAGCTAAGTCTTAAGTTCCTTTAATAGGTGATGCAACTGAGTTTTCACTCATTGTAGGTGGATTACAAAAAGAAATAATTGTTAAGTAAAATTATTTAAAAGAAGAAATGTGAAGTTTCGATTTTTTGGAAAATAATTTCGTTTTATCGAGTATATTTTTACGATTTTCATTTACACTTTGGTCTTAGTCATAAAAAAAAAATTATCTACATATGTACATGACTACATGAGAAATAAAAAAAATTATATGCCTCTTATTTAGATTTAATTTTAATATCGTCATTCGTATTTACCCTCTGATGTCATCTCTTAACTACACCCGACCCAACAACGACGTTGATTATTGCTGAAATATTAATTCTATTTTTTGTGGTTTGGATTTTAAATGTTTCCTCAATCTTTGTTTTGAGGAAATTACATGCATCTTGGTTAACCACAATTCAATTATCTTTAGCGGGCTTACAATATTCCAACACCAATTGAAATTAATATCTTGTGTACAAAAAAAAAAAACAAAACAATAAATATTTGCATTTTAACAGTTTTCTTATTTTATGCAAATTTCAAGTAATTAGAAATAGAATTCTTAGAAATTCGATTAGCGGTGGAATAAAGAAAACTTCAATTGAGGGTGTATAATTTTAACGCCTCTGGGCTTCATTTTAATGAAAACGAGTTTGAATACTGTAAGTCCTGCATATTTCAAAAATCACTACTTAAAAATATTCTTCAAGCAAAGACAAATTGTGCTTCAGACTACAACTCTGCCTAAAGCTTAACTACGAGTACTCAAAAATATTCTTCAAACAAAAATTTTATTGGATATTGATATTGGCTTCTGAAAATAACTCGCCAGTGTCTCCCAATTAGGTTGAAATTTTGTTATTAAGTCCAATACCAAGCAAAAAATACAATTTAACTTTTCTTCTTTTAAATATCATGAATTTATTAATAAGCAAGTATTCCAACAAATTTGAGTTGACTGCCACAGCAGTGCTTTGTTGAAAATTAGAAATATGAAACGGCAATATTAATTTCATAGAAATGTCAATTCACGTCAACAATTTTCTAAAAAAATCATTTTCTGATCTATTCGACTTTTTTTATGTTACATGATTCTTTGTACAAAAGTAATTTTTTGCACTGATGAAATCTTATAGTAAACAATATATTTTTCATCGTAATACGCAACGGTATTTAAGTATTTTTTTTATAATTTCAGTAATTTTTCTGCACTTTTTAACTTTGTCTACGTTTGCTTCTATTTCAAATTCTATGAACTATTGATTATGAAAAATAAAATATTTTGAAAATTTTTGGTTCTTATTATTAGTATTAGTAGCTTTTAATTAATTAATTGTTTTAAATTTTAACTCAAGCTCTAATTCCAGTTACTGAAAAAAGGACATTTACGGTTATATGTTTTTTTCGGTGACGTTAAATAAGGCTCAATAAAAGTTTGCCTTATTTTCGTTTATTTCACGTCACCTTTTTTTTCATTTCGATCAATTAACCGGAAAATAACGGAAAAAATATATACTCAATCATGGTTATTTCATTGACGTGAGAGAGAAAAAGGGAGTTAAGGAGGAAGGTGCTTGGGTTTGAAATGTCCTTATTTTTTAACTTATTTGATAGAGTATTTTTTTGTTTTCAAATGAAAAACCTTCTTCAAAGGTAAGTTTGATACACGATGTTTCCAAATTATTGGACTATACTTCATGAAATAATTTGAAGGCATTTTTTGAGGAAAAAAAATCTTTATAAAAGGGGGTGCATCTACCTCCCCTCCCCCTTCATACGGGGGGGGGTCATTTAAAAAAAAAACTATACAATCATATGTCTTAGCTTTTGAAACAGCTTAAAACCTATTCTTTTATATTGTTGTTAAATCAAGTAAAAAAATTTTGAAAAACTCTTTGCTAAACTCAAAATTTAAAAAAAAAATACTTCAAAATTTTGTATGTTACAAAGTACTAAATTTTTGAAAAACAATTCGATGTTCCAATTAATTTTCAATTTTCTCAGAAAAACGGTTGAAGCAACTGGTTTTAAAATTCGACTAAAATTTTATTGGAACGTAGTTCAATGGGGCTTAATTTTTTAGGGGGGTGAAAGGGGAAAAATTCAGTGTTTTTCTAAATTTCTTAAAAACTATAAGGTTTTTTTTTTAAATGTAAAAGTACTAATTGTAGATTACGTTATTCTACAAAAAAAAAAGATTAGCATACTTTTTTTCATACAAGCAATAGATTCTATGAAAATCACGCAAGAACTTCGCGGTGAAGTAAATTTGTCAAAAGATTTATTAAAATTTTCTCAATCGAGGGGCAAATTTTTTTTACGATTTGAGTTTGGATACATCTCTTCTTTATAGAACTAAGGTTTTGGGGTGCCTGGGATAAGAAAAAGATCACCATATTGAAAAAGAAAGTGATTTGGTTTTTATTCAACGACTTGAGGAAATTTCCTTTTACACCAAGTATTTTTGTGTAGAATAACATAAGCTACAATTTGTACCCTTACATTTTAAGAAAAACTTATAGTTTTCGTGAAATTCAAAGAAATTAAAAAAAAATAAAATAATTTTACCCCGTTTAAACAACTACATTCCGCACCCCCCCCCCCCCTCCCCAAAAAAAAATTTAGTAAAAGACCAACTTTTTATGAAATATGGTAGATACGTCAAAACATTTCGTTGTATTTCTTTTGTAAACTAAAATTTTTTAAAATACTTGATGAAATAACAAATGATCTTTAAATCATTAAGGGCGGTATTAACGGAACGCTTATAACTTAAGAGCTTCACAAACCTATTCACCAAACAATAATAGTGAACACTAATGAGCGCTCATACAAGTTATGAGTGGTCCCGACCACTCATAAAGTTATTAGCTTTCTCTCCGAAAACTTATTCGAAAACCTTCGACGTAAACCTTTAAGCAAATTCACCAAACAATTTTGTCGTTGCTTATTGGATCCTTTCAAAAATGAGTGTTGCATGCACACATACTAAATTTCTTTTTGTTTTCAAAGTTGTATTTTTTCCCACTTATTTTTTTAATTAATTTTTGAAAGTCACGCGGTGAAGATCACTGCTTATTTTAGTCGGTTTTATTATGAAAACTTAAAAAAAATCACAGTTACGTTTTTTCTCTCAATCAAGCAAGTCTGTTTTGGATCCGAAAATGTAGTTAACAATGTACGAACGAAATACCAAGCGAAACCCAAAAGTATTTAAGAACATTTCCCTATATAAACTAAAAAATAATTATATTAATAATAATAATAATAATAATAATAATAATAATAATAATAAAAAAGAAAATCACTGTTGTTGCAAAGAACTTGTAAATGCGTGCAACACTCAAGTCCAAAGGGCTCTGAACCTTTGGCACCTCATATATGGGAAATTTGATATTTTAGAATGTCATCTAATTGGTCAGTAATTGGTCAAGAAAGGTCAACTAGTCCTAGAAATTGGTCAGCCCTTGATAACTAGTTATAAAGACTTAAAGTTTCTCAAGGTCACTCAAGGTCACGCGTGATTTTTGGCACCTCATTTATGGGAAATTTACAAAAAAAAGATGCCATCTGAAAGATTTGTGGATAGTGATAAAAGGTCAACTATTTTCAGTAATTGGTCAGCTATAGTTTTTTTTTCTATGAATTTTCAAAAATCGTTTCAAGGTCACAAAAAAAACTTTTGGCACCTCATTTGGGTCATTTCAAATAAACAAGTATGCCATTTGAAAGGCCATTTCACGGTCATAAAAGGTCAGCTATTTTCAGAAATTGGTCAGGCATAGTTTTTTTTTAATGAATTTTTAATTTATTTAAAAAAAAATTTCAAGGTCATAGCGATTTTTGGCACCTCATTTATGGGAAATTTGGGAAAATTGCATGCCATCTGAAACATCTCTAGATCTATATAAAAGGTCAGCTAGTTTCAGTAATTGGTCAGCGATAGATTATTTTTTACGATTTAAACAAAAAAAAAAAATTCAAGGTCACGAACGATTTTTGGCACCTCATTTGGGTAATTTTCCAAAAAAAAATATACTATGTGATAGGTTACTCGGTCATCATAAAAGGTCATTTAGATTCAGTAATTGGTCAGTCATATTTTTTTTTTTAATTAATTCTTAAAGTATTTGTATGTAGGTCACAGTATAGATAGATTCGGGTAATTTAAAATTTTTTTAAATAGATATAGATCCAATAGATTCTGAGAAAATCATGGTGGATTAAACCAAACACTTTCTTTTTCAAGATGGCGGTCATTCCCTTACCCCGGCACCTCAAAAACTTGGTTTCTTAAAGAAGAGATGCAGCCAAACTCAAATCGTACCCATCGATTATGGAAATTTTAATAAATTTTTTGACAAAATTTAATCCACCATGATTTTCTCAGAATCTATTGGATCTATACCTATTTAAAATATTTTTAAATTACCCGAATCTATCTATACTGTGACCTACATACAAATACTTTAAGAATTAATTAAAAAAAAAATATGACTGACCAATTACTGAATCTAACTGACCTTTTATGATGACCGAGTAACCTATCACATAGTATATTTTTTTTTTGGAAAATTACCCAAATGAGGTGCCAAAAATCGTTCGTGACCTTGAATTTTTTTTTTTTGTTGAAATCGTTAAAAATAATCTATCGCTGACCAATTACTGAAACTAGCTGACCTTTTATATAGATCTAGAGATGTTTCTGATGGCATGCAATTTTCCCAAATTTCCCATAAATGAGGTGCCAAAAATCGCTATGACCTTGAACAAAAATTCAAAAATTCATTAAAAAAAATCTATGGCTGACCAATTACTAAAACTAGCTGACCTTTTATATAGATCAAGAGATCCTTCAGAATGTATGCAATTTTCCCAAATTTCCCATAAATGAGGTGCCAAAAATCGCTATGACCTTGAAATTTAAAAAAAAATTATTAAAAAAAATCTATCGCTGACCAATTATTGAAAATAGCTGACCTTTTATATAGATCTAGAGATCTTTCAGATGGTATATATTTTTTGCAAATTTCCCATAAATGAGGTGCCAAAAATCGCTATGACCTTGAAATTTTTTTTTAAATAAATTAAAAATTCATTAAAAAAAAACTATGCCTGACCAATTTCTGAAAATAGCTGACCTTTTATGACCGTGAAATGGCCTTTCAAATGGCATACTTGTTTATTTGAAATGACCCAAATGAGGTGCCAAAAGTTTTTTTTGTGACCTTGAAACGATTTTTGAAAATTCATAGAAAAAAAACTATAGCTGACCAATTACTGAAAATAGTTGACCTTTTATCACTATCCACAAATCTTTCAGATGGCATCTTTTTTTTGTAAATTTCCCATAAATGAGGTGCCAAAAATCACGCGTGACCTTGAGTGACCTTGAGAAACTTTAAGTCTTTATAACTAGTTATCAAGGGCTGACCAATTTCTAGGACTAGTTGACCTTTTTTGACCAATTACTGACCAATTAGATGACATTCTAAAATATCAAATTTCCCATATATGAGGTGCCAAAGGTTCAGAGCCGTCCAAAAGGTACCGAAAAAATTGGGCCAGTTTGAAAACAGTTTTATTTCCCAGATTGGGGGTGTCTGGTGACGAGAGAGTTTTTCTCAATCTTTGGATTTCGAAAAAGAGCTGTTGGTGAATAGCACAAACAAATATTATTTGGGTTAGGAGCCTCATAAACTTAAGAGCCGTTTATGAGTGCTTGATGAATATCGCCCTAAATCTATAGAAACGAGTAGCTCTATAGGGACAAACAAATCAAGGTTGGGGCTAAAATAGTTACCTACCCTTTTAAACTGTGTTCTTCCAAGCCCAAAGGAATTTATACGAAACAAATGAAGACGGTTGGGACTGAATATTTGGCATGTTTATTTTTCAAAGCCCCAACGGAATTGGGTATTTCCAAGCCTTTAAAGCATACACAAAATTAAACTTAGACTTAAAAATTTGAATGTTGGTTGTGTTTTCCCAAGCCCTTAGAAAACTCGACGATAAAACGAGGTTTTGAGCCGAACAATTTAACATGTTGTTTTTCCAAGCTTCGATGAAATTGAACAAACAAAATATTTTTAGGGATTCACAATTTACATGAAGGCTATATTTTTCAAGCATCTATTCAACTAAACGGTAAAAAAAAAAGGGTAGACACAAAAAATTGGAGCTAAGTGTTGATAAATGTGCATAAATGCTACTAAATTCACCCACATTAGCCACTTTTCCATATTTTTGATATAACTTACCCGAATTTGACAAATTTACACATAAAACTTTTTGTTCAAAACTAGATTTTCTATTGAAATTGATTGGTTGCAAAATTTTACAAAAAAAATAAAGCCGATAAAGTTAACAAAAACCAACGTAAAACATATTAAAAAATTAAAGGTTTCTATTTTTTTTTTGATAAATTGCGCATAAATTCATAACTTTTTTTAGCAAAGATAAGATCAAAAAAGAAGTAGAGGCTTATGACTTTAATATTGCATGTCCAAAAACTTATTTTTATTCATAATTGGTAAGGATATACCCATTTGTACTTATCACATATTTTGAAAAATTCTAAAATTAAATTTGGTTTTGGAAAAAATTCCAAATAATTTTACAAATTCCTACTTATGTTTTTTGATGAATTTTCAAAATATTTGTTTAAAATTTTATATTACATTTTTTTCCATGGAATGTGTTTTTGTTTCGAAAATAGCCAAAAATTCAGGTTTTTTCTGCTGGATTGATATGAATGAAAACTGTTATTGTTCCAAAAATATCTTCTTCAAAACTAACTTAAACAAAAAAAGTGTAAGTGTCACATACACAGATTTTATCAAATAATTTTAAACCTATTTTGAGAAAGATAAGATTTTTCTTAATTGATCATATATGGTTTTTGAAATATGTATTGCGTTAGCAAAAATGGAAAAAAAAAACATTTTACAAAATTCAAAACAATTTTGTCAAACTGTATATAAAAATGATCAGAATGAGTTAAACCTTTTTCAAACAAATTACAAATTTTGTTTTAAACCATTAAGTTAAACCACTACGTAAAATTTTCTTTTAAAAATGGAAGGCTACCTTTTTTAAATTTAATGACGTTAGAGAAATCGGTGGAGTATTTTTTGAAAAAATAATTAGCATGTGGCCTTAAAAGTAAACTGAATTACGAGACCCAATTTTCTCATTTTCTTTATCATCGTTATGTAAAATTTGATCGAATGAATAAGTTGCCACATAGCAGCTAGGGTTACCAATTTATTGGAAAATTAATATTTCACGTAAGCAACCGATGCCGTCAATTGTTATTTCAAATGGAATCAAACCGCAAATTATAAATTTAATTACGGTACTGCTTAAAAAAAAAAGTTGTTCAAAGTCAAACATTGCTTATGCATATTTAATTTAATTTATCAAAATTTGCCCAGCTGTTTTCCTGCATATGTGTGTGCATTCGTAAACCAAAAATTAAAAAAAGGTATTTCAATGTTTAAAAATGGGTTTGTGTTTTAAAGTGATATATGTTCCTTTCTTTTGTCATCTACCTAAATTTGTGTACCATTTTAACTGTCTTAATTGAACATTTGTTTAAATTTGTTTAAAAAATGCAAATATCGATTTTGTTTAGTTTATTAATTTCTTGGGTGGATGGAAATAAGACTGCGTGAAATTAGGCCACCGATTTTGTGTATGACGTTCTTATATCATTAGTTGACATTTAAACTAATGACGCGATACAAAATTTAAATAAGACAACACACGTGCGAGCTTATTTCATATTTTAATAACAATTTAATTTCAATTTTTTTTAAATTCAATTATTTTTTCTGTTTAAAATTCTTTGAAATTTGAGCATCCTTCTCTTGAAAAATGATCTTAAAACATTAAGTGATATTTAAATAGAATTGAGTTAGATCAATCAGTGTGTGGTTTTTAATGTTATTTTTATTCTTAACATTTTTCTTCAACTTATAGAAATTTAAATGTCAAAAATCGAATTGATAGGTGACTCAATCAAATTTTTAGCTACACGAGCTAACCTGTATTAGGAAGAAAAGAAAAATATGGGTTGAATAATAACAAGCTTGTGTGAGCTTAGTCATCGTTGCAATTGATAAACAATGAAACCTGCATTAGGATTGAACTTATCATGTGGCTTTGGTACGAGGGCGGGTCAATAAGTCCGTGACTTTTTGAATTTCTGACCTCTTTACTGAAACAGCAACACTGCTCCTGTCAACAGGCATCTGTCAGTTGACTCCTGTCAAAATTTAAACTTGCTGCGTCAGTTAGTTTGTGTTTGACAGCTATTTTTATCAGACTACTCACTAATTTGAGGAGAAAATGGAAAAAAGTGAATTTCGTGTGCTTATTAAGCATTATTTCTTGCGAAAAAAAAACATTACCGAGACCAAGGCTAGGCTTGATAAATACTATGGGGGCTCTGCACCATCGATTTAAATTGTAAAAAAGTGGTTTACTGAATTTCGTTGTGGCCGTACAAGCACTGAAGATGCCGAACGTCCTGGACGCCCAGTTGAGGTCTCTACACCCGAAACAATCGAAAAAATTCGCGATATGGTGTTGGCCGACCGAAGATTGAAAGTGCGAAAGATTGTGGAAGCCGTAGGGATCTCGCATGGCTCAGTGGTTTCAATTTTGAATGATCACTTGGGCATGAGATAGCTTTCCGCAAGATGGGTGCCGCGTTTGCTCACAGTCGACCACAAACGCAATCGTGTAACAACTTCACAGGAAGGTTTGGCGTTGCTTAATCGCAATATGGAGGAGTTTTTGCGCTGTTTTGTAACCGTGGACGAAACATGGATCCATCACAACACACCAGAGACCAAACAACAGTCAAAACAGTGGGTTTCTAAGGGTGAATCGGGTCCAAAGAGGGCCAAGGTGGGTTTGTCAGCCAATAAAGTTATGGCGACTGTTTTTTGGGATGCACGCGGGATAATCCACATTGACTACCTTCAAAAGGGAAGAACAATCAATGGGGAATATTATGCCAACTTATTGGACCGATTCAATGACGATTTGAAAAAAAACCGACCTCATTTGGCCAAGAAAAAAGTTCTTTTCCACCAAGACAATGCAAGGGTGCACACATGTGCAGTTGCCAATGCAAAAATCCATAAATTGGGCTATGAATTGCTCCCTCATCCACCCTATTCTCCAGATTTGGCTCCGAGCGACTACTTCTTGTTCCCAAACCTGAAGAAATGGCTTGGTGGAAAAAGATTTGACTCCAATGATGAAGTCATCTCACAAACAAAGGCCTATTTTGAGGACCTCGACAAATCATTTTTTTTTGGAAGGGATAACAAAATTGGAGAAGGGTTGGACAAAGTGTATAGAGCTCAAGGAAGACTACGTTGAAAAATAAAATAATTTTTTTATCAAAAAATCTGTGTTTTATTCCAAAAGTCACGGACTTATTGACCCACCCTCGTAGCACGATGTTAAGTTAAGTGCATCGGCTTCTGATACGCTTGGTACATGGTTCGCTCCCAGATGACCGCAAAGACTTTTTCAGTTATTATAAGCATAAAACCATACTAAGCACCACTAAAGGAGTCTTAAGATTGAGCTGAAAATCGTTTAAAGAGCAGCGAACGCATTCAGAATTTCGGTTACGGGGGGGGGGGGAGGAGCAACCTCATTAACTCATTAAAAAAATAGTTCTGGTACAAAAATCTTGCTTTAAAATTCTTTCAAAAGAAGATACATTGCCTAACAAATGCAAAATATTGTGATTGGGGGGAAAACACCTCTACCTGCCCCTTTGCGTAAGCCCTGCATAAAATAGATATAAATCCAGCCTTTTTAAAATGTTGGTGGTAGCAGATTCAAATTATTGTTGTTTATTCGAAGATGGCCAAAGTAAATTTGTGTATACTTCGCATATACTGCATTTGTATGGCTTTCCATAGACATATACAAACCAACTTTTATATCAAAATCATTTAATTCAAAATGACAGCCCTGTTCATCCTTGCGTAGAATTATCCCTTGATTTTGTGGCCTGTATGTACGTTTGCATGTACAAGTAGCTAGAGCCTAATTGTAAGATGCTAGGTCGATTTCGCTTTATAATCACCACCCAGATTTTTTCTAGTTCTCAAATACATTGTCATATTTTTGAAAATCTTATTTTTCAATACTTCTAAACAAAAACGTCACCTTGAGTTCATTGCTGCAAATATTTATAATATACATTAAAACCCCCCCGAAAAAAGTATAAATTACTGTGTTTTTTTTTCATCTGAACAAAGAATGGGAAATCCATATAAGTGTGATACTCGTAAATTGGAATTTTATTGTTTAAAAAATTTAAATTTAAAGAAATAAAGACACCTGATAATGTTTTTATTTGTGTAGGCAACATAATACTCCTTTCCTTTTTTTGTTTTACTAAATATATTTATCTATGTACTTCTCTAATGAGACTACAAATCAATGTTTATAATAACTACTTGAAAATTTATTTTGAATCATCCTATTCAATCTTAATTTTTATTTAAATATTTTTATTACTCTATAGGTTACCAGTTTTGTGCCCAAAATCAAATGCTACTCCTCACCTCATTAAAGATTCTATCGCCAAAGTTGATGACTTACTTTTTTTTGTTTGTCTATTTAAAAATCTGGCTGTGCATTGTCATTAAAAATGTTATATAAAAGCATTAAAATATATGTATGTGCGCAATACGTATATATCTTAAAGAACAAACAGACAAAAAATAGAAATAAATACAAATTTCTGATCGCTAAGCGTAAGACGGCTTGTGCAATCAAAGATAACAAAAGAGTAGCCAAATCTTGTTCTTAATAAAGATTTCAACTTAAGAAATCTAGAATAGAAACTCCACCAAGTGACCATAACAAGACGACAACGATGCCGACGACGCACGGCGGCACTGACCAATTCAAACAATCTCAAATCAATTCAATCAATAAAGTTATCATTGAGTGGACTTGTGCTAGTCTTATAAGACTTTATGAGACAGTATTGTTTATTTTATAAGTTCGAAAAAGTCTCAAACCAAAAAGCACCTTTTTTTAAAAAAAAAAGCACTCAATAAATTGACATTATAATTTGTATTATTTTGTTTAGCTTTTTTTTAACTTTTCCTTTCATTCTATATTATTTGTTGTCTTTTTCTACAGAGTCACGTTTTGCAATAATCTAAACTTAGATTTCTGTATTGAACGTAGATTGTGTCCGACCAGCTGAGCAAATGTTGTTGATTTTTTAAGCTTTCCTTATGATTATGAACCTTTTTCATATACATAAAAGTATACATGGCAGGGCTTTGGAATCTGAAGTCGTCGGAACAGTTTTTAAGAAAATAAACATACCTATACCTATTGTATTTTACAGCATTTAAGTTAAAATTATGTATGTTTAAGTATAAATTTAAAGTTAAGCTTTGACTAAACTTTAAATAGACACTACGTGCATTGGTTGGTTGGTTTGGCTTTGACTTAACTGAACTTACACAGAAACAGATATTACAGATCTTTTGGTCCGTTCTCCTACCTTACTGCAAATATTTATGAATTTGAAAGAATTTTGAGTTCTGTAATCAAAGCATGTTGCTTAACAGATTTTAATGAAATTAAACGAAGAGAAAGTTTTTGAACTACGAAAAAATAAACAGATGTTTTAATAAAATGCGCCTAATGTTTGTAGGAGCAAGAATAGACTCAAAACATGTTTGGAAAAAATAAAGTAGACGCTCAAGATCTTAATAGAGCATGTGAAAAAATGCCTAAATTGACAGATATATATTCCCGTATAACCAAAAATTGTGTTTCAGGATTTAAGGGAAGAGTTCACAGAAAAGCAAGTTGCATCATCTTACTCCGATCCCCGTGGATCTATTGCGCTCTCTAAGGTATAAGGAGTTGAGGGATTGAGGCAAAGTTAAGGAGTGCGTTGGCTAGACTGCAACATTCACAAAAGATATGCTGATTTAGACATCTTTAGCCTCTTCATCTTGACAACCCCTACATAATTTCAATGGGCTGATACCCATTCTGATGCTCGTTGAGTTGCGGACCTTTATGACTCCAATTATGTAGCCGTAAATTGAGACCTACTTTATAGTCCAGTCATATTGTGTTTTTGCCATGCAAATTGTGAGGAAGTTTTGATTTTTTTTCCCGGCTTTGTGCTTTCGGGGGTGCTGAAACCGAATCTGAGGTTTGCAACTAAAATTTCGTGAATCCATATGGAAAAAAATGCAAATATGAATTTTTTGGGAGTTTTTCCTTATGCGGATCGAAAACTATAAATTATTCGTAAATTTCATCAAGGTGCAATTCAAAGTATACACAATTTTCAACAAATCACTTTTTAAGATATTTTTTTCTGTGAAAACCTATTTAATCTCAAGCTCAAGTTGAAAATTGAGGTATTTTTATTGCTTCCGAAAAACCACTTGAAACCGTTAATGTAATTCATTAGTGGTATCGAATGGATTGTAGACAAAATTTGAATTTTTGTGTCTAGCATCAACCAAAATATATTTTTCTGATGGTTTTTAAATCACTCAAATCGAATCTGGTCTTAGAATTGCTATAGCACGTCACGTTTTTGAGATATTTGAATCTGAAGTTTTGAAAAATTGCATTTTTGATGCATATTTGAGGTTATATTATTACTTAGGTTAATTTTTTCAAAAATTAATAAATAAATTTATAAGAAAAAGAACTGCAAGAAAATGCATTTTTACCACTATTTGCGAATTTTTGCATGATGCGTCACAAAATTTTAGTAGCAAACCTCAGATTCAGATTGAGTATCCCGGAAAACAAAAGCACGACTAAATCAAAATAACCCCACAATTTGCTTGCTAAGGGCCGTTTTTAGCACAAATTGCATATGGACTATAAGGGTGAATCGATAAATCCATGAAAATTTAATGAAGGAAAACCCTTTTTTAACAAAAAAAAACTTTTCACGTCTTCTTGTTGGATGCACTTCATCCAACGTTTTTCAAAGTTTATAATTCCTAAAAAAAAAAATATATCTTTCGAGACCTTAAATATTCATTTATCTCTTGAATAACCTCATTGAAGCCATTTTATTTCCGATCAACTTATTTTGGGACAATAAACTCGTTTTCAATTTATGCAATTTTGCCATAGTGACTACGGTCTTCTGTGCAGAAGCGTTGATTTGATATAAAGAACTTTTTTCTTTGCCAAATGGGATCTTTTTCTATTTGAATCAGCGTCGAATAGCTCCAATAGGTCAGTATAATGTAAGCACCAATAATCATCTCACTTTTGTGAAGGTAATTGATCAAATTACAAATTAGTCTCTGTAAATTAGTTTAAGAAAAAAAAATACTTTTAAGAAAAACACTGTAAAAGAAAATTTTTTAATTTTAAAAACGGCTTCTACCATTTGTATTAAACATTTTCTGTAGGCTAAAATTAGTGCGATTAGTACTATCAAAATTATTAAAATTACAATTAGCAATTAAAATACTCGTATTCTTCTCATAGAACATTTGTTTTTTCAATTTTGAATTTTCTCATTAACAATTTACATTATTTTTCTAATACAAATTTCAAATAAGATTGACAAATATTGCATATCAAAATTTTCAAAAATAGTTTTTGAATTTTTAAAAAATATTTCAAATTTTATTTTTGAAAATTCTATATGTATATAAAAAATAGATTGACATTTTTTTTAAATTTTACTTTTACACTCACACAAATTAATACGTACAAAAAATTAATTTTTAACAAAACCACTCTAACGATTTTAAATATTTTTTTTCCATACAGTCATATTCAATCAGGAATTTAGAAGACTCTCATTTTTTTTAATTTAAAACTCTCAAAGAAGTTAATTTAGCTAATTTAAATATCGTATTTCATGCTTTTAAAAAATGTTCTCTCATAATTTCCATGTCTGTCCATATAATGCTCTTACACCAGCAGAGTTTTGAACACCAGAGCAAGTACGTGTGACCCAGTCGTGCATTTTTTTTTTTTTAGATATTTGCCAATGAATTTCTTGAAGCCCGACAAATGTCAATTCATGACTATTTAATTTCTGCAGGTTCTAGGAAACTCTGGTGAATTCTGCTGCTCCATGAGTAGACCAGGAAAAATAATTGAAAAAAATTAGGAACTCTTAAACAATTAATCCATAAAATATTAAAATTGGCATCGATGCAGAATTGCACCTTCTATGGCATATCCAAAGTCATTTGTGTAGATGCATTTAAAAAGGTGGAGTGGTGAAGTGAATAAGTTGGAAGTCTATTAAACTGATATATTTGTTTTGCTACAACCTAATCATGTGATATTTGTTTTAAAGATACCTTTTAATGCTGAATCTAATGAGACTTAATCCAAAACGATACGAAAACCCACAAAAAAGTTAAAGTGTTTTTTTATGTAATGACGATTTTTTTAAGAACGACAGGTAAGATATTACCGAAAACACTATAAAAATAATGTTATGTCAATGGAACTTCGAATAAAAGTTTCATCAGTCAATAGAAAGCTAAAGGGCAGCGATGGCAAACCAATGGCAGCCTTATTTTGAAGTTCACGTGAGCAACATACCAAGCGGAAGAATTGACATTTCACTTTGCGCCGTTTTGTGAGTTTCACCCGAAAAATGAAAATTCCCCTTTTTTGTGAGTTTTCATTTTGTAATTATTCTTTATTAAAGAGCTTAAATTGTCACTTATTTTTTGGCGGGGAACAAAAGAAAACAGATGGAAATAACCTTCACGACTTAGTTTTTTTTTTTAAGACAAAGAGAAGTTCAACGAAACTCATAATCAGACTTGTTATGAGTTTCACGTGAACAACATTCCACGCGGATAAATTGACATTTCACTTTTCACTTATTTTAAGTTTCATCCGAAAAATAAGAATTTTTCTTTTTTGTGAGTATTCATTCCGGTCAAAATGTGGCGTAATTTAAGGCTAAATTATCACTTAACTCTTGATGGTGAGTGAAAGGACGATACATGATACTGGTGCTGTTTGCGTATTTTTTTTTTTAATTTTAGGCCAAGAGAAGTGCAGGCAAAACCCATAATAGCTTTTAAAATTCCGAAGGAAAAAAACATTTTTCGGGCGGAATATTTTCCATGTGAAACTCATAATAAGGTAAAATAATTTCGTCTTCCTATGCGTGGGTAAGTTTTTACATTCAGAAATGAAAAACATTAAAGATTTGCTTAAAAACCGTTTTGTTTGCTTCTCTTACAAAAATGAATGGAAAAACTATAAATTTCAAAAAAAATCTTAAATGTTTAGGTTTACAAAAAAAAAGTGTTACGCAATGGAAAATTATTTTGTTTCCTAGTGGTAACTAGAAAACAAGTTCGGAAACATTGTCTGCAGTGCAGCTGTTTTAGTAAAAAAGATAGAGTTGACGAACAAAATATAGAAAAGCCATAGAGCGTGCTCATTAATATCAAATCAAAAAATGAGTACCATTTTACTATCAAATTGACTTTGGTTTGACGTTTTCGAAAACGACCTTTATGTTGGCATTCCAAAAGCATTTAAAACTTAAAAGGTTCGCTATCCCTGGTATAGGTTATAAGTGATATATGAAGATTTAGTCCAACAAAAAATGTAACCTATTTTAATTTTAATTTTTTTTACTGATTTCGGTACGTGTATGCTCTATACTTTTTCTCTTAATCCACTAATTGTATTAAACAGTGTTTTAACCTTTTTTTACAGAATTGCAAAAGCTACAATGTGTACCTTTAAATAAAAAATAAAAGTGAAAGTTTTTGAGAAATATAGAAAACATTGACTTTTGCCGCCTTCCTTTAAAAATGTTGCCCCAGCCCAAATTTAAGTCAATTTTCAAGAAAAAACAAGATTCATCTTTATCGGAATTTTGTCTCATCTTATCTAATTTTCCTGAGCTACATTGCGTAACAAACAAAAACTGTCTGACCCAGATCGATTTAAAACCAACAAAATATATTCAACACAAAAAAAGCTGACTAAATACTTCTCCCTAAGCTTGAAATTTAAGTGACAAATAATTTTACTCTAAGCTCTTAAGAAACACTCCTTAAATAAAAAGGTTGGCTACCCCCGTTTTCTTCTTATTTGAATATCAAAATAGAAGCCTCCAGCCCGCATACACCCAATCGCACCTTGTATAGTTTCTTGCCTCAGCTCCAGCTACAGAGCACTTCTATTCGTACTTATTAACCGTGGCACTTGCAATATTGTCGTTCGCTTTCTGTGCTCTGCTCTGTGCGAATTAATTTTTCTCTCCGGTCGGACTTAAATAAATGACTTGCTTGATATCAAACCTACATATACACTGAAAGCGACACATTTTTTTTTTTTGTTGAGTTTCGAGACAGCTTACGGCTCAGCGATTTGCTTAAGCTTTGTGAATTTTCCTCTCTCATATCAAATGTACTACAATTAAAGTATGTGTTGTAGACTTCGACAAGGTTCAATTAAGCGCCACCAAGAGTGAGACAGCCAGTAAACTACATATATCCAGCTGGGCAGGCAGTCACCTTAATTAAGCCTCTTAACCAGCTGTAGCTTTACATTCAAAGTCAAGACCCAAAAAGCAACAAAAAATAAAAAAAGGTCAGACATTATGTAGTGATCAAAAGTGAAAATTTAAACAATATCATTAAAAAGAAACAACTACTGACTGTACCTTAGAGATCATTTTTTTTTTTGTCGACATAACTAAATGAAGTTAAAAATCCGCGGGTTAATTTAATGGCGCATGCGCGTGATAACACCCGTATTAAATAATCAAGAAAAAGGAAAAAACTTCACTTCTCGATTATAATGTCAGCAAATAGTGATCTTCCAAGTAAACAATTAACAACGCACCAGTTGTGCTTCTGTCTGTGGCAGAGATATCGGTACGAAGGCGCACGAAAAGGAACGCGTGAAAAAGCTTTCGCTTGAGCCTACACATACCTACATACTTTTTGTACTTAACTTATACCTCCTTATTCATATATTCACAACTTGTTGGCCCCGCGATCGTGTCGTTGCGGTCGCTTTTACATCTACACAGTCATTGTGTTGAATAACAGTAAGCAAAACAAACAAAACTTGATCTTGAAAGAAAGAAAAAAAAAGTAAAAACACGAAAGATATACAAACCAAAGAAAAATCAGAAAAGTCAGTAACAGTTGGCGACCTCTAGACGAAACGGGGGGACGAGCTTTTCTTCAAGACCTTAAAGATCGTGATTTGTGATAAGAAGTGACCCTAAAAAGTGTCAAGTCATTCTGAAAAAATAAGAAATGAATATGGAACGATCACGAAGCTACCACGACGTGATCAATGATTCCCGCGATGGCAGTACCCCCAATAACTCCAGTTGCACTCCCCTCACCATTGATATCATGGACAGCACACATTGTGCGAGTGATCACAACATCAGCTGCTGCAGCTTGCCAAGTTTTATGCCCATAAGTCCGATAGTGAAGTGTGGCCCAACCGTGAGGGATATACCAAGTCCGCGAACTCGGCGAAAAGGCTTCCTCATCCGGGACAGTTCGGTACACTCCGACTCGAGCCATTACTCAAGTGTTGACAGTCTGCTGGAGTCAAGGAAGCCCGATCCTGAGGCGATCCTCATCAATCTGGGCTTCGGACCGGTCGACTCGGAAGATATTCTATCACGCATACCAAAGAGATTCCTCAAGCCGTCTCAAGTGCGAGGCGTGGATACGGAGGCGTTTGTGAAACGGCTCCAACTGGCTAGCCACTTGCACGAAAACAGCGTTCTGGGGTATCGTGGACTGACCGGCAACCCGGACATTCCACCATCGAGTATTGTTGCCAAGATAATGCAGAGATTTGAGGTGAACGAGCGTAAGAAGTCACTCAGTTCCATTGATCCTTAGATCTTTCTTCAATATTTGTCTGATATTATCTTAAAAATAACTTAAATAATTTTCTTTAATTTAAAATTGATAACAGTCTTGTCGTATTTATAATGAAAGCGTGTACTTAGGGATTTATTGTTTTATTTCCTTTGTTTTAATTGTAATTTGATTGTTTTTATCAGCTAAGTGACTTATTAAAATATTTTCTAGTACTTAAAGAGATACTGAGTTTTCTTCTTGTTTTTTGTTTTTGTTTTTGTTTTTATTTGTTAAAAAAGACTGTGAGCTTAACTTGTAATTTTTTAATGAGACGTGCCTTCTTCAAAGGTTGATGTGCGCTTGACGTTATAAGATAATTTATTTTGTTTACGTTTTAGATTGAAGCGGATTTTACTATTTTTGAGGAGACATATATTTACTTTTTTCTTTTGAATTGGTTTTAATAGGTAAATATTGAAATTATTATTAAGCTGTGGAAATATTTATGGAAATTTTTTTTGTACGGCACAATGACGTTGGCATCTAGATATAGAAAACAGTTGAGACTTAATTAATGCAAATAAAAGCAAAAGTTTATTTTTTTTTTTTTCAATAAGAAGACATGTAGGTACCCACCTATATGTATTTAAGATTCAAAGGTAACAAGTCAAGACATCCGTTAACGTGAAAATTGTGATAGAAAGACTCGTAATTCTAATCATGAAATACGTGATCACAAAATTGCTTTCGGCGTAGGCAATACTAGGTTCGAGCTACATTGTTATTTGAGAACGTAGGTAAATATTTTCTGATAGGGGACTCATTCAATAGGTATTTTTCAATGAAACAGTGGAATAAATTTATGTAAATATATTAGGTAATAAAATGATTTTCATCATCAATTATTGCAGCCATCAACTTAAAAGAAACTGAAACTGAGTTCGTAAATAATTTCTCAATCATGTATCAAAATCAGACTCAATACTAAAAACATTTTTGATTTCCTGCTTACAATTTTTTAGGACTTATTTCTTCATTGCCAAAAGAAATAATTTCGAAGATTTTAATTTATTTAAAAATTTATAATTTTTTAATGATACTGGCAGAACCCTTTAACATAATAATTAGTATGTTAGAGGTTGGATTTTCACGATGTAGATTACAAAAACTTACATTTGTTCAGGAAAACTGACTCCTTCCAGGAAGTGACAAATTCTCCCAAAGTGTCTCTTGTCATGAAAGGTGGCCTTTCACCAAAGTCGTTTGATTCTTACTTAACCATTTTTAAAAGAAATATTTGGGATTTAAAACTTTTAATTCTAAAGTAGAGTTGTAAAGTACTTAAGTCCATTCATTCTACTTAAGTAGTTTGTATAAGTACCCAGTACCTTTTACTTGTACTTGTACAATGTACTTGGTACTTGAAAAAAAACTAAGAACAAGGACTTTTTCAAGTACTTTGTTTTAAGTACATGCAACTTGGTACTATAATAATGCCTAGTACATTTTTAAGTACTTTTCAAGTACTAGTCCATTTCAAGTACTTTCAAGTAAAAGTCCTTCTCAAGTACAAGCCAATTTCAAGTACTTTTCAAGTACAATTCGTTGAGTAGTCTGTTTTAACCAACGAATAATTACGACCATGGCGAGACTTAAGCGAGATGACGCCAATACAACGAGGCGCCATCAGCCGTCTGGATCTGTGTTTTTGAGTTGAAAAAGTTATTATTCGATAGCTCTACCAGACTACTCAACAAATTGTACTTTAGAAGTACTTGAAAAGACTTATACTTGAAAATTACTTAAAATGGACTTGTATTTGAAAATGTGCTAGACAGTATTGTAGTATCAAATGTACTTGAAACAAAGTACTTGAAAAAGTACTTGTATTTCATGTTTTTCAAGTACAAAGCACATTGTACTTTTTTCTCTGAAGTACAAGTAAAAGTTCAAGGTACTGGGTACTTGACTGGTACATGTACTTAAAAGTTTACAGCTCTGGTTTTTGGCAAAACAAAATTTCATTTCATTTTCATTTATTTCAAAGAAAAATTCAATATTTTAGAGTATCGATAATTTACGAATAAGTTACGTATGTAGATTTGAGGCGTTCAAAACAAAAACTATTTCAACTCAACATTTTATAAAAAATTTAAAATTTAATTTATTTTATTTTTTTCATTTGAAAACCATTTTTTCTGAATCAATTTATTAAAAGAACTTATTGAAGAAAAAATCTTTAAAATGGACTTGGCTTACCAAAAAAGTTACAAAAAAACTGCTCTCTATAGTAAAAAAGGGAAAAAGTCCAAAAATGTATGGCATAATAAAAATGGAAAAAACTGCGGAAAATCAAAACAATTGAAAATTAAATAATTGAGCACTTTTATGGGCTTTCGGAAACCACCCCGGAAGAAATCACATCGGATATTCTTTTGGAAAAAAGCCCAGAAAATTTGCCATATAAATTATGTTTTTGACTTTTCCTTTAAAAAAAGTTATAATATTCAGTTGATAATTAAGTCAAATGTTCAAGTTGACATACATAATAGTTCGGGAGCCGACCGTAAGATGACCTATCTCATCGTGTCCATGCAAAAAAGGATGCGAACCTATAGCTTTTGTGAAAACATTTACAAAGCCACTGGTCGAACAAGCTTTATCTGGTTGCAATGGGTAGAAAGTGCATTTTTCAGCTTGCTTATGTAAATGAGGTATCCAATCAAAGCTTAGACTTTCCTCTAAACGATTCCAATTGTCTGACTGACTCCCAGACTACAAGGGTAAATTTTGGCACCTGGTGGGATTTGAAATTGTAAAGACTTTTCGTTCGTATTAAAGTTTGTAAAGCAAACGCGGAGCGAAGTGGCGCGTGGTGCGTGGTGGGTGGCGCAAATTCACTTTGCTCTTGAATACATTTTGGTAGTTCCTTAGTTCTTCAATGATGTCATATTATGTCGAAAATAATGATATTAAAAAAAAAATTGCTAAACTTTATAATATTTCTCACCTTTCTCTCATGTATTGTCCAGTACCTTCTTTGATTCAAATGTCCCTAACTCAAGAGGCTAATAAGCCGATTTTAATGAAACTTTCACCAATATCTTCATAAAAATATTAACAGTGACTTTTTATCTTGTTCCGGTAACTTTACAGGAAAACTTCTCAAGAAATTTGTATAAAATTAAAAATGGACTGAATTTGTTATTAATTTTAGGTTGTACTAAATAAAAAAAAGTAGCACCTATGTGCAAAAAGCTTAAATGGATTCTAACAAAATAAAACACAGGGAAATAGTCCGTCTGAATATCTCAACGGATGCATATGAGGATACATTTTTAAGAACCTTAACAAGTCATAAAACTCAAAAAATCACATAAACCTAAGGCCTTCACTTTCACTTTCAAACGAAGATTTCTTCCATATTTTAATCTTATAAAAAAATTTTAAAAGCCTTCAAAAATTAGTTATTAATACAGATATCAAAAAACAATTAATTTTGGAGGTTTGCATAGCTAACTGCCTCAAACCATTATGACCAATTTGACTCAAAATACTCAAAGGACAATAGGACAAATTGGTGTACAAGACCAATAATAATGAGACTATGTATTTTTGTGAACTACAATAGTTATAATTGAGGCTCATTTCAAATGGCTGTGTGAAAAAATATATTCCTTAAATAAAGGTTGTGTTCTGGTATATTAATGCATGAATTAAATGTTTTTAGTATAGCCAAAATATATCTAAACTCTTCGAACCAATATCAACATAAAATATATCATAAGAAAGTTATTTTTCTTGCCTACAAAATCCTTTAAAGCAGTTCAGTTAGGGTTGCCAACTTTTTAAAGAAGAAATAGAGTATATTTGTTTTAAGAGAGGCTAAATAAAGAGTTCCAATAAAATAGAGTATCATTTTTAAAATTTTAAAACATGATTTTTGTTCATACTTTTTACTGAAAATACCAATTTTGTATTGTTTTTAAGATAATTCTATGAGTCTTAACATTATAACTTTACGTTCAAACAAATTAGAACTTCATTTTGAAACCATGTCCTTCTTTTCTCACCAATGAACATTAAAAAATTGGAACATGGCCATTGACATTTCATCTTTGACAGTTTTGGGTACGTTCCGAAACACCTGAGTGTTACGATTGGTTCACAATAGCTGCATTTTTTTGCACGTCCATATGGACTTTGGCGAAAAGAACGATCGGAATATTTCAACATTTGCCTTAGTCTGGAAATGCCATTTTTATCAGCACAAAAAATAAATCCACATAATAATCTGGTCACAGTAAACTGTAACATTTTGTGTACGCAGGTAGATGGTTGTGTGAAAATATAAAGTTCATAAAATGAAGTTGAAAATACTCCATAGTATGGAAAAAATAATTTAGGTACAAAAAGATTATTTTAGCGTACTCTATTAGAGTCATTGATCATAGAGTACGCTTTCAAAAAATAGAGTACAATACTCTATTTAAGAGTATAGTTGGCAACCCTAAGTTCAGTCCAAATCACTGTATGAATAAAGTTATTTTCTAACTAGTATAATATTTTGGTGCATTTTAGTGTGAAAAAAATGTTTTTGTGTAGTATGTGAAAAAATGTGTGACCACTTAACCAGCTTAACTCCCCTTACCAACTTACACATATTTCCAGAATCGAGAGCATCCAGCGTCGTTTCCTACGCTTTGCTCTTCGGGGTCTATCATGGAATAATCCTTTTATTCTGCCTCCCTATTTAGACCGCCTTAAACTAATCAACCTGAACTCGTTGAAGGAACGAAGAGATATATCAGACATTCTCTTCATTCATCGACTACTCTCTGGTTCCGTTGACTGCATGTCGCTCTACAACTCTGTCTCTTTTAATACTAACCCTCGTAATACACGTACCACTCGTCTCTTTTACATACCCACCCACCGAACCTGTTATGGCTCCAACGAACCTATCTCTCGAATGCTGCGGGGTGTTAACTCGAATTTGTCCTCCTTCGACTTTAACCTCAGTACTCCTTCCTTAAAACTCCGGCTTCTGAAACGCCCTCCCCCTCACTAACGTTAGCTTAAGTTCTTAGTTTTTAAGTTAGATTAAGAATTAGCTTGTATTAAGCCGAATAAATGGGGGTTTTTGCCCCCACCAAAATTAAATCAACCAATAACAACGAGAAGTATGTTGTTGAAAAGTTATTTTTATGCACTTTAATAGGAGGTAAGGCAGGTTATTTTAAATCACTGTGTGAAAAAAGTTATTCGCTTATTATAAACCGTGTAACATTAAGGGTATTCATGCAACTTCGTTAAACCGTAGATAAGTTTACAAATTGGTTAAGTTCATCTTTTGGTTAAAGAACTGTAAAATTTTGTATGGGAAATGATTTACACAATTTGCTTAAACTTATCAAAGGATTTTGTTGCGTAAAATTAACCAAACTGATTAAACTTATCCAAAAGTCATTGTGACTCTTACTCTAATTGAATTACCTAGCATTTAATCAAATGTATGAAAAAGGTCGTTCATGCAAACTTTGCGTAAACTTATCATTTTACACAATTTGTAAACTAATGACGTTGCATGAATACCTTTATTAATTTTTTTTTTCTACAAAAATTAACCAAAACAACGAATAAATTTTTCCACCCAGTCATTTTAAGTAAGTTGTTATAGTAAATATTGTTGCGCATAGAAATACCTTTTCAAAGATATACACCTTATTGATATGTGTTAGACTAGTTTTCATAGATTTTTTTCATACTGAAATGCACAAACACAAACCCTTGGTTAGTGAATAACTTTTTTCAAATAGTGAGTTGAAATAAGCTGCCGTAGTGACTATTGTAACACATGCTAATATCTTTCCAACGACATACATCTCGCTGTTATTTTTTCCTAGAACACCTTCCATACATTTTTGTCGATCATCCTTTCCATTTTATTTTTCTGCAAATATCGGAAAAAAGCAGAATTTGTATGGTGAATTTCCAGGTTTTTTTTTCTGAAAGCATTTCCGGGGAAATTTCCGAAAGCCCAAAACACACTCTGAGCAAAAGGTTCATCACTTCTCGGTGTATTACGCACCAATATGCCTACTGAGGACTATCAAACACGCAAACATTTTAACAAACGCAGTGAATTATAAAACTTTCAAGAATTTGTGTTTGTTTGTGCTAACAGATTAATAGGTAAGTACTCAAGCTAAACTGCGCTTCAAAATTCATAAATCAGTATGATTACAACTGGTCTTGACCTTAAACAAAAACTTTTGTCATTATGTAAATTAAATAAATTATAAAAAGCAAAGTCTAGAAAAATTGATAACATTTCTCTAATCCAAACATAAACAAACAAAAAACATTGTCGAGGATCCCTCACTCATTCGTTTGTTTTTTTTTTGACTTTTGAATCTTGTTATCATAAATATTTACTACAATATTTGTTTTGACTGCATAACATATTATTATTTATACTTATGTACATCAAAAACAAAAAACATAATGAAACATTCTATTAAATAACTCTTATCAATTCTAGAATCTCAGATGTACGAGTATCTATACGTACTACACATTATTTCATTCGAACGGTGTATTATATTGTTCATTTGAACCCATCCATTTATTGTATACTGAATGAGTTACTTTCTATCTCAATACATAAATCATCATTATATCCAACTTGACGTCCGCATTTTTATCTCAAATCGCATTACAGATGCTTATGCTCTGATGCTTCATACAATATCTTCAACAACTACTAGGTATTATAAATGTTACAATATACGAGCAATTGACTTTCTTTGCAAACTTGGAGCCATTAAAAAAAATGACAATAAACTGATAGACTCCTGCTATACTAGCTGCCGCCCATCTACGCGGCTTGTGGCGGAGAATGGTACCCGGCCCTCCCAATACCCTCACTCGTGCCATTAATAAAGTAAGTCACTTCAATTCAATTGAAATTAATTTGAATGCGTTGTATAGTAATTGTATACGGCACGGCGCCATTTATAATAGTGATGCACACAGAGCATTATGAAATAAAATTTTTCATACAAAAAAAATCAGAAAAGTCGTATAAAGGAATACATAAAAAATATTTGCTACAAAAATTGCAAATTTAATTGTCAATTATTTTCGTGACTCATTTAAAGAAATTTTGTAAATTAATCAATTTACAAGGAAAAATCCTATTCTGATCTTTTCAAATATTAAAAAAAAATATTTTAATATTTATACTCACCATTAAAACAGCTTGATTATTGTTTAAATTTACATACCTTAAATATTGTTATAAATAAATTATAGTAAATATATGTATGTAGGTATGTTTTTACCTACAAATTCTGTGACTTTTATATGGAGAATCTCGCGGTTTCTGTAGACAAACACTTCACTTTAAGGCTGTCACTCATAGACATATTTGCTTATTATTAATAATGTAAATTGTCAACAAGATAATCGCGTTTTATATTTTTACCTGAGATAAGTTTTATAGCTTAAAAGGCATGTTTTGCATTTACAAAAAATCGGTCGAATGAGACACGAAAAGTGTAGATTTAGAAATTTTATATTTTTCTGTTTAGCAGACTGAAATGATTTTTGATAAATTTACCACTTTATTTTGTTTCAATTTCGGCTTTTACAAGTTTTCGATTCATTGTGAAATGTATTTTCTACACCATTCTTAAGCTAATTAGTAGAATAATACAATTCAATCGTAACTGTTATGTCATAAAACACTTCTTATGAAACTCAGGAATCAGGGCTTTAATGATACTTTTTTAAAATGGATTTCGTCTTACTTAGAAAATAGATGTTATAGTGTGTCCTTTAGAAATGAGCAGTCTGCTCAATTTTACGTTAATTCAGGTGTTCCTCAGGGCAGCCATTTGGGCCCAATATTATTTGTTTTATTTATAAATGATTTGGTCTTGATCGTTAAAAATCCATTCGTCCTTATTTATGCTGACGACATTAAGCTTTATATGTAGAAGGAAAAATTCGTCCAGTGACTGTTGCAAGAAGATCTTGTTAGGTTCAGAGAATGGTGCAATTTAAATCGTCTATTTATTAATATTGAGATGTGTAAAACCATGTGTTTTATACGGAAGAAAGTTAGTGTTACGTATAGCTAGATGTTTGATTCGTCTCTTTTAAATAAACTTTCCGTGATTTTAGATCTAGGAATAATCCTGGATTCTAAATTGACCTTCAATGATCACTTAAATTTTATTATTAAAAAGCCAATAGGGTTCTAGGATTTATAAAACGATTCTCGCATGATTTTTGAGATCCTTATGTACTGAAGCTTCTATTTGTATCATTTGTAAGACCAATTCTCGAGTATGGTTGTATTGTATGGGCCCCTTACTACTCTGTTCTTATATTAAGACTAGAAGCAGTACAGAGAAGATTTATCCGTTTCTGCCTTCGATTTCTTCCCTGGGTGCCAGGAGTTATACTTCTTCCGTATTCTCTGAGAATAAAGTTAATAGACCTTCCTTTGCTCTCACAATATGGGCAATATCTTCAATTCTAGTCGGGCAAGCATAAGAAGACAGCAACCTTTGAATCCAATATTTAGTAGATGGGACTATGGTGCAAACGCCCTCTTAATCAATTAATTATCATTTTTAATAAATCTTATTTCCTCATCTTTTCTATAAATGACAACTTTAAATGTATTAAATATACGGCTTTGTTTTATAACTTAATATCTCACTGATCTATGTATCTTTTTTTTTTTTGTTTCTTGTTAAGAATTTATGTTAGTTTATATTATATTATTATGTAACTTTAGCATTTAACGGATTTGTGAATAAACTGGTAATCATAACTAAATACTCGGCCACTTAAAAGTTCTTGTTCTAATAGAGTGAATAAGGGTAAATGTGCATTAAAGCTAGAAATCTTTTTTAAGAGGAGACAGGTTACTTTAAGTTTTGGAATTATATGTGTGCAAATCTACAAATCGAACGATTAAAAGTCGAAAAGTGGATGTTTTACAAATAGTTCTCAAAATAATTATAAATAAGATTAGTTTTTTGTAGGTATTATATTTTTCTTTTTTCTGGGTTGATGCAAGACCTGCATAAGGCCTTATGAGGACCGAAAAACACGTGTTCTTGGGTGTGCGAGACTCTCACTACACTAAAACCAACTCCACTTCACAATTGCTACTTAGTTGAAACCTATCTACCAATTTAATTTTAACGAAGTAAAGTGACGTGTTGCAAGTTACTTTCCGGTGAAAGTTCCTGCTTATTCCGTGATTTTAAAGTCGGAAGGTTTTGTTCCTCGTAGCTGGCGAACTAAATTCGACTCATCAAGAATGTCAATAGCGTTGAATTAGCGTGTTTTAATAACCGATTTCTATGTTTTCGCGTGAAACTTTTTATTTCGTCCCGAACCGTAGGAATCCTGAGATCCCTGTAAAGATCTTCGTTTCTTATATACCACGGAGCATTTACAAAAGACCTAAGCAATTTATTTCCAAACGTTTGTAAGTTTTTTGAATTTGTATCGCAGCTACAACCCCAGAGTTGAATACCATAAGTCCAAACAGGTTTAAGAACCTGTCGATATAAAATCAATTTATTTTCAATTCCAAGCTTTGAATATTTACCGAGTAACCAGTTCATATCTCTTAATTTACTTTTTAGGTCTTCGCTTTTCTTTTTCACGTATGGCTTCCATTTTAATTTCGCGTCCAGAGTCATTCCCAGATCCTTTGCCTCATTGGCAAATGTAACACGAGCGGTATAAAAAAAAGACGGGTAATCTATTTATTTTGACTTTTGTTCATTGAACGCTATTTGCCATGTTTTTGTCCACTCATTAACATTATTAAGAGCATTTTGTAATTTAATTGTAGCTTCGCTTATCATTTTGACTACTGCTAGTATTGCAGTATCATCAGCAAACGTTGCTACGATAGTATCTTCCATTTGAGGTATATTGCGTGTTAGTTAAAAGTACATAACTGGACCTAATACACTTCCTTGTGGTACCCCAGCCACTATTTCTTTGAAATTAGAATAATCATTTCCAAGTCTTTCACGAAAAAGTCTATTATCTAGATATCCGTTTCGAATTTAATAAAATCCTTTAGACAGAACTTGTCTTAATTTTATTTTGAGGCCTTCGTACCACACCTTGTCAAACGCTTGCAACTCGTCCAAAAAGACTGTCGAACTGATTTTTCTTTTCTTCAAAAGCTCTCTCAATTATGTCAGTAATTCTATCCACTTGATCAATTGTCGAATGCTTGCTTCTAAATCCGAAACTGATCTTCAGGTACTAACAGTAGTAATCTTTCAAAAACTTTTGATATTATAGGAAGAAGTGAAATTGGCCTGTAGGACTTCTTTTCGTCAGATAGTTTGCCACGTTTCAATACCATTATTACTTCCGCAACTTTCCATTAGCTCGGAACATATTCTAACCTAAGAGTGACATTTATTATGTAAAGGAGGTTAATAAATCCCTTACGAGTGAGCATTTTTAAAATTTCTGCGGTGATAACTCAAGCTTCTTTGTTTCTCTTTTTGTTGTAGGAATGAATGAATATTAAAAAATTATAATAATAATAATGATAATAATAATAATAATAATAATAATAATAATAATAATAATAATAATCAGCAAGGTGGATTTTTAAAACACCTTAGTAAGTAAAAGTTATAATATTTGTATTTTATAAATTAAAAGCAATTTCAACAATTACATGCGACATAGTTGCGCACTTAGTTTTAATTTAAGGGACTTTGATTTGTATATTCCCGAGAATTTTCAAGATTGAAGCTTGTTAACATTATTCAAAAATATAGCCATGTACATCTTGATTAGATTTAAAAATGAACATGAATGGAAAAATTATTGTCAGTAAGATATTAATTATAGAGTAAATGAAAACCGAAGAAATTACTTGTAAATAAATTCTATGATGATTAAAGTTATGGCAGTTATAATTAAGACAAGCTTAAGCTTACTTAATCATAATAAACTATCTTTTAAGTTAAAAAAAAGTATCTATGAAAATTATCAGATAAGCTATAAGGTCTTTAATCAAGAATGGCATTAGGTATTTTATTAAATGTAGGTACTTAAGTCAAATAATGTAGTTTGTGACTTAACACAATTTTCAATAATTACAAAGATTTCAGATAAAATATAAATAAAATGTACATATACATATGCAAGTAAGAAGATTTTAATAAGCAATTGGTTGATTTATTATAGTTCAAAGAGAACTGGGAATATTCCTTGATGTTGTTTAAGGTGTTGCTAGCAAAACTGAATAATAATTATCCGGCTTCCAATCGATTAAGGGTCGAGGCCTTCCTTCTTCTACGATCCTGAGCACGCTGCTTCTAAACATCGATAGATCCAGCTTTTTAGTATTCGTGATAGCTTGATCTTTACATTAGAAGTTCTTTCTCTCGAACCTGGTGTGGGACTCAAAGGCTCTATCAGTTGGAACATTATTGTCCATTCGCTTGATGTGGCAAGGCCAATGTGGTTTACGTGTTTTGATTTTTTTGGACTGCATCCAAATCTTTATACAACTCATAGAGCTTGCAGTTGTATCTTCTCCTCCATTTGCCTTCCTTGTACACAGGACAAAAGATCCGTTGATTGTCGAAAATTTTTCACTTGAAGAAACCCATCAGTGTAAGCTCTCTTTCTTTCAGTGGTCCCAGATTGGTGGTATTTCCAACCAAGATGGTTGGGAAAAATCCCTTTGGTGTAAAAAATGGTGATAAAATATTCATAGTGGGATTTATGATAGGAAAATATTTCAATAGTCTTTTTCTATTTTAGCAAAAAAAAATTACTATAACCATAACTGCAAATTACTAACCTGTCTATCTTATGAGAGATAAATGTTTGAAAACATAAAATACGATATGAGAGTTTGAGATGAAAACAAATGCCAACTCAGTTCTTAATTGAGTATGATTTTATTGAAAAAATATATTTTAAATCGTAAGAGCGGTTTTCTTAAAAAATAGTTTTATGTATATGAAATTCCTAAAACATTTTTAAGCAAAATTTTTGTAATGCAAATCGTAAGTATTTGTTTATGTTCGTATAAAAATCAAATTTCAAAAAAATTGTCAACCCGTTTTTGTGATATTGAATTTTCAAAAAGAAATTGAAACTTTTTTTTAAAAATTCAAAAACTTTTTTTTAATGATTTTGAAATGCAACATTTTTTAATCTTATTTGAAATTTGTATATAAAAAAATTATCTAAATCTGTTCAGCCGGCTATTTGTAAAAGAAAGTAATTTACTGGCAAAAATAAAGGACCAAAAAATAAAAACATATTTTGAACGAATTCGACAAAACAGCAATAGTGGTGAATAATATTAATAATACGTCTCTCTATTTGGATTTTTATAATGTTCCGTTTGACGGTCAAGAGGAAATACTTACTTGGATTATTCCTAAGACTAATTTGTGAAAGCATGTTAATTTATTGAAAATTATTTTAAAAAAATTGAAAAGCTGGAAGTACAAAGAAAACTATTTTAGAATAACTTGACAGACTTGAATTCTTTCAAAAACAAACTTTCTATTTTCTATTTTTTTGAATGACTTCTTCGTTTACATAATTACTTTGTATTTTTTTAATTATATTAAAAGAAAATATTTCTTGTGTAATTTTACTCATTTATTTAAACTGAAGGCAATAATTATTAAACTGAAGGCAATAATTATTTCAAAAATTATTTGAAACAAGTCGGCCTTACAAAAAAAAAACATAAATATAAACCGATTTTTAAAAGATTTTGGTATATATCTTTGAAACTACTGAAACGATTTGACTTATTCCGTATTGGAAAAGAAAGTTATTTCAATGCAATCCATAGCTTCTGAGAAATTTGTAAACAAACATAACTACTCATAAAATTTTAAATACTCGACTGACTTATGGATTTGAATTAAATTCTATTTTAACCATATTTCATTCTCCTTTATTTAAAATCGGTTAAAAATCGTACCATCTCTACAGTGACATATGGCTTATAAGGTGTCATTTGCAATGACAGCGGTTAATATTATTTTTGTCCAAGGCAACAAAGAATATGTTGTTTAAGTTAAAGTGCTTTTTATATAAGCTGCGAAAAGCGAACTGCGAATTGCGAATGATCGTGAATTTTTAACATTCTTTTCACATTGAGTGACTTCTTTGGTTGTCAATAGATGTCAATTGCCATAAAATATAAACTTAGTAAAATTGGTGCTTAAAAATGTGAAACTAAATTCGAGTGAATTTTTTATTCGCTGCGTTATGGAGTGCGTCCTGATGTAGTGGATTGTTAATTAACGGCTCTCAGGTCACCCAATATTATCATGATGGTCGATTATAAAATATTAAAATTCTAAAATTTACAATTTAAACTAATTTAAGGCCGTGTTTATTAAAGAACAGGATGGAATCGTTTTTTCTCCTTGTCAAAAAATTTAAAAAAAAAAAAACCATTCATTTATAAAAGACCCGCCTTACACTGTGATTTTCTACTGATCTTACCGACTACGAAACCATCATCGTCATGATGAAGCCAAAAGTCATAATCTATACCCTACGGACATAACCATTCAGAATTCAAGATACGAAAGTGATCATGCTGCCGATGTTGTTTTTGTAGTTCACATAAAACTCCATTATAAACCTAGTACATACTTGTGAATCATGACTGTCGTGAATCCATAAAAATCTACATTCACCCGTGAACGTGCTCGTGAAACTGCGTGGAGAGTTTTGATTCACGAGGAATTCCCGTGCAAAATGGTGAACAATTGATAGTTTGATTATCTCCTAGTAATTTGAGGCATAAACTATTCCCAAGTCGGTACCAGTGAGAAATGTCAAAAAATCACTTTCTCCACTGGTGATTGTTCACTTCACGAGGAAATACGTCTACCAGGCTATACTACGGATAGTTTTTTTTCCAAAAAAACACGCCCAATATTGCAGTTATGTAAATTTTCTGATCGGATAAGAGCTGTCAGTGTCTCTCATAGGAAATTTTTAATCATCCATCGATTTAAGTTTTTCACGAGCATTTTCTATAGGGTACTTGTAAACTAATTATACGATCTTAAAGGGCATTAAATTTTCATTAGCCGTCAACTAGTGTCAGTAATTAGTCAGACATACACACATATGTATTAGATATGTTCAGTCGTGTGAACGGGATTTCTTAGCAAAATTTCTCAGTTTTTCTGTCAGATTACTGAGAAAAAAATATTTTGGATTCGCTTCTTTGCATTATTGACGAAGCAAAATTTGTCAGATCTCATTTTCCGGAACATACCAACTATGTATGTATTTATAATATTTTTTTTTAATGGTCAATAATACAAGCATAAGAAGATATGATTTAAGAGCATTATTGCATTTAAACTCTTTTCACCATTATACACATACTCCTTCCATGCTTAACCACATTTAAGCTTTGAACAACAAGACGATGTTCTTGCGAACCAGTCATGCATTTTATTTTATTTAGCTTTTCTGTTGATATTTGTCTTAAGTGCAATTATAACCAATTTCAAAGAATAATTGTTCTTACATTATATTTGTGCAGCGTGCATTAAAGGTGGCTTATTTAACTGTAGCCACAAATTAATAAATAATGATTGTTCTTCCTAACAATTATCTATTAGAGCAATTAATTTAGTTAATACAATTTCATTCTATACAAAATATGCAATTTTGGTCCCAATATAAATCAATTACATTCATACATACATACAATACATTCATATTGTATGTATATTTGGATGGTTTGAATGATGATGATGATAAGATCATGCTGGTAGTTTTATTAATTTGGTTAGGCAAGTCACGTAGGAAAATAAACAACTAAAGACGGTACACTTCATTGGAATGAAGAAAAGTCTGGTGGAGTGTGCCAGATTTTACCCATTATAGGTAGTCTTGTGGCTACACGATATTGAACACAAATAAAATAAAGAAAACTTCAAAATTGAATTTTGATTAGACACACACACACAATCGCACCATGCATGGGTAGTGTGGAATGTACCAAACTTTTAAGTAATATAAATCATTCAGGTAGGTAAAAAAGTATAAGTTTTAAGTAATATATTGCACAATTGAATTTATTTATGGTGTTTTTGTTGTATATTATGAAAGACATTAAATACAAAGATAATTTAAATTTAATATGCAGTACAGCAATAATAACAATATATTATTGAATTATTTATTCACAATCTCCTTCTTGTTATAAACATAAAAGCAGTTGAAAAGACAATCCGTTGTCTAAACAGGAGTTCAAAATTTACCCATAGGTGTTTCTTTGTAGGTTTAAGGAATTCTATAAATGTTACTCCAACCTACAAGTATGTCCAAGTATGTACTATTTTGTGACCGTCAATAAATAGATACGGAAAAAGATTTACGAATTTAATATAAGAAATGTTTATTGAGTTTTTTTAAGAAAATAAAGTGTTATTTAATTAAATAAATTAATTTTAGAGTTATAAAGGGTGTTTTTTTAAGACGTGTTGTTTTCAATCTGGCAATACTTTTTTTCGGATTTGGTCTTTTTGACAGCTGTCACTTGATTAATCCTCAGTATGGTTTGCCATTTCATAATAGGTGTGTTCCTTAAATTCTTCGCACTATTTCGGACTAAATGTCAAATTGTGACAGGTGGGAATGAAATCCTTTCAGAGAGAAGAAAAACTGTCAAAATGTCGGGAACGGTTTGGGCATTAATTTGCACTAATTTGCACCACGTCAAAAGAAATATTTGACTGGAGCTGCCGTAGTGCAATCATAAGTCAATCAATTTTTGTTTATAAAATCACTGTACAAAAAAATTGAATGTTAAGAAAAAAGAACCGTGCATGTATAAAAATGATTAAAGAATGATTAGAAGTAAAAACAAAAATAATATAATTCACAGTACCTTGGCGCTGTAGGTTTAATTAGTTATCAGTATCCATCGACTGTAGTACCTCGAGGCATTATGATTAGTGCGTAGGACTGTCATGCCAAAGGTCTGGGTTCGATTCCCGGCCACTGCCACCTAAAAACATAAATGTTTTTTTCCGAGGTACTGCCTCTTGCGAAGAACTGACAAATCCTCCAAGAGTATACTTGTCATGAATAAGTTCCTCTCACCTAGCCGTCCGGACTTGGTAAAAAATTGTAGGTCCCCTCCATTCCTGCCAACAAACACGCCCACAGGAATGGTTGAGAGTTGTTAGTCACTAGGCCCTGGCACTTCATGAGCTGTTGCGCCAGTAAATTTATTATTTTTATCCATCGACTGAAAATAATGTGTCTTAGAAGGGTACAACAGCATCTAACTGATGAGCCCAACTGTTGCACCTGGGCGAAACGCATTTGGACTAAAGGTTGCAAAATCTTTATTATGAATAAAAATGATTAAACTTAAACAAAGAAATATTCTTTAAGTACATTGTCATCGAGTACTTAACAAGTTTCAACTGAAATCGAGCCCATAACACTTCTGTCTATTCTTACAACATTGCGCGTGCATGGCTCTAATCCTTCACTTTTTGGGAAAAGGTTATGTTGATTCGGCGCCGCCATTTGCGTAATATCTTTGTTAAACATAAAAAGTATAATTCGAGTTAAAACTATATATTTCGTTGTTCAAAGCAATCTGTCAATTTTGTATTGTAACAATTGTAAGAATTAATTTATCGTTTCTTAAAGTTATTGATATATTGTTATCCTTTTAGGAAAAAAATAATTAAGTTTTTGAACTCAGAAAGAATTGTTCTTTATTCGAGTTCTCTGTTGGATGCTTAAATTTATAGTTTGGAGTCTCAGTTGTGCTTGGAGCTTGGAGCAACATACATATTAAATCATGAAACATCAATTTGTTAAAAAAAAA
This sequence comes from Dasysyrphus albostriatus, assembly GCA_946251815.1. Classification (NCBI taxonomy): domain Eukaryota; kingdom Metazoa; phylum Arthropoda; class Insecta; order Diptera; family Syrphidae; genus Dasysyrphus; species Dasysyrphus albostriatus. Next base: position 21,995,416 of record OX276337.1, read on the forward strand.
CTACAATAAACAAGAGTTACACAATTTTTCATTACTAAATTTCTTCTTCGGAAAAAGATTCGCCTAACGTCACATGCATTTTTAGAAAATCATTTGATTGATAAAAAAATAAATTAATTAATAAATTATGAATATCTACCAAAAACGAAACAAAAAAAGTAACACTTGGGTAACCATAGCTATTTGTATTCTGTTTGGTTATTAAACTTCAAACTGACATTTTTTTCAAATCTGACATACGAACACTTGGCATTTGACATCCAGTACAAAACAACCACCAAAAATTTCTCGGACCAAATCTGGCAAGTAGGGGAAATTTTTTCCTCTCTCATGGGCGCTCTCTTTAGTCCGAAAAAGTACAAACTTTCACTTGTGGAACGACTTCGCACTAAAAATAACTAAATCTGGCGATTTCAAACTGCTGGAACGCACCTAATGAATAGACCTACTCTTGAACAACGTTTGCAAATCGTGCAAATTTACTACCAAAATAACGTTCAAAACATTTTCCCGATTTTGTACCAGTGAGTAATGTCAAAACATTACTTTCTTCACTGGCGATTGTTCACTTCACGAGGAGATGGAATTTTTAATATAAACATCAACAGATATCCAGAGAGCATAATAGTGACAATTAAATTTGACGTATGTTCTACACCCTCCAAGGAGTTATGGAAAAAATCAATTGTTTAAGGAAAAGAGCTGAAAAGTTGTTCCTATGTTTTCCTTTAACCTCACTTAGCACCATTAGGACTTCTTAAATAAACGAACAAATCTTAAGACGATGAGTCATTTTCAAGCTTTAAACTTTTTCCCGAAATCCCAGGTTAAGCAAAACACTAACAGCCGTTCGATTTTGTAAAATGGCTGAAAGGTTAGTATGTCTTAAATTTGTATGTCTACATACGAGCATTATAACATTAAGTAAAACCTTAAAACCAAATAATAATCACGTATGTTATGCCCTTATGTAGAAATACCTCACCTACCTTTATTTTTTTATAGTCACAATTACATTCATTTTCGTTCAAAAATTTCAAGAATTCATAACTTGCTTTATGTAACTAATAGTAGGTACCTACTTCTTAACCCTTTATAGCACTATCGTGCATTTGTAATAATATAACTTTAAAGCACGATTTATTTCACAATTAAATTTTAATAACAACTTTTTGTCATTTCGGTATATTCTGCCAAATGACAGGGAAGTAATATAATTGAGTATGTTAACCCATGGTAACATACACTTTAATTACAGGTTTACAAAATAAAGTCATAACTACTAATTGTTTAAACAAAGCGCATTTATGTATACACAATACTTCACCTACTATGTAATTTCTAGATCATAACAATGGCACACTATAGTTTCCGTTTCCCTATAAAGCACACTCCAATGTCAGAAGGTCATCAGCACCGGTTTCAGTTTTTTTTTTATTATTATTATTTCAATTTCCAAACCAGGTGACCGCTTTGGTTTATTATTAAATGCTTCAAGGTATGTATATATGAAACATGGTTACCGCTGTTAGACTTTAGCTGCAAATTGACTTTTTTTTTACTTTTTTTAAAGAGATGTTTGTATTGGTTTGCTGTTTGAATAAAATTTCAAGGTTTTAATCAACTGTAAATTAAAAGAAAAAATAAATTTGATGGTACAACAGCTCGTAGAGCACCGGGGCCTAGTGACTTACAACTATACTCAACTATTCCAGAGGGAATTCGGTTGGCAGGGACCAAAAAGTTTGATATGATTCCCTAGAGGAGAAAGTCAAATTTTTGTTTGAGTTCTTCTTAAACACCTAACAACCATACAACAAGTTTTGTTTTTTCAATTTTATTTTTCTAAAAATAGCTCAAACCATTTTGATTCAACTTTCTAGCTTTGATATTTTTAGAATGTGTAACAAAACTGCATTTCTATTTTTTGTCAAAAAATGCACAAATAGTGGAAATAGAATTTTGATGTTTATCTGGATTTAAATTTTAGTCTGGATGAAATTATTGAATAATTTGGCCTTTAACAATGTAATAATTGTATTAAAAAACATTAATTGGTACAGAATGTGTTTCAATGCCAAGCATGTACCAAAATACATAAATATTTTCGAAGGTGAATAGAGCAATGAATATAATTTTTTACTATGTAGGTATGTATTTTTTCAAAGTTTCTAAATGGCAACCCTTGTGCCAACTAACTTCTTCTATTATAGGAAAAAAATTTAATTGCACGATTTTTATCCAACAAACTTTAGTATTTATTTTGTAATACTCCATAATTTCATACTTATATTGTTTGCAATTTACACTAATAGTCAATTTCATAATAAAAAATAAATAAATAAATTACAATACACGATAAGCTTTGTTGTCATATTATCATACCTAGACCTAGACGCACCCGTCAATTATATTCCTGGTATGGACTAAAAAAAAAAATTAAAAATATATATGATTAACTGCAATAACTACGAATTAACATCTGCAATTGAAGTATACACAATTCGTCGTCGGTCGTAGTCATTAGATAGAAACTGAAAAATGGCATTATTACCGGGTACTTACATACAATAAAAATAATAATAATTTCAATTCATTTCCCAATTACTATTTGTAAAAAATATGAATAGGTCATATTTCGTCAGCATTTAACAGTTTTATTATAGTAAATAAGCGAGGGTTGATGATACTAAGAGTGGATTAGTAACTAATATCTTTTAAGTGCCTATTTATAATATGAAAATATTTTGGTTTTGTGGGTTGTAAAAATAATACAAGTAATAAATCAGTAATTATTAGAAATTTCAAAAGAAATGCCTACATACCATGCATACCATGCACACTACTTGGTACCGATTCTTACCGAGTGTCTTTTGAAGATTTCCATCGGATAATAAAAAAAAAAAAAAAAAAAAAAAAAGTGCTAGTGATGCAGGGGAGAAAATCGGAAATCCATCTAATGACGCTTGAAAAGTCAGCAAGTGTTAGCAGTATGTATCTTTCTTTGCATTTTAATTGTCATCAATCGACCCCAAATTAAACAAAAAAATTGTATCTCCCAGAATGGGGGTTATCAGATATTATAGAACTTTGCAATTAATTGTTCTTTCACCGTTAAACCGATTTAAATTAATTTTGTATGCAGAAGCTTCTAATCAAACAAAAATAGGGAGTATCTACGAATATGTTACATAATACATATGAATTTTCATTGAATCGATTTAAATATTTAAGTTTCTATTGATCTCACGAGAAAAAGTTTCATCTTGAAATGTAGAACATTTTTTCTTGTCTAAGGTTCAATAACTCGCAGTACCTCGTAGAATTTGGTAAGTGCGTTGGACTATCATGCCGAAGGTCTGGGTTCGATTTCCAGTACTGCCTCTTGCGAGGACCTGACAACTCCTCCAAGAGTATACTTGTCATAAATAAGTGCTTCTCATCTAGCCGTTCGGACTCGGCAAAAAATTGAAGATCCCCTCCATTCCTGCCAACAACACGCACTCATGAATGATTGAGAGTTGTTAGCCACTAGGCCCTGGTTGTCCATGAGCTGTTGCTGTTTATTTTATTTTTTTAGGTTCAATAACTCTCTGAAGTAAGCCCTAAAGTAAATAAAGAGCAGCCAAACTTCCCTTTTAGTTGAAGTTCATTTGAACTTTAAAAATATGCAAGTAATTAAAGAAAAATGTAAAAAAATATAAAACATTTCGTTATTTAAAAACAAAAATTATCGAAATCGGCAAAGCCGTTAATGAGAAAGTTAAAACGGCAGATAGCCTTAAAAATAGTTTAAAGTAAAAATTAGTTTTACCAAAAGTACACCATCATGCCTAGGTTCAATTATTCAAATTTTTTAAACCGTTTTTAAGATAAAAACATAAGTTTTCTTTAACGGTTGTATGGCAAGTACCATTATTTTCAGATCTAAAGAAAAATCAAAGAATAAATCTCATCATTGGTAAATGGATGTAAAACGCAAGACATCTGTGTTGTTTGAGATGTGGTTTCACCGTCTCTGGACCTTTTGCAACTCATATTGGTTAATTTGAAAAAGAATCTAATTGAGCAGTAATTTATCAGAAAAAGTCAACTAGTCCTTGAAATTAGTCACCCGTAGAAAATTTGTAATCCAGACTTAAAGTTTCCCAAGGTTAAATGTGATTTTTGACAGCGTATTTGTGGGAAATTTACAAAAAATATATATAAAATCTGAAAGATCTCTAGATTGTGATATAAGTCCAACTTTTTTCAGTAAATGGCCAGCCATTGATTTGGGTTATTTAAAAAAAAAAGTATACCATTTGAAAGGCCCCTTTACGGTCATTAAAAGTCAGCTATTTTCAGTAATTGGTCACCTATACAAAAATTTTTTTAATCAATTATAAAAGAAAATTCAAGCTCATAGCTACTTTTGGCATCTCATTCATGGGAAGTTTCCAAAAAATTAATACTATCTGAAAGGCACAAAGTTCAAAATAAAAGGCTAGCTAATTATAGTAATTGGTCAGCTATGTATAGAGATTCCTTTTTACTATTTTTGAAAGTTTTTTGTTCAAGCTCATGAAAAAATGTTACCTCTGATAGGTTACAAGATTATTATTAAAGGTCAGTTAGTTTAAAAATCGCTATGGCCTTGAACCAAAATGTTAAAAAATCATTTAAGAAAAATCTATAGCTGATCTTTATAAAGTTCTAAGGGCCTATCTGCAGGTCTCAGATAAATGAGGGGCCCTAAAATGGACATGACCTTTAATTTTTTTTTTTAAATTCATTAAAAAATCTATAGCTATAATCGCTACGACCTTGATTTTTTTTTTACTCACTAAAAATTCATTTAAAAAAATGACCAATACCCTCAATTGACCTTACAAATGGGTTATTGTTTTTTTTTTATTGATCCAAATGAGGTCCCAGAAGCATTTTTTGTGACCTTAAAACTTTAAAAATTTATAGAAAAAAAAACATGGCTGACCATTTACTGAAAATAGTTGACATTTTATCACCATCAAGAAATCTTTTGGATGGTATTAATTTCTCTAAATTTCTCCCAAATGGGGTGTTTAAAACCGCATGTGACCATGCCAGATTTGACTAATTACTGACCAATTATGTAAGTATGGCATTTTCTTTTTTAAAATTTCTCTGATATTAGGTGACAAAGGTTCAGAGCCAAAATATTATTTTATAATTTAACGAAAGCAATACAAAATTTATAATTGGTTTCTGAAAGTGGCTCTAAGCATATAAAGATAGAACTATTAACAGTCGGAAGAACGCTGAAACAATGTCAAAAACCAACTATAAATAGTTTTCTGTTATGTCAAAAGGAAAACAGAAAGCTGAAATATACAAAACTAAGCGAAACATCCTAGTCCGCAATTATAGTTGCGTCTTATTATGTTTTTTGTGTAAGTATTTGCTTGTTTTCATCCGAACACTTAAGTGCCCCTCCGAGGATTATAGTTCTATCTTAATAGTCTAAAATGACAATTCTGTTTGACGTACATAGGTATGTGACTGAAATAATGATTTCAAATCAGGACCTTGAATTGGATGATCTTTTTTTAAATTGGCATTTACATTGGACGATTTTTCCATTTAGTTCATTGGTGAAAGGAGTAAAATGTGAGGGAGATAGACCAAATCCTTCGTTCCTGGCATTCTCAATTTTTCCACTATTTTTCCAGTGTACGAGTATTTAATTCTTTTTCCAGTTGCTTGTGTTTAGTGTTGATGGGCAAATTATTTGAAAGTAGCTGTGTTTGTCAACGTGAAATTTCTTCCAAATTTTCACAAACTCTCACAAATTGTCAACAATTCCTGTTTGGTAACTCAAAAAAGTTGTATTTAATTCTTTTTCCAGTTGCTTGTGTTTAGTGTTGATGGGCAAATTATTTGAAAGTAGCTGTGTTTGTCAACGTGAAATTTCTTCCAAATTTTCACAAACTCTCACAAATTGTCAACAATTCCTGTTTGGTAACTCAAAAAAGAGAGAATGATAGAGCAAATAATTTCCCATCCGGTGGAAAACTTGCGAATTCCTGCCACACAAATTTCTGTGTACACGATACCCAAACTGTTACAAGTACTGTCAAAAATCAGTTTCTGTCACAGCGTTATCACTAATTGGAAAATTTTCCGAAGTAGGGTTTCTAAACAATAATGCAGTATATTAAATTTTCCTATAGAAGATCTACATATTCAAATTTTTACTTTTATTTTGAAAATAGAAGAAACAAAAAAAAAATTAGTGGACTCATCACTGCATTATGATGAATGCTAATTTTCTTTTCCGAAAAATAAAATTGCAGTAGACTCGATTTAAAAGCAGTAAATTTGTTTTACGAAAAAAGTGCATTAGATCTATTGAAATCATGGCAAGGTGGCAATGCCGTTTATACACACAAATGACGTTTCTTACAAAAAGTGGTGCAGTTCATTGTTCAATGCGTTTGTTAACTTTTTTTCAAATTTCCCCAATTCTGGTAGAATTTTCCCCTCTTTTCAAAATTCTACAGGTTTTAAAACACATTTTTTGGAAAAAAAATTAAAAAATACCAAATAAACTTAGTGTAAAAAAATCCGATTGAAAAATGAAGAAAACTTGAATACAAAATGAATAAATCACCGGACAAAATTCACATTGGAAAAATTGTTCAATGCAAACGTTTCGAGTGTGTATATGTTTTGCGCATTTAAATTGGGTTAAATATGTTTATTTAAACGGTTAAAGTATAAAATTAATATATACCATACTTAAGCTAAGTAACTACATGTGACCCAGTCAGGCACCTTATTTCTTTGGCATATCATTTATATCGAGTAAAAATATCTATACTTAAGCCTTTAACCCAGCTCAAGATGAAAACTGTTGTAGGTAGATAGCAACAAAACAATAAATTATTTATTTATTTACTGAGTTTGGGTAAGCTGTTAAGGTTACAAGATTCAATTGCAATGACAGAAGATAGCGTTTTAAATATCTTATGAATATCTTATACGAATGTAGGTACATGCCAATGACTTATAACTTGTTATTTGACTATACACTTTCTCAATCTCAACTATCTCTGTGTACTTGTTCAATGTACACACTTCAAGAGCACTTGGGAGTTGCAATATCTGTTACTATACGCGTCATGGCATCATTCTCGATGTGACACTTTGTGAACTCTGAGCAGCATTCAGCAAGATGAATGCATTCACTTGATTACGTTGAGAACTTTCACAGGAATATGATAATGTTTTTTTTGTTAGGTCTGTAAAGCAGGTTCATAAAGATTTAAAATCTTATGAGTGGTTGAATAAATAAATTGAATAGCCATTAATTAGTATTGTTACACCAAATCAGACGATTTGCGGTTATATTTTTTATTGGTGCCTTATTAGATACAAACACGTGTAACTCCCACATGCATCTTGAATAATAAATTACTACCCATCATCGGCAAACGGTTTGGAGCGTTATGAATATCTTACAGTTATTGCTAATTCATCAACCAAAGTTATTGATATGAGAAGAAATTCTTAAAGACAATTTAATTAATAGTTTTAGCCACACTTCAAAACTTTAATATTCAAATAATCTTTAGACGATTTAGCTCTACATACATTTTTGCAACTTCAAGCAGAATTTAAATTGATGTTTCATCAAAAATGTTTTATTCAAAAATAAATGTAGGAGTACGATACAAACACGCATAAACACCCTTAATCAAATTGTCAGCAACTTATTGATGGGTATAACTACACCATGTGGTGAACTAAAAATATCCAATTATTGCCAAGAATTGTATAAAGCAACGTTCATGGCCAACATCATTCTGTCGAGTGCTGTCGACCACTTGTTGTTTTATAATAGAAAATGTCCCAATCGATACAAACTATAATGGCTGTGTACACTGTACTAGCTGGTTGGCTGTTATTGTGACAAGATGCACTCACAACCTTGTCAATGCAAATCATTGACCGCTATATGAACCCCTATAGTCCCAAACGGTCATTACCACCTCTTTCACCAACAGTTGGTGATGGTTTCTCTCTATTTCTCATTAAGAACTTATTATATTGATTTAAAAAAAGAAATAAAGGAAATTGTTGGCACAGAATCGATAGGTTAACGAAGAATTACAAGAAGTGGAATTAAAAATAAGCTGCTTTTGTTTTTAATAGCTTACAATAAGTTTTACTTTAGTTAATTGTGTATTGACCTTTGTATAAATTTTGTTTTGTAGTAACAAAGTGTGTTCACAATATAGAAATTCTACAAGGTATTTATTATAATTAATTGATTTTGCTTTTTTAAATTATAGGGCGTTTTCATAACAAGAATAAGCCTCATAGGTGCAGTTGATGTTAATTTGGCACTTTTCATCAGCGTCAAAAGTGACAGCTATCATTTTGTTGAAACCATTAGATGCAAATCGATGCAGCAGAAATAAAAGGTGGTCTTTAGTATTTAGTTTTTAAGATGATGGAATAATCTTCAAAGAGCAAATTCTCGAGGGCAGTAATGTGCAAATGATCAAGAGATGTAAAAAATTATGGGGGAGGCTTATACTATATGCAAATCTTTATTTATGTGCATACAAAAATAAAATTTCATAAGAAATTGTCAACCCATTTTTTAGATATCAAATATTCAAAAAGAAAAATTAAACCTTTTTTTAAAAACTCAAAACTTTTTTTTTTTTGAAAAACCTTATTTGAAATTTGTATTTTTTTCGTCTTCCCTATCATCTTAATGACAAAAGTAATATCGAAATATCGAGTTCAATTTCGTTTGGCATAATGATTATCTGTATGTATATTGTAAATATATCGTAAGTAAAATTTGTATTATTAGGCATACTAGGTATGTTTGGTAAAGTGAATAACTAGCCAGATTATATTTCTTGAGCTTTCAGTACTTTTCCTCCGTTTTTTGACAGAGCAAGAGAATAAAATAAGTACATATGTTCCTTTACTTTAAATTTCTGTGATTTTTAGTCCAAAACTTTTTTAAAATTTTTTTTTTATATGAACTTTGACAGAACTTTGGACTAAAATGCGCATCAGGAATGCACAGAAAATCACAGAAATTCAAAGTAAAGGCACAGACCTAAATATAAACAGTATTCCTCACATAGAAATCAAAACAACTGTCTGTTTTCTTTTCTTTTTATGTAATTTACAGGGTTGCCATGTCTTGAACAAGTTCGCTAGTCCAATTTAGAATTTTTTGTAGCCCAAAATCGGAGCCGAAAAAGTAGCCCAATAACAATAGCACAAAATTTCCCATAACTTCAATTACAATTTATTTTTATTTAAAAAAAAAAAAACAACGGAAAATAAAATACATATTATGCTCATAAAAGAAAGAAGAATTTACATGGAAATTCTGTCTACAACAGAAAAACTGAATGATTTTAAAGTGAATTTTGTTGTGGTTGATTTGAAATGTCAAAACTAATGAATATTGTGTCCGTTATTAAATGACGGTTCTTGCCTCCGACTTCTTTTGAATTTTCATATCGCACCCATTGAAAAGGGTGAGACACAAAGAATCATCGTGTGATGGGGGACTGACTATTGACTATTCAGGCATTGAGGGAATTCGATTTTTCAGGAGGCAATTTTACATTCTGATGCTTCACCTCCATTTTAGACTTCAATATCAATTTTTTTTAAATAGTAGCCTTCCCCTTACCATAAAAACTTTTTTTGCAATGAGGTGTAGCCAAACAGAAATCATATAAAAAATGTTTCCCGCATCGATTAATGAAATTTTTTTGACAAAATTTCCTCTGCCAGATTTTCTCTGTTGATTGTATGAAAAGAAGTAAGTATGTTAATTTTTTTTTGCAGAATTACAAAAAGTACAATATGTACTTTTCATTTTTCCAAAAAAAAAATATAGTTTTCAAGAAATTTAGAAAAGATTGAATTTTACCCTCCTTAACCACCCTTAAAAACTTTCCACGGAACTTTTTAGGAAATGCTTAGGACGTCAAACCAAAATTCAGCTTTGTCAAAATTTTTTCGTGATTTTGCTATTTTTTGTATTTAATTTTCATAATATTTTGTCTAGCAACTCATTAATTTTCAACTACCGTTTGAGTCCAAATGGGTTACCATATAAAAACTTGTGTATACTTTCAGAACATTAATGAAATGTGCCCATAATTTATAGTTTTGGATCCGCAAGTTAAAAATTACCAAAAAATGTATTTTGGCATCATTTCTTTTGTTTCCATGTTGCGTCACGAAATTTTAGTTCTGTGCGCTCAGAGAATTTCCTCAGTTTGGCTCTCAAAACCTAAGGAAACAAAATCTTTGCTATGTCAGCTCAGTGAGTGCTCCTGTAGAATACACTAAAAAATTGAACTAAAAAAACGTGTTTATGGTGTCTGTAAAGTTGTTTTCTAATGCAAGGTAAATGGTTTCTAAAAGAATTAATTTTCTTCTTTTAAAATCTTCGTCATTTTATCGCTGTTAAAGCTTTTAAGTCTAAACTCACGAGATATTCAGCTTCAAAGCTTCAACTTCACATCCAAGCATTCTCTTCCTGCTCAACATCAGCCGAATTTTGTTTAGTGCTTAACGGCTTTATAATGAAATGATGTACTCACAATAACCTTTTTAACGATGTATAAAAAATTCATGTTGAGGATAGGACAAGCTTCCATACATTTTTGGCAATTTTCCCTTACATTGTTTATTTATATTATAAATGAACTGAACTGAAGATTTCTCAGAGAAGAAAAGAGATATTGGGAAGCCCTAAACAGATTTTAAAAGAAGAAAATTAGTTCTTTTAGCAACCATTAAAAATTTGTTAAAATAATTTACCTCAGGTTAAATACAATCTTTACAAGCTGCACAAAAATCGTTTTTTTTTTTAAACGGGAATATGCCAAAAAGTCAGAAAAAGATCTATAGGATCACGTTCCTATAGATCTTTTTCTGACTTCAGATGTAAGTTTAGAACACCAAAAATCTTTGGAAAAGTATATTTTGGTTTCTAAAGCAAAACAAAAATAAATTTTGTTGACAGATTTTTAGGTAGGTAAAAACTGGCTAATTTAATTCACATAATAAATTTAATTTCTTTCTTTCTTTTCTCTCAAAATGCTGTACCTTGATTTGAGTTACATAGTCTCATAAGGTTTTTTGATTGTAGTTTTACTTATGTGTATAACCTTTTTGCATATGAAATCACTCGATCCGCCTGTTATTCATATTTGAATTCAAACGAGAATAATAAATGCGACATGTGATTCAACCCTTAACTTAACAACTCTATTTCGTTTGAACTGCCATCTCTTGCCTGACACCTATAACTACTAAATCTTTTGGCTTTGGAATTTTACAGCTTTGGAAGACGTCATTTTGACATTTTCCCGTTTTTCCAGTTGTTAAACAAGTTTAAAGTTTTCAATTTTCACATCGGCATTCGGCAAAAGACAAAAGAGAACTTGCTTACTATTTTACTATTCATCTATCCCGGCTTCATCTTGTTTTTTTTATTTATTATTGTTTACTTCTATTGCCATTTATCATAGATATTATTTTTAAATCGTTAAACTCATCACATCACCATGGCTTTTCACAGAATTCCTGTTACATCGCAATGTCAGTGTGGACCACAACAACATCTGGCATAGAGACTGCCCTTGGAGCACTTGGAACTCCAACTATTAATGGAAAATCATCAAGTCTACAGCAATTGAATGGATCAGCATTGATTTTACCAACGTCGTCATCTCAAACTACCCAAAATCTTCAATCGGCAGCAGCGAGTGTACATCATCAATTTAGTGGCAATAACAACATCGCCTCCGTTCAATCGCAGATCTCGATTTTAGCCAATTGGAAAAGGAACAGCCAGTCACAATCTCAGCAGCAACTCTATCAACAACAACAGCAGTACAACAATAAGGTATGTATGTACAAATAAATTAAAAAAAGCTTACAGTTAAAAAAATGTCTTGATAACAATTCTTTATTTTTTATTTCGTTTGCTTTGGCGGCAATTTTTCGCTACACGGGTGCCTCTTGCTCCTCCACATAAACTTGTGTTTATTTAAGCTTTCAAGTCGTTTTCAATTTGTAATTAGTTTTTATTTGGTTACTTCTTACAATTACCCGAGAAGCACATAGGTGGTCCTGAGTTAGTGAGTTCTATGTTGTTTCTATCATCGTTGTATGGGTACAATATAACGAATGACGCGCCTTGCAAGCCGCGCGCTCAACATTTTTGTACAAAGACAGGTTCTACTTAGGTATTGCATGTAAATAAAATATTTTGTTGATGATGATTTGATTTCATTATCAGTGGTTCACAAGTTCAGAACATAACTTAAATTTAATTACTTGTTATCGCTTTTAAAGTTGTCGGAAAAGTTATTTCGATTAAAATTGCTTTTTCGCATTATAAAGTTGTAATAAGCAATCAATTTTGATTTTGTTATGCGTGTTTACTTAAACTAGTCTGAAGCCCAGCCTTGGTGTAAAATATAAAGTTAAATATATTTTTGTTGCTTGTATTTATGAAAGTATCTTTATAAATATAAGTAAGTCACAGCTTTATGATTTTGATTTCACTTTGAATGAAAACATACATACAAAATTAAATTTAAACTATCTTTTAACCTGGTTACTTACATATTTTGATCAATATAATGATGTTTTCTGAAGGGAAATGCATTGAATAGAAAATACGTTCGAATACTTTACTCGGCCCTTTTAATATTCTCTCACTCAAAATGCGTTGAAATGTTTTGATTTCAATTATAAAAAAAAATCAGCTATGGTTAAAAATGGAAAGTTTCCATTTCTTTACTTGTATTTAAGAGGAAAAAATTGTCAAGTAATGTACTTATACTAATTTTAAAGTTCTTAAAAATCTGACTTGTCTATCTGATTGTTCTACTTGAAACTACAATTTTCTTTTTCAAGAAAAAAGCAATAGCCAATAGTTTATAAGTAGACAACACCTTTATTCCAGTAAAAATAAGTTTTACAAATAAGAAAAGATATTATTCAGCACATTTAAAGTTGTTTCATCTGAAATTCATCTACTATGTACTCTCTACTATGTACTCTCTACCTCTTATTCAATTTAAAAAATTATCTTAAACAACAAAAGTTATTAAAAACAATCTGTAATTTCCTTACCAACACTTTGAGAAATATACATACAATGTTTTCAAGTCAAGCCAGTAACAATACAATTGATGTAAAAAAGTAAAATGTCGATAGATTCATAAAGAAAGTTTTCCCTTCGCATTTTTCAGTACATCAGAAACGAGTGTGTTTATCAAGCCGCTGAGTTATCGTAAGAAAAGTTGACCTAATTAAGCCCGAAGAAGGATAAGATACCTGAAACGCATCGCTAATTTTTAATAAATAAAATTGCTGTGACATTATTAAGGTGTTTGAAATAAACTGCATTCACACAACTCGGAGACAACACCACAAAAAAATATAGTAAGAATTTTAAAATCACAATCCTCATTAGTTAGCCCCTTAAAAAAACTATATTAGAGCATTTCACAAAAAATGGTAATCAGATGTGAAATTTAAAACATTCTATGCGAGACTCATTTTGTATGGAGATGTAAAGCTTCTCACCTACCTACCCTAATTAAACTAGTTGATTTTTAAAAAATACCCCTCGGCTCATAATGCCAACCGTTGCAAATTTGTTGTCCCCTTGTGGCTTTTATGATTTGAAGTTAATTCGATCAAAATACTTCGAACAAAACATTCTTTATTTATTATCTTAAGGTTGAAATAAAGGTATTTTTAATGTCCCGCACGTAACGCTAAAAGTCCAATTTTTAACTCACTCCTATTAAAAAAAATAGAAATATAAGATATCATTACTAAACAGGGTTTATCTACTATAATCTAAATCCGAAGGAAAAACAAATTAAAATCCAAATTCAAAAGTTGTCCCACACGTAACGCTTGCAAACCTTAATAAAAAGGCATTTGATTTCTTTTTATCAGTTTTCTATGTTATTTATAGCAAAATTAACGTTCCTTGCACTTAGGCTGTAAAAACGGAGATGCAGTTTATTTACAGCGTAACAATTATTTTGATGTATCTTTTTAAGAAAAATATTTAAGATAGTTTAAACAGTTTTATATCCAGCTAACCGTTTGTCATCGGTTTTTCCTACTAATTTCCCACACGTAACAATGAAATGCTCCCATTCGACTACTATGAAACTGTTAGCAGGCTTCGACCGCAAACTCAAAATTTTATTTTCAAGTCGAACGCAACTGATTTTTATGTAATATGTGGTACTTTTGAAAAAACTTCTTTTGCCCCTCCACCCTCCCAAAAGCTTTCTATAAAATATTTGAAAATTGAAATAAAAACAATTTTTTTAATTTAGTATTTTCGATTGTGCACAGTGATCGACAGTATATAATAGTACTTATCTAAAATGGACCTACAGTGTTTAATTTAGTAATTCGCACACTCGCCGTGATTATGGCTTTCCAACCATATAAAATGTAGCCCAATAGGTCAAATACTTTTTGAGAAAATGGTAACACAAAATTTATTTAAGGCTATTTTAGATGACTAAACTTCACATTCTTGAACAATCGATCGATTCATCGATTTCAAATTGGAATTTTTTATAAGCTTGTCCAAATATAACTTTTCCTTTGAATTGTGAATTTTAGAAAAAAATGTAAATGTATAATTCAAGTTGAAAGTTCAAATGAGCTCAATTCATTGCGTTTCTCCCAGGTATGATGGTTAGTACGGGCATTCAAAATTCTAATTGTCTAAATTTAAACAAATTCCCTTAGAATAATAATATTCGCAGTATCTCCAATACTTTGATTTTTTATATTAGTCGGTAAACATCGATACAAATTTGCGTTTTAGAAGGGTATGATAGTCATCTAACTGATGAGCCCAACTATCATACCTGGGTGAAACGCAATGGAGTTGAGCTCATTTGAACTTTGAACTTGAATTATAAATTCAGTCGCCCCACTTAAACAGAAGAATTTTCTTTTAAAATTTTCTTCATATTCAATTATTGTAGAATGTAGAGTATCACATAATTTAAAACTTCGCATAAATTACTTTTCGATAAGATTGAACGTTTAAGAGTTGTACGTGAGAATCCTACATTTTGGACATTTGACCCTTTTTAAATCTCAATATTTTTTTTACCAAACACTTGTATGGGACAAAATGTTACTACCTTTTAGGAATAAAACAAAATTGTCCAAATACCTATATCTTTTGAATGGTACATTTTAGAAAAACAAAATAATTTTATTTTGTAGATTAATAAATAATGTACAAACTTTGCATAAAGTACTAAATGATCAAAGAGCACAGTAGTGCCCAGCCGAGATCGCGGCACTACAACACCCATTTTACAGGAACAAACTCTTGCGATTTTCAACAACCCTCTAACTTCCGTTCCAATAAAGTCAGAAACTTCAAATTCGTAGTATTTGCTGAGCTGATCAAATGCAGGTGACTCACTCTTTAGCATTAGTAATTCCCGAAATATATGACTTCAAAAATCGGAAAAACCGTAACTGACTGACTCACTCACTTACTCACTAACAAATCATAAAAATTATGGAGCACTTCCCGACACTGTTGATATTTCGCACAACGGTAGGCCTTGTTGTGCATACAAAAAAAATCGAAATTTTGCAAGTTTCAATTCAAAGGGCATGAAAATCTCCGATTTTCTTAAAAAAATCTTATAAATTACATAGAGCACTTGCGATTGTTGTAGGACAATGAAAATTGGTAGGATGGCAAGTCATTATGCAAAGAAGAAAAAAAAATGAGATTTTCCATTCAGGGGCGTCGTATCCACCTACTTTCTCATAATGGCTATTATTTATATGGCGAACTTTTGACTGTCGTAGAATAATTAAACTTTGTAGAGCGGAAAGGCTTGATTTTCTACTAGCAAAATAAAATCTTTGCAAAAAGGAGTGAAATCACAGCAAAAACATTAATGGTAAAAAAGAGCGAAGTTTTTAAATGCACCTGTGCATAAAAAGACACAGCTAAAAAAGTAATGAGATCTAAAATATATGCCAAGTTTTAGGTTCATGAAGTTTTAATATCAAATATCTAAAGTAGAGTAATATGGAACAATTTCAAATTATGGCAGAAGTTTGGTATTCAATGATTTCTTATTAAAATTTGGTGGATTTACTTAACTACAAAATTTAAAATGGATAAAAACTTGACCAGTTAGCCCTCCCATTGACAAATTGACAAAAACATTATTGGCAACTCTATTGACTGAAAAAGCTTTCACCATGTAAAGCTTCCAATTACGTATCGCAATTGAAATGAAAGCCATTCAAAAGCAAGCATTGTGAGAAAATTCGCATTTTCACAACATAAAGATTGCTGGCGGCACTCAATTTTGTGTTTTTCAACACCCAAACAGTATGCCACTCACAGAATGTATCTAACTCTGGCCCAAAGCCGGTCATCGCTTCCGTTTATCGTGTGATGTTCTTGTTCTCTCGAATGTTGATGTACGTCCAATCTATATCCATCCAAAGCTAAATTATAAAAATAGACCACAACGAAGAATATAAACTTTCCGCTTGTCGTGTGGTCACACAAAAATGTTTGGTAGTTGTTTTCTTCTCATTTGTCCACTCGTTGGAATACTTTACCTGGTTCTCGTGTTGATTGATGGTTCCTTATATCTTAAAAGAACATTCGACTTCCCACACCTTATAGGGTATTATATTGCTGATTTCAGTTTTCCTAGAAAAGAAGTCAAAACTAATTAAATCCAGAAATGGCAAATCGTTGTCGCCAGTGAACTTGAAAAAAAAAAATGCAAAACAAAAACCAATACTAGTGCTTATGTTCTCAGGGAAAAATCATTAAAAAAAATACTTCCATTCCGTGAAGTGCTAGTAACCGGCCGTGAATTTCTCAGACTGCCACCCTTGCAGTGTGTGTTGAATACTAACCGCGGCGCGCTACTATCTTGAGAATCGGGTGAAAACTATTTAATTATTTTTAATTTTCATATACATATCCCCATTGTTTTGCTTGTAGTTCTATATGACTCTGCGTGCAATCCACTCGTGAATATTTAATTAAAACACAAAATTGTGCATAAACGAAGCCCCCTTCTCATTCGATCTTTGAGTTGAGTGATTTGAACCAAATTGTGTTTGCAGCGACCCCCCTAATGACAACCAAATGCATGAGTATGCCCATCATCCTTGCCTAGACTTTGTGGGAATATCTCGAGTGATCTCAAGAGATAATTTATTTTTTTTAACTATAATTTGGTGAAACAAAAAAAACAAAAAGAAGAAAAATAAATAATTATATTTGTGTACCCAAGACTAAAATCTGAATTCGCCTACAAAAATGTACTCGAGTCTCAGTTGTTCGCGTTCGAATTTGAGTTGTAACACACGATCGGAGACTACGCCCTTAAACAGCCCAGTCGTCCATAGTAATAATTTATCGCACGATTATAATTTCTGTGATTGTTGTCGTCCGAGTCCGTTGCGTTTTACGCCGTCATCTACAGCAAATGCAAATACAAATTTTCCTCCAGCGTCAGCGCGTCTAAATAATCCATACCGTTTACAACAATTGTCTCACTTTCGTTTTCAGCCTAGGCGAACCGCCAGCAGCAGTATGTCACAATCTGGAGAGGACCTTCATTCGCCCAGCTATCTTTCATGGAGGAAGTTACAGCTGAGTCGGGCCAAACTCAAGGCCTCAAGTAAGACATCGGCCTTGCTATCCGGTTTTGCAATGGTGAGTGAAAAAATGATTCTATTTTTTTTCCTTTTTCCTTATTTTTAAGTTTATTGTATTTATGTATTTTTCTATTTGACTTTTTTTCATTGACTAACTTTAAACTAACAAAACAATGTACCAGAAAAAATGCAAAATACAACTATGTATAGTATTTGCTACTCAAACAGCAGCAACTATAATAGGATTTACATTTATTTGTGTTCCTTTGTTGTTTTATAATTGTTTGTGATCTACTTGTTAAGATTTGGTTGATTAGTTAGAACTATTTGGAATACAATTTCTATGAGAATTCATTAATTTCAATAAGGAGAACAAAAAAATAAATAAATATAGGTACATAGGAAAACATCATGTTGATTTAAATTAATAGCGATAAGTTTCGGTTGATATATGAAGGAGTGTTTTAATTAATATCTATTTTGTATTCTACTGGCATCACAATGGATTTAAGTGTATAGCAACGGGGTCAACCTGCCACAATGAAATTATGAATTTATTAGTATTTTGGTGTTGATGTGGATATTAATAAGAAAATTGTTCGAAATGAGAACAGACAAGTAATTTTATCTTCCGCAAAACCATACCAGCTATTTTTTTTGTACCTTGTTTTTAACGTGTTGCACTATATTATTCTTGGCAAAATAAATAACACGTTCAGAATGATACATATTACATATTTCGAATCTGTTGTTTGCTTTTTGTTAATAAGCTTATCCTCGCCCTTTCACCTGTTTGGAAAAAAACAATTGTTACCCCCGTTTTTAAACTGATTTGTTAAAACTTCAACAAGATGTTAATACATTTATGTGTTTAGAGTATTGTGTCTCTTTTTTCATTATTAAACAGACATGTCGCTAGGCCAAGCCAGACCTTTTAAAAAATTTTATTTTGTGTCACAAAACTTTTTTTTTTTTTAAACATTTTTGTTTAAAAGAGCAAAACGTATATTTTTGAAAGTCTGAAAATGTATCAATAACAAACATAAAACTCTTTTTAATAACATGAATACTTAGCTAACTCAAAATCAAGTCCGCACGGAGTACCTACCTACCAACGAAAAGCATTTAACTGGAATTATGTCAGTATAGCATTATGTAAATACAAAAGAATGTTTTTTATGTTGTTATCCTCATCCAGCCATCTACCTCAACAGCAATTTCAGAAATTGCCATTTGATTGAACTCTCTTATTCCATTTAAAAGTATACAAATATCATTGACGTTCTTCAATTGGTTTTGTTTATCTTTATTGTATACCGCTTGCACGTCCCATAATTTTCAACACCATCACCAAGAAAAACACTTAAAATCAAATTAAGAATTCGTAAAAATTGAGTTAGTAAACAAACATTTCAATAAGCTAACAAAAAACAGGTTGGTTAACAGTTCTATATGTCTGTGCTGCCATCAATTTAATTTACATTGTATAAAATTGCCTGAATGAATTCAAATTTTAATAGAACAAAATTGATTTTCGATGTTTTATCTATACATTGTAGGTCTCTTTTTAAAAAAAAATATATTAGGACTTGGTCACGCAGTAAGTTGCAGAGCGACTGAGCGGGAAAACTACACAATCCTGAGCGGCGGTAAACAAATATTAAAACATGGAATCCGAAAATTTGTTGTTCCTCCAAAATTTTAAAAGCTATTAAGCGGGCCTTACACCAGGGAATATAAAGAAAATGTACTGTAATTATTGCGCAATATAGGTTTGAGGCCCGCTTTATGAGTTTCACCAGAACTTCTTTCTTTCTTTCAAAAAATAATAAATACAAAATGAGGCTAAGTGCTGATCACTCTCTGATAACTTCCCATTGGTGCCCTCGGAAGCTTGAGGCCCGATGTTATTTTGTTATTAGAAAACCATCAATTCAATTCAGGTGTTGAATATACAATGAAGTAGGAATATGACGTATATTACAGCTGTCATACAAAACACCATGTGCTCGGGGTAGGCTTCCTAGTCAGCGAAAAAATGAAGTCTACCATCATCGGCTTTAACGCTATAAGTGAAAGGCTATGCACTCTCCGCGTGCGAGGCAAATTTACAAACATCAGCCTCATTAACGTTCACGGACCTACGGAGGAGTCCTCAGACGAAGAAAAAGAGACTTACTACGAACAAGTCGAGAGGGCCCTCAATGCCTGCCCAAGGTATGACGTCAAAATCATCCTTGGGGATTTGAACGCAAAAATAGGTCGGGAGCCGGTATTCAGGCATTACGCAGGCACCCATAGTTTGCATGAGAACACTAATGACAATGGACTTCGAGTCTTAGAATTGGCAGCATCGAAAAACATGGTCGTTGCGAGTACCAGGTTCCCGCGTAAAGATATCTACAAAGCCACCTGGGTATCACCTGATGGAGTCACTCGTAACCAAATAGACCACGTGTTGATAGACCGTCGCCACTACTCGAACCTGATGACGGTACGTACGTACCGAGGTGCCAATATCGACTCGGATCACTATCTTGTTGGTATGGTTTTCCGAGGGCGGATTGCCTTACGGAGACGCATTGCATCCGCCGATCAGGTTCGAATCAACACGGCTGCCCTACGCAATGAAAACACCAGTAACATCTTTGGTAATGCGTTAGGACTCGCCCTAGAATCACTCGATTTAGGGAGAGTAAGTCCTGGAGCCAGTATGCTGGGCGTAGATGAGAAGTGGACACGCCTTAAGAATACTGTCATTAGTACTGCCAACTCCATCTTAGGCAGCAGTCGTAGAAATCGGAACGACTGGTTTGATGATGAATGCAAGCTAGCGACTGAACGTAAGAATGTTGCGTACCGAGCAATGCAACAATCTCATAGAACGCGGGCACGCGAAGAGGAATATAAAGAGCTCAGAAGAACAGAAAAACGGCTTCACAGACAGAAAAAATCAGCCTGGGAGAAGAACCTAATCTGTGAAATAGAGAACAGCCGAGAGCGAGGTCCGCACCAGGCGCGGAAGTTCTACCAATCCGTCCGAAACATGACGCAGTACACACCACGCTGCACATACTGCAAGGACGGAGAGGGAAATCTGATCACCGATCCACAAAGCATACTGGAGCGATGGGAAGTGTACTTTAATGAATTGCTAAATGGTCAGCTCACAGCAGAAGTGGAGGCTCCACTACTTCAAGATGAACACCCTGTGCTACCGCCACCAAGCATAGAAGAGGTTGAGAAGGCTATAAAACGGCTCAAACAAAACAAAGCCCCGGGAGCCGATGGCATACCAGCCGAATTATTCCACCACGGCGGGCCAGCCTTACGTCAAGCAATTCATGATATCATAGTGCACGTATGGGAGCATGAAGAAATGCCAGAAGACTGGCGAAAAGGTATCATATGCCCCATACATAAGAAGGGAGATGTCACAACGTGCAGCAATTATAGAGGTATCACGTTGTTGAGTACCGCCTATAAGATACTCTCCTCTATCCTACAAGACCGGATAACCCCATACGCTAAAACAATCATAGGCCAATATCAGTGTGGTTTCATTCCAGGCAAATCAACAACTGATCAGATCTTTACCCTTAGGCAGGCGATGGAAAAATGTCTTGAATTCAACATTCCAACATACCATCTGTTTATAGACTTTAAGGCCGCCTATGATAGCATAGCCAGGGTAGAACTTTACAAAGCCATGAGAGAATTCGGCATCCCAAATAAATTGACACGACTATGTAGGTTGACCATGACCAACGTAACAAGCCAAGTAAAAATAGCCGGATTGCTATCCAGACCAATCAACATCTTTAATGGACTCCGACAAGGGGATGGTTTGGCCTGCCTCCTCTTCAACCTGGCGTTGGAGAAAGCAATCCGTGACTCTGGCACGGCAACAAGAGGGACCATCGTCAACAGGTCCAGCCAGATACTGGCTTACGCAGACGACATCGACATCATCGGAAGAACCGAACAAGCTGTACACGATTCCTTCATCCAGATCGAGCAGGCGGCACAAAATCTGGGGCTGCACATTAGTGAAGGTAAAACAAAGTACATGGTGGCGTCGAATGCGAGAAGAACAGTTGGTCAAACAATCAAGGTAGCGGAGCACGAATTTGAAGTGGTGCAATCCTTTAAATACCTTGGGTCAACAGTAGCAGCCGATAACAATATAGAAGAAGAAATACGCGGGCGGCTTCTCAAATCCAACAGAGCCTACTACAGTCTGTCAAAGCTATTCAAATCTAGAAATCTAACCATAACTTCAAAACTGCTGCTGTACAGGACCATGGTCCTGCCAGTACTCATGTATGGATCCGAGACTTGGGTGCTTAGCAAAAGGCACTGTGACCTCTTAGCCGCGTTCGAGAGAAAAGTCTTACGGAGAATTGTTGGCCCCATATGTGAGGAAGGACGATTCCGGAGACGGTACAACCATGAGTTGTACGCAATCTACCTTGAAGCAGACATAGTGACAAAAATTAAGCTCGGTAGACTCCGGTGGGCAGGGCACCTAGCTCGAATGAGCGAAGAGGAACCTGCTCGGAAAGTCTTTTGTGGTACATTCTATGGTAGACGGCAGCGTGGTAGACCATGCTTGCGCTGGAGAGATGGCGTAGACCAGGACGCCCGAAGCCTTGGGGTGCGCAACTGGATGGCGTCGGCTCGAGACCGGGATAGGTGGAGAGACTTGTTGAAAGAGGCCAGGACCGGACCCCGGTTGTCGAGCCGATGATGATGATGAAGACCAAAACATTGTTTAATTAGTGGGTAGAATAAAACTAACCCAAAGCCAATATCATTCGTTGGTCTCAAGATATTTGAGAAGAACAATTTTGTTAAACTATTTTTGGTAAAGTTTCTTGTAGTTTAAAGAAAACACTGTTCTTTGAATTAAAACCAATAAAATGACAATTATGAACTAGTGCCTCGGTTCCCAAACTGTGTTCCCAGATATGCGATACAACTTTCGGATATAGAACTCAACTTTAAAGCAAATATCAATCAAATTAATTCCTTGCACTAGCGTTGATGGAATTTCTCAAATCAAAAAAAAACATTAATTTTTAATTTTAAAGTATTTGTATTGGGGTTCCGAAATATATTTGCGTCTTTTTAAGGGTTCCGCATCATAACAAGTTTCTTAAGCTTAAGCTTAAGCTTCAAGAACGTAAATAAAATTTTAAATCATTTTTTTTCATTAACAGGCCACGAACACAAACCAAACAACTGGGTTGAAAAAGAATGCAATCTTTTGTGAATGCAATGTTGTGTGACTTCAAATAAAATATTGCATTAATTGAATTTATCGACATTAACTTCTTTCACCCTAAGAAAAGCAACCGTTTATAGAGTGTTACGCATGAAATGCGAAAAAAAACATTCATGGGCGTGTAGATGAGACCAAAGCAAAAAACTCGGATTAGAGAGCAGCGAACTGACAATGGGTTAAAATTGTTAAAAAAAAAAAAACACAAAACCAAATAGTAACATATTAGTATGATATTTTTTGAAATTATGGATACTTTTATAGTTCAAACCGTTTACCGTTAGAGTTCATAAAAGAAGAAGTTGGGGAAACTTTCCGATCAGTTTCAGTTTGTTCATGTTGTGGTCTCAAAAACTCATTAAATACATAATAATTATATATCACACCTGGAAAAATAAACTGGTTTTTAACGAGGCCCTACAAAATGTTTTAATTTGATGCTAGCAAGGGTAACTATCGATTTTTTCTAGGGCCATGCCCTTTAGGTAACCTTTTGCCTAGGGACACAACAAACAAAATAAATAAAACTGTCTCGACTGGGATTCGATCCTGCGATTTTCTGATTACCAGTCCATCACGCTTGCCAGTGAACTATATCGCAATACATTTGTGCAATGTGGAAAGTGAAAAACTATATACCTACCTTAATTTTTCTAACTATTGTATGATGGGTATAAAATATTTGTTTTTTGTTTGTTATATATGGGGTATTTGTGATGGGATAAAAAGACTCATCGAACAAGTTTTTTCTATCAAGGGCCTCACTAGTATTTGACAAGTTTTCCTTGTCTAGATGACCCCTACCGAAGCCTTTTCAGGGCCTCGACAAAAGCTTTCTATATCATATGGTAACACTGCTACTTCACGGTATCACGCCATACATCCACTAAATATATATATATTGTGTACACATTTTCTCTACAGCCAATAAGTGATATTTTAAAAAAGGTTCAATTGAGTTTTTTTTAGAAAATCACGGCGATTTTCTTGTCTTGATCAACCTACATGCTCTTGCTTTTTATCGAATCTCATGCAAATAAGCCTTTATCAAATATTGGTTTGGACTCTTTGATTCGTCATTCTCATCATCATGTTTTATAAGTGGGCGAATTTTATTCAAACGTTTTTATTCTATTTTATAAGGTCATCCAACAAGGGGTGTATTATTTCAAATTTGTCACGCAGTAGAACCATTAATTTATTTTGTAGTGCCATCGCGTCGTTCTGCTGATATTAAACGGTATACACGTTGGTAGCATACACATTCGGGTAAACAAAATCAGTCAACACCGTTTCATTCAATAACACCTCCCGCTATCGCCAGCGCAAAAACCATACCAAACTATCAGACGATGTGGATGGAAAAATGTATTCACTTCCGCTTTTATAGACTTAGCCAGTTTTGTTTGTTGTGAAAATGGGCCGTATCACTCAGAATAATTTCGTGTTAAAAATTATCATCAATTCAATAAGCGTTTGTTTGGTAACTTGAAAATTTTCCCAAGCTTCGGAAAACTGTTTTTTTCCTATGGGTTTTGACTGTATGTATACATATTTTAAAAAACTTATAAAAAAAAACAAGTTTTCGAACTCACATATTAGCATTATTATATTTTATTCTTATCAAAAGTAATCGCAATATATATTAGTTCAAAGTTGATTATAAAAAATAGCGCCAAATTTGAAATGACTCCCCTTGTTGGATTACCCTTTATCTGTACTATAATTGAATGAAAAGATTTTGAACAAAAAAAAATTGTACATATGTATTGAAAAGAGAAAATAACAAATACAAGCAATCAACTTCCAAAACAGATTGTGGAAGGTGATAAACAAAATTAGAAAACTTTAGATGAAAACACTAAATGTCAAATTTTGATGAGCGAGGATGAAAATTGTTTTAAAAATGTTAATATTGGAAACAATTACGAAAACGCAAATTCACACACATTCACAGTATTTTAAACTTGAAAACAAAACGATATTCGGCTTTTATTTTGTTATTTTCATAATGACATTGTTGTGAGTTGTGAATTTCTGTCTAAGAAATGGACATAAATTCACAAAGATCTAGGAAATTGTTTACCTTTTAGCTAGCGCTCACTTCTGTTACTCAATTTCGTTAAAAAAAATCACAGTAGGTACCAGAACTTGCCCAAAAAAAAAACACCAATTTTCAAATTCTTAAAAGTATCTCTTGTTGTAAAAAGTGCTCTTCATCTTAGCCGTTTTTACTTGGCAAATAATTGTAGGTACCTTCAATACATGATGGTCCTACTATTTCTATTATTTTGAAGTTGAGCTCATCAATTCTAGCTTCTTTAATTTTATCTGAGATGTTTCCTTAATTTATTTTCGTAACTTTGATCACTTAAACATAAGGTAATTGTTTCGGCCCACTTTTGGGTGTACAAATTGTTACTGCCATGCCTTATAACCTAAGGGTGTGTTAATGTTGGAGCTTTGACAAACGGTTCGAGCATCGATGTAACTGGGTGTGTTTATGTTGGAGCTGTGATCTTGAGTCTCACAGGTCACAGCTTTTTGAAGCTCTTTTCGAGAAAAGATAGCATTTTATGATTAAATTAAATAATTTAAACCAAAACAAATTATGGGCATAGCAACGCCAGCAAATTTTTTTTGGAGGCGCATAACCCTAAATATATGTATAAGGATCTGAAGGTGCATGCATCTGCGAGTAATATCGCATACAAAAGTCTGGTGGGATTTTTACGACGCCCGTGTTCGGGACGTGGGGTTGAAAATAGCGGTTTTCCAATTTTGTATCGGGAATTTATTTATAAAAAATGAGAATTGATGCTCTGTCGTTTTTTCTAAGCCAACAGAATTTATTTTCAGCCCCTCGTCTGCAACACTGTCGTTGAAAAATCAAGCCAGACTTTGTATACCTATATAAATATAAAAATCCAGATACTATTATTAATTGTGGTTATGCGTTCATCCACAAAGTGGGTAGACCAGTTCTTGGTCTATTATGTTTTATAGAGATTTATAACAGCTTTCCAGCGACGTTAAATATGGAGAAAATTTAAATAGAAAAGTGATCGGGAAAATAAATAAAATATCCCTGCTTAGAAAAAACTATTTTGTCTAAAAATCAAAATGGTGCTTAACGCAAATAATCTATTGGTAAAATTAAGTCAAAGGCATCCAAAAGCTTAGAAAAAGTATAATTTGGTTTTTATGATAATGTAGTCTGATAAGTAACTGGCCAATATGAACATACTCAGCCTTATTATGAGTTTCACGTGAACAACATTCCACGCGAAAAAGTGACATTTCACATTTCGCCTATTTTGAGTTTCGCTCGAAAAACGAAATTTTCCCTTTTTAAGAGTATTCATTTCGTAATTTATCGTTATTGTCACTTATGTTTTAGACCAATTCCAGGAGAAACTCATAATAGCTTTAAAAATTTCGGGGCAACAAAAAATTTTCGAGCGAAATATTTTCCATGTGAAACTCTTAAGAAAGCTGACTATGTTTCTAATTAGAATTTCATGCGATTGAGATTCTTTGGTGCACTATACACAAAAAAGTAGTTCGCGCAATTCCTTTTGCCTTGTCCTTTGAACAAAAAGAGCAATTTCGTTCAAATGCAAAGAAGATTGGGTATCCCAATTTTGATTGTTCCTATTTTATTTTAAATAAACATAGGTAATCCAAAAATTATTGCAACAAAATATCATTTACATGTAGTTATTAACCTAGTATAGTGACAATGATCGATTTGTTTTTATGGTTCCACATACGCCACAGTGACTATACTTGTTGTTCACCTAATTGTTCAATTTCAAAATAAATGATTCTGTAAATAGAAATTCATTATTATTGTCGCGATTTTTTTTTTTAAGATTTTGATCACATCTTATGTAGTTTTATCGACAATAGAATGTAAGTGAAAATAATTTCATAACAATGTCATCGGCCAGACCAAATAGGTATGCCAACAAAAAAAATTATTGAAACAGAAATTAATTTACTTCTATTTTGCTCACGAGTATGTGACGATTGTGGTTTCTTCAGAAAAATAAGACCTCACCTCGGGCACCACACATTTACCCAGACAAAATTTTTCTGAAGTGAATCTCATTCGCACCTGATAATTTTACAATATTTACATAGACAGTGCGTTGTGAATTGCATGAAAATAAAAAACAAACAAATTAAAATATCTGTGAGACAAGTTCTTGGCTATTTGTCAAATAAGAAATATAAAAACGAGTGGAATATGCAGTATGAGTCAGAAAAAAGCATTTATCTTTGTGTATTTAGTTAAAATGCCGGCAGAGTGGACTCAAGAGAGTGCTTCTTAATACAAACTTGGAAAGCCAAAATTTTACGATTTGATATAAAAACAAAAATATTCGATTATGCTTTAAAAAGATACATACATACATACATACTAACATGGCTGAATTCATAAACGCAGTTTATACTTTTTTTTAAATAATTTTTTATAAGAATACAGGCGTACTTTCAAAGCGAAATTTCTAACTTTTTTGTTTATCGTCGGAATTTGTTTGAAGACTCAGAGGTTGATGCTTTTTATAAGATGAGTTTCAAAACAGCAACATTCTACTATCGATAATTTGTTGTCTATAAGAACTTTACAGTTGATGGATGTGTAATGGTGAAGTAATACAATATACAAACAATGTTGGAAAGCTTTTGTTAGCTCTGGTCATAAGCGTTCATATTCATAACTTTTGTCTTCGATTTTTATTTACTAATATTCTGGCAAAATTTATAACTAACAAATTTTATTTTATTTCCAGGTGGCAATGGTTGAGGTCCAATTGAATAATGACACACAAGTACCTGCGGGAATGCTTGTTGCATTCGCCATCTGTACAACCCTCCTTGTCGCAGTACACATGCTTGCTCTGATGATTAGTACATGTATCCTACCAAATATCGAAGTTGTCTGCAATCTGCACAGCATCTCACTAGTTCACGAATCACCACATGAACGTCTCCACTGGTACATTGAAACGGCCTGGGCCTTTTCCACCCTACTTGGCTTGATTCTTTTTCTCCTCGAAATAGCAATATTATGTTGGGTGAAATTCTACGATCTAAGTCAACCAGCTGCGTGGTCTGCGTGCATTGTTTTAATTCCCGTGTTGGTTATCTTTCTGGCTTTTGCCATACACTTCTATCGCTCGCTGGTCACCCACAAGTACGAGGTTACTGTATCGGGAATAAGAGAGTTGGAAATTCTCAAAGAACAAATGGAACAGGATCATTTGGACCATCATCATCGAAATAACGGACTAAATTATGGAGCCAGTGGCGAAATTGTTTAACATTTGTAAGATCTTATTTTTTTTAGCGAAAACCCGCATACGTTACTTAAAAATATAAACAAACAATTTAAATGTGATATTTGAAGATGAGTGTTTAGTTATGTGATTATGATGATCACTTAAATTCTGAGACCCAGAAGTTTCCTGCAAATAAAGCAATAAATCATATAATTTTATACATACAAATATGATGAAAAAAAGAAAAAACATTGAAAACAAATGCAAATGTGATAAATTATTGAGCAACAATACATAAAACAGTATTGGCCTTAAACAAATAATGTTGTCATCGAAGAATCTTTATATTCTATATTTTTAATTTTGTATTTTTGTTTAATCTAAAATTTAATGTAATTAAATAGGAGAATTTACTTAAAAGTAATTTTAAATCGTTTAAAAAAATTAACAAAACTACTTTACCCTAAAGACACAAAACCTAGTAAATATACTAATGTAATTTTTTGTATAGTAAAAAAATAAATTCATATGTAAATCCTTAATCGTTCTTATGATAAATCCAGCTTAAATAAAATATAAGTTGCTTCTATTGTGGTTTTCGACCATCGCATCGACCAGTTAGACGACGATGTCGACTTGATCAAAATTCTGCATTTAAACAAAATACTAAAATTGTAATACTGATACATTTACACCTGTTAAAAAGTGCATTAACGACCTGGTCACCCACAATAGAGATACTTATACATACATACCTATTTATAGTCTTCCCGTTACAAAATTTTGTGCATAATGTATTTATTATTTTTTTTTTATCAAAAACAGTTTTCAGTGCAATTATAAAAATTTTTACTTTTCTTTTTTTTTATAATTTAACAACTAAAGATGTCATACGCATTCCTCGTCACTCGATTGTTGTCGCAATTTTATTTTAATCTATAGCTTTCAGCAAGTTATACTTAAATTATTCATAAAATTAAATTGAAAAAGGATATAATATTTTTTTAAATCTAATACATATGTACATAAGAAACAGTCAGTTAATTATGCTAAGAGAGAATTTTCAAAAATCGTCCAACATTTCACACAAAATTGACCTCAATCAAGTGATGTGGAGTGAATGTATGTTTTAAATTTTAAGTACTTAAAATAAGTTTAAGTTATCTCAGAAAATAAGAAAGTATAAAATACAAGCGATTATTATAATAAAACAAAAAAACTTATATAAAAATAACTTACGTTCTCATTTTGATTATAAAATCGATGCAGGAAATTTTCTAAAAAGAAAAAACAAACGAGCAAGCATTAAAGATTTAAAAAAATAAAATAAAAAGAAGTACATTTTAGAGGTGATGAAAACTAAAACTCGACATGTCCATGCAAGAAAAACTCACCAACCAGATGTTATTGTTTAATATCCTTTGAACGGAAACGGAACTTTTAATATAATTTTGCTTTTAACCATAAGAAATTTCAAAATCTATGATTTGATATAATAAATTATTTTCTAAATACTCTTATTTAAATGTTATTAAACAATGAACTTTGGTTATGGAGAGTTTTCTGACATGGATATTGCGAGTTTTAGTTCTCATCGCCTCATTTGTATTCCGCACTGCTTAACTATGGACAAATACATATATTAATTTTATAAAAGAACACATTCCTTGAACAAATTTTAACTTAAATTACTATTACAAATTTTATTAAAAAAATATGCCTCGAGTCGTAACAAAACCCCAAATTTTATATAAAAAAAGGTTTTATTGTTTAAATCTTAAAATTGGAACACATCAATCATATTTCCATCTCTCTATCTTACTAGATATCTTCGGCAAAATAAATCAAAGTTGTCCTAATAGTTACAAGGCCAAGAGAAAATATCGCCTTAAGTGAAACGTATTCAAACATTATCTTATAAAAAACGGGAACTTGCCTGGGATTGCTTGACAGTCTAGTATCAAACTCATTCGACATTCCAACTACCACCGTATCGTATAAATGTATATACATATACTGCACTGGTTGGATTTTACGCGCCTAAAGCGCCTGTGAAAAATTAATGAATATAACAAACAATTTGACACGAAATATATGTACATATATTAAAGAATTATTTTTTTAATATTGTTTTGCTTTTTTCATTTTCAAAATATTGAAAAAAAAAGTATATTCCCGAAAAGTGGCAACACTAAGATTTTGCCTGAAGGTGCGTCTAATCACAACTAATATCGACTGTTATTTTCCCAACCAGCGTTTGAAATCTGGAAGCGTTTGCGTAACTTTTTTCATATTAAAAATATTTTCCAGCGTTACGGAGTCAGTCAGGTAATCAGTGATCACCGTAAATATATATATTTTAGACCTAATAGTAATAATTTAAATATCACTGCCAAAAACAATAAGTAAAAAAAAAGTACTATTTTGCTTTTTCATGTTGAGAGCAAACATCCACAGTTCACAGTTTTAAAACAAACATGGATCGGACAGTATTTTCCAGTAGAAAACGGAACATGAGTTTTGTCGTGTTGCCCAACTTTTACATTAACGAATTCAACCTATGTATGCATGTACACATACCGTTTCTGTTTGTAAAACTGGCTCCGGTAGATATTCTCTAAAAAGGGTCTTAATAACCCTGTTTGGTTCTAAAAGTTTGATCTGAAATTTAAAAAAAATATTAGGTATCCTTTTAAGTTCTTTTGGAAGCAAACACTAATAAAAACCTCTGGAATAGGATACGATGTTGGTCTTATGACCTGATTCCTAAACTCATCAAACATCATCGAGGTCTTACAAACATCCTGATACCACATTCCTTTTTGAATCTGGTCCGTTTCACTGTGAATGAACAATCCTTCACCATGTTTTACACCATTTTCAAATAATCCTTCATATCGATTTCCATTGGCGTAAAACAAAACACCGGCTCCATGAAATAATCCATTTTTCCATTCTCCAATAAAAACTCGACCATCTGTGTACCACATTATACCTTTCCCAGAACGTTTGTTGTCCTTCCAGAATCCATAGTAAATTCCATCGGCATGAAACATTTTACCCTCGCCACAACGTTTTCCCTTGCTCCATTGTCCCACATACAACCGATCCGATGATCCATCTTCATTTATTTTTCGTAAAGTGCCCTGTCCATGACATTTTGAGTCTTTCCATTGGCCATCATAAACTAGGTTCTTTTTTGAATAAGTTTTTATACCATATCCCTCTAAATGGCTGTGATTGAAACAGCCCTTATAGCTTCGTCCGGGATGGTACATCACAAACGGACGAAATCCATCGATATAAGCTTTTCTTACAGAAACTTCAAGTTCACTCCGTTGTTTCATCTTTTATAAATGTTTTTTTTTTTTGGAAATCTTCCAAACAAAAATTCAAATTTTAGTTCAATAACAACAACAATTTCTCAAATTGAATCCAAATAAAAAAAATCGAGTTTTTGTCACTTCGCCGATTGTGTCGGATTTCTGACTGAAAGTGAAAGTGTTCACGGAAACTTTGAAAAGCCTAGAATATCAAGAAGACAAACGATACGACCGACATGGATAACAACAACCATGAGCTTCCTAAAAATTTACTTTCGATTGCATGTCATGTCAATGTGGTATTGTGATTGGAACAAAGTGTGAGGGTTCTTTATTGTGCCATTTGCAGGGTGGTTAAATAGCAGCATAATAAGAAATACCAACGATTACCTTCTTGTTTGGGTGAATCTTCAGAGACTGATTTGTGGTTTTGTCCTATATTCAACATTCTACCCCCTGCACAACTTAAACTAATTGGAGAATAATATCAATAGCCAGTTTCTCATTTCATTTTACTCATAGTTGAAAAACGTGCCACAAGATCCTGTATTATATGTACGACATGGCCTAGTCTTTCTTTGTATAGATATGGAACCCCAAAGTGTTACCACATATGGTTTTTGAAATACATATTTATATGGAAAAATTGTTTACGTAAGGATTTGCCTCGCGTGCTAGGGACTTGTTTAGATCTAATGAGTTTAGGAATAGAATCAAGGTTTTGTAAGCATGCTATTGGAGTTGTTTAACATAAACATTACACGACAAAGTAGGTATACATGTACAGTTTTGAGTTACAAGAAAAGAAATTCTAAATATTTCTTATTCCAAACGATATTTATGAATGAATAACGCAGTTGTAGTTAACTCACTACTCTGTGACTTTAAAATCTATTATACCTCATCTCGACCTTGATAAAATGGCTTAACCTAGAGCTCTTCCTCCATAGTTCCTTTAACAATTTGTTTTTGCTTATTTGGTTCACCACCTTTAGAAACAAAAGTTCGTTTTTTTTTCTTACTGGTATGTACGTCTTAAAAATGCTTCACATATAACCTATTCGGTCCGGGTTTTCCTCATGATCATCACATGGTTTATTTTTGTTTACCAATGAGAGCAAAAAATTAAAATTTTCGTTTTTATTTTATTTTATTGGAATTGCATAATCAACTACATAATTATATTATAAAAATACAATGAACAAAAATTAAAACTGAGTAAAATGTTAATAAAAAACTAATTTAAAATAATTCCTCTATAGTAAAATGTATTCTCACAAGCTATTAGCTATCATATTCGCCTTCTTAGTAGTTTACTCCGAGATTCCACATCTCCTGACTTTGCAACAGCAACAGTAGCTGGTGGTTTCCTGGCTCGTCCTCGCGTTTTTGGAGTACATTCCACTCTACTGGCTGACTTTGGAATGGTGCACTTTTTCGTCGTTGGTACTGGCGAATCATCGTCGTCAATTATTATAATTGCTGTATTAAGATTTTGTTTGTCAACTCTTCTACGAGATGACGGCTTCTTTGGTATGACTTCATCTAAAATCTGAATTTTGTCCACAGTTTTACAGATATCGTCGATAACATGTGCATCGGTAAGTTTCTCTTTACGTTTTGCACTTCTTCCTCTTGAAGGTTGCGAAGCTGATTTTGTTTCAGAGTCCTTGTAAATTATGTTCTCTATGTTCTCTTTAAGTGTCTGTGGTGATTCTTTCTTGGGTTTTCCTCGTCGTTTTGTTGCAGTCAACGTTAATTCTTCTAAAGAAATTTGCGACTCAATTGGACTGAATTTAAGAAATCTTCTTACTTTGGGCGATTTCGGAGTGATGGCCTTCCTATTCATTTCAGTCATTGTCGATTCTAACTGAACCGATAAATTAATACGATAAGCACCATCTAAAGTATCTTTGAATGTATTGTAAGCTTCAATCGAACATTCGCTTGCTGTTATAGCTTCATTAAAGTTCTTCGTTTTACGCAGGAGATTTATATAGTGAATTAACATCGAAAATTCGTACTCTCTGAAATGGAACTTTGTGTGTTTTTTGTGAGACTTTTTGGTGCACCATTTCATTGCTTTGGCATAGAAAGTTTTAGCTTCATTGTAGACATCACTGAGATACAAAAGCCTTGCGTTCAGACAACCGATTTTGAAAATTTGCCAACCAATAAATGTATGAGAACATTTTTCACAAATACAGGATGTGTTGTGAGATATGAGAAAAGTTTCCAGATCTCGATGGATTGCAGGCGCTTTATGTTTCTGTATTTAAGACGAAGAAAGATTTTAATTGAAACCATTATGATATAATTTATAAAACTTTATCAGAGGCACTTACAATTCGTACAGGTGATATTGGGTTGATGTAAACTGCTTTACGTACAGCTTCTCCCTCATAAATAAGACGAGTTTCGGCAGGATTGATTTCAAGCATATTTTTGGTATTACAGATAAGTTTATCTGCCAGTTCTGGGTTGGATGGCTGTGCGTTTCGGAATAATATGTCAATAAGATCTAATTTTGCCTAAAAATAGTAAATTAATAATAGGTTCTTTACTTAAATTTTTGAATTTTTTTATTTGTGTGAATTTTGTTCCAAACACAAGCAAAAAGTAACTGTGAGAACTTTCTAAAAATTACTCAAAAATGTTTACTAAATCAAATCCCTATATTAAATTTATTATGGCAGTATTGAATGGATATACTGGTTTTGAAAACAATTTAGCTTCTATTAAAGAAATATTATTTATCCTTACCCTACATTTAGAAACGTTTTCCGACTGCAAATTGATGTGTGTCCAAAGAATTAAAAACTGAACTAGGCGAAAAGCTGCGCCTGTATCCAAAGCTAGTTTCAATACCATCTGCACATAGGGTAGAGTTGCCGGCTCACACATGCGGTTTGTAGTAAATTCACTTATATCATTAACCACAGCAAAGAGTAAAGTTGGAAAATTAAGTGAATCCTCCGAAGTATAATAAACAACAGCTCTAATTTCATCAAGAATCTTATCCACTTGAGCAAAGGGTTTCTCTTTAGATATTTCTTTTTGAAGTTTCCATTTGATTCGAAAGCTCATAGCCAAATGCGTTGCTCGGACCAATTCAAATTTGTTATTTCTCTCGGCTAATTCATCAACTTTTCCCAAAGTCATATCCAGAAGAATTTGGCATTCATAAAACCGTCCTTTCGTGGCCAAAAACCACCCAATGTTGCAGAGGCAAATAAGAATGTAGTTTTGTCGACGTGGTGTAAGAAACTCCAGATTCATTAGACACTCATAGATTGCTTCTTCCATGTTGATTATTTCTTGCTCAATATTAAATTCTGGGTCATATAGTTCGATGAAGAGACATTCATCACACAAGAATCCCAAAGCTCTGATTCGATTTAGAATGTCATTCACATGGGTGGTTATTCTAAGAAGCAACCTCCACGATATGTACGCAAAATCAACATAGCCACGAAAATGAAACAAACGTGCCAACATTGCCACATCATCGATAATTGGCTCCCAATCAATGGCAAAGTCCTCCTCTGCTAGTGATATCTGAGACGAAATTTCAAAGAACTTTCCAAATTCTTCAATCGCCTCGAGAGCTAATTTCATAATCTGCATTTCTGCAATCACATCGATCTGTTTAAGCTTTCCAAGATCTGATATTTGTGGCAATGATTCATCGCTTACTTTGGATATATGAAAGAGATTCTTCAAGCCATCTATTTGTTGAACAGCACGAAATTTACAAATATGACCGAGGGCAAGATGGTCCAATGGGGAAAGTGATGAATTTGATTTAAGTTCGGCATATATTCTCTCTAACTTATTGGTGACATTTACTTGAGGGAACTGACGAGCAACAAGAACAAAATCAAGATTATTTGGCGTAGTCTTTAGGAGAGAAGTAATTACAAGTATGTTAGTGTTCCTCATTTTATAAAAGACAGCAGTTTCTTTTAAGTGAAGCAGACGGCGACTATATTTAGATGGCTTCAAGGGAAAAGTAGATTCTTCTAACATCTCGCAAATACTCATACAAGGCTCTAAACTGTAGAAGGCTGCTATGTATTTCCTAATCAACTCCGTGTCATTCTTGGACTCCATTAAATGTGCAACAAACAATGCGCAGGCTTCGGCTTGACCCTTCAGATTTCCGCTGATCCTATGAACATTTATCAAACACTTCAATATCGTCCGAGAACTGTTTTCAGGCAGAAGATCATTTATTTTTGTTGGTAAAAGCAACATCTTTGCCAACAGTTCAGCGTGTTCTTTGGTTTTTACATTCTGTGCACACCGGGCCAGGGAGTTTATAATCAATGCAACCTCATAGTTTACTGCGGAACATTTAAAACACTCCGCAACGGCAATTGTGTGCTTTAATATCGTCCCCACACCTACACCAAGTTCTGGTTTCTTGAATCCTTTCTCAGCAGCGGTCTCAAACATGATCATCTGAACAATGCATAGCTTGAAGATGATGTGTTTCCTAACACTATTGCAACACGTCCAAAGACCGCTCTCATAACTCACTCCATGTGCATGTTTGACCAATTTCTCAATCAGATTGTACACCATTTTGTGACTGTCCTCGTTCATAATCTCAAAGAGTACCTTTTGGCTTTTGAAAGCATCCAGAACTCGGGCCATTGTTACTATAGAATCCATAAACCAAGGATCCCTGACTAGCTCGGAACGATCATAGAAGGTCGAGAATTTTTCGATGATATCGGCGAAATTCTTATTGAAGTCAAGGGTATTAGGGAAGAGTAGAAGCTTGACAAAATAGTAAAACAGATTTAAGGCATAACTCTGATATTTGTGCCCTTTAAATGACTGATTATCTTTGCAGGATCTCAGAAAATTCTGAGAGAACACACTGTTTTTGTCCGTTACATCGAGGTAAATAAAATGGATCAAGTACTTCATCAACACAATGAATGAATCGTTCAATTTGTTGGATTCGATTTCCAGTGAAACAATGGCAGAGAAAAGTTTATCAAACAAAATCGAAACTTTGTCTAAATGTTTCACAATTATACTCTGAAGCATCAATGGGAGTCCGAGAATGTGTATGTGGAAATCTTCGATTAAGTCTTCGAATTTAATTTCTTTGGCTTTGTCAATGATGCTGGCGATGTTTTTAAATATATCTTTTAGTTGTTCTTCTGTTAAATGCATATGCGTGTTGTACAGGTGGCGGGAGAAGAGTTTTAAATGAGATTTGACATCAGCCGGAGTGGCTATGTGATCGGCTGTTACAAGGGAAGCCAAAGAAACAGAGCGTTCGAAGAGATTCTGTAATGGAATTAGTTTTTCGTCACAAGATTACTTTTTTCTATCAAAACATACATAGCATACATACATACATACATAATAAATAAATTAACTGGTATATATGTATTTTAATTTTTGGTAAAATTTTAAAAGTACTTTAA
This sequence comes from Dasysyrphus albostriatus, assembly GCA_946251815.1. Lineage (NCBI taxonomy): Eukaryota > Metazoa > Arthropoda > Insecta > Diptera > Syrphidae > Dasysyrphus > Dasysyrphus albostriatus. The sequence continues at coordinate 22,032,491 of OX276337.1, forward strand.
CATTACAGACAAAACAATCAATCGCACATAGGACAAACATGCGACTGTTGGAATGAATGTGAATCGCCATCTTAGTTGGTCAAAAAATACATACTAGTCTCACTTTCTAGTTGTAGTTACTTAAAGGTATAGAAATTATTTTGGCTTCCATCTGAATCGATTTTTTTAATTCATAAATTAAAATTCAAATTTAATTTCAAATCCTACCTTTGCATAGACCTCAGCGAGTATGAATCGCAATAGTTCAACAAACATATTCCAATGAGCCTGAGAAATATCAGCGACCAATTTTTCGATGGCATCGGCATAGATTTCAAAGAAATTTCCTTTATCTTTAATTGCCATGCATATAGCATGAACAGCGTTATAGGCAGAGGTGCTTTTAGTTTTTGGATTATCTTTGCATTTTGTTAATTTAAAATAAATTTCACTTAATGCTTCTGCGGCTGATTCGCGGGAAGTTTTTAAATCGAGAATGAATTGTTGATGGGACATGTTTAAATCCAATTTCCTAAAAGAAAATGCACTCTTTTCTTCTGCAGTTGCTATTATATATAGAGAAAAGGGTACAGATATTAATTTAATCCTGATAATGATTATTTTATCTACACTGAAAATTATAAAAATATATGATTTCTTTTCTGAAATTTGTGTTTTTTTATGAGAAGCGGTTAAACGATTTTTGCAGTTTGACCAACCCAACCGCATACAAAATAAAAAAATACACAATTTTTGACAACTTGGGACGTAAGGCTGACGTTGCATCGACATCAACATAGACGGTGTGTTCAGTGGCCAACAAATGCTACGTTTACAAGCAGTATCGAGAGCTCAAGTTTAAGAAGGGCCTAATATACGACCCAGGTTTTTCGTCACTTGGGTTGAGTGCTCCATTTAGAGTTGAGATGAAATGTTATTGAGATTCCAGAAAAATGAATTAGCCAGTTTATATTTCTGAGATCTCAGAGGAGTCAAAGTGCTCAGAAATATAAACAGGATTCCTCTCTAAAATTCCTCACTTTTCCCCTTAAAAACTGAGACTGAAATTTTTTGGATTTGCTTGCTCAATTATTTTTTGTCGCAGTAAATTACATAAGAAGAAAAGAAAAGGAGAGTTGTTTTGACATCTATGTGAGGAATATTGTTTATATTTTATTCTACCACTCTGCCAAAAAGTTGAGGAAAAATACTGAGCGCTCAAGAAATATAAACTGGCCAAATGGCATTAATGTTTTTATTTCAATGCAAAACAAACTTAATTGAATTAACATAAGGACTTACCAACACGTATATATTAAAACAAAACTATATTTGTACACAAACATACAAAAAAACAGACCATTTATGTAATATCTGTGAATCCAACTCCTCGACCCAAGTTTTTCATCACAAATTTAGACTCGACTTATGTCTTCGAGTAGAGTCGAGTAGAATCAAACTCATTTCAACTTTACCCAGGTATACAACGAGTTGAAGCGAGCTTCAAAGGCAAAAGTAAAACCTTAACTACATTCGCCACTTTTTGTAAAACTACAAAAGTAAAAAAAAAAAATTCAGGCTAGATCAGTCGTTTTGTGAAATCAATTTTTCTTGATCCGCAAATGCTTTGGCAGAATCTGATTTATATATACAATTTTCAGATTTGTGAATTAAAGGAAATTTTATAACTTTTTTAATTCTCATTTTACTTTTGTTTTATCTCTACACTTCAGAATTTGTCTTGCTCGATCTGCGTACTAGCTGTTTGATGATGTGAGTTGTTTGGTTTTCTGTTCTTTTCAGGAGAAGAACTATCATTCTGAATGCCAATAGAACACTTTTAGAAGGGTTTACATGCATTCCAAACGCTTCTGGATTGCTAATCGAAAAGGCCTAAGGTTTGGTAATGAGGGCATTCAATGTTTCCGATATTTGAGTTTTTCGGGCTCCTGATTGGTCAGCTGTCAAAAAATATCTGAATGAAAAATATCTAAATGAGAACTTATAGTTTGAAAATTCAGATGAAAGATTGTGTTATGTCAAATGGGAATTGAACTTTACTGTTTGTCTGATAAGTGTGAATTGTGAAACAAACGCGGACACATCGAACGAAGTACGCCGTGAAATTTCATCACGTTAACTTACGTTCTATTAATTAGCTTACACATAATTTCGTCTTAAGAAGTGTGTGGGCAAGTGTTAAGAATCACTCGTTTTAATTTTTAAATAATTTAAACATTCTAATTTAACTATTTTCGATTTAAAAACCAAAAGTTAATGCATTGATAGAACTAAAACAGTTGACTTTCGACTGAAAATTGAGATTTTTTAGCATTCAACGAAAAAAATGTCTGAATTTTCAGATATTTGGATTGAATGCGCCCAATGTATACCACGCTTAAAACATGGGCGATTCTGCTCGTTATAACATCCAGCGTCATTGGGTGCGTTCATCGGCGGAAATCTGAAAATTCAGTACTGAAACGTAACGTTGAACGCACAAAAAATCTGAAATTTTAGCCAAATGTCATATATTTTTTTTCTGCCAAAATCTTGTGTTTACCTGCTGATTTTACTGAAAGTAATATAAGGAAGAACTTTTTTTGTCGCATAATAAGTGACTCTGACGAGGAAGTTACTATGTAAGTTGACTGGAAAAAGCTTGTTAGTTGTTTTTACTTGGATTATAATACTTAAGAAAATAGTTGAAGCCACACTTTTCACTGGCAACCAAAAAATCTTAACAGTTATTACTCCCAAATGCACGTCTTATTCGCGATTTTCCACCCAATGTAATTATTTTAAATAAAAATGGGGATAACTTTCACTTCTTGTTAAGGAAAAACTAAAGCCAAAATGCCATGGAAAAACTACTTCTCAATCTTATTTTTTTATTTTATACACTTACAAAAAAACAAAACTTAAAAAAAACCAACAAGTCGTACCAAACCGACAACAGAACACAAAATAGCTGCATCTACTATTAAGTTCAGCTTCTATGTTCAGATTCTTATTTTTTGCCTTGTTTATTAGCTGTCATCTGAATTTTCAGATGAAAATTTTTATCTGAAAAACGTAAGCAAACGTAACGAAAAGTCATCTGAATTTTCAGATTTTTTTTTGACAGCTGACCAATCAGAAGCCCCAAAAATTCAGATTTCTGGATCCTTGAACGCAGGGATTCGTTACTTTATGACAGCTGTCATCTCTGTTATGCCTTTTGGTTGCAGGAATAGTTTTGTTTTCGTTCTGAATTAAATTTCTATTTTCTAGAATAAAACAAAACAAGTTAATAAATTTTCATTAAAAATTAAACAAAATAATCATGGGATCCAAAGGCCCAACAAATAGTGAACAAATACTACAATGGGATAGTGATTGCGAAATCCAAGTAATCGATGATAGTACTATCACAATTCCGGATTCTCCAGAATCCAACGTAGCCACTGTCAATATTGTTGACGAAGACCGATCGGTTTTATTGGACACAACAAATGAGATATCTGAATTAAATGACGATTCCTTAGTATTTGAAGTTAATTTCAAAAATACTGATCTTTTCAATGAATACAAATATCTAGTGCTAGAAAGTTTAAGTGAATCTCTTAAACATAAAGGGGTTTTGCTGGTCGAAGACGGTAAGGCGATTCAAGTTTTTCGGCAGGTTATGGTTGGTGGCGAAGATGAAACAACAGATAGTTGTGACCCAACATCAAAGCAGAAGGAATCTTTTGTGGACGCAAAAGTTAGCCCACAATCAAGAGTCGATGAAATTGTTGAGGCAAAAATCAAAGCTCCAGAACCCGAAGAAGATATAAAGCCATCTTCCGAAGAGGACGACATGGATATCGCTGGATTGTTCATGATTGACACCCAGCCAGCGACAAAAGTCAACACTATCCAAATTCCATCCTACAAGCGAGCAATCAAAGAAATCCTCAACGAAGACTCGGGACAGAAAAAGAAAAAAAACGAGGACGATTGCGAGCGTCCAAAGCAAAAGAAATCTTGCTTTAATTGCGATGGAACTGATCACGATTTGCGGAATTGTCCGAAGCCACGTAACAATACCAAAATCAACAAAGCCAAGAAATCCATGAATTTCAGACGAGACCGCTATCATGTTGATATAGAACAGCGTTTCGCGCATTTACGACCAGGACAGGTCAGCAAGTATATGAGGGAAGCGTTAGGTATTCGCAATGGAGAACTGCCATTCTTCTTTTATCGGATGAGGGTACTTGGATACCCACCGGGTTGGCTTGAGGACGCAAGGGTAGCTCATTCTGGCATTTCCCTTTTCGATTCTGAGGTAATTTAAATAAAATTTCCAAACGCCATATAGCTACTTTAATGTTCATAATTTCCGATCTATTCAGAAAAACATCAATTTCCCAATAAGAACAAATAATATGTATTTTATTTATGGAGGTGTAGGTACACGTACACAAAAATGATTTAGAAAATTCAAACTCAATGGTCTTTCAATAATGCACGATTAAATAAAACAAGTTTGTGTAGGTATGAGGTGTTCATTTTTTTATTTGAAAGAACATTTTATGGCATTAAAAAAGAAATAGATATAACGTCGTTAAAATATACGCCACGGTTTTTCTTAGAGGCACGTATTCTAGAGGTTAAATTTTTGATGGAGTCGCATAAATCCAATTTGAATGGGCGTTCGCGATGAGGTTTAGTGTTTATTCGTATAGACCTCTGATTAAATTAAAGGCGTTAAATCGCATTATTATGGTGGCCACTTGACGTTGCCACCGTGCGACATGGCCTTCAAATCAATCACTTCATATGACATTATAAGGAATGTATTCACTGAGTCTTATCAATTAAATCTGCGATTACTTCTTCACCAAGAGGTATCTTATCCATGTCAAATAACTTAATTCTAATTTTCTATAAATATTAAAGGGTCGGTCCGTTCGAGATCCAGAAGATGAAGAAGGGCAAATTGATGCCGACAAAAATAAGTACGATGTAAATAAAATAATTGCATTTCCAGGATTTAATACAAATCCCGGCCAAAATTTCTATGACGTAAGTGGTAAAATAAAGTTTCCATTTTTTTGTTAAATTAATGATTTTGCTTATAGGATTTCAAGCACCACAATGTTCCACCTATGAACCGGGAAGATATGAAAGAAAAATTCATCGAATTGCTAGGCGATAATGTGGTCAAGGGATATAAACGTAAAAAGCTTAGAGACCTAGCAGAGGGCGACCCAAGTGAAAAAGCTACACTTGAACTTTCTGAAATGGAAATTGATGATGGGGAAAATACTTCTATTGCCAATGTAGAGTTTACACGCCCTCCACCTCCGCCTTCGCCTCCCCCGCAGGATAGCGATGGTCCAGCACCACCCCCGCCTCCACCACCACCGGATTCATCAAAAATCTTAGCTAAACGTTCGCCCTCACCGACTCTCGAAGACCTAGAAGAAAAACAAAAACGACTTCTTAGAGAACTTCTTCAATCGAGTTCCATTACCATATCGGACAACGAAGACTCTTTGATTGACGAAGTGCTCGAGCTTGAAGCAGAATCAAGTACAATAAGTGTCACCTCGACGCCAAACAAATCTCTGTTAAAAATAAAACTGCCAGTTGAAAGACAGAATATTAGCTCACCGCTGATTGATAATAACGTTGAATCACAGTCACAAGACTCAGCTACTGCTGCTGAAACCACAATTTCTAATACAATGGAATCGGTTCTAGGAACTCCTCTCATAAAATTCTCGCCATTTGACAAGCTACCTTGCGGCGATAATTTCAAAGTCGGAGTCAGTGATGTTATCAATTTTGAAAATCTTCCCGATTCAACAGGTACCTATGAAAAAATGAAAGGAGTCATCAAGAAAGTTCGGGCGATAGTGACAAAGCTTAATAGCGAAGATTCCTGAGTTTTAATTTAAGAGTGCATGTCAAGCAAATTAATTTTGATTCTTGTAATAATCATTGATACACAAAAAAAAAAATTATTTCTCCATTTTTTTGTAAAGACAAATCATAGTAAATTGAATTAAATAATTAAAATTAAATAAGGTAAAGGAATGTAGGCATTTTGATCATACATTTTTTTTAAACAAACAAATATACATAAAAAAGAAGAAAATATACACCGTGCACATTTAGAAGTCTTGGGTCTTATTTAAATAAAATTCAAGAACCAACGTATATATACTGTTCATTTGGATTATCTACGGCAGTCAAATGTTGCGGCGCGACGCCCTTATAAGAGTACCGATCTATCCCATCTTTATCATGAGCTGATGTCATTCAGTTGCACACCCATAGGCTTGGGGGTTCTCGTCGTACACCCCCGTTTAATCTTCCGCTGTCGTCTACGATAAAATGTCCTACAGTTTTGTCACTCAAAAAAGCTTCTTGATCAGTGGCCGAATTACCGCTTCAGTGACCGAGTGAGTGCGTGTCCATTTAAAATTATGGTATATATTAGATTGCTCGAAACATGAACGATAATGCCACTCACAATATTCAGTCTCAGGACTGCTTCTTAGATATGTTATTTTTCGATGCAGATCGATTCTGTCTCCGGAATCGAACTCTTTCAAAAAGGGCGGTGAGAAGTCAGAGCGCCTTTTATTAACGATGGATATGTTATATGAGTTACTGGTAAGACAATATTCCTGACCAGCAGTAGTATAAAAGGCGTATGAGCTTAAACCTTTTGACATGCTTGTGGGCTTTGTTGGATTTGGGTAGTTACCTCGTATTTCCTTTTCAGGGCAATGACTGGGCTACTTCAAATTCATACTGCACCACCCTGATTATTTGACTAAAAGACGATTTCATCATGAACCTTATCTTTGTGTCGCTTTTTGTCCTTGAATTCATTAATTGAATATTAAGGACCTTCTCAGTCCCAATTTGTTAACATGTTCGGTCGCTTGTTGTTTTAGAAAAAAAAAAAAAAAAAAAACATTCAAATTTAATTTGATTCGTTATGGAATAATTTATTTATGTATTTCAATTTTTAATAAATAAAGTTAATTTTTTTTATGCTATACACCTATATAGATTATTTTGAAAATCCATTTTTTGTATTCTTTTAAATTACATGATTTTAAAATGTATTACAAACTTGAATTGAAAAAGTTAGACATACAATATTGCACCAGTGATAAAAAAATAAAATTTTGGTATACACAAGTTTCTATGTAAAAAAGGACAAGCAAGCTCTTTTCTATTGTTTTGCTTTTAAGAAGTTTGTGATGTTATTTATGATATTTTTTTTAGAATAAAACAAAATTTCGGCTAAGTGTATTTATTTTGTTTGGTACTTATACTCGTATAATTTATTTGTCTTTTCTTTGTGAAAGAATTGCATTTTAACTGCAATGAATCAGTTCACAGCTGGCGGTGCGTCACCACCTGGGGGATCCTAATTCAAAAAGTAAACACATTTTGTTTGTAATTTTATTAACGTTATTTCTTAACTTACCCGCCCTCCAGAGGGTCGACCACCGGGTTTCTTGGAATTGTAAACTTTCATTATGGAATCTGGCCGAATGAAATATAAAATCACAGCCAAGACCATGAACATTGTCATCATGGTGAAACTCGTTTCCTCCCCCCCGGTTGGGCTAGGAAGACTACTAGGCACTATATTATAAAATTACATTAATTTATTATACAATTTATATTAAAAAAGATTAAAATAGGCAAAAACTTACGGTCTATGCATTCTGTGTCTGTGCAGTGTGACTGACTTTGGCGAATCTTAAATAAAATAGTATTTTTTTTTAATATTATAACTTATTGATTAGTTTTAATTTGATTGCATTTCATACCAGCGACAACAATCGACGTATTGCCATTTCGTGCGTCCAAACGCACTCACAGCTACAATCATCAGCCATTTTGGAGAAGTTATATGTTCTTTTTTTTTGTTGCGTTTTACAATTTAGTGGCTGAAATAGAATAGAAAGAATAGAAATTATAAGCTTTATTTACAAGTCTTAACAGTTTAATATAAAAAAACATATTAGCATTGTTTTGCAGTGCATTTTTATTTCGCTACCGAATTAAAATAAATTGTTGATGTATTTAACATGCTACCTTGATAAAAATGCACTAAAAAACACGGAAATTGTTAAATGATTCCACCTCATCCCAATAATGTTCAAATGCGGCTGTTTTACCTGTGGGTCTAGATAATTTAAAAACCGGGCTCGGTAAGTTCTACGGGATGCACACTACAATACTTTTTCGGAGTAAAATTGCGGTATTTGCAAACCACAGTACACATATTAATATATATATACGAGTCAATTGTTAGATTCTATGTTTATGGATAGACGATTAAATATAAATTAGTAAAATAAACCTTTAAAAAAACACTATGAAAATTTTGGGTTAAGAGCAATTAATAACAAGATGGAAGAAGAAATTCGTTTGCAGCTGCCCAAATACATCAAAGCCTCTATTATCTGGTGATGATCTCTGGTACTAGTACCAGGAAGCTTGCAAATTTATCGAAATAGAAAGAGGGGGTGATAACCTTACATTCTATTTATAGTGCAAAAACAAATCTTGGCAGATTCTAGTTAGCTGGGAACCTTACTCTCAACAAGTAGCTGAGTCGGTTCAAAAAGCATTTCTGGAGCCCGTTTTATGTTTAGCAATATTTGAACTTTGTAAGTTACAAGACTGCCTCTCCACGATCTAAATATCTATACTCGATTCATCGAAGGAATTAACTTCTAAAATTTGATCATCATCCATTTCACCAAATTTAGCTGCTCTGAGTTTTTTCTGACTTACATTTAAATTAAAAACTTCAACAGAATTTATAGAAAAGGTCATTTCACTAAACGCCAGTAAAAAGACACGGCTTTAAAAGCGACACTCGGCGTGAAACGACTCCCGTTTAAATGGTAAAAATAGTGAAGAGCGGAGAGAACGCCTTACTTTAAATTTTATTTCAACACCAATTACTAAAACGACTATCGTTATAATAGTGAATGTCTCAAATTGTATTCTAAACACAATCCTACGAACCATCATAACAATAATAGAGGTTTATGATTTAAACTGAATCTTTATTATAAAAAAAAGTTCAATAGCTTTGAAATTACACTCCATGTTATCACTTTTTCAAGTGAAACTGTACAAAACAGGCATTTTATCAGTATCTATTTTTTATTTTGCTGACAAATATTTAGGAAAAATACTGTTTTCACAAAAGCGATTAATTGCAGGTCGTGGTTGAAAACTTTAACTATCGAATCTGTGTACCTTCATGTCAACATCATTAATATAGATTTAAATAATGTACCAACATAATTATGCTATTATCATTATTACGCAAAATGATTCCAAATTAATTAAACAAAAAATCTCGAATAAATCACAGGTTTTCTATTAAAAATCACTTTTGTTTATGTAAAAAAAAACCATAAAAAAAAGTATTCGCAATTCTACTCAACTTACTAAATGGATGACGACATTTTCATAACATTCTGTGGCACACCGGTTTTTAATAAATTGCGACTAACATTTATGTCTTTTTTTTATCTTCAAGTGTTATCATGAACAAGAATATAAAAATGCTGACTCTACAATTTGTAATGTTCAAAACCAATTTTTTATCGACAGCTACGCGAGATTTTTTTTAAATTTTAACAAACAAAAGAAAAACTATATTTGTAGTAATTTTAGGTCAAACACAACAAATACACAATCTTGAGGAGATGGAGACTCACAATAAAACTTGCAAAAAAAAAACGAACAGTAATAAGATGGAATGGTATACATAAAAGCTAGAAGTCATTATATACGATTAAAAGCTCCTTACATACGTGTCTTTGATTGAAATTATATTTCATTCGAATACAAAATGCGATCGCGAAAAATAACAATGCAAAAATAAAAGAAGAAGAAAACTTCCAGCAGACGACAACGACAGCAACAAACTAACGCCCACAATTTCTATTTGAAGCTGTAGAGCTAGAGACAGTTAAGGTACCCCTGGTGCCCTCCTGGTGTTTGAGAGATACGAACAAAAAATGGAAAAGCTAAAAACGTACATAGGTACCTACCTACTCACAAAAACTATAAAATCCGGAGTAGTGATCGCGTATGGTTTTCAGTTAAATAAAAGGCCGATTATTCTCGAGGCTATATAAAGTCTGAATACCAGCAAGCTCAAATAAAAATTAAAAGTCACATTTAAAGAAAATAAATAAATAAGCTGATAAGCAAATTTTTTTTTTATAAATAAATTATGCCCTAGAAAGCGTATCTATAAAGTTGAAAATTTTCTTCAGATTGGCGAATCTGAGACGGAGAACCTAAGGTCGGGGGATTCATTGAAGAGTGCTGACGATGAGCTACCGGAATGAGGTGTCCCCCAACAAATATCAACAAAAAAACAGCTGTATGGTCAAAATATAAATAAATAAAAGATCAAAAGCCTCATTATCGCATATCTAAGCAGTCAACATAAACAATCAAGTCATGATAAACACAGAAAACTCTGGCTTTGCCTGTCTACTTTTAAGAAATTCCTCACCATAGAAAGGGGATGGTGAGGGGGTGTTTAGTAATCTACTGTGACTGAGAAATTAGCAATGTTGATGTGGCACACACAAAAACAAAATAAAATTTCATTTTATTTAAAAATTTTAATTTCTTTCTTATTGGAAAAGGTGTTGCCTCAGAGTAAAATCGATTTTGAAAAAGTATCTTGGAATTGAAGTTTTTCACTTACCTAGAATTATCAGATTATTTATATTATTTACAATGTATGGATGTTTTTTTAATTTAAATTCATTATTTAACACAGAGCTTAAACAAGTCTTATGGAATGGAGGAAAAAAACTAGATTTTAATCGAAAAATTTAATTTTGTAATTTTCACTCTTTCTCTAGACGTAGTTCTTCTTTCTAAACCCCCACACAAAAGCCATACACAAACAAACAAAATAAAATGTCAAAGTAAAACAAAATCAGAGAATCAGCGACGTGCGACTTCTGTGTTTTATAAGGATGTGAAGCGGCTGCGTCCAAGGAATTACAAGGTAGTTTCTAATTTCAATGGTGGACTAACATGTACATATTAGGGGTATTAATTCAACGTCGTAAGTTTGCAAACTGTGTAAAAGAGCAAGTTTCGGCAAAGTTTGCATGAACGATTTTTTTAATACATGCTAAGTTATTCAATCAAAGGCTTTTGGATAAGTTTGGTTAAATTTCCACAGCAAAATTCTTGGATAAGCTTAAACAAATTGTGTAAATCATTTCTCATACAAAATTTGACAGTTCACTCACCAAAAGATAAACTACACCAATTTGTAAACTTATCTAGGGTTTTACGAAGTTGCATGAACACCCTTATTATTGCCGTTTTTGATTGGATTTTGGAATTGTTCCATTCCTATCGAATATGAAAAACCTAAAAACACAAATTTTCAGTATTCGATAGGAATGGAACAATTCCAAACTGCAATCGGAACCGACTTTATATATCTGAATTACCATTACAGCAAAAGAATATAATTATTTCTATTCGTGACATAAATGACAACTCCACTGGACATGAAAAAAAAAACATTGAGCGCACAAAAATCCATGTTCATCCAGTGACGTCCATAGAGCCTGTTTAGATTGGGAAATTTGAGTCTGGACTCGTGAGTCTCATCGTGTCTACATTCGAACATTTGAGGCGCCTCAAAACACATAGAAACAAAAACAACTTCAATGCTTTACATTGAAACACAAAGAAATGAGTGTCATGAGGTCTCTTGTCCAGAAACCGTGAGAAAGGTCTCAATCTTCCCAATCTAAACATCGTCATAGAATGAAGTGAGGGGAGGATCAGGAATGTCGTGAGGCATGAACAAAATATAAACACCAACATCATGTGTATTTATGTGTTTTGAGGTGCCTCAAATGTTCGAATGTAGACACACGATGAGACTCACTAGTCTGGAATCAATTTTCCCAACCTAAACAGGCTCATAAACAGGCTCACATGCCGATTATAAAAATTAAAATTTCGCAGTCAACTATCGTGAAAGAATAAAGAACACGGTACCGTATTTGCAGGGAATCCATGGCACCCATTTTGTACAAATCTCGAATCGATAAAATAAATCAAAAAACTTTGAGACATGAAACAAAACTCATGAATTTAGTTACAATTTTCATCGTTTGACCAATTTAATCGATGTTAGAATTACAGAACGTGGGCACCAATGCTGTAGATTGTGATTTTAGATGTTGGGTATCGTCCATGAGGTGGCATGTGAAAATTTGAACTATTTTTTAATACAATTTTAATGCTATTCCCACTAAAATGAAATACCTACCAGGATCCCTGTTCTGTAACTATCGCTTCGATAAAACTCGTCGAGAAACGTTGAAAAATGAAACAACACTCATACAATTTGTGTCGGTTTCCATCGTTTCTCGAAGAATTTTATCGATGCGTTAGTTATATGAAAATTGAAACAAATCGTATGAGTTTTGTTTTATTTTTCAATAAGGGTATTCATACAAACAGTGTAAAGTAGTCGTAAACGCTGTAATGTTTTAAACATCGTAGTTCTGTCACAATTTGTATGGAAAATTTGACAGATTTACGTAGTTCACAACTTTACTACGTTTACGAAGACTTTACGCTGTTGCATGAATACCCTCAATGTTTCTCGACTAACTTTATCGATGCGATAGTTACAGAACATGAGTCCAGGAAAATTAATTTAATTTTTTTCCGTTCAACTGTCAGATTGGATCTGCTTTCACTGAATGGTGGTTGAATTTTTGTTTTCTTTTTCGGTATGCAGAACTTTTAATTACACTCGTGCACTCGCATGAATAGAGGACAATCATAACCTATCTTCCGACCACATGATTTGCACTGTCTGAAAAGTGAAAACGAAAAACTGAAATAAAATAAAACTTGCTGTAGTTGGTTATTACAAGACAACCTCAAATATTCAAGGATAACGATATTGGGTTCGTGATCATGGCTTGTCATACGAGGTGTTCAATGTACTTTTGTTCATAAATTTTACATCTAGGGTTAGGGACGTGAGGCCCGCCCAGGCCTAGGGTGACACAATTTTATTTTTTAGTTTTTTTTACAAATAACCACTTTTCTTTTGCAATGTAGGGAACGCAACCGAAGCACGTTTGTTAACAACCAAAAGTACCGCAAAAATGCCTACCGATCAAAATAATCTGGCTTGGATGAATTTCTTAGACAAAAAATAATCGAGCAAGCAAATCCAAACAATGTTAGTCTCAGTTTTAAAGAAAAAAAGTGAAGAATTTATGTGAGGAATCCTTTCAATATTTCAGAGTCCTAGAGATGTCTGAAATATAAACTGGCTAATTGATTTAATAGCTTTCCCAACTAACAATTTCGCTTCTATATTCATCCATAGATGCTTTTCGGTTTCATTCAACTTACGCAAATAACCAATGCATATAACTCCATAGAGTGAAAAAAGGCGACCTTTTTTAACTCCTATTGTACTCTTATGGAGTTAATTATGAGAGCCTTAAAGAAGTTCATATTAAATAAAATAAAAAAAAAAAAAAAATTGGCAGGTCCAGGAATCGAACCCGTGTCCCTCTGAATCACTTTTATCTTGAATTGTCTTCTTTGAGACAAGAAGCTTGCAATAATAAGAAAAAACTTTGTTCAAGAAAAATATAAAATAATAGATTTGTATGTTTTGTATAGCAAACACATATGTTAATTAAATAAATAGAGGTATAATTGATTAATTAATTAATTAATACCTTAAACACTGACAACAATAATAAATGTATGTGCACGGATGCTAAATTGAATATAAAATATAAAATGGCCGCTTATAGCTTGGTGACACCATATTTACGAATACAAGCAATATAGAAACAAAGACTAACATAAAAATTGTATAAGAATTTTATGGGATGACTATTGAAGCGATAGTATCGTGGTTATTTCAAAACATCATTATAGAGAGATTAAAGAAACATTGATATATCGCTTCTATCAAGCTGATATAATTTTCACCGGAAAATATTTGAAGATTCAGTAATAGTCCAATAAGGTATTTGCTTTCTGTCAGAGGGCTAAATGAAGCGCTATAGAAACAAATAACACTATAATGTCTGAAATGCGAAGTTGTTAGTTGGGTAGTAACTCCTTATTTACATATGTATAAGCGTATTGCAAAGTAGTTGTATAAATACGACCTCATTTATTCACCGAAACACCTATGCATATATTCATTGAATATGAAGAAAATTTAAAAAGAAAATTCTCTTTGAACTTTTAATTTGAATTATGCATATATTCATTCATAATTTAAAATAAATCAACGAAAATTTGAATAAAATTAAATACTTCTCTTACCAAATGTCCCAAAACTGCTTACTCGAACGAATTGTGGTTAATGGAGGAGATAGCAAGGTTCATACCAGCTACTAGAGAATGATTGAATGTTTAATTTTTATATTTCTCACACTTCATAAATACGAGTATCTTGTATTTTTCTATGGTATCAAAAAAATGGACGAAAAGTCTTGAAAATTGCACAAAATATTAACGTTTCTGATGAGATATTGTAAAAAACGAAAATTGAGTTACCTAGTTCTTGCAATCAAGGGACGATATATAGGTACGATTGATCCTAAAGGCTGATATTGCAGCAAAATATTCGTTGTCTTTTGATCTCTTTGGTACTTCAAAATCGGGGCGACAATATGTTTAAAACAGTTTTTCTTTTTTTATATGGCGTTTTGGCGTTATTTTACGTTAAATAAATTATTTATGAAGTTTGTTGATACATATATTATCTAAAATATTGAATAATACAAAATTGTTTAATCCTCCACTTTATATTTCAAAACTTCTTAGTAAAGATTTCAAACTATCCTTGGTACAATTTGTTATAAATAAACAAATAAAAATGAATTTTTTGTAAGTACTTTATTTTTCCACACTTTTCTAGAAGCTGGGTTTTAAGTTTTTCTTGCTTTTTAGTACACTTTATCGCTTTCGTTATCAATATCATTATTGTATTGAACCTGTACCATCATAAGTTTAAAACAACAATCGTTTGAAAAACCTTATAGTGCGTTTGAAAATAATCTGTTTCTTGTTTTTGCTCTACTGAAAAATGTACTATTACACTCACGGCCTAATATTAAACCAATTTAGAAGTTCATAATAACTATTACTTACATGTTCCTATATATTTAAAAAAATAGTTATTAATTTTTCTTTTCACGAGACGTACCTAATAGGCTTGGTAAAAGAATTGTCTTACACTGCTAAGTATCAACAACAAAGTTTTTATTTTCAAACAACCAACATCAAGTTATTTCGAATGGCTATAATTTCCAGATCTATCCTTGTGAAGGGGTGGAAAAAGGTTCAAGCAATATTTAATATTTGATTAAAGGAAACCAAAAATTGAAAAAAGTAAAATCACATACACGTATACAAATTTGAAGCAATGAACATTGTGAGATCTAATCACAAGTATAGTATCTATCTAGCTTGAAACATTAAATTCATAGTATAATAATTACCTTTACGTATTTACCAATTCAAAAAATAAGTTATCATCTATCAACTTTTGTTATTATTTATTTTTTTTTTGTAGAACACTTATTTAAAAATATTTAAGAACAACATACCCGTTTGACGATCGTTTTTGCAATAAATAAAATTGGTGACAAACATTAAACCCGTAAGCAAAGTATCTACCATCTACCTGGCATTTTACTTAATTTAATTTTTATAGTTAAACTTTCCAGCCAATCACCGGAACAAACGTGGTGAAATGAGACGTGGAAATTTGTATGTGCTCTCGTATATGGATGTACATACGTATGTAGAGGTACTCAGTTGTTTATTGTTTTGTTTATATTATCAACTGTTGACTTTGCTAATTTATTTATTTGTTTATAAAATAATTTAAAAATCTTTACAGTGTAGCTGTGTGAACGACACTTACAACAAAATGCCGTTATAAACATAAAACATAGTAAAGTTTGAAATTATTTCTCAGTTGAAAATATATTTTGTTTTACACTTTAAGGTTGACTGAATTAATTGTTTGTTCAATTTTCAAAAAATTGAGATCACTTATAGCAGTTTCTATATTAGTGTCTGTTAATAATGCATAATTCTTTTTTAACTTAGATCATTAAAAGCTTTGAACTCAATTTTCTGAATTTTGACTATTTTATTATCATGTAATTGGAATAGAAAAATGAGATACCTATTCGTAATCTCAGAAATTTGTTTAGTTCACTATCATTTCCTGAAAAAAATAATATTGTTAAATTTTATGTATTTTTCAGAACTGTCCAAATATACAGAGATCTTTATGATGTTAAACTTACAAGAGGTAGCTACATGGCATGAAAAATAAAGACGAAGAAAACAAGTATGTACATTAGGGTGGCCGTTAAAAAAAGGTAATCTTGGATAATGAATGAATTAAAAAAAAATTCTTAATTTTTTCAGATTTTTATTTTCATCCCCTATAATTAGTCGTTATAGGGGTTGGGGGTTGAATTAATTAACTTTTTTTATTTTTGTATTCTAGATGATTCGCGTAAGATCTACACAAAAATTCAGAGCATGTAGATTGAAAGAAAACGAGAAAAAACCCCACATGAGTGGGGTAATGTTTCCCCCCGCTTGGGCACGAGGGGAATTTTTTATAGATATACTACATTAAATAGAAAAAAAAACTAATTAAAAAACAACGGATATTCTTACAGTATTGTTTTGTAGCTTTTTGGAAAGCTAAAAGTCTATATTCTTATGACTTTTTTTTTAAATTAAGTTCTTTTAATAAATACATAGGTTCAGCAAAAAGTTGTTTTCAACTGAAAAATTAAAAAATTAAATACTTTTCTTCAAAAAAACTTGATTTGTAAATAAGCCATAAGACTGAGCTTTTGACTTTCCAAAATACTGTATACAAATACAATAAGTTTTGCCGGTGTTCTTTCATTAATTTTGTGTTCTTTCTAATGTATTTTTGTTTTATAAAATTGCCTCTCTTGGTTAAGTGGGTGAAATTACTACCCCGATCGTGTGGGATATTTTTCTTGTCTACTTCCAACCTACATGATCTGAATTTTTTTAGCAGATTCTACTTGAGTTAGCTAGTATGAACACAGAAAAAGGAAATTAAATAAATCTAAATAGTGTTATAGGGAATGAAAACCCGTTTCACTTCTCAAATGGAATTAGTTGCAGTTCTAATGTCAAAAAAGTCATATACTTTTTGCTTTTGAGCAGTCATATGAGATCTATGAGTGTGTTCAGATGGTTTGGTATGATTTTTTTGACAGGTCATATGAGACTTGATTATGACTTCTATAATCGTGTAAAGTGGCCTTTCGTGGATACAGACATTCTGAAAAGTTTGCAGGGCAGTTACTAAAATTTTGATTGAACTGACAAAAATGGAGGAAGTCAAAAACAATAACACTCAGAAAAAAACCAAGCTAAAATAAAGGAAAACAGTTACAAAAACAAGATGAAAGTCTGGTAGACTTTGAAATTCTTCAGACAACAGAAAAATCAATACAGATTTACAATAATTTTCAGAATGTGGGAGCTTAAATTAAGTCAAAAACAAACTCATTTTAAGAATACAAAAATTTAAATGACTTGCATTTGTAGGGTATTATTTCAAGTGTCTTTTTTTTATTTTACAATCTGATTTATTATTTTTTTTCCATATTAAAGTAGTCTTCAAGTTGCTGCTTGATAGTGATTTGATTACTTATCACTTTTTTTTTTGCGCCACGAGCTAATTTTTTTTTGCTAACGTAAAATGTATATGACAGCAGTGACAAATTTTAATTAATTAATTTCTTGGAAGTGGCTGAAAAGCGCACTTGTACCATTTATACTTAGAAGTCATGAACACGGGGAAGCATGTGGTCGAATTCGAAAATTAAAAGATCCACAACACAGCAAAATTCATTTTCCATTTCTTCTGCCAAATATTACGATTTTTTACGTTAAATAAGAAGCGTGAGTATTTGCTAAAAACTATGAAAGCACATTTTACCAAAATATATATAAATTGTACCATTTTTTTGAACAGTATAGTTAAATAAGTTTTCATTAACAAACTCGGTCCAGCTCACTTGAACACTTGATACAAACGTACTTTCCATCAAAAATGTGAAATAAAAATGTGATGAAAACTACTACCAGTTGTATCTACCTAGCTACTTTAGAAAAAAAATCTATTTAAATGGAAAAAAGTCAATACAAATATTTTTTGGAAAAAAGTGTAACAAAATGGAATAAAATGTTGCATACACAGTTATAGTAACACAAAGAATTTGAATCAACAACAGGGTAAATCCATCGTAAACATAGTGAATTGGGAAAAATTTAGGAAGCTTAAAATTGTATTATATTAAAGAAGTTGTATGAAGAGGAATACTCTTTTAATAGATTTGTCGATTTTATGTTTCTCAGATAAAAATTAAAATTTAAGGTATTTTTTGAGAAATCAACTGAAGTAATTTCTTATAGCCTGATATGTCAAAAAGTAAATAACTATTATTATGGTTAGTATTAGTATAGAAGAAAAATTCCCTTATTTTAGAAATAAACACATGAAATT
Source organism: Dasysyrphus albostriatus (assembly GCA_946251815.1). Classification (NCBI taxonomy): domain Eukaryota; kingdom Metazoa; phylum Arthropoda; class Insecta; order Diptera; family Syrphidae; genus Dasysyrphus; species Dasysyrphus albostriatus. The sequence goes on from OX276337.1 coordinate 22,051,119, forward strand.
ACACTTTTTTACTGACCGAACACAGAAACAAAAAAAAACTATGTATCTAGTATCTACCCATAAACATTTCTTAACTGCCATTAAAGTGATTTGCAGAAAATAAAACACGTGTAAAAAGCAAATTTTTTGTTCATCTTTATTAACACAAGCATTATTATTTGTAAAACATTCCAACATTCAACTAGACCTCTTTTACAATAGTTCCATACAAAACTCGGTCAAAGACATTCATCCAACGACTCTAACTGTATACAATTCAAATTCTTCCTCACAATATAACAACTATACTGCTCAAAGTGATATCCCGGAAATGGAAACCATTTCTTTTGAATGTACCTTGTCTTTTCATTCAGAACGCCATTTATATGTACTCCAGCTATTTGTTGCTCTCTCACCAATACACCCGCACCCCCACATAAAGGAGCTATAAATTAGCTTCGACTATAAGATGCATTTTATTTCAATTTTCAAAACCTCAGCCGCATGCGTTAACAGTGACAGAGTTATGAATTCTTTGCGCGCTGCGAATTGCGGTTGAGTTGTTGCATTTTGTTGTTAAATGATATAGAAAATTGGTCTCATCTTCTGGTTGGGATTTGAAAATGTTGTGCCATCGTTGAAGGGTATAAAAAGGCCATTGCTCTTAAAATTCTTTCATTAGTTTTACTACCCTTGGCTTGATAAGATCTTCGGACTTTGAAGGGACTATTTATATTCTGAACCAAAAGGAGTAAAGTATTCAAAACTTGTTGAAATGTCTGTTGGTTAGAAAAAAACTGATTTATTTAAAATTTATTTAAACAAAAAATTAAGTTATGAAAAGTGATAAACGTTTGGAGTAAAGTTAAGTGTGTGTGGTGTATGTGTGTGGGGATATTAAGGATTGAGGATTAATATAAGTGGCTCGTGTGCTGGAAGAAGTTCGAAAATATGTCTCTTATATAGTCCTTGATTAGGACTGATAATATACAGGTAGGAAATTCATAAGTATTTAAATTTAAACGAAACAAAGAGAACAAAAAGTCAGTGTTTAAATCAACGTACTACTTTTCATTAAATATTGCTAAATGATATTATAATTTTATAAAATATATGAACAACAGTTGAATTCTCAAAAATAAAAACGAATTCAATATTTAAGTTTAACTTCAGAAAAAAAAAAATACGCCCATGATTTTCATTGTGTATGTATAACAACTTTAAATAATTCTGCATGAATATGAAAATCCTAATAATCTCAGAAAGGTTCTCCAAATAAATTCATCTTGAAAGATTAATGGAATGAATTTCCTATATTTTCTTCTGAAAACATTAATTTGATCTGAAAGTCGATCATTGAAAAAATATATTTTGGTGTTAAATGTTTTAGTTTTTGGACCAAATTTTGTATAAAAAAAGTCAAAACTAGTTAAGATTTTCAACACCTTAATTAAGTTTTTTGGTGGATAAATTTTAGCAAAAGTAAATTTTTTGGTATACAATAAAAATGTACGAACTACTCCAAAACCATTAATTTAAAATGTTTTTAATACAATGACCGTAAATTCATCTATAATTTTATTTTTCCATCTTTAATTTTATAGACAAACCATTTTTATTTTTCAAATTAATAAAAATATGATAAGTTTTATATTTTTCGAAATATTAAATTCACGTTTGTGCACACGATATGACTTTACCAGAACCCAAATAATTTTTTTCTAACAAGCTAATAATTTTTTATAATACTTTTTTGTTTGCATTCCTATTGAGATACTGTCTTTTTTCGGTTGGAACCTTAATTATATTCGTATTTTTAGTACAGAATCAATGATTTGTGTACAAAATTATTAATTTATAAGCAAAATAAATAAAACATTCCTAGCACCCTGGAGAGAAAAAATTTGTATTGGTTTATTTATTTTCTTTTATTAAAATTTTTACTAGGTGAAAAATAAAAAAATTTCTGCAATAGTGTTCATATTAAAATACGGAATTTAAAGTTATTAATAATTTTGTCTCCAAAAAATTACTTTTTAGCCATATTCTTGTTTTCTTAAAGGCTTTTACCAAATAATATAGCACAAATTATTTTTTTTTCCAATGATATACTAGAAAATATGTTTTTTCTATCCATAGACACTTTATTTGTTTTGATCGGATAAATACACGCTTCACAATTTTTATGAAATCCCCATTTCACTCCGGAACACTCTTTAGTGAAAAAAATTAAACTACATATATATTTCTATGAAACTACACTATTCAAAAAAGGCTTTAAAACACTTATAAGCATCTGGTATACACAACCAACCTATATACAATTTCTTGCCAAGAATATTGACTTTGAAACGGCGGTCTACCCAGGTGTATACGTACTTTTTTAACTTATTGAATTTCTAACGCTTTTTCTTTAATTTTTGGATCTTTCATTACTGCTTACGTTTGTTTGTATTGCTGAATTCTTATCATAATAACTCTAAGGTTTTTCAATCAAAATGGTACAGTCACATATTAACGAAATTACAATTTTATTTGAAAGTGCCTTTGACAAAAGCAAATGACATTATGTTAAGAATATATCGTCCCCTGATACCTAGGTAATTCAATTTTCTATTTTTCTAATATCTCGGCAAAAACGGCTTTATTTAGTACAGTTTTCAAGATTTTTCGGCCAATTTTTTTCTATTATAGTCAAAAAATTTTGATGCATAAATGTACAATTACGAGACAAAAATGTCAAAAATGACTTTTGCGCTCATGGCCTCAATTATATCTGTTCATATTTTCCAGTAAAACGATATTTTCAATTGCATTTAACTCAAAACAAATAGTCAATATGGAATGCGGTCGTTGTCTTGCATGGGACGGTTCTGATAAGTCAAATTAGTAATGACTTTGCAGCATGGATCTTACTGAATTTTATTAATTTTTTAGGAAATTGAGGACCAAGGGCTTAATTTGGTATGTTCTAAAAGTCATTTTTATGCATAACTGATATTCAAAAAGATATATAAACCTATTCAAACTTTACAATTTCTCATAGTTTTGGTCCGAAAGGCTATTGATTACATGCCAAATAATTTATCTTTGTAATTATATTTTTATTCAACTTCTTGATGAAATATGACATTTCGAATATTAAGAATATTTAAAAAGTAGCTCGCAATTTTGTTTTCCGGCTATTTTTTGAATACTTCAAGACCTACAAACTGACAGGTTGGGCTGATTTATATAAAATTTTGGTACCAGGTTCATGTAGTCCCCAAAAACGAGGCTTAACGAGACCAATGTGGCAAAACATTTTCATTGATCAACGCCAAAAACTACCTGTTAAAGCCTAAGCGAGACCATAACAAAAAAAAAAAAACACGACACAGATTCCCATGTAAACAGGCATAGCGAGACTACATTGAGACAAAAACCACTAACAAGACTGTTTAACACTCATCTGGTACCTTTATGAAGGTACGTCATCCTATGGCGGGATTCTTCTTCAATAAAGAAAGATTTTAGTTAAAAACATTCATTAGGTATTTGTATTTTTTCCGAAAAGGAATTAAAAGAAATTATAAAACTTTTGGAATTATAAAAGAATTGAAAAGTACAGATAAGATAGGATAAATAAAACAAAAAAATTAGTACCATCATGGAACTTAGTGAAAATATTTTATGCACCATGAGAATGAAGAATCAAGAGAGTCTATAGAATTATTTATATGGAAATGTGATTTTTAAGAGCTAGAGGGGTAGAAGTTGAGGTGTATCAAACTGAAAAATTAGCCTTGTTGCAAACTTAGCATGTGACACATGTTTTTAAGGTAGTTTTAATGCTGAGTCAAACTATACCAAAACCAAATCAATAAAACCTCCGAGAAAAAAGTAATTGTCATTTTTATGTTAGGATGACGATATTTTCAATACAAAAGTTGAATATTGCCGAAAATCAATTAAAAAGAAGAAATTAAAAAATTAAAAAACAATAATCACAACAATCCAAAAACTATCTCTGGTGAAAAGGTGTTTTTTTGGAGGAGTGGGGTTGTAGTGGGATTATTACTATAAAATCTATAAAAAAAAAATGGTACAACCATGAAACTTGATAGAAATGTGTTCTGAACTATCAAAATGAAGAATCAAAAGAGTCTATAAAAATATCTATAATAAAAGGGTGCATTTTGTGGGTGCAGGATAGTATAATACTTTTTTCAAAAATAAATATTAAAAACAGCCTTTCACCCTTGATATTTTTGTAATTTTCTTTTTTTGTTCTTTTAGTAGTTAATGAAACATTTTTACCACGTTTCTTGAGACTACCGTCCTTTTCAAAGAATTTTGAAAAACTTTCCAATTCCTTCAAAAAAATACCCTTCCATGTGGATTATTTTTATAAACTAATTTGAATCTTTATGCTGTTAGTTCATAAAGAATTTTTACCTAGTTTCATGGTGGTATCATTTTTTTAAATTGGTTTTATGGTAATAATCCCACTATAACCCCACCCCGCAAAAAGACACCTTTAGACCATAGATATTTTTTAAGATTTTTGTGATAATTTTTTATAATGACGAATGAACCATTGATGTCAAGTTTTTCCAATGAACCATTATTTCCAATTGGATTTCGGTATTATTTTACATTTATACTGAAAATACAGTCAACCTAACATAAAAATGGCAATAACTTTTTTTCTCGGAAGTCGTTTTGTCTTGGTTTTGGTGTCATTTGATTCAACATTAAAAACTGCTTTAAGACATGTGTCATTTGCCTATGTTGTACCAAGGTAATTTCATTTAAAAAAAACACCCTTCCATGTGAAATATTTTTGTAGACTCTTTTGATTCTTATCCTCATGGTTTTTTATTCGAAGGCCTTTCTGTACTTTTTTACCTGTACTAAAGTGAAAGTCATATAAGTATAAAAGTGATCAAAACAAAAATTTCAAGTACTTTATGGAATTAAAGTAAGTCCTAGTACAAGTTCCGGAACTAATACATGAAATTTAAAGTTTGATCCTCGATTGATTCTCTTAAAGTCAAAAGTTATCAAGAAATTGTACTGGTACTTGAGAAATTTCAAGTATAAGATAATTGTACTCAAACTTGTACTTAAACCTTAAGTACACAAGTTTGGTTGAAAATCCATCGAGTTGAATTATTTGTTTTGGTACAACCTAATCATATCAGTACAGGAGCTATAGCAACGTCAAAAAAGAAATAATTTGAGTACGGCTTTTAGAAAATCATATGTGAGAGTGCAGTCTGGCTAGTGTAAATTGTTGCTTTTCCCGCCATTTTGTAAAAAAGACTTTGAAAACCGTAAATTAGAATTTCTATTGGACGTAAAGTAAATTTTGCTTTGCTTTTTAGGTCAAAAGCAAGCAAATTGTGGGTAGTTCTGATTTTACCGAATTTAAGGTTTGCGACTAAGATTTCGTGAAGCAAAGTGGAAAAAAATGCAAACAATTATACAAAAGTCAGTTTTTGGTTAGTTTTTCAATGTATGAATCGAAAACTATAAATTATTAATAAATTTTATCAAAGTACAGCAGAAAGTACCTATACACCATTTCAAACAAATCTCTGTTTGAGTCTTTTTTTCTGTGACAATAATTCATTTGGACTCAAGTGCTAGTTGAAAATTGACGTATTTTAACTGTTTTCGAAAACTGTTTTCGAAAACACTAATTAATGAAATTGTGGACAAAATTTGTATGTTAGTCTCTTAAATAAACCCAAATATATATTTTTTGATGGTTATTGATTCGTTCAATTTGAATCTGTCCTCAGAGTTGCTATAGCACGTTTAGTTTTTTAGATATCCGAATCTAAAGTTTTGAAAACATGTATTTGATGCATATTTGGGGTAATATTACCTCTCGAGGTAATTCTATCAAAAATAAAGCAGGGAATCAAAATTTTCCCACAATTTGCATTGTAAAAAACACAGAATATGACTGGACTGACTGTAGTTTGTTTGAAAGGTAGCAATCTGTCCTTTAATTACATTAAAAAAAAAAACAATTTTAATTTAATTAAAAAAAATTAATTTTGTAATTTTTGAATTCTTTTTTTGCAAACAACAGATAAATATAGCTCGATTGAAGAATGTAATAAGAAACAGACAGCCTTTTAAACAAGCTAAGCTAGAATTTTAAAATTTTCCAATTTTTCAAATCATTTCAAGCCAGCTTAAAGTTTGTAGAGTTCTATTTTATAAAATAAGTCATTTGCATTACTTATTTCTACATTTTTTGACCCGCATACTTTCTTACATACAGAAACACCAATTTTTAGCAGATAATAGAACTTTATAGATTATGTATTAGACTTGACTTAGTTTTCCAGGTTAGCAATTTTTGATCTGAAAACTACAGAGAATCATAAAATAAAAGCTTTCATTGCTGATTTCTTTCTTTTTTGTTACCAGTTAATTTTGTAAAATTTGTTCATTAATTCTAAAAATGGATTTGCATTTTAAAAACTAGTTTATTGTAACAGTAGGTACCTCTATTTACACTTGTTTCTAAAAATCCCACCAGAAATTGGAATTACAGTCTTAAATGAAGTGACTCATCTTCTAAACACCAGACAACAATTAATGAAAACTACTAATACTAATAATAATTATATGCAAAGCTCTACGAAAATCACAGTCGGACACCAGCGCTCAACTGCACTATAAAGTACCTTCCGTCGGGCGTCGTGCGTCGATGGAAGTGCTATTCGAAACAGTGTTTTTATCACACGACACACGACCTTCACGAGCCATTTGTTTCGGTCGGCTTTCAGAATGGTCTTAGTTCACTAAACGCTGCCCTATCGGTTGGTTGACTTATAAAACTGATTAATGTGCCGGGTCTTGTCGTATGTACAATTGAAGTGAACCGAGGTTTGGTTTGCTCTTTTCCATTGAATCCCAATTAAACGTTAAAGTGCATTTGTGGCTTTAGTTTGTAAACAAAAAAGCAGCACATGGTATTCAGACAGACAACAGACAATTCAGATAGTGCGTCAGTTGTTGCAGTTGCAATTCTGTAGAGCAAAAACAAAATAATGAAGTAATATCAAATCTTATATGTATTCATAATTAAATTTTGAAAATCATATCATTCAATCAAAGTGCATTTCCTAGTGTAGTTGAGTAAACAGAAAAGTTATAAGAAAAAACATGGCAAAGAAGTATCAATTTCAAGCACATCCGGAGTCAGGTAGGTATGCATTAAAAAAAAAAAAACTATAAAAATTCTGTGGGCTAGAATTGTGGACATACTTGTTGTTTTATGATGTAATATTCTATGCAGCCTACAAACAGTACAAATGTCATAAATTAATTGGTTAATTGTCTCAGCAGTATTTAAAAATTTAAACGACTACTATATCATTGTACAGAGATAGTGCTTCTTATGCTTGTAGAGTAAATAATTCACTTTCAAAGAAAGCGAAATTAGTATGGGTAGCTGATCTAGCTAGAATAAGTAAAATTTTTATTAGTCAACATAAAACTAGATCGCGTTTTTAAAGTTGATATTTCCATAAATAAAATACAAATTCAATTGAAAATTTAAATAAAATACATACATACAGCTAGGAGGTGTAATAAAAAATAAAATCACAACTGCGTTCTGAGCTTTGAATAACTAATTAGTTAAACTAACACTAGGAGGAAAATTAAATTTTCATATAAATGAAGAATTTTTCGTTACACCTTAGCACAACACCATGAGTCAGAATGCATACCTGCGAAGAGCACCCTTTGGTATACCCTTCAAGACTTTGAATTTGTACTTTTAGAAATCATTTCAAAGTGGATACCCTTAAAAAAAAAAATTAGTTGAAAAACCTTTCAGTTCAATTTTGGAGATACGAGGTCCCAACATTTGTCTGTTGTAATAAAACTGAAAAAATACTTAATCTTAGCACGTCTTGGTGTTTTGGCTTGTAGTGTGTTAAACTGTCACGTTTTCGAGGAAGTGACAAATATTTCAAGATTTCATATTATTTTTCATTTAAAGTGCTTCTTATCTTAGCCCTTTAGATTCACAAGAACATTGAAAGTGCTTTCCATCTTTGCTGACTTGTTCTAAACCAGCTATTCCGACATCAAATTTATTAATTTTGAGCTTACTCGTGTGTGAATGCCAAGTTCTTATTGTCAAAACTGCTGTCTTGCAGCAGATATATTTGTTTAAGTTACATTTTTGTATTACTAATTGGTTATTCTTTTTTTTCATGTTTGTAGGTAAGCTACTACTATATGGCAAGTTTTTCATTTTTTAATACAAATTGAACTGGACATTTTGATCTGACTTATCACTGTGAAGATATAGCTTAAACGGTTTCATCAATTTTTTTCCAACTTGGTGGTTGTTTTGTGGACATTTACCTCACAAGTTTTTTTCATTTTTTAGAACCTTTTGAGTTTAAAGTACAGGTAAAGTAGGATAAATAAAACAAAAAAAGTAGTACCATCATGAAATTTGGTGGAAACGTTTCCTGCACCATAAAAATGAAGAATCAATAGACTTTATACATTTAAGGGGTAGATGAGGGGAAGGTAGTTGTAGTGTATCAATCTGAAAAATTTAACTTGTTACATCCTAAGCATATGACATTATGTTTTTAAGGTAGTTTTTAATGTTAAATCAAATGACCTCAAAATGTGTTCTAAGCTACCAAAATGAAGAATTAAAAGAGTCATTAAAAATATCTATAGTAAAAGGCGCTTATATGTGCAGGAATAAAAAATATTTTTTCAAAAACAAATATTGATTCCAAAAACAAACAACACCCTTTTCTCATACCCACAAAAACACCCTTTCACTCCTGATATTTTTATAAATTTCTTTTATAGTTCATTTTCGTTATAAACCCTTTTCAAAAAATTTTTAAAAATAATACCACACTTCCCAATTTTAAAAAAACACCCTTCCATGCTAAATATTTTGATAGACTCTTTTGATTTTTCATTCTGTTAATTCATAGAGTATTTCAACCAAGTTTAATGCTGGTACTATTTTTTCTAATAGGTTTTATGGTCATAGTCTCACTATAACTCTACCTCCCAAAAAAACACCTTTTCACCACACATATTTTCTTGGATTCTTCTGAGTATTGTTTTTTATGAGAAATGCCAAATTTCAGCCAAGGACCATTATTTCCAATTGAGTTTTGGTAATATTTAACATTTATACGAAAAATACAGTCATATAAGACAATAACTTTTTTGTCGGAGGTCGTATTGATTTGGTTTTCATATGTCATTTGATTCAGCATTAAAAACTACCTTAAAAACATGTATTATTTGTCTAGGTTGTGCCAAGGTAAATTTTTCCGTTCGATACACCACAACTTCCTCCCCGCTCCCCTAAAAAACACTATTCCGTTTTAATAAACTCTTTTGATTCTTCATTTTTCTGGAAAAAGAAACGTTTCGCCAAGTTTTGTGATGGTACCAATTTTCTTTTAATTCGAAGTCCTTTCTGTACTATTTACCTGTACTATGTATTTAAACATTTTTTTATACAGCAGCTCCCAAAAAGTTTTAAAATTTTCAAAAAGTATTTTTTGGATTAAAAAACAAATTAATTTAATTTTTTGGAAACTCCCTAGGATACAGTTAATTTTTCAAAAGTTGTTTTTGATCGGAGTTAAAATTTTAATTTTACAAAATATTTTACTTTATTGAAAAAATAACGGTACTTACCTTCCATACAAATGTTAAAAAACCGTAGAAGAAAATCTCACTTTTCTTGAAACCACTTCGTCATCTTGGACTTTTCATGACTACATAATCATCTTTTACTATGAGAGATTGAGAAAGGTGAGAGGCATTTCTCATTTTAGTACTTTTTAATACTCTCTTTGGCAGTTGTTTTTCATAACGAGTTCGAGAATCGCCTTGAGCGTGTTAGTGAAGTGATAAAATGATAAAACTCTGTGAGAACTGAAGTGATAACTTTGTTTTCATTCCACAGTTTCACAGATCGATAATTGACCTCCTGGCCACGATTACAGAAAAGTTTTGGCATCTGTATCGGAAACCAAAACGATTTCGGGATGATCCAAAGTATTCGAATCGACACCGAGACGATACCGAGCCGATACCGTACTCTTTGGATCGGAATTTACCAAGACTCTCCGTAGTATAGTTTTGTATCGGCAGAAAAATTGAAAGTTTGAATATAAAACAAACCCTAATTGCAATTGGCTGCTCGGAAACGGCTGCAAGAATTTTAAATTTTCAGTTTTTTTTTAAAGAAGGTTAAGGAAATGATTTTTAATAAAAATACCACCACTCACATTTTTCTCATGCTTAGTTTCTTGGAAAGCAGCAATTTATATGAAATTTTTAGGGTTGGCTTAAGCTTGAGAAAGTTACTTTAGTGAGATCCATCACCCCCATCACACCCACGCCTTATATGATTTGGATCCAAATTTTTATACGACTTACAATGTCAGAGAAAAGTTCTGATCATTCATCTAACAAATAAATTTAGAGGCAGGGTCATTGTCTATAAGTCAAAAAAATTGATTTTTGCATTGACGAAATGCTTGTCATTGTTGGGCCCTTAAATTATTTGTGAATTGTTTTCCTGTGAACTTACGACCCTGCATCAATATTTAGGTAACAGAAACCTAATCAGAGCTTTAGCTAGATATTGTGAAACAATCACAAAAAGTTTTAAAGTTAACAAAAAAACTTTGGTTTAAAAGATTGAATTTCATTCATTATGCATATTTGACGTTGTGCATATTTGAGTGGTGAAAACCACTTTTTTATCATACTTTTAATTTTTAAACAATCTTAAATACTATTTTTTTAAAGATTTAAGGACGATAAGATACATGTTTGAAAAGTTTAGATATTTATTAAGAATTAAAATTTTAGGCCTTGATGACTTTTGATGCATAAATGTAAAACACGAGACAAAGATGTCAAAAATGGGTTACACCAATTCACGGTAACATTTTTTTAATTTTGTTCATTAGATCTTAAAAATACCAGGCGGTTATTCAACTGCAAGACCAGGAATATGTGATGGAAGTGAGACTTTGTTATACGAGACCGATACCGAGAGGATACCGAAATATTTCGATTTTAATGATACCGAGACAATACTTACATTAGTAACAGCTAGTATTAGTATTGTTTGGTTTGATATCGTGGACAGCCCTTAAAACGGATATATTTTTTATTAAATATAAAATTCCAAGACCTGACCATATATTCAATTTATTTCAATAGTCACACATAGATATTCATACTTATTGAGTCTGAAAATCAATCGGGGAAATATTTCTCTAAGTGACTACTACAACTTGTTTAGTCTTTCTACATTTTCAATTGGTTTTTTAATTTTCGTTTTTATCTAAAAAATTGATTGTGAGTTTTCACTAAGCCTTTCTTAATGGCGATGATTTTGCAGGTGTGATCCTGCATTAGGAGTCAGGTACTTATTTATTATAAGATTTGCTGAAGACATTTTTCAAAATCTAATGTGATAATTGTTTCGTTATTATTATATACGCGTTAAGCTTCTGTCTGCATTATAATTACATCTCAAGACATACATTAAGCTATTAAAGCTTAAGTACCTAATTACATCTTGTTGAAGTTTTTTTTTTATAAGAAATTATCACTATCACACTTTTAATTAATTTCTGAAGACAGGTATTTACGTGTACATAGTTAAATTTTTAAAGTTTTTTTTTAATAATTTAATATAAATGCGTCGGTACTTGAATGAGACAAAGGAAAAGTAGTTTATTGATATTTATCTATACGAAACGAAAATAACTTTTGACATTTAGACCGTATTTTGAACACCACATGCCTCCAGCAAAACTTATATTCACCTCAAAACAATAGTTATTATTTTTAGTATTTTTTTTTCGAGTACAATTGATGTCGTTTCAATATTCAACCCTTTGAGTGAATTTCATTAAAAAAATAGCCACCTCTTTTGATGGTGGATATTTTTTGTTTGTAAACCAAACATGCAAATGACTTTAACAGCTTATCAAGAGGTTATGAAGGAGAAAAGGTGACATGGTATGGGGTTCAGACAAATATGACATACATAATGTTTGGATGAACTTTTCAGTTGTAAAATTTTTTTTGATGAGCGATTAACTTTCAGGAGATAACAATTTCATAGTTTTACTACATTTACAAATAATGCATTCTTATTGTCATTAAAATTAAAAACACTGTGCTGTAAAATATTGCTTATCATTTTTTTTGAATATTTAAAACTGTGTTAAAATAAGTTTTTATAAATATGTATGTGTTAGTTTTCAACGCAATTAGGATCTTCTTTAAATGCTATGCTGTCTCCAATAAAACAACAACTTCAATGTTCGTAGTGCACATCCAATTGAATTGATTTGATAATCGGATTTATGATTTCTTTTTTTAAATTTCAATTGTTTCAATAATGATATTGTAAAATAGTAACATTTTTATTTTCAATTTTGTCTTCTGTTCTTATTAACTTATTATTTACTTTTTTTGCAGACTTAGAGTGCGGCGTCGACGAAGAAAACGACGACGTCGCCTTGGCGATGTCACCGATAGGACAAATTGCTAAGACTCCTACTCCAAGAGACGTACCCGGTGATCCAGAGCAACGTGAAACATGGGGAGGAAAAGTCGATTTTTTATTATCGGTTATTGGATTCGCTGTCGATTTAGCAAACGTTTGGAGATTTCCTTATTTGTGTTACAAAAATGGCGGTGGTAAGTATTAAATTAATCAATTATATGAGTGTGTACTTTAAATTATGTTTTCAATTTTTCATAATTTGAAATTTTTAAGCAAATAAAAATTAGGAATCTATCACTATTTTCGGAATTTTTTATTTTAAATCGAAATTAATTCCAATTTTTTAAAAATAAGATTCCCAAAATTTTAAGAAATCAACCATAAAAAACAAAATCCAGAAAAAAAACAAAAATGAATTCATAGTAGGTATCTATAGGTAAATACAAATCAGCATTGGAGTAATTTGTACATAAAAGTATTCATTCAACACATATTCTTAGGACATTTTAAACATAAACTTGACTCAGTTCCTGATATCCCGACTTTATTCAAAATTTTGAAATTTGGGACCATGTTGTGACCTAAATTCTGAAGCCCTTGTGATAAATAGAAATATGCAGTATCACTGAATTCAGCATACCCAAATCATTTAGTATACCAAATTTCATTAATTTGTACTAGGAATTGGTGTGGGAAATTATTTTTGTCGCCAAAATTCAACAAACGGACCACTGTGCAGCTGCAGAAGTCTTGCATCGGTTTTTTTCAAATGTCAACTACCAGAATTCTTAACTTTATGTCAGATTTAATTAATAGACCAGACAAAATATCAATACAATAAAAACTATTAATTTAGACTATTTAAATTTTTTTTTGAGTTTTTGAGTAATTGACCTAAAATTTGATTAGCTATTTGCAGCTGTCAAATTTTTCAAATGTCTTTCACATTCTATCAAATTAGGTCTACAAATAATTTTCACCATACAAAATTTTAAAAATTAGCACTTAAATTAGTTATTACACCTTGGGAACATCTTGTTCAAATTTTGTACAAATCAGTATTGAAGTCATTTTAATATGATAAAATACATTCAGGCGAAAATTTTAGAACACTAACATAAACTTGACTCAAATTGTGAAATGTGGGAATGATATTCTCTCAGAGAGAATAAAAACTGTCAAAATGTCAGGAACGGTTTGGTCACTAATTTGAACCACGCCAAAAAAATATATTTGACTAGAGCTGCCATAGGGCAATCATAAGTCAATAAATTTTTTTTTAAATCACTGTACAAGAAATTGAATGGTAAGAAAAATGAAACTTATACGTTTATTTAATCATGTAACTTAAATTTGTTTAAAAAAGAAAAAAAAACCACAGTAAACAAAAAGTACACAAATTGTCATAACAAAATTTTCTTCGAAATATGCATTTTAAGAACATCCTCTGATTTATCAAAAGTTAAAAAAATAATACATCTACCAAAAACAAAACAAAAAAAAAAAAAAACACTTGGGTAACCCTAACTTTTTGTATTCTGTTTTGTTATTTGAATTCAAACTGACATTTTTTTAAATCTGACATACGAACATCCGGAATTTGACATCCAGTACGAAACAGCCACCAGAAATTTGTTCGACCAAATCTGGCAAGGAGGGGAAATTTTTTACTCTCCCGTGAGCGCTCTCTTTGGTCCGAACAAGTACAAACTTTCATTAGTGAGACGACTTCGCACTAAAAATAACTAAATTTGGCGGTTTCAAACTGTTTGAAACTCGTTCTGGAACACACCTTTTGTTTACTCAGAGCGTTCTCTACTCACTCAGGTATTGTCCTGGGATAGTAAGAAAAAATCATTCCTATAAAACCGCATAAGGATCTTTTACATGTTAACAATTTGTCATGTCTGGTGCAATAAACATGGTATGTATCGAGTCATTAGCATTGTCGATAGGTTTGCTTAGATCTAATTAGAATACTCTTACTCGTACTTCGTTTGGGATGTCATTCGTTAACTTCTTTTGAATTCCTAAATTTTATTTGGTAAATTTTTACTTTGCTTCTTTTTAAATTTATTTGAACAAAAATATAAAAAAATGTCTAAATAAAGGGTAGATCTCAAGTTCAAAAGAACCATTCATTTCCGAGATAATATAAATATCATACTAGCCACTAGAATTTTTTTGAATTTCTAGACACCCATAAAACTTTTCATCTTTTAAAGCATCACTTAAGGCATCAACACTTTTGAGGAAATTAAATATTTCCGGCCAGTCCTTATCCGGTATATTATATTCATATAATTGTTTTAGTCCTCTTTTTCTATTGTTTTTCTTTGTTCTTACATCAACTGTCACAAAAAATCATAAAATAAAAATGACATTAGTTGTTATTTTTTTCAAAGATTTTCTACTTTCCCTTAAGGGTTCAATCAAAATGTTAATGTCATCACCAAAGTAATAAATTACAACAGAAAAATTCAAAGGAAATCATTTTATGAACCTTAAAAACTTAGCTGTATAAAAATCCTATCATAATCGCACTTAAGTTTGGAAAAAAAGAGTATGGAAACGTCATATAAATGTCAAACAAATATCAGCCCCCAAAAATGTCAAGACAGGGAGAGAGAACTCATACACCAAGAGTGATATCACAACAAAAAAAAAGAGAGGAGTGACATTGTAAATCTAATTTCTAACAAAATATGAACAGAAACACCCATACCCACCTACTTCGGGTATTGATAGATATTCATCTAATGACGTCACATAATCAAATTTTCCCAGAAACAATATACATTTTACTTTGAGTCCACGTTAATTGAGTTACACTGACGACGATCGAGGGAGGTGTGAGACTTATGGGGCCAGGCAGTGCTGGAAGGGCATGAGAAAAAGTCGTATCTTTTATTTTAAAATAAAGTATTTTACCATAAATTTACTAAGGGTTGGGTTGGTTTTAAGGAGACGAGGAGAAAGGAGGCCTTACATCACTCGTCCGTTGTCAATTGAAAAGCAGCTGTTAAGTACTATTGATAGCTTTCACCAAGACAATAGGGTGGTTGGTTCCACATAGACTCATCTCTACTCAGAACTTTATACTTCCCATCTAGGTACAAACTTTACCGCTCTTAGACCTCCTCATATTGGCGGTGGCGGTGCTGGTGATGGTGGTGTTGATGATGATAACGGCAATTTTTATATTACTTCGCTTTTAGATCGTTTTTGATGTAAAAGGGTTAATTTTTGATGTAGTGGGTGGTTGCTGTTGAGGGTGAAGGCGGATGAAGTTAGGGAAAGGTAAGTATAGTTGGTGTAATGTGTTTGAAATCGAATGGATGGTAGGTAGGTACACTTGATGACAATGTAGATGGCAATGGCATAGTAAAGGTGTTGTATTGGTATAGAAATCGATGCCTGCTTCTGATGCCAGAGGGATGACATTTGCAGTGATGATGGATGTGAATGGCTTAAGAGGCCATTTATGATGGCCAATGGCCATAGATGTCTTCCCACACACCAGAGAATGGGGTGATTGGACAAGCGTCGTTTTCGAAAGTTGATGTTAAGAGATTTAAAGTATATATAGAATTAAAGGGGGATTGATTTTATTTGTACGAGTATTTAAAAATCATTTACAGATATAAGCAAAAGGGAAAGTGTGGTTAAAGAACTATTAAAAGTTTGAACTTGAAACATTAGATAAGTTTAATAAATAGAACAATTTATATCAATCATTATCTACAATAGTTTTTTACAAGATTTAGGGGTGTCGGAATTTTGTATTAATTCAAAATGGGTATCTTGGATCTTGCTTAATATTTAGAAAGAAGTAATTCTTATTCTAGGACATTTTCCAAAATTGAATTTCGAGACCCCGCCGCCGTTTTAAGGTAAAAATCTGAAAAAGTGGTCAGAAAAACCATTTAAATTTGCGTATATTGTTGAGTATGGTATTTAATGTTGTTGTTGAAAAAAAAAATTATGTTCTGATATTTTTTTATACCAATTGGGAGGATTAAGTACTTTATCCGAAATTAAGAAGAAGGTTATAATATATTTCATGAAAACTTTAGCCGCAACTTCTCCGAATACACATTTCGGCAATATTTCTATTTTTGTAATTTTCTTAGGCAATTCTTTTCTTTTTGGGCATTATTTCCCATTTGACTTTTTTCACTTTGGACTGAAATACCGTTTTTTTTTGACGTTTCAGAATTCACATCGCACTTGAGTGAGAGCGAGATGTGAAGTGAATACTGAAAAATCAAACGAAATCTACATTATTTTCCAGTCCAATCTGAACACTGTCAATAATGGATTGGAGAATTGTCATCTGTCAGTTTTGATGTTTAGTGAAAAGGGCTCTTGATTGTCAAAGAATATATCTTGCTACTTAAGATATATAATATTCAGACCAACTCCGCGTTATTTGACTTTGGTCACCTAAGATTCTTTGAGCGAGCAGCTCTCCGCTGTACATTCACTTGCCACAGGCGCCAACAACCAGTGGTCCCAGTATTGCAATATCATCAAATTAACCCTAAATCCCTCACAAAAAAGAGAACCCATAGTATGATGATGAATTCGTATAGTTGTAAAAGGTGACAGAATATGCACATGTGAATATACTGCAACGGAAAACAAGTGCAGCAAAAGAGGGGTATTGAGAAAGAACAAGAGAGGAGAAGAAGACCCTGAGTAGGATGAACAGGGTGTACGTAGCCTCCCGCAGCTCAAAAAGATTTAAGAGTCTTGCGATTGGAATATCACCGAAAGTTTTATAAAAAGCCAAGCAACTGGCTGCAGGCAGGCTTCTTTAAACAACAAAGGCAACCTAGTCACCGAAGCAGAGGGAATAGTATATGTATTCAAGCTGCATTTTGAGCAGGTGCTGAATAGGCATAGATAGTAATAGGACATGAGTTGAGCCCCAGCTCTAGTCAATGAAGACCCACCCAAAATAACAAAATCACTTCGCATTTCAGACATTAAAGTGTTATTTGTTTCTTAAGCGCTCCATTTAGCCCTCTGGAGCATTACTGAATCCTTAAATAATTTCTGGTGCCAGTTATATCAGCTTTATAGAAGCGACAGACCAATGTTTCTTTAAGCTCTCTATAATGCTTTTATGAAATAACCAAGATACTTTCGCTTCAATAGTTATGCCGTAAAATTATTATACAATCTTTATGTTGGTTGTTGTTTCTATATTGCTTGTATTAGTGAATATGGCGATGTACGCCAAGCTATAATCAGCCATTTTATAGTTTATATTCAATTTAGCACCTGAGCACATATAATTATTATTATTTTCAATGTTTAAGGTTGGTTTTAATTAATTATTTAATTAATCTATTATATTCTCATTTATTTAATTAACAGTTTGTGTTTGTAATAGCCATACCAATCTTTTATTTAATGTTTTTCTTGAAGAAAGTTTTTTATTATTTAATGCAAGCTTCTTGCTTCATACAAGACAATTCAAGACAAAAATGATTACAATTTAATGCATTATATACTGTATATCTGATATTGGTGGAGCGGTTAGTGAGTAAGACAATTGGTTCAGAGGTACATGGGTTCGATTCCTGGTTCTATCAAAAAGTTTTTTTTTAATATAATTTAATGTGAACTTCTTTAAGCCTCTTATAATTAACTCCATAAAGGTACAATAGGAATGAGAAAGGTAGCACTTTTTTACTCTATGGAGTTTTATGCAATGCTTATATGCATACGTTGAATAAAAACGAAAAGCATCTATGGAGGAATATAGAACAGAAATTGTTAGTTGGGCAGTAGCACCACCCAGTATGGAGAAGGTAGATTAAGCTATAAGGAAGCTTAAAAACAACAAGGCTGTTGGATCTGATGGTTTACCAGTGTAGCTCTTCAAAACTCATCAACCAAATTTGGATGCAAGGAAGCATGCCCAATGACTGGCATATCAGCTCCAAATATATTCCCTAAAAAAAGATGATCCTATGTCCTGCAAGAACTTCCGATTCCATTCAACGTACTGTATGAGTATCTTAAGCCGTTCTGACACAGGAGTGTGGCTTCCCATCAGGCAGATCGACCATAGACTAGACATTAACTCTCAGACAAATCCTGGAAAACACCAACGATTTTAAGTAAAAACTTAATATATATTAATCGACTCCAAAGCCACATATGATAGCATTCATCGTTAAAAGGAAGGCAAACTGGACCAGTTATGTCATGTGACATTAGAAAATAAGCAAAGCAAGGTGCAACTGGTTAAAAACTCTTCCGTACTACTCCAAACATGCAAAGGGTTTCAGCAATAAGATGCACTTTCATGTTCTAAAGTATGCTGATGATATCAACATCATCGGTGGCTCTCATCTTGCAATTATAGAAACGCTAGTTAAAGAATAACCGAAACTTCTTCAAGTAAACGAGGACAAAAGCAAATATATATTATCAACAAACGCTGACAAATCTGTCAACTGGCTAGGACAAAACTTCACTGCTGATAGCAACGACTTCGAAGCAATGAAAGAGTTCTTCTGCCTCGTAGTAGTCACGCTTACCCAAACAAAAATTAGCTAAATGGAAGTAACGATTCAATATTTTTTGAGAAAATGGTCCTTTTTAAATGCCTCTATCTATTCTGTTATAATGTTGAAATCTGATGGGCCCAAAAGGAGTTCCAAAAAATATTGCTTTTAAAAATTTTATAAATGATTATTTTTCAACCAAAAAAATCGAAAAATGACTACTATTTTTGACGTCGTTCAAATCTTTCCCGCTATAAAAATATGAATACCTACATTATTTATACCAAATTTCTTCTATTTTTAGCCACTTTGGCAATTTTGAACTACGAGAAAAAGTTCAAACAATCCAGTGGTTCACTTCATTTTCATTCTTAAAGGTGTTGCTAATGGAGTATTTCATGTTAAATTACCAACAAAAGCTTCCTTAATCACAATGAACATGTTAATAAGCAAAGAACATTATTTAAATTCAAATTGAAACAAAGCCCATAAATCATCCCTCATAAATATGAAAAAGACCAATTAGAATCACTCAAGAACTGACTGCGCTAACTGTTGCACACGCATTAATGTATATGAAACTTCCTTATCTTATCCTTATAGTCACAATCAACAAAAAAAAGATGAAGCTATTAAATGCTTCCACACTTCCTTTAGAAATAATTTCACAAAAGTTAAGTGCTTTTGCGACAAGAAATAAGAAGAACTAGTGGGGAAAAAAAGTCTTAAAGTAGCTCGAGAAGAAAAGTCCACCCATATTTTATTCGTTTTTGTTTTCTTTTGTCTTTTACTGAACTTTAAGTTCACTATATCGTCCTTGCGTCTACTTTTATAGTAGTGAGTTCTCTTGGTGACATTCAATGCCAAGATGATATGTTGTGGTGGCTTGGTCCTAATGCCTTAATCAGTGTGATACTACAACTTTACCCCTCACATATTTCACTAACTCACTCAAACTCTCAAATCTTTTTTTTTTTATTGTTCTATTGTGTGATTTTTTGCCCAAGTTCTTGTCCCAAGTCAATTGCCATACCGCAATTCTGGATTAAGAACATGCCACAACTGACTGACTCTGACTGAGATTGCCATAAGGATAGCCAGAAAAATTACTCCCATCCGCATTATTCTTGGAAAGGAAATTCATATTCATCATTCATCGTAGATCCCCCCCTTTTTTAGTATTTTTTTTTTACCCCTCACTCTCCCCCCAGGCCAGTTCGACTTTATCCTTTTGTGGTGTATAGAGGAACAGAAGGAAGAAAATTACCTTCTTTCAAAAAAGATCAACAGGTTGGTTGGTACAACATGCTGACTAGAAGCACGAACAAAAAAAAAACACAAGAAGAAAGCTTTTAAGACTTTCGCCTGATGTAGGTGGCGCAGAGAGGGAAGAAAAAAATGTACTTTGTAGAAATGTGACGATAAAAGGATAATTTTCCTAAGATACGACGATTATACTTCATTGGATATGAACAGTGAAACAGTGAAGGGCACCATCTCACCGCTTCCCCGCTATCACACCACTGCTATTGCCAGTCCTTGGATTGGGGACTTACATTTTGATTCCATACTCTGATTCCATTTCTTGTCATGACTGTTAATCCTTCTTAGATGCGACTCTCTATAAAAGCCAGGGCGATTGAAATTCAAAAAGGATAAAATCAAATCTATGCCACACCAAGTGGTTGGTTTGGTAACCATGTGCCAAACGATGCGTGAATTTTATGTGCAGGGCAGGGAGAAGTTATGAAGCTTCAATGCTTGAAGTTTAAGTGATCCCATTTAATGGAGATTTAAAGATGTTACGACTTTGAGGTTATAATAATGTAGTAAAGGGTCATGGATTGAAATTTAATTGAGTGCGTTAGTTTTCTGTTTGCACTTTTTTTTTAATTTGATTAAATTGTGAGAATTAAATTTATTTGAATTTAATTTTTCAAGAATTGTTGAGGAAAAAAAAAAGATATTTTTACTCTGAATTATTAAGGGTCGTCGGTGAATATTGGTGTTGGTGTAGTACTACTACTTTTTATTTGCTCTAAAAAGCAAATATTCAAAAACATTTCAGAAAAAATATACAAACTTTATTATTTTTTATAAAATAATCTTAAAGAGAAACATTTTTTTCTGAAGAATTTGTTTGTATTTTATTTTGTTTATTAAAGGCGCATTTCTGGTACCGTACTGCATTATGTTATTAGTTGGTGGTATTCCCCTATTTTATATGGAATTGGCTCTCGGTCAACATAATAGAAAAGGCGCTATCACATGTTGGGGTAGGCTTGTGCCACTTTTCAAAGGTTTGTTAACCATATAAAAACAAAAATATTTATTTACATAACTATTCCCTTTATCACAGGCATTGGATACGCTGTAGTTTTAATTGCATTTTACGTTGACTTCTATTACAATGTCATTATTGCTTGGTCCTTGCGATTTTTCTTTGCTTCATTTACGGAAAATTTACCATGGACATCGTGTGATAATCCTTGGAATACGGAAAATTGTAGACCGGTAAGTTTTTCAAATAGATAACATACCTACACTTTAGACTTTCATTAGTTTTCTAAAAAAAAAAAATCTAAATAAAAACAAAATGAAAAAAAAAAATAATTATCTGTTGGCCGCCAGTTAAAAATTTTAGCTAAGAATTCTAAATATAATTAGAATAAGTTTCTATTGCAGTTTGAAGTTCTCCAACCTATAACACCATAGGTCAAAAAATCCAAATAAAACAAAAATAATTATCTGTTGGGCGCCAGTTAAAATTTTTTGCTAAGAATTCTAAATATAATTAGATTTAGTTTCTATTGCAGTTTGAAGTTCTCCAACCTATAACACCATAAGTTAAAAAAATTCAAAATAAACAAAAATATTTATCTGTTGGGCGCCAGTTAGCATTTCTACCAAAAAATTTTAAATATAATTAGATTTATATTTATATTTCAGTTTGAAGTTGTCCAACCTATAACACCATCATACAATGCCAGTCTGGATTTTTTCAACCAAACACTTTTCAACAACGAAACAACAATTGCTCCTATTGAGAAGTTCCAGTCCGCTGCATCGGAGTATTTTAAGTAATAATTTGGAATCGAAAGCTTTTTGAATATTTGGTTTAAAATCAATGATTTTTCTTCATCTTTCAACAGTCGATATATTTTAGAACTAAACGAAAGTAGTGGAATACACGATCTTGGAGTTATCAAATGGGACATGGCTGCCTGCCTTCTGGTTGTCTATCTTATTTGTTACTTCTCACTCTGGAAAGGAATCAGTACATCGGGGAAGGTAGTCTGGTTTACGGCTTTGTTTCCTTATGCAGTACTACTTATCCTCTTGATTCGTGGAATAACTTTACCAGGATCAGCAATGGGAATACAATATTATTTAAATCCAAATTTCGATGCAATTTATAAGGCAGAAGTTTGGGTTGATGCTGCCACACAAGTGTTCTTTTCATTGGGACCTGGTTTTGGAGTTTTATTAGCTTATGCCTCGTACAATAAATATCACAATAATGTTTATAAGTATAAAACAAAATTATAATATTTATTTTTTTTCAAATAATCAATTTTTTTTTAAATTTATTATTTTCTTACAGAGATGCTCTTTTGACAAGTTTTATAAATTCAGCAACTAGTTTTATAGCGGGTTTTGTGATATTTTCCGTTCTTGGGTATATGGCACATTCTTCTGGTCAACATATTGAAGATGTTGCAACAGAAGGGCCTGGATTAGTTTTTGTTGTATATCCAGCTGCTATAGCCACAATGCCTGGGAGTACATTTTGGGCATTGATATTTTTCATGATGTTGCTTACATTAGGATTGGATAGTTCGGTAAGCATAATTGTCGAAATTGATCATAAAATAAAATAACTGTTAGTTTCGCACCAAGTGGAAATAAAACCTGCTGACCTAAATTATTTAAAATGTCTTAATGAGTGCCATTTTTTACTGTATGTAACTCGTGCAGGGAAAGTGTAGTAATTGATTACTGTAAATTGAACAATTTCCCTGTACGAGATACAAACATATGCATACACAAAAAATATAGTACTCATTGAGATCTTTCCAATGATAAAGGTCATAAACTGTTAGACGAAATGACAATTCTCTTTTAAATTATTTTAATTTGAAAAATTAATTTAACTTTTAAGAAAAGGACTTGATTTAAAATTTATTTAATTTTAGTTCGGTGGTTCGGAAGCAATTATTACAGCTCTGAGTGATGAATTTCCAAAAATTGGCAGAAACCGTGAAGTGTTCGTAGCTGGCCTATTTTCTCTTTATTTTGTTGTCGGACTAGCCAGCTGCACTCAAGGAGGTTTCTATTTTTTTCAACTTCTTGATAGATATGCTGCTGGCTATTCAATTCTTGTAGCAGTATTTTTTGAAGCTATTGCTGTTTCCTGGATTTATGGTAATTTCATAATAATTTCAATTTATTTTAAATTCTGATATGCAATAATTCTCATAACAAGGAACCAATCGTTTCTGTGAAGACATTCGTGATATGATTGGCTTCGCTCCTGGAACATACTGGCGAGTTTGTTGGAGATTTTTGGCTCCATTGTTTCTTCTATTTATTACGGTTTATGGTCTGATTGGTTATGAACCACTAAGTTATGAAAATTACACTTACCCTGGATGGGCGAATGCCCTTGGTTGGTGTATAGCTGGATCATCAGTGATCATGATACCTGCTGTGGCTTTTTTTAAGCTCATCACCACACCAGGAACTATTTCTCAGGTTTGTTTGTTTTTTTTTTTGAAAAAGAGGCATTTTAAATAAATTCCCCTTGATCTTTTAAATATTATTTTTCTAGCGTTTTCGCATTCTAACCACTCCATGGAGGGATCACCAAATTGCCATCAATGGTGTTACCGTAGAAAGAACGCAAGTTCGTCTAACAGCCTCTAAAGACGGTGCAGAAGTTTGAGATCGACCATTTGCTCGATTTCAAATATACTATGTATAAATATTTTAAATATTAAAGCAATCAAATTATAACATGCAATTGAAATGTATGTACAAGTATATACATACATATATACACAAATTTAGGTTCGTAATTAGGTTTCGTTAAACAAGGACAATTTCTTGTTACCACAAAAATATTTAAAATAATTAATAAAAGTTTGTAGTTCAAAATTATATAAAAAAAAAAAAAAATACAAAAATTCTTAAGAGAACTTAAAAATTTTAGGAAAAAGAATATAAAATAAAATAAATAAATACTTAAATACATTAGATGCAATATTATATTAAATAAGTTAAATAAAATACTAATTTTACTACCTACTTAAAAAAAAAACAAGTAAACACAAAAACAATATTAATTTAAATTTATATAAATAAATTTATTAAAATAATTATAATTATTATAAAATATATATTATTTTATTTAAAATTTACAATGAAAAATGCTGTGTAGATAATATAGAAAAAGTCAAAAGTTTCACAATCATCATAAATGCTTCAAAATAAGTTTTAAAAAATTACCTTATAGACTATGCTCAAAAAACTAAAAAATACTCGTACCTCCTTACCTTTATATAAATAAAATAAATTAATTTAGAAGTAAACGATGAAAAACTATACAACAAAATAGAATTTCTGAACGTCGCAAAGAGAATTTCTTTGTTATTTTGATTTCTGTATATACAATCAGTGTAACTGAAGCTTTAAAATACAAAATAAAAATTTAAGAAAAAAAGTTCATTATTATGGGTGAATTGTAAAATAACTTGTTTATACTAAGAAATGTTGTAAATATTTGTAAGTTTTAACAATGAGATTTTATAAAAAAAAAATGTTGGTATACATTTGTGCTTTGCATGATATCGAAACTCTTCCAAACAGCCATGGAAAAGTTTTGAAGGATTGCACATATTTTAAGGTTTATTGATTTTTGTTTTATTAAAAGATTTTTATATATGTATTTATATTTATGTACAAGTTTATTTATTTATTTACCTATTTTCTTATACATATATTTATTTTTATACTTTTTTTTATTATTTTGAGGAAAGGAGAAATCTTTCAGCCATAGATTTGTTCTCGCCTCAGATCAATTTAAATATACACATTTTAAAAATTTTGCCCATCGCTATTTAATTTTAAAAATAAAAACATTAAAAATTATTTATAATACTATGACAGCAAATTGAAGTTCCAAGCAGCCATTTGGAATTTCAATAGCTTAGAAGTATAATGTTAATTTATTATTTTACTACAATTTTTATGAAGCTTTTTTTCTATATCGAGTTATTACAATTTTGTTATGTTGCTGAAAATAAATATATTTTCTTTTTAACAAAAAATAAAATTGAGTTTCATTTTTGTTTTTGTTTCTGTGAAAATTGGAAGAAAAAATCAATTTGTGTGAATACTAAAAATTCGTACAAAATGTAGACTTACCCAAAACTTACCTACCCTTTGGAGAATTTGTTTAAACTACGTTCTGTGCAAATTTTAAGTTATATATACATAGGCATTTAAATAAATTGAGACCAGTGTTTTTATGTGAGTATATCAAACTAAGCACCACCAAAGGAGTCTGAAGATCGAGGTGGCATTCGTATGAAATATCCTTAACTCCAGCCTATAAACTTTGATGCATTCTTCGCAGCATGTACTGCACTCTTGTGGGTTTACATTTACACAAAAAAAAAATTACTTTTAATTTTTCTTAAATATTGACATTTAACCAACAAAAAGCCCTATTGCACATCGATTCGGTTCGAAATATTAAAAAAAAAAACTTTACGTATTTTCTTTAATTATTTCAGGTTAAGGGGGGGTGAACTCATTCTGGATTTTGGTTAGGGGGGGGGGAGCAACCTCATTTAAAAAATAGTTTTGGCACAAAAACTTTGCTTCAAAATGCTTTCAAAAAAAGATAAATTGCCTAATGTAAGAAATATACTGCGACTAGCGGGGGGGCAATTACCCTTTTCTACCCCTCTTGCGTAAGCACTTGGTACAGGGTGATTCTCATTTAAGGAAAAAAGGCAAAGCGTATATATTGATTAAATTCAGGCAAAACATAGCTTCGGATATGGAGCTATTTGCTTCCGTTTAGGCGGAGTCAAATTTTTCAAAAATAGCTTTCTTAGAGCCAAAAGTCCATTCTTATCTTCTAATATCAAATTAAGTTCTTTTAATGAACAGTTTCAGCAAAGTCGCATTTAAAAAAACAGATTTTTATATGAATTCACTCATATGCTTAATATAATTTGCTATCGATTAAGCTTGAATTAAGTACGAATTTAAAAAAAAAAACGTGGTTGTGACCAGGGTTGCCAGAACGGGTCAATAGTGATTTGCGAAAAATCTAATCTGGCCTATTTAGTTTTGAAATCGGGCAATTTTAGGCTCCTTATAAAAATTAAGATAGAAAAATTTACTTTTAGAAAATCTATAGTATAGTAACCATAGTCCCAACCTCTAGGTATGCAGTTGTTTCAGTTTTTCACCCTGAAAACTTACGAAACAAACTAACAGTATGGAACTTTAGATCAATATCTATCAATATATAATTGATAATCTCTGATTGGGAGTGTTGGGACCCTTGAATCAATAGGTCCTTCGAACTCGAACCAGAAATCAGTTTACTTGAAAATGCTGTAAAAACTTTGAATGGACTACAAATATGTACATAGTTTATGAATTGTTTTATAATAGCATTTATGCAAGTTTGACATCGAAAATGAGAGAAATTTGGAAGCGATTCGAGTGTTTTAATTAAATTTTGTAAATTATGGTGGTATTAGGGTGGTTCTTTAAACCAATGCTTCATTTTAAATTACGTACTATTTGTTCAAAATAAATACAAACAAATCATACCGTGAACCCGGCCCCAAAACGAAAGAAGTTTTATATAGAAAAACATATGAAAAATGTTCAATCTAATTCTGAATTTTTATTACTTCGGTAATAATTGATAGACAAATATAAATTTTAATCGAATACCTTCAACAACCATATTTTTGAGAGGAACTACTTTCAGCTCCAAGATTTTTTAAATTGGGCCCCACTCGTCTTAAAAAATTTGGCAACACTGGCTGTGACGCATGTGATTGTTAAAATTTATTGGACTCCTTACCTCACGTCTGTATTGCTGTTTCTTGATTGTGACATTCGGAAGCGCGTTGTCATCACGTTTCCTTTCAATTTAGTCAAATTATTTGATTTGAAATTTTGATATTTTTTCATATTTGTTTTCTATACTCTTTAGCGCTCTTTCATGGTTGTTGGGAAACTCCAAAAACTAATAAATTTAAAGACACACTATATCAAATTTTAAAGTCTATGAAAATTTTTCCAGTTTTTCTGCTCGCAAAAATAGATAAACATCATAAAATAAATGATTTTGACGTTTTTGACAAGGGACATGAACAAAATAATGGTTCATTAAGAGTTGAAAATTGAAATTTTATTCAAAACTTCAAACTCACTTAAACTTCAATGGGATGCTCTATTAAAGTAAAACTCAAAAGAAAATTAAGAAAAAGGATACATGAATGAGCTTTCTTTTTCTTTGAACAAACTTAAACGAACTTAATGAAGTAGTGATTTAATTGCGTGAACTAAGTTCCCTAGTGAACTAATTAATCGAACTAGTTCGTTCGTGGCCTACAGAAGCCTAATGAATAGACTGACGCCTGAACAAAGCTTCCAAATTACGCAAATTTATTTTCAAAAAATCATCTATGTTTTATTCCATTTCAAAGTGCTATACCTCTAAAAAAAAACACCCTTTACAAAATAACATGGTGTGCGTTCACATTTAAACACAGTGTGCAATACAAAAATATTTGTTTGATAAAAAGTCAATCAATACCTTTTATCGTCTTGTTCAAAATCGACTCAGTCGATCATATAAAATAAAATTATTCAAACAAGACTATAAGGTGTTTGATTGACTTTTTATTTATTAGATTCAGTCTTGTTGGCAGAGTTCTTTAATTACATATAAATAAAAGATTAATACAAATATTTGTAGTGATTTGGATTTCAAAGTGAGTTTTAAAAACTAAATCTCAAGTTTTATCATAAAATGGTTAACGTGTCTGACAGAATATATTCTGTTTGACATGACCTGTGTATAAACTCTTTTGTGATGTAGATGTAGGTGATTCCTTTATTTGGACGTCTTCAGAAAGCTTCATTTCGATGGTTTGTTAAAAAGCCTAAGTGAGTTTTCGATTGCTAAATCCTCTTCGACAAAGAAGACCAAAAAAGCTTTCGTATGAAGCCTAAATATATTTTCTGAAATAGTAAATAATTACGTGTTCCTGTTTATTTCTCTCTTGTTCAATCATTTGCAGTTATTTTTTATAAAAGCTAGCTTGGTTTAGCTTGTTGAAACTTAAAATTAAACCACAAAAAGCTTTTGTTAAGTTCATGCACAAACCACACACACATATTTTAGTCAAGACAAAAAACAACATTGACTTTATAGGAACTTTTAACGAAGAAAATCTTTATTACTGTTCTTGTTCTTGAATAACAACATAATATTTTATTATCATAATAAAAGTATTAAAAAAATATTAAATAAAATAAATAAAAATACATCAAAAGTATTGGATATGTTGATATTGTTTTAGTAAAATTATTATGAATCGTTAAGTATTACTGCAGGATTTAAATTTTGTTTTAAAAAGCTAATATAGATGATATTTTATATTGAATTGAAGATATGTAGATAAACTTGTTGCTACAACATGTTGATTTAAAGAAATTAACTCCTGTATATAAATTTAAATGTTGGTAGAAGTAGAAGGTGCCAAAAGCGAAGCTCATTGTGCCGATATAATAGAAGAAGTGTAGTAGTATAGGTAGTTGTTAATGCAGTATTTAGAGTAATTTTTCCTGCAAAAAAAGGAATGTTTTTGTTTGTTTTTTTTTTCGATTTTATTAAATACCATAAATTCCTTTTAAAGGAATTTTATTTAATATTTTTTTTTTGGTTGTTGAGAAATCATGCTGCTTCTACGTAAAATTAAAATTAAAAATTAAAAGAGAGAAATATTACCTACTCATGCAAATAAGAGCCTTGAGACTAAAATACGATTTAAGAAGGATATTTAAGGTATTTGTATACGGCCAACTTTTCTTTAAGATCAAAACTTTGTTTGGATTCCAAATATAAAATAAAATCACATTTGTTTTTGAGTCAGTATAACATTTTATTTTAAATTTTGGTTTTTATTTTGTTTTTATTTTAAGTATTTTTTTTTAAATATAATTAATTACACGTGGATTTTTTTTTTGTTTATTAAAATATTAACAATTTTGTTTTTTCTTCTTTTTTTAATTAGCTTTAAAACATATAATTCATTTTTCAAATTCAGAGGTACACAATGACATCAGAGGAAAAATATACATATATTTTTTAATATATTAAAAACAAAACTTATTTTAAATAAAATTTATTAAAATAAGCAAAATAAATACAAATATTTGTATAAAACGAAATTCTTATTGGAATATTTACAATAAGGTTAGAAATACAAATATAGAACATTTTTGTTCATACATAAGTTATATATTTATTTATTTTATATTGTACGCTTATATAATTTAATTATAATTATAATATTAATAATAATTTGTTTATCGTTATTCGGTGCAATTGTGAAATTGGTCTTTCATTTAAAATAATGTGCAGTAAAATATTTATGGTGCTACATCTAATTTGTATCTTTTATATTTTTTTTTGTTTTTTTTTTTTTAAATTGATGCAATATGTAGTTAGTAATACATGGTGAATGAATAAATGGATATTATGAGTTATGAATAAATTAATATTTTTTAAATAGTTTTTTTGTTTTTTTAATTTAGATTCTAAGACAGGAAGTCAAGAAAATTTTAGCACCTTTTTAGAGTTAATTTTTTAATTAATTTTTTTTTTTGTTTAAGGATTTAATTTAGAAAAAATAATTTTTTTAACTTTGGATGAAATCCCGTTGGAACAAACAACATCTTTTACTAGAAGAACCACTATATATTTGGCAGTTGTTATGATTGTGTCAAGAAGGAATTTGTTTTCTTGACACATGGACTGTTTTTTTTTATATTTAATTCCATTAACAATTTTTTTTTTGTTGGGATATCATTCAAATTTCTATAGAAACAGTCAAGAAGATTTTATTTTTCAAAATTTATTAAATTTGTTTAAAGATATCTAACCGAAACGATTTTGTAACAACTTTTTTTTTTTTAACAAATTATTTTAGCTAAGACAGTATGATTACAAATTTTTATCATTTACGCGAGCTTAAAAACAAAAAAATAAAAATATAATAATAAATTAGATTTAACTATATTCGCATAAAATTTTTCTATTTTTAAAATTTAAAATTCTTAAGCTTACTTAGGTACTAAGTTACATTTAATTGATAATTTTATCTCTTTGTTTTCTTTTTTCTTTTAATTACATCGTACAATTATAGGCATTTATTTTATAGTCTTTTCGCGTTTTTTTCTTTTAAATTTAATTTCAATAATTTGCTTTATAAATATTTTTTTTTCAAAACCAATTTAAAAGAAGGGTAAATAAATATAGTGTGTGAGTGAATTACATATGTGGGTATTTTAAGGTATGTATGTATATGTGATGTGATGTATGTGTTTCAAAATTTTTTTGATTGCATATTATTATGCAAATATTTTTTTTTTTTATGAGAAATTAATTAAATATTCATCTGTTGAATGGAAAATTAAAGCTTTGCAAATTAAAGTGATAAAACCCTTAACGAGAAGGTTAAATATTATTCCTGGAGTAATAAATGGTGTTTGCAATGAAACGAATCGTGATTAGTGTTAATTTAGGGTTCTTAAATTATTATTATCAATCTGTGAAAATTATGAGTAAGTCCTGTAGAGCCTAATTAAAAATGTATTCAAATACATTTTGCGAAATGATTCTTGACAATTTTTTTGGCCATACTTATTTTAGCTGGAAAACTACCTGGTATGCAATGGTGTGTTATGGAGTGTCTTTCGATTTATATTTTTGTAAATGAATAATTTATCCTGGCCCTGTTTTTTTTTTTTTAGGGATGATATGGGAGGCAACATAATTAAACAATTCAACATATTTCTTTCTAAATAATGATTTGCAGAGCTTTGGACAGCTTTCTTTCTTAATAATGATTTGCAGAGCTTTGGGCAGCTTTAAGGAAAAATTACGACTTTACGATATTTGTAATTCTTTTAAGATGAAGTTTTTAGATTTGGGTTTCAAGCCCACCAGGGCCCATGTTCGGTAACTAATAGAAACAAATTGTATGAGTTTTGTTAAATTTTTTAACATTTCACCACTAATTTTATCGATGCAATAGTTACAGAACATGGGTGGTCTAGGTTTTGTAATAATAGGGCTTACTGATTAGTTTGTATGCGGAATACATTTCATCCGCATTATGCTTTCACTTAGCGAGTAGAGATGTGGGGCTCATTGCAGTCTGCAAAGAAATATAATTTGCTCTTATTCAATTTAAAGAAACTAGCGGTTTTGAAAAACTATAATACGGTTGATCTTAAGGACCGCTATAACCTACCAAATTTTGAGCGTCTCTATTGAAAATTTCACACAGCGTGTATATGGAAATAGATTCGTAGAAGCAAGTATTGGGAAAATAAGCCCTATTACTATTATGTGGTACATCACTTTATTTCCTAGCTTATCTAAGCCTCACATGCACGCATGCTCTCATAGAGGAGAAATATTATCACGTCAAAGACATGTTCTATGACCGAGATACACGAGCATGATCATTGTGTAGCTGGGATATTCACTATTCAGCCTTATTGTGAGTTTTACCCGAACAACATTTCACCGGGAAAAAATAATATAAATGCTCACTTATGTTTGGGCGGCGAACAAAAGAAAAAACAGCGGGACCTTGGTGCCTTTTGCGCAAGTTTTTTCTTTATAAGAGATACGTTCAGGTGACCCTCATAACAGCCTTAAAAATTCCGGATGCACAAAAAATTTTGAAGTTGAAATATTTTCCGGGCAAAAGTCAAAATGAGACTTCCTTTCGTAAATCTCAGTTTGAATTTTCTGGTTTCGTGAATTTCCCCGCAGAATGAATTTTCTCCAAAATGCCCATTGTAAACTTGCTGAAAAAATAGGGATTGTGAATATCACATAAATTTTCTACGGGCCAACATTGACTCGGAGTATTACCTCATTAAGCCAAAGTATGTCTATTGATATCTTTCAACCAACGCTAGTTTGAGTTTAGACTAATGCCATTCGATGCAATTTACAAGAGATCATCAGGGTTCAGGGGCCTGTATCACAAATACAAGTCTTGTATAAAAGAAGTTATTTTTAACAGTAAATCAAGTCATTGTATGGAAAAACTTCATTGGCTTGTTGAAATTAACTTCTTGTACAAGAGTTGTAGTTTTGTGATAAAAACCCCAGGTACTTTTTGGTCGAGTCTCTTTTAACCTTCCAATTTGTGGCAAAAACCTATGGAGAATAGAAATGTGTTCTTTTACGTCACATCGAAATCACTGACGGTTGTCTGGTTTGACGATTAGTGCAGAAAATCAAATGAAGGTAAACCGAGGCCATATTCAAACTGTATATCAAGAGCTTCACATGAAAAAAAAGAAATAAAAAAGGAATTAATAAAGAGATGTAAAAGGATATAGTTTTGAAGTTTAGCCAAATGGTAAAATGACCTCATTCAAAATTGATTTTAACTGTGATTTATTAGAATAATGTACATAGGTATTTCGTCTCAGTCTCAGTGATCTTATTTGGATACATTAGTAACAAGTAAGTCCTTGCTCCACGCATACGTGACCGAAACAAAACTCCAATTTTTGCCAAAAAGTCCAAACATCGTTGTAGAATCGTTCTCGGTGTTCTGGGATATCGAACTTGCTCGACTCGACAAATCAAATAAGTAGAAGAACACCGTGAAGTCATGAAAAAAATCCTTGTTTATGTGGAAACATCTGGTGTGAGGGTGGTTGCGTATGCGCTGCGCAAAATTTCAAAATATTGGTGTCAGGCAAGTTCACTTTTTTCATAAAGCAAAATCACAGTGATAACTTTGAGAAAAGTAAGCTCGTAACTGGGTTACGAGCTGTGGTCTAGGAGTCAATTAGAGCAAAACTGGGCTTACGCTTTATACTTACAAAACTAAGATAAAACCTTAAATCCTCGCTGACCTAACGGCCAAATACTCTCAATATTAATTAGTGCAAAATATTATGGTGTCAGCCTGGCCCTGAGTTGTAATGGAAAATAAACATCGAAGAATGGGTCACGAAGGCTTTCTATGTCTATAGCAAATCCTTTTGTAAAAAGTGAGGCTTTTAATCAATGACGATCTTGTGGTTGTATACAGCCGTAGATGTGGTACGGTCGACATTAACTTATGGTTTGATTGTCTGGTGGTCCGTAAAGTATACAACATCGATAAACATAAAAAGATCCAAGGAACAGATAGCGTTAGTACCACAGGGGCTCTTGATCTACACGCATTATATATCGTATATCTTGCAGTGCATTAAGACTCAAAGAATCAAATTGTTGAGTTGCCAAACCTTATTGTCACAGCAATATTGCAAATTTGATTCCCATTGACTACCACACTCCTTCAATGAGTCTCCAGTAAAGATTTAAAGTTTTATTTTCATCCAGAAGGGATTGGGATGATGACGCTGGTCTGGACGATAGATTCGACACAACTATTTATACTGAGGACTCTAAGATAAAGTTCTGTGTTGGTTCAAGAATCTTTTCTGAGTCTCTTAACGTCTGTTAGTCCTTTCAGCTACCAATTTTTTCTTGTGTATTTTAAGTTGATTACTGGCATTAGACTAGACTCAAACCAAGATCGTAATACAACTATCCTAACAGACAGTCAGACAGCAAGCCTACCGAAATATTAACCTCAGTGACATTGAGGAAAATTAACGTGTAGATGAACTAGCCAGGCCTTCACAGCTCACTTTCAGAAAGAGTCAAGATTTCCCTTGGAGTTGTGAAGGGCAGTATGTTCTCAATTTTTTCTTGGTGAATCCAATCGTCGTTGGTGCAACAGCTTAACTAAATGCAAAATATAAAGAAAGATCTGGTCCACCTAAAATAAATCCTGAACACAAGGCACCAGGCCATTCCTAGCCCTTGGAGCATCTGAGGCAAGCTAAGAAAAGCCGCCTTTTCTCTACAAAAATTTGTGCAGAGTTAATAAACAAAATCAAATAATAAATCGTGTCACTTTTACCGAATTTATACTGACTCCAAACCAGTACCGGTACATAATTTCAGTAGAATGTCCGGCAAAAAAAAAATCAGTTCAAATATTGGTATATATCGACTTTCTTGCAAGTCAAAAATCCCAACTTTTTTTTACTTTTATCGACTTATGTTGCAATTTTTTCCCAACACCTAATCCAGCTATTCAATTTTAACCGGTCGTAAGGACTATCGTAAGAATCGTAGAATTTTGTATGAAAAATTGACAAGCTTTATTGTGACTAGACCACGTTGGTACTGAAGTTCGTTGAAAATCTCTACGAACCTTGCGAACGTCCTTACCACTGTTTCAACATGAGTGCCCAGCTTTATTGTCGATATAAATCAATATTTCAACCTATCGATGTTTTAAATTTTGACATTTTTCTGCTGTTTTTATTACGAAACTTAAAATACAACGCTTTGCTTGGATTTTTCGAACGTAATGATCACAAGCTCGAATAATACATTCTTGTTCTTCTTCGTTTTCGCAGATATTGCTACCGTCATCAAGAATGCAATTGTTCAGTTTGCAGAAAATTGGTTTGATCAACGTCAGTCAATTTACTTGCAAGCGAATTTGACATATACAATCACGCTGTCCGGTTATTCAATGTTTTGTTCGTCGACTAGATTTTTGTACTGCTCACCTGCACAGGAGATAATACTTTTGAACATACCGTACCCAATGCATTTAAGTTTGGTCAATATAATAGCAATAACAATTTTTCAATATTTTTCGTCCCATGTTAGCCTTCAAGGCATGATGCTGCTTTCACGGAACGTTCCTAGACATGACCCTTCTCAGGCAAGACGTAGCCAGGGTCGAAACATCGTGAACCAGTGTCCAGGCCAGTAGGAGAATATGCGATGAGGCTGGATATTCCTGCTTACAATACTCACTGTCGCAGCTGTGGCGACCACCAATTAAAACAAAACAGCTATTAATTTTCTTTGCAAATGTCCTGCTATGGCCAAAATAAGAGAGTACAATAGCTTTTGAGAGATATTTTGAAGATACAAAAATTTAATCTCTTTTCTCAATGCGACGAAAAGTATCTAAGATAAAAATTGGGTGCGTATATATCAAATTCTTGTTCCCCTCCAGACCCCAAAGACCGTGAACATTCGATGGTTAAAAGCTATCTGTACATATAATTTAGATGTTCATTGTTGTTTGAGGACTGCACACCCCAGTCCCATCGAAAAATAAATCGCAAAAAAAATTTTTTCTCAGATCCGCCTTATGTATTTATATTTTTTGTGTATACAGAACGACATGGCTATAAGTTAAGTTATGTTGAAGTCGTAAAAATTGACATACGAAGACCATAAGTTGGCCTATTGTTATGCCACATGAGTCAAGGAAACCCTTTTCCCTACATGGTGAACCATTTGGAGGCTTCTTTTAAAACGTAACAGAAAACCAACTGTGTCTTTGATGATTGAAGTAGAAATTTCGAAGGTTAAATTTTCGCGTATGAGATAGAACAGGGCTAATGCATAAAAGATGAGGAAGCGATTCTACTTCTTCCTCGTCCAGCCTAAAAAAAATAATTTGAAAATACATCAATACGGTTTGCATGCTTGCCTATAAGACTGTGTTCGCTTATATGACATCTATGTTGGAGCAAACTTGCCATCAACTTAGAGATATCAAACACTTAGATCACTTTAATTCTAATAAGAATAAATAATCGTATAGCATTGAGTTTGATCCCATGACAACAATACCAACGAAAGATTTAATTCAAAGCTAACGGAGACCGCCAAACAGTGGCGTTTCATTTAAAAAATTTGATAAATGTTCCAAAATATAAATATAATAATCTCAAGTACCTAGTAGTTGAAACAAGAATATTACTTTTTCTCCTGTAAAAAGGCTTTACTATTAATGATATGATTTTGATGAAAACTATTATGTAAGAAAAATTATAGGAATTTTTATATATAAAAATAAACTTTAAATTTAATACATTCTGAAAATATATTTGTTAATTGCAACCAAATATCAAAATTAAAATATATTTTTTTTTTTCAAGAATATAATTATACATAAATATAAATGCACATTAATTTTTGTTATTTTTTTGTGGTTTAAGATTGTTTTCTTTGTTTTCTTTTTTTTACTAACTTTTTGTGTGTAAATAGTTGATACAAGTTTTGTGTTTATACAAAATATATTTTGTGTTTTTTTTTTTCATTTAAAAAATAGATATTCTCATTAAAAAAAGATAAAAACAATCTTAATTTTATATAATAAATAAATAATTTTTATGTTTTTAAAAGATTTAATTAAAATAAAATAAATTAAAATTAAATAGCTAAATTTAGGTAATCAAGTTCAATTTAATCATTTTTTTTCAATCGATGTTTTACCAATCAAGCATTTTATTTTAAAATTTTAATAAATGCATTACATTCTTATAACAAATAAAATTTTATTTATAATTAATTTATGTATATAATAGTTATTTTTTTTTTAACTATCAATAATATTTATACTACATTTAATATTATATTTATATAATTTTAATTAAACTACAATATTACAGCATTTAGTATAACCTACATTTATTTTGTGTTTTTTTTGTTGTTGTTTTTTTGTTAATTAAATTTATTTTAATTTATAAATATATTTATTGATTAATTAAGACTGCTGAATTGAACTTAAAAATGCTGGATCGACAGAAGCAACTTTAGCTGTCAAAAACGCATGCATACAAAATAGCAAACTTTGCAGCACTTGGCATTCTAGTTCCTGTAAAAATATAAAGAAATTACAAAAAAGAACGAAAAATTAAAAATATTTCACAATAACTAGCAGAGAACAAATTAATTTTATTAGAGAAATATTATTTTTAAAAGAAAGTTTTTAAATAATAATAAAAATTTAATAGCTTTGCGATGAGTTTGAAGGAAAAAAAAGTATGGTAAAATAATGTCTTGAATCAAAATGAGTTTTTAGTCAAAAGTTTTATCCTCCTCTGGGATTTATACAAAAGTCCGGTTTTCGTAGTTCCGAAAAGGTATGTATTTGAGAAGGAAGTTAAGACTGATAGAGTTTATGTTGTGAGTAATTTATATTTCATTTAATATGTGAATTGTCTATTAATCTGTAGGTGTGAGTTATTTTTTTTGTAGGTATGGGTTAAAAACGCTATTAGGTGAAGGCACAATATGATTTTGTACTTAGTCTATATGAGTTTCTTATCAATTCCTAGCGAGAAAGTGTAAAACTAAGCAAATAACGGCGGATTAAAATTTAAATCACAACTAATCACTTTTCGAATTTTAAGCAACAACCTACCTGACATTTTTTTAGTAATTATTTCATTTGGAAAAAAAAAATATGAACAATTCCTACTAACATTCAATACTACCCGCTGACAAGACAGTTTAATTTTGTAACTATGGAGTATAGGATAAAATTAATTATCATTAAGTTACTAATTTAAATTTTATTTGAGCTATAATAGTGAGTTTACTGTTACTCGTAAGCAATAGGAACATAACATAGTAAATATACATACTTGTATGTACATGAACATTGAACTACAGACAACTTTTTATTAGTTTCTCGAAAAGAGTTTGTAACTTTTTGTTATTAGAGTTTGATAGTTTTGTAATTAACCCTTTTGTGTTGGTTTATAGAAAAGTACGTTTATCTAATTGCAAGTTTGTACATCAAAGTTAGTAATTTTTTTAATCATTTTTTGCTTACGCTTTCGGAAATGGCTTAACACTTAGGTCATGTAAGTTTACTATAAGTCTTTTTTATTTCAATTATGCCAATAAGATACGCTTAAAAATAGTTAAAATAAGAGCGGCTTTATCTTTAAAAGAACACAAAGCATCTTTTGAAGGAGAAGCAAGCCTTGAGTGAAGCTGATGGGATACACTTAAGAATACTTTAAAATTTACAAAAATAACATAAGACATAACTTGAATCTCTTTTCGCCTGATAAAACCTGAGTTTGGTATATTGGGTAATCAGTAAGTTGTATTATTATTAAATTGCAGGAAGTTTTTTTTAACTAAAGAAAGATAAATTATAGTATATGCAAGTAAAATTATACCGATAGTTAAAATATGCTCTCTTGTGAATACCATTACCTTTTAGTAAGGAATATTAATTGCCTAAAAGGGTTTTTATTTACTTCCCATTGGAAGTTTTTGTTATTGTTAAGTGGGTAGCAAAATTCTCTCTGTTTGTTCGACTACTTAGCTGAAATGGCTGGATCTATTTTCTTAAAACTTGGTACATAGTGATTTTTGGTGATTCTGCCCACACGTTTTTTCGTTTTTTTTTTAAGAACTAAAAGTAACGGTACCAGCCATTCAATATTTTTTAGCAAACTTTACAAAATATTATTTTTCACAAAAACGGGTCCATAAGTTTTCTTGAAAAAAATCAATAAATTTTGTTTGGTAAAAGCTACCTTTGGATGGAAAACCATTTTTCAAAAAATGGTTGTTAATGGTACCTTCAAAAGAACCATTTTTTACTTTTGATTTTCTACAAAATAGAAGCTCCTAAATAATATAATAAGTAAAATTTCCTATACCAAAATTTTCAAACAAATATTTTTTGGATTTTTAAAAGACGTTAACATTTTTTTTTTGAAAATCAAATATTATGAAAATTAAATGATCGGTTTTGATAGAACTTTGTATTTAAATGTTTTTGAACACTCCGTAATGTTTTTTAAGAAAACATTTTACTTTAATGAACAAATAGTGGTAACTTCCATGCAAATATTAAAAAGCCGTTAAGGAAAACATTTTTCTTCTTAAAAACGGCTTCTTTGATTTTTATTAAGCCTTTTCTGTACAAAATTCTATTTTTCAAAATTCAGTTTCCAAGATTCTGTATTTCAACATATTTTAAATCTATAATTTTGTATTCCCAATTTCTGGATTTCAAAATTACAGAAATTGTTTTGATAATTAAAAAAAAAGTGCGTTCTTTTCCTAGTATTAATGCACAATAGCCGTATTTTGTTGAGAAGTTGCAAGCCAGCCAGTTGAAATTTTACACGCATTGCAACAACAATCACCAGCTGCCAACAACTTTACCTTTTTTCTGCAGTAAAATGTGACTGGCGAACAGTGCTTTGGAAGAGTTTAGAATTATGAAATTCTCATACGAAAAAATCTTTACTAACCAATTTGTTCCGCACCGTTTTGTTGAAAAGCTTTTGCCCGACTGTGTATAGTTTTCAATAAAACACGGCTTAAGCTAAAAAAAGCTAAAAAATACTTTCTTTGTCAACTTTGACTCGCTCTACAAGGAAAATCATTCATCCAAATTAAATAATTTCTTCAAATACTAGAGTTCCAAGCATTTGTTAATTCACTTTTGCATAAACGGGTCACTGGCCGAAGGACATGGGCATCTTAATAAATTTTTTGTTCAGCTAGCTTTTATTCGAGAAATTGTGAGATCCCTCAAGAGCCATGAAAAGTACCTATCATCTTTGACCTTTTTTGACTCAGCACAAAATTGTTAGTCACTTCGATTCTTGCCATGCACACAATAATGGTTGGAAGTATAGTAAGTCACTTAACCTTTCCTCGATCTGTCAAGCCACCAAATTTCTTTAATTAATCAGATAAGTATTAACAAAATAAGAAGAATTGAGCCAATTACAACACATTTCGAAACTAGTTGATAGATAAATGGATTTCCAGCAAAACTATGAAAAACAAAATAAGGTTGTACAAATATTTAATCCGTGGATAAGCAGTTTTAGCTCACCAACTTTGGCGAATTAACTGAGGTTCAACGATTGATGCTTCAGGCATTAAACTGGTTACAAGAAAATACTTGAACCTTGAACCATCGTCGAACCTCAGTTTAGTTGTTCCACGGATCAAAATTTGAATCACGTTTGTACAACTGGAATTAAAAAATATTTCTAGGGAGGAAAGTCTGAATTGAAGAAATATTAGAATTTAAGAAAACAGAATTTTAGATTTACAGAATTTTGAAATACAGAATTCAGAATTCTGGATTTACAGAATAATGGAATACAGAATGAAAATTCGATATCTCAAAAATGTGCTGACATTTTTTTTTGTTGAAATTTTAGTTTTATATGGACATCAATATATTCTTAAAATTTGCCTACCAAACATTAAAAAAAAAAAATTATATATACAAAGCTATTTTCTAAGAAAATCGACCCAACGATTTTAAATATTTTTTTCCATAAAATCATATTCAATCAAGAATTAAGAAAGCGTTCTTTTTTTTCATCTCAAACTCTCAAAGAAGTTGTTGTAGCTATTTTAAATATCGAATTTCAAACATTTTGCTCTCTTAATTTCCATGTCTTTACATTTAATGTTCTAAAACCATCAGCGTTCTGCACATAAGAGATAGTACGTCCGACCCAATATTGCATTTTATTTCTTACGTACAGTTAATGACTAAATTAGTTAAAATTGATTTGATTTGATTTAATTGTATAAACAAGTAATAAAATCACCTAGAGCTCAAAAGCAAGTATGCCATTTCATTACTTAAGAGGAAATAGGAATATATGCAAACAAAATTTTAAATCGTTTGAGCTGTTATCTTAAAAATTAATTTTGTATATATACAAATTTAGTAAAATTGTTTTTAAAAAAATGTTGGTATGCTAATTTTGCTACATTTATTAACTTAGTTTCAAAAAAAAAAAATTATTAACCCTTTTTTGAAATACTGGTTTTCAAAAAAAATATTATCTATTTTTTTTTAAATCAAAAATTTATTTTTTTCAAAATTTTGATATAGAATCTTATAAAAATTTGAAAGGAACTTTTATATACAAATTCTGATTGTAATCGGCAGAGCCGTTAATGACAAAATCACAAACCAAAAAAAAACCGTAATATAGCAGATATCTACTGTTAATAACGGTTTTAGGTAAACAACATTTTTACCGAAAAATAAAACATATGTACAGTAACTCACTTATTTTTTTCTTATAAAAATCGTTGGAGCCGTTTTTGAGATAACTTAGATTTTCTTTAAAGGTTGTATGGCAAATATCGCTATATTGTGAGCTTAAAAAATCAATTTCTCCTCTGGAAAATCACGAAAAAGCCTTAAGTTCAAAATTTGAAGAAGATCGCATAATTGTTTTAGCCTGTAGATCCAGATATAAACAGTCAGAATTTTGCCACCCACTTTTTTGGTCATCGTAATGTCAAGTTTGATTGCTATCTCGAAATTTGTTTTTTTTTTTTCACGAATCCTAAACTTGCCCTATAGTATCTATATATATCGCAAGTAAAAATACGAATCAAAGCCCAGTCTAATTTATCTTTTTATGCTAAAATAGGATCTATAGGTAGGTGTGTGTGTTTAAAGCACAAAATGATAAAATTATGCTTAATTTACATTTGTATTTCCAAAAGAATGGTCGGGGTCAGACTCCTAATGTTGATATTATTATTTTTGATGAACAGTTCAAAAACTAAGTACAATTTTACAATTTGAACTACCGGTAAATACCTACCAAGTTCAAAAAATTGATACACATCGCTTTGAAATTCGATGATATATGAAATATTCGCAAAAAGAGTAGCTAATTGGTAAATGGTTGGTTAAAAACACTAAACTTGTTTAAAAAAACTGATTAACCATATCGTCGGCTTAGAGTGTAAAGCAGCTAACTCACATTTTGCATTTTTTACAAACAACTATTTTAAACAAAGTGTTCGCATTATTTGAATAAAACCAAAATTACATTAAATATTTTTCAACACTCGTTATTGCCAAATTCAGTGAAATTGAAAAGATTTGATAGATTTTTGTATTTCTTAGCAATTTTTGAAGTGGTCTATAATGGTAAAAAAAAATGTGGAGTTAGGCGCTTTACACTCTAAGCCGACGATATAATATTTGTGATTAATGGTTAAAGTTTTTCAAGGTCGCGTGCAATTTTTGGCATTTCATTTCTGGCATTTGGCAGAAATGTATAACAGTCCAGTTAATTTGTGCTCAAAAAGGCTTTTAGAGAGCGGATTATGGGGTAGTTTTCATTTTGCGCCTATTTGAGAAAGAGTGTACAATTTCCAATAAATCTCTGTTTAAGGTTTTTTTCTGCGACAATCCATTTGGATTCAAGCACTAGTTGAAAATTTACGTATTTTTACTATTTCCGAAAATCCACTCTAAAGCACAAAGTAAATACTTTATATGAAAAATTTTATTTTCTGTCTATGATATGAACCAAGATAACTTTTCTGATGGTCTTTGATGTGCTGAGTTTGAATCTGGCCTTGAAATTGTTGTAGCATATCACGTTTTATAGAAATTCGAATCTAAAGATATAAAAAACATGCATATTCTAATGCAAATTTGGGTTACAATTTTTGTCGAGGTATTTTTTTTTCGAAAAAATTTTTATAGCCATTCTGAACCACGGATACTTTACTTCATAATTCTTTTTGAATTTTTCAAATACCCTTATTCCTCTTCGAACAAATTCTTAGTCTTTGTTTTTGACTACGTAATTCAAAATTTCAGTCAATTTCCATTTTTGTAGCAGTTTTTGCAAATTTGTGCATGTTGCGTCACGAAATTTTAGTCGCAAAACTCAGATTCGGATTCCACACCCCCGAAAACAAAAAAGAGGGGCAAAATCAAAACTACCCCATAATTTGCATAGCAAAAACACAATATGCCACGATTAAAAGGCCACTAGATTGTAATAGAATGTCAACTAGTTTGAAAATTTGGTCAGTAATAGATTTTCGTTTCATTTTAATACGTTTTATTAAATTGAACAAATGTATACTGTGATCTGAAATTTTTTTTAACGATCAAATAAACAGTCAGAAAATATAATAACTTTGTACTAATATTTTTCTTAAGATTGGATAAATGAGGTGCTAAAGATCCTTTATAATCTTGAAACAAATAACTTTTAAAAATCATTAAAAATGAAATATGTATATGGCTGACCAATTATACTGACAAAAGTTGTTTACCTTTTATGGTGATTTAGCCGTAACTCATTTAAAAAAATCCATGTCTGACTAACTATTGAAACTAGTTGACTTTTTGTGACCATTTGATAGTAACATTTCAAATGGCTTTCACAATTTCAGTCGTATTGATAAACTTATTCTAACTAAAGAAATAAACTTTGTTTACTGTTGTCCTCAAGTTGTCTAACTTGGACAACAACAACGGTTACCTAAGATTTTACTAACTCAACTTTTTATTCAATTAAATAAAGCATTTTTTCAACAAGTGAGGGCTTTTAAAAAACTGTCTAACTAGTCAACAGTCTAAAAAATCTAATAAATATGGCTGTTTATATTTGACCAATAAAAAAGCACTTGACTTCTTATCAAAATCTAGTAGTTTTCTAGATCGAAAACATTTCTCCAAAAATGTGGTTCCAAAAATCGGACTTGACATTTAAAAAATTTTAATCATTGATTAAAATTGTTCTTAAACCCGAAAGCCGTCCAAGTTATCCAGTTGCTATCATATGTCATGGCCCATTACACAATAATTAATACAAATTAAGTATAAGATGAGGAATAAGCATTAACTTACAGTTGTTAATTTTTTTTTTTAAATAGGATTAGTTCGGTTTTTTTAGCTGTAATTTTTTTTTAACAAATTTAATTAAGCTTCATAACTTTAAGACGAAGAAAAATTGATTATTGTAATTGGAAAATATATAATTAACTTTTCCTGCAACAAAAATAACTTTATTTTTAAGTATTTAGTATTTGCAATATTTGCCAATCCAACCGTAAACAAATAAAAATAAATGCAATTAACCTAAAACTCTTGAATTTAAAAATAGAGAAACTTTTAAACAACTGTCAAAACTACATTTAATTATTAGTTTGGCATTAAGGTAATAGAAGCAAGTATGTATAAGTAAGGAATATATAAATGTTAAAACAAAACTCTCATCTTACTGAAGCTATTATAAAGAGACCAGAAAAAAATGAACAAAAAAATAAAAAAAAACCAAAAGAAAAAAATATTTTATAAAATAGAAAATAGAGAAAGAAATTCAAACCAATTTGATAGAAAAAAGAAACAAAATAAAATAAAAAAAACAAAAAAAAAAAAAAAAAACAAACCAAGTAAGAACGGAAATTAAAAATTTGTTATAAAGCACTGACGAGGACGACGACGACGAGGACTAGGACTTACCTTTGTTTCGATAGCACGCGTTTCATGGTCCTGAAAATGTAGTTTCAGCTTTGATTTACCATCATCACTGGAACCGCGTAGCTGGGAGAACTTATACTGCCAAACTATTGACGAGTCCGCCCCTTCGGCTAATGAGAATCCTGATTGCCAGTCAAGCGTTAATCCGCCACTCTTTCCGTGATGTGAAACAGCAAAGGTTTTCCGCTACAAAATGGCATACCATAAATATGTAGGTATGTATGAAAAAAA
Source organism: Dasysyrphus albostriatus (assembly GCA_946251815.1). Lineage (NCBI taxonomy): Eukaryota > Metazoa > Arthropoda > Insecta > Diptera > Syrphidae > Dasysyrphus > Dasysyrphus albostriatus. The sequence continues at coordinate 22,095,881 of OX276337.1, forward strand.
GGAAGAGAAAACAAAAAAAAAGAACAAGAGAACAACGTTAAAAAAGCTATTATTCACTTTGTTCACTGCATTTATTTTGTGTTCAACATAGCAAAGCCCAAAACTCGAACCCATCCATACCCATATTAAGACTTATCCCTCTACCCCATTCCCTTCTAGATCCAATTGAAAGAGTTTGAGTCCAATAAATAGGAAAATGTACATTTCTGCAGGCAACAAAAAGTATTCGGTTTAACGAACGAAAAAGAACAGGAAAATGCGGAAATATTGCCGTTGGTTTAGGAATAATGGGTTAACGTGAATAAGGAATGCCTGGTGACTAGGATCCTTGGGAAATTCCTGTTCGTCTGTCCTTCGTTGAAAAGATAAAAAAAAAGAGTTGAATGATTTCCAGCAACTTCCTTAAAGATAGTATAAAGTTCTTCAAGACAAAATTTCTACCTTCTTTATGAGTATTAATACTCGTACATACATAACTACGCAACGTATATTTCCTATTGATATAAGTTAAGACTGAACTTTTCTATTTTTGACCAAAGTTTAATGGATTTTCTTTTGAAAACGTCTCATGCGGCATGTTCAAAACTTAGACATTACTTTTCTTTTCTCTTTTTTTATTTTTTGTTGGGGAAGAAACTTTCATATAGGCTGAATATTTTGTGTCATAAACTTTACTAAGAGTGTCAATGTTGAATAAAGTTTTTGATGACAAGTCATTCAAAGAAAATTGATCATAATATGCAGTGCTTTATTGATTTCATACTATATGGAGTCAGGAGTTGCCTGCAGAGCCAAGTTTAAACCCGTAAGTTTTTATTTATTAAAGAAAAAATGTTTTCTATTTTAAGTGTGAAGAATGAGTAGACAGTAGAGGATGGTTAAGCTCGTCACCCACCTGATGGAGCTCTGGTCACGGAAGTTCTTAGTCAGTACACTATTTTTATATGACCCTTAAAGAAGAAAGCCTAGCTTACAGTTCCCTTGCGAAAAACAATCAAAATTTTAAAACCTATTTTCCACCTATTATGTGCACTAAATTGTATATTATTCAAGGCAAAAAATGTTTGTCTTGGGTTAAAACACCCATTGAGTCATTAATTTACCCTAAATAAATAAACTTTATGCTTAAAAATGGAAAATAATAATTTTTGGATTCAAAAATCATTTGCATGCAAATATTGCCATGAGGTGAATATATTTTTTTGCTTGGAAGTGTAAACTGACTACCAAAAAACATATTTTGTCCACCACACTTTTTTCACATGACGGTGTTCATACGAGCTTTACGTGAGGCGGCTCATTTTGACGAACCTTATTTGTATCTCACTCTCATCTCTTGAAAGGAAAGTGAGGCAGAAGTTTTTAATTTTTTTGAAAATTTCTGCCTCACCTCGTCATCTCTCTCTTTTCAAGAAGTAGACAAAATTAGATGAAAAGGGAGACGTCAAAATAAGTCCTCACGTGAAGCTCGTATGAATACACCGTCCATGCAAAATAATTGCTGGTTTACTGTCTTGCATGACATTTCATGACAGCAATGTTTTTGCATGAAACTGTTAACCAATCAAGCAAATAATAAATTTTAAATTTCACCTGAGTTGTTTTTGACATGCTAGAATATTTACATACACAGATTTTTTTTGCGGATGGGAACTGTAAACTAGGCTAAAAGCAACAAAATCTACAAGTTTATTTGACCGGTGAACCATTTCAAATAGTAGCCGTTGACATTTTTGTTTTTTATTTACAGATCATATTTGAGGAGTTTTCCTTACCCTGAGGCCACACGAGCCAGAACTGGCTAGCCTAGTCGCAATACACTTATATTTTTTTACTAACACATGCAAGCCTGAGCAACTGGCTCATCAACTGGCTTGCTTTTTTCGTAGCCAGTTGGGAAGCCAGTAGAGCAGCCAGTAATAGGGTTCGGCAGTACTTTTTCGGAGCAGATTTGGAAACATAGGGCTAAAACTAAAGTTGACTCACATTTTATATCACAAAGTATTAATAAAATAAGAATCGGGGAGTCTATATGCCCAGTCTTAAAGAACTCAAAGTTTAATAAATTCGCTAATGCCCATATTATTCACTCGTTTAATCCGATTAATTGGATTTAAACTGCATTCGGGAAGTCGTTTAAGTTGTTAAATCTAAATTATAACTGAATTTCATATTATTCACTTTTCTTGACATTTTAATTTCAAGTAGTGATTATCAAACCTAAAATTTTTCAACCGAGTTTAACCAAAAATTTGTTATAATTTGTATGCGTTGTTTTGGAAAACAAATTGGCTTACTCGAGACTCACATGTTTCTTGCCGTGGTCATCGAAACGTAGTTCCCAGTATCATGGTCATTAAGCTCGTCTCGCTATGTTCTCGCCATGCCCATTAGCACGGGAATCTATGTCGTGGTTTTCTCGCTATGATCTCGCTTTTGTCTCGTCATCACATTTAAACGTGTTTATTTGCATTGGGCATATTTTGCCATCATCTAGCTTTGGGCTTGCCAAAGTTTTTTTTGTATTGAATTTTTCAAAGTGGTTAATATAAGCTATAGGTTAAAAAGGCCAAGCCTAGTCTTCAATATCGCGGTCATTTCGTCCGTCTCGTGTGGTGTATTTTTGGTCGCTCTTACCATTCGAGAAGAGAAGCAAAAAATTGGTGACTGAATTGATTAAGTGGTAAGGCTTTCTCAAGCCAAAGTTAATAAATATTCTAGTGAATTCACATCGCGTCAGTGCTGTTGCTCTCAATTAACGCTACGTAAAGTAGTTCTGACAAGTAAAATTTTAGTTTTCTTTCGAATGGTTTCGCGTTGGTTTGAGAGAACTTTTACAGAAACAAGTAAAGGCTCTCCAAAACCAACGCAAAGCATTTGTAACGTTCTGTTCTTTTGTCGCATAGCATTACTGTGTTTTTAGTTCATTTAATTTTGAAAGAGCGGAATATCGTTGTTATTCTATTTCTTTCCCTAAAATTGGAGTAGATTTACTCCATTTGGATTAACATCTGAAACCTGGCCAGTATAGAAGCCAGTACATCATGCCGCTTATGTCACAGCATATACACGAATAAGAATTTGACAGTCAATGTACGTAACCAATTGGCTAGCCTGTACTAGCTCGTGTGGCTTCAGGGTTATGTGCTTCACTTAAGCTGACTGTATTTGTTGTAATTATTGGTATTCAGCAGAGTTTGGGATAGAACTAATATTAAATAAAAAAATTTGAGTTTTATCAGCGTTTCTTTTTGTAAGCGGTCTTTTGAGAAACTTATGCTTACTCTTAAAGATATTTTCCGACAAAGTTAAACACAAAACTTAATTGTTTGTTCAATAAGTATTCTCTTATGAAAATAACAATTCTGACGCGCATAGGAATTCAAAAAATGTAAAGTACTGTAAGATCTGTTACTATTTTTGTATTACTACCAATAAATGTGGGGATCGCCAGAATATTTTGTATTCAAAAAGTTTGAAAAACACTGATATAGAGTAATAGACTGAGAGCCAACGACATAAAAATTCATGTCATTTGCGTAAAATTGTAAGTCATATCAATTAAAGCTTTTTACAGGTTGAACCAATAACCGTTTGTCTGCCTTCCTGAGCATGTGTAAAATTTGACATTAGATTTGTACATCGATTTATTTCAATGTCTTTGTCAATTCGTTGGAGGGAAAAAGTGTGGACACCACAAATATTCAGCTTGCAATTTTGAACAATGTTGTTTTTGGTCAAACTTTCTGCAGTTATTCCCTAAGAAGACAGAGAGGAGTGAATCAACCATCAATTTGAAAACAAACAAATTTTCACACCCACAGCAGTAAAGTACATTTAACCTTTTTATGTTTACTAAACAGATTTGGTAGCACTTCTACTAGAAATTTTTTTTCCATTAGGTTAAATTGGTTTGTTGTGCCAAAGTATTTGTGTAATATTATGCTTATCTCAGAAAAACAGCTTCCATTTTTGGCTCTGGACCTTTAGCCCTTCATATATGGGAAATTTGAAAAAAAAGGAAATACTATCTAATTGGTCAGTAATTGGTCAGAAAAAGTCAACTTGTACTAGAAATGGGTCAGCCATAAATAACTTGTAATTTTAGCTTAAGGTTTCTTAAGGTCACTCGAGGTCACTAACGATTTTTGGCACCTTATTGGGGTGATTTTACAAAAAAGAAATTATACCATCCGATACTTTATTAGATCATCATAAAAGGCCATCAGTTTCAGTAATTATTCAGCCATAGATTTCTTTTTTCTTGAATTTGTATCCTTATGCCAAACATCGTTCGTGACCTTGGAATAAAACTTTAAGAAATCATACAAAAGAATCTATACCTCACCAATTACTGAAACTAGCTGACCTTTCGGATGAAATACATTCGTGTAAATTTCCTATAAACGAGGTCAAAAAAATCGCGCGTGACCTTGAATGAACCTTGAGAAACTTTAAGTCTTCATTACAAGTTATCTAGGGCTGACCAATTTCTACGACTAGTTGGGCGTTTCGGACCAAAGTCCGGAGCCTCTTTTTTTCTATTAAAAATTATTCCCATCATGTTTTGAACACAATTCTACCAACTGAAATAAAATAAACAAATCAAAAACCACATTTGCAAACTGACAGGTCATAATTGATTTTTGGTATTAATACAGGGAGGGATTAATCTGCTAGAAAAATTTTAATCTGCAAAATTTACTCTAAATAAAAAAAATAAATCAAATTGTTTGACCAATGGAATGCAAAAATTGTCAAAATCAGTTTTTTTAAAGATAAAAAAATTAATTTATTTTACCAATGGAGAACCTTCTAGTACTCGAAATACCTTTCTATCCCACGATATTCAATTTTAATTTCAAATCCTTTCTGAAAATACCAGGTTTTAAATGAAAAAGTATAAAGATGATTTAAATGTTAAGCATTTTACAATTATGACAAATCCATTGCATGAAATTTTATGTTGACTTAGCTAGAGCCATTTACTTCATTGTGTATGTTTTTTTCTGTTGTAAGGCTTGGTCATGTCTGGCCTAAGTGTAAATCTAAGGGGGTGCAGCTATGTACAATGTATAATGTAGGTATTCATATTCAAAGCAATCACTCGGAACCAGCAGCTCTTCTTTAACGGATATTTAAGTATCTCATTGACAGTTTTATGGTTCATGGTTCAACCAAACGCAAAGCTCATCATCCTAATTTGACAGGAGCTAATTGTCATAATTACACATAAATGAGAAAAAGGACAGAGAACTGGTCACACCTTAAGGTGCGAAGATAATTATTCATTGCAAAGCATGCCATGTAATAGAATTCAGTCATAACTTATCTCAAACTTGGCAATCCAGAATGATTTGATGACTATATTTAAAAGAAGAGGGCTTAGGCGTGTTATAGAAAATCCGAAAAATATTACTTTTTACTATAACACGACTACAAAATAGCGAAACTATAGGGGACTATAATACTACGTGAAACAATATTAAGTAAACAATTTCAAAATTCATAAATTACGAGTGTCATAACTACGAAAACGGTTTGTAGCTTGGCTTTTGGACTTGCAACAGTAGGATTAAAACTGCGAAACACGTCAAGTCAAGTACTCGTATAGATACACTAAAAAATAAGACCTATGGATAAATACTAATGATGGAGTTGCAAGTGGGGATTAATTTATTCGAACACGAGGTCAGAGTTAGGCATAATAAGGACTGCCAGGAAATTTAAAATGCCAGGTGATGATTTCTATTGGTTGGACAAACGCGTTGTTTAGGATGGTTACCACGTGAAGAAATTTAAGCATTTTCTGCGATTTATGATTACTACGGTTAAGAGAGGGGGAAGCGAAATTTTGAAAACCATATTATTTGAAAATATTCGATGAAGTAAATTGACGAATCATTCCTTTTTAAGCACAGGCGCTGGTGTGGAATGTTGATACGAACTAAAAATTTTATTTTTCGCCATTTTTAAATTACAAAAAAAAAACACAAACACGAAAACAGATTCTTCAGAATAATTTTCATCACATTTGTACACTTTCGTTTTTCACGTGTGAACAGGCACCTAAAAATAAATAAATGAATTGATTTTCGTTACATTTGGTATTTTTTGCTATACATTTTCTATGTAAGCAACATTTTGGGCACTTGCTTTTGACTAAGAGGGCGCAAAGGGCATTTTGATTGAAGTCATGGGCTATTCTTTTCGACCGTCTTTTTTTTGTTTCATTTATTTTCTTTTTATGTTTTGTTATTAATTTTGTATTAGTATTTTATTTGTTTTCTTTTTGTCTTTTTTTTTAGTTTTTTTCCTCTCCTAATTCATTTCCTTCTTTTTTGGGATAAAAGAATAAACTAAAAATGAAAAAATAGTTGTTAATACGAGTAACATAAAATTAAAATAAAATTAAATGAAAAAAGACAGAGAGAGACCGGTCAGAAAAAAAAACGGTTAAAGATAAATGTAAACAAAAATTAGTAATATTTAGTACAATTTTTACTTTTTAATAATTGTAATGTAACCTGAGCTTGTTGAACAAGCGACTAGTAATTCCATAAGCCTCTGTTCTTCTGCAGCGCCAAGAGAATTACCACTGGAACTAGGCAAATTATTAAGTAAATTTTCAAAAAAAAATTTGTGCCTACCCGCTCAAAATTTTAAGCTTAAGTAAAACTCGTTACCTATCCCTCGAAGCAGCAGTAACTTTTTATTATTGTTTTTGTAATAGTACATTTATTTTCAAACAATTTTCAAAAAAAAACCTTTTCTTTTTTGGAAGTTAAAATCTACTACTAAAAATCAGTATCTACCACTTTTTGTATTTTAGTCTGATCTACTTCTTTTTTCTTTAAATTCGAAGTGACAACACTGATTGTAACCTGAACTTGTAACTTGATGTGCAAACTCGCATTTCTACGCTCTAAGGGCTTTTCAAATATTCAAGTTTTCGCCAGTGGAAGACTGAAGTAAGTGGATGAAACTCCGAAAAAGGACTCTTCTAACTAGATTCACTAGGCACGTCATATAGGTCTAAAATAACTTGTTATCAAGGCTTAAAGTTTGTGGAAAACTTGCAAAAAGTATATACTATCCAAAAAAAAAACTCACATCATGATAAAAAGGTCAACTAATTCCAGTAATAGGTCAGTCATATGTTTTTTTTATGAATTTTTTAATGAGTTTTTAAAAACTTCCAAGGTCATAGTGATTTTTGGCACCTCATTTATGAGTAATTTGAAAAAAAAAAATTATATTATCTTTAAGGCCCTTATATCTGTTATAAAAGGTTAGCTAGTTTCAGTAATTGGTCAAGCATAAAACTTATTTTTATGAGCTTTTAAAGTTCGTTCCAGGCCATTCGTAAACTTGAAAAAATTGTAAAAAAAAGAATCCATGACTGACCGATTACAGAAAATAGCTGACCTTTCATGACTGTAAATTGATCTTTCAAACGGCATCCCTTTTTTTTATTAAATGACGCAAACGAGATGCCAAGAGTTTGTGTGACCTTGGAAGGAACTTAAAAAATACAAAGAAAAAAATCGATGGCTGACCAATTAGTGAAAATAAATGAGCTTTAATCACGATCTAGAGATCAAATGACAAATGAAGTGCCAAAAATCATGCGTGACCTTGAAAAACTTTGATTACAAGTTACATAGGACCAATTTCTAGAACTAGTTGACCTTTTTTGACTAAAATAACCAATGAAATTTTTTTTTAATTTCCCATGCTTTAATTTAAATTTAAAACTTTGAAAAAAATAAAAATATTTTGTTTATATTAGAATCTCTAAATTTTTGAATGCTTACTTGTTGCACACAAATTTTGTAACATTTATAAATTGTGCTTTTTTTTAAATCAAATTCAATTCCACCAAGATAAGGGACTTTATTCTTTTTCAACACAAATTGTAAAAAACCCTATTTTATTTAAGTCAATGAAGCTTCTCAAGACATTATTTATAATCTGATTGAAATTTAAGCTTCTCAAAAGTCAAGACATAATTTATAAATTGATTCTTTATTCAGCCATTTGATATCGAACAGCTCTCAATAAAAAAAATGTTTGGATAGATCTCTAAAACCTTCCCGAAAAATTATTATAAAGCATAGGTTTTCAATGCACTTATAAGAACCAAGAATATGTATGTGGGCTCTATAAATTATTTTTTATCTTTCATCTGGTTAGTATAATAAATTTCAATTGAAATCCTTCTATTTCTCCATTTTATATACATAAACTGCCCTAAAGTAGGTACCTATGTACACATAATGTACGTAACATCAGCCTAAATGATAAAATACAATTACGCCTGGAAGCAGGAACAGCAAAACAGCAGCAGTCAGTATCGGGGTCATAATTTAAGTTTTAGTGTCCCAAAAGAGGTTTTAAATAAGGGAGTTATTTTGGTCGTGCCCCAAAAACACACATACAACAATAATGTGATGGTAAACTTTTATTTTATTTTTTTAAAGGACGCTATTATTTTGGTAAAAGTAGGTAGGTACCCCTTTACTCTGCTCTATCTCTATATTCTGAATAAATCTATTGCATGGGAATATACACATTTTGTAGATAGAAATTATTTATGACAAATAACAAGTTTTATTACAATCTTGTGCCTTTTGTTTTTATCCCCGAGGCCCACTTTAGTTAGAATGTTTTAGTTTTTATATAGTTTCGTTTGTTTATTTTAGTGTTGGTCAACTTTTTATGAGTTTTTCGTTTATGTCTTAAGGGCATTTGACAGAGCTGATGATTTACCGACTAGGGAAAATATACATAAGGAGAAGGATATAAACTATAGGGAAGGTCATTCACGCAACTGGACCATAATATGATGATATACTCACACAGTGGAGCAGTAAAGCTTAAAAGTAAGTATTTTTTCATTCAGTATTTTTGCAAACAAATTAAAACATTTTGAAGAATGTAACTGTTTGTCATACAATTCAGCGAATAGCTGACTTCTCCCACAAGAAAGGCTTTGAAAGAATGATACATTTTGGCAATTTTAACCATTCTTTTCCCAAAACTAACCCATCTTTGTTCAAAGATTGCCCACTGTATGATTGTTAAAAGGAAATTTAACAAGGTTTGTAAGGAAACGTATATAATTTTCTCGCCTTTCTCTCGACGTTCAACGGGCGTGATGTAGTTAGCCTTTTGGATTTAGGTCAAACACAAAACAAAAAAAAAAAAAAAAAAAAATACAAAACAAAGTGAAAACATGAATAAATTTACATGTTAACAAGATTTGATGAATGAAATATATGGTTTTTGAGTGCGAGGTATGCATAAGGAAACAAATCGACCAAAACAAAAACCCACAGCGTATTCCTAACAGGATGTTAAGGTTATATAGTAAGAAAGTTGATTATTTAAATTATGAACGTATATTTGTCATGCTTAATTTTTTCATACTTCTCAATTGTTCGAAAGGCAAAGTACGGTTTCTCACGAAAAGCTATACGCATTTAGAATTAATGTGGAAATAACATGCACAAGTATTATTTTTTGTTTTTAAAATTTATAAAATTTAAAAAAAAACTTGGGGATATTGCAAGACATTTGCCACTTTTTTTTCAACCTTAAAATTGTGGTCGGTAAAAATATAAGATAAGTATATGCATATGTAAATATGTATGTACTCACTTGAATCACACTAACATAATCATTTTTAAGACTTCCGACTAAGCTTTCCTTTAAAAATGGTATTTTGCTTTTACGTTATTGAAGATAGGTTAAAGGAACCACAGTATACATTTGCTAAGTGATCGAATATACCAAAAATGAAAGAGTCCCTCAAATTAATATTGAAAATTAGAGTGGCATGAACCACTAAAAATATGAAAGTTCGATGTAGTAATTCTCAGTTGCAAAGTTTTTTTTTAGTTAGTTTTTGACATAGTAAAAAATTTCTTAGGAGGAGTGAAAGTTTTTGAAATTTTTGGAAAGTACAGTTTTCCAAAAAAAATTCTTAAAATGAAAATAAAAGTATTGAAAACAACGGCTCTTTTTAAACCCGGGACTCCATTCTTATGTTTTGTTTTAAAAATGTATACATTTTCAATTTTCTCAAAGCCTAGCTTCATCACAAAGAAGATAGAATCATATTAAAACAAGGAAGTATAACTCTTATGTATGTATAGTCACAGATAATTTTTTTAAAAAAATATTTCTTCACCTTTTTTCTTAAAATTTTCAATGTTATAACTGTTTTTGCTAAAATTATTCATTAAATAATCTTAATTGAAAAACAAAACATAAAAACGAGAAGTACATGTGCCGTTGACAATCAAAACGGTGCTCAGGCCACATTTTTAATATTTTGAGTATAATATACAAATATAAAATTTGCGTATCAAAGAGAGCTATCAGATGGTGAAAAAATTTAGTTTCAAAACTAGATAATTAAGAAGTTATCATCATATTCTATCTTTCATACAAAATTATTTCAATTTTCAAAATTGCTCTATTTTTCTCTAAATAAAATCATATAAATAAGATTGATTTCCAAAAGGGAGCTAAGTAAATGAAATTTTAAGTTTAAGCCAGCTAAACAGTTCGTCGTAACAAGAACTTGCGCATTATACGAACAAGAGGTGAGATGAGCTTCAAATCTGACGTTGGATTTTCAAGGACAACTTTGCGGGAAAAAGGGTTGATATGATGGAGCTCAGCTTATTGCCTTCGGGAGTTCCTCTTTTAGAAACTAAAAAATATTATGTAAACAAACTTCTTAAAATCATTGTGAGAAAAATGGAAGGATTAAAATTTTACAACAAAATTATCGATTCGGAAGTTTCTCATGATCCTGGGGATAAACCAGATGATGTCTGTGAGATTTTTGAATATACACAGTACTCCTGCGTTCAGTCTTTGACTTGATTTTAAATTTTTGTTCCGAAGTTCCTATTTATCTAATTGAAACGCAAGAAAATTGCTGTGAATTATTATTAATGTATAAGTTTTTGAAGAAAAAGTTTAAGACTTTTAAATTAATATCAATAAAACAGAACCTTTCGTTACTTATTTGTTGTCTTTTTTTTTTTAATTTTACAGGTATTTGAGAATCAAAAAGATACCATTTAAAAAACTTATTTTCAAAATGCACTTAATCTGCCTAACAAAAAACATTTTATTACAGGACGAAAACAAAATGTCCTTTTACTATTTTCTCGAGCCAATCTTATAAAAAAATATTTTCAAAAATTAAATAAAATTTACTGCATTGAATATTTTAGAAACTACAAGTTTTCGGCATTTTACTCATTTTCATGTTCAAATTGTAAGCCTCTGTTTGATTGCCAACGACACACATGTCCTTTTTTCAGCAAATGAGCTAGCTAGGAAATTGCAGTTGTGTCTCAAATTTTCAGTTTTTTATATACTTCAAGCGCTATCAATAAAAAAGGTTTATTTCTCCTTTACCCTGACGCCACACGTACAAGTACTGGCAAGCAAGTTGCAATACATACATACATATTTGTTCATTAGCACATACAAACCATACAGACCCAAGCAACTTGCTCACCAACAGGGTTGGCCGAACTGTCACTTTTTAGAAATAACTGCATTTTTTAAGTCTGCTACGTATTTTATGTATTTTATGTTGTTAATCTAGTGAATGAAACGTAGTAGTAGTAGTAGTTTGAAACGTCAAATGATCTGTCAATGAGGTTGTCAATTGTCACCGGTCACTTTTCAAATTTAATTTTGAAGTTAAATTATCGGTTATTAATTTTCATAAGCAAAATAAACAAAAGCAATGTTTAAACAGTTTCTAAAAAAAGCTTAATTAAGGTGAATCTTACACCATATTGGGTTTTTTACCAAACTTTCATGTTTTTAAAAGATTTTTTTCTGTATTGATTCTATTGTTTTTTTCATTTAAACTACTTAATGTAGTAGACGTAGTAAATTGTATTAAATTCGACGTGTAGTTTATTCCATTAACTACGCGTAGTTAATAATGTAGAAAATGTAATGTAGTTAATTCGGCCAACCCTGCTCATCAACTGGCATGGAATTTTTGAAGCCAGTATTGAACCAAGTTGAGAATCAAGTTGGGAGACAAGCAAGTGGAATGCTAGTGAGAAGCAAGTGCAATGAAAATCACGTATATGACAGGCAGTGTGGATGTAGCCAACTTGCACGTGTGGCCCCAGGGTTAGTCAATAATTTTACTAAACTACGGAATAAGAGTTAAGTAACGGGTTGAAATATCTCATTAAAAAAAAAAACAAAATATTAGTGGAATAGTAAAGTGACGTTTACCTTACGAGGCCTGTTTAGTTACTTGGAATTCTTACCAAGCTTCGCAAGCTTGTTTTTTGTAAGGATTTTGATCACTTAAAATTTCAAGCAACCAAACACATCTCTAAGAATTCTTTTTAGTTTATGTCTACCTTAAATTTTTATTTTAATGGAAAATTAAATTTTAAGAAGGAAAAGAAGCGAGTGAGTAATTGGATCACCAATGACAAAGTAAGGTTATACAAATAAAACTATATTAATAATTTTTTTCTTTTTATTCTTCAGAACCTAGTGAAATCCATGTGTATGGAAAAAAAAACGTTTTATTGAAAATGTAAATCGGTTAATGACAAACCAATAAAAAATGTTGATACCAACAACAATAAAAAAAGAGCCTGTTGCTTATTCTTTGTTTTTAAATTAATTATTAAAAATATAAATCATAAAGGTATCAAGATGAAATGTATTTTAAAATGAAGATAATAAAGAATAGAATATTTTCAATAGATATCAAGAAAATAGTAAACAGGTAAAAAGTTTTGCGTAAGGATAATCCCGGCAAAGGATGCCTCGTCTACCCTACTGCTAACTTCACAGTGAAGTTAACAGAGCAAAATTAATTTTTTTTTTTTGTCAAATTTGCTCTTCAAAATTTGAACTAAGTTTTTTTAGAAGTAAATAAAAAACCGCAAATTCGGAGACTCATTGAAAATTTCTATCTAGCTATCCGTTACAGAGAAAAGGACTATTCTGCTAACTTCACAGTGAAGTTCGCAGGTAGTGCAGTATGAAATTTCTTGTATGTATAAGGACTTCAAAATTTGGGATTATCGTATGGGAACCTATTTTAGCATTCATATGTAGCATGGTTTCTGAGAAAGGGCAGTGAAATTAGGAGTGCAGTGAGTTATATCTACTATTACTGCCATGGTCCCATTGGTCTAGCTTAAAATTGTTCTGCTAACTTCACAGACGTGCTGCAATGGCCCTTCGGCATGTTGATTAACTTTTAATAAACTTTACCCATCAGGTGTTTTAGGTGTCTTATACACTTATATCACAATGAGTGTGATGTCTTTTGTGACACATTATGTAATTGTGAAAATAGATTCCGCCAAATGTTGAAGTACCTTATGCTCATTTCTGTTTCGGATTAAAATGTGAAAATAGAGTTTATCTCTTTATTTTGAATTTTTTTACATACAAAATTTACAAGCATTACTTTGCCTGACAAAAAAAAAAAAACAGTGGAAATTCCCACCTGAAATAGTGAATCTCGAAACAGGTAATAGGCCTGGTTGTTATTAATTCACTATATATAGAAGAGTAGATTAGACACTGATGGCTTAGAAACTTTGAAATTTATTTTCCAAAATGCGAGAAAAAAATTTATTAGGTACCTGCTGAAGTTTTTGCGGGAAATACACGTGTAACTAATTAAGGTGAATCTAAAAATTTTTCATGGAAGTTTCATCCTTTCACTAAATTAAAAACCATACCTTAGGAAATAACTGACAGAAGAAACAAGAAAAAAAAAAAAATAAAAAGGATTTCCAAGAAAAACGTTCATTCAACTTAAGCCCTGACCTGTTGGCTGTTCAACAATACATGCCTCCCAATTAAAGTGAGTGTCTCCCGAGAACAAAGGTTACATTTTTGTATATTTTTTTTTATTTTGATTTCTTTATTTATGAGCATTGAGTTTACTGCCATCACGTGACCCAAACAAAATTTAACCCCCAAAGCATTTACTACATAAAGTGCCCAATAAATAAACAAAAAAACATAAATTCTTAAAAAAAAACACACGCACCATACCTACTCTTTAAATATTTCACCATTCGGCGCTTTGGTGCAGAGATGGATATGGCGAATTCATATAAAATTCATGTATTTTTTCAACTACACCGCATATAAGTAACCCAAATAATAATAAACAGAAAAAAACAGAAAAATAAACACATTCCACAAACCGTATTTGCACAACACACAACTCGCAACTTACCCCAAGTTTTATGACACTCGTTACAATTGCCGCATTCCAACTGTTCTCAATTCGCAACAACTCCTGTCGTGTTTCCACACTCAAATATCGTGGTTCGTGCCCTGAGCTTTGGAGCAGGAAACAATGCTGACGGCTGTCCACAGTTTCTGATTCTTTAACTACACGAAACATCGTTTGATAAACTTTATAGATAACCAGGGCCTTAGATAATCCTGCGACATTTAGCTGCAATAACAAAAGAAAATATTAAATACGAAAAAATAAACGAGAACTCGAAAATTGAATTAAAATAAAGGGCACTAAATGTTCATTTAAATTAAGTAGAAGAATAAGAAAACAAAAAGTTTTCATTGTAGTTCTGTATATTGTTGCGTCGTATTTTGGTTGAACACAAGGAAAAGTATTATCCTTGCAAAGGTTGTGTCCTTTATTTTATTTTTTTTTTTTCAAGAAAAGAACAAAAAACTTTATCCGTTAACCCCATAAAGTGGTGTTCTTTGTGCAAGTTTCACGAAGAACTTCACTCCTCCCCAACAAGCCGTTCACATGGCCCAAATGCCAACTACAAAAATGCCGCCACCTTGTCAAGAAAGAGAAACTTCAAAGCAAGTAGGTGCATGCAGAGCAGGTGTATACTGCCACTTCCTTAAGCAAAATAGACCTGTATGAACTTTTTTTTTCAACAAAAAGCAAAAAGCCACAAATTGTCATGCAAAGTTACATAAGTTTCCTTTTTGTTTTTTTTTTTTAATCTGCAAAGGTTCAATGCATTTTTGGGGAAGGATCATTATATGACTTATAATGAATTTTTGGATAAATGTCGTTTAAAGGAAAAAGAGGGAGAAAGTTAAAATAAAACACGTGCCAACCCCTACGCCCTATCTTATACTCGTATTCAACCCACCAAACATATCTTATATTGTGAAAATACTAAATTAAGACAAATTGTTTATGAGGAAAGGTTATAATAAGGAAACGCTTTTGAGTTTCCTTCTTGGTGATGAAATTAATTGAGCATGAATATATGGATAACAAGTGACAGGGCAGGGGGTGGATCTGTTTTTTGATGATGACATATGATAATAAGGGTCTCGCATAGCTATCAATCAAATATCGAAATGTTTGAAATGTCAAATAAAATTGATGATATGGAAATAATCTTATCTATATAAGATAATAATGATAGATAATGATGTCGAGAATAATATTACTTTTAAAATCAATAAATTGTGGGGATATTTTGTATGGTTTCGTTCTTTTGTCTTGTTTAATCAAAATTGAAAAAAGAAATTAAGTTAATTTTCATGAAATCAAGATAACAGTCGTGGATACCATTTAAATGTCATTTAACGAGATAGTAAATATTCTATTCTTAATCCACTATGACGAAAATTCTTTACATCCCATTCCTTCTAACAAGTACCATGCAATTCGGATTGAATTAAAAAGACCTTAAGATGCAAGCTATCATCATCATTTCGGTAATTAGACCGATTCTAACTTATGGCGTGGCAGTATGGTGGGCTGCCTTGAATAAAGCAATACATTGTGATAAACTAACCAAAGAAATGCATGTCTATGCATAAGTGGAGCACTTAGGTCGACTCCATCTGCTGCATTAGACACTCTACTCCATCTGACACCTCTGGATATCTTCAGCAAACAAATGGTCGCGAACACAGCCATTCGCCTCAAAGCCTCTTCGCAGTGGATCAATAATAGGATTGGTCACTCCGCTATTCTGAATATATTCGGATCACTTCCAAGTAACACTGACTACACAATTCCACTATTGAAGTTCGACAAAATCTTTGAAGTTACCAAACCTTCCAGATCCACCTGGGAGGTTGTGGTATTATTTAAAGATGAATCGATTCATTTCTACACCGACGGATCGAAGACCAAAGATGGGGTTTGTGGAGGTGTGTACTCTGATATACGAAATTTAAGTCTCTCATTCCACCTTTCTAATCCCTGTAGTGTATTTCAGGCGGAACTTCTAGCGTTAAAACAAGTTTTATCTTGGCTCAAAGAAAACGTGATATCAACCTCAGATATCCGCATCTTCTTTGATAGTAAAGTCGCTATTAAGTCTCTGAACTCTGCTTCTATAAACTCTAGAACTGCCCTTAACTGTCAAGCATCTCTGGTGGTTGTGGTTTAATATTCACCTTTGTTGGGCTGATCTGGCAAATATCGACATAAATAGTCTTGTTCGCTTCGTTAGAAGCTCCAAGTGCCTTAACGAGTAAGGAAGGAGTTTTCCAGATTCATGTAGCGTCACAATGGACCAACTCTGGTCTAAGTGTGTCAGTTATAATTTACTGACAGCCACTTCTAACTAATCTAACTAACCTTACTTGACAGGCATATACACTCTCGTTTATTTGAATAGGTACAAAATTTTCGAGTACGATTAAACGTTATGACTCCAAAGTGAGTGGAATAAATGAATTTTTGTAAATGGCATTAGAGAAAGAATCTAATTTAGGACAGAATAAGATAACACACAACCTTAAATGTACCGTCATTAAACGCTTCATTATCATTTCTTTAAATTCAAGTGGAAATCAATGTCCCTTTGTTCGTTTATTTGAATAGGTACACCGCCTTTATCATCACTTTTGCTTTGAACTTGTTGAAGATCAAACTTTTTTAAAGCTATTTTAAGGTCTTATGCCATAAATTCTTTGATATGAAACAACAACAATTAAGAAAAAGTGGAGAGTGGGTGGAGGAAAAACACTTTGCGTGATTGAATACGTGCAAATTGATAGTTTTTTCGATCAAGGACTAATGGGACATCGAATTTCGAAAAAAGTTAACAGAATCACTTCTTTGATCTATAATTATATGATAAATAAACAAAAAGATGTTTAAATATGAAAAAAATGCAAGTGATAGACGAAGTGATGATAAAGGCAGTGTACCTATTCAAATGAACGAAAAAAGGGACTATGATTTCCACTTAAATTTAGAGAAATGATAATAAAACGTGCAATGACAGTACGTTTTAGAATGTTTGTTTGTTTGACGTTTCCTTATTTCTTATAATAGGGGCGTTAGTGCATGATATGAGGGCATACATGTTTTTTCAGTCCTAAATGATCTTTATAGTATTATAATATTTAATGTTTAAACTTATGTTTTTAGAAGTGTTACCATAGTAATAATACTGTCAGATGGACGAGAAGAGGGTGGCAAGAAGAGGGTTAATACTCTGAAATTATGTAAGCATTGGACAGACACGACGCGAGAACTTTCGATCGACTCAACATACTTGAAAGTTAAGTTAGTACAAAGATCAACCCTTTAAATCATTTCATGTACTAACGTAAACGTAAGTTAAAAGAAGTAACGAAATGTGAAAGTCAAATCTATGATTGACACATAATTCATATATATTCCGAAACCATAAACATTTTTGAGCGCAATTTCATATGTTTTAATTTTTGAATTGATTTTTTCCTCGGTAAGTTAAAACTTTTCGAGAAATTTCATAAAGTTGTGAGTATATCCCCATTTTCCCCCTTATTACCCCCCTCACAAGAAAGTTCTTGGATGAAACTAAGAATTTTTTTCAGGACATGAACAAGACGTCAAGCAAAATAAAGGTTTTCATCAAAAATCTGCTTTGTCAGACTATTTTTTCTAGTTTAAGGGAGTAAATAATGTAATATAGGAAAACAGTGTGCATGTACCTTTAAAGCACATTTTAAGTATGTTCCACCACAGTAATTCTTATAGTAATTTTTGGCGAAAGTACTCTTATATACATATTTCTAAATTATCTTTGTTGAAACTTTTACCTCACTTGTGCCAGTTGAATCTAAGAAAATGATTTCGAGTTGCAGGCAATACAATAACCATCTCTTTTTTACTTAACAACACTTTCAATCTTCTGATAGTTAAAACATATTTCCATGAAGGAACGAAATCCCTTTGTTTTTTTTTCTCTCTTACTTGTTTTGTTTACAATGTTTTGTGAAGTTTGACCCCCTGTCATTGATGTAGTGGACCTTGGATCTATTGGGAACAACTCTTAAATATTTAAAACACATAAACCAAGATTATTCAAAAATAATATCTAATCTTCCACACTTGAAGATATTTAGTTCTAACTTTGATATTATTTATCCTCTTAATACATTGATTAAAAAAAGTTCAAATACCTATATTAGCCAATGAATATAAATTTTTAAATTTACTTAAGTTCCTTCCACCTTTTATCCTTACACAACAAAGAAAAAATCCACTTCAGTAGTCTATGTACATATATAAAATCTTATTCAAATTGGAAAACGTTAACATGTGACACTACAAGTATTCGAAATTTCCCATACAGGACACATGTAGTTTTTTGAATCTTTAAATACAACTTTATTATTTTATTCTAATTTTAACCTCTTAAAGTTTTATAAAATGTCTCCTACAAAAGTTATTCTAATACTTTGCCTTCTCATTTATTGACATTATACTAATAGAATAATTTTATTTTTTTTATAGCGTAATCTAATCTCCATAAAATATATCAAATTTTCTGAGAATTCATTTAGTTGCATTATTACTACCATTTATTAGCTCGCTGTTATTAAAATCTAACGATTACGATTGTTGATTTTTGAGGATCATAACTTTTGTTATTGCTCAAATCAAGTTGAAATTACCAAATTATTCTAACGAAAAACTTGCTTTGAATAATTATTATGGTTTCAGCTTTGTTTATTTCATCATTCATTCATTCATTCATCATTTATCATACAAGCAGAGCCCTAAATTATTATGATTATTCCAAATTATGCTTGAATAAACAAATACACAACACATTCTTGATGAATATATTAAACAATTTAGGAGGCCAGCCCCAAGGATGTTAAAGGTTAAATAATGATACTCCCTGCAAGTAATAGATGGCCTGGCCATGTTACGAAACTAAACTGTCATAATATAGTAGTATCCTAATCCTCTGTGAAATAAAGGATAGTGAAATATATCACAACTTATACAAATTGTACAGTGGATTATGTTAAAGAGTATTTTTGTTTTATATAAGAAAATAATAATTGATTGTTGGAAGAAGGTAAAGTAGGTCAAATGTTATAAGACCAAGACAATGTGACGGCAAGGAAATCACAGATTGCCACCTTTACGTATATTTTTTTGGAGAAAAGTATAATATGAAGGTCAGAAAATGTTATGACTGAGAGACAGTTAATGGCGTAGTCAATTTTGAACTTCTCCATCGATGGCTCTGCCGTCATGTTGTCTTGGTTGAAAATTTAATCAAGAAATTACTTGCTCATAAAACAGAAGACAGAAAAGTGATATTCGTTAAACCACATCCTGCCATTCGTCTCGTTCTGGGCATTCAAGCAAGAACCTTAACGAATGGATAGATTTGCTTCAAATTTTGTATTTGTGCATCATTTTTACTTGAGAAATATAGGTACTATATAACAAGTTGTGCCTTTGTAAAAAAAAACTGAACTCGAGACTGAAAGTACCTTCAGTCTCGAGTTCAGTTTTTTTTTTTTTTTTTTTTTTTTTTTTTTTTTTTTTTTTTTTTTTTTTTGCATCAGTACCAATCGTACCTTTGAACTCGTCAGACGTTTGTTCTATTCTGTGCGGTACCTATCTAAATAAACAAAATTACAAAGAGATCTCGATCCCCAGTTGGTGAAGACACCATGTCTTCCACCAGCAAAACCCAAAAGATTAGCTCTATTGAGCATAATCGTTGGACTCCCCTACAAACTCATCCAGATACAGATAACGATATTGAAGTGGATGACGAAATTATTGAACAGCCAATTGTTTCAAATAAAAAATCAAAAATTCCATCGGTCTGTGTACTGCAAAAAACAAGTGAACATATCCATGCCTTACTTAATGAACTTAAACTGGAAAACTATAGTGTAAAGAAAATGTCCATTGGCATAAAAGTGAACTGTGAAGACATCGAAACTCACACCAAACTTTGCGATATACTTAAGGATAAAAATTTTCAGTTTTTTACACATGATTTACCCTCAGTAAGGTCTTTCAAAGTCATGCTTTACGGCCTCCATGAATTGAACATTGATGTAATCAAAAAAGAACTATTATCCCTTGGTTTAAAATGCCTTAATGTAAAAATTATTAAAAAGAACTATGAAAGCTTCGTAGACATCTTCTATCTTGTGTACCTCGAGTGTGGCTCAATCAAGTTAAACGATTTGAAAAAACAATACAAATCAATATTTAAAACCCAAGTGAAATGGGACTTTGCCCGAAGGCAGAGAAACAAACTAACACAATGTTACAACTGCCAAATGTATGGGCATGGAGAGAAAAACTGTCATATTAAAACTCACTGTGCCAACTGTGCAGAAAATCATGAAACTAAAAATTGTAAATCAATCAAAATTAAGTGTGCAAACTGCAACGAAGTCCATAAGGCCAATGACCCCATCTGCATCAGCCGACAAAGTTTCTTTAAAATTCGAGAGAAATTGTCTATGCGAAATAGAACACATGCAAAGGTGACGACAAGGGATATGTACCAACAACATACTTCATATATCCAAAATAAATCTGACTTTCCTGCGCTCACGCCACACAAGAAGTTCAAAGTTCCAAAATCTGCTGACGTATTAGCTTCAAACAATAATGTAGCAACAAACAACAATTTCAATGTGTGGACAAACACCTCACACAAAACCGGTTTTGCTGAGACCACGAACAACAGTGGGAACAATGAGCTTTTTTCAATGGAACAAATCAATTCACTCACAGCAGAGATGATAACATTACTTAGCCGATGCAATACAAAAGCCGATCAGTTTAATACGATTGCACAATTAGCGATTAAGTATCTATACTCAGGTAAATAATTATGAATGATAGTTTTAAGATAAATTGTTGGAATGCTAGAAGCATTCGGAATAAAAATTTAGAATATTTTGCTTTCTTAAGCAAACATAGCATTGATGTTAGTTTAATAAGTGAGACTTGGTTAGATGATAATGTAAATATCTCTAATAAAGACTATAAGTGTTATCGTTTTGATAGAGAAGAGAGAAGTGGGGGCGGTGTCGCCGTGGTAGTAAAAAAAACGATTAAGCATAAAATACTTCCTGTGATTAAAACTAAACTAATTGAAAACATTGGCATAGAAGTACCATTTGAAAATGGGCGTTCTATAAAAATTTTTTCAATTTACTTTCCGGGTGGGTGTACTTCCCCCGAAAAAAGGCATGATTTTCGCAATGACTTACGTAAACTGATTACATTAAATGATATATATTTGATTGGTGGCGATTTCAATTGCAAAAATAGGAATTGGGGCTGTGTTAGAGCAAATGCATGGGGGAATATACTAGCCGACTTAAGCTCAAGACACCCGTTTAACATTTTGTACCCCCCACAACCTACTTGTATTCCCACAAACAATAGATCTAGTCCCTCTACCATAGACTTATTTCTTACAAATTCCCCTGAATTATTCAGTCAACCTTTCGTTGAAAATGATCTTAGTTCAGATCATTTTCCTGTAATATTAAAAATTAATTCAGCCCCTGTGGAAAATTGCAATCAGTTTTTTGACTATGCAAATGCTGACTTAAAAAAATTTAAAAAAAGTATCAAACTTAAGTTGAGAAATATTGCAGAGCGGAATCCAAATGATATCAGTGTCGAACAAATTGATGGAGCGGTTAGTGCTTTTACAGCATCAGTTCTTGAGAGTGTTGAAGAATCCGTGCCCAAAAAAACTCAAAGTCGAAACAATGGTAATTCACTTCCTGCCTATGTAGTGGAAGCAATTAAAACAAGAAATAGAAATAGAACCCTATGGATTAGGACTAGGGATGAATACTTTCTCTCCGAAATGAAGAGGATGAACTTATTCATCAAAAATTCAATCTTTATTTTTAGAAACCAGAGCTGGAGCAATAAACTACAGGGTTTAAATAAAGGTAGCAAGCCGTTTTGGAATATTATAAAAGTGATTAAAAAGAAAAAGGTTAATATCCCTTCTTTTAAAATAGGTAATTCTATATTAATATCCAACGAAGAAAAAGCCAACGCATTAGCCCACACGTTTTGTGCTAACAGTTTAGTTACTAGCAACATCGCAATCAATAATCATATAGAATTTATTGTTAACCAATCCATGCAGTTACTCAACGAAAGTTCCCTTGATGTATCCGAGGATATAGTATCTTCTGATGATGTTGAATTTATTCTCAAAGGCCTTAAGACCACAAAATCTCCCGGATTTGACGGAATAAAAAATCTCTTTTTAAAGAATCTTCCTAAAATAGGTATAAGATACCTCAGAAATTTATTTAACAATTGTTTCAAAAAAGGATACTTTCCCAAAGAGTGGAAAGTGGCAAAAGTCATTCCTATTCATAAGCCAGGTAAAAATTTTAGTGACCCTTCTAGCTACAGACCAATTAGTTTGTTGAGTTCATTAAGCAAATGTTTAGAAAAACTTATAAGAAACAAACTAATTTTGCATGTAGATGAATATGATATCTTGCCACCAGAACAATTTGGCTTTAGAAGGTATCATAGTACAACTAACCAAATTGACAGAATAACAAAGTATGTTAAAAATAATTTGTCTTCAGGAAAGAGTACAGGAATGGTGCTTTTGGACGTGGAAAAAGCTTTTGACACAGTCTGGCATGAGGGCTTGATTCATAAACTCGTCACCTTGAATTTTCCGTTGTATATTGTAAAAATTATATTGTCTTTTCTGTCAAATCGAGCATTTAAAGTCTGTGTTAACAACTGGTACTCCGAAGAAAACAATATCATTTCAGGTGTACCCCAAGGGTCAGTTCTAGGTCCATTGTTATATAAAATATATACTTTTGATTTCCCTAAACTCCATAATTGTGAAACTGCAATATTTGCTGATGACACATGCGTTTATTCATCAGATTCAATTGGTTTTTGCATTGAAACCAATTTGCAATCTGCTCTGAGTACTATACAAATTTATTTCAACAATTGGAAAATAAAGATAAATGCATCAAAGACACAGGCTCTTTTTTTTTACGAGAAAAAGGAAACCTTGTTTACTGCCTTTAAATAGTCTGCAATTGAACGGGGTACAAATTGAGTGGAAATCAAGTGCAAAGTACCTTGGGGTACACTTGGATAAAACATTGACCTTTAACTTTCTCATACAGCAAACGTTAAATAAACTTAATATTGTGATAAGAACACTTTATCCATTTATCAATCGGAAGTCTAAAATGAGTGTAGAAAACAAATTAATGATATTTAAGGCTATCTTCCAAAGCATAATCTTGTATGGTTCGCCTGTTTGGGGAAAATGCGCTAAGACCCATGTACAAAAATTACAAATAATGCAAAATAAGATTTTAAAAATTATGCTTAATCTTCCGTGGCACTTTTCTACTGAAGAACTCCATAGAATTACAAACATTGATAGGGTTCCAGTAAGAATTTCGAAGTTACAAGACCGTTATATTTTATCGTGCAATAGTTCGGATAACTATTTAATTTCAAATTTAGCTGCTTAAGGTGTTAGTAATATTAATTTTTTTCACTTCCTTTTATTACTGAATGTAAATATGTTACATATATTTAACTGTTTGTTATTTATTTGCATATATATTTATATTTATCAATTTATTTATTCATTTATTTATTTATTCAATTATTAATTTATTTATTTATTTATTTATTTGTTCAATTGTTCATTAATTTATTTAATTGTTCGTTCGTGTTTTATTATTTGTTATTTATTTATTAATTTATTTATTTATTAACCTATTTGTTCATTTGTTCATTGGTTCATTAATTTATTTAATTGTTCATTCGTATTTGATTATTTGTTATTTATTATTAGTTTGTTTATCTACTTATTTATTTATTTATTTATTTATTCATTTATTTATTTATTTGTTTATTTGTTTATTTATTCATTTATTTATTTATTTATTTATTTATTTATTTATTTATTTATTTACTTATTTTTTTTATTTATTTTTCTGTGATACAAATATATGTAAACAACATCTTAAGGCAGTTTTCTGCTCCCCACTTTTCTCTTCCTACATGAAAACATTTCAAATGTAAATTTAATGAAGGTTTTTTTTAGTAACTTTTCCTTCAAAATGTAATAAATCTGTGATATAAATTGAATGCTTATTATAATATTTTCAGTAGTAAGGTAGGATATAAGACACCATATCTCTGTAAATTGTGCAATCTAGGTTTAAATGAAAAAATTATAAGAATTTCAGTTACAATAAATAAATATCAATATCAATATACCTTCCTGCATAAAGATTATTTTAAGCAATTCTGTAAAATCTTATATTTCTGAAAACAAAAACTCCACAACTCTTTTTAAAAAAGATTAAATACTTTTTGTTAGTAAAAACAACCTTAAGATGGAAAATTATTTTTCGAAAATGGTTATTAATGGTGTCTGCCCAAAAAACCATATTTTTATTTTCGGTTTTCTTCAAAACGGTCATTTTGATTTCAATATTTTTTTATACAGAAGCTTTTAAGCAATGTAATATTTTTAATCAAATTTAAAAAAAAATTTTGATATTCAAAAAATATTTAAAAATATTTTTAAGTAATAAAAAATTTTGAAAACTTTTATAAAATTCGGTATTTAAAGGTTTTTTCTTAACACTTTTTAGAGTTATTAAAAGAAAAATTTTTAGTTTTATTTAAAAACAACCGTACCTTCTATACAAATGTAAAAAACCCGTTAAGGAAAATATTTTTTTCTGTTAAAAATGGCTCCTACGATTTTTATAAAACTTTTTCTGTATCCTTAAATTAGTGCGACCTGCTACAATAAATTATAAAAATTTATAAATAGCAACTTGATAGTACCTCTCAGAACGTTTTCGTTAATTTTGAGTTTTCTGAATATCGACGGAACGGATTAAGACTAATTTTTTTTATATATCTACAAATTACAAATAAGATTAAAAAATATTGCATATCATAATTTTCAAAAAAGTTTCAATTATTGTTTTTGAAAATTCGATATCTCAAAAACGGGTTGACAATTTTTTTTTAAACTTTATTTTTATATTAAAAAAATATTTAAGATTTGCATACAAAAATTTTTCCTTAAAAATGTTAAAGGGATTTGATACATAAGAAAATATTAAAAAAAAAACGCTCTATCGGTTTACATTTTTTTTTCCATAAAGTAATATTCAATCAACTATTAATAAAGTATTCTCTTTTTTCATCTCAAACTATAAAAGAAACTGTTTTAGCTATAACTTAAATTATTTCATGCTTTTTCACATTCTTACTAAAGATATACGAGTATGCATGTATATATGTAAATACTAAAGGGCAAATCTTAGGTAACAATCAAACACGTTGATAAAGAACACCAAAATAGTGGGTGGCACAATTCTGTACGTCTGTATGTCTGATCCTCGACCTATAGCCTTAACTACTCGTACTAAAGCGATTTTCTTCAAATTTTGAGCATAAGACTTTGTTGTAACTCTCCAATGGTGAAACTGATATTTTCTTTTTAGCTCCAAAAATAACGGTACTTACCAAACAACCTTAATGGAAAAGCTTATATGTCTCAAAAATGGCTTCAATGATTTTGATACTAAAATCTGTTTATTATTGTAGGTAAAGTTTACTTTTCGGGAAAAAAAAATTTACCATAAACTGTTATAAACGTTACCTGCCATACAATGTTTTTTTTTTATTTTTGATTTTTTACTACTAAAGGCTCAAACAATTACAGTCAAAATTTTTACACAAAAGTTCCTTTAAAATGTTATAAATATTGCATAAATTTTGGAATAAAATTAAAATTTTGGATTCTTTAAAATATATAATTTTTTTAACATTGAAAATGTTTATAGGGTCGTTTTGGATAAATTATGGTGTTACTAAAATGAATGAAGTGAATAAATGTGTATATGAGATGAACGCTAGCGTATACGGGGGGTACGATGGAATTTTTGGTTGGTGTTACCAGAATGAATAAAGTGAACAGATGAACGCTAGCGTATACGGGGGGTACGATTGAATTTTTGGTTGGTGTTACTAAAATGAACAAAGTATGGAGATGAATGCTAGCGTATAGGGAGAGTACGATTGAATTTTTGGTTGGTGTTACTAAATTGAATAAATGAATTTTAATTCTATATTTTTATAGTTATAAATGCAGTCAGCAGTTTATTGTGCAGCTTTAACTATGTGTTGGCAGTTTTAAAAAAAATGGCTTGAAAAGAAAATGTATGTAGAAGTGCAAAATTATGTTTTTTTTTTTTTAATTTGAATTATAGAATAGGGCTTTTATGTGAAATGGTTGAAAAGCCAAAAATCTAAATGAGATGTGCTAGAGTGACAATTTTTTTGTTTATCGATAGTAACGTTTAATATAACAATTTCGTTTATATATTTTGAAATTCCAAGAAATCTACGAAATGAGATATTAAAGGTTGTAACTTCAAAATTCAAAAATAGATGGTTCATAAATTATTTACTAGACATTAGGGTTAGATCTGATTGTAATACATTTTATAGTTTGAGAAATATAATAAATAATTAATTGATTTTCTTTGAGGAAATTTTTATTAATATTTTTTTTATACTTTTTACAATTTTTTTAGATATGTATACTAATTTTTGTTGATCGATTTTTGGCAGTTATATTTTTTGTCTTTTTAACGATTGTATTTAAAAATCTCAAATTCATACATGTGATAGATTGCATAGATCTACATATAGGTAATATGTTAAATTTGAATTTTTTGAAAGTATTTCCGTTGACATAATTACACATTATTACTGTTCATTAACATACCACCTAATAACTCATTAGTCTGTGCACCTATACAATTAGTTTTTTTCTTATTCGCAAATTCAATAATTGACAATTAATTTGATGTATCATACGTAGCCGTAAGTTCTTGATAAGCCTCACAAATCTAAAATACAATAATTAGAAAGTGGTACTTAATATTCAATCAATATTCCTATAGTTCATCGTCAACGTTGATTTGCAAGTTTGTGTGCGGGAATCAGCCCAAATAAGAAGAACACAAATATTTCCCATAGTGCCACAGTTCATTCAAAATGTCTCTCTCCCTCTGTTCATTTTGTTTTTTGATTTGTTTCATTGTTTGTCTCTCTGTCAGTGAATTACTGAAGAAAATTACTTTTCATTCAAGTTCAGTATTCATGTTCACTCGTTCAATGTTCTTGTGTTGCTTGTTCACTGTTTGTTTTGTTCAGTCGTATAGATGCTCCGATTAGGGTAGGTTTGTTCTGCTACTCGGAATTTTTTTTCAGCTAGTACCTAACTAACGGGTGGTTTTTTAGCTGGTTTGGTTTTGGCAACACTGGTTTTGACAGCTGACGTGTGTTTAGTACCTTGTGTCACTGTCAAACAGCTTCAGTTTGGTTTGCAATTTAACCATGGATCGTCTTACAAATGAACAACGCTTGCAAATTATTGAATTTTACTATCAAAATTCGTGCTCGGTTCGAAATGTTCATCGCGCGCTGCTTCCATTTTATGGTCGGCATTCTCGACCTTCTGAGCAGTCTATTCGGAAGATTGTGACCAAATTTACTTTGTTGGACATTAAACCACCAACACGTTTACGTACTGTGCGTAGTGAAGAAAATATTGCGGCCGTATCAGCTAGTGTGACAGAAGACCGCGAAATGTCGATTCGGCGCCGTTCCCAGCAGTTAGGCCTTTGTTACAGCACTACGTGGAAAATTTTGCGGAAGGATTTGGGCGTAAAGCCTTTTAAGATACAGCTGGTGCAAGAACTAAAGCCAGCCGACTTACCACAACGCCGAATTTTTGGTGAATGGGCTCTTGGAAAGCTGGCCGAAGATCCGCTTTTTTATCGAAAAATTGTGTTCAGCGATGAGGCTCATTTTTGGTTGAATGGGTACGTAAATAAGCATAATTGCCGCATTTGGAGTGAAGATCAGCCAGAAACATTGCAACAGCTACCAATGCATCCCGAAAAAGCCACTGTTTGGTGCGGTTTATGGGCCGGCGGCATTATTGGGCCATATTTCTTCAAAGATGATGCGAATCGCAGCGTTACTGTCAATGGTGAACGCTACCGAGCGATGATAACAAACTTTTTTTTGCCCGAAATGGAAGTTCTTGACTTGCATGATATGTGGTTTCAACAAGACGGTGCCACATGCCACACAGCACGCGAAACAATGGCGCAATTGCGAGGCGAGTTTGGTGAACAGTTAATTTCACGTTTCGGGCCGGTCAATTGGCCGCGTAGATCGTGCGATTTGACACCATTAGATTATTTTTTGTGGGGGTATGTCAAGGCTAATGTCTATTGGGACAAGCCCGCTTCGATTGACGCACTGGAAGCCAACATCCATGCATTCATTCGTGAGATACCGGCCGATATGTGTGAAAGAGTATGCCAAAATTGGACTCAGCGGATGGGCTACCTGAGACGCAGCCGCGGTCAACATTTGCATGAAATTATCTTTAAACATTAAATTGCAAGGTTCAAACTATCGATTCAAATAAATATTTCATTCATTTTTTCGAATTTATTGTGTTTTTTTTTTTTTAAAGTTCTAAACCTCTTAAAAAATCACCCGTTAGTTAAATTAAATGCAATTTGCGTTTGTGTTTTGTCACAATACACAAATAGAAGGTATTATATTGCGCAGGTTGTCTAAAATGAGAACTGTCAGAAGGAATTAAAGATGGCCGTTCTCGTGATATTTTTGCCGTATTACAACAACAACAAACACCAAAGAAATTATTTGAATAACTAAAAACCAATTTTCTTATTGTCAAAGTAATAAAATAATAATTATAAACATTAAATATCTCGAAACAATTTTATTTTCTTATCAAGTAGGACACCAACACACACATAACATACAATAATTTTCAGTCAAATAACACGGGATCCACCATTTTCCACTGATTTTGAGATATGCGCAGAACTGAACAAATATGAAAACGCTAATGATATTACCTTCAATATGTGTATCGTGGTGTTTTGTTACTTCGTAGGTAGTAGGGTTAGATACTTATAGTTAGTTTGGTTAGTAGGTAGGTAATTCGTTGGAATATTTTTTGTTATATACATTTTTTTCCTTTTGAGTTTTATTTAGCTATGATAAGAATGATTAACTAAGAAAATTAAAATATGAAATAAGAAAACAAGCGGAAATAAAAATATAGGTCAATAAAATCTGAAAACTAAATTATTTTTAAAGTTAAGTCAACCGCATATTAAATTAGATTTCATATGCGGTTGACTAGTTAGAAAGTTTTTTTAGAAGTCCTTAATTGTTGGAAATATGCCTTATAATAATACAATAAAACGTCAATTTAGACAAATCTTAGACAACCGAAGTCTTTGTCTAAGTGAGACAACTTTATGACAACAGTAAACAATGTTTACTAATAACTTTTTTCAGTTGGACGGCTGCCTAAAGATAGAAAAAGTTTATAAACACGACTGAAAATGTGTTTTCTATTTTTGAAAATGAAGAAATGTCCTTATTGGGATAGTTTTTCAAAAAAAAAACTTGTTGAATAGACTAAAAGTCGATTTATCGCTATTGTGAATTTAAATTGGTAAATACTTTTATATATGATTATCATGTATTCCTATATTTTCCTATTTAATAGAAATTTGAAGTCCATCAAGAATTTCTTACCGACTTTTGTCCTTTTGAATTTTTCGGAATAGACTCGCAAGAAGTCCCAAAATTAAAAAAAAAAACAATGGTGAAAAATTGCGGAAACGTTACACTCACCAGCATTGAATATTTGTTTGTAGGCTTATATTTGGGGGAAAATCAATTTATTTGCTAGCGTTGCCTACAACACACGTCATAAGAGCTACGAAAAATAAATTCAAATACAAGAAAAATGTAATATTGAATTTTTGGTTGGTGTTACCACAAAGCTAAATCAAAAACAAAAATAAAGTTACCACAGAAAGAAAATGAAAATATAAAGATAGAAGACAAGCGGGAAAAATAAAGGTCAGTAAAATGATAAAAGGTGGGAAGTGTACAGCCTCTCTGTTTAAAAGAAGGTTCTTTCTTGTAATTTTTAAATGAAACAAAATTAAAGACCCACAAAAATAATAAGTTAAATAATAAGTTGTGCAGACGTAACAACCCCTAGCATTTAATGTTTGTTCGTAGGCATGTATTAAGAGGAAAACTAAATTTAAGTTAGCGTTGCCTACTACAAACGTTAAAAGATATAGGAAAAATAAATACAAATACAGACCGAAAAAAAACAAGGAATAAGGGTTGAAATTTTGAATTTTTGGTTGGTGTTACAACAAAACTATAGAAAAAAGAAAAAGTGAGCTACTCCACAAGGATAATACAAATATGAAACTAGGAGACAAGTGACAGAAAATATAGGTCAATAAAATGACATAAGGAAAATATTAAATGTCTTTTTTATTTTTGCAAATGAAACAAAATTTGAAAATAAAAAGCTCCAAACGAATTGGACAAATAATATTTGTTTGAGACGTAACAACTACCAACATTGAATATTGTATTTTTGGAAAATCAAATTTTAGCTAGTGTTACCAAAAACGAGGAAAAACCAATACACAACAAAATAACAAAACAAAAATAGCAATACATGCTAGCATCATATTGTCCATAGTCAAAATTTTGTTGATGATAGAACAAAGGGAATATGAAATATTTAACCGATTTTTTTAAAAAAAAAAGTAAACGAAAATCATGCAATAGTATAGCCTTATTTTGGGTGTTGTATCATCTTTGTATATTTGGGTAAATGATAATTTATTTTATTTAGTTTTGTTTGTATGAAGCAATGAAAATCTCAGATGATAAAATTTTTGTTGAGACAATGGCTCAAGAATGATCAAAATACGCAATGATGAAATGGCTTCAAATTCCTTAAGTGTTCTTAGAGCTGTAGAAAAAAATCTATTTATGTGTAACTATGTGCAAGTAAAGATAAGATTAATTTTTTTTCAGTTCAATATAATTTAGATTGGTCTTAGTAAAAATCATGATTAAAATTGGCATACATTGATGTGCTTGGAAACCGGTAAAGATAACATTCAATATAAAAGAAAGATTACTAATTATAAAGATTTAAGATTTATCTAGCACAAATAAGTCATTTTCAATGTCCCCATTGTTACTCAAGGAGTGAAATCTGTACATTTTTTGAAAATTCAGTATCCCAAAAACGGGTCGATGAATTTTTTTGAAACTGGGCTTATAAATGTATTTTAATATATACTCAAAATCACCGAAACAAAACTTTATTTTAAAAATGTAATCAAAATTTTATATATAAAAAATTAGTTCAAAAAATTAGTCAAATGACATCCTTGTTTTTGAGCTCTATGATATTTTCCTAGTTGTTTATACAATTAAAAGAACGATAAAAATGATTAAGTATCTTTTCTTGGTTTATATGATTTTTCAAAGGCCTTCGATACGGTAAATCATAGTGTTCTTATTTCAAAAATGAAAACTCAGTTCTGGTTTTCGGAGTCAACCTCTCAGCTAATGCTTTCTTATCTAACTGGGAGACGACAAGTATTAGTGGTAAATAAAAATGCTTCTGGATTTCTGGAACTTTTTTATGGAGTTCCCTAGGGATCAGTGCTTGGCCCTTTATTATTTTGTATGTGCATCATTGACCTTCCGGCTCAAGTTCAGAATTCATCTATTGATTTGTATGCTGATGATGCACAAGTTCGCCTTAGTTGCGAATTGGGTATGATTGAGAATGGTGCTCACTTACTAAACAATGATTTAGAAAGAATTTTGCGCTGGTCAGAGAGAAATAACATGAGATTGAATCCAACAAAATCAAAATGTTTGGTAATTTATCTCAGTTATTTTCCTCCTATACATATGGGAAAGGGAAATTGAATATGTTGTACAAACCAAAAATCTTGGAATATGGTTTAACTCCACTCTTAGCTGGGATTTGTCACATTCAACACATTGTAGGGAACATTTATGGATGCCTCCGTAGTCTGTCATTTACGAAGCAATACATACCACAACAAGTAAGACTACGTTTGGCAAAAACCCTTATTATCCCTATAATTATATATGGATGTCAGATATTTTGCAGCCATAGCTGAGAATCAAACCGAAATTTAAATGCTGCCTTCAACAACATAACTCGTCCGTGTTTAATTTAAAATGCTTTGACCATATTTCCAAATATAAGAAAAGTTTGCTTGGATGTACTTTAAAAGCATACCTGAATAACAACACTCTAAAGATATTAAATAACGTTGTAACAAATAAAGAACCTTTGTATCTTTATAACAAAATTGTGTTTTCAAGTTCAATTCGGTCTTTTGTATTTATTCAGCCAAGATTTACTTGCATTGCATCTCAGCGCCAATTCCTTGTTTGTGCTGTCAAACTATGGAACACCCTACCCCTGGACATACGTATGCTTTGAGGAAGTAAATATTTTGCTCGCGTTCTCTTTAGGCTGAAAATTCTTTAATTTTTTTTTCATTTTTACACCTTTAATTTTACGATTAAATATGAAAAACTGTAACTTTTTAAAAACTAAAATGTAGAAATTTTTGCAATTGTATCTACAAATTAAAGTTTTGAATATTTAAATGTAAAAATTTAAATATCTTTCTTATTCTTGCATATATAAATTCGAATTACACTCCAAGACAAAATATTAATAAATTAAAGTTCAGTTTATTTTGTTATAAATTTCAATTTAATTAAATGTAACTTTTTCTCAAAAAGACTTAAGTCTATTTTAAAAGATGAAAATGAAATAAATGAAAAATGAAGTGATATGAGATGATGGGTCTACCTCCTCTCGTTCTTGGAGGAGGGGTGATTTCCTGAAAAAAGGTACTTAAAATAATAAAAAAAAAAAATTAAAACAACGGCAACACTTACCACAATGTTCAATATGTTATATTTGTCAATAGTTATTAAAAATCAAACACTTAAATTTATTTTAAAAGTTGTTTTTATAATTTACAATTATTTTTTTTTTTGAAAACCGTTCAAAAATATAACTTGGTTTAGAATTCAAATATTAGAATAGACTTCAAGCTTTCAAAAAATATACAACACAGTTGTTGGTGCTGCCCTTGTTTTTTAACGATTTTTTTTCGAAATTGCCCCACCTTTTAAATAGAGAGGAGATAGACCCCCCTTCTAAAGATAAAATTTATTAAATTTCAGAAAAGTGTTACGTGGAAATGTATTATTAACCTGTGAAAATAAAATCATAAAATTCCGATAAAATTCCAACAAAGCGAAACCTTTAACTTAAATTTAAGTTAAAAGTTCAAATGAGCTCAACTCCATTGCGTTTCGCCCTGGTATGATAGTTGGGCTTATTAGTTAGATGACTAACATACCCTTTTAAGACGCAAATTTGTATCGATGATTACCGACTAATATTCAAATCACAGGGAATTTGGTTAAATTCAGACAGAAGAATTTTCTTTTTAAATTTTCTTCATATTCAATTCTTACACTTAAATTTATTTTAGAACAGAATACGCATCTACTGTAATCATAGCCTAGTAAAAAGAAACCTACATTAGCAATTAGGTACATAGAGGAGGGAGGTGTCACATGGATCAAACTCATTGCTTGGTTAGGTAAGAATAGTGCAATAGAGCCAAAAGTATGCTTTTAAAAATTTTTCTTACCCATTTTATGGCTTTAAAACCCATAACACAAAAATGTCTCGTCATAATTAAGAACATCTTGTCTTCCCTGCTAGGCAATTCTATTTGAAAAAATTCTATCTCATTCTAATTTTCGATTGCTAGACAAAGTATATAAGAGAGGAAACACTCACTTTCGTTCTTATATTTTTCATCTCAAGGGGTTTTTGAAAAAAAGAGCTACATTTTATTATTGTCTTTCTGAATACCATATGGCTCCAACAAAACATCAGCTTCAAACACCACTATACGAGTAGGAATATATTAACTTTGAGGTATTAAATTTCCCTAAGGTTCTCCTTCAAAGAAGCAAAAATAAATTCAATTTATGTAAAAGTTCTGAAAAAAAATGCCTTTTGAATTCACTTTGCCTAAATTGCTTTTGAAATTAGGTTTCCCTTATTGACTCCCAGACAAAAAGAGAAAACCTTTATGTATATTTATCAGTGTTTTAGAAGCATAAGCCTTTCAATATTCTTTCATAATGTTGAGAAGAACAATATATCCTTACAGCTAGATTAGAGATACAAATAACTCAATCCTCAAAGGATTTTTAGACATCTCAATTGGTTTTCCTGACTTGAAGAGACATCTTTGCCCGACTATAATGGCGCTTAGCTATCGAATTAGATTAATGTGAGTATATAACAGCAAAGAGCAATTGAATATACTAAGAATCCGATCGATTTATCTATGTGTGCAGATACTTCAATTCAGACATTTATCTTTGTTCTCGTCGTCGTCGTCCTTAACACACACAAAACATAGAGAAATAAAAGAAAGGACCATATCAATGTTGGTGGAAGACAATGCTGCGTGAAATGTTTCCTCCTCAAAGTCAAGGTTTCAACCGCCATTAGTGGCAGAACTGATACGAAAGTGAAAGTAAAATAATAAAAAAAGGACATTCCCGAAAGGACAACAGAAAGGAGAATCAACAGATTGTTAGGGTCATTATGCGGGCTCATAACACTTCATCAGCAATACAATCAAAGAACTCTGTGTGTGCAATTGGCACAAATTGGGGTTATAACCATTATACAATGCCTTGACACTCTTAATGCTTATAAGCGATAGCTTTTTCAAGGTCATTAAGACAATCAGTGCTCGGTACTGTGCCCGTTTTTTTTTCAATCTAGCACCCAACATAAGGTGATAGTTAACTAAAGTTTATCAATTTCCATTAAGTTCTTAATGATTGAGAAGATCAAAGAAAGGAAAGCAAAAAAAAATTAAACATGAAATTATATATCCTTTCATGCAAAATGGCTAATTTAGATCAAAACAAGCTGCGACAACGGATGTGATAAAGCCTCGTGCAAATGGCCGCCAGGGTAATTATTTCAAACGATTATTTTCTGCCATAAATTCCGACAATTGGTTTATTACTTTTCGGTTTGACAACTTTTGGGTGTGACAACTATGATGGTGTTGTATTTGTGTGTGTGTGTGTGTGTGTGTCCTGGTGTCCTTTCAATTATATTTATTATTATTTTGTTTGTCGTTGGGTGCGAATGTAGTTGTTGTAAAGCATAAAAATCAACTAACGACGTGTAATAAAATAAATTCATGTCTCTGACAGGTTGTTTATTGGCAAACACAACTGGAAGTACAAATACATTCATACTGTATGTATGTATAGTTTAATAATGTCACACAGGGAGTCAGCGCCATTTCTGAAAGGAAGTTCATTATTATTTGTAATCAAAAAGGCAATATTTTGTCAGAAAAAATAAGAAAAAGAGAAAAAGACTTTACGATACGAGCTAGGTACAACCTACAAGTTATTAAAGTAATATTGGCAAGGTGATTTTATTTTTTTTTTAGATTTGGATACAAAAGGTACGATATTACGTACCTATGTATATAAGTAGGTAATATATTGTCAATTATTTTTGAAAAGTCTTTCTTGAGGTTGTGCGACAAACGAAAAGCAGCCCTCTATCACAGACAGTGGCATATTTAGATTTGGTGTCACCTCATCCTTTGGGGTGATCTTTAACCGTATACATATAAGTTTATAATAATTATGAACTTTTAACTTTTAATGACATCATAACTTTTCTATTAAATACCAACTTCGAATCAAGAAATAAAAAAAAAAGGATCTGTTGTTTTTGTCATGACGAATAAATTGCCTTTACATTTTTCAAAATAAAACAAAAGACAGTCCAAAAACCTGCAAGGTGTTTTTGTTCGGCCGTTTTTATTTTTTTTATCATGACTTTTCTATTATCTACGGTAAATAGATAAAATAAAAAATTAAGTTAAGAGATTTAATCATGGCGAGTCGATTGCCTTTTTAATTTTTAAAACTAAATTATTTTTGTTGTTTTTATGTTCAGCAATTTTAACCTTTTCATCAAAGCTTTTTTGCTATGGAAAAAAAAAACAACAACAAAATGGGGTTTTGTCATGACAAATCGATTGCAGTTATACATTTGCTTAAAATAATGGCATTCCAAAAGTTTTCAAAGTTTTTCGATCGACGCACACTGACATCCCTTATATGGAGAGTGTGTTCAAAAATGCAAAATTAAAGGTGAATTCACAGTTGACAGATGTAATTATTTATCATTGAGTCAAGTTTTGAAGTTTTGGGAGACAGAAGGGTTATAGGAAATAAGCCATAAAGCAATTCATTTTAAAATTCGAAACAAAAATTCGTGGTGAGAACAAATATATTAAAATATTATTGGCATCAAATAAAGGTTAGTAAGAACTATTTTTGTTTTAATTCGAACACTTATACATTCAAAAAAAGTGGTCAGAAAACCCATTTAAATTTGCATCGATATGTGGTGACAGTCTCTAAACATGATTTTTTTTTTGCTTTTATAACCTGCTGCTAGGAAAATAGAATGAAAAACTGCTTCTTAAAATACCAAAAAAATAACTTTTTACCTTAAATTTTAATGAAAGCCCCCAAAAAATCTGTCGATTTTCTAACTGTTTTCGATAATTTTTTCTTAATGGAATGCTTGAATTGGCCCGCCAGCATTATACAGCATACTTTAATTGATATGAAGTCAGTACAAATGAGTAACGAAATCCAAATAAAATATAATAAGCAATTTTGACCACATCTCTCGACACAAACTTAAATGGTATTTCTGACCACTTTTTCGAATTGTAGTTTTTTTTAACCTTAAAATGGGGTCTCAAAATTAAGTTTTCGAAAATATCCCAGAACAAAAATTATTTCTGTTTAAGGCCTTTAAAAGATCCAAGATACCCATTTTGAATATAAGAAATAAAAAATAATTCCGACACACCTAATATGCATATAAAAATACAATTTCAAAAAAATTGTCAACTCGTTTTTGGATTGAAACTTTTTTGAAATAATTTTTTTTTCAAACATTTTGATTAAAAATTAATCTAGATCTGTTAATTTGATAATGAGTAATTTCAAAAAAAAAAAAAAAAAATATTCTATGAGAAGTACTTTTTAGAGTTGCTATTTATAGTTTTTTTTAATGATTTGTGGTAGTATATCGCACTGATTTGAGCACACAGAAAAAGTTTAATAAACATTTTACGAGCCGTATTAAGAAAAAATTCTCACAGGTTTTTTACATTTGTGTGAAAGCTACGGAAAAGTTATTTAAAAAAAAAATCCTTAAATACCGAGTTTTATAAAAATTATATAAATATAAAACTATCTGTAATATTTTTAAAAATCCAAAAAAAAAATTTTTTTTGAAAATTTTAGTAAAAAGAAACATTTTATATTGCTAGGAAGCTTCTATAAAACAAAAAATATATTAAAATCAAAATTACCATAAAAAAAAAGAAAACTCAAAAATAATAAAATGTACGACTGGGTTACACATACTTGCTCTTATGTTCAATTTTAGTATATGCAAAAAGTTTAACTTAAACCGTAGAAGTCATTTTTTGAAAAGAAAATATTTTCCTTTCCGGTTGTTTAACTTTTGTATGGAAAGTACCGTTATTTTTCATGTATGTAAAATTATTTCTAAAATATTTTAGAGAGTACTAAAAAACTCTCAAGTATCGAGTTTCAAAAAATCGATTATGTTGTTTTCGAAATATATATGATTTCCAAACAAATTTTTTAAAAATTTTTGAATTTTCGAAAATTAAAAAAATGATTCTTTGGGAGGCACCATTAATAACCATTTTTTAAGAAAAGGTTTCTAGCCATTTTTAATAAAAATACAATTATGTAAAATTGCTAAAAAAAATGTATGGCAGTTACCGTTATTTTTGGTTCTAAGAAAAAATAAAAATATGTGGGCATAATGATCAAGAACCAATATGTATCAACTTTGAAGAAAACTGATCGGGCCGTTTGGGCTGTAGACGACTAGTCAGACTGACAGACAGACTGAATCGCGCCACCCACTTTTTTGGTGGTCTCTATCATCGTAATATCATGTTTGATTGTTATTTCAAATTTTTTTTGCACGACCCCAAAACTTGCCTTATAGTACCTTTATCGCAAGTAAGAAATGGTTCTTTTGGAAGTACCATTAATTACCATTTTCAGTCTTTACTGAAATGAAGTAATGATTTTTTTTTAGAAAAGTTGTTGCTAAACAAATTGCATGGCAGGTACCGTTTATTTAAGTTCT
Source organism: Dasysyrphus albostriatus (assembly GCA_946251815.1). NCBI lineage: Eukaryota > Metazoa > Arthropoda > Insecta > Diptera > Syrphidae > Dasysyrphus > Dasysyrphus albostriatus. Next base: position 22,134,484 of record OX276337.1, read on the forward strand.
AAAAATATTTTATCTAACAAGTTTTAAAAAAATCTATCCAGGCTGTAGCAAATACAACCAAAAATCGTTGGAGCGGTTTAAAAAACAAAAGATATTTTATTTATATTGTATATAAATTTCTTAGACATTTTTAAGGGCAAATTTTGTTTGGCAAATCTTAATTCTTTATTTATCTGGATATAAAAATGAAATAAAAAGAAATTGTCAACCCGTTTTTGAGATTTCGAAGTTTCAAAAAAAAAATTGAAACGTTTTTTTTTTAATTTATATTTTTTTTGGAAAAATTTGAAATCGTACAAGCTCTTTTTAAGAAAAAGAAAAAAATATTTTCCTTAACCTTTTTTATTATCATTTGCATGGAAGGTACCTGTATTTTTTCATAAGAGTAAAATATTCTATAAAAGGTTTAAGACACTCTTAAATAAAATATTTGATTAAAATAATTTTGAACTTTCTTAAAAAATAGACTAAATACTTTTTGGAAATTTTGGTAAGAACACTATTTACCTATATTTTTTAGAAGCTCCTGTACACAAAAAATTAAGAAATCAGAAAAATCATTCTGAAAAAACCGAAAATAAATAATAAATGGTTCTTTGGGAGTAACCATAAGCAACCATTTATTGAAATTGGTTTCTTATCCAAAGGTTGCTTTTATCAAAAAAAATGTATTGATATTTTATTAAGAAAAGTTGAAGTGCCGTTTTTGAGAAAAATCTAGTTTTGGAAAATTGGTAAGAAACATTTTATGGCAGTGACCAATCTACCGTTATTTTTTGTTCTAAAAAACATCGAAAAACAACATCGTGCTTATTTTTAATAAAATCGACCCAGCCGTTTAGGCTATAGCCGAGCAGGCAGATCGACTGATAGAATCGTTAGACCCACTTTTTTCGTTTTCTTAATAATCCAAAATGACAAGTCTAGCTAACATAAATAAAACTAAATAATGACGGACGGATATTTTTTCATGACAAATCGATTGACTTAATTTTTTCTTTTTAAAATCGAATGATTTTTTCGGCGCTGTTGGCTGTCCAAAATATGATACTCAAATTAATTGCAAAGGTCAGTGTCAAAAATAAATGATGCTTTCAAAGACCAAAAAAAGCAACGGCAGACATTTTTATATTTAATGCCATCTAATATACCTACCTATTCTGTTCAATAAAAAATGAACGGTTACAATGAGAAGCAATATTCAAGACAGTAAGAGATCCTCGCTCATGAGAGGCAGCAACCCCTGCACAAAAATTTAATTTTTTAGTTTTCCATTTTTAAATAAGGCCCTTTGTCTTCACCTCAACTACTCCTAGCCAATCGCCCCAAATTTTACTCGATGCCAAAATTTGCAAAAGAGAAGTCAAAGATTCAAAGGTTGTGCACTCTGTTGAAGAAAACTATGGGAACAAATTTCACCTATTTTTAACATTCTTGTGCTCTTCGTTTTAGTCCAATTTTCTCAAAGACTATATACAAAGCCTGACATGATGAGGACATTTAAGCTCCTGAATAAATAATATCCTTAAAGAACTTACTTATTTTTTTTGTTACGAGGAAATTTAAATAAACTTATTTAAAAAAAAACCATCGAAGTTCTTTTGCAAACGACTCGCCCAATTTAAGTCACTTAATAAAATGAAATTTACTCTGGAATTTTTGTCTCATCATAATAAAGATAACCACCCACCCGCCTACAACCCAATTTATTGGGGCCTTCACTATATAAGCTTAATACAAACATAACACAAGAAGAAGAGAATATGATATCAATTTCATCAAAATTTCATCACGTATACTTGTATTTATATGCAAAACAACCATAGAGACCATCATGAAGGAGATATATCCCCAAAACAACCCAATAAACACAATACACATATATATATACCTACCTATACACAAATCTACCGACGCCTTACCTCACCTCCTCATAAACTAGCACACACAAATGTAAAACAACCTCCACTTTGCTCTGTTATTCCTCCTAACAGTGTCGGATGCTTTTATGAGCACTCAATTTTATCGGCCATTCTCTACGATGCTGATGTTTTGTTGAATGCAGAACAACGCGTGTTCGTTTGATTAATTGGACTTCTGTCCTCATCCTCCGAACTGCCCCATCGCCATCTGCCGTACGTAGAGCATAATTCCAAGAACAAACTGTCGATGTCTCTTCAAAATACCCGGCCATAGCAAGAGAGAGAACAGAACGGAACAACTGTTTTTATTTTCGAAAAATACAAAAAATCCTTGTTCCCATTTACAAATCCTTCGTTTTGGTTTGATGCCTAGCCAGAACGACACCAACAAACATACATATAGCAACCCCCATCAGCTGCATGCCTCATGACCTACATTTTCATCATCATCATCATCATTATCATCAACGTGCCTCAAGTCGTGCCGCGCCCGGCCTCCATCTTTGCCACAGGACTCTCCATCGACCACTTTTCAAATTCATTGCAAACATTCAAATCCTGGGAAACGGAAAACTCCGTCAACAATCACAACAAGACTATACATATATCAGCCAACGCAATGGTACGTCTGTATGTATATACCGCGCCATCCTCCTTTAGGCAGAGGATGAAAATTTAAATTTTTTTCACTCGTAAGGGGGTTCTGGCTGTTCGATGGAAAATTGAGCTCTTTATAAAAAAAACCTCTCACCTCTCCCACTACTGATTCAGTCACCCAATCAATATTAATAGAAATCAAAGCTATGTACATACCGGCGGGGTTTCGAAAAGCATAACCTCGGTTCCTTTGAGAACTAGGAATCTGGGCTTGTAGCTCTGCCACGAGATGTTATTGTTGATGACTCCTTCATTCACCCAACCCATGTATTCGATTCGTTCGCCAACAGCAAAGTTCCGATTGTACAGCTTCATCTGCAAAAAAGAAAACAACAACAAATAAGAAGAAATATTTATGGAAAAAGTATAAAAAATATTACTTAGTCCCTGTTCGTTTTTTTTTGTTTACATACAAAAAATTTAAGGGTCGTTTTTATTACTTCACGCAGGGAATTTTATATTTTTTTTTTCTGTATAGGGTATTTGGACACACACACTTGAGTATAATTTGTGGTATTCAACCATATTCGATTTAAAATGAAAGAAAAAAATATGCAAATGTGTCAGGATCATAACAAGCTTTGTAAATGCCCTTAGGAAGTACATGCCTATGGCTTTATAATTTCTATACTTTAAAAATTTTTTAAGGCAATTTTTTCTAAAATTAGTTCTGCAAGTGAAAGCCATTTTGTATTCAAAACCAGATTTCGCAATTCCTATGTGAAAAGCCTTAGGGCCATCTCCTAGCTTTTCTCAGAATCATCTAACTGTCCATAAATTCTACAACTAATGGACTGGTATGGTATAAAGAAGATGTAATAACTTCAATATGAACTTAGATACCTTTGTTTGTTCGACTGTTCATACCAAAAAAACAGACAAAAAATTCAGGAGAGAATATACAAAAATTGTAGGTCTTGTATTTAAGGCTCTGAGACTTTGGCAAAAGAAAATGCCATCTTATTGGTCAAAAAAGGTCAACTAGTTCTAGAAATTATTCAGCCCTGGATAACTTGTAATTAAGGCTTAAGGTTTCTCAAGGTTAAGCCCATTTTTGGCACGTCGTTTATGGGTCATTGAGCTTTGTCCCTCGGATTCCCTATCAAAAAAACCGTGAACTTTCAAAACTATAAATTTTTTAGTTCTACATAGCTGCGTAAAGCATAAAGTCTCGTGAAAATAAAATCGTAGTCTATGCAAATAAAGGCAATTTTTTATTATTCAATTAAAGGTTTAGTAAAGGGTTTTTCAACAGGTACGCTACAAAAGTAGAGCGATAGGGACAGCAAACGACGCCATATTTCTTGCCGCTCTTTTGACATTTCTCTTCAGTAAGGTTTGTCATTTCATGATGGAAAAATATACGAGCCAACAACGAGTCCAAATTATTAAAATTTACTACCGGAATTCGGAGTCAGCGACCTCATCTTTAAGAGCGCTACGTCCAATTTATGGTCGTCATAATCGTCCTAGTATGTAGATCAACAATTGAGTGTCTAGTGGAAAAATTTGAATCCACAGCCCCCATACAAAGTGTTCCCGTGCCAGTGAGACAAAGAAGTGCCCGTAGTGTCGAGAATATTGCTGCCGCTGAGGCTTCAGTTGCAGAAAGCCCAAATGTGTCTCTCACACGTCGTTCTCAAGCGTTGCGCATCTCTGTGACGTCGTTGTGGTGAATTTTGCGAAAAGATCTTGGCCTTCATCCTTACAAGATTAAATTGATGCAAGAACTGAAGCCGCTTGACCACCAGAAGCGTCGTATGTTCGTGAATTGGGCTGAGCAACAACTTGAAAATGATTCGGATTTTCATCGAAAAATCATCTTCAGCGATGAGGCTCATTTCTGGCTGAATGGCTTCGTCAATAAACAAAATATGCGGTATTGGTCAGGCAGCATAATCCACACGTACTCCATGAGTCATCATTGCATCCCGAAAAAATTACGGTTTGGTTTGGTGGTTGATCAAGACCGGAACTTTACTGTGAATGGGGATCGCTACCGTTCAATGATAACCGAATATTTTTTGGTTCCAACAGGACGGCGCGGCGCGGCGCCACAAGCCACACAGCGAATGTCACAATCAATTTATTGGAAACCAAGTTTGGAGAACGTGTTATCTCACGAAATGGTCCAGTCACTTGGCCGCCTCGGTCGTGCGAATATCGAACGGGAAATTGCAGCAGTATCGGCCGATTTATGCTTGAAAACCATAGAAAATTGGGTTCAGCGTCTGGACTTCTGTAAGCGTGCCCGTGGTGGCCATGCAAAAGAAATCGAGTTCCATACATAATGGCATTAAACGCGCTTGCTAATATAGTTAAAGTAAATTTATTTTTGTATTTTTGTTTTTAGGCTAGCGTAAATAATAATCATTTGTAATCATTAAGTACTGAGCAGGGTTCCACCTTGAACAAGTTCGATAGCCCAATTTACAAATTTTTGTAGCCCAACATCAGCGCCAAAAAAGTAGCCCAAATAGTAGCTCAATAACAATACAAAAAATGTTCTTCCTTCACCGGTGGAAACCATTGAAAAGAGTCATGAAATAAATTAATAAAGTGGGGACTATTCAGTGGTGCCAAACTGTGGAATATTTATAGAGTATGCTTAGGGGGAGAAAAGTATTTAATTTATGATTTATTTATGCAAACAAAATAGCCCAAGTTTAGATTTGGGCTATTAGTAGCCCAATTTTGATTGGGCTGTCATACTAAAATTGTCGTCAGCAATTTCAGAAAAAGATAAACCCAATTTCCGATAAATAGCCCAATCTGGCAAGCCTAGTACTGAGTACTGCCTTATATAATATAATTTGTTAAAAATAGTTGTAACAAAATCATTTCAGTTAGATAGCTTTAAGCAAATTTAATAAATTTTGAAAAATCTTCTTGACAAGGCAATCCAAAGTAAGAAATTGCAATTTATTATAAAATAAAAAAAGAGTTTTATTAAACTGAGTTTGCCTCACATCCATGGATATAAAAGAAGCAGTTGATACACTCGCACAAGCGAAGTTTATGAGAAAAAGTAAAGCTTTTTAAATTTAATGAGACGAAAACGAACTTTTAGTATACAAAGGCATTTAAAATTTTCATAAATTTAAAATCATTTGGTGAAACAAAAAAAAACATCATTTAAGGGCTAAATGGTTTTTAAAATAATTAAAAATCTTTCGTGAAATTGCGCATTATTCTAGTAAATAAATAATAAATACATTTTTTAACATCTATTTTAATTTCATTATCTGTTCTAAGCATTTTACAAATCTACTTTGTTTTTTGAGCAAATTTGTTTCACTTTTAGGTTCAGGGTTCAGCATTTTCATCTTTAGGTAGAAGGAATTATAAAAGACAACAAACTTTATATGGAAGATTACTAATTTATGTTTTTTGAAACATGTGCATATATGATTAGGTCGACTTTCGATAAAAATTTCATAAGAAAACATTTTTTATTGGTTATTCGGTTATTAAGCGAAGAAAATTGAGTTACATTAGTAATGGGTAGGTAGTTGAACCAAATCGTTGTTCTGTACATTAAGATAAAATAAATGTACAGAACAGGTAAGAGCTTTTTGGGGATAATCTAGGGAGTGAGGAAAGGCAAATTCCTCTCTGCTCCTTTTTGGCACCCATGCCATGTGGTGCCATCTTGATTTCGACATTGGAAGCTATTGACAGTACTATTTCCATTGTGGCATCTTTCTCTATTTCAATATTGTCACACAACGGTTTCTATAGATTTTTGACAAATGAAAGATTATAAAATTAATCCTCAACTGAAAAATTGTTTCTGGACTTACTAAGAGTTAATTTATTTTTAGGACTAGCTTATTCTTATTATACTCAGAGCTAAGACTGCACTGAAAAACTGCCGGTATGAGACGTTTAGGCTCTAAAGCTTATCACTATTTTGTCTTCTAAAGCTCTGGTAAGTGTCAGGTCAAATGAGAGATATTTATGTATACATGTGTATTAAGATAGTGAAGAATTCAATAAATTTATGAAAGTATCGTACATAATAATTATATTCCAACAATAGTGGATGAAATGCACTTTCAAACTGTTTCAATTAATTGCAATCGAAGAGCACTTGAAAATAAATACAATATTTACTATGATGCTGAAAACCTCCAACAAGAATTTTTATTATTATAATGCGTATTAATAATTCTCTTCATACCATAGATATATGTATTTACAATAAATATATATGTATAATTTTATTGGGATTGATTACATAAATATATAAATTCTCTGTCGTATATACGAAGCCCGGAAAATATTTGCGGATAATATTCTGAATAATTATTTCAAAAAAATTTAACCATATCAAATTTTAAATGCATAATTTTCACTGTGCAATGTGCCCTCTGTGCACTATATTTACTTTCCTCTTCATGCCAGAAGGATAGAGAATTTATTGTAATTATTATTTTATTCACAAATCATTTCTGATGTTCAAATTATAATGAGGAGAGCAGATATAGCTAAGAGTTTACACAAACTTTTGATGGTATTATGTTGCAGAGTGGTCTTTTGTGTTTATGAAATTTTTGAGTTTGGTTTTATGTTATTGATATACTCGTAGTAACAAATATTATTATTTGCTATGAGTATATTTATTTTTCACAATAAAAAAACGATAAGTGATTTACGTATGAGAAATAATAACCCATTCGATTTGTTTGAAGTAAAAGTTTAACTTTATACTGGACTATGTCATCTGTAGACTTAAGATATGGGGCTTAAAAGAATCACGATGGAGGATTTATTTAACAAACTATCATTTCAAACTATTCTTTTGGCACTTTTTAATAAATTCAGAAGAAATGGAAAAACATCCTTCCACCACGCCTCAACACATGAGGCATATAATTTAACTCGAACTCACTAAAATTTAAAGATTAATTAACTAACAAAGTCTTTTTTATTTAATTGTTTAGGTAAATAATTTTACCATCTTCAAGTTATTCTTTGGTCATTCATTTATATGTAAATTTAATTTTACCACTGTATTACATATTTCTATTATTTAAAGTGTGCTAAATCAAGTTTACTGTCTATTGGAAATATTTTTAAAATCATCTATTAGGGTTTAGATGGAAACATCCTTTCTTATCTCACAAAAAGAATTCACAAAACCTCAAAGTTTTTAGTTTGATAACTCGATGGCTTTGGTTTTGAATGCTTGAAAATATTGTTGAACATTTATCTGAGCTAAACAAATTCACACAATCACCACAAAAAATATATTTAAAAAAAACTATACATACTTAAAAACCCACAAAAAAAAAAACAGACAAGAAAACTTCCTTTCAGTAGCTATATATGTATATTGCTCTTGGATCTTGGATGTTACTTTTGCATAAGCATATTTAAAAAGTTAAATTTCTTTGCATATAAATCTTCTCTTGAGCAGCTGTACCATCAGAGATATAATTCTAAAAGTCCCCTGATTGATGGTCTTCTGGTGAATGCTTACATGAGAATTTACGTGCCATAGCCACAAAAACATTATATTTTCTCTCTCCCTCTCTCTTAGTTGTAATCCAAGTTGTAAATATACACAATCCTTTCACATTTGTGTAAAAGTATATTCATGTATGTATGTATCTCCCGGAAGCATTTGTCCCCACAAAAACAACCGGAAGGACGTGAATCCTCCCTTCCGTTTTTGCATCACAAAACCAATGACAATTTTTCGGAATGAAAAGAGACTCTCTCTCAGTCAATGCATGCGTCCAGGATTAACATCCTTTCGGAAAATTTTCCACACAAAAACCAACTTCCTCCTCTAACATCAGACTATGGAATTTGTTAGCTTTCGAGTTTTTGACCAAAAGCCATAATCCTTTTTTCGGAAACTGGGATTACCTCCCTTATAACAATGATACTGATTTTTCAAACTTTTTTTCTCCCAACTCCGAAACACTTTTTTGAGTTTTAAGGGATTTCAAAAGGACCTCCTCTATAAACTGAGATAGAATTTTTAGTTTTTTCATTTGTTTTGTCAAAATACCTTACCAAAACGGCTAGAGGCCAGACATTTTTACATCAATCAATTTTGGACTCTTACCTGTAAATGTGTTAATCCAACTACGTTGTCTGTTATTAGTTTGAGCCATTGACTGAGAATTGCCAGATCATCACAGTGAATGATTCCCGTTGAAACACCATTGAGGCCACGTACTTCGAAGGCATTAGGTCGCAGCTTGTCTGTGCCGTAGATATAGCGAGTCACGTAGGCCATCATCAGGGGAACTGCAGTTAGTTTTTGTTATTGTTGTTGTTGTTGTTATTCCAGGAGTGTATATTGATATCCACACAACCAAAAAGTACAGAATGAAACGTAAATTGAAAATTAGTTCTTCAGTGCAGCTGTTTTTAGCTGGAAGGATATAATTTTTTACTAATTGGAGGCTTTTGGCTTTTGTTTAATAGTCCCACAAGAGTTGCCATATATATATTCCCACATTTACTCCCTTAACCATCATAATCCAATTATCTCGGATGTGCAGTTTGCCAAAAATATTTTGGTTGGATTGCGAAATTCAAGAGAGAAACATGTACACACAATTTAATTGAAGTCCTGGAAAAGTCAGAACGTGAGGGCTGAGGGCCTACCTTCAGAATCTATCTATTATATGGGTACTTGAAAAGGTGGTCGAAATGCAGTGGAACGTTCAAATTTAATTAGGACAGGTGCAAAAGGCTTGAGTTTATTAAGACCAGAGTTGTGTAGGTTTCTATGTGTTTCTAAGTGTGTGCTCTGTTTATTAGTTTGTATTTGTATGTGTCTATGTCTATTTATACTAAAGTTTGTTTGTTAAGTGCAAACATTGAGACAAGACCCTGACATTTAAGAGGAAAGTAAAGAACCTTCTTGAGACGACATGATGACTGGTCTGGCTTCCAAGATGTATCTATATAATAGGTAAGAGGCTTAATTTACATATAGAAACCACAACTAAATAATATGAACCACTTAATTGAAGTTGATGAACTTGAACCAAAAGTTTATTCTGAGAACTTCAAATAGGCATAATTGGAATTATTTGTAAGGAAAGATGACAGTCTATATTAGTTTATTTGATTTTTCCAAGAAAAAAGCTTGTAAAGTTATCTTTCTTTATAAATTTTACGACAAATACAAGTTTAGAAATTATTTTTGAATTTGATAACAAGAAGAAAATATTTATAAAAGCGGTTCAATGTCAATTGGCTTTGAATAGGTACTTAGAAACATCAAATAAAAATAAATAAAATGCAAAATTATTGAATGAATGAGACTTCTTGTTGAAATTCATAAATAAAAATAAGTTAAGGTTGATGATTTCATGATAATCGATTGATCATCTACGGAACAATTTTTATAAAAGGTTTTCTGAAAATATAGTTCCCTTTTATAGTGAAAATATAAAAATCCTTAAATAAAAACTACTACAACTTTTTTTCACAAATGTAGTCACATAAACTAATAGGCTATTGATTATATTCTTAAAAAAAGGCCAATAAGGAACTTAGACGTTTCTGGGGTTTTATTGTTAAAAATCAATAAATGGGTCATTGGAGATGGGAAAACCGCGGAGTGCTATCAAGTTAGAGGGTGTACTTTGGAGGGAGGGTGCAAAAGCACCCTTTTCAAGTTTTAGCATTCAGGTTTAACTTGATAACGAAGCCAAATTTCGAGATAATGCTTAGAATCTTTTTTGTAGAAAATAAAATTTACCATCGAAATGAATATGTAATTAAAAAAACTAAGATCTTTTAATTACGTAAATTAAAAAAAAAAACATTATAAAAAATGTGAAAAACCACTTTTTTGTTTATTTTTTTACTTATTTGCCTTTAACTTTTTTTACCTGCAGAGGTACCTATAGGCATTGCTCGATATAAAAGAAAGATGATTTAATTTTCTTTAAAATGACATATTTAGAAAAAGTTTTGGATGCAAATCGCCTGAGGAACAGTTGCTCAAACTAAGCTGATTTTTGAACACATGTTGCCCAATTACATTTTCTTGGATATAAATATGAATGCCAGATGAGTTTGGTTGCCAAAACTGGATTTTTTTTATAATACTTACTTTAAAAACTTTGAGCTCGAATAGCAAGTATTTTCGACCAAAAAACTCGCCTGGCACTATTTTTTTTTTTCATAAACCAAGTTTGTATTTAAAAAAAAAAAAAAAATTGTTGGCAACCCTAAAACTTAAAAACAATAATTTCTTCATTATTTTTGATTTTAATGTTCAATTCTGAATCATTAACCCAGTTTGAGCGAAATACTAACAAAGTTTCGAAAAAAAACGATGTTTTAAAGGGCAAAGTTTGGATGGATAAAGTTCAGAAAAACTAAAGTTTTGAAACGACAAAATTTCGAAAATATAAAGTTTCGAAAGACAAAGCTTCGAAAAAAAGCTATCAGCTTTTCATTCAGTCCATTAACTTGAAATCGCTCAAGGAACAACGAAGTTTCAATATGTTGGCCTAGGAACAACCTGTTTTGAAAACATTTTTTTTCGTTCTTTATCAGATATAACCTATGTCCAATTCATTAAAATCGTTCAAGGAACAACGAAGTTCCAAGGATTTCGGAACTTTTTTTTTTGAAACTTTTTCCTTGGAAATTCTTTCTTGCGAAATTTGACATTTAGAAACTTTCTCTTTTTTCCTCGAAACTTTATCTTTCGTAACTCTGGCGGATTCCCAGTTTGAGCATATCATCTAACAAGTTTCTTATAATAGCCATAAATGCCATACATTTTACTCTTATATCTTGAAATAAGCTTAAGTTGAGCGACCGTTTCTCGGTGCATTTTGAATCAAAACTTTTTCTGAAATTGTCATTTTAAGGAAAATTAAATATCTCTGCAGGTAAAAAAGTTATAGGAAAATATGTAAACAATAAAAAAGTGTGATTTTCACATATTTTTGTAATGATTTTTTTTTTTAATTAAAAATGTTTTATTGCTTTATCTTTAAAATATAACAAAATTGTAGATATCAATCAAATAAAAAAGTAGGCATACGTCCGAGTGGATAACATAATGGATGGAAAATATTAATTTTTTTATTTAATTTTTAATTTCAATGATTTTTTTTTTAAATTTGGATAGCTTAAAATTTAAAAAAAATTGTTGAACTATCCATTTTGAAGGTTAATTTTTCTGTCTTCAAAAAAGGATTTCAACATTATCTCGATATGTTGCTTCGTTATTGAGTTATATGCAAAAACCCGAAACACCCTTCAAAATGTGAGTGCCTTCTAATTTAATAGCACTTCTTGGTTTTCCCATCTCCATTGTCCCATTTATTGATTTTTACAATAAAAACCCATGAACGTCTTAGTTCTTTTTAAATGACAAAATCAATAGCCTATAAAATCTTATTTTGTTTCAGTAACAACTACCCCAAAAAAAAATGTCATGTACATAGGTTGTAACAAAGTATCCGTTTTATACGCCAAAACTTCCTCCTCTACTTTTTAAACACCCTTTCAATTCTCATATGATAAATGAAAGGTTTTCACTAAGTTTCGGGATAAAACGATTGTTTTTAATGAATTTGTGTATCTACAATTTTATACCTGGTTCTAAGTACAAATTGCAAACATAAGGAAAAAAATTAAATATTTTCCAGGCATTATGTTGTACACTCGGGCGTATATGTACTTTTTTATTTGATTGATAACAATAATTTTTGTTATATTATCTTCTTTAAACGTTAAGCAATTTAAGCAGTTTAAGCTTCAAAAAGTAAATAACGGTACTTGCCATAGTAAAATTAAGCAAAGGTTTATTTATCTCAAAAACGGATGTCAAAGATTTGATTGTAACTGTTATTAAGGGTAAGTATAACAGTTTTTTTTTATTTTTGGCTTTCTCTTTAACCGCTGAACCGATAACAATCAAAATTGTTTGGTGTTTGTGGAAGCTCGTTTTAAACTTTAATAAAAATGTGTGGTAGTGACGTTTGTCCAAATCCCAAAAAATCGGATATCGTCGAATAAATGAATGGACTTATATAATTTTGTCAACATGACAATAAATTCAGTTGTTTTTTTCTGTATGTTTTAAAAAAAAAGTAAAATAAAACATTTAGTAACAGGTACAGTAAATATTAATTAATAGTAAGTTCCCTGATAAAATTCAAATACAAGATCCTACCCAACGTACTGTGTGAGCGTCTTAAGCCATTCTTCAACACTATAATCGGCAAGTACCAGTGTGGTTTCCGGTCAAGCAGATCAACCATAGATCAAATCTATATCCTCAGATAAATCCGAGAAAAGACCAACGAAGTTTAAGTTGATCACCGTCTAACCATCAATTTCAAGGCCGCATATGATAGCATTCATCTCTAGGAGTTCTATATGATGATGACTGAACCAATACAGTTGTGTCACGCGTGACATTAGAAAAAAACGGGATGCAATGTTTAATTAGGGAAAAACTATTCCAAACCTTATGCATAGGGTTGTGATAAAAAGATGCGCTATTGTGGTGATTTCTTCAATCTGCGCTCTTGAGCAAATTGTGTGCAGGCCACGTATTAACAATAAAGGCAATTTTTTTTATCAGATCTGTCCAACTTCGCCATCATCAGCCACTCTCAACAGTCCTCTACAAAGGCTTTCACTTCAATTCGGGAACTGGCAAAACTTGTTGGTCTTCAATTTAACAAAGGTAAGACCAAAAAAATATGCTGTCGACTAACAATAAAAAAATCTGTCAGAATAAAACGTCACTGTAAAAAGGAATAACTTCAAAGTAGTTCCGAGATAAATAAGCTTTTCCTTAAGGAAGAAGGAATGTTTTTATTGATTCCATTACAAATTTTAATTTTTGTTTACTTTCAAGCCAAATTTGTTTTCACAATCGAATCAAATGTGCTTGATTCTTTAAAATAGGGTTCATTCATGAATTTATCATGCAAGAACTATTGAAGACACATTTTTGAACCGTTCAAAAAAGAAAAATCAATGTAATTTGAAAAAAGAGTAAGTTTCGAAAAATCAAAGTTACGCAAGGGAAAAGTACCCAAGAACAATGATTTGAAACTCTCGGAACTTTGTTTCCCTTGAATGGTTTCAATGAAATTATTACAGTTGATAGCTGACACAAAATAAAAATTAAAAATATTCTCAGAAATCAGGGTTATCCAAAAATTATTATTGCAAAAATTGACACAGATATTATCAAAACCTTAAAATCACTCAAGGAAGAACGAAGTTGTCATATTTTAGAACCAACATGTATTGAAAATATCCAAATGTCAATGAATTGACCCAAAACCATTTTATTCGGAACAGAAAGGAAAATGTGCAAATTTCTCATTGTTTAAGAGTTTTTTTTTAAATGTATCGAATTCGCCATTCTTGAATAGAATTGGATGATTAATGCCGTCACAGATGGGGGATAAATTATATTTTTACGATTCGCCAGCTTCTTCATCATAGAAAGAATATTCACATAACTTACTCAAATATTTTTATTTTTCCAATTTCGAAAGAAAAAATATTTTCAAAAATACTAAGCTTCACAGCCGTAGTGAATGGATACTTACTTGATGAAAAAAGATTTGTTTCAAGGATCTTTTCGGATCTTTATCTCGTAAAAGAAACATATTCCACTCGAATTTTATCCATCCGATCTCCCACGAACAAACGTCAAGAAAAAAAAAAACAAAGTATGTGCATACCTACTCATAAAATGTAGTTATTCATGAACGAACTATAAAATTTTTAAAGATCGAAAATTTTATCGTTTTCCAACCACATATATTTTGTATGGTAGTAAATGGGTATAGAATGATTAAGATCCGTATTAAAGTGTGTTTTTTTAGGCGTGGGGTTATCAATCTGGCAATACTTTTTTCGGAGTTTGTCTTTTTGACAGCTGTCACTTGATTTATGCTCAATTTCATAACGAATAGACATATTCCTGAACAATGTTTGCAAATCGAGAAAAGTTATTACCAAATAATGGTACAGTTCTAGCGATGCATTGCGAAACCATCAAGACTAACTTAACAAAAATTATCGCCAGATTGAAAACCACACGCCTAAAAAGAAAACACCCTTTATATGAATCGCGAACGATATTTTACGAGCCTTTTCTACAGAGTCAAGCTTGTGAGGTAGAAGTTTTTTTCAAACTCATAATTAAGCGGGGTTGGATCTAGGCCCTGTTTCATAAAAATTGACAATTGCTTTAGGTAACAGGTGAAAATTTGTAAAATGACAACTTGATAATTTTTAAATTAATGATAAAATTCAAATTTTGAAGAAAATTTAAGAAAAAATGGCAACAACACAAAATAAATGTGCGTATTCGGCCAAGTGCACTGTAATTTTGTTTCATGTAGATTTACTCGTATGTTCTTTTAAGAAAATCAGATGAATAGAATGCTAGGACTTTCTGTACATTTAATTTAAGACTAGTTTAGCACAAGAACCACAGTCTGACAGGATTGCTGCGGTGAAAGGATTGCCATATGATTTGCTGTATTATGGGAAGACAATTGTCAAAACAAAGCTACTTTGGTTAAAAAAAAATAAATCCAAAAGACAGAAGATATAACCAAGTGAGGCTTTTTTTAACTTTAAACACCAATTATAAGCCGGTTTTGAAAAGCAATGTCTTATAATACAAAGGTATCTACTTAAGACCAGAAATATTTTAACAAATATGTAAAACAAGATTAGATTTAATTAATTTCATTTAATATGTAAAACAATGTAAGCTAACACAATCTATTTAAGGAAAATTTCTGTTCCTTACCAGATATGTCCTATTTTTATGGATAAATTAAAATTAAAGAAAAGGAGATTTTTTTTTGAAAAGGTTAGCTTTACCTTTATATATATGGACTTTTTTTGATCCCTTTGTTTTATTTTGTATCTTTATTTTTATTGTAAATAAAAATAAAAAAAAGGAACTTTCCCATTTTTCTCCTCTTTCATACTACCTTTTTGCTTAATTGAAAAAAGATCGGTATTCCAATTGATTTCATAAGGTTTTTTTTTTTTTACAGAACAAACTTCAATTAAGGGAAAATCCAAAACAATATTCAATCAGGGAAGAACGAAAAAGAAATAAAAATCAAAACAAACAAACAAATAAGTAAAAAAAAAAAAAAATGGAAATCCCCTCTTATAAATTAAATTACTTCATCATCCTTTTATTTCTCCCGTTCAAATAATATATGTATGTACAAATACAAAAAGAAAAATCTTTGACAAGGACTTCACAAGCATCTCTTCTCTCAAGAATCTTCTTTTCAAGCTCCAGTTAGTAGTAAATGCGGTGTAACACAATTGCCAAGCAAGCAACAATGACTAAGGACCAGACGTAGACTACGATGACAACGATGAAGATGACTACGCTTTCTATGACAGAGTTAGTCCTTTTCGATCTCAACGTAAACAAAAATAGCAAAAAATCTCCTCAAGAATCGCCGACGGAGAAGAAGGAAGTATAGGTAGGTATTTTCCATATCCTATATCTCCCATCATCCTCTTCTATAGGATGAGAAAATAAGTAATAGAAAAGCCACCTCTCATTGCAAATTGAAACAAAGAGCAGTAAGCGAAAAATAAACACTCACCAAGCCAACAAAATCCATCCCACACCCATTCACCCCTTAAGCATATTCAGAGTCACCCATAGAGTTTAGCCACTAGCACCAGAATCAAGACAACTCACCTGAAACAACATCGACCCACTTTTTCTCCGGTTCCGAACAAATTGACATAGGTCGACTACAGCTCCTACTTATTGTGCCATTATTCACCGAGGATTTGAATCCTTCGTCAGCCTTCAGTTCCGCACATGTTGCATCGTTGTCTGAGTCGGGGGTGTCCTTAGTAACTGTGTTTTGTAGATATGAAAGAGAAAGAGAAGAAAACACAACAGGATACAAAATGGAAATGAGAAACCTATCCATCCATATTTAGATACACAAACACCGGAAGACTATGTATTTCCATTACTAATTACCTACCACTAACGGTAAATGCAATTAGCTTTCATCATCCACCAGCTCAGTGTATAGCACCAGTCACCACCATCCAGCACCATATTTACGTTGAGGATTCAACGTTGGCGGTGACGACGCGACGCACGGTGCCGGCGACACACGGAGACATGTATAGACGCATGGCGGCCATTGCTCCTTTTTGTTACTGCACCGTTGTAAGTGCATCTAACTAACTAATTTACTATTTCTAGGTAGAAAGGTTTGTATATGCCTACATAACAGTTACTTACGTTGTTTTTGCAGGAACGGTGTTGCAGCTCGATAGTGTTTCACAGTTAAAACAACAATATCGCCGGCGTTTCGCAAAATGTTAACAGCATCGTCATGCGGGCACGCTGTTATATATTCACCGTTTACCTTGATAATCGCATCGCCCACGAACAATTGTCCAGTTATATCGGCTGCTTGATCCTTGTAAATGCGGGATATCAGTATTGGCAGCTTATGTTCAGCCCCACCTTTTATGCTAAGGCCCAGTCCGCCCATTTTTTGTCGAGTTATTTGAACCATTCGTTCCTGAGTTAAAAAAAATGGAAGAGAAAAGATAAAAATTGCTAACATGAGTATATGGATCCTTGTTGGATAGATTTTCAAAGTGATTAATGGTATTCTTTTTTTTTTTCAATTGCAAAAGAGCACAAGGACGAACATAGAGTCGAGTAAAATTGAATTTTGTTGGAAGTACTTTAGCACTATAACCGTTAGGGAAAAATAAACAATGACATCAGAGAGGTATAGCTTGTTTCCTGGAAAAAAAGGGTCAATCATTTTGTATTGACAAGAATAAAAGTTTAAAAAGGATTTTTTATGATTTAAATGAAGGAACATAATGTTAAGGCACTATACAGGGGGCAAAATAATGTAGGGAAGGCTTAAAAACACATAAAATTGACAATTCACAGTCGACTGAAATAGACAACCCTCTGTCTGTCTGTAAACATTTCATTTCTGTAAACAACATTTCAAGGCTCATTTGATTTTTTAAGGTTAGGTGTGTTTAATTGAAAAGATTCTACAACTGCATTGTTGCCAGAAGCAACATTAACAACAACAAAATATTTATTGAATTTTTCCTTTCACCTCATCACCAACAGAAAAATCATTTCCATTTATTTTGACTTTCCTTTTTTTAAATAAAAATTGTTTCTTTTTTCGCCAGGTCTCTTATTTAAATCAATAAAAATTCTATAACATAAAATTATCCACCTGGGGGCTTAAATTGTATTTTCATCCTATTACACCGCATATCGATTTAATTTAATAAAAAAACATTCAACTCTGAACAACTGCCAAAAATACCAAATACAACCACTTTTCAATTTAGATCTATTTTTTTTTATTGGCACAGCATCATAGAGAAGTAAATAGGACATTGAAGTTTTTAGAAAACGATATGTGTAGCAAGTATTCGAATAAAGGTTGGACTAGTTTTAAACAAAATAATTGAGTTTATTTCGTGACCGAATTTTAGTTTTATCCTAATCGTAAAAAGGTAGGTATGTCGACTAACCAACAATTTATTCAGACTGTCAATTTGTTATTGAAGGTACACAGGTAGGTAGGTATGCTTTTTAATTTTAAATTGAATTTTGTTCAAATACTGAAGAGAATTTTTGTTTTCCAAAAAGTTTTAATAAATGCAATTTGTTTTGGTTTTTATTTAGATATATTTAGATAACTATGCGGAAAAATAACTTTGCATACCTTGCTACATGATGATTATTTAACTCGAATTTGTAAATTAATTAATACAAATAAATAATCATGTGGTTTTGAGAGAGTTATTTAAATATTTTTTCATATTAGAGAAAGAAAGCTACGATAATAAATGGAAAACGAAATGGTATTATACTTACAGCAATTTTTTTTAATGAACTGTGAATTATATGTGGAGTAAAAATATATTATTTATTGGGCTGGCAAGGATACCAGAAAAGTCTCGGTATCGTTTGTTATCGGTGGCAGAAACCTAAGCGATGCCGAGACGGTACAGGTTCCAAAGTATCCGAAACGATACCGAGACGAGGTTTTATGATAAGAGACCAAACGAGATTGAGTTATACGAGACAGTTTCATTTGGTATCGGCAGAAATAATAGATTTTTGAATAATATAAATAATATATTACAAATACACAATTCTTATTGTCTTTATTAGGTGACGGTTTGAATAGCATTTTCACAGTTTCTTCTTTTTAATAGTAAAAAGGTTTAAGCAATTCTTTAAATAAG
Source organism: Dasysyrphus albostriatus (assembly GCA_946251815.1). Taxonomy (NCBI): domain Eukaryota; kingdom Metazoa; phylum Arthropoda; class Insecta; order Diptera; family Syrphidae; genus Dasysyrphus; species Dasysyrphus albostriatus. The sequence goes on from OX276337.1 coordinate 22,153,338, forward strand.
AGCCACCTACTTCCACGCCCATTTTTATTTCATTTTGATTCCCTGAAACCAATTATTTGGATGAAATTTGCAGGCTTGGTTTTTTTAGCAAGAAGAATTGACTTTTGTGAAATCCACCAACTGTCTCTCATATTTGTTTTATCTTAGTTTCTCGGAAACCTGACGAGACCATTACCGATATACCAAGATGAGACTTTGTTATACGAGACCGATTAAGAGACCAATAACGATACCGAGACGATATTGTAATTTTTCGATTTTGACGATTCCAAGATGATACTATAGTACTTACAAAAGTATCGTTTGGTTTGGAATCGTGGCCAAGGGGCCAATTCTAGTTCTGTAAAAAACTTAATCGAAAAACTTTTCATGCTTTCACACTAATTCCTTTTCCCGTTCTGTGCAAATGTGAAACTAAACATCAAAAAATTTCATATGAATAATTTTCTTTCACGCCGTCATTTGCAAGTGAATATCCAAAATAAAAACGTGAATACGAACAAACAATGTCAAAGTCAATCTCCTTCTCTGTCAAATCCATATCCGTGCAGTTTTCTGGAAGGTGGTTCAAGCATCGATAATATAGTTTTCAGAGATCCAGAATCGCTTATTTGTGCCAAATAAAATCGAAAAAGTGAAAGCTCGGCACTGAATGTGAAAACTATTTATTCGATTAACTTTTTCACAAAACCAGAATAGGCCCCCAGGCCTATTTATACTCTTGGTATAAACTCGGTATTGTTTTTGTATTAGTGCTTTGTTTTGACGCCTTGAGAATATTGTAAGAAGTAGCCTTAATTTGAACCAATGCTTATTTTGACTTGTTTAATTTTTCTAACATTTTCTAAAAGTCAGTTTTCAAATCACAAGGAAAGGAACAAATTTTAAATAAAGTGTAACATTTTGGAGTAATTAAATTAAGCAGCTCTCTTTTATGGTTTTCATTAAAAATCATTGAAAAACACCACATATTTCAACCAGCACAAAACAATAAAAAAAGTCTTTCTCTCATTACTTTAATCACAACATATTTTTATTTTAAAAACAATGGAAAATAAAATAATTTGCTTGCTCACAAACCAGAAAATTACAGTTGCATGCATACAAAAAATTTAAAATGTTCAAAACAATTTTCCACTTATTCTATGCACAATATTACAGCAAACATTTTTGCTTTTGCCTATGTTGTCCGTTAATTCAATAATTCATCCTTAAATAATTAACTGTAAGTCTACAAATGGAAAACAATTATTTTTGCATCAAAAAATGGGAATTATTCAGTGAATAAAAAGTGGTGCCAAATTTTAAAATTCTTAAGGAGTTTGTTTAGTGGGAGGAAAGTGTTTTATTTATGATTTATTTGTACGAAAGAAAATACCGCCCAAGATAAGATTTAGGCTATTAGTTGCCCAATTACGATTGGGCAGTCATAATGAAATTGTTATCGGCAATTTCGATAAAAATAGCCCAATTTCCGATAAATAGCCCAATCTGGCAAGCCTGATTTCAACAATTTTTTAATTTTGCCTTATCCTTTAAAAAAGTGACATATCATAAATAAGTGCTTCTTATTTAGCTGTTCGGACAAAAAATTGTAGGTCCCCAAAATTCCTGCCAACAACACGCGCACATGAATGATTGGGAGTTGTATGTCACTACATTCCCTAGTTCTCCACGAGCTGTTGTACCACCAAATTTATTTATTTTAGATTATGTGGAAATAATGGCAATGTATTTATACTTATACAAAATTTATATTTATAATATTTTTACTTGCAATAAATAGGTAAATAGCTACTAGCTACATAAATGGAAAGAAAAATAACTGATCTCGAGATTTTGATCAAACTTGTCAATACGATGCACATAGGAGTATTTGTCTGCAAAAACTAGTCAAAAGCCAATTTTTTCAACGTCAGAATTAAAAAGTAAACTCTTTCTAGACAATTGCTTAAATCACATGGAACAATTATAGACAAACAATATTTTTACTGGTGATATATGTATGTAGGTACTATAGGGCAAGTTTTGAATTCGTGCAAAAAAAAAATTCGAGATAACAATCAAACATGACATTTCGATGATAAAAAAACCAGAAGTGGGTGGCATAATTCGATTTGTCTGTCTGTATATTGACCTACAGCCTAAACCACCAAACCTATTTTCTTAAAATTTTGAACTTAAGGTTTCTTGTAACTCTCCAGAGGGGAAACTGAAATTTTTGTTTTACTGCAAAAATAACGGTACTTGCCCTACAATTGTAAGTGCAAATCTTATCTTTCTCAAAAACGGCTGTTACGATTTTGATAAAAATAATCAATGTCTTATTGTAAGTATGGTGGACAAGAAACAAATTTACCGTAAATCGTTACCTGCATTATAAAGTGTTTTTTTAATTTTCGATTTTCTCTTTAATGGCTCAAACAATTTCAGTCAACAATTCTTTGCAAAAGTTCATTTAAAATGCTAATATTGAATATCAAAATTTTGAAAAAAAAAAACAATTTTGAGTTTTAAAGAAAATATTATTTTTTTTTTTTGAAAATTCAATATTTCAAAAACGAGTTGATGAATTTTTTTTGAAAATAGGCTTAAAAATGTTTTTTAATATACTTTACTCAAAATTGGCACACCAAAACTTTTTTAAAAATGTAACCAAAATTTTATATATAACAACACAAATCCAAACAAAAATTATGACCATCTATCTATTAATGAAATTTTAATAAATTTTTTTTTTTTAATTTTGAAACTATGAAATTTTCGTATGATTTTCTCTAAATCTGTTGATTATATGAACAAAAAGTAAGTTAATCTTTTTTGTGTAGAATTGCATTAGTTACTCGTACAATTTGTATGACACATTTTTTCGATAAACTCAATTTTACCCCTTTTTACACCCCTAAATATTAAGCCCCGGTTCAAATTTACGAAACTTTTAAGGAAATGCTTACGAGTCAAAACAAAGCTCTCCACTGAAATTCAGCATTGCGAAATGAAAGTCTAACTTTCCTGGGCTAATACGTTCGTTTTGCCGATTATCTACGAATCATAGATGTTCGACAAAACAAATGGATCAGCAATCCGCCATTTTTGACGTTTTCAATTCAGGTATGTTTTTGTTGGCCCTTTTTTAATCCGTATGGATTCAATTCGAGCGAATATCAGAACAGCCACCATAGTGATTTTTGATGTCTGTGAAGAGGCGGGCCACATTTAACCCCCGAAAATGGGGACCTTGAATGGAATTTGCAGTGTTTTTTAATTTCTATTTCCGATTTTGCAGTCCACGAAATAAGTGTAGTGTAATAAAAGCATTCTTTCATTTCATTAACGTAAAATCATTTCTCATTTCTCAAACGTAAACAAAGCCACATGTAGTATTCGATCGACATCATTGAAATAGTAATTTCATTGATATTCGAAACTATAAAGTTTAAAATCAAATTCATTTATTTGTTTGTTTTTGTCAAACGAAACTGAGTGTTGTGCTCAGGGCATTGCCACCACTTGGGTGACTATGCATATGAAGTGTCGTAGAAGTATTTTGTTACACTATGTTCCAAATTCATAATTTCATTGAGTCATAATTAGACTGCCCCAACATATAGTAAATATATTGAAAAATAGAATGCTGATGCAGCACAAAAGTATTTGTAATATAGTTCTTAAGCATAAGTGGGGATAACCCAATGATTTTTAAGTAGTATAAATAGCGGTGAAATATGGTATAATAAAGACAGTTCTAAAAACTATCAAAATCAACATGTATTTTTATTTATAATTGCGGCTCATTAGCCAAATTATACAGCGAGCTGCGCTTTATCTAGCAAAACATATAGGACCTATAGCCTTGTAGGATAGTTCCATCACATGGCGATCCTGCCAAACTGTTAGGTATAAAAAAAATTTCTTTTACCAACAGTAGTGGACCATTAACAAATGAGCTACAACGAGCAACAACTCGATGAGCTTTTTGAAGAGCTAAATACACCAAGAAGACCATCGGTCGAGGTTGAGGAATATACACCTCTGACAGACAGCTCACTAACGTATACACCACCAGTGTATATACCCACTCCCAAAACAGCAGGGCCGCAACCCCTGACAATTGAAGAATACCGAAGAAGAAGTAAAAAGAAATCTGCAACACAAATCTCAAAAACCCCTGTAAAAACCAGAAGACCGAGAGCCGGCAAAACAGTAAAGGAACGACAACGAAAAGCTGAACTCCACAGAATAATCGCAATTACAATTGACAAAACCTTAAAGAATAAATTGATTTGTGAGCTACAAAGATGGGACAGCCGCAGTCAAAGGAAGTAATTAATAACAACCTGAATAGCAGTCAAACCAATCAAATTTTCAATAGCAACAACATTAATATATACACTTTTTTTATAATAATAATTCTGTTATTTGCAAAAATACATTCTTATTATAAAAAGTATGTTAGAAAACAAGTGTTGAGAAATAGACTTAACCATGTTTAAACAAAATGTTTGAAGATAAAATATATAGAAATTGATAAATATATAAAAAAAAAAAAAAAATTATTAATTTCCTTTCAATGGATAAAATAGAAGAATTAAAAAAATATATTGAAAAATTTAAAGAAAAGCCCAGGTAGACAATACTCAGAAGAATACATTTCAAAAACAAAAAGGGAAGTAGAAGATATTTGGAATACAATTTTAATAACTTGTAAAGAAGATGAAGTTAAAGAGATAAAAATTGTATACTTAAAAATAAGAAATAAAATAACAGAACTATTAATACCTAAACTAGAAAAGTCAATTTCAAAAGAAATGGAAAAATTTGAAATATTGGTAGCTACAAAGCTAATACCAGAATTCAATGGTGACTCGAAAAACTTATCAAATTTTTTAGGACTAATTGAGTTTTATAATGATACATTAGGTGAGGAATTAGAAAAGAAAAAGTTAATCAAATTTGTAATAGCAACAAAAGTAGTTGACAAAGTGAGAAATAGGCTTCTAACATTAGAAAATCAACCACAAGTTTTTCCTGATCTTAGAAAGGCTTTAACAGAAATTTACAAACCAAAAACAAATCCATTGAAAATACATAGTGAGTTAGCAAGATCACACCAAGGAACTCAAGAAGTAAATAGATTTGCTGAAAGAATAGAATTACTGATAGCTCAATTAAATGAGATACAAATAGCTGAACAAGGTGAATCAAATAGAAAAGTTATAATAAATTTAAATGATCAGTTAGGACTAAACGCTTTTAAAAACGGATTGAACGAAGCTACAAGACATGTCATACAAGCATCTAGAATTACGACATTCAGTGAAGCTATAAAGATAGCTACTGAAGTTGAAGTTTCTTCTCAACAAAACAATGTCATGCAATTTAGAACAAATTTTAGAGGTAGACAGCAATATAAAAATTCTTACCCTAGATTTAATAACAATAATAGATACAACAATGATAGACAATACAATAACAATAATTATAGCAATAGCAATGAAAGAAATAACAGTTATAATAGAGGTAGTGCCAGAGGTAGAGGTACTGCAAGAGGATACCATAATAACAACACTAGGTCGGAAAACATAGGTATCCCCGGTCAGCAGAATCGGGGGAATCAAAGAAGGTTTTAAATTTCTATGGGGAATACGACACAAATTTCGTTAGCATAAGAATAAAACATTTAAACAAAACTTTCAAATTTTTAATTGACACGGGTGCAGATATTTCTGTCTGTAAAGAATATCTGGTGAAAGAATTAAATGAAAATTCGGCATGTCAAATAAACGGCATTACAAACAAAATAATATTTTCTAGGGGTGTATCAAATCTAGAACTCATGATAGGAGAATCTAATGTAGAACATCAATTTCACGTTGTCAATGAAGAAATAAATATAACTACCGATGCAATACTAGGAAGAGATTTTCTTAAAGCTTATGACTGTAAAATAGACTATGAAACTTGTGTGCTTGTAGTATTAGTACAAGATGAAGAAATAATACTACCATTAAATTTGTCCATGAAGAATTTAGGAAAATTAACAATTCCACCAAGAACAGAAATAATAAAAAGTATCAAACTAGATTTGAGTGAAGATAGTGTTCTCATCGGGAATGAAATCAAAAAGGGAATTTTCTTAGCCAATTCAATATTGCCTGCAAAAGGAGTGAAGCATATTAAGATATTGAATACTACAGACAAAGAGGAAACAATAGAAAATTCCATGATAGGCATAGAACCCTTGAACAAATACAGAATATTATCGAATAATACAAGATTTAAAGACAAGCAAAAATTTGAAAACTTAATAGAGAAAATTCAAATAGACAACTTAGATAAATCTTCTGCTCAGACTATACTAAGTATTTGTGAAGAATTTCAGGATGTCTTCCATGATGATGATGAAAAACTAACAACAAACAATTTCTACGAACAAAACATCGCATTAGCAGACAAAAATCCAGTATACATAAAAAACTATAGACTACCAAACTCGCAATTAGACGAAATACAAAAACAAGTATCTGATTTATTAAAAAATGACATAATAGAAGAATCTGTTAGTCCATATAACTCACCATTACTTATAGTTCCAAAAAAGACGCTAAACGGACAAACTAAATGGAGATTAGTAGTAGATTTTAGGTCTTTAAATAAAAAAGTTGTAGATGACAAATTTCCACTCACGAGATTAGAAGATGTATTAGATAAATTAGGTAATGCTAAATATTTTTCCACTCTTGATATGACAAGCTCATTTCATCAAATTTCACTAAACAAAAATTCGAGACAATTGACGGCATTTTCAACTAATGAGGGTCATTACCAATTCAAGAGACTTCCTTTCGGATTGAAAATCTCAACAAATAGTTTTCAGAGGATGCTGTCGATAGCTCTAAGTGGTTTACAAGCCTCAGCTTTTCTATATGTAGATGATGTGATAGTATTTGGTAAGAATTTGAAAGATCATAACGAAAACTTGATCAAAGTTTTAGGAAGACTTCGCAAATATAATTTAAAATTGAATATAGAAAAATGTGATTTCTTGAAGCCAGAAGTTATTTATTTGGGTCATTTAATAACGTCAAATGGAATAAAACCCGATCCAAGGAAGTATGAAACAATTAAAAAGTATCCACTGCCTAAAAATGCAGATGATGTAAGAAGATTTGTAGCATTTTGTAATTATTATAGAAAATTTATAAAAGACTTCGCAGAGATAGCAAAACCCTTGAACCAGTTATTGAAAAAGAGACAAATATTCTCTTGGACAGAAGACTGTGAAAAATCTTTTAACATACTAAAGCAAAATTTAATAACTCCTCCCATACTTAGCTATCCTGATTTCAAAAAACCTTTCATTCTAACTACAGATGCTTCCAATTTTGCTTTAGGAGCAGTTTTGTCACAGGGAGAAATTGGAACTGATAAACCTATAGCATATGCTAGTAGATCCTTAAATAAACACGAATTAAATAAACCCATTATAGAGAAGGAATTGTTAGCAATACATTGGGGAATAAATTATTTTAGACCATATCTTTTCGGCAAAAAATTTATAGTTTACACAGACCATAGACCATTAGTCAGTTTATTCACTCACAAAAACCCATCATCTAAATTAACTAGAATACGAGTTGACTTGATGGATTATGATTTTGAAATAATTTTTAAAAAGGGCAAGATGAATACCAATGCAGATGCTTTATCAAGAATAAAAATTGAATCTGACGACTTGAAAGAAATGATACCCAAATACAACATAGACGTTTTAACTAGAGCTATGAAGAAAAATAAAGAGAAGATACCAAATGAAAAAGAAAATTGTGCAATAGCCTTGGACTCAATTGTGGAGACTAGCTACCTTCATATTTGGGACTGTACATCAATATCGGACATAAGGCGAATAAAGAAGTTAGAATTTAAAGAAAGTAACGTTACAAAGAAAGAAAGAAATGAAATAATAATAGCAGCAAACACTGTAGTTGTAGAATATAGCGATAAATCTTTATCAGAGATAAAATTGATTCTGAGGAAGCTAATATTCAAAATGAACAATGCAGGTGTTAAAAGACTAGCGCTAGCAAGAAATAGTCTAATATTTAATGAAGTATGCATACAAGAATTTAAAGAAATATTTAATAAGCTGCAAGAAAATATAAATGAGGATAAATGTCTAGACATAATATTATATGAACCTCCAAAACAGATAACAGATAAGAATGAAATGCACAAATTAATAGAAGAATATCATAATTCAAAACTAGGAGGACACTGTGGTATCAGAAGATGCGTCAATAAGTTAAAACAAAGATATGTTTGGAAAAACATGAATAAAATGGTTAAGAAATTCGTTAACAACTGCAAAACATGCAATGAAACAAAGATAACTAGATACACAAAAGAAAATATTGTAATTACAGACACACCCTCCACGTCATTTGAAACAATAACAATTGATACTGTAGGACCATTAAGACCATCAAATGGTTATAGATATATACTAACGGTACAATGTGATTTAACGAAATTTGTAGAAGCATTTCCAATAGAAAACAAAGAAGCGTATACTGTAGCGAAGACAATAGTTGAAAAATTTATTCTTAAATACGGATGTTTTAAGAAACTAAAAACTGATAAGGGAACAGAATTCACGAATGAATTGCTAAAAAATATTTGTACACTCTTGAAAATAGATAAAATAGTTTCTACACCTTTTCACCATGAAACAATGGGATCAATAGAGCGAAATCATAGAGTATTTAATGAATACATTATGAGCATAGGAAATAGGGATAGTTGGGAAGAATGGTTACCATTCTACACATATTGCTATAATTCCACACCACACAGTTCAACATTATATTCACCATTTGAACTTGTATTTGGAAAATTATGTACACTTCCATGTGAAGTAATAGAAAATAAAGATACAATTTATAACATTGACAATTACTTGAATGAATTGAAATGCAAATTAAGACATGCTCATGAACAAGCAAAAAATCACTTAATTGAAGACAAATATAAAAGACAAAATTCTCAGAAAAATGTAAACAAATCAAACTTTACCGTAGGAGATTATGTATTTTTAAAAAATCAAAACACAAGAAAATTCGATAAACCTTTTAGAGGACCATATAAAATTATATCTCAAACAGTGTAAATAGTACTATTTTATTAGATAATAAGAAATATGAAATACATAATAATAATTTAATTAAAGCTAGAAACACAAACTTACAATAAATAACATACTGTACATATACTCAAAATCATAATAACACTAAAAACTAAAAAAAAAAAGGCAAATTATATTTATTTAAATTTTAGAAATGTAAACAAATATCATTTTTTTAAAGGGGAAGGATGTAGTGTAATAAAAGCATTCTTTCATTTCATTAACGTAAAATCATTTCTCATTTCTCAAACGTAAACAAAGCCACATGTAGTATTCGATCGACATCATTGAAATAGTAATTTCATTGATATTCGAAACTATAAAGTTTAAAATCAAATTCATTTATTTGTTTGTTTTTGTCAAACGAAACTGAGTGTTGTGCTCAGGGCATTGCCACCACTTGGGTGACTATGCATATGAAGTGTCGTAGAAGTATTTTGTTACACTATGTTCCAAATTCATAATTTCATTGAGTCATAATTAGACTGCCCCAACATATAGTAAATATATTGAAAAATAGAATGCTGATGCAGCACAAAAGTATTTGTAATATAGTTCTTAAGCATAAGTGGGGATAACCCAATGATTTTTAAGTAGTATAAATAGCGGTGAAATATGGTATAATAAAGACAGTTCTAAAAACTATCAAAATCAACATGTATTTTTATTTATAATTGCGGCTCATTAGCCAAATTATACAGCGAGCTGCGCTTTATCTAGCAAAACATATAGGACCTATAGCCTTGTAGGATAGTTCCATCACATAAGGGTGCAATCAAGTGACCTGATAACTTGACTGTTAGGTAAGCCGGTTACATAGTGTATCTTAGGAACCAAGCAGGCTACGAAAAATTCTTAATACATCCTGAAAGAAAATTTTTAGTATGCAAATCTTTGGATTTTTTATGTGCAAGTAAAATTAAAAAAAAATTTATCAACCTGTTTTTGATATATCGACTTTTTTAAAAATTCAAAAACTTGTATGTTCCGAAGAGTAATTTTTTTTTCTCGAAATTCTTTAAGAAGTGTAAAAAACCTCTTAAATACCGAGTTTTATAAAAATCGATCACGTAGTTTTTAAAATATTTGATTTTCAAAGAAAAAAATTATGGTAATTTTTTAAAAATTCAAAAAATATTTGTTTGAAAATCTTGGTAAGAATATATAATATAAAAAAAATTAAATTAAAATTACAATTATTATTCAAATAATAATAACCGGTCTGAAAAAAAAATTGGGAAATAAAATAAAAGAAATGGTTCTTTGCGCGGGACCATTAATAACCATTTCTTGGAAGATATTTTTTCATCCAAAAATAGCCTTATAAATTGAAAAGCTTGATAGTTTTTTTTAAGAAAAGTTATGAAGCCTTTTTTGAGTAACATAACATTTTGTAAAATTGCTAAGAAAATGTATGGCAGTTACTGTAATTTAAGTTTTAAAAATAACTAAAACGTGTGGGCAGAATCACCGGCTGTAGCCGTACAGACATTGAGCCTGTCAAGATTGGAAAAAAATGAGTCCAGGCTCATGAGTCTCATCGTGTCTACATTCGAAAAATTGAGGCGCCAATTTAAATGGTTTTTCTGACCTTTTTTGCGAATTATAATTTTTACCTAAAACCGGCCGCAGGTTCCCAAAATTTAGTTTTGGAAAATGTCACCGAACAAGAACTATTTCTTTCTAAATTCTTTTCAAGAATTTACCTATACCTATTTTGGATATAAAAATAAAACGAAAAATCCGACACTCCTAATGTATTAGTAAGTAATATTGTACCTCCAAGAAAATTATTTTTTGATTTTCGCTTTTCATAAAAACATTGTGGATGATTGTAAAAATTTTTGTATGTGATGCTCCTAAAAAGCAGGTACATATGTGTACCGGAATTAGTTCGATAAAAAATTCAAATATTTTTTTTTGAAAAATCAATCTGTACATATTTTGAAAAAAGGCTTAGTCGATTTTTCTGAAATTTGTTAAGTTTTGCGGCTTTTAACACTTTCTTAAATTATTTTTGTTAAATATTTTGTTTTAGGTAAAAATAACGGTACCTTCCATACAAATATTAAAAACCTTTGAAAAAAATCTAATACTTTTTTTTTAAACGACTCCTATGGTTTTGGTACAGTTTTTTTTGCAGGCTTTGATTTTGAATTTTTAAGCTTAGTGCGCTGCTGAAGTGAAATGAAAGTTTTCTGAGGTGTCGAGAACATAATCAAGCCATGTAAACTGCTGGTACGAAATAAAAAAACCCATACAAAAAGACATAATGAAACCATAAACGAAAAATTTTGCTTTACTTTTTGTTGTGCATAGTCAGTACGCTTTTCGACGAGTGAAATTGGTAGTTTTAGCTGATTACTTGGTGATGTTTACACTCTTTTTTCGCACACAATTAATAACCAGGACATTGAGCAGAAAAGTCACATTTGGGGAGACCTTATATAATTTTGAAAGTTATACTTGTTTGGCCCTTACTTTCCCCTCTTAAGGCCCTTGTAAGGATCTTGTGAAGCCCTTTTAGTATGAATTTGAAACTTTCTAAAGACTCATTAATAACTAGATTTTTTTTGTGATTGCTTATATGTACTTATGTATGTGACACTTGAATCAGAACTTTTGTTGAAGTTTTACCATGTTAACAGTAATAAACAATGGAAAGATGTCACTAAGCTGATATATTTAACAAACGACTAGTTCTCTATCGGTGTTTCAGCTAACATGTGTGTAATGAATTGGATCCTGTTTTTGTTTTACTAATTATGACTGTAAATCGTCAATAGTAGAATACTCTACAGATTTTAATCAAATGGGCAATTGCGACAGGTGGAATAACAATCAATATTTTATTTGAAATTACTTAAAGTATTTAAGTGATTCCAAAACCTCTTCACTTCCTATATGATGGCAGGTCCTTAGTGTGTTCTTTATTCCCTTATACCGTTTTGTGTACCGCTAAATGATAATTTTTCTAAAGCAATTATGAATTCCTTTTGGATGAGTTGAGAGTTTTATTCACTCCAGTCATCATATACCCAGTGACTCAGCCGAAAGGGAATTTTTGTTGCTGTCGAAAATTCTATTGAAAATGTAAGGCTTTTATCTGCACAAACACATAACAAACATTAAAGACCAAAATCAAAGTAGACCATCTTTGAACGAAGCAGTACACCTTTGTGTGTCCATTAGCCTAGAGGGACGGACACAAAATCAAAGAACAAAAAAGGATGAATCCTTTACCCATGATTGCGTTATCTGTAAATTCAAAAGTGACGTCTATCTAATCGAATGGTCTGCAGAAGTAGAGTAATTAAATGGACTGAAGCTAGAGGTGCGATGGGGTTTCAATTTAGATTAAGCTTTTTTTCTTCTTCTACTTTATACACAATCTAGGACATACGGAAGGATTTTCAGGATGAAGGGGGAACTGGGGAAATAGAAAAAATTAAGCCAGCCAACGACGATGTCCAGGTGAGAGTCATTCATCATCCTTAATTGCGAGAGACATGCTGGGTGAAGTTTTTTTTTTTGCACTTTAGTATCTGGCACTAGGAGCCATGACGACACTGTTATATGAAATAAGAGATAGGATAAGCTTTGCGCACTCAGGATGGCACATATTTGTTGGAAGTTTCCACACGGATGGTGGTGATAAGTGTGGGTTGGACGACGACGGACAGTGGCTAGTGATGTACCTATATGTAGTGTCCGCAGTGAATATAAATGGAATATGTTAACAGATGTTAGATGGATGAAAATATGTAGAATGTGCATATAGATGCTTTTTCTATCCATTCGCTCGCGTGATATAAAAGTTATATTGTATGAATGTTATAACCTGCGATAGTTTTTGCTTTGGAATGCAATTTAAATTTATATTTGTTGAGTTGAGATAAGTTACAAAACACAATGTTTGTATGCATTTGGACAACAAAACCCCATCAGAAGTACCTGGTATTTCGAGAAAAATGAATAACAAGCTATCTTAGGAATTGGTATGTCAACATTTTTGTTTTCATTAACTGAAAACTAGAATCCATTAGAATTTCTATTTTTTCTATGCACAAAGGAATACTTTGTGAGAATTTTGGCTCGCATTTGAGTTATTTATCCAATTCAGATATTAGAAATGCAGATGGAAAAAATGTACTAAAAACCAAAACTATGTTCCTAAATGAAGTTTGGTATTTGTTTGGTTTACAAAAATCTTAAACTAAAAATTTAATTACATTATAATTATACGATTTTAATTAGCTACAGTTGTTCCCACGCCATACAGATGCACAAATCACAAAAACACGGAGGTGAATCAGCCGCATGGGAAAAGATAGCATATAGCCAGGTATCATCAAATTAAATTTCTGCCAACTGACACGAGGTCATAAATAATCGTCAAATTTTAAATTAATGAGACGTGTGTATTCTCAAACATCTGTAAAAAATTCTTCAAAACAAAAGTTTTGACCACGACCTTAATTGGAAATATTTTTGACAAAAATTTTTCTTCTAAGAAAATAAAATGAATTGCCTTAATAGGACGTTAAAACAAAAAATAACAAAACAAATTATTTACCACGCCTACTTTTAAGGGTGTTCTTGACAAAAGTTCTATTTATTGAATCATTTCCTAAAAACTTAGAAAGCATGACTGAATCGCAATCACTTGCCCTTTTGTTCAAGAGGCTAAGGATTATAAAAATTGTATATAAAGACATGATATCATAAGAAAATATAATTTAAAAGCTCTTCTAATAGTTTAAGGGGAAAAGAAGTAAATTCCATCTAAATTCTTGATGAAGTATAATTGCATGGAAAAAAAATTAAATATCGTTGAAGCAGTTATTTAACGAATTAATTTTTAATATAACAATTTTTTAAAACATTTTTAAGGAAAAATGTTAGTTTCCAAATCAGAAGCAGTTGCTTATGTGCATATGAAAATAAAATTTACAAAAAAAATTGTCAACCCGTTTTTGCGATATTAAAATCTTTTTGTTTTAAAATTTTTATTTTTTTGAAAAATTTTATATGCACATCCTAATCCTTAACGGATTAAAATGAGAAAATTTGAAATACACAAAAACCCGTCCCCTGAGACTTAATATTGGTACATAGGGGCCAAGTAAGGATTTTTCTTAAAATATTCTAGAAAATGTTAAAAAACCTTTTGGTACTGAATTAAAAAAAATCGATATCGTTTTGGAAATTTCATTTAAAAAACGAACCATTTCTTAAAAATTATTTTTGAAGAAGCTTCTGTGTAAAACAAAAATTGAAAAGTTTTATACCGTTTTAAAGGAAATCGAAAATAAAATAAAGTGCACGACTGTGTCGCACGTAGGTAGGTACTTGCTCTTATGTTCAAGGTACTGGAAAACATGTTTAAAAGCATGAAATAAAATACGACATTTAAAATAGCTTCAAAAACTTAATTCTTGATTGAATATGATTTTATGAAAAAAAAAAAAAAAAAAAATCGTAAGAGCAATTAAAAAAAAAAAAATATTTCTTATGTATCAAATTCTAAGAAAATTATGGAAAACTTTTGGTATACAAATCATTGGTATTTATGTATGTAATGTACATAAAAAATAAAATAAAACAAAAAATTGTCAACCCGTATTCGAAATATTGAATTTTAAAACAAAATGTTTGCCTTTTTAAAAAAACCTGTTTTTTTTGAAAATTTTGATATGCAATATTTTTAAATCTTATTGAAAATTTGTGTATAAAAATTAATTTAAATATGTTCAGCCAAAAATGAAAAAATGAAAAATTAAAAAAAAAGTTATTTATAGTTGCTATGTAAAAAAATTTTGGTAGTATAAGCACTAATTTTGGTACACAGAAAAACGTCTATAAAAATCATAGGAGCCGTTTTCAAGAAAAAATATTTCCCTTTACAGTTTTTTAATATTTCTATGGAAGGTTCGGTTATTTTTTCATAAGAATTGGATTTTTCTTAAAATACATTGAAGAGTATTCAAAATTATACCAAGTTTTTTAAAATATTTGATTTTCAAAAAAAATTCTCAACAAAATTTTTGAACACTTTTTAAATCCATTTTAAACCCAAAAACTATCTTATGGAAAATTTTTGTAAGCAAAAATATGGAAATCAGAAACACAAATTTCAAGAAAAATGAAAATAGATTTTTTTTTTTGGGAGGCACCATTAATAACCATTTTTTGAAAAATGGTTTGTCATCTCCAAAGGTAGCGTTTACCAAACCAAATTTATTTAAATTTTTATGAAAAGTTGTGAAGCCGTTTTTAGAAAAATAAGATTTTTTTTAAATTACAAAAAAATTGTATGGCAGGTACCGTTATGATTAGTTCTAAGAAAAAAATGAAAAAATGTGTTGGCAGAATCCACTACCTACCAAGTTTTAAGAAAATCAATCAAGCCGTCAAGGCAGTAGCCGAACAGACAGATATCGTAAGCAAGAAATGTTTTTTGGAAGGTACCATTAAAAACCAATGTTTCTTTAAAAAAATTGTCTGTCGAGCCATTTTTGAGAAAAATACGATGTAAAATTGCTAAATAAAATGTATAGTAGTTTTTTGCCATTGCCATTACTGGGTGAGAAAAACTTATTATTAATTGAATTTTGAATTTGATTGAAAAAAATACACATTGTAAAAGTCCTTTTAAGGCCAGGCACGTATCGAACATCTTGGATGTGCGAACTTTCCGTGGACTCTAACCACTTTCTGGTTGTGACAAATTTCAGAGCCTGACTGTTAAACCAAAAGAAAGCGAAGACCACCTCAAGGAAGAATTTCAATATTGCATGCCTTAGCACTTCCGAGAAAGCAAGAGACTACAGTGAGCAATTTGCTGGGAAAATCTAAGACGTACTGTCATTCACAGGCGTCAACAACCAGTGAAATCAGTATCGCGACATCATTAAGTATATAGCCGATACCACCATATGCTATCAACCACCTAGAAAAAAGAACCCGTTGTATAAAAATGAGTGCGCGGTATTGAAGCCGAGCATGGAAAATGCATGAAGGCAAATACTGCAACGGAAAACAAGAGCAGCAAGAGAGGGGTACCGTTAAAAGAGAAAGAGAGAGAAAAAACCCTGCGCTGGCGCTGAAAGAAAAGAACATTCGCAGCCTTTCAGCTCAGGTATCTCGAGGGGTCTATCGTCACCAACACCCACCGCTGGTTCCACAAAACAGCCAAGCAACTGACATCTAATTACAGGACTGGCACGCAGGCTCTTCGAAACAGCAAGGGAACCTCGTCACCGAAGCATTGTAAATTGTAGACGTGTTTAAGCAGAATTTCCAGTAACTGCTTAATGAGCATTTTGTAGAGAAAGCGACAAAAAAAAAAAAGAATCATGAGACCAGTGAATGAATATCCAGTCCCAGCGCCCAGTGTTAAAGAGTTTATAAGAACACTTGAACACTTGTCAAATAACTTCTTACCTATGTCCAATCTACAAAAACAGGCGATCCTATGTCTTGCAAAAATTACAGAGGCATATCCCTGCAAAATTTCGTCTACAAAATCCTATCCAACGTACTATGTAAGGGTCTAAGACCTTTCTGAAACAATATGATTGGCACGTACCAATCAGTGTGGCTTCAGGTTAAGCCGATCAAAGATGGACCAAATCTATCTGGAAAAGACCAATGAATTTCAAGTCGACACCCACCATATTTTCATCGACTTCAAGGCCACATATGATAGCATAAGTCGCCAAGAGCATCTATGTGATGTTGATGGTATTGACGATCTAAAAAAAACAAACTCATACCTACAACTAAGCCGCATGATGTTACAGAATTTTCGGTACAAGGTGCAAATAGGTAACAGCTCACCCGAGCTATTCTAGACGTCTTCAGTGTTCGGACAAGGAGATGCGCTATCATGTGATTTCTTCCTGTCCTGGAGCAGATAAGGTGTAAGAGTGGTGTTAACCTTGAAGGCATTATCTTTAATAGGTTTTCTCAACTGCTTGACTATGCGGACGACATGAAAATCATAGGCATTAGAAGCATTCACAGCTGTTGATAAACAGGCGAAACGCATTGGTCTTGAAGTGAATGAGGACAAAACAAAGTATGTATATGCTCAACAAACAAACAAAGCCTTATCTGTCCATCGCCTTGGACAAAACGTAACTTTTTGGTAGCAGTAATTTCGAGGGAGTCAAGGAGGTGAACTACCTCGGAATAAACCTCAATTCCACGAACCCGAACTACACTTTAGTAGAAATCCGACTAAGAATTACTTGAGTGAACAGCCGCTACTTCGGTTTGGCCAAAAAGATGGCTCCTTTTTGGAAAGACAAAATGCACGCTATAAGAAATGCTAATTTTACCAGTTCTTGTCTACGAGTGCCGGACTATAAGTAAAAAAAGGGAATGATACTGGACACTATCAAGAGCAAAAATCTTTCGGCGGATATTTGGTCCTACATGGAAGGTAGAAAATGGAGGAGAAGATTTTATCGTGAATTGAACGAGCTGTACCAAGATGCAGATGTAGTCCAAAGAGTCAAGACACATCGACTACATTAGCTCGGCCACATTGAGCGAATGGACAACAATACTCCATAGAGTTTGTCCTAAGACAACAATTGTTCAAAACAACCAGCCAATTATGTCTTATATGCACATTTTTTCCCTCTGGCCAATAGGCACTGAAATAGATCGATGTAAATAATGTACGTCAAATTTTACGGGAAGGGTATAATTGCATAAACAAAAGAAATAGACAAAATCCCAAAAACCAGAATCCTTAATGGACCGAGTCCCGAATGCCAAAATTTCACAATACTTTCGAGATAAAATCGTTTTAGTACTGCAGCAGACGCTCGATTTCATGAAACTCGAAATAGTGAACTATCTAAAATGGTTAACGTAGTACCTCGTTGTATAATGGTTAGTACGTTGGACTGTCATGTCATGCCGAAGGTTTGGGTTAGATTCCCAGCCACTGCCACTTATTTTTTTTTCCAGGTATTGCCTCTTGCGAGGACTGTTAAATCTTCCAAGAGTATACTTTTCATGAATAAGTGCTTCTTATCAAGCCGTTCCGACTCGGCAAGAAATTGTAGGTGTCTTCCTTTCCTACCATCAACACACAAAAAAGGAGTGATTGAAAGTTGTAAGTCACCTGGCCCTGGTTCTCCACGAGCTGCTGCGTTACTAAATTAATAAATTTTGTGTTCTATAACAGTGAACACACAAAATTGTATATAATGATGGATTTTCTTAAAAAAATGTTTGACAGGCATTTTCGATAGCTTGAGGATACTAAAGAATTGTTTCTGTATTTTTTTTTTAAATGTGATTGAAAGCTTTTTTTTAAGTTTATATTAATGTAAAATAATTCTGATCAATGAAATTTGCATTTTGGATCAATTTCAATAACTGCTCGGTTTTGAAAGAAATGCCTTCAATAACCTTCAAAAAACTCCAATTTATAATAAATGCATGCCTAAAACTAAGATATGTGCCACATCATTGGAAAATTGCAGAAGTCATTGTTATACCTAAACAAGGTAAGCCACTAACAGAAGTAACATCTTATAGATCTATATCGCTTACAGTTTTCGAAAAACTGCTTCTGAAAAGACTTAGCAAAATAATAGAAGAAAGAAGACTAATTCCGAGCCATCAGTTTGGATTTAGAAATAAACATTTCACGATAGACCAAGTGCATCGGATTACGGATGTTGTGGAAAAGGCACTTGAAGAAAATCAAGTTTGCTCGGCTATATTCTTAGATGTTGCTCAAGCCTTTGACAAGGTTTGGCACTTGGGACTTGGGTAAAAACTGCATAGGGATCTTCCCAGGCAGTACTACGAAATACTGAAATCCTATGTTACGAACCGACTCTTTAGAGTACGGTACGACCAAAATTACTCGGAGCTAAAGAAAATCGAAGCCGGTGTACCACAAGGAAGTATCCTAGGACCAACCCTGTACCTGTTATATACAAAAGATAATCCAGTGGACTTCAATGCTATCATGGCCACCTTTGTTGATGATACTGCAATATTGGTGCCAGATAAATCCGTTACGAAGGCTACACAAAAACTGCAAAATGCAGTCAATAAAGTTAGTGATTGGACGCAAAAATGGCGAATCAAACTAAATGAAACAAAATCGACGCATATAAACCTTACAAAAAAAAATGAACAATGTTACAATTTTTATAAACAGTACAGCAGGACTTTACTCCAATACTACCAAATACTTTGGAGTGAATTTGGATGCAAAGCTTTAATAGAAAGAGCACATCGAAAAGAAAAGAGAAGAACTAAACTTGAAGTACAGAAAAATGAACTGGTTACTAAGAAAGAACTCTGACCTATCTATCCAGAACAAACTAATGTTATAAAAGCAAGTACTGAAACCCGTACAAGGAGGCTGTATGGGGGGCTGTACAAAGAAAACAAATGCTGAACCCATCTAAAACTTCCCAAGCAAGGTCCTTCGTGGAATAATAAATGTCCCTTGGTATATAAGAAATAGCGATCTACATCGTGACTTTCAAATAGAAATGGTTGCAGAAGTGGTTAAAAAACACGCTGTATCACACAATCAGTGACTGCAAAGTCATACCAACTCCGAAATGGAGACCGTCTCAAATGTACGAGACAATGTTTGGAGATTAAGAAGAACCAAGCCTCATGAGCTGATGGTCTAAAAGCTATGGAAAAGTGTTATAACTAAAACTTCCCATAATGCGATTGGTCCTGATTCACTGGTGGTTTTAGTGCGGTAATAGTCCCACACTACTCAGTACCGATTCTTACCGAGTGCCTTTTGTAGATTTCCATCGGATAATAATAAAAAAAAAATCAATTCGAGTTTTTGATTGGCAAGCTGTCAGATGAAAATTGAATCAGTACTTAATTTAAGTGTGTTGAACGTATCACAATTCGTCGGCTTAGAGTGTAAAGCAGCTAACTCCAATTTTGCATTTTTTACAAACAAATATTTTAATCAAAGTGTTCGCATTACTTGAATAAAACCAAAATTACATTAAATATTTTTCAACACTCGTTATTGCCAAATTCAGTGAAATTGAAAAGATTTGATAGACTTTTGTATTTTTTAGCAATTTTTGAAGTGGTCTATAATGGTAAAAAAAATGTGGAGTTAACCGCTTTACTCTCTAAGCCGACGAATTGTAAGAAAGAAAATTATATCGGGGAGCTCTGATCATACTCTGCTAAGAGCTAACTCCAATAGCTCGAGCTCAAAGTTCAATTGGAAATGTCTTCAAACTGTTCATCGCACTTTCGTTACTTCGTTCCTCCTAAATTTCTACACCTGCCTCAACTCCAAAAAAACGAAACACGAAACGAATCGTTCAAAGAAATTCAAAAACTCTGTCAAACTTTGAAGAGCAACTATGAAATTCTCTCAAACATTTTGTTTCTAGCGCAAAAGTATAACAACACAAATACACAGTATTCCAAATTATTTAAATTCAAAAACTGACCAGTACTTCCATACATTAACTAAGAAACTAATTAAGATTTTCAAAGTCAAAATAATTTTAACCGATATTGGTGTAGTTTATCTTTGGCCTAGTTGGACTCAAAAGACTCATTACGTTTTTTTAAAAGTTTGCCCAAAGAAAAAAAACCTAGAAAAGACTTAACCGAAACAAAAAAAAACTAAATTAATTTTTGCGAAAATTGAGCGAAACAACGAAAAAGAAAAGAACAAAAAATAAAACTACTACGTGCGACCCAGTTGTGTTTGTTCATTTACATTCAACTGCCAATCGGAAAATTGACAGAGCCATTCAATTAAAAATCTCCCAAGCCTTTTCGGGACAAACCGTTAAGCTCTTTGAATACGTCCTCGTTGCAGGCAAACACAAAGAAAAAATGGCTAGGGAATACACTTTTTTCGGTGCTTCGAGGGTTTTTCTTCTTTTTTTTTCAATTCCTAAAAGTTAGTCAATACATAGAATATTTAAGTCAGCAGCGGCACAACCTCAAAGTGACAGTTTATTTGTGTGCCGCGGTGTTTTTTTCCTGATTTTTATTCATATTCTCTTGCAAGCTTTATACTCGTATTGGGTTTGGGCCTACAGCTACAGGCGTTGAGATGTGGTTTTTTTTCTAACTATCTACTAAACTAAGCCACCCACCCATGAGAAAAAGAGAGTGTATGTATGTGCCATCCTTAATAGAACATTTTAGATCCAACCAGTCCCTAAGATCGAGATTCGAGATAGAATTGGGGTGCGATAGTTGGCAGTGTTTGTGTCGAAAGGATGGTAAGGGGTGTGGTATAGTTTGGCAGCACCCTACTCAACCATGTTGAATAAATTTATAATGATGTCGATTTGCCTTATTTTTGTTTTTTTTTTTGTTTTGTTTATGTTCGTATGTGTGTTTGTATGTTAATATCTGTGCTGAGGTATACCTATAGGAAAAGTTTCTGGAAATGGGTTTGGTTATATATTTTATGTTATGATGTTGCTTCGTTGCTCCAAGCATATTTCACTATCTCTACCACCATCTTTCTAAACTGTTGCTTTACATATTAATTGGATATTTAATGAAAAGCTTCTTGTTCTCGTATAGTCAGAAAATAAGCTAGTAGCTTTTGCATTAGATACAACACAAGGCCGTAGCCAGTTTGGGTTTCAAAAGGGATGTTTGTCCATTAAAAATAATTTTGAAATTTGAAAAGGTGAAATTATATTTTGTAAGTGCAAAATGTTAAAAAATACAAATTTTACATCAGGAAAAAAAGCTTTCCAATAGATGGCGCTGAACATAAAAATTTTAAACTGGCATATAATCAAAAACTAACCATCTGATTGAGCTGAAATTTCAAAAATAAATTCTTTATAAAGTGAGAAGTATTTTGTAATGAAAAGTTTCCAAAGCTTTACGATAGATGGCGCTGAACATACTATTCTAATTCATCTTTTTCTGTATTTCAATTTCAACCTGCCTTTTTTTCTTCCTCTACTTAATGAAATCTTTATTATTTACTAGAGAGAAGTTTAAAAGAAGTTCCAAAGAAGCTTTTAAGAAATAGTGAAACAGTTAGTAAGTACACTTCAAAATATTGAGATGAACCTACCGGAAGTCATCCAAAATAACTCCTCCATAAAATATTTTTCTCTTTTAACTACGGTCTTGTAGACCAAAATAAAAACATTCATTATTTTCAGATGCAAGGATGGAAGTTGTTATTTTCTTACCATCTTGTCCGGTTAGGGAAGGTTTTATGTACAGTGATACAGCATAAGCTAAATATTAGATTTATGCTAGAGAACTTTTACATATAAATAAATAATTTATTCATCGGTATTTACATATACATTTGTAGCTATACACGATACATTATGTTGCTTTGATTTTTATGCAACATTCATAACAAATTGTGTTAATTATTATTGCTATATGGTTAGGTTATGAATAAATTTTTAACTAAGATAAAACCTTTTTTGGGAATTGTGAATATTTTGTCAGCTTCAAGGGGATTTTCTGAGAACTTACAGGTGATTACAATAAATAAATTATTGATTTATTCATATTGTTGAAGGTACGAAACTATGACTATGGAGGAGTGGTAATTTTAGGAATTGGATTATAAATGTTGAATTAATTAGTATTTGATTGATGCGTTCCTTAAACACATGATTTATGCCGCAAATTATTATATTAGGTACTTCGAAAGGCAATCCATCAAGAAGTGTATACATATCAAATTCGAGTACTTACATCAGATGCTCTCTTTAAAGGGCAAGTTTTGGATTTATTCACAATCAAGCTGCACATAATGATGATTGAGAGGAAGTTCAGTGAATTTTGCCTATCTTGGTAGATATGCATAGCAGTTCCTTCAAATTAAGCCCTAAGAAATAAAACGTAGGCACTTTTCTTGTCAGAACTAACAAATATGTGGTAAACACGTTTTCAAACTGCAAGTTAAATAATCGATAGTTAACGAGCCAAAAAGGGTCAATTCTTTATCAGTGAAACCGTCAAGTTTTAAATATGATAACATCTTTACGCTAAAAGCGATTCTCAAAGTGTGAAAAATGAAAACAAATGTTTTCACGATAGTTTTTTGTTGTCACAATTAATTCATTCTGTGAAAACCTGTGAAAAATTAATGATTTACAGGAGCAATTAATGCTCACTGGGTACACTCAAGTCGCCATCTTGGTCTTTCTATGACGTCACAATCATCTTTCATCAAGAGAAATAGAGAGAGATGAAAGGCATTCGCATTACCCATTTACTTTTAAGTACAATTGGCAGTTGTTTTTTTCATGGCGAATTAGAGAATCCCCTTGAGCGTGCTAGTGAAGTGATAAAATGATAAATCTCTGTGAGAAACTTTGTTTTCATTTCACAGTTTCACAGATCGAGAATTAAACCCCTGGGGCCTATAACACGGAACAAAAAGTCAACTAGTCAACAATTACTTGTTTAAATATGTTTGTTCAACAAGTGAAAATCATTTCTGTAACTCAATAAAAAGCGTAACAATAGTCAATGGAAAAAATTACCCTCGACTTGTTGAACCAGTTCAACATGTTTTTCTGACACGATGAGTCGGTATAAAGTCTCAAAAAAAAATATTTAATGTAAAATCAGCGTTTTTCTTTTATTAATGGACGAACGGTATATGTAGGAAGGGCTTGCAGTAACTTTTTTTTCTTAAAACATGTTTTTTTCTAAACATATATTTGTCTTTTGCGAATAAAAACTTAAACACTTTATAAACCAAATTCTTTACTACTTAATACATTTTTATCAATTTTCCCGATTCCATCCTTATTGCAAGGGGTTTTTTTTTATTTGTTGGCTTTGAACAAGTCCGCTACCATCCGTTGAAATTTATAAACTATTCAAAAGTTTATTCTCTATTCTTGAACTCTTGTTATTTTCAGTTACAGAAACGGTAGATTTATGAAATTTCCCACTTGTTGAAAGAAAGCCAAAACAATTGTTTAAGGTCTCCTAGACTTATTGTTCCGTGTTACACAAAATTTAAAAAGTTGTTGAATTTCACTTGTTCAATAAGCACTTTATGTATTGTGTAATAGGCCCCTGGACTTGCTATTATTAACAGGTAGTTGTATGTATGTAGCGTCATAATTTATTTCTGAAAAAAGGGAAATGTGAAAACACAAATTTATTTTTTTTTTCAATATTTGTTCGTTAACTTCTTACATAATTGGGGCCTTATTTAAAGGGCGATAGTTTCATAATGAAGAAAAGCCTCAGTTTTTTGTTCTTATATTATTTTTGCATTTTATACCTTGTTTTTTTTCGGGTCGAATTTCACGGCTCCTAATATGAAGCTATAGGCTTCAGTTTAAATGACTGGGCTAAATTGTTTTCCAATATCTTAAATTCTTAATGACTGAGTCGCACCTACTTGCTCTTATGCTCAAGACGCTGAGAGTTGAAGAAAATTATAAATGAATAAAGATTTTGAAATTATGAGAGAAAAAAAATTAAAAGCATAAAATACGGTACTTAAAATTAAATAAAACAGTTTCTTTGAAAACTTTTGGTTTGCAAATCTTAAGTATTTATTTATGTGCATATAAAAATAAAATTTAAAAAAAAATTGTCAGCCCTTTTTTTTGAGATATCGAATTTAAGAAAATGAATCTTTTTTAATCTGATTTGAAATTTGTATATAAAAACTTAATCTAAATCCAATTAATGGATAATCAGAAAATTCGAAATTAAAGAAAATGTTATATGAGAGGTATTATTATAGTTGCTATTTGTATTTTTTTTATAATTTATAGTAGTTGATCGAACTAATTCAAGCATAAACGAAAGGTTTTATAAGAATCATAGGAGCTGCCTAAACAAAAATAACAAAAAAACTATTTTCCTAAACGGTATTTTAGCATATGAATGGAAGTTACCGTTTTTTTTTTCATTTAAGTAATTTTTTTTCTTTTAATACTTAAGAAAATGTTGAAAAACATTCAAATACCGAGTTCTAAGAAATCGACCATGTAGTTTTCAGAATGTTTGATTTTCAAAAAAATATTTTTGAACATTTTTTAAAAATAAGAAAAATAGTTTTTTTAAAATTTTTCTAAAAATTGTTATTGTTTAGAAGCTCCTGTTTAAAAAAATTAGTGAAATCTGATATATAAAAATACAACCATTTTAGGGAAAAACGAAAATATAACAATGGTTCTTTTTTTTCGAAAAATGGTTTCTATCTGAAAGTAGCCTTTACTAAAAGAAATGTATGTATTTTTTTTTTGAAGAAAAGTTGTGTAGCCGTTTTTGAGGAAAATAAGATTTTGTTAAATTGCTAAACAAAATTTTATTGCAGGTACCGTTACTTTTAGTTTTAAGACAAAAATGAAAAAAAATGTGTGGTCAGATTCACGAAAAATCATTATCTGCCAAGTTTATAGAAAATCGATCATGCCATATATTGGCTGCAGCCCGCAGCCGAACAGATAGACAGACAGAATTGTCGGACCCACTCTTTTCGTCTTCCCTATCGTGGTAGTGACAAGTCTGATCAAAATCTCAAGTATAATTTTTTTATGAATGGTTAACTATGCGTTTGGAAATAACATCCAAGGAAAAAGGGCCTAAATTTTTTTTAAATGTTGGCCAAAAAAATTTATGTACCCAAAAGCAGAGAACAAATTGGAAATATTGCCTAAAACATCTTTGTGACCAAATATAAAAATGGAAATATCGCCCAAATATTTTACATGTAAAAGTTTTTTTGTAGAATTTTGGTCATATTTTCACAATTTTGAGTGGTATTTCCAAACTTTATCTCAATGAAAACGCAAAGTTCTTAGAAATATTTGAGAAGATGTAGTGCTATAAGCCGTGGTAATGGATAAATTCATGTTCTTTGAATACAGAATCTTTAAATTTAAAAGATACTTTGCATACAACCATCCTGGCACTAACCCCAAATTCTATAGTGAGCCCAAGCAAGGGGTTGCAGGGGGAAGCCCCATTCATACCTTACTGTTTATTCACTGCTTATTCAAAGCCAGTTGACTGGTTTTTATCCGAGATCTTATTTACTCTTGCCTTGCCATACAATTTTTGGCGATATTTCCTTATATTGCTGTTGTTTTTGGAATTTTTTTTCTATTTTGGGCGTTAGTTCCAAATACACTTTCTTAGTTTTTTTTCGAACATTGTTTCCTTCTATAGAGGTAAGGTAAGGCATAAAAAGAAATATCATCAATACAAAAAAAGAGTCAGCTGCTTTTTCCTTCCCTAAATCATCTACTTCGGCCAATTTAATTGTAAAACGTAAACTTCACTTAGCAGACATTTTGTTTTATAAGTAGTATTTTGCACTTAATCCACGGATTGAGGCCAACCTTTCGCTATTCCGCATTTTTAAATTTGGCTGCTTGTTTTTATTTCCTTAGCCTTAAAAATTCATCAAATCAGAAAAATAAGAGAAAAGGAAAGGAAAGGACATACGTATTCTAAAAAATTTAAAAATAACTTAAATTAAATTGGACAAGGTAAATGGCAAAAGCTATTTTCAAAGCAAAATATTAAAAGTTCAGGAAAATATTAAAAGTTCAACGGACAAATATGTCTGTTCGCTTACTCACACAAAACAGCCAAATTGTAAGCAATTCTGCAAAATTTACCCAAAAGCTATTCCTGTACGCAAAAAATGTATAGTTTATTTTGCAATGTAAGTGTTGTACGTCTTTTCCGTGTTTTAAGCTGAATAAATTTTGAAACCCATGATTTTGAGTTCAAGGGCAATACATTAAAATGAAGTTCTCATAATAACATTAACATCACTGTACGACACATTACTTTTGAACTCTTAGACGAGCTCCCAATGGAGAGTTGCATTATTGTTCTTTTCTGTGCTTTGGAGGCGAATATCTCTCGAGCTCAATGGTTAAGCTAAATGGTTAAACATTGAACTATGATTTCGGAATTTTTTTTTCTGTTTTTAGGTGGCGGTGGCCGGGACTCAAACCCAGACCTTTGGCATGACAGTCCTACGCAAATGATGTCCTAATAATAACCTTTAAAAAAATGTATGACACATTTGTGTTGAGTATAAACGCCAATAATTCATCAAACCATTTACGAAATATTGAATTAAAAAAAATATTTTTTTTTTTAAATCTGAAATGTGTGTTTTCATAATTTTAGTATGCAATATTTTTAATATTTTCCAGGAGCTTTTGCGTAAAAAATTTGACTAAAATAGGTGGAACCGTTAAAGAGAAAATTGAAAATAAAAAAGATATATATATCAGGTACCGTTAATAACAGTTTTTGTTTTCTTTGTTCACCAAAAAGTACACCACAACTATAATAAATAAAAAAATAAATAAATAATACAAATAAAATAAAATAAAATAAAAAACTTTTATATCAAAATCGTTAAAGCCGTTTTTGAGATAAATAAGTGTTTCCTTAATGGTAAAGCTAAAGGCAAGATTTCAATTTCGCCTCTGAAATGTGGTTGAGACTGTAGGTTGAGGTACAGACAGACAGATGGACAGATAGACGATTAGACAGACAGACGGACAGAATTGTGTCACTCACTTTTTTTTTGTTCTCTATCATCGTAATGTCATGTTTGATTTTCATCTCGAAATTTTGTTTTTGTGTTGCATGAATCAAATACTTGCCTTTTAGCACTTGTGTATATCGTAATTTAACTTAAACCCTTCAATATCTAATTTGAATTTCAAGCTCTTTTCAAAATCACCCAGATTTGTCCTTCTTGTCAATACTAAAGGTAAATTATGTCTTTTGTGCATTGCCTTGTCAAAAAAGACATTTATCTTTTCTTGAACAGAAGTTGAAATTTTTAAAGCGTTGTCGTGTTTTAAATTTAATGGTTAAGAATGTGAAGATTGAAATTTTCAATTGAATCCATTGAATGAATTTTGATGGTAGTTGGAATTCAGTTGTTTCATTATGTTCGATTTTTTGTTGGTGCCCCCTCTGCCGTGATGCCCTAGGCTCAGGCCTAGTCGGCCTTATGGGAAATCCAAGGCTGACTTCAAAAGCCTCCTTCCCATTCAATTCTTTGGATTTGGGGAAAATAAATTTACGTATATCACCTTCATTCCTGTCAACAAACAACACGCACACAAGAATGGAAAAATAAACGACCTTGGTACTCACGAGCTGTCACGCCATCAGATTAAACAAATTATTTTTAATTTTTATATCATAAATCCTATTAATTTCGCATTAATTTTGGCATTTTACTAATTTTATAAATAAACATTCCTGCAGACCACTTTTTATTGCATAAAGCATTTCGTTCGTTTTATCAATTGATTAAATAATCGATAATTTTTTCTTTTTTCTTTCTCAGTGTATATCAGAATTCTTCCAAAAGTTATAGTGTAGGTACATTTATGTAGTTCAGATGATGAAGGTAGAATTTTTTAATGCATTCTTTTTATGTTTCTTGTTTTTCTTAATCACTATTAAGTTTCATGAAGTGGTTGGCATTAATTTGCGCTTGTTTTTTTTTTTTTTTTTAAGAACAAGGTAAGTGAAAAATTAATGAAAAGCTAATTGAACGTACCTTAAAGTTGACTAAAATTCAATAATTAATCCAAAAATGAATGAATACAGGTATGTCACTGAACAAATGTGGTCGTATATAGACAACTATAAGCTATTGGAATTCGATAAATACGGAAATAGCCTAATTATTTAGGTGCAGGGAAATAATTTCACATGGGAAAAAACTTAACCAATAAATTAAATTTGTATGGGAAATTATTTCTTAATTATTACTTAATACGTTAGAAATAACTTCTAAATTTTAGGTTATATTATTTCCCATTTATAGTGGAAAATAATTTCACTTCAAAAATGTGAAGTTATTTCCTACTAGTGGTCAAGTTTTTTTCCAATTTGAAGTTATTTCTCGTGGAGTTTTTTCCCTACCCCATAAGCAAATGGAAAACCGTACATGTTCTAAGCAAATCTAATAAATATGAGTCACCATGTCCATTTGTACCTATAAAAAGTTCAAAAAACCCTTAACAACGCAATTTGTCCAATCAAATCAAATGACACGATAAAACATCCCTCTGCTGCTGCCGACTGTATAATCAAAATAATTAAAACACACAATGACTTTCAATATTTTCACAATAGGTGCATAAATCACCCATTATGCAAAAATAGTAATTAACGACACTTTGTTAGATCTAATTACAGGATACCACTTACAACTTCCAATTAATTCACCTTTGGTCTAGACGTCATTACATCACTTGGTTGTATAGTAGGTTTATGTAAGCTTCAAAGTACCCTCCCTACTAATTGCAAAATTTCTTATAACTTCCCAACTATCCACCATTAAGTTAAGAGTTTAGTACAAACGCATATGTTAGAATGTATATAAGTATGGTTAAGCTTGTGTGCCAATAGGCCCTCTAGAGACCATCAGCTATTTGAGATTATCTTTTGCACGCTATTGCTGCTTTTCCTTCTTTGCAACAACCATTCATTAACCCACACTTTGCAAAAAGTGGTTGATAAGTTTTTAACCACCCAACTTGTTTGCCTTGGCACAACTTCTTCTAGTATAAGCTTGGTGTGTCAGTCTTCACAAACCTCTCATTTTTAAATAAATTTAAAAACAAATTTATAAAAAAAAAAAACAAAATCACCTTAGATTCTGTGGGCGGCCCATTAAACATTGGATTCGTGGGCGTGACAATTTCCAATTTCTGCAACGTCAATAGTTCCATCGTCAAATTCAGTCTCAGTGGTTCGGGTTTACTTTTTCCATCGCTGACTGTCACCATCCCGGTTCGAATCTAAAAGAAAATCAAACAAAAAAGAAAATTAGATATTGTATTTTGATAGTGTATCTGCTGTGACGCGATGAGATGACGCCAACGATACGACACGAACGTGATGGAAAACAAATGAAAATTATAAAATTGCAAAACAAATTGAAACATGTGGTAATGCAGAGTGTTAAGCACTACACTGTGGGACCTTTTGCTGAAATTCCTGGCAAAACTTAATATTTTATTATTTTTTTTTAGAATACTGAACAGTTTTGGGTTGCTGACTTTGTCCCGTTCCATGGTTTTTTTAATATTTAAAAAAAACATTTGAACAACTTAACCGATTTCGGCAATTTTTTGGGTGCAGAATCATTTATATTCAGTTCCAATATTTGGAAAAATTCACTAAATACCGTTAGAGGTTAGAATTTCTTAAAAATTGAGAGAACCGCTTGTTCAATTTTAGTTTGAAAATAAATTTTGGGATACGTACAGACGTTCAACGATTCAAAAAGATTTTTTGTCCTGGATTCATTCAATAAAAATGATTTCAAAGACTTCTTAACAAACTCGCTTTTGCTGACATCATTTTTTTGAACACATCGCATTTGATCTAAAAAAAATATTTATTCTTCCCCACTGTACAATGTCGCTTACGGTGGATGGTATCAGAAAGGATACCCCTCTGGAGATATTGTGTCGTTGAGTCAGTGGAGCAACGACCATCACCAAAGAGCCAAACAATGATGAGCTAATGGCATGGCACATCGTCACGTCAGGTTTAATAAGGCAGCCGCGCCGCGTCGTGTCGTGCCACTAACACCGCCAACATTCAAACAAAACGCAACATAAGCTCAATAATATACGGTGCTGTTGTGGGACTGCGAAGAGGGGTGTTTATCATGATTTTTAGGTCGTACAGCGAAGTGGTAGAGAGGTAGTGTTTAACATTTATATAGGAATAACCGCACATATGAGTTTAACATTATGTCGCGTGGTTGGGTTATTGCTCCACAAAGCATACGTGACTATCTGTGGTTCGTAGTCCATTAATTCCTTCGAAATTCATCCTCTTGTAGCGTAAAGTAGTGTTGTAATAAAATGAGTTATACGAGAAAAAAAAACTCCCTATACTCTTTGAGGGTGTCCCTGAAGTACTTCACCATTCACATGGTAATAATGTTGGTGTAGTCGAGTCGTAACTCATATAAAGTATACCAAACTGACACGTGATGTTTAATTTAATTTCATTACTTTAATTATTATTTTAACCAGACTTTAAGTGTCGACAAAAACATACTTTTCTCTTTATTGAGACTGCACAGTTGTAAAACTTGTTAGGGTACTTGATTTTGTTAAACGGTCTCGCGAAATGAAACATTCTTCTATCTCACTTTCATTAATAAGAAAAAATGAAACCCAATTTGCTTGCGAATTGTTCTGTCAGAGTTAATCTTCTTTTTATTCTTTTCACGTGGTGGAAACACCACATAAATCTTCTTCCTCAAATCCCGGATTATCTTTTGGTGGAAACGTAGTACTTATCCTTTTTGTAGAACCATTCTAGAGTCCTGCAGGGCACCTATCTAATTAATTTATTTATATAAGCTTAACATATACAAGCGGCATATACAGCTCCACTTCTTGGTGGAAGGGGTCATACAAAAAAAAATTACACAAATCCGTACTTCTAAATTTATTAATTGAAGACAAATCCACGGTTTAAATCTTCTTCGCGTTTTGGGCTTTTCTTGTTGCTGGTCCCACAAATATTAATATTTTTTTTTTTAATTTTAAGGAGTTTGGGTCGAAATTTTGGCAAATGTTGGAGTTTGATTTGTAAATTTTTTTCTATAGAAATTTTGTTTCTCAAAATTATGATTTTCCCAATTCTGTTTGGATAATTCTGACAATAACAAGGAGAACTTTAGAAAATGTAAAAAAGGGTGTCTTTTCTTGTTCTTTTTTTCTATTACCTTTTTTATCACCTTAAAATAAAATATACTCGTAAAATACATTAGACGCTCGATAAAGCAAAATAAAACCAGCCTGTTAACACTTTCGAGATTATTTACTTTTTTAAGGAGAAGTTTTAAAAAAAGCTTTCAAAAGATGAATTTTATCAAAAATGTAGATTTTGTTCGTATATTTACAAGCGTTAAATAAAGCTTTCAATCAGGTTTTAAAACAAGAACAATTCCTCTGTGTCCCCAAGAAATGTTAAATGCTTACAAGAGATTTTTGTAGGAAAAAACATTTTTATATAAAATTTTGTGAAGTCACTATTCTGTCGTATTTTTGACAAAATAAACACGTTTCGAAATAAACACGTTTTTCTGTTCATTTTTCTTTTTTTTTTTTTGTTGATGAATATTTTTCTGTCGTATTTAAATGTAAATAAAATTTTTTAATAGAATTTTTGTAAGATCTACAAATGCTTGTATGGTAGCCACTTTTCTTCTTAAAATTGTGCTAATTAATGACATACCCAAATCTTTTGTAAACAGAATTCTGATCCACTGCCAAATTATATATTTTGTATTGGGACGTGCCTCTTGTGTACCAAAAATATTTTGTATGCATTTTTTGTGCGCACTAAAAAATATGTACATAGCTTTTGGAGATGGTAATCTTAAAATTTTTCGTACGTATCTCTCACGTTCAAAGATAGTTTTAAGCGATAGTTAGCTTTACATTTTTTCTTATCTGATGTTTCAAACTAATAGAATAAGAGAAGATAATTTTCTCTTTGATCGATCAAAAATTGTGGCCATTAGAACCACACTTTTATTTTGGACAAACATTCATAGCTCTCACAATTACCTTCTCAATGGTTTTTCTAATTTAAAACTACCAAAATAATTCTGAAAAACTGGTATCTTCCAAAGCATCTATTTATATTTTTTTTTAATAAAATTGATTTATTGATTGATTTTAGAAATCTGCATAGAAAAATTGACATTTTTGGGACCCGTACAAATTTATACTTATTTTGGAATAAATTTGTACGGGTCGCAAAATCTTTTGAAAATTCAAATTTCAATCTAAAATTTTTTTAGGGTTTATAAACTTTATAAATTTAGTTTTTTCGTTGTAAAATTCGTATAATATCGTCTGTTATATTTTTTTTTTTTGCAAATTCATTAATTTATTTTTTTGTCGGAGATGATTTCTTTCATATTTTGAATAAAATTCTTACAACCGAAATAAGTGAAACCGATCAAAAACCATATTGAAAATTGAAGCTGAAGCTGAAGTTTTTTTTGTTGACTTAACAATTTAAAGAGACCTGTTTCAAAAGGTATAAGTAAAGTTCGGAGATGGTATTCCACACGAAAATTTTGACGCGGAGTCATAGGCTCACAGGAAAACAAAGCACACAAATATTTTATGGATTTCACTAAAGTCACTTTCCACAATAAAGAGAACCAAGGCTGAAAATTTCATCCCAATCGTTGATTTCAGTGAAAGCAAGCATATAAGTAAAATGGGTGTGGCAGTGGCCACTTGTATTAAAAAAAAAATTACTGCCTAAAACTTGTCCCGGCCTAAGAAGTATCAAAATCATTAGAACCCTTTATCGGAGAAACCAATCACAAAAAATGTTTGTTTGAAATAAACCAATAACAATATTAAGAAATTTATAATGTTCCAAAAAGTGGTCAGAAAAACCATTTAAATTTGCGTCAATATGTGGTTTCACTCATTTGTTTTGACTGAATATCAATTTAGGTATGCTGTATAATGTTGTTTCAACCAATTCTAGCATTCCACTTGGCTTGCATGACTGGGTCACACGTACATATGTACTTGCTCTTATGTTCAAGACGCTAAGTGTTGAAGAACAATATTATGTAAAGACATAGAAAATATAAGAGAATAATGTTTAAAGCATGAAAAACGACATTTGAATCAGCTAAAATAATTTCTTTTAGAGTTGATGATGAAAAAAAAAATATTTAAGATCGTTGGAGCGGTTTTCATAAAAAATTATTTTTTTTCAAATTCTTAAAACATCTTTAAATTTAATTTTCGGTATGCAAATCGTTGGTATTAATTTATGTACATATAAGGATATAATTTCAAAAAAAAAATTGACAACCCGTTTTTGAGATATCAAATTTTCAAAAAAAAAATTGAAACTTTTTTTAAAAATTCAAATAATTTTGATATGCATTGTTTTTTAATCTTATTTGAAACTATCTGACCCGGCGAACTTTGTACTACCAAAAATTTATATTGGTGCCCCTAACAAAAGTCAGGCCTCTATTGAAAGAATGAAACTATGTATTTTGAAATTATATTGATTTTGATGCATTGTATTTGCAAACGGCTTTCTGAAACACCCCGAACAATTTTTCGTGCGAAATGCAATACAATTCGTATTTGAACTTTCTCTACCTCGCATTGCAACTTTTACTATGGAACCTTGGAAATGTTTTCGGTATTTGAGCACTTAAAAATGTGACCTTTTGACATTCTGAGCGTAGAAATACTAATTGTGTACGAAATGCGTAAAATATTTGAAAAAATATAAGCATTTATGTTTAATACTAACAAATGTACCATCAAACTTGCTGTCTGTAATATAGTTTTACCACAAATTCTTACCCTATTTGTAACAAGGTAGGAATCTCGGATATTATTTAAGATGAACAAAATGTTTAATAAACAATTATAATGTGCTATTTAATAGTTTTTTTTTTAACCTAAAAATTACCTAAATATTAACTGAGAAAAAGAAGAGCAAGGCCTTTTTTTATGGTTTAAGGTTATCAAGCGTTACGTGTGGGACAATTTTTGAAGTTGGATTTTTCACAAAATCTATTCAATGTAAATTTATATTTCCTTCAGATTTTATTTACAGAAGATTAATTCTGTTTGCCAATATAATATCTTAAATTTCTGTAACATTTTTTTTTTCAGATGGAAGTAAGTTAAGAAAATGTACTCTTAGCGTTTCATGTGGGACAGGCAAAATACCTTTATTTCAACCTTAAAATAAAAATAAATTAACATCAAATCATAAAAACCATTGAGAAAATATTTGATGCGAAAATGAATGTGGAAACAAATAGGTAACCAAGGGTTATTTTTTAACAAATCAACTTCTTTCATTTGGTAAGCATACAAAGCTTGTAACGAAGTGTTTCATGCTACTCTACCTCTTTTACTTTGGGATAATCTTAGTTATAATTAAGAATTATACTTGACCATATTCAATTCAATGCAAACACATTTTTTTGTTAGAGCCAAAACGTACAACACCTTTGTGCATTTCAGGTTTTAGACATTAGACCTAGGAAGGATCCTCAATTAATCAAAATATAATCAGAATCATAACATGAGTTCCCTTGGGTAAGTGAGTACTCTGTATCATACACTTGATATAATATGCTATGCATCTCATTCGGTTTCTATAGGTATATGAATGTTTTATTAAATATTTTTTAATTTAAAATTTTTTGTCTATATTGCATATTATACCTCAGGTCAGAAAGGACATTTGGGAACGGACAGCGACGACGACAAGGATACTGTCGCACTTAATTACCTTTGCATATATTATTAGCTTGGTTATAATAAAATATGAGCAAGAGCATCATCATGAACAACATGAATGTGTGTGTGTGTGTTGCTCTGAGGTCTCTGGCGGATGTTGTTGAGCTTATGTGAACGGTATTTTGGTTATGATGTTTCCCTTGGGGCAAAAAACATATAGAAACAAATTGGATTAACTCTATTCTGATGATGATGATGATGATGATGATGATGATGATAAAAATTGGATGGAAATTTTGTGTACTGCCAGCGGTACCTATACCTTGTAGTAGAAACAGTTTGGGGATTTTATTAAAAATAATGCAATGAGGTAAATAAATTAAATAATTTTTTCTGACCGACTACCTCCACCGTGCACCAAATATTACGACAACAAAACTCAGTAGATTTTCAGAATAAAAATACAAAACAGAGATAGTTATCAAATTACATTATTAATTCAAACCAGAATTTATTAAATTGATGATTTATCATCTGGAGCACTAAAGGTTGATATTTTTAAAAGATTATAACGTTTTGCTGTCACTTTGTGCAACTTTAATTCATATAAATAACATATTTATTTAAAAACACTGGGCTGTTTGATAAAATATTCGATCATGTTTTTTTATATAAAATAAAACTCACCTTTAGATTCTGGTCCACTTTTTCCTCAATCGGAGTCGCCATTTTTGCATTGATCTTCATATTTTTCTGAAAATAATAATAAAATACGTTCGTGAATAAACCATCAATCCCTTAGTTGAAATTGGTGTAAAAAATTGTAAATTATTAATTTCATCGCGCATTCCTTTTTATATGCAAGTTCAGATCTAGGGTTATTGTACCCAAGCGCACATATTCATTCAAAATTCAACTCAGTTTTCATCAAAAAGGAAATTGCAAGGCAAATCGAACCAAAAAATCTTCATATTCTTTGGCTGATTACTTTACATTATCCTTTCCATACATGTACATAGTGTATGTATGTATATATTTATAGGCCAACATAATTGCATTGCAATTTGTATACACAAGTTCTTTGCATTGCAACAATCGAATTGAAATTTAATAACAATTCGTGCGAGAAATCCGGCGAATGAACATACAAAAAAGAAATATAAAAAAAAGCACAGAATAAAAGGAATACTATATACGAGACTTTCCGCCCGGAACCGGATAAGGGAACGAAATTAAACTTTACTGATCCAAAGATGGAAATTGAAAAGTGCACTCTTGCATTCCATCCATGATATTTTCATGTAACCTATACGTACGTAACGTAAATATAACAAAAAAAAATATATTTTGCCTGTAATGCACCACATATGAAGTGCTTCATTCATTGTGACAAGTTAAGGGTGATTGAGTGTTGTGAATGGATGAGAGGCGAGTGGATAAAATGTTCTTTTTTTGTTTGTATTTTAACACTCTGAATACATCAGTACATGTACAGTACAGTACCTTGGATGATGGGATTTTGTCACAACTAATTGGATTAATTAAGTGCTGGGGAGAAACAATCGACGAATATAAGGTTACAAATGGATGTGTGCTTAAAAAAATGAGGCAATTTACGCTAATTAATCAGGAAGAATAAAAGAAATGGAAGAACTGAAATTTCAAACGATTTTCATCAGGAAATGTGAGAAAACTCAAACAAGAAGGTAAATTATCTTTTGTATAATTTTTTTTTTGGGAATTCAGATTAAGGGAAAAGTAACAAAAAGGTAAAGGGTGGTTTTTTTTAGACGTGTGGTCTTCAAAAAGAAATAAAACGAATATAATTTAGTGTTTTGGCCAAGAATTAAGCTTTCGAGCAAGTGGCCGACACGGCTGGCTCGAATAAATTCCAGCCGAGAGGCCCAGTTTTGGACCACTTTTTGTAGCAATTTGGGCCGTATGTCAGCAATAGCACGCCGAATAGTCTCTTCCAAGGCGTGAATCGTCTCGGGCTTATCTGCGTAGATAAGCGACTTCACATGTGTAACCTCACAAAAAATAGTCCAGCAGTGTTAAATCACACGATCTTGGCCATGTCACAGGCCCACAATGCGAGATAATGCGCCCACCAAAAGTTTTCTTCAATAAATTGACTGTTTCGCGATACGTCGCCCGAACCAAACCATTATTTTGGTAACAAATTTGCACGATTTACAAACGTTGTTCAGGAGTTAGTCTGTTCAGAATGAAATGGCAAACCAAATTGAGCATTAATCATCTGTCAAAAAGACCAACTCCGAAAAAATAATTGCTAGATTGAAAGCCACACGTCTACAAAAAAAGATTTGATACTCGATGTGGTTAGATTTTAGATAGACAGGAACCTGCAGAATACAGAAATTGACGCAGCCATCAATTGTCTGGAAACAGCTGTTCCTAGTGTACTAGATATTCAAAAACAGCCCAAGACATCAAAGGACAGATACCAGCACCTTCCTGAGTATATCCAGAATCTCTACACTCATCGACAACAGTTAAGGAGACGTCTTCAGAGGATCCATCAGCGCGAACTGAACACAACAAGCAGCAACTACCAGACAGTATGAAGCGAACTAAATTGTGTCAGTATTACGTTGTGGAACTCTATCCAACACCATACCAATAACCAATTCAATAAGAGACTGCAAGCCATAAATCCTGGACCTGACGCCTTGAACGACATCAACAAACTAATTGAGAAAAGACCACTGATGCCTGAAACCATTATCACCAACAATGGAGAAATCACAATGACACAGGACAAAGCAGAGGTATTTGCTGAATATTTCCAAGGAAACTTTACTCCCAACCCATCCACTGATCCCAGTCTTCTTTGATGAAATGAAGGATTTCATCCAACTAACCCTGGCACCTAACATGGACAGAGCAATATTCAGTGACACCAATCCAGCGAGTGACCCAGATGACAGCAACCTGAGCACCCGCCAAGAAATAGTTGAAATAATCAGCAGCAATTTCACCATTAAGAGGATGCCTGAGACTGTTTTGATCCTTCTTACCATCATTCTGAACAACTGTGTCAAAAACAACAAGTTCTCTCAAAAATGGAAAACAGCGAAGATCCTGGCGATAACATGATCTCCAAATACAGGCCAATACCATCGTGTCACCGTCGGATGTTTTCTGGATATCAAGAAAGCATTCGATAGCCTCTGGATAGATACCTCTCGATTATACACAAACTACATCTGCTACATTTACCCTCGCCAATAATAAAAATTCACTTTTCTTTTCTTTCTTCCAGGAATTTCCTTGTGCAATTGGGAAACTGCTCATCAACTGTGAAGAACATCAAAGACGGAGCCGCATACAGTTCGAAACTTGGCCTTTTCCTCTATAGCCTGATGACATCCGACCAACCCGTCCCAACTGGCTGTGAAAACCTGCTGTTAGCTAATGA
This sequence comes from Dasysyrphus albostriatus, assembly GCA_946251815.1. Taxonomy (NCBI): domain Eukaryota; kingdom Metazoa; phylum Arthropoda; class Insecta; order Diptera; family Syrphidae; genus Dasysyrphus; species Dasysyrphus albostriatus. Next base: position 22,192,249 of record OX276337.1, read on the forward strand.
CTCGCTTATCGCAAGTCGCAGTCCGGATAGTAGAGGCTCACATAAACAGACTGTTCAATTTCTAAAAGAAATAAGGCATCAAAATTAATTCAGCAAAATTGGAGCTTATCTGCTTTAGGAGATCCCGTGACGGTAGAAGTTGCTGAGAAGCCTCTTGCAGTAACCTAGTTTTGAAGCTTCTAGATGGTTTTAACATTTCTGCCAAAAGGGTCGTCAAATACTTGGGGATCAACTCCAATGAGTTACTTAGGTTCAATCCGCACTCAAAAAGTGTGCTCAGAAAAGCGAAGGGAACATTCCACCGACTACACCCTTTGATGAGGAGAAGATCAGGACTAAACAGACGAAGATACTTGTATATAAGCAACTCCTGTGGCCAGTCATTTCCTACTGTTTCCCGGTCTGGCTCACAATTACAAAAACAGCGATTAAGGAATTCGAAATCTTCGAGAGGAAGACGCTAAGAATTTGCACCGGACTCTACTTCGACCAGCAGCGAAGAAAACATTAAATTAATGATATGAAGTTTTGTGAACAGGGCAGGTGACCAAAAAAAAAAGTTCAAAGCGTTATGCGTAAAGTAAGCACCGCTATTTTCGATTTTCAAATAAAAAATACGGTTGTGCTCAACTTTTGCCAAGTATGGTAAATATTTGAAAAATCCCAAAATTTGCAAAATTTTTTTTAAATTTCATAATTTTTTAAACAAAATAAGGTTGTGCTGTTTTGTGCTCAGATTATGCGTTCAAGTGCCAATGGATACACAAAAATTGGCATAATTGCAACTTTTGTAGCCTAATGCAAAATAAACTTTGCGATTGGCTGTAGCGTATAGTTAGCACCGTCATTTTCAATTTGCAAAAACAAAAGTTTTGAACTACTGTGCTCGATTTGTGCCCCTTGTGCCGTCAATATTAAACAAATTTTGAAAATTTGCTAGTTTTCTTATGAAGATTTATAATGTCCTTAAAATAAAACTTGAGAGTTGCTTAGTCTGAAGTAAGTACCGCCGATTTTAGTTTTTCAACACAAAAAATTCTGTATTCTACCCAACTTGCCCCACCTTGTACCGTAAATACCTATTGAAAAAAAAATTGACGAGTTTTTAAATTTTAAAATTTGACCTAAAAATGATAGTTGTGCTGTTTTGTGCTGCCAAAATTTCGAAAAGATAAAAAAATCGCATATTTGCAACTTTTTACACCTGATAAACATTTTTGCAAAGAGTGAAGTAAGCAACGCCATTTCTGATTCATATGGCATTATATGGCAGCACAAGTTGACCACAATAACTAAACGTTTTTTTGAAAATCAGTAATGGTGGCGCTAACTTTATCCTTCGCAAAATTAGTTTTTAGAGGTAAGAGTTGCAAATAAACGTTTTTTTTTTCTTCTTATTTTGCTGCATAGGAACACAAAACAGCACAAAAATTATCATTTTAAAAAACATCAAAACTAAGAAAAAAATTCCTTTCGTAAAACTTGAAAATTTGTAATTAATATTCAAAAATATTTACGGTGCAAGGCAGTACAAGTTGAACAAAATAACACAATTCTTGTTTTTAATTGATATTGATGGTGCTAAATTCACTCTTTGCAAAATTGTTTTTTGAGGTTAAAGTTGCATATATGCGATTTTTTTCTGTTCGGCGCATGGCTTAACAAACTGAACACAATACACTAAAATTATCATTTTTAAGAGTTACCTACATACCTATCAAATTTTTAAAAAATCCAGTCGTAAAATTAGCGAATTTGCAATTTTTCAAAATATTTATGGCACAAAGCAGAACAAATAAAGTATAATTTTTTTTGTTTATAATTGAAAATTAGGGTGCTAACTTCACTCTTCGCAAAATAGATTTTGGCCATACAAATATGGGAATTTTTTATTTATTCGGCATACATTTGGCAGCACAAACAGCACAAACTTTCATTTTTACAAAATTGAAAAACTTAAAAAAATCGTCCTAAAAATTTGTAAAATTTGCAATTTTTTAAAAATATTTACGGCACAAGCTAAGAACAAGTTGAGCACAATGCAGCACAGCCTTTTATTTTTAAATTCAAAAATTGCGATGCTAATTTCACGCTCTGCTAAATTTATTGTTTTTTGACCGTAAAAGTTACAAATATGCGATTTTTTTATCTCTTCAGCATATGACAGAAAAATCTGTTTTCATTTCTACAAAATTAAAACAAAAAATTATGCCTAAATTTTACAAATTTGAAATTTTTTAAATAAAAGGACAAGGCACAAGTTGGGTACAAAACCACAAAAGCTTTCTGTAAATTCATAAACTTCAAATGTTTCCGCATCACTGCTTTTTTGCGACGCTGATGTGTGTCGCAGCTGATGCTGATACAATTGCATCAGCAACAACGCATCAAGAATTTTGTTTATTCTTATTTGTTTGAAGTTTGCGCATCACTTGATGAAAGTTTGCAATAATGAACACGTTACGCAAAAAGTGATGCGGGTTTGATGCATTTATGAATGTTTGGCGGATATGATTGTGTATCATCTCTGCAACGATGCGTTTGTAAATTTACACGTTATTTTGATGATGATTGAAAATGGCGGTGCTAACTTCACACTCCTTCCAAACTCCAAACTTGTTTTTATGTCTTTAAAATTTTTTCTCCTCACAATATGGCAGCACAAACTGAGCACAGTTGCAGATATGCGATTTTTTTTAATATTAAGGTACTGCTCAGGGCTTCAACAGTCAAGAATAATACAGCACAATATTTTTTCTGCCTACTTCACGATACATCCCTTCGTAAATTTAGTTTGTGGCCAAAAATTTTGGTTGCAATTATGCAAATTTTTTGTTTATCTCTTTGGCGTTTAGCAGCTAAATCTGAGCACAAAATAGCACTTTTTTCTTTTTTAAGAAATGAAAAAATTGAAAAAATGTAAACAGGACACCTCACCCAAGGTACTTGTAATGTTGTCAAAAAAAAACCGCGAGACAGGCCACCTAAGGTGATGTTGTCATCAAAAAGAAAAACCGTTGAAAAGAATTTAATTATGAATTATGAAAATATTGGAAATAGGGTTGGAAATAGGTTGGATTGGGTTGGGTTGGTACATTTTAGAATACCCATATTTCGGGGATGAAAAATACTTTACGACCTCACAATCTACCAGTATTTCCACCTGGAAATCACTGCCATTCAAAAATGCCCTTGCATTTGCAATCTCAATATCACAGTTATTCAAAAATGCCCTTGCATTTGCAATCTCAATATCACAGTTATTTTAACATAACTTATTTGGGGTCATATGCATAAAGCTAGGACGATGCAGTGCAATAAGAACAGTGGAAATAATATAAAGAACCTGTGTCAAAAACCGCGTACCTTAAATATTATAAGGGGATTTTGTCAAAACCAGAATCGATGACGAAAAACAGACTACAAAATTGAGTTCAACATCAAAAATTACCTCAATAACGAGTCTTTTCTCTCCGTGTCAAAGACCAATTAAATTTGTGTAACAATCAAATGACAAAAAAAGAATTCACCAAAATTAGTGAAATCTTCTCAAACTCCCCAATATTCCCACTTTCCTTCTTCCTAAATGTAAAATTTTAATTGAAGATGAAATAATTATCTTTGAAACATTAGGTACTAAAAGTTTTGCGGTATAAAAGTTTTTTTTCTTTGAATTTTTGGAAGACATTCTTATTTGTTGCTCTAAGTACTTCATCTGAAAAGGTCCTTATTAGTTAACTTATCAGGCAGTTAATTTTTGTTGAAGTTGCAAAAACAAAAAGGGGAAAATTCTAACACCCAAAAGAACCCTAAATATTAAAGGCTTCCGCCAGTTGTTATTACATTGAGATTACACTTCCTGCTTAAGGAAAATAACCTGTTTTTTTTTAGAGGCTTATTGTCGCTTTACTTTGTTTATCTCAAGTCATTTTCCATTATGGAAATAAAAACAAAAATCCAAACCGACAGTACAACAACAGCAATAACTAGGTACTTCTTATACTCTTCGCACTTCTATGATAATGGTATAGGTGCGCAGTTGTTGTTTTTCATTAGGCTCTTTTATGTTTTTCCCTTGGGCTTTATTGGGCATTCCCTATAATCAAGCACTCACTCCTGAGACATCAGAAGCAGCCTTTTGTATTTGTGTCCACTGGGAAATTGCTTTGAACTTTCATTTGGCGCCCAACGTGAACACTCCAACACTCTCACTTCAACCAACTGAATATAAAAACTTTCTCCACTAAAACTTGTGTCTTGTTTCAGAGTTTTTTTCTTCGTTCATTTGTCTTTTTTGGTGTTCTTCTTTTCTCTTTTTACACATCCCTTTAGATTTTTTTTTGTCCACCGTTGTTAAGTTATTTCTATTGAGCTCCAACTACATAGTCGAGTCCTGATGTGAAAAAAGAATGACAATGGCGGCAATAGGGAAGACAAAAAAAAAATATAAAAATAAATTACCCAACCATAGTTCAGTTCAATTGGCACATTGCCAAGCAACAAACATTTTTGTTTCTGATGCCGAGTATGTTTGCGAAAAGTTCCCTACTCACGGTCCAGAGAGTGTTTATATGGTTAAAGGCAGGAGGGTGCTTCGGTACACTTTATGTTCTAAGAGCACTATAAGCACGTTTGCTTAACCCCAACCCCAAATCTCATCAGCTGGATGGCAACTTGCTTGTTCCCCGAACTAAATCCACTGACTATAGAAATACAAGTACAAACAGCAACAACAACAACAAAAAACGATCAGGACATGCAATATATTTTAGTCGTGAGCATTTTGTGAGGTATCAGCGTGTCCTTAATTCCTAGACAAGGATGTGCAAATGACTGTAGTACACCAGCTACATCCTGGGGATCCAGGATGAGTGATACAATGTGCTAGGTTATGGCTGTTCGATGCTTAATTTTATTCATATAAGCACCGGTTTTTTTGGGGTTGTGAGGATGTAAGGTTGCTGATGATTGAGTAATAAAATAAAAAAAAAAACACGTCAATTTTTTCTCTAGTGAAATGTGAACCTGATTGATTATAATCAGTGTTATTGTAATATAAGGTAAATGCTTTAATAAATAGGCGTAACGAAAGATGAGTGATGAGCTTGCATATTATGAGTTTATTCTTTGTTTGTGGATACATAGCTTAGCTGAAATAGTTCAGTGGGTCCAGCTCCAGAGTCACACCAAACAAAACAAGAAAACTCGGTTTAAAAACATCAAAACTCAAATTTACTATTTTCTATACATTTTTCACAAGATTTATGTATTTTTTTGAATGCTCGCGATATTTCGTATTGATTGAAATAGGTTCTCCGACCTGAACTGAAGATATGGAAAAATGCAAGATCCCTGATCAAAGCTAAAAGAAGACAAAATCAAATAATGATCAAGTTCCCATGGCCCAAAAGTCTCCAGAGGAGATTCCTGTATTCTCGTAAGGTTGTTGATTGCTAGAGTGCTTCTACACAGAAAGCCGAGTTCTGTGCAAATCAGCAGGGTTTCCCTTTCGAAAACCCCGAGCTTTACCATTCCTGCTTAGAAATGGTAAACTAGGGACACAAAAGGAGAACAGTATATGTTTATGGGTCTGAGTCCTGAGAAGTTGCTAGAAAGAAGCATTACCTTATTTTCGAGATGATTCCAATCCTTTTATGCAGTTATGGTGAAAATTTTGTACTCAAGTATTTTATATTTGACTTTGTTGGAGTGGAGTGGCCCGATTCGCTGTTTGCATTTTGCCTTTAAGAAATTTTAAATTCTAGAATTTCAACTTTTAGGGCCTTACAATAACATTGATATCCTCATAGACAAGCAGTAAGGGGGCAATCAAGGGCACAGTGGAACGATCAATACAAATTTCTGATCATGTGGGCTTTTTTTCTTTTGAGATTTGAATATAATTCTTGTATGTAATATTTTCATCTTTATCTTGTCTGTAAACTTAACGTAAAGGTTTTCAAGAAGTAATGGCTTAAGTTAACACTTTTTTTCAAAAATGGATAAAATTGTGATATTAAGGGGTTTCATTAAATTTTTTCAGATTACCCATTGGGACAAAGTATTCGATTAAGGAAGATAAGTTTAAGAAAGTAATATTAAAAAAAAAGATTCAAATGAAACATGCTCCTAAAAAATAATGTTTCTAACTTACAATAAGTTTTTAAAAAAAATGCTTCCATATGATAGCTTTCTAATTCAACTTAACAAAAATTGAATCTGACCAGATCCAACCCCAAAGTGTCAACTTAGCAGCTACCAGCTCAACTCTGTAAGTCGTCCTAGAGCCTAATAAGCCACCAAAGCGATTTTTTCAAATTTTTTAACTAAAAGTTTCTTGTCGATTTCCTAACAGGGGAAATGGATTTTTAAGCTTTTTAATTAACGGTAGGTACTTGCCATATATAGTCCAGTTATATTGTATTTTTATTATGCAAATTGTGAGGCAGTTTTGATTTTGCCCCTCTTTTATGTGTTCGGGGTTGCTGTATCCGAATATCAGGTTTGCATGACGTAATGTGGAAAAAAATGCCACCAAATTATACATAAGTGCATTTTTTGGAGTTTTTCAGTTATGGCTCAAGAGCTACTAATTTTTTCGAAAATTACATTAAAGTACCATTGAAAGTGAAACAATTTCCAATAAATTTTTGTTAAAGGTTTTTTTCTGCGACAACCTATTTCGACTCAAGTGCTAGTTGAAAATTGACTTATTTTCACTGTTTTCAAAAATCCACTTATAAGCACTAGTTAACTACTTTACTTGAAAAATTTGAATTTTTGTTTGTAACATAAACATGTACATTTCTGATAGTCTTTGATGCGTTGAGTTCAAATCTGGACTTACTCTAGCTTGTCATGTGTTTGATATAATTTGAATCTAAAGATATAAATGAATGCGTTTTTTATGCAAATTACTTACTTTACCTTACTATACTTTAGATGACGCTAACAGTCCAGGGGGCCCCTGGTTCTGTGAAAAAGTGAATCGAAAAATTTTTCATTCCTTCACACTAATTCTGATTCCCGTTCTGTGTAAATGTGAAACCAAACATCAAAAACTTTCATATGAATAATTTTCTTTCACGCCGTCATATGGGAGTGAATATCCAAAATGAAAACGTAAATACGATCAAAAAATGTCAAATTCAGCCATATCTCTTTCTCTGTCAAATCGATAAGGAAAAAATTGATTCTATCTCATACCTGTTCTCTTCAAAAACATGAGAAAATTGAGAGAATCATGCAGTTTTCACGAGAAAGGGTAAAGTGGTTCGAGCATCGATAGTATAGTTTTCATTTACAAAACCAGAATCGCTTAAATGTGCCAAATGAATCGAAGAAATGAAAGCAATGCTCAGCAGCGAATGTGAAAACTTTTTATTCGATTCACTTTTTCATAGAACCAGAATTTGCCCCCCAGGATAGACTACGGCCTCAACTAAAAAGCTTCTCCAGCCAGCTCGGTCCTAAACTAATTACCTCCAGTTACACACTCCAAGTTGGTTGAGGTCGCTCTCCACTTGTGTGTGCCACCTTAGGTGCGGTCTTCCTCTGCTGCGCAGACCATCAGGGGTGGATTCGGCTGGTGCGTAGGTTTTCATACGCTCCACGTGTCTATGCAAATTTGTGGTTAGGTATATTTTAATTGTCAAGGTATTTTTTGTTTGAAAAATGATTTATGGTCATTCTAAAGTACAAATTGTAGTATTAAACGTGCATAGAAGAACAAGCTCGTTTTTTTTGCGGCATCTTGCGAAAGTATATTTGTTTTGGCATTCAATTTTTTTTTAAACATCGATTGCAAATTTCATGCACGATACCCTGTCATCATTTTATTCGGTCGAACAATCCTGAGGGGGGGGGGGATATTTTGGTTCTGTGAAAAAGTGAATCGAATAAATGGTTTTCACATTCGCTGCCGAGCATTGTTTTCACTTTTTCGATTCATTTGGCACAAATAAGCGATTCTGGTTCTATGAATGAAAACTATATTATCGATGCTCGAACCACCTTATCATTTCTCCTAAAATTCTTTTTCTCTCAATTTTCTCATGTTTTTGAAGAGAACAGAGAAATGCATGAGATAGAAACACTTTTTTCCTTATGCATTTGACAGAGAAAGAGATGTGCATGCCGATTATAGAATTCGCAATATTCTATTCCCCGGGAATTGACCAGATTCGCGTTGGATTCTCTTTCGCCTTCTTTTCAATTAGTGAGTTGGTCGAATGAACTATGTTGCCCATTTCTGAACTTCCCTACCATTATCCGAACTATAGTATCGCTTCTGCCATGTATTGACACTTCCAAAATCTGGAAAGGTGTTCAGACAGGCCTCACGTCAAAATAAGTGGCCTCACGTGAAGCCTGTCTGAACACCATCTTAAAATTTGAAACTATTTATTTCTTTAAAAAGTATGTTAAGTTTTGTATTTTAACGATACTATACTTTTACATTCAGAATTATAAATTTTAACTTACAGTTTTTATTATTCATGATCATTTTTCGGGGAATAAAAAAAAATTGCAGATTTGTAACACAATTGGTGCGGATTAAAAATGGGAATTTTTGCATGGAGAGCGAATGGTATGCGGTTTCATTAATATAAAATTAGTTGAACAGAATGTCGGTGGTGCAGGTAATGTTACCGACATTCGTTCAATTTTCTATCGCGAATTCACTAATAGCTAAAATCTCGAAAATGAGTTGAATGGTGGCTAAAGCTCATTCGCCGAATTCACTAATAGGGTTGGAAATTTCGTTTCATATTTGCACAGAACGGGAATCGCAAATAGTGTGAAAGCATGAAAAGTTTTTCAATTCACCTTTTCACAGAATCAGAATTGACCTTGCCGTATGTTAAACCTCTACATAACATAAAATGGGTCATTGATGATGTATGTAGGGAAATTGATTGTCGATGATTGATCAAAACACATCAAAATTCAATCTCAATCTCTCGGTTTGCGGTTCAATTGTTTGAAAATAAGGAAATTTTTCATGAATGGTAACGAAGTTTGCTTCGAGATCGATATCTAAAAAAAATACGTTTTTTTAACCTTGAGCTGGCCACGATACCAGAAAAGTCTCGGTATCGTTTGGTATCGGAATAGGAATAGAAATAGGAGACGATACCAAACCATGCCGAATTTTTTGGACCGGAATTTACCGATACTCTCGGTAGTATCGTTTGGTATCGGTAGAAAGTATAGATTTTTGAGTATTATTATTAATTTATAACAAATAACAAATTTTTGTAATTGGTTTCTCGGAAAAGACTATAATGGTTAAGATGACATTTCAGAGCTTTTCCCTTTAGCAAGGAGGAGGTTTAGGCAATAATTTTAATTACAACTGCCTACTGCCACACCCATTAAAACTTATACTGGCTTTCGCTGAAACCAACAATTTGGGTGAAATTTTAAGACTTGTTTCTCTTAAGTAAGAAAGTGATTTTAGTGAAATCCATTATGTGCATTGTTTTCCTATAAACTTATGACATTTAAAAAATTGTTAACTCAAAAAAAAAAACTAAAGTTAAAAAAATTGAATTTTATAATAGATTTTTGTCTTAAATCTTAAAAATACGCTGCGAGTTCAACTACTAGATCAAGAACATGTAACCATAAGTCACGCATTTAATTCTGGTTTGCGACTCATACCAGACCGAAATCAGGCGAGACCGATACGAATACCGATACCGATACCGAGAAGAGACTTTCCCATACGAGACCAAACGAGACTGAGTTGTACGAGATCGAGACCGATACCGAGACGATACTGAATTTTTTTGGAATTGACGATACCGAGAAGATACTTTCAAAAGTATCGTTTGGTTCGGAATCGTGGCCAGCCCTACGCAAGATGCCGAAAAACAAGGAGCTATCGCTTTCAACCTAGTTCGAGCAGTTTTATAAGAGTATCAAATATGGGCCAAAGCAGTGCTCCATGAAACGTTGTCTCCCCTTGTTAGTTCCTTAGTGGTCTAGTTTTTCGGGTATACTCAAGAGCTTATTTCTTCCCCTGGTTGCATGAACTAGGTAGCTCAATTTAATAAAATTTGGAGGTAGCAAGGTTCATAGATACCTAGCTATCAGAGAACCATTGAAGGCTTAATTTTTATGTTTCTCACACTTCATAAATATCTTATATTTTTTTTGTTAGACAAAAATTGGACGAAAAGTCTTGAAAATTGCACAAAATAATACCGGTTTTGCCGAGATATTGTAAAAATTTTAAATTGAGTTAAGTAGTTCTTGTAATCAGGGGACAATATGCAAAATTAATTTTTTTAATTTTCAGTTTTTGTTTCCCAAAAATATTTGTTCATGTATTAAGATGGGACTCCTTTTCTTCAGCTACAGTTGTTAAAAAAGTTATTTAAGCAATTTAAATTTTGTCGGTCCAAAGTTAAAGCTTACTAAGTGCAGACAAAAATGTTTAAGTGCATAAGAATGAAATGCATTTTTTTTTTGTAAATCTAAAAATTATGCTTGGGAACTTTATTTAAAAATTTGCGGAACGTGAATTTTCGGCTTCAAAAAGTATGTTTCAATCTAATTTCCTTCAAAAGTGTTATTTGTTAGTTAGTGAGTTTAACCCTTGATTTCATAAAACTTTTTTAAATTCTTAGTTCTTGCATAAAATAACAAGTACGTGGGACCCAGTCGTCCATTTAATTTTTTGTTGTTTTTGTTGGAAACACATATTTAAGACAATAAGTAAGTAAAAAGATAAAGGAATGTCAATCAGCTTACTCTTGAGCCTACTCGTAACTTCGGACGTTTGGTTAAGAAAAAAAATTCCTTCAGCTGCACTTCAGCTCAACTGTATTCTCCCATTTAAATATTCAGACCAATATACCTATTGATATTTCGATATTCATCCCTTTCATATTTCAATATACCTATGCTTCCTTATCTCCATTTATTGCCTTTCTTATTATTTTAAATTCCCCCACTATTGTGTGTAAGCGCGTGATAAATACACACATACCTCTATAAATGTAGATGTATGTGTACAAAAAATATAAATTACAAAAATGTATTTAAATTGCAATTGACTGAGAAATCAAATTTTTTACGCAAATTCAATGAGTTTTTATTTTATGTTACATGATTTTCAATTTACATTTTTTTTGACATTCCACGTCCTGGAAAGAATTTTCCTTAAAAATTCAGATTAAGGTAATTCTTAAATGTGTTTATGGTTCAAAAATTAATTTGAAATTTATCAAAATTCATTTTGACTATATATCTTATATTCCTCTTTACTGATATTATACACTTAAGCCTACATCTGTCTGTCTTCAAGCTTCAAAGATTGATCGCTTAAAATCTGCCTCAATTATTCATGAATTTATTTACAGCTGACAGGCGACCAAATCAGTTGAAAACCATTATTTTATTATATCAACAGAAAATCAATAAAAAAAAAAACACTTCGAATAAGAAAATATGTATATTATGATATAATCTTAAACGAGTATAGTGTAACATCTTCAAGGACGAAAAAGGAATAAAACATTATACACAAAATAAAAATAAATAGGCAATTGGAATAATACTTGATATTTATCAAATAAGTAAGTAGACAAATTACAAATACTTAAAATTGATTATATGTAAATTCATAGTAGGTACTTTGAGAAATGATACACAATTTAAATACATTAATATACTTTGTGAACTGCTTCCACATCAGGATATGTATGTATGTATATACGAAAATAACATTCAAGGACAGAAAAAGCAAAACAAAAAAATCTACATTTGTATGTACATAAGTAAATAATATTTTATAACTTTCCTCTGAATATGCAATTTACACACAACAAAGCCTTTTACATTTTGCGTTGTTTCTCTTCTTTTTTTTTTTGTAGAAAGTCAATAATTGTGAGAATTTTGTTGTTAATGAAAATGAGTTTGTTTTTTCAAGGAAAAGTATACCATAACAAAAATACTGGAGAAAAAAGATAAAATCATTGCTTCACTTGATTCAGTCTTAATGGCTTAAAAGAATCCTTACAGCCAGTGCCAGTGTTACTGGGATTATTATTCTTTAGCCATCTGTTATAGGGGTTGCTTGATTTTATTTTGAAATTTTCAGTTTATTATCAGCTCATAAAAGGATGTTAACAAAGGAAAAATAATTCCGCATAAAATGGTTACAGATTTCACAAGAGAGATTTCATAAAAAAATCTCAAAGATTATTATATAATTATAATTTATAATTTGGCTGCTGTAATTACATTAAAATCTACTTAAATAAACATACAAACTTTGAATATTAATTTCTTTCTTTCATTTTACCAATTATTTAATTATTCAGTGAAAAATAATTTACTTCTTTTTCGCCTCTATCTCTACACCTCATCGACCTGACTGCCAAATATTTGATAAGAAGTTCTGATTTTAATGATATGAATAAAGTTTTAAGACTTTTTTTTACAGTTCTTTAATTCAAGGAAGCAAAGAAAATTTGATTTATTAAATTTTAATATTTTGCTTCAGTTGATTATTTAATTTTTATTTGCACAATACACAGTGAGGCGAAATGGTATAAATGCTGGCATCAATCTAGCTGGTAGAGCAATGATCCTGAAATATTGAATTCGTGCTTCATAGACTAATATTCTTATGTATGTATTTTCTAATTCACTTCTTAACACGCCTACTTAAGCACCCACTTTATTATCTGTGGGTCTTTCCCAATTTGTGTATAATTTTAGAAATAATTCTTTAATATGATTTTAAAAAAAATTATACCTATAGGAAGAGGGGTCTTTTTCCCATATTAAAGCGGGAGTTGTAATTTTATAAAACACTGACTCAAAATAAATACACAAAATTATTGATAAACAAGGTCAAAACTTTTTATATTCTGCTCAAGCTAATTTTTTACAAGGCAAAAATCTAGTCTTTCATTTAATACACAAATCATGTTATTATTTCAGCGATTAGTTGTTGAAAAATAAGTTTTCAATGTAAGCACGTACTTGCTGTTATGTTCAAGATGCTGAGGGCTTAAGAAAATTATATTAGTAAAAGTAAATTGTAAAAATATATTTCGAAAAAAAAAATGATACCATCATGAAACTTGGTCAACACGTTTCAAGTACCATGAGAATGAAGGAAATAACTTATTTTCTTAACGCAACCTGAATATAAAACATAAAAAGTCCAAAAAATATTTGTTTTAAAGCTAATTGTGTGCTTTATTTTTAACAATTACTTAAAATTTAATATTTAATATAAAATTAGAGTTTTTTTTGTGCTTCAAAAAATATATTGAAAAAGCCCTATGTAAACCAATTTGCAAACTACTTGTATAAAAATTGCTTATTTTAAATAAATAAAAAATGAAAAATGAACATAAACACACAAAAAGGTAAAAATACTAATTCCTATAAAAATATTTATTGTAATTTCTAAAACAGAAATGACTGGAAAATTTATAAAAAGTCTTAACTACTACATAGGGTTTTTTAAAACAATAAGGTGGGTCTGTTTTCTGTATGCAGCAGCTTATCTGTCTTATTTGAAGATCTAGCGTCAAGAAATATATACGAATAGGTCCAAATTTGCATGAAACTCAAAATTGGAAATTTTGTAGATAGGGCCCTTACGAGATTATGGACATTATACACAATCATCATTATTGGAAAACTAGAAGCAGTAGATCAATCAAATAAATACACCAAAAAACAAATATATCAAAGCTTAGTGAAATGTGGCCATCTTCCAGTTTCGGTCATCGCTTTGCACCAAACAACCAGAAAACTGTTTTGCAAGCCCGCAAGTATATTTTTGGTCGATTTTTAAAGATCAGTTTCAATTAGTACGAGTATATTTTGCGTTAGCAATTTTGTGGGAAAGCATTTGGTGAGCTTATGTCCTTCTTATTATTATAATCACTTAAAGCTTGATTATTAAAGTTTGCTTTATTTTTAATTCTATATTCATATCCCCTGAAGGAGGTTGGGGCACATTGATGCAAACCACCTTGGAGTAGTTAAATACTATCAATATGCCCTCTCTGTCTGACATAAGAAAATATACATCGATTTTACTTCCTTAAACGAAAATACAGTAGGAATGTAAAGGGTTTTTTCAACAGGGACGCTACAAAAATAGAACGACAGGGACAGCAAACGACGCCATATTTCTTGCCACTCTTTTGACATTTCTCTTCAGTAAGGTTTGCCATTTCATGATGGAAAGATATACGAGCGTCTAGTGGAAAAATTTGAATCCACAGACACAGGACAAAATGTTCCCATTCCAGTGAGACAAAGAAGTGCCCGTAATGTCGAGAATATTGCTGCCGCTGAGGCTTCAGTTGCAGAAAGCCCAAATGTGTCTCTCACACGTCGATCTCAAGCGTTGGGCATCTCTGTGACAACGTTGTGGTGAATTTTGCGAAAAGATCTTGGCCTACATCCTTACAAGATTAAATTTACGCAAGAACTGAAGCCGCTTGACCATCAGAAGCGTCGTTTGTTCGTGAATTGGGCTGAGCAACAACTTGAAAATGATTCGGATTTCATCGAAAAATCATCTTCAGCGATGAGGCTCATTTCTGGCTGAATGGCTTCGTCAATAAAAAAAATATGCGGTGTTGGTCAGGCAGCAATCCACACGTACTCCATGAGCCATCATTGCATCCCGAAAAAATACGGTTTGGTGTGGTTTATGGGCCAACGGCGTCATTGGGCCGTACTTCTTCCGTGATGATCAAGACCGGCACGTTACTGTGAATGGGGATGGCTACCGTTCAATGATAACCAAATATTTTTGGCCCCAATTGCATGATATGGACTTGGAAGACATGTAGTTCCACCAGGACGGCGCCATAAGCCACACAGCGAATATCACAATCAATTTATTGGAAACCAAGTTTGGAACGTGTTATCTCACGAAATGGTCCAGTCGGTTGACCGTTAGACTATTTCCTATGGGGCTACGTCAAGTCTATGGTCTCTGCCAACAAGCCAGCGACGATTGATGAAATTCGTACGAATATGGAACGTGAAATTGCAGCAGTATCGGCCGATTTATGCTTGAAAACCGTCGAAAATTGGGTTCAGCGTCTGGACTTCTGTAAGCGGGCCCATGGTGACCATGCAAAAGAAATCAAGTTCCATATATAATAGCATCGAACGTACTTCCACAGGAATAAAGAATTTCATTGATATCCAAAACCGTTTTTGATTTATTTAAAAAAGCTTTTGTAGCGCTCTTATTGAAAAGCCCATCATTTTACCTACCTACCGCAAATGCATCTCAATTTTTGTCACTCAATAACCGAATATCCAACAAAAAACATTTTCCTGTCTCTTAAAAATTAATAAGCAAAAGTTAACCTAGCTAATGTTTAACACATACACATATTTCAGAGAAGATAAGTAGGTAATCTTCCATATAAAGTAGTGAAGGAAGAAATATTTTTCAGGAAAGCCACAAAAAAGTCTACAACTACTCTTACCAAAAAAAAATAAATCTAATATTTCATGGATATAATTTTTTAAATACATTTTATAAGTTTTTTTCTTATTACTTAAAAAAATATTTAGGTAAATAAAAAATACTTGTTTTCCCGTATGGATAGTCTTTTAAAAGATTTAAACTGCAACTTCTTGCAATGCGTAAAAGTAATTCAAATCAAAATTTGATTCACTGTGGCGTATACGTACTTTCTTATTTGGCGTCACATTTTTTACTTTTTGTGTTATGCACGGTACTCAGTAGTGTATTTAAAGATAAGGCTCACTGGGCCAATATATTTTGGTGCCCCAATAAATTACGTAAAACAGCTAAGTTCACTTCATAATGAAAAAAGGTTATAAATATAAGAAATAATAAACTAATTTTACTATATATTTACCTTTTTCCCAGTGCGACGCGTGATACACAGATTGGTTTACACCAACATGACGCATAGCTATAACTCACCGATGGTGTTCAGTTATAATTTAGAGTTTTAAGAGATGGCTTAACTGACGTTTCTTAGTTTGGCCAACCATACATTTTTGGCTTGACTGGCTGAACAGAATGGAGATGGAGCTGCAGCTTGAAAAGCTGGAAAAATTTTGAATGCACACAAATCCACTGATACGAACACAAAACAATACAGCTGTACAAATAGACCACTTTTGCATGCAGTTTTTTTGACGTTTCAAAACACAGCTGACTTCAAGTGACACAAATGTCAGGAATATGTGTAGCACATTGGGGGCGGGTAAGAAATACACGTACGACATTTTTTTGACAACTATTCCAACTGCAGCTCTAGTTGCAGTTGCAGTTCTGTTCAGGCAGTGAGTAGGTATTTTCTTATTATAAGGTTTCGTACTATCAAAGACTGAAGTTAGCTGTGAAAATTTTAAAGAATACGAATATAAATTACTTTTCATCTGAATTAGTGATTAATTAAAGGATTACCTGTTGCACAAACCAGAACTTGCAGAATAAAGTTTGCAAATGAAAATCACAACTCTCTTATGGCACAAAAATTAGATATTTTCAAAAACTAATTTGGTAAGCTTTAAAAACGGATGATTTTTTTAAATTTCAAAAATAAATTTCTAATTTTATAATTCTTAGTTTTAAATGTCAAACAAATTAACGTGTTTACCTGTTCAAACGTTCTCTGGTTATCCCGGGAGCGTATATAGTTTACCTGTTTTTGAGTATGGAAAATTACCGTTCTTTACTGCAATTTGTCACTGCAGTCATCTGAAGGCCTGTGAGCAGTAATCGGAAGCGTAGCTACCCCCACGCACTTTGTTCCTTATTAGAATGAGTTCTAATAGACTAGGAAAATTAGATGAAAAATGGCAAAAATTTTGCAAAAATTCTGACAAAACTGAACTCTGATGGCAATCTCGTTTTAAATAATTTGAGTAGGGGCTAATTGTTTTACGGGGGGAAGACAAATTTTTTGTTATTATTTATTTTTATCATATCACTAACAATTTAGAGAAAAATCTGCTATAATTTTCTGACCAATTTAGTAGGAAAAATTAATAAAAATTTTCTTAGAGCAACAGATTTTGGGAGGAACGTGCCACACTACTACTGAGATGAGTCTTAATACTTCACTGATCGCTCAAGCTCGGTTTCAACAAAATCAGTTGTTCTTACGAAAAAAGTGTTATTATCTTTTGTGTACAAGTCTATTAGCTTAAATTTAGATCTTTTGAAAAAATTAACACTTTTCGAGATATTTATAAAAAAACCTATATTTTTTCCATTTAACGTACAAAATTAAATTGCAAACATTGAATCACCATTAATTTAAGACTTAATTATATCCAGGTCCTACATTGTTGCATTATTAAAATAAACTTATCTAAAAGCTGATGCAAGTTTATTTTGTAGGAAACAAATTTTATTCCTGTAAGAATGTGCTCTGTCAGGAAAACAAAATAATATAAATTTTGATTTGATTGATTTGAAAAATATTGACATTATTAAATTTTTTTATTATTTTACTATCTTATTATTTTAAACTATTTTTGTTTTTTTTTTTTGTGTTTTTTAGAACCTATTTAACCTAAAATTTGTTTTGCATGTTCCAACGGTCAAAACTAAAAAATTATTCAGATGATTTTTGTCGTCAAAATTAAACAAACGGACTGGTGTAGGATGTATCAAATGGCTTTAATTTTCCACACTATTTTGTAAAGAAATTTTATATTTTTATGAAAAGCTGAGTGCCTCTCCATGCAAAGTGCTGCCCCGGGCCTTATGGCCCTAGGGTAAGTACGCCACTGACGGTACTTGCATTGGTTAATTTTAATTCTTTATCATCTTATGGTTGGTTTGGTTGGGTTAGGGTGCTGATGTTGAAGTAACAGATGACTCAAGCTAAACATCTTAGGAGATTTGTTGTTATTTTTTAATGATTCAGTAGTAGTAGTGAGTAATTACCTAATGTGAAATTATTTAATCTACTTTGTTTTACAAATCACAGAGAGAACAAAAATCTTCATAAATAGAAGAAAAACAATGAAATTTGCTTATCAGAAAAATAAAGAAAATCCTATGGACCATTCCTTATGGTAACCATAAAACTTTTATCCTAGAAATACCAAAAAATCTCTTGTATGCATAGCCAAAACAATTACATAATATTTTCTTATTTTCAAGTTAAAAGAAATAAGAGTTAGACTTCACTTTATTTCCTAGAATATTAATTTTCTTTTTTCCATTTACCTTATGAAAAATATCAATTATCCAGATGGACGTGTCAGTCAGCTTAAAGAATGAAAAAAAAAAAAAAAAAATTCCACCGTAATTGGTGTGTTCACAATCCTTCTTTGAGTTTTGCTTTGAGTTATAATTTAAATAAATAAAACGAAAAATTCTGTAGCTTTCATTTTTATTACAAAAAAGGAAATTCTCTCTGAAAATAAATTAATTCCTTGGAATTGCTTTTACTTTGCAAACAATTATCTATACAAACAAAAATTTCATATATACCAGCTTTTATTTCATTCACAAGAATAGAAAAATAATATAAAATGCACAAATGGATTGTATGAACTCGCATTTGTGGTTCAAAGTTCTGAAGTGGAATAAGACTTTGAAGGTAAATAGTAGAAAGAAGTTCTAAGAAAATACAATTTTTTCTGAGTTTGTTCATTTACAAGAAAAAAGTTTATTATATTAGCAAATCATTGGATCACTATGCTATTTGTACTTACAAAAATAACTTTTGAGCAGTACAAGGACCAAATTGGTCAAGGAATGAATTAACGAAAAATGTATACAGAAATAAAAAATCTTAACATGCTAACATGCTATGTCTGCTACATACATGTGCATTGTCCAAGAAATATCTAGAAAGCCCGAGGATTAAAGAATGAATGAAAATTAAAAATAAATTAATAATTTATTCTAAAGCTAGCTACCTGACCTGGAGAAGATAAACCAAAAATCTGAATATCTCCTATAGAAAATCACATAAAAATGTTCTGTACAAAATTTGAAGCAAATCCGTCCATCTGTTTAGGCTTTAGATTAATTTATAGTAGACTCACAGCCCCATGACGCATAGACGCACAAACGCACAGACGTACAGACGCACAGATTCACAGATGTACAGGTGCACAGATGCATAGATGCAAAGACGCACAGATGCATAAAGACACACAGACTAACGGACGGTATGATAAAAACTTTTGAAACTTTACTATCACCGTAAAGTTTTGATAGAATAAAACCTAGATTTTTGTTCGAATGAAACCATGACTCGCCCTTTAGAACCAGTTAAAAAAAAAATAAGCATTAAATATTAAAATAAAAGAAAAAAAAATGTATTTAAAACGTTCCTTTCAAACAACCTAGATAAAAGTCAATTAACCCTCTTCAGCCCAAAAGCTACGTAAGAAATTTTTATATAAAGAACATCACGTTCTGAGCCAAGTCTCTCTATAACCCTCCTGACTTCGTTTTTTTTTCTTTGTATTCTAAAGAGAAGCCTCATCTATTCAGGCACAGCAAGAAGCAAATAATGTCTATGACTTGAGGCATTGATGAGCAAAAAATCTGTTAAATAGAAAAAGTTTAACACACAAGTGGCGAATCGCATTCTTTTACTTAGTTTTTAGGTCCTACGAGCCATACTCCCCCTGATCTTTTTGCATTCATAAAGAATGTTTGAATACGTTTAAGGTTAATTTATCTTTTGAGTTTTTGTGCCTTAACCCAAACTTCATGGCAGATTGCATGGTTGCCAGAAGCTAGTTTTCATACCAAAACCTAAACTCAGTATTTTGAAAAGCCTTAGTAGTAGAATAATTTTCAATATTCCCAGAAATCTAACACAGGTTTCGAAATCTGGCAACTTTGGACACGACATAGGGGTGGTGAATCCTGAATGCATTTTGTTCATCTCTAGATATCTTCAATGCA
The DNA here is from genome assembly GCA_946251815.1 of Dasysyrphus albostriatus. Taxonomy (NCBI): domain Eukaryota; kingdom Metazoa; phylum Arthropoda; class Insecta; order Diptera; family Syrphidae; genus Dasysyrphus; species Dasysyrphus albostriatus. The sequence continues at coordinate 22,212,173 of OX276337.1, forward strand.
GTGGTCGCATCTAGTATATGTACGTACAAAAGAAGTATTCGAGTGAGAGAGACGAGTGGATGTTGCAGGAGCAGATTGAATAAACGGGACAAGTTAAATCGGGGCAATGTTGTTTGCACGTAAATAAGCAAAATCTATGTCACTAGGTTTTCTGGGGTTCAGCAGGGATGAGAATGCGATAGTGCGATGCTATAAATGATTCACAGTGAAAAAAATGTGGAGATGGATTTGAATGTGGCCTGGCCAACTCAGGACAGCGACAAGAGGGCAATGGCAAAAGAAAGTGATGACACCACACCACTTGACCTCAAAGTATTTGACTCCGGTTTGTTCTATGATGTCAGGTTGGATTTTTGGTTTTTATTGAAGTTGAAGATGAGAAATGAATGAAACATCTAAGTTGGGGGGGGGGGGGCCTTTGGATTGGAATGCCATTTCAGTTTAAGTGCCCCATTTTATTTATTGAGTTGGTTTCTATAGAGTTAAGACTTTGGTTTTTATTTTTTTTTATTTTTGCTCGATTTGTTTATTTAGAGAAAAGTGTTTATATGGTATTTTATATGATAATCGTGATATCTGGCTGAAAAAAGAGGAAGCATGATGCTTGCCAAAGACAAACACGTATCTGTCATCAAATATTAATTTAAAATTAGATATCTAGTATATGATGAATAAGCCATCTGTATTAATAAATGAAATTCAATAGGTAAGAAAGTTTTAATGAAAAGATTTAGATTTAAAAATAGAAGATAATTTTAATTGCTAATTTATTATATGGGTCATTTGGTGGAAAGAAATAATCAAAACTTTTTTTTGGTTTAAGGTACAAGCACGGTACTCCCACTTCTAGTATAGTTAACTACGGGCAGAGTTTTGTAACTAGTAAAACCAGCTACCAGCTGCAACTTTGTCTATAATTACTCCTAAGTGAAAATTCCCTTGTTGAATACGCCTGCTTAAAGTAATATTTCAGGAAAAGAAAAGTCTGGCAGATCGTTTTTCAGTTCCTGGAAGGGGTGGGGAATTGAAAAGAGTTTGGTTTCCACATTCTGGGCCAGTTTGTTCACAGCGTATCATCTTTTATCAGTGATTATTGTGAATGGTTATTCAACGAATGTGCTTGTTAACCAAAATTTTAGTAAATAAATCCATACTTCAAGTTGTTAATTACAGAAGTCACTTATCAGCCTTTATTATTAGATTACTTCTTCAGAGGGTGTGAAAAACTTATTACAAGCTAAGCTCGATGTGAACAAACTGGCCCTTATAGTCGGTGATATGTGCTATATGTTTAAAAAAAAGGTCAGATATGATGCTTTGTAATTTTTCCTAAGCCTAAACATCATAATTTTGACGGTCCTCTCAATAAATTTCAAAGTGTAATAGACCAAGATGCAAGTACTTTTTTTTTGCAATTTTCAGCTGAACTGATTTTCTTGTTGGAATTTGTGAAGTATTTGTCTCCTGAATATAAATCAAATTTAGCGGCACGGGATACTTACCATCAACCGCCATCAAGGAAAACAAAAATGGAAAATTTTGTTGAAAGAAAAAATTGAATTCTGTGTTTTTTTTTTTTAATCAGGTTGTTTTTATGAAAAGTTTCAATATTTTTAAAACAGTATATATTTTTGTTTGGTTCATTTGGCAAAAAAATGTCATTGATAATTGAGGCTGAGTGATATTGTATCCAAGCCAATATTTTTTTTTGATTATATTATTTGTCATCTTTAACTGATTTAAAATACTACTCGTATTTAATTTGAGATTCAAGCAGAAAAAGTCACATTTTTGGAAAGTTTATTTGAATGTACATTATAGGGTGTCCGATATTTGCTAAAAATCATTTTTAAAAAGCAGACACCCCCTAAACCAAAACGTTATATCATTAAAAAAAATATTTGCCCGAAAATATTTTGTCCGAGGTCATTTACACGTGCCTCTAAGCCCATACTTTTCCTACATAAATTTGTATGGGATTTTCGCTATTTTGACGTTTTAAATTTTTTCTGTCTCAAATTACCACAACTTTCTGTTTTTTTTGTTTATTTTTGTTCCTTAATATTCCCCTTAAAAGAAATTATTCAAAAAAATTCTACATATGTTAAATTTAATGGCGTTTTATTCTACAGTGTTTTTATATGGGAATTCCCTTGGAATTATTTCGAGCGAATCTTTATTTTTTTTTTAAATAAATTTTTGAATGTGGTTTAAATGACTAAAAAACAATAAAATTCAGAAAAGCTGCTATAACTCGAGAGAAAAAAAATAAAACGTGAAAAGAGTGAATACCCCATACAATCGCACGTGTAAATGACCTCGGACAAATTTTTTTGGCCAAATATTTTTTTGCACGGCATAAGCTCTTGATTAAAGGGGTGTCTTCAATTTAAAAATGATTTTTGGAAATAACGAATACCCTAATGCACATGCACAAGTCAACGAAATTCAAGGAACAGATTTTTTTTTTCAATTTTGTCTTGTTTTTTGAAAAGCTATATCTTTTTGAAAGTGGTCAATAATACTACCCAAAGTATTGAGATGACAAAAAAAAATTTACAGCTTAGTATATATCTTTTGTTTTTAGATTTGTTTGCAAACAATTTTTTGCACTTCCTATTGCCATTGTATTGGATGAAATTACACAAAAAAAAAAAAAATTTTTTGTGTTTTTTTGAAGGACCTCTTCAATCCATTTTTTTTGTCGTACAATTTATTTTACATGGTTTTATTGAAAAAAGATATGTTTGGCTTTGATAGCCAATATCTCAGCAAACGTAATACAAAATTCGAGGGTATTTTTGGAAATTTGAGTAGTAAAAAAATCATGTACATTTTTTTTTAAGATTTCATAGAAATTATTTTAATTTCACTTTTAACCTTTAGTTAAAAAAAATTACAAGAAAAAACATTTTTTGTTTTCCGACAACAAACAAAATGAATAAAAAGCAACCATTTTTATCGACTTTTTTTACAGTTTCGCATAATTTAGATATTTTTTTGACTTTAAATGAAATTTGTATACCAATGTAAAAATTGTTATGAAGGAAGTACTTTATGTATTTCTAATCGTAGAGGAATTATTTGAAAGATAAAAAGAGCACGTTGGGAGAACAATTATATAAAAGGAGGACAAATTACTGTCATCTTTAAGACAATAAAATAAAAAAAAGTGGACACACTACCGAAAAAGAGGACCATTCTCTCAAAGATTAGACGAATGGTCACCAAAACTCTATGGCAATCGAAAAATAGTTAAAAAAATTGAGCTTGAGATTTTAATCAGACTTGTCATTAAGATGTTAGAGAAGAACACGAAAAAAGAAGGGTGTTACAATTCTGTCTGTCTGTCTGTTCAGCTACAGCCCAAACGGTGGCATTGATTTTCTTCTAACTTGGTACATACTGGTTTTATGATACAATTTTTTTCTACAATAAAAAAAAACATACAATTTTTAGTAATTTTACAAAATATATTTTCTCAAAAATGGCTTCACAATTTTTCTCAAAAAATATTTAATAAATTTCATTTAGAAAAGGTTACATTTGAATTCTATTTCCAAAAAAAATGGTTTCTAATGGTAGGTACTTACCAAAGAACCATTTTTGTATTTTTTTTTTCAAACCAGTATTTCTCACATTAATAATATGTACATAAACTTCTTAAAATACGTAAATATTTTTTGTGACTACATTTTCAAACAATTTTTTTTTATGTTTCGAAACAATGTATGTTTTCTGGAAAATCGAATATGTACATACTCGTATATTTTGTAAACTACATGGTAATTTTTTTCAATTTCAAAGTTTTTTCTTAACAATTTCTAGAATGTCTTAAAAAAAATTTATTTTTATTAACAAAACTGCACCTTCCATACAAATGTTAAAATAATGTAATTTTTTTTTTTTCTAAAAAAAGGCTCCAACAATTTTTATAAAACATTTTTTGTAATTAAAATTAGGCGATCTGCTATGAAAAATTATAAAAAAATTTTTAGCAACTATTACAACTGGGTATCTGTCATAAAGCTTTTTTTTATTTATGGCCATTCGATATTGAAGCCTCAAGAATGTCGGGTTTTGTTTATTTTTGTGCTAAGAGCTTAGTTAACAGTTCCCATGCGAAAAAAAACTATGGAAATACTCTTGCATACGATGAGAGAACATGAAAAAAGTGGGTGGCACAATTCTGTCTGTCTGTCTGTCCGTATATTGACCTACAGCCTAAGCCACTGAAGAAATTTTCTTCAAATTTTGAGCTTGAGGTTTTTTTTTAACTCTACAGAGGGAAAATTGGATTTTTTTAGTACCAAAAATAACGGTACTTGCCCTACAACTGTAAATGCAAAGCTTATTTATCTCTAAAACGACTCTAACGATTTTGATGAAAAAACAGTGTATTATTGTAGGTATGGTGTACTTTTTGATAAGAAACAAATTTACCGAAAATCGTCGTTAACGGTACCTGTCATATACCAGTTTTTTTTTTATTTTTGATTTTCGCACTAACGGCTCAAACAATTTCAATCAAAATTTGTATACAAAAGCTCTTTTAAAATGGTGCATATCAGAATTTGGAAACAAAATTAATTTTAAATTAAAAAAAAAAAAATATAAAATCTTTTTTTTGAAAATTCAATATTTCAAAAATGAGTTGATGAATTTTTTTGAAAGTAGGTTTGAAAACGTAGTTTAAAACATACTCAAAATTGGCATACCAAAACTTTTTTCTAATAATATAACTAAAATTTTATATATAAAAAATTAATTTTGAAGAAAACCGCTCCAACCATTTTAAATTTTTCATATTTCAAAATTTACAATTTGGTGCAAGGCATAGGTGGAAAATTGTTTTGAAAATTTTGATTTTTTTCGCATGGAGCTGTCAACTAGGCTAATGAAAAGATACTTGTTGATTTTGATATTTAAATTGCGTTGAGGAAGATTTTTTTTGTCAGTATTAGTTAATGCTAGATTTTTTTTGTTCGAATTTTTTGCATCCATTCCACTTAAATTTTGCTAAGAGATTATTGCATTTGCCTAATTTGCAATTCCCGTGAGAAAATAAATGTGCAAATATTATAATGTTTTTGCATATCAAAAATTATTAAGTTGAAATTCAAAATGACTTACTTTATTGGTTTCATGCAAAAATATTGCTGTCATGTATATGGAATGCTATGCAAATTAATTGACCGGTAATTGGTTTTCATTTACAAAAAAATAAGGATTCATTTCAAAAAATTATTTGCATGCAAAAGATTTTTGCATACAAAAATAATCGTTTTCCATTTTAAGGCCTATAGTTAATTAATTAAGGGTTATTTGAATTAATGGTAAGGGTGGCTAATGCCAAGGCAGAGTACCAGAGTACCAGAGTACCTAGAATGAAAAATTGTTTTGAAAATTTTGATTTTGATTTTTTTTTGTTCATATTGGAATTGTTAAATTTTATCATTGAAATAAATGTTGCCAAAATAAAGTCAACACAATACGAAACAGTTTGGTTCTCTTGAAAGTTCTAAAATATGTTTTACTAAAAATATCGTTCCCCGATTGCAAGAACAAGGTACGTAAATTGATTTTATAATTTTTGGAGACAACACCTTCATAGCAGCTAGGTAGAGTTAGGTAGTAGTTAGGTAAAATTTCAGGGTTTTTAACGCTTCACAAATATTCTTTATTTGTCTATGGTGAAAAATCTGGACAAAATCTCTTGGAAACTGTTCAAAATAATACCACCGAGGTATTGAAAAATTGAACTACCAAGTTCTTTCAATCATTAAAATTAGCTATTTCTAGATTTACCACTTATCAAAGAAATATGTATGTACAGCTCTACACTAAAACACTAGTTTCCTCATATTTTTGAATTGTTAAAAATAAGGAAAGAAAGTAAAGACAACCTGAAAAAATATTCCCAAAAGTCTATCCTAAAGTGATTTTTTCTATCAACACAAAAATTATTTGGTCCTTAAAAAACTCTCTGGTCTGGCTAGATATTTCTGTTTCAGCTCAAAATTTCGTTCCATCACGTTATTTCTCAATAGGTAGTATAGGCAGACAGATATAAAAATCCTCAAAAATCCCAACAACATTGAGTATGTGTATTTTCAACTTTCACAAAACTAAACTATGTTGAGGAAACATTTCAATTTAATTGGACACGATATACTAAACATTAAATGAGTAGAAGTTAAGCAACATTTTCAAGCACTTGTATAAAATTTTCGACGACCAAAACTTTTTTTTTTTCACTGGATTTTCAAGAGCTACAGTTTACGTATACACTTATATATACAAAAAAAAACTAAAAATTGTTTCCTCTCATGCAAATACGATAACAACAACACTCGCTAGTAGCTACAAGTGCAGGAAAATTTGACTAGTGACCTAAATCCTATCCTTGCTTGGCGGAATAGAAAAACTGCATCTGGCTCATGATGATGAATGATGATGTTGAATTTGAATTCTATACAAAAAAAAACCCATCATTTTTAAAAATACAACAACACCAAAAAAAAATACAAAAACAAAAACATAAAATGAAGGCTAAATGGTTTCCTTTTCGTTATGTTTTTTTGCTGGTTTTGATGGTAAACATGGAGGCATTATGTGGCAGAGGTGGAGGTAGAAAATTCTAATGTGAAAGTATAGCAATTCAAGAATAGCAAAAGCACTTGAACTATAAAATGAACAAGGTCAACAAGAGCGAGTAATCCATGATGTGAATTATGCTAGTTTGGTCCTTCAAGGCAAATATAATATGTGCACTTAGTGGAACTATGCTATAACATACATAAGACAGTGATTACACATTTTTGAAGCCTTAATCCTCTTAGAGGGGGAGATGAACATCTACAAGTAGATATTTGGCTCCACAATCAATGGGACTTAGTAGTTAAATGCTTAAATTAGTAGAACGTATGTTTTGTTGGAGTAGAGAGAGCCTTAACCAACAGGTTTCGTATAATTGCTAGCTGTGGAAGCCTTGAAATAAATATTTGTAAAGGTACACGAAAAACTCCATGAAATTGAAGACTCTTTTGGGCTTGGTTGTTGCTTATTTGATTTAACTTGAATTTATGAAAATTCATGCAGCTGTATAGCTGTATTTATCATTAGATCATATCTCATACATGACTAATATAATGATTTTCTAATTCATTGAACACGCACGCTTTTGACGGTAATTGAAGCAGTTATAACCCTATTTATTGATTTATCTAACATTGCATTGTGTAATCAAATGGAAAATTTAGAAAATATTATTTTCAGTTCATGGAATCAAACATAATTTATCAATCAAAACAAGCTATTTACATTAATCTCAATAACGGATTCATTATCCAATTATCCATATGCATTTTATAAAGGCTTAGGGGCTCAAACATTTGGTACATAAGTATTTTGGAGAGCTTCCATCTAAAAACAAGAACTTAAGTCTCCACTTTGTTTCAGAATACTAAAAATCTAAGATATACCGACAAGAAGGAATAAATACTTCCACTGAAGATCCGGTTCTAGTATTTATATTTATTTTTTTTTTTTGATAAAAATAGTATTAAACTAAAAGTTAATTAAATTTTCCTTAAAAAATTTATATGAAAATTGGTCATGTAAGTATTTATTTTTATGGTTTTTTATTCCAATTTGAATGACAAAGTGTGGAATTCTATGTTACTCAATTCGCTCCTGATGTGCTTTAAACAATATGGATGATAGAAATATTTCAACTACATATAAACTATAATGCCTCATTTTACGCTCCAGGTTCCAGGATAACAAAACATGAATTTGGAATTATGTAATTTCATTGTTTCCTTCTGTCAAACAAAATCTATGATAAATGTTTTTTCCCATCATAGCATTATAATTAATGTTCGTTGTTAATGTTTTATTTTTTTTCTTTTGTTGCTGTTTGATTTTAATAATTAATTGTAACATTGAAATAATAAATGTGGGAATATGTGGTCTTGTTATTATGCAACTCGATTAAGGAAGCCGAAAAATATAGAAATATTTATTATTCAATTATTGATTAATGTATATAATATGTATAAATACTATGCAAGTATTAGTATTGTGTTAAAATAAACATTTGAGGATTTAATCAATCAATTGCTCATACGATGAGGGAGCTAAGGACTAAAAATATGAACGTTTTTTTTTTTCGTTTTAAGTTTTGCAAGTAGATGGTATTCTATGGAATTTTTATGTTTCTTAAGGCCAGTTTTCCAGTGTGCTTAGTTAACTCTGCGCTAGCTTTTCCTGAAAATAATTTACATCTGAGTCAACAGAGAAGTAGTTTTTCAGTTGACGAATAACTAAATCTTTCAGTTGTCATAAATCTTTTTAAAAATTTAATTAAAAAAAAAAAAAATAATATGCAGAATTTTCAACACATTTTAAAGAAAAAATTTTTAGTGCCTATGCAAATATCAACTTTTTATTTATATTATTTTTTTTATTTTTTTTTAACTCACAAAATATATTTTTACTTGCGATATAAGTACCATACGGTCTTGGATTCGTGCAAGAAAAAAGTTCGAGATTACAATCAAACATGATATAGAGCAGCGGTTCCCAAACTTTTTAAGATGTGGAACCCTAAACCAGATCCAAACAAATTTTGGAACCCCGATACTAAATGAAAGAAAAAAATCAAAGACAAAACATTCTAAAATCATAAAATTAGTATGCGAAACAGTTTTGGCAAACCCATCAGGGTATTAGCTTTAAATACCAACCCAAAATTCATCCAATCATACAGAATCAAAAACATACTCGTATTATGATGTAGAAGAAATATCAGAGTTTAGTATTTCTGTATATTGAGTACCAAAGGTAGGCTGAGTATTTATATTATAATTGAGAGCAATATAGCTAGGCTGGGATCTCCAGCATGCTTACGAGTAAAATTCGTATAAAACTGGGAAAGACGCAACATTGTTTTTCAAAAAAGAATCTTTTTTAACATAAGTTAATCAGAGATCAATTTTTTTAAAGCTGCCTGTTTGTTTGTGAATTTAACTAGCAACGCCGTAGCAGTTTCGTGGAATTTTCAACAAATGTCTGCAAGATAAAGTGGTTTCGCAATTCATTGCTGTGAAACAGCGATGATTATATTTTCATCCAGTTGAAACACTTTCACCTGATCGTTAAATTCAAATAACCTTAATGGGGAAACAGCTTTTCCTTGACAAAGCAATCGGATTTAATTGTTTAGAAGAAATGATTCATACTGACTTCCCAAGTCTGTGCACACTTTCTTGAATATTTTTACATAATATTTAAAAAACAAAAACTAAGAATTTCCACCAATCGTTTATTTTGAAATAACTTATAAAAATTATTTCTATTTACTCCAAAAAATTCATGATACCCTGAAGACTACCTCGCGGAACCCTAGGGTTCCGTGGAACACAGTTTGAGGAACCCTAGGTTTCCATGGAACACAGTTTGGGGAACCGAGGATATAGAGTACCCCAAAAAAGTCGTTGGCAAAATCTTGTCTGCCTGTCTCTATTCGGCTACAGCCTAAACGGCTGGATTAATTTTCTTAAAACTTGGTACATAGTGGTTTTTGGTGATTTCGCGCACACGTTTTTTTCATTTTTTTTTTAAACTAAAAATAATAATGGCAGGTAGCCATACAATTTTACAAAATCTCATTTTTCTCAAAACCGCCTCACAACTTTTCTAAAAAAAATCAATAAATTTCGTTTGGTAAAAGCTACCATTGTATGGGAAACCATTCTTAAAAAAATGGAAAAATGATTTTTAATGGTACCTCTCAAAAAACAGTTTTATTTATTTTTCAACTTTCTTCAAAACGGTAATGGTACTTACCATTTTTTTTTTCAATTTTCAATTTGCTTCAAAATGGTTATTTTGATTTCAATTATATTTTTTCTACAGAATCTTCTAAGCAATGTAAATATTTTTTTTTAACTAAAATTTTCACATTTTTTTTGCATTTTTAAAAAATGTTCAAACATCTTTTCTTAAAATCAAATGTTGTGAAAACTGAATCGTCGATTCTGTTAAAACTCGGTATTAAATAATTTTTGCACTCTGTAAGGTATTTTAAGAAGAATTTTACGTTTTTATGAAAAATTAACGGTACCTTCCATACAAATTTCAAAAAACCGTTAATAAATATATTTACTTTCTTAAGAACGGTTCCTGCAATTTCTATTAAATCTTTTGTATATGCTCAAATTGGTGCGATATACGAGTACTACCAAAAATTATGAAAATTTAAACGTTTTTTTTTAATTTTAAAATTTTTGTTATCAGCTGAATAAATAAAGATTATTTTTTATATACAAATTAAAAAAAAAATAAAAATATTGCATATCAAAATTTTTAAAGAAAAAGGTTTTTGAATTTTTTAAAAAAGGTTAATTTTGTTTTGAAAATTCGATATCTCAAAAAACGGGTTGACATTTGTTTTTTGAAATTTTATTTTTATATGCACATATAAATGTGTACTTACAATTTGCGTACCAAAAATGTTCTTACGAATTTGGTATACACTCCTCGTCAACTGAATACGCACAAACATTTTTGAATATATTTTATCCATTTTTTCCAAACAGTGATGGTTATTATGCCATCTGATGGTAAAAATGTTCGTAACATATAAATAACAGAATTTAAAAGTTTTATCCAAAAACAACCGTGAGTTTTTCCTTCAACCACTTCCAAAGTGTAACTTATACAAAGTAGAAGTTTTTTTTTGAGTCAACTGAATAGGTACAAAAATTAAAATTGGTATTGGAATGGAATGAAACAAGTTTTTGTTTAAGTTTAGTAGTGGGTACTTCCACCTTTATTTTTAATTACTTCGTAAATTCGATCCGGCATGGAATCGTATAGCTTTTTAATGTAATTTAACGAAATTTCGCTCCACGCTAATTTGATTGCAGAAATTAAGGCTTCTTTGTCTTCGAACTGACGACCACCCTCATAAACTTTGCGTACTAACCATCCCCAGACATTTTCTATGATGTTTAGATCAGGTGAGTACGGCGGCCATTGAAGCAACTGCACTTATTGCTCCTCTATCCATGTTTTTATTATGCGCGCTGAGTGAATAGGCGCATTATCATGTTGGTAGGTCCAGTTTATGGGTCCAAAGATGTTAGAAAATTTAGGAAAATTTCTTTCCAAAATTACTTTATACCCAGCTGCTGTCATTCTTGATGTTACAACCTCGAACTCAACTGTTCCATAATAACTGACTGCTCCCCATATCATGACACCTCCTTCACGACTATGATGGCGCTTTAAAAATCTTTTTTCTTTTCTTAAGTCGTGAAAATAGAAGTTGAACCCATCAGGGCCATCGAAATTAAACTTTTTTTTCATCCGAAAAAACCACGTGATACCATTCTTTTTTCCAACTCATGTAAAGTCTTGAAAAATCTAATCGCAACATTTTCCGTCTCTCGTCAAGTGGTGGTTTTTTCTTAAGTTTCATTCGTTTAAGATGGCTTGAGTTGTTGATTACTCTTAATACTGTTGAGCAACTAGCGTTTACGCCGACTTTTTGTTTTATTTTTGCCACAGTATCAGAAGAATTTGATGCATATCTTAAAATTCTTCGTCTCTCAGCTGCTGTTGTTGCTGTTTTCTTACCTCCCTTCATGTTTTTGTCGTATGCATCTTTATTTTTCAAGTAAGAATAAACTACATTAAAACTTCGGCCAACTTTATCAGCTATTGCACGTCCAGTTAGGCCTTGGTCTCTAAGTAAATCGATTTTAGCTTTTTCAACACTGTTAAGACACGTAGATCTACCCATTTTTCTTAAAATTTGAAATCAAGAATTAAATTTTACTGAAAACACTAAAATCGTTAATTTAAACTGTCAAGCACTCCAAAAAACTTATAAACAACGAAGAAAATGGCGTTGTACCTATTCAGTTGACTAGAAAAAAAAACTCCTACTTTGCATATAAAACACTTTGAAAGTGGTTGACGAAAAACTCACGGTTGTTTTTGGATAATTCTTTCGGAATTATCTGCTTAACATCTTAAGGGAATAGTTAGCATCAACAGATGGCATAATAACCATCACTGTTTGGAAAAAATGGATAAAGTATATTAAAAAATGTTTGTGCGTATTCAGTTGACGAGGAGTGTATAAGAAAATATTTTTTAAGAAAACCGCTTATTTTAATAATTTTTTTTTTCATGTTATCATAGTGATTCAAGCGTTCTTTTTTCATTTTATCTCTGAAAAAAGTGATTAAGGCTAATTTAAATACCTTATTTCATGCTCTTAAACATTTTTCTCGCATAATTTCTTTACATAATTTTCCTAAAACATAAGAGCAAGTGCGTGCGATCTAGTAGTGCATTTTTTTTGTTTTAAGTTTTGATATGCAATATTATTTATATGCAGGTACTTATTGGCATTTTTTGCATAAATAAATTTATTGAATTTATTTTTCGAAAATGGACTGGGTTATTTTCGTGTTATTGAGTTTGCAAAAAAAGTTTTTAAAATACAATTTTAACTTTGACTTTTATATGGAAAAACTGATTTAAATCTGTTGAACCGTTATTTCACGAAAATCAAAAACAAAAATGTTTTAATGTATTATTAATAACTATTTTTTTTAAAGTTGTGGAGCTATTTTCCAGGAAAAGATTTGTAAAATTTCTCACAAAAAATGTATGTCAGACATCGTTACCTTTTTATTAAAAATAAAGGAAAATATCGTGTGGAAAAAAAATATTTACAAAGTTAGAATGATTTTCAAACAGACAGAATTGTGAAACTGACTTTTTTTAAAAATAATTTAACACACAAAGGCAGCCTTTACAAAAAAGCAATTAATTGATTTTTTTGAATGAAAATATGTAATATTGATTAAATCATTTTCTGGGTACAATTAACTTTGGTCCCTAAAAATTGAAACAAAAAATAACTAATTCATAATAGTAATGGTTTTCGAAAGCATAATTTTCGAATTTAAGAAAATAATTATTTTTTCCATTTTACACTATTAAGTACACTTTCAGTTTTCAAATTTTCAATTTTTTAAAATTATTATTAGTTTTTAAGAGCGCTTTTTGAAATGTCTTGTAGTATTAGAAATAAAACAAAAATAACAAAAAATCTAACAGTTTTCTTGTAATTTGACTACCACACTTTAATTATTTGTTTTATAAATTCCTCCAAATACCCAAATTCCATTTTGTATAAGTATTTAAGTTGCTATTTGCCGTACACCCACTAAGATTTAATTTTGGCATGTTTTGAGGACTTTTTGTTTTTATTTTTAGAATCTTTGCTATTAATTTAACACAATGTGGCAGTCAACTTTACAATCAACACCAAATTATTATAAGATATTTATAATAAACACCTACTGCATTCACATTCACAACCAGATTACTTCTGGTTGCAAGACTTACAAGAAGTGAGATGAGCCCGCCTCTACCTCTTCGTCCTGAAACCCTTCACATAAAGCAGATGTAACGATGCTGGTTTTAAAATATTATAATGAATTAAAAAAAAAAATATCAAAAATAAAATCAATTTGCTTTTTAAAGTTTGCATATAGATTAGTAGGAACAAAAATGTGTCTGTTTTTCAAATTCAAATAACGGGTGATTTTTTAAGAGGTTTAGAACTTAAAAAAAAAAAAACACAAAAAATTCGAAAAAATGAATGAAATATTTATTTGAATCGATAGTTTGAACCTTGCAATTTAATGTTTAAAGATAATTTCATGCAAATGTTGACCGCGGCTGCGTCTCAGGTAGCCCATCCGCTGAGTCCAATTTTGGCATACTCTTTCACACATATCGGCCGGTATCTCACGAATGAATGCATGGATGTTGGCTTCCATTGCGTCAATCGAAGCGGGCTTGTCCCTATAGACATTAGCCTTGACATACCCCCACAAAAAATAATCTAATGGTGTCAAATCGCACGATCTAGGCGGCCAATTGACCGGCCCGAAACGTGAAATTAACTGTTCACCAAACTCGCCTCGCAATTGCGCCATTGTTTCGCGTGCTGTGTGGCATGTGGCACCGTCTTGTTGAAACCACATATCATGCAAGTCAAGAACTTCCATTTCGGGCAAAAAAAGTTTGTTATCATCGCTCGGTAGCGTTCAGCATTGACAGTAACGCTGCGATTCGCATCATCTTTGAAGAAATATGGCCCAATAATGCCGCCGGCCCATAAACCGCACCAAACAGTGGCTTTTTCGGGATGCATTGGTAGCTGTTGCAATGCTTCTGGCTGATCTTCACTCCAAATTGGGCAATTATGTTTATTTACGTACCCATTCAACCAAAAATGAGCCTCATCGCTGAACACAATTTTTCGATAAAAAAGCATTTCGAACCGAGCACGAATTTTGATAGTAAAATTCAATAATTTGCAAGCGTTGGTCATTTGTAAGACGATCCATGGTTAAATTGCAAACCAAATTGAAGCTGTTTGACAGTGACACAAGGTACTAAACACACGTCAGCTGTCAAAACCAGTGTTGCCAAAACCAAACCAGCTAAAAAATCACCCGTTATAAAAGCAGGCACCTCCTATCCAGCATTTGTACATGCTTTTCGCAATTGTATCTCTTTCTTTGTATACCAGTTGTTATTAGATTAATTTATTAGATCAAACGACATTATGGTTGTCTTTCTAAAAGTTTTATTGAACCTGTTCGGCACCTCCTAGCCCCACCCCCACTTTTTTTTCTAATTTGGTACATACATCAGTCCACGAATTAAAGTTGACCTAATCAAAATCAAATAAATTTCCCATTTACAATCCTTTAATTTGAAATCCAATAAAACTTTAAGTTTTAAATTTATATATGTAAGTCTTAATGGTGTGGTGGGCTTCAATTACATTATACTCACATATTACAAAATTACACCCAAAAAGTTTTCAGTCACAAAAGAAAGAGGATAGGAAATTATTTTTCATCATCAAGAAAGATTGAAACCTAAATCTCCAACTTTGCAGAACCAAACAAACATTAAATTAATGGCGTATACTTCACATCAAATGAATCCGTTTGACTGACAAAAGTTTATGTCTTTCTCTCTTCCATGAATTTCTTGTGATAATCCCTAAATTTAACTTCTTTAATTTTTCAAATTAAGATAAATACTTAAGTTTATTGTTTGTTGGTTTGGGGTTTTGTTGGTGTTGTAATTTTTGCACTGCGAAAAAAATTGTATATTCATGAAAAAACAATAGAAACAAATTTCAGGTGATTTTCCTTTTGCTTTTATTTTAATTTGCAATACAGTAATTCCTAAACTTTTAATATTAGAGCCCTCTAATGCAGGTTTACCAAAATACACGTGTTACCCGTGTAGTTATTTATTATCCGTGCATTTAGCAATACACGCGTAATTATTATGAAAATCGATTTTACAATGTTTTCTTATACAAAGGACGTTGAAAAAAGTACAATTATTGTTTGAATACAGTGATACCCAGATCAGGTTTCTAGAATCCAACCAGATTCCAAAAAAATCCCACCATTTCTATACCCAAATGAAAAAAGAAAAAACCAAAACCTATTCTCCTATTACTTTTTCCTTTGTCGATACGATATGTCATTAAAAATAAAATGCACAACTCGGTCACATGTTCTTGCTCTTATATTCAAATCCTGCGGGTTTAAGAACATCATATAGACATGGAAATTATGAGAGAAAAATATTTACAATCTTGAAATACGATTTTTAAATTACCTAAAATCTTTTTTGAGAGTTCTAAATGAAAAAAAGAACGCCATCTTCATTCCTGATTGAATATAATTGAATGGAAACAAAATATACTTTAATTTAAAAATAAACTTTTTATAAATAAAAATCTTAAAACATTTAAAAGGAAAGTTTTTGGTATGCAAATCGTAAATGTTTACTTATGTACATATAAAAATAAAATTTCAAAAATAATTGTCAACCCATTTTTGACAAAAAAAATTTCAACTGTTTTTAAAAATTCAAAAGCTCATTCCATTGTTTGGTGTCTACTATTTCTTAATCTTATTTTACACTTATACTCGTATATACAAAAAATAATCCAAATCTGTTCACCCGATAGCAGTGTTACCGCTGAGAAATTTGAAAAGGTCGCAGAAAAAAGGGTCACAAATAAAAAAAGTCGCACTAGGAATTTTTTTTGACAAATAGCTAAATCAATCAGAATACGTTTAAATTGCAAAAGAAGTAAACTTTGTTTGAAGTTTTTTTTATTTAAAAATTGACCATAGCAAACCGAAAAGTTAGTGATTTCAAATTCAATTCAATTCAAATATAAAAAGAATGGATTTTTTTTTAATTTCTAAAAATGCTAAGGGTATTCATGCAACAGCGAAAGGTCATCCCAAACATAATGAAGAAGTTGTAAGCTGCGTAAATCTGTCAAATTTTCCATACAAATTGTGACAGAATTACAATGTAACCACGGCTGTACTCTAATGCATGCATTTTAAGAAATTTAGCTGAAAATAGGAATACAATCTGAATTCTTAAAAAAAAAACAAATTTGGAGAGAAAACTTTGAAAATCAATGGAGCGGTTTCTTAAAAACTATTTTTTACTAAAAATTTTCAAAAAAGTGTCGAAAAAACGTTAAGTCCCAACTTTAACGAAAATCGACGGTCGTTTTGGAAATATTTATAATCCAAAACTTTTCTTTTAAAAAGTATGTATTTTACGGGAGCTTCTGCAAAAAAATAATTGTTAAATCAGTCACGCCGTTTTCAAGAAAATCAAAAATAGAAAAAAGTTATTTGAGAAATACCGTTAATAACAATTTTTGGAAATGTTTTTTTAACCTCGCACTTAAAGTTATTTACTAAAGGTATTCATACAACAGCTTAAAGCAGTCGTGTAAACGTTGTAAAGTTTTAAACATCTTAATTCTGTCACAATTTGTATGGAAAATTTGATAGATTTACGCAGTTTACAACTTTACTACGTTTGCGAGGACTTTACGGTGTTGTTGATTTAAAAAAAAAAAAAAGTTGTCAATAAGCTTGTGAGAAAAATAAAATTTTATTATAAGCTTAATATACAGTTCTATTCAATAAAAATAAACTTGGTGGTGAGAAAAAAAAATCGGTAAATAAAAAATAACCGTGGGGTAAACATTTTTTTTTTATTCATCGTCAGTTTACAGTTTGTAAAAAAAGTCTGAATGAGACTGTTCTATGCAAAATCAAATAAAAATGTCAAACCCAATTTTTTTCGCAAAGAATACCAGTGGGTTTGTTTTGGGCGAAAAAAAGAATGTGGTGAAAATAATATGTATTTGCTTTGCTGTCATCGTAATGACAGGTTTGATCAAAATCTCGAGTTAAAATTTTTTCACGAATGCATTAGGTAGACAAATTGACAAATTGCCAAATTGCACCAGATGTTTTTAAAGCACTAGTGTGGGGAATATTTTTCAAAACACAAAAAAAAGACAGATATTACGTTTATATGCAAAAATAGAAAAATCAAATTGGATTTTAAAGGGAGGTAGTACGATTTTGACCCAATTTCACTGATAGTGTGCGATCGACATACCTAAACCAACCCTAATTGTCACCTCGATTTCTCACTTTATATAAATGAAAAATTGAGAAGTTTTTTTTCTCCAAAAAAATAAGAACTTAATCTTGTTTATGTAATTTTCTAGAGATGGGGTCAGAAAGTCGCACAATTTTTTAAAAAGGGTAAAAATAGTCAGTTTTTTAAAAAGTCGTCTAATAGTCGCACGAGGTAAAAAAAACGGGTCAAAATGCGACTAAGGTCGCACAGCGGCAACCGTGCCCGATAGTGAGAAAATTCATGATTAAAAAAACTATTAATAGTTGCTAGTTGTAATTTTCTTTATAATTCTTGGATATATTTTAGCAGAACAAAAAAATTTAGTAAAACCGTAGAAAGAAAAAAAATGTTCCCTAAAGGTTTTTTTAACATTTGTATGTAAGGTTATTTATTTTTATTATAAAAGTAGATTTTTTTCTAAAAACTCTTAAACACCGAGAATTATAAAAATAGACCATTTAATTTTCATAATATTTGATTTAATAAAAAAACAAAACATTTAAAAAAAATCCGAAAAATATTTTTTTTTTGAAAATTTTATTTATTTTTTTTTTCAGACATAGTACAGTTTGTTGATAGAAACGACGAATGTGAAATTCCTTTTGTCACGCTCAAAGAAGTAAGAAGTATGTGTCAACATAAGTTGTCTAACAAAAAATCACCAGGGTACGATTTAATAACTGCTCAGGTTTTGAAAAAAATGCCTTCTATAGCCTTCAAAAAACTCCAATTTATAATAAATGCATGCCTTAAACAAAGATATGTGCCACATCATTGGAAAATTGCAGAAGTCATTGTTATACCTAAACAAGGTAAGCCACCAACAGAAGTAACATCTTACAGACCTATATCGCTTATACCAATCATGGCAAAAGTTTTCGAAAAACTGCTTCTGAAAAGACTAAGCAAAATAATAGAAGAAAGAAGACTAATTCCAAGCCATCAGTTTGGATTTAGAAATAAACATTCCACGATAGACCAAGTGCATCGGATTACGGATGTTGTGGAAAAGGCACTTGAAGAAAAACAAGTATGCTCGGCTATATTCTTAGATGTTGCTCAAGCCTTTGACAAGGTTTGGCACTTGGGACTTGAGTACAAACTGCAAAGGGATCTTCCCAGGCAGTACTACAAAATACTGAAATCCTACGTTACAAACCGACTCTTTAGAGTACGGTACGACCAAAATTACTCGGAACTAAAGAAAATTGAAGCCGGTGTACCACAAGGAAGTGTCCTAGGACCAACCCTCTATCTGTTATATACAAGGGATATTCCAGTGGACATCAACGCTATCATGGCCACCTTTGCTGATGATACTGCAATATTGGTGCCAGATAAATCCGTTACGAAGGCTACACAAAAACTGCAAAATGCAGTCGATAAAGTTAGTGATTTGACGCAAAAATGGCGAATCAAACTAAATAAAACAAAATCGACGCATATAAACTTTACAAACAAAAAAATAAACAATGTTCCAATTCTTATAAACAGTACAACAGTACCTTACTCCAATACTGCCAAATACCTTGGAATGACTTTGGATGCAAAGCTTTAATGGAGAGAGCACATCAAAAAGAAAAGAGACGAACTAAACTTGAAGTACAGAAAAATGTACTGGTTACTAGGAAAGAACTCTGACCTATCTATCCAGAACAAGCTAATGTTATATAAACAAGTACTGAAACCCGTTTGGACATATGGCATCCAACTATGGGGCTGTACAAAGAAAACAAATGCTGAAACCATCCAAAAATTCCAAAGCAAGGTCCTTCGCGGAATAATAAATGCCCATTGGTATATAAGAAATAGCGATCTACATCGTGACCTTCAAATTGAAAAGGTTACAGAAGTGGTTAAAAAACACGCTGTATCACACAATCAGCGACTGCAAAGTCATACCAACTCCGAAATGGAGACCGTCTTAAATGTACGAGACAATGTTCGGAGATTAAGAAGAAGCAAGCCTCATGAGCTGATGGTCTAAAAGCTATGGAAAGTGTTATAACTTAAACTTCCCACAATGCGATTTATAAATTAAGAAAGAAAAATCATTTGTCGATCTTTCATAGATTGGTCCTGATTCACCGGTGGTTTTAGTGCGGTAAGAGTCCCACACTACTTGGTACCGATTCTTACCGAGTGTCTTTTCAAGATTTCCATCGGATAAAAAAAAAAAAAAAAACAAAAAAGACATAGTATTGAAATTTGACTACTGAAATGTTTTCCCACCATAAATCCCCACTATGAATGTTTTCCCACCATTTTTACCAACAAAGGGATTTTTTCCAACCATTTAAGTTGGAAAAACCGCCAATCTGGGAACACTGTTTGAATAATAAAACAATAATTGTTTTATGACAGGAATCTCTACTAGTTTAATCATATAACACTAATATTTGGTTTTTATTTTTTCAAATTTATTTAGTTTTTTCTGAAACACCTATAACGATAAAAAAAAATTAAAATTGGTTTTAGAAACATCCACCCCCTTCAACTTTCTCTTTGCTTTGTTTCACTGAAACGCTCGTATCTTCGGGAAACACTCAAACGATTTAGATAAAATTTTCAGAGAGAATTTCATAATTTGCTTTGGCAAAATCCACCCATGACCACGCCCACTTAAATTATTGTTTGAAATTTAAACGAGCAGTAAAATGTATGCCAATTATGGCTCCTATGATTTGGATGAAGTTTTATATTCAGATAAAATATAATTTTTAAATAAGATCACGATGACAATAATCCCGATTTCTTGCAATGTTCTTGCCAAGAGCATTTAAACGTGGTTTGTTATTTGTTGGCGTGGCACTCATCTCATTGTTGCCATGGTGTCTATCACTTAAGAGTTTCGCATTCACCCTCCCGAAATTGATAGATTTAGTAGATATATTGTCGCCTTTCTTACGATTTTTTTATCGCATCGACCAAAAAAAGTGATCGCAACTTAGTAGAACTTCTTGGTGGCATGTACGTACGTTCATTCACATTCGAAAAAGTATGTTCTATGCGACTGAATAATTGTACGACAGAAAATCGCAAGTGCGTTCTTTGACTAAAAGGTGGAAAATGGAAAGTTTTTGCAGGAGAAGAGCAATATTTTAACAATATTAAAAGGTTGAAAACACCAGTAAATAAATGGACATTTTTTAAGGCCTGTTGGGTTAAACTAGCTAATAGAAGAAAAAGTCAGAATCATGAATTATTCAGAGTAATTTCTTCTACCTTTAAATGTATTTTTTTTCATGAAAGTAAGAATTCCTTTATTTAAAACATTTACAAAAACCAACCAACGTGTATTATTTACAAACTACATATTAACTTCCATTAAAAACATGTATAGCTATTGAAAGAAAAACATGATTTTATTGGTATGGTTTTTTTCGTTCAGTGTATATTAAATGTATAAGTATTAGCTGAACTATCAAGGCTTGTTTTCGTTTGAGAAAGCTTTAGTAACGGCTGCTATTGAAAATGGCACTTTACCATGTCCACTTTGTGGTTGTTTTGTTTTGTTGGATGGAAAAGGATAAAACTCCATTATCATAAAATTAAAAGAGGATACACTTAGAGCTCTTGAGATTGTTTTCCAAAATTAATCCCACTTAAATCGAGTGGCTGGAAGTTGCTTAATTAGCTTGGGCTTGTTATTCTGTTCTGTCAGCAATTCAGCACTAATTAATCCAATTAAATTGATTCCACATCTAAATTGTGTGTAATGTGTGATTATTCTCTAATGCCAAACGCATCAATGCCATACAAAAAAAACCCATTGATTTCAAATGTTCTATTTTAATTTCGAAGGAAAATGGAGATTCTATTAGATGTTTGGTGCCACCAACTGAGTATGCGAGCTGGTGGATCTTTGTTCGGGCGCCAGCTAAGTGTCATTTGAAGTGTTGTGTTTCTGTGTAACGTACACAAAAAAAAAAAAAAAAAACACACTCCACCTCATAGAGTCATAGAGGGTGGAATTAATTTTCATTTTTCTTTGTCTTTGTTCAGTTCAAATAATGGACGCCCCAGTTCCGGCCGGAGATTGAGTTTGAGAAGAAGTTTTGTGTCTGAAAGTATGTGGCGCCAAAAATACAAACGAACAAAGGAGCTCAAAATGTGTGTTGGATCGATATTATAAAAATAATAATTTCTGAGTGGGGGTAGCCGTAGCAATATGGTATATGTGTTGACTTGGGGGGTGTTGAACTTTTTTTGTAGGAATAATATCATACGTGATGAATGATGAGTTTTGTTATTGTATGAAGGTGTATTTTTATAATTATGAAAATGCCACTGCGCTGTGTGTGTGGTAAGACGTGTTTGGTATGAAAAGTAATTTTTGATTGAATTTTAATGATATAGAATGTGGCAGCGATGCGACGACTCCCGCTGTTGTCAAAAATAAATTATTTGATGTACCATATTATATATATCATAACACTCTTGTTTCTTGTAGACAGACTAAAATAATTCTCAGCAGGTGATGGTGTCAATTCGTTGAGGAGATGAAGTTGGATCAAATAAAATTATTAGTACCTATTAAAAAAGTGGAAAAATAATATTTTTCCAGAAATAAACTACGGGCAAGTGCAGGTAGGTGGGCATTTAAAGCTGGCGTTTTCATTTATAACTTTTTTACATTTGTTTTATACATATATATGTATACAACATTTTTTTCACCGAAAAGTACATCATGCGTTCCATAATGCACTGATTTTTGTTATCAAAATCATTGAACCCGTTTTTAAGATCAATATGATTTTTTTTCATGATTGTATGGCAAGAATGTACCGTTATTTTGTGAGCTAAGCAAAATTTCAATTTTCTGTCTTGGGAATTGCCAAAAAGCTTTAAGTTCAAATTTTAAAGAAAAACACATATAAATGGTTTAGGCTGTAGATCGAAAAAAGACACTTTTAAATTTTTTTTTTTAATTTAGGTATATAAACATAAATTTAATAAAAAAAATGTTAATCTATTTCGCCGATGATGAGGAATAAAAACAATTTAAAACCAGTTCCTTGAGAACTATTAAATAGTTGCTTACTGCATTTTTCAAATTATTAGGAGTTTACGTAGATTCAACGAAAAATTTTATCAAAATCGTATTTAAGAAAAAAAATATATTTTTCTTAATATTTTTATTTTAACATGTAGTATGTATGTATGTTCCGTTATTTTTTTCTAAAAATACAATTTTGTCTAAAAATATTCTAGAAAGTATGAAAAACCCTTAAGTACCACGTTGAAAAAATCGATCATGCTGTTTTCGAAATATTTGATTTTCCAGAAAAAATTTAAACATTTTTTTTTAAAGTTTTTAAAAGTTTGTGTGTGCTTATTAAAATTTATTGTGTACAGTTACACCATATTTTGAACGAAATCAAAAATAAAATACAACGCATGACTAGGTCACATGTACTGGCTCTTATGTTATGTAAGATGAAGGTTTAAGAACATCATATGTAAAGACGTGGAAATTATGAGAGAAAACGTTTAAAAGCATTAAATACGATATTTAAATTATCTAAAAAAAATTTCGTTAAGAGTTTAAGATGAAAAAACAAACAGCCTTCTTAATTCTTTATTGAATATGATTGTATGGACAAAACAACTTTAAATCGTTGGAGCGGTTCTCGTAAAAAATAATTTTTTATATATAAAATTCTTAAAACATATTCATGGAAAGCTTTTGGTATACAAATCTTAAGTATTTGCTTATGTGCGTATAAAAAAAAAAAATTGAAAAAATTTGACAACCAGTTTTTGAAATGTAGAATTAAAAAAATATTTGAAACTTTTTTTAAAAATTCAAAAACATTTTTTTTTAATTTTAATATTTTCATTCAATATATACATATATCAATAAGAATTCAATCTTATCTTTAATTTTTATATACAAAATTTATTTAAATCCGTTCAGCCGATAGTGAGAAAATTCAAAATAAAAAAACACGTTCTATGACAAGTACTACTAATAGTTGCTAGGTGCAAAATTGTATAACTTTTTTTAGATCGTATTAATTTTAGTATATGGAAAAGTTTTAATCAAAATAGTGTGAGTCGTTTTTGAGAAAAAAGTATTCTCCTTTGCGGTTTTCTTACTTTTGTATGGAAGGTAGGAACCGTTATTTGTTAATATGTGTATAAGTTTTTCTAAAAATATTTTAGAGAGTACTTAAAATCTCTTAAGTATCGAGTTTCAAAAAAATTGATCATATCGTTTTCGAAATATTTGATTTTCAAACAAAACTAATTTAATTTTTTTTTTAAATCCAAAAAAAATATTTTTTAATTTAAGTTCATAAATATGTTTATAGTTTTTGGAAGCCTCTGTATAGAAGAAAATGATTGAAATCGAAAACTTAAACATTGGTTCTTTAGGAGGTACCCAGTACCATTAATAACCATTTTTTTAAAAATGGTTTTCCACCCAAAGGAAGGAAAGGAAATTTTTTTTTAAGAAAAGTTGTCTAGCAGTTTTTGAGAAAAATGCGATTATGTAAAATTCCAAAAAAAAAAAATTGTATGGCAGGTGTAGTTATTTTTTGTTCTAAGAAAGAATGATTAAAAAAGTGTGGGCAGAATCACCAAAAAGCACTACGTATGATTACATGTTTGATTGTTATCTCCAATTTTTGGTGTCCGAATTCAAAACCTGCCTTATAGTACCTGCATACATACATACATACATATATCGCAAGTAAAAAAATATTAAAAATCGTTGGAGAGGTTTTCTAAAGAAATGATTTTTTTATATCTTCCAACATTTTTAGGGAACATTTTTGGCATGCAAATCATCAGTATTTATTTATGTGCATATAGAAATAAAATTATAAAAATTTCAACTCGTTTTTGAGATGTCGAATTTAATGCAATTTCTAAATCTTATTTGAGATTTATGTAAACCAAATTTAGTCTCAATCCATTCAGTCGATGATGAGAAAATTCTAATTTCGATCATTAAGTTTTCATAATATTTGATTTTCAAAAGAACAATTTTGAAATTTTTTTTAAAAATCCATAAAGTATTTTTTTGAAAATTTTGGTAAAAAGACTATTTACATTGTTTAGAAGCTTCTGTATAAGAAAATTATTTAAATCAAAATAACCGTTTTGAAGAAAATCAAGAATAAAATATGGTTCTTTGAGAGGTACCATTTATATTTGATTTTGCCTTTAACTAAAGAAATGTATTGATTTTTTAAGAAAAAAAGAAGAGTTGTGAAGCCGTTTTTGAGAAAAATAAGATTTTGCATGTACCATTATTTTTAGTTCTAAGAAAATGAAAAAAAAATGTAAAAACGTATTTGCAGGATCATCAAAAACCTTTCTGTACCAAGTTTTAAAAAAATCGATCTAGCCGTATAGGCTGTAGCTGGACAGACAGACAGACAGACAAATTATGCCACCCACTTTTTTGGTGTTCCCTTTCATCTTAATGTCATGTTTAACTCGAAATTTTTGTTTGCATATATCCAAAACTTGCCTTAAAGTACCTAAATACATATATCGAAATTAAAAATTTTTCTTAAGGAAGTATTACTAATAACAATTTTTTGAATAATAGTTTACACTCATAAGTAGCCTTTACTTAAAAAAATGTATTAAATTAAAAAAAAAAAGTTTTGGAGCTGTATTCAATAAAAATAAAAAAAAAATAAATTTGGTGGCACAACAGCTCGTGGAGAACCAAGGCCTAGTGACTTACAACTCTCAACCATTCCTGTGTGCGTACTTTTGGCAGGAATGGAGGGGACCTACAATTTTTTGCCGAGTTAGATGAGAAGCGCTTATTCATGACAAGTATACTCTTGGAGAATTTGCCAGTTCCTCGCAAGAGGCAGTACCTCGGAAAAAAACATTTCTGTTGTTAGGTGGCAGCGGCTGGGAATCGAACCCAGACCTTTGGCATGACAGTCCTCCGCACTAACCATCATGCCACGAAATACTACAAATAAAATTACAATACAATAAAAATAAAATTATTTGAAATTGTTAAAAAATGTATAAAAAATAAAGGTATCTTTATTTTTGATTCACGCTTTGTTCAAAATTTTAAGCCGTTAGAATAGACCAAAAAAACAGAATTGTGAGACCAACTTTTTTCCATCTTCTCTACTATTGAAAAAAACTAGTTTGATAGAAAACTCGAATTGTAATTTTCTTACTAACTAGTCATATAGTTCCTTTATATCGCAGGTAAAAATTTGAACTTAAGACCGCTTTTTTAAAATATTTTTGTATATATATATAAAGAATGCGATTTGGATTGTGTTTACATTTGACTTTTGTAATTGTTTAATTTGTAGGTGAAAGTGTAAAAAAAATGGTCCAGAGTTCTAATGGTTCAGTTGAACTCGCAATATTAACTTTCTTCATTCTTTTTTGGTCTGCAGTTTTTTGATTCACATACAAATTTCCAGGGACCCCTTATACTTGCGACTTCTCTAACCGAAAAGCTCCACACAGACTACCAGTTGGAAACCGCTAGTATTTTGAAAGTGTTATAAACAGACACCACCAGCAAAAGCATACCAAACAAATGACACGTCGCAAAAAACATCAGAAAAAAGGTTGATAATAACCTCATTTTCAGTAGCATACAGTCTGCTATATTTCACACTGTAAAAAATTGTCAATAACATCAATCAAGTTTTTCTAAGACGATGCAATATTCTCGATCGAAGAAAAAATACTACCCCGCAAGCATTTTGTGTGCAGTTTTTCTGTGGAAAATTTATACTTCATCACCTAAAAACCTTATCAAATTGAAGTAACTTATCCGTTAGATTGTAGGTACAAACAAAAATTATAAGCCCTTGTGGAAAGACTATGTCCCTTGCATGCAGCATGACTGCTAGATTCTAAGCTATTGGGTCGCTGAAAATTTTGGAGCATCATCTTCACAAAAAGCAATGCATCTTGTGTCACTTAAATCTCAAGACACAAGAGCAATCATCCTTCTCATGTACGCTATTACCAACCACCACCAACGTGTCGTTATCGACGTCATTTCTTTTTCAATCGTTTTCATCTTAATCATTGGCATGATTGACTATTCTCGGCGGCTATTTGAGGACATCATTTATGTCTTATGGATACATCCAATAGCCCCACAAGGTATGTCATTGTCTTCGACACTACACACAAAGTTTTACCGACCACGGCTCCTGCCAACAACGACACGATGCGATAAGACCATAGATCAGAGGACGTTATTTAGTTCCCGAGTGGAATCGATAAAACTACCCTCAACTGAAACATGAGTGCCTCACCTCACCTCACCTCACCTCACCTAACTGGTATTGTTTGGGGTATGTCTTTGGTGTATTATATAATCTGGGTTGTTGGGCTGTGAGTTGAAGTACATTCGATGTCGGTCACAGAATATATTCCCACCACCATCGCACCGACCGGATGCAATAACCCTTAGACTCTTCTTCCTGGCTGTGGCTCCACTGCAATGCAATTTAATCGTTTACGGTAAGGATAATCGCGTGGATTTACTATGAATTTATTTCCCCTTTTCATTCGAAAACGAAGACGAAATGGTTTTCGGTTTGTATTTTGTGAGTTTTGGCTTGCAGAAGCCTTTTGCTTTTGGCTGTGTGCCACAAAGACTCTGTTCTGCCATATTATTATTTCCTGCGATGACGAACGAAAGTCTCTGCGATATGATAGCAAAATATATAGGTCAGGTGACGTATAGATAAGTATTTTAATCGTAAAACTCAAGCCTACAATGCAAGTCGAAGTTATTCACCTGAATTTTAATGATAATGGTTAATGGTTATGTAACGGGTGATTTTTTAGCTGGTTTGGTTTTGGCAACACTGGTTTTGACAGCTGACGTGTGTTTAGTACCTTGTGTCACTGTCAAACAGCTTCAGTTTGGTTTGCAATTTAACCATGGATCGTCTTACAAATGAACAACGCTTGCAAATTATTGAATTTTACTATCAAAATTCGTGCTCGAAAAATTATCGTTATTATCGAAAAATTGTGTTCAGCGATGAGGCTCATTTTTGGTTGAATGGGTACGTAAATAAGCATAATTGCCGCATTTGGAGTGAAGATCAGCCAGAAGCATTGCAACAGCTACCAATGCATCCCGAAAAAGCCACTGTTTGGTGCGGTTTATGGGCCGGCGGCATTATTGGGCCATATTTCTTCAAAGATGATGCGAATCGCAGCGTTACTGTCAATGCTGAACGCTACCGAGCGATGATAACAAACTTTTTTTTGCCCGAAATGGAAGTTCTTGACTTGCATGATATGTGGTTTCAACAAGACGGTGCCACATGCCACACAGTACGCGAAACAATGGCGCAATTGAGAGGCGAGTTTGGTGAACAGTTAATTTCACGTTTCGAGCCGGTCAATTGGCCGCCTAGATCGTGCGATTTGACACCATTAGATTATTTTTTGTGGGAGTATGTCAAAGCTTATGTCTATAGGGACAAGCCCGCTTCGATTGACGCACTGGAAGCCAACATCCATGCATTCATTCGTGAGATACCGGCAGATATGTGTGAAAGAGTATGCCAAAATTGGACTCAGCGGATGGGCTACCTGAGACGCAGCCGCGGTCAACATTTGCATGAAATTATCTTTAAACATTAAATTGCAACTATCGATTCAAATAAATATTTCATTAATTTTTTCGAATTTTTTGTGTTTTTTTTTTTTTAAAGTCCTAAACCTCTTAAAAAATCACCCGTTATATACCTACCTAAGTAAATGTATATATAGCTTGACTGCAGAGTATGGGATTATAAAAATATAGTTCAGTTAAAAGGAACATTTTGTCAGATATGAAATTTAGTCAAATTATGTAATTGAATTTAAAGTAGGTAGGTACAAAGTATAAAGCTTATAGAACTTAAGGGATCAAAAGTATATTAGTTGAAAGATTTTAATTGATATTTTGACAACTTTACAAGAATACGAAATATTGTTTAATACAAAAAGTTACTTTTGTAACTTGAAAATGAGGGGAATAAATGAACAATAATAACGTTCAAATGTTTTAGATTTAAATTATGTTTGTTTGGAGTATAAGCATACTTAAAACAAAAATCACTTTTGCGTTTTTGAGAAAATGGTAACCTTAGCCACTTTTCAATATTTTGGTATAGTTCGGAAACTAAGCTAAATTTGGCAATTTTACCCATAAAGTCTTATGTTCAAAATTAAATTTTATATCGAAGTGGTTGGTAATAATTAATGTTAGGGTAAAGTCGGGTGATATAGCACGCATTTTTGGTTATCATTGTAACTCAAAAAGGAAAAATGTTTTTTATTTCAAACATTGATAAACGTTTTCTGTAATTGATTTGAATACAAACAAAAAATAGGTTGAACAATTTTTTATGAAAAATTAAAATACCTTGAAAAAAGATTTGTCAAAAAATGGCGAGTGATATGGCACCTACTAGAAGGTGATATGGAAATCTACTTTTTGTATGGATTTTTGCTATACTCAGTGAAGTTTTATGTCAAATACAATGAGGGAAGTCAAATAATACACTTGTTCGACTCGAATATTAAAAAAGCAGTCCTAGAAAGTCAATGAAAAATTAACTCAATGTAACAGATGGTGAAATGGCACCCTTTCAATATTTACTAAGCTTAAGGGGAGCCATATTTCCCTTTTGATATTTCCACTGTTTATGAAAATTACTCAAACAAAACAAGTATACGCTTAGTTAAAGTAGTAAATACAAAAAATTAAACGCGCACCATTCTACGTTTTTTTGTGAGAGCGAGCAACTGGTGCTAAATACTCCACTCTATTTAGTTAAGCACAAAAACAAAATTGACTAGAATTTAGTCACTATTTTTTATTTTCGTTTGTGGTTCAAAAGTTAAAGACATTATATCAGATTAATCAATCGAGAGATTACATTTTACTTAATGATATTGTAGTATTTTTATTTTAAAAATATGTAATTAAGTAGGAAACATTTAAGGGGTGCCATTTCTACTGTGGTGCCATATTACCCAACTTTACACTATAGGAAAATTAGAGCAGAAACAGTTAACAAAAACATATAAAAATAGGACAACCAAAATAGTTTTGGTAAAAACAAACTTCGCATGATATTTTAATCAAGAACCGATTTCAAAAGAACCGTTTTCTGCAAAACTTCATTTTTATCTTAACAGCAGTTTCACAGACACCAAAAATTAAAATGGGAATGGTTGTGGGAAACCATTTTATTAACTTCCCATTGGAAGTTATTGTAATTGGTCCGATTTGTCGAATCGAAAATTTTGACGCATATTCACGTTTCGAGGCCCCAATTTTTTTGAATCCATCATTTTTAGAGAGATGTCTGTGTCTGTACGTTCGTACGTTCGTAGATTCGTTCGTTCGTACGTTCCTTCGCTTTTTTTCGTTCACCATATCTCAAGAATGAATTAAGATATCGACGTCAAATACATTTTATTTAGGTAGAAGTTTCAATACGTGCAGAAAGAAAATTCAATGAGTTATAGCAATTTAAAAAACCCTTTGTTAAGTTTCTTAAGTCTCGTTTATCTCAAGAACATGCTAGCGACTTGGAGTTAATTTATTTCTATTCATATTAACGTAATAAAAAATTGGTAAAAATATAAAAACATATCAACTTACAATTTTTTTTAATAAAATAAAAAAAGTTGCTTCAAATTTTTGAAAAAGTGGTTTTTCTCAAATATTTTCAGAAAAAATAATGATATTGGCTTCGAGGTAACTGTATTTTATGCACTAGTTTACTAATACAAAATAGGTAAAATTTTTTAAAATATATAATCCACAGATTTTTTTAAAGCGAAAAACTCTGCAAGAATCAGCAGAATCTGCTGAAAAAATTTTGTATCCTCAAATATCTTAAGAACAGACTCCTGGTTGATTTAATCCTGCATATTAGTTAGTAATTGATATTTGTTATGGTTTTTTAAAAACTTCAACAGACTTTTTTTTAAATGAAAAAAATCAACAAGCAACTTTACCAATAATTGTTGAAAATTGTTTTTCGTCTCAAATATTTTGAGAAAAAACAATGATGTTGGCTTTGGGTTAATTTAATTTTACAGACTTGCTTATAGTTAACAATTTATAGAATTTGCAAAAAAATAATTCGACAAATAGTTTTTTACCTAAAAAACAACAAGAAACGGTACCAAAATCGTTAATTTTTTTTCTCCCAAATATCCTAAGATCACACAAAATGGTATTGGCTTCGGGTTTGTTAAATTCTTCACTAGTTCATAATTGTTATTTTATTGGTTTTGTAAAATAATTTAACAAACATTATTTTTTAAAGTAAAAAAAATACAAGAAACTTTACCAAACATTGTTGAACTTTTTTCTTCTCAAATAAATTGTGAACAACCAAATTTTGAAAATAAAATAACATCTTGATTCTGAGGGCACCAATGTGATGTTACCAGTGTGAGTCGCACCCAGCCTCTTTTTTTATGAAATTAAACCCTGAAAATAATCATTAAAATCATTTGAGTCATTTTTGAGAAATATATCCCACTTCGAAAAACAAAAAGTCTATAGTCAGCGGTTTCTGCAAATCCTTATTTATGTTTTTTTGACCTCTTTAAGATCAAACCTCTTAATCTTTTGAGCAGTTTCCAAAAAGTGAAAAAAGCGGGGGTGTTAGTAGGCGGATTTTCATTAAATCTCTTTTGATTTTGTTTTGCCGATAGAAATTTTTCTTAAAATTTCATTAATATGGCTTGAAGCAGGGGTTGGCAAAACAATATTGTCCATTTAAGATCTTTGTCAAGCCTAAGCGGACAATTGCTTAACCGTTTTTAGATCCATTTATTTGGGGAATCTAGAAGCTTCCAAAAGGGGAACCAATTTTGGTTTACTACCAGAAAACTCTCTGTAGTTTGCATCCACTTTGTTTCCTTAAATCTTTTCTTTGAAGTTGTTGCATATCAAAATTGTTTTTCCGAGTATAATCTCGAAAAAAAACTCTCGAGGCAACCGAAGATAATCCTTTGTTGAAAGTGTGATTAAAGTCAGACTATTTTTATGGTACACCTTGTTCAATGCTCTTTTAACACCCAATATACATAGCTACACACATGCTTCCCACCAAGAGCATTGATTACGTGTTTAATGATGCATAATATGTTTTATGTGATGCAGCTAGTTATTTCCGCTTCATTCATTTTGTGTCATGAATGAACTTTGCTTCATAATGCCTTGATGCACACAACCCTAACTATCTATCGAAAGCTTACGTAAGGTGTATACGACAAATGACACTATATAATTCCTTCATTTTCTTTGAACCCTTCCCTAATACTAGCTCCCTTATTATAGAAATGCTTTGAGTACATTAACTGAATCGTTAAGCCAACCATCCACTCCGTTTCGTTAAGGTTGCAGTGAATCTCATTACGGCTAATGGGCCAGTTTTCCCGCTCTATTCAATAGGATTCTATGTAAATGATGATCATTAATGTTTGAAATACACGTGTAAAGGCACCTTTGGCACTCTTGCACATCAAAACTCATCAGTCATCACTAACTCAGAAATAGAAACAAACAATCCTCTTAACAGGAAGAAGAAGCCTCAGTTGAACTGCATATGCATACTGACACTTGGAACCATTATTTTGTATCGCATGAAGCTCCATCATCGCATCGTCGAATGCTAGAAGACAATTATTTGAGTGAGTGTTACGTATGCAAAATGTCATTTGTGTGTGATTCTGTCATCCATATTCTAACACACTATGTTCAGGGTACACATAGTATATAATTGTTTGACAATATATGAAAATAGATAGCTATACATTTCCTGCACATTCCCTTTACATTTTTATCTCCATATATACAGATACACTAGGACTAGACGACCTCGACCTTTTAAGAGGCATAACCTAACCATATCATCGTGCATTTTCCCTTCTGGCATTCGAAGAGATTAGAGAGTGATACTTGAGAGTTGAGTTATTTTTGTTTAGTTAAAGAATCTAATGGTGTAAGCTCTAAGGTTTTAAATATGCAACAAGAGTCAAACAGTCCTTCCACGCAGAGAGAACCCAAGAAAATATTGTTAATTGGATTGAGGAACTTAAACCGTGGTGAAATAGAATATTTTCTTGTAGGTATTGCTCAATCCTAATACTAACTAAGGTTAAAATGATTAAGGAATGTCTTCTTATATACATTTTCATGGTTGATCAACCGAAGTCGTTTTTGTTAAATTGAAGGTGTGAGTGGGAATTAATTAGTAACGATATTAAACCAAGTACGCTGCTGATGCGCAATGAATTATTTACCTGGTCTCCAAAAAGACATCGAATGCTTACGAAACCGAAGCGGAAAAATATTTGTTGACAGTTGCACAGATTCCAAAATAAAAACAAAATTTTAAATGCAAAAAGTGATCAGCAGCCATGCTGTAATGAAAGAAACAACAAAAACAAACACGGAAAAACACAAATGTAATTTTTTCGCACACATTAGGTGTGTTCCAGAGCGAATTTCAAACAGTTTGAAACCGCCAGATTTAGTGCAAACCCGTTCCACAAGTTAAATTTTGTAGAATTTGCCCGCACTAAATCTGGTGGTCTGAAACTGTTTGAAAAAATTTAGGGAACAGGGTTAATAGGTGTGTTCCTTAAAATCTTCGCACTATTTCGGAATAAATGTCAAATTGTGACAGGTGGGGATGAAACCCTCTCAGAGAGAAGAGAAACTATCAAAATATCGGGAACGGTTGGGGCACTAGTTTGCAGCACGTCAAAAGAAATATTTGACTAGAGCTGCCGTAGGGCAATCATAAGTCAATCAATTTCTTTATAAAATCAATCTAACTGCAAGAAATTGATTGTTAAAAAAAAAAAACGTACCCGTATAAAAATAATTAAACCTAAGCGAATAAATATTCTTTAATTGCATATTAAATCATTAAACTTCATTTCGTAAAACAAAACTACAATAAACAAAAAGATTTGATTAGAAACATATGCACTTTAAGAAAATCATTTGATTGATAAAAGATAATAAATTAAGCATATCTACCAAAAACAAAACAAAAAAAAGTAACATTTGGGTAACCTTAGCTATTTGTATTCTGTATTGTTATTTGACATCAAACTGATATTTTTTTCAAATCTGTTATACGAACACTTGGCATTTGACATCCAGCCACAAGAAATTTCTCGGATCTGGCAAGGAGAGGAAATTTTTTCCTCTCTCATGAGTGCTCTCTTTGGTCTCAAACTGTACAATTTTTCACTTGTGGAACGGCTTCGCACTAAAAATTACTAAATCTGGCGGTTTAAAACTTTTTGAAACTTTTTGGATAGTGGCATAGCTAGTGGGGGGGACGAAGGGGCTCTGGTTGCCTCAGGCGCCAGGAGTTAGGGGCGGAAATATCATCACCGTTAGCCTTGGAAGTATTAGATCAATTACACAAGTTTTTTATTGAAACATTTAATTGGTACATTTTTATTAGAAAATATAATTTTTATAGTATTTAAATTTTTAGGGGCGCCAAAATAATTCTCGTTGGTCGTGACACAAAAGTTTAATTTTGGTTTAACTAATAATTCATTTAATACTTTATTATTGTTGTTTATTACAGAAGTTGGAAATAAACAAAAAAGTATTTTTTTTTTTAATTTTAAATTCCCTAACAACGTATAATTTTTCGTTGTATTCAAATCATTATCCTGGCTATATCGCGCCTGGGTCTGCATATAAGATCGTTAGAACGAGTTTTGTTATAGGATGGCCATATCATTCTTGTTATGACACAGTTTGTAAGACTGCTCCATCTGAGGTTAGATTCATCGAGAAAAATCGAGAAAATATTTCTCCTTATACTCGTAGCACCAATAGGCATGTTTACATTTACCGCTAGTGAGCTATGAAGGGCCGAGCCTTGTCGAGCTAAGACGTCAGCCCGTTCATTACACTCTATGTCACTGTGACCTGGAACCCAAATGAGAGTGACCTGGAGGTTAATGTTCAGACTCGATAGTTCATCTCGACATTGCTGGACAAGTACAAAGGTGGATGTAGCCGATTTAATAGCCTTAATGGCCGCCTGGCTGTCTGAGGAAATTGCTGTGTTCCTGAATTGATTTTGGTTTGATTTGAGTAACTTGCATGCTTCCCTGATTGCTAGTAGTTCAGCTTGAAATACGCTAGTCTGGTAGTCTGAGGGACTTGGATAAATTAAGGGTCTTAGAAAAAATTCCTGAACCAACACCGCACTCCATCTTAGACCCATCAGTGAAGATTATAGTGTCGTAATCCTTCGTAACAATGTCATTTTTCCAATCCTCTCTGGTTGGAAAAACGGCTTTGAAGTCCCCGCCTAGGCCAAGAGGGGGAATACAGTAGTCGGTGTTCGTTAGAAAAATATCCTGAGCAATCAATTTTGTTATATTTCCATGACCATAGGGTTTTGAAAACCAACAATTAGATTCATTTAGTCTTACAGCATGCCGCTAGATATTTTATATAAAGGTCGTGTGGTAGAAGGTGCAGGATAACGCTAAGGGCATCTGTTGGACAGGTTCGAAGGGCTCCTGTAGTGCCGACGTTAGACGTTCTTTGTACCTTCTTAAGTTTTTCAATATTATATTGTTTGCTAAGTGCAGGCCACCACACAATCGATCCGTATGATAAAATCGGTCGAACCACGGCAGTGTACGTCCACAAGATCATCTTCGACTGTAGGCCCCACATCTTACCAAATGTTTTTCTGCAGGCATAGAAAGTTATGCAGGCTTTCTTAACCCGTTCTTCAATTTTTATCTTCCAATTCAATTTGGGGTCAAGAATAACTCCGAGGGGCGTGAAACATCATCGTTGTCTGAAATAAGAAGTTAAAAATAAGGGCAACAGTTTAATAAAGGGTATTCATGCAACAGCGTAAAGTCATCGTAAACGTAGTAAGGTTGTAAGCTTCGTAAATCTTTAAAATTTTCCATACAAATTGTGACTGAATTACGAAGTTTAAAACTTTACAACGTTTATGATGGCTTTAAGCTGTTGTATATCCCTTTATTATTTTTTTATTTTTATTTGAAATGAAAATTATTACAAAAATTAATTTGTAAGTTATTTACTTGTGAAGGCTTGAAAGTTGAGTTTTTTTGGTAAATACAAGTGGGGTAGATTTTATTTTGAAGCAGTGGATTCATTTGAAAAATATCGCATTAGATTAGATCAACTGTAGTCTCAGTAAAGTGGCAACTCTGTAGTCAGACACTGAGATAAAACAAGAAGTAGTGTTTGTAGATTTTCTTACTCAGTCACTTATGAGTTAGCCCGTTCATAGTTCAAGTTCATTCGATCTGATAAATATGAACAGGATGAAATTTCTGAGTTTTGATGTTGGAGTACTGATGAAACAAAAAGAGTTTGCTTGCATGAATGAATGGTTTTGTTTTTGTGTCTGATATTGTTACTAATATAAGTTTTTGTAGCCGTTTAATGAACTTCACTATTTTTGAACGAAGGCAAATATAAAAAATATTTCAATTATATTATGCCTATATTGTTGGTTTTAAGTTAAAACTCAGTAGGTCATGAACAAAAACAAATTTCTTTCTGCAGATATTGAGTCAAAGTGGCGTATATCAATATTTCGAAAAATTATTTCCTTGCATTGATAAAAAATATTTCAATCAAAATTTTGTCTTTAACTTTAAGGCCAACGATAAGAAGGTACCCATCACTAAGCTACATAGCTAAAAAATCTAGTTTGCAAACAAATTTTTTGATTTTGGTAACACCGAAGAGGCGCCAACTTATTATTTTGCCCCGGGTGGCAAATACCCTAGCTACGCCACTGGGTGTGGACTGAGTAGTTAATTGTGTACGAATAAAGTGTGTAGACTTCTTCAAAACATTTGCTACAATAATCAATTTCGCTCGTCGAACAGGGTTCTGCAAAACGAAAAATAGCTCTTAATTTTTTTAACCTTTAAAGTGAATTTATATACAGGAACAATAACGTGCAAGAATTTTTGTTATTGAATAAGTTAGTTTGGCCCATAAAATCAAAAATGTTACCAAATTCACCCATGTGTTTCTGAGAGAATGGTCACACAAACAAATTTTCAATATTTTTAGTATAACTTAACTAAATTTGACAATTTTTTATTTTGAAATGGATAGTTTAAGGAATTGTATGAAACAATTTAAGCAGGAAAAGCTATCAAAAACTAACCTAAGAAAATGCACGACTGGGTCGTACGTACTTTCATGTTCAGGGCCCTGAGGTCTTAAGAAAATTATATGAAAAGACATTATGAGTGAAAAATGTTTGAAAAATTAAAATTAGCTTAAAAAAAACTTTGTTGAGAGTTTGAGATGAAAAAAATTAACGCCATCTTAATTCTTTATTGAATATCTGTGGTGTTTGGGAGAAACATGATAACTGCATTTTAAAATGTGCTTCTTTACGCCCACTTTAAATCGAGCTAAAGCCTAAACGAGTTTGCCGATTTTCTTCAAATTTGAAACACTTATGAAAAAAGTCTTTAAAAAATCGTGTTCTAAATTTGAAGAAAATAAGTTTATCTGTTTAGGCTCTAGCTCGATTTAAAGTGGACGTAAAGAAGCAAATTTTAAAATGCAGTTATCATGTTTTTGCCAAACACCACATATATGATTATATATATAAAAAAAAAATAAATGGATGGATGGACATATCTTAAAAAAAAATTTTATATTTAAAATTCTTAAAACATATTTTAGGAAAACTTCTTATAAGCAAAGTATTTACTTATGTGCATAAAAAAATAAAATTTAAAAAAATTTGTCAACTCATTTTTGAAGTATCGATTTTTCAAAAAATTTTAAAATCTTTTTTAAGATTTCAACAACTTTTTTTGTCGAAAATTTTGATACGCAATATTTTTAATCTCATTAGAAATTTGTATATATAAAAATTTGTCAAAATCTGTTAGGCCGATATTCAGAAAATTCAAAATTAAAGAAAACCTTCTGCGAGAGGTACTATTAATAGTTGCTATTTGTAAAAAAAGTTCCTTCGGAGGTACCTAATAACCATTTTTTTTAAATGGTTTCCTGTCCAAAGAAATCTTTTACCAAAAAAAGTTTTTTTTTAAGAAAAGTTGTGCAGTCGTTTTCGAGAAAGATAAGATTTTGTAAAATTGCAAACAAAATTGTATGGCGGGTTTCGTAATTTTTCGTTATTAAAAAATGAAAAAAACCTGTGTGGACGGAACCACCAAAAACCGCTCTGTATACCAAGTTTTAAGAAAATCAATCCAGCTGTTTAGGCTGTAGACGACAGACAGAATTGCGAGACCCACTTTTTCGTCTTCCCTATCATCGTAATGACAACTCTGATCAAAATCTCGAGTTCAAATTTTTTTACGAATGCATAACTTACCATATACAGTACAAACTCGATTTACGCAACTTGTAGAAATTGAGGCAGTTGTAATAAATGAGGTTGTGGCACTTACTGGGTTGTATTTTTTTTTTGTCATACAAGTTATAGTTGAAATAGCTTAATTTCTTATAGATAACGACAATGTTATGAAAAAAACTTTAGTAAAACCAAATCAAAAAATTATTTTTGAACATATTTTTATTAAATACGAAAACGAAATGATTGATACCATAAATAATATGTGATACAAACAGAATATTATAGAGTCAATACGTGCTACAAATTTTGTGTTGCGAAAATTGAGGAGTTCCACGAATCGAGGCTTGCGTAAATCAAGTTAATGGTAATGGTAGTACATGGCAAGTAAAAAATGTGAGTGGTAGAAATTTTCTAAAAATTTAGATTTAAAAAAAGTTAATTTTTGTTGATTTGACAGTGGAGATTTTCAACGTGTTTTTTCATAAAATAAATAAAAGATATAATTTAAAAACACTTATTTTTTCTATTTATTTAATTTACTACATTTCGGAAGCTATAGTCATTGAAAATCGAGTTTCAAAATAATTTGCTCAGAGAAAAAAAAAATGTGTGCCTACAAAAAACTTCCTAAACGAATCTCAATTTTTTATGTGAAATGAACCTAAGGTTCTAAAAAGCCATGAATTTATTTTTAAACAAAAGTTCAACAAGTAAAGTATTGGCATGATTTTTTCCATATTGTTATACTGAGCCTGATTTGAATCATAATTTAATAAATTATACCATAGATAATAGCCACATCATGTTGATATAAATAATTAAGTTTACCCATTATAACGACAGTAGATAAAAAAGAAACAACATTTTCCAAACCCCAAATTGTGCAATTATCTTCTATCTTGTTTCCGTTAAACAACCCCATCAGCTAGGTATAAAACGATTCCCTGGTGATAAAAATCAATCTCTATTTCCTTCGAGCTTTAGTCTTATCACCACGTGTCCATCTTATTTTCATATTAAAAAACACTCACTTGAAACCTCATTAAAACTAACAAGCCAATTCACTTTGGGACAAACTCGACTCGACTCTTCCATATAACTGGGCCATGTTAGTCCATTATATTCTATAGATATTGTCATGGCATGGCACCCATCCAATCAACCGACACGCTCTCAATTTTTAGGATCAATGGGTTTTGTTACTCGTTTGCATTTTCCTTTTTTTTTACTTTCATTGTTTGAATGTGTGACATGAGATTGGGGCGCCTTTTATCTATGTAGGTATTCGCTATCATTCTTTTGTAACTCCAAGTAGGTATAGTAAAATCAGCCTTTCTATAACTACCCCCATTTCTGACCGACCACAAAATCAGCACTTTAAAACGAGAACATTTATATTAGCTACACAGCGAGCGAACACTTAGGCAAACTAAAAAAAAAAATATCTTTTTAACCTCAATCTTTTTTTCTATATAAATATGTGTGTATGTGTAGGTAGAACACAAGAGAGGGAATGTAAATTAGCTTTGCTAGCATGTGTATGGGTGTATGTAGGTTGGTATATGTTTGTTGGTCCTAGAAACAATTTAATGTCAAGTGTGACCAAAGGCTAAGGGCACATAGAATACAGAATGAGTATAGTCCCTACATAGAAGGTACTCTATAATATCTACAACTAGCTTTCCCTTCTTATCGTGTGTCCTATTTATGTATAATATTTTATGTTTTTCAATGGGATCTTTTATTTCTTCCTTTTTGTTTGGCATTCCACTTAAACTAAAAAATAAAAAAGAATCTTTTAATTTTTGAAGTCACATCTACCTCCACAGAGAAAAAAATATATTTTGTGAACAAAAGAAGCTCCTATACCCCTTTTTAGATTTTACACACAGACAAAACAACCGATGAGGGTTTCTCTCCATTGCCGGATTACAACGTTTAGCGGCCTAAATCAAAGTGGGAAGACGCAAGGGTGAATTCTGCCACCTATGCTGGTTTCTATTGTATAAAAGAGAAGAATTAGTTAGGTAAGTCACAGAAATGAGAAAATCAACAATTTTATGAGTGCAAATCCTACACTAACATTAGCAACATCATCTTTCGTTTATCTTCTAGTCTTAACCTTTTAACCTCAATGTCTAGGAGCAGGTTCTGAAACCACTGTTTCCTACTTATCAGACCGACAAAGGACTTAAAAATACCCTTAATCTCAGGGGCCTTCAATGTTTAGTGTTCTTCTTTTTGTTAATCCAGCTTTTCTTGCGATGACGGAACGTCATTAAGTTTTACCCATTTTCGCATTATACTATAGGCACAGTAACGAGTAGGCAAAGGGAGACAGAGTATTTAAGCGAATATAAGTTCATGTATATATGATATATGCGATTAATTCACTTTCTCCTCAACCCACTTAACGTGAGAATGGGACGAGAGAGTGCCTACTCTTGAGCTTTTGTATAGTTCGACTTATGAAAGACTTTTTAACCGCAACCATCACCCTTCTATGTCATATAAACCAACACCACCAATACAAGCGATTCTTTTCCTAATGAGAACCTTTTGACCGGATTTTGTTTACTTCATTCAAAATTGTTAAGGTTTTTGGAGTAGGTTTAGGGTTATGAGGTTATTGTAGGTATGTAGTATGATAGGTGTGTTTATAGAATACACTTAAGGACTTTAACTCAAAGATGCATAATAACTATATACGTAAATATGTTCATTAATGGGGTTGTAAAATTATTTCAAATTTGTACTCGTAACATTATTTATAAAAAAAGGAAGGGAATTTTATAGCTGCGTGCCTGCATATACGTTTTTGTTGAGCTGAATTCAGTGGTTATAGTCTTTCCCTTAAAAACAAAACAAGAGAATTGGTGTAACCCACATCATCAACAGGATCATAAGAAATAGTAATAATTGCATGGCAGTAATTTTGTATATCCTTTTCTTGGTTGGTCTCCTGGCTGATTTTAATGACGTCGTCAGTTGTGTGCGTCTTTCCTTTATATGGATGTGTGTAAAGAGCAAATTATAATAATAATTATTATACGTGAGAGGTGTTTTTTTTGTTCGTAATTAAAACACGTTTTAATTTGGTAATAAAAATTTTGATT
Source organism: Dasysyrphus albostriatus (assembly GCA_946251815.1). Classification (NCBI taxonomy): domain Eukaryota; kingdom Metazoa; phylum Arthropoda; class Insecta; order Diptera; family Syrphidae; genus Dasysyrphus; species Dasysyrphus albostriatus. The sequence goes on from OX276337.1 coordinate 22,253,265, forward strand.
CACGCAAGGACTTCAACTGTAGAATTCTGTAGTGCAGGAAAATTGTCTTCGACAGGTGGTGAAGATTTTAGTTTGTTATGAAAATGCAATTTGTTCCTTAATTACACTGAAAAATCTGGACAGATTCAAGTGAAACTAAAAAAAGAAGTTAACTACAAGTAGGTATATTATGGAATTGACGGTTAGAAGATGGTTCTTATCACTTTTAGAAATTACCGAGAACTCAGCGAGAGGTCAACTTGTAAATAGTTACTTGATTAACCTACCTTATCACTTGCGATATACTTACATAAATATGAGGTACGAACTAAAGGGTTTTTCAACAGGGGCAAATGACGCCATATTTCTTGCCACTCTTTTGACATTTCTCTTTAGTTAGGTTTGCCATTTCATGATGGAAAGATATGCGAGCCAAAAACGAGTTGAAATTATTAAAATTTACTACCGAAATTCGGAGTCAGTGGCCTCAAAGTTAAGAGCGCTACGTCTAATTTATGGTCGTCATAATCGTCCAATTGAGCGTCTAGTGGAAAAATTTGAATCCACAGGCACAGTACAAAATGTTCCCGTGCCAGTGAGACAAAGAAGTGCCCGTAGTGTCGAGAATATTGCTGCCGCTGAGGCTTCAGTTGCAGAAAGCTCATATGTGTCTCTCACACGTCGTTCTCAAGCGATGGGCATCTCTGTGACGTCGTTGTGGCGAATTAAGCGAAAAGATCTTGGCCTACATCCTTACAAGATTAAATTGAAGCAAGAACTGAAGCCGCTTGACCACCAGCAGCGTCGTATGTTCGTGAATTGGGCTGATCAACAACTTGAAAATAATTCGGATTTTCATCGAAAAATCATCTTCAGCGATGAGGCTCATTTCTGGCTGAATGGCTTCGCCAATAAACAAAATATGCGGTATTGGTCAGGCAGCAATCCACACGTACTCCATGAGTCATCATTGCATCCCGAAAAAATTACGGTTTGTGTGGTTTATGGGCCGGGGGCGTCATTGGCCGTACTTCTTCCGGGATGATCAAGACCGCCACGTTACTGTGAATGGGGATCGCTACCGTTCAATGATAACCGAATATTATTGGCCCCAATTGGATGATATTGACTTGGAGGACATGTGGTTCCAACAGGACGGCGCCACAAGCCACACAGCGAATGTCACAATCAATTTATTGGAAACCAAGTTTGGAGAACGTGTTATCTCATGAAATGGTCCAGTCGCTTGGCCGCCTCGGTCCTGCATGCAATTTGACGGCATTAGACTATTTCCTGTGGGGCTACGTCAAGTCTATGGTCTATGCCAACAAGTATCGGCCTATTTATGCTTGAAAACCGTCGAAAATTGGGTTCAGCGTCTGGACTTCTGCAAGCGTGCCCGTGGTGGCCATGCAAAAGAAATCGAGTTCCATACATAATGGCATCGAATGTACTTTTATAGGAATAAAGAATTTCATTGATATCCAAAACCGTTTTTGTTTTATTTAAAAAAACTTTTGTAGCGCTCTTATTGAAAAACCCGATATAAGGAAAGTTTTGGATTCGTAAAAAGAACGGGATAGCAATCAAGCATGACATTACGATTACAGAGAACACCAAAAAAGTGGGTGGTAAAATTCTGTTCGGCTAAAGCCTTAACGGCTAGATCAAATTTCTTAAAACTCGGTACATAGTGGTTTTTAGTGATTAAGTCCACATATTTTTTTATTTTTAAATAAAAATAACGGTGCCTGCCATACAATTTCTTTTAGCTATTTAACAAAATCTTATTTTTCTCAAAAATAACTTCACACTTTTTCTTAAAAAAAAAAATCAATAAATTTAATTTCATCAAAGCTACCTTTGAATGGTAAGCTATTTTCCAAAAACTGGTTATAAGTGGTACCCACCAAAGAATCATTTTTTGCTATCGATTTCCTTCAAAGCGATTATTTTGATTTCAATCATTTTTTTTACAGAAGTTTCTAAGCAATGTTAATAGCGTTTCTTACCAAATTTTTCAAAAAAATATTTTTTGATTTTAAAAAAAATTTCAATTTTTTTTTTTGAATATCAAGTATTATGAAAACTTAATGTTCGATTTTCATAAAACTCGGTATTAAAGGATTTTTTGTACACTTTGTAAAGTATTTTAAGAAAAAAATTACTTATATGAAAAAATAACGGTACCTTTCATACAAATGTTAAAAAACCGTAAAGGTAAAATATTTTTTTTCCTAAAAACAACTAATACAAATGTTTGTTTTTTTTTGTGTGCTAAAGTTAGTGCAATATACTATCAATAACTATAAACAGCTACTATTGATTAATAGTACTTCTCATATAACATTTTTAAAATTTAAGATTATCTCATTATCAGCTGTACTGATCTAGATTATTTTTTATATACATACAAATATCAAATAAGTGCAAAAAATATTGCATATCAAAATTTTCAAAACAAAGTTTTTGAGTTTTTAAAAAAGCGTTCAAATTTTTTTTTTGAAATTTTAATATTTCAAAGGCGTTTTTTTAACTTGATTTCTTATAATAAAATTCTAAAAACTTTTTTAAGGAAATTTTTGGTAGGTAGATATTACTTTACGGATTTTTTTAATTTTGTATATGCGCATAAATAAATATTTACTAACCAAAGATTTTGATATATACAAAACTATTAAAAAAAAACTCTCCAACGATTTATAATATTTATTTCATTATAGTCATTTTCAGTCGGGAATTAAGACGGAGTTCTTTTTTAAATTATAAAACTCTCAGAGAAGTTATTTTAGGTAATAAAATTATTGTTTTTCATGCTTTTAAGAATTTTTCTCTCATTTTTTTCATGTCTTTACCAAAACTAAAAAATTTCTCTCGCTTCCCACTGTAAGAAGTGGGCGTGAAAAAATTTTGTGTGACGTAGTTTAAAAAAAAAATATTTCGTAGATATTTTTTTCTAGGTATCTTTTTTCATAACTTTTTAGAAAACGATTAAAAAATAATCTTATCAAAAACGTTATCAAGACAACAAAACCAACTTTTCTAAGGAACATAACCCTTATTTACGTCAAGTTAATGACCTTTTTTAAAAAATGGGCGTGTCAGTGTCATCTCCGATGAAGTTGTATGGTATCTTTCATCATGCCTGAAAATTTCATATAAATCAGTCGGGTACTTCCAATTTTATAGATATAAGACCGCCTCTCCATACAACTTGAACGACTATGAGATTCACAGTGGTCCGTTTGTTGAATTTTTAATACAAATTAATGAATAATAAGATAATAGAACTCAATAATACTGCCTATTTTTTCTATCTCAAACAGGGGATCACAATTTAGGACAGAAGATGGTACGAAATTTCAAAATTAAAAAACAAACTTAGCAGAATCAATTTTATTTTTAAAATATTCTTAAATATGTGTTTGCGAGTGTTTTCTTTCTTATAAAAGTGACTCCCATACAGATTTGTATAAAATTTTGAAAATCGAATCTAAAAAAGAAATTTGACAATTTTGCCGGTTGAAACAAAACTCGAAATAATTTAAATTATCCTAGATTAATAGTTCTGATAGGTAGAGATGATATTTTTTCTAGTTATATTAATTAAATCTGAAGTGAGGCAAAAAATTCTGATAGTTGACAGTTAGAAAAATCGTTAAATTGTCATTACTTTCAAATACATATAAGAAAGTTTAAATTGCTTCAGTTTTTTCAACTGTTAACTATTAGGAATTTTAGCCCGACGTCGCAGATTTAAATAATACAATTATAAAAAATATCAACTATACCTATTAGAACTATTTATCTAGATTAATTTTGATTACTTCGAGTTTTGGAGAAAATGTCCTTAAATTTAATTGGCAACTTCGAACCTTCAAAATTGTCAAATTTATTTCAGATTCAAGACAGAATGATGCTCTTTAAGGTCCAAGTCACTGTTCTACTAATTTTCATCGTTCTACAACAATCGGAAGTCCATTATATAATTTATAATAATGTTTAAAAGTAGGTAGATACCACGCCTTTTGAGTTAAAAATTATAAATTTCTGACTTTTATCATGGTATGCTCATCAAACCCTACCAATTTCCATCGTTCTACAGTAATTGATAGGGCTCCATATAATTTATAAGAATTTTAAAAAATGGGTGGATGCCACACCTCCTGAATAGAAAATTTCAGATTTTTGATTTATTCCTTTGTATGCAACACAAGGCCTAACGTAAGGTGAAATTTCAAATTTTGAAGGTGTTGCAAAGTGCTCCATAATTTTGATGATCTGTCAGTGAGTCCATGAGCCAGTCAGTCAGTTACGGTTTTTGGGATTTTTGAAGTCCTATATCTCAGCAGTTAGTAATGCTAAAGTGTTGAAACTTAGTGAACCACATGTGTTAAATATGTTCAGCAAATACCTCGAACTTGAAGTTTCTGACTTTATTGGTACTGAAATTACAGGGGGTTAAAAATTGCCTGAGTTTATTCATGTAAAAAGGGCGTAGTGCCGAAAAATTGGCTGGGCACTACCGTACCCTTTGATTTGTATTGAACGATGCAATGTTTCAGCTAAAATTTAATCAAGATCAATTAATAAATACAAGTGTTTCCAACTCAATCTCTACATATACCCACGAAGAAGTTTTTTAAATTATTTGACTTAAAAAATATTGCTTTAACAGAAATAAAAATAAAAATTTCATAAACTTTATTTTCAACTTAGCAATAATTTAATTTAAAGAGTATGAGAAGGTTGCCTAGACTACTCGTTTTGGGACATAAACGTAACTATCTTTGAGTTTCAATCAGCAGTGAGATTGGTTTGAAATGTCAAATAAAATCTGGATAACGTGTGGTATCTATTAAAAAGAGATTTCATAACATAAAATAATTAAAATAGGTGGCACAACAGCTCATGAAGAACCAGTGCCTAAGGACTTACAACTCTCAACCATTCCTGTGTGGGTTTTTCTGGCAGGGATAAAGGGGACCTACAATTTTTTGCAGAGTCTGAACGGCAAGATGAGAAGCACTTATTCATGACAAGTAAACTCTTGGAGGATTTGTCAGTTCCTCGCAAGAGGTAGTACCTCAGAAAAAACATTTGTTCTTTTTTAAGGTTCCAGCGGCTTGAAATCAAACCCAGACCTTCTGCTTGTTCAAGACACTAACCATTTTACCACGAGGGCATAGTTTAATTGAAACTGAAGGTTATTTTTTAAGATTAGAACTAACCAAAATGAATTTTGAACAAAAATAAAACAATTTTTTAACGTTATTATTACAAATCTAAGCATAGTTCGTCACTTTGCTTGTGTGGGGCTCAAGCCCTCTCAGCCCTCACTGTGTACGCCACTGATAATGGGCTAACCTCCTCTTTTAGACTAAGGACATAAACACTACCAGAAGCAACTCTGTAGGTATTTATTTATTCTTTAAGCTGAAACGACTTCAATGGCAAAAATTTTGTATGGGCCTCTGACGCAAACTTTAACCTACACATCGGAATCGGAGTAAACAAAAATAAAAGTTACTAAAAATTTCTATTCGTCTGAATACTTAATCGCATTTGTTATACCCGATAAAATACAATTTTTCATGTCTAACAATTATTCTCAATCAATGTCACGTATACTCGTAAACCTACTAGGTATTTGCCAAGTCCTATTTCAACTTGTTCTCCCTGAATTATTTATTTGGATTGTCAATCTTTTATCCAATTGTGTGACAAAACAAAAAAGCTCCAACCACAAAAAACAACAAAAAAAAACCCTCACAATATTGTTGAGTCCACAAAAGTACTTCACAGTCTTAAATAATAGATTTGCCTTATTCCTCCAGCTTTGAGAATTCACAAAACCACCCAATTCAGGCAGGAAGGTCAAAAAGACGCCATTGCCCAAAGCCAGGACACTATTTCACTCAATGTGTGTTTGTATGTGTGTGTAGAGAGTAGTTACATGAACATTATAAGAACCCAAGCTCATTTGGTGACCGTTAATATGCTTGCTGCTGCAGCAGTGTTGTTCGTTATTTCTTCGTCTTTCCGGCATGATGGCAATGTTGTATGGTTATGGTGGTTTTTGGACAAAGAGGCATTCTTTAAACATTACTTCATCAACAACAACCACAGAAATGGCGGCGGCGGCTGCTGCAAGCGTAGATAGTGGTATTGTCTGACGACCGACGTTTTTTTGGGGAAATATCTTTATTTTATGGTTAAATCGAGCTACTGAAAAATCCTTCCGCATAACTGTGTTGTGTTATGTAACGGTAACGGTTGTCGTCAGCCAGGGAGTACTTTTTTTTTCTAATATAGAAGACTAGACGATAGGAAAGAGAACGAAAATATACCTACCTACCTAAATGAGAATCTAAAATACCCTCAAGAATCTTTCCCATCCTTGCTTCTTTCAGCATTAAATTAAGATTTTTTCTTTTTTTACCTAAGCAGTGGAAGAATTTCTACACTACAAGGACACCTCTTTTGTTGGCACCCACTCCAACCACATGCAACCATCCAACAACCTCGACGAAGTAATGTCGCACCATAAGGGAAGTGTGGAAAATTATTTGAAATTCCTTGAAACCGAAAATGTTATGCAATTTTATTCTCAGATTGAGGACGAAGGAAGTTCCATTCTTGCACCCTCATCATTCTGTTCTTCCCCGACCGTATATCTACTCTGTGATTCATTGTTGATGATTTCTCACAAGTCACAATACTCCGGCATTAAGTCTAAATAGATATACGTGTTTTGTTGTCTTCGTGGTTCTTTTACCGGCATTTTTTATTAAAAAAAAAAATACTCCTCTCCTTTAAAACCTGTACCTAACTGAAAAAAAGAGCGAAGACAATTTCCACAATTTTGCTGAAAACGTCAAAACTCTATAAATGGTCCCAAGAATGGATAGGGCGCGTCAGAGTTTGTCACGGTTTTTGTGTACTCAGGCAGTAACAGTTAAAGTGAATCTTTCGTCGTCGCCCTCGCCGTCGTCATCGTCATCGAGGTTATGTTAGGGTTACATTTACACCTTTGCGGTTTATGAATTGGAGGGTTGTAATATGGGGTTTCCTGCAAATGGATGAATGTTCACTTCATGTGGGAAAAATGAAGAAGCTAAATGTTATATTTGCAATTATGCCTGTAGAACTTAATTGAAACTTCGTTTTGTTTGTTGGCTTGAAAGTTAAGGTGTGACTGAGCGAGTTGAATTGCATGTCTGGTAGGTATATCTGTGATAGAAAACTTTTCTTTTATGGGTTTTCACAGTCTAGGTAGTTTAAATAAAGAAATAAAAGCAGTTAAAAATTGGGTGGGGCACCTTTTTTTTCTTTTCGTAGTAAATACAAAATTATGAAATATTAGTAAATTGTAAATAGATAATACACGAGTAGGTAGAAAGTTTGAGAACGACTCATTCTACATTAGAATTTTTCCTCTAGTGACATGACTTAATTAATACCTGGAACCATTGGCTTTATGTAAACCTACCTTTATGTATATCACAAACAAAAATTCTGAGTTTGTATTCAAATCATCATCGGGCATCAAGAACTTTTGGTCAATTTTTATTGCAGAAACAAAAAACAAGAGGACTTAAGGAATTAATATCGCAGAATAACCAGTTTGGCCAAATTGTGCAACAGAACAGCCTTCTGAAGGACCAGACCCTTGGTATAACCTCAAGGGTAGGGAAAGTGGGATTAAGTTTCTTTATAGGCCAGAGTTTTTAACACCACATAGTAGCCGCTAAAAGGTTTCACTTAGTACTTCATTCTGACAGGAACTGAAGATGCTTTTTTCACGGAGGTCGTATCGACTTGATTTTGGTGTGATGTGATTCAGAATTTAAAACTACCAAACTTAAAAACATGTGTCATATATGCCAAAATCTTACCAATTAATTTTTCTTTTTAAAACACCTAACTTCTCCCTTTCCCCCCTAAAAAATCACCCTTCCATGTGAAATATTTTTAAAGACTATCTTGGTTCTTCATTTTCATGGCATATGAAACGTTTTCACCACGTTTAATGATGGGTCCAAAGTTGTTGTTTGTCTTGCCTGAATTTCTGTACTAAATCGAAAGATTTAAAAGCTGCATTTCAATATAATCGTCACGTTATTTTATTAAGCTGTGAAAGTATTCATTTATTATTAGTAAAATAACTAATTCTCACTTCATAAGTAAAAAGTTATTTTTGTTGTTAAAAAATAAGCATGTTGATAAAAAATTGAAAAATTGGCTTACTTTGAGCGACTGTAACTCAGTTAATTTTTGACGAAAGATTTTTTAATGAATTGTTTCTAAAGAAAATTTAATTATCTTTCTTTTGAACATTGTTTATCTAATAAACTAATAAGCGAAAAAGCAAAACAAAAGCAAAAAATGTGATTTTCAACTGACAAATTTTGTTGAACACTTTTTGAGTAATGCATTTCCATAATAAATTTTATTTTCTACAAACATGGTTTAAGGCATGATCGCATCATGAAAGGGCCTAAGCTCCAAAATTAGGTAATCACGACAGTGTATGAAGAAAACTTAACTCGATGCAGACAGCTGATGCTGTCACTCATTCGGATTTCTCAATTTATGACGAACCGAAATTTTTTTTTTCGCGTAGCACCAGTGGTTCGCATACCATTGGTTCGCCACCACTCCCATAGAATGTAGATTCCGCGCACTAAAGGGGTTTTGACTCAAAACTTTTGAGTACTCTTAAAATGATTTAACACAGTGCGAGCGTTAAGAAAATAAGGAAAGATTCAAGATGAGTTAGCGATGCACAATGGTTTGGTAGTTTTGAATATCAAAACGAGAGGGAAATACAGAGCCAGGTAAGGCATTCCACAGTGGGGTAGAGCGACTTAGAAATAAGATTCTATACTACTTGACAGACGTCCGAAATTGGGCCCAAGGTTAAACTGATGTGCATTCTTAGAAGTTCGAGTATCACGGTGGAACTACTTAAGGGGAGGAATGCAATTGGTTATTCCACTAGAACACTGAAAAAATATCGATAAAATAATGAAAGGCACGAAACATTTCGGTGGTTTTCGAGCGATGCGAATGTTTCCATTATTGTTCTGTCACCTATAATTCTTAACACACTGTTTTGAAGGCTATCCAAGAGATTTAAATGGGTTTTAAGAGTACCTGCCCAAATATAGGAGTGGTACTCAAGTTTTGGGACACTGAAGGCTCTATAGATTATAGCCAGTTCAGAAGGGAAAACAAATTTCTGGCATCTTCGAAAGAAACCAGAACATTTTACAGCATTTATGGCGACGTCGAATATGTGATCGCATTCCACCAGAAGGTGGCTTGTGATGCATATATCTGGAGCTGAAAGCTGTTCGGTTTCCTCGACGCAAGTGCCACTCTTGGATAATGGCAGGGGGTGGATTTCGTTTTAACGACACATAAAAGCATACAATTCTAAGTGGTTTTTTATTCCCCATTGGACAATGCTGTTGAGATCAGAATTTAATGAGCCTATCGTGCGCTGCCATTTAAATTCAACATCCAAAGAACAGGGAAGTGAATCTTGAAACGAATATGGAAAACTGAGGGTACTGTCATCATCAAAACAATTTAAAGGGTTTGAAGTGTCAGACAGATGATCATTTATAAAAAACAAGGAAGAGAATCGGAGACAAAACGGAGCCCTGGGGCACACTAGCATTTTTTTATGAATATCAGACTTTAAACCTTCAAACACAACTTGTATTGATCGGTCCGAAAAGTAATTTTTAATAGGTACTACGAAGAAGAAATTCATGAATACCAAATGCACGCATTTTCAATAAAAGAACTTGATGCCAAACTTTATTAAATGCTTTTGAAATATCAAGTGCAATAATCTTACTCTCACCAAAATGATGTTAAGATTTGTTTAACTGCTCGGTGAGATACATTATACTTTGAGATCACAAGTGGACCTTTTGCTACGAAAGCCATACCGGTCATTATTTATCAGTGGTTCCATGACCTTGGAAAGAAGGCACGCCAGTGTAATTGGGCGATAGTTAGAGGGAGAAGAAGATTAATTAGCCCTTTTTAAGAGATAGGCTGAACAAATGATGTTTTCCATCTACTCGGAAAGACACCAAGGACCGAATTTCTTTCTCTGTCAAATTCATAAAGAATGAAGTGTTTCTAATATCTTATTGATTTCTGTATTCTCTTAAAAAAACACAAGAAAATTGAGAGAATGACGCTGTTTTCAAGAGAAATGGTAAGGTTGTTCGAGCATCGATTATTATTTGTGCCAAATGAATTGAAAAAGTAAAAGAGATGCTTGGCAGTTTATGTTAAAATAATTTATTGGATTCATTTTTTCACAGAACACAGAATCGACCTCCAGTAGAGTAGGATAGACGAAAAACCTTAAGCAGTCACTTTACCAGCGTTGAAGAACACCTCTTTAGAACAATGGAAGGAATATTATCAGTAAAAGGGAGTTTGTGTATATCAAGTTCTTTTACAACTCTTGCCACTGCACGAGTGCGAAAGAAGATAAAAAAAAATTGGTGGCACAATAGCTCGTGGAGAGCCAGGGCCTAGTGACTTACAACTCTCAACCATTCCTTGGTACGTGTTGTTGGCAGGAATGGAGTGGGCCTACAATGGTTTGCTGATTTTGTACGGCCAGATGAGAAGCACTTATTCATGGAAAGTATACTCTTTATGTACATTAATGCTCTCGTGTACAGGAGTAGTCATGACACACTATAGCAACGTCGAATTAAGAGTCAACTGGTGCTGCAAGAAAATTGGTTTTGGCTATTGAGCTAACATAGGAGTGTTGGAACTAAAGATTGTGTTAACCAAACACAATAATGGTAAATTTCTAATGTTTTTTTACAAATAAGCAAAGATTTTTAGTACCTTTGGGACACTGTAGTATTGTATGCCTTAATTTCTGGTCATGCAAAAATTTGGTTTATTCAATATGGCGGTAACAGGTCTTTCTAGCTTGTTTATACTTGGTCCGGTTAGTTTCTCTAGCCCTGATAACCTCCTTACAGCTAGAATTTGAATGAATTCTCTTTCGGTTTGATAGATCCTTGCTGATTGTAAAAATCTACATCCGAAAAAATACCCCACCTCTATGTAAGTACCTATCCAACAGATCAAAAACTGCAGCAAATTTTTAAACATTTGACGATATTAAATAAGTAACGTGTATCATAAGAAATACCAATAAAAGAAAAAACACGATGGAATCATTTGCATTTTCGTCATTTTCTTACGCCCGGGATTGTGTCATCTATCTCCGGCCTAAGTTGCAGCATTTCTTGATTATGATGGCATAGAGAACGTTGTTGAATGTACCCAACATCTCAAAACTCTTGTTGTGGTAGCCAATGATGTTAGTTTTAGTTGTAGAATTCATCTTTCTTTCGAAATGTGTCGTGCATATAAATACATACCTAGCAAAAAAAAAAGCTGTTTCAAACCTCTGAATAACCTTTGCAGAAAACGGAACCATTACCTTCTTCATCATGAAAACTTAATTCAATTTATTCATGGTATTTTTTACTTCAAATTGTGGTGCTTTTATGCCTTTTTACCTACGTTCCTTTTTCACAATTACAACACAATCAAAAATGAATTATTTCGAAATATAAAATTCTTATAGCGCACAATATTGTATTTCCTTATAAAAATAGGGACTCCTTTTTCTGGCATAGGTATGTAAAGTTTAAGCAATATAGGTAGGTACTGGAGTGATATGCTAAAAATCCCGCTTAAAGCTAAATGTAGCAACAACAGTAAAACCTACACAAATAAAAATACTACACCCAAGATACACATGTAAATAAAAGGGTATACAAGATGTTTTTCTTGCCTCCATATGTTATGTATGAACAACTGCTGTGTTTGTTCATTTCCTCATCCTTGTCTCAGTTACTGAGTTTTCTTCGCGTGTGAAATAATTTTTTTTTTGTTATTTTCTTTTGTGCCAACATCATTCATGAGCCGCAAATAAACGGAAATGAAAAAACTGCAGACATTGCGCTTTCAACAAATAAAAACAACGAACAAAAAAAAAATGGCTGCAAGAGGATATAAATGCAAGCAGCATTGTGTCAGAAGGATCTCAGAATGTGCATAGCAAAGTAAAAACAAAACAAAAATCTTGCAATCGTAAAACGATAAAAAAAAAAAAAACAAAACGAAAGCGGAATCGAAGAAAAAACATAATAATGAAAATTTACAAAAGAAAAATAATAAAAAAAAGGGAAAATTCTTCACGTCTACTCCACCAATAACTTTGTTTTTTTTTTTTAGAAACTCCAACCAACCGGGAACTTGGCTCCATCAGCAAAGGAAGAGTAAAAGTAATATGGAAATCATTTATTCGATGAGAAGAAGGAGGTCCTTGGAAAAGGAAAGGGGTCACAGAATAGTTAGGGGTGGCGGCGCGATGCCAGCGGAACGGATGCACCCAGCAATATTTATGAATCCATAAAATTTGTTGTTGTATTCAAAGCGGAACGAAAGGAAACTGGTGCAATAGCACTTAAAGAGTTTATTCTAGTATTTGATCGGCCTTAGCCATAGCCACCCGCTGTAGACACCACTATACATCGAGCCAACACCACCCCCGACATTAATTGTTGTTGTAATAGTTGAAGCGAGCCATTTGGAACGGATGTTTACATTAGTATTCCTCAAGAACAAAGCCACTTTGAATCTGTTAGCGTATATGGATTCAATGTTTGCTAGCAATAAACTCCAAAATAAATGGAAAGGTAGTTTTATGCTTCCTGTTACAGGTTGCAGCTGTGTGCTGCCAAGAATTACTATGCTTTGGTTCTCCGGTATTAGGGAACGATAGATGCATGCATATTGCATTAGACACAAGCTTAAGAGGATACTACTGGAAACTGGATACTTGATCCCTGCTCAGGACACAGGAGATGTAAGCAATAAAACAAGGAAGCTCTTCAAATACGAATTTTTCAAATACTACCTGTCTGCATTCCGACCTGATGGTTAGCTCCTATAAAGTATAGTTCTTTCGAAACAGTCTGAATCGATAAGGGATAAGTAGTTTTTTGTGCATTCTTATGTCATTGACTTTGGCGGTTAAAGTGCATTCAACTTTAGATAACAGATGATGATGTCATTGAATTTAAGAACGTGATGTTTAGGGATTCAAGTTGAATAAATATAAAATGCACGACAGCATTGCACGTACTTACTCTTATGTTCAAGTGTCTAGCACGATCATCCTGGACGAAGTTTTACTTCAATATCAAAGTTAAATGAAGTTTCAAATGTTTTGATGCAGTTTGGTTCCAATGATAGAGAAATATATTTATATAAGGCCACAGTTTTCGACCTAAATTTGCTATGGCGTCTAGGGAAAAATGGGGTAAAACTGAAAAAGGGTCGACAAACTAAATCCTAAAGGGGGAGTGGTAGAACGTTTATTTTTCTTTTAGTCGATAGATGTTAAGAATATACCTAAGAAAGTTATATTTATATTTTAAAATTCTTAAAAAAAAATTATTTAAGAAGTCATAAGTGTTTAACTTGAAAATTAAAAAAAAGTGGATAGGTATCTATAAAATAACTCACCAAAAATCAGAGTTTGAACCAGTTTTGATTAAATTTATATTTTTAAAAAGGTAAAAAAACAAATTAACTCGTGTTTAAGGAAATTTTTTGAAAACATACTTATTTTTATGTCAATTTCTGACAAATTTTGAATTTATCTTTTTAACAATGTTGTATGACAATCTAAAATTTCCACAACACATAGAAAATTAAGATTTAGATTTTAAGGTTAGGAAAGGGAGTAACATTATTTCTGCACAAAACAAAATTATTATTTTTTTTTTTTGAAATATTCTTAAAATGGTAAGAAATAGATCAAACAAATTGTTAAATGATTGTTTTCTATTTATGATGGTACTTATGGAGTTTAAAAACAAAATCAATGCACAGAATTATTTCCAATTTTCGATAACTTCTGCACAGAAAAAAGGCAAAAATATCAGTTTAACACTTACTTAAATAATATAGAAAACAACAAAATGGTTCTGTTACCTTAATTTTGTTTTTATAAATTTTACTGTGAACTTGAAAAAAGAACTAAACAAAAATTAAAAAAAAAAATGTTTGCCCCTTCATTAAAAATTAACACTGAATTGCATGTTAAATAGAAATAAGTTTCAAATATTTTTTTAGTCAAAAATGATTTTGTTTTCAACAATTATTAAGACATTTGATTTCGTATATCAATACACGACTTATCAATTTCATCTTTTTGAGAATGGACACCTTACGATGGGACATGATGCTCATCAATGTCCCAATAACGGCAGCACAATTTTTGTTTACTTGTTTTTGAAAAGAAATGATTGATTTCAATGGAAATCAAGATTGAGTCGGGCATCATGACAGTATGTGGCTAAGTGAAGTAAGGGTCAGGAACATCATGAGCACTGGCATAGCGAGGGGGAGGGGGTGGTAAGAAGGAACAGTCCCCGGGTGGCAATTTGCTAGAGGCGGCAGCGGCAATTTAGAGCGGTTAAACTTTTTTTATTAATTTAGAAAAATTACAAAACGGTTTTATTTTTGTAAATAAAAAGAATAAGTAAATAAAAAGGACGCTGAGGGCTTAAGTACAGTTAATGACATGGAAAAAATCTTTAAAAACAAATGCGATATTTAAATTTGCTAAAATAATTTCTTTGAGAATTCTTAATGAAAAAAAAATCGTAAGAGCGGTTTTCTTGAAAAATTATTTTTGTATAGGTATCAAATTCTCAAAACATTTTTAAGGAAAATTTTTGGTATGCAAATCATAAGTATTTATTTGTGTTCAAAATAAGAATAAAGTTTCAAAAATAATGGTTAGGTAACTCATTTTTGAGATAACTACCCAATTTTCAAAAATGAACATTAAAACTTTTTTAAAAAATCAAAAACTTACAAACCAACTTACTGACCAACTGATCGGTTGAAAATACCTGACCTAATCAATGTATTCATGGTAAAAGGAATACCCTCTAACCGTATTGAAATTTCAGAGTTCTATGACCTCTTCTCAGATCATTCTGCCGTCGTACTCATTATGAGCGAAAGCCTTGTTAAAATTGAAAAACCACCCAGGTTAACAAACAGTAAAACCAACTGGGATGGATTTAAAAAAGATATCGAGGACAACGTTGAGTTAAGGGTATCATTACAAACGCCTCTTGAGCTTGAAGATGCAGTAGATACCTTTGTTGTTATAATACAAAAAGCAGCTTGGGATAACACACCTTATCAAAGGCTAATGCCTCGATATAAAGGTATAAAATATCCACAGGTAATAAAAGATTTAGCGAAAGAGAAATGAAAAGTACGTAAGAAATGGCAGCGAACCCGTGCTCCTCAACACAAAGCTTATTTAAAGCGCTTGAGTAATATGCTAACAACAGTGATATCAGATTTCAAAAACCTTGAAGTTGAAAATTACCTTGAAGGCTTGACAGCGGGGTAAGAATCCAACTACTCAATTTGGAAAGCTATAAAAACAATGAAAAAACTAATGTTTAGACTAAGAAAAGCCAAAATAAATGGGCTAAAAGTGACAAAGAAAAAGTGATGGTATTCGCCGATTACTTGACGGGCAAGAACTCAACGAAAATATTAATATGACTACATAACGAGAAATGCTACACTTGCCGAATTAAAAAGAGAAATAAAGAAGCTTAAGTCCAATAAGGCTCCAGGATATGACTTAATTACGGCAGAAATTTTAAAAAATGCTCCCTCATAAAGGGTTTTTTACCTCCTTTATATAATAAATGCTACTCTAAGGTTAGAATATGTTCCGAGCCAATGGAAAATTGCGGAAGTCATAATGGTTTTGAAACCTGGCAAAACATTTCACGGAAAGAAGTCTTACAGGCTGATTTCGCTTCTTCCTATAATATCAAAAGTTTTTAAAAGAATACTACTCCTGCGCTTGCAACCGATAATAGAAGAGAAACAATTAATACCTGAACATCAGTTCGGATTTAGAAGCAAGCATTCGACAATTGATCAAGTGCATAGAATTACTGACATAATTGAGAGAGCTCTTGAAGAAAAGAAAATCTGTTCGACTGCCTTTTTGGACATGTCGCAGGCAATTGACAAGGTGTGTCACAAAGGCCTCAAATTAAAATTAAGACAAGTTCTGCCTAAAGGACTTTACAACATTCTAAACGGATATCTAAATGAAAAACTTTTTCGTGTGAGAAACGGAAATGACTTTTCTGATTTCAAAGAAATAGTGGCTGGGGTACCACAAGGAAGTGTATTAGGTCCAGTTCTGTACTTTTTATTTACACGCGATATACCTCAAACAGATGACACTATTGTAGCCACGTTTTCTGATGATACTGCAATACTAGCAGTAGGCAAAACGATTAGCGAAACTACAATTGAATTACAAAATGCTCTTAATAATGTTAATGAGTGGACAAAAACATGGCGTATAGCGCTCAATGAACAAAAGTCAGTTCACGTGGACTTTACGTATAAAAAAATTATTAGATTACCCGTCTTTCTTAATACCGCTCGTGTACCATTTGCAAATGAGGCAAAGTATCTGGGAATGACTCTGGACGCGAAATTAAAATGGAAGCCATACGTGAAAAAGAAATGCGAAGACCTAAAAAGTAAATTAAGAGATATGAACTGGTTACTCGGTAAATATTCAAAGCTTGGAATTGAAAATAAATTGATTTTATATCGACAGGTTCTTAAACCTGTTTGGACTTATGGTAAACAACTTTGGGGTTGTACCTGCGATACAAATTTAAATAACTTACAAACGTTTGAAAATAAATTGCTTAGGTCATTTGTAAATGCTCCGTGGTATATAAGAAACAAAGATCTTCACAGGGATCTCGAAATTCCTACGGTCCGGGACGAAATAAAAAGTTTCGCGCGAAAACATAAAAATCGACTATTAGAACACGCTAATTCAACGATTATTGACATTCTTGACGAGTCGAATTTAGGACGCCGCGCCGTCTGCGAAGAACAAAACCTTCTGACCTGGTGCGATGGACAGAAAACCGCTTTAAGATCGCGGATTAAGCAGAAACTTTCACCGAAAAGTAACCTGCAACACGTTACTTTACTTTGTTAAAAATAAACTACTAGATAAGTTTCAACTTAGTTGCAATCGGAAAGTGGAGGTGGTTTTAGTGTAGTAAGAATCTTACACTTCAAAGAAGTGTTTTTCGGTCCTCATAGAGCCTGATCTGCAGGTTTTGCACCTACCCACGGGAAAATAAATACAAAAAAAAAACCTTTTATTTTTATTTGGGTATGCTCCATTTCTTAATCTTATTTGACATTTGCATAGAAAAATAATCTTAATCTGTTCAGCCGATAACGAGAAAATTCAAAATTAAAAAAAAAAACGTTCTATGGGGAGTAGTATTAATAGTTGCTATTTGTACTTTATTTTAATTTTTGGTAGTATATCGTACTAATTCTAACAAAATTTTTATAAAAATCGTAGAGGCCGTTTTTGAGAAAAAAATATTTTTCTTAATGAATTTTTAACATTTGTGTGGAAGATTCCATTTATTTCTATTCAAAATAGTTTTGTATGGCCTTTAGTCCTTAAAATTGGCGTTTCGTCCGGCTTACTACCTTGGACTCATCAGTGGATATAGGACTTGAGGCCTTAAAAAGCTATTTTGAATCAATAATTCAATAATTCACAAGTCCAATCCTTAATGCTAAGTCTTCAACTTGGCTGATTTATTTCAGTAGTATATAGAATTTGTATCATAAAAAAAAACTTCTTATAGGTTCCGTTTCTTAATAAAAGTAATTTTTTTTCTGAAAATACTTTACAGAGTGTACAAAAAACTTTAAATATCAAATTTCATTTTTTAGGTCCAAAAAATATTTTTTTGAAAATTATAGTAAGAAAAACTTTTTGCGTTTTAAAAAGTTATTGAAAAAAAAATAAACGTTTTGAATAAAATCAAAAGTAAAAAAATTGTTCTTTGGGGAGGTACCATCAATAACCACTTTTTTTTTAAAAAATGGCTTATCATCCAAAGGTTACTTTTACCAAAAGAAGTTTATTGATTTTTTTTTTTTTTAGAAAAGCTGTGGAACCGTTATTCAGAAAAATTTAAAAAAAAATTGTATGGCAGGTACCGTTATTTTTAATTCTAAAAAACATACAAACGTGGCAGAAACACCAAAAACCACTATATACATACAAAGTTTTATGAAAATCGGTCCAGCCGCTTAGGTTGTAGCCGAACAGATAGACAGACAGAACTGTGCCACCCACTTTAATGGTGTTTTTTATCATCGTAATGCCATGTTTGATTGTTATCCCAACATTTTTCTTGCACGAATCCAAAACTTGCACTACATATTATATCGCAAGTAAAAAAACAAAAATGTTTGTTTTACCTTACCACAACATACTGAAAGAATAGAAAAGTAGGAAAATAAAATTTCTAAGAAGTTTTCTGTAAATAAATAAAAAAGTTTTCTTGTAAATAATTTAATGCAATATAATTAAATGTCGTTAAACCAAACATTTTCAAAAGCTAAAGAAAAAATAAATAAATAGAAAATAAATTACAAAAAATAATCAAATGATGTTAAATTTAGATAATTACATTTTGTAGGTGCTTGACAAGTAAGACAGTTTTTAAAAAGTCCTAAACAGTTGGAAATATGTTTTATTTAATTTAATTAAATGTCAATTTAGACAAAACTTAGACAGCTGATAACTTTGTCCAAGTTAGACAACTGTAGGACAATAGTAAACGAAGTTTATCAATAACTTTTTTTGAGTTGGAAGGCTATCGAAAGATAGATAAAGTTTATAAAAACGACTGTTAAAGTTTAATTGGAATTAAAGCTGTTAATTATTTATTTGATATCCTGAGGTGAGTAATTTGTATCCACAATATTGAAAACTTTTATGTGTAGGTAAGAAAAGTTTTTTAATAGTGTGTGAGAAAATTACTAGGCTGGCATAAATTGACGGCCCTTAGCCACGCTACTCCACTGGTCATTATGCATGAAGAAAATATAAACAACGGGGTCATGACTATCATATTGTTATTGTTTCAATGTGCAAAATATTTTTAAGTTGGTGTTGTTTCAATGTGATTTGAGGCATCTAAAAATTTCAAACGTAGATAAGATGACACTCACGAGTTCAGACTCAACGTTTCCAATCTAAACAGCGCCCAAATTATTCATTTCTGACAAAAATGTTTTTTTCAATATCTTGAGTTTTCATTTATACTCGTAGGTAAAACTCAGTTATTCAAAGTATCTACCTAGTTTAGATATGTGAAAAATGTTTAAAGTTATAATGCTATTTATTAATCTCTTGTTATTGAAATCTGCGAACATTTTTTCAATTACTTTAAAATGTAGTTGAAGAAATTTAATTACAAATTACATGTAATTGAAAACTGTCAATTACTTGTAATTTAATTACATTTATATAATTGAAAACAAAAATAATCATCAAAAAATATGTAACGATTACTTTTTTCAGGAATCATTACACAAAATGTAATTAATTATTTGTTTTTGTCAATTACATTTTCCGTGAAATTGCACAAAAAGTTCCTAATAGTGTTAAATCTCTGTAAGCGTGTTGTTTTAAAACTCATTAACATATATTTTATTCCCTTTTATCAGGTTCTTAATTTAGTGTAGTCTTTTAAATAATCTCCGTTTGTCAACAATTAAATTAATAATAATAAAATGGACAAATTTCTCGTTGCGTTTGTATCTATTCATATTAGAATAGCAATTTGAACACTTTTTTCTACTTTTTTTTATAATTATTATTTTAGTGTTTAAATAATAAGAACATGTAATTAATTACAATCCAAGTAATCAATTACATTAAATGTAATTAGTACAGTGCTTCTCTTCAATTACTTCTAAAAACCAATTATTATTTTCAATTACATGTGATTTTTAAGTAATTTTTTTCAATTACAAATACAAGTAATGGAAATTTATGTATTTTTCAATTACAATTAAGTGTAATTGTAATTGAAAAAAGTTGAATTACTAATTACATGTAATTGAAATGGAAGTTGAAATGAATTACAAAAAGTAATCTTTATTTCCCAACTCTGGTAATGATTAAATTTCAGATTGCCATTAACATCCTTCAGCTCAACCGTACGGCTACTGTGTGGGAAAGGTATACAAATATTCTCATCAAATTCAAGTGATAAAATAAATATATATAGACAAAGAATAGCTAAATAAATCAGTCGTAATAATATTGTTTCAAAATCATTATTGAACATCTTAGCATTTAGGCTTATGTTTGATATGCAACCCTTGAGATTTTCATACAGATAAAAAAAATAAAATATTTTCAGAAATTGATTTTTAAAGTCTTGAAATTTCTCTAATGGATGTGATTTTGCTATAGGTACCTAAAATTAATTGAAAAAAAAATAAATGAATTCTTTTTTTTTTTGTTTATTTTCTTAAAATTGTTTTACCTTTTTTTTGTATTCGTCTATTCAAAAAGGGAAATCCAACCAACCACAGCCTTCTTTTTTTCAAAAAGTACTCGTACCTTTGTTGCTGGAAGTCTCTAAAAATACTTGTTTGATCAATTTTATTGAATTTGCCTCATCACAGAATTGAAAATATTTGCATTCAGTTTTCCAATAGGTACTGTACACACACTCCAGGCTACTTGGCTGTGGTCATGCTGAAGTAGTAAATGCTTACATATTTATTCTCAGGGTAAATCTTTAAAAAAAAAAGTGGAATTAGAAATAAATTTGAATTTTGAATGGAATGCTCAACTTAAGCAGATACACCTAACAAAAATGGATAGTTTAGTTCATCCTTCTACCAACTATTCATACTATTTTTTTTTTTTAATTTCACCAAAATAGGAAATTTTAAAGTTCATTAAAATGTTTGAATACAAAAATTCCAATAGAAAATTGGTGCAAACAGATAAAAAAACTTTTATGTACCTCTTCAAGTGAACCAGAGCGTAAGATATTCGTGATGTTTAATGTTAAAAGTTTTGTTGTGGAAAAAATATTTTGTAAATAAAATTGTTGAATGAACCTATAGCTAGCTATACTGAACGCATCAATGCATTTCCCGATTCGTTTAAAAAAAAAATAAATAAATAAATTCTATTTTTTTTTAATTGATTCAATTTCCTGTCTTCCTTGTCCCTATGGATTGGGGCACGTAGGAAGTTGTTGCACTTTAAAAACTGTAACTGATTTAATTATAGCTGCACAATGACGTTGTAGTGCATTAAGGAATTTCATGCTTAAATTCACACTTCTGTCACTAGTTTTTTTTTATATAAGGGTAAATAAAAGTTGTTTTGTTTTTCTTGTTGTTTTTATTTTATGAACATATATTCGTTCGACTGAAGCGCGTAGCATTTGAGTGGGTGTGACGTTGTTGCGCTTGAACTTCCACAACAATTAAATTCACAGCTAAGTGAATTCATGTTCATCGTATTGTGTCTGTGCAAATAGGTAGGAAGTAAGTGAGGAAGTTTTAATTTTATTTTTAGTTTGGCTTTACATAAATTTTAAGAGAAACTCTGTTATGCAACTGACGACGTCAAACAAAGTTCAAGTTAGCCAATGTCAAGGTGAAGTGCATTATTACTTTTAATTTAATTTAAATTTTTTGAATTTATTGATGGGAGTAAACATTTGGGTGGCACCCTAGCAATAACAATTGACATTGACTTTCGTTGCGGAAAACGTAATGGTCTCAGTATATAAGGGTACTTGGTATTTTGTGGGGTAATGGCTGGAAATCGATCCCATACTGCAGACCTTCAGACTGGCGTGAAAATGAAACACACTAACCATAACGTCACGAGGTACCTCTTTATACATATATATTGAGTGTAGATTTTACAAAAGTATTGGAGATGGAGTAGATTGGGTAAAGTAAAAAAACTCTATTTGGGTCAACCTATTAAAATGTTTGAGCTTAGAAAGTTTCGCCAATATTATTCTTCATATTTGATCCTAAAATAAATACTGGGTCAAAAAACAGTTGTTTGAGTTTGGGACCCACAAAATCATAAATACTTAAAATATAACCAAACCATATCCTTTAATAAAAATGGTGTTGAAATCAGTCATTGTAGCGACGAAATGCCAGCTGCCATTTTATTTCATTGTTCACTGCATTTATCTTGACACTTGCTGCAAAATTATGTAAATTATTTATAAATGCAAAAATATATAAAAATTCTTTAACACCAATGACAGTTAAAACGTCAACACTGAGACGTACACACTATAGTATGTTGATCGGCTACGTTAACCAACAATGTTGATCAGTATAGTGTAGACACTGTTTAACAATTTTAATTGCTTTTGAGAATATTTAAAAAATATTTTACTTTAGTTCAAAAATTTGATTTCATTATTTTTTAAACACAATACTATCTTTTGTTTTCAAGAAGCCTTTGCATTAAAAAAAAAAAGAAAAAGTAAAAACGATAATAGGTACCGTTTTCGAGAAAATCAAATATCAACAAATGGGTGCTTGGGAGGCACATTTTTCATAACCATAACTTTTCAAAAAAAAAAACTATATCGCATTTTCTAGCAAATTTACATCATTGCATTCTTCTCAAAATCGCTTAAACAACTTTTCTTAACAAAAATTAAAAAAAATGGATTTTCGGTTTTCGTGAAAATGATGTAGCTATTATTTTTTTGTGCAAGAACTCTTCTAATATGTTAAAATAATGGTGTACCAAAATTTTCATAAAAAATATATTTTGGATCCTTTGAAATTATTCCAAAAGTTTTGTTTGAGAACTAAATATATCTCGAAAACGAAATGGTCGATTTTTTCTGAAACTTGGTACCTAAGGGTTTTTATCCCAACTAACATACTCTCGAGAGCTAAGGTCCCATTTTCTCAAAAAAACGCTCATAGTACTTTTTTAGATCTTATTGCTAAACTTAAGACATGATCTGTCATAATGAAACATAAATTTGTCTCATAGTGTTTTCATTAAATGATGTAAGCATTTTTCTTGGATCAAATCACTTTATTCTTATACCTAGAACAATTATTACTCCTGTATGTAAATTGAAAGTCTTATAATAATTTTGTTTTCAAATTTTAACTCTAAACGTCATTTTTAAGTCTTTAAAATCTCTTAACAAGAGCTAATAAAGTATTAACTACAAAACTCTAACTATAGGATTCATATGAGCTGTTGCACTGACAGCAGCTTTATTTGATTCATTCAACAGTCGTTCTTTTTTTAACGTTTTGTATGTACATTGTTTTCTGGCGTTCAGCTTTCTATTAATCTGTCTACCTGAAGGAAACATTGGATGCTGATGCCGATTACTGTTTAAAATGTATTTTATTTTGTTACAAATGTGAACTTTCGGTGATAGACTTTCTTTTTATTTTATTTCGATGTAATATAAGGTTTTTTTACGGCGTAAGCCCGTTGTAAACGTTTTAATGTTTTAAACTTCTTAACTTTGTCAGAATTTGTGTGGAAAATTAGACAGATTTACGCAGTTTAAAATTTTACTACGAATATGAAATATTATAGTTTTGTTGCGGAATGTAAATTTTTTTTATATTCTTTGTCCATTTATTCCAAAAATTATGACGTTATAATGAAGATTTATTGTTCAGAAAAGGTAGTGCATAAAATTTAATATTTCAAACTTTGAGATTTCATCTTTTTTTTAAACATCAACAATAATTCACATTCTTAAGAAAAAAGAGAACGCATCACCGATTTGTTATTGGTTCGTTTGATAAATGTCAAAATAAAGTCGCATAAAAGCATCAGACTTCTCATAAAAAAGTGTTTATTTGCATACCAACATAAATGGACAACACTCTTATAAAAATGTCTTTTTAAGAGTTAAAAGTATCGATACGACAGCAGCCATATTTAAATTTGAACGAAGTGTTTTTTGTATAGCTTGAGGGTTACCGTGATATGAAATTAAATTTTGAAATAATTTATTTGGTTTTCCATTATGATGAATCTATTTAACGTATATTTACGTATATACGTGTATTGATATTGATGATTATTTGGTTCAACATTAAATGCAAAAGAAGTATTTGTTCTAATAACAAATATCTAAAAATATAAGTTCTGACTTCTTATTTTTTTCATTAAAACGTCTCTTAACCTCTTGTAAATTCTTAGATTACACAAAAACAGGCATACAAGAATAAGATTATCAATTCGACATATTATCTGCTATTATATCTTTTTCGTCATATACCATGAATAAATACCATAAATAATGTCAGCATAAAAAGTACTATTCTTATTAAAAGCAAACATCAAGGTAACCCTTTTTGCAATTCAAAATAAAATTAAAATAATTTAAATATCAATTATTTTGAAAGCGCTTCGTTATTTTTCGAAGTAAAATGTGTAAGTTAGTAGAAAAAGTTTAAATCGCACTAAGATTTAACTCCACATATGTGACAAACTATAATTATACTAACGTCGCCATGAAATGAAAATATAAATTCACACATTCATTTTTCAACATGAGACAATGACGATGACACATACAGACATAAATACTTCGTACCAAGTTTCCATTGGAAGTATACAAATGTGAAAGATAAGTTTCTGTTTTTTTTTTAATTATGCGCATACTCTTTCTCTTTTCATCAACTCCCACAAGAAGTGACGCATTCTCCTAACAAGATTAATGGAGCATTTGTCATCCCATAGGAACAATAAAAATGTTTCTATAAGAGGAAATTAACTCCTATAAGTGGGCCATTTAAGGCTTCTAACATTTTCATAAGGATGTAGGAGTACTCTTCTAGAGTGAGAATAACTCCCGGAATAAAGTCTCACAAGCCTCTAGGAAACTCTTATGAGAGGAAAATTGTTACTTGGGATGTTTGGAAAATTCTCGAATATTTTAAGAAAATATTTTGCTCTTATGAAAAAATTACAGTATCTTCCATAAAATTGTCTAAGTCCCGTTGAGGAAAAGAATTTTTAGAATAGTTTTTTTAATTAATTTTGAATTTTATCATTATTTACCGACTAGACGGATTTGAATATTTTTTTTTTGAATTGCTATATTTCAAAGAAAATATTATGTATAAAAACTTTCAAACAAAAAAATGTTTTTTTTTTTTTAATTTCGATATCTCAAAATCATGCTGAAAGTTTTTTTTTTAAATCTATTCTTACATGCAACATGAACAAAGGTATTCAAATCAAAACTTATATCAAAAATGTTTGAAAAATTTTATAGATAAAAAAGTGATTTTTTAAAAACTACAACGATTTTAAATTTTCTTTGCATACAATCAAATTTTGTTAACTTCAAACTATTGAGAAGAGTTCTTTTAGCGAACTAATGACTAAATTTCATACTTTTAACATTTATCGATCATAACTTCAATGTTTTTATTTACAATTTTTAAAATAAAAGTTTAAATTCCTTGAGCATAAGAGTAAGTACGTTTGACCCAGTAGTGCATTTAATTTCTTACAAATACTGAACTTGCCATTTAGAAAAGCCTTTAGTCGCAAGTAAAAGCGTATTTTTTTCGAAAACTTAACCTGATAGAGCCGCGTGCATGCCAAAAGTGGCACGTGATTAAAATAATAATGGGCCCGTCAAAATTTTGAAATTCGATTGTATCTTTAACTGGCAGCACCAGCTGTCTACATCGAGTTTATTTTCCTTCTTATGTTTAAAAAAGTCGGCGTTTTTTATCTTGACAATATTTTCATCTTCCAATGCGTGAGCGAGTCCTTTCTTTTCGATATGAATAATAGGTTACTTCGGAAAAAGATACCACACAAACCTTTTGAACAGAGGGAAAAACTCTAGCAGAGTTTGGAAAATATGAAAAGAGTTAACCAATTGAAACACTTTTTACTAGAAACATCAATTTTGTGTATAAACGGCGTTGCCACTTTGCCATGATTTCAATAGATCTAATGCACCTTTTTCGTAAAACAAATCTACTGCTTTTAAATCGAGTCTAATGCTCTTTTATTTTTATATTTAATTTTTCCATTCTGTTTTTACGGCTTCCGGCTTTTGGATTGCTTTGATAACACGACAGCATAATTAATTATATTAAGCTATATTAATTTCTTTTGTTCTTCTATTTCAAAAATAAAAGTTTAAATCGGTATCTGCAGATCTTCTGTAAGAAAATTGAATATAATGCACTTTATTTTGGAAAACTTACTTCAGAAAATTTTCCGATTAGTGGCAACGCTGTGACAGAAACTGCCCTCAACGATTTTTGATAGTAGTGTTTACACAGTACACAAATAGAAGGTATTATATTCCGGAGGTTGTCAAAGTTCGAATTGTGTGCTTACGTGTATTTTTTCCTCACAGCCATTTTTTATTTCTGACAGTTTCAATTTCAATTTGTTATTGTGTTTACGTGTGTTTTCGTCCTCACGTTCACAGCTGGAATCACGATGAAACATATTAAGACCTCTTTTATAGAACGTTCAATTTTCTATAAGAAAAACGTATGATGTTAGTTTAAATACTTGATTTTATGAATTTATAAAATTCCAAATACAAACAGGCGTTTTCTCCCATACAAATCGTATGGAAAACCGAAATCTGCGATGAGGCATGTCAAAACATGAATTTTTAGAGATCAAATTTTCACAGACGTCTTTTTTCGCTTAGCTGAAACTTTTTAGCCTGTTTGCAAGAAAATCGAAAGCAATTTTTTTTTTTTGAAACAGTCTAATGTACATATATCCTTCAAATTTGAAATATGGTCTTCGAAAAATTATATTCAAAATTTGAAGAAAATCGATTCACCCACTTAGATTCTAGCTAAATTTAAAATGAACGTTATGTTGCAAATTCTTTTATTCAATAATTACCATTTTCCTAACGAACCCCACAGATATGTAACTAGTAACAAAATTAATGAAATGTGCTAACAATCTAAACAAGAATTTCTTCTATTTGGCATCTTTTATGTTCTCTTTTCTAGCATATTGTTTTTAAATTTAACGTGTCAAAAAAACCCATTTACTCAAAATAACACAAAAAACTTAAAAATTGCTTCAAATTAAAATACTAAAATGACTGTTCTTGAATTATTTTCACAAATATCCCAGGCATATTTTTCAAATCAGAAGTTGGCCAACTTTAGATTTCCAACTCGGGAGTTGAGAAACAAAGTAGTGAATAAAATTAAATTTCAATTTGCGTTTCAACTCGGGAGTTGAAGTCAACTCTCAAGTTGGTCAACTTGAGAGCTTGCCTGATTTTGTTTAAAGGCGATTTCCGTTGCAGGCCGGTGTTATCAACTATAAAATTTTGTCAGATGTGTCAGTGTGTTATTTTTTTGTGAATGTATAACATGTGAGGAATACTAGAGGATGATTCAATATTTGGTGGGATATGAAATCACGCAAATTAAAATCTCGCATGCGGAATTTCGCATTACGAAATCTCGCAATACAAAAATTTTACTTTTAAAAATCTTAATATTTTAGCCCAAAAAAATAAAAAATTTTTTTTGAGCAATCTCGCATTTACAAAAATAAAATCTCGCAAATATCAACCAAAATCAATTTCAATTTTAAAGTTTTGCAGTAATATAGCGCACTCAGTATCACACGTAAAAAAAATGTTCTTTTCGAAAGATTTGTATTTTTGAAGGTAAGCCTGAGCTCGCTAAGTTACTGTTGAATTTGAATTTGCGAAGTCTTGATGTGCGAGAATTTTTGTTGCGAGTCTTAACTGTGAGATTGTTAAAAGCTAGATTGTTTATTTTTTTTTTGAGATTTAAAAAAAATGCTTTTGTTATTTGAGGTTTAAGTTTGCAGGATTTGTACTTTAGATAAAAAAGGAGTTTTTTGTTTGATTTAAAATGGAACTTTTGTTGGAACATCCTTGCATTTAAAGAAAAAAATAAAAGGGGGAACTAAATTTAATGATATAAGGAAGTGAAAATAAAGATAAGTTTTGCTTTTAAAATATTTATATATACATAGTAAAAATAACTCATTCCAGTCCCATTAAACCGTTCCCTTAGAAGTCATTAACCTATGTTTACAACGTGCATTTTTTCGCTAAGCAACTTTATTTTGCAGTCGTTAAATTCATCTCAAGCTTGCTACTGTACTGACCATATTCTTAGAGTTTGTTCAAAGATTAGAGAAGAAAAAAACCCATTTAAACCCAATATGTATTATTTATATACTTGCAAGAGACCTCAGACATTCCCAGCACGTTCGCATTCGTATCCTACTAAACTTAGAACATTATCTTATTGTCAAAGAGAAGTAGGTATAGAGCGTTAATGTTCTCATTACAGATGAATGAGAAGAACTTTGGCGACACTTTTTTGTGCTTGCCATAGAATATAGTAGGTAGTTTTCACATATTCATACATACTTTGTTCATTCGTATTGCCTTGGCCATGATATCTCTTGAGGTTTTGGAAAAAGGTTCCTCTCAGAATGGCGTAATGCAAGTGTGGGCCGAGTGTAAATATGGCCAGTGGAGTGGCGTGTAATCTCCAACGTCATAAAAAAGAAAACAAAACTCCCAAGTCCTTTTGTGTATGTTGTATCGTGTTATGAATTCTCGTCTTGTTTTTATTTTTTTTTCCTTATCCAATTCATGAAAAAATGCCGATGTAATCTTTTGATCTCGTATAATATATTTATGGATGAAGTAGGTACAATCTCGAGACACTGACATCAACTACGACGACGCGACGACTCGACGATGGCGTCAAGTGCGATAGACTACAAAAAAATTCCACTTCGGAGTACTCGATCGGTAAAACCTACGCACAGCAAAATATAAATTAAAGTGCAAAATAATATCCCAATCCATCGGTCCTTATGTGGGCATAATGCTGTAGGGGCTATGATATGACGGTTGTACCTATCTATATAGCCTCTAGAACACCTTGGGAGGGATTTACTTTATGAAAGCAAAGCCTCTGGCAGGTGGAGTATTTTCTGCATTTGATTGGATATGATTAAGGTGCTTTTTTGTTATTTCCAATTTTTTAACATTATTTGCCACGATATACTCGTACTTTGAAGCAGGTGTGTGATTGGAAAAATATTTCTGCGAAATTGTATGAAAGTACCTACTTTTCTTATAACATGCCATCACGAGTAAAAAGTAGCGCCTTTTGCTTTGGAATTGTCTGGTTTGGTTTACTTTGAAGGTACAAGACCTTAAAGAGGATTTAAGATGACACGACATAAAGGATTCGCATTTTCAGGAAATACCACAATTGTTCTTTAAGGAACTTAGTCAAGTGGATTACCTTATACGTATTTAATATTGGTTTGAAATATCAGGAACTCAAAACCATACGATCCTAACATGCACGACCGGGTCGCATGAACTTGTTCTTATGTCCAAGAGATCAAGGGTTTAAAAAATTGTTTAAGCAGAAAATACTCATGGAAATTATGAGACAAAAATATGTTTCAGGGTAGTTGATTCATAAAGTGATTAGTGATACACCCGAAAGAAAATTAATGATATGTTTAATTACGAAGAAAAAATTTTTATTTTTAGAACTGATGAATATTTAGGAAAAAACAAGAATATTATGATCTAGCTACTATCAGATAAAGAATTCAAAACAATATTTGAGCCCGTACTAAAAATTTTAAGTCTACATATTATACTCACAACGAGGGGCATGTTTAATTTCCATGGCCCGGTGCGGCACACTGCTTGGGGCGGCACTATGGTTTGGGTAAACCAAAGGGTATCACACAGTGGTCCGTTTGTTGAAATTTGGCGACAAAAATTAATTCTCATTCCAATTCTTGTTACATATTAATGAAATTCGGTTCACTAATGATTTGGCGATACTGAACTTAGTGGTACTGCCTATTTGTATCTATTTTAAACAAAATCTTCACATTTTGGATCGGAGCATGGCCAACATTTTCAAAATCTTAAAAAATATATCCGAAGTGTAGGAAGGAAGTGTTAAAAATTAAAAGAAGGTATTCCAAAATGTTAGGAGATGTCACCAATCGATTAGAACGAATTCAAGTGCTAGTTATAAAAAAAATTGTTTAAGAAATTATTTTTAGACCTAATCTGATCGTATCTGAAAGAAATTTTCAAATTTTGATGGTTTGAAGTTGCCCTTCAAATTTTAGGTCAACTATAAGTATGTATTGAAAAACACGAAAAAACTTATAAGCAATTTACTAAGGAAATAATTTTTATAATGCTTATATTTTGTATGGTTTTATTTAGTTTTTTATGGTTTTATTTAAATCTGACACACGGATAAGCAAAAAATTTTTAACAGTTATGCGCATTCCTTTTTTGAAATTGCACATTATTAAATTTGAGTTTCAAAAAAAACTAAAAAAACATTTTTGCGTGCAAAATAAGAATTTTAAAGTCTGCAGAATCACGATTTTCGTTTTTTTGTTTGCCAAATTTAAACATGTTGAGCGGAAAATTTAGTATTCAAAAATTAGCAGGAATTACAAGTTCAGGCTTGCACAACAATTATTTGATTGACTAAAGCTAAGCAATCTCTAAAAATTCTAAATTATGACACAATCGGTCAGTTGTAACAGCGCTATTGATGAATGTGTCAACCAATTTGTACATCACGCATCGCGATGGCAAAAATGTAAATATATATTCAAATTATGTTTGTTATTTTCTATTTGACTTTTTTTTACCAACGATATATAAAGGCCAGTTATGCATTCGTAATAAAAATAGACCTTCAAATTTTGATCAGCATTAGGAAATAGAGCCCAAGGAAAAAGTCCCATAATTGATCTGGAAATATTCCTCAAAAATTTTTCATCACTCGAAACCAAAGAAGAAATTGGAAAATTTCCCAAAACTACTTTGCGACCAAATATTAAAATAAAAATATCAGCCACAAACAAATTTTGCATGTAAATTGTTTTTGTAGAGTTTTGGTCATATTATCTCAATTTTGGTTGGTACTTCTAAACTTTTTTTTCAATAAATACGCAAAGTTTTTAGAAATTTTTACTACTATATGACCCGCTGTAATGGATAAATTCGAGTTCTTTAAATACAAATTGTTTAAATCCAAATGGAACTTTACATACACCTAACCTCACACTTACCCCAAATTCTAAAGTGAGTCTAAACAGTTGTGTACATTACATAGCTCACTGTTTATTCGCCGTAATGCAGAGTGCAAGTACTGAATTTATGTAAGGCAAGGCAAAAGGCAAGGCAAGTGAAGACCAGTCACTAGGGCTGGCCACGATATCAGAAAAGTCTCGGTATCGTTTTGTATCGGTATTGGAAACCGAAACGATATCGAGACGATACCAGCTCCAAAGCATACGAAACGATACCGAGACGCTACCGAGACCGAACCGTTCTTTTGGGACCGAAATTTACCGATACTTAAAAAATAGGCTTTTGAATATTATAATTAATATATCACAAACTAAAAGTTCTCGTAATTGGTTTCTCGGAAACGGCTCTTACGGTTTCGATGGCATTTTCACAGTTTAATAGCTTTACAAAGGAGAAGGTTTTAGCAATCATTTTGATTAGAACCACCTACTTCCATATCTTTGTTTTTGCTTTGTTTACCTGAAACCAATCATCTGGATGACATATTCAGACTTGGTTTTTTTTAGATGGAGGAAGTGACTTTAATGAAAACCACCAACTACATCTCACAAAGCGGTTTTTGGTGATACTGTCACACATTTTTAAATTTTTTTTGTTAACTTAAAAGAACGGTACTTTGTCATACAATTTTGTTTAACAATTTTACAAAACCTTATTTTTTCAAAAACCGCTGCACAACTTTTCATTTATATTCAAAAACTTTCTTCCAGTAAAGAATACCTTTGGATAGGAAACTATTTATTTTAACAAAAATAGTTGTTAATGGTACCTCCCAAAGAACCATTATTTTTAAATTTCGATTTTCTTTAAAACGGTAATTTTGATTTCAGTAATTTTTTCTTGCGAAATAGGTACTACAGGGCAAGTTTTGGATTCGTGCAAGAAAAAATTTCGAGACAACAATCAAACATGACATTACGATTATAGAGAACACCAAAAAAGTGGGTGGCACAATTGTGTCTGTGTGTGTCTGTCCGTTTATTGACCTACAGCCTAAGCCACTGAAGCAATTTTCTTCAAATTTTGAACTTAAGGTTTTCTTATAATTCTCCAGAGGGGAATTTGAAATTTTTTTTACCACCAAAAATAACGGTAGCTACTTGCCCTACAACCGTAAATGAAAAGTTTAACTATCTTATGAACGGCTCTAACGATTTTGAATTTAAAAACAATCATTTAATTATTGTAGATATGATGTACTTTCTGGTAAAAAAATGTTTACCAGAAACCGTTATTAACGATACCTGCCATATAACGGTTTTTTTAATTTTCGTTTTTCTCATTAGCGGCTCAAACGATTTTAGTCAAATTTTTTCTTTTATAATGTTAATAATATTGCATATCAAAATTTTGAAAAAATAAATTTTTGATTTTTAAAAAAATATTTATTTTTTTCCAAAATTAAGTATTTCAAAAATGAGTTGATGAATTTTTTTTTTAAACAAGGTTTAAAAATGTATTTTAGTACATACTCAAAATTGGCATACCAAAACTTTTTATAAAAAATGTTTAACGAATTAAAATTTTCTTTTGAATATTTTTTTTTTTTTTATAAGTACTTTCATATTTTAAAAATCTTAGTTCCAAGCAACTTGAACACAAGAGCTTCTAAGCAATATAACTTGTTTTTCTCCCCAAAATATTCAAAAAACATATTTTGGATTTTAAAAACAGATAATTTTTTTTTTAAAACAACTGTTTTGAAGCCTATATGGTCGATTTTTATAAAACCCGGTATTTATGGGTTTTTTAGACTCTTCAAAGTATTTTTAGAAAAAAACAAAATAACGGTAACTTCTATACAAATCTTAAAAACAGCTTCTACAATTTTTATTAAATTTTTCCTGCATGCTCAAACTAGTGCAATATACTACCAACAATTATAAAAAATTACAAATTGCAACTACGAGTATTAATAGTAAAGGTACTTCTCATAAAACTTTTTTGTTTTATTTTGATGTTTTTACTACTGGTGAACAGATTTATATTAATTTTTTATACACAAATTTCAAATTGGTTAGATTAAAAAATATTGCACATCAAAATAAAAAAAAAAGAAGATTTTGAATTTTTAAGAAAAGTTACAATTTTAAATTCGGTATCTCAAAAACGAGTAAACAATTTTTTTTGAAATTTTATATTTATTTGCGCTTTAATAAATTCTTGCGGTTTGCATACCAGATATTCTTCTTATAAAGTATTTAAGAATTTGATATATGAAAAATAATTTTTTAAGAATTTTTTATTTAATTAATTGTTTGTTTCCATACAATCATATTTAATCAGGAATTAAGATGGTGTTCTTTATATTATTAAAAATATTCGAAGAAGTTCGTGCTACCCAGTCGTGTATTTTATTTTTAACAATTTTAACACAAAGATTTTAATATAAATTTTCTGTGCTTAAAGAACGGGCTGCTGTTAAATACGGGTGTCCGCCGGGAAGGTATACTACTTTGTTTTGCCGCCATTTTGGTAAACATTAGTCTTGACAGTTCATATTTAGCAGTCGTAAAGTAGACTTATATCAAATTTATTATGGAAAAATATTCGATAATTTTATCAAAATCAATCATCGATTACTGTGACGATGAGAAAGTTACGTGAAATTTTTGGGAGAAACAACGTGCCAACAAAACGCACTATTATCGTGAAGTGAATGATTTGGAAGAAAGAGGGTCTGTAGGTGATAGACTTAAGCATGGACCACAACGTACTGCAAGATCGGCTGAAAACGTAACTGCTGCTCAAGGAAATGTTGAAAACAATCCATCAACCTCAATTCGACGCCGTACTCAGGAGCTTGGTCTTCAAAGAACAACTTTGAAAACTTTTGAACGCCACAACTGCATCCTTTGTGCTTGATTAACATTTGGTATCAACAAGATGGTGCCACATCGCATACAGCCAGGATAACAATGGAATTACTGCGAGACAAACAAAGTTGTATACCTTCCTTGCCCTGTATAAACAAAAATTACATCAGCCATTTTTTAAAAGTTCCATTAGAAAAAAACACAAAGAAAATTGAATTAATATTTCATACCAAAATGTTTTCAGAAAAAGTATATTTTTGAGTTAAGAAAGTAGGTATCTACTATTTTTTTTTGAAAATTTAAATTCCAAATTCAGGTAAGTAGTATGTACTCGCATAAAAAAATAATTGTTTTAAAATTTTGGAATTAAAACTAGTTTGCAAGATTAAGGGTCAGTTTAACAGTGCTAAATTTACTTTGGATTAAATCAGAGCAAGCTTACTCTGAATATAAATTAATCCCAAATAAACTCTGAACCAGTTTTTAGCAGAGGATTAACTTAATCTTTTGGCAGTTGTCAAAAATTTACTTATATTGAATTTTATGAAATCGCTACACACTTTCACGCTCACCACTATTGAAATTAAGATGGTGCCACAACAAAAATTGCTAGTTTTAATGATGTAAACAAATTTTCACACGCATCTTTTGGAAAAATATCACTAAGGATTATATGATTTCACTCAAATATAACTTAGAATTTAAATTGACTATAAGACATGACTGAGAAGTTAGCTCGGGCTAAGCCCGACTCTAAAATATATTTGAAATAAACCCAAAGATAAGTTTCTCTTCTCAAAAAAATCAAATCCAATACGAAAATATTTTTTGAAGTGCAGACTAACTGCAATTAATCTACAAAAAGGTAAAAATTTATCATTTTCAATTTAAATTCTATGTTAAATCCCTTTAATAATAATTTCATGGTTAGCTTTCTATTGTTTTCAGTTATCAACAAAATGACAAACTTTTAAACAAACTTTATGCCACAATCACTGATAAATAGCACTTTAATTAATTAAATTATTATGGAAGTTGCAATGAGCACGAAGAAGAGGTATACTAAAGATAAATTATATGAAGGATGTACCTATTCCTATCTGTGTACTCAAACTTTATTGCTGCGTCCAAAGAACTTTGATTAAAATGTATTATTTTAAAAGCTTTCTTCCTGCAATCAATAAGAAATGAACACAAAAGAAGACTTACCTACACAACCACAAGAGTCCCAGTTGTCTTTACAGAAAATATCTTTATGTTATCCGTGGCCAAATGATAGTAAAAAGTAAATCAAGACATTTTGCTTTTTGCTTTTGTTACCTTTTTTGATGGAATGAAAATTATTTTATTCGTTCATAACTTTTAGATGAAAGTCTTTAGAATTTTACTTGGAGAGATAATTTTAGGAAAATTTGTATAAAAGGTTCACTCACTGTGCTATCTTTATTTGATTTGATAATTTTTAAGTTAAATATTCTTTTAACTTATAGAAAAAAATGACATAAAAATAATCATTTAATTTTAACGATTGCGTTAATCCTGAGTGTTAACTTAAAGTTAAATCGATATTCGTAATTAACAAAAAACATGTTCTAGGTATTAATTTGAGTTAACCCCCAAGACTTGACTTGACTGGTCTGATATCGACTCTTTTAAAATTTTGAGCGGATACAGAAATGTAACGAATTGGATGGGAAAACTTTGCTAGATAATTCATCAAACATAACAAAAAATACTGCATCGATTTTTTGTTTGCATTTTAAACTCCAGAACAAATTTAAATTCAGATTTACAGCCATCTCGATGATTATAACAAAAATTGTAAAGGATATCGATGGTTTAAATAGTTTCAATTTTCCATGGAAATTTTTCATAATTTTATTTTTTGTTTGCGAAAAATGTTTGTTTTGAAATTTTATCAGGCATAATAGAAATCAGGTGCATGATGCAAAAATATCTTCCATCAAAAGTTGATATCCTTAAAACAAAAAAAAAACAAAAAAAAAATAAATTTTATCCAACCCAGCAACTTGTGTTTCAAAACAAACTCATTAATCTTTTTTAATTAAAATTAATATTCTTTTGCACAGAAAAAAAAATAAAAAATAATTCTTTTTCATTTATCAAATCTCCTTTCGGCCAAACAACAATAAAGCATCCAGATGATGGGATAATAATTATTTATGTGTGAATAACCAAAAAGTCTGTGCAAAAACCAAAAGTTTCAAAAACACACAATTCATGTGTATAACGAACGACGACGATGTTGAAGTTAAGTCAAGAAATGTTCTTCATTTCACTTGCGGCAACTAATTAATCTAAGATGCCGAAGTTGCATTCCATTTGGTTGTCGTTGGTTTACCAACGCAAACCTTATTTATAGGGTTTAAGCTTGAATCGTATATATCTATAGCCAGTTGTTTTTGTAATATGGCTGTGCATATGCTATGCTAGAGCGAGCGACAATGTTACATTCCTAATGGAATTACCACTCCAGCTTCTAAAGTTCCAAGTTCCAAGTGTGTGCGTATATTCTTCATCCTTCATGATACTCAAAATGAGAATTATTGTTTCTGACAAATAACAGTTAAATTAATGCGCTGACTTGGAAATTAAATAAATTTGAAACCAGTGTTGGATTTGTTATTTGCAAGGAAACTCTTAATGCTCCAGTGACTATAGCCAGATAATTTACTGAAGTTTTTTTTTTAAATGTTGTCTCTGGATTAATTTCAAAAATAACAGTATTAAAGCCAGAAATGTGTTCCTTTATTTCATTTCAAAATTATGTTACTTGAATTCAAAATTGAAAATACAAATTTTTTATAATGTTCTTTTAGAACTGATTTGAAGTCAGAGTTGGGTAGTTATTATTACATTTTGCAATTGATTACAATTACATGTTATCAATAATTGAATTTTTCAATTGAAATTACATGTAACTAGTAATAGGAAATTTTCAATTACAATTATATGTATTTTGTAATAAAAAGATTTCAATTAATAACTAGGTACATGTAATTGAAAAAAAGTAATTAAGGAACAAAATAAACACCTGTAATAATTACTTTCTTTTGTAATCACTACACATAAGTATAATCAATTATTCAACACAAATGTAATAGTTATTTGTAATCAATTACATTTGTGTGTATTGTGTAATGATTACAAAAAAAAAGTAATCAATACAGGTTTTTTCAGTTACATACTTTTGTTTGTT
Organism: Dasysyrphus albostriatus; assembly: GCA_946251815.1. Classification (NCBI taxonomy): domain Eukaryota; kingdom Metazoa; phylum Arthropoda; class Insecta; order Diptera; family Syrphidae; genus Dasysyrphus; species Dasysyrphus albostriatus. Next base: position 22,290,458 of record OX276337.1, read on the forward strand.
CAATTTCTTTTTTCCAACTACTTGTAATTAAATCAAGTAATTGTTTGTATGTAAATTGTAATTCAAACTTTCAATTACAATTAAGAAATAATTAGTAATTGAATTTTCTTATTGCAAATAACATTTAATCGTAACTGACTTTTTTTGTAATAATTACTATCCGTGGTTGAAGTTGAGCACTAGGAACCTGATGATTGTATGCCTCCTAGTTTGTGAGCAAATTGAAAATTACAAAAAATACTTTCTTCTTTTTTCGATTCAGTGCATTTTTGATAAAATAAACTAGTTCAGTTGAAACATTTTAGTGACCTTCAATCCAAATGCGTTTCGCCCAGGTACAACAATTGGTCTCATCTGTTAGATGTTGTTGTACCCCTTTAAGACGCATAATTTTAGTCGATGGTTACCGACACGTATTAAATAAACAGAAAAACACTGGATTAAGATTTCTTATCCTTAGACCACAAGAAGTATTGGCTGGCCACGATACCAAACCAAAGGATACTTTTGTAAGTATCGTCTTGGTACCGTCAAAACCGAAAAATTTCACTATCATCTCGGTATCGGTATTGATCTCGTATAACAAAGTCTCGTCTCAAAATCAATATTAACATCGGTATCGGTATCGGTATCGGTGTTAGTATCGTCATCGATATCGGTATCAGTATTAAAGATTTTGTTTTACAATGTCTAAGTAAGGTTCCGATTAGTTATCTAAAACATCAATTCTGCGTCAAAATATCATAGCAGGAAAACAATGATGTTAAAAAATTATTGGAACCATTTTAAGGACCAAGATTTAAGAAATAAAATTCACAATAGATTGAACGTACCTATTTGATCTTATGTTCAAGTTACTTGGAACTTAAATTTTTTTTGAAATATGCAATTAACTACAGAAATGAATAGACAAATAGAAAAAGAGCATTTAAATTGTCATATTAATGGTAAAAACAACTTGTTTATTTTTAAGATCTCAAAAACAAGTATGTCATTTGATTTCTTGAAAAAATATGAATATAAGTATATGTAAACAAAAATTAAAATCGCTGGAGTGGTTTTCTTAAAAACCATTTTCTTATATATAAAATTCTGGTAACATTTCTTAAAAGAATATTTTGTACGCCAATTTTGAGCATTTATTAATATCCATTTATAGACCTTGTTTCAAAAAATTTATTGACAAATTTTCAAAATGTTGAATTTTCAAAACAATTTTACTGCTTTTTTAAAAATTGAAAAAAAAATTTAATTCTGGTACGCAATTTTAGTAATATTAAAAAGAAAATTTTTCTTCAAAAAAATTAATGCAATCGGTTGATCTGTAAATGAGAGAATCATATAATTAAAAAAAACCTTTAAATGGAAACTACCGTTAATATCATTTTTGCAAAACAAATTATTAAAAAAAAACACCATACGTACAATAATACACTGATTTTTTGTCAAAATCGTTGGAGCCGTTTTTGAGATGATTAAGATATTCCTTGAGGGTTTGTATGGCAAGAACCGTTATTTTTTGAGCAAAAAAACTCATTTACCCATCTGGAGAACCACCAGAAAGCCTTAAGCTTAAAATTTGAAGGAAATCACATCATTGGCTCAGGCTGAAGACCCAGGTACAAACAGGTAGACCTACAGAATTTTGCCACCCACTCTTTTGTTATTTTCTATCATCCTGTCTGATTGTTATCTCGAAATTTTTGCTTACACAAATCCTAAACTTGCCCTATAGTTCCTACACAGCATTTGGTGAATTTCACTAAAGTCACTTCCCTCAGTTTATAAGAATTAAGTTCGAACATTTCTTCTAAATGATTGGTTTCAGAGAAACAAAGCAAAATAAAAATGGGCGTGGAAGGGGTAGCTTTAATTTAAAAAGATACAACTGCTAGAAACGCATGCTATGGAGCTGCTATCGTCTCGGTATTGCTTCGGTTTCCAATACCGATACCGAAAGATACCGATACTAAAATGATAGCAAGGCTTTTCTGGTATTGTGTCCAGCCCTAATTTGCACTTGTGGACTCAATTTAGCCGAAATAACATCAGCATTCAAGTCCCTTAAAAACAACAAAGCTGTAGGCTTAGGCGGAGTTTCCACTGATTTATATCAATCCCGCCTTACACATGTCCGCAAAAGTATGGAACAAATCAAAGAGTATCTGGATTAAGGCAGGCTCTATCCAGTAGAGATCATACGAGTATTAACAAGTTATGGATCATAATAGAACAATACTAAGAGTTCCGTTCCCATCTCCATCTGCTTTTTATCGATTTTGAAAAGCTTGTGATAGTTAGATTCGAGCATTTATTTGGGTTGTCTAGCGCACGAGAGGTTTACCTGAGAAGCTTATCAGTTATAACCATTATCAAGACAATAGTAACGAGGGTGCAACTTGCCTTTCTTGCATAACGAAAGGTTATCAAGGCACTTCGAAATCCAGAATGGAGTGCGTCAGGGGTGTTTACTTTCACCACTGTTATTTTTGGTAGTTATTGGAGATATTCTCCATGCAGGCTTAGCCGAATAAGCGAGAGGAATCTGATGGACTGTGTTTTCCTTACCACTACTTCTCATGTCTCATGGATCTACATCAGATGATGAGAAACTTATAAATTGAAGAGAATAAAGTTGTAAGAGATGGTGGTGGTATAGATGAGGACGATAATTGCCTTATTGACAAAGCAAAAGCTGCTTTCGGAATGCTTACAAAAGTTTGAAAGAGTTACGTATACAGCTGCGACTGGGTGTAGTATATGGAAAGTAACAACCTCTGCACAAAAATGTTTCAAATTTTTGTGAAAGGATGTCTTCGAAATATCCTTTGTATTTTTTGGTCGAACATCATCTCCAACGAAGAACTCCATCGAAAAACTGGCCGAAAACTTATTGAAATCGTAGTTCGTAGAAGGAAATGGCAGTGGATTGAACACACCCTTTACGGCGCGAGGTGAAGACCCCACTGCAAGATATGCAATGAAATGGGATTCTTTTAAGATGGTAGAAGACATGTGGGCCACAGGAAAACTTGACATGGAATAGTCGAAAAAAAATTTCAAAATCTGGGAAAAATTTTATTCTTGAATTTACTTTCCGAATGTCCAGTCAACATTGTCAAGTCCAGCCTTGGAGAAAAATAATGAAAATTCATTTACTACGAGCCAGAGTCTTATTAGATTTCGTACTCTTGTGTTGCAAATGGAAACTTCCTAATGATAATGCTAATGCAGTTGGGATTTAAATCATTTGGGAAATAATATTTTTAGATAATTGATATTTGTATTTATAGAAACAGAATTAGAATGGGTTGAATGATTTGAAAATAAAGAAAAGGTTAAAATGAACTCTAAAGTAAAAATTTATGAATTTCAAAAGTAATTTTTGTTAAAAATATAGTTTTGTATAAATAAAGATTTTGGAATAATTTCTACGTTACATACTGTTCCAACTGATACCTCAGCATTTACAATTTGCATGATTTCCCAAAAAGTGTATATGTTTACTGTAAAAAACTTCAATAATCAGTTTCATAGCAAAAACTTTCAGTCGAAATAAAAACAATATTAACTTAAGACCTATTTAAAATGAAACACTGCTTTTAAAGGTCACAAAAGAACTTGTTTTCAAAATAAATAGCTTAGGAAAATTAGACAAAAAAATGGCAAAACTACCCACAAATTTCGACAAAACTAAATTTTAGTGGCTAGCTTTGTCTTAAGGTCTTGAACATTTTGTGAAAAGTAGATTTAGGCCGGGGCTAAATTTTGTAAAGGGGTAGGGAGGGGATAAAATTCAATATTTTTTTCGAAAAATATAACTTTTTTTTGAAAAAATGTAAAAGTACAAATTGTTGCATAAGTGATTCTTCACAAAAAAGACTAACGTACTTTTTTTCATACAAGCAATAGACTCTGAGAAAATCATGTGAGAACTTCACGGAGCAGTGCATCAAATTTTGTCGAAAAATTTATAAAAATTTCAATAATCGATGGGCAAAATTTTGTGTACTATTGAACTTTGGCAACATCTCCATACTTTATACAACCAAGTTTTTGGGTGTCTGGGGTAAGATGAAGACCGTCGTCATCTTGAAAAAAAAGTTATTGATTCAAGGAAAAGTTTTAAATCACCCTAAAAAAGCAAGTCTTACATATTTCCCCTAAGACAAAGACATAAAGCAAAATACATCATTTATAACTTTTCCATCATTAACTCTTACTTTTATTCTTCCAAAAAAAAAAAAAAAAAAAAAAATATACAAAATATGCTTGACTGACATTAACCCGCCTGTTCTTAAAAAATAAAATCACCCAAAGGCGTCATTATTCTTTCTCCCTCTATTGCACTCCATTGTCTTTGTACTTAAGAATTTATTAAGATATTCTACTTTAATATTGCACGTTGCCATGTCAACTTTTCCTCCATAAAACAAAAATAATAAAACCAAAAAATCAAAAACCAACGACAAAAAAATACCAAAGACCTTGGCCAACTCAAATCGCAAAATAAATTTCCAAGTCATTAGAGAAAAATTATCCTGTCAACAATCTTGGGTACAGCTGAACAGGACAACCAAGCTGAATACCATCATCCAACCATCGTAAACGTGTGTGTTGTCCATACTCGGACACGAACACACAAATTTTCTATCCATCCAAACGTTCATACAGCTGTAGCTTTTAAATAATATATAAAAACAGATTATCCTGTCGGTCGACCTTGAAAGATAAATGGTTTTTCATTCACATTTGACAGGCCTCCACTTTGGTTTACTCATTCAAGTGCAAGTATGTGTGTATAAGTGTGATGCTTTATCTGGTCTCCAAAAAAAAAAAAAAAAATATGACCAATAATGTTTTGTTTTTTCATGCGTGGTGGTGATGAACTTAAGTAAAACATAAATCTTAACGATCTTAACGATTTTGATAAAAAAAAAACATAAATAGTCCTTTGAAGGATGAAATTACGCGAGCATGAAAAGATTTATTTCTCTTCAAAAGTCACGAAAGAAAATTGCGAAAAAAATTAATTTGTCAAAGATAAAGTATAGTTCTTTTATTTAACCCAGGCACGACCACAAAGTATTAACGAGTGGCCTTAGCTATACAAGTTGAACTTTCAATGGGAAAATTTTGGCAGGTAAGAGGTACAAAATATATGTTAATATCAAGAACATGATACGCAGAGGTTAAAGATTGTATTCAAACGTTATAGCTTGTAATATCAAAGGGGGTAAATTTTTGTTATGTATTTAAAATGTTAACTGTTAAATGTTATCTCTAAAATGCTAGAGCAATTTCAAGACCAAATTCGAACCAAAGACCATCAGAAAAGTATATCTTGGTTCATGTTTCAGACAATAATTCAAATTTGTCACATAAAGTTGTAACTGCGGTGGTTTCAATTGGATTGTGGAAAACAATAAAAAATATGACAATTTTCAACTTGCGCTTGAGTTCAAACCAGGCAGAGATTTATTATAAATTGTGTATACTTTCAATGGTACTTAGATGTTGTTTTAGAATAATTGGTAATTTTCAAGCCATTAGTGAAAAACTCCCAAAAAATGCATTTTTTAATTATTTCTTGCATTTTTTTCCATGTTGAGTCATGAAATTTTAGTCGAAATCTTCAGATTCTGATTCAGCATCCCAAGAAACATAAAAGAGGGGAAAAATCAATACTACCCCACAATTTGCATGCTAAGACCCTTTTTGGGCACAGATTGACTGGACTATTTTGAACATCCAAACTGGGTTAGTTAATTAGTTAAAAATCGTCTACTGTGGCGTTTACGTAACTTTTTTTGCATAATTTTTTATATTTGCTTCATAAATTGTGAGGAATTTTTTTGAGTTTATTAAAGTTTTTTTTCAGGAAACAGAAATAAATATTAAAAATAGTAAGCATACGCCATGGTGTACGAAATTTAAATAATAGATGTCTAAATATTTTGTAAATATACAGGGTGTCCGCCGGGAAGGTATATTTCTTTGTTTTGCCGCCATTTTGGCAGTTCATATTTGGCAGTCGTGAAGGAGACTCGTGGCAAATGTATTATGGAAAAATATTCGATAAAGCAACGTGTTTTAATCGTTAAAACATTTTATGAAAATCAATCATCGATTACTGTGACGATGAAAAAGTTTCGTTAAATTTTTGTGAGAAACAACAAAACGGACTATTTATCGTGTAGTGAATGATTTGAAGAAAGAGGGTCTGTAAGTGATAAGCTCAAGAATGGACCACAACGAACTGCAAGATCGGCTGAAAACATTACTGCTGCTCAAGGAAGTTCAAAAAAATCGATCAACCTCAATTCGACGCCGAGCTCAGGAGCTTGGTCGTCAAAGAACAACATTGAAAACTTTTTAATTCCTCAACTGCATGCTTTGGGCTTGATTAACATGTGGTATCAACAAGACAGTGCCACATCGCATACAGCCAGGATTATAATGGAATCACTGCGAGACCTCTTTCCACAACAAGTAATTTCAAGAAATGGTAATGTTGATTGGCCTCCACGATCTCCTGATTTGACTGCTCCTGACTGTTTTTTGTGGGGTATCTGAATAGCAAGATTTATGCAAACAAACCAAAAACGCTTGAGCAACTCAAACAATATACTCGTGATGTTGAACATAAAAAGTGGATGGGACATGATTTGATCTAAAATATGAAAAAAAAAATATATAGTTGCAATCGAGTGGAAACACTCGATGCTTCTATTCACATCTTAGCCTTTGACTAATCAATTTTCTGTTAACATGTCTTTAGCATTCAACCATCACACATACTTTTTATTTGTTTCCTTTTAAATTCTACTTTCTACAGTAGGCAAAATTATTGACATTTTTGGCCGAATAATTATATTGTATTTTTTTTTTTTCTTTAAGAAGATATATTTCTTAGGCCATAATTGTATAATTTCTGTAATTCAAAGAAAAAAGTATTTAACAGGGGGTTTTCAATCTTTTAAATAAAACGAACATGGATGAATTAATGTAATATTTTTCTTTGAAGATTGTCGAAAGTCCATGACAAAAGAAGTCAAAGGGTGTCTAAGAATAAAACAAAACTAAGCCAAGTAACACATTGTTGAGTTTAAGTAAAAGAAGAATAAACGTTTATTTATATTTTAACAGTTGTATCAGAAGTTTTTTTATTTAATTTGTGACACATCAGAGTACTTACAAAATATTTCAGGGGTCAAATCTTGGTCCAATACTTTTGTCTGTTTTTCTTTCTTATTATTTAAAATACTATTATAAAGAGATCCAGCCTATTCATAAGGATAATAGGAATGTTTAAAATTTGGATTTCACAACTCTGCATCTCTGCATGCCCAGGTCCACAATTATTGGTTGATACATTGCGTTTTTTTATTACTCTGCTACGTTTTTTGTTAACCTCTCGTTTTGTAAGAATTGTAATACATATCTTCTACTGATATTTATATAAGTAATAGATATTTCGTAAAAATATGAAAACAAATCAACTTACAGTTGTGTTTTAAATAAAAAACAATAATTGAAATTGAAAACAATTGAAACAAAATTTTTGGGTTAGTTTTGTTCTAGACAGTTCTTATCTCTAATATCTCGAAGGCAAACCAATCTTCGATCTTCACTAGATTGCATATTGAACAATGAGCGTATTAAAGATCTTCAATTCGCTATTTTTACTTGCGATATACATAGGTACTATAGGGCAAGATTATGATTCATGCACAAAAAAAATTTCGAGGTAACAATCAAACATGACATAACGATGACAGAGAACACCAAAAAAGTGGGTGGCACAATTCTGTCTGTCTGTCTGTCTCTCCGTATGTCGACCTACAGCTTAAGCCACTGAAGCAATTTTCTTCAAAGTTTTAACTTAAGGTTTTTTGTAACTCTTCAGAGGGGAAATTGAAAATTTTGTTAGCACCAAAAATAACGGTACTTGTCCTACAACCATAAATGAAATGCTTGTTGATCTCAAAAACGGCTCTAACGATGTTGATAAGAAATCAGAGTGTTATTGGAGGTATTGTGTACTTTTTGATAAGAAAACAATTTACCGAAAACCGTTAATAACGGTACCTGCCATATAATGGTTTCTTTAATTTTCGAGTTTAGTTAAGCTGTTAATGAGGCTTAAGCGATTTCAGTCAAAATTTGTATGCACATTTTTTTTTTGTAAATTCCTAATGATATTGCAAAATTTTGATATATGTAATTAATTTTTAAGAAAACCGCTCCAACGATTTCAAATTTGTTTTGCACATATTCATATTTTTTTCAAGTAATCAAATGGCATACTTGTTTTTGTGCTCTAAGTTTTTGAACTTGTTGTTTATACAACTAAAAGAACGATTTAAATGCTTCTTTTATATTGTTCTTATAACTTTTTCTTATTTTAAAAGTTCTTGATTTTGAGCAACTTGAACATAAGAGCAAGTACGTGCAATCCAGTTGTGATTTTAAGTGGTATTTAAATTTTTTTTTTATATTTTCTAGAATATTTTCAGAAAAAAAAATTAATTTTATGAAAAAAAAAATATTACCTTCCATACAAAAGTATAAAAACACCACTTAGGGAAATATTTAAGTATTTTCTTAAAAACTGTTCGTACAATTTTTATAAAACTTTTTCTGTATGCTACAATTATTGCAATCTACTACCAAAAATTGTACAAATTTACTCTTAGCAACTACTTAGAACCATTTATAAAAGACTTTTTCTTAAATTTTAATATTTTCAATTTTGATTAGCCGGATTTATTTATACAAAATTCAAATAAGTTCAAAAAATAGCTATGCATATCAAAATGAAAACATTTTTTTGGAGTTTTTAAAAAAGTTCAATCTCTTAAACGGCCTGTTAATTTTTTTGGAAATTTTATTTTCATATGCACATAATCAAATACTTAAGATTTGCATACACAAATTTTTCCTTGAAAATGTGTTAAGCATTTTATACATGAACACAATATATTTAAAAAAAAGCAGCTCCAAACATTTTAATTTTCCATTTCCATTTGATGAAAAATTCAAATGGCATTCTTTTTTTCAACTCAAGTTTTTAATTTGAATATCGTATTCTATTTCTTTATATAAAACTTTTGTGTGAAACCTAGGGACGCATTTTTCTCCATTTTAAGAAAATTCTTTGAAAATTGCCAATTAAACAAAATTTTATATTTCTCTAATATTTAACATTAAAATCACGGGTATTCATACAACGTCGTGCGACACTAGATAAGATAACGATTTGGTCAAGTTTATCATTTGATTAATGAACTGTCAAATTTTGCTAAAATTTTCCAAGGACTTTGTTGCGGAAAATTAATCAAATTACTTCAAAGATGAACATACATACTTTTTTATACAATCAATAAATTTAGAAAAAAACGTGTACTTATTTTATGATGTAGCAAGTTTAGTGAAAGATTCAAATAGTTTTACAAAATATTCAACGAAGTAGCTATGTATGCTGTTTTTTTTTTTTGTTTTTGTTTCAAAAACTGGAAGGCCGCTAAAATTAAGTTTTGCTCCAATACGGAAAATAAGTAAATCCGGGCTGTTTTGGAGCAAGAAAAAAGAACGGTGCAAATGTAGCCTCGTCTTTTGAAGAGAGCCTTTTGTACACAATATTATTTGTCTAAAAATAAATTAAATGAAATAGCATAATATCGGCAAAGCTTAAATTTGGTGTCAGGCTTTCAAGGAATACACCTCAACCTATACCTACATTTACAGATATCCTTTATAATAATGGCGTAAAAGAAAATCTTGCAATTTAATCAAATAACCCTAAAATACGTGCCTACAAACATTGTTCCACACGGGCGATTTAGAATATGGTAGGACCTCTTAATTTGACCATCTGTTGGATATACCTTAATATTGTGTATACGTATAAGTCCTCCCTCTGTATATGTACAGAACACATAACACAGGACAGCTGCAAGTAGAGTCGTGATTGCAACAAAACAATATCTGATGAACAAAGAAAAAGGGATTTTTTTTTTTCAATTATGGACTCTCTGTCTGAGTGCGGTCGTGCGAATAACGAGCCAGAATTTCAGACATGTGCGTTTTTCATGCTCCAGATGTTTTTAGTATTTGCCAACTCAATTCTATAGAAGGACACGTGACTATTTTTCGTGCTTTTTTGAGTGACAGGTTTTTCTTTATTTAGTTTGCCTTAGCCTTCGAATAAAGTTCTTCACTTCAAATTAAGCTCTATGTCAAGTGTTTTTTTTTTTTTTTGATTATCTTGTGATAATATCTTAAGGATTTTTACTACAGGTTGTATTGTTGCCCAAAGGGTAGCTAGTTATAATAAACAAAATAAGTTTATTGAGCTATAAAAGAATTCACAAAGGTCCTTGTAGTGCAGTAGTACATTTACGGTCTTTTTCATTCTTCTTACAAATGTTTGACGCACTTGCTTAGTCTTAAAATAAATATCATGATCATGGGTAAGGTACTACGAGTATTATGTATGTAGACTAGGGTGGTCGTTAAAAAAAGGTCATCTCGGATCGACCTTAATCGACTCTAAACGGAGTAAAAACAATTCCCTAATTTTTTCATAGTTGCTGTAGGGGTTAATTTTTTTTCCTTTTTTTGGCATACAAAGTAATTCACGTGAGATCTGCCAAAAAATTCAGAGCATGTAGGTTGGAAATAGAAAAAACCTTCGGGAAGGGGGTAAAATTTGCCCCGCTTTAATAAGAGCGGAAGTTTTATAAAAAATTACATTAAATAGAAAAAATATTAAAATACAAATTAACGGCAGTTATTAACAATAACATATTTGTTAGCTATTTGGAAAGTCAGAAGTGCATTCTTGTGACTTATTTTCAAACCAAAGATTTTTTAATACTTATTTATTAAAAAAAAATTATTAAAAAAATTTTTTTTTATATAAAAAAAAATAAAAAAACAAAACATTGAATTTTTTTTTCAAAATGTTGAGTAAACTGTTCCTCAAAAAAATCTAATTTGAAAATAAACCACAAAAATGTTGTCTTTCTAAAAAGCTGTAAAACAATACTGTAAGTGTTGCCGTTGTTTTTGAAAAATTGTTTCTCTTTTCAGTGTTACTTTTTTTATAAAATTGTCCCTTTATGTCAAAGCGGGTGGAAATATTACGTCCTCCCTTCAGTGCCATCTTTATGCGTAGGCTCTGTAGGCTCAAACCTAGGGCCCCCGTAGACGATAGATACATTTTTTTCTCAATCAGATACAAGAGTTTTCTCTGTGCACCAAATTTGTGGGTTTAACAATTTCCCGTGTAAAAAATATTTTTTATTCAACCGCGTGAAAAGAAATTTATTTTTAAGTTAAAATCAAAATGGAAAAGACTAATGTAAATTTTTCTTTATTCGGCCACAATCTTTTTTTTCAATTTTTGGTGAGAAGAGTCAATAACTATTTTTTCAACATCAATAAAATCCAGAATATCAGATTCAATAAACATTTACGCTAAGCTATTTAATTTTTTTTTTTTGCGTCATCTTTCTACGCCGGTCATTCTGAATTTAAAGAATCTCACAAAGATTTCAATAGGTTCGATAAAATTATATTACCAGGACACCTTGATGCTTTAGATTGGCTCTTATTTACTTGAGTAATGCTTCTCATCGACATAAGTTCTATGTTTTAGTCAATCCAATTCATATTGAGCCTCTAATCTAGAGAGTACTGTGAAAAGGAGAGTTCATGTCAGGTTTTGCTTTTCAACTAAGTTTAATTTATACCTGCTGTATGAATCCGATCATTATTCTGCTGAAAAATAATCGGCAGTGGTCCAAAAATATCCTTAACTGCCGCAAATGTTTTAAAATGGTTTTTCGTTAAGCTTAGACCCTTCAGGTGTTCAACATCATTAATTACCCAGCTTAAAGCCATTTAGCTCACTTATAAGCCAGTTTTCTATCATTCCTTGTTTATTTAGTCAGTGAAGTTGATCGTTTCACCAGAGATTTTCCACTGGTCTGGTGTGACAGAATAGCGTACGCATAACCATTCCATATGAAAATGGATCTTTTAATCAATTAATAACCAATTTATGGTTTCCAATAAATTTTTTCGGGCTTCAAGACAATGAGACAGTAATTTATCGTTCTACAACTCAATGTTTCTGAATTTCAGAACAGTTTGCAATTTTGTCCTGCTTAATTTAAAAAATTGTTTTTAAAATCCACCAATCATCATGGTCTTACCGCTATCCAATATAGTTTCATTAATAAAATAGCAAATTTTCACTTTAAATGGCAAAAAAGCCAAGTGAGGCTATTCTAATGTTACAAAAAAAAAAAAACGTTTATTTTATTAGCAGTACACCAAATAAGCTTAAAAAACTCCACCAGCTTTAAGAGACCAATTAAAACTTAACTTAATTTCAGGACGGCCATATAATCTTGCGAATCAATTCTGTATGCTTCCATTAAAAAAAGTGCCAAAAACAGTTGATTTTTATAAAAAAAATAGAAGTGAGGCTATCCAAATGTCACGGACTGTAAAGTATAAACACTCAAAAAAACTAATTATATCGACCACCCTTATGCAGTCATGAATAAGTTGAAGACCCAATGCTCATAGGTTGGACTGATTCATTCCATCGCTTGCATTTTCTAACAGCAGTATTAATAAAAAGTTGATATCCACTCCCTTACGCACTGACTGGCACACGTATAGACAATTTATCCGTTTGAATACTTTTCTTATTAATAAAACATGATATCTTTCCAATTTTGTGGGTTCACTGGTCAAGTTTTCATACATTTTAAATTGTGAGTAACTCAAAAAATTTGCCAAGTAAATCCACCAAACTTAGATCGATAGTCATTGAATAAATTTCTGTCACAATTAGTAATTGTTTTGTTTTTTTGTTTGTAATTTGTTGTTTTGAGCAAAAAAATCCCAAGTTTTCTGATTTTTCATTTCGTATGCACCTCAAGCCCTACCATTATACCAATTCTCACCATTCTATGGAAGCTGCAAGTGTATTAATTTGATAACAATTTTTAAAAATTTTAGTGGGTGCAACGCCTTCTGAGCGGATCGTCCTACAATATTTAAAGTCTTTCATATAATTTATATGAATATTTGAGGAAGTGGGTGGATGCCACGCCACTTGAATAGATAGTTGCCAAACCGAACCGTTTGCCAAATGTCAAGGTTCTACGGTGTCGGTGTCAGGAAGTGCTCCATAATTTTAATGGTCTGTCAGTGAGTTACGGCTTAAGCAATTTTTTAGTCCTATATCTTAGGAATTACTAGTTCTAAGGTAAAGATATTAAGTGACCTGAATATGTTTGACTAGCTCAGCAAATACTGCAAATTTACACTAAAACTGAAACTGAAAAAGGCGTATCGCCGCGAACTTGTGATACGAAGCTCTCCAAAGCACTTTTGTTAATGTTTTTTCTTATTTGAGTTTTGATATTTTATTGAAATTACTGTATAACATATTTTTACTGGGTTTTAAAAAACTAAGTTAAAATCCACTTCACAATTGACAAATAAACGAAATGAAACAAACCAATAAAGAAATATCGACCTCGCAAATATACTAATTTCCCCAAAATTTTCGAATGTAATTTTTCAATGGCTGTTGATAAAACGTGTACATATCGTAACGTAAAGAGCAATTAGTGCTACCTCTGCAATAATTCCAAAATATGTTTAAGGTACCTACTAAAATGTCAGTTAATCTAGGTTCCCCTAGTTATTACTGATCCCCAGAATCCCCTTTAAAGTGGAAATCGGGAGCATCTAAAAAAATCGTGCCTAGAGATGAAAACTTAATTTGGACACATGTCGCAAAACTTTTCCAAAATTCAGTTGTGACTGTTTAAAATTATAAAATTAAAATTAAAAGAATAATAATTGCTTGAATAAAAATTGCTACAAAATTTTTTCCCGGCCTCTCAATCCAAACTTTTCTTTGATTTTTTGCAAAAAAAATTAGCTTTAAAATTGAGGATTATCGCAGTTTCCTCATTGCTGACCTTAATTTCAGTACCATTTGCTATATGAAGAGCAACAGCATACTTACCCGCCAAGTCATTAGGCCAGTTAATTTTCTTTTCAATCTTCATTAAAGCCATTGACTTAAAAAAAACTAAGGATTTAATACTGTCATTACTTGCAATATGGGAGGCAAGCAAACCAAATTCGTAATACAGCTATCCTTACAAACAGCCAGGCAGCTGTTAAGGCCATTGATTGGACTACATCATCCTCTTCTAAGCCTTAATATTAACCTCTAGGTCACCATCATATAGGTTCCTGGTCATTGGGGCATTGAAGGAAGTGAATAGGCAGATGAACTTGCCCGGAAAGGATCAGCCCTTCACAGCTCACTGGCAGAAAGAGTCAACATTCTCCTTGGAGTTGTTAAGGGCAATTTACTTACAATCTTCTGAAATGAATCCAATCGAAGGTGGACCAAATGGAAGCTTAACCAAATGCAAAATATCCAGAAAGATTTAGCCCGCCTATAATAAATCCCAAACAATTGACCTATTATGTAGGCCCAGACGAGACATAGCCAGGGCTGTTGCAACCTGTACTGGATACTAACCAGTAGAGGAACATGCGGCAAAGCTGGGTTTTCCTTACAATACTCTGTCGTAGCTGTGACGACCAGAAAGAAAAGGAAACAGTCTTTCATTTTCTATTTAAATGTCCTGCACTGGTCGGAATGAGAGCTCAATCGTTTGGATTGGAATTTTTTGACGACTTCAACAGACTTTCTGAACAGAAAATAAAAAATTTTATTTCTTTCTTCTAACGCGACAAAATTGAATGATTCTGTATCATTCTCCAACCCTGATCCCAATGACCATGATGAGCAATCGGAATACATGCCTCTGCTGGATTTCATGATACTCATTGACAACGATGATCGCTTGGATCGTTCGCACTTCGGTGCCATTCTGCTATCTGCTGAGGTTCGGCATATCGTAGCTGGCTTTGGGTGAGATGTGATCCAATCGAAAGATTGTCTAATGTTCTGTCTCTTGAGGTAAGTGCTGGCTCACAATATACTACAACCATAATCCATATCCATTCTTATTCAAACCAAGGAACTTAGGTCTCATGGTTTATGTTGATCTTCACTGAAAACCTCCCGTCATGCCGGGTGGGCAAACGGAGGTCCAGGAAAAAATCTCATCTTTGTCGATTTGTACAAACCATCACTGCCTTCCTGGAACCTTTCGCTGTTAATTTCAACGCTTTGGAGATGATCCTCATAGGTTGTCCACAAATCCTCACTTAAATCCACTCCAAACAGAGCAATTCAGCGCTAATTCAGCACCGAGCAAGTGTTCAGTACTTCGTTCTCTTCTTGCTACTTTTTGATTATTATCATTATTTTTGTAATAAATTAACAATTTAGTATTTTTGCCAAATCAACAGCTGTTTTTTTTCCGGAAAAACTGAGTAAGTAGCAGGTTGGTAAGATTTGACTTATTAAAATCTGATTTACTAAAAGTTGTCTTAATTATTGTGTGCGTTTCATCATAATTACTAAAATACTATTGAACAACCAGCTTAAACCAATCCAAGGTATAGGTATCAGTCCACTTGATTGATATTGAAAATTCAATCCTTGAATGTTTTTATATTCAATCAATTTAGTTCTAAGTCCCGTTTAAATACACAAAAAATAAAATAAACTTACCTCCCACTTTTCTATCCAAGCTTAAAAACTCAAACTCTTCACAAATAATTGTTTTTAACCCAACCTTGTAATCCCAGAAAACCCAGTGTCTTTCAATTTTAATTCTTCAAAAAAAAAACTTTTATCGCTGTATTTCTCAAGGATTCTTTAACAAAAATCTTTTCACCAAACTCTTGTAAGTTTTTTTTTATAGGTACATACATACATACATAAACACACTTGCATTGGAAGAAAAAGTGCTTTACCATGACCCAATAGGGACAAAAAAAAAAGTCCCAAAAACACGTAACACCTCCCAAACAACCCACAACACATAAATCTGTCAATACCCATCAACAAAAATTGTACTAACTTGACGTTGGTATTTAAGTCTTTAGTATCCTTTAAAATCCATTTTTAACATCCTTTCCTTTTAATTTAATTACCTCCCAGAGGGCGACAAGAAAAATGGGAAACAAAAATCCAAAACAAATCTTATCCTGAACTCTGAAAAACTAATATTTATTCTGTTCAAGGATCAGATTTGAGATATGCGAGATTCAGAGACATGTTTTAAGGAAAGAAGACAAAAAAAAAATAAATAAAACACAGAGAAAGGGAGAGTAAGAAAAAGAGAGATACTCAGATTTTGCAAGGATAAAAAAAAATATCCGCGATATCTCTTCATATCGCCCGCACACTGTCTTCTATTCACCCCCACATTTACGCTTACTATCGATTTTTGTCTTGTGTACAAAAATAAGGACACACAGTGTTACTTATTCGTCTGATGTCCTTGTATCGGGACAATTTATTTTATTAGAGCAAAAAAGGTACATTGAATGTTATTCAATGTCCTTGTGGTAGTTTAGAAGGGTATGTTCTATCGAGTGTACCTATGTCAATAATTTATCAATTATTCCATTCGTCCTTAATCATCTTCTACGACTTACTGTTTTTTTGAGTCCTTGAAGTTCTGTTCCTCTCTTTTAGATGGCACAACTGACCCCTAAAGAATTGGTGTGTCTTTGTTCCTCTTGTGTGTGCCCTGCTTGGGGCTATTTATACAGAGTTTGCCGTCAAAGTTTCAAGTGCAGCAGCAGCAGCAGCAGCAGGAGCAGCAGGACAACGATACATAAATATTCAGAATTCACAGTGAAAAAGGACGATTTTGTTATTTTGATATTAATTGAAGGGGTGATATTTTCCCCAATATTTTCTCTCTTTTTTTTGGCACTAACACACCGCACCCAGGACTAGGTAAAAAAGGATAACAGAAAAACAAAATATTTTCCCGTTAGACTTTTATTTTTTTTTCTTAATTTTATTTATTAGATAATAAGCATTTTACATTATTCTTTTCACTTTTTTTTTCTATTCTCTTACAAGGACATTCACAGAATGAAATAAGAATAAAATAAATCAAAAAACACATATGTACTAGGCAAACAGGCAGAGTGGAAAATACTTTTATAATGGGACACACTCGCGAAGCAACGGTATATTTTCTTTGCATCGATTCCTCACGCAGTTCACGGCCGAACTGACAGTTAGCATACACAACAAAATACAAGAGACGGTCTGAGTATTCGAGTTGAGCTCATTCAGCCACCGTACGGAAAATAAAAATTCCCTTTTTGAGGTAGACTAGTGTGGTCTCTGTTGCGCCTGTTGCACTGCATTGGCGTTATCCGGAAAAGTCTTAAAATAGAAGAAGAACAACAGTGTGGAAATCTAGATGTGCGCATGTTGTGGGAATTTTTGTTGTTGTTGTGAAAAATTTTTGCTCGTGTTTCGGAATTATTGTTCGAATTCGAAAAAAATAGAAATACGGTGAATGACAGTTGGTTTCAGTATGGCGATAAAATGATATCCGTTGTTAAAGCTGAGCTTGAAAGCTTAGAAGCTTAAAAGCTTGGGAGCTTAAAAGCTTGTTAGCTTTTTAAGTTCACGGAGCTTAAAGCGATTATTGTATAAAATAAAAGAAAATATCAAATTCAGTTGAAAAAGTTGAGCTTTATAGCTTCCAAGCTTTGTGCGGTTGTTGTCAATAAAATATATTCTAGGTTTGTGTATCGGGTTTGAAAAATAGTTTTTTTTCTTAGTTACCAGAAACTTCAACTATTTCTTGTTGTTAGAAT
Organism: Dasysyrphus albostriatus; assembly: GCA_946251815.1. Lineage (NCBI taxonomy): Eukaryota > Metazoa > Arthropoda > Insecta > Diptera > Syrphidae > Dasysyrphus > Dasysyrphus albostriatus. Next base: position 22,308,272 of record OX276337.1, read on the forward strand.
ATTTCACAAGTAGATGAATCTTGATTTTTCTTACCTTCTGAAGAACACTGGTAGTAAATAGTAAAGAAACACGTTCTTGAAGTGAGAAAAACTAGTAGACAGAGAGTAAGTGACGATTTCATTAAAAAAATATTTCATATCATTGTATAGTCTGACTATAAATAAACACAAAATGAATTGTCTGCCACTTATCCGTTGATGAAGAGGCTGTCGGTAGGGGGCTAAAGAATTAAAAATATTAGGTCAAATATACGTGATTTCATTAGGTATAGCTGATTTTTGCTTTGATGACGCACAGATTGGGTGTTACGAAGATGGTGACAGACTGCGGAGAAGGTCGGTAAAATAAGGGATTAATCACGTCATTTCTTTAAGGTTGAAAAAATGCAAACATTTTTAAAATTGCAATATAATGCTTTTATCAAAAAGGCAAACAAATATTTCGAGCTGAATATCCTGGCAGACACAATAAAATAATAATTTAATAGACAAGTTTAAGAACAAGTTAGTAAAAGACAAGCAAATGTTGGGAATGGATGTACAATCAAAATCTGAGTACCAAAGCTTATGTTAAATAAATCATGATGTCGATTACAAGAAATTGTGGCAAGTTTTTGTTTCTTTAAAAAATTTTTATTTGAATTTATAGACAAGAATATTTTATAAAACTTTTGACACAAATTTTTTTCCCATCTCTACCAGGTCAAATGTTATTGTCGAAAAACTGTCGAAATTTTTGAGTGTAAAATTGTTTTAGCGTTTATCTTGGTTTACTTAAAATTGTTATACAAAAATTAGGGTTTTTTAACAATAAGTTTTGATATATTTTAGGGTTGATTTATAAACTCAAATGTTTTATGATTCTACTGCATTCATAATGTAAATACCCATTAATATAATAGTTTTTAGGAAAAGTAATGTTAATAAGACTCTGTTTTACATTTCTCTAATGGGAAATACATTGAACGTCGAATCGAAAAAAAAACATTTATCTCACAAGAAAAAAACAGCTAAAACCAACCAATTTCTGGTTTATTATACCTGATTTTCAGGTTGTTTTTTTTTCAACTTGGTAGATCAGGTTAACTGCCTAACCTGATACCTAATTTTAATGTCGTGTTAAATCAACATTGGTTTCAGATAAATTTAACACTGCCTTAAAAAAGTAAATCTGTAAATTTTACCTGAGAATCTTGCTAATTTTACCTGTTAACCTAGTTAACTTTACATGAAAATCTAGTTCAAAAACATGAATAAATGTCCAACGTCCTGTAAATTTAACATGAAGATCTGGTTATTATAACATGATTAAATGTTAGATCAACCCTATATCCAGTAATTATTATGTCTTGGATCCATGCTTGTTGTTCCCTGCTTACCGTTCAATTCATTTTGCATTATTCTGAAAGTATAGAAGTTTATTACTATGTTTATAATCTTATTTTAAAAATACTTAATGATACTAAGTTAGTTTTGAACTGGGAACCTCTCACACATGGAGATAATACGCATCCCCTGGGCCACTTCGCTGCATACAAAACTTGTGCCAAATATCAATAAGTTGAAACTGGCCTTGTTTGGATGGCTTGTGTGTGTGTACCTTAACAATGGTGTCATGTTGAAATTAACTGGTTTCTTTGTTTCTTTAAGATGAGGCCAGGTTAAATTCATCAGGTAAACATTGTTAAAATAACCATATAAAATGTTACTTCAACCTGATTTGTGGTAAAATAAAAATTCATAATAAGCCGTGTTAAAAAATCCGATCTCAGTTAAAATAAGCGCTATAATCTTGTCGAAATTTTTTGTTTACCAGAATTCAGTGTTAAAATAACAGTTCATCTTCTTAAACCTACTTGAATATGGTAATTAGCCTAATTTCACTCTTAATATAAGGTTATTAAAATCAGGTAAATTTCTGAAATGTCTGTAACTTTATATGGGATTATGCACCTTGTAAATTTAACAGGGCCCAGGTTAATTATTTACCTGGCTTTTTTCTCTTAGTGTAGTAGGCGTGGAAGGCAACTTACTATTTGTCAATGAAAGACAACAAATTTAAAAAGCAAGTGGAAATAGCTCAATTGACAAACGAAATGTCACTTTGTCCTCAACTGACGAAGAAATTCTTATAGCAACGGGTTTTTATTCCATGATGGTGTTCACATTGGACTGAAAAACTGGATTTTTGTTGACGTTTCAGTATTTACATCTTCCTTTACTGAAGAAGTGGGAGCGAGATGTGAATACTGAAACGTCAAAAAAAAATCCAGTTTTTCAGTCCAATGTGAACACGGTCCATGGCAATGAAAGACATTCATTTGACAGCTTATCCAAATTAACACATGTCTGCATATAGCTATTCTTCATCCATTTTAGAGGATAATAATCCTAAAAAAAATTAAAATAATCTGAAAATCAACCCCTGAAGTGGAAAATAAAATGATCCAAGGAATTCTATCCAAAAATTCTATAAAAATAATTAAAAATAATAATTCTTCGCACCACAATTTATTGAAGATTACTAACATCACTGAAAATTTGCTAATTGACAGTTAGTGTCAATTCATAAAAGACGAACCAGAATGAAAATAGCTATCAATGAACTGACAAAGCCGTTTGTCAAATTTCATTGTCTTGGAAAAAAGCAACGATTTTGTGTTGCGTTCTTTAGTGGGTTGAATAATTAAAAGCTCAAAACATGTAAGCCATTTCATCACTTAAGAAAATATAAGTATATTAAAAAAAAATTAAATCGTTGGAGTATTGGTTTTTTTAAAAACTCATTTTGTATACATAATTAAAATGTACTATTATTCAAAAAAATGTTTTACCAATTTTGAGTTTCTATCTTTATACATTTATGTATTAACTTTGTTTCAAACCGTTGTTGAAATACTAAGCTTTCAAAAAACAAAAAACTAGTATTTTTTAAAAAAATCCAAAATTAACTTTTTCAAAATTTTGAGATGCAATATTAATGATATTTCAAATGAGCTTTTTTTAAATTTTGATAGAAATCATTTAAGCCATTAATGAGAAAATCTAAAATCTAAGAAAACGTTGTATGGAAAGCACCGTTTTTGGTAAAATTTTTAAATACATATTATTTTTTTTAAACATGTCTTTACAAAAAGAAATTAGAGCTCAAGGCCTTAATATGGCTTATTAAAATTTTTCGCTATTTTGGCCCAGAAGGCTCTTTTCGAGTACGACACGTAAAATTTTGGTCAACTCGGTTTGAGTCAATCTGCTTTGAGAGGTTGCGTCTGAGACTTTACCGTAAACTGGTTACTCCCCACACGCCTGACGTTGCCTGACGGCATATCCAAATAATTCCATAACGGTTTGTCACGCCATTTCTGCATATACGTTGCAAATACCAATCCCAAACGGATACACCCCTTTTCCCTTCCACTTTTGTGCATTTGAACAACGAAATGAAATATGAATATTTTAAAAACAAATCCATATTTTGCAAACATGACACACTTTGCAATTTACCTGATGTGTAGTTCAAGTTGAAATTTATTTTATAAGTTAGTTTTGACGTGCAGCCTTGCTTTAGACAGTGGCCTTATATTACAAATTAATAAATAAGCAATAAAAAAAATAAAATAAAATAATAATAATAAAACAAAAGCAAAAAGCTTAAGCAAACGCTCTGAACAAACGCGTAATTGAGTCAACATAGGTTAAGTCAAACCGACTAGAGTCAATCCGGATTGAGTCAATCAGTTTGAGTCAACCCAGATTGAGTCATCATAGTTTGTGTCAATCTGGTTTGAGAACATCCGGTTTCAGACAAACTGGTTTGAGTCAACCTAGTTTGAGTCAACCCAGTTTCAGTCAACCTGGAAGGAGTCCACCCAGCTAGAGTCAATCCGGTTTGACTCAATCTGAATTGATTTTACCTTTTTTTAGTCATCCTGGTTTGAGTCAATCCACTTTGAGTTAATCCGGTTTCAGTCAAACTGGTTTGTTCAACCTAGTTTGAGTCAACCCAGTTTCAGTCAACCTGGAAGGAGTCCACCAAGCAAGAGTCAATCCGGTTTAAGTCAAACTGAATTGATTCTACCTTTTATGAGTCAACCTGGTTTGAGTCAATCCACTTTGAGTTAACCTGGTTTCAGTCAAACTGGTTTGAGCCAACCCAATTTGAGTTGTTTGTGTTGAAGGAAATTTGTCCCTTGGGTGGAAAAAAGTTGTGCACCATTTCTGCCCACTCAAGGGAGATTTTACTGTATACCGAAAAAAAGTAAATTTCTATGAAAAATTTATTAATATATTTTTTGTACCATGAACCAGTTTTCCATATAGCTATGGCTAAGCACACTTTTTTTTTAAATGACACTCACAGCCCCACTTTTACAATCCCCATGAATTGTATTATTACTAAGAAAATGAAAAAAATATAATGCAGTCAAGGAGAAGAGACAACCATATTATCATTCCAGGTACCAAGAAACCCTATTTCTTTTAATAGCATGAAAACTCGGTAAATTTTTTCTTATACAAAACAAATTTCCAAATCACCTCATTTTATCATTAATCCTCCAAAAATTACTTTAACATAAAAAAAGGAGTAGGTAGGTAAGCATAAACCAAATCAACTTCTTTATATACCTGCCTACCTATGTACAATACAAAAATTCCCAAGATGATAACGCAGATAACATTTTCAATTTTTCAAGCGCCCACCAAAAATGATGTGTGCCCCACACACAAACATCCCCCGACAGGTTCTTTTTACTTTCATTTTTTTTTTAAACATCCTTTTCGGCAAAACCTTCAATCAACTACACACAACATATTAACATTGTCTCTCTTGGAAATTGAAAACGCTTTACTCAAAAATGTACAGAAAAATAAAAAAAAACAAACAACAACAACGAACAAGTACATAATTTTTCAGGATATGTGAAAGAAGATGTCCTATGGTACACCTATGCCTTTTCAGAAAAAAATAAAAATATTACACCTGGCACCTTTCATCCTGAGTAAATTCCCAATTTTCAAATAACAAGGACGAAAGCAAACTGCTTCGCGCGAAATTGGGTGACTTAGTTAAAAATAAAAAAAAAAGAAATTCTTGTCAAAAGTCATCCTGCGGATCCTGGGGATTCGGCACAAACTGTTTGTTTTGCTGAATTTGTTGTGTTTTTTTTTTCTTGTCGATAGGAATGGGAATGGTATAGTACCAACGAGCTTATTTGGAAGTATGGTGTTATCCCGAAGAAATGCTCGTTTTTTTTATACTAAAATAGGCAGTTTCAGGACGTGATTCCGTTTAATTTCCACACACAATCGAGCTTCTCTTATCGTCCTTGCGTCCCAAGTCTTTACTTTTGTTTCCTTTTTATATTGACATTGTTGTTGTTGTTGTTGTAGCGTATATTCAATTATTTCCTTTAGCTCGGTTACACATGGCAATCTAAAAAGAATTTACGCTGTGTGTGTGATGTGGTGGCAGATGAAGAAGTATTAACCATTTGAAGAAAAAGAAGGTTGCAAGAGCTACACAGTGGATGAAGACGTTAGAAAAAGGATATATTTTTTTTTTACAATTTGTATAATTTTGGCATTTTTACCACCTGTTGTTTACCTTCTAAGGGATATATGAGGTGGTGGGGACAACCGACGCGACGCGACGATGGTGGTGCACCCACATTAGGGGTTTCATTTTTATGCGTGTATTAGAAATAAGCGTGAAATGAAAGCATTCACCAGATGACGCTAAAATCATATTACCACCTTCAATCAAAGGCACAAGGTTACCTGCTATTTCTCGTTGCTTTCCGTGGTATCACATCGTCGTCTTCGTCACAGTCGACCAACAAATGGAAAGTAAGTAGGACTTGCTCTATACTCTTACGCTTCTCCAGTGAAACGTAAATTGTAACAATTTTAACAGCAACACACAAAAAAATAATAACACCACGCTATTTACCCAAAATCCTTAGGTTATCCTTGCTAGCATTTGAATTGGGTGCTGCAAATGAATGAATGGCATAAAAATATCACTCGAAAGGTGATTCGAACGCGAATCCAAAATGACGCTGGCACTGGTGCGGGGTTAGTGTAAGCAATGGTGCGTTTGGGCTTCTACTCTACGATATAATGGTGCTATGCTGGAATTTTTATGTTTTCCAATTTTGTAAATTTTGTGTTATATACAAAATTTGTGATGTTATAAGCATTAGTTCCTTTTGTTGTATATACCTACACCTTAGTGTCTTAGGAGAAGGCACACTGAAATCCTCATAGCTTAGCTACCTTACCTATATAGAAGGAGTTTTTTACGATGTCCTCAGATGTTGTTGAATACGCTGAGCTTGAGTTGGGGGGAGAGGGTTTTTAGCTCGATTAATTTCTTTTGGAGCAGGTAAAGCAGGGTGTGGACGTAATAAAATGACGAGTGATATCCCAAAAAGGTTAATTTTCCAGCTAAAAAGTACTTAAGGTATCGTAAAATGCAAAAAGTCGTAAATGCAGACTTGATGGCAAATGATGGAAGTCCCATCACTGCAATGCAGATGGGACTACCTCATTTGGATATACCTAAGGAAATCTTTTTTGATTATATATTCGGGGGCTTTTGAGAGGAGAAAATAACTCTTCGTAACAACTGCGTGAATAAGAGTGAAGTTGTTATATTAAATAATAAAAGGTGTTAATATTTAACATGGACTCTATTATTATTCAAGCTATTAATATGTTACTGTCGGAGGTATCTATATTCAGTGTTATTGTTAATTCCTGTAGGTTTGTAATTATTTAAGGCTGACTATCAGTGTTATAAGATTTTGGAAAGATGGAAGTTGAAGCCTGTTTGAATTAAAATTGTCCAGTAGACAGATAGATAGCCTTAAACATAATAAATTTTATTGCCAAGATAAATTTATAAAAACAAAGTTGTACTGGTATTTAAATTTGTACATCATTACAAGTCTAGTTTAAAAAAGATTTATTTGACAAAGCCAAACAAAAATTCATTGATCGTCTTAAAGCGACATTTAAGGGCGGATCTCAAATGTTGGTTAAAATTCCATCATTTAGAACATCAAGGAACTAGGATCTAGTCAGTTCGAAGCTTCCAAGAAATTGCTTCTGTATTCCCTGAAAAATAAGCAGGACTCCAGTAAAAGATAATAGTTTTCTCTGATACATCGAGGTTACAAGTTTTATAATCTCATGGGTCATGTCTCCCACTATTTCTATGAACGTCAAGTAAGCAAACCATCTTTGACAAATCGAAAAAAATTACGTGATGATTTGCCATTAATTAGTCGTTAATTAATTCTGATAATTTTTAATTTTTCATTCTATGTTTTCTATGTTTTTTTTAAATTGGGAATAACTTCTAATTTATAATGTGTAAGTGCTTAATAATTGTCGTTAATAAGTCAGTAATTAGTTGTGAAAAAAATCAATTTCGTCATGCGATGTTTTCTATAAGCTCTTGGATTATTTGTTATCTATGAGTGTCAAGATAGCAAAGCGAATTTGCCCAAACGAAAAATGGGTGGTTGAATAATTTGCCCCTAATAAGTCGTTAGTTAGTTGTGACAATTTCAAGCATGCCGTTCAAATTTTTCTATGTTTTTTTTAGTGCTTTGCTAAGTTGAAAAATCTCGAAAAGTGGTAAAAACTTTTCATACTTAATGTTTTATGGCTTAATAATTAGCCATCAGTTAGTCTTCAAGTCTTATTATTTCACATGGAAAATATTTCGCCCGAAAAATTTTTGTTCCCTGAAATTTGAAAAGCTATTATGTGTTTCGCCTGAATCTATCTTGGCATAAAATAAACAAAAAGAAAACTCGGACAAAGGCACCAGTGAGTACCCTCTGTTTTTCTTTCGTTCACCCCTGTCAAAAAACAGGTGACAATTTAAGCTCTTAATTACAAATAATTACGAAATGAGTACTCACAAATAGGTGAAATTTCGTTTTTCGGGTGAAGAAATAGGCGAAACGAGTGAAATGTCAATTTTTCTCCGTGGAATATTGTTCGCGGGCTGTTCAATTAGTTGTGAAAAATTAAATTAATCACGCATTGTTTTCTATGTTTTTTTTTTGCGTCCTTTACTAGTCTCACACTGACAAGGGAAAGCATCACTTAAAAATGGACACTGTTGACACCTAATAGTTCATAGGTTAGTATTTCGTCGTTAACTAGTCTCTAATTAATTTTGACGATTTTGAATTTATCATGAATTGTTTTTTAACTTTTTGTGGACTCTTTGTTAACTTGACATTAAGTAAGCATAGCACCACCTCAAAAAGAGATAAAAACTGTTTAAACCGAATGGTTAAAGGGTAAATAATTCATGGTTAATTATACTTTGGTAAGATTGGCTAGTTATGAATTTTGTATACTATGTTTTCTATGTTTTCTATGTTTTTTTTTAAGAGTGGCTTCAAGACATTTAATTTTATTACTAAATAATTAGCCTTGAAAAGATCAATTTTTTCGTGCGATGTTTTCTATATTTTTTTTACGAAACCTTATTTGATCCAGTAAAACATAATAATCAGTTCAATATAACTAATTTTAAACCCTTTTGGAATAATACTTCACAGGAATTAAAAAAAAAAATAAAACAAAAAACATAGAAAACATTGCACAATACAAAATTTTCACAACAAATTAATGACTTACTAACGGTGACTTATCGACCTACCCATTTTACGATTTATCAAAGTTGCTTTGTTAATTTGACATTCTTAAAAAACAAATAACCACCCAAAAACACATGGAAAACATCGCATGATAAATATTTTTTCACAACTATCTAATGACTAACTAACTAAATAAAAAATTATTAAGTACTAAAATATTAAAATTTTGAAGTTTTTACTTAATAAAAAACGTAGAAAACATAGGACAACAAATTTAAAAACTGCCACATTTACTTAATGTTTAATTATGTACCTATCCATTGTCAATCCGTGAGAGTTGCAGCCGAAAAAAACAAAGAAAACATTGCACGATCAAATTGGTTGTGGTACGACGACTAATTTACGGCAAATTTTCATTCCATAAACCATCAGGTAAAAGAAGTTCTTACTGATTTTCGGCAGTGTGGTTTGCCATTTTGATACCAAGCTTGCAAAGCAAAGCAAAAGAACATAGAAAACATTGAGTGACAAACTCGAATTTGCCAGAACTTATTAACGGCAAATTATCCACCTATTAATTTTTTGATTGTTCAAAGTTGCTTCGCTAACTTAACTCATACCATTTCTGCTGGAAAAGGTTTAGTGATCAACTGTCAAAACAGTCTTGCATATGAAATTTAGCTTGGCAGTCATTGTTGTAACCCTGTCATTTGGACGACATTTTCAAAAATGGTGCACCATGCTCAATGAAGATGTTAAAATTAAAAAAAAAAACTAGATTAAAAGGTTTTTGGCCTTCTCTCCAGTGGTTGGAATCAATTTCAATCAGGTATGATGGCGGGCTTATATCTGTTAGATTCCACGCAATTTTATGTCGATGACTAATTTGACCAAAAGTTCCTTAGAAAATATAATTCTCAATGAAGCTCTCACTTATTTTTGTATGAATTTGGGTAGTGAATTTAAAAAATCAAATCATTGAATAATTCCAAAAAAGTTCCATCCTTTGACATCAAAAAGAAAGTGGAAGCTACCCACTATAGACAACGTAGACTTAGATAGAAAAATGCTTAAGGATAATAAGGCCGGTGGATTCTATGGTTTACTAGGCTTATTTAAGACGCTCAGACAGTCCATTCAACTTCGTAGATAAGGAGTTCATCAACCTCGAAGTAGGTAAACATCAGTCTCATGAACAAAATCTTGATAATGGAGATCAAATGAAGAATTATCTTCTAAAACCGATGCTACTTCGGTTTGACGCAACAAATGTGTTCAAAACATGCCTCAAAGGCAAGACACAAAGTACATGCCTTATAAAACTGCCAGCTCTGTTTTATAGTGTCGAGTGTTGGGTGATAATCAGAAAGAGAGATCTAACACTTGATGAGCGAATATACAATAATGCTCCATGAAAGGGAGTCTTTGAAATCCAGCCCGCAGGTTCGAGAGATCGAAGAAGACATCACCTCCTCTGGTTTAAAGACCAAGCCATTGCTGATACCAAAAGGCTCGGTCTGGTAACTGGAAGTAGAATGCTCTGGATCGTAATTGAAGGAAGGCTTCCATATCTCAGGTAGCGACTTTTCATAAATTGGGAACTGGATAACTAACTAACTAAGCTGTACATAAAACAGTACTTCCCATCGGTGGATGTGGGTAATATACAAAATACTCAAAATACTTTTATCTGTTTACAACAAAAATTACTCTGCACTCGAGAGGGTTCTATAAGTGGCCTCGAAACCGCAATCAGCACATTTTTTGCAAGAAACATTCCAACAACAACAAAAATCAACTATGCACATTCGACAAAACCACCAATATGATCTGCTGTTGGATTGCAGATTCCCCTTGACCAATCAAACATTATCAACTGAGTTATGATAATTCTGACCACAATTTTCAATAAAATCACGAAAATAATTTTCCAAGGTTTTGATTTTTGAATCGATGGCAATGGATGTTGTGTGGTGTGATATAGTTCTGGGTTTATACATACATATGTAGTTCTGATGTGGTCCCGCTTATAGGTATCCTTCGAGTATGAGTCTATATCAACAGCGAGTCAGAGTTGCTCTTGTCAGAATTAAACAGATTTCTGTTGCATTTTGCAATTGAAATAAAAAAAAAAGAAACCCCAACAGGAGAGCTATATACTAACCGGTCAACCGAAATAAATTATCAACCAAAAGGATGGCAACATCGCGGTCATTGATTGGAAATCCCAGTAATAAACAGTTATACAGACCGATGAATTCAACAAATTGGATACAAAAGGATCTGTCGTGAGCAGCAACAAATTCCCTATGCAATAATAATGCTAAAATTGCACTGTCCAGACCAGGATAGGATACAAGGAGGGTGAATTTTGTGCAACAGAAAACTCTCACACGTCGTCACTAGCAGCATTGTGTTGTTGTGGGTAAATTTATTTCAAATTATTTGCACGCTTAAATTTCAAAGCTGATTACATTTTCCGATTGACTGCTGGGTTCTCTGATAATAATAATAATAATAATAAAATAGGCAACTCCTCCCATATGTCATGGCATCACCCGCAACACAATGAAATAATAAATAATTGTGTGGAAATTTTTTTTTGTTGTCTATGAGTATCAATCGATATCACAATTATGTAAACCTAATGTGTTTGACTCGCGATAAATAGCTATATCATTTGCGTGTGATTTTGATTTATTTGGCCTGAAGAGCAAAAGTCAGATTACAACATTTAATATGGCATTTGTGATACATGCATACATCATCATAATAAGCTTATGCTACACCCGCTACTGGCCTCTCTGGCACCTATCATAATATGAAAACCAGCGTGAACGGGTTGAATGATGGGTTTTATTCAGTGGATTACTTATTTGATACAATCATCATTCATAATATTGTTTTAATAGGTCAATAGATTGTGTTTGAATAAATTGAATTTGACTGTTAGTGTTATTTTTCAGCTTATTGGTTCTTAAATTCTTAATGAAAATCAGGCATTTGAAGACTTAACTTATTATTTTTATTTGAAAAATGATTTTGAACATTGTCGTATATTTACCGTTCCTTTGGTCATAGTTTATTACTTTAACAAAAATTTAGTAATGATTTCAATTAACCGTAAAGTCTAGTACGCATATCGAGCAAGATAAATTTTATCTCTATATTTTCTTCCCAAGACAAATTCTGAAGGTGTAGAGATAAAGTCAAATGAGGAAAGTAGCGTGGCTAAAAATTAAAAAAGTATATCAAATTTCCTTCTCCTCACTTAAATTTGAAAATGTTTTATACAGAAATCAGAGCAATTCTAGAGCAAGAAAAATTGATGACCTGTGCTTGATGGGGAACAATATAATGTGGACGGAGGTGTTTGCACCTCTTAAAATTCTGAAATTGTTAGTTTTCTTACTTCACTGGAAAATGGTGGTATAAGGGAAATTTGGTAACATTTGGATAGAAATACACCTTTTTCGACAAAAAATAGTTTTCCCCTCATGAAATTATATTAAAAAGGATGGCTACGATGTCGATGGATTATAAAACCAATAACAAATCCCGAATTTTTGTTACCGTTTCTTATTTCTCCGCAAAAAGGCGACTTTAGTGAGTTTGGTTGATATATGGATTAAAAACTAAGTTTTTTTGTCAAAATACAGTTTGTCCCCCATCTGTCAAGCCATTTATTGTCAAATTCCTTCAGAGGATGGCTACAATTTCGATATATTTAAAAAGAAGTTTTAAGAATTCTGAACGTTTTGAAGTTTTTTTTTTACTTCTCTGAAAAAAAATTATTTTAGGACAATTGGTTGGCATTTGGATCAAAATATATTTCGTTTCCTATCTACCAAGCATTCAACAATAAAATTATATTTAAGGGTGAATGTGATGCCGATGGTTAAGAAATCCTAATGGTAGAATCAGAAATATTCACAAGTTTCTATTGCTCCAGAAGACTCCGTGAAATAACTCCCCAATGAAATAACTCACCAACCTGAAAATGAAAGAACGCCCCAAAAATTTTATGGAAATGGGAAGTTTTTTCAAATGAAAGAGCTCCCCAAAATTGGGGACTTTTTTCATTTTTTAAATTGAGAGATAGTTTCATGTTGAAAAAAGAGGCTTGGTGCCCTCGGAAGCTAGAGGATCAATGCTATTTTATTTTTAAAAATTCGCCTATTGAAGATCTTCGAAAAAGTTCAAAGGTATTCAATATGCAATATGCAATCCAGTAAAGATTAGTGACAGGAATAAAATTAACCCAAAGTCAATATCAAGATATTTGAGAAGAAAAAACTTTAACAATTTTTGGTAAGATTTCTTGTAGTTTCTTTACTTAAAAAAAAACAAAAATTCCTGAATTATTTTACAAAAACAATCAAATATCAAATATGAACTAGTATAAGGAATTTAACTAACCCCAAGCCAATATCATTTTAGGTGATCTCAGGATATTTGGGTGAGCAAAAATTTCTACGATTTTGGCACAGTTTCTTGTTTTTTTTTTTTATTTAAAAAAAAACCAAAATTCAATTTTTTCGCAAATCCTATACATTATTGATTATAAACAAGTCTATAAGATTTAAATAACCCAAAGCCAACATCATTGTTTGTTCTCAAGATATTTGAGGTGAAATACAATTCTAAACAATTATTGGTAAAGTTGCTTGTAGTGTTTTCTTTTAAAAAAAACTAATTGTTTTTTTTTTTATAAACCATATCAAATATAAATTGTTAACTTATATGCAGGATAAAATTAACCGGGAGCCAAGATATTCGAGAAAACCCACTGTTTTAAAAAATTTTCAATGGCTTTTTTTTATTAAAAAAACTTCAAGTTGATAGGTTTTTATATTTTTCCAATTCTTTATCACGCTAATATACGGAAAATAAAATCAACTTGAAGTCGCTAGCATAATTTGTTCCTGAGATATTCGAGAACAAAGAAACTTAACAAAAGTTTTTTGTAATTGTTATAACTAAAAAACCGCTTATTGATTTTTTTGAAAGTCTTTTCTGCACGTATTGAAACTTCTATCATCATCATCTATCATCATTTGTTCTTGAGATATAGTGAACGAAAAAAGTGGAGGAACGTACGAACGAACGAGCGTACAAACGTAATATGTCAAAACTTTTGATTCAACAAATGAGACCAATTACAATAACTTAAAATGGGAAGTTAATAAGTCCCTAAAATAATCAATGAAGGAAGTCCCAAAAAAATTCTGTGCAATGTATTAGTTTCTCTTCGATGTTTGCGTCATCAAATACAAAAACAATAAACAAATCAAAACTCAGAAGCACAGAAAAATTAAATTAAAAGAATCTGAGTGTGATTTGACAAATGAATTTCAATGCTATTGCGTGCACAGTGATCCGTTTTTTGAATTTTGGCGACAAAAATCATTTTCCACGCCAATTCTTAGTATAAATTAATGAAATTTGTACACTTGATGATTTGAAAAAGATGAGTTTAGAGGTACTGCCTTTTTGTGTCTACTTTAAACAGAGGCTTCACAATTTAGGTCAGAACATGGTCCCAAATTTCAAAATTAAAAAAAAAAATACTTTTGAAGTCAGGAACTGAGTGAAGTTTATGTTTGAAATGTCCTAAAACATTAGCTTGAGTGTATATGTACTTTCATATAAAAATGACTCCAATACTGATCTGTACCAAGCTTAGAGAAGATGGTCCAAAATGTTCAGAAATATTCCCAAGGGGTAAGAACCAATTTTAGAACCTACTTATTTTTAAAAATGCTTGTATTGGAAATTATTTTAAGAACTAATTTGATTGAATCTTAAGAAAATTGACAAATTTGACAACTGGAAGTAGCGAATCAAATTTAAGGTCAACTGCTTAAAAACTGGAAAAAAAAACAAAAATAATCTAATGTATTAGTTTAAATAATGTTGATATATTTTTTGGTTTTATTTTTTAAATCTAACGTCAGGATAAAAATTCTGATTGTTTAAATTAAAAAAAAAAAAAACACCTAAAACTGCCATCATTTACAAAGCAATTTAAATATAATTTTACGATTTTTTCTAACTTTCAAGTATCAGAATTCTTAGCCTGATATCAGATTTAAAAAATGCAACCAGAAAAAAATATCAACATTATTAAAACTATTACTTAAGATTATTTTTGATCTTTTTGAGTTTTTGAGCAGTTGACCTAAATTTTTATTCGCTACTTCAAGCTGGCAAATTTGTCAAATTATCTTCAGATTCAATCAAATTAGGCCTTAAGATAATTTTCAATACAAACATTTTTTTTTTTAAATAAGTACTAAAATGAGTTCTAATCCCTTGGGAATATTTCTTAACTTTTTGAATCATTTTCTTTAAATTTGGAACAAATCAGTATTGGAGTGATTTTTATATGAAAGTACACACTCAAGCGCATATTTAAGGACATTTCAAACATAAGCTTCACTCAGTTCCTGACTTTGATATAACTTTATTTAAAATTTTGAAATTTAGGACCTGTTCTAACCTAAATTGTGAAGCCCCTCTTTGAAGTAGACAAAAATAGGCAGTACCACTGAATTCAGCATCCATCCCCAAATTATCAATTGCACCAAACTTGATTATTTTATCCTAAGAAAATTGGCGTGGGAAATAATTTTTGTCGCCAAAATTCAATAAACCACTGTGTGGCGGCGTGCGTGGTGGTCCAATGGTGGCTGTCCGGTGGGGTGAGTGTGGCGGCAATTTCTTTTTTCAATTTTGCCATATATGAGATGCCAAATTTCCAGAGCCTACAATTTACAAAAGGTCCAAATACACATGAGAAGCATTCCATTGTTGCGTGTTGGACATTTGTACAAGAAACCCGTATCAAACGGCTAGCTGGATTGAAAACTGTTCAAATGACCTTAAATTATTTTTTTTTAAATGATAAATCAAAATAATGTTAACGCTAAAATAAAATAATATTTTTTTAAATAGCTATTTACAGGTATCTTCGCGTTATCTCAATTTTGCTGAGCGTTACAGATGGGCCATCAAAACTATCAGTGTTTTAAATTTGTGTTGTTAACGCCCAAGTTAAAAAGGCAAAACCTGAAATTGGAAAAGCTTTTAAGAACTTCGATTAGGTGCTTAAGGACTTCTCCTATTGATAACCAAATCAAAAAATTAAGAAACTACGAGATAAATAATAATTAAAATCAAATCCCGTTTCGTGATGGACAAATTTGTTACGTGCGGGACACATACAAAATTAATATTTTAATACCTTTTGTTTATTAGAGCAGCAAATTTGTTATTACCTATATTAAGTATAGCATTTTATTAAGACTTAAATGTAGTTGGAGCCCGTTTTATAAAAACTAAAATTTGCTATAGCTATATTGAAATTTTCGTGCTTTGTTTTGTGGCTCTAAATGCTATTAATTAAAAAATATTTTTTCCTTAAAATTAATTTTTTGAGTAAAATATAAAAAAATGGGTACTAATAAGGTTTCACATCAAAATATTAATATTTATTTATTTATTTTTATTTATTGAAGGAATTAACTTACACAATAAGATACAATATCTTTTAAGATAGCGCAAGTTTCAGTATTAGCATACTATTTAAAAATTTGAATGATCTTAAGTAAAAAAGCTGATTTACATTACCAAAAAAAGATTAAAAAAAGAATACAAAAAAATTAAAAATTAAACTATGATTTTAAATGAAAAAGGAAAATATATATATGTATATAGTTGCATTTAACAATAGATACATAGTTAAACAAACCAAAATAATAATAAGGTTATTAAAAGAAAAAAAAAAAAGAATATAAAATAAAATTATCAAAAAAGTTTATCACCGAAGATCTCCAAAATATTGCCTAAGCCTTGTCTTGAACCGAGTGCTGCATCCAATCATCTTTATGTCCAAAGGAAGGGAATTCCACAATCGTAACGCGTGTACAAAAAATTGACGACTAGAAACAAGGTAAGAATAGCGTAATGGAGTCAGATCATAACTCCTAGTTGAACGAGGAAATTGAATTCTGTTATAAAGATATGGTGGATTTTTTTGTTTGCAGAATACTGTGAAGCATTATTAAGGTTCTAAAAGCGAATAAATTTTCGAGAGAGACACCGTGTATTATTTTAGAATATGCAGAAATATGTTCATATCTCCGCAGACCGAAAACATACCTTGCCACACTGTTATAAACAACATTAAGCTTCCTTTTATCCCGGAAATCACAATTACTAAAGATTTCACAACCATATAGTAATAGGGGGATGAGAAGTGATTTAGCTAGTATCATTCTCGTTTTGATTGGCGTAATTTTTTGGGTGGTCCATAACATTCGTAAGCCTCCATACACCCTTCCAATGGTCGTATTAATGTGGTTTGTCCAGGAAAGGTTTCTGCTAAAAAATACTCCTAGGTTTTTTGCTGATTCAACAAACTGAACAGGAATATTGCTTAGAAGTATTGGAGGAAAATACGTCGTATCTAGTGGGTTTCTGGAAATAATCAGACATTTGGTTTTGGTTGGGTTTAAACAGAGCCCATTAGATTGAGACCAGTGAAGGACCCTATTTAGATCTTCATTTATCTCCCAAGCTCCATTTTCGATTAGACCTAGAGAACAGCTATATTGGAGCTGAACGTCTTCAGCATACATATGAAATGACGAGTTGAATCCTAGAGACGGAAGTTCATTTATAGACATGGAAAATAGGAGAGGTCCCAAAATTGATCCTTGGGGGACACCTCGACTAAGCGGAAGAAAGGAAGACATATGATTATTAGCAACGACTGCTTGATATCTTGAAGATAAATATGAAAAAATTAATTTCGTTGAAGACGTTACTTTTCAATAATATGCGATTTTCGATCAGATTTTTTAAATTTCAAATCTGATTACCATTTTTCATGGAATGTTCTCCATGAGAAAAATATTTTCTTCAATTTAAACTTTAAATTTAATTTTTAATTTATGTAGACTTTTATGAGCTTAAATTTGGTTGAAATCTTCTTAAATTTGGTTAAACCAAACAACATCATTTAAAAGCTATATGGATTTAAAAATAACGAATAGTCTTTCGTGAAATTGGGTATAAGACTAAGAATAGGTAAAGCCTCTATGTTTGTAATACTTTTAAAATCAACTTATCTAAAATGCTGATGCAAGTTTATTGTATAAAACAAAAAAATCAATTCCTATAAGGTTGTGCCACTGTCCAAAAAGAGATGGCCTCTACAAGACTTTTGATGCCGGGCCCTCAAAGTGCTTTTAACATTACTGGTCAAATCCAATAAAATTACATACGAAAACATTTTTTTTTTTAAATGCGAAACAGGTATTTTCTATTTCACCTTTGGAAAACAATAATGGATAATGTTATATTTTGTCTGAAATAATTCCCCCAATTTATTGAGGGGAACCATTGCTGATGGTGGAACCTTTTTCTATAAATAAAATCCATAACTTTCATTTACCCTAGTAAAATATTTGCCTACTTATACAAAATCCCAAAAACAAAGCTTCAAAAATCCAATTTCAAAATAATAATGTTCAACCAACATGATGATTAAAATTTCAAAACCAAAACTTAGTACTTCAAAACTAATATACTCTCAATGAGTAAAGATAACTCCACACATAATCACATAATTTCTACTTTCAATAATGTAAAATCGAAAACCAATCACATCATGGTACCTATCTTACTACATAAGTCTGGTTTTATAGTATAGAAATCCTTTGTAAATATAAAAAAAAAAAAAACACATCACATCTCACATTTTGGTCGAAAGGAAAATTTTTAAGTTGTTCCAAAAAGCCGTCCAGCAAACACCAACGACCGCCCCAAGTGTAATCTCTCAAAAGTTTTACTTTCACAATCCAAACAACAAGAGGATTACATTTTCAATTTTCAATACATTGTACAGAGGTAGACCCTTGTAAATGTCCTGAAGAAAAACATGATTCTATACCTATAAGAGGAAGTGGATCGCTGCTGCTCCTCTCTTGCTTGCTTGGCCACTACTTTTACCGCCCACTTAAGCAAACAAGCATAATTGTATGAGCTGCTGCAGCAAGTATTCCAGTTTGTTTGGAAAAATTGAAAGGTGAATGAAGGGGAGGGGGGAAAATAATCCTATGAATGTTCTTTCTAAAGTCCTTTCAACACCTTTTTCAGTGAAAAATAACAAAAAAAAAAAGCTTATAGCTTCTCATACCTCTGTCGAACAAAACACAAAAAAAAAAAAAAAAAAAAAAAACTTCCTTCTGATGTGGACAGAGGGCGTTTTCAAAGCTCGATAATCACTGTGGACTACCTAGAGATAGGCAAAAGGTACATACTTTCTCTCTTGTTGACCACCTGAGGGGCCCTGTTGTTGGTCGAACCAAAAGGACAAACATAACATTCGGTCATTTACTTATCGATGGTTGAGTAAGTTTCCAATAAAAACCGAAAGCAAGGACCCAATGTTGTGTGTGTATGGGTAGAGGAGACCTGCCTGCAAAACTTTAGCCCAAAACTCTTTGAGGACAGCTCATAGTCTGATACGAAGCTCACCTTTTCGTGTGCAGGTTCATATGTGTGGAAAAGACAAACACTGCCCGAAGGGCTTTCATCAGATTAAGGCTCACACCTTTGTGTGTGTGGCCAACCGAAAACATGTGTGCATACAGTTTGCTTGAGTAGTTGCGGGGCTGTTGCATTTATTCTTCGCTTGGATGCTACTTGCCTCGCTCCTCACATCATCACTTCTTCATTGTTGCACTGATGCGATTGCAACTAGGACATATTATAATAATGGAGTGACGTCCTTTCAGAATGTAATCACCTCATAAATGTCGCTGCTGACCAAAACCAAACAAATATTGTTGTTATGATGGTAAATAAAATACGGCTAAAGAGTGTTTACAACAGTCAGTAAAAGGTCGTGTTTGATAAATGCAACTATGATGCAGTATACGAACAGCTTCAGGGGTCCTATGCTAGGATTTATGCAAAATACGCAATCGGCCAAAGGGATTACTATCAACAAAAGGTAACTAAAGAGTATACCTCTACATAGAATATATAGGGGACCATTAACAGAGAGCAATTATAATTTTGCAAAGACATACACAAAACAACTTATAGCTATAAAGGCCATTTTGAGCGTTTACCTTTCTAAGATTTATTTATTTGTTTGCTAGGACACGACAATAAAATCGTATCCAGGAAGGACTTTATGAGAAATGATTTTGCAAACCAACAGAGGAGCAAGAGGTGTGTGTAGGAGAAATATATAATTTCGGTATTGTAGCCACGGGTAAAGTTCTTGGAAATTATTATTTGCTCAAGGAAATATGCAGACGATGTCCTTCCTCTTGCAACTATACTAAAACCGGGGGGTAATGGGTGTAGGATGTTGTTCTTGTATTGTATATTAAAGGGATGGACGACAAACTTGAAAAGCAATTTGCATTATTTGCCATATAGAATCCCTTTGCAAAAGGAATGCGGCTGTGAATGCGCACGAATGCTTTCTGGGTAGGTATATAGTTTCAGCTGAAGCACAACGACTTAAACTTAGAAAACATTTGAATTTGATAATGATGATGATGCTAATAATAATAACAGCAACAACAACGACGATGGGAATAATAGTGAATTCAAATGTTTGTAAATTTAACAGTCAGAGCTTAAACCTTAGTCAGATTTATTGTATTTATGCGCATTTTGTTTATATTTGACATCAAAGATGCAATTCGAGGAAATCTTTGCAAATATATGCTCAGGAAAATGTGCTGCAAAGAGCAAGATGAAAGCAATTTATAAAACCTTTTGTTTCAAAAAGGACCGAAAATTAAAAGACATTGATATTTCCATACTTTGAGAAAGTAAATTTTATTAATAGAATTTGAGTTCTATTTAATTGTGAGTTAGTAGATTCTGTTGAACTTCTTAGAGTTATAGTTTTTGTTGAGATAAGCCAATCATTGCAGTTCCTAGGTAATAATCCTTTTGATTAAAAACTTAACTGTAGCTAAACAAAGTCGCTTGCATGAAATTTTGCTGAAGGGAAACAATACAAAATTATCCATAAAATGTTTATTTAATTCCGCAATGTACAAAATTTTTTTAGTAAAAAATATCGAGCTAAAAGAAGAAAATAATGATCCAATGGCTCTGTTTCGGATATGTTGATAGAAATAGAAATATCGAACAAAATTTAATACAAAAGTACAAACCAAACATTTTCTATATCAAAGTTTACCATTTTTCAAAACTTAATAAGGTAGCAAAAAATGAAAAATTTTACCATCAACTTAGAGTCACACGTATTTTAGGTCAACTGTTGTATTCAATATCTTGCTCTCAGAACTATAAAAAGGCTATAGAAAGGCAAGGTGAGAATCCTCATTGAAGAAGAGTTAACAGGGGAACTCTTCCAATATGCACCAGCATGCTTAGTGATAGGTCTATCATCAGCCCCAATCAAAAAGTAAGCGAATCTTTGCATGTTGATGTACATAAATGTCTTGCTAGAATTAGCCCAAAAACTTTCGAGTTGAGACTAACCATCAATTCTTCGACTTCAAGACCACATATTATAGCTTCCATTAATAGCTCTATTTGGCGAATGCCAGACTCCAGGGGTGGAATCAGCAGAGGTGATTTGTGATAGTTGACAGTCACAGCCCAATAGAAATGCTATAGCGTTGTGACTTATCACAAATTATATCTTAGCCGATTTAACCCCAGGATGCCATGCAAACTGATTTTTCTGTGTTACATCGCATGCCTCTGGGGACGATGTTATGTGTTACAAGGGAAAGTTTTTTCAAACCATTTCAATTTCAATTTACGATAAATCAGTGAATTTGTTAGGATATAATCACGATATTCCCACCATTGGAATCTAACATACTTCCTTATCTGGCTCCCTATCCATAAAGAATTGCAGCCTGTGATACGGCAGCCTTCCGTCCTCTACTCTAGAGTTCCGAGCTTGTAGCTTTTAGTCATCTACCAACCAAGCTTTCTATCATCAGCCATTGCATATGGTCCTTATACCGGAGGTTCGGTCATTCTTCATTCTCTTGAACTGGGGGACTGGGAGTAAGACTTTCTTAGCTGTAGAATTGTTGTCCATCGATGTAGGAAACTAATGTAGTTGGCGTCTTTTAATTTTCTGGACTATACAATACATCCACATCTAGATTAGTCTCATAGAGTTCACGGTTGTATCTTCTCCCCCATTTGCCCTTCGAACACATAAAACCAAATATCTGTCGACTTTTAAAGAAGCCCCATAAAGCAAGACTGGCAATATAACGGTTTTGTAGAGCATGCATTTCGCCTTACGTTAGACAGGTTTTCAACCCATTTGTTGTGCCAAACCGAAGATGCACTAGTTTTCTCATTTCTTCTCAATACGACAGATTGATATCCAACTGCGGACAAGCATTGATATAACGCTACTGTCTACAGCTCAACATATTTATTGCAAAGGGAAGTCAATGGAAAGGGCTCTCCACTCACTAGTATGTACCATCGAATATTCCCTCGATGTATCTGTGCTGGCATCTCTAAATGTTGATGGCTGGCTTGGAGAATTGATTAATCAAATGCTTACGAGCAGGGTTATTAATTCAAAACTAGGTGGGTTCTCGGAAAGAAGATCTATCAGTAGGGGTACACCACAGGGCGGCGTTCTTTCTCCGCTTCTTTGGAACTTGGTAGTTAATGAGTTGCAGAATTGCTTAGAAGCGGAAAACTACAGAGTGATTACGAATGCAGACGACGTGGCTACAGCAGTATCAGGAAAGCATCCTTACACTTTAAGGGATCTTTTACAAAACGCTCTAAACAAGCTAACACAATAGGCTGATCGATATGGACTTGGAGTAAATCCCCATAAAACAGATCTTGTCCTCTTTTCCAGGAAATACAAAATTCCGCAAATAGACCTTCAACTAACATTCTCAGACCGAGCTAAATATTTGGGTCTCATTTTAGATAAGGAGTTAAGCTGGAAACCTTATAAACAAGAAAGAGTTTAAAAAGCCACCGTGGCACTCTTCTCCTGCAAAAAAGCCGTCGGTAGTAATTGGGGCAACCACACAGTATTCACTGGCTATACATTTCTGTAATTAGACCGGTTCTAACCTTCGGTGTGGCAGTATGGTGGACTGCCTTGGATAAAGCGATACATCGCGATAAACTAAGCAAAGTACATGGAACTGCATGTCTATGCATAAGTGGAGCACTTAGGTCAACTGCATCCGCTGCATTAGGCACTCTACTCCATCTGACACTCTGGATATCTTCAGCAAACAAATGGCCGCGAACACTGCCATTCGTCTTACAGCCTCTTCACAGTGGATCAATAATAGGATTGGCCACTCCGTTATTCTGAATACATTCGGATCACTTCCAAGTAACACAGACTACACAATTCCAGTTTTGAACTTCGACAAAAACTTTGAAGTTACCATACCTTCCAGATCTACCTGCGAGGATATGGTATTATTTAAAGATGAATCTATTCACTTCTACACCGACGGATCGAAGACCATAGATGGAGTTGGTGGAGGTGTGTACTCAGTCTTTCTAATCACTGTAGCGTATTTCAGGCGGAACTTCTAGCGATAAAAGAAGTACTATCTGGCCTCTAAGAAAACGTGATATCAACCTCAGATATCCGCATCTTCTCTGATAGTCAAGCCGCTATAAAATCTCTGGACTCTGTCTCTATAAACTCAAGAACTACTGCCCTTATCTGTCGAGCATCTCTGGTGGAGATGAAGCTGAAACAGTTTAATATTCACCTTTGTTGGGTGCCGGGCCATAGTGACATTCCAGGAAATTGTAAAGCTGATGAACTCGTTAGAAGTGGAACAATACTACCCATTTTATCTGAAAGGACAAATATTGTAAGCTTTTGCTGAAGCAGGATGCTTTGGAGAGAACAAACATAGGTGGAATTGTTTGGCGACAAAACTAATATGGCCAAACTTTGATTTAAAGCGCTCCATGTGTTTAATATCTCTAAACAATAACAGGACACTGTTTAATAGGCAGGCACGCAAAGCTGCTTGGCATACCTTCAAACGATTTTTGCAGAAGCTGTATGGACGATGAGGAGGAAGAAACGTTTCCTTACCTTCTCTGTGCATGCCAAGCACTTTCCAGCAGACGTAATGATTTGGCAAACACATAA
Source organism: Dasysyrphus albostriatus (assembly GCA_946251815.1). Lineage (NCBI taxonomy): Eukaryota > Metazoa > Arthropoda > Insecta > Diptera > Syrphidae > Dasysyrphus > Dasysyrphus albostriatus. The sequence continues at coordinate 22,332,083 of OX276337.1, forward strand.
GTTACTAGTCTTGTTGGCTTCGTCAGAAGCTCCAAGTGGTTTAACGAGTAAGGAAGGAGTTCTCCAGATTCATGTGGCATCACAATGGACCAACTCTGTTCTTAGTGTGTCAATTTTAATTTACTGACAGGCACTTCTACCTAACCTACCTAACTTTGCTAGGCTAGTTCTTCTTGAGACCTCTACTAAGATGTCATTCGTGGAATGAAACTTCACTCCAAGGTAGATGAAATCCATAACTACTTCAAAGTTGTTGCTATCAATAGATCAATAGTGACGTATTGTCCTTACCGGTTGACAGTGCTTTCATTGTTTGTCGATAGTATGAACAAATCGCATGATAGCACATCTCCTTGTTGAAACCCTGTTCATGTTTGGAATAATTTCAAAGCATACATAGTCAATTTGAGGAGCGTCAGTATGCTTTGGGGATTCTTAGCTGTGGAATGAATACGAAACTCTTCATGATTTTGAAAACCTCTAGTAATGGCAGTCCTGGTTTTAGGCGACGGCTGTTGGCCGATAAGCAGAAAGGGAGTTGGTACTGGAATATTTCGAAAGAAAAAACTAGTCAAAAAATTTGGTCCTATGCGCTTGGTGGGTGAATGGGGGCAAAGACATAAAATAGCAAATTCTGTGAGCTTTACTAAGATGTGGATGTATTGCATAAGGCCAATGCTGTATTCAGGAGAGGTTTCGGATTCCAGCCCCCATGTTAGAGGTGAGAAAGAAGGTCGAAGACCTAGTCATCGTAGAAGCAAGAGTGAGCTTGGTCTAACAGGGGGATCGCTATCGTTCCACCGCTCAGCACCGCTACCGTTTCTTAGGAAATGAACCTTCATGGATCAGGAGCCAGATATCCATTTGAGAGTTAAAAGGACTCCCAGCAACTCTCAATTAACTCTCGAGAGTAAAACTTGCAATTAGAAACAGTCCTTAAATTTGCTCACAGATATGTAGACAGATATCAATATAAAGGGTTTGGTACTGTTGTAATTATTCTCTAGTAGAAACGGTTCTTTTTTGTTATTGTTTGATTCATAGCCAAAATGATTAGATTAGATTTTAGATTTTTGTATTTAGCGTAAATTTCACCTCCCCTCTCTATGTTGTTGTTATTTGATGGAGATAAATGGTCTTAATTTTTGAAATGTGACTACAAAGTTCACTGAATTTTTCTACTTCTAGCCGACAAAGCTGCACGATTCAGATCCAGGCAACAATTGATAAACTATTAGGTCGCAAAGGCATAGAGCTAGGAACAAACTTAAAATATAATTAATAAAATTATTACCAAAAATATAACGGAAAAGATATGAGACAAGTATCATACTAACCACGATATAATTAATTCAAGGGATCCTTAGCGCTCTCCCTTTATAAGAGATATAAGGATCCTATTGACATCAAAGGGTGTCATCTGTCGGTAGCCATTAGCATCAACATCATAATTATATTTTAAAAAAAGCGAACAATGGCTGTATAGGTACCCATATTGATGTCTTTGACCCCGACCAAAAATATAGCAACATAATATTCAAAGGAACCCGACCTAGCATCATATACTTGTATACATTCTACTCCATAAACCATACACCTCATATAGCAAGGATATTAAATTCATGCAAAGATATTTTACTGAAAGATTGTCTCTATCTGATGTACACATAATCAAAAATAGGTAGTCCATAAGACAAACATATTCCGAAGAGAGTTTCCCAACTAATAAAATCAAAGTCAGACAAGACACACACAATCACACAGAAAAGGATACTATCTGAGTTCTTGGATGAACAAAAAAAAATTTGGATAATGACTTTGGATGTATTGGAGAGTCAAGAAAGCAAATAAGGATACCATCGGGGAATGAGAAAGTTTTCTGTCCGCCTTTAGTCAACATTATGAACGAAAGAAAATAATAAAATCACCAGATGATGGTCATTAGACCGAAAAGTAATTTCATTTTATGAAACTTCAATCTGTTCACCAGCCGAAAATTGTTCGAAGAACCTTTTGCCAAATTCAACTCACACCGAAACTGACATCGCACTACCTTGACTATCGACTACAACAACTGTCTTTCATTGTCTGTACCTATGCTGATAGAAAAAGAAAAAGGACGAATTCAGATCAGTATTCTTGCTCGTCTATTATGGAGAAAACACAATCAACAGCTATTTTTACTGCTTCCAGGCTAAGAAGCACAATCAAGAGTTTATAGATTTGCAACGAAATGACTTACGGATTGGAATTTATTCTTCTTCTTCTATCCTTCTACTGTTTTTCACCTTAAAGGTCCTTATAAACATTGTTGAAACACCAAATTGGATTAGGACATACAAAACAGAAACGAACAAAAAAAAACAAAAACAATAAATATAGTTTAACACCTGGAAGAATAACTGACTGTGATATAATAAAATGTCCTTCTTCCACTTTGTGAACATAGAAAAGGACATAAATTTGATTTTAAAATAAATTTTAATAGAATTCTACCTAAATAAGGATGAGAAAGCTAACCATAGACCCACTGGTGTGGGAGGGATAGAGTCCCCCAAATGCTCTACTCAAACCTGCTGGACAAGATTCAAAGTCGCGCGAAATTGCTTTAGTGTTCAATTTAAAGTTTTTAAAAGGTTTTCAATGGAAGAGTCCTTTATTTTAGTCCATCCTCTTTTTATGTATAGGTATATGTAAGTGTGTGCGTGTGTCTTTCTCTCATTCTATATCCCTTCTACCGGAAAAGTGTGTATTTTTGGATGTCCTTGTACTTGTCCTTGCCACAAGCCCCCTATAGTTCGCTTACGCAAAGAGCCAGAGAGTGTTGTGTTACATTTCAGACGAAGAAGGACAATTTGACAATTCAATTATACGGAAACAAAAACGTTTCTAACTTATGAAAGCTGGCTTTGAGAACCTCTATAAAAGGAGATGATACCAATCTACACCTATACACAAATATACCGTAGCCCTGTTACCTACACACGCCGCAGTCAGTATTAAATCAAAGGACCAAAAGCTGTGAGGAATTCTGAAGCACAAGTGAAGCAGAAAGCGTTTTATGTGCTCGCGCGTGCAAAAGGTATTCCATCCATCCTATCATCTAACTGAAGCAACAAAATTGTATTAGCATCTTTCTCCTTCGTAATAAGCGAAGCAGGTGTTATTAGGTTTTTGTTTTGTGTTATCAAAAAAAAAAAAAAAACAGGATAATTCTCCTTCTCCCCAATTTTTTATTTAAGAAATTTAATTTGTGAAAGGAAAATGTTTTATTTTGAACTTGAAGTAGGTATAGATTGTAGAACAACCCTGGGAGAGTGAGGTGGGAAAAGAAGAAGTGTTGTAACAAGTTGTGTTGGTAATTAAAATGTTTCTAATGAATTACCATAGATACAGGAATGCGGAAGAAATGTTTAGAAATTGGCGTATCTATATTTGGTTTTTATGTTTCTTGGGGAGAGAAACAATTTTGAAAAGTAATCAAGTGACTTTTTTTTTGTTTTGCTTATTTTGATATTTTAAGGATTTCATTAAGACAATTTTGTTACTAATTAAATTTTAGGTTATTTAAAAGATTAGGCGAAGATAGGCACAGGATAGAAACAACGATGGACTAGTTGGTTTTTTTTATTTTTTCTACACGGTAAATAAATCTTTTTTGAATTAAAATTAAAATTGTAAACTCGAAAAAAAAAAAATTAAGAAACTTCATGATCAAATTAAAATGTGATTTTAAATGTTTTATGACTTAAAAAAGGTAAAGGGGGTTGGGTACAAAAGCGCGCAAATTAAATTCTCGCATTGAAAATATCGCATAGGTTAGAGACCTTGCGAAATCTCGCAAAAGATTTACATATTTCGCAGAAGGAAGGATATCCCAAAAAATTAGTTGCATTTCAGTAAATACATTCATCAAAATTTGTGAGATTTTGACTAAACAAACATTTTTAATTTTGAGATTTCATTGTTGCGAGATTATAAAAAGCTGGAATATGTTATTGCGAGATCATAAGAGCGATGTTTTCAAATCGCGAGATTTCTTAACAGAAGAATTTGGTTTGAAAAATTTCGTACCCAACCTAAAAGGCCGTAAGATTTTGTTAGAAGATTAGCTAGTTTCAGTAATTGGTCACAGTCGTAAGAAAAATAGAGGTTGGATGTGACCTTCACTAGTAACTTCCCATTGGTGCCCTTGGAAGATAGAGGCCCATTTTATTTATTATTTAACATTATTGTTAAAATATATAAGAATGTTTAAATTACTTCATAAATAATGGTAATTTAACTGTTTTTCCAACCGTAAACTATCAGAATTTTTAACCTGATGTCAGGTTTAAAAATTTACAGATTTCACTCCTTGAGTAACGATGGGGACATTGAAAATGACTTATTTACGCTAGATAAATCTTTAAACTTTATAATTTATAATCTTTCTTTTATTTTGATTGTTATCTTTACCATTTTCTAAACACATTTATACATACCTACACATCAATTTTAATCATTATTTTTAGTGGGACCAATCTAATAATTCCATTGAAATGAAAAAAACTTAAAAAATTTTTTACCAAACTTAATTTGCATACTTGCATACGCATAAGGCTATACTGTTGCATAACTTTCGTTTACTTTTTTTTTAATTCGGTTAAGTATTTCATATTCCTTTTGCTCTATTTTCAACAAATTTGGCTGTAGACAAAATGACGTTAGCATGTACTGATATTTTTTATTTTGTCACGTTTTTCGTGAAACCAGCTAAAATTTGATTTTCCAAAAAAAAAAACAATATTCAATGTTGGTAGTTTTTACGTCTCAACAAAATATTATTTGTCTTTTTTTCAAATTTTGTTTCATTTCCAAAAATACAAAAGAGATTTAATATTTTCCTTTTGTCATTTTATTGACAAATATTTTCTGCTGCTTGTCTTTTAATTTCATGTTTTTCCTTTTCCTTGTGTGATAACTTATTTTTTTTGTTTTGTTTTGTTGTAACACCAACCTTTTAACATTTTATTGACCTTTATTTTTTGCGGTAACTTTATACCTAATGCTTTTTGATTTAGCTTTGTGGTAACACCAACAAAAAATTCAATATTTCTGCTCATCGTAGTTTTTTCTAGTATTTGAATTTATTTTATGTAACTCGTATAACGTATGTGGCAGGCAACGCTAACTAATAAATCGATTTTCTCCAAATATATGCCTACAAACAAATATTCAATGCTGGTGAATGTAACGTCTTCGCAAAATTCTTTTTCCCATTATACTTTTCTTAATTTTGGGGCTCCTTGCGAGTTAATTCCTAAAGATTCGAATGGACAAAAGTCGATCAGAAATTCTTGATAGACTTGAAATTTTTATCAAATAGGAAAATATAGGTTTGTGCATAATAATCAATTATAAAAGTATTCACTAATTGAAATTCGCAGTAACGATAATTCGACTTTTAGTCTATTCAACAAGTCTATTTTGAATAACTATCCCAATAATGGCGTTTGTTAATTTTCAAAAATAGAAAAGACATATATTTTAGTTTTGTGATTTAATTGACCCATGTTTTATTCTCGCTTGTTTTGTTTTTTCTTATCTTTAATTTCTTCGTTAATCCGTCTTATCATAGTTAAAAAAGAGGCTGGGTGCGGCCCACACTGGTAACTTCCCATTGGTGCCCCTCGGAAGCTTGAGGCCCGATGTTGTTTTATTTTTAAAAATCGCCAATTGAAGATTTTCGAAAGAAAAGAAATTTAAGGTCCAAGAAATATTTTCAACAATTATTGGTAAAATTACTCGCAGTTTTTTTCATTAAAAAAATGGTTGATTCAATATATTTAAAAAATGTGTCAATTTTCATTAATAAACTAGTGCATAAAATAAAATTACCTCGAAACCAATATCATTGTTTGTTCTCAATATATTCGAAAAAACCACTTTTAAAAAATTGTCAGTAACTTTTGTTATTTAAAAAAAACTGTACGTTGGTACTTATTTATATTTTTACCAATTGTTTATCATGTTCTTGAGATATTCACATCTAAGGAAACTTGACTTTTCTTAAATTGCTTTAGTAAAAAAACCTCTCATTGAATTTTTTTGAAAGTCCTTTCTGCATGTATTAAAGCTTCTATCTATAAAATAAAATTTATTCGAAGTCAATATCTTCATTCGTTCTTGAGATATGGTGAGCGAAAAAAAAGCGAATGAACGTATGAGCGTACGTACAGCCACAAAAAATTCTATCTAAAAATAATGGATTCCAATTCTATGGAGCTCAAAACGTGAAGATATGTCAAAATTTTTGATTCAACAAATCGGACCAATTACAATAACTTCTAATGGGAAGTAAATAGAACTAAAAAAAAATAATTAACAAAATAAAAAATATCCCACGAATCTTCTATTCTACTACATACTAACCAAACATATCCCTTAAGCATCTTATCCTACTACCTACTTAATTAATTACTAAACATAAAAAATAAGTCTGCCGAGCAGCAGAGCGAACCTCCACCCACCGAAGCATCCTTATGACTGAATATGAATAAATAAACAGTGAACAAGCAACACGAACATTGAACGAGTGAACATGAATACTGAACTTGAATGAAAAGTCTTTTTCTTCAGTAATTCACTCACAGAGAGACAAACAAATCAAAGAGCATAATGAACAGAGATAGAGAGACATTTTGAATGAACTATGGCACTATGGGAAATATTTGTGTTCTTCTTATTTGGGATGATTCTCCGCACACAAACTTGCAAATCGACGACGACGATGAACTATAGGAATATTTACTGAAGATTAGTACCGCTTTTTATAAAATTATATTTTAGATTTCTCTGCTGAAAAGGTAAAGCGGCTTAAGTCTATTTTAAACAATTTTCAGGAGACTGATTTTTACCTTTAAACAAATATTTAAAGAGAACCGTTTTGGGTATAAACATGTATTTGAACCAAAGCATTATATAATTTTCTACTCAATTTATATGAATTTAAGGATTACGAAAATTAGTTAAATTTAAGTTTCTAGAACCAAAACTTCAGACTTAAGCCCTTTTATCTTTTTCTAATTTTTATTTTAAATTGGCTTATGTTACTTAAGCCAGTTTTCCGCATTTTATTTTAATTCGTGTGTGTACTTACTTATACATAAGCCATTTTTCCTTTTTATAAATTTAATCATGTCAGTAGTTAAGACTCTTTACCCTTAGGAAATTTTTATTAAGTTTTATTCAAATAAATGTTATTAAATTAAAAAAAGCAAAGAAATAAGTTAAAATAAGTTAATATAAGAGTAAGACACAAAAGGATAGCTAAATACAATTTATTCAAGAGCAGCATCTTCAACTTCTTCTGTAAGATCTGGATGGAAGTCTGGCTTTGCTTCAGTGCAGAGATTCTTATAAAAGTTATGAAACTGCTCATCGATCAAAGGCAGCAGCTCCAGTAGATCTCGTTTTTTAGCTTCGTTGATTTTATTAGGCCCATCGTACAGCATTTCAAGACAGTCTGCGTTAAATTCATTACAGCCTCGTTTTTTAATATTAAGCATTTGAAATGGTTCTTTTTCATCAACTGAATTTTTATAGAAAATATTGAATGAAGCATCTGACGCGAAACGGAGCCATCTTATGTTCTTCCAGTTTACTTTGTTGTTATCGACATTTACTTTGCGGAAAACACATTTGTTCTTAACAATAGACCCGAAGTTGCGAAAATTTGACTGAGACATCTCTTTCACCATAAATTGCGTTTTGGTTCCGGCTCCTCTAACAAACTGGTACCAATCCCTTGGATGGTGAATTTTGAAGGTGGATTTTTTCTTCTTCCTCTCAATGATGGAATGGTCTATGTCACATTCCATGTGTGTGTGACCCGGAATCAAGAACTTGTGATCAATATACTTTAAATTATTTTTTTCATTACAAACGCACATCAGCATCATTATAGCAACCATCTTATTTTTGTTTTGCCCAAAGCAGTTGTCACTATAAAAAGTTACATGCTCGGTATCTGGTGATAAGACAGATGCCAAATTCAAATGTTCAAACAAACATGAAGCTATTTCATTGCCCCCTCTATTCGCAACAGCTTCATGCCACATATAACAATGTGGTGTTCCTTTTACACAGTCGTGAACGGTCAAATTAAAAGTATATAACTGGCGTTTGTAAAAAGATACCGAAGATTGTAAAAATGGGGTGGGAAGGCACTGCTGAAGATCGAAGGTGAACACTTCCATACCTCGCTGATTTTTTGCAGTCTCAATATCCTTTCTTTTTAATTCATATACAGAATCTGCATCTTCATGGTGTTGCTTTAGCTCCAACTCGACCGATGTAAGAGCATCTCCCACGACTGATGATTTTTTTATAGCCAATAAGTCACATTTTGTGCAAGTATCAAGTTTTGGTTTCTTGAATTTGATGTTAAGGCTCTTGAAAATCTCTGCATATTTTGTTAAAGAAATTGGACTTTCAGTTATATCTGTGTAGAGTCTGTATAGCTTTGATAGATTAAGATTGGTGTCAAAATACTTTTGACTGGATTGTTTCCGTGTGTAATGGCTTTCGTATGACGGGATACTCATAATATGGTTCACAACTTCATTTTTTTTCGCATCTGAGATTTTATTTGTAGGAACTCCCTTTCCTCGCATATCTTTCATTACCACGGTACCTGGAGACTCGATTTTTTTTAATATAACTGTTTTCAAAAAGCGGTCAGTTTCATCCAAAACGGTTTTGAAGCATTTCTGACAGACTTGTGTTCTGATGCCTTGCAGATTCAGGAAATATAAGTACGTAAACTGGCGGTTTCGATGAGTTTTGCCACTCTTCTTTGAACGGATTGTTTTTTTTTCTTCTATTGAAATCAGTCCAGACACAAACGCCAACTTAAGATTATAGTTACCAAGATCCCAATACTGCTTAAAAATCTTTTCTTGTTCTGTTGGTGAAATTTTATGCATACATTTTCGTTTGCAATCTGTCAGCAATCTCATTGCTCTTGCACGGACGTTTTTTCCAGCACTAGTAAGGTAGTTTTGGCCTAAATTTCGTTTTCGATGTCTGCCCTTTCGCGATTCTTTTGTTGATGCATTCTCAAGACTTAAATAATTACTTTCTGGAATATTGGCTTCCGAAGCTAAATTGAGTTCTAATTGGGAGGCCATTTCTTCAATGTCTGAGTCAGAAAAGAAAGTTTGTGGTGATTTTTCTGGCAGTTCAACGTCTGAGTTGTAAAATAAAGTTTTTGGTGATTTATCTGGCAAACGATAGTCTGGATCTTTAACACTATCATCACTATCTTCATAAAACGATTCATCTGACATCATATCAGTGGCCAATGTGCGTTTCAAATCTGCGATGGTTATATCAGACAGGTCATTTACACAGGTTATAGCTGTTTCATTAGCCACAACTGGCATAAATATGTCGTTTTCTATATTTAATAAAACGAAAATTGCTTTTAATACATAATATACCTAAATAATAACCAATAACTAAATTTTACCATCAAACGCTTTAGGTTGAGCTGAAGGTCGTAGGTTCTCTCCAGAGCAGCTTGGAACTAAACCCATTTCACCTTATGGAAAACAAACTCATAAGATAATTAATAACTTTAAATAGAAAATAATTTTATCTATCTTCGTTTTTTTATTTGCAAAAATTAATTTTTTTCTTAAGAATTTAATATAAGAAGGGTGTTCATGCAACGTCGTAGGTTTACAAATTGTATAAAATGATAAGTTTACACAAAAGTTTGAACGAATTAATTAAATTGTGTATCATTTCCCATACAAAATTAGACAGATTAACCAAATCCTAAATTTTACCAAATTTTAAATATCAGCGCATGAATACCCTTAATATAAGTTTATCTATATTTTTTAAAGTAATAGATGAAATGGAAACTAAATAACAAGATTAATCACATAATACCTATACATAAAATACTCAATAAGCTACAAAGACAGGGGACAGACCAACTTACCAGATTTACTTATTGAATCTTTAGGTTCAGGATTCAAGTTTTTAGCACCTTTCAAAAGTGCAAGATTGATCATTTGCCGTGCTCTATTCATTTTAATATTAAAAAAAACTTTGTCTTTATGATAATAAAAAGTCCTTGATAATTAGGTGCACAATTATTACAAATAATGATTTTTTTTTCTAGCAACCTTCTTTTTTTGTTTTAAAACAATTTCTTTTTTCTTTCTATTAATATTTATAATTATTCACAAAACACTCTTTCACTAATATACGACTAATATTAAAATATACACTTATTTCACTTATTTCACTTCTTTCAAACGACCGTATTTAACGCTTTCACAACTCAACTAACTATGGCTTATGTCCTCATAAATGGGTTTTCCCTTTTAGTTTTTTTCAAATCCAAGCTACTTTGATCGGAGGAAAACGGCTTATTTGAATTTAAAACAGCGTTTATTTTTAAAATACTTCCGGTAAAGTGGCTTATGTCCGTTAAGTCGTTGTTCCAAACGAAGATTTTTTTTTAATTTTATTTTTTCATTTGGAAAAGTGCCTTATGTTTACATAATTCAAACAAAATCAAAATTTTTGTTTTGGTAAAAAGGCTTATGTCAGTTAAATAAAAATCTTAAAAGGGAAAACCGGCTTAAGTACAATTAAAATTTTACTTCACATAAGATTCTGTTTTGGAAAAGTGGCCTAATTGTACTTAACATTTTCTTTCTTATCAAAAAACTGAAATTTTAAGTTTTTTTAAAAGGGCCTAGTTAGACATAAGCCATAACAAAATCAAACGGAAAAAAGGGCATGAAGTTTAGCCGCTTTACCAAATGCAAATTTTTAAATATGCTACAATTAAGCCGTTTTTACAATCTCGAAAAGTGACTTCTAGATGGAATAGAAACAATCTGATTACACAGAAATGAAGCTAATTTTTTATTTTGCTTAGATATTAAAAAAAATGATTTTTGGCTTAAGTCGACTTAAGCCGTTTTACCTTTTGCACAGAGATTTGTGATGCTTAGAAAGAACGTACAGCTACATTTGATATACCAAATTAAATGTCAATTTTTGAGGCTGGCGAATAAAAAAACTAATTGTATAGGTGCACAGATTAAAGAGTTATTAGGTGGCATGTTAATGAGCAGTTATATGTAATTATGTCATCTCAAGTGCTTTTAAATAATTGAATAATTGATTTTACATATTATATGTAAATTCATGTAATCTATCACCTGTATGAATCTGAGATTTTAAAATTCAATCGTTAAAAAGATAAAAAATATAACTGCCAAAAATCGATCAACAAAAATTACGAGTAGTATATTTAAAAAAAATAAAAAAATACCACCAAATTTCCTGAAGCGAAAAGCAATTAGTTTCTTAATATCTTTCTAGAACTATAAAACTTATAACAATCAGACTTAGCCCTAGTGTAGTAAATAATAATTTTTGAACCATCTATTTTTGAATTTTGAAGTTACAACCTTTAATATCTCATTTCTTAGATTTTTTAGAATTTCAATATATATGAACGAAATTGTAATATTAAACGTAACTATCGATAAATAAAAAAAAATTCACTCCAGGACATCTCATTTGGATTTTTGGGTTTTCGGCCATTTCACTTTTATGTTAAATTCAATAATTCGAATTAAAAAAAAAAAAACATCATTTGGCACTTCTACATCCATTTTCTTTTCAAACCATTTTTTTTTTAAACTGGCAACACATAGTTAAAGCTGCACAATAAACTGCTGACTGCATTTATAACTATAAAAATATAGGGTTAAAATTTACTATATTCAATTTAGTAACACCAACCAAAAATTCAATCTTATTCTCCCTATTCGCTAGCATTCATCTCCATGCTTTGTTCATTTTAGTAACACCAACCAAAAATTCAATTGTACCCTCCGTATACGCCAACGTTCATCTGTTCACTTTATTCATTCTGGTAACACCAACCAAAAATTCGATCGTACCCCCCGTATACGCTAGCGTTCATCTCATATACACATTTATTCACTTTATTCATTTTAGTAACACCATAATTTATCCAAAACGATCCTATAAATTTTCAATGTTAATACTGCAACCATAAAATATGTCATCATTATTAAAAATACTATTATTTTAGATCATATTTGATTTTTTTAGAGTTTTTGAGTAATTTACCTTAAATTTGATTGACCACTTCCAGTGGTAAAATTTGTCATATTTTTTTAAAAATCGATCAAATTCGGTCTAAAAATTATTTCCAATACAAAATTTTTCAAAATCTAGTACTAAAATTAGTTCTTATCCCTTGGGAACATATCTCAACATTTTAGATCATCTTCTTCAATTTATTAACAAATCTGAATCGGGGAAATTTTTATATGAAAATATACATTCAGGCACATATTTAATTATTCATATGAAACATAAATTTGACTAAGTTCCTGACTTCGATAGTGTTTTATTCAAAATTTTAAAACTTGGGACGATGTTCTAACATTAATTGTGAAGCCCCTCTGCTTGGAAAAGAAATAAAATGGTCACACATACTTGTTTTTATGTCAAAAACGCTGAGTGCTTAAGAAATTATATGTAAGGACAAGGAAATTATGAGAAAAATTTTCTAAAAGTATGAAATACGATATTTAAATTACCTAAAATAACTTCTAGGAGACTTAAAAATGAAAAAAATTGCTATTTTAATTATTAATTGAAAATGATTCTATGGAAAAATATTTAAAATCGTTAAAGCAGTTTTCTTAAAAAATAAATTCTTATTCATCAAATTCTTAAACCATTTCAAAGGAACATTTTTGGTATGCAAACTGTAAATAAATTCATGTGCAAATAAAAATAAAATTTCCAAGAAATTTGACAATCCATTTTTGAGATACCGAATTTTCAAAAAAAAAAATTGAAACTTGTTTTAAAAATTCAAAAAAATGTTTGTGAAAATTTTGATATGCAATATTTTTTAATCTTATTTGAAATTTGTATATAATGAAATGCACGACTTGCTCTTATGTCAAAGGCGCTGATGCTTCATGGAAATTATGAGGGAAAATGTTTAAAAACATGGAATACGATATTTTAATTCGTTGAGAGTTTGCGATGAAAAAAAGAACGCCATCTTAATTCTTTATTAAATATGATTGAATGGAGAAAAAAATTTAAATCGTTGGAGCAGTTTTTGTAAAAAAATATTTTTTTATATACATATAAAATTCTTAAAACAGTTTAAAGGAAAACTTTTGGTATGCAAATCTGAAGTATTTATTTGTGTGCAAATAAAAACAAAATTAAAAAAAAAATTTGCCAACCCGTTTTTGAAAAATCGAATTTCCAAAACAAAATTTTGAAATTTTTTTTAAAAACTCTAAAACTTTTTTTTTGAAATTAGATATTAGTAGTTGCTTATATAACTCCCTTTACCAACGCTATCTAGTTACCACACAAACCAATTTTATCAATGATCCTGAGACATTTTTTCAGTTTGTCACCTATTAACGGAAATCCGATGGCTTCCCAAACACTCTCTCTTTCAAAAACGAAACCTCAAATGATCCTAGCATTATCTCCAATCTTTTTGCTAAATTTTTCAAACAATATTTTGCCTATGACTCCTTTGTACCTTATTCTGCATATTTCAATTATCTACAAAACATTTCTCTTGGACCGCTTCTTCCTCGGACTGTCGATCTGTATCGCATTGAAACTAAATTAAATCAACTAAAAGATGAATTTAATCCCGATCCCGATGGTCTCCCTGCCATACTTATAAAAAAATGCTCTTCCACCCTTTCTCAAATATTTGTAGCCTTTCCCTAAATCTTGTTGAATTTTCTCAGATGTGGAAATCATTTTTCATAATCCCAATACACAAAAAGTGTTCGAAGGGTGATGTCAACAATAAGCGTCCAATTGCAAAGCTTTTTCACATACCCAAACTCTTTGAAAGTATTTTGTATGAAACGTTAAGTTTCTACTGCAAATCTCTCATCTCCCCCAGACAACATGGCTTTCTCAAATGCAGATCTATTACCACTAACCTTGTTGAATTTTGTGTCTTTTACGCTATCAGCCATGGAGAAAGGTTATGAAGTCAATGTTATCTCAACCGATTTCAGTAAGGCCTTTGACAAAATTTCCCATAAACTAATTCTTTTCAAACTGTCCACTCTCAGCTTCGATTCTTCTTTGTTAAAATGGATCTCCTCTTACCTAGATAATCATAATTACAGCATTTGTTTTATAAACACCACCTCTTGTTCTTTCTTAGATACCTCCGGTGTCCCCCAAGGCAGCCACCTAGGCCCACTTTTGTTCATTCTTGCTATTAACGATATTGAAACGGTCATCAAACACTCTTCTATTTCATTGTAAGCTGATGATACTTGGGTTTTTAAGATCATTTCGGGGATACATGACTCTTCCCTTATTCAACAGGACCTTGACAGTTTTTCAAGGTTTTTTGGCTTCGTCAAAAGATGATCAAAGGATTTCTCTAACCATTTTTTTACTCGATCCCTGTTCATATCCTTTGTTCGCCTACTCTTTGAATACGCTTCTCAAGTTTGGTCCCCTTATCAACTTATTCACATTTCCAGAATCGAGAGCGTCCAGCGTCGCTTCCTTCGTTTTTCTCTTCGAGGCCTTGCCTGGAACAATCCCCTGATCCTGCATCCCTATCAAGACCGCCTTAAACTAATCAACTTGAATTCTTTGCAAGAACGTAGAAAAATATCAGACATTCTCTTCATTCGTCGATTACTTTCAGGTTCCGTTGACTGCATTTCACTCTACAACTCTATCTCTTTTAAAATTAACCTCATCTTTTGTATCTTCCCACTCACAGGACCTCGAAATTTTGTGTATTTAATTCACACTGAACCATGTTTGTAATCATTTAATTTATGTTTTTTGTTTAATGTTTAGTTCCTTATTGATTACCTTCTTTGGCCCAAACGAACCTATCTCTCGAATGCTGTGAAGTGTTAGTCTAAACATGCATTGACTTTAACCTCAGTACTCCTTTTCTTAAACTCCGTCTTCTAAATCGCCCTCCTCCACACTTACCTTACCTTAAGTTCTTAGTTTTTAGGTAAGATTAAGAATAATCTTGTTTTAAGCCGAATAAATGGGGGTTTTACCTCCACCATAATTAAGTGCAAAAATGTATAATTTTTTGTAGTAGATCGTATTAATTTTAGTACATAGAAAAAGTTTAATCAAAGTCGTAGGAGTTGTTTTTTTTTGTAGCTATCGCATGTTTTAGCTAGCGAGAGCCCACTTTATGTAAAATTTTGTCTACAAATATTTTAGACAATTCTAAAAAACTCTTAAGTATCGAGTTTCAACTAAATCGATCATATCGTTTGCGAAATATTTGAATTTGAAAAAAAAATTTGAATTTTTTTTTTTAAATCCCAAAAAAATTTTTTTTTTAATTCAAGTACCAGAACAAAAGTATTTATAATTCTTGAAAACCTCTTCATAAAAAAAATACCGTCATACTGTTTTGAAAAAAATCGAAAATTTAAAAAAAATGGTTCTTTGGGGAGGTTCTATTAACAACCACTTTTAAAAAAATGGTTTTCTAACCAAAGGAAGCCATTACTAAAAGTCATTTATTGATTTTTTAAAGAAAAGTTATCGGCCCGTTTTTGAGAAAAATATGATCACGTAAAATTGCTAAGAGAAATTGTTTGGCAAATACCGTTATTTTTGGTACTAAAAAAATTAAAAAACCTGTGGGCACCAAGTTTGAAAACAAACGATCGGGCCGTTTAGGCTGTAGACGAACAGACAGACAGAAGTTGTTCTCTACCATCGTAATGTCATGTTTGCTTGTTATCTCCAATTTTTTTGCACGAATCCAAAACTTGCCTATGTCGCAAGTAAAAACTGGTTCTTTGGAAGGTACCATTAATAACTATTTTTTGAAAAACGGTTCCCATCCAAAGATAGCCTTACAAAAGAAGTTTATTGATTTTTTTTTTTGAAAAATAAGATTTTGTAAAATTGACTTAAAAAAAATTGTACCGCAAATACCGTTATTTTTAGTTCTAAAAAAGTGTGGGCAGTTTTTAAAGTGTTAGAGCCTGATTACACGATTCGTTTTTTCGGTCGTTTCTTGTTTCTTTTTTTTGACACATTGGGTGAGGGGTGAAGCAATGTGGGGTTGGTGAAGAAACGAACGTGCATTTGAAAATGTTAAGATTTTTTGAACCTTGACGTTTATGATTTGACAAACGAGTAGAAGCAGGGGATGCTTATTAATTTTAAGAAATGTGCTTTAAAATTGTTTTTTTTTTTAATGTTTAAAAAGCTACAAATTTGAACAAGAAGTGATTTAAAAATATTTTTTATTATTATTACTATTTTCTTTCGTATAAATGAACCTCAAATTTTTTGAACTTTTAAAACTACGAATGGTCCTTTTCTTGTTGTGTAAAATCACGAAGGTACGTACCTGTCAAAAAAACGAAAAATAAAATGAATCGCGTAATCAAGCTCTTATAATAGAAAACAGAAATCATTCAAAAAAACATTACTGGTACTGGTTTAAACTTTGAATGAATCGGTCTTACAGGTTTTGATTAAAAGTACAAAATTATATGTGAAGAAGACTAGGCCAGCTGAAGAAACCAGAGTACATTTTTTCAAAAATCAAATATCCTCCATTCATAATAGTTTGGTCTATTATTTTAGGGCAAGGATTGGGTTCTCTTGATGAAAACTCATTGATTCCACTAATTCGGAAGTGGTTTTGAGGTATGAAGCTCCCATATTCAATTCATGCAATTTCATGGCCATTCTCATAAAACAATTAAAATATTGGACTATGGCGTGAAAATTCTCCGAATACGAGTCCCAAAAGGATCACTTAAGAGCTTTTTAAGCAAAAAGTTGCAGAAAATCCTAACCAAAAATTAATTGGTGGAAAAGCTTAATATTCTTAGTAACAAGATTATAACCATCTCAAAAATTTAATTTTATCATGATCAAGTATCTATATAATAACTGTATGTCCCGATGAATAAACGTGTGCTTTTGCTGCAATTTGCACACGTGGTTGCCCATATTTTATATCCTTTTTTACCAAAACTTAATTAACTTTTATTGTTTTTTACTTTTTACAATTATTACACAATAAGCAATTAGATATTTGGACAACAAAATAAACAAAGGTAACACAAACATTTTGCTTGATCCTTATAAATAGTATGGCAAGGTCCCTTTTTTTTTATTATTATACTTGTAGAATTTATATAGCTCAGCTATAGCTACATGCATACACATGTGAAGTAAAAAACATATTTTACTTATTACTTTTCGAGAACTCAAATATGTTTTTGCATGATTTCTTCCACCTCCTACTTCATTCGAGCGGTTGGAATTCTTTTTATGAATACCATGCTAATGGAGCCTTTATCCTTTTTTTTTTTACTAAATTATTCCTTATTTTTTGCTTTGAAATTAATTATTTTCCTTTAATAATTAGAGCATTTCTTCCCTCTCTTTCGTTCTCTCCCTCTATTTCTCTCTATGTCTCACTCTTTCTCTGTCTCTCAATCAAAGACAGACTGATTATAATGCTATGTCCTTCCTGTTGCCTCTATGCCATAGAAAAATTATGGCATAATGAATATGAAAGAGGATTAATTTGTCCTTTATTTTCATGTCCTTGTTTTTTTTTACTTATTCTTTATTTACTTATAGAAAAAGTGTCCATTCAAAGTGAAAATTAAATAAAAATACAACTACATTGATGTCATTTTACGATGATGATTATGATGACGATATGACGATGATTGTGATGGTGGTGGTGGTGAATGCAATTATCAAGCAGGACATTCTTTGATGCTGCTCCAGAAGAACTAGAAAGTGAAGTTTATAGAAATAAGAGAAAAAAAAAAGAATTAAAAATAAGTTGCAAGAAAAAAAGAAAAAAATATTGGTGTTAGACAAGAAAAAAAAGGGAAAAAAGTATGCCAAAAAAGGACGAATACTATTCATGTCGGTAACTATACGTCTCTGCTCTGAAGGAAAAGACAACGAACAAAAACAAAAATAAAAAAAAAAAACTCATCAACTTCAAAGGACTTGCTCTCTAAGTTGTATTTAATGATAGAACTTTAAACGAAAGTGTTTCGTAAGTGGGGAACGCTTGCAAGATACCCAAGAAGAAAGTACAAAACATTAACGTAGTTATTTTGCAGTGATAGTTAAGAGAGGCGTTAGAAAAGTGCACTAAACTTGTAGGTACGTGACAAAGGTTGTTTCAAAGGAAGAAATCAGAAAAATAAAGAAATATTTCAAGAAAAACAAAAGCTACCTACTGGGAGCTTATAGTTTAGGTATGTTGGGCAATATTGTGTAACAACGACTCTTTTTAAACGAGAATAACTTGTGGCCTTTACTACAAATCGTTAATAATTATCGTTTCGATCATTATCATTTTGAAGAGGACAGACCCACCCCCCAGTTCTAGTTTAGCTAGAAATGTTAAATTTTGGTCTATTTTCGGAGTAGAAAAAGGAAATTTGACAAAAAATTGGACACGATGTGGCTTAGAATGTTTATAAAGGCATGAATATTTTCAGAAAAATAGAAAGAAGTAAGGGTGATTACGGCTTTTTGTCCTCGGTTACTAACGCCCCCCCCCCCTCACTAACTGAGTTCGAATATGTAGTAATGACAAATGTTTTGAGTGGCCATTCAAAAAAGCGGTGGTCTGTAGGTGATTAAGCTTGCTTGAAAAAGTTTGCCACGATAATATTCAGATTCATTAGAGTATATTTACAATTTCAAAAATTAGCATAGGCCTGCAATGGCGAACCAATGGCACGCGTGCCAAGGGTGGCACGTGACTAAAAATTATGGGCACGTAAGAATTTTAAAATTCGATTGTACCTTTAATTGGCAGCACCAGCTGTCCACATCGAATTTTGTTTTCTTCTTATTGCTGTTTGAAAAAGACACCGTTTTCTATCTTAACAATATTTTCATCTCAATGCGTGAGTGAGTCCTTTACCTTCCGATATGAATAATAGGGTTTTTGGAAAAAGATAAGAAACAAACTTTTAAAATGAGGGAAAAATTCAAGCGCAATTGGGGAAATGTGAAAAGAATCACCAATTGAACCACATTTTGCTTGAAACGTCATTTTAGTGCATGAACGGCGTTGCCACTTTGTCATGATTTCAACACACTTAATGTACTTTTATCGTAAAACAAATCTTTTGCTTTTAAATCGAGTCTACTGCACTTATATTTTCGGAAAAAAAATTATAGTTCATCAAAATACAGTCCTTTAATTTTTCAATTTTATTCTAACGGCTTCCGGCTATTGGTTTGCTTTGATAACATACCAGCATATTTTATTATATTATGTTATTTTAATATCTTTTGTTCTTCTGTTTCAAAAATAGAAGTTAAAATCAGAACATGCAGATCTGTAAGAAAATTGTGTATACTGCATTTAATTTTTGAAAACCAACTTCGAAATTTTCGTATTTACCGATTAGTGGCAACGCTGTGGCAGAAACTGACCACCACGATTTTTGACAGTAGTAGTAACACATCGTGTTCACAGAAATTTGTGTAGTGGGAATTCACAAGTTTTCCAAGGGAGAAGAAATAATTTTCTCTCTTATTGCGCTGCTCGATGCAACTGTTTTGAGTTAACAAACAGGAATTTGGAAAATTTGTGAATACCTATTAGTGAAAATTTACAAGAATTTTTACGATAGCAAACAGACTAATTAAAGATTTGCTTAGAAATCGTTAACATGTGTTCAAAACTGGAATTAAAGAAATAAATGTATGTGTTTATGTTTACGAATACAGTGCTACGCAGTGGAAAATTGATTTTTTCCTATAGCAGTCACTAGAAAACTAGATTAAAACTGGACGTTTTCGAAAACATCATCTGCGTCAATATGTATTTGCAAGATATTCCTATGCGCAAATTGCAAAAGTCTTCTGTTTGAAAACGCTAATACAAATTTGAATGCATCAGAATATTGTTTGATAAATGCAGCAACATGCAACTTCATCTGCAGTGCAGCTGTGCAGTAATAAAATCAAGTCGATGAACAAAACATAGAAAAGCCAGAGACCGTGTAAGCAAACATTAAATTCATCTGCAAGTTAATTGTCTGACGTTGATCAAACCGATTTTGTGCAAGCAGGACAATTGCATTTATAACGATTGCAGTACCTACATGCGTTAAAAAATGACGATAATTTGACCATTAAATTGACATTGGTTTGACGTTTTCGAAAATGGTCTCTTTGTTGGCACTCCAAAAACATTCCGTATTATTTATTTCTTAAAACGAGGCTCTAAAAGGTTTACCATCACTGGCATAGGCGGAACTTTAAAATTGCATAATGCAAATAGTAAGTTTTGAATTTGGAAGTTTTTGAAGTGATGGCTCTAGTACATGAAATATCAGTTTAACTTGTAGATGAATTATTTCCCCAAATATTGGTATAATAAACTTACATACTCATAAGCTTCCGAATTTTGGGAGCATTTTATTTTCTTATTATCTTATTCGTATCCAATCTTGTTCGAGATGCGATCGTAACAAAATTTTCTCCAAATGAAAACTATGTGGTAAGACTTTATTTTAAAAAAATTTTCGACCCTAAAAAATCTGGGCCACCACCCACTACCATAAAAAAAATTTATAAGAAAGTTATTTAAATAAAATTCTTCCTTTGTCCCTGTTCTAAACTTGTTTTCAAAACTTCCTTCCAGACATTTCTCCGCCGGACTTTCCACCAAAAAAAAAAAAAAAATAATGAAAAAGTAAAAAAAAAATTGTGTTCACTTGTCACAGTTCCAAACCCACATCCAGAATTTCCACCGTTTGCTTCCTCATTTAGTTAGTCAAAACATGGAGTAGATTTGATTAAGTGGATGAAGAAAAAATTACACTGTCCAAATTTTATCAGTTAGGTTTCAGACATGTCAACTACAACTACTACGTAGTCGGTATACGAGTCAATTATTTCTGGACCTATTCGGATACCATGAATAAAATGATTGCTCCGATCTTAGATTTTTTCGATGATAGGGCCCAATGTTTATGTAAAATATAATTCTTCTTGAATAAGTCTCCAATACATCTCCCATCAATCTTGAATCCCTCTCCAATTCTTCTTGGGTCCGTCTTCGACCCATATGCGGTTAGTCTGCAGTTCATTTGCAATCCATCACTGATCCGTCTCTGAAATATCTCCGATCCAAGCTCAATCAGTCTCTTATCCTTCCCTAACCCATCACAAAACCGTCTTCGATCCATCTCCGATCAATTTGTGGTCTTCTACAGTCCGTCTATAGTCCGTCTCTGATAAGTCATGGATTCATCAGTGTTCCGTCTCTTTCTCCAATCATTTAGCGATCTGACTACTTTCCACTATCACTTTCATTATTTCTTGATTTCTCGGAAAGAGCTTTAAAATATTAAAATTTTTCCTCAAACAAAGAACAAAGAGTATCAAGTCCATAGACTTTTGGTTTGAGTCTAGCTGCAAGAAAGCTATCAAAGGGCAAGAGAATCTTTTTTTCGGTTGTGCAAAACTATTCCTTCAAGGAAAACTAATCAAAATTTTAGCAAGTAAGCTTGTATAAATGCAACGCCCTGATTCTAAGAACTTAATTCTTACATGAGTAAGAAATTAGAGAAATGGAAAGTTTTGGTCATTCGTTAATAATATTATTAAATTAATATCTTCATCGGTGACCACACTCATCATTAATGATAATTCTGTCGTTTGTTCTACAGACAAGGCCAATATGTTTTTTTTTATGATTTGACACAAACTCTAAGCTAGCAGATAGAAACAGAGTCCCACCAGATGGTACTTGAGAACGTCCATTTTTCTTCGAAGAAAATACATTTTCGTACCTATACAGCTGCCCAGAGTACTAAAAGATCTCGAGATTCGGCAACCTGCTGGCGCAGCTGGTATATAAACTATTATCTTGAAGATGTGTTCTGTATCTTTATCAAAACCACTGCGTAGGTAAGCTTGTTTACCTTTCCTCTCTGGGTGGAAAAAAGCATTTGTGCAGCCACCCTAAAAGAGGTAATTCTTTTTCTCCTTCCAACTACCATGATTTGATAATTTTTCTCACCGAAAATTAGTAGAATCAATCATTGCATCATCTTAGAGAAAGCAAAATTGAAGCACTCGATATTTTTTGAGGCATTTGATAGAGTTTGGCACTAGGCTCGATTATTGAAATTGAATGCACTTGGCATCAATAAATCACTTCTTCACTGGATTAGAATTAACCTTTGCAACCGCTCAATACAATTTTGTTTGGGTGGTTCCAAGTCTGAAGTTCACAAAATAAATGCTGGAGTACTCCAAGGCTCCGTTTTGTCTACGACACTATTTCTTATTTTCACAACTGATTTCTTGTCAAAAACTTTTGATTCACTAAACTGTTTCGATGATGACAGTACCATTAGATTTTCATAATCCTTTCCTATTCTTCAAACGTGGACGAGCAACGGCAGAATATATTGAGCTCATTAAATAAAGATTTAAACAACATCGTCAAATAGGGTATTAATAATCGTGTGGAATTTAATGCATCTGAAACTCAAAGCTGTCATCAGTGGTTAAAGTAAAATAAGTCCCTTACAATTTTGGCAACATTGTTGTCATTGGAATACCGTCGAAATGTTTCTCGCTTATCTTTATTTTATTGTCAATTTTTCAAATGTTGTGCTGGTGAAATATCTAGCTGTAATTTTCTCCTTAAGCAATTTCAGTGTAATACCCGCTTCGCTGGGAGTGGACATAACTTAAGAAATTCTTTCTTTAGCTATATTACACGAATGTAGAATTCATTATCCAATTCTGTTTTTGATTTCGATTCCAATATCCAGGCATTTTAGAAAAATGTATATTGCTATCTCCTACTTTATTTCCCCAACACTCACACTAAGTGAAAACATTTTAAGGCTATTCATAACACCTTGAATGCTCCAATTATATAAAAGAGATTTTCCTGTTGATCGATCAAAGAACCGATCAAGTAAATACTGGTAAAGTACTTAATTGCTTGGAAGTATTTGAAAGAATTGTTCAAGAATTTCAAAGAATTTTACATAAGTAGATCGAATCCTGATTGTTACATTTCACGTGGAAAAATTGGCATTTCACTTTTCGCCTTTTATGAGTTTAACCCGAAAAACGAAAATTCCCCTTTTTTTGTGAGTACTCATTTCGTTATTGTTCGCTGTTAAGAACTAAAATTGTCACTTATTTTTTAGGGCGAACAAAAGAAAAACAGGGGGAATTGACTGGTGCCTTTGCCCAAGTTTTTTGATTATCCTAGACCAAGAGATTGTTCAGGTGAAATTCATAATCAGCCTTATCATAAGTTTTACGTGAACAAAATTCTACGCCGAAAAGTTAACATTTCACTTTTCACCTATTATAAATTTCACCCGAAAAACGAAAATTCCCCTTTTTTTGTGAGCACTCATTTTTTTTTTATACGTAATTAAGAGCTTAAATTTTCACTTATTTTTTGAGAGCAAAACAAGAGAGAGAAAAACAAAAGGAACTGACTGTTTTTGATTATTTTAGACCAAGAGAAGCTCAGACGAAACTTATAATCAGCCTTATTATAAGTTTCACGTGCACAAAATTCTACTCTGAAAAGTTAACATTTCACTTTTCACCTATTATGAGTTTCACCCGAAAAACGAAAATTCCCGTTTTTTGTGTATATCAATTTCGTTCGAAATGCTTCGTTGCTTAGAGCTTAAATTTTCACTTATCTTTTGACGCAAACGAAAGAAACACAGTCGGTACTGATGCCCTTTGCGCAAGTTTTCTGTTTAGTTTGGGAAAACAGAAGTTCTGGTGAAACTCATTATATTTTTTTAAATTCCGGAGGAATTAAATTTTTCGGGTGAAATATATTCCCTGTGAAACTCATAATACCCAAGGCTCAATAGTTTTCGAAATTCCGGTGGAACAAAAATGTTTCGGGCGAAATATTTTCCATGTGAAAATTATAATAAGCCGGGATATTTCAGTTCTTAAGGTAAGTACATATATGTATATTGAAAGGTTTTCGATGAAATGCATCGCTTATCGCTTGACTGATTTTTATTATTGTTTTTGTTTTCTCTTTTATCTTCGGCTATCCAATCAAGATATCGACAACGAGAAAATTTTCAAATCACGTATTTCTTTGATATCATCCATCGTGCTGCTCCCCTTACATAGTGCATGCACCCCTTTTGTGCATTTATATTATCAGGACCCTCATACCCACATGTGAAACTAATTTATTTAAATTAAATATAAGGGTTCGTCCAGTCGAGACGAGTACCTTCGGTATTTTTCCAAGCGATTTAAGCTCCCAACTGATAGCTGCACGGGAGAGAAATCATTCCCCCAAGCAAAATGGGAAAGGGGAATCAATTCATAATATTGGCAATAATAGCCATATAAACATGGATTCAGTTTTCCATACTTTAACCCCAACTATACCTGCATCAACTAAACTTTGGTAAGAAGCAATAAAAGCACTTTCCCCTGAGGGATTTTCGAATCATACAACAATTTTTAAAAGAAGTTCACTGAGAAAATTATCTTCTGCTCGATTGACGCCAATTTCTAAATGAATGCAATCCAATAGACATTTTTACAGTTCAATGAAAAAATGTAAGCTTACTACCCTCAGATAAATTATGCGGGAAACTTCTAAAGTCCGATTTGGGGTGGGAAGGGAGGTGGGGCATGAGATGGGGAAAAGCAGAGAACCTAAACGGCTATACAGCTAATTGTTTCTCAAATCAATTTAAGCAATTTAACAATGCACAAGAGTGCCTGGTAATTCCATTTAAGTATACAATGTCCTCAGATCTTCTATAATACCTCCCTAACACTCTTTATGCGAAAGAAACACTTTCGGATTTATTTGAACGGTTCGGCGGGCGGTGGGTAGCGGCATCACACACAGCATATGGTCGTCAATTTTTGATTACTTCTGAATGTGCACCCTGGAGGAATTTATTACTAAGGGAGAATTATATATATTTTTTCAGATTCGAAGTCCACAAGCAAATGAAAAATACGACCGGTTTCTCGAGAATAATTGCCTCGAACTTGAAGAAAAAAAAAAGCTCTAAATTAAAAAACTTTTGCACACTTTGCTGCGCGATATTTCAACATCTTGCATAATATAACGCACAAAAGCGCGACAAAGTTGAAATGTATTTCCTGTGGTTTCTTCAGTTCAGTGCCGGATTATTGGTAAGGTACAGTTGGCAGTTGTAGGCTTTGGGCTCAAGAGCAATAAACAACCGATACTCTTTAAATGAGTTACTAATTGAGTTATGGTTAGAAGATGAGTTAGTGACTAATTTGTAGTTTAGAAATGTCACAGGAAAAAAAATAAGGTACTGAGTTATGGTTCAAAAAATGAGTTGCTAAATTTTAGTAGCAGTAACTTTAATTTTTTTTTTCAAATTTTCTATATTTTCTTGAACAAGTGAACTACTTTTGCAGCGATGAGATAAAAGAGTTATTGTGTATGAGTAATTGAAGCTGCATGAGCTTTTGCTTTTCATGAATACAAAAAATACCAGAAAAAATTTTCGTCGTGGAATTCAACATCATGTTTAACCTCAAGACTTAGTGATGCATTTTTTTAATAACTCATACTTATACCAAATACTCATTACAAAATAAAAATTATTTTAAAAATGTCTAGCTACCTATCTTTTGTACTATTAGACACACTTCCCTCAAATTGAGACACATAACTACTCTATAGGCCTCTCACACATTAAGTACAGCCCTGTCATCCTGTTGGCTGATGGTGCTGCCAACTGGCTATATAAAATGTTCTAGGTAAAAAGATATTCTAATGGAAAACGGATTTTAAGTGTTCGAGAAATAAAAAAAAAAAATGCAAAAAAAGAAAGATTGCGAATAAAATATTATTCACTATTGCATGCGGCATCTGTTACAATTTGTGGATGAGTTCTAAATTTTTGAAAGTCTTTATTTTCTTTTATTATCCCTTTTTTATTTTTTTTTTCTTCTCGTCGTATTTTTGTGGGATGAAAGTTTTATAAGAACAAATGCAAAAAAAAAAAGAGGGAAGAATAAGCATAGCACATCGCGCGCTAAAAGAGACCAACTTTTTACGAGTCCAGATTTTCTTGAATTAAAAGTTCGGATTTTTTGGAGTAATAAAATCTAGGAAAACGGTCCAACTCTGTATAATTGGAAAAATGAAATAAAGTTAGTCATCGTCGTCGTCATCGTTGAGATAAAGTTATTGGAAAAGTAAAAATATTTATTAAAATGATTGTGTAATTGTGAGTGTGGGCGCAAGAAGAGCGTGCAGTCCTTAAAAAAAATAAAAAATAGGGATTTATAAATTTTGAGTTATGCATTAGATTGGAAATATACGACCGATACCAGCTTACTCATACCAATATTTACTTGCTGAACCAATCCCAATCAATAAATGAAATCAATTTTTTTTGTTGACTTTAACTAAAAGTCCATTATTGAATTAATTTTTTTTAAACTAAGCTTAAAGACTTTTAATTGTGATTTGGCTTTATTTAAAGGGTTTTTTATGAGTAACTAAAGCGGAACTTTTTTTCGCTAAATTAAATTATTAAAGTCATTAAATTTCGAAAGTCGAGTCCCAGGTTAGGTTACCTTTGAAGGGGTGATAGGCAAGCCGCATCATCTCACTTGGATTTCAGTGGATCTATTGCGCTCCCTAGGGTATAGGTAAGTAGATGTGACAATGGGTAGGGTGGGGTTAAAAGGGATTAAATAAAAGACTTAGGTGTGGGTATGAGGGGCCCTGAACCATTCTGAGTTCTGAATGAATTTTAGGATGTTCTTTAGTGGCAAGACAGAGATGTCACTCAGTTCGTCGAAAAAGTATTCTCTTAGGGCTATTTCTCTGATTCTTACTAAGCTGGGCATTTACTCAGGAAGTGAGGTGAGCCGTTCTTTGCCTCTTCATCTTGACACCCTTTACATAAGTCCGATAAGCTGATGGCTATTCTGCTCATAGAGTTGTGGCCCGTTAACTATGAGTGATTAACTGAGGCCTGGTTAACTTAAGTAAGTATTCTGTTTTGTATTTTGTTCTTGGGAATATTTGGCCATGGATTTCTTGAAATCCAACAAATGTCAATTGATGACCACCTGACATTTGTAGCTTTGAAGAAACTGTAGTCTGTTCTACTTTTTTCTTGTTCCATGGGCATGAGCAACGAGGCTTCGATTTGGGTCGGATCAAGAGGTGACCCGCTTTTGGTCAACTCATCAACCATTTTGTTCCCGTGAATATTTCTATGTTCATCAGGGAGCCTAAGC
This sequence comes from Dasysyrphus albostriatus, assembly GCA_946251815.1. Lineage (NCBI taxonomy): Eukaryota > Metazoa > Arthropoda > Insecta > Diptera > Syrphidae > Dasysyrphus > Dasysyrphus albostriatus. The sequence goes on from OX276337.1 coordinate 22,359,479, forward strand.
CTCTGGGCGTAGAGTTACAGTGCTTGTTGCACTAAAAACTCTTAACTCTTTCCGTCAAAGTTAACCCAGTTTGCACTTCTTGGAATACACTGCAAAAAAGTTGGAAGCGAAGTAAATCTATTTATAGGTAGGTTATTGGAGTAGATGCCTGACCCAACCCACTCAAAGGTCTTGGAACCGTCAGTAAAGATCGAAACATGATTTAAATGTATGACGCTGTTCTCATTCCAGACACCCCTGATTGGGATATCTGTTATGGCTACTGGGTTGAAAGCAATGCAAAGTGAAACGTTGTCTGTTTGAATGTCTATGTCTGTAAAATTCATTATAGATATGTGACCGTAGAGGACCCTTTTCCAATTTGAACATTGTTGAAGTCTTAAAGCACTTTTGGCCGTCAACTCTTTCGTATACTTATCGAAGGCGACAAGCTGGGAAGTGAAAGAAAAGTTTCTAGATTGGTTTTCTTATCTAAGGCTAGCCACCAGACCACGAAGGCGTATGTTAGAATTGGCCTTATTATGGCTATGTTCATGCAATGAATCATTCTAGTGCTGGGACTCTATCTTTTACAAAAACTTCTGCTGCAAGTAAGAAAGCCTTTTCTATTTCTTTATTTTCTTTCCAGTTTAATTAATTATCAAGAACAACGCCAAGATTTCCAGTTAATGGTTGGGGGGTCTATGTTTGGACTATATATGTTTCCTTATTAACAACATTAGTTGTATCTTCAGTGGGTTAACATTTGGTCCACAACTAATGGCACAATTTTTGAACTTGTTCAGGTACGTTTTTTAGAGCTCACACAAAGTGGGGACAAATCATCGGCGTATGCAACGACCTTGATACCACTCAAATTTAGTTTAACCACGATGCAGTTGACGACAAGGAATCAAAGCAAAGGAGAAAAGACTCCACCCTGTGGAGAACCACTAAATCTTAACTTGTTGTCACCCATTTCTGCATTTATGAGTCTCGTTTGAATCATGATATCAATCCAATTTATCAGTAATGCAGCATTGCACTGTTATCATCATTGTTAAAGGTGCATCGATTTTGTAACTATACCGACCACTTGATGAAAGGCTATTAAAAAAATGTAACTCTTTTGAAATTAAATTCAATTCATTTACACATTTCAGATCACAGCAACACTACTTTTTGACCGCTCCAGTGGATACAAAAATCAACGGAGACAGCTTTCTGACAAACCAAGAAGCCACATACAATTTTCTGTCCGAAAAGTATAAAAATAAAAAAAGGCCACAAACTCTTTCAAGTATTGACTTGGCGATTTTTGTTGATAGTCCAGTAAGAATAAACATAAAAATCCCAAAATAGGGAATACAATGTAACTGGCTGATTTTTATTTTAAGAGTATTACGGTGACTTATAATTTGAAATCTCAACTATCCGAAGACCACTAGGTCTGTTATAAGGGATCAAAGTGCATAAAATATGTTTTTGCCAAATATCTTATAAAAAGTAAGATTTAAGTAGCTGAGGCAATTTTCCATAAATAAAAGTTATCAAAATTTTGTTCGTAACGAAGCCATACTATCAATTTAAAAATTGACCCATGTTGAAAAGTATGTTCTTTTTTTTGCATATCAAGTGCGTTTTCTGATTTTCGGAATTCCAAGAAGGTTTTCGATGGAAAATTACCTACATTTTTTAAATTGTTATCTTTGACGAAAATTGTTTGATTTCGATAAAATCTTGATGAATACGTACATTTTTGTTTGAAACGAACAAGCTTAAAATATTTTGAAGCAAAATATTAATTTTTGATTTTTATGAATTTAATTTGGAAACAGTCCCTAATTTTCAATCGAAAAGTTGACGAAAAAATGTTCGATTTTTGAAAATTTTAAGATGGCATTCTTTTTTTATTGAAACCTCTACTTTAAGATGGCATAAAAAGTAATAATATTGTTGTGAAAATCACTGTCAAAAATGGTAAAACAAAAAACAAATTTTCAAGTCCGATTTTTCCATAAATGCCGGTAATTGTTAATTGTACATTTAAATGAATTTTGTAAAGTGATACAAAACGGTAACTTTAATGTTTTTTTATAATAAATAAACCATATAGCTTACATTTTAAGGTTCTGACTGCTTAAATCTCAAGAGTGATTAAACAATAACTTTACCAAAAAAATAGCTAAAAATTACCTTTTTTGAGCAAGACAAATGTTTTGAATTTATTTATTTATTTATTTTACAACTTGTACAGTTCCACAAAGTTGATGTTTTCTTATATTTTTTATATTTTGTATTTAATTTTTTTAATTTGTTTTTATTTTATTTAGTTTAACATTTTTATTTTATTTGTTTTTTGTGTTGCTTCGTCCTACATCTCCAATGAATCAAAGATTTCTCCTAAGCTCTAATATTTGTATTTTGGAGTTAGAAGAGTTTTCAGTTAATTTATAAGAGACTGCTAACAACATATTAGTATGAAAAATCAAAAAAAAAAAAAAAATGCATGATTGGGTCACACGTACTGGCTCTAATGTTCAAGACACTGAGGGTTTCAGAAAATTATATGTAAGGACATGGAAATTATGATAGAAAAATATTCAATAAAGAATTAAGATAGCGTTCTTTTTTTTCATAGTGAATTCTCAACAAAGTTTTTTTTAGCTAATTTAAATATGGAATTTAATGCTTTTAAATGAAATTCCATATTTAAATTAGCTAAAAAAAAACTTCATTGAGAATTCGCGATGAAAAAAAAAGAATTCTATCTTAATTCTTTATTGAATATGATTGAATGGAGAAAAAGAAATTAAATCGTTGAAGCGGTTTTTTAAAAAAGAATATTTTTTATATATAAAATTCTTAAAACTATTTTAAGGAAAACTTTTGGTATACAAATTTTAAGTTTGCATTTATGTACATACAAAAACAAAACTTGAAAAAATTTGCCAAGCCATTTTTTAAATATCCAATTTTCAACAAAAAATTTTGAAACTCTTTAAAAATTCAAAAACTTTTTTTCTTTGAAAATTTTGATATGCAATATTATTAAGTCTTATCTGAAATTTGTATATAAAAATCCGTTCAGCCGATAGTGAGAAAACTCAAAATTAAAAAAAAAACACGTTCTATGACTGGTTCTATTAATATTTGTTAAGTGCGAAATCTTATAGTTTTCTGTAAAAGATCGTATTAATTTTAGTATATGGGAGAAGTTTAATCAAAATCGTAGGAGCCATTTCTTAGAAAAATATTTTACTCTCCAGTTTCTTAACTTTTGTATAGAAGGTACCGTTATTTTTTCACATACCTATGTATGTAAATTTGTTTCTGAAAATATTTTAGACAGTATTAAAAAACTTTTGAGTAAATAGAAAATTTAAAAATTTGGTTCCTTGGGAGGTCCCACTAATAACCATTTTTGGAAAAATGGTTTGCCACCCAAAGAAAGCCTTTATTAAAAGTAATTTATTGAATTTTTTTAAAGAAAAGTTATCAAGCCGTTTTTGAGAAAAATTCGATTATGTTAAATTGCTTAAAACCGTTATTTTTGGTTCTAATCACCAAAAACCACTATGTACCAAGTTTGAAGAAAATCAATCGGGCCGCTTAGGCTGTAGACGAACAGAGAGACAGACAGACAGACAGACAGAATTGTGCCATTAACTTTTTTGTGTTCTTTATCATCGTTTTTGCTTATCATGTTTGATTGTTATCTCAATGTTTTTTTCCACGAATCCAAAACTTGCCCCAGTGGGATAAAGTGGGGACAATTGGGTCACAGTTTCTACTCAAATACGACCAGTGCATTAATTCTCATTCTACTTTGAATTCCGTGCAGAATGGAATTTTTACAATTTTTTTGGTGTTGGGTGCGATGGAGAAGTGTCTGGCGGAGAAGATTCTTGACTTCCGTCTGGAACTGGATCCATCCTCCTCCACCCCACTATATCAGACCCTTTATCAGAAAAATAATTAAAGAAAACTTAATTTTGCGTTTAAGGATATTCCGTAATAAAAAAGGAAACACATCCTACTTATACATGTCCTGACTATGCATAATGTTCTTAATTGAATTTACTTCATAATAATATAATTCTCTACTGCCCGTACATATGGTACATTTTGTGGTAATCTAGTTGATTACCGGATTTATTCTGGTATATTCTTAATCCCAAAGGAATTTGAATTGTATATACCTACAAATATATTGGTAAATCATGTCAGCTAATTAATTTGTTTTTATTACTCTGTACAAATAAATTAATACATATTTTATTTTTCATACAAAAAACTTCCTTAATTCCTTCAATCAGAAAAGACAGCTACATTGTTTGAGGGGTTGGTTACTTACTCCTTGTTACAAAACTAAAAATAACAAAAACAAAAAACAACAACAAAGTAACTTTAATACACAATCTCAAACTAATCTGTTAACTCCTGCCTTCATCATTCAAAACAAACAAATCGAAAAACTTTTTATCTTCTCCTCCACCTCCTCCCTATACTTTAGCACCTCATGATACATATATTCCAATATTTGATGTACTTATAGACTAACCACTTTGCCAACATGCTTCATCACATCGGTAGATTCTTGAGAAGAGAAGACAAGACAAGAAAACAATAAGAAAAATGTTTGCTTTGCAAAAGATGACTGTTAATCTATTGGGTAAAAAAAACATCAGGTTCGAATTAGTTCTTGTAGAGGTCTCAAAAAAAAATAATTTTGCTCGGAAAGTCTTAGATTCGATGAGCGACTTTTTAACACCCATCATTACCTCATTTAATCATAGGTATCCCTGCAGGTTTTGCTAAGAGAGAGAGGGTATTGTTCATCCAGAAAAAAAAATATATTCTTTTCCATTGAATTTTTTGCTATTATGAACAGCAACATAACTTCTCGAGCGAAGCTGGAGAGGGAGACAACAAGCTTAGCTAGGGATTGAAGTAACCTTAGGAGGCTTCTTGGTTAAGGCCCTAATTGACTTCGCATTCTAACATTTTCTTGTACCTTAAGTAAAAGTAGCCTTAAAACAACTTTATACAAGATTTATACAAGAGTTTTAGGTGAAATTGAGTTTTTTTTTTTCCAAAAATCTATAGATATTAAATGGCGCCCAAGCAAAACTATACCTACTAGAAATAAACACACATCTGTATCTAAATTCTAGATTCTAAGAAATTTGAATTTCAGATTTGTGAAATAAAAAGTTTTGAGTCCCTACCAAAACCGGATACAGGTAGTTCACTAAAATTTGTGGGCTCTTAGATGCCCGAATACTGTACATTTATATAATGAAGCTCCACATTTAATGTTCATAAATGCTTTTTCCATCCCTATTTGTTATGCTGGTTAACCCCGAAACATAGTGCGGGCTCCACATTACAACCTTCAACATCTCAATGTTCCCCTAATGAGGGATATATAGGGAGATACAAATAATCATAAAGTTTTTCTATCAACACTATTTTTCTTTGGATCCTTTTTGAACAAGGATACAAACAGACCTATTAATTATGACATGAATCACACATAATGGTGCGAGAGAAAAAAAAAAATTGAAAACCCTAAGGTTTCCAAACTTGATGTCATAACAATATTTTTTATAAGCCCCTTTTGGCACCTTAAACTCGGTCTTATTTTTACTTTCCAGGATATGAGGTGATGGTGGTGGTGTTCGTATGTGTTGTTGGGAGTATAAAGTTTTGCCAAAAGAAGAATATTTTTCGATTGTCATTGGATTTCACATTTGTTGTTTGCCTTTCAATTCCTTCATATACATATGTACCTAGAGAGAAGAACTCCTTGCTGCAAGCTATAGAAAAGAATAATCCTGTTGCTTGCTCCTGAGTCCTGATGCTTATAATATTCCAAAGGATACTACTATATAGAATCAATATACCCATTCAGTATGGGCCAGAATACAACTCAGGGGATGGGGATTATATTCGTTTCCTTATGCTATGAGTCCTCTAATAGATATGAGGAAGACGAAAAATAAGAAGAAGAAGAAGTGCTATAGGGGTGGGATAAGGGAAAGATGGCGGGCGATTACAAATAACTTTTCAGCGAAATATATGTGAAAAGTTTTCCAATTCCAATTTCGAAGTTGCCAGTAGTTTTTGGAAGTTAATCGGGTTTTATATCCTTTCTCGAATAAATCCGAGTCGACATTTATTGGCATTGAAAGCTGAGTGAAAATTATTTCATACAATGTGTATATTTAACAGTTTTTTTTCGCTTTTGTTTTCTTTGTTTGTTTCGTTTCGTTTCGTGTCTTTTGTCTTATTATTGTTTGGTTATGTTTTGCGGAAGATTGATTTAGATTTTTCGAAAATATTTTAAGGACATTTTATAGTGATAGTTTTATATGTTGTTTTATGGAAGATATTATTGTTTTGTTTTTTTTCTTATGAAATATGTCTTTTCTTAAATAGTGTTAAAAGAGATATAAATTTTGTATAAGACGTGTTTAAGTTAGGCAATAAAACCATTAGATAGATGGATCATCGATAGTATGTTAAGTGGGGGAGAAATTTGAATGTTTGGCTTCGAAAAGTTAATTTAATTGCCAAAATCAATCTAATACACATAAATATAAGCGAGTTATTTGGTATACTTATGTAGTTTGGGAAAGTTTGCTGTAAAACAAAAATTTGTGTGGAGCGAATGATTTAAAGGCTGATTTTGTGGATTTAAATCTACAGGGTGTCCGCCGGGAAGGTATAATACTTTGTTTTGCCGCCATTTTAGTAAACATTAGTATTGACATTTCGTACATATTTAGCAGTTAAAACAAAATATTCGTGATGAAATGTATGGAATACCGCGTGAAATGTGTGAGAATGTAATGAAAAATGTGCTCAAAAGGGCTCGCATTTGTGAGTCTTAAAGTGGCGGACATTTACCTGATATTGTATTCCATACATAATTGCCGACATTATATCATCATATCAATATAAGATCTATTTTCTTTCATTTAATCCAAAATTGTAAACAAACAAAGTAGCTAGTATACCTTCCCGGCGGGCACCCTGTATAAGAGTATTGTAATAGAAGATTGGGAAATGCACCATATTGAAAAATTAATTGATCAATATATATGCAAAAACATTTGGTTTAGAGGTGAAATTGGTCAGAACAAAGAGTTGTTGATTAGATATCATCTTTTCTTGTCCATAAATTTTTAGTTACGTAGTGTAGAGTTTAGTAGGTAAGGTAGAGTGGGTCTAGTTGGACCAAGTGGTAGATTGGACTGTAACGAAGTATTACAACTCTTACAGTACTCTAACAACTATATCATATGCTCATATCGTTTCGTGCACACATCGTATGACACCCGATTTTAGTTAATTCATTCATATCAAGAAGATTAACAAAAATCATGAAAACACATTTGAAATTGAATTTCATTCTTACGATTCACATTGCCTTATTCCAACAAATGTAATAAGGTGAAGAAAAAAAAACGTCATAATTGTCTTTTCTTCTCTTCGAGAGTTCCTATCTTGTCTTTCCCTGGTTAGTGTGCCAGGGACAATCGTTTTATTCCTTTGGGCTTCTTTTCTAGAAGCTCATTGGACAAGGTTCTCCTTCGAGAGTTTCGACCGTTTCTTTCCCTGAGTTGTGTGATAGGGATGTCCGTTTTGTTCTTTTGGGCTCCTCTTCTAGCAGTTCACTGGACTAGGTTCTCCTTGGAGAGTTCCGCCCGTTTCTTTTCCTAAGTTGTATGCCATGGACATTTATTTTATTCCTTTAAAATTCTTTTCTAGCAGTTCACGGAACAAGGTTCTCCTTTGATATTTTCGACCCTTTAACTCCTTAGGTTTCTTGCTAGAGACATATTATATGAAATACCCTGGTAATTATTGAAATTCAAAATTTTTTGGCATGCAAATCTTAAATACTTACATATGTATTTATGTGCATAAGAATGAAATTCCAAAAGAAATGGCATTTTCGTGGGGGGGGGGGCAAATGCTGCAACTGAAAACAAGAGCAGCAAGAGAGGAGTAACGTAGAAATAGAAAGAATGAGAAATGACCTAGTGTAGAAAAAAAGAGCATCCCCAGTCTCTGAGCTCAGGTATCTACAAGTTTAAGAACAACAAATTCTATGGCTCGGATGGCCTACCTGCGGAAATTTTCAAGTATGGAGGAATGTCCTGGTAGGGTGCATGCACCACCTCATCAAATAGCTTTATATGCCAACAAAATTGCAAAAACTATACAGAGGCATATTCCTGCTTAACCAATTTTACTCTCATTTTCACTCTTTTTCAATCATTTTCACATTATTTGCTTAAAGGCTTTCACTTTTACAAATATACAGAACCGACATCGGGGTAAATAGAAAAGCTAAATTAGCTTACAATCGTATTCCTGCTTAATATTGCCTAAGATTCTATAAAACGTCTATTGTGAACGTCTAAAACCTTACCTTTCTGCAACACTTTGATTGGAACGTACCAGGTGTGGCTTCAGGCAAAACAGATCAATGATAGACCAAATCTTTAAATTGAGGCAAATCCTCGAAAAGACCGAAGAATTTCAAGTCAAGCCCCACCACCTTTTCATCGACTTCAAAGCCACATTTGAAATAGCAAGAGCTTCTATTGGTGATGTATGAACTCCGGATCTTGAAAGAAACTGATCCGGATATGCCACATGATATTATAAAACACGCGGTGCAACGTGCAAATGCGGCCAACAGCTCATCTAAGGTATTCCAGACGTGTGTTCAGGGTTCAGACAAAAAGATGCGCTATCATGTGATTTCTTCAACAGATAGTGCTTAAGAATGGTGTTAACCTTGAAGGCACTATCTTCAACAGGTCTTCTCAGCTACTTAGCAGTGTGGACGAAATCGTGATCGTGGAAGTGAAGCATTCACAATTATTGATGAATAGGTGAAACACGTTGGTCTTAAAATGAATGACTACCGAACAATGTATGTATATGCTATCATCAAACAAAGCCTCATCTGTCCATCACTTAGGACAAAACATCACTGATGGTAACAGTAATTTTGAAGTAGTCAAGGAGTTCACCTACCTTGGAACAAACATCTTAGTGAAAATTCGAAGAAGAATTACCAGAACGAACTTCTGCTAATGCGGTTTGACCAAACAAATGGGTTCAAAACTCCGTTCTCGAAAGACAAAGCACAGGGTATACAAAATGCTAATTTTACCAGTTCTTCTGTAAAAAAGCTGAAACGATACTGGGCACTTTTAAGAGAAAAATTCTTCGGCAGATATTTCGTCCTATACCTATACAAAAAAGGTGACTGGAGGAGTAAATTCAATCGTGAATTGTACGAGCTGTACCAAGATGTGAATGTAGCTCAAAGAGCCAAAACACATGAACTACACTGGCTCATCGAGATCGAGCGAATGGACAACAACGCTCCAGCCAAGAAAATCTTCTAATCCCAGCCCTCAGGCTTAGACGACAAGGAAAACTGAACCACCGCTACAGCCGCTACAGGAACCATGTTGTTCAGACGCAAAAGCACTAGGTCACGACGACTGGAGGGAGTGTGGGAAGGACCGCAAATAATGGAAGCCAACAATAACTCAAGCAGAGGAATTCCATGGATCAGGAGTCGGATAAGTAGCTTAGGAAGTAAGTTTTTGGGGTATCGAATTTTCAAGATTTGATTTGAATTTTTGTAATTCAAAATATTTTGTTTTTGAAACTTCTGATGCAATATTTTTATTTCTTACATATTTTCCGTACTTTCATATTAAAAAAGTGTTTAAGTTCCAGGCAACTTGAACTATAAGAACAATTACGTGTGACCCAATTTTGCGCTTTATTTATTATAAGCTATTAAAAGCTCTAAAAAGTCTTAATAGTACTGTGTATGAAAAAATATTTTTTTGGAATAAACTTGAAGCGGTCACTCAAGGTTTTTCTGTTTGAAAAAATTACATAGATATAGGCGCCTGCCAGGGGTGCAGAGAGAACCAGATATTTAAATACCTATTCTATGAAATTTAATTGAACCTTTAAATTCGTTTCCTGTAAGCTAAACTATAGATACATTGTAGATAAATCTCCTTAAATATTTATAAATTAAAATCATTTACATACATATAAGTCTCTTGCTGTGATTTGCGACAAACATCTTTTGCTATCTAAATATAACTGAAAACCTTAAATTAAATTCAAATATTACACAATCAGCAATGTCATTTGTGTACGATGTCTTTGAGTTCTCACGAGGATACACCATCAAGTTACTTGAGTGTGTGCAAATTTCCGTTTAGCTTTTGCACCTTTGTCACCATATGACAAATTGTTGGTCCCATTGATCATTAGCAGAAGAGCAAGCAAACTTTATTTACCTAAGCGTTCGCAGTTTAATGTTAAATAGTTGTGCTGTGGTGCATAACACGGCTAAATATATACGGCAGGCGGTGGGAGGTGAGCACTGGGCGGTGGCAGTAGAGGACTTAAATATATTATACACCTTAACCATCATTGTTGACAGGACAAACAATTCGCACTTAGGCATACTCTCTGGATGATTATTTGCCTTGAGTCCGTTCAAGCATTTCTTAACGCAAATTATCCAAAGAGCTTTCTGTCTATGTGCATTTTGTATTTCTCCCTCCCTCCTTCTTTCTTAAAAGTCCATGTTTCGATTATTTAAACAATTGCGCTTGGGAAAATTTCAAATATCTTGGTCAAAGGTACGGGAGCGAAGCAACGGATGGAAATAGAATATATTGACATTTTAATAAAATAAAGGAGAATTAAATTCACTTAGCTATATAGGACGAAATAGCACACAGAATATATCCTTGATGCAAATTATACAACTAAACAATTATCCACATGCACTTTGTCCATCTGCTAAGTCGGTCCGTGGTCCGAGTCCGAGGTCCGTTTCGGATTCGAGGTGTGGTTTTGTCTATTTGCATATAAGTTCAAGGCAAGTGCGGTGGTCCTTATATTGTCGGCTTGATTTGCATCTGCAGTTGCCAGACCGACAAATGTCCACCTTTGAATAATTAATGCTCATTTTCTTCCAATTTTCCTCCCTGCTTATGCACTTGCACTGCACATCGCACATACCTGGTGTCATCGTACAAAAGATAGATATTTACGGGTAGATAAATGTGTAGGTATAGGTATGGCTATATAAGTAGGTATTCTTAAGTACGAGTACTCTGTCGGAATTAATTTTGGTCCACACGCTTGCCGCTACGAACTGGGCCAATTCGACACAAGCCCGACATACCGATAGAAATTAATTAGCCCATAATCAGGTGATTTAAATCGCGTGTGTTTCGCGTGAAAGGAAAGATGATGCCACTTTGACAATTGTGGCGATGTTCCTTTTGGTGTAACGAAATGCTGATTATTATTCATTGAATGGATCAATTAATTTGGCTTAAAGATAAGGTATTAAAGGATATGCAACTTAATTATTCGTTGGGACTTAATAAAAATCATTTAGATACATTTAAAGCTATTAGTACGGACAGTGAAACTAAAGGAACAGAATAATTTATTTAAAAAAAATATGTTTAAACTCATGGGAATTATGAGAGGCAAATGTTTAAAAGTATGAAATACGATATTTGAATTAGCTAAAACAACTTCCATACGGGTTTGAAATTCAAAACAAAAACGCCATTTTCTTCAAATACTTTAAAAAGTGCAAAACAAAAACAGTTATGTAACGGCTTTTATAAAGTTCAACACAATGAAGTTTTTAAAATATTTGATTAAAAAAATTACATTTTTTTACATTACAAAAAATATTTTTTTGAAAATTTTGGTAAGAAACACTATTTGTGTATAAAAATTTTGTGTGAAACAAATATTGAAATTAGAATGACTGTTTTGGAAAATAAAATAATATGCCCGACTGGGTCGCACGTACCTGCTCTAGTGTTCAAGGCGCTGAGGGTTTAAGAAAATTATATGTAAGGACATGGAAACGCGATATTTAAAAGTAAGCTAAAAAAACGTCGTTAATAGTTTGAGACGAAAAGAAAAGAACGCTTTATTAATTATTCTATATTGAATATGATTGTATGGACAGAAAATAATTAAATCGTTGGAGCGGTTTTCTTAAAAAATAATCTTTTATATATAAAATTCTAAAAACATTTTTAAGGAATACTTTTGGTATGCAAATCTGAACTATTTACTTATGTCCTTACAAAAATAAAATTGTCAACACGTTTTTGAAGTATCGAAATTTCAAAAAAAAAAATTTTAAACTTTTTTTAAAAATTCAAAATTTATTTTTGAAAATTTTGATATGCAATATTTAATCTTATTTTAAATTTGTAACGGGTGATTTTTTAAGAGGTTTAGAACTTTAAAAAAAAAAACACAAAATTCGAAAAAATGAATGAAATATTTATTTGAATCGATAGTTTAAACCTTGCAATTTAATGTTTAAAGATAATTTCATGCAAATGTTGACCGCGGCTGCGTCTCAGGTAGCCCATCCGCTGAGTCCAATTTTGGCATACTCTTTCACACATATCGGCCGGTATCTCACGAATGAATGCATGGATGTTGGCTTCCAGTGCGTCAATCGAAGCGGGCTTGTCCCTATAGACATTAGCCTTGACATACCCCCACAAAAAATAATCTAATGGTGTCAAATCGCACGATCTAGGCGGCCAATTGACCGGCCCGAAACGTGAAATTAGCTGTTCACCAAACTCGCCTCGCAATTGCGCCATTGTTTCGCGTGCTGTGTGGCATGTGGCACCGTCTTGTTGAAACCACATATCATGCAAGTCAAGAACTTCCATTTCGGGCAAAAAAAAGTTTGTTATCATCGCTCGGTAGCGTTCACCATTGACAGTAACGCTGCGATTCGCATCATCTTTGAAGAAATATGGCCCAATAATGCCGCCGGCCCATAAACCGCACCAAACAGTGGCTTTTTCGGGATGCATTGGTAGCTGTTGCAATGCTTCTGGCTGATCTTCACTCCAAATGCGGCAATTATGCTTATTTACGTACCCATTCAACCAAAAATGAGCCTCATCGCTGAACACAATTTTTCGATAAAAAAGCGGATCCTCGGCCAGCTTTCCAAGAGCCCATTCACCAAAAATTTGGCGTTGTGGTAGGTCGGCTGGCTTTAGTTCTTGCACCAGCTGTATCTTAAAAGGCTTTACGCCCAAATCCTTCCGCAAAATTTTCCACGTAGTGCTGTAACAAAGGCCTTACTGCTGGGAACGGCGCCGAATCGACATTTCGCGGTCTTCTGTCACACTAGCTGATACGGCCGCAATATTTTCTTCACTACGCACAGTACGTAAACGTGTTGGTGGTTTAATGTCCAACAAAGTAAATTTGGTGTGAAATTTGGTCACAATCTTCCGAATAGACTGCTCAGAAGGTCGAGAATGCCGACCATAAAATGGAAGCAGTGCGCGATGAACATTTCGAACCGAGCACGAATTTTGATAGTAAAATTCAATAATTTGCAAGCGTTGTTCATTTGTAAGACGATCCATGGTTACATTGCAAACCAAACTGAAGCTGTTTGACAGTGACACAAGGTACTAAACACACGTCAGCTGTCAAAACCAGTGTTGCCAAAACCAAACCAGCTAAAAAATCACCCGTTATATACAAAATTTGTCTAAGTCCGTTCAGCAAATAATGAGAAAATACATACATAGTAAAAAACACGTTCTACACTGAGCCAAAAAATTCTGTTTCACAAGGAAGAAACTGTTTGCCACAAGAGATAAAAGACATCAAGTGCTTTAGCTTCTTGTAGTCAATGTTTTAATAATTAAATGACAGCTTTAAATTCCTTGTTTGCAAAAACTAAAACTTCGAACTGCAAATGAAAAGTTCTTGCTACAAACAATATTTACTCTCTCAATTCATTTTATTATTTTTAGCTCAGAGCGAAATAAGCATTGAAGATTAGCTGTCTCATATATCGCTATTAGTATTTTTGAAATTTGTGGAAGGAATTTATCAGTTTGGCTCTGAAAGTTTAAAGCTTAAAATAAAGATTAAAATCATTGCATTAAGAAATAATGATATTTGCCCCTAGAACTTAATCTTAAAACTGCAAAACACTTTTCATTTTACCCACAAAAAGCTTACTTTTTTAACATAAAAGGAAAGTGTTTATGACAAACAATATTATCTTTAAAATTTATTGCGAAGCAAAAAATTATAAATTTATAATTCTTTCACTTCCAAATAAAGGAAAATCATTTTTAATAAATATTTTTATTAATTAAACTAAATACTCATAATTAAATGTGTATTCAAGTTTTAAAAATTTCAGAGTGAATGTGGGGCCTACCATTAGACATGAAGATTTGTCTGATGGTATAGTACCAAAAATTTCACAAATATTGCATAATGTTATTAACTTTACTGGTGTAAGACAGTGTGAACTAAAAGAAAATAAAGTTCAAAGCACGTGATTTTATAAATTCTGAATATTAACACCAACTTCGCAACTTATTCAACCTCACATGCTTTGTCAATTACAGCATAATCTATATCGTTTATGACAAACAATCAAAGAATTACTGTTTAATTTTTTGGCAATTTGTGAAAAAAATCTTTTCCTTGTTGAATACAGCAATGCTTGTAACAAGGAAATATTTCTGAGAGTGTATGACAGGTACTATTAATATTTAGTTGTTAAGTGCAAAATTGTATAATTTTTTGTAGGAGATCGTATTAATATTAGTATATAGAAAAAGTTTAATCAAAATTATAGTAGTGGTTTTTAAGGAAAAATATATTTTGCTTTCTGGATTTTTAACTTTTGTATGAAAGGAACCGTTATTTTTTCATATATGTAAAATGGTTTTCAAAAATGTCTTAGAAAGTACTAAAAAAACTTTTTAATATCGAGTTTCAAGAATCGATGTTATCGTTTTCGAAAAATTTTATTTTCAAAAAAAAAATTAAAACATTTTTTAAAAATCAAAAAAAAAAAAATTTAATTTAAGTACCTACACAAAAATATTTATAATTTTTGGACGCCTCTGTATAAAAAAAATTATTGAAATCAGTCATATTGTTTTGAAGAATGGATCTTATATTGATAAATGTTTTATTAAATGTCGGCAATTATGTACTTATATTTTTACATAAGAAATTTGACACGAGTCTACTTCACGACTGCCAAATATGAACTGTCAAGACTAATGTTTACCAAAATGGCAGCAAAACAAAGCCGGACACCTTGTTCATTTTGAAAATTGGATTACCAAAACTTTTTTCTAAATGTTATTAAAAATTTATATATAAAATATTAATTTTTAAGAAAATCGCTCCAACGATTTTAAGTTTTTTTTTTGTACATATTCTTCAAGTTATCAAATGGCATATTGTTTTTGAGCTCTTAGTTTTTTAACTAATTGCTCATATAAATAAAATAACGATTTAAATGCTTTCTTATATTTTTATATTTTTTTATAATTACTTTCATATTTTAAAAGTTTAAGTTTCAAGCAACTTCAACATAAGAGCAAGTACGTGCGATCCAGTCATGCATTTTATTTTAATTCGATTTTTCTCTACATTCTGATTATTTCTGATTAAATTAATTTTGTATAGAAGTTTCAAAAAAATATTAACAGTTTGTTTTTTACCAAAATATTCAAACTTATATTTTTTTGATTTTAAAAGCATGTTTAGTTTTTTTAAAAAACAACATGTTTAATTTCTTTTTTGAAACTCGGCTTTTGAGATTTTTTTTACGCTCTCTAGAATATTTTAAGAACAAATTTCACTTTTTTGTTCCTTCCAATCAAATTTTGAAAACCGTTAGAAAATTGTTTTCTTACAATTTTTATAAAACTTTTTACTAGAAATAATTTAGTGTGAACTTCTACCAAAAATTATAAAAACTAGCGCTTGGAAACAATTACCTAGTAGGTATACTTCTTCCTAGAACATTTTCTTTTATTCTGAACAGATTTCCGTAAATATAATTATTTTTTTTTTATAAAAATTTCAAATAAAATAAAATTATATTGCATTTCAAAATTTTCAAAAAAATTTAATGTTTTAAAAAAGATTCAAATTGTTTTTTTGAAAACTGGATATCTCAAAAACAAATTGACAATTTTTGTTTATTTTGTTCTTATACGTACATAAATAAATACTTAAGTATGTAACTTATGTATGTAAGAAATTAAATTTTTAAAAAACCGCTCCAACTATTTAAAAAATGTATTTCCATACAATTATATTTGATCAAGAATTCAGATGGCATTTGCGTTTTTCACTACAAACTATTGAAGGAGTTGTTTAAGCTAATTCAAATATCATATTTCATAGTTGTGAACATTTTTCTCTCATAATTCTTATGTCTCTATGTATACAAAATTTTTCAAAGACACACAGAAGATCATAATAAAAATTTGTTCAAAATTGTTTTTGCCAGTTTGATGAGCTGTTGCAAGCAAAACAGCACGCTGTACATATAACAATCGTCGTTACAACTTTCACTGCAATTGGTAATCTAATTGTTAATTCTACGCAAAGGTGGCCCAACATGTAGGTATAGCATTTATCTATCCCCTCTTGACTTATTCTGTCTGTTCAGAAATAATAGGTAGTAAAAAGACATGACCGTAGTCAAATAAAGATTTCGACGGGACCATTTGAATTAAAATCTTATAATATTTGCTTATAATATTTTTTTGGGGACAGTGGTATTTAGCTTATAATATCGAATCAGCAAAATTTATTAACAACAAGGAAATGGAATGCAGGCATACTATAGGTAATTGTTTTCGTTTGAGAGTCTTGAGTGCTCCTTATGCATTCTTTTTTCACTTTAAGTGCCCCGAGAGTAAAAAAAAAAGAGTAAAAAAAGAGTGCTTCGATCATCCTTACAAAAACGACTCAAATTATTATTCCGAAACTTCTTCTTAGCTTGATACTTTTCGTAAAAACTTCTTGTACGCGTTTTTTTTTTAGTGGCGCAACAGCTCATGGAGAACCAGGGCCTAGTGACTAACAACTCTAAACCATTAGTTTGTGCGTGCTGTTGGCAGGAATGCCGAGTTGCCGAGTCCGAACAGCTAGAAGCACTTATTCATGACAAGTATATTCTTGGAGGATTTGTTAGTTCCTCGCAAGAGGCAGTGCCTTGGAAAAAACACTTCTGTTTTAGGTGGCAGCGGCTGGGAATCGAACCCAGAAATTTGGCATGACAGTCCTACGCACTAACCATTATGCACGAGGTATGTACTACCTTTTTGTACGGGTATTATGATGTTAAAAACTGGTTTTCAACCATTCATTTACAGAGTCAATTAATTAACGATGTATTAATCGCAACAGGCCAATCCACACTTAAGACTAAGTCAAATACGAATTTCAGGGGAAATGTTATTGGACTAAGCCCCCATGTGGCAATAGCCTTGTCTTCAGAGATATACAAAAATGTAACCTCACAAAAAATGCTCCTATGAGTAAATTCAATGGGAGATCCAACAGCCAACGCCATTGTGCAAACCAAACCACCAACCAACTAAAAGGTTCTCATGGTGGATGCAACTTTTTGGGTAGTTTTGCTTCGTGATATGTGCAGTTCACTGCTTTGCAATTCCATAAAGCGAATCTGTGAAAGTTTTACGTGCAATCATCCGAACGTGCAACATGAATTTTGTACCGAAAAATCTATATATGTAAGTTCATCTATATATATACATTACGTGTGTGTGAACAATATACACCTACATGCATACAATTATACATTTATTATGTACGTGTATATTTCCTCACTTTTATGTGTTGTTAGGAGTTCTTTAGGGAGAGATGGGGTTGAGTATCCCCCCCTTGGAAAGCACTAACTAAATGTAGCAAAGTTTTGTCGACCTCGAACAGTTGTGAATGTGTGAAAATGCATGTAGTTGTTAACAAATTTCAATTTATTATGAATGAATACAGTTTAAACTTATTTCTATATAGAAAAATAAAGTTACAGTTAAATATGCGAGGGTACAAAATACAACACAAAACCTGGCTGACCTCACAAATTTTGATTTAAAGTTAAAAAGTTTGCCTGAATCTTACTATACGAGTGTGTGACCAGGATAAATAAATGGGTCAATTAAGAGAACCAACTATTACCTATGCAACGGATGACATTTTTATTTTAAACTGAAGAAGCGTTCTTCCCGAAGGAGGATCTATGAAAATAATGGATTTATCCTTTTTAATTAATATAATTTTTGTAACTCTTGGTTTTAAATAGTTTTTAATTTTAATTATTAAAATAATAATAATGATTTCATTCTATTAAGAGTTAAAATGTTTTTAAATTTTATTTTAGACTTTAATGCATTTATGAAAAGTACAATGAATTTTTTTGCAAGGCATTGGTTTAAGGATTTTCAAATGGTAGACATCAAATGTCAACTTTTTGAACAAAACTTCCCGTTGTTAATATCGGATACCTAGTATCTCAAATATGAAGATGAGGTTTCAATCGCTTTGGACAGTTTTTAGTGGCAGCAAATGATTAGATTTAGATTTAGATTAGCTTAGATTTTATTTGGTTTTGATAAAACAAAAGTTAACAAGGCAGCAAATGAAAGCGGAGGAGGAGTACCTTCGCACCAAGGCACTTCGCCTTTCATGAAGGTGGCAGTGGAAGAATTCTCAAGAATGTGTTGAACTTCTTTGGGATCACCTTATGCGGGTTAATACGACATATTCGAAGCACAGGCTCTATAGGTGTGATTAATACGGCTCTCCGCCCTTGGCGCTATACGAAGGGTCTGGTCCTGTAGGTAGGGCCTCGTGCTATTGTGGTGACTTTCCGACCACGCAAAGCTATTTGATTGCGAAGCAACAACAAGCCTCGGAAACGGATGAATTTACTGTTGACGAATCTATCAAACGAAATAAGGACAACGAGCTTCAGATCTGCAGGTGGAATGTTCTGTTTCTCTATAGGGCCCAAAACATTGGATTTTTATTTTTAAGTAATCCTTATCTGCCTTTTTTTTAGAGACTTTATTTTGTTGAATTTTGTTTTGTTTAAAATCTCAAAAAAAAGTTTGTTATTTGAATCTAAATTTAAGAAGTTTCAATTTGATTTGCTTAAGGTTTTATTTAAAAAGTTGTGTTGAAAGAAGGAAGTTTTTAAGCGAAGAAAACAATTTTGCATTTAAAGGGTTTTTCAGAGTGCGCTACAATTTTTTTTTTTTTTTTTAAATAAAACAAAAACGGTTTGTGATATCAATGAAATTATTCCTATGAAAGTACGTTCGATGCCATTATGTATGGAACTCGATTTCTTTTGCATGGCCACCACGGGCACGCTTGCAGAAGTCCAAACGCTGAACCCAATTTTCGGCGGTTTTCAAGCATAAATCGGCCGATACTGCTGCAATTTCACGTTCGATATTCGTACGAAGTTCATCAATCATCGTTGACTTGTTGGCATAAACCACAGACTTGACGTAGCCCCACAGAAAATAGTCTAACGGCGTCAAATCACACGACCGAGGCGGCCAAGCGACTGGACCATTTCGTGAGACAACACGTTCTTCAAACTTGGTTTCCAATAAAATTATTGTGACATTCGCTGTGTGGCTTGTGGCTCCGTCCTGTTGGAACCACATGTCCTCCAAGTCCAAGTTTCATCATCACGGAAAAAGTACGGCCCAATGACGCCGCCGGCCCATAAACTGATAAACATGATGACTCATGGAGTAATTATTGTGGATTGCTGCCTGACCAATACCGCATATTTTGTTTATTGACGAAGCCGTATTCAGCCAGAAATGAGTATCATCGCTGAAGATGATTTTTCGATGAAAATCCGAATCATTTTCAAGTTGTTGCTCAGCCCAATTCACGAACATACGACGCTTCTGGTGGTCAAGCGGCTTCAGTTCTTGCGTCAATTTAATCATGTAAGGATGTAGGCCAAGATCTTTTCGCAAAATTCACCTCAACAACGTGACAGAGATGCCCAATGCTTGAGAACGACGTGTGAGGGACACATTTGGGCTTTCTGCAACTGAAGCCTCAGTGGCAGCAATATTCTCGACACTACGGGTACTTTTTTGTCTTACTGGAATGGGATTATTTTGTACTGTGCCTGTGGATTCAAATTTGTTCACTAGATGCTCAATTGTTGATCTGCTAGGGCGTTTATGACGACCATAAATTGGACGTAGCGCTCTTAACGTTGAGGCCACTGACTCCGAATTTCGGTAGTAAATTTTAATAATTTCGACTCGTTGTTGGTTCGTACATTCTTTTCATCTGAAGAGAAATGTCAAAAGAGCGGCAAGAAATATGGCGTTGCTGTCGCTTTACTTTTGTAGCGTCCCTGTTGAAAAACCCTTTACACTATTTTGTTTTGATATTTGTTGCCGTCTGGACTACATACATACATAAATTATTTATTTCAATTAAATCTCTCCTACGTTAAATTATCTACTCTCCAATTACATCTTTCAAACACAATTCCACACCTCGCCAACAGAAATCTTAACTTTTTCAAATTAAATTATTCAGCTCGTTGTCATTTCAAATTGTGGATGGTACCTATCTGAGTTTTTGTTTTTTTTTTTTAATTTTTTTTTTTTTAATTTTTAGAAAACCTCAATTTAATTCGTTTAGTGAACTTTTACTTCAGAACTCGTCCTGACGACAGTCATCTCGCAATTCAACATCCAACTCACATCACATGAGTGGTGTGGTTTTTACTCTGGGTATAGGGGTGTAATATAAATGTTCTCTCTGATGATGCTTAAGTCTTAATTACAACGAAACTTTGTTAACTGACAAACTATTCATTAGGAGTTGGAGCATTACGCTTCGATAAATCACCTAATCAATCGAATTACAAATTCAGAGAAGTTGATGTAGAGCTTCTCTGGATTACCTTATATAGGTACGAAACGAAGAGGGAAAGCATCTAGGAACGTTCTTTAATTGTATTATATCTCGTATGGGTTAAGGAGTTACTTACTTAGCTTTATAGGTAGGTACCTACTGATGATGCACATTCGTCGCCTCCTTAACGGTCTCTGTGATATCATTATTTGAGATTAAACCATATAAACAGATGCCAAAGGCCATCATCAGCATACTTCAAAAGCTAAATGTGGATAATGGTTAAAGGATCTCTAGGATTTTGGAATGTGAAGTATACATCACATCAGAGTCTCTATAACTATTCGTTTACCTATATGTATCTACATATTTAAAGTTTGCCTTGACTGAGTTATAAGTTCATTTTGTAATGCTCTTTTATTCTGATTTCAAATCCTTACGATGCCATCAAATCAGATTTACGTAAACTGCTTCCATCATTCATTTTACATTATGTATACGTATGTACATTGAACATACGTATACAAACACATACATGCAGAAACTGATACACAGTAATCGTTCTTGTTCCTTGGATTTAAATCCTTGAAAGGAGACTTTCCATTTGCAATCAAATAGGTATGCAGAATTGAAGATATATATCATCAACAAGGACTTGGCACATTAAGAAGATTCTGTTGGTGATGAGCTACTACAACTACTCTACTCTGTGGTTTGATGGATTTAGGTTAATTCTATAGTTACATGGACACAATGCGATGACATTTTAGTTGTTGAGAATAAATTGTCATTCATTAGCATTTAAGTAGTCTCAGCTTCTAACCATGTATAGGATAAGGAGAAATCAAAGATGAAAGACCAGAACAAGATGAATGAGGTAGTAAATATTATAAAATGTATAAATGGAAAATATTTTTGGTATAATTAGATAAGTACGTAGATGGATCAGTATATTTATATAAGGATAACAACAAATGTCCCATCTCCCATAGTTATTAATAAAAATTTACAAAGTAAAGTAGATAACTAAATTATATACAGGGTCTTCCAACAAGAGGTTTAATTTTTTTTATTAAATTAATTCAAACTGCTATCTTTATTGATTGATAAAAATTTGACTAGTAAGCACTGGAACAACGTGTTGGAATAGTGAAAATTCACTACAAAAATGGTGAGCATTTATATCACGGAAACGTTTTGTAATGTTCGCTCTTAGACTATTGCCCAACTAACAATTTAGCTTGTATAAGGTAAAATTTTTCGAATTTGGCAAGTAATAGCTTGTAAAGAGCTTGTATAAGGCAATCTTGAGCAAGCCAAGCATTTTCCACCTGAAATTTAAACAAATAGCTGCTATAAGGCCTTAAAATATGAGTTACACAAGCTTTATACAAGGCTTGTAAATAAAAGTTATAAATGGCTTTTATAAGGCCTTCCAAAGTTGTTTACTGAAAATGTTTAAAATAATAGCTGCTATAAGGCTCTCCACGACAAGTTATTGCAAGCAACTTGTATAAGGCTTGTCTGTAAAGGCTTTATACAAATTAAAATAATCAGTGAAGATCAACAAATGAGTCTTATAAAATATTGTGCTTATAAAAAAATCAGATTAAAATAAATAACAACAGTAGGTACCCATTGAACATCGTAAAACAGAAACGAAGTGCTTACAGTTACATTGATGTTTATAGCAAAACTTAAAAATGAATAACTCGTGGCAAAAATTTAAAAGATCTGGAACCTTAACAAACAGATAAGCAATTCTTAAAACAGCCAGAGAACATTCAAGAAGTTTGGAAGAACAAGGAACAGATATTAGATGCGCACAGTTATTGACTGTTCCCTCTGCGTGAACGTGAAGTATATGGTATCAACTTATTCATTTCTGATTATTTTGTTTTCCTCAACAGCAAATTGGCATAGTGGTAGAGTGCTAGACTGGTACGAGGAACGAATCGAGTTCAAATCCCAGGTAAAAAAAAGCTTTTCATTTTTATAATTAAACTAGCATTTGACTCATTACAGAATACAGAAAAAGAGGTTTCGGAAGCTGACAGAGGAGAAAAAAATACAATAAAATAAAATGCAATAAAAAAATACAATATCAGAAAAATAAAATAAAAACCGATAAAAAACATATATTTTTTTTAATTCAGAATCAGCTTTGCTAAACAAATTTTTTCTCTCGATGGATTGCTTAGGCAAAATTAATTTGGGAAGGCCTTATATATATAAATGGAAAATATTTTTGGTATAATTAGATAAGTACGTAGATGGATCAGTATATTGATATAAAGATAACAACAAATGTCCTATCTCCCACAGTTATTAATAAGAATTTACAAAGTGGATAACTAAAAGTTAAACAGGGTCTTCCAACAAGAGGTTTCATTTTTTTATTAAATTAATTGAAACTACTATTTTTTTTTTTTTTTGATTAATAAAAATTTGATTAGTAAGCACAGGAAAAACGTGTTGAAATAGTGAAAATAGACAACAGAAATGGTGAACATTAATATCACAGAAACGTTTTGTAAGGTTCGCTCTTAGGCTATTGCCCAACTAACAATTTAGCTTGTATAGATATAATTTTTTGAATTTGGCAAGTAATGGCTTGTATAGAGCTTGTATAAGTCAATCTTGAGCAATCCAAGAATTTTCCAACTGAAATTTAAACAAATAGCTGCTATAAGGCTTTAAAATATGAGTTACACAAGCTCTATACAAGGCTTGTAAATAAAAATTATAAATGGCTTCTATAAGGCCTTCCAAAGTTGTTTACTGAAAATGTTTAAAATAATAGCTGCTATAAGGATCTCCACGACAAGTTATTGCAAGCAACTTGTATAAGACTTGTTTGTAAAGGCCTTATACAAATCAAAATAATCAGTGAAGATCAACATGTGTGTCTTATAAAATATTGTGCTTATAAAAAAATCAATTAAAATAAATAAGAATCGTTAGTACCCATTGAACATCGTAAAACAGAAACGAAGTGCTTACAGTATCATTGAAGTTTATAGAAAAACTTAAAAAATGAATAACTCATGGCAAAAATTTGAAAGATTTGGTACCTTAACAAACAGAGAAGCAATTCTTAAAACAGCCATAGAACATTCAAGAAGTTAGGAAGAACAAGGAACAGATATTAGATGCGCACAGTTATTGACTGTTCCCTCTGCGTGAACGTGAAGTATATTGTATCAACTTATTCACTTTTGATTATTATGTTTTCCTCAAAAGCAAATTGGCATAGTGGTAGAGTGCTAGACTGGTACGAGGAAGGAATCGAGTTCAAATCCCAGGTAAAAAAAAAGCTTTTCATTTTTATAATTAAACTAGCATTTGACTCATTACAGAATACAGAAAAAGAGGATTCGGAAGCTGACAGAGGTGAAAAAAATACAATAAAATAAAATGCAATAAAAAATACAATATCAGAAAAATAAAATAAAAAACCGATAAAAAAATATATTTTCTTTATTTCAGAATCAGCTGTGCTAAACAAATTTTTTCTCTCGATAGTTTGCTTAGGCAAAATAAATTTGGGTAAGGCCTTATATAAACATACAAGGCAAGCTATATCTTGATCAGCCAAGCTAATAGCAGTTCATGAAAAGCTATTTGCTGCTATAAGACTTGTCAACAAAAGTGTTATCGCAGTTAATTAGTTTGGGTAAATGTGCAAAAATGACTTGCATAAGGCCTTTTACTATTTCTATAGCTGTAAATAAATAGCTTGTATAGAACCTTATACAAGTCAAATTGTTAGTTGGGTGATTATGTTGAAAACGAAGCCAAATTTAATATATATTTTAGAAGCCTTTTTCGTAGACAATAAAATTTACCATCGAAATGGATCATTGATATTTTTTTTTTTTTATTTTTTAGTTACCTAAATTTAAAAAACCATTGCAAAAAAATCAAATTTTTTTGTTTTTTTCTTACTTATTTGTCTACAACTTTTGTACCTGCTAGTTATGAGTATAAGCATTGTTCCA
The DNA here is from genome assembly GCA_946251815.1 of Dasysyrphus albostriatus. Lineage (NCBI taxonomy): Eukaryota > Metazoa > Arthropoda > Insecta > Diptera > Syrphidae > Dasysyrphus > Dasysyrphus albostriatus. The sequence continues at coordinate 22,384,303 of OX276337.1, forward strand.
TATGAAAGAAAAATGACTTAGTTTTCTTTAAAATTATATTCAAAATAAGCTGATTGCAGGATTTAAAAGTAAAATATACTAACTTTATCGACTGCACTCTGCAGTTTTTGTGTAGCCTTCGTAACGGATTTATCTGGCACCAATATTGCAGTATCATCAGCAAAGGTGGCCATGATAGCGTTGATGTTCACTGGAATATCCCTTGTATATAACAGATACAGAGTTGGTCCTAGGGCACTTCTTTGTGGTACACCGGCTTCAATTTTCTTTAGTTTCGAGTAATTTTGGTCGTAACGTACTCTAAAGAGTCGGTTCCTAACGTAGGATTTCAGTATTTCGTAGTACTGCCTGGGAAGATCCCTATGCAGTTTGTATTCAAGTCCCAAGTGCCAAACCTTGTCAAAGGCTTGAGCAATATCTAAGAATATAGCCGAGCATACTTGTTTTTCTTCAAGTGCCTTTTCCACAACATCCGTAATCCAATGCACTTGGTCTATCGTGGAATGGTTATTTCTAAATCCAAACTGATGGCTCGGAATAAGTCTTCTTTTTTCTTTTATTTTGCTGAGTCGCTTCAGGAGTAGTTTTTCGAAAACTTTTGCCATAATTGGTATAAGCGATATAGGTCTATAAGATGTTACTTCTGTTGGTGGCTTACCTTATTATTATTATTGGCTTAATTCAAGTCGATTAACATAAAAAAAATATATAACAAAAAAAAGAAAAAAAAATCTTAACATAAAATGCTAATAAATAACAATATTTAGATAGTTGAATTAAATAAATTAAACAATCTGATAAATCTAGCTTAAATTATTGTTTATAAAAGAGGGTTTAAGGGTAATTGGAATAAAGAATTCTTCTAAGGGAGGATGAACTAAGGTTAAAATCAAAAATATCCTGTACACTGTTGGCTAGGCGAAGCGTTCTGATGACTGGATTTTTATGGCCATAATTTGTGCGGTGGGTAGGCAGGCGGAAGAATGGGATGGATCGAAAGTTACGTGGGTTGGTATTAATTAGGATGAGTTGAAGAAGTGCCGGAGAATCGATGGCACCAGTAATTAGTTGGCGGACAAATAGAATGTCGGCAACAGCACGGCGTTTGGCAAGAGTGTGTAGGTCAATTAATTGCAACCGATCTTCATAGGGTGGTAACATATGGGGATCAGACCAGGGGAGATTACGTAAAGCGAAACGGAGGAACCTTCGCTGTACACATTCTATTCTATGTGAGTGTGTAGATTGGTAAGGTGACCAAACCTGGCTGGCGTATTCAAGAATGGGTCTTACATACGTGGGGAAGAGTAACTTGGTGACGTAAGGGTTGGAGAATTCTTTCGACCAACGCTTTATAAAACCGAAGCTAGAATTCGCTTTTGCAATAATATGGTCAATGTGCATACGGAAATTGAGTTCTTTATCACAAATTATGCCAAGATATCGGATAGAAGAAACTATGGGAACAGGTTCACTGCGAAAGTAATAAGTTCGGGCGGGTAGGGGGAGGCGTTTTCTAGAAAAGTTCATGGATTGACATTTACTCACATTGAGTTCAAAGAAATTTTTTTCACACCAAGTAAGAAAGGAATTTAAGTCTTTTTGGAGCAGGAAAGAATCGTTAGAGTTATAAATCACTTTTATAATTTTTATATCGTCGGCATAAATAGAAAGGTCAGAGTAAGAAGTTATGCTTTCAACATCATTAATAGCAAGGACAAAAAGTAGTGGACCAAGATGGCTTCCCTGAGGAATGCCTGAGGTGGCATAGATGGGTTCAGACTCGGAGCATCTGAAAATTACCCTATAAAGCCGGTTCTCTAAGTAGGATTTAACCCATAAAATAAAAGATGAAGGAAAACCAAAGGCTTTCAACTTAATGTAGATAATTTGGTGAGATATTTTATCGAATGCCTTACTGAAGTCAGTGGTGACAACATCAACATCAAAGCCTTTTTCCAAAGCACAAACGGTCATGGAAACAAATTGAGCCAGATTAGTGGTCGTGGACCTACCCTTTAAAAAACCATGCTGAAGAGGAGAAACTATTGATTTACAATGAAAGTAAAGAGAGTCGTAAACAATGCTTTCAAACAGCTTGGGTATTGATGAGAGTTTAGCTATCGGACGATAGTTTGAGATGTCGTTTCTACTACCTTTTTTATGAATTGGGAATATGAACGAGTTTTTCCATAAAGAAGGAAACACTGCTTGCGAAAGCGAGAGGCGGAAAAGAAATGAAAGGGGTTCAGAAAGCACATTGACACATTTCTTGAGAAAAATGGCAGGGATACCGTCAGGACCAGGAGAAAAATCGTCTTTCAATAAATTGATCTTTTCGCAGACCGAACTAAGACTTATATCGACAGAAACAAGTGACGTTTGAGGATTGTTCGATAGGAAGCTAAAATATTCAAGGTCAGGCACATTTGTATCATCACCGTAAGATTGCCCGAAAAAATTGGCAAAGAGGTTAACTATTACTTGGGGATCAGCAGATGATGAGTCACGAAAATTAAAAGAGGAAGGTAAGCCATCCGATTTTCTCTTGATATTTATAAATTGGTAGAACCGCTTAGGTTCAGAAATGAGGCTTGTCTGCATTTTGGCAAGATAATCATGGTATAGTGATTCGCAAAGGGAAGAAAAATCGACGGAAGCTTATTGGTAGACTGAAAAATCAAAGGGAGTCCGAGATTTCAAGTAATTATTCCATAGTTTATTTCTAAGATTACGAAGAGTTCGCAACTCTTTCGTGTACCAGGGAGGAGATGATAAACAATTTTTTTGGGGCATTGTTATACCTTGTTTAGGTATAACAATGACTTCTGCAATTTTCCAATGATGTGGCACATAATCTTTGTTTAAGGCATGCATTTACCATAAATTGGAGTTTTTAAATTTAGAATTCAGAATTTAGTGCTAAAAGAACAGGTCAGCTTCTAAAATTAACTTGAATATGGTAATAAAGACCAGCATTTAGATTTAGATTTATTTTGTTCTGTAAATGGACAAATAACGGTTATTTGTTAATATCTCAGCCGATATAATTTTTTTTTCAAAGTTAATAAAACTATATTAATGCTCATAAAAGTCGGGACAGAAAAGATTATAACACTTTTTATCGTAGATGCAACAGGTTTCAAGAAAAACTTGAAAGCCCCGGCCAAATATTTACGGAACTTTTCAGGAAATGCTTCAGACGTCAAAACAAAGCTCTCTACCAAAAATCAGCTTTGTCGGATTTTTTTCGAAGTGAAAGTCTAATTTTCTTGGCCTATTGATGTTAAGAATTATAATAAAAAATATGTTTGTGCATGAGGATGCAGCATGCCGGTATTCATTTTCTTCCTGCTCAAAAAGGGCTAAGATTGTTTTTTTTTTTACAACCAATGCTTACATATTTTATTTTTTTATTTCCAGTCATATTATTAGCTTTTTTTCATACATCAATAGAGTCCTTGGATCCCTATTAATTTTTCCACATCAGCATCCTTTCAGTTCCTGGATTTGATTGAATTTTCATTCCTGTGCTATAAACCTGCTCGCATATGATATGTAGTACAGTAGATGCCTCCATCAACTGCAGGGCAGCCCTTTTATTTCAAAATAACTAAATTTACTCATTTAGTCGGATACAAAAATTGCATTTGAATATTCATTTAAATTACCTTCCATTTGCATGAGTATAGCAGCTCGATATAGGGATAGGTACATGGAGAGAATTCTCGAATGTTGTATAGAAATTCGTTGATTTTTTTTCTTCCGCAACATGCGGTATATTCACGAATTCACCTTTGTTTGTGAATTTATCTTCTGTTTTTTTTTTTTGCTGGACGAAGCTATAGCTGCCTTTTCATTTGTCCATTGTGGTAGTCACTTATATCCGGAATATATTTTTTTTTGCAATGAATTGCCAACATAGAGATAAAAAAAAAAATACAAAAATTGGTATGCAAATACAAAATTTAGTTTACTATCTTGTTAACATTGATAGTCGTGTGTTTTTTTTTGTGGCGATTTTTTGGTTGGAATATAGTTTTTTCTGTGTATATTTTGGTGGTTCTTCTATATGCGGTTATCTGTAGGTAGTCCCACAAAAGACATAATCCAGTTTTTTCTTTTTTTTTCAAATAGAGCTTACCCAATCCTACTAGCACGCTGTTCAGTGAATGGCATTAAAAAAAAAATATTAAAACAAAAAATACTGGCCAAAGGAACCATAATGTCTGGTATGGTGGTCCTGATGCCGATGGAATTTTATAAAATGCTTTCTGACCACATTTCCATGCAAACGAACTCAATCCACTCTCTATTCTAGCTCTCGATGAATTTATTTCAATTGAATGATTGCGTTTTATATTCAAACTGTGGCGAAGCAGATTGGTTAAGTTTTTTTTTTTTTTTTTTTTTTTTTTTGAATAAAGGTGGAAATTCAAATGCGACTTAGTTAGAATTATCAGGTTTGTATGAGCAAAGTGCATAATACTCGCATAGATTGAGTTATTTAACCTGTCAAAAACAGCGGTTGTGATGGAAAAACTAAATTTCATTGGAAATTCAGAGGAAAGAACTTGGGCTATAGTTTTAGAGGTAGAGAAAGGGTTGATAGTTATTTTTTTTATAGGTAAAGTTCTATACTTAGGATCAGTATTATAAATAGGGTCTTAGATCTATTGATCGAATCGTCAATATAAAAATCTTAAGGCTTATATGTGCGTGAAGTTAGCACCACCATTTTGGATTTTCAAAAAAAAATGTGCTGCCGTATTGAAAAAAAATCGTGTTAAGGGTTTAGTTTTTAGAGGGTACCCATTTTTTTAGCTTGAAGTTAGCACCGCCATTTTCGATGTTCGAAAAAAGTGCTATTTTGTGCTCAACTTGTGCTGGCATGAGTCGTAAATATTTTTTTAAAATTCCAAAATTTGCTGATTTTACGGATGAATATTTTTTTCTAATTTTGCAATTTTGTAAAAAAAATAAAGTTGTGCTGTTTTGTGCTCACTTTGTGCTGCCATATTCCGAAAAGATTTAAAAAATTCGCATAACTTTTGCGGCCAAAAAAACAGCAAAGCCATTTTGTATGTGCAAAGATAATTTATTAAAAATCGTGTAGAGAAAATGAAATGGATTCTCATAGTCAAGTAATACAGAAATACATTAGTTTTCACTTTATTTTCAACTTTCCACTTATTTGGTGTATAACACCTATCTCCTGAAGACTGAAACTCATGCTTATGGTAAGATTACACTTGGCCAGTTTATATTTCTTGAGTGCTTAGTATTTTTCCTCAATTTTTTGACAGAGCATCAGGTGAGTAAAATATAAACAGTAATCCTCATCCTCACCATAGAGTACCTAAGCTATCTAGAGAACCGACTCGTACCCCTCTTGCCTACAACAACCGGAAATTTTATTTGAGCATATTAAGAGAGAAGTCTCTTAAATTCCCTGTCCGTGATTACGTGTGATAACTCTAAATGTGACGTTTTCAATTGTTTCAATTCAATTTTTTGTTGTTTTCAGGCTAATGAGCCAAAATCCATTAAGTTATCATTGTATTGGTGAGGTTCCATTTAAAATGCATTGGGTAGCTAACACATGCTCAGCCATGTGGAGGAAATACTCACAGTGCAGTTTGTAGGGTGAAAGAGAAAAAGCCCTGAAGTCGGATCTCTAGATAATATAGGTACTCTATGATCCTCACATAGAAGTCAAAAAAACTCTCTTTTTCTTTTCTTCTTTTCTAATTTACTGCGACAAAAAAAATTGAGCAAGCGAATCCAAAAAATTTCAGTCTCAGTTTTTAAAGAGAAAAGTGAGGAATTTTTGGGAGGAGTCCTATGTTTAATCGTTCTCACTTCCAAACCCCGACACCACACGAGCTTTTATATTCACTAGCGAGTTGGGTACATACATTAGTTTTAGTTGTCACTCGTTTCTCAACTGGCTTCAAAAATAGAAAAGCAGCCGTTTATAAGCTAGTTGGAAGTGTTTCTATTTATTAGAAACTCACAGCGATTACCCACTTGTGTGGTTACAGCAGTTGTATTTTATTTTCACCCGGGTGGCCGATTCTGGTTCTGTGAAAAAGTGAATCGAATAACTTTTCATGCTTTCAAACTAACTCCCATTCCCGTTATGTGCAGTGGTTTTTCGTGATTCTGTCCACACGTTTTTTTTTATTTTCTTACTAAAAATAACGATACCTGCCATACAATTTTTTTTAGCAATTTTACAAAATCTTATTTTTCTCAAAAGGGCTGACCAACTTTAAAAAAAAATCAATTCATTTCATTTTTCTTCGTAAAAGCTACTTTTTGATGGCAAACTAGTTTTAAAAAAAATGGCTATTAATGGTACCTCCTCAGAGAACCGTTTTTTTTTCAATTTTCGGTTATCTTCAAAACGGTTGATTTGATTTCAATAATTTTTGTATACAAAAGCTTCGAGGCAATGTTCATAATTTTTTTTACCAACATTTTCAAAAACAAATTATTTTTTGGATTTTTGAGAAATTTTTTTGAAAATCAAATATTATGAAAACTTAATTTGAGGGTTTTTCTTGTATACTTTATTAAATATTTTAAGAAAAAAAAATTACTTTTATAAAAAACATACAAATGTTAAAAAAAACCGTTGAGGAAAATATTTTTTAAAATTTTATTTATTTTTATTAAATGTTATATTCCAAAATGGAGTGTTAATGAAACATTAATAAGAAACCAAACTGGCTTAAACACCCCCCCCCCCCCAAAAGGCTGAGAACAAACATTTGTGAAACTTTGATATTCGATATCATGATACATGTTTGTATACCTATAAAACTACATACTCAAATTTTGGTTACAAACATTCACTCCCAAAATTTGCTATCGGTTCTTGTACTAAAATATGTAAGTGTATATCATTAGTATATCTATAGCTATCAACTGAACAAGCTATAAGTACCTAATAACCTAGTTGAATTCAAGCTTTTTATGTACCAAACGAAAAGTCAACTTCAACTTTTAAACTTTTTGAAAATGCTCTTCCACCTGCACAATTACTTTTCCTTAATTACCTTTGGATGCATTAGTTTCTTCTCCCTCTCAAAAAAAAAATGAAAAATTAGCAAAAAATAAAAATAAATTCAACTCTTTATTATACTCGTACATAAAAGCAGCTCTTTTCTCTCAACAAAAATGGTAATCAAAGACTTATTGAAGCTTTGGGAATACTGAAAACATTTTATGGCAAAGCCAAATGAAGGTTAATTAACGTTTACCGTCGTCATCTAAGTAGATGATAAAAAAATAAAATGGTTTATAGTTTCAAATGGCAAGAGTGCTGCCAATTGAACATAAATTTGCATTAAGAAAACAAAACTAGTTTATGTAACTTTTATTATTTTTTTTTTAAGTTCATGTTACAAAAAAAGAGAATACTAAATTGTAGTTATTGATGTTGAAAAAAAAACTCTTTTAATGTGCATTTTAATAAACCTTGAACGTTTGATACCTTGAAAATATCAAACTTTGTTGTAGGCACGATATATGTACGTTTCTGTTTATTCGAATACTTAAAAATTTAAGAATTTTAGAATTTAACCCACACTGGTAGGTTTCCATTGGTGCCCTCGGATGCTATAGAGACGCAATGTTATTTTATTATTTAAAAATCGTCAATTCAAGATCTTCGAAAACCTTATCTTATCAGGTTTCAATATGCAATCAATTTAATATCATTTTCACATTTCTTTGTTATCAATATAAGCAAAAATGTTTCATAGTTTGTTTGAACTTTTTTGTAAAAAAAACAATAGTTTATTAAATTTTATACTCATCGTTATCCATTCTTTTGTGTGGCAGAATAAAATTCACCCGTTTCCCAGGTTCGGAGCCAAGGCCTCAACTCAACCAACAAGCTTCTTCCAGCCAGCTTGGTTTCAAGCTAGCCATCTCCAGTTTCGCACGCCAAGTCGGCTGAAGTCCTTCACTTAATTTTGCGCGGAAAAAGAATGCTCGAAGCATTATTTTCTCCGACAAATTGTGTTGTTTTTTTATTATTCGGTTTTTATAAACTAAAATATTCTCCCTGTATTATTCTTTCCATTATTAAAACGTTGTGAGGACGCACAACTTAAATAAAATATAAAATGCAATGCGTAAAGAAAATGATGACATAAGAATGAGAACTTAAATAAAAAAGATAATGTGAAAGGGTACAAAAGGGCCACATACAATTAAGGAAAATATTTTTTTCTATAAGAACTTTACCTAATTTCCAAACTGGGTTAAGCCAGGTTGAAATCAGCACACTGAGTTATTTTGATAGAAAAAGTTAATTTTGAGCCAAATGTCAACCAATTGCCTTAAAATCACTTTTTTCCGGAGAAGTAAAAAATCTTCAAAATGTTTAATTGTTTGAGGTTTTTTAATCCATCAACATCGTACCCATACTTCAATATAATTCGACAGGTAGGAGACAAACTATATTCGAAAAAAGTTTATTTTGATCTAAATTGCCTTTTTCCAGAGAAATATAAAACTAATAATTTGATAATTGTTTGAAATCAAAGCGTAGGCGATCAATTTTTCTTGCTCTTCAAATGCTTTGAAAAAATCTAATTGTATTTAAAATTTTCAAATTTATGTGAATTGAAGGAATTTTTATATTTTTTTAAATTTCAAGCTACGCTACTGTTCTCATTTGACTTTTGTTTTTATCTTTACACCTTCAGAATTTGTCTTCAGAAAACAAAATGTAAAGACAAAATTTGTATTTGTTCGATCTGCGTACTAGGCTTAAAGCAAACATTTTGTTACGTCCCAGACTCCAACTGTAACCAAAACCCCGTTATCCCACACACTCCCCTTTGCCTAATGGCATTACCATAAAATAAATAACGGATTCCCACGCCATATTGCTTTGCTGGCAATACCAATCCTAAACCGATACACCCCCTTTTCCCCTGACGCCAACAAACGAAAATTAAATACTCATATTTCATTCTATTCAAATGAAATATGAATATATCGAAAACAAGTGCATTCCTTTCACACGGGAAGCAGATCGCGCTTCCAGTGGAGAGTTCATAAAAGTATATTATTAAGTTAGTTCGATTTTAATCATCCAACTGTGAGGTGCATCCCAGCTAAAAACAGTGGCCTCTTTTTGGATTCTTATATAATAACACCAAGAATTTTTATTGTATATAAAATTTAACAATAAATGAATAAATAAAAATATTAATAAAAAAGTAAGAAGAAAAACAAAAAATTTTTTTTTTTTATTACGAAATCGCTGGACACGAATATAAATATTTCTTTGGTTGCATCATAATCTATAGTGTAATTTTCAAAGTTGGTTCACTGTTCGACATATTGTCTTTTTGGAAAAAAATATTTCTATAGAAAAAAGTATTGGCCCTATTTTACTCAATCATTGTTTAAATTTAAAATAATATTTACATTTTCAAAGTATATTCAACTAAACCCTCTAGATATAATACATTGCCAACAAGAAAAAAAACAAAAAGTACAATTTCTCATTCATATAGCAATTGTTTCACAGATTCCTGCTCTGCGGAAGTACCCATGGACTAAAAGCTTAATTTTTTTATTATGTTCAAAAGAAAATAAAACGCGATTATTTCTAGATTTTTTTTTCAATTTTTCTAATATCCTGGAAAACATAAAATTAAATGGTTCACTGTTTAACGTGGCTCACTGTTGGACAGTCTACCCTACGCTGTTCGACTAGTTAAAATTGATTATTGTAGTAGATTATTTGAAGGATTCTACACTATTTTTTTGCACAAAATTTATTACCCAGGACATGTAATGGGCGTGTTTTTTGAGATTTTATAAATAGTATAGTGAGAAATTCCCAACAAAACGCATCCACAGCAGGATTGCCAGATTGGGCTATTTATCTCAAGTCAGGCTGTCTTTTTACGAAATTGCCGACAACAAATTCAGTATAATAGACCAATCATAATTGGGTTACAAATAGCCCAAATCTAATCTTAAGCCATATTTTTTTTGTCGTATACCTAAATAAATTATAATTAAAACACTTTTCTCCCCCTAAACCTACTTTTAAAACATTTCACAATTTGGAACCACTTTTTATTCACTAAAAGTCCCCATTTACACGATGGTTGTTTGCGTCAAATTTCAAATTTCCATTTAAATTCTTCTTTCCTTAAATATTTCCTTTCCTTATTTTATTTTCCGTTGTTTTTTTTTTAAATAAAAATAAATTGTGATTAACCATTAACGTTATGAGGAAATTTTTTTATTGTTATTGGGCTACTTTTTGGGCTACTTCTTCGGTTCCGATTTTGGGCTACAAAAATTTCTTAATTGGGCTATCGAACTTATTCAAGGTCCACAGCTGCGGATGTTTTTGTATTTCAAATGTGGTACGCCTGAAAAGCTGTCAGAAATAAACGAAAATTACTAACAAAATCAAACTAACATTCAAGTAAAATGGGAAATATAACAATATATACATATATGTAGATTTTATGATTTAAATTGAATGTTTGTGTCTCTTTTTTCTTTATTTGCCATTTCCAAACTCGAAAATTGATTGATCAGCTATTAAAGAATAGTAAAAAGGTGTAGGGAGGAGTTCGTTGGTAGACTATGGTCAAAGCAAAATAATCGTCCTTTAGTCTGCTATTACACGAGGTCTTTTTTCAAATATGCTTGACATGAACCATCCTTGAACTTCAGTTTGTGGCAGTTTTTTGCAATCATATGGCTCAAATTTGATTCCGTGGCTCAGCAATTTTAAATAACCGATTTTGGCGAGTTAAATAAGGTTAAACTAAGTAACGTTTATTGTAATAAGTATTGTAACAAGCTTGAATGACCATTAAACGTCATGTCAGTTAAGCCAGTGCACACAGGTAAATTTTCCCAAAAACATGGCCAAAATTATTTCTTGTGTTTATTCCATTTATTATTGCATGATTGTACCAAAATAAGATAATTTTCATAAAATTTACCATTTTCAAGTAAATTTACACGAAAATTTATTAAAAAGAAGAAAAAAATGAAAGAAGTTGTTTTTTTTTTTAACATTGCACCATAGGGTTTGTTTCATTTGACATTTAATAATACAATATTTATACATTTAATATATTGGAAAAACAGTTGAGTTCTAGGTATTATAAATAAATAAATAAATAGGCATAGATAACAATAATATACATAAATAAACAAAAATAAACATGCGTGTGTATGTGCGTACATCATTCAGTGACTTGTGAAACTGCAACTAAGTCTCCTTGCTCGATCTCTGGTTCTATTAGAAACTGAAGTACCTCAGACGGAAATGCATTTCCCGTTTTAGGGCTTAGTTTTCTCAAACCACTTACAAATGGGTCAGAAGAAACCAACAGGTTATGAAACACATCTTCCATATTTTGCTGCCTCGAAAATTTTCTTGAGAAACTTTCTCGAAAACGTTTTATGTCTTTGTTCCGTGATTCCTGGGCTTCTTCGCCGAGCTGTCCAATCGGAAGAATGGCTTCTGATATAATTTCAGGGCTGTGTATTAATATTTTGTGTACAC